>CM072795.1:2575946-5075946 GCA_036983795.1 Megachile lagopoda | reverse complement strand
TTTAAAATAAAATTCTTGTTATAACAAGAAAATAAAAGTATAACAATTTTAAGGAATTATATTAAATATACTATCTAAAAGTAAAAAGTTATGAATCTTTTACAACCCTAATTTTAGCTGAATCATAATTAATGACATAGATTTCTTTAAAAGTAAGATAATACATAATATAGCAATATAAGCAAATGATTTGAATTATGTTTGTATAGAAAGAAGATGTGGAATCTGAAGATGATGCAAAATTGGAAGTTGAGGAATTGGCTAAGACTTTATCACAAGGAACTGATCATACTCCACACATTTTGGATTCAGTCCTCTCTGGCTTATCTGATAGGTAAAATTTCTTAAGCTAATAATCTAATTGTTATGTGTTGTATAAGTATTTGAAATGATAAAATGCAAATTGAAAATATAAATTTTTGACGATTAAAAGTAAAATTTCTTGTAGATGGAAAAATTGGGTGATCAGAACTATTTTTACCTTGTTTATGATTACTGGATTTGGTGTTATCATTTATCTTGGACCATTAGCATTGATGGTTACGGTAAATTTTATTTATCAATTTTATAAACATGTGAATTTCAAATTTACAAGATGATATATTCTTTTATATGCTTTTATAGATATTAATTGTACAAGTGAAATGTTTCCAAGAAATTATTAACATCGGATATGCGGTCTATAGAATTCATGGTTTACCATGGTTTAGATCTCTTTCATGGTATTTTTTAATTACTTCCAATTATTTCTTTTATGGAGAGAATTTAATGGACTATTTTGCTGTAGTAATTAATAGAACAGTAAGTATATTCACAAATTTTTATTTCTATAAAGTTTACTTTAATAATGTTAACTGACTATTTAATAGTAATATCAATCTATGATTTAATTAATTTAAAAAATATAATCTTATGAACATGCCTGATACTGACATAAAATCAATAAACAAAGCTTCAAGTATTGCCATTATATACTTTGTATGGCTTCCAGTTCTATTTTGTGAGGTTTCCAACATATCTAAATTTTAAGTTAATTTATGTAATAAATATATGTAAAAATACTATTATTGAAAACAAATTATTTTTACAATAAATTCGAAACTCATGTTATGTGTGAATTTAAAATTAATGAAATTTTTTCGTTTGTTTTACAGGAATATTTACGTTTACTTGTTACATATCATCGTTTTATTTCATTTTGTTTATATATTGTTGGTTTCGTATGGTTTGTGCTTTCACTTGTGAAGAAATATTATATGAAACAGTTCTCTCTATTTGCCTGGACACATGTTGCTTTACTTATTGTTGTGGCACAGAGTTATCTTATAATTAAAAATATATTTCAAGGCTTGATATGGTAAGTAAATTTAAATAGACTGTTGTTATCTAGTATATATTTTATAATAACGTATATTTATTTGGTCCAGGTTTATTGTTCCAGTTAGTATGATAGTGGTAAATGATATAATGGCATATATGTTTGGCTTTTTCTTTGGTAAAACGCCTTTAATTAAATTATCTCCTAAAAAGACTTGGGAAGGTTTTATAGGAGGTGGTATCTCAACAGTAATACTTGGTTTAGTGGTAATGATACATTTATATTATTTATTAATATACTGTGTAACTATAATGTATTTTAGATTTGAAGACCTGAAACATATGTTTTAGATGTCATACAACATGTGTCAATATCGCTATTTTGTTTGTCCCATTGAATATTGCGAATCTTTAGGACAAATGACAATGGATTGTGAACCATCTGCTCTATTTCAACCGCAGGAATACAGTTTATCTGGTAGTTTACAAGTTGTGTGGAAAATGGTAACTTCTTTATACAGGGCGTCTCATTATAATCTTATATAATATAATATAATCTTATATTACCCTTACAATCTTTCCATGCGATTATCTCGCAAAATATTCATTATTCGAAAAAAGTATTTAAACGAAACATGCTCTATCTGAAAGGAGACATTCAATGGTGTACACTGTTTTTTTTTCTGGGTGGAGGTGCCTGCGACATTTGAAAGTGACCTTTGTTTCTTTAAATGGAAACATAGTTTTTTCACGTTAGACACATAGCTTACCTCAAGGTAAATCCATTGATCTACATTATGTTGACCTTGAAATGAGGTAAGTTATGTGTCTAGCGTGAAAAAAAACTACGTTTTCATTTTAAAAAAACAAAGGTCAGCTTCAAATCTCGGAGGCGCTTCCATCCAGACAGAAACAGTGTACACCATTGAATGTCCCCCTTCAGATAGAGCATGTTTCGTTTAAACATTTTTTTCAAATAATGAATATTTTACGAGATTAATCGTGCGGAAAAATTATAATGAGACAGCCTGTATAAATCAGCAATGATTACTACATACAATAGAAATTAAATAAATGTAATGTATGTTTTTTCCAGCTTAGTGGAAAGTCTACCATATCTTTCTATCCATTTTTACTGCATTCACTATCAATGTCAGTATTTAGCTCCGTAATTGGACCGTTTGGGGGCTTCTTTGCCAGTGGCTTTAAGAGGGCATTTAAAATTAAAGTAATTGCAATTAATTTTTTTATTGTTTAAGTAAGTTATATAATGAATAATAATTCGTAATTACAGGATTTTGGAGATACTATTCCTGGTCATGGTGGAATAATGGATAGATTCGATTGCCAGTATTTGATGGCAACATTTGTAAATGTTTATATATCTTCATTTATTCAAACGGCGTCGCCCCAAAAACTGTTACAACAGGTACAGTTTAAAACATTTTCAATAATTTTTGTCATGATTTTTCTTCATAATTTTATATATAAGTTATAAATGATTTGTCTTGTCATTTTTATATACAGGTGTACAGTTTAAAACCAGAGCAACAATTACAATTATTTCAAACATTAAAGGATTCATTAGAAAACAGGGGTTTGTTGAATATTTATTGATGTTCTAACGTTGGTGATAATTATTAACGAGTTGTATCACCTTTAAACGGCAGAAAAAGTGTTAGAAAAGTTATTTCTAATATCTGTTTGAATATTGTATGTAATGTTTGTGGAAACAGCATTAACAATACTAATCATAGTAATATATTAATACTCAACTGGTCGCATGTTTTACTAAAAACTTGCGGAATTTAAAAATTTGCATAACTGTCGTGAAACATTATATTATGTTTTTAATGCTTTTGTAAGAGTATCACTTTGTATGATCAGGAAATCGTATTTAACACTTAAATTGAAATAATTCATATGAAATTACACGGCTAATTAACTATCGTTGATTGGATTCCTAAGAATTAATATAAAATTCATAATTTTATTTAATAATTATAAACTATTCATTTACGTAAAAGAAGCGGCCAATGAAACATTAAATGAAATGATAATGATAAAATTTATTTTATAATTAGACAATTAAGAAGCATGTAATACAATATTTGCATTCCGCAACAAGCAGTCCATTTTTCTATCGAGAAAAAATTTATATTAAACTGTGATGATGATAGAAATTTGATTACATGTTTCTTTTATAACGATTAAACCAAAGAATGTCAGACATACTGTTATATAAAAGAACTTCTATGAATTATAAATATTTGTTAAATATCGTATAAATACTTAAAATGTTTTTCAAATATATTTTTATTTGATATTTCTCTTCATTGATAAATCACAAAATAACAGTGAATTTATCAATGAAAATAAATTCATCCGATCATTCGCCCAAAATGAAATGTATGTGTATTTAAATCAATCAGATCTCAATATATTTTTAAATTGTAATTGTGCATTTAAGATTTCTAATAATAGATGTGAATCTCACATTATATTTGTCGTTTATATATGATTTGAAACAGCAATAGTGTTTAGTACATAATATTATTTGAAGAACTAATGAACTTACTATAGTCAGTTTATACATTATAACATGTATTAATTTGTTTATAATTAATATAATACATATTAGTTACTATCGATCAAAATAATAAAGTACATTTTTATATTTTTGTTATAATCAGTGTCATAATTTGTGTACAAATATCTTTCTTATTCTGCAGTATTAACCATAAAATATTTTCTTATAACAAGTATTTTAAATGTATCAAAATGTAATATTATAAAGTAACTGATGTCATATTTTATTACATGCTTGTGCAATATTTACATATTTGACTATTCTCTGATACTAAATATTATGACACTGAATAATGTTTTAATTGATACGAATATACGCATGAATCTGTAGAAAAAAATAAGGGAAAAATGATAATTTTTATTTATCTTTAATTCGGTTATAATCTTACAAAATTAGAAAATTTCACCTGATATTTAAAAAGTGCTATGAAATGTGTTTCAATTTATATTGGTAGTATATTTTAAATTGTGCCAATTCTCTATAGGGGTAAAATGGATCTCTGAAAAAAATAGTCGTGTAAAAAATAATATGGCACAATTCATGGTATTTGTCTGGTTGCATTACATTTCCAATTGCGATCTTATGTATGTTTTATGTAGTTGATTTACGTGCGCTTTAGAAGCAAATTATGCAATGTACCTAACTCAGAGTAAATACTTATACTTTTCTTTGTTATGAAATATTTGTATATTGTTTTAATGTTGAAAATATAATGTTAAAATAACTTATACATGTATACAAAATGAAAGGAAATAGTAATAGAGAAATGGATAAATAATAATAAAATATATGTATATGTATGTAGATAAAAGATTTTGTGAAACAACAGATATGTTACTATAATTATAGACTTATAACTGGAGGTGACTTAAATTTAAATATATAACATATTTATGTAGTGGTACAAAAAAATAAATAAATTCCTGTAAATGTTATAAGAATTAAAATCTTTGTTAATTTAATTATATTAAATATAACATTCATATCTCCGTTCTGCATTTTCGTTATTAATTTTCATTTGTAATTTGGTACGATTCAATGTTAGCTGATACAAGAACCACAATGGAACTATGTGGGTAGGACAGATTACTACTTTTTTTTAGAGTTGGTCGTTTGGTGCAGCACTTGTCTGAGAACCATCAAATTGTACTGAATCGCGGGTGTGAGCATTCTAATTTAATTCTCCATTAATTCTTTGTTCTTACCAGCATTAAAATAATGCTAATACCATAAATAAATACATTCGTTTATATATATATATGTATATATGCGTATATAAATCTTTAGTTGTTATTTCTTTTTAAATTCGAAGTGCGTTGTACATACAGAATTGACATGTCTGACCATCACAGTGGAAAAGGTTATACACCTTTACCGCAAAGTATAAGCAATACTGATACTGAAGATGAGGAAGATTGTTTGGCTCGAACAAACGAAATTCCTAAAGATAATGTCGATGCCGATACATTGCCGGTAAGTTGAAATTATACAAAAATTCTACTTGTTTCAATTATATTATGAGACACATTATTAACAAGAATAACGTAATTCATATAAATTAAAACTTTTTAACTATGTCTCTATTAGTACTTACAACATGTAATTAATCTTATAAAGAAGGAATTAAAATTATACACATAAAATTAAATAACAGACATATAATGAATCACAATTATAGCAATCAACTACTATCCATGAAAATGGAGCATATTATCCACTGGATGAAACAAGAAATTTAGCAAATCGTGCAAAAAATGGACAAAATATACTTAAATATTATAGAGACGATATGCCTATAATGGTAGTTGAAGGCAGTGATTTATGGAAAAAACGTGATATGTCTCCTTTACGACGATTTTGTTTAATTGTTTCTGTACTATTATGTATCGCTACGATAATTGTATTTCTATATGTCTTACCATGTGATAATTCAATGGTATGTCCTTCAATTAATGAACCACAACCATTTATTTCTTGGGATCAAACTTTACAAGCAAAAGGTTAGTATAACAAAACATAAAAAGGACTAATTTTGTGTATTAATTTACATGTACTTTAGAATGAAATAGTTTAATTAACAGCATGAATTTAACATGAAAAGTTTGTTATTAAATATTAAGAGAATATATGAAAAATATTCTCTATTGAACTCAAATTTTAAGTATTTAAGATATTCTTTATTATATAACATTCATATTTAAAGTAAACTAAATGACCTATTAAATAAAATTATATGACATGTTTATTTAATGTTTTTTTTTTAGAATTAACTGGTCCTATTTCTATTATTCGTGGAAATCCATCAAATCTTATATTTCTTGTTCGTGGACAACGATATAAAGGAAATGATACAAATGATAGTCAAGGACAAATATCAACAGAAGGTGAAGGAGTTATGTCTATGAAAGGAAACAGTGGTTTACCATTGTGGTTTGTTTCTTTGAAAAGATCTCCTACTGAAATTGATTGTATCACTGTTGATACAGATAAATCAGGAAAACCAGATTGTATAGTTGCTGGTGATCAAGGTCTTTTGGCTAGTATCGAACCTATTGCAGGAACTATACATTGGAGTTCAAAAATTCATACATTTGAAAAGTTACCTCTAATTTTATCAGATATTGATTCAGATGGAGTTGAAGATTTTTTAAGCATAGAAGTAGCTTCGAAAAAAATGCCTAATCTTGTTCTCCTATCTGGAAGAACTGGTCACCTGTTAGGACAATATTCACCTGAAAATTGTTCATTGATTGACTTGTATAGTCATATTTTTAATAATACTATATCTTATATTTGTTACGATAATAACAAGAAAAGTAAGTATGAAACATCTTCTAATTACAAATATAAATGATATGGAATAAAATGTTTAGTTTTTATTTTTTATCACAAACGAGATAATGTACAATTTTTAATATTTTCAGGTGTTGTTAAAACAATGACTGTTAAAGGATTGTTACATGCTATAAAATTACCAGAAGCACATAAACAATCTATCACGAAGTTACCGGTGACAATTCACACGTTTAAAACGTTAAATATTGACAATGAAAAATATAATTGGACGCTCACGCCATATCATTATTTATCTATAAAAAACGAAGGAACATGTCCTGGAGAATCTTGCAAAGCTAGTGTAAATTTAACACTGCAAAAATTGGGAAATCAACCGATAACGATATGGGATTATATTAGTCCCAATTCTTTTGTATCAAAACCAGATTTCTTAGTTTTGTCAGGAAAACCTTATACTTCCGGATTTTCCATTAAATTTTGGCAGTGGATTAATTCAGTGTCTGAACATACAAGAAAAGTATCTGTTGTTACAGAAAGAAGATTAATAGAAAGAGTATTAATAGTTTTTGTAAATTATACAGATGTTCAAGTTATGAATGCAAGTCAGAGTGATATTATTCAATTATGTCAGGACACAGATTGTCAACCAGATCTGAATTCCCGTGTTCATTTTAGTTCAATTAAAATTGATAATATTAGTGAAGATGGTTTTCCTGAATTAATAACTTATTGGTCCTCCTATGACATAGAATCGCTGAAAGTACTGACATCAAAAGTACAAGTTGTGAAATTAGATTCACTTCTAACTAGTTTACCACACATGGGTGTTTAATTATTTTGTTTGTTCATCGTTCATTTTTTTCTGTAGATAAAACTAATTATTAGATTTTATAACATAAAGTTAAAGGTTATCAACATCTTAATAATGAAACGGGAACGTATCCGTTCCATTAAAAAAGGGAAGGAAACTTGAGCAGACTTATTATTAATGGTGTCTGGCCATAAATTTATCAGAACTAGTCAGCACTTACAATTAGTAATAACGCAGCAACGATTTTCATAGGCGCCTAATTTACCATAATTTTTGACGCGGTAATTTTCATAATCACCAGTTATTGTTAATGTTTAAATATTTTGAATGAACTCTCAATGGTGCCTTGCAAAATCTATATACAAGAATTACGAGCAAACAGATAATTAAAATTTACGAAGATACTTGCATGTTACTAGAGAAAATTTATTTATTAAAAGTTTTACACGTTTAACAAGATTTTGAAAGAAATGACGAAGTTCCTTTTCGAATATTCCTTAGTAGTGTATGTAGGAATGTTTTATGTATATTCAACAGTTTGAGTGCACTCATTGCTAAAAGATTGATCATGTTGCACACAAATGCTAGCGCAGTATTATAAAAGTTGAATAATAAATAAAACTCATGCTCTAGTCATATTTGTATTATATTTTTAAAATTTGAAATTGTTTACGAATATTGTAAATTGTTATAATCATTCCAAAATACAATCTGAATTTTTTTTATTTATAATTCGTATGGCAATTTATTTATGAATTAAAAATATCCCAACTTTTACAACTGTACCTAATAAGTGTGAAAATTTTTGTATTCCTAAATTTCTAAATTATTAAATTTTCAAATTTCTGGACTTCCAAATTACAAAATTTCCAAATTAATTTTATAAGTTCATTGTTTTTTAAACTGTTTTATACAAAATAATAATTGTTAACATAAGTTTTTTCTTTTCAATGAAACTTTTGTTAACGAAATTTATCATTGATTTTATAAGGGCAATTTAATTCAAAATTTAACTTCAATACTTATTCACATTCATTATTCTATAATTATGTAAAATTTCTAGATGAACGAGTAAAGTTTAGTATAAAGTGTTACGATAGTAGAGGGGATAATGTATTGGATGACAAAGCGAATCAGTACAGTCGAAGTCAGATGGTGTCAAAGAGTACTATTTTAAGTAAAGTATATCCTATACAGTACGTGCAACTATTGGCAATCCGACCAGTTGATTCATACAATATAGTACATAACAGTAAGAACATCAGCTACACACGAAAGAAATAATACAAGCAGTTAAAAAACTAACCTCCATTGTGCGAAAGAAGTTACTCTACCTGCCATGTGGCAATATAATCGTTCTATTACATATAGATAACGCAACGATACCGTCTGCACTAGTTACATGATGGCTATGGGAAAACGAAGAGGTATACACACGGCATCCGGTAACTCCACAATGTACGGCTCGTCAGCAAATAATTTAAGGTCGAGTCGTCTAAATTTCCGTCCAAATTCGACTCAGGAAGACAGGGGCGGAACTCGACCGACTGCTGCACCAAGCTCCATAGGTCTCATACTGGTTACGATGTTGATACATGTTTGTAAAAAATCTTTGTTATTCGATACAAGGCTCAAAGTTGCTATATACTGCGGTGCGATTTTCGTAGTATCACTAATAGCGGACTTCATCACTATACCAAGAACATATTTCTCACGTTCTGATAACGTGTTAAACCAGTACTTTGTCAAGTGGGGATGGGGATGGTTGTTGACTGTGACCATTCCATGGGTTGCTTTAACGGCGCACACACTTGGTTGTGGTCGCAGATCAATTTTACTTAAACATCTTGTCAGATTGGGTGTAGCTACAATTGCATGGATGTTATGGATCAAGATGTTTAATTATATTGAAACAAATTATGGTCGATGCCTTAACACAAAAGACATACAATTTCAAACAAAAGCAAAATGCCTTCAATCTGGTAGATTTTGGAGTGGTTTAGATATATCTGGACATACATTCATTCTCATATATTCTAGTTTAATCTTGGCTGAAGAAGGTTCATCTCTGGTTGGTTGGGAAGGTATAAAAGATTTAGTAATGCTTGAAGAACATTCACGAACAACTCCTAACGAACCCAGCACTGGGCCCCTTCGAAATCTTTCAAACATTGATTTAGAATTTTTAAAAAAAGCACACAAAGCACTTACACCTTATTTGAGAGGTCTTTTTGTTGTGATGACCCTGCAGCAATTACTTTGGGACATCATGTTAGTATCTACAATGCTTTATTATCATATTATGATAGAGAAATTTCTAGGAGGTATAGCTGCTGTTATAACATGGTTTGTTACATATCAGTGGTGGTACAAATTGGGTAAAAGTTCACTGCCTCCTCCTGGTGATGGTTTGTTTAAATACACTGATATTAAAAATCATGACAGTAGTTCAATGAGGTCAAGACGCAGTACATTAAACGGTACCAATAGGTTTATGGGACTTCCAATTCGAACAAATCAAGATTATGTTGATATAGGTGGTATCAATAGGCAGTTAGATACAGAGTTATCCTCTTCTAGAATATAACAATTGTTAAATATTTTTAAATTTTTATTTGGTTGAAATTTTGGTTATTTATTTAAACAAAAAGAATATTTAGTTGTATAATACAGTCTATTTATAAATAAGTGTAGATACTTTTTAACATTACTGACTTAATCACAATAAGAGTTGCAGAAAATAAGTTTTTCAAAATGAATAAAACGTGTTAAGATTGTTAATTTACCCATATAAAGGATGTTTAAAACCAATTTGCTCTTTTATAGTTATTTATTTGGAAAAGAGATTTGTTGCAAACTGTTTATAATGAATAACACTACAATAACTTAATATTTTCTATATTCAAAACATCAAAAATCTGACACACTTTGATAACATAAAGGAATTATAAAATAACACTTATTATATATTAGTTTGAAGTGTGAATTTTTAATGTGGATTGGTTGATTGTTATAGAAACCTCAGAAGATCAACATATATTGTCAATATTTCCTTTAAGAATTTTATATTTAGAATAATGAAATGAGGTTTGTATAGTCATTTTCATCACACTTTACCCTCCAAACTAATATAGAATAAATGCTATTTTATATTATCAAATCATATTAAATTTGTTATGTTTCGGTGTCTATGCTCATTTTAAATAGACTGTATATCAAATGTATAAATATATTTTATGTAAAATGTTTATGTTTATTTATTCTATATTTTTATTAGTTTTATTTATCAATTATACTATTGAATGCAAAGATTTCAATATCAAAAATGAGTTAAAAAAAAGTAATATTTAAACATTACAAAGTTGAATATAATTTGTATATCATGAAGTTGTAGAACTACATAAAAATGTTCAAAAATTTGATATTTCTTCTCTGTAATTATACTTTTGGGTGTAAAAATGATTGAAATATCAAATTTTTGTAGCTTTACTACGGTTTCATTACATATAAAAAATATTTAAGTTTATAATGTTTAGATATCCTTTTCTCAAAACTGACTGATGACACTGAAGCTCTTGTATCCAACAATACAATCTTTGCCGTTTTTTATAAGCCACATAGTCTAGAATATTTCAATTTATCAGAAGGTAATGACTCATTAAGTACTTCAAGTTAGTACTTAGATGAATTACATATTTATTTGCATACTTAGAAGAAAATATTTTCTTTAAAAAGAAGAACTTATTAAGTATCGCTATCTGTTAAATGTGTACATAATGTAATTAAATGAAATGTATGTTTTTGTATCTCTTTATGGATTGTTAAATCGATAACCATTTAATATAATCATTATTATGGATATATCTATCTTTTGTGACATTGTTTTATAATTTATATTTAATAAACCTTATTGTTAACTAAGTGTTTGTCCAATGTATAAAATGATATATGCCGTTCAAAGTACAAAATACATCATGTTTTTTTTTCTTTCATAAATTTTCAAACTACTCTACAAGAAGTTAGATGAAAGAACGTCTTTAACAAAAAAAACTTCCATATCGCTACGTATGTCCAATAAATTCATTTATTTAAATATAGAAATGATTGTGCACAAAATTTTATAGGAATTATTTGTTTCATGTTCTAAACTGAAATACTTGGAATTTTATAACATTTTGTGATTGTATACTAAACACAAAAACAGTGATACAAGATTACGCACACTTTGTAATATATTTCTT
The DNA here is from genome assembly GCA_036983795.1 of Megachile lagopoda. Lineage (NCBI taxonomy): Eukaryota > Metazoa > Arthropoda > Insecta > Hymenoptera > Megachilidae > Megachile > Megachile lagopoda. The sequence continues at coordinate 5,064,191 of CM072795.1, read as the reverse complement.
GTTCTTCTATCAGATAAAATTCAAATTTTTTAATTAAGGAATTACTTGTACTAACGATTATTCTAATCAATGTTTAAATGTAATTTTTTTTACTTTATACGAAGAAATTAATAATAATATTAGAATACGAACTTAAATTGTTATCAAATAAAAAAAAAAGAAAAGATTATGGAATATTTATACAGGCATAATATATTATTGTCGCTTAAGATCACTAAATTTGTATTTACTTAAAAACATTAAGTTTACGATAATAGAAATTTTGTGTCAACAAAATCCCTTTTATCTGTATATAAATAAATTACACGCTTGTTTTTGTTCACGTGCATTTGGCATTTTCTTAAAACATCGTCTTGTAATTTATACCTATTTCTACAAATCATGATCATTTGTCTCTTAAAAAAATTCAGTGCTCGAAGCTCGTATATGAACGCAAGTGCATGTTTTTATATACGTAAAACACACATATTTTGTTTAATCTTCAATAATGAAACTGTACAGTATGACGTTATATATGTTTATATTATATTAACACGTTGAACGTCGGACAAATTTTGTACGTCTTGCTTAGGACATGAAAATAAAACCTACTGCTTTTATATTATTAATGTAATATTAGTGTTACTCAAAGTTATTTCTGTTTTATTCAACAAAACCTTTTATTAGTCGATAAAACTAATTTTGATATCACTAGTCATTAGTAACAATTCGTTACTGATCCCCATAGTATCAGTGATAAGTCCGCAACCTTTGTGGTATTCAACGCATTAAGAGAATTAGAAAAATGACATCGTGTTTAGAAAAGTTCGTGAAATTAGAAATGCTTTGTTTTTGATATGAATTATTTTTTTTTCATATCACAAGCTACTTCATAGCAGCTAATTACATAGTATGTCTAGGAAATATTGTATACACATTTACTTTTTAAAATGTTAAATGTGCAATGTATCATTACACTTTTGATCTTTTACGTGCGATTGCGTCTTCCACTGCTTTAAGTTGTTTCAGTAATTCTTCACGCCGTGAACTTGCTTTCTTTGCTGCTTTAGCTGCAGCCGCAGCAACGCTTGCTTTACTATCAATTGATGGAGGCGACTCTAATGCTCTTTTTTTCCCAGCCATTAAAGTAGAGCGTTCGACCTTTTTTATAGAGGCAGCATTACTTGCTGGTTTTAACGTAAGCTTAATTTGCTGTTTAGTACCGCTGAGTTTCAACGCGTCAATACCCTTGGAATCTTTTCGCGTTAATGGCGGAGTCGAACCTTTTCGTCGGCGAGTTTCACTGGAAGAAGAAGAATAACTCGACTCGCTGGAGTCGCTACTGCTACCACTGCTTTCTGACCCTGAACTACTATGTGAAGACCTAAAAATTAATTTTTTTTTATACTATTAATACTTATACTTGTTACTTTTTACAGTTTTCATAGATATTTCTAATATACAGGTTTCATCAATAAAATTTATATTCTTTTACCTAGATCTTGAACGGCTTTTGATAACTTTAGCAACTGCAGCTGCTGCTATTGCCGCCTTATCCCTTGCCTTTTCGTGGTGCCGTTGATGAGATGAAAGTGGGCTAGGCGCAGGTGGATTGAGACCAGCACGCCGATGAAGCGTACCAGTTGTAGGAGAAATGGAGCCTTTAGGTGGACGGGGTGAAGGGGCAGGCGGATTCATTAACATAGCACCACGCTGGGGTGCAGCAGCTGCAACCGTTGGAGGATTTGCGGGCGGCGATGTAGCGACTGCTTTCCCTTTACCAGTACCACGAGTTCTAGAGGGAGGGGATGGTGAACGGGACCTGGATAGGGAGTCGTAAGAACTGTAGCTAGAGCGGCTCGAGCTACGGCTAGAACTAAAAACAGCATACAGTACACTTGTACATTTTCATACATAATAAATGTTAAAAAAAAAACAAGAAAATAATAGAGACTATTTACAATATATAGTGTAAACCGTAATGCACGGCAATATAATTTAGAGTAATAAGATAATAAAATTAGTCAGATTCTATGCAGATATGCAGCTACTGTTGATTAAATACGTTCATTGTCGTTGCATACCGATTTCAGTGACCGCTGAACTTTCTACTTCACGGCAATTTTTATGGCAATGAACGCGTTAGAATAGTAATATGATTTATATTATTATCAAGGGTTACCTGGTTGATGAATATGAAGAACCTGAAGAATAGGATTGTCTTCGAGATCGTCGGGATGATGTATTTCGTCGTACGGTACTTGGAGACTTCCGTCGCATCCAAGGATCTGCCCACTCATCTCCTCTACTTCTTTCTTCTGGTGGTGGTTCTTCTTCTCTCCAAGGTTTCGTCGGTGGAATACGTTCCACTATAACTTCTCTTGATGGACGCTTATGCTTTTTCTCATATTTCTCGTAATATTCTCGTTCTCTGTCACGTTCACGTTCCCTTTCTCTTTCCCGTTCTCTTGTGTGCGGTGGTGGAGAAACAGAATGTGGCGTTCCACGAGGTACAGCATGATAATCAATACGTTCTCGATACTCGGTAGCAACTCGTGTATCTGCTTTGTAGTGTACTCTCCTTAAAATAAAACAATTTTTAATATATTTGTTCGAGATTATAAACAACTGAAAAACATTTTATGAACATTACTACAAATGTTGAATAGTATAAATTTTACCTATAATACTCTGGTGGTGCTGCTGATGGGGCATAATAAGGATCAGGTTCATCGACATATCTATCTGGTGTGATTCTTGGTGGTGGCATTCTTCGAGGTGCTTCTCTGGGTGGCCATCTTTCAACAGGTGGTTCAGGACTAGCTGCTCTAACATAATATCCTGCTTCTCTATCTAATTCATCTTGTCCTAAACTTAAATTCATTTTTTTCTCTTCGAAGTCCATATCTGATTCTTTACGTTTATTTGCTTTACGCATCATCTGTGAAAGAAACAAGTAAAATGTGAAATTGTGTATAATATATTTTTATATCAAAATAAAATAATTTGTGAAAATATAAAATGTACCTCCTTGGCATGTCGCAATCCGCGCTCCCATGCAGATTCCGTAGGAAGTTCTTCTATTTTTGGTGTATGCGGCGGAGCTCCATAACCAGGTAATGGTCGTACCATATTTGGTCTATCAATATGTGGTCTGAATTCATGTGGGGTTGCTGCATGCGATGGGTATGCCATTGGTCTTACCATATCAAACATGGTATAATTACCCTTATCTGTTACACCCGGATGTAAAAATCTACAACTAACTCCCCATGTACACTGTCCTCGATTATAAAAGCGGCATACAGGTCTAGGTTCTGTTTCCTCTGGTCGAGCATCATCACCATCGCTGAGTTCACCTTCTTCCAATTCAGATTCTACTTTCTCTCCATCTTCTTCTCCTTCTTCTTTGTCATTTCCTTCACCTCCATCTTTTAATTTCAGTTTATCTCTATCTTTGTCTTTATCTCTTCCATCTTTTTCATCTTTATCTTTAGTTTCTTTAATAATAGGTCCTTCTGTTTCTCCTAAAAATTACATATTTAATTATACTTCATGATTTTACATGAATTTATTTAAAAATTTGAATAATATGTAAAATATTTACCTTCGTCGCGTTCATCTTTCCACTGACCATCAGCTTCAAAATCTAATTGTTCACTTTCTTCTGCTAATCCAACAGGTGCATTTTTATCTTCCTTCTCCATTTTATCATTAATTAGTGCGCGTTTTTCTTCATTCTGTTGATTTTCTTTAAGCATCGAATCATGTTCATTAGTGCCATCAACTCCATCCATACTTTCCAAATCGGAAACATCCGACAAGTCCTCTCCATGCGTAATTGGCATAGGTTTTGATTTAGCTATTGATTCAGGTTCATCTTCAATGTCTCCGTCCGAAATTTGTTCTCCGTCTAACTCGTTGAAAGAACCTCCTTTGGTTGGTGGAGAATGGGGTGGTGAATGTTTATCTGATTCCTGATCATCCATAGGAGATGCTGGTCCTGACTTTGGAGAACTTCTTCCAGATATTAATGACTTGGCTGAGCTATGTCCAGATCTTGGAGATTTTGGTGAACTTTGCCTTGATTCACTGTTTTTGTAAGAATATGATTTTGGAGAATTATCTCCAGACTGTTGTGCATCTACTTCTAAATCAAACTGCTTCTGTTCTGTATCTTCAAGGTGCACAGATTTGGAATCATTTGGAGTAGATGGGTATGATCTTTCATCTTGTATAGGAGACCGAGATAAACTACGATCAGTTCTAGGTGAATCCAAAGAATTATTTTCTGAGTGATATGATTTTGGTGACATAGGTGGTGATTTTGATAAACTCCGAGTTGATCTTGGAGAACCAACTTCACTGGGAGATGCTAGTCCAGACCTTTGAGATTTTGGGGATATCGGTATATATCTTGGAGACTTTGAATCCCTTTCGGATATAATAGATGTAGGTGATTTTCCTCTTGAAGAAATAGAACTTCCCCTAGATTTATGCCCCGACACAGATGAATGGTGTGAGAAGTTTGGTGATGCCACATTGTCAGCAGATGTAACTCGATTTCTCCTTCCATCATAACCCTCCGAAGAGGAACTTTCTGAACCAGAGTCTGACATGTTGAATTATTCTAACCTGTAAACAAGTAATTTATGTTACGACATGTACAACTATGATTTGACAAAAAATGGGACCACCACTCAAACAAATCGTTAATTCCTCTTACTTGAGAAGTGAATTTTTTAGCCGTGCCGACCGAATGTAGCACTGAAAAATCTGCATCAGTAGCATCGCAGGGCTTACCTGTATCAATAAGAGCCTGTGCAGTACTTGCTCTTGAAGGCACAATGTAAGCAATCCATACCGTGTCGAACATACTTTTTATATCACGTTGATAACTTTTTTACTAATAACTTTTGTACTTTATAGTTAAACTGAACTTTCTTTCACATTTACAATACATACTGTTATTTTTCAGGATTTCTTGCCCGGAACTTTTTAGTTTACATTTTAAACTTTCAACTCGAACACAACACAAACTAAGAAATACCGGTAAACCGCAAACTGTTTTGTACTGCACTAGAAACTATAACGAACGGACTTTTAACCTGTAAGAATGTCTTTTGGGCATATGGAGAAAGAAAGAACATAGGAAGAAGAGGGATGTATAGGAAAAAAACAACTAAATCTTTTTTATCACTGTATATAAATAAAATTTCAAAATCAAAATCAATAAACACAATACTATCAACAACAAATCATATAAAAAATAAATGTATAAATAATAAATGAATGATTAATAATGAGGAATTAAATATTTACTTAATTAATGATAGTAACAGACACTGAAAGCACAACATACAAAATAATTATTAGATCTTAAAAACAGATCTGTTTTATGTTTTATGTTAAAAAATTTTATGATAAAAAAAGGATTTTTACAATTTGGTATTAAGCAAAAATATAACACAAATTAATGCAATTATTGGAAGTAATATTACACGCTCAATCTAATTGTTGATGTACATTACTTGCAGAATGCATATAATATAGATTGCAATATCAATTATGATTATAAATTGAATTATATAAGAATATTGCATAAATATGGTAATTGATTTATACTTGTAAAAGTATATTTATTTTTAAAAGAATGTTTAAAATATATTTAGTTAAATATATAATTGAATATATTATACGAAATAGAAAAAATTAAAAAATATTTATCATAGCATCTTACATCATCAAATTACATTGCTACATTGAAATATAAAAAATAAAATCTATTATAACTTAACAGTTTCAATATTAGAACATATAATATTATACAAATGTGGTATATCTAAAATTTTGAAATAATTTTGAAATCGAAATTGATTAATTTTTTCTAGGCTGTTTTACAAAATACAGATAATCATTAGTTGCGATAAAATTTCATCAATATCGCATTTAAATAATATCATACATAAAGACAAATACAGGTTTGAACGTGAACATTACAAAATCTAAAATAATACAAAAAATAAAGAATAACTTGTTTCCAAACAAACCAAATTTTTAGTCGTCTTTAAAAAGTGGTTACAATTCTATGTTAATCCCCATAAGTTATTATACTGACTATGACCACTGAAATATTTTCATGGATATATTGAGGTTAAGGGTGTAATAATTTTAAATCTTACTGTAAATTAATCTGTGAAATTCTCAACGAAAGATGTTACGAAATTTCATGTATTGTTCATCAAAAATATATGTATCTTCATAATTTTGTCTAGAACGTGTCGTGAGATTCTTACCTTGGTCGCGCGTATGCCTGTAGGCCTTTGGAGATTTTAAGACTCCGAGGCTTAAGGCGGCCGGCGTCACCCAGTTATTATCGTTTAGACTTTTCGCTTCCGTGCCAGTTTTACCGTTTTTAACACTAACTCTATCCCAAAATTAAACGTTAATAACTTCCAATTTACTACCGCAGAATTAGTAGTAAAGTGGACAATGAACAAACGAAAAAGTTATGGAGAATGGGAACCGAAAATCCTTTGCTCTAAACCATTGATTATTTTTAACATAGATAGTAACTTTCCAACCTATGCATTTCTTTTGTGTTCATATATAGAATAGTACAATCTGATTGGGCAATATGGAGGAAAGTTATTAAAGCGCCATCTGCGTGGAACAATTTGTGCTTTCAAAGCTACATAGTTGGTAAGCATGAAATTTTCGGTGTAAACCATGGAAATGTGAGAATCAACAGTGGGAACTCAAGCGGAAAATGTAATATAATAATACAAAGAGAATATGGGGCCCTATTGGGGCCTATTGTATCCTTGTACAATTACACATACTGATGAATATAGTCAACGTTGCATGTATCATGATGCGCGTTATGCATATGTATAGTTCACATTGTCATAACACTAGACAAATTCAAACTTGTATTATGAAAATTTCTATACTAAATGTTTGTTACATAATTTATAACTTATTACGAATATATAACTACTGGAAATTATGAGATCTTTTTTATTCTCCTCCGTAAAGATTTTTAAAATATCGCGCGTAAACACCAATCAGTGAGCCAATGCACATGCGTGGCTAAACAAGGATACAAAGGGCTTTATAACCTGGTATATTATAAAATTAAATAAATCTGTTATTTTTACCACTTATTAATATGCATCTACATAACGTTTACCGGTAAATATATTGTGACTTATACGGTTTGTTATGATTAACGTATACATTACGATAGATACTCAACCAATCATAATTCAGCTTTCAAACTTTATATTTTAAACTTTACAGCAAGCGGAAGGAACCGTATGAACCTATATTTTAAAAAGTCAGACGGTTGTATTTGAATTTTTTAATTATAGTTTGCGTATCGTTTAGAAAAAATATTTCGAAGAAACAAAAAAAAATGTATATTAGCAGTTAAACAATTTTTGTTTAACAATATAGATTTATTTAAACTAAAATGTATAGCTAGAAACTGTATACATCAGTTGATCATACAATAAAAGATCTAAAATAGCCAGGTTAGTTCTTTTGGATTAGAATGATCCATCACCGACATCAGATCTCCACGTTCATCCATCGATAATTGCGTTAATTTTGTATTAAAAGCTGGATTTGTTTTCATTTGTTGAAGTAATCGTTCTGCAGGTATTCTGAAATGAAAGTACATATTTTACAGTGGTTATATAATTTCATGTAATCTTTTCACGAAAAATTGAATAGTTTTAACATTTTTAATTACAGAGATACATACCCTTGTGGAAAATACTGTAAAAGCATGGATAAAAGTCGTTCGCGTTTGTTAAATTTTGGAACGTCAACAATACTTTGTCTTTTTCCGAAACCGTATGCCGTGGACATGTATTCTGGTTTGAAGCCTCGAATTACCCGTGGTCTTGCATGATGTTTTACGAAATGAGAATAATTGTGATTTTTCGATGACACCATGACAATTCCAGTGGCAAAAGCCAAAACCACAATAATGCTAGCTCGCATGATTTGCTAATGTTAGTAAAACATATGTTCAATTATATTTGAGCAATTGCTACATTTTATATAAATACATTTAATCACGATTAATATATAAGTCTTACATAAAAAGAACAAATTAATAAAATCGTGAATGAACTATACGGAAAATATTTATACATATATTTTTAACACAAATTATTTTCATAATTATATACGTATCTCCTATTAATTTGTTCCTCTTTATTGTTCTATAAAACTGAATTTCATAGAGACAAAATAATAAAATATACTATTTTGGAAGGATTAAGAATAGAATAGTAATATTCATATAATTTCGTCTCTACTTTTATTTTAATAGTAATAAGGTAATAAGTGTGATGAACTTCTTAGGAAAGCATACACGATCGCAAAATAGTTCTTTGCTGTTATCCAACAAAAATTTTATTTAAGATTTATACATACCACGATGATATATTAATTGTAAACGCAACATTATTAATATTAGTTAAAATGAAAAATGCAATTTACGACCTGATTAACGATGATCGGTACAATGTATAAAAAATTGTTAAATTATTATTATATACACTTTCAAATGCACGTTTTATCATCACGACGTTGTTTAAAGTTCTTTATAAAGTAGGAACGAAATGTTATGTTACATGACTGCGCGTCTGAACAAGGAAGACTCCACCGGGAGTTTATCGCAGCCTCTTTTGTACTAAATCGCCGGCATCGCCGTTGTAGCCGCCGTTGTAGCCGCCGTCGTGGCCGCCGTCGTGGCCGCCGTCGTAACCGCCGTCGTAACCGCCGTCGTCGGCGTCAACAACGTTCTAGCCGCCGATTTATTTATCGATGACAATCTTTTATTATTATTCATCAATTTAACATAACATTTAATACAATCAATAAAAATAAAAATTTGTTCTTTTATAAAAATCTCAAACATGGCTGCTACATCCCCTGTAAAGCATTACTCTTTTATATTCGGCGTTTATATAATGAAGTATATTTGTCTAGTAGAAGAATATATGTAGTATATATTTAATAAAATGTAAAATGTACTAAAATTTAAAGCGTATGTTAAAGTTATGTGAACGTAATAGTTTTATGCTTACTAGAAGTTATATTTTATTTAAATTAAATAAAAGATATATTAGTCAGCGGTGAGCGACACCGCAATGCCGCCGTTTGCGGTGAATAGAACGCTTAGCCGCCAATGCGTATATAAATTTCCACTGCAGATGTGGACAATAAGAATCCGTATTCTCAGAACAGTACTTTTACGTATGACTTTTGCACGAAAATTACGTGTCTATTTAAAATTAATACATACTTCGGATTGCATATAACAGTAAAAGAATAAATAACATTGGCAATAATTTTTAATTAATAAAAAATTTATTCAAAAATACAATATCGAATAAATAAAAACATTTTGGAAATGAACAATGTTTGCAGCGTTAAATTCTTTAATAATAATAGAATTTTATTTTTCATTTAACAATAACTGATACAATAATTGTATGCATTATAATACAAGTACGTACAAAATACAAATTTACATGCGAATATATATACAAAATAGAAAACATATTATTTTATAATTGAATGTAATAAAAATCAGTTATATTTGTAGGAATTATATTAAACTTGAAACTTATAATTATTTAGTTAATTTTATTTGGAAATAATCAATAATAATCGTTGGAATTTCTTTAAGAATGAGTGATCTTGGTATACCAGAATATTTTATAAATAACTCTAAAATATGTAAAGTGTTAGTTCCTTCAGATTCTCCATCACTTCCTGGTTTTGTACTGTAAGTAGACATATTAATATTGATATTGATATTAACTATATACTGTTGAAAATAGAACGCTATAAAATATTTATATACCTATCTGAAACGACACAAGAAAGAACATATATACAAAGATAGTTAACATAGCGTGTCATCTCTGAGAAAGTACACTGACGTAATATAGTTTGTATGCCAATTACAAACACCACGACATCGAGAGAATCTTGAGATTTCTTACTTAATAAACTTCCTATAATAAATGCTATTGTTAATATAAATGTGTTACAATTATTTATTATACATTGATATAAATTTGATACTATTTTTTTACCTGTATTTTTACAGTAATTTAATTTCGATAATTGTGACGCGGTAAGCAGAAACATAATAAGCGCAATATTTTGTATATTCGGGCATTTCATGTATACGTTATTATGGAGATTACCTATACCAGCCCATTCCAATCGCACGTTAAGTTCGCGTAATAAATCATTTTGTTCTACCACATTCTGCTCATTATTATCTTGTTTATGAATTTCAAACAAAACAGCTCTGTAATTTATTAAACGGTAAGAAAATGTTTATATAATGACAGATTTTTAGAAGTATTATTTATTAAGCATACGTATTTAATGTTTGAAGTGCAGCTTCCATGTGTTTTGCTTCGAATTTGCAAGCAGTATTTAATTCATATGCTATTTTTTTCTTAAGTAGCTGATAATGACCAATTTTTAATACCCATTCAAGTACTTGTGGACAAAATTTATTACTATATGTAGTAACAGAACTGTGAAATTTTGACGCATTACCTAAATATACGTATTAAAGAAAATAAATTTCATTGCTTTATTATTATTAGAAATATATGATGCATCATAAAACAACAATACCTTTAAGATTATTTATAGAACTCAACATTGTTTCAAAATGATCGAGTGTGGATGTCCACGTTTTATTACGTATATTTTTTTCTATATAACGAACCATGTTATTCAATTCAGTAATTATATAATACGAAATAAGCTTGTTAAGTCCTGTTAATCCTGGTGTGCCGATTGCTTCTAATGTTCTTGAAAAGATTTTATAATTCAATACTTCTGCTTGTGTTTTAAGATCATACCAGGCAAGGGAATGTTCAATATAAACAGTTGTTCTATAAGCATAATATAATGATATAATATAGTACATGTTATTTAAATTAATATATGAGGTATTTTGTCAAAATGTCAATTTTTACCTGGGATCAGTTATACGAATTAATTCACGGGCAAGTCTACCAATAAAAGTTATAGAGTTGCTATCTGATACGGAAGTATGCTTTTCATCTTGAAAATATCTCCATGATCTTTGCGAAGTCCAAGAAGAATCTGTACATTCCTCTTCAACTGCGTTATTTATGATATACGTTATCTATAATTGAAAAAGTAGAAGTTATCATATAATTTGTTATGTGTTAAGTTACGTCACCGTTAATTACAAATGTCAAACTGAATGTTTGTCACATTACATATAAATTTGCTTACTTCTTCGTGCCATATTTTTAAACTGTTAATATTAATATAATCCTGAATATATTGAAACGATTTACGGTAACCATCCATAATTGTAGCTAAATTATGAAGTTTTTGTAACAACGGCATCTAAAATAATACATCGTTAATATAAGCAGTAATTCTTAATGAAATACATTAAACTTACTTTTGATTTTGGTTCAAAAATAAGACCATTATCTAAAGCTAGTGTAACTTTTTTTACAAGTTCTTGACGTATGCCGTCTTCCAATAAACGATGAGAATCAACTCTTAATACTCCTAATGGAACACTTCTTAAAGATAATACTCCTTTTGTAAACACTGATACAGCGTACGTTAATTTAGCCATCTATAATAAGATATTGTTTTTGTTAGCGATCAAGAGCTTATCTTTTTTCATTTTTTTTGCAACATGTATCTTTGAAAGAAAATGGGAACTATAACATACTTTCAATCTATCATCTAGTTGTGCATAGTCTTTCAATTTATCTTTTGGTAATTTAGTAGGAATTTCTTTAAAAGCATTAGTTTCAAGGTGTACTATCTGAGCAAGCAAACCAAATACAGTTTCAGGTATTATTTGTAAAACACGTCTCGCATACTTTTCTAATTCTCTACTGTAATATTGAGAGACCGACGATAAATCTGCACTGTGTGCTTGATTTACTCTTAATAAAGGGGTCTCTAAAGCTGAAGCCATCTAGAAATGAACAAAATGTAAATACAAATGTATCTGATAAATGAAATACAGTCTATTATTAAGTATAAAGTAAAAAATTCAATTAAGAATTAAAGCTTACTTTTAAAAATAAGGCTTTTAATTTTATTACAGTAGGCGGACTTTCTTTTATGCTAGCTTGCATTGTATCGATAAACGATTCCACTATGTTCCATGCGTAACAACAATCTGTCACTATATTTAAGCTTATCATAGTATCTTCTGTTATACTTCCTGTGCGTAACATATTATGTAATATTTCACGCGTATCAGCTAAATATTGTGATATATGTAAGTTATTTTCCAACTGATGAAATTCTGAAAGTATCATAATTTCAGTGACAAAGGTATACATATGTACTTATGGGCTTATATGCAAATGTAAAAGATCTCTTAAGATTCTCAAGAGCAGTCTGAACTTGGATAGCAAAATTCAAGAATAGACTATTACCTTGCACTTCTTCTAATGCTTGTAACAACTGTACTATTTTTCTTCCGTCCTCTTGTTGCAATGAATCAATGTGTTTACTTATTTCCATAAACCAAACATATAGATTTTGATTTCTTTCAATACCATCAAGTGATTTGTTGCCACCAAATATTTGAGCAAGATCTGTTATACGTTCAACGCATATTCCTTTATCTCTAAGCCATTTAGTTTCTTTACCTAGTAATAACTAACAATTCAAAATAAATTTAATGAAAATATTTTTTCGCATGTAGCTATACAAAGTAAGAAATATTACTAATCATACATCTTTGTACAATTGTTTAACGTCTTGCTCGATTTGAGCAGTACTTAGCAACAACTGAAGACAATCGGATGTATTATATTTGCTTTCAGTCACTACTAATTGCCTGAGAATACGCGAACGTTTTGAATCTTCTATTGAGATGGTTGAAGTTGCTGTATGTAGAAGTATCCAATGCAATGTTACATTACATTCTCTTACTAATTTGACCAACGATCCAAGTGCACTTTCATCTAGAGTAACAGCTAACTGTACTTCTTCTGTTTCGGATAATAATTTCTAAAATAAAATAGAATAGAATATGTATATGCAAAAAATGTGATAATCTAGAATATTTATGTAATATATCAATTTAATTTAAGCAGTTTTAAATATAATGTTTTTTTAAATAGAAAATAAGATCACCTTCATTTTCTGACCATATTTTTGTGCAACAGCTTTTACATTTGATGATTCAAGAGTATTATTAAGAGCTGTTCTTGCTGCTTTATATGGTAACCACCAATCACATAAATTTATTACCATTCCCATATAAATGCTAATTACCCAGTTATCAGGAAAAAATCTATCTACTATTTCTCTCATCATGGCTGTTTGAGTATGCAACACGGTTGGCTTAAATGATAAAATTATAACTAACATTGATGCTTGATTGGACAGAGCAGTACTACGATGTTCTGGATGTGGAAAGGCAAGACTTTGATTATATATTTCGTCAGAACGTAAACGTCCAATAAGATGTTCTATCAAGGAATCATTTAATGGTACTCTCCTATAATATAAAACAAATTAAATTTTCTATAATTATAGAACAAGTGAAACATTATATAATTAAAAATTTTTAAAGCAGCTTACTTAAAATATTCTTCAGGATAATTTGCAGGTCGTTTATTGGAGATTTTAGAAAATCCTGTTGAGCGTAATAGCATACATATATCATCTACTCTTGTAGAGGAGGAATGTTGAGCATTATAACGATAATAAGATACAAGTAATCTTTCCCTTATACATCCTTCAAAATGGTAATCTACCAAGAGTAACATTACTCCATATAAATATACAGCTTCACACTGTTAACATAAATTTTGTTACTTTGTTTTATTTTATAACAAATGGGAATATATGTATTTAATCCCTTGTGCTGGAAATTGATTTACAAATGAGTATGACCAATTCATTAAAAATAATTTGAAATAAACTATTAGTTGTAATTATTTTTATGATACATACTATGATATTGTAAATATACTTTTAGCATATTTTCTCATCACAGAATAAGAAGATAAATATTTTCAAATGGTGCAATTACTCAATCTGTTGTGTATATTATTTCTATATCCATAATGTGACACATCATACCAGCATAAGGGTACTTATAAGAAAAGACTTGATTTACAATGACAGTACCATTAACTGTCGTCCTTCTTCTTTGAGCATAATAGTATCTATAGATTGATGAATGTATATTCCATCTCCTAATTCATCTATATAAAGGTTTAGGTCTGTAACATATTTATGTATGCTTTCAAAAGCCAAATAAAATCTTGAAATTATATCAGAAAAATTATTTCGAAGTTCTTCATCTGTCTCTTGAAGAACCTATAAAAATAATTCTTTATTGAATTAAAGATATATTTTGTTTTTCAAAGTAATAAAATGCATTGTATAGCACAAGAACACAACAGTTATTGTTAATATATATTATGTTACATCTACTTACTGGATCATTTTCTATTTTTTGTTCATACGTGCTTGCTGATTTAAAGTATGCAAAATCAATTATAATTGAGCCATACTTTTGTACCATTTGCTTTGAATCTAAACTGCAAAATAAATGGAAATTTATATAAATGTATTTAAAAGTTACTAAATTAAATTGCAATCACAGAAATTAAAAACATTGTAATGCTTTCATTAACAATGTTTGTTTTATTAATAATAAATTTATAATGTTTTGTAAGAAAAAAATAACCTAAATATTGATGGTACATAATCCTTTAGTCTCATCAGTTCTGCTATAATAGCATTTCCACGGGATACCAAACGCAATAAATTTTGTCCACAAATATTATTAGCTGCTAAAAAGTCGCCCATTTTTTAAATTATTTATTTTAACAAAAGCGACTGGTAATTCCTTAACATTGTATAAACAACGAAAACAGTCAATGATTTTTTGACAAGCTGCGATAAAGAGAACTGTCATTCGTATGATCGGTTATGATTAGTCCATTGAAATATATTTTAAAATAGCAAATATAAGTACTTATTATTTAATATCAGATTTTAAACATTTTCAAGAAAAAACATATAAATAAATACGTTGTTATAAATGTTCCACAAAATTTAATGGAAACAACGATATATCGTTGATCGTTCCCACCCCTACTTCACAGTTATTTTGTATGGTGTTGTTCCTAACCTAATTTTCAAGCATTACTGACTACAGATATAATAGTCACTGCAAACATTAAAATATGTTTTGTTTTATTCATTAAATTTAAAAATATTATCCTTGTTTCATTCTTAAACTTAATTAAAATGTATGATAAAAATGCTGTAAACTTGAACTGAAAATAAAATCATATTTCGAAGATCTACATTACATTACATTATAAAAATGCTTAGTCTTTTGTATTGTAGAAATGCAACAAATTATGTCAAATTACAAACTTTTTATAGATCATTAACCAAGAATGTTAGACAAAAAGATTCTATATGTTCTAAATCATATAATTTTTCATGTCAGTACCCGTTCAAAGTAAATAATGTAAGGTAATAATATAATATTAAAAGTTCATTATAAATTAAGTTTTCACATGTATTAAGATTTATAAACGAAAAATAAGTATTTCTTGAAAAATATATATTGTGTAATACATTATGATTAAAATAGAAATCTTGCTAGATGTTTTATTATTTTAATCATTATAGTATTTACATTTCTTCATTTTTATATAGAGAGTATGGGCAACAAACAAAAGCAGACAATTTTCTTGTGAATACAAATATAAAAAATAATGTACTGTTATATAAGTATGAAAACCCTCGTTATTTCCGTATCTTTAAGGCTTTCTGCTTCATATGGATCTTTTTTTCTTCAATAATATCATATTTTACATTTGATCCAAAATTTATATTAACATTGAAAGAAAATATATCTTGGACTGACTATGTGAAACTAAATGGGACAAATTTAATGTATTTTGCATATGCAGTAGTAGTAGGTAAGTTATTTACAAACTATGCCGTTATATTGTACTTCTCATGCTAAGTCTTACATGTAATTTAGGACCTACTGCCTTCATGTTCTTGTACGTGGCAAATAAGAAATTTGTAAAATTCATTATTTTACACCCTGGTGGTGCATCTGTATCTTTAGTCACTCATCATTTATTTAAAAATCATGATGTTCTCACAATCCCTGTTAATAAAGTAAGTGTATTACTACTAGAAATAGTAGCAACAATAATAATATATTATTCATTTTATGTTGCTTTCATAATTTAGATATTTTATATTGATTTAGAAGTAATATATTGTGTCTAACTTTTCATTATCTATTTTAAGGTAACAGCTATTTGTTCACGGAACAGAATGAAAGATTACTTACCACTAAAAGTTGAAGGAAAATCATTTTATTATTTAGTAGATGCTGAGGGAAAATTCATAAATGAAAAATTATTTGATTGTACAGTTGGTACAAAAAAATAATACTAAAAATATTACTTAGTCTGTGTATATTATATATAATTCTTACAAATAAACTTTAAATAACTTGTGTTTATTCAGTAATTGTTTTATTTTTGATATTATACAAACCAAAAATACAACTATGTTAAAAGTAGAAAAATAGTATACAAATAATGTTTATTGTAAATATACTAAATAAATAACAATTATAATTTTACATAAAATATATTTTTATAAGCTATATAGTTATGTTAGTAACATTAATATGCATAGTATATATCATTTTACTTTGAAATTATAATTTGTACAGCAGTTGAATGTACATAATTTAAATACCCTGATTGCATTAAATAGATGTTACTAGATTTAATATTTTTGACGGTCATAATATTTACTAGAATATTTGCTCAAACGATCACTGTATCCATCATCATGATATTTATCTTCTGCTTTATAATACACTTCTGGTGTTGAACCTACGTGTCCTTGCCAATATCGTGTCCAGTAAAGGTCTTCTGGATTAATGTCATGTGGATGTTTTGCATTTCGAAATACATGTACACAATATATAAGACTCCCTACTAAAGTCAAAAATCCAAATACCAAAAATACTATTCCCAAGATCCTAAAAATTATTAATTTTAATTAAACGAATCTGGATTTAACTTGAAGTACAAGGTAAAATGGATAATATTATCATAAATGTAACTATAAAATTAGAAAGAGTATACTTACCAAACTATTAATGGCTGGAAAAATTGAATTACTATAACAAAACCTAATGCAACAAGAATCAAACCCAGATTGATAAGTAACATGAGGCAACAAACACCCTTCGTGTTTGGACAAAAAGGATTGGGTGTTGACATAGTTTCTATGATTATACCATTTTTTTTAGATGTATGAGATTTCACTGATTTTGCAGAGCCATAACTACAATGACTAGGTGCTCGATGACCCAATCTTGAACTTGGAGTTAAACTGTGAGGTGACATATGGCTACAATCATAAGTGTAAAATAATGTTTATAAATTATAATTTAGATAATATAACATATGCCAAGAACATTATACTTTATCATATTTTCAACCTTATATCTGAAGTTGTTCTATATGCAGCACTTGTAACATATATATCTGAACCATTGTCACATATGCTACCATGCGAAGTACTTTTATTAAGGGGATGAAGACTGTGTCTTGAAGATCCAGATAATACTGAACCTCGACTATTGGGTACATTTTGCAGCTGCCTTCCTTCTTTCTCATACTTCTCTGGATGATTTTTTTTCTTTGATTTTACCTTAAAATTAAACATTATAAATATAAACTTATACTTAGGACATAAATAAATTATATGCATGTGTATATTTGCAAATTACCATTGTAGTATGATCATTGGATACAATATATTCTGATATAGTACGATCTGATGGAGCACAATGACTTTCATTTCCATCTGTTAAATACTCTTGACTATTATGATATCCAGGGTATCTTGAAGTATTTGTCATTGTAAAACAAGTACTTATATATTCTGTTTACAAAAGTAGTAATTTTGACAAACTATGTCATATATTATACATTTATGTACATATTTGTATACATACTAGTTACAGGAAACTGAACTAAAAATTAAAACATAAATAATATAACTTTAAACAAAAAAATGAACAAATTGATTACGTGAATTAATCAAATAAGAAACTTAAACAAGAATTAATCATTTATAGAATATGTATTTTAAATAATAATAACAATAGATAATGTTTAATGTAAGGTATAAATGTAATTTTCTAATTACACATAATTACTATTTATAAAATAAATGTATCAAGTGCTTTTTTTTAAATTAAACGAGAGTAATAAAGAAGAAGTAGGATTCTCTGTAAATGAATTGTAAATCATTTAATTATCATAAAATCTTTTAGTCGTACGGCCTAGCCGCAATATGCTTGTGTCAGCAAAGAAATCCTAATTTGGTGATATGATGTCACTTGCGAAGGTCGTATGCATCTTCAAATGAAAACAAAATCATTCTACATGTAACTATTATCTTCGATTTATTGTTTGTTATACGTAGGCTGCTTAAATTTTACCAACATATGTTTGTAATATTTTACATAACAAATTTTTATTCCACTTGCAAAAAAACTTCTATTCGTACTTAACTAAACTTTATCAAATCAATAATCCAAAAAATTAAGATCAAGTTATTTTCTCTCGTTTCTCTTATTTCTAACAACTTTTCATTTTCATTTTTCATCCTTTTGAAATCTATTATTTATTAAACATATTAAATTTTTGGTATTACGAAAACTCGAAAGCATTATGTTGAAAGTTTTACCTACGCAAGCGCCGTAAATCGTGTCAACTTGCAACCAAATGTTAATTGCTTTTAATTTATTTGTTTCCAATGATCTATCTTAATTAACAATCAAAATAAAGAATCTGTGTTTAATTAAAACATTTAAATGAGAAAACGATACATAAATTACAACATAATCTTGTGTATCACTATTAAATATGATAATCATACCTACGTTAAATGCTCATGTTAAAGAAACTTGTTGAAAGTAAATTTTATTCGTCGTATTTTATATACTAGTAAATTCGTATGTGTGTACGAAACGTCTTTTTCTTGTCACAAAACGTTGACTAAACACAAAATAATACTGGAACATAATTGTCACTTGATTATGTATTCGTACAATATTTAGTATGTTATACTATTTAATAAAACACTCTTGCTTTTTAATTTAAAAGACACACGGAGAATGATTTCAAGAGCAACTTATAAGATACTGACTTATTCGCATTCGATCGCTGAATGCGTGCAGAATACAACTGCGTTTCGAAGGCTTTCACGTTGGCGTAAAGATCCTGAGCGAAAGGTGCATTTATTGCACCTTGCTAATCGAAAACGTTTCGTGACGCCTTTAAAAGGCAAGGCAGCAAGCTACATGTTTCTAGAGATGCAATATTTTATTGTTACAAAAAAGTCATATTTTAAATGTCAATTACTTGCCAGTTTGTAAAAGTAAATATGTATTAGAAAATTGCTTTATATATAGGTGTTCGTTATTAACAACATTATGATGTTAATTCGATTTTAATTAATTTATTAAATGATTATCTTACTATTCTATTTAAGTTAAACAGTGTCTACCTATTTACACAGAATCTGACTCATCTTACTATTTTATTATTCTATGTTATATTACCACGCGTTATATCGTCATACATTACATTACCTTCTTTCTCACCGCGCTTTATATTGTTACATGTATAGCCATGCATTATATCATCCACTTGTTAATTGTGTATGTATTAATGTTAGTAGTTATTAAAAAGTGTTACTGCTTTGTTAATTTTTGAATTATAATTTTGTAATAGCAAGCGCGCATGCGTCGAAAGAAATTTTTTCCAAATTCCGCGCCAAAACTGAACCGTTTGTTTAGGTTCTGTTATAGCGGTTGCGATGATTTAAATTAAATTTCCAGTGAATCTTGTTTGGTAGAAAAAGAATATTTTTTATTATTACAAAAATACTGTAATTCTACTGTTTGTGCATGGAGGGTTTGAAATGTCTCAACACGGTGCTGCTCTACAAGCATACAATCAAGAACTTGTAAAGTGTAAATAACTTTTGTATAACCTATAATTTATGATTATTTGTTTATAATATAATTGATAAAAAATACATATTGTTCTACTGTGTTAACGAAATTATAGGTTATTAATTTGTGTATTTAATTTTATAGTAGTATCTTACCAGTTTTATTTTTTTAGGTCTGGAAGAAATGAAATTGAGACGTATGGAATTACAATCTCAAATTGAATCTCAAGAGGAAGAAAAAAATAATTTGCAAAGGGAAATAGAAAAATTGTCATATAAATTAACAGGTTTAAATGATAGCCTAACTAAAAGAATAGCTGTTAGAAATGAATATGACAGAACTATTGCTGATACAGAAACAGCATATATCAAGGTATACATATATGATTATAATTAATATTGTAAATTTTATACAAATTTCAATATTATTATAGATTTTGGAAAGTTCACAGTTGTTACTGAACATGATAAAAAAGGAAGCCACAAATTTAGACCAAACCTTACTCAAAGCAAATATGGATAAACAACAATATCAGTCATAAATAAATACATCAAAAACTAATAAAAAACTAAATAACAAACATTGAGCATGTAAATTGAACAGAAATATTTATTGTATCTTAAGTACAATTAATGACAAAGTTATTAGTAACAATTCTACAAGTACAAAACTGTAAATATTTTGAAAATTTATTACTTATTCTTCTCATCATATGTACATGCTAATACATTCTATTTCTTCTTAATTTGTACTATTATAAATACTGACATTTCTATGATAGTATTAGTCTTATAATATAATAATTTTTACCTGCCAGTAAGATTTATGGAACAATAATTCTTATGTTACATACTATATATTATATTGTTGAAGGTATTTAGTGTTTGCATTAGTAACATTTATAATTCATCAACCTAGTTAGGAATACTGTACATTATTTACATGAAAATGTTAAAATAAATTATATTTGATATTATAGTTCATTATGTATATAAAAACTGACTAATGTATTTAAGTCGACTTTGAATACTATTTTTAAATGTATTTTTTCAATAAATTAATTTTTTAATATAACATTTTATAACCCTGTTTATACTTTTTTAACAATTGTATTTATTGTATCATTTTTTAAAATTATGATTTGAAAGTAATTAATGTATTTGATAAGTGAAAATGTACTTTGCTTTAAATATAAACTATTAATATACTTCTAAATCTATGAAGAATGCAATTGTGTTATTACATAATACAAGTTTTATTCATTAAAATAAAACTCTGTAAAAACAATTAAAAATTTAGGCATTACCAAGTGTTTTCTGCTCATTCCATACATTTAATAATTCACTTGGATTTCCATAACCATGAGATGTTACTACATATTTATAATTAAATTTTGTGTAGTCCTTCTTATAAAAATGAAATTCTTCACAATGAAAGGGTTCAATATTTGCTTTTTTGGCAACTAGGCCTAGATAAATATCATCAAATCTAAAATGCTTTGTATAAAGACTAGCATAATACATATCTAAAAGGGCTTCTTTAGATAATATGTATGCTCCAGCTGTGACATATGGTGGCCATAAATGATATGGGTATTCACGAAGAGGAACATACCATTTAGAAGATTTGTGACGATGTGGCGAAGATACAAATACAAATCCTGCAAATAGTCTAACATCTTCTGGAAGTTCAAAATCAAAAATTTGCTTTTTTACTCTATTTAACAAAAGTTCAGTCGTCATAGTTTTATTACTATCTTTATATTTCTCTGTAGAATTGGTAATAATTGAAGAAATTGTATGTAGACTGTTATTTACAGATTTTTCTTCTGATCCGTGAATAATTTCTTCTGCAGTAATCTTCTCTTTTAAGTTGTTGTACATAGGTAAATCTTGCTTATTCAATATATGAATATTTCTTTGTATAATAGTATCATTAATATATGGTTCTTTTCTGTTATCAGTATCTTTGATTTCCCTTTTATGAGCTTCAAATTTCTTGGGTTCTTTCAAATAACTAGGATAATTAGTTGGGTTTCTTATAAATCTCAAAACATTTTTTACCGAAACATATATATCATCGTCAACAAACATATAAAACTTTGAATTCAAGCAGCGTTTTATTAACCATTTAAAACTCATCATAGTTTTTATAGTATTATTATAATATGCATCTATAAAATTTGCTTGTATAATATCTTTGTATTTTGTAGCTTCAATTTTTACTTTTGCTTGAAGTTCATCAGAAGGAGATATGCCTAACATAAAAACTGTTTTCGAAGGTACATCAAAGAATCGTTTTTCAAAACCCCAAGAATTTCTAATCGCTGATCTTCTTTCAAAATTTTCTATTGCAGATTTCACTATATATACAACACGATAAGTAGTGCGAGTAGACTCTATGCATTTTTCATGATTATCAAGCGAAAACGAAAAATTATAATCATTTATGGGATCAACTGCAGGTTTTTCATTATGTCGTAATGCATTTACAAATTCATGTATGTCACCTTCATATGGATACACAAAATTTGAATCATATGTAATTTCAAACATATGTGTGAACACACCAAAAAAATCAAGCAGTGTGACAAGACCAATACAAATGCAGACATACTTTAATTTGATCTTCCTTATTAAATGAACACATCTTTGAAAACAAGAACGTAATAAACAATACATTCTTGCAAAATAGAAATTACATAATTTATGTTTTGTTATTTACAAAAATCTGTAAAATAACAGTACATATTCATGTTGTATTTTTGTGAATTTTCCATTATTTAAAATATAAAGAAACACTTACACAGTTAGCTTAAAAATATACTTGATCTTTTGACAGTCTTAAAGTTGTACTGGCAGTACATTTTACTAAATATATTATTAGATTAAAAATAGTAACTTTTTAATTTGTTAATTATAAATTATACTTCGTACTTTGTACAACTGATTTCTCATATTATTTGGTTAGTATTTGATATTTGTACATATACATGTGAACATAACCTTTGTTATCTATTAACTGATTTATATTAGGATTTGTCAAATATTCGATGGAATGTATATTTTCATTGTTAGATGTTTATACACAAATATGTGAAAACTTAATTTTATATTCCTTTCCACATTTTTGTGGTAGAATTTTACTAACTTCATCTGCGCATATTACCAACTGAACGTAGCAACTGTTTGAATTTCAAAAATTATTTTGTAATATATGATAAATTAATTTACTGTTAATATGTAGTACTGCTAACAGAATTACGTGCTAGATGATGACAAAATTAACATCCTTTCAATACAATTTTTTAAATTTATCACAATTAAATGACGATTTTTATTCTTTCTGCGCATGTTGGCTCTGTTCTGTTTTGTATACTGTGATCTATGCTAATGCGCATACGCTCTTATGACAAACGTGACACCAAAAATATATATAGCGGACAAAAAGTTTCACTAGTTCTAATTCTTATTAAATACAGCATATTCTGTTCATTAAACAAAATACTTCTTTTTTCTGTATCCATATGTTTTATAAATACATTAATATAACTAAGTACGATATTTCTTTTATTCTGTATATTCCTGTGTATTCATCACCGGTCTTCGTTGTCCGTTTGTTTTTTCCCCCCGAGTATATTACTACGCAGCAAAAGCAGACTATAGAATGATATCACACTGCTGATGAAGAGTCTTTTGAACTTAGCCGAGATGCGCGAATTACTACAGTTCTCTCGTGAACTGTAAATAATGAATTTGAACGTTTTTACATTCAGAAAATTGAAATAAATTATTAAATTATACGTATGTAGGAAAAATGTAATACATGATATGTAAAAATAAGATTGTATTAACTTTATGTAGATTGACGTTTCTTCGATGTTGGCTAACCTTTGTTCTGAAGTTAGTCGTTCACTTCAAAAGAATCGGAGCAAGATGGACTCCTAAGAAATTTTTATACACAGCAGTCATTCGACTTTGGATTTTCTACATTAAATTTCCTTCAAACGTTCGAGATTATTCTTATATGACTAAGCTTGCAGTGTGAAGGATGATTGTACAGGAGCCAGTGCAGGTAAAGTAAACGAAGTTCAAAAAGATAGTTGCCAGTGACGTGCAATTTTCTCTCCGGGCGCATTCACACTTATTGATACTGACATGAGAAATCGAATCCGTTTATACATTTGTTTTCTCTTTAACGGAAAACTGATTTCTAAATTTCTGCAATATTTCATGATCCTCGATACGTTTTATCAATTTATCCAGCTTTTATTTAATAATGCATTAAATACATTCTTTATTCGAGGGTGAGCTTCCTTAGGGTTGTTTGCTTTTGCGAAATGGACGTAAATGGGAGGGGTTATAACTAAATACATACAAATGACGTTTACAGGTTCTTACAGCTTATTAAATTTATGAATTTGCATAAGTTTTGATAAGCTGCTTTTTGAATTAACAATTTAACAAATACTGTGTATATATATCCTTGTTTATAAAAATACGATTAAACGATTTTTTTATTACTTGGCAGTTTTGTTATTTATATTACGCATTTTTTCAACATGATATGTTATATACATGTATGTCTGATTATAGGCGGCCATATGGCATTGTTTAAATCATTATGCTTATCCGGATGCAATATTTTTAGCAGAAAGATTATGTGCAGAAGGCAAGTTTCATTTTGTTCCATGATTTTTATAATTTTTAAGTCATTTTCATATCCTTTAATTAGAGTTGTATTACTGTTTGTAATATTTTACAGTTGATACAGAAGAAACTTTATTCCTTTTGGCAACTTGTTATTATCGATCAGGTCGAGTTAGGCAAGCTTATGCGTTACTTTCTAAAAAAGCTCCAAGTTCTGCACAATGCAGATTTCTGTTAGCCAAATGTTGTTATGATTTAGAGAAGTAAGTGGGAAATTATTTATGATTTATATTTATTCGCACTGAATTACATATATAATTTTATATTTACATTTGTAGGTATGCAGAGGCAGAAGCAGCAATAATAGGAGGATATTATAAGCAATTGAAAAATTTAGAAGAAATTGCAACTCAGTTTGGTGAACATGCTTGTTTTTCTCTTCAGATTATAGCAAAAATTTATTACAAAATGATGCGTACTGCAAAGGGAAATGATGCACATAAATTGGCTTTAAAATTAAATCCATTTCTTTGGCATTCATTCGAAGAATTATGTAATGTTGGTGAAGTGGTAGATCCTGCAAAAGTTTTTCAGTTAGATAAGCTAGACAATTTTGCGATGTGCCATGGTAGTACACCTACTCCTAATTATGCCACTGAATCTGATCTCATTTTACCTAATAATAATTCAAACAGTACACCTACTATAAATGGCATTAACGTGTAAGTACATGTTAATTTAGCATGTAATTATATTTGTATTGTATTAATATTTGATGCGTATCTTGTAGTACTCCTGCACAAATGACAACAGCATCAACTATAATGAATGGCATAGGATCTAGTATACGGTTGTATTCCTCTGTAGATGAAAGCCCTCAAAGTTTACATTATAGTAATTGTTCTTCGATATCGCCAAGGGCTAAACTTCCACGATACCGTAGTATGTTTAGTAATACTATGAGTCCCCTTACTCCAAGTTTTGGTATTTTACCACTGGAAAGCAATACACCTGAACCTGCAGTTTTACCTTCTCATACAACTCTTACAGAAGCCAATGATCAGAAAAGTTTAGCAAAACGTGTAAGGGCTCATGTAGGGGTAAGATTTAAGTAGCAGTCGTCGTTTTTTTAAACGTATATTATGTACTATGTGATGTTCAGTGTAATGTTTTGATTTATAGCAACTAATGTCGAGGAAAGATACACCTTTACAACAAGGAAAACCAGTATTTTCACAGTCTGGGAATACCAGTAACAGCGCCAATATAGTAACAGTTACACCTACCACTCCAACACCAACTCCACCAACATTACAAGGTACTAATGTTAGACGTTCATCGCGACTCTTCAGCAATAGCTACTCAGTTAAGGTAGTTAATTTTATTATTTAAATATTTAATTTTTGATGATATAGATATCATTTAGAAATGTTGTCTAAATATTTTCTCTTGTATTAGGAAAATAATAAATCTCCAAATAGGAATAAATTTGCTACTCCTAAATCTCCATCTCGGAAGACGAAAGCTAGACTTTCGAAAACTAATTTGAATAAAACTAATTTCAACGAATTAAATGAGAGGAATCGGAATGAAAAAGAAAAAAGTGAAACTATTACATCGGAAAAAGCTGTAGCTAACGTGAATGCTTTAAATAATCAAAGCAGTGCTAATATTTGTGCAGTAACTCTTCAAAAACAATGTGCTGGTATGTTGGTAACACTGTTATTTAATTTTGAAAAAAAAAAAAATACTTTTAAATAATACGTATATTTTTAGAAGGTCTAATGTCACTGCTACGCGAGTTAGGAATGGCATATCAACATTTAAGTCAATTTAATTGCACTCAAGCTGTTGAGATATTAAGTGTTCTTCCAGCACAACATTATAATACAGGATGGGTACTTTCTATGTTAGCTCGTGCACACTTTGAGATGGTAGATTATAAGAAAGCTGCAAGGTAAATATTTGTTAACATACGATGTTGTAAAACGAAATTAGTTTGTATGTATTAATAACCTAATATTTTTTAACAGTTATTTCGCTGAAGTGAGACATCTGGAACCCCAAAGGACTGAACTTATGGAAATTTATAGTACAGTTTTGTGGCATTTACATGCTGAAGTGCAACTGTCTACTCTTGCACAAGAACTTGTTTCCGAGGATCGTAATTCGCCAGCTGCTTGGTGCTCTACAGGAAATTTATTTTCTGCGCAAACAGAACACGAAACGGCAATTAAATTCTTCCAAAGAGCTATTCAGGTATGTTTATTTCGATATTTTTGAATTATTTCTTTTACTCTTCACCTTTATATATATATATCAAATAATATTTATGATGAGAATCGTATGTTTTAAATATTTAGGTAGATCCAAATTTCCCATATGCCTATACACTTCTTGGACATGAATACGTTATGACAGAAGAATTAGATAAGGCTATTACTGCATTTCGCAATGCCATTAGGCTTGATCCTAGGCATTACAACGCATGGTAAGTCTTGACAAAAATATGTATAAAATATATTTTCATCCTATAATACCTTTTTATTGTACAGGTTTGGATTGGGGACAATATTCTCCAAGCAGGAACAATACAGTTTGGCAGAATTGCATTTCAAACGTGCTTTACAAATAAATCCACAAAATTCTGCGATAATGTGCCACATCGGTGTTGTGCAACATGCACTCAAGAAAACTGACCAAGCTTTAAAGACTTTAAACACCGCAATTTCAAATGACCCCGACAATACCTTATGCAAATTTCATCGTGCTAGTATAAACTTTTCAATTGGCCGGCACACGGAAGCGCTTAGGGAATTTGAGGAATTGAAAAATATTGTACCCAAAGAGTCTCTAGTCTACTATTCCATAGGAAAAGTAAATGTCCTTACGATTTGCTCTTATGATCTTTGAACTTTTCATCTTTTATTTAAACATGTTCTCCTTTTTTTGCAGATACATAAAAAGTTGGGTAATACTCATCTTGCGCTAATGTATTTTAGTTGGGCGACAGATTTAGACCCAAAAGGTGTTAACAGTCAAATTAAAGAAGTTATATTAAGTCCTGGTCAAGGGGACGAAGAATCGCCGGCCACTCAGTCAGGTAAATATTCAGTACACGGTGCAATCTCGCTACAGGATTCCATTTATATGAATCTTTTCCACTCCTAACAGCCTTGTTCAGGGTCGTATAGCAAGAATTCACTAAATATTATAAATTTCGTGTACCCGAAACTTTTGCTTGAAATGTTATATTTCTCAATGATTATGGTTAAACGTTGTGATTGTATATTTTATATTTCTATACCCGTATAGACGAACAGCCGATGCAGAACAATTCAATGGAACAAGAAATTGAAACCAACAGAGAAGGAAGTGCCGCGGGACCTGCCGCAAATGTTGCAGTCGAAGCTCATGCCGATGATAGCGACGATAGTTTATGAAGATATCCTACTGTGTGCAAGATTGCTATAAAATGAAGCATTATTGCGCGTCACCATTTGTATCGATCTGGTTGATTCATTTTTTCAACTAACTTAGATCATTGCAAATTCATTAGGGAATGTACGGAATTCCGAGCTTTCGAGGTCATGATAGAAAATTTCTGGTGAAATCGGGCGAGATGTCAGTACTCTGATATGAATAGGATCTGCTTGACAAAAATCGGACGCATTCGGTTCTTGAATACGCTTTGAAATTGAAAAATTTATTTATTCTATTTTACCTATTTTATAGGTCACGAAAAATAATCCCTAATGTAATGTGCCAGTAGGGAATCGAGTCGGTTCGATAGATAGAACTGAATTTTGGGATCCTGCGCCGTATCATAGTATTGAAATCTCGTCCAATCTTGACTGATCTCGGCCGAGCGTCGATCGAAAAGTTTTCTGATCTGTCCCGAGGTTCGGGTTCTCGACATTTTGAACAATATGCACACCTCTGAAATTCATACTTTCGCGTGGACTCGACAATTTCATCTGGATTATCGCTTTATTGTTAGACTTTTAATATTTCCCGTCGTTTTAGTTTCGTATAGCGTTGCATCCTTCGGAAAATCGAAACAGAATTCGATTTTCTCATGTTCTCCGATCCGTTACGAGTTAATCTTTTTTCGCGTTCGTCGAAGAAAAACATTCAAACGATCGGTGTTCTCCGAAAGAGAAATTCCGTAAACATCTGTTTCATCGATTTGTATATTACGCGTTTCTCTGTATATTTTTTTTATGATTACTTCTCATATCTTTTATATATATATATACATATACATATAGTGTTTAATCACACTTTCGTTAAGGATTTACGGTTCAATACAGACTACTGTATTGTATCGGGTATGAATGAGTGTAAACACGTACGTAAGCATGTCGTAAGTAGATAGGAAAAATATAATTAATTAAGTAAATGAGTACGAGAAAGTGTAAATGTAAATTATTATTATTATTATTATTATTATTATTATTATTATTGTATTATCAGTGTTATTACCATTAGTGCTATCAGTACTATTATCCATACAATTACCGTTGTTGATTTAGTGATTACGAAAACTATTTTTGGCCATGTGAATGGCCATCGGACGATCGTGCAATTCTCGTCGTGAAACACAGTTATTGATGGGTCAATCTTCATGGTGAACCGATATCGTGGGCAGTTTAAAATTGTACCCGTTATCTACTTGGACAAACAGACAATTTCGATGACCATGGACGAGTCAAAACTAGAGATGTGCGGATATCCGAGATTACCGGTTCATGTCGGGTTCGGAAATATTCGTGTCATCAAACGGAAATTCGAAAGTATATATATTCCTGTATATCAATTTTCGGGACCTTGAAATCTGGTACTCGAGGCTTGATTTGGGATTACATTCAAAACGGATTATATCATACATTTTCAAATTCCAAATTCTGAATTTTTTTGAACCTGACTCGAAGTCCGGGCAGTTTATATATCGGGCTATCCGCACATTCCTAAGTAAAATCCAATTCGCGAGTGTTCAAGCGAAATGTCTCAAAAGTCTATCGCATATCTTTATCGATGAAACCCTGCTATTGTTCTGAATAAAATGTATTCTACAATTATGAATTCGCTGTACAATAATTAACATTTTCTCCTATTATCACATTAGGAATTACTTATCAAACGTTCTGTTTCTTTTTGTTAAAAATTGCAAACTTGTTGCGGATCTTTTCCTTTATGTTTTTCAAAATCAGAATATGATAGATGGGGCGATTCAATAAATTTTTGCTATAGACTTGTTTTGAGACTCAAGACTTTTAAATTCTTTCATGCTGCATGCGACAAGAATCTCTGTATCGTTGTATAATATTTTGGTGTTCGTATTCATGGGAATACAAAATGCGTTATGGTGTTATCAGATTATACGTATACCTGTATATTCTGTTGGCAAAATGATATACGCATACGTTACAAGACATTGTTTTAATGCAAGGGTCGTAGCATTTTATATTGTGTAAGAAAGAAAAGGAAAAGGTGATGAAAAGAACAGACGAAATGGCCGACTGAAAACCTTGTATATATACATAAAATCTGTATATATAATATATATATCTATATAAGCATACGTACATGTGATACGGCATCTCGTCCTTGTTTCTTCTTTTCAATTAAAGCGTATCCTAACTGTTTGAACCCTGCATGTTGTCTTTAAAGATGACTTTTTTGTGGGATTTTGTTTAGGCGTCCTTTGGTTCTTCACATGCTATAAAATTACAATTAATTTTAATTTAATTGAAATTATAAGTAATAATTTGTTTATATTTAACGCGTTGAATATTACGCTGAAGCAATTCAAACGTCATTCATATATGAGTAACACGTAGTTATTGAACTACCGTGTTGATCGTTAAGGAACGGAATATAATCTAGTATCTTACTCTTCGTTTTCTTTGTTTAAGATTTCTCTGACCAAAGGTCAAAAACAGTGAATTTATAACAGTGATTTATACAGTGTTTTCATGAACGTCACACTTTACTTTTCTCCATATTTGTTTTTTCTCTTTATTACAAAAAGCGTAGGAAATATAATTGGAGATTTGTAATTAGAAACATGTCTTGAAAATGTATTTAGTGTTCAAGGCTGATAGGTACCTCCGATAATTCTTTCCAAAGAGTCGAGTAGTTCTATGGGTTTGAGTTGAGATACGCTTTTTTATTTCGTTTTACATCGTCGTTTTCTTTTTTCTTTTTTTGATTTAATATTACTTATTTATTCACTTAACATTCTTTTATGTGTTTGCATTGGATGAAAGGAAAGTAACATGACCAGGTAACTAATAAATTCAATAGCCTTTTCTGATATTAGTGTAATGTTCAATTTTTTAGTTATTAAATGTTTAGAATAAGGTGATTTCTGCCTGAATTATTATAGCAGAAGTTTGTCAGAATGAAATTTCACAGAATACATTCAATCAATTAAATTCAATCAATTTTGGGGAATGTTGTCATGTTACTTGTTATGAACAGATGTACGTGCAAAATAAAGGCCTGCACTTTGTATGAAGTGTTATTTCCTTTCTTATATTTTTTGGCCTTTGATAAAATCCATTTCAAAGTTCTCAAATAGAATGTTTAAATATTATGTGAGGTTTTATGTTAGGTTCCTCATAGACTTTCCCTATACTTTCCTTGAATTCTCCTAAAATGAAGTATAGCTCTCCCTAGATCTTGTTAGACTCTATGTAGGAAGAATCCAATTCTTCTAATTTGTCTGTGGTTTTCTGTAGACTTTCCCTGAAGGGTGGCTCTTCATATGTACCCCTTGGGTTCTTCTTAGGTCTGTCCAATTTAGTATCTCCAACATTAAAGTCAGATGATGGGATGATCTTTTCCTTAATCAAAAGAAGCCTACTTTACACATAAATGTATTCATCATACGAATCCATGTTATCAGTTTGTTGAAAGAGTGATACATTTCAAAAATCATGACTTTTGAGATATCTACAATAATAATCTTTATCTACATAAAATAGAAATGTTCTAAGTATTCATTGTGCCACTCTTTCAATAAGGTAATGATTATCTTAACAGCGGATGCTGAATGTTTCATATCTTGTCCATATATCATTAGCACAATCTCTGTTCATATTTTTGTTATATAACACGTCGTCGTGTATGTTGTTTAAATCAGTATTTACTGGGTGGAGCTGAAAGTTGGAAGTTTTAAGATAGGTGTATAGCAGCAAGTATGACTTTCCATATGTTTGAAGATTTTTACAGTCAATGTTTCTCATTATTTCTTTCTTTTTGTAGTAATAAGTAAAATTCAATATATATTCGTGAAATATGGACCGTGCTACTAATTCTGTACAAACAGGTAAGTATCTAATTATTTGTTAAATAAATAATTCCATCTAAACTCTTTCACTCAATCAAATTTAGTTGTAATAATTGTAATCATATTGAACTACGATAGTACAAAATAAAAAACATAACTTGAAACATTGTGGTCTTTTTATAGCAAATGTTATCTTCATTCTTATCTTCATGAAAGCCTTGATGAAAGCCTTGTCTAAAAAACTTTATAACCGGTCCCGTGAATACCTCCTTCACTTTCATGTTATCCTATTACATTATTTTTGGTTCAAAATATATACGCTAGACGGCACCAATATAAATCTACCTCCTTTTCTTTTATGTTAGCCTATTACATTATTGTTAGTTCGAAATATAAACCGTTAGATGGCGCTGATCCAATCTTGACGTGCAAAATACAATGATGAGAAACTGAATTTCTATAACTAACAGTACTTGAATTATTAATATATTTTCATTTCATATCAAAGATATTTAAAAATGAAGTCGTTCTAAACATAGCTCCGATATTTTTGAAAACACATTACTCTATTCCATGAAACATTTCCTGTTAATAAGCTTATTATTTTGTTCAGTACTCGGTGAAAAAGATGCAAACAAGCTTGGTAGAACCCTTACGCACGAACACTTGGCTTTATCTTTCACTACTTTCTACGTCCAGCCTCCTAAGCATTTGAGACGATTTTTAGATGGTAAAATCGAACTTCAAAATGTTGGGCTCGTTAAACAATATCCGTAAGTACAAATATATTTACATCTATTATTTTAATTATATCTAGACATCATAAATTGAACTAAACAAAAATAACAAATACAACTTTCATTCGCAGTTATAGTAATTTGTACAATTTAAAGTACAACGATGCGGACACAGTGGAAGCCATTTTCGAGGATGTGAAATTATATCGCGAATTTGGCGGTGGTACCATCGTTGAGAATAGTAATTATGGCTTGAACCGAGATATTCCCTTGATGAAAAGGATTAGCCAAGAAACTGGAGTTAACGTGATTTCTGGAACTGGTATATTATCTTCAATGTCTATTCTGCATTCATTTAATTCGTTAAATAATATTAATTTTACGAATAAAAGGCTATTACGTTGCTGCTACCCAAAGTGCAAGCGATCTGAACTTATCTAAGGAACAAATGTACGACGTAATGATGAAGGAGATGACCGTCGGTTGCGAACAGTGTCCTGATGTGAAAACAGGATTCATTGGAGAAGTTGGAAGCACTTGGCCAATCGAAGGTATATTATTATTTATTTCGTATGAGCATTTGTATAGGATATAACTTAGATTTAGAACCTTTAATGAACTTTCTATTTAATTTCACAATTTTCTTTTTGATAGCTTTTGAAAAACGAGCTATTCAAGCTACAGGAGAACTTCAAGCACAGTTGAAATGCCCTGTAAGTTTTCATCCTGGAAGAAATTCTGCTGCACCATTAGAAATAATGAGACTTTATCAAGAAGCGGGTGGTGACTCGAGTAAAGCTGTTCTTTCTCACTTAGATCGTATGTTCCATTTATCAATATTTTGCATTTATAATTTAGGTTATAATAAATTATTTAAAATGTATTGTTAATAGGAACCATTCCCGACGAACAGAAGCTGTTGGAGTTCGCTGATGTGACGAAATGTTATTGTCAGTTTGATTTGTTTGGTACCGAATGTTCTTTTTATCAATTAAATCCCGTGACTGATATGCAGTCGGACGCGCAACGTATGAATCGCATCAAACTTCTTCGCAGCGATCAGAAATTAAATCGTGTGCTTGTCAGTCACGATATTCACACGAAGCACAGATTAGTACGTATCGAACAAAATATTACTTTTTTGGCAAGATTTGAAAAATATCTCAATTACTTTATTAATATATTTCGTATCATTTTTACATTTATTATTGTTCTTTTTAAAGATGAAATTCGGTGGTCATGGATTTTCTCATATACTGAATAACGTGCTACCAAAAATGATGCTAAAGGGTTTCACTCAAGAAGAAATCGACATATTAACAATTCGCAACCCAATGACTTGGTTGTCATTTTAATTATTTTTCAGTATAATTTACATGCATAAATAAGCTTTTATACTATACGAACCAAATTTTGATACTTTTAAAAAAATATTATTATTGCTTATTGTAACCATTGCACATAAAATTGTAACGTGATGTTTATTTCCTATACTTTCCTTTTGAGGCAGTAATACCTGATCTGTCCCATAAAAATAATTTAAAAGAATGTTATCCCCGTCACACATATGTGACGCTGGTCCTCTCAAAAAACTGGAGCGTCACACATGTGTGAACGAACGTGTTAATTATTTTGAACACACTTGTATGCCAGAAGCAGATTAAGCATCTTTAAATTGCCTGCGGTTCCGTAGCTTCGATAAAGTATGCAGTGAATGAAAAAATGACAGTAGTCTGGTTATATTATCACGTTTTACATTCATTGCGTGTTTATCGGAAATCGTATTTGCTGACAATTAAAACATGAGAAGATCATTATAAAGCAGGGGAAGTTTGAGGTAAGCTTGGCCATCTCTGACCCAGTGTTTACTAGCAGCACTGGAGCACAGATAGCACAGAGCGATAGACTGAGGGGGAACGAGAGATGACACGAATCGACCTCAGAGGTCGAGTCTTTTGTCTCCTTCGGTTTACCGTCAGTTTTCAAATGAACAAGTAGAAGTAAAGCACGGAAATACACAGCACGAATAACGTTGAAAAGTAACAAGGAATATAGTCGAAGGATGAACTCAAGAAAACCGAGGAGAGACTCGGACGTGTTGTTGTCCAAGTTTGGTCACAAGGAGCACCTCTTCAAGTTCCTCGTTATCGGTGATTATGGCGTCGGTGCGTCCAGGCTGTTTTAAATAAACTTCCTATTCGAAAATTCACCATCGTCTACTACTACCTACGTGATATTCGGCTCCCTTTCGACCTGTTAGTATGGTTTCCATTCAATATCGTGTGAATCGTTTCATCGCGATTTCACCTCTTGATCGGTTAACTTTTCTTAGGCTCAATCCAATTTAACGTCATTAGAAATTGTGTAGCATCTAAACAATTCTGTGTACACATTAAACAGGACTCTCTATTGTTTGTTTGGTCCGATGATTGAACAACTGCAACTTTAGAGATACATTTTTATATTTTAGAATAAACCTAATTCTATACGAGTAAAATAAATCCGTATAGAAACAGAATGTATATCTGTTCGCCATTGCTTCTGTACTCGGCTATAAGTTATAATTCTTTATTCACATCATTATTTCAGTAACAATTTTCTGTTTACTTTTTTTCAGGAAAAACTGCACTAGTTAGAAGATATACAGAAGGTAATGGCATTCATACAAGCATAATCGAATTGTATTCAGAAAAGATTGGAAAAAAGTACCTATATCGTATAACTGGACAAAAGAGTGTTATTATTAGAAAGCTCCGTAATAATATAAGTATTCAAGTTGTCTTCTTCATTTTGAACGTCATACTACACCTGTAGTCAATGACAGACGTAAATAATCGCTTCTCTATTTTTATCTTGACCTGTTTTGCTTAATCTCTTCAAAGTTAATCGTTCGTAACGTAAAAAAGCCATGTAATCTTTCTTGAGTCTCTGTAAACAAATTGTTAGATTAACATTTACGTATTCAATCATTTAATTGAACTGGTTATTTATTTAGAAACGTTTATCATGGTTACGATAACATATCGCACTACTATTTGTAGTTCTTATTTTGCAGGAAAATTTACGTCAAATTATAAAATTACCATAGGAGCTGATTTTGCAATAAAATCGCTTGATTGGGACCCGCACACCAAAATTAATCTACAATTATGGTATATCATATAAATAATTTATACCAGATTCAAGTGTACTTGTCGCTTCGAATTGTAATAAATTTTTACTTGTAGGGATGTTGCTGGCCATGAGAGATTCGGATATATGACTAGGGTATATTACAAATACGCGTGAGTACATAATAAGTATAATAATAATAATTAATTCTTTTTTCTATTCTACCTTTGATACTTATAGTAGATTTTAATTATATCAACGGTTTAACGAATGCCCCTTTATGTAGTCCTCCATGCACGACGGCCTTTCCCGCCATTATTGCGCATGTGTATAAGCTCGATTTGTACTTATGTGCACATGCGTAGTAATGACATTTAAAATTTAAACGTTTAAAAATATTCCATTTTTAAATTTACAAACTATCAAATTTATAAATTCTCAAAATTATCATTTTCAGCGTGGCAGCAGCTTTAGTTTTCGATATTTCACGAATAGCAACCTTCCAGTCTATCAAGAAATGGTTGTTTGATCTCAGAGAAAAGGTTACGCTTCCGGATGGTTCTAATATACCTGTGGTTCTCTTGGCAAACAAGTGTGACATTCCTTATCCGGTAGTTCCGACAGACCAGATCGCTAGATTTTGTAAAGAAAACAATATCGGTGCTTGGTACATTACTTCTGCCAAAGAAAATACAAATGTTGGTAGGTATAAAAATTATTATAATGATCATAAATATTAGCTATTCTTAATATGATTTTTACAGATGTGGCAATGCGGTATTTGGTGGAGAATGTTCTTAAGACTAAAATTGATGGAGGAATACGAGATTCCGTCCGATTGCGAGATAAACCTATGATTAGAGAGAAGAATGCATGTTGTAAATCATGAACGTTTCTCTATACTTAAATTAGTTTATGCCAAAAATACACGCTCACAAGACTTTTTTTACGTACATTTACTGGTGAAGCATATGTTTTAATATGTTTTAGTATGTTTTATTACTAATTTCAGTAACACATGATAATGTATCCTATTTTAATTTCGAATATTTATTTTAAAATACACAATATCGAACTTCTTGCAATGTATTGTTAGGTTTAAAATTATCATAGGATTTTCAACACTTAAAAGTTAAGAAACGTTATAATAAAAATTTCAAGTTTTTATATCTGGAATTGAGATTGTATTATTTTTCTTTTTATAAAAATCAATTAAAAACAACTGCATTCTCGTTCATTCTTCAGTATAAAATACATTTACATTACTTTCACTGGGGAGAGTATTAAATAAGTATGAAATGAATTCATAACTTTAATGTATGAACGCTTTTAACAATCTTTATTATTCTATATTTCTTATGAAGATTTCAGATGCATAATATATATTGTCAATATTTCAGGATTCTCAATTTATTGACAATACTGAAAAGTTGGACAATATGGACAATATATACTGATCATATATCTTCTTTATGTACAAATGGATTTTTGTGTGTAAACTTTGGTAAAAGTATAAACGCTTATATTTAAGCATCTAAAAAATTAAATACTTGTATATCTTGTTTATCGATAAATAGTTTAATCATCACTAGTTTGCGGAAATTTATGCATATATATATTTCATGTTACTCATTTTATTTTTCGTATTTTACACATTTTCAATATTATAAACGTATTACATTACACATAACGCAGGTTTGGCACGTGCTTAGTATAAATGCATAAATATCCGCAGCCTACATCACGATATAAATTGTTCATTTCTCGGTTTCAAGATCTTTAACAATATTTTCTTACATTATAACGCTTAATTCGATAAATAACTTATGTCATCGTCTATTATACATATAATACTATAATACTTATAAGTTTAAATGTTTAGTTATAAAATTGTGATAAATGCAACAAGAACAGCACTGCTGTCTTTTATATTTATCTTATTAACAATACGTTTAATTTGTATTTTATTTACAACCATATCTTTAGTTTCCTTTCAACGATGATCAGTCATTGTCTTTTTCTTGTTACATATATTACTTTCATATTTTGGTATTATTTGTTCTTTGTTTGAGCAGTGCCATTTGGAAATTCATGGTCCATCGTCAAACTGAGAATTTCTTACTGGGTTCATTGCAATGGAGACCGTCGACACCATAGTTCTGCTGAAATCCTTTGAGTAATCTAAAAATGAAATTGTACAAAATGGTAAACAATACGTAATACCAGGTTTTCTTCGAACGCGTGCTTAAAGAATTGATGAACCGCATAGTAGTAAGCAGGAAATGGTTAACGAGGAAAATCCGGTAAAGTAAAATGATTCATGATTATTATTAGCACACTTTAGAGTTCTTTCGAATATACCTTTAGTTCTGCTGTCATTTATTATGAACTAATTTCAATATGTTTCAATTAGCCAGATAATATATTCTTATTTTTACCTTCTGAAATCCACAACTGCCACAAAATGATTTCTAAATATTGAAATCGACTGTGAACGACGATAGCGAATAGATTTATTAAAAATAAAATTATTTTGCAGTCTGATATAATTGTGTAACAAATATTTATCTATTCCAATTTGATCTAGTGTCAGGATTGAAAACTGTAACAAAAAAAATGACAGATTGTTCGAGTTATTAACGAAATAGTGTGATTTACAGAGATGATTCTCCGTATCACGTTGAATGGACATTCACAAACGACAAATGTGTTGTACAGCAGAAATAAGGGCACCTATAGCATTAGTAAAATGTTACTGAAACTTTTAGAGCAGAGAGTGTACATATCATGTTATTTCAAGAGATTTTGAGATAGAAAGTACGTGTATGCCTACAGAACCAATTGCATTCTTAGAAAGCAGCGAATTTGTGCCCTTAACTTACGAAGTGAGCGAAGTGTGGTCGCTTAACTCGCGTTCGATCAGAGCTTGGTGAGCGTTACCACGTGACGGGGCTCGAAGTTACCTTGGCCGTAGTTCTGTTGATGTTGTTGTCCTGGTGCACTGCTACCGTAAGGAGTTAAGCTGGTCCTTATCCGTGAACAACTTATTACGCCGGCGTAGGCCTGTCTATATTGTTTATTCATGATCACGTAAATTATAGGATTCACGCAGGAGGCGAAGTACAACAGAAGGTAGCCCAAAACGTGAAACTCTAAAAAAAGAAATGGAAATATTTTAAACAGACCATAAAAGATTAATAACAATATTTATTTATTGTTTTATAATTAAATTTTAATTATCACTAAACGTAATACATGATCAATTTAAAGTTAATGTTCATTGGTAACCTTTACTTAAATGTTAGTACAGAAATAGTTCAGTAGATATATTACCTGGATATTGAACTTCTACATCTACAACCTTAACAATGGTAATTGGAAAATAACAAGCAACAAAACTGAGGAAAATGGCAAGAACCATCTTTGTGATTCTCCATTCACTGCGTCTTTGTTTAATCTCTCTGGTATCTCTTCTTGGTGTATGTGGTGATTTTATTGTGGGTGTTGCATGTTTTCGCATCCTTGACTCAGATCTATAAATTATGTAAAATGAAACAACGTGTATTGAAGTGTTGTAAATATAACTCATATGATGAATATTCAATGCTTGAATTAAATAGCAATTTTGACAATTACCTATGCACAACCCAGAATATTTTGGTATAACATCCAACAATTATAACGCAAGGTATTACAAAACCCATCACAAAAAGGAATGTTTTTGATGTGTGACCATTGCTATCTCTTACAATCGAACAAGTTTCAAGATTTGAATCATAGTCAAATCTACCTAAAGAAGAAGAAATAGAATAATATAAGGTGTTGATATTTTCTTGAAGTTGTTTTTGATGCAGTGTATTAAAATCTTACCCCAAACTCCTAACAGGGTGGGTACTTGCATTCCATAGGAAAAAATCCAACAGAATACTATCATGAAAGCGATCCAGTATTTCTTATAAACTTTACTATATAAACCATGATGAGCTATCATGATATACCTAAAATAAATAATAGCTCCATTTAAGTTTAAGGCAAAGATTGCTGATAATTCATAGTAAGATTAGCCAATGAAAAAAGGGAAAAACAATTTTTCGCTATTGAGTATTGAAAACTGAGTTTCTCAGAAAAGTATAAATAAAATGTACTTTTCTGCCAACATTGTATACCTGTTGATAGTTATGGCTGCAACGGATAGAAGACTCACGCCAACATTGCCGTATCTTAAAAAAGGTACAAGAACACAAAGAAATCGTATATCCGTCCAACTTGCGTCCACGAATCTGATGGAATCAAATGGCAGCACCAGAGCGCAGAATACAAAGTCGGCTACGCAGAGACTGAAATAATCAACAAAATTCTTTTTATGCTTTCAAAGAGGAAAAAATTGAAAAACAATTTGAGACTCGCATTATATTACCACGCACTATGTCAGAGTGGCACGTGACATTTACATTACCAATAGTTTCATCTGTGGCAATATAACGAGAGTCCATTGTATCCAGATGCTAGAAGTATTAATCACCTTATAATAAAAGCTGCAGCAACATTTCGAACTTTGGGATATTTGCACAATGCAATGATAGTAAGCAAATTACCGGTGAGGCCAATGACCATAATTATAATGGCGACCACAGCTGCAAATGTCCTCAGCTGCTTTGGGAACCTGCGTGTATAAACTATTTCAATAAATAACAAATAACTTATATAAAACAATGAACGATATCATAGACGATACAAATATTTTGTTATATCTGAGAATTGAGAAATTAAAAGCAGGAATCACCTCGACAATTCGCCATCGATAATCGTATTTTCCGTGCTGTTCTCGGAAGCGCGTAACAACCGCGTGGTTAAATCCTCCATTTCGTTGATGACGAATTTTAATTCGTTTCCAGTGATTCATCCGATTTCCACTTCCGAGGCCTGAAATTAAAAGGATAAAAATTTTACACTGTAGCAGCTATAATACAGTGTATGTATTAATAAAGTACATCGGGTACCAAAATGGCGGGAGCTGTTGTATAAATCTGACAAAGAAGAATCATAAT
Organism: Megachile lagopoda; assembly: GCA_036983795.1. Taxonomy (NCBI): domain Eukaryota; kingdom Metazoa; phylum Arthropoda; class Insecta; order Hymenoptera; family Megachilidae; genus Megachile; species Megachile lagopoda. Next base: position 5,023,269 of record CM072795.1, on the reverse strand, counting down.
GGTTAATCTACGTTTTAAAAAGCTATATTTTCATAGAAACGAGGATAGAGCAGAGATATCGATGAAGAAATTATATCCTCGATGCAGGCTATGCTGGATTTGGTAAACTAGGGTCAAACTGCGGTGCATTAACCTCGATTGAGCTTAATTAAGAGAAATTAACGGATACCCGGTACTAGGCGTCCCCTGTAACAAAAAACTCGTCAAAAGTGATGGGAGACATGGGAGACATGGGAACCAACGGATGATGTCGCCTCTTTGCCCTATCTCTTCTTTTCACACTGAACTCTTTGTTGAGTTATCTCCTTGGATGCGGCTTTGCGACCATCAATCCTGTATAAGAAGTATTTTCTCGCTATAACTGTACTATTAAACACCCATAAAATCATTCATTACAACTGATAAAACACCGATGTTTTTTCGTTTGCTACAAAGTAATCTATTTTTAATTAGTCTACATTTTAAGATAAAATCGTTAAGATTATTATTCCCTAAATTCTTGAAGACTAGGAACTACATCTTTCATGTTCGATGAATTAAATTGAAAAAGAAATACAAGCTTATTGAACTAACTAGATTATTCACAGCTGTTCGGACGAAATAATACCTAGTGACCCATGATCGCATTAATGACGCCTAAACCGCGAAGGGTGAATCCAATCATGCTCTAGTAGCAACGAAATAAATTAATACTGAAAGAGTTCGGCCAATCGTGTTGTCCTTTATACTGATACCATACTAACTAACTAGTTAGGTAATTCAATCACTGGATCAACAAGGTTCTACACGTGAAAGATGACAGATACGCGTATGACTGTTTCAAACACAAGAAATCTGACACTAAGTTTAAACCTAAGAAATAGAAACATACTATTCAGATATTTTTCTGCGTACAGATGACGCAGTGCAGAAGTACCTTTTATTATCGGTAAGCCCACACATAAAATAGGTTAACGCTGATAGACGAATGATGATAACACTAGCCGGAGAATGAATAGGTACTGAAGATTTTCCTACGTGTACATTTACTATGTATCATTGATATCTTCGTTGATAGTAGTGTAATCATTTGCTATGACAAAATGATTTTCTCTGAATTCAATTTCTGAATTTTCAAATATAGAAATTTAGTAATTTTAAAATTGCGAAGTTTAAAAATGTATAGAATTTGAAAGTACAGAAATTTTCAATTGAAAATTTTCAAATGTAGAAAATTAGAAATGTGGAATCTGAGCGTCGAAAAAGGTAGAAATGGTCAGCGCGACCCACAGTTAAAATCTGGCAGTGACTCGATCAGATAGGAGGCTCTCCCTTGTCAGAACTAAGGAGTTCCTCTTTCTAGTAGTCTAAGTACGTAGTCAATTGTATTCTTCGTGCTCGAGCGATGTATCCTGGAGCATGACAAAACCCTGAAGAGACGTCACGTCGTCTTCCATAGAATCTACTGTGACCGCCTGACGTCACCGAATGATTTCCGAGTTAATCACACAGCGAATGGCAATGAATGAGTCAACTTGACTCACAGTGAAAGTTCCTAAGGCAATTCGCGGGACGATCGACACCGCTCGTGCACTATGTACTACTGATCGGTTGATTTCCAGTTCAACCGTAATTTACTTTTACCTGTCATGATGACTGGTTTCATTCATGGAAACAATCGTCATTATCATAACGATCGTATCTCTTCAATCTTTTACTTTTACATTATACATCACTATATAATGTAAACTGTGTTACTCTTGCTCTATACTAATCATTGGCACAGCCAATTTTCTCAAATATGTATCTATTTTTTAACGTACGATGCCTACTTCTAATTTCAATAGTGTTATATTGCTTTTAACGAAAGATTAGGTCAGTCAAGATCATTAGTCTGAGTAGTGTGAAAAATTGAACTGAGGATTAGGTTAAGATAAGGTTACACTTTGATTAGGGGTAAACAAGGTCAAACTAGGATTAGGTTGGGCTGGGTAACGGTGAGGTTGGGACGTGGTTAGGTTAGGTTAATGTACGTTCCATTCGTTAAGTTTCATATTTAACGACCTAGTATATTAAGGTAATAAAACTGACTTCGAAAATGGAACAGATGCTTGTTATAATTGAACCTTCACGCTAGTTTCCGAGAATTCTAGATTGCCATTAATTAGTATGCTCGATAGTATGCAGACTTTACTTTTGTATCTATATGAATAATTATTGTTGAAACGACGATGTTTTTGCAATGTGTATCTGCTTGACTATATTTTGTTGTAAAGCGTTATAAACATAGAACAGACTTATGTAAATTGACAGATGAGACACATCGAACAGAAGAATATGTAAGATATATTAACCCTTATTATTCTCATTTACATTTCTTTCAAAGAAACTAAAAACGTATATACAAAATAGAAGAAACGAGTGCGACACTTTTTAACACTTTCGAAGCATTCAATAAAAAAGGGAAGAGAAACGAAGTTTTCACATCTACTTTCACAACTGCAATTTATTATATTTTACGAGAAAACTCATGAACCATGATCATCATGACAATCAATATGTAAACACATTTGACTTCGCTCACTCGATATCGAGGAGTCGATGGTTAATGATAAATACTTGTTTATGCGTTATTGTTTGAGCGCCAAATTTGAATGTACTGCAAACTTGGCAAGGCACCCCCGTAATATTCAATTCAAGCTTTTAATTTATTATCTTATATTATTAGCATAATAATAATTTGTATTTCTCATCTTAATTCAATTACTCGATCACATAAAATTTGAAGTGTCGGACATCGATGACCCTTATAATAATCATTATGTAAATATACACAAACTTTATGTACTTCACAACTACTCTAATCGCGATTAACTTTCAAATCCCACGCGCAACGCACCACGTGTTACACGCATTCGAATTTACCGAGGGGAAGAAAGACAGAATCAGAGAGAAGGAAATACGTCAACACGATCCGTGTTGCATATTATGCTACTCTTTTTTCGTTTTGGGAACGTTCGTCGTCGCACGACAACCATGTGAACGCTTTTTGCTTTGATCTTGGCATTGGTCCTCGAGTTGACACTCGTTTCCTCGGAACCAATGGTTGTTTGTTTCGTTTCAAACATACTATCGGTCGAAAACACACTTGAAACTCTTGTACAAGTAACATTGTAAATTCATTTGGAACTTATTCATATTTTGTTTCAAATAAAAATATATGACAGCGTAATTAGTATGAGAAGAACGAACAAACCAGGAACATGTCAGTTTCGTTTTCAACTTACTACATTAATTCCTTTCACGATGCATTCGTCATAGCGACTCGACCACCAGGACATCCGCAACGCACAACAGAATTTTCGATTCTTCTTGATTCACGAATGACGCGCCAAAACGAAGCTGCAACTTCATACAGGACAATGTTTTCTCGCACAAAATGCACCGCACTTATAACAATTGTATTATGCAAAAGTCACTTCAGTCAAGTCAAACGAGACACACTTTTCCTTGTTCATTTTCACGATGACGATTTGTCACAATAACGAGTTATAATCAGCTTATTTAGCAATTCGATTCAACAGTTAGGTTATAATATTTTGTTTTGTGTTACGCTGTAACGCGTGACGATAATGATCTACGAACAAAAATCGATTGTTGTGAATGAAATAAACCGTAATGCGAAACAATTCGCAAACAGACCATGCTTCTCTGTTGCCGTGACTAGACTGGCTTACCGCGTTAGATACGGGCCCAGCGGTCGTCGAGTGGTGGGGGTGAGGCCACGAACATAGGCGAATAGACACGAACCTTAGCTCGCGCATGCGTATTGACACGAATACAGGTTTTTAAGAGCGCGGTAAGACCCAAACGTGTTTTCGAATTATTATGCACCGCTCCTCTGAAATTTGTAAGCTTTAAACGATGTTGGGGTGCTTTCACAAATTTCTTTGAACAAATTATACTACAATATAAATTAATTTCAAATTTTGAAAAAAATACCGTGTTATTCTTACCTAAATGTAAAATATATTTCCTGATTTTTCTATAACATAAAATTAAACTGTTTATTGGGGACTTAATTTTATACACTTAAATAGATATATTCAATATTTAAAATATACTAAGTCATAAAAGATATAATATCTAATAACGTATCTCTAAGTTCCTTTGAAACCCGCATCCGGCCACCATAAACCGAGGATACACTAATTTGTCAGAGATCGAAACGAAAGATTAATCGTGTCTACGAATTCGTTCTTTCTATTATTTGAACTTTTGCAATCATCTACATCGATTCTACCAATTTCTTTTGATTAATAGGTAGGATGAATTTGATTTGGGTCAAACTTCTTTTAGGAAGGGGATCGAATGAACGACCCCTTCGAAATAAATTGTCAAAAAGTGTGTTTGCTTTTTATTAGATACATCGGTATAACTCGGCGTTTAATCTAGGGCAATGTACCAGATCAGATATCAACGATGATAGTATGTACTTTAACCGATTACGCGTCAAATCATCATCGATGCGAATTACGCATTATGCGAAGCTGCGTGGTATATTTAAAATAACATGTGTTACATTTGGACCTATATTTGTAAATCCTTAAATCTATATAGAGTCATTAAATGTATATAGATCTATTACTAGATGTATCTCTACATATATCCCTAGATCCCTGTATTATATTCCTGCATTTCCTATATCTCTATAGCCGATATAGATTCCTATGTTCATATAATTAATGTTATTGAATGTGAAGAATGATATTGTTAAATAATATGGAACATTTAATTGATGAATGAATAAAGCGAAGTAAAAGGTTTGTATACAAGTTCGCTCGCGTGAAGTTTGAAAGTGGTTCACTGATTGATTCAGTAGACCGCTAATTAATTCTATTTGCCAGTCGATTATCGAACGACCGCGTAAAAGAGCGTTTCCCCTTTGCGAAGGAGGCGAACGGAGAAAAAAAGAAGAGAAGAGGAACGGTGCCACTTCCGATTTATTAGGGGCGCGGTGGCCGCTCTTCCGCTGTGTACGCCTGTACCCAGCTGGTTTACTCCCCATGCACGGTGCACGGTACCCTGGTAACCAAATGTAATTATTTTTAAAAAGGATGTAGGGACCGTTCGTGTTTTCATGCGTGGTTCAAATCGAGCGTAGGTGCTTTAAGAGTAAGCGACCGGGGACAGGTCCGATCTGCGTTTCTATAAATCATTCTCTGCGCGCAATCGTGATCGCACACCTACAGTTCATTTCGTATAAACGCAGACACCGATAGTTCACGTTAAAACGTGGTCAGTTTGAAGTAAGAACTCTTTTTGAAAACAGAAACTTTATGTAGCAGATTGTCGTATAGGTAACTTGAAGGTGCAAATGTCTGACATGACATAAAAGTAAAATAATTTATGATATATTAACTTGAAGCTTGAAGGAAAATGATTACTTGAACATTTACTAAGCAAGCAATCAAAATTTTTTTATTTATCGAAGATTAGAAGTTTGAAAGGAATTCATGAGAGAAAAGTATCACTGAATACACGAAGTAAACAATTAAAGAAATCTCTGCATAGTGTATAATTATAGCCACAAAGACACGTAATGCATTCTAAGCAATAAATGCCTCCGCACTATGGCATGTTAAACGTCGTTTGTCAAGCGAGTTCACTGATTTCATCACGGATCTTTTACCGCCCTCGGATTTTCTTAACAACAGCTTAAGAACGAAACAAGCCATTATAATTCATTAAGAAATGTTCCGAAAAGCAACTTTCAATTACTTTATTGCAGACGATGGTACAAAGATAGCGAATATTACGTGCACTGCAGATACTAATTTAACATGAAACGTTCAATTTTGAATAAAGGACGTGAACCAATTTTTCAACTTTTTCTGTATTCCCAAATTCTCGAATTCCAAATTCCTAAATCATAAAATCAGTACTGTTCACAATAGAGTAATATAATTTTCAGTATTTACTCTTCAACAAATATCTGTCGACACTAAAAAGAATATATCAGTTGCAGTGAGTAAAGGTTGATATTGAAGAGTCTATTGATAGACTTCCGGTAGTTAAGGTGCTAAATATCGTGCTATTCGAATATTAATACGAGTTAGTGTTAACTTCGCGCGGCTATATGTGCTTGTCTACATGAACTCTTTCGGTTCTGTGGAAATCCATAAAATAGATTTCGCACGGTTTCGTTGTTGATGAAGAACACAAAATTCACGCTTGCGCTCTCTTTGAATTCGTGAAACTAATTTACACGAGCGATTTTGGTGGTCCAGTCAGTCGGTTCGTGAAATTCGCGCGTTACAAGAGTAAATCTCTTTCCGATTATCTTCGCTCCATATTTTTTCCATTACATACATTAAATTATTTAAGTAATAATTTCATTTAAATTAATATTTGTGTATAGTTACAGTTAAAATAGTAATAGAAGTGTTAAAAGTAGTCTTTTAGTGTACGGTATTTGTGCAACATATAGGGTGTGCAAATAAAATATAAACACACGCTACTATACAGTTCAATAGTTACATATGTTGACTATTTTAAAATTACAAATGTTTAAAGTGATCATTGTCAAAGTGATTTCGTCCTTTGCTAATATTTTTACGTTTGATGTCAATACAGAAATATTAATTATAATCGGATAATAAAATCCTTTAAAATGGACGACAGATCGCTATGGAAGTCTATGATGATCAAAGCGTTAAATATTTTCTATTTTCTGTCATTGAAAGCCCGTAAGTAATCGTGATTATTAATATTTTATCAATAATTTATTATTTGAAAATAAAGATGCAAGTAAAAGGTATATACATATTTTTATTCACATTTATTTTTCAGTAGATTATTTAGTACTGTTTCATGTCTTCTTACTCCACTTTCCACGGAGTTTATGTAGATATAAATAAATATTATAATTAATGAATCGATTGTAGCTTGATACACAATAGTTAATATTTTGAAGACAGGTAGAACAGGTATTAAGAGAAAAGTGAACGTATCGAATGAAATCCTGTAATCGTATCAATGAATCAAGAAGCAGCAGCGTCAACGTCTCACGAAGGTAAGTGTTATTTCCTGTTCAATTCTTGATAAGAATGTGTACAAATTAAACCGTACTCGGTAACAATACGGCGTTTAGTTCAATTGGACTATTTCAAGTGTTCATTTTCATACTATTTTTTTAAATTGAAGATACATTAATAATGTATTAGAATTTTTCATTTTTAACGTATTAGAATTGTGCAATAAATATCTAAAACATTATGTTTCGATTAAAATATGAACAGTATAAATATTAAATATTTTCACACAGTTCGAGACGTAACACATTTTGTACAAAACAATTTATCAGCGAGAAAACAAAAATCGCACCGTTCTGTAATTCGAATGCAATCCCTACAGGAGATAGAATCTCTCGTTAAAGTTTACTTTCGCACGAAAAGAGTTTATCGTCTCGAGTGACGAAAATAGATTTCTGTCTTCCTCTACGGCTCCCTGCGAAGGAAAGAATAAAAGAATTTGCGATGCATTTTCTCGACGTGCAAGAAACGAGAAAGGTGAAACGTGTGCGCGTAACGAAGACGACAGAAAAAGACATAAAACAAGCAGAGATGTTTGTATTTCTATCTGCTGTCTATCGCTTTATCAAAGTTTGTTTATTTATTAACATATGATCCATGAAACATGGATCATGAAAGAAAAGTAATAAAATTACGAGGGTAGATTTTTGAATCAATGAATGACAGATAAACTGAGTGTACAGATGAACTACATATTTGTATAGTAGCCGTTCGTTAAGTGTCTGCTACATAGTTCACTCTCCTAGAATCTAGGATCTAGATTTTACTTTCAAATTTCCTTCGAATTTTGGAATTTCCTTAGAATTTTTTAAGATTTCTTTAGAATTGTCTACGATTTGTATAAAAATTCTCAGGAATTTCTAAGATCTTAGAAATCTAATTTAAGATCACAGAATTTAAGAATAGGATTTTAGAGGTTCTCAGGATTTCTCCGAAATTAACTAGGATGTCTCTACAACTCCCCAGGAATTGTGGACACTCCCTAGCATCAAGATTTCCAGGCTTCCAATGTCAGCACATTTCAAGATCTTAGGTTTAGTAAACACCTTGCTAAGATTTCCGTAAAATCTCACTAGGATCTGGAATTAATTCTAGAATACAAGATTTTAAACTTGGAATAAAAAACTTCGAACATAAATTGGAGCGAGAATTAATAATTCTGTTACTGCTGAAGATTGACATCTTTTTGCAAAAATATACCTAGGTGTAATCAAATAATGGAAACTATCATCGAATATGAAAATGGAAGGTATCAGGAACATGTATAAATACGTTCCACAAATAACGTTATCTACTTTACTCGATGCTACATCAAACAGACTCGATTTTGTCACGGTCATGGGAGTGGCTTTTCACCTTTTGCTAATTGCTATCGTGCATCGATTACTAACCTACTCACATATGTATACTCGGAGGTATACTGTATAATATTATAGAATATTACAATGTAAATTCTATAACAACAAATATTAATTACAATTTATAGAACAAGAGACGTATTATTGCACTTGATTGTACCTATCGCCATTGACAGAGTCACAACTCAAAAAATTTCAAATTACTATACAATAAATATAGCATGATATTATAGTATACTTATAGTTTTAATTACAATTTGTACAATAACAAATTGTAAATGCTAGTGTACCCAAAAATTGTACATATTATCGCAGCTAAAAAATAAATTAGCATCTATCGAATACAAACTTACTTCTGTTTATATGAAATAGCGTGTCTATAATAAGTAAGGGTTATTTTCAAAAATCGGAACTTTGAAAGGTCTCCGCTTTAAAACGAACATTTTTCGCGTTGCGTCAAGGGGCGATAAGTTTCAGCGATAAGTCAGAAATTGAAAACGTGAATACGTCGGAGTAGAGAGTCTCCAGCTTTTTACGGCCCTGTGCAAAACGACACCTGTCTACCATGCTGTTTGCAGATGGAGTACTGGATGGCGAGCAACGAGACCGTCCACAATGGCAGAGAAGAGGCAATCCAGGAGGTCCTCGAAGATCCAGGATCGGCTGTTCTCTTCGTCGGCTATCCACGATGGCTTTTACACTTCGCCGCCAGCTGTTGCATACTATTTATGCTCGTCGGAATTCCCGGAAATCTCTTCACCATTATCGCCCTTTTTAGGACTAAAAAGGTCAGCACATTATCCTTACATTTTATATTTCCGTTTTCCGATTTATTATTTTTAGTTTATATACATGCATATATTGTATGTTTCACTTCTGAAATAGGATTTAACACTTTCAATTTTTATTGCTTTTTATGATTCTTTTTTATTCATGATCGTATGGTCATAGTTTAATAATTAAAATATATTTTGGATAGTCGTTCAATTACGAAATTGTACAATAATACAATTTAATTGTGCAATAAATAGATGATAATAATTGTAGAATATTAAGGATTATACAGTATTAGTAGGTAATGATTATTACAGAGGTAGTAAGTAATGATTATTAATTATTAATCATTATTAAGAATTACAATATTTATGATTGCACAATGTCAGTCAATTCTCTGATTTATTGCTGCAGTAACAACGAAATATTTTATAAAAGTTTAACATATTTTTAACAAACCTAGTTGATTATTTATATGAAAAATAAAGTTATAGATACGTGAATATGATAAAAAGACGAAGAATCGCAAGTGACGAATATTTTTTCTCAGAACGGGATAGATTACACGTTGTGGTTGCTTGGGTTTCTAGAGCAACCAGCCTGTTGAGATTCAGTGCTAGAGCAAACACGTGAATAAGTGGTTTACCTCGAATTTCATTTCAAATAACAATTACGAAACATGTCAATCTATGACAAACGAATCGAGCAATTACTCAGTTAATTGCCAAAAGTTACAAATTTACAAGTTTCCAAGTACTTGACCATGTCTGGTGCAGAACGTTATTAACAATTAACAATTATACACCTCGTAGAGCATCGAAATATATTTTGCACAACAACTTAGTTGACAAACCTGGATATTTATCTTTTGAGAAAACTGTATTTGCTGTTCGACCATCTACGACGATACCGATAAGACTTCGATAACTTCAATCTTCGATTATAAACATTTCATTTTTTCAAGTTCACTGAATTTATGTAGGAGACGTTTTTGAAACATGCATTACACACGCGAATTTATTTTGAACAAATAATTGTCTTAAAATGATTATAACATTCGTTATAGGCACCGAGAAATTGAAATACAGTAGAGTCTCGTTATATTGCCACCAGCGGAGTTGTAGCAATATAAAAATTCTTTAAGTGTACATATATTAAATACTGTGAAACTTTTATACTTCTTAGAATAAATAATAGGAAATTTGATTAATAATCAACAAAATTATTGAGAACAGTAAAATCTTGGAGGAAGACATTTTTATCTAAGCAAGTTTATTCTTCAAAATTAATTTTAACTGCTATGTTAAGAAAATTAAAAGTGTCCTAAATACAGCGTTACACTAATTGTTTATTATGTCTTCTCAAATTATTGCAAACATTCTTCATTAAATAAATATTTAAAACAAAAGATGCTTGTTGCTATTTTCTTAGTAGTATTACGTTTTCCTTAAAAATGCATTTGTGAAAAGGAAAAAAATCGTGCAATGAATGACTAAACTGTCTCCGAACGAAGGCAATGATCGGAAGGTCATCGGCATCGTTCGTAACAAAACAAGACTTCCGGTTCCACGTCGATCGTCAAAAAGTTAAGTTTGGAAATCGCGTGCGCGATTCTGTTTTCCTGGATTTCGGCGATCCAACGAACACATAACTATTCGTGCCAATTCCGACAGTTGATGCAATCGATGGACTAGAATTAAACCGGGAAGAAACATAATATCTTCGTGTTTTATTGCACAATACTGGATTTCGCTGACTAACGTGAAATTCTGATCGGTTCGGTATTTCCACACGCGTTTCACTTTCGTTTCACGATTGAAATTGTATTTCTGATCGAAGTGAAATAATAATCAAATCTACTCCTTCCCGCCAGCAACGATAATAATCAATTTTATGCGATTATTAGGTTCTTTTTTAATCGATACTCTACTATATGCGAGCCTAAATTTAGGCAACCAACCTTGCATTCCTGCAATAATGTAAAACGTCTATAGAAGTTGCATACTAGAACAGATGTTCTTGATCATTTTATTCTCTTATTATTTGTTATTTTAACATAGTGAAACTGTGAAATAGTAGAATAGCAAAGTGGGAGAATAATAAACTGATTAAATGAAAAATGGTAAAAGTTGCAGAATGATGAAATATTATATTAAAAAATGGTCCAAAGTGGGAATGTGCTAAACGTTGTATAAACGATAAGAATGGTAGAATAGTAAAATAATTAGATATCAGACTATCAAAATAGTAAAGCAATTAAATATGAGAAATAATCAAATAGTAGAATGTTAAAATATTTTCTCAACATTTAATTATTATTTTTACAGTTAAGAAATGCAACTGCAATCTTCATAATCAACCTGTCGATCTCAGATTTGATGTTTTGCTGCTTCAATCTGCCCCTCGCCACATCAACATTCTGGCATAGTTCTTGGAATCATGGAGTACTCTTGTGTCGATTATTTCCTTTGCTAAGATACGGCTTAGTTGCAGTGAGCCTCTTCACTATACTTGCGATCACGATTAATCGTTACGTTATGATCGGTCATCCCACTCTTTATCGTACGTAAGTAAACTTATTTAAAACAGTTTAATCAAATATTTGCGTCAACAAAGTTTAGTCGAACATTAAAATCAAGTTCGGTCAAATATTGATGTGAACAGAGATTTATACTCAAACAACAAAGATGGGACTATTTATGGAATTATCCCAAACAAATCTATATTTTAATGATACATAAGATATAAAATTATAATAAACATAAACATATATAAAATATTTTGTAGCAGACAGAAGCACATATAAACATACAAAACATAAGTTTGTAAAAACATAATAATTCTTTAAAAGAGAAAGATCTGTATGAACCTCTACAATTTATTGAAGTTCAGAAAATTATTTAACAAATAATAAATTTTAATGTGTTAATGTTACATATAAATAAGAAGTAGAATAAGTACAATTGAAGAAATACATATATTTTCAGAATATATAAACCAAAGTATTTAATTCCAATGGTCCTAAGTACATGGTTAGTGGCTTTCGGTGTTCTGATCGTCACGTGGTTCGGAAACTGGGGTCGTTTTGGATTGGATACCGCAATTGGTTCATGTTCTATTCTCCCAGACACGAACGGTCGAAGTCCAAAGGAATTTCTATTCGTCGTTGCTTTCCTGATACCTTGCATCGCGATCGTTGTTTGCTATGCAAGAATCTTCTATATTGTTCGAAAGACAGCTTCTAAAAGCAGGAAACCTCATATTACTGCCAGCACTGACGCCATCGATATCAGTCACGAGGTAAGAATTATTGCGAAGTACGGAAGTGTGGATTTATATTATGTTGAAGGGTATATTAGAAAAATTGAAGATTTTGGGATTTGGGGTTTGGGAATTGCAGGAGTTGGAAATTGAAGATTTTGGAAATTGCAGGAGTTGGAAATTTAAGGATTTGGGAATTTGGGAATTGCAGGAGTTGGAAATTGAAGAATTTGGGAATTTGAGAATTTTAATATTTAGGAGTTCAAAAATTTGGGAACTGCAAACTCGAGAATGCAATATGTTTTCTTGCGTCATCATAGAAGTATGGTACTAATTAAAATCTGAAGAGAGGGATCTAACTTCATAACTAGAAAAATTCACAAAAGATTGGTGCCAACATGATATACATACACTATCAACCTAAACTGTAAGACTACTACACAATAATATTTATTACAGCGACGCTCCGCCTCTCCCAGAAGCCAAGAAGAAGATCCGTCAGCATCAAGATCAAATTACGCAGCAGGTGTCCTCGATACCAACCTTTCTCCAAATCATCTGTCTACAACAAATCACCTGAATTTGCAAATTCATCAAGAATCAGAGCATTCGCCCAAAGCGAAGGACAAAGAAACCAAAGACGATAAAAACAAAAAAGCAGGAAAATGGCGGCAAGAAAATAACTCAAAAGAGCAACCAAAGAATCCTCCGAACATTTTCGAGGTTTACGAAACAACAGGATTAGATATAAAAGCGAACGACATTCCGTACGCTGACTCGGATTTTCCCGAAACCGAGGGTTTTTCCAGTAAAATTAAAGAATCCGTTGGGAACACTAGAAGTAAATTGGAAAGAATGGCCAGCAGAGCCTCCTTCATCCTCGAATCAACCCTTTGGGTTCAAAGATTGAACTCGAAGGTCTCGACCGGAAGTGACCAATTCGAGAACTCGAGATCGAACTCTCCGGAACGATCGACCGCAAAGAAAGCCATGATCGTTCGAAGCGAATCGAGATTCAAGAACGCAAGGAGAATGAAGACCCAGGACCCACCTAGAATGAGCAACAAAGATAAGAAGCTTTTGAAAATGATACTAGTGATATTTTCTTCGTTTCTCGTTTGTTATTTGCCGATCACCATTACGAAGACGTTCAAGAACGCCATTGACTGGCGGGGTTTGAACATAGCGGGGTATATTTTGATTTATCTGACGACTTGTATAAATCCTGTTGTTTACGTGGTTATGAGTTCAGAGTATAGAAGTGCTTATAAAAATGTGTTGTTCTGTAGGAACGATGGCGGGAGGAAAGAGACTAGGAAGATGTTTGATTAATGGAGACCTGTTTTTTATGTACAAGTTATGGTTGACTGGTTTGTGAGACGTGGAGTAAGACAGTTTGGAAATTTGGAAATTCGCGGATAAGTACTTAAATTTTGAGAAATCCTACATTTGTGAATCTGTTACTGGATTCTTAAGTTTGCAAATTTTCAAGTTTTCAAACGTCCAAGTTTCACAATTTTCAAAATCTTTAATTCCTAAATACTCAACTTTCATTCTCTAGATGAAAAATTGTCTTAATTTTTAAATATTCAAATTTAAAAATTTCGAAAGTCTCAAACTCTCAAGTCTTCGAATTTTAAATCCTAAATTCCTGAATTCCCAATTTCTCACATTTCCAAATTCTCGAATCTCCAAACTAACCTCCGACATTCTTAAACTTCTAAATCCCTAAATCTCCAAGTCCCTAAATCCCCCAACTCCCAAATATCGCAGTGTTTGAATTCAATCAAAACGAAATTTATAGGTAATTTCATATATTTACTAATTGTTAAAGGAATGTACAGCTAACAAATGTAAAATACGGCTCTAATTCTTTTTCACAAACTTAAAATATTTAATTCGACACAATTTGATTATATCAAACGCAGAATAAATATAGAAGTTGCGTCAGACATTATTTACTTATTACGAAATAATTTATAACTTAATTACTATTATATTTTAAGGCGCTATACCGTATATACCTGCAAAAAATTTGCATTTGATTTGATAAATCTCTTAAATTTAACATCAACAAGACATGTCCAAACTAGTGAGATAGTTTGAAATCAAACGATAAGTTAAGCACAAAATCATAATATAATGTACTTAAAAATAATGTATTAGTTCATCAAAAATAGGGAAAAATAAATTTTTTATTGCAAATTATTTCTAACTTCAATGTTCTGTTAGCTACATCTTACTAAATAAATTTAAACGAATTGAGCAACTCTTAATCTATGTATATTACCTATTACCATTCAAAATAATTATAATCGTTTGATTGACAATTAATTGACGATCGATTCCTTTAACAACTCTGACATCTGTTCCATTCATCAGCCAACATATATTCTTCTTTTAGGATAATTCGCAGGCGGATCTTAGGAATCGAATAATCAAACACATAAATAACAAGTTTTACTTTAAATAATAATCGCCGTAAGTGCACTTAATTATTATATCCTTCTAAGGTGGTATTAAATAGTTACTCCATTTTGGAGTCCTCAAAACAATAAAGAATTTTTAAGTTATTAGTTTAAAATAAAGTTAAGTTCTCTAAGTTAGTTAAGTAGATCATTTATTTGTACTTGAAAGATGTAAAAAACGATGGCGTAACCTAACACGTTAAATGCCGCAGGGAAAGTACTGTAAATTAAAGTTATTCAGCATATCATTTGTTAACTTAAACTTTCTTTTAATTATAAAATTAAAGTAACATCCGTTACTAATAACCATGGCGGCATTCAACGTGTTCTAAACTGAAACTGAAGAAAAGATTTGTCTTTACTTCATCATTAAAAATCATTCTCTTTCAATACTTGATAAATTTTTTATCATCGCAATTTTTTATAATTATCACCTCTCAGAATGAGGTTCCTGGATACTCGTGCAAGACAGAAACTTAAAGAAGAAAGAAATGTTTAATTGTCTAGATTAGGTGGAACTGTTGCACTTTGTATCGTGCTGATGTTCATCGTGGGCGGCCATTTCTTCTCATCGTCATTCCCCTTTGGAGACTGAGGTGTCACTTTTGTGATGTCCAGCTTGTTTTTGTCTTTGTTCTTGAAATACAGAGCACCTGCTGCTCCGCTGGCACAGGTACCGACGAATATTGTCACATATTTCAGGAATCTGTTTCGTAATCATGCAAAGAGTGATTAACGTTAATGTACTACTCGATTGTTGCATATGAAATTTGGAAATTTTTAGATTGTCAAATTTTGTGAACTACGAACTCTCAATTGAGATACTTCCAAATTTCTTCATTCAGAAATTTTTAATGATTTTTAACGAGTACTATGATTAGGAAAAGAAAGTGAATGTGATTCCTTACCCAACAATGCCTTTGATCATAAACAGTTTCTTCACAATTTTCACGTACTCGTCGTCGAGCAATATACCTTCCTCGACCCAGAACAATGGGAATAAGCATTCTGGGAAGGTTTTCATCAGCTTCACTTTTTCCATGGGGTGAAGGAATACGTTAAATTGCAATCTCTTGGCGGCGAGAAGTGGGGTGGCTGTTGTTGGTTCAAAATCCATACCAATGCCATGCGCCTCCTATAGAAAAGTATATCATTTCAGATTTAGAGATTTGAACATTTAGGATTTTGTTCATTCTTAAATTACAATATAAGAAGATGAACATGTAAAATATCTTGCCTCGTTTGGATGAAGTCCATCAACCATTTCAAGATACTTCTTCTCTGAACCGTAAAGGTGTGGTAGGGAAGCAATGAGAGGTGCCCCTATGCACTTGTACAAATCCATTAAATTTTTCGTTAAGCAAGTGTCCGGTGTGGGGCAATAACATTTCTCATCTTCATTTTTGCTCATATCTCCCAAATCCGCTGTGTAGTGATACGTGTGGACACCTATGAAACAAATGTACATATAACTTATACCATTAGATCATCAAACATTAGCTTTTCTTTATAAAATAAAGTGTTAAAATATGAAAATTTCGATAACATTACCACTCATAACTGTCGAAAGTTCCAAATAATAGCATAGAAACAATTTTTGCATTTACTTTCTAACAACTCTTTGCAGTTTTTACCTTTAATCATAGTTTTGTGACTATAATGAGCGCCCAAGCTTCTGCAGAGATCCGGCGCGAAGGACACAATGTCACCCCCTTCTTCAAGGAACGGTGCAAAGATGGTGGTGTCCGTGCCATTATACTGATTGCAACGTTCATCGGGCCAGATCGTCAACGCTGGTTTCTCGTCGTATTCGATAACCCGTCCAACGTCCTTCCAATTCTTTATTCCTCGCAACACCCTGAGACGTTCGGGCACCACGGTGCCATTTTTCTATGTAAACAAAGTCGTGATCGATGTTTAGCACACCTATACCGTGTGTGTAAAGAACTCTGTCGATCGAAAATGCTTCTAGGAGATAATTGAATAAATCAGAAGGGCAAGTGACAAAGTTCGCACTTTTTAATACACATGGAATTCGATACAAGTTCCGTAGTATTCTGAACAATTAACGATCAAAAACTTGTTGAAATCGCTATGTTCTAAGTATACCTTACTGTAATAACCAACACTTCGTTTGATAACAAAAATGAATAGTTACCAAATCTAGAACAAATAACCAAGCCAAATTTAACCTAATTTTTCAGTTCAATGAATACATACGGAGCCGAATATGGAGAACAAAAAGTGTCCTTCGCCGTCTGATATTAAGCCACTTTCTTCAGCTTTTTGTTGCAAGACGTTGCAAGTCGCGGCTCCAGCGAAATCTTTCACGGTACAATCGATAGGTAAACCGTTGAAGAGTATGTCCTTCGCCTTGGCTCTTACAAATATGGTTCCTGGTTTCTTGAAAATGCTGTCTATGGCTTTATCTATAAAACACAACAATGTTTGGCTATATTATTGATGTTTAACATCACAATTAAATTTGATGTTTAAAATAATGATCATTTAAGTTTGCAAATCTGAGAATTTAAGCATTTTTGTATTCATAGACTTGAACATATAATTGTAGAAATGTTCAAAACTGTAATTTCAACATATGTTAATTTTTAAATTTGAAAGTTTGGAAATTTAAAAATATATTTCGATATTTGTCGTCCACTTCGTCGAGTAGTTTTATAAGTATAGGGAAAATAATTAAACTTGATAATCTGAATTTTGAATTTTACCACGTAACTACGTGGTACACAATGTTTTATTGGTGAACTACGAATGGTACATTTCAAGGTAGAATCGGTGCAAGGACGCCTTGATCACCTTATCCTGCTATACCATTTATTGAACGAATCGTTTATAAGGAAACTTCTCACTATGGTGCAAAACGGGGGAAAGTAGCTTGTTATTAGCTATAAGTAAAACGTTTCTCACGGCTCTCTTTGCTTCTAGTTACTTTAGAATTCTTAGGTATTCTTAGGTAAGGCCAAATCGACCTTTACTTTTGATCGAAACTGGTAAATATATCCGATGCGACTTGCAAGAAGAAAACCCAATCATAAACAAAGATTTCGGAAATTTTTCACCCGCTGTGGAAATCTCATGTTACTTTTCATGCGTTATGGAAATTTCGTGTGTACTGTCAAAAAGTTTAAGATATATATTATGTACGCGTACAATACACAAAAGGCAAACACCTACACTGTCATTAAAATTAATAACAACTTATCAATGACAAATGAAAGGGTACAAGTTACTTTGGTTTTCTAACAATAATGCAAAAAGAAATTTATTTGTAAATGTACTCACTAACGATTCCAATGGCGCTCGGTTGCTGCAGTAGCGTAAGTTTGATCATGCTTACTATAAAAAGATGAGGTACCACTAACTCTTCTTCACCGGTTAAACCGTTGCTTTTCGATGGGTTCCAGAACCAGGTCGTTTTAAAATTGTACGAAACACTGTCGTCTTCCTCTCGATCTTCCAAATTCACCTTGTGCTTGTATTCGCTACGAACGTAAAACGTTACCGTCATATACCGAGGATTGAATACGTGATTATTGTACTTACTCGTAAAAAAATGGACCCACTTCTTGGACAATTGGCTTTGCCCCTCCCAGTACTTCAGTAGGGTTCGTGACATTGAATATATAAATTTTGAAATCCAGAGGAAGAGGAAAAGAAGTCCACATTTCACGAATATCGGAGCCAGGCTTTAACGCTACTTGCTAAAATTTATATATAAATATTGATTGTATATCTTGAAATATACATTTTTAATATCTAACAATGAATCACTGGTTCATCACCGAAGAACCATATTTATAAAATTTTGTAAATTTTTGCAATATGTATTTTCATGATTCTGGGTTTATTTGTTGTTAAAAACAAAACACGAAAGTACTTTCAAGGAATAAATACAAGATTCTCACATCGAAACGATGACAAGTAAAACGGAATGATTACATAAAGCTAGAATTAATGGATTGGATAATACGCGACAACACAAGGTGATAATTAATTAAATAACCATTATTTGTGTAATGACAAATGATATGTAGTTTTTTATTTAATATGTTATTATATCTTAATAGTTTATGATAATGAAATTGCCAATCATATTAACAAAGCGTTTTTCGTTTTATCATCAATTTGGGCATTTTGAGGATTTTGTGAACATTTGATAAATAAAAAAGTGAAAATAAGGAGGAGAAAAATGGAACATTTATTTCCATTAAACTTTTATATCATGGCAGTGGCTATTTTGACAGAAGTAAAATGTAAAAGAAAATAAATAAGGTGTATTGAAATATGTAACAGCAAAGACAAAGAGTAACGATACGTACCTTTTTGATTTGGGATGTTAGAAATGCAGGAAAAATTATACTACAAATCAGAATTCCAAAACTAAGCATCGATCCACCGACGATTCCAAGTGTTTTCGGTTTCATATTAAGACACTAGAAAAATCACAATAAAAGATCAATGCGAATAACGAGCTCTGTAACACTAACTAAAATTTTTAAAAGGATCAACTAATACGATGTACCAAAAGAAGAAAATTAAACAGGTTGACCAATAGCACCAGTGGATCAAAAAAGTATTAAAATCAACTTTAAACATCGACTAAAAACCTTAGGCGAAGAATCGCTCCATTTTCCATTACATCATGAATTACATGGCAACATGTAACACGCAGGTATCGTAAGAGCTTTGAAGACACTTTTATAAAAACTGACCAGTTGTGGCTAATATTCTCCATTCAATTTATACTTATTCCCAGCAATTTAAGCTGGGGCTTGTTCAAAAAACCGGGGGTCAAGATGTGACCTCTGCATGTTACATGAACTCTGCATATGCCACATGAAGGTTCGGAACTTGCAAGCTATCATACATGAGTATGGTTACTCTTAGAAAAAAAACTTATTGAACCTTTTTTATAGAGAATTTCTCCAGCTATAAATTTCGTAATATAATTTTTATCACAAAACTGATAGATAACGAGATAACTGGTCTTTTGCTCCTCCGTACAGTTTTTTGAAGGAGGTACTGATGGGGATTTTTTATATTTCTAAAACAACGAAGTAAAGGTTCAAAAATGCAAATTCTAAGGTGTATACTTCTCTGATTCACTGTGCCTATAAAATACAGCTATAGAAACAACCATTCGAAATACAGAAATCAAAACTACCCCTGAACACAAAACATCTCTTTAATTTATTTCAAAAAATCTGACTGACAATGTTATTTAAAGTATCCAATGAATCAAATATACAACGACCTTCTCTCTGTTTTATCAAACTCTGAAAACCTTGCATTTGTCCGAAGCACGCAGATTATTCTGAAGCTTTCGGCTTGTGGTCAGAAACGACAACCAGCCCAAAATGGACGCGTACACAGTGAGATCGAGGTATCGTCGAGAAACACACGCAAACGAATCGTAAACGAGTCGCTTGATATTCATTTCACGATTTTCCCACTAATTTGGTATCATCGCGACGCGATCAAAGAAGATCGTTTGCACTTATTTTTCTCTCGATATTTTTTCTCGTATTTTTCTTTTTTGAACAGGTTTTCGACGGAAGGATACTGTCACGCGATCACACCTTGATATTTCAAAATCACCGTGAGCAACGATGTCGATCGCCGATCGGGGACAAATGATTTTTCGATACGCGACCTCGTCCTGGGTCGTCGTCGATCGTCGTGTGTTCGCGACAAAGGACTGATTAGTCTTGGAACGTCGACGGCGTCCGACGACGCGACGACCGCGACGATGCATCCATTCCTGCGTGACCACGTGTCAATTTTCTTCCGTGAACTTCCGGTAGCCTCCGTTCACGATCAAGGTGGAAGACCATGAGTCTTGCTTTCAATTAATCTTTTCGTTTACACCTTCATTGTTTTGTCTCCGTCTTCTTCGTGAATTCTTATTCACGATATATTGAATTCTTGTATTCAAGTATTCAGATATTGAGGTGTTTAGAGTATTCTGAGGATTGAGAGTATTCATGTACTCATTCATTCAGGTAATCAAATATTCAGATACTTCAATATTCGACGTATTCAGAATAGTCATAGTATTCAGAGTATTTAGACTAATTCGACGTATTCAGAATATTCACAGTCTTCACAGTCTTCACAGTATTCACAGTATTCAAGTACAAGAATAACAGAATGTTAGAATACTAGTGGCCAAGATGAAAGAGGTCCTGGACATCAGGTGACCCATCTCGAGCGCTCAATTCAAATATCATGTACAGTATGACCCGGGCCTCTTTTATCTTGGCCCTGTAGTATTCCAGGGTACTAAAATATGAGTAGTAAAATGCTAGAATACTATAACACTAGTGAAATAAGATACTGCAACACAAGAATACAAGGAATACTAGGGAACTAGAACAGTAGAATACTAGAATATCTCAGTGCTCTAATATTACAAATATTTGTAAATTTGAATACGTGAGCATTTGAGTTTATTTGCAAATAAACGAATATGATCGGTACATTAGATTGTAATATTATCGTAAAAAATTACAAGACTGGTGTTACTGTTATAAATTGATCCATGGGCCTGTACACTTCATTTTAGTGTCAAGTGTAACGCCTATCGAGCGAAAAGGTGTAGACCGATCTATTAATCATAAGCTGTCTATAGACACATGTTACTAGAACACGTTCGATTCCAGAACTTTTTCCATTATTACTTTCACTTAGGACGACGTAAGTAAAACTGCTGTGCATAATGCATTCTCGTAAATGGTAAAGTAATACGGAGAGTGTCGTACGAAAAGGTTAATTACAATATATAAAAGTATAACAAGAGATTGATTTCATTCTTTCAAGGTTTTTCTTACTCTTTGCGAGCGACTTATGTGTATAAATAGTTTTGGGTGTAACACGGAATTCTTATTAAATAATTCATTTATATTAAGGGATTAATATTAAAAGACACTAATCTTTGTTTACCGGAATATCTAAAAGTTTCCACAATGTAACTCTCTTTTTTATACTGCATTTTAACTGACGTCTAACACTACATCAGGATGACTCTGCAATCGATGAAAAAAATCTTAAACTAAATATCAGGTGTAACATTTATCGGAATGAAACGAAACTTTGACGACTGCGAATATCGCGGATCCTGTTTAATACTAATGTTTCGTAACGAAATAATGGTCTTCGAGAAAGACACAAAAAATGTGTTTCATAACCAATAAATCAAGATATATTTACCAAGATAATCCTTGAAACATCAACTGCTATAATTATGCCGATAGCATCTGCCCGACCAAACGAATGTGGAAAGTCGACAAACACTGCTTAATCGACATCATACAAAGTGGACCATCGACTTCCGCACGATCAATTTGTTAATTATCTTCAAATATTATGATATACGAGGTGCGATACCTAACATGGTTACTGTCGAGTCTAGCTATATTGCCGTTTCTTGCAACCGGTTTCATATTTCAATCAACACACGTCATGCGTTCTATTGCTGTGTCTAGTATTAACTTTCGAACGATTACTTATTAATTAGTATTACTACGCATTGTATTACCACGAGTTGTTCTTCCATCTGTTGTATTTTCTATGCGTTGTAATCTGTACACGTTATTAGACTACGTGTTGTATTACCACGTGTTGTGACTACCATGTGTTGCATTACCACGCATTGTAATACTACGCGTTGTAATCTCCACGTGTTGTTATCACCACGCGTTGCAATCACCAAGCGCTGTAATTTCTACACTTAGAGTTACTACGCGTTGAATTACCACGCGTGGAACTACTACGCGTGGAATTACTACGCGTTGAATTACCACGCGCTGTAATCTCTACGCGCGGAATTACCACAAGTTGTCATCTCTACGCATTGCAATCGCTATGAGTTGAATTACCACGCATCACACTATCCCACAGCTCAATCTCCTCACATTATTTTACCAAATACTTTCAAACCCGTAAAACTTAAATCTACCACCTCATCAAACTTCACCCGTATCCCACAAACTCCATCATTCAAACCAGTAAAAAACATGCTTCAGTACTTTAAAAATATATTTTCTCCTTTAATCAATATAAAAAGCAAGTGTTATGTACAAAAGAATAAAGCAAAGCACGCTCCGTTGAAACTTTACTTAAGCCATCCATGGTGTTTGTGAGCATGAATGGCGACGGGTACAGGGTAAGGTTTAGGGACGTGATAAGGTACAGCTACATGTACGGGATACGGTCTGTCTACGTGAATGATCTTCTCGAACGGGACCGGATATGGTTTCGGTACCGGGACAGGAACGGCAACGGGTCGATCAACAGGAATATGAACAGTCTTTTCAATCGGCACTGGAACTGGTCTGTCGACGTGCACCAACTTCTCCACGTGAACCGGGTACGGTTTTGGTACCGGAACTGCGACTGGTACGGGGACTGGACGGTCCACTGGAACTGGTACCGGAACGTGTTTGGTCACAGGAACTGCGACTGGAACCGGATGTGGAACGGGCTGCGGCAACGGCAGCGGCACTAGTGCTACTCAAACAGTGAAATCGTTTCTTGATTGCGGTTCTTGGTTGGTGTTGAGAAAGTACATATAATCGAAAAAGATTAATTGAGCTGTTAGACCACTAATATGAATTAACTCGTAGTGTAACCCCTTAAAGGAGTAATTTTTTCCGTCAGAAGAAAGTAATTTCTTTCGTACATTTGTTATTAAAAATGTGTTGATGCAAATCGATTGGTCTCGTTGATAGGGAATGCTAATATGTTATTTCAAAGAAAGGAATACGATGTCACATCAGATGTGATGTAAGAAAAAAGTTATAAAAATATACTAACGAGCTGGGTGCAGCAATGGCGGAGGTGCCACATGTGGATGCACTGGAGGAGCAACCGGTGCTGCCACAGCTTCTAAATGTCCAGCTATTTCCGGTACCGGCACCTCGTAAACGGGTGCTGGTTCGGGATGGAAGAAGTGCTCTGGAGGTAAACCATATTCCAAAGAAGCCAGTCCTCTTTTATCATGTTTCTTCGTGATCAACGACTTGTTTTGTTTATGTTTATCAACGGTGATTGCTGCACTGACTGCTAGGAGCAGTGACAAAATCTGTAAACAGACAAAATATAAATCTCTAATATAAATTATATTCAAAACGAGTAGTTTTAAGTTAATCACACAAACACTGAAAAAGTATAGCGGTTATTAACATTTTATAAACAAATTCTTTCTTCAACAATTCTAACAAGTTATATGAAAAATATGAGAGAATTTTATATTAATTTCGATAAAATAAAGACTCATATCAATCACAAACACAAAGAGGGATATGCACTCCATAATTTCTTTTTCTGAAAATTTCGGATTAATCACCATATGTCACAAAGAAAGTAAAACAACACATCACTGACATAAATAATGAAAACGGGTTAACACATCATAATTAAACAGAATATGCAAAAGTCAGATATAAAGCACCAAAAGTCACAATCACAGGTCACGAGGAAGAATATTACACGTATATAGAATATGATATAAAATAAATAAAACTAAGAGAAGGAAAACTGTACCAAGATAAACTTCATGGTCGTGTCGAAGTAGAGTCCCTAATCGTATCTACTAGCGACAGTGTCCAAACGAAAACTACGTTTGCTCTCTATCAATAACCTCCCATAAGTATTTATAGGGCAGCTATAGTGATGACACATCACGGTACGGAAGAAGCATCGATTGGGTCGTCTTCGTCGAACTCAATGGACTTTCGCTGCTACCAATCGTGGCCGATGGCCAAATAAACGATCGCGGTCGCTTTTCATATCGCGTACAGAAGGAAGACACGTGTTACAGCCGGAAAATACATAAGTGCACCGTATAATGACGTCGCGTTGTCTAGGTATTGTTCGCGAGATCGAAAGATAGTTACGCCTCGACTCGGGTGAAAATTGTCTACGTGAACATTCAAATTAATAAGAACACCGATGCGTCTATTCGTGACACGATTCTATATCGACTTCGCCATGCGACGCTCTGACTGTTTCGTTACATTTTTCATATCTCGACGGAAGTGCTGCTGTAACCGAAGCGAGGAATACTAAATAACCGATTTTACGTAAGTGGAGGATGTAACGTCTGCTAGTTTGTACAAGGTAACATGGAAAATTGTTGACTGAATTTTTCTTCTCTGAAGATAACAGAGGTTTTTCGCATAATATTAGAACTTATACTAGATTTAATACTAAGTATATACACTTAAAAATTAAACATAAAACATGATAAATATACAAGGGATGAAACACGAAGTAATTTATATAATTATTCTTCATCTCGACAAAGGTTATTTCGATAGAAGCAAATAAGTGGAAGGATAACGAGATAAATTCATTTATTGGTAAAAGTAATAGAACTCCATGAATGGAGACCGAAGTAGAATCGAAGCCAAGAATTAATTCACGTTAATCGTTGAACAACCTGATCGTCAAGTATTTCGTAATTGTGCCATAGCATTCGTGTACGTGCTCCACCGGATTATGCGTTCACCGATGCTGGTAATGATGAATAATGAATGACAGATAGTAACCGGCGTTAGAAGTGGTTCGTATTAGAAAATGAAAGTTAAGAAAGTTTCGCGGATGCGACCAACGCGGAAAACCTTGTAACGTTTCTGGTGCAAGAAACGATCCGGTTTGTTTTGTTGTTGATCTCATTGACCGATTAAAAGTAAACCTCATTAGTTGTGAATTATAATGAGAATTCTGATTAATTTAATCAGAAACAGCTGTCTATATTACTGACAGGTTTTCGTGTGATTTTATGAAAATAGTTGAGGGGTAAATAAATATAACTTTATTTATAAAAGTGGAAAATAATATATCTTGGTATATTAATGTAACTAGAGTAACGAAAGTATAATAACAAATTGTAACAGAGTAACCTCGAGTGAAATTGTAAAATCGAAGGTCATATCTGAAAGATTATACGAATTAGTCACGTCACTTCCATTTCATAGTACGTGCTCTGAACAACTAGAAAATAATTAAAACGTAAGTAGGTAAGTAGTACGAGTGACTATCGGAATGGTATGCTATAAAGTGATAAGTTAATATAACGCGTATGGAATGGAATGAAAGAATTGTTGCATTTTTTGTTATATCATTCCAAGAAATAACGAACCAAGAAATTCCTCATTACGTCTGGTTGTTCCAAACCAAAAATGCAAGTTCATTACACACAGGTCCCAAATATGGCATAAACGTGAACCACTGTCATTACAATGCTTAACGACTTTCTTCTCCGGAAACACGAAACTCGCCAATCAACACGGTCAAGTTCCTGATCCCATCGAACCTGACTTGGACCACAATCTGGAATCTTGATTCTGGATTTATCGATCCGTCGATCGGTTCAGATAGCAAATATATAAAGCTACCGTTTTCTCGATCTTACGAACAGTTCCTTCGCGCCGAGAGAACAATGTCCATCATTCCGGTAAGCACCGACAATCTTGCGATTAACATTATTAACCCCTGATCTATCTCCACAATTTGATAGTTCAAATTACTGAGTCAATTGTGGTATTAAAAATGAAAATTAGGTCACCATTAACACCTTTAACTGTGATTTAAAACGCATTCCGCAGAAGCGGCGATCTTTTAAAGGCGTAAACATAAAAATAGTTGAAATTAGCACCTAAAGACTAAGGTAGAGTCGTATAGAGATGTATTTCGCTGCACTCCAGGATCGTATTGAATTTTAGCTGTTCCTGATACTCTTCTGTAGTACCGCGTTAGCTGCGGAAGCAGAGGAATCGAAACATGAAAAGCGAGGGATCATCGATACCGGTGGATGGGTTGGAATACCGAATCCACACTCGTACGGACATGGTCATCCTTGGATAGCTGGTTCGTCCTTGAGGAGTTTTAAGCTTCCAGCTTTTGATTTAGCTCATCATGGGTAATAATACCACTGTATTTATACACAAAATACAAACTATCTTAAAATGTACATCATAAACTGGTAACAAACTCTTCATTAACGAGAAAAACCCAAACTTCCTAGATCTAAAACTTCTAGCTCCAAAACGTCCCTCGACCCAAAACCCTTAGATCAAGGTTCTCAAAATCCATAAATCCTAAAATCCTCTAGACTTCCAAAAACGTGAGATCTTCAAAATCTCTACAATTCCTATACCCATAATTCAGATGAATACAACCCCAATAAATTTGATAGATTATACGGAGGATTGCCGTACGGCAGAGGACCAGCTATTGCTTTGCCAATCGGAAGAGACGTAGTGAAACCAGTGCCGGTGTACATAACTAAACATGTAGTCGTGGAGAAGCCAGTTCCGGTCCCAGAGCCCGTTTATATCGAAAAGCCGTATCACGTGCCAGTGGAGAAGGTGATCCATGTTCCAATCGAGAAGATCATTCATAAACCGGTCCCGTTTCCTGTACCGGTACCTGAGGTAAGAAATCATTCGGAAATCTTATATGATGCGATTCAAACTATACGAAATAATAAATTAATTTTTGCAAAATTCGAGGCCCATTTAGACTAAACTGTATATCAGAACACAGATAAAACTCTTCTGTATCGTTCAACATTTCTGCAAGTCGCTTTCATACACGGAATGCGATTTTCCAAGACTGGTTGTTGAACAGTTTCGCTTGTGTTGCAGGCAGTTCCGATACCGGTGGAGCGCCCAATACCGGTACCGGTGAAACACCCCATAGCAGTACCTGTTCAACAACCATATCCGGTACCGGTAAAGCAAGCGTTTCCGGTACCAGTACCCGTTCCATTTCCGGTCGCGGTGCCTTCACCGATCTCCATCTACGGTCCAGGTCCTCTTGCAGGGGGTTACTACGGTCGAGGGTACGGCGGTGGTCATATTTACTCACCGATATCTGGTCCATCGATCATTCATGGATATGGCCATGGATACGGCCACGGATTTGGTCATGGATCTGGCCACGACTTTGGTCATGGACATGGTTATGCCCATGGTTATGGGTATCCAGCAGTTCCATACATACATGATATTGGGCATGGACACGGACATGGACACGATCATAAGAAACGAAGTAAAAATGCAGAAGAAGATCGTTCTTGAAGAAGATATTTTGCAGTAGTTATTTGTTATCCAAAGCTAGACTGTAATATTGTTACCGTTTGAAATTACAAGTCTAGTTAGTTAGATATGTATTAATTGATTGTGAAAGTTTGTATGAAACAGTTGAAGGCAAAGACTTACACATGCAAATGAAAGTTGATATGATATCTAAACCCTAAGTTATTATGTACTTTCTGAAGTTAATAAATAATATTTTGTAACTTTATATAAAGCACTGTAATATAGAAACTAGTATTCACAAGTTCGTATTCTAAAATATGCAACGGATAATATAAAACAGAGTCAGAAATTTGGACTGTAATATAGTACAAAATTAAACATTATTTCAATAAATTTATTACATCTCACGTATAAAATATTTTTGCATGGAAATTAATTACAATTGTTATATACTATATACATGTTGAATGAAATTCTGTACCAGCAGTTATTTGTCATACATATCAAAATAGATTAAAATAAGACTATTCAATAATAAGAATCTGAATCAGTGTCTTCCTCAAATACATTAGATGTTCTAGGTGGTGATGAACTACCCAAAATTTCTTCTTCACTTTCGGGTTCCTTTTTCTCCTTACTATCCAAAGCATAACGCCTCCAAGGAAATCTGTAAATATATTTATTATTTTTCTTTGAATGATTATATTATTGAAATGAAAGGAATCCAATTTTACCTTGTTTTTTCATTAAAACAATCTTCAATAAACGTATGAGAAACAATTTTAGTGTGACCCTTCAACTGTTGATACTTTGGAGTATTCTTAAAGGCACAAATCAAGTGAGTGCACTTTTTATTAGTTGTATTAGGGTCAGCAATGTACCTTGCTCCCATTTGTAGAGCTTTTCTCCTAATGTCATCCCTTTGTGGATTAACATAACCACTAAGGGAAAATGTAACATCCTCAAAAAGTTTAGAAAACAACTTTTTCGGTTTCTGTGCTTCTACAGCTTTCTTCTTCGCAGCTCTTTCTGGTCTAGTTACTGGTTTAGGTGGGGGTAATTTCCCACAGTTTTTACAAACTTTATCTTCTGATTCTTCTTGGCACTCAGGACAATTCTGCTTCTTTTTATGTATATTTTCCTTTGACGAACTCTCCTCTGGACTTAAAGAACGTTTTTTAGAATTTCTACTAGGTGTTTCACTTCCTTTTTTTGTGTCCTTCTTACTTGCTTTAGGTGAAGGTGAAGGTACAATATCCCCAAATGGTGTTCTCACTACTGGTTCATCTATTGTAACTTTCTCATTTTTTATTTTAGAGCCATTTATTGATGATGAATTTGAAGCTGAATCTTTATTTTTAGCTCCAAATACTTCCTCTGCTTTTCCTGCTTCTAATTTCTCCAATAAAGGCCTTTTCATTGGCTCTCTATCTTCTTCTTGCCGTTTAGAAAAATTATTCAGGCCAGTTTCCTTGGCTTTTGCAAGTAAACTATCTCTGTAATCTGTTTTCTTGTTATCGACCATTTTCAAATACTTTTCTTTAAAATTATCTACTGATGATTTGCTGCCATTTTCTTCTGGCTGTTTCAGTTTAAATCTTCCAAAAACATCTAATCCCAAATCCACTTGAACTTCTGTTTTAAATACAATGAAAGACAATCCAAATAACTCTTTTAAGTTTGCTGATTGCATACAAGTTACTTTGACACGATCGAATTTCATTTTTATTGTTTCTGGATTCAATTCCTTTTTCGTGAATATCTGTACTTGATCTCTGAATTTTCCATTTGCAGCTTCATCATGTGTCAAAAACTGGTGATTTACAATTGGTACCCAGTTGTCAGGTTCTGTTGACATAGATGCAGTAATAACCACTACGCAACTTCGATAATTACCAATGTCTAAACCTGTGATACAAGATGGTTCTGCCAACTGAAAAATAACAGTGGCAAGCATTTCTCCTGGTTTAGCACATCTCCATGAAGAATTTGAGCGATGCTGGAGAAGATTGGATGCAGGATAGGATGAATGTTCCGAAGAACAACTTATTATTTTTGCAAGTTTAATAATCATTGTTTTGCAATTTTACTATTATCAATTGATCACTTTCAAAAATATAAACCAAAATTTATAACATCTGTAAAATAAAATGTAAATGTGTCACATGATAAAGGAGGTCAATAAGGATATTAAATTGAATTGATTTTACATACCGCCAAATTTAGTAGTACGAAATACCTTCAAGTGTAACTATAACCTATATCTCATTGCAATACTTCGCTGACAAGTAACAAAACTTGACATGAAATCTTCATAGTTCATCTACTGTTTTATTAGTATCACAATATAATTATACACATTTTTCTTCTAATCGTTAATTGCACTTAAAACAGTAGTTCCAAAAATCATGTGTATTAACGTGTATTGCGCATATTTTTAAATAACAACACTTTATTTCAATAATATCTATCTAGATATTCAAAATTAAAATACAAGGTACAATTAATATTTCCGAGAAAGTAGAAATTGAACGCAATATGTAATTTTATCATAACGCGGGAACGTACATGCTGTCTCCAATTGAATGAGCTTTCGCTTTTTGGCGGGAATCAAAGAATTTTATTTTTTCTCAATTAATTATTTGACTACACGTTTGTTACTATTATGTTTAAAGAAATACTTGCAATTGTCTTACTTGCAATTAGTAATTTAATTTATTTGTGCGGTAAATTATTATAAATTATGCCCTTTGGCGACATAAAATGGTATAATTACTTAAATTGCATAGTAATAAATGGGAATAACACGTTACTGCAAGCTAACGAAATTATACGTTATAAATGTTGTTATATTTATATACATGTTTTAATTTTATAACAATGCACATTTTCAAACTAACAGCACTGCATGGCGCTATCTAGCGATCCATGGTGAAATTAACACAATTTAAAATTCTACAAGTTCTTTTGTAAAATAAACGATATCTTTGTCAGTAAATAAAATAGTTATAATAGTAATTTCACAAACAAAATAATTAAAAAATTAATAATTACAAGAAAATAAATTATAACGTAATAATTAATAACCATTCTGTAACATATCCGCGTGAAAAAGCTATATAAATAAAAAAAATCAATACTTATAACAGTAATAGGTTTATAAATAATTATAAAATTAAAAATTATAATAAAATAAATTTGAATGCAATAATCAACTAATATTCCGTAAAATACTCGCGCGAGAAAATTATTAAAAATGATAAATATTAATATTTATAACAATAATTTTATAAATAAATAATTTATAAATAAATAATAACAAGAAAATAAATTAGAATGTAATAATTAATAACATTCTGTAACATGTCTGCACGAAAAAGTTATAATAATAATAATTTTTAATAATTATAACAATTAATTAATTAACAAATAGTTATAAAATTATAAATTATAATAAAATTCATAAATTAAACCGCCAACTACAACTATGACTCGAAATAGCTCGCTATTGGTTGATATTTGATTGGACATCGCAAATCACCTATCATCGCTAACAGTTTGTACTTGTCAAAGGACATTTGCGATCAGTTCTATCGAAGCTGTTGTGGAGGTCGGATGGAACCTGTCATCACTTACCGGTACGAGTCAAGGATACAATTAACGGATTATGTGTTCATCTGTGTGTTACCTAGTGTACTAGTGCAAGTGTTTAGTATGTTTTATTAAATAATTGTGCATATATATGGGGATATATTAAGACATTTTATGGTGTGATTCTTCAAGTGTCAAAGTGTTACCTAGTGTGTTACTACATGTGATTGTGCATACATACTGGATATATTAGTGTGTTTTATGGTGTGTTACTATATGTGATTGTGCATACATACTGGATATATTAGTGTGTTTTATGGTGTATTTACTTACGTGTTTTGGGATATTTTTACAAATTTTTAGTGTTTTTTACTTAGTTACCCATGTGTTTTGGGATACTTTTACAAGTGTTTAGTGTGATTTATGGTGTAGTTACCCATGTGTTTTGGGATATTTTTACAAGTGTTTGGTGTGATTTATGGTGTAGTTACCCATGTGTTTTGGGATACTTTTACAAGTGTTTGATGTGATTTATGGCGTAGTTACCCATATGTTTTGGGATACTTTTACAAGTGTTTTAGTGTGATTTACGGTGTAGTTACCCATGTGTTTTAACGTACTTTTACAAGTGATTTAATGTGTTTTATGGTGTAGTTACCCATGTGTCTTAACGTACTTTTACAAATGTTTTATTGTGTTTTATGGTGTTGTTACCTACGTATTTTGACATACGTTTGCAAGTGTTTTAGTGTATTTTATGGTGTGGTTACCTAAGTGCTTTCGCATACATTTGCAAATGTTTTAATACGTTTTATACAGTAATTACCTAACTGTATTTGCATACGTTTTCAATTTAAAAAATTTGTTTAATTATGCCGTTACTCACACGTTTGCAAATGTATGTCGAATTTTGTGGTGTACTTCTCCATAGTTTTGCATGCATTGTACATGTGCTTTTATATTGGACATTTGAAAGTTATGGAAGCTTGTCTAATGCATGTTTTAACGAATAAATTTGAATATGCCTACAAAAATGAGAATTGATGAACTGTTTATTAATCGTTGTGATCCTTTTATGATTTCAGAAGGTCACGTAGCCAACTTAACGGACAACCGCCAAGTTCAAATCTTCCGAAAGCAGCCAATCATGGATCAGTCTCTAAGATCTGCTGTCAGATGCAATGCCTCCCAGATGTGTTGCCGGTAAAACGATCGCAGTGCTTTAAGTCAGCGATCGGTGAGTCGCATGTTTTATGGTTCCTCCGGTTCCCATCATGTCGCAGGACGAATGGTCCGAAACGACACGGGAACTGGTTGTATTTTTATATTTTTGAGCGAGCATAGTGACCACGACTGTACGATCGTGTAAAATTCGTACAAACTATTTATTTGTGTATTTTATTTATTAGCTCAGGATAGGGTTTTCTTGTACATCGCGTTTCAATTACGAATCTATATACTAAATTTTAAATTACATAGAAATCGGATGACCCTCCGATTTCATAGTATTTTTATTATAGAGTCATTTTCAATTCTTTCGCGTCAACTCTTTTTAAATATATGTACAAGAAAGTTTCGCGAAAAACAGATTTCGATATCAAAGTTAATTATCATGAATGTTTTTGATCATTTAGTAAATTTACTTTGATATTAAAAATCTGTTGAAAATGAAACAATCGATATACTTAAATTTTTGCAAAGTGTTCTTCCATTTTCTTTTTTGCAACTTTAGAGTAAATTTTTCTGGAAGAGACACTTTATTAGCATGTTATTAATCATGTTTTTTAGATCAGGATTTTCAGCACACATGAAGAAAGCTGGTAGGTAAAAATATTGTTGGCCGTGTTCATTTTTATGCTCTAAACTCATACGCGTGCTTAGATGCTACTCGCATGAGTTAGGGCAGGTGGACACGGTTTAGTTTTAAGATGTTTTGGCGATCGACAATTTGACAGTGAATTATCGACACAAGTTACACGTGTGTGTGTGTGGTTAGGTCGTGGACCTTGTGTCGATTAAAAACTATATCAATTTTTTATACAAACACTTCCAAATTTTTATCGAAAGATGCAAAATTAATAAGATTGAATTTCAAAATTAGTAAGATTGTATTACAAAATTAGTAAGATTGAATTTCAAAGTTATACAAGTAGAGTAATTACAAAATTTTTATTTGCACATATTACATTGAATATTCGAAAGAATAAGAAAATGAAATATGTTCAATTAATGTTCACTGTCGATTGTCGGTCGATTTCAGCAAAAAAGGTATGAACTTAGAGTGTGAATGTTGTATTGAACTCGGGTGACGGAGACGTCCCGGGACGTACTCCCTAGGAGTAGGCTTTTTTGCACCCGGGTGGCGTGTGTGAGAATCGTGGAGTGTGTTTTTGTGAGAATGGACTTTGCATTTTTTAAATATAGCGATAGGCAGGCAGGTAGCATACTTCTGGTGTGATTGAGTTAGTTTTAAGTAGGTAGGGCCAGAGCAAGCTTTCATGTTTCTCTGTCCTTCGGTAAAACACACGTGAGATGCTTGCATCTGGGGGGTTAACGAAAAATCGAGAAGAGAAAATCTAAATATGAATTTATTCTATTTAATATTCTCTTGAACTCGATTGTTCGTAAGGCCAGGCCTTTTAGTTTGTAAGTCGCAGTCGTGGTTCTAGACCCGATTGCAAAAATGAAGTATACAGTGAAGTGAAGTGAAGTGAAGTGAAGTGTTTTAAATAAAAATTCTGCTCGGACATTCTTGTACGGACAGCGCATTCTAAGAATCGCTGGTCGTACACCTTTTGATTTTAAGAATTTTTTCTTTTTTATTAAGATAAACTTTTGTGATATAATTAAATAATTTTTGTTATATAAAATTTCGATTTCGTTGTTGGCAATTTAAACAAATGGATAGTAGTTCATTTTTATTTTAATAAAAATGTCTGCTACCTGTTTGCGGAGATTGACTGATAACGAAATTGAGAGTTTATGTAATTATTATAAAAGAATGTCCGAGCAATCGTAAAATTTCGCGAGTGATTTTTGTGAGGCTATGAGCCGAAGACAGAAGAGGCTATATGCCGAAGAGCCCCGGCAAAATTTGCCAAAGAAGAGGGGAACTATCAATGGCTGTCCATCCTCGGATGGAGAGTCATTTTGTCACTATGCTCGCAATTATTTTTTTGTATTTTATGTGTTTTGTTTTACGGTACGAAAAGTATCGTTGAACGCGTTTTGCTCGAATTTTGACGAGCTCACGATCGATTCGCGATTTTATTTCGAATTTTCAGGTCTTTTTATTGCATTTTCTATGTTAATCAATTTTTGTATGTTTCAGTGTTTATTTTTTGGTGAATTATTGTGTTGTTCTCTCTTCTCGAATTTGCAATTTTTATTGCGTTTTGTGTTTTTCGAAAGTCTTGTATCGAATAAGGTAAAATATTGCTTCTTCCACAATTTTCTATGTTAATAAATTTTTGTATGTTTCAGAATTTGATTCTTGGTAAGTTATGTTGTTCTCTCTTCTCGAATCCGCAATTTTCATTGCGCTGCGTTTTTCGAAAGTTTTGTATCGAATAAAGTAAAATATTGTCCCTCCCACAATTTTCTATGTTAATAAATATTTGTATGTTTCAGCTTTTAATTTTTGGTAAGTTATTGCATTGTTCACTGTTCTCAAATCTGCAATTTTAATTGCATTTTCTGTTTTCTATGAGCTTTGTATCAAATAAAGAAAAATTTCATTCCTCCTCCCACAATTTTCTGTGTTAAGAAATTTTTGTATGTTTCAGCTCTTGACTTTTAATAAGTTATCGTGTTGCTCCCACTTCTCAAATTTGCAATCTTCATTGCGTTTTGTATGAAGGTAACAAAAATTTTACTCTTTCCACAATTTTCTATGTTAATAAATTTTTGTATGTTTCAGAATCTAATTTTTGATAAGTTCTTACATTGTTCTCTCTTCTCAAATCCGCAATTTTCATTGCGTTTTGTATTTTCCGAAAGTTTTGTATGAAAAAAAAAAAATTTTACTCCTACTCCCACAATTTCCTATCTTAATAAATTTTTGTGTTTCAGAATCTAATTTTTGGTAAGTTCTTACACTGTTCTCTCTTTCTAAATCCGCAATTTTCATTGCGTTTTCTGTGTTTCAAAGTTTTGTGTAAAATAAAGTTTTCACTCCTTTTCCTACCACTTTCTATGTTAATAAATTTTTGTATGTTTCAGAATCTAATTTTTGGGTAAGTTCTTACACTGTTCTCTCTTTCTAAATCCGCAATTTTCATTGCGATTTCTGTGTTTCAAAGTTTTGTGTAAAATAAAGTTTTCACTCCTTTTCCTACCACTTCCTATGTTAATAAATTTTTGTATGTTTCAGAATCTAATTTTTGGTAAGTTCTTACACTGTTCTCTCTTTCTAAATCCGCAATTTTCATTGCGTTTTCTGTGTTTCAAAGTTTTGTGTAAAATAAAGTTTTCACTCCTTTTCCTACCACTTCCTATGTTAATAAATTTTTGTATGTTTCAGAATCTAATTTTTGGTAAGTTCTTACACTGTTCTCTCTTTCTAAATCCGCAATTTTCATTGCGTTTTCTGTGTTTCAAAGTTTTGTGTCAAATAAAGTTTTCACTCCTTTTCCTACCACTTCCTATGTTAATAAAATTTTGTACGTTTCAGAATTTGATTTTTGGTAAGTTAGTGCATTAGTTCTACGTACATTTCGAGCTTGTGGGAGGAAGGGTGGGCTCGGGCGCAAGTTTTTCGTCACGTTACGTGGCGAAAAGCTTGCGCAATTTGTAAGTGCCTCTTATTCTAAATTGCACTCATTTTCGTATCATTTCTTCAACTTTTTACATATTAAACTGTAGCAATAGCCTGTCATTTTTCTGTCAATTGTTCTAATCTTAGAAGAAAGTTCTTCTAACTTTCTACTTTGCATTTTTCTTTTTTTTTTTCTTTTTACAAAGTTTTAAATTATACGAGTGCAATTTTAGAATAAGAGGTACATGTAGGGAATTTAAAATATGTATTGCAGTATGCGTGAGTGTGTGAATGTATCCTGTATCCTGTACTCACATTCGCATCGTGGGATTATGGAATTTCGAAAACTCTAAATGTTTTTATTTCTAGCATCGAAGTTTTCAAGTCTCTTCGCTCTTTTATTTCTTCTTCTGAATTATTTTATTATTTGACTGATTTTTAATACGCGTGGTACTTTAATTTCATTGAATTTTATTTCTAGTTTCGTTCCTTTGGATCTTCTCGCGTTTTTAATTCGATTTTAAAGTTTTTAACAGCTCCAGAATTTTATTTTGGGTTTGAGGTTTCATACCTTATCGTGATTTTGTTCCGAGTTTTGAGATTTCTGAATCTCTTCGTAATTCGGATTTTGATGTTTTCAAACTCGGCGATTTCGATTTTTTAAGTGTTTTGTTTCGAATAAGAAAGATTTCGTTCCATATTCTTCAATGTTCTGCCTTAATTACATTTGTATGTTTCAGGTTTTGATTTCAAGTAAGTAATTTAATGATTCATATTAGTCTTAATTATATTTCTATGTTTCAGCTTTTTATTTCAAGTAAGTAATTTAATGGTTCATATTTGTCTTAATTATATTTCTATGTTTCAGCTTTTTATTTCAAGTAAGTAATTTAATGGTTCATATTTGTCTTAATTATATTTCTATGTTTCAGCTTTTTATTTCAAGTAAGTAATTTAATGATTCATATTTGTCTTAATTATATTTCTATGTTTCAGCTTTTTATTTCAAGTAAGTAATTTAATGATTCATATTTGTCTTAATTATATTTCTATGTTTCAGCTTTTTATTTCAAGTAAGTAATTTAATGGTTCATATTTGTCTTAATTATATTTCTATGTTTCAGCTTTTTATTTCAAGTAAGTAATTTAATGATTCATATTTGTCTTAATTATATTTCTATGTTTCAGCTTTTTATTTCAAGTAAGTAATTTAATGATTCATATTTGTCTTAATTATATTTCTATGTTTCAGCTTTTTATTTCAAGTAAGTAATTTAATGATTCATATTTGTCTTAATTATATTTCTATGTTTCAGCTTTTTATTTCAAGTAAGTAATTTAATGATTCATATTTGTCTTAATTATATTTCTATGTTTCAGCTTTTTATTTCAAGTAAGTAATTTAATGGTTCATATTTGTCTTAATTATATTTCTATGTTTCAGCTTTTTATTTCAAGTAAGTAATTTAATGATTCATATTTGTCTTAATTATATTTCTATGTTTCAGCTTTTTATTTCAAGTAAGTAATTTAATGATTCATATTTGTCTTAATTATATTTCTATGTTTCAGCTTTTTATTTCAAGTAAGTAATTTAATGGTTCATATTTGTCTTAATTATATTTCTATGTTTCAGCTTTTTATTTCAAGTAAGTAATTTAATGATTCATATTTGTCTTAATTATATTTCTATGTTTCAGCTTTTTATTTCAAGTAAGTAATTTAATGATTCATATTTGTCTTAATTATATTTCTATGTTTCAGCTTTTTATTTCAAGTAAGTAATTTAATGGTTCATATTTGTCTTAATTATATTTCTACGTTTCAGCTTTTTATTTCAAGTAAGTAATTTAATGGTTCATATTTGTCTTAATTATATTTCTACGTTTCAGCTTTTTATTTCAAGTAAGTAATTTAATGGTTCATATTTGTCTCAATTATATTTCTGTGTTTCAGGTTTTGATTTTAAGTAAGTAATTCATATTTGTCTCAATTATATTTCTGTGTTTCAGGTTTTGATTTTAAGTAAGTAATTCATATTTGTCTCAATTATATTTCTGTGTTTCAGGTTTTGATTTTAAGTAAGTAATTCATATTTGTCTAATTGCATTTCTATGTTTCAGGTTTTGATTTTAAGTAAGTAATTGAATATTTCACAAATATATTCTTATTTCATTTGCATGTTTCCCTCGAGTCGACTCGAATTTTATTTCATTTTTTTCCGAAAATGTTAAACTTATTTATCGACTTACTTCCTACTTTTGCATCTGTTTTCTCCTTTTACATATTGTTTCTGATTATTACAGCATAGGTAATCGTCCAGGACTATCACAGAGATATTTCACCGATGGATCCGCTAAGTTTAAGTTAATTTTAAGTTGCGTACAAAATATTGTAATACACTGTAGTATGGATGAGTGCATGTGTGAAATACGTATATACGAAACTTGAAGATATCATCGAGGGAGCATCAAGAAATCATCGAGGGATGTGTGCGTTAGTTTTAAGTTAATTGTAATCTCGTGGGTAGGGCGGGTGGGTCCCTGTAAGTGCCTCTAATTCTAACTTGCACTCATTTTCACAATCAGTGAACTTTTTACGCGTTAGAGTGTAGTATAACCAGTTATTTTTTGTCAATCGGTCTGAATCCAAGTGGATCATTGGGGGTTGGTAGTGCTGTGAACACGCGGCAGGGTTGAGCTGCAAATGCTGGTGTAGCGCCAGGGACACATCTCTGCGAGGCATTTTGATTGATGGTCCATCTCGATCTGCCGCTTCACGGCGTGGGTATCCTCTCTGCTGTTAGACTCCCTTTCAACGGGAGCGGGGAGAAATGGGAAACCCTTCGCGGATGTGTCACTCGTTCTTGCCAGTGTTTTCGGTTCAATTCTGTCTCGTGGTTCACGTAAGTCACTATTCGACTACCCTTTGACCCATGAGGGCGAGGATCACTTGGCGGAAAATGCTGATCCACCTTTTAGCAGAAAGTTCTTCTAACTTTCTTCCTTTTTAGTAGAAAGTTCTTCTAACTTTCTTCCTTTCTAGTAGAAAGTTCTTCTAACTTTCTT
The DNA here is from genome assembly GCA_036983795.1 of Megachile lagopoda. NCBI lineage: Eukaryota > Metazoa > Arthropoda > Insecta > Hymenoptera > Megachilidae > Megachile > Megachile lagopoda. The sequence goes on along the minus strand of CM072795.1, from coordinate 4,983,853 downwards.
CCCTTCCCCCTTGCTTTTTTACTTCGTTATAGATTATTTGAGTGCAATCTTAGAATAAGAGGTACACGGCGTTTAGAATAAGTTAAGCGTGCGAATGTAAGTACTGTTTTAAATTGCACTCATTTTTATTCGTGAACTTTTTCCGCGTTAAATCATAGTATTAGTTCCCTTCCTTTCTCGTTTAGCGTTTCGTTTTATATAATTCGAGTGCAATTTTAGAACAGTGTGTGTGTGGGATCCCACGAAATTAATATTAAGTTAATGTGTAGTGTGCGTGTGTGTGATGTAAGTTCTTTGCAATTTTGTGGTAAAGAACTTGCATATGCGAGCCTATGGGCCAAGTAGAGTAGGAACTCATTTATCCTTCTGATAAATGAGGTTGTTGCAAATGGTGGGTGGTTGGGATTTGGAGTTAGGGTGGGTCACTGTCGTAGCCACCTCCACGTGGTGTGACCTGGTAATCGATATTGTTTTCTGAATATTTTCTCAAAAATATACAGAAAACGATTTCGAGCTAAGAGCTACGATTATAACTTGAAAATTAACTTATCCAAAATACTCTGTAATTATAATGACTACCTTTCCGAACAAAGAAATCTGTACAACCTGTAACTAGTTCATAAGAATTGTTCAGGTAACTATATTGCAACTTGTAAATTCATTATTCTAAATTACAGGAACATTACCGATGAGATTCTGATTTGTTTGCACGATCGGTAATTCAGTACCTGCAGCACAAAATACCATAAGAAGGTAATATATAAATTTTGTACATCATGCTGCATTTGCATCAAAGATCTGGCGAAACTTTGGATTATCGACATGCTTCGATATCGACCAAATAAGCTCTTTCTTGCAAAAGAAGATATCTGTGAGAATGTTTTTTGGCGAGTCGAAAGAAAATTTTGTGCATTCTTATGTCATTCCCTATATTACCGACGAGATGCAGTATACTGTGTGACTTGTTCTGAACATGTAATCTGCATCTTCGGACTCCCGGAATGCATTGCAAAGAGCATCAAATCAAGATTAATAAGTATGTAATAAATATATAGCATATTAGTCAATAAAATCAATATTAATTGAATTTTTATGAAAATTTAACAAGTGGCGCCATCTCTCCGGCGAACAGGGTGAACTACACACTTTTGAAACTGCAGTTGCATTAGTTCACACACATTGCCGTCAGATGGCGCATCTGTATCATTTGATTTAATATATTTGATTTTATTAGCTTAATTGACTGTAATATGTATCGAATTATCTCAGAGTGCAAGACCAATTCACGCCGAATTGTGTTGACTTTACCAAACTTATAAATTTTTTACCATTCTTAGGTTAATCCCAAATAGCCTGAAGGTTGCAGTCATATGTGTCGCCATCTAGCGACAGAAGATGTGAACTATTTAAACTGCAGTTTCAAAAGTGTGTAGTTCACCCTGTTCGCAGGAGAGATGGCGCCACCTGTTTCATTTTTGTAAAAATTTAATTATTGATTTTATTGATTAATATGCTATATATTTATTATGTACTTATTAATACTGATTTTATACTCTTTTCAGTGCATTCCGTGGGTCCGAAAATGCGGATTATGGGTACAGAATAATTCGCACACTATATTGCATCTCGTCGATGATGCAGGGAATGACATGAGAATGCAACAAATTTTCTTTCGAGTCGCCAAAAATCATTCTCACAGATATCTTCCTTTGCAGAAAGGAGTTTACTTGCAAAATTTAGTCGGTATCGGAGCATGACAATTTTTCAGATTTTCGCCAGCTCTGTACATTTTCTCCGCGATGCATCGTGGAAAGCGAGCATCAATAAATTACCTATGGTACGTTTTCTCAGCCGATAAATACATTAACGTACCTTTTATTAATAATGCAGAAATTCATTTTAGTGGCCGACAATATTTGGCATTACCTCCTGTCGTTACGAATACATTGTTCGAACGAAGCTTGCAATTAATTTTACGTTGCGTGAAAATTTATTCGGTTCTCGTTATGCTATCCTACGTGCGTTCTTCCTTTTATGATGCTAATTGTCAGAACGTTATTGTTCACGAGTTCGTAAAATACAATCGAACGATAAAATTTGTTAAACATCGCCGCCCAGAGAAATATTTCAATTCTCTCTATGCAGTCGCGAATACGGTGAAATATCATTTCGATTCGCAATTTTCCGCCGTTACCGTATTTTTGCAATTTTAAAAACATCGTGCTTTTCGATTCTCTCTATTCGATGTTTCCTTTTCAACCTTTTACCACTACCAATTTTTACGGAGACTTTTAAATCATTTTCAAGTTCATATTAATCCTACTTTGTCACGCGTTGTCATACGTTACATCTATTCGTGGTAGCACGAGTTGTATAGCCGTACATTATATTAGCAACGTCAGCGTAAAGTGTTAAGTAGGGAATAACTGAATACCGGTGCAACCTTAAACAAACCGAACTGGAAGCTACTTCTCTTTGCGGTTAATATGACCAATGTATGTATGGGGGCAAGCAGCATTTGGGGTGCATAAATATATGCGTATGCGTCACCGCACGCATAAGTGCCGATGAGGGGATTTGTAAATGATCCTAACGTCTCGCGTCAATCACTTACGCCGTCTCAATCCGCTTGATCTACAAATTTACGATTGCAAAATGCAGAAAGATTCGACAACGTACGTTTCCAAATCTTCACCATACAATCCCACCTCATATTTGTCTACCAATAATTAGAAATATATCTAACGAATTTAGTAATATATTCAATGAAAAAAGTACCATTATCACAGAAATCCGGCAAGCTTCATCTAATAATACGTTCTTATTTTTCAGGTATCATATTTTTGAGTGGAATCAGAAAATTACAAGAGGGAAGCTACAAACTACCTACGACCGAAACGTCTTTTCCTGGAGGGATCTACCGGAAGTCAGCTTAGAATCTTTTTCCCGTGGAACAGGTCTCGACATCCTCTCCGGATCCTTAAAAAAAATATATATGTTCATCCGGTTGATATACCGAGCTCGAGAAACGAAGTTCTCTTAAGACGTCGGAAACCACGGAAAAAGAATCTTTGGTAGACGAACGGCGAAGGAAGGGAGGCTGGTGGCGCGAAGGGGCGAAATTACGTCAAAAAGTCTGGAGAATTTATCGGAGCACTTTTTAAACTCCTCCTTCGCGCGATTAGCATATTATTTCTATGGAAGACCGACTATGGAAAGAGTCGGCTTCTCCGTCGAGGGGGTGGTCGGGGGGTTAACGCGGCCAGGAGCATATCAAATATGTTGATAAATGATCCCTTTGAGCGATGAATAGGCGGTGTCGGGCTCTCTATGCAGCCTTTTTTCGACGCGCTACGAACATTTGAATGTCAGAAGGATTGGCTTCCTTCGGTGGTTGCTTCCGAATCGACGTCCTTGCACGACCGAGAAAAATCACAAGCGTCTGCGTTCTCCTCGCTCAAATATTCCGATGGAATCGAAAATATTCTTCGGCAACTCTACACGAATTCGTTAGACACCGAATATCGAGTTCCTCTTCAGGGTTGTTACCGTCGTTCGGGAGAGTGAGGTAAGCTTTGTATTCCCTTATGAGCGATTCAAAGAATGATTCTCGCAAGAAATTTTCTGTTTGTAGGTATGAAACGGTGGTGCCATTTTACTCATATATTTCAAGTTTTAATTAACGATTTCAATAAGTGAGCAAAATTGAAAGGATTGAAAGTATTCCATCAGCAAAGAAGCAGGCTCAAGTTGGCGGCAAGTCAAAGATTCTCGAAGAGATCAAATTGACCCTCGGTCTTTGATCTTGGATTCAACACAGAAAGAAGCGTAAGCAGTTTGTATCGCGGTCAACGATGCAAAACAGTCGCGTTTCCGTTTCGCCAATCAGTTCTGAGCAACCCCAATCTCCATACGATTTCGAGGACATCCGAAGCAGAGAAGCAAAAATCTTTCACGATTTCTTCTTGTTCGTATATACGTTGGTAACTAATTTGATATGGAATGTTATAAATCTTGTAGAAATCTCACTAATGAAGGGAGAAAGAAATATTCTGGAAAAACAATACGTTAAAATTGAAATTGACTTTTTTATTTCATCCCGTACCAGCGATGACGTCGAACTAATCCCTCGGTGGACATTCAATTTCGAAATGCCACGTCAGCGGGACACTTTCAAGCATATTGAAGCTGGATACGAAGCCGTTCGGCCATTTGCTTTAATCCCTCTTTTCCATATTTATCTTGGTCGCCTTCATTACGGGCCACTTCCAGGATCTTCGTTCCTTTTCTTCTTTTTCTTTTTATCGTTTGGTATCTTCAGGATTACCGTTCTATTCGGCAACGAACGCCGCCTTTGCTACTATTCGCAGCGAGCGCGCAGATTGCTTTTCGTGGCGGGAGAATTTACGAGCGGCGATGATAAACTCTCAGAAAGCATAATCGAATGGTTTTCGTAATCATTTCCATGGGAGGAAGAGGTCGAACGAAGCTTGTGCGCGTTCAACGTTCTCCGATGGAATACGAAAGGAAAAAAACTGAGACGATCTTCTTCCTTCGAAGTAAGTAAAAAATACGAATTGTCTAACTTGTTATTAGAAAATATATAAAAATTATTGGATAGAGCTAATGATGGAGCGTAAAAGGTACTTTACGAATCGAAATTTAATTTTAAAATGTTGCAAGTTTGTACATTTACTTATTCATTTATTCGTGTACAATCGTCATTATAATATTAAAGGTCAGTATGGACCGATGAGTTTGCAATTCTATCCCAGTGTTACAACGCTTTAGCGCCTTGCTCCAAACGTTTGCTATAAATCTCGAAACTCGTGTGACACGAAACGTATTAAATCATAGGATGCATGCTTTTCGATCGACTTTCCATAAATCGAAATTCCTCTATGTTTATACCCTTCCGGTGTTCATCAATGAAAAAATCCTGACAGCTCGTAAAGTCTGTCCTGAAATGCAGTTCGTAATAATGCTTTATAGATTCAATATCTTCTGCGACACACAATGTGAAGGTACCATGAGAATTGACACGGCTCGAAGAAGAAAGGGTCCGCTTATTTATTCTCCGCGCTCGGAAAATATTTGACTGTTCCCTACAAAATGGACGAAACGGTGCAAATAATCTTGTCAAGCGCGAATAAAATTCTCTGACAAAGTAGCTAAATCTCGAGAAAAGGTATATTCGTGTTTTAAAGTCAAAAGCGTAAAAAACCGAGGAGAGAGTTCGACATCGAGAAACTGTTTCGCGTTCTTTCGATTCTCGCAACTTTTCATGACGTCTGCCGATACTCTCCTGGCGAATACGAGAAATATCGAGATAATTAAAGGAATGTCGCGGCGGGATAACAACGGGAGAGAATCGAGCGACGCGGTTGTCCGACGTGCAGCGTGCACGTTAAATTATCTATCGCGCAATTATTCATTTATGCTTATTCGCCTTGATACACCCGCGGATCTTGAAATATTACCGGCTTAACCGGACTTTTAATTCTAACGTATTACCATACTTATCGTAGCGTACGAGCGATTCGCCCGTCGCGCGACTTTTTTGCTCGAGAAAATCGTCTAGTGTGGATTAGGACGTAAAAACTTTGCCTTGCACCTTGCGAAACCTTCTGATAACATTTCTTGCATTTCGTTTCAATGTTTTTACACTTTCATTCTACTTTTTGCGTGTAAAATATTCCTATTTTATTATCAGTTACACCAGACTGTATACATAGTCAGGAGCATACCTGGCTTCCTTAAGAAATTTCAGAAAATTGCAAGTTTGGGAATTGGAGATTTGAAAATTGGACACTTGATCCCTAATCCTAAGGACTCTATCAATTATTAACCCAACAATTCAATTCTTAAACTGTCCCTAAACTATCAAAGATCCTTAAGAATATAGTGGTAGATAATTTTCCTCCTTGTCATATTTTTTTAAAGATCAGACTGTACATCAATATTATGAAGTCTGTAATTATTTTCAGAGAAAGTGGCCATCAAGTAAAGTTGATTTGATCTTCCTGCAATTTTAGAAGATGACTACATCAAGATATAAAATGCCTATATCCAACTGGTATTATTTTTCGTGGAAATCTGTTTCGCCCTTCGAGAAGGGTAAGAATGGCGTTGCCGGTGAAAGAGAGGCATAGGTGAGGCGGAGAACAGAGTCTCCGAGCAGATGACACGTTCGACCCGACCAAGATAAGGAAACGACGCTCGTAACACGACCACGAAGATGCCCGCATTACGAAACACGAACAGGCAGTCGCCTTTACGACGCCGCGATACCGTTGAACAGGGTTGGATCACGCCTTGCGCATAACAACACAACCCCTTCTCATCGCGGGCCCCCGAACGCCGCAACTTTACAAGTTTAATTAAATGTTTGCCATAACCGTGCCTCTAAAGGCCGCTGGAAGAAAGCATCCTCGGATATTCTAGTTTTAACGACGATCTTTCGATAAAACCTCTTTCGACCAACGTCTCGCTTTACTTGCGGTCTTGTGAAATTTTGTAACGGGAATACTCGATACATGTCATCTATCAAATTGATGTTGAAATACTCGCGAAACAATATTGGAGTCGGGAATGTTTTGAAGCGCGGAGAACAGAGTAGAATGCAAAGAATATCTATGCAAATAGAAAAGTACTGTACAGAATCCGCCATCTTGCCGGGATAGTCGGGGGGAAACGCTGGCAGAAATATTCTTCGTGGCCGAGATCACCAATATGCCCCCGACACGGCGAGTCCATTCTTTTTCGGTGAACGGAAGCGGAATGAAGTTCACGGACCGATCCAGCCGAAACTTCTCGTCTCGGTGTGTGTACACACAAAAGTTTTGCATGTCCGTTCTTTAAACTGGAAAACTTTCGTGTCGTTTCTCGCCGTCGGATGCAAAATCGATTTCGATTTGCGAGTCCGGAGTCCGAATCGATTACGTGTTGCTCTCTTCAAATGAAAGACATTTACTCGGAGTATTTCTTTGTCTAGAATCATGCTATAAAATGGAAACGTTTGTATATGGAGACATTGCTTAATTCTTAGATTTTTATATCCTTATATGTAAATTCTTACATTTCAGATTTCTATGTTCCCAGGTCTTTAGAAATTCCTAGATCTCTTATTTGTTTACACGGGACATTTCTGACGTTCGTACACGATGGTTTATTTCTTATTTCGGAGAAGGAACGAAACGAATATGTTCTTTTTAGGTTGGAAAAAAGGACGGTCATGCTGTAACGTTACAACGAGTACATCTTCCGGGGAGAATCCTCAAGACGTTCCGAGGGCAGTCAAGATGGCGTCCCAACTCGCAGTGTGCTCCACCTTATATTAGCATATAAACTCGTTGCCTCCAGCAAGGGCCAGTCGCAGCTTTGATTTATGTACTAAATATGCCTTACTGGCGAACCAACCACCGTAGAAGCTCTCTAGAAGAGAAACACAGCTTCTCGTTGCCGAGTTCTCGGTTTCGCTTTCTTGGGTACATCCTCCTTTGTTTCGTTTATGATCCTCTATTCTTTCTTATCTTCAACATACCGATGCTTCCAGAACATAAAGTAGCGAAACAGGAACTTTGAAGATTTTTCCACGGATACCACGTATACTTTTTTAAGGATACCAAGAATCTGTAGATAGAATCTTTTCTATAGATACCAAGAATCTGTCGGTACAGTCGACGATACTTTAAAATTCGATTTGACGCGAGTTTAAACTTAAACTCGAAAGAGGACTTTTTTTATTAGTTAATATTTCACAGATTTTTAGATGACGACGATTCTGAGGGTCAAACACAAATCAACGACAAACGCAAAATGTTCCTAGAATAGAGTCCTTGGTCGTTGTTAAATATAAACGACGTCGACCGAAGGATAGCTATTTCCATTTTTCATCAGGCCGGCCGTAATACGGGGATGAAAAGGGTGGTAGCCGTACGGGGAGGAGGGTCTGAAAAAGGCGGAACGGGTGTTGTATAAAACCGCTCGCGACATTACCTCCAATATTCGCAAAACGGATTCTCCGGCAACGGCCTCATCCTCTCGACAACCCCTTCCACGTAACCCCCAGCCAACGGCTGGTAATGAGGTGGTTTCAATTCTGGCCTCGGGGAACAACCCGGACCGGTGTGTAGGTACATCAGCTATTGCCATGTAAATGTCCGAGCGAGAGAGAACGGGCGAAAGAGATTGATAACAGGGACGAGACGTAGCTACCGATCTCTGGATATTCCTATTTTCTTTTCATTTTTTTTTTAGTCGAATCGCGTCGATCGCGATGATCGTGCGGGCATAGAATTAACGCGTTGAGTTACGGGATTCATTTTTGGACTGTGGATATTTATGTATGTTAAAATCCTTTGCACTCCTTAGTTTACAAAATAAATCAAGAAAGAAGTATGTGACATTTTTCATTTATTATAAGCATTATTTATCTGAATTATTTAAGATCCAAGAGAAATGTGATGTTGAGTCACTTGACATAGGAGTGCAAAGGGTTGAAAACATATTTGCTATCTGAAGCGTCATTTTATACATCGAAATCCCGTTCGACAGATTATTTAAAAAAATTCTCTTGAATTTCTCGAGTCCCTCAAAAACGATATAAAACAGCAAACAAGCAGTCCAAGTGCTTTACGTTACGATTGCCCGATGAGGCGGCAATATCTCACTGTTGAAAACGTTCAGCAACTTTTCAGCCCGTTAAGTTTCCCGAAGAAAGAAACTTGCCCGACCAGACAGGAGACGATGGCAGAAAGTAGCGTCGAAACGAGCCGCGTGAAATAAAGTAGACGATGTCACGTAGCCGTAGTTTCACGGATATATGCCCGTGAGGCTGTAGGGGCACCCTTCAAAAATAAATCGCGAAGGCGCCGTAGCTCGTAATTTAAACTAGCGCAGTTTCGGTAACTAGTTCCTCTCCCCGTTTCGCTCGGACTTTCAACGACAAAGAAAACGATGCCACGATCGAAGGGTGAAGTGTATGGACATTCGAGAGGAGGAGGGCTGAGAATTGGAGGACTAGGTGGCGTCGTAACTGAGACGGCTGTAAAACGATTCGCAGTAAACCGCAAAATGAGTTTATTGCGCTTATTGACCGAACCTACGGAGCAGAAGTGTGCACGTTAAAATCGTTGTTACGCGTTTCGCCGATGTTCGCGCCCGACATTTCACCACCAATATGGAGGCGACCAGAGTTTAGACGTCGTCTGATTTTCCTGCAGACTTCTGTAACACCATGACTTCTGCTTTACTACACTCTATTGCTACAGGTTTATATTTTCACATTAGATATGTTGGTCAAATTCAGTACTCAACAAAATGAAACTATGTCATGGTGCAACACGATCTACGTGAAAAAATAAATCGAAAATATGAAGAAAAAGTTTTTCGAACTTGGAGAGAAAAATGAATTGGAAAGTTCGGCGAAATTCTTGTAAGAATTTACCGAAAGATAATTTCAGCAAGTGCCCCATTCATTAAATAATAAATAATAACAGGTAATGTAATAAATTAATAAATGTAATTAATACTAAAACGTATGATCGGTTAGTCATCGTGATACATTGATATACGGTGCGATGCCTTGTTTGTTTGCTGCTAGGGGTTCTCCATTTCCTCGACAAGACACGTCCAGCCTCCGCGCAAGAGTCGAAGGCGTAAATGGAATCGCGAGGGGCAGTATTTTTTCTTTCGAGCTTTTAATTCGAGACCTCTAACGAGTAGTAAATTCTCTGCAAAGGCAATACCGGTAAACGGTTAGCTGGCCTTTCTAACAGAACAGATCCACTTAGTTTTTTCCCCGTTCGACCAGCCCCTTTCGCGCCCTCGGCCGAGTATTAAATACTAATTCCATTAAAACCGTAGAAGGGTTGCGAGCCCATATCTCTGACCCATATTTCATGCCGAAAGCTTTTCAATCTGAGAAAATACTTATGGAACCGGTGGACCCCCATGCGCGGGGGGTGGTAGACGTGGAAGAGGATCGATAGTTGAAAGCTTTTGTTTGTCCATCGAATCGTCGTTGTCTCGACGAAAAAAGAGATTCTTTATAGGAAAATATCTGGAACTCGTTGAGACACTTATGTAACGTGATACGGCTTTTTTATTCTCTTCAGGAATTTTCAGTTTGGTAGAAAAATGATCTAATATTTTAAATGCAATTATAGTTTACTTACCTCAAATCGATTATACAAAAATAATTGTAAAATCAGTAGAGAATGTCCACATGTGTGATCACTGCTTGAATTTAAAAGAAATTAGATGTATCCCTGACGAGGTTAATATTTAAAAATTGTTTAAAAAGCATTACATCTGGTTTCTTCTATCTCTTTTATAAGGTAATTGATTTACTGTTATATAAGAAGGTTAGGTGGCACAATATCTTAGCTATCTCAGTTACGTTCTATCTAATGTCACGTCCAGTTCTACATTTGTTCTTACGTTATTGAGCTTATTTTAGAATTGATTCTTCGGTTCGGCCGATTAAGGCGTCTCTCGGTGATGATCTAGACGGTGACTCGATCGTGGAGTCGAGGAAGTACAAATAAATCGGCCATCAACGAAATCGGAGCTTGCTCCAGAACGGAGCGTAGTTTCGAACGAGTGGTCCATCGATTTACGAGCTGTTCGCGGAACGGAACGATTACGCGCTCGTAAAGAAGCTCGTAAGTGGAAACGATCGACGCGTTCTCACGATCAGCGATCGTCATCGAAGTCGCCAAAGCCTTTCAACGATTGCACCCGTGTATCTGACCCCTGCGATTGAGTTATCGCGCGACGACCAGTGGCAAAGTAATAGAAACGAAACGGCTCTCCATCTTTCCTTCGCGAAAAAGGGAATCGAAGAAGTTGAAAAGCGTCCGAAGGAAGTTGAGCCTCGTTGATTATCGGTCGACACAGTAGCCGATCGGCTTTTAATCTTCGATCGTCCGTCGGCCTATTAGCCTGGGAATGTTCCGTAATTGAAACTCCGTTATCACGGCCTTCTACGTGATTGCATCGGTAGCGAAGCTGAATCGTTCGCGTTTATCTGCCGGCAAGAACTTCGCGCGATCAAATCGGCTGGCGAGCGTTGTCTTTTTAGGCGACACTCTCGCCCAGAACTTAATGAAATCGTGGCTACCGGATATCGTTCGATCGGCCATTCGAGGAACCTTCTACTCGTAAATTATTCAGCTTTTATTACGTTGGCGATGATGTCTGAAGCCACAGTTTAGACCAAGAGAACCTGGAAAAGGTTCTTAAGATGGTTCTTAATTTCATGAAGAGTCTTCGAGTCGGTTTATGCAGAAAGTTAGAAGTATTAATTTGTCGGAGAACTTCAGATTGTTGCAAAGTGATAGAAGTGATTGAGGGTCTCCAGAGCGAAGGACCGTTGGTCAACGATCGGCCACAATCATCCGCGACGAATCGTGAAGAATGAATCGAACCGGACACACGGTCCGGCATCCGAGAGATCCATGCAAGATCGTTAACGACAGCGAACGACGAGCTCTATGGGCATTGTGCCTGCAACGACCCCCTGAGACAACGGGGTTCGCACCCTATTGCCTCCGACACGGACGTCTCAATTAAATGTATACGAGAGCAAGTGGGGTTGATAAAGCGTTCTCGGTCATAAATATGAATTATCCGCGGTAAACGCTCCCCCGAGAACGGAAGTCGAGGGATCGAAGGAGACCGAGAGTCGTCTGCGAATCTGTGCTAAGTTTCCGTGATTGTTGGAAACGATGACGTTCGCGCGATTGCTTTGACAATCGACTGATTTTTACCCTTATACAATTCAGGGTGATGAATTTAGAAAATATGTCATCGTTAATGTGACTATCCTCTCAATCGATAATCTAACTCTTATACTTCTTTAATCGTATGTCAAATAACCAAGGATGAATCTCGTGTCTGAAGCTTAAATTTCTGAAAGTGGAAGAATAGTTGTAAGTAGAAATTGTTGGCGGAATAAGAATTGTTCGAGTTATCTTTCGGCTGCAATTACATAAAAGCGAGGATTTATCGATCACGCGAAAGCTCATGTAACTTTTCCTGGACTCATTCGAGTCGGCTCGCGTTATTACAATCTCGCCCCAGTACTGTCACCAATCTGCTAAAACGCATTGCCATACTTCATAAACACCCCTGCGACTCCGCAAGACGTATTAGCCTGGAGGTTCTGTCCGCGAGCGGGGTTGACATTACTTTTCTATTAGACCGATTGAACGAAAGAAGGAATCGATATCCTGCGAAGAAAGTTTTCCACTCGTTTTATACAAGCCTATCTTACAAAATACGTGTTTGACGCGTTTCCATTTTGTGGACAAACAATTCCAGGAATCGAAACCACACGCTGTTAATTTCAATTCTTCAGATTTGTCTTCTGTTACGAAGTCATGGTTTGTATTGGCAACCATTTTATTAACCCCCTGCACTATTTTGACTCGTGACGTATTTGTACTACAGTGATCAATTTTACTCAAATTTTGAATACGCTTCAATGTGGAGGTCCAATTATTTGCATAGTCAATGATACCAAATTGACATGACATTTCAACTTTGTTTTAATATTTGCTGTGATTAGTTTTGACTGACGCACTTGACAAATAAAGCATAATGCATTTTACTAAACCCTAGGCAAACTGATATCAGTACAGTGTTATATTTTTATGTGATCGAATCTTGTCAGATTTTCGCTGCTAAATCATCCTCCACCCACGAAATCCGCGTTCGAGAAGTTTGGGTAGCGAAATACCTGTCTCCGACTCGCAAGGTCGGGAAAAGGACGAACAAGTTGTAGAGGCGTGTATTGCAGCATCAGGATGTTGGTATGTAACTCGCACGGTTCCTCGCGTATCCTTCAACAACCTACATCGGTGGTTTCCTTCCTGCGGGACGTTCGTCGGTGCCCCCAACAGGGAATAGTAACAACACGACGATTCAGAGGAGTGTGACTAGTCGAGACCCAGGAAGCGTGTGCTTTGCTAACGATGACAAACTGCCCCGCTCTAAGACGCCATATTTATGCTAATCTAGCCGGGTAGATTCTGCCTCGAACCTACGACTTCTCCCTGCCATTCTGCCCACACCACTCGCGCGTCTGCACACTCCCTCGCCATTTCTTGCCTTTTCGAATTCACTATCGAACCACGTGGATGAATTGTCTTTTCCTCCTTTACACTTATCGGAGCAATTTTCTAATTATCGTTATCGATATCTAATTCGAGTCTGGTCCAAAATCTCTGACAGTTTGTCCAGCATTCGATACAGTGATGGTATCTTTTGTAAGAGTAGATTAGCTACAATTGAAGTGATGTTATAATTTTGACCAGGAAAGCTACGGTGGATTTGTCCGGTTATTTAGATGTCAGAATTATTTGAGATACGAAAAATGTAAGATACTTATGTAAGATCGAGAGCAGCATCGAAGCAACCGATGGAAATTGGTCGGCCGGCCATATGCGTCCGTTCTGTGCGCGCGAGAGAGGTGCAGTGCCGAGGGGGTGGACGAACGCTATGACGGGGTGGGCCGCATTACAAATTTAATCTTACAAATGGATCCGAAAACTTGGAAACAATGGAATATATGAAATGCGGCCGCGTATATCATGACGGCAGACACGGGGTGGTTCCAGCGGCAATATTGTCAGGGCCGATCCATATTCTCCATGAGCGGACGAGACGGGGGATGGGCGAACGTCGAGCGAATATCGAAGGAAGAGAGGCAAAACAGCCTCTTGGCACGGCAAGAAATCGTCAAATGCACGCACGGTTCCTGTCACGTTCGAATCATGACGCGTGTCTTCTGACACTCTTCGGGACATCTCTTGAAGAATTTATAATAGAACACTTCCTTATTTTCCATATTTTTAAATTTCCTGAAAATTATAGAACATCTCAAGGTTCACTAGGATTAAAAAATTCCGGGGTCATTGAAATTGTGAAATTTTAGAGATTCTAAAATCAAAGAATCCTAGGGGTAGTAATCGTATGGTTGATCTCTAATTTATCGGCTTATCCGAGACCATATCTTAGAGTCTAGGGATCTCAAGGACCACAGTACGCAGAAACCACCCCTTGAGTCTGAAGACCTCGCTTTCAACAAGTTCTCCCCATTAATGATTTACCAATTCGTTGTCTTTTCTAACTTTTTTCCAAACGTTTTCATGATCCATCCCTTAATTGCGAATGTGGTATTCTGCGAAATTTGGAAATTCATTTTCGGTAAAGACAGGAAACCGATAGGAAGAAATTGGAGACATAGAGCGGGGTGGCGTAGAGGGGGTACGGTATTAATTTTCATTGGTGGTTTTCGTTGCTTCTGGACGGAATCACGTACGTGGACACGAACATGCGTTTGTAACGTATGGCGCATAAGCTCCGTGTTCGCGTTAACCGGCCACTTTCAGATTGGATGGTGCACTTCTCGGCATATGGATTCGTCGCGGACCGAGCCGCGGTTTTCATCGCGAAATGGGAATTTCATTTCTATCGGTCCCCGACAACGGGGCGGCTTTCAATGGAATCGAAAGAGCTATCTGTACTTTCGTTTATCGATCGAACCCACCGATTTTCAACTCTCCTTTTTCTTTTTAACTACGGTACAAAATCAGATGCATTTTACATTCTTATGTCTCCACGATCAAAACATTTTGCAGATTCATAAATATTGCCATCAATTTTAAAGTCAATTTGCACGCGAGATTTTCGAAGTAATCTTGTATAATATAATCGATGTCAAAGAAGGGACGAAGGTGTCGAGCAACAACGATCAGGTTTTCGGGATCACTTCCGGTGTCGGTGTGTCCTCCGCGGCTTCTTCGAGCCTCGTTGCCGGATAGTCCCTGCGATCATATATCACATTACTTTAATTCATATGGTAATCGCGTACAACGCAGCCACTACGCGGTACCGCCGAAAACTTTCGGAACAATGCGAGGGTACAATGCGAGGGGGGTGCGTGGAGGGAGAGGATGCAGAGTAGAGAGGTCCGCGGAGGTGGAGGAGGGTAGAACAGGGGCGACAGAGGGGATAGAAGAGGTTCTGGGGGTGGAGTTGAACGAGAACGGTGCGAATGCGATATTGAATTCGCCCCTGGCGACGTGCCTGTTATCGACAATGTCCGACCGCTGGACCGGAAGCCATTTGCTCGCACTGTGACGAAATTTATGAAAGTTTCGCGGCGCTCTCGCGGTATAATTGGGAAGGCTGCCGCATGTATGGCAGCGGAAAGGTGGCACGTCGGCCACCCCCGAGCCCAATCCGAACATGTTCGCCAACGATTCTGCGCTGCTGCCCGATTCCGTTGCGGAAGCGGAAAGAAGAACGCCGCGGCACCCTCTATTTCACCTTTGTTTCGTATCGACGAATTGCCTTGCTTTTCAAATGGACGTTTTCAATGGGGTTTAAAATGTCTAGTGTACCAAGTTAGAAATGTCAGCAGACTGTTTCGATTCGTCACTTCGATAGAATCGAATGACAAACTTGGTAACGAATAAGACTTGATATTAAAGGACGAAGCAAATTCGATAAAACTTTGAGTTATATTGTTTTATTATTCGCTGTTACCCAAAGGGAATCAGCACGCGTGGTCCAGATGCGTTTAGATAAGAATATCGACCCGAGGAAAATAGCCGGTTGCTTTAAAACAGTGACAGAGAGATCCCATCCCTTAGATTCTCTCTTGGAGAGATTTGAGAGATCTCTGATTCACAATGGCTATCGGTTTGACGGCGCGCGTAGCACGCGTCTCTGCTTTCTGGCCGACGAGATATCGCGATCGCAATAAATTCACATTAACCTATCTGCTGGTGTAGCCCTGGCCGCAGCTTTAATACATCCCATCGGTTTGCCCGCCTCCTCTATCGGCCACCGATCCGCTTCGTTGTCGGCGCCGATTTTAATTTTCCAATTTTACGAGCCTCTTCTTTCCGTCTCCCTTTTTATCCATCTGCAACTTCTACTTCTTATCGTTTTGTTTCTGTTAATTTTCATTGTACGTGCAAAGTTATTCGGAAGTTAAAAAGAAAATAGTGTTCCTCGATTTTAAGGAGCTTCCACGTTCGAAAGCGTAAACGTTTGCACAGAATTTGTTCTTCCAAATATGAAAGTATTCTCAAGTAGATACATGCGTTTAGGTATTTTCTTATACAGTAGATACGTTCTCATTTTGCTAATCTCTATACGTGAAGAAATAGCAGGACAGTGAAAGGGTTGATTGTGGAGGTCGTAAAGATTCTAAAGGGTGGAATGATTCAAGTGTCGCGATTAACAGGGTAAAAGCAGGTAAATACGAGACCGGTTAAACGACGCGATTCACAATGACCGGTGTAAGGCTCGAACATTAATTTCTAGTAATTATCAGAGGTGTAATTCACCCTGGAAAGGGTCGTGGGTCGCGTCCGGGGTCGGCCAGTGCGTGTTAACGCCGTTGTTATGCCCCATTATATTGTCCTACCTACACGTTAGCCAGAAAGGGGAAAAGGGAAACTGCAACTCGACAAATGTCGCACAAAACGAATCTGCTTTCAAAAATCTTACCTTTTCTACGTGTATTTGATCTCGGAACAACTGTTGACCACAAAGTTCATTTAAGTGAACATTAGTAATTACTCAATGGACACTCGTATCTCTAAACAGGAAAGTTATTTCTCAATTTGATCACTGATCCATCACAACGAAGATTAATTTACAATTTATATTGATAATTACGTATTGTATCTTTTTACAGTTTTTATGTACGAAATAATTAATGAACTTAAAGGCACAAAACACACATCAAAGACTCGAAGATATCTTAAAAAACAAATAATTTAATAGCATAAATTGTCAAAAATTTGGAACAGTGATTTTTAGTGTTCTCTTAAAGGTTAGAATTTTTAATCGAAAAAGATAATTTAATATATCAATAGATAGTTGCAGTAGTTTCGAAGGTAGCAAGGTACTAAACACCTTAGAAATGCGGATAATAAATTTTCAAAGTTCGAAATGTTTTTGAAAGTAGCTGGAACATTTTTAGCAACTTTATAATACCGTGAATATCACGAAAGATGATTCATCGAGGCGTAAAGTTTAAAACTCGGCCAATTGTACGCGCCGGGACAATGGTGAACGCTGTCACCGCGTAACGAATCGCCGCGAAAATTGATAAAATATTATTAAATCCACCCCCTCCACCCTGGAATCGACCAAGAGATAGCATTACTAATTTATTTAAATGGACTTATCTTTCCGAAGCTCCGATAGGAATGTAAATTGAACCTACCCCCGCCCAATCAAGGGAGTAATGGCACGAGTAAGATAAAGATATTTTATTGCTTTCGCGGTCGGACATATTTAAACAGGGTGAGAAACCTTTTTTTTTTCAGCTATGTTCTCTCTCCTTTCGCGCGTACCCCAATTTCGATCGCTATATGTGACTTTATATCGTGCCAAAATTCTGCTCGACTCTGCAGGAAATCAGTCAAGTTCAAATTCGGGGGCGACAAGAAACGGAAGCAGTTTTGGATGCAATCGCGCGGTTCGTCCATCCGCAAAGGGATGAAATAGTTTTCCAAAAGAGTATACGATAGGGCACACGTACACGAACAGAGAAAGAGATAGAGTTAGAGGACGAGGGAAGGTGTTAGTTCCTCTTCTACACCTTGATTTACTGTCGACGATATTTTCTCGTCGGCGCTAGTTGGCGCCTACCGCACCACCACCCTCGACAATGGTGGTCGCTTGACATTTTGCTTCGAATTATTGCCCGCCTGGCCGGTCCTTTCTATTTTGGGCAGCCAGCTCGCACGACAGGGCTCGGATTTTTTTTCCCCTCTGGACAGCTAGCTCTTTGTTGAGCCGCGGACTATGAGCGGTACGCGGTATCCGCTTCGAATTCGGCGGCTGTCGGCCCCGTTGCGGATTTACTGTCTCGCGACCGGACAGAAGGATTCAACAGTGTCCGCGATATGTTGGAATCCTTTTGGTTTTGTGCTCGCTCTCGACGTCGAGGAAATGTTCTTGTTTTATGAAGTTTGGGAAACACGGGAAAAAGCAGACAAAGTGTTATTTGAACTATAATGTATTGCTGATTCGATGCGCATTCGACGCGTGGAAAATACGATCGCAGTTATATTTTTCTATAAAATATGTGCTCCAGTAATTGGTAAAATTTTGTAATTGTTCTTAATAACGCGTGTGAAAAAGCGAACGCACGAATCGGAGCATATGTCTTGGAAAAGTGCTGTTGCGAACGGTGAAAATCGTTTAGCGACGCCTGGTTGAGATCGAAACGGGGATGATCGTGAGACCGATGTAAGCTGCGTGTTCGCAGTCAAGTTACATAATCGCGACGAAACACCGTGGCTAATCGAGAATCGGGGCGATCGGGGACGCAGAGTCCATCTTTTTAGCCGGTACAGAAGTCACGGAATGTTTGCACTGAAATATAAGTCGTTCAAGAAAAAACTGTGAGAATATTCTTCCACATAATAGTTGATTTATTTGTCAGTCTTACTTCTATAAACTACCCATAATAAAATGTTCATTTTTCACAAGTTATCGTTTACGTTGTCTACTTCAATTTCGACAGCGAACTCCAAATTAATTTTAATATGAAATTAATTTAATTTTCAGCGTGAAATTAATTTCTAGTTCTCGATCGCAATATCATACTGATCGATTCAGACGTCAGTATATAGCATGACAATGAACTTAAATAATTCGAGATAATGGAAGGCAGCCAATGATCGACAAGTAGCTACGTGTTGAAGACATGACTCGTCTGTCGAGAATCGGCAAACCGAGGACTTAATGTCTTGGAACGGACGCCATATTAGCATATCCGCGTCCAATCGTGGTCCACGTGGCAAGGGCGCCGTGTCGAATCGGCCCGTAGCTATGACATTGTCATTATTTCACTGACAGAACAAGCATGCGCGCGATTCTCCACGGAGAGAAGTATCGCTAACAAGGGTGGGAAGAACGAGTGTCGTCTGATCGAGGTCAAAGAGGGGATGACCGATGCTCCTTTTAAATCGAACCACCGAGCATAATGTTTTCGATCTCTTTCAAATCTCTTTCCTTTGTCAAGCTGCGTATAAAAAAAAAATTAGTCAGCTTTGCTGTACTAACTATTTTGCTCAGAATCTTAGGGGTCTAAGGATCTTAAGGAATCCTAGGAATGATTTTTAGAATCTTAGATCGTGGTGTAATTCGAAGGATCCTACTGAAATTTTGAGACTATTAAGGGAGATTCTAGTGGAATTCGAGGGAGATCTGGTGCATCCTTGACATCCTATATGAATGCTATTCAACCTTAAGTAGTTTTAAAGTCTCGAACCCGTAATTCGAAATAAAATTTTGTACATCGAAGAAGGAAATGCTAGAAGAATGATGCGATCATAAGGTCCTCGAATTGAGTAGCCAGCTTCAGAAAAGAGAGATAATAGAGGAGAACGTACAGGAAGCGAGAGACGGATTTACTCGTTAAAAGGAAGAAGAGAGAAGGAGGCAAACGATAGGGGATGATGGGAATTTCCGTGGGGGTGGGGTTGTTCCTAGTTTTATAAGGGATACAACTACTCTCGAGGCTGTGGCTGCTTCGTGTTATTTATCTTTATGGACCTCGGGCAGAGGGTAAGTACACTTACACTGACGGTTCCGAGAGGGAGGTTAAGGGGCGAAGTTAAGCCGAAACGAGGGCGGTAAGAGATTGTTTGTCGTATTGGCTGCGGTTTCGACGGGCTTAACGTTACCCGTTTAGGGGATTTCTCGCTGCTTTTTTTCCTCCACGGATTTCGATACCTCTTCAGATACTATTCGGAGAGCCTTCCATTTTGAGCGTTCAACAAGTCGATTGTTCTGTGCGATTGTGTTATTGATAACAGAAGATTAAGGTAATTTTTTCGTTGCTGCAAATATAGCTATATTAATTAATAACTAACATGTTAATAACTTAAACTTAGAACTTAAACGATGGACAAACGAATGGGAAACAAACGTAACTGAGTAAGGTGGACATAAATGAGGTTGGTAAAGTTAACATACGAGGCTTCACGGATACTCTTTTTATTTATTAACAACGATATTCCGAGTGCATACAGTGCATATGTACAGAGTGATATTTACATCGAATCGATATAACGTGACGTGATGATAAATCTTACAAAATGAAACAGAACATCCGATTATTCTTAAGTCTAAGATGATGATGAATCATTTACATTCGAATTACATCGTGCACATTTGTAGAACTAGTACAATGAATCCGTTATTTTATAACGAGGAATTCGTGCGGACTATACGATCGAGAATATTTCTCTTTAAAATTGAGACTATCTTCCAGCGAATATATACACACTACTGTAAATTATTGCTGTACAGAATACTGTAGTTTATCCTATCGTACGATTTTCACTCGTTGCAATTCCCTTTGAATCTCCACTGTTAACAATATTCTAAAAGCTTTTAATTTCTTAATTAAAGTACGCATTTATTTCTCATAAAGCAAACTCTTTAATAACGCTGAGCTTCTGTAAATTCGAGCAGAAAGCATGTAACAGTGTGAACAGGGTGTCGAAATAAGCAAACGTTAAAACAGGAACGGAAGTGGCGATAAGTCAAGCAATTCCGTGCAATATTAAGCCACTCTGCGCGGCCAGGTTAACCCTATGTTAAGCCGTACGTCGACAGGGTTGCGGGGGTGCGGAGTTAGGGGATGGCTCGGAGGTCGCGTGTATTTAAAACGCGAATGCGCGCCAGCCGATTCACTGTTTGAAGTTAAATGGAGTGTAAATGGCAGATAACAAACCGGCACTGTTTCCGATTACGGCATTCATTGTTTCCTACCATTATGCGCGCTCCGACGGTTTGTGTGTTAGCCGTGGTACGGTTTACGATCTATTTATTGCCACTCCCACCCCCGTGCCACCCCTTAGCGCACGAACGAACGCAGCTTACATCCCTGCTACTACGATTTTAACTCCCCACCTGAATCTTTGCCCCTTCGTTTCACCTGTTCACCGACACTTTTTTTTTTTAAATGAGTTCAACTTTTAACTCGGGTATTGCTGAAAAAATATTTCATTTTCTAAACTTTTGTATACGAAGATCGTAGTTAAAATAATCCTTGTAATCTATTAATTATTTATGGTATTTTACTTGGAAGAATTTGCAGAATATTATTATGGTTATTGATATAAAAGTTGATAGAAATAATCTTTTTTAGAATCGAACCAGTGGGATTCAAAGGATACTCAACGCATAATTCTAAAGTTATTAATTACTGATTAGTCGAATTATTTACAAATTTGTCCTACCTAATATTGACTAGAGAGGGAATATTACCTTATCGAGATAAGGTTCTCCTAGTTTAAAGCTTACAGCAATTAGTTCGTTATCGTACACGTATACCAGGTAAATGTTGATTAATTTCGTTAATAGGTTAACTTTGAACGCCACGCAACTCATATTAGGACGATGCAAAAATTAAAAAAAAATCTGACAGTCATTTAACAATGGATATCCATTTACTAAAATTAACATTAAAACTAAAGATCTGACGTCTTTATGAAGGACTAGAATTGATGTATAATAACAGATTAAAATTGAACGTGGCGATCAAAATGTTAAAAAGAGACGTGGACATTCAGTAACGAGGAATTAGCGATAGAGTAAGTAATGATTGTTATCACATACTATGTATGGTTAAGAGGATGATTCCATAAAAAAATTGGAAGAGCTGTCCTCAAACATTCGGATCTAGGAATTCAATTAACCACGAAATTTAAAATAGATTCATTTAACCCTTGAACGGTGGAGAAATTGAAGCTTTAAATAAGAAATTTTTGTACGTTGAATAATTTGTCTAGTAATTGCAGCAAACTCTCATTATATTGCCAGTTATTCTCTTCTATACGGACTTGCACTTATACTCACGCTTCTTCGTATCATAGCGTATAAAAGTTTACTGAAATTAACAAATTCATAAAATGAGGGTTAAATCTACGTGTGATATTGCCACGCGTTGTATCACCGTGTGTTGAATCACCACGTGTTTACCACATCATAGATCACCACGCGTTATATTTAGAAATGTAAAAGTATTCTGTCTACCGTACAAGGGTCAAAACCTAATATTCTCAAAGTTCATTCACAATTACTTCAACCTCCGTCATTCCATCAACCAAGCTCTCCATCATTCAAATGCAAGCACGTTTCAATCATTCGAAAGAATAGCTACTGCTAGTAAGTACCGGATCCTCCGTCGACGATTTCCGTCGTCACTTGCTGTGAACCGTAGTCGCCCGTCTCTTCACTTCGACCTGATCCACAATGGCATCGCTCTCCTTGTCCTGATGAGCGGTCATATGCCTGGTGAGATGATGTCTCTCCCTAAAGCTCTCGTCACAGACCGGACACCTGAGCTTCTCCTCTCGTCTTCTCCTAGCAGCCTCGCCGCTATTCTCGTTCTTATGATGCGACCTCATGTGGTACACCAAATCGGACGTCATCCTGAACGACAGGTTACACTTGGCGCACACGTTCTGCGCAGGTAGCGTCAGAGCTGCGAACGAAGGTGGAAGAAGACCAGCCACACCTGCTGCCGTCGCTAAAAATCTGGGTCTGGTGAGAGCCTCGGCCATCGGCGGAAATACGGAGATAGGGTTGTAAGGGAGGTTAGGATAAACCGGAGGAATGTCAGGTCGAAAGGTGGGCATCTTAGGGCTCGGTACTTTGGGTGGTTGAGCGATCTGGGGTATCTTGAGGTTCTCCAGTAAGCCGGGTTGACTTTCAGGATTGACCAGAAATGGATACGCCATTTTGGCGGGAAACGGTGCGTACTTGTAGCCGCCGGTGGCAGTCAAAGGAACTACGGGTGGACTGACGCTGCTCTGGTAGCTGGTGCGGTCGTCGGGTGATATGGACGACCTGGGTGAGGTTTGACCATCGTCGCTGAAGCCGTTTCGTTGACCCGTCAAGGCCACTTTCGTGAAGGCGCTGCGAGACTCGTGTCTGTCCGTTTGACACGGAATAGCGGTGTCGTAGACCTTGTTGCAGGCCAGACTTGGCTCCATCGCATCTGGACAGGTGGCCAGTATCGCTTGATGAGGTCCAAACGTTGGAGGACTGGGTGACTTCTGCAGACGACTGCCAGTGACGTATCTCCTGACATCGTTCTCCGGCGACAGACACGGCAGAGTGGGTGTCAGGGTCCTCGGCGAGATGTACGGGGGACTTAGCGAATTTTCTGTACAGTGCAGCAACCTCCTTCTGTCCGACGCTCCGACGTCGGTGTCGTAATTCTTGATGGTCAGATTCTGGGGCAGCCTGTCGGAGTCCAGGATGCTCTCCGTTACGACGTCCTCCCGAGGCTGCTTCCGGTTGGTTACCATCCTCATCTTTTCGTTCTGACGGCGAGCGAGGTTCTCGTCCGGGGCAACCAGGAAGGCCACGTCGAAGGATCGTTTGCTCGCGCGTTGAAGAGGATAAGAGGCATCGGTGGTGACGTCGCTGATGGACGGAGGGGTGGACGAGGTTAGCGCCGTCGTGGCCGTCGTGGACGTCGCGGGGGCGGCACGGTCGATGCCACCCGTGCGATCTTCCATTGTCATCCTGCTCGTTCCGGATGATCGACCTGTGACAATGAAGGCTGTTGGTCAATTTAACCGGCTTCACGGGTAATGATGGATGCGACGATCGCGCCTGGGACACTCGGACCAGGTGTTAGATCTGTTCTCTACCAGGGGGAATTCGGGTCAATGAGACTGTGTAGGTGTATTTGAAATAAGTGAATGTGATAGAGATTGAACTCTGAGTTAAATTTATGTTTGTCTGCAACGCGTTCACTGCTAGATCAGAATGGATCTATATGCCAGCGTATTAACACTCTTAGACTTGTTTTTTTTCCACAATTAAAAGAACACATTTGTATGACAAATTTTAGACTGATGTTACAGTACACCAATATCATTCTCTGGTTATAAACATGCAGCGATATGTATATTATGTTGCAAAAATAAATTATGTTATATTTCTGAATTTAAAACAAAATGTCATATGTTATAATGTACTTTAACTTCTCAAAGATTTTACAATCTTGTTATACCATAATCATTTATGCGGAAGAAGAGTTTATAGTAATTTAACTTTCACTTGATTAGAGTACACTGTACGTTACTAGTGTATAGTGTGTACTGTACATAGGACAGAGTACCTAACATAACCTAACTTGACCTATTCATTATAGGTTTGAATCAGAATAATCGTTCGTCATTTGCCGAATCCTATGACAGCATAGAATTGTAACGAATTACAGTCATGGAACTTGGTTATCTAGTTAAAGTGACTAAAGAAACTTGAGAAGCGAGTGACCCCCATAGTAATCAACGTTAATTAACTTGTAACTTTAATATGAAATAACAACACCAAAACTTATAAGCTAGCTTTACGATTATAGAAATTGTAAGTTGACAGAGTTGAATACTACAATAGCAGGATATGTATCTCAACTTGGAACAGTAGTATCTGATTATCGAATGATTACGACGGACGTCATAAATTAACTTTGAATCGACACAATTTGCCTCTTTGACAAACCATAGCGATTTTAATTAACTTATGACAGTCATAGCTAAGTGTCAGATAAAAAGCACTTCCTTAACCAAATAATAATTAAAAACTTGTAATTTGTGCTTACCGGACCACGCGTCCACCGGAGAATCCTCCTCCCAGTCACCTCTCGTCGAAGGGTAGCACGCGTTCACCCCCTTCGAGTACAGTTCTTCCGCGTTCTAAGACGTTCACACTTCCATATCAGATTCATTCCGTTCAATAACAAAACATCGACACTGTTAACACTGAATGAGCCGAGCACAGGAGAACAAACGAGGGTACAGCGTGTATCGGCGGACCACGTTAAAATGAGGGAACCGAACGCGCATCCCCTGTATTTAGGGGTAGAATCTCGTTCGAGGGTAGCTCGTGGTGGCGGGTGGAGGCGCGACGAGGGTGGGCACCGTCCAATGGCAACGTTCCCAGGGTTAGACGAGGGTGGAGCGTACGAACGGGGTGAACATATTCGGTCGTCGGGACGCGTCTGCTAGTTCCATCCAGACCACGCCTACATATTTCAGGTTCGACACATGTGCCCAGGATCGTCTTTGTCGTCGACTCTTTCCTCTTCTGCCCTCGTCGCGTTGCGCCAACGCAGAAACTCCTGTCAGAGAGAGGGAGGTTTCGAAGGGTGGCGGGAGCCGCCGAGCGTAGCTGTAATTCAGCCTGACAAACGATCTTGAATATTTTTAACGCCCGCACACCGGGCTCTTTCTTTTTTTTTATGCCCGACCTCCTGGATATTGGACGTTCGGCAGACTCGTCGAATCCGCTGATGGACCTTCAACGATTCCCGATTATCCTCCCAATGATCGTTCGCTGAAACGTTTTCCATTTCAAGGGAGTCTGTCTCTTTCCTTCCAGAGGAAATATTCTGCACGTTGCTTACGAAACTGAAAAGTCCGTGATGTTCAATCCATTTATATTTATAGCTCTGTAGTCACAATTCTTTTTCTCTTTCCATTTGCAATACCTGTTTTGATATCTCAAGTCAAAATTACTAATTAATAGTTTTTAAATTTACCCTAGTTAATATAGTGGTGTATGTTATCTTGATAAATTATCTTGATAAATGATTAGTGAAATATTTTTATTTCAGAAGTTTATCTTCTCTTGAAACTTTTAATCATTTGTGGTATATCAATAATTTAAGATATATTATGGTCTTCGATTTTTCTGGTCGAAGATTTTTATCGAGAAATTCATTTAAGATCGAACAGTTATTTTAAGTTAGATGGTCATCTTACGGGACATCTCGCTGGCAAAGAGAAATGGAGCGTATTAAATCGACCAAGCTGGACAGAAGGTACCAGCAGAGCCATGAGGGATCATCATTTTACGGATTATCTTCTTGACGAATTCTCCTCATTTCTCGCCAGTTCGATATCGTAATCCCTTCAAATGACATACGGCTGTTACGAAGGCTGATAACGAGGACTTTTTAGGAGGACTAAACCAAGATTGACATTAACGTTGCAAACATTGACCTTTGATAAATCAATCATTCATGTATAAGATTGAGAATGGAAAAGAAAACGAGTCACATTTTATAAAGTACAGTCATGATTTTATACAATAATTTCAGGCAAGAAGAAAATTACTGTCAAATGTAAATTAAATCAAGTTATGTTGCATCGAATTGTTGCAGGGACCAGCTGCACTTTGTTAATTCGAACAATTAATACGAATTAAGACGATCTTTTTATGAAGTACAATAAATACGGAAACAGAAAAGGCAAGCAGAAGCTGGAATGTTCATGGCATAGAAATGGTTTCTAATACACCGGGAAAAAAGCGAAGGAAAAAGTCTGGTTCGCAGAGCCAATAGGTGATCAATCATAAGCTGGTGATCCATTTTGCTGGGCATGTGAGAGCCGTCGAGTTCTTACGCGATTCCCGAGATTCCCGTGAACTCTATCGGGAACGCCTAGAGGTTAAAGGACATTAACTTCTTGATTGAGTCGGCAAAAAGTTGTAATGACTTTTCGATTCGGCTCACCGACCCCAATTCTCGATACAGAAGCAGCGCAGCGCGTCGCTATCAAACTGTATCCCCTGATTGCTACGCTCCGCAATTATTTAAGGAAGAAAATTAAAAAATACAACGGTGGCCAGATCAGATTCCCCTTGTAACGATAAATCGTTTAGCGGCGAAGCAGATAGCGAACGAAGGCGTCTAATCCTAATTCATGGTCGTAAAGTTGATGGAGTCGTTCACGTAACGCGTGACACGCGTCTCGCTGCAGGACGTCCGCGAACGTTTCTGTATCTTCTGGCTACCATTCCTGGCTTATGAACCATATTTATTGCCGATCTGTCCCTGCACACTCGCGATCTAATTCAACTTTACGCCTCGATGCTTACTGCGATCAATTATTTTCTTTATCTTTGTGCACCGTTGCTTTTTTGCAATTGGGGTGCTTTTACTTCTTGTACTCCTTTTCTAGATTATTAAGTTTCTAAATTTCGAACAGTCTTATAAGTTTTGAAATTTTTATCAAGCTTCGTGGATGATTTATAATTTATACAAAAAGGATGTTCGACCACGGAATTGAGTAGAAGATTCCTTCTAGAAGCGATGATTCGGAGAAAGGGTAAAAAACCACGGTCGTGAGAATCGTCTAAATTTCACTGGCAGCTGTCCTTGTTGTCCTGCAAATCGGGCAGAAAGGGCAGTCCTCAATTCGTCCAAGTTAAACGAGCAGAGGGTCGTAGTTCGATCGGCACGTGGCTGACACGCGTGAGCTGTTAACACTGACACCGAGTCCTATAGGGCTGTTCGCAGTAACAACCGAACAAGGGACACCTTGCAGCAACCACCATCTTAATTATCATTTTTCTTCGGAAAATGAATTTAACTTCTCTCTTCATAATTCTAAAAGAAATCTCTGAATTTCCATAAGCGACAATAGATCCTTCCCATATTAAAAATTTATTCAAAGAAGATAAGACGATGTGTCTAATTTTTCAACATACAAGTACGATACAAAATTATAACTGCACAAAAAGAATTTGCGTGAACTTGCTGAATTTGATAATTGCAAATGCACAAGAACTTGTGTAAGAATTAGCTATAATTGCACCCGTTTAATTCGCAATGTTTCACTTTCAAATTGACTCGATGTAAAAAGGGAATAGTTTGTTGCACTTTCCACGCGATATCTTACGAACGAATACTTTCCGCATGGCTGATGCTGAAGCGTCGGGGAGCGAGCGCGAAACCGCTTCTGCTGAGTCTGTTCGGTGATAAATATGCAGCCGATGCAGTTGATGAGAGAAGGTCGTTTATCAATCACCCATTAACACGGACCTAGCGCGCCGTGCAGCTTTGCCGGCTCCGTCGAAAACCTGCTCGCTTCTGCCTCCATATTTCACGGAATCATCGTGATTCTCTTCCACTGTGCTTCCCAGGCGCAGTCGATTTTCCATTAAAATCCGACGTGCACATTGGTCGCATACACACCACTCTCGTGTCGAGGAAATATTCGACGGAGACACGTTCTGTGGGCCAATCGCGGGATCTCTGCGATATTACCCCTTTAACTGACGCGAATTAGGGGTGGATTGTACACTTAGCGAGGCAGGAACTTTTCTCATGATTTTATTCTGATTTCTTAACAGGGACGTTGTAGAATTATATTCAACTTTCACAGGAAACCTATATGCGGTATTCACATGTTAGCACATTCAGTATGTGCGATAAAATATTGAAACAGTTACTGATGCAGCTGTCTGCAGTTATGTTGTATGAAACAACGAATTCTATATTCTGTTGAAGCAGTGTTATACTAAGAAAAATTTAATCGTATATACATATACCTTCCGTATGTATTGAGATGATACCGTCGCAATTATTTGAACTACATCTCGAGAACGCAATTAGAAACTTCAAAGAAGTCTTCCCAGCTGATTCGAAAACTTTTAAATCGAACAAACTTCAGAGCTGAGACTCGAAGGTCCTCAGCAACGGAGCAGTGTTCTTGTATGCCCTTTGTAACTGCGTGACGTCCCGAGTCGCTGACAAATTGAACGTGTGATGAGTTCAGAGGATTCTTGAAATAACCCGGGGTGATGTACGCGATTCGCAAAGAAGGGAAAAGGTGCCACACCGTCGAGCAGAGATTTAGAGTTTACGGACGCTTGGGCAATTTCTTGACTCATAACCAGAACCATGCATACCAAATGAGCCATTGCCGAGTGCCTTAATTCCGTCAACTTTGCTATGTGGGCAACTACCAGAGCACCGTTGCCCACGGTTAATTTCGCTCGTTTATTTTCCAGTGAGAATCTTTTTAAAAACTATCAGTTTTCGAGACGTTCGCATTTTGATCGCCTCCGGCACTCATATTCAAGCTCGTGACCACCGTTAAGATCATCGTAGCATAACTCCGTGCCGGCTGGCTCTCTCATGCATATTCCTCCGGTTTAACAAACACTCCGTGGAGACGCGAGCAGGAGGAAGAGAGAAGAGCCGAGGCGGAAACACAGAGGAACAGAGGGAAGGAGACAGACAGAGGACCGGCACGCACTCCCAGGCATACGGGGTTGCTTTACGAGCGGACAACTAAGGTATGCTCCCGGTTTCGCCCCCTGCTCCTCCGGTATAATCGTGCTGTTCGTAACGTGGCCGGTGCTGCAACGGGCCAGAGGTTTTATACCCTTGTTTCTCTGTCGGAGCTCGGTGCATCCACCGTGACCTCGAGTCGCTGCCCTCACGGAATACATGCTGCCGCGTAAACTTTCGGAACCTGGCCAGATACGGAGTGTCCGATCCTCCTCGCTCGTTTTTTCCTTCAAGTAAACTTTCCGTCATCGAGAATTTGAAAGACAAATCCAAATGCATTTCAGTTGCGAAATTCGTACAAGATGAGTCGCCAAAGAGAGGAGCATTTTTTATTGCTCGTGACAGAACAGTTAAGGGCAGATCGACGGAAAGATAACGAAACTGGATACCCTGAACATATGATCGCTGCAATATACGGAGACCAATCTCTTAGTCGACCAGAGTACTCGGATCCGAATCGTTATCGGAGTACTCGACTTGCCAGGAGCCCAGGTGTCCCCGTTGATTTGCTCGCGATTCGGGAATCAGGACTCGGACAAATTACACGCGGGACAGACTTAATCTAGCTTTGTTTCTCCAGGGAACATCGAAAGAGAATCAAAGTCACATCTGTGACGTCGAGAACTACGCCACGGTCGTCCTGGGTCTTTTCGCCCGCAAGATTGATGACGCTCTCCACGCTTTCTCGCCACGTTTCTCGGTCTTCTCTGTTCTCGGCGTGCCATCGTCGGTCGAAGGAGGAAGACGCGATTTCTTCGTGCAAATGAGACGTCTCCGCTTCACCGGAGCTAGCTGACAAATGTTCCTGTGGCATTCGTCTTGGAACAATCTTTGTCACTTTCAGCGAACCCGAATCGTAATTCTGAGATTTGACGTAGCGGATGTGATACTATATATACTTTTGAAGATTCGTAACGTTTCCACGTGGCAAGGTAGTCATCAAAATATCTCCAACGTCGAAACGAAGAATTTTTGAAGGTGTCTAAGAAAATGAAATTTTGCAAGGATCTTAAGTCCCGTAAGATCGTAAGTTCGGTATTCGTCAACGTCGAATTTAAGGGCGTTATAAGCGGCTGGAAGTCGACTTTCGTTTAAGGACCCGACTTCCAGTGTCGGTTTCCGCGGTCGCGTTACCGATACGGTCTCAGTTGGCGCGTCAGGAAGCGAATCCTCGAAGAGGGAAGGCTCGAGGGTTCGCGGCAGGGTCTGGGTGTCGTCCATCATTCGTTGGAACGACGAAACGCTCGGTAGGTTCGGGTTTTCAGAGCAGAGTAGATCTGCATAGCGAGTCGGCATCTCGGGACGAGCGAGCTAAGTGCGGGATTATGCAAAGCAG
This sequence comes from Megachile lagopoda, assembly GCA_036983795.1. Classification (NCBI taxonomy): domain Eukaryota; kingdom Metazoa; phylum Arthropoda; class Insecta; order Hymenoptera; family Megachilidae; genus Megachile; species Megachile lagopoda. The sequence goes on along the minus strand of CM072795.1, from coordinate 4,953,368 downwards.
CGGCCATACAGTATAAAAATACGGAGCGACTCCGCGCCATCTTTTCCGGACCATTCTAATAACTCCCTCCCATCCACCTTTCTACGGTTCTCTACCTACCTCCTCGATCCTCCGACCCTCGTTCTCTGGCTCTGTGTGGGCTACGTAGACCGAAGGGAAAATCTCGGATCCGTGCACGCGGAACAGTCACCCCTCTTCCAAGATTTTGCCAAATATTATCGTAAAACCGTCGACCAGACCGTGGCCCTTGGTATTTCTTGCCTTTATACGAATTACGTGATCCTTGATACTTGAACCACCTTTCTGATTCTCCTGATTTTGACTTTCGAGCAATCGCCTATTTATTATCCCAAGTTTGCAGGTGCATTCAAGTTTGAAGAAAGATACAAGTAGGTAAATTTTTTAAACGACTCGAATTAAAACAGCAAATTATTTTATAATGGTAAGATTGGAAGTACGTGTAAAGGTTGCAAAAGTTCTGTTCCGATTCGGAATCATTAAATCGGCGTTAAGGGCGAGGGTGCTCTTAAGAGCTCGCGTTTGTACTCGATGCCAGTCACCTCGATGATTAATGACCTATGGATATTTACGCGTGCCATTAATTTCTACCGTTCGATTGACCACTTCCCGTACACGTCACATCGTAATTCGTAAACATTCGATCCACACTTTAGCTAACTCGGAAGCTGGGAATACAGGGATATAGATTCAGGAATTTTGGATTAACGTGTCCTCCATCTTTCTTCTTCGATCTTAGAATCTCTGAAGCTCTTGCAAGTAAGTGGTACATTTCTTCTTTTACTCTTCTAGCTGAGGACGGTGTAAGTAGCACACAACATATAGCAATGATTGTCATAGTGTATATCCGTCCTGGACTAACCGGTTATCAGGCAGATATCGATTCGATGGTAGAATCCGCGGGTCGCGTACGTTTCGTGGTCGCTTAAATTCCGAAACTTCTCACCTAGGCAACTCACGTTTTCCGCGAGCGGGCGAGGCGCGAGATAGCGGCGTCCGATAGCGGCTGGTTGGAAGTCGCATTAATTTCCCTCGACTCCCTTCCTGTGCCGCGAGAAAGGGGTGTATGGTTCCATCGTGGGCTGTCGGTGAGGTTGGTAACTGCACGCAGAAACGTTTCCCTGCCGGGCGTTTAGGTAAGGTATTCACGTAACACATAAGCAACCGCCACGCGCCCAGCCCACCGTGTGCACAGAGATAAGAGCCGATGGTGGCATCTTAGCTGGCACTTCGAATAGAATTAAATTCCCCGGAGCAACCGTGCCACCGAGTCGATATCGTTCTCCGGATGATATCAACAAGAACGGAGCGATGGAGGAAGGAGGGAAACTTCTGCGCCACGGGGTGGAAAGTGAACTCGGCCGAAATTTAAAGTTCGGATGATACGAACAGGCTATGAACACTGCTCCCTTACGCCTGTTATCAGTCTCGTTCTGTACATTGAAAAATACCTTACAATTAATCTGTTATAATTATAGGGCTACCGTGTTGGTCAACAAACTCTGCACCCCGTGCAAGCTTCTGCAAGAACATAACTGAAGACGAAGGTGCAAAATATGAAGATAAACACATCATGACGACAAATACCTGAGTTATGAAGTAACAAAGTAACAGGTAAACAATTGCATTAAATTATTAATAACAGTTTTCCCATAGAAATAAGTGTTACATTAAAATATAAAGATTAGAATCTACCGAAAGAGGAAGCAGAGTTTATATTCGGGTTCAGGTAGGAGCAGTTTGCAGCATGCATCCCGATAAAAAGCACGCGACATATTCTCGTAAGCATGCGTATACGTAGGACATATGGTGGTTGGCACGGGTGCTTGGCCCCCATGCAAGGACTTACAGAGACTTCTAAGGGCAGGGTTCAGCCCTTGGCTGCAGGCCCACCCCCACCCTGAGAGTCCTCATGAGTTTTCAATGAGATTAGCGGCCCATCTGTGCGGAGACCGACCCCATCGTCATCATCGAGCACGGACAATGCTAGTCAACCTGCTCACTGCCCTGTACATTCTCCATGGGGGTCTCTTCTGCTTCGTGCCTTGCACTTGCCGCACAAACTCATCCCTCGTGCGTTGGTTTCGCGATGGTTATAGAAAGTACCAGGTTTTTTACACGCCCTCATCATATGGTCGCATTTAAACTTGCCGATGACCGCAATGCTCATAGGAATCGGAAGAATAAACCTTCTTTTTAAAGTACTCGACGATTATAGCACTTCTACGAGGAATTGGATTGGTAATTAATTTGGAGTCAAAATAATTCTTGCGAGAAAATGTATGTTATAGGAAAAGTATGAAGAGTGATTTTGCATTTCAGGAAAAGTATAGATTTTTTTGTTTGCGGAGGTTTGGGAGGAAAATTTTTTGGGGAGTTTCGCGAAAACATTCTGGAAAGCTTTAATTCTTACGGGAATATGGAATTGGGGAATGTGGGAATTGGGGGATATGAGAATTGGAGAATGTGGAATTAGGAAATGTGGAATTGGGGAATATGGGAATTGGGGAATGTGGGAATTGGGAAATATGGGAATTGGGGAATGTGGGAATTGGGGAATGTGGGAATTGGGGAATGTGGAATTGGGAAATATGGGAATTGGGGAATGTGGGACTTGGAGAATGTGGGAATTGGGGAATGTGGAAATTGGGGAATGTGGAATTGGGGAATGTGGAACTGGGGAATGTGGGAATTAGGAAATATGGGAATTGGGGAATGTGGGAATTGGGGAATGTGGAATTGGGAAATATGGGAATTGGGGAATGTGAGAATTGGGAAATGTGGGAATTGGGGAATGTGGAATTGGAGAATGTGCGAATTAGGGAATGTGGGAACTGGTGAATGTGGAAATTGGAGAATGTGGAAATTGGGGAATGTAAGAATTGTAAAATTTTACAATTTGGGAACTTGGGAACTCCGAAGAAGTGGATTGGTAATTAAGTTTGCCTGAAAATAATTCTTATGAGAAAATGTATGAAGAGTGATTTTGCATTTCAAGAAAAGTATAGAGATTTTTTATTTGTGGAGGTTTGGGAGGAAAATTTTTTGGGTAGTTTCGCGAAAACATTGTGGAAAGCCACAAAAGTTGACCGATTAAAGAGCGAAACGGTATCGATCTCTCCGCGTGGGGTACGATACTTCGGGGGTTTCGTATTTGGGTCCATGGTGGCCCATATGGAGCCTGCCGAGCGCATATGTTGCGACAACGCCGCTAACGACCTGCCTTCGGTCCTTCGTAATGCTAAACTGCGGTTCGATTCTCACCCCATGAAACTAAATAACCATTCGATTGTCATTGGTAAATGGGTAATCAGGACCGCATCATCTCGGATCAGTCTGTTGCAGGTACATGACCGTATTCTGCTCTCGTTCGCAAAAACATATGATACATGCTACTTTCAGTATTAAATTTTGATAATTTTATCATTTGTCCATACTTGTTAAAAACAAGGCAGGGTGTAATAAAACATAAGACAAAATAATATAAAATAATAAGACAGTAGAATGGGTGTCTGCCAGCAGTCAGACTCTGAGAGCACAAATTTACTTAATTTATTCAAGGAAGATTTTTTAAGGTTAATACAAAAAATGATTTAATTTTAATTTTAAAATGATTAAATTTTAAAAAAATTTGTTACAGTTAAAAAATTTAAGAGGAATTTGTAACATAGGGAACTGGTAATATTAACATATGTGACCTTTGGTTAATTTGTATCTTTGAATTATCAATATGTGTATCTATCGCTTATATGTAAGTATTCTTGAAGTATCTTTGAAAAGGCTACTGTTAATTAAGTTAATCGCACTGATTAATAAAAATGAGTTCTATGTAAAGAAAGCTAACGGTTCACGATTTGTGGACGAAAGCTAAATCAGGATGACGGGTATCCCTTAAATGCTTTGGCCAAGAGAAATCCCGCTCCGGTTCCGCCCTCCTTACTTTTTTCGTTAACCTGCAAGACTAAACGAGTTACGTATTATAGCGGAAGGGGGTTGCCGAGGGTCGAACAACCAGTACTCAATACCAGGTTGTATGTTCTGGCCGTGCCATCTGGCACGCTATTATACGAGTATTTTAATTTAATTAACTCGCCGCATCGATCGATATTATCGGCGCTTCCCCGGGATTAAGCTTGTACGCGGACCACCGGCGAATTCGAATCTGCCGTTTAATTAGGATTTCGGTCAGCAACGCGAGCAACAGATTTTATGGAAACGAACCAACCTACACTCTCGTATACATCGTACACATAGATCGATCGTGACACTTGCTTTTTCATACTCTTTCATCTCATTCGATTTTATCGATCTGACCAAAACCGAGGAGTTGCTTCTTAAAAAACAGTTTCATTATTCTTGAATATTTTAAAATCAAATTAATTATCAATTCAATTAAATTTTATAGTGATTCATTTATGAATGCTTTATAAGCATTTTCAAGTTGCTTTATGTACGTAAATGATGCAAGACACGCTCGTTTTCTATTTCACAGAAAGTGAACAGTATTTTATGTTAAATATAAAGTAACTTTGTTTTTAATTTTGCATTCTTTGATGAAGTAATTCTCAAAGTTTACATGTGTTACATAATGCAACATGTTTCCAGAAATTTTTCGTCGCCCGCAAAATGAAAATAACAACCTCGAGGAAAAGCATCCACTCGACTCTCCAGTCCCGACGGAGACACTTTCAGGTTATTCTCGTATTTACAACATATTTGCGGCAGCGCGAACACAGCTCTTTGTCATGGCCGAGTGATTTTCGGGTCGGCAATGGTCTCGTTGAAGAGAGCCAGTGCGCCATTGTACACTCGTGGGGTCATTGTGATCGACTGTACCCTCATCCATACTGCACACTGCACTTCCCCTACTTGTGCATCTGTCCTCAATCAGCGACCTACGAAAATGGGATATATGCGTCCTGTTCGTGGCGAAATTATTGACCACCGGGATATCTTCAAGGTACACTGACAAGTGCTGGCTTCATAAGAAATATGAGTTCAGAACTTTTGAAATTTAGGAAATTTGGCATTTGGGAATTTGGAGATTTGGGAATTTGGGGATTTGAGAATTTGGGGACTTGGAAATTTGGGAATGTGGAATTGGGGAATGTGGAATTGGAGAATTTGGAAATTGGGGAATGTGGGAATTGGGGAATGTAGAAATTAGGGAATGTAGGAATTGGGAAATGTGGGAATTGGGAAATGTAGAAATTGGGGAATGTAGGAGTTGGGGAATGTGGAATTGGGGAATATGGGAATTGGGGAATGTGGAATTGGGAAATGTGGAATTGGGGAATGTGGAAATTGGGGAATGTAGGAATTAGGGAATGTGGGAATTGGGGAATGTAGAAATTGGGGAATCTAGGAGTTGAGGAATGTAGGAATTGGGGAATGTAGAATTGGGAAATATGGAATTGGGGAATATCGAAATTGGGGAATGTGAGAATCGGGAAACTGTACAATTTGGGAACTTGGAAACTTGAGAATTTTGGAACCCTAGAAATTTGGGAACCTAGAAATTTAGGAATCCAGGAATGTGTAATATACGAATGTGACAAATTTAATATATCTCTTCAGAAAAGACAGAATTGAAAAGTGACGAGAATCACGAGTGACAGAACGCGCCTGGACAAAAACAACCCCGTCGATCGACGTTACAAGGGCAGAGACGGGGTGAAAGGGGGCTCGCCAAAGAATGGGACGCACTTAACTCGGGGCTGCTTAAACAGTTGTTTGATCGGTATTATGCATTAGCATGTGGCTGGTGCCACTATTTATTAGTGGTACGGTGTCGGAAGAAGCGCTTTACAAGAGGCATACGGTGTACCCTGTTAAACATATGAAGTTCTGCATCAGGTAGCAAGAACATGTGCATTCTTTTATCTTTTGTATCTTAGGTCATGTGAAACTGAACCCCTTCAGTTTCATTTGTTATATTTAATAGAGGCTCGAGGTAAAGGGTCTAATTGTTCAGACTCTAATTAACTATATTGTATTGTTACCTCAATGCAACCTGAGACGCAATTAAACTTCGAATGTAATTGAACCTTGTTTGATTGACATGTTGATGATTTTGTAATTGTTGTACGTGTAATGTCTTCCAATGTGTACAGAGACATTTAACACGCTATTGATATAACAAGAAAAAATGAGTGATGTTAAGGAAAGAAGAGAATACCAGTACTACATTGTCGATGAAGGGTTGTCAGCATCAGATTGTGATCTACAAATTCATATTATTGATGACTATCGATGCTATACTGTCATGTGTAAAAAATTTGTAATGATGAGAACATACTAAAATTGGTCAGGGACAACCTTAAGGGTTAAAATATCTGCAGGGAAACAGAAAATCAACCCGAGATGTGATTTTTCATCCACGAAGATCTCGGCGAATCCTGCTAACAAGGACCAATAAGAAGTTCTTGAGAATCGAACAAGACTCTATCGTAGCCCGATCGTTTTTGTCGGTGTAGTTGGAAAGAGAGGAAGCAAGAGGGCGACGTAGGTATAATATTCGGGATATTAAATCGCTTTTAAATCGGCTTAGCGTTAACTAGTGGCACTTTAAGCTGCCCGGTGAAATGATTATCAGGGCTTCCCACTCCGTCGACCCGGCTAGCTGTTATCGCCCGTTGATTAATTGTTATGCAATATGACGTCACACACGCCCGCCTACCCGGATTAGAATCCCGCGGTGGAGCGTCACGGTGACTGCCACGATCTCTCCCTCACCCTCTAACGTTCTCTCACTCTCCTACCCTCTCGCTCGTATCCTGTAACCATCTTCGTCGTTCATCGTTAAACCGTCTCTATCTGTTACCGTTTCTCCTCTCGCTGTTCGTGCACGAGTTGCATAGAAGCGAGAGAGGGAAGCAGCCCGAAGCGAAGTTTCCGGCTAATCCTACGAATTTGAGCCAACCGAACATAGGACGCTGATGAATATTGATACAAACTTGGCGGACCTCGGATCCGAACCACCCCCTTGTCTGCCTACTGCTCTTCTTCCACTTCCTTGAACTGAGAAACGCAAGGTGTCGCGCGAATGCAACGTCTATGCTGCGCGAAAGATGCAGATGCACCCTCTCGATCATCTTGTTCGTGGAACGAGGCTTGCAGGGTGTTCCCAGGAAATTGCGGTGGATAACATCGGGGCTGAGGGACATCGAATCTCGAAGAGTTTCAAAGGTTTCATTGTTACACCGATGTTTATGCAAATGCTTATCTGCGATACGAATTTTATAGAAATGAGGTCCGCAGAGAACATTTACAGACGTTTCTACAGAGACACTTTAGAGTGATTTGAAATAATTTGAATTCTGGTTACGTCCAGTTTACAAGTGACATACTGGTCGGAATTTTCGTTGAACGAGTAATGTGCAAGATTAGGAGTTTATTAATTCTCCTTTAAACTTTCGGTATAACACAATCGAAGCTTGTTGATTTAGTTCCATACCAGCATGGTCTTTCACTGTGGTTGCTGGGATCAGACAAAGGGTTAAAATGATTTAGAAACAAGAATTGAATGATTTCGACTCAATTTTCATTCAAATCCACTTAAATTTTTATTGAAATTTCGTGTAAAGACTTGTTAAAAGTTTGATAAAAATGGGACCTTGAAACATTCTTGTAGAACCCAGGAATAGAAGATAAAAACGGTATTTAAATAGTAAGTTATCTCGTCAATACCAAGAACAAGAGAGTTCGACGGTGGAGGATGGCGTAAGCGGACTCCATTATTCCCCTAAATAAAAGAAACCATAAATCGCGAGTGTACAGAGCCGTGGAGGAGGCTCCACGGTGTGCCTCCATTATATCTTTCGCGATGAACGGTGCCCTTCTTCGTCGGCCATTATGCCACGAAGATAGTAAGGAAGAAGCCACCCCTTTATCTCGGCAGACTCCATGGTGAGAGTAACGCTCGGAAATCAAGGGTTAATTCCTTGGCGTCGTAAAGCATTTTATCTGCTCCCGATTCTGCTTGCCATGGGAAACATTAAAATATGGTGATACACCGTCCAACCTATACACGAATTTTATTTCAACGCACTTACAGTCGCGTATAATAGAGTTGTATTCTACATTAATACTGTTATTATAATTAAGTTAGATCTTGATACAGGATCATTGTTATAATTAAGTTGGATCTTAATGTTTAAGTTTCATGTTTATATTATAATATTTATTTATATACAAATTATTTTATACATAAATTATTTATATAGTAAACTGTTTATAATGAATATTATAATATTTATTTATACACAAACTGTTTCATACGTAAATTACTTATATAATAAACTATTATGTTTATAATAAATATTATAATATTTATTTATATATTAACTGTTTTATACATAAATTACTTATATAATAAACTATTATGTTTATAATAAATATTATAATATTTATTTATATATTAACTGTTTTATACATAAATTACTTATATAATAAACTATTATGTTTATAATAAATATTATAATATTTATTTATATACAAACTGTTTCATACGTAAATTACTTATATAATAAACTATTATGTTTATAATAAATATTATAATATTTATTTATATATTAACTGTTTTATACATAAATTACTTATATAATAAACTATTATGTTTATAATAAATATTATAATATTTATTTATATACAAACTGTTTCATACATAAATTATTTATATAATAAACTATTATATTTGTAATAATTTGCAGATCAATTTCTTTTCATTTGTGAATGAACATCTTGTGAGATATGAACATAAACACTTCAAACTTAAAAATCAAAGTATCTCCGAATCTATTCATCTAACCATTGATTATCGGAAGGAATAGGTATTATAATTGACGAAAGAATTGGTAAAATGAAATAAAGCGAAGAGGTTCGAAATGTCTTCCAGAAACGCTTTGACCGCAGGGTATCGCTCGAAACGGAGTACACATTCGGTCGGGGAAATTGCAGAAGGATAGAGAAGTCTTGCCGTTTTATTAGATCAAACCAAGTGTGACCAAGCTGTACGTTCGACTTGACTCGGTCACTCGGCTCCTGTCCGACCGAATAAACGTCTACGCCGCCTTATTCCCCTTTTGCCAGCCGCTCATCCCCCGGGCACTTTTTACGTCATCGAACCACCCTGCTGTCCCGACAGCATTTTATCGGCCAACCGTTTCGTCTCTCTTTTATCTTACGAATTTGCCAATTCGTTTAACAATTTTCTTCCCAAAACAATTGCGCTAACAATGAATGAAAATATAATAGAAAAAATATGACCTTCGAAATGCCCCATTATACGTTATGCAAGAAGTTATTCTTAAAAAATACAAGCGTCAGGCTGAAGCAAATAAAATCGCGATTACAATGACGATTTTACAGGAGTCCACGTGGTTGGAATCACCAGAAAGGACGTGAAGTGTTCGGAAGTGGCAAGGAATCGAAAGCGGGGAACGGTAATAGCCACCTTTCTTGTGTCGCTTATTGCAACGACGATGGCGTCGTCGTAACTCAATTTTGCGTTCCATCTGAAACGTTGAAGGTCCCTGCGGCCCGTTCCTCAATAAGGCAATTCTCTGACCCGAATTGACTCCTATTGCCACGGTGAAGAATGACTTTCGAGACGATATTTCGCTCGTTTCGCAACAAAGGCTCCTCGCGTCCCAGCTTTTTACAGCGGATGCGAAACTGGCCAGACTTTTAACGTTTGTCGGATCCGGTTCTCGTCTTCTCCGAACCGGAAAGATCGTTACGCAAAGATTGAATATTCTCGCCTACAGGGGGATGATCGTTAATCGTTTCGATTCTCCGCGAGGGGGAACTAAATGCCGTACGAACGGCTTCACCGATCCAGATTTGGGATTCTTATCTGTCCACAAAGCATAATCCTCCGATGCGAAGGCGACGGTGCGCTAAAAAGTATTTTACGAGCTGCTTATACGTTTCAGCGGTCACCCTGACACCGAATCCAATTTTCCAGATACGATCTTTAGTAGGGATCAGGTGTCGAAGGTCCACGGCCTCCCACTGTTCGCCTGCTCGCCATTTGTACAGACCTCGGGATCTCTTAACTATTTCTCGTACATTTCGCGTGCTCTGTTCTCACGAACTCTATACCATAAAAACGGAACATGTGTGTGTTTTATGCGGACTCCATTATTTCAAACGATTCGGTGACCCAGTTTCGAATAAAACGATGTTTGTGAATCGGGAATGAATTATTAATTAACGCTAACTTGTGTGCGGAGTAAAATCTTATTCGTATACTTCAAATAATGAACTATTCAGAATTTCATTTCGTTTCGATTATTCGAAAATAATTCATTTAAAGTTTACTCGAAATTAAATCCTATTTCAAATACAAATATCTTCGAATTAAGTAATATTTGCTATTATTAAAAAATTGGACTATTTACTTTTTATTAGAAGACTTCAGAATTTTCATTCGAAGAAAAAACAATTCTTCGTTTGCGTTAGATTAGGTTTAGGTTAGGTTAGGATAGGGTATTTGGCGTTGGATAAGGTGTAGGTTAGGTTGGGATAGGGTTAGGATGTTTTTGGTGCAATAATCTAACGCTATTCTAACCAAAAATTAATTGAGAGAAGTAATTCTGAAGTATTCCTGGAATTTCTGCAAGTATTTTGCGTTAGATTAGGTTTAGGTTAGGTTAGGAGAGGATTTGGACTGCTAACCTAATTACTCTACCTCTGCGATGTAATTTGATGTATAAATATATGCAATATACATATGTATATGTAATTTTTTATTTCCACCGCTCTCCGTTTATATAAATCGACGCTTCGATCGATTCGGAGGGAAACAAAAACGGGATTTTACCCTAAAGACATTCTACATATGTAATGATCTATAATAATAGTCTAAACTCCTAGATTTGTATATTCCTGTTTATAATAATTGCGTTATCGGTTACGAATATTTTTGCCAGAAGTTCATGCTACGATCCGACATAAAAAAATGAAGTATTTAATATCTCGGAGGTGGGCAATGGCGTCGTTTCCGGTGTCTCCGGAAGCAAAGTTCGCCATCGCGAAACGCCCGTTGCTACTTAACGTAAGTACGTCGAGTTCGTCGAAGAAAATAAAGAAACCCCTCTCGAGAGCTTTCGCCCCGTCCAACGGCTTCTCTTTTTCATCCCGGCAGTTCTTCGTTGTACCATGGACGGGACAATGTTATTTTACGGCACGATGAGTTTGAGCCTCTTTCATCCAGCGACACGGTGCTCGCGTCGCGATTCCGACGGTAATGGTTGCGCTCTCGAGGACGACGCCGGTGGTGGTTTCCTAGCGAACCGCCACACCCTCGCGACTCTGCTCGCCCTCTGTGCAACGTTTAATCTGATCAACTTGCGGATTATATCGGACACACCACCCTGACGAAGCAGCAGGAAAAACTTTCGGACGTTACTTGGAAGATTTCTTCCGCCATTTCGATACCGACTCGTTCCCGTTTACAAACAATCAGAACTTAGAGCTGTAGAAAGAGTTGCAAAATTATTTTATTCCCCTATAGTTTTCTATAACTTTATTCAAAAGTATTGGAATCAGAATTATGCGCGAAGAAACGAGTTGCGGTGCAACGGGGGTGGAGGAAGGTAGTGGAGCGAAACAGGGGTCGTGGTGGAAACAGGGTGTCGAGAGGGGCTGGAGATTACGGCAGGACAAGCAATATTAAGCGGCCAGGAACAAAAAGACGATCCAGCACGCCGGATTACCCGCGATGCACCGCGTTGTCCCGTGAAATTGATACGCGAGTTGCTTTTTAACGGGGGAAGCACGGGTTCTCGAAAGCGTGCTACCGTGGAAATATTCGACGCGATTTAGATAACACGCCGACGTTACAAAAGGAACGATTTTGCACCGGGGTTTCGCCGACCAACCAACGGAGAGCTAACGAGGAAAGACTGAAAATAATTAGATCGTCGATCAACCGAGAAAAGACGTTCTCTCGTCGTCGCTTCTTTTTATCTTTCGACCATTGTTTCATTTTTTTATTTATCGGTACAATCACGCTTCGCTACGAATTCTGAACCTTAATTAGACATAAATAATGCTGCCAATCGCTTTTAGTTAAGTATCGTTGTTAAAACGTTTAGTTGTTGCACGTAGATTGAAGTCAGAGACAAGAATTGTTGTTAAATATTATTTCAATATATATTTATATTAAAACTTCCTTTAGAGAATACGTCACATGTATTTACGTTGCAATTAAGTACATCTTAAATGTTATAATTATAACGACGTTATGCATCTGATCCTATACATACATACAATGCATAGTATGTGTACAATGTAAACATACAATGTATGTATAAAATAAACGTATGTCAGTCACGTTATCTGAGATTAATCTAAAAATTAATTAAAATGGAAGGAAACGAATGTATACAGTTGCTAGAATTGCTGTAACTAGATAAAGCAGCAGGAAAGGAAATGAATAAAATAACAGAAGATGGAAGGAGAAAGCAACAATAAAACCGACAATGTTTCTCGTGTATCCATCGTCTGCTTGTTTCCTACTCTCGGCACGTAGCGTGGTTTATCTGAATATTAGTGTAAAAGAAAAAAAGGAAAAACGAACGAGTTGCGAGTGCGCCGGTATCGGTCGCGTGGGAAACATTATTCTCGACCAAGTACGATCCCTATCACTGCGAGCCGATTGCACGAGCATAATTCTCATTCCTACATAAAAATATCACGTTGCTTTATCAAAGCAGGTCTAATTAATTATTCTGTTAAAGAAGAGAATCATTTTTGGAGAAAGTTAACTATTACGTAAACTTACGCCTACTATTACGGTAGCCTACAGTTAAAAAGATATAGATCAAGGGTTGGAGTGTGTTGATAATTTTTCCGAGTTTTTAGAGAAGTACTTTGTACTTGAATGTACATAGTGAATGAAATGTTCAGTCGAGGAAAGAATCGTACTAGAGTGGCCCTGTGGGGATATTATTTCTAACCATAATGAGGCTAACCCTCTTCGATCACTCACCCTTCGTGGAACCTAACCGGATTTGCAATATGCGGACTACGATTTCTCGAATCCGGCTAATTCCACGATCAGAGTACTACCAACAAAGATTACGGACCAAGGACATCGTATAAACTTTGACGAATCTCCACTTCAGGGGTAGAAAAGCAAGTCCCTGAACTTATCTCATTATCCTATAGAAAATTATAACTTCTTTGTATAAATTGCATCTTTGAAAAAAGTAATAATCTATTTTAATCAAATACAGTACTTGTTTATAACGAAATGAAATTTTCACCCTGTCCCAAACATAATTGAAATATATGCATACATGTATATGTTGTATACATTACATGTATATTTTTACAAACGAGTGGCATATTTTGAATTTGACATTAATTATTTTGTCAAAAAATAGGGTATTCACAGATAGACTTGTAATTTGAAGATAATCAAATCAAAGGAATCGACAATTTGAAGATAATTGAGAATAAAAAGTGGAAAATGGCAGGTGCAGATGAAAGAGAAAGACGTTTTATCAAAAAGCGACGAAGGTTTGTTCGATAAAACAAACGTGCGAGGGGAAAGAACTGGCACGTTATTTCGATTGGAAGACGCATATATTTTCATATCCGAACGAATAGCACGGGAATATTGTAATTTGCATCGGAGACGGTGGAAAGAACTAAGTCTTGGACGAGGCAAAGTACGAACAAGGGGATGGTGAAAAGCACTGAAATCGTTGGAGTATGCAAACGAGCTGGTTCGATGCGTTCCAAATCTTTTAGATCTGGACGAATAACTGGCAAGTGCCGAACCTTCGCTTGTCCATATCGAAAGGAACCGAAAAGATGATCCACTCCTTCTGAAACGTGAATCATTTTCGAACTTGACGCTAACATGGTTGCTGTTTACAACTTTCTGTCACCTGTTGCTGTTTCTTAGATTTGCAACTTGCATACGATTCTTCTCAAGAATATTCGTATCAATTTTTTATGTATGCTCATTCGTATCAATTTTGTATGTTCATTCGTATCAATTTTGTATGTCCATCATAAATTATTGTAAATTCTAAATACCTAAATTTTGTGAAATGTTACGCAAAGGTATCTTCCATTTTAACTTTTACTTGGAGTCTCTTGGTTTTATTAAAATAATTCTATGTCTAAGTTTATTTTAGAGAAACCAGATAGTTAATCGAATAAAAGCGGAGATCATATGCAAATTTTAGAGAAAGAGTATAAATATTCGTACATTTCTAGGTTAAAATTCGATGATGAACGTTTACGAAGAACCTAAATGGACGTTCATTGCTAGAATATTTGAAGAATCCGAGAAACTGAATCCATTATCGATGCTCCCAAGCCTCGTTTCCACGAATGTTCGCGGTATTATCAGCCGTTTCGCGATAGTCGAATCGAACGATTTATGCACGCGTTTGATGCCATAACGATTCCAGCGCGTTACACGTCACGCTGCGCTGGAGAAAAATCGGCAAATCCAATAAAGGGTGAATAATGTCACGGTGGTGTCGGCTCCCTGCATCGTTTCTCGATGCTCAAACGACGCTCAGAAGAATGATAGAAGTACGAATCGATTGTATATGTTAGTTCGAGCCAGCCATAAACTACAACGATTTAAAGCTGTTACTCTTTGTTTTACATTTTCGAGAAGAGATGGCATATTTTGACATGTCTATGATTTGTCAAAATTTAATATAGCTAAGATGTTGTGACGAGTGAATAGGATAGTTAATATTGCATATTGTTAATGTTTGATACTCGGCAACAAAATCCACATTAAACACAAAGCCCCAATTTGTTCCCACTTTTTTGGGAAAAGGGGCAATGATGCTTGTACAGATATTTAATACAACTTTATTGAGCAAATAAAACCTTTTGTTATAACAAAAATAATCTCTTCGTATGACAAACTTTAGTACTGTACTCATATATCCTGGGAACACATTTCATGTGTTATGAAAGTCAATGAATGAGTGTACTCAAAAGTACACTGTGGCAAAATGAGTTAAACAGAACATCAATATACAATATTATATATTAACAAAAACATAGAATGTACGAGCAAGCGAAAAATACAAGTAAGTGTTTAAAGAAATGTCCCAGCCAAGAAAAGTGTGGGAAAGTGTTATGTCGTAGGAACGAGGAGGGAATAATGCAAGGTTATTCACCTCGTTCGAGAGGAAATCACGAAATTCGTAATCGAGAGAAACACTCGGCCGTGAATATATGGCCGCCTTCCGCAACGGCGACGGGTTTTACTAATAACCGATACCCCAAGCGAACCGTGGAATATTATAATTGATTTATCGCGGGAACGATGCGCGTAGGATTTATCAAACGCCTCGACTGAAATTCTCTTCTCTGTTTGGTTTGGTTACGCGATCGAACGTAACGGAACAACGATGGACCGCATATCCGGTCCGCTCGCTCGTCAACGTTCGCTGCATTCATTTCGCGCGTTCGTTTCGCGAGAACGCGCCTCTTGTCGCGTCGGTGCTTAGGCTTCGAAAGTTCGGGAACATTTATTGCCGCTAATCGATAGCCCTAGCCAACCGTGAAATATTA
This sequence comes from Megachile lagopoda, assembly GCA_036983795.1. NCBI lineage: Eukaryota > Metazoa > Arthropoda > Insecta > Hymenoptera > Megachilidae > Megachile > Megachile lagopoda. Next base: position 4,937,786 of record CM072795.1, on the reverse strand, counting down.
TAATTGATTTATAGCGGTAACAACGTCGCGCGGATTTATCAGCCGCTCCGTTCTGCTCGGTTCCGCTCCGCTCTGTGCCGCGAGAGACTCGATCGAACGTAACGGCGATCGACGATGCACCGCGTCCGGTGAATGAGTGCATCGCCTGTGCATTCGTTCTATGCGCGCTTGCTTATGCAATTTAGATCAACGTCCCCGAAATCAGATACGATTTTAGCCCTTTAATTGCTGAACACCCTCGAGATTTACCCTCGCACCTGATTCGCTCGAGTGACTTTGCCCCGTGTGGTCATACATCTTACGCTTAATTTTTTTGTTAGAAGCAATGAACATATCACGGAGAGATCGCTGTACATCGGATCTAAGTGTTACCCTTAACATCTCAATGGAGCGTAATAAACTTGCGATGTAAGAAGTATATGCAGGTAATGAGAGTGCTTGTAGATACTATTCTTTATTGTGACACAATCTTTTAACTCTTTGCACTCCATTTACCTACCAACTCCTTAATTTACAAAATAGATCAAGAAGTTCTCAGAAGGCATTGCAACAGTGCGGAGTATGTGGCATATAATATATATGTCACATTCGACATAGGAGTGCCAAGGGTTAAATGATTGAAAGAACAAAAACTAAATTAATCCTAAAAGACTTATACGACTTACATGTGAGTTGTACGTAAAATGTTTACTCAAATGTAGACAAGACAGGAATATAAATATAAGATCAATATAACAAACGATAGGTTTCATCGTTTGAACCAGAAAACGTAAATCAACCTTTAACACGGTTGAAATTACTTATCATGGTTCCCGCGCCAACCTCGTAAAATCGTGGACGATAAGGGATTGGACACGGCGGAACTCTTTAGCCGCCAAACTGATCTCTTTTACCTCTTGGAGGGTTTAAAGACCTGGTAGCTCGCGAACGTGCCAAGTTAGGAGAAAGTACGTGGGCCCGTCCTTCGTTGGATCCTCTGCTTAATGGTGCTGAATCACAGATTGCGCGCACCCCTAAATCTGAATTTATTATCAACCCTTGCCTGGGACGAGCACGCTGCCGTTGGATGGCGATCGTACGGTCGAAAGAATAATTCCCCTTCGTCGCTGATCGACTCGCTTTCGTTGTCTCGGAAGCGAACGAGTTAACCGCGTGATCTTTCGTTTCCGCTAAAGGGTTCATATCTCGCGTTTCACGGAATCTTAAACTGTGATGGATGCTCTCGCTGTATTTTAACTTGAACCCTGAAACTTCGGATAATTAAACTGCAACTGACTCTTGTTATGTCATATTGTACATTGCACATCATATTGTTATGTCATATTGTACATTGTACGTCATATTGTTATGTCATATTGCACAGTGCAGTGCAAAAGAGTGGACAATGAATTTGTCGGAAAGGAACCATATTTTTGCTACCAGCAAATATGTAGAGATACAGTACTGAACAAATTTGTATTACTTTTCAATTAATTTTCGTTGTATAACCACGATTTCGTTCGACTAGCGATCAAAAGAGAGTATTGCAAAGTTTTTTATGTTCAGCTACAACTGGCTCGAAAAGCGCGCTTGCTAAGACGTATGCAGGAATATCCTTGCATGCCGAATCAGCTTAAGCATCGTAGTCGTAAAGCACGCGATATAAAATCTACTCAAGTGCCTTAGAAACAGAATGCCGAACGAGCACGCTTTATGGGTAATCGAACCAAGTTTTTAACTGTCTAGAATGCTGCTCCTTTCCGGGACATAAAGTCCCAGGAAACGAGAAGAGACAGTCGTGATCTAATATATGTGTACTTGTTATAGAACGATTGCGATTAATTCTTTTCCTATGCTGTTCCATGTATATTACTCCTATTGGAACTTATCGACTCTGTACATGTACGTTCATTTTTAATAATATCTGAACTATTGCAAAGCTGTTGCAAATCCAAAATTGATATACTACTCGTAAAATTGAATAAGAAGTATTGAATTTGACTGTTGTTAATAAATGTTAATTTGTTTAAGAGTCAGGTTATTTAGTGCTCCAATGCTTCGCAAGGAAGAGTATGATTCATTCGTATTTCCCGTGATGTGGAGGCTTGTTTTTTAACAAGGGAACAACTGCGATAATGAATGCGAAATCAGGACGAAAAAAAAGAAGGTTTCTGGGAGAGGCTTGATTTATATCGGTTCGATATTTTCCGCAGGTCTCAGTGTTTCTTAATTCGAGGTTTCTCCGCGCGCTCGCCACGGAGGTAATTCGATTTCCTGGCGAATCGGTTGGAAGTAAATCAGGGTACAGTCCCCAGTGAAATTCGATTCGAAGTATTGTCATAATTTTCCCAAGATGCATGACACAACCGACTCCCGTTCTAGCGAAGAGCATTTCTTAATCTCGGAACCAATCCTTTCCGTAACCGGAAGAAGTTAACGTAAAGAAGCGAAAAGACAATTTGTGATATATCGCCACATTTTTGAGGATCGAGGTTCAATCGGATTCGTCTCACATACTGTGACCGCATGTGCTCGGGGATGTTCCACGAAGAGGACGGCCGGAATCTTCGACACGACAGCTCGAAATACGGCTTGTAAGGCTCCTTTTTTATCCTCGGTCAGCCATATTCCCGAGGAGGAGCAGAATCGAGTCGGAGGATATCGATACCATGCTACTTCGTGCAAAGCAGCCTCGAGCTGCGGACTGCTGATAACAAAAAGGTCGAGAAAGGCGTTTCGTTTGAACCTTCTTGTACGCGAACGCTGTATGAACTCCCAAAAAAGACTAAACGAACCACATTTTTTACTCCGACGTAATTATTCGTACAAATAAAGAACAAGTAAGTTGTTCCCGCATTTCCCACTTTGCAACTTTTAAAATTTTACTTTTGCAACAGTTCTAAATAATTACGCCACCGTTACGATGGGGGGAAATGACTCAAGTTTCATCGTTCGAGAGTTAAAACGCCTGCAAAGCTGAAAAGTCCTTACCCATAATTTTTTATTCGATATCGTAGAACAAACCGGAAGTGCCGGAACAGTCGACGGTGTACGACGAAATATTTCGAGGCGTTTTCACCGGATCGTAAGAAGGTTCGACGTTTCCGTGGCACAGAACCGCTTCAGCTGGGGCATACGCCCCGCGATTTAAGTCGTCAACTTTTATGGGGGTAGTTTTCCCGGAGACGGTCCGCGGCAAGCCACATAAAAGGGGGTGGAAGTTTCTGGTAATATGGCGGCTTGCCGCGGAATATGGCGGCAACTGTATACAAGAGATAGCGACAATATTGAGGTAGCTGGAAAGTCGAAGAAAACCAACCGGATTTTCCTTCTTCTGCAAGGTGATATCGGGTCAATGCACCACCCCTGCATCCACCTTTTTTCTTTTCAACTATGCATCTGCCTTACAAGGATTATACCGTGTCTTTGTTTCCACAGCCAAACTTACCGACTTCTCTGAACGTTGCCTTTCTTAAGAAACACGAAAGATCCATTGTACAAAATGGCGATCAACGTCGCACAGAATTTCACTGATTTACATACTAGCAACGTCTCTCGGAATTTCACTGATTTACTAATGATTATGGATAAATTGATTTTTCTTTGGAAATGAATTTGTCTTTAATTTATTAGTGTATTATTAAAAATTTGTTCACTTCACGGATCTATGGAATATAAATGTAACAACATATTGTGAAAATATTTGGTAAAATTGATTAAAAATGAAAACACTACTGCATGCAATTTTCAATGCATGGCAGTCAATGTGTTAAAGAAATGAATATATCTATAATAAACAAAAATGCAAGAGAACATAAAAAGGCTGGATCTTTTTTCTCGAAACAAGAGAAGTCTCGATGGCTAGTTGGATATTTATAATATTAATGAATTATTTATAAATGGTATAAAAATTTCATGGGTAATTCGAGAGTATAAAAGATCGTCTCGAGAACGATTCCGAATGTTGGCACATGAGACAAGGGAAGCAACCGTTTGTTGCATTTCCGGAGGAGAACAGGTCCAGATTTTCGCGGCGTAACTCAGCTGTCGATGAAGGATTAAGAAGAGGATTGCACTTTCTGCGTGGTTCGAAGGCTGCTGATTGCATCTGGCATTTGTGTCACGCTCTTGAGTGCCCAGTCGATATGCCCGGACAAATTGGAAATTGGTATTCAGCTCGTGGGCCACGCGACAGCCAGACGGATTTGCGAAGGAGCACCTTAGGCTAAAGCTATACCGGCCCTCTCGCACGAAGGGACAGACAAGGATGACCCGTGTGGATCCGTTAAAGTTGGTCAAATCGTTTCCCGATGATCACCTCGCACCGGAATACTAAAGACTGACGAAAGCGTACGTTGCCAAACGTTCTTCTGATTGATCGTTAACTGGACTCTTCAAACGATTCGATTTTTTTAGTCAAATCGAAACGTTAACTGTAGAGGGTGAGAAAATATCTTTGTTCTTGTTTTTAGTCGAATGGCAAAAAGCAAAAAAATGATATTTTCTCGAAGAAAAGTTCACCCTCTACAGTTAATGTTCTGAGCTATTTGAGAAACGTTTCGGAAACGATTTAGCCCGAGGGTTAGGTACACTGTTCCCATCGGCGTAACCTAGTTTGCGAAGTCGTTTATGCATATCTCACGCAATTTTCTTACGGTTTCGGTCGTGTTAAAATATGTATGGAATCGAGTTAAGCCAGCATGCAGTCCGGCGGACGAGCAGAGGAAGCCGCGGAAGCTGTTACCGAGCCATTTGCATGGCATCACCGCGATTTCGTTAAAACAACCAAAACCCCCCTCTTTACTCCTTCGTGTTTCTCCCTATCTATCTCGTCCCTCGCACGGGACAAACTCGATTTACCACTGTGGTAATCTAAATACACGGTGTTCCATTACACGCTGCCTGTGTGACCTGTCGCGGGATGTTTCGTCGATTGTTCATATCGATGCTTTTCATTTTTCACCATCCTCTTTCGCACGAATAATTGCCTGTGGCTCTGCAGGATCGATCACATTCTATGGGGTTCGAGTTCCGTTACGCGTGTACCGGGGGCTCACAATATCATGATTTTGGGTAATGCAAAAATTACGTGGGAGCCTAGTCACTAGAAAGAGGTATAATTGTTAGCGTCCATTATAAATACATAAATTACACATGTACCGATTATTAATACTCATATAGCAATGATTACACCAGTGCAAATGATGTAACATCAATATCAAAATGCTAGTACCAATATAAGCATTAACCCTTTGCACTCGCTTACCTGAGAAGATATTTTAAATACTAAAATGAAATCACCAGCACCAATTTTTAAGCAAGTAAAAGAAATTCGATAATACATCTACAAATTCCAGTTACATAATTGCCCCAAGAATTTTAGCTTTTAACAAATAAGTGTCAAAAGCACGTACGTGTCCGAGAGGGATAAAAAAGAATGGACTCGGATCTAGTGTTCGAAAGGAAGAGTCGTGCAATCGCGACAGAACCGATCTCCACTTGCAATATTTCCCGTTTCTGGAGAGACATATGCACGCCGAGGCGAAAGGAAGCACCGTGGACCATGGCACCCTCTTTTTCAGAGGCATCATGCCAAAAGTTACGAGCCTCGTGAAACGACGAAGAGGGGAACGACGTATCTTTTGCGGAAGAGAACCAACAGGGATGAAAAATTGGCGCCGGCAGACTTTTGTTTCCGAAGAAGCATAAAAATCGTTTCTCTTCGCTGACTGCCCGTATTACGCCATCCCTCTGTAGACAGTTTTATGTGTCTCACATTAATTTGCATAATCGAATAGAGGAATCTGAATAACGCGTCACCGCGAGCTCGTCTTTTACAAAATAAAACCACCCCTTAATTTTGCACTTCTTGTCCCTTGCGCGTAAGGGTGATTACCTGATTGCCCAATTGTCGATTCGTACTTTCATCGGCAAACATTGAGAAATTCGTAGAAATGTATGTATGATTGCTGTTGGTTTTTAGGACGGTGGAATTTGGAAGAAATTTAGTTTTATTCAAATAGCAGGAGGTTGTTTTGATGGTGGTGGATAAAGTGAGTCGCGATGGTTGGAATCTGCTCTATCGTCGAATGTTTCATTCCCTATATTATCGATGAGATACAGTATAGTGTGCGAATTGTTCTGAACAAATAATCCGCATCTTCGAACCCACGGAATGTATTGGAGACAGCATAAAATCAATATTAATAAGTATATGATATATATATAGCATATTTAACAATAAAATCAATATTAATTAAATTTTTATAAAAATGGAACAGATGGCGCCATCTCTCCGGCGAACAGGGTGAACTACACACGTTTGAAACTGTAGTTTAATTAGTTCCCATCTTCTACCGCTAGAGGACGGTACACGTGGCGCCATCTAGTGGTAGTCTCTAGGAACTAATGAAACTACAGTTTCAAAAACGTGTAGTTCACCCTGTTCGCCGGAGAGATGGCGCCACTTGTTCGATTTTTCGTAAAAATTCAATTAATATTGATTTTATTAATTAATATGCTATGCATTTATTACATAATCATTGATATTGATTTTATACTCTTTGCAATACATTCCGTGGGTCCGAAGATGCGGATTATATGTTCAGAACAATTCACACACCCTATACTGTATCTCATCGATGATATAGGGAATGACATAAGAATGGCAACTTCCCTTTCGAGTTGCCAAAAACGATATCGGAGCATGACGATTTTCCGAAGTTTCACACAGAATATTATATTAATTATATAAACAATCCAAATATGCTACTGCTTTATAAAATTTAACATCGATGTTGGGAATGAACTTTAGGTCCTAAACCCTCCCTAAATTCTAAGTCCTCTAGAATCCACCAAAATTTCTCCAGTCTTATTATAACCCTAGAACTCACAAAAAATTTCTGAAGTTTTTAAATGTATCAACTATGTGTAGATTGCCAGTATGACGTAAACTCTCCTCAATATTGAAAATAAGTTTGAAAGATTTATAGAAGATGACATTATCGAGTGACCTTCAGCAAAAATCTTTTTTTACTGTAAAATCAATATCCTATCTCGGATTAAAATTAGTTTTTATACATATGTTATAAAAGATAAGTTCTCCATAATAGTTCAAAATAAATATTCAAAACAATTGTTTGTCTTTGCATCATAGAAAATATTTATTTCAGAGAAAAAAGAAATGTATATTAAATAGAAAATAATCTGAAACAACTTCCGCTTAGAATCGACTTATCTAATTATTATCGGAACTTTAAAAAAAGATGAGTGTTCTTTGATACATTCTCGCAGCATCTCCTCTTTCACTTGTTGGACACTGAAGTTAGAAATAAATTGTACGCGTCTATTTTTGAACTCCCTCCCTAGAACAAAATCATGACCGCACATACTGATCGCGGCTAAAGCAGACTCGACACTTTCTTTTCTTCTTTTGTTTTCACAAGCCGCACTAAGTTATAATATTCCAACACGCAAGTACTACTGATACTCAGAACGCAAGATTTTTTCAATGAAAGCACAGTGAGTGATTATAATCGCAGTGAGCGATTATAATGGAATTATAATGGAATACAGGTAAGAGTAACGTTATAAATTAATATTCGCTGTTATTACTTATTTTATCTCTACCGGCTTCGAGATTTATTAATAAATTAAATTTGGAACTTACCAAAGATCGATTTTCGAGAACGATTATGCGATATGAGAACAACGAATAGTCGATAAAATATAGTATTGATATCGCTGTATCTGTCAAATTTCTGATGTTGTGAGGTTATTTACTTTCACTCTTATTTTCAGAATTTTCTCTGAACCTATGATGGGTACACGTCAAATGCATGTAACAATTTTATTGTTTCTTATTGCCACAACCTTTGGATTGTATTCATTTGCAAATGCTGCATCGGCACATATCCATACCCATGTACATAACAAACCTAGCCATGAAAGGACAGAAGATGGTGCATATAGTCCACGCGATGTAAATCATTACGCAGGAGGAGAACATGATCAGGAGTTTGATCATGAAGCTATTCTTGGTATTTTTCAATATACATTTTACTATCCATTCACATCTATTTGATTTTGATGTTTAACTATTTACACTGCTATTATTTACCTTACTTCATTTGTTTTATCATCTATCATGTGTTCTCTATTTTATTGTACCATTGATCATTATCTTTTATAGGAAGCGCGAAAGAAGCACAAGAGTTTGACAAACTTCCAATGCAGGAATCAAAGAGGCGCTTAGGAATATTGTTGAAAAAAATGGACTTGAATAATGATAAGTTTATTGAAAGAAATGAACTAAAAGCTTGGATTTTACGTTCCTTTAGGTACAGATAATTTAAACTCTGTTAATTTGTTTGAAAGGCAAGTGAACACTAATTTATTTTGCAAATAGCATGCTTTCTGAAGAAGAATCTCAAGATCGATTAGAAGATGCTGACACTGATGAAGATGGTAAAGTTAGCTGGAATGAAATTCTACAAGATACATATGGCACAGATGCAGAAGACTTAGCCATGGATGATAAGCTAATAAATGATGATAAGCAAACATTTGATGCTGCTGATATGGATAAAAATGGTTATCTGGATACAGAAGAATTCAAAGCCTACACACATCCTGAAGAAACACCTAGAATGTTTCCACTTTTATTAAGGCAAGCTTTGGATGATAAAGATAATGATAAAGATGGATTTATTAGCTTTCAAGAGTTTATTGGAAATAGAGGCAAGGCGGAAGATAAAGAGTGGTTATTAATAGAGAAAGATAAATTTGATTATGAACACGATAAAAATGGAGATGGTAGACTAGATTCAGATGAAATACTTTCTTGGCTAGTACCAAGCAACGAGTAAGCAAATTCTAATGTGTAATTTTTTATGATCAATAACTTTAAGACATTATATAACCATATATTACTATTTCAGAGAAATTGCAAGTGACGAAGTAGACCATTTGTTCGCTGCGTCCGACGACGATCATGATAACAGGTTATCTTTCGATGAGATCTTGGATCATCATGATACTTTTGTAGGCAGCGAAGCAACTGACTATGGTGATCATTTACAAGATATTGAACGTTTTACGGACGAACTTTGAGAATAAATTAGCACAAATTTTATCTCTTTTCGTAATTCCTATGATAATCTTATACATGACTGAAAATATTTTTAATACTTCTTAATGCCACTCTTTCAGCTCTACTATGTTTTAGTATTCTTACTTATCCTACGTTTAGAATCTATTTATATTACATCTAGTTATGCAGAACTATTTGTAATTGCACAAAATATTTAAAATACTTGACAAATAGTATCTCACGTATACAGTCTTCCAATTTTTATGAAACTTTTGTGCCATAGAAACGGTGGCATTACGTTAAAGCTATATTGAAACTGTAAGATTTATGTTATATATTATTACAGTAAAAGTTACCAATTACCGTTTGTATTATTTCATTCTTGTTATTTATTGATATAACTTTTTCGTGGCATTATAAATACTTAATAACATTGATGTGACAAGTTAGATGAATAGTAACTTAAAATGATAGATTGGACTAACTATTGTTCAATACTCATATGTATGTAATGCAAATTCAAATATCATCAATAGAAACATTGAACAAATTTCTTTATTCGTATAACTTTATTTATTATACTTTTTGTAATTATATGGCAAATGATGTATAATGTGATGAATTTTTTTGTTAATAAAACGAATAATCCTACTCATCTATATCTTTTTGTTTAATAATCCTATAATTGAATTTCACGATTAAATTTACATACATAATGGAAGTACCGCATAGATTTAATATATAAAAAACGATACTTTATTGATTTAAAGAGTTGAAAGTATTTTGGAAGCCTCATTCTCATACGTAATTTCAAATTTTATTTTTGGATGGATGTCAAAATACCTAGCCATCTAGCAGTAGGAGGTAGGAACTAATCGGTGAATTTACCGTCAGTGATTACAGAACAGTCAGTAGCATCGTCTAATATCAATAGAAACAGCAAAAAATTTAGTATTAAATACATTTTTTTCAGTTTTCAAGTAATAGAATTTTAATAAAATGCCGTACGCGAATCAACCATCAGTACACATCTCAGATCTAACTGAAGAAAATGTAAAATTTCAAGTCGAAGATACAGAATTAAGGTAAGTTAGGTTATGTCATGATCAATGTCTTTTTTATTCTACATTATTAAATTTCCTGATATTTTTAGTGTTGCAAATAGTATGAGACGCGTTTTTATTGCTGAAACACCTACCATGGCTATTGATTGGATACAATTGGAAGCAAATTCAACTGTTTTAAGTGATGAATTTTTAGCACACAGAATTGGAATGATACCATTAATAAGTGACGATGTAAGTATCTAAAAATCAATTATCTAATGTACATCAAATATAAGAAAAGTTTAAAGTTTATATTAAAATCATTAGGTTGTTGATAGGATACAATATACCAGAGATTGCCAATGTATGGATTTTTGTCCAGAATGTAGTGTTGAGTTCACGCTGGATGTAAAGTGTACAGAAGATCAAACAAGGCATGTAACTACTGCAGATTTCAAGTCCAGTGACCCAAGAGTGCTACCTGTTACATCTAGACATAGAGAAGATGATGCCAGTGAATATGGAGAAACAGATGGTAGATATTTCTGTAAATGATGTGTTTATTAATGTTTCAGTAAAATAAATGAACTTTTGGTTTATAGAAATACTGATAGTAAAATTGAGGAAAGGACAGGAATTAAAATTAAGGGCATATGCCAAAAAAGGTTTTGGAAAAGAACATGCAAAATGGAATCCAACAGCTGGTGTAAGCTTCGAGTATGATCCAGACAATTCCATGAGACACACATTATTTCCAAAACCAGATGAATGGCCAAAATCAGAGTACAGTGAATTAGAAGAAGATCAATGTAAGTGTTATCTTATTCAAGAAATTAATTGTTACATATTTACTCAATGGATTTATAAATGTTCCAGATGAAGCACCATTTAATTGGGAAGCTAAACCAAATAAATATTACTTTAATGTTGAAAGTAGTGGAGCATTAAAACCAGAAAATATTGTAATGATGGGCATTGCAGCTTTGAAAAATAAACTGTCTAATTTGCAAACACAATTAAGTCATGAAGTTCAAAGTGATGCATTGAGTATTCACCATTGAATTATGTGTATTGTTAAGAATTTATTAGGAATTACGTTTTTCATTATTCATTTTTAAATAAAACCTTCATTGAAATAAGTATATACTTGTTATTTATCATTATCCTTACACCAGCTGTTTCAATGAGAGCACTTGAGACGTGTGGAAATCGAACGAATTGAAATGAGCCGTGTTCAAAAATATAGTATTTTTTTACGTATGTAGTGGCTATAAATACTCATCTCCCGCCCAAATCTAGGAACTTTTTGTTACTGTCATCTTGCAAATTTACAAATGTCGCTGTGCCAACAAGTCGGTTGAATGTTTTTGTTCCGTTCAGTGACAGAGAAGTTACGTTTCTGATTGAGTTACCGTAAAGTGTTTACACGAGAAACACTCGTGTAATTTTTAATTGCACCATGTATATTAAGCAGGTATGAAAAAAGATGAGGTTGTCTTCCGGGTTCCTATCTCTTTTTGCGCGCTTCGTACAATTTCCCTTTCTAATAAATGCATACCATTTATAGTAAATATTGTTATTTAGTTTAAGTTTGTATAAAGATTACATCGAATATCATGTTTTTATTTATCCTTTATGTATAATTTCATAACTAATGCAGTGTCATAGACATATGATGTTACATGTTTATATGGTTAAACACAAACAGCACAAACCATCACAAATATTATTGCAACATCAATAGTAGAATTATGTAGTAGTCATACCTTCAGTATAGGAGAATTTATATTTTCATTTTGTGATACTTAAATTTTTTCTTAAAAAAATATAACATTCTAAATAGCAAAGAAATATATTTCATGCGATGCATTGTTTGTGACCAGGTGATTATACAAGGGTTTAAGTCATATCGTGAACAAACAGTGGTAGAACCATTTGATCCAAGGCATAATGTAGTGGGTATGTTTCATTGAGATTAACATAGAAAATTTTCTGAATAGAGATAACATATATGGTGTTTTTATTTTAAGTTGGAAGAAATGGTTCTGGAAAAAGTAACTTCTTTTATGCAATTCAGTTTGTGTTGAGCGATGAATTTTCACATTTACGACCTGAGCAGCGACAAGCTTTATTACATGAAGGTACTGGACCAAGAGTTATTTCTGCCCATGTGGAGATTATATTTGATAATTCTGATGGACGATTACCGGTATATCCATATATACTTTTAATGCATTTCATATGCTTTTTAACTTGTTATTATAAGTAGACCATGTTTAGATTGACAAAGAAGAAGTTTATCTAAGAAGAGTAATTGGCTCAAAAAAGGACCAATATTTCCTTAATAAAAGGATTGTAACTAGGAATGACGTGATGAACTTGTTAGAATCAGCAGGATTTTCAAGATCAAATCCATATTATATAGTAAAACAGGGAAAGGTATGTTTCATAATAAATTTATGACAATCAAGAACAGCAGTCATAATATGTTGTGTTATTCAGATAAATCAAATGGCAACAGCACCTGATTCACAAAGACTTAAATTACTAAGAGAAGTAGCTGGTACTAGAGTATATGATGATAGACGAGAAGAATCAAAATTTATTTTGAAAGAAACAGAAGGAAAATTAGAAAAAATCCAAGATTTTTTGCGAACGATAGGTAAATTATAATTTAAGTATGCGATAACTGTATGAAAGGTAATTGTAATAAATGACGGAATAATTACAGAGGAACGTTTAAAGACATTAGAAGAAGAGAAAGAAGAACTCAAAGAGTATCAATGTTGGGATAAACAGCGTCGTTGTTTAGAATATACGATTCATGAACGGGAGCTTAAAGAGAATAAAAGGAAATTAGAAGAGCTTGAAAAATCTAGAGCTAACAGTGGTGCAGAGCAAGCAAGATTATGTGCAGAAGCAAAAACTGCACAGGAAATGGTACGGGCTGCAACAAAACGCCTGAAAGAGGCAAAGAAAGAAGTGCAAACTGCTAAAGAAGAACGAGACACGCTCAGGTAATATATACAGGCAACGTTTTATAAAATTATTTGTCAACTATAAATTAAACATAACATTTGCAGTGCTGAACAACAACAGTTACTGAAAGAGAAAACTAAATTGACTCTAACAATTAATGATTTACTTGAAGAAGTGAAAGGTGACAATGATAGTAGAAAACGCGCTCAACAGGAATTGGAGAAGTTAAAAGTGAATATTGCAGCAAGAGAAGCAGAATTAGAAGAACTTAAGCCAGAAGTAAGATATAAATTTATATTCTTGAAATACAAATAAAGAAATGTATGAATCACAATTTCTTTTAGTACGAAGAAATGAAACGTGTTGAAGAGGAATGTACACGCGAGTTACATTTAAAAGAACAAAAACGAAAAGAATTATATGCGAAGCAGGGACGAGGCAGCCAATTTACTAGCAGGGTATTTAACATAATTTAATTAAATATTAGTTAAAATATAAGAAAAATTCTATAACTATTTTTTTGTGTTAGGATGAGAGAGACAAATGGATACAGAACGAGCTCAAACAGCTCACTAAACAAATTAAAGATAAGGAAGAACATCAAAGAAAAATCAGCGAAGATTTGAAAAGGGATGCGGAAAAACAAATTACTTTAGAGAAAAAAATAGAAGAACATACGCGAGAAATGGAGCAACAACGAGCTTCCATAGATGAACATAATAAACAGTATTACGAACTCACTAAAGCGAAGGACCAGTGTCAAGCAACTCGAAAAGAACAGTGAGTTCATTGTACAATCTTATACATTGAAAAGAATTTAATAACATATCTTCTAAATATTTAATATTACAGATATCGTCAAGAAAGCGTGTTACAATTAAACTTATCAGGATTAAAAGAAGATTTAGCCAAAGCAGATCAGAGTTTACGTTCAATGGCAGGGAAACCTATTCTAAATGGTCGTGATAGTGTACGAAAAGTATTGGATACGTTTCGGTAGGTATGCATTATTCTTTACAGGAACTATTACTATTGTACATACCTATTTTTTCTTTTTTAGAGGGCGCAAAGATATGGCCCATGAGGTGAGTAGTTATTATGGGCCCGTAATTGAAAACTTTAGTTGCGACAAGAGTGTTTATATGGCTGTAGAAGTGACCGCTGGAAATCGTTTGTTTCATCATATTGTGGAAACAGATAAATTTGGAACAAAAATTTTAAAAGAAATGAACAATCAACGACTTCCGGGGGAAGTAACATTTATGCCTCTGAATCGACTTCACGTGAAAGATATAGATTATCCTGAAACGAGCGATGCCATACCTATGATATCACAACTAAATTATGACCAGAAGTACGATAAAGCCTTAAGGTAAACTATTGATAATTTAAAATTACTTTTTGTGAGTCGTATAGATTAATTTTAATGTATAATTGTAACTATAGGTATATTTTTGGAAAAACATTGATCTGCCGTAATTTAGAAGCTGCAACAAATTTAGCCCGTACTTCCGGTTTAGATTGTGTAACACTTGAAGGTGATCAGGTATCATCGAAAGGATCTTTAACAGGTGGATATTTTAATACGTTAAGATCGCGTCTGGAAATACAAAAAACTAGATCCGAGTTGATGGCACAGATTGCGTCTCTTGAATCTCAGTTCGCAACCCTTAAAGAAGAGATTAGAAAAGCGGATCAAAATATCAGTTCTTATGTCAGCGAAATGCAAAGAACCGAAACAAAAAATAGTAAGGCAAAGTAAGTTACCTTTAATCAATTTTATATAATTTTATTACAATGTTCTAAGATATTTGATTGATTGTAATGCTGCAGAGATGTATATGACAAGATGAAGGCAGAAATACGACTCATGAAAGAAGAATTGAGCGCAATAGAGCGATATCGAACTCCAAAAGAAAGAAGCCTAGCTCAGTGTACGTCAAGTTTGGAAGCAATGCGTGCAACAAAAGAAGGTTTAGAAAGCGAATTGCATCAAGAACTCATGGCACAATTATCTGTTGCTGATCAACGTCAAGTATGTAATCTAAACTTGTAAAACCAATAAATCTTTGCAGTTACTTTCTGATTATTAATATTGTTTTAGGTTGATACACTGAACGATGATATAAGACGTTTAACGAAAGATAACAAAGAGGCATTTGCTAAGCGAATGCGGTTAGAAGCCGAAAAAAATAAATTAGAAAACTTATTAACCAATAATTTAGTAAGAAGGAAAGATGAATTGGTTCAAGCGTTACAGGAAATATCAGTGGAAGATCGACAACGTCAATTAGAATCATCAAAAGCACAATTAGCAGATATTGAAAAGAGATTAGTAAAAGTGAATGCGGACTTTAAAGCTCAGAATGAAAGGGTTACTAATGCTATAAAGAAGGTATGGACTCCAAATTCCTAAATTTGGAAATGTAACAAAAATCTACTGTATCTAAATTTATTATTTTTTGTAGCAAAAAGCTGAATCTGCAGAGGTTGAGAAATGGAAAATAAAGGAGAAGGAAGCACAAGAAAAAATAGAAGCTGATGCTAAAGATTTAGAAAAACTAGCCAGTAAATTGAACATATTACAACAAAAAATAATAGAATGTACACATAAAATTACTGAACTCGGTGCACTGCCTAGTCACGAAGTATAT
The DNA here is from genome assembly GCA_036983795.1 of Megachile lagopoda. Classification (NCBI taxonomy): domain Eukaryota; kingdom Metazoa; phylum Arthropoda; class Insecta; order Hymenoptera; family Megachilidae; genus Megachile; species Megachile lagopoda. The sequence goes on along the minus strand of CM072795.1, from coordinate 4,922,037 downwards.
TCTAAATTTTGTACTATGTCTACCAAACAGTTATTTAAAGAGATGGAGAAGGCAAACAATCATTTAAAAAAATATAGGTATATCTATACACGTACAATGTATTACTGAATATAAAAATGAAACTTGTGAGCAATAATTAAATTTCATTCTAGTCATGTAAATAAAAAAGCATTGGATCAGTTTATGTCGTTTAGTGATCAGAAAGAAAAACTGGTGAAGAGAAAGGAAGAATTAGATAGAGGTGATGAGAAAATTAAAGAATTGATGTCAGTACTTGAACAACGCAAATGTGAAGCAATTCAATTCACTTTCAAACAAGTAATGTGATATTACTCTGTAATTCTGATTTAGTTGTAATTATACATGAAACAAAATATATACATATACATATTTTATTTTTAGGTAAGCAAATACTTTAGTGAAGTTTTTAAGAAACTCGTCCCATCGGGCCATGCCCAATTAGTTATGAAAACAGCAGATGGTGACGAAGGGGACGATACTACGACAGAAGCAGCTGATTCTGACAGATTCATTGGAGTTGGTATGTGAATTTACTTGTTCATTTTTATTATAATAAACTAAAAAGATATAAAATAATATTTTTAATTCTATTCAGGTATACGTGTTTCTTTTACCGGGCACAGAGCTGAAATGAGAGAAATGAATCAATTGTCTGGTGGACAAAAATCACTTGTAGCATTGGCATTAATATTTGCAATACAAAAGTGTGATCCAGCCCCATTCTATTTATTTGATGAAATTGATCAAGCCTTGGACGCGCAACACAGAAAAGCTGTAGCAGATATGATTCATGAACTTAGTTCTGATGCTCAATTTATCACAACAACTTTCAGGTAATTTTCTAATATTTATAACAAAACCTTTTGTATCTGTGTCATTCATAATTGATTATGTTACAGACCAGAATTATTACAACACGCGAACAAATTTTATGGTGTCAAATTCAGGAACAAAGTTTCCCATGTTGTATGTGTAACACGAGAAGAAGCTGCAGATTTTGTGGAAGATGACACCACGCATGGTTAATGTAAAATATAAATTATTTATGTATAGAGTATCATCAGTTTGAAGATGGTTATCTTCTTTTTTTTTTTCTTTTTTCTTTTTTTTGAAAAATGAATTATGTATATTAATTATTTTTACAAATTACTTTTTTAAAAATGTATGTTTATCATATTAAACAGAGAATATTTCAATTCTGTATGATAATGGCACATTTTTTGTAAATGTACCTGTTTAGGAAAATGTTAATTTTTATTTTTCATTGGTGATTTATAATATTTATGTATGATTAGTATGCACATATCACTATTTTTTTTATTTTCTGATTGTTAATCATACACATATATATTATCACACTCCAATAATTATCATACATTCAGTTCCCACGATTGTTGAAAGAAAAAATTGTCAAATAAAACGATATAGTTATGTAAATAATTCACTAGTAATGTAAGTGGATAAAGAAAAATTTTTATTCTATTAACAGCTATGTAAAAGTTTATATTTGTTTTTTATTGTATTTAAACGTAAATTACAATACATACATCATTTTAAATTACTGGATTTTCATTTTCACCATATATTTGTGCCAAATATGTAAAATATAAAAACCAATTAATCTTTTACTGGATGTTATAAAAAAGTAATGCTCACATTTCAATGTATTTGTTGCCCCTGTTACTTCTCCTTCCGTTGACCAGTCAAACTATCATGCATACTTGTTACAAGATTTTCTATTAACTCTGGAATGACAACACCATTTACATCGATAAAATCTGCAACAGATCTTTTAATAGAAGAGAATCCTGTGGCTTTGCTTCTCACAGACAATATAAGATTATATTTGTCATCATGTTTCTTCAAGTATGAACTTGCTTTCCAAATTAAATCAGGCTTAAAACCAGCTGGATCTCTAAAAATGTGAAACAGAATGACTTAATAAATAATTGTTGAACTTACAAATTGTTAATAATATGCAATATATTGTAATTTACCTTTTAATTGCAACTACAAATATACCCTTTTCTTTATATGTTGTATATAGTGTTAGAAGTCCCATTAAGAAGAAATACAATGAAACACAGGCAATTAAAACTGGTTTAGATGCGGGAAAAGGATAAAGATAGTCGCATAGAATAGCAACAATAGCAATTATCACAGCAATTCCACAAAGAGCTAATTTTCCATCGAATAAAGCAAAATTTTCTACGTAATTATACTTTTTTGTAAGTACATCTTTCACTGCATCATCCAATGCATTTTTTACTGCTCCACCATCCCATTTGTTAACTTTTATTACCTAAAAAGAATAATTAATTAGTAATAAAAGTTGAGTTTATCATCATAGAACACTGAAGCAATCAGCGTCCATCACTTCATACCGGTAAACGTAAAAACTTAATTTAGATATTTCTATAAAAAGAACAGTATATTAACTATTCCAAAACTGTATAAAAAAATTATATTATTATATGTATAACGTTTAACTAATACAGAATTGTTAAAATACATATTGCACCATACGTGGCACGATATAGCGGTCGTGTTCAGTTCATTTATGAAATGAAGATATATTAAAATATCCCTCGCATTGATATAAAAAATATTTTATTAAACATAAATTTTATACGAGCTTGTAATTAACATTAAACTTACAACACTTTCTGCAGCCATCTTAACCACAATTTTGTTCAACAAAACACTTAGAGTTTGTTATGCTACCGCCATAGGGATATAAGAATATAGCAAAGGTAAGTACTACCTCTTTGAATGTAGTGCGCGAACGAACCGAAAATTATTACTCATTGAACGAATAATAGTAATTATACTTAGAAAATGTTGGCGAACCTGTACAATGAAGCATTCGTATTTTGATCGTTGATACGCGTGCATTGGATGCGTGGTTAGTTGTCAAGCGAGGGAAGTGGAGAAATGGCGGACGAGAACGAGGATCAATGGTTGTACGGTGATTCAACGGACGGAAAAGAATATACACCGACGTCCGTTCAACCAGAAAACCAGGAAAATGATTCTAACCCCGTTCCTGTATCAGAAAAATCACAAATTTCAGAAGATCAGAAACCAGAAAGTACACCGGAGCCACCAATGGAGGTAGACTTCTCTAACCTGTTCATCCGGTTATTATTATTGAGTTTCATTAAAGTAGAATAAAAGAAAAATTATTGCAATGTACAGATAATTCGATCTACTCGTATTCACTATCAGCACGATTCTTAGAATTCAAAATGCGAACAGTTTATCACATTAAACCTGTATTTCTATATGATGTACATAACCTATTTTCCGTGTAAACGACTTTAAAATGATTTTATTTCTATAGACAGCTGAGGAGACAGAGCCACCAGAAGAAGAACCTTCTTTGGCTAATAATCTTCAAAATGAGAATAGTACAGAGATAAATAAAAATGGTATGAGAGAAGTTTCCAGTCAAGAAGATGGTGAAGCTGCCAGCGACTCCGATTCCGATGATGATGTACACGTTGTCATTGGTGATATTAAATCAACTCCTGCTTATGGTAGTCTTAATATCAAGAGAGGAGGATTGCTTACGAATGCATCGGGTGTACCAGATAAATTGAATAAGCAACCTGGAAAGTTTAGTATAGATGAATTTGAAACAATAGGTGTAATTAATGGTATGCCTGCACATGAGTTCAACTTAGATCAGCTAGAAGATAAACCATGGAGACAGCCTGGTGCAGACATTACTGATTATTTTAATTATGGTTTCAATGAGGAAACATGGAGAGCTTACTGTGAAAGACAAAAAAGAATGAGAAGCGAATCAGGAGTAGGTTTAATTTTGAATGCAGGAGGAGGGGGTGGTAATGCAGGTAGTATGCGGGTACCGCAAGTGGCAATTACTAACGATAATAGCAAATATTCTGGTATAATGGGACCAAAGAGAGCAGGACCACCTCCAGGAAGAAAAATGGCAGGAACAATAGATGTAATTGGTAGTTCAGGCTTAGCCTCCAGAAGGAATCTTGACAAATCCCCACCTAAAGGGAATGTGATACAAGTGATGACCGCAGATAGACGGGAATATTCTAGGAAACCAGGTTTCCCAGATATGAGTGTACCCCCTCCAGGAGCAGGAATGCCTCCTGCATTTGATATGCCACCTCCTGGGTATCCTGGAGAACCTGCTCCCTTTTACATGCCAGAAACAGATCCATATTATCAAAGCTATGAACCCACGCAAGATAATCAATGGGGTAACGATCCGGTGTGTATAAGACAGTCTTATTTATCTTCTCTCCTTGTTAATGACAACAGTTAATCAATCATTTCGATCTTAGACGTGGCAACCGACGAATTTAGCTATTCCAATGACGGAAGGGGAGGATGACAAAGATACTGGTCCAAAAACGATACCAACCATGGTACCTCCCACAAATATTCCCCCGTTAATACCACCTAGAGACTCTCGGGATCGCGAAAGAGACCGAGAAAGAGAACGAGATCGCGACAGAGAAATGGATTCAATGGGAAGAGAAAGAGAAAGAGATAAAGATAGAGAGCGCGATCGTGAAAGGGAAAAGGATTCCATGATCAGGGAGCGAGAGAGAGAAAGGGATTCGATGTCGAGGGACGAAGAAAGGGATCGTGATAGGTCTCGATCTCAGTATCGACACAAAGACCGGTAATAAACTAAATTCACATTCAGAATTGAGAATCAAGGATGAAATGGGGGGTGAGAAAGTGGTGGTTATCCAAATGTCATCCGTGAGCCACCATTTGGTCGTGTTTGATGTAGCTAAACACCATCACGTGTTCCGATTAACAACAATAGTTTTGATATTTTTTCAGACATCGACATCGATCGAGATCACGGTCCCGTAGACACAAATCCAGGTCTAGAAGTCCAAGTCGACGTAAGAAGAAATCTAGACGTTCCGAGAGAGAACGTTCTAAAGAAGAAAGCGAATAAAATTAAGGAATCATTTTACAAATGCCTGTTGCCATATTGGCACATTTAAGTTTAAAATGCCGAATCTTTTATCGATGTCATTTTTCATATGTTACCATCAAGAATATATGTTGGTACCAGTAATTGTGCAGTTAACAAGGAGTATCTGTAACAAGTTACTCGATCTTGCGTACGATCGCATGATTTTCTTCGATATTTGTTCATATGAAATCTGCATTTTCTAGCCAAGGAATGAATTATAAACAGTAAACAATAAACTCTATCTTTAACGATACGGAAATTTCATTGCTATTTAATATTACTGTACTGTTAGGTATATGCCTATAATTAAGATATAGGCACGGGACATGAAATTGATCGAAATTTGCCATTCAATGTATGGTTTTATATCATAATGTTATTACAGAAATGGTATTTTATAATAATTAAAAGTAATAATAGTTTATTGGTAAATCACTCATGAGTGAGTCAGTTGATCGACGCTCGTGCCGTTTTACAGAATCGGGACTTGCATCGATCGATGCGCACACGTGTTGTTGTCTTTAATTCAATTATACCACAAGTCTTATTTTTTTGCATCAAATCCTCCCATTTTCAATATAATTTAATATCATCATACGTAATGGAAAAAAATGTTACATTTGTACAGCCATCATATATATGTTACATTTAGAATACCGTTAATTCATTATCCTTTTTACTCGAGTGTGTACGTGTGTATGTGTTATGAGTGTATGTATTATGTGTATACAGAAAGATGTTACGTATATTTGATGCATCAGGTATGCCTACTAATGAGTAAAATGCTAATAGTCAAGACAAACTACCGGTACGGTTTCCTACGATTTTAATTTCCTTCTCTTAGAGTAATTTAGAATTTCAATTGTAAATTTTATATTTTGAATTTATCTATTCAAATTAAAGAGACGGTTCAACGTTTGTAATGTAGATCGTTATACGCGTAAAATGTTTCCAGTTGCCATAACTGACAATAAATATGTAAGGTAGGTATGTAGGGGTGTACGAAATCCCGAGCTTTCGGAATCTCAAAATTCAAATTAATCTTTCGATACACGTGCGTATGCTTGCCTCAATTACTTCGTTAGTAGTAGAATGCGATGAGTTTTCTATTAGGGTGCATTTGGACTAATTATTAGATCTTTCCCATTTCAGCAAAATTCAAGCAATAAACTTTTGCTTTGGGGTCAAACTACACCTGCTACTTTAGGATCAAACGTATTAATAACTAAGGTATCTCTTTACCAAAGTGGTTAATTACACAAAACAAAAATACTACTTACTTTTTCTTAATGTTTTGTTTGTAATCGAGCACTTTCTAATTGAACCAATCTGAAATCAGCCCGCGCAAGTATTTATTAATTCGAAGTTCAAGTTCTGGAGACTCGAGGAAATTCGCACACCTATAAAGGTACGTATTGCGTGTAAAAAACAAAAAGTAAAGCAATAAAAAGCACACTTATAATAATCTCATCTATCTAGTATGGTTCAGAGATCTGACATAACTCGTTTAAAGGATCGTTCGTAATTCAAAAACTGTACAGCATCTATTAACGAGTCAATACTTTTATCTTTTCAATAAAAAAAAAAGAAAAAGCATTGGAAAAGACTAAAGGGAACTAAGCTCGACCACAAACAGGAGAACAATATAGGCATAAAAAAAAAGAAACAAAAGTTAGAACACTTAAATGTGGAATGAAAGAAGAACAAAATTATAAGAATGCGTTGGATCCAAAGAGCAAAGCTTGCAAAAAGATGAACAGGAACGTGCAAAATTCTTGTCAATATTTTATTATTATTCTTCTGTTTTTCTTTTCTTTTTAAATTCATTTTATTGTAATAAGTTATCACGACATCTTCTTTTCACATTATATTCAGATTCGAAAATCCTTTTTTTATTTAACTTTCTAGAAAATATGAAATACAATCGACAAAGACGCTAATATATATATAATATGTATATATTTATATATAATAATACCGTAACGACGTGTTACCGTTCCTGGAAATAGTTTTACAATACATATAATATCGGCGGAAACGCTTTTTAGTTTTTTCTTATGCATGGATTCGACAGAACATTGAAACGTAAATGAAAAAGCCGCAAAAACAAAACTCTTTGGACCTGGGCAATCTTTTCAACCGCTACCACCATAAATCGAAATGAAAAACGATATAATTAATAAAATTAAAGAAAAAGATATGAACACGCATATATTGTGTATGTTTTGTATGTTGTAATAATTGAAAACGAAAATAATCGATCAAGAAAGCACAAGAAAGAAAATGTTATACACGAGAAAATGTACGCGTGTGCTTCGTAAAAATTGTGTTTTCCTTTTTCTGTGGAACTTTACGAAAAATTCGAGTACGCCGGCTCTCTACCATCGATCTGTGACTATTTAAAAAAATCTACGCTCTTTTACCAACGGATGTAAGTGTATTACATATTTCTTATTATTTTTTTGTCGTTTTGTTTTCTTTAGAAGGTGGCGGTTTATGGTGGCTCTTTTTTTTTAGTCGCTAATGCAATTTCTTCGTATAAACATGCTGATTCTCGGTTACTTTTTTGCCTCCGGGTTACAACGAAGTATCGTATTTTATTTATTTTTTTTTTTGTTCATTTTTGTTTGTTTCTTTTAATCTACCTCTCACTTTGTTCTGCCTGCATGTGTAAAAAACATCGTCGAAAATGATTCTTCTCGTGGCTATTTCGTCGTTTTTTCTACGTTCTATACACTAATATACAAGTTATGCAATTTATCTCGTTTTTTTTTCCTTTTTCCTTTGAAATCCGTATGCCTGTCCGTCCCACTTATCTAGGTATTTTTTATCCGCTAATATGGAATACATTTCTTCTTTGCTCTTTATGTCCCTCTGCATCTACCGTGTGTGTCCCAGAAGCGTCACCGGCTCGTACATATTGCTCGCGCATGTCGTACGAAATGTAAAAAATGATTTTTATTATTAAAATTTCAGAAGAAACAAAGGCGTCTCTATAGCCGTTGTAAAATAATTTTATAACCAATCCTCGAGTACCTTTTTCTAAGAATTTTTCGGTTTGTTAAGTTTTTTCCCAATCCTCGCCTTTCAGGTATTCTTACATGTAATATACTTCTAAAAATTTTTTTAAATTGCTTCGAATTTTTACATTTAAACGATAAGAATTTTTATATTCATCGAATGTGACAATTCCCAATTAACAACAATGAATTCCTCATCCCCTAATTTTGTTGGGAGAACTTTAAAAGACTAGAGAACGCCTTTGCATCATATTACATTACAGACGCAAGATACTTTCACCGTTTAAGATCGAAAATTACCTCGATAAGCGACAATTTACATTTTAAAAATCGCGTGCAAGTGTATGAACCAGTGAGCGTGGCAAACGAGTGTACGCATACATATATGACATACAATATCTGACAAATATATACGATATATATATATTTATGTATATATTTATAAATATATATATATGTTCAATTAGTCCTGCGAGTCCATGGTTATATTTCGTGTACATATGTATGTGTATCTGTATGTGTGTAACATTGTATGACGTTTGAAAAAAGAAAGATGATTACATTCTGCGATGAGAATAGCGCGCAACTGTACATCAGTCTTAATATCAGGGCGCACCATTCCCCGGTCCACTTCGTCCTTTTTTCATTTTCTTGTAACGAAGAAAGGAACGAAATTTCCTGTTTTTCTGTAAGATTTTCCACTGTCGTTCGATTTACAACAGCTTGCTCGTACACGTATATTTAAGCGCCATGGCAGTTGAAACCGGTGGGTGCGATGACGATGAGCAAATGGGGTGAAAAATGTGGTCTTTGAACCTGTGTGCGCACGTTTGTATATCTGTGTTCGTGTGAATCTGTATTCGTTAAGTTTGTATCTAATTAACACGTTAAACGATGGAAAATTACATATTACAAATTATCGTTTCATTTTTTAACCCTCGTAGAATTAGTCAAATATTAATGGTATTTAGAATTTATATTTCTTCCTTCTGGTATATCCACTTCTGAAGATTAAAGAGTTCAGACAAATTTCAAATTTCCAACTTTAGAGTGTTAACGAAAGATACTTCTTCACGAATACAGTATTAGGATGTACTGTTTGTGTCTGTGTATTTTATATATGTATGTATGTATGTACGATTGAGTGTGTATCATAAGTGGGAGGTCGTCGCAGATCTTTCATATATATATAATACAATTAGCATGTAGTATTAAAATCATATACAATTGTTACAATATTTAAATAGTACTTATTACATATATATCATATACCGATAATTTTCAAAGTTTTCTTTTAGGTATACATATACAGATATATATATATATATATATATTCATATGTATATATATGTATAATCAATTATTTATAGGGTTGCTTAATCGGTTTTTCTTCTTTCGAATCATATTACGCCCGTCCCATCGTCAAGGACTCTTTCCATAATCTCTTTTTCTTCTTTCCTAACATTGTTCGCCAGTAATCTTTAAGAGACGGTGACGTGTGTCCGGGGGGAAGAGAGAAGAAATAGGGGCGAAATAGAGAGAAAAAGATGATTGTATCTAAAAGGTACAAATATCGAAGATTAAAGGGTGATAAATACGTAACGCAATGCGTGAACGCTGTAATTAATTTGCATTATATCTCTGTATACGCTGAATCCACTGGCAAAACTGATTATTTTACGATCACTTCATGATTTCAATTTGAAGTTCTTCCAATTAATTCTGAGGACTAATTTTAATTAAAAGGTTCGCCAATATGCAATTACACATCAAATACAATTTTCGTTTTTAATAAAATAATAAAACAAAATGATATTGTTGCGAATTATATAGTATCATAAAATTTCGTGTATGTTATAAGTATTGAATGTTGGTAGAAAACATGTTAGGTCACAAATAATTGTCAAGCGATTAGTAACAGACGATGCAAAGAGTAACATAAAAGGCATTGTTATAACATTAGTTTCTCAAACAAAAAGACATTGGTATCGGTTATAATTTTAAGTTGTTAGCAAAGAATTAAATGCTGAACATGATAATTTTTATCAAATACATAAACTATTAATCACAAAAGTAATCAATTACAATTCAAACAATTCATGAAAATCAACCTGTTACAAATATTTCTACCATCGCTCGCCAATGTACTCATGATCGTAATCAATTTTCTCCAATTAGTTGAAATTATAGAAACTTGGCGTTGATTTCAAATTTCGATTTAAATAATAGTGCATACGTTAATAAAACACACGAGTTCATTATATACAGGGATATTAATAATACAAAGATGCCCCTTTGACAATAAATTCGACATGAGAGAATATGTTCAATCAATTTCAATATTTGTTAACAAAAGGAAAGAAGTATTCATATTTTGCCTGAGAGAAACGAATGAACCAGTCGATCGTGTCCCTCTTTCTCTCTCTCGCTCTCTCTCTCTCTCTCTCTCTTCTTGTGTTACACAGGCAAGAGTAAGTTCGATACCGTTCATATATGGCGTTACAAATTCCGCGAATTCGGATCCTTTATTAACAAAAAAAAAAAAAAACTGTTCCATTTCTCAGGCGACGAATCGTACGCACGCAGATATATATATATTTATATATATTTATAATCGCACAGAAATTTACAAAAGATATACCAAAAAACCACCGTGTGTACAGAAAATACTGAATCACGACTCGCACTTTTACATATTTTACAACGAGTACACGCTCTCAAGGAACAGGATGTACACGGCTTTAATTCATTTCCTTTTTTATAAGATTCTAAATTTCGCAGACGGATCTGAGGTTCGCACAATCCGTAATGCAGAAACAGAAAAAAAAAGCGAACGACGAAGGAAAAGTACAAGTTTAAAAAGAGTCAAAAGACCAATGTATACGTGTGTACGTGTGTGTGTGTGTGTATCTGTGTGTGTTTTGCACACGAACGTGCGCGTGTTACGTGTAATATACCATTTTTCCATATTTTTTCGCTTTTTTTTTTTATTTTATACATGGTGCCACTTGCAACCAGTAATATTCTCCATTCTCGCGCTATATAAAAAATTTACACTATTTATAATCAAAAATCGTTTAAGAATTTTTTTTCATTCCTCAGAAGCTTAAGTAGAGATGTGTACATACATGTATATATATATACATATAACACGACAGCAATCGGATGGTCAATGTTTCGTGAAAACGATTCGCGTTCAATTTTTCAAATGGAAGTATAAAAAGAAAAACAAAACTACATCTTTCTTTCGCTTTTATCTCAAATGACCAAAATCGACGCTTAAAAGGAAACGTGTCCGTGTTACGTGTGTATAAAGCCTTAAATATGTTTCTCCTTACTCGTGTTTGCATATACATATACATATATACGCGCACGTGTGTATGTATATATATATATTTTTTATAGAAGTGTGAATCTAGCAATCATTAGTAAATAGCAATAATAATAATAAAGGGAAGGTCGTTAATCAAACAATATTGATAATTATAGTAATAATAATAATAATAATAATAATAGTAATAATCATAATAATAATAAGAATAATATAATAATATAATAAAAATATAATAATAATAATTAATAACCTTAGCTGATAAAGACATGAGATTTTGCGTTCAATTTTCGCTTCTGTTATTACATGACTTCAGTTTGTATTTTTTCATCATCATTACTTCCATATCATTGTTTAAACCTTGCTAAACTCGACAGGGATGATATATCGATGCTTTCTATTACAAAAATGAGGGGGATGGTTTAATTCCGACGTTTAATTTACAAATGATGCGCACAATTTACAGAGATGAAAGGAACACTTATCATCCGTTCCTTATTTATTTAAATATCAGTTAAACAACGTGGTATAACCACGTGATCCGCGGTTTTTAACAGCGAGTATATATATCCTGTCGACTGAGGGGGCAGGGACGTGTGCAAAAAAATGTGGCGGTTGGAATGTCTCTGTCTGTATTTATATTGAAATTTCACTCTTTTTCTTCCCTTGTGTTATATCATACATTGTCGATTCTTTCCTTTTTCCCCCTGTGTTTACGGCTACAAAAAACGAGCAGCCTCCTCTCAGCAATTTCCTGTGAATTCAACATCGAATTCGTGTGGGCGAGGAAATTAATCGTTAGTCGCGCACGTTATCATCGTATCTCCACGAGTACTGCTTGAATTAATCAAACAATCGGGTCAGAATGAGGTAAAAAAGGTTAGTTGAAACTAGAGGAACGCAAGATCTCGAATCTTCGAGATCAGGATAGATCGGGAAACTTCGAGCGGAATCGGACAAGATTTGATGCTCAGGATTCTGAAATTTGGTTCAATTTTTCGAAAGTTCTAATCTACCTCTCGACTTGCGCGTTTTTAAATACAGTTTAAAATCTCATTCAATTACGTCCGAAATTTCACGACCAGTCCCAAGATTTCGCCTTCTCGAGACTCGAAACGATCAGCGCACACCTCTATTTGAAACCCGATAAGCATTGCGTTTCACGCATTTTTCTCTTATAAACGTTTGTTTAGTTTTATCTACTTGTAAATCGGTTGCGTTACTAACCGCAAGTAGTCCCCGCGAGAAAAAGAAAGAGAAAGAGAGAAAGGATTACCTAAGAATTTGTCAATTTCATTAATAAATCGTTATTTACAATATTTTACAAAGAAATCTGCTATAATATATATGTTCTTCCTCTTCTTTTTCCTTTTTTTTGCTTGTTTGTTTGTACAAAATCGCGCGCGACAGAGGACCTTTAGTTACTTTTGCGGTTGTCCCTTTCTTTCTTTTCTTTTCTCGTTCCTCTCTTTGTTTGTCCCGTTCCCGTTTTCTTGTTCGTTTAGAATTCTACATATTTAACACCTAAGTTAACAAAATATTATACATTGTACACGGTTAAAATACAATTCGATCTTATCATTACCTAGTCGGTCATACGAGAATCTGGCAACACGCAACGAACTACTTTCTCTGGATTTGGGTGTGTGTTTGTGTTTGCATGTGTGTGTATGTGTACGTTGTTACAAACACAAATGGGGAGAAAATGTGTCGCGCGTACGAGCGTCAAATTTAAAAAACTTGGCGAGATTTTGTACAATCATCGAGGGAACGTCTCGACAAAGAACAATTATTAATATATATATACACATAACTCGTGAAGCAATTTCGATGAAACGTTTTGCTTCGAAAACGCTGATGTTTTTGTTGCTGTTTCGCAGAGGAAATAATCCTAATAACAAAATGCTGCCTCTTCTCTTTATAACCTCAACATCTCTCCCTGTTTTGTTTGCTTCCTCAAAGGATACGTCTTGAACGAATAAAAATCCTACTTACGAAGAAAAGGATTAAAAAAAGAACAAGAACAGAATAACCACGATGAAACATGCAGAAAAGAAGAGCGTCTTTCGGAGACACGATAGAATCGGTGACGCTGTTTCATCGTGTGTACAAATACATATAATTACAATAGGCATGTGCGGGTGCTTTTCGAGCTTCGGGAGGATCGGTTGAACATTTTAGGATTTACCTTGGGATTGACTCGACAAAAACGGCCAATGTCACGTCAATTGTAACTCAAACTTACGAAATTATTCAATAATATTTCGACTAATGTTGACCGTATCAATTTTGAAACAAAAGGGCTTTATTACACTGGAAAATAATATTTAAAAAGTACAGTGTGAAATTTTGAAAATGAAAATATGAGCTATAAAATTCAATTTAAATTATCTGTCACAAGGATTAATAGTTAGCTCGAGACTTTGCCTGATTTTGGTCTAAGTTTCTTGGTCTCCGTCTTTTCCCGAAGTTCGGGTTCTCGATACCTCAAGAAGATCCGCACATCTCTGATAATTACAGACGGGAAATTAGGAACGTAACAAAAAGAAAAGTAACGTTGCATGCACGATATGGAACGAAGCTAACCGAAAACGAGCTAAAGTGAAAATAAAAAAAAATATAAGGGATGTGTGTCCTCCTTCTTTCCATAGCCTTTTATGAATCCCGACGAAAGGAACAAGTGCAGTGTTATTGAAAACAGCTGAGAGGTGCTCTTTCCAACCGTCTTACGTGATCGGTATTATAAATACAATCGAAATACTCAGTGTGTATGTGTGTATGCGTGTATGTGTATATATGTTTCTTAATGTGTGAACGTGTAAAAGGTCAGAGGGGAAAAATGACGCGAAAAAGATATATAGATACATACGTGTTCTGGAAGTTCCTTTTTCCTTCAAAGAACACGTTATCATTTATACAATATACAATGGGTTACGTTTAAATAATCACCGTGTGTGGCCTATGATTATTTAAAAAGAGAAAGGAGGGGTGTTTGGTTATTATATATATATATATACGGTTTGTGAAGGGGTAATTTAGATGAATCCGAATATAAACGATTTCTTTCTTCTAGAGCGTCTCTTCTGTCAAAAATGAATTATTTTACAATAAGAAAAATGTGTACGAGAAGGATTAGAGACCACGTTTAAAATGGCAGGTGAAAAGAAAATGGTACCGTAGCATTTTCGGTACTTGCCGCTAGAGTAATTTTCTGGAATTGTAATCCTTGCATTCTTCGTGTGTTCCTTTCCTTTGATCTGTTACTTTGATTTTAATTATTAGGGATGTGTGCAATTCCGTGTATTTAGTACAGTCCGACTATTAACGATTTTGAGTTGACACTGCACCGATACTTAGAGTATCACTTTGTATTAAAGTCTTGTTTCATAATTACCCTGGAGGATAGGACATATCAATCATATGTAACGAAATTTCTGCAGGTTAACCTTTCCATTCGAGTCCATACATCTCTATCAATTAAACTCATAAGTACAGGATATTATATAAATCAAGGATTTACAAAGATTAAAATTGTAGAAGATCACTTTGGTGGCGAGTGCTGAAAATGCGGCCAAAAACTAATTATCGATCAAACGAATGATGTTAAAAGACAATCAGCCATCTCAGCACTGCAGTTTCTTTTACGACTGCTTAAAAAGCTCGTTCCCACTTTTACGAGGGAACGTTGGTTCTCCGAAGTGTTTTTATATCTTGGTGCAACATTTTTTGAGTTATTTTCAATGCAAATCACTATCAGTAGTATATTAACTCGGCAGCACGTTAGATGATTACTAATAGAAAAAAATGCCACTGCACCTCTAACGTTATTTTCTACAAAAATCGATTTTTTCCGACACACATTTGACCTTGAAATATTTTTGCTCTCTTCACACCGTGATTTCGCGTTGTCCCTGTTCTTGTCATGTTTATTATACAAATCCTTGCGTTTCCTTTTGTTTACCATTTTGCAAAAATAAGAAAAAGTGTTTCTTGTCCTTTTGTTTTGAAATTTCGTTTACTTTCTTCCTTACGTTTTCACGAGTTCAAGAAGGGACAACGAGATATAGACGGCACGCTAAAAATGCATCCTCTTTTTTCCTCTTCGTCTATTAAATTAATGGCGATAGATACGTTGCAATAAATATTACGTAGGTCTTGATACGTGTTTGCTTGATTTTTTCGCTTTTTTTTTTTGAACGTACGACGATCTTCGGAGATGTTATTTTCCACGATGATCGTACGCATTTTACAGAACCTGCGTTGGCTGCTGAGCTGGCGTAGAAACGGGACCAGCAGCAGAAGCAGGTGGCCCAATTGGACCCAGATCACCTCCACCACTCGAAGCACCGGCAGGCGTTGTCACTCCCATCGCAGACGCAGTTTTCATGAAGAACTTCTCTAGTTTGACAATGATGTGCTTGCCGTAGGTGTACTTGCGCAAGCTACCTAAGTGTGGGCGGATCTTGTGCATCAATACTTTGCGTTGAGCTGGTTCTGCCACATCTATCATCTTCTGCACCACGTAATTGGCATACTGATCCTTCATCATGACGTTTAGTGCGCTATTTCGTAAATACAAAGAAAATATTGTACGAATTTTCATAGATTTTACTTAATATAGAACATACTTTAACTGAATCAGACGTGAAAATTGTATGCTTCTAGTTGAAAGCCTTCTACTATTAACAGTTTAAACATCGCTATTTCTAAATACATTTGGTTTATTAAATTATTAAGAGCATATATGGAACAGTCACGTGTACTTACTTATCGTTAAAGCCGCAAACTTCCTCAATGAGTACAGCGCGTTCTTGTCTCGTAGCATGAGTAACGCATTTTTCAACAACGTTACTCGCGAATTTGTGTTGAGAAAGAGTAAGTACTTTACCCCTAACACTGCTGATTAATTGTGTCTTGTCTTCTGGTTTTCCATGTTCTTTAAAACAAACAGAAACAGTTGTTTAAAACCGAAACAGGAAAGAGTTAAAATAATAGGTTCTTGAGATCACTCACCCAGTACGTGCTGGATAACATAATTGCCATATTGATCTTGAATGAGTTGATCAGTAGCAGCGTGTAGCTCTTGAAGGATGCCTTGAGTTTGTTCAGGAGTGCAATGTTCAAGAATACGTTGAATTACTCTACAGCCGTAGGGATGAGTGCTCAACGAATAGACTTGACCAGCGAATGCTCCAATCACAAACTGCAATGCTCGCGGTTCAACGCACTCGATGCATTTCTGTACGACGTGATTTCCATTCTGATCTTTAACACATTTCAGAACGTGTCCATCCAATTCCCGAACTATCTCCTGCTGCTGTTCCGGTCCGATCGATTCAAGAGCCTTCTGAATCACTCTACAGCCGTACATCTGCAGCGCCAAGGGCAGTACGTGTCCTCGGACCTAATACAACGTTTGATAATGTATCAAAATCTACGGTACCTAGCGGAGTGTTAAGAAGCTACTGATTCAGGTAGAATATTATTTTCGATCACAGCGGACAGAATCAGCTGACACGCAAATATATCATCATTTTAGTTACTCTTATAATTTGTAACACTTTTTCATTCGAGTATAAAGGTGGCAATATAACGAGAGTCTACTGTATATTAATATTGGCAAGGTTCAATTTATGACGCTTTAACCCAAATACAGCTTCGTTAATCGATCAAAAAGATAAAAATGTCTTGGCAATATTCCCAAAAGACACAAGTCACGCCCATGTCTGTAGCACAACCTATCAATAGAAACAAATATTCATAATTACTTTTTGAGCCAGAGTAGATTTCTGTTCCGGTGTACCAAATTCGAAGAACTTTTGAATAACATAATTCCCAAAGACGTCGGTCATCAATGAGTAGGCAGAGGTGAGAATCTCTTGAAACACAAGTTGCTTCTCGCTGGCTGAGGCACGTTCTAATTTCTGCTGAATGAAACGGGAACCATGCTGATCTTGACTGAATTCGACTATGTGATTGGTTAAATCACGCAGCTGAAGACTCGGGAATCTGAAACAGGTGAGAAGCAAGCTCGTAATTCGATCTGAGATGCAACTCTTAAATCGTGACTCGCGAAAAACCACATACCGGTTATTTCTGAAATCTTCCAACAAACGCGATCGTCCTCCAGCATTTTTGTCACCGATGCTAGTGGTACCACCGCGGCCAGGTTTGCCCACTAGGTTAGGGAAGAGGGAACTACTAGAGCCGAAAACTCCATTAGCAGTTAAAGCTGGAACTGCACTGGCACGGAACTTAGCTTCAGCGCCAGGAGCAGCAGATACACGACTAGCTCCGCCGACCAGTCCGCCTAAAGACCCTCCCAGAGCTGGAGGTGGTGTTAAGGATAATCCTAATGGGCTCGGTGATGCCGTTACCGTACCTGTAAATGAGATCATACAACTGTAGATAAGTATACTTAATGCAAGACACTGTTTACCAAGTAGCGTGCTTCACAGAATTTTGAGGATTCTTGAAAGGAATTGTTGAAAGAGCAAAAGTGATCAACGTTGGTACTTAGTAGGATATATGAACCATTAAGGGATATTAAGGACTGACTTTCTAACTTAATGCTTCAAAAGATTTCAAGTCTACATCTATAGTACTAAACTTGGGAACACTGATATATGGTCATGTACGATGATGCCAACCCTTGGTAAATGGAACTGTCGGGGGAGGATTCTGTCACTTGTCAAACGCACTTTTGTGCTCCTCAGACCTAGTTTACGTCGGTAAAGCTTGTCGTTTGTAAAGTAGGATAGCACCGTGACAGGTCAATTGTATTCCTAGGAATATATTCTCCGATTGCTCTAAAATTATGACCTAGGTTGCATCGGTGAAGTAAGTATTCGACGAGCAGATCAACCAAACTAAACTAAACCAAGAGCTTACGTAACGCAAACTAAGTCTTATCATTGCACGTGACTGTACAATAGTAAACAGTGTTCTACACAAGGAGTCAGTACAACGTTATAACTTAAAGATTCCTACCAAGAGCTCCATAACTCTGAGGCCACTTGGCCCTGCTATATTCCAAGCTAGGACTGAAAGCAGAAGTGTTTCTATCGAACGAGTCTCTTCGGGCAGTCGACGAAGCTCCAAGACCCAGACCTGTGAACAGAAAACACGCAATTGAAGAACGGACGTTCTACCACCAATCTGATTTCAAGATAAAGCGACTGCTAGAAAGGATAATACATTCAACATATGGTGAATAAAATGACAAACGATACGCTCACAAAGCATGCAAAATATGTATATATAAATATATTCTCAGTCGTTATGTACAAAAGAATCGAGGACACCGCCAACGCCTGAAATAATTGAAAAGAGGAGAGACAGAAAGAGAGAATCGTCTGAAAGATTCTCTGTTCGTTGGCTAGGAAAGTGTACCTGTGCTCTGAAGCTGAGCAGGCGAGCCCAGTGCTCCCAGAGGAGAGCCTCCGTATCCTAGCGCCGCTAAACCCGCGGCTAGTCCTGATCCTTGTTGTTGAGCCTGTTGCACCGCGACCGCTTGAGCTTGTGCAGCTACCACTGCTGCAGCACTGCACGCCGCCAGACCTGCACCACAAAAGCCCGCGACCCACACACGCTCTTAGTTATTCAATTAATTAGCCGTACATTACCAACCTCACACCGTCTATAAAAGCTGTAGTAACAATCACGTGTTCCACAAACAGCAATAATAACAATAACAACACATACACAACACGCAACACGTAGTACTGTACAACGAGGTGAAAAGTTGACTAGGACGGCATAAGGGTAAGAGGGGTTTGATCCTTTCACTTGATTTCATCTTTGATGCTCCCGAAAGGGAACACATTCGAGCGTGTTAAGCTTGATCAACGCTTAAACCATGACGATGCAGCACACGATAACGCGTGATGAGACAAATAGCGTCGACAATGTCCACAGTACATATTGTTGGAAGTTGAATGTTGGTAGCTACTGGTAATATTGACTAGAGGTGGCGTTATTGGTAGAATGGACCGTTCATAAAGTTGAGTACTGATAGGATTGGCTATTCGTAGCGCTGTTTGAAAGGATTGATTACTGGTAGCGTTATAGAAAGGATCGATAATTAGTAACGGTAACTGTTGGAAGGGCCGATTATCAGTAGCAGCGATCATGGGGCACGCGATATTGTTAGATTGGATATTTAACGTTGATTGTCTACAGCGTTCTCCGTGAATAGCATTAACTATAGAGTGCACTCCCACCCCTTCCATTAACCAACTTTTCATCTCTGCACAGTACACGTTTTTGTTCTTTATCGACAGATCGATTTCGTTATTGGGTTTGACTTTATATTTAGTTACCAGAGGTTAATACACGGTATGTAAAATATACACAGGGTATATACAGACGAGTTATTTCACGGCGTTAATTATGGCCAGTTTTGAAAGTTTTGTCGATATTTGTATGTGCCATGCATGTATCGTATAGACGTACACAGGAGGATGAAGAGAGTATTTGAACAGCGGTATGTTCATGGTTAACACTTTGATGATTATTAAGCTTTTGCGGCATGAATTTCTATTTACCGTATTAGCTGATAATTACAGTTTGAAAATTGGTTATTCTGTAATGTACATACATTAGAGAAGGATTTTGAATGGCCGTCAAAGTGTTGAGACACATATTGTTTGTGATACACATTTTTACAAAATACCATATGTATATATAATTGAAATCAGATCACATGCAATATAGGTATCGATTGATGAAAATAAATTCTTTTTACACATTAAATACACACTGACTCATCCTGTTCGCGCATTTTATACATAAAGTTCAATCAAAATCTTTATTAGCTGTAAACATAAGGCTGTTCGAATACTTTCGTGCACCTGTGTGTACACGGACTGTTGCAAAAATAATGAAACGAAATTTGAAATGTTCCACATTCCACTTTACATGTACAGTGCATTTATTATTCAAAATCAAAGACTATTATCCTCTAATTTCGTGTTTCAAATCAGTATAATCCGTCTTAAAGAAGAATAGCTACTATATTTGTAGAATATTTAGAAAATTTCATTATTTTTGTACGAGACATATAACACATGTCGTTTCTGACATGGAAAAAAGATAAATTTCTATACTTTATCTATGGAGACAGAAACCTACAAGTATGGGAACACTAGAATAAAATAAAATGTTACCGAATAACTTCGTCTCTCTTAAATAAAAATAGCTTATTCTAAAGTCAGTTTTTACAGATAATTCACGACGTGTCATTCTTTCATCAAATGTTCAAATGTATTTATAGACATGTATACATGTTTTATCAGTGAAAATAAATAACAAATATCTACAATGGCGACAGGCATGTCTGAATATACGATTACAGTTTCTACCAAACTAATTGAATCTTACCCAAACATTCTCCGGGTGTTGCATTACTGTGCGACGTTGGTGTCGGTTGTGAATAAAGACTCGGTGGTGGTGGAGCTGGTGGTCCTGGCGGTGGTTGTGACGGAGCTCTGTTTACCAACACCGGTGCTGGACTGACTAATCTCATGGGGGCTGCTGCGGAGCTTAAGCCACGGACCCCTCCCATCAATATGGAACCGTTTTGATCATAATACGCTGGTATCACCTGATATTGGCCTTGAACCTGCAAGAATAATTTCATTTTTTGTATCATCTCAAAACAATCAGACTTCCTTTAGAAATACATGTAAAAAATTAACGATTCATGACTTATTATTTATCAACATCGGTGACAAATTATTTATTAGTGTTAAATTATTAACGTAATTTTTTTCATAACAGGAGCTCTAACTTCTATAATCAATCAGATTTGAACATTGGACAATTATAGTTTTCTATGACTCTTTCCATAAGTGCAACGATTAGCGAATGACCTCACCATCTTGTAACAATTATACTTTTCACAGTTCGAATGCTCGTTAAAAATTATACGCTCGCGATGTTTACCCTCGGATGGTTCTGGGTTAAGTGTCGAATAGTCAATCACAGCCCTCTCACCAGAAGGCACCCTCGCCTTCCCCACCCGGTGTTCAGGTCCTCAAGGAAAAGTGTCGCTATTCTTTCAAGCAATGAAACGACGGATTGCTTTACCATTTCCAAACATTCCCCTGCCATTTTCCAAACAATCAATCCTATAACACTCGATAGCTACGTGACTGCGAGTCACCAGCCATCGTTGGACGTCTGGATTGCCCATTCTTATAAGCACCCTCTCGAGTCACACGTAGGATAAATCCCTGCCATAAATCGTACAAAAGGAAAACAGTGTCGGTTAATTGGATCCGACCCTTAAAAATAAACTATTCCTAACACGTGAAACGGCGAAAGCCATTCAATTCTCGTTGCCGAGCAAACGTGACAATATAACGAGTTTACTGCATGTAAATAAGGATCCGCCAAGGGTTGCACTTACGAAACACCTGAAGCCTTGCAAGGACCTTTTTTTGAAAACACAATAAAACTTAAACTGTCAATATTTCCAAAATAGTTTCCACTATTTCTAGAGTGGTATCGAGTATCAAATAATGCAGAGTACAAAATCTATAATTATACAAAGCTTCAACAAAATTGGGGATTCGAAGGTGGTTCTCCCGTTGAGTGATTCTTAAACTGTTAGATATTCAGACAACATTTTAGTCTCGAACGTGCCAATGTTGCATATTCTAAGCGAACCGAGGCGATTGCTAGCCCATTTCTCGTTAGCTAAAACCGTCTCCTGACAATAGGATTTATTTCCAAACACGTGCGCCCGAAACAACGTCTGTGTCTCCTGTGCTGATTCGAGAAACAGACTAATTAGCTGCTTACTGTCTGTGCCAAATTATTTGCAGTGTCTTGGGCGGCGGCTGCTGCCGCTGCGGCCGAGGATGGTGTCAGTGGTCGCCTGGGTGGTGGCGGAGCCGCAGCCTGAGGAGGTGCTTGCGGCAGCAATCCAGCTGGATAAACCCATGGCGCGACTCCATAATACTGTGGTACCACTGGAGGTGGTGCTCCAGCTATCAGTGCACCGACGTACGGTTCTTGGCCGCTGATCACGGTATAAGGTGCCGTGGGAAAGTTCTGTTGTTGTTGCTGCTGCTGTTGTTGTTGGGCCTGCGACGCAGCCAAGTATTGTTGCTGCTGTTGTTGCTGTTGCTGTTGTAACAATTGCAGTTGCTGTGGCGTGGCTCCTTGTGGCTGACTACGAAATAGTTGCTGCAACAGAAACAGATGGAAACGTTTAATTTGTTGTTGTTTTCTGGTGGGTTGCGTGTGGGTCTTTGAGTCGTTCTAAACGTTAGGAGAGGTGTGGTTCGATGGACTGTAATTTCTACTCCTTGCAAGCATTTATTTATTCGCTTTTTAATTATTATACGCGAAATTCTTTCGACATGGAATTTCAGAGATTATGTCATCGAGATTTGTTCTTTCATTACGGTAATTATGGAGAACTTGTATAGATAGCACTGGGTTTGGTGGGATTAATGCGAGGGGCATTAGCTGTAGTCCTTGTACTTAATGCTAAGGAGTGGACTACCCATGATACAAAAATTTATTAATTCCCAAATATACTAATAAATTTCGAAACAAGAATAGTTGGCGATACAAATGACGGTAAACTTTGTACAGTCATATCTACTTTAGTCCATCAAATGTTCTATTGTACTTAAATTCGTGTAAGCAACACGCTCGAAAGATGTCTATTATAATATTTTAAAACACAGTTTTGCAACATTCAGCCAACCATTGTGTCTCGCAAATTTTCAGCAAAATATAAGCACGCTAACAGTTACAAATAACGTCAGCCGGTGTCCACGGACTTAATTTATTAAACAATGTTTGATCGTTCAGCTAGAGAGTCGGGCAAAATTCCAATCACTGGGACAAAGATTAAAACGTCGAAATAGAGCGCGACAGGTTCGGTATGTCGTTGAATTCATCTTCGATGACAGCGAACAATGACGAATATATCTCTAGCCTCGTAGCGCAACGTTTTATATACCTGGATGAAAATTCAGCTGGGCCAGGTTCGACGATCGAAGTACGCGAGAAAGAAAAGGTAAAGTAGAGAGTAGAGGTACAACGGTGTAAAAGCAGCATTAAAGTTGACGACTAAGGCCTGGCATGGCTTGGCTTGGGTCGTCGACCCCCTGCGGACGTTCACCGACAACCGTTCGCCTCTATGTTACACCGGTACTTGTTCTGGACTCTAATTGACCGACAAACGTGGTACGGTTTGACCGTGGCGGGACAAGCATCAAACGAGAGAGGGCCAAGTCTGGTCCGCCTCTGTCTTTCTCTTTGTTGGCTTCTTCTTTTGCTCTTGAGTCTAGCCACGATGCTTGTTGCCTCGATAACTTTTCTGAAGCTCCGATAAAAAAAATACGGGAATTACCCGAGGTTCTTTCACAGTCGCTTTTTTGATGGTATTAGAACTTTGTTACTGATAATGGTGGAAGACGACTCTCGAATTCTCGGATTTCCAAAGGTTCACATTTCTCATGATTCACTAAGTCTCAATATTCTTTATTCGTTTTTGCACTCCAAAAGTGCATTATCGTCAAGTTATGATGTCACAACTGACCCAGAAGAAGAAAAGCGACCTTAATCGTCGGTAGTAAAAATTCATCGAAACGGACATTTGCGATCTAGGTCCATTTAGAGCTGTAATCTGGTGAATAGAGTCTCGTGCATCGTACATATTCAATTTCTTATTCTTCCGGCCATACATCAACAATTGTGTTATCTAAAGAAGCATTCGAAGAGACACACGGCGACACGAAAGCGTTAATTGTTAGACGGAGTCGCAAATAAATTGGCTGTCGACGCTTAATTCGTCGAGTAAGAGGTACGTTTACCTTTGGATAGGCAATTACCGTGGTGCTCGTTACCGAAGGGAGAGGAGACCACCTACGACTTTTTTCCTTCGTGCTATCATTAACTTTGACCATAAAAATGATCTCCCCGGTCCTTTAACGAAGACAACGATCTGGTAAATAAATAGGCATTGTCTGGACAGGTTGTTGGCTCCGCGAGAGCGTAGAAACTTGAACCATTCACGACACGCTCTAGCCCTCTCGAGGCAACGATGCGTTTCGGGTATTAACCTCTTCCGGAAGCAGCTCGAGCATCAACCAAGGCCACGGTTACGTTTCGTGATTATTTCATGCGCGAACCTTTCAACAGGGGCCCCTTTTTCCCAACCTTTGTAAGGAAAAGACGTAAAAACAAGGGAATCTTCGCGGCCGCCGAGTATTGTGCAAAGTTCGCTCGTAACCGTGATATATTCAAGAGCAACAGGGGTCATTTCTCGCGTGAAAAGTAGAAATGAATTTGTTTCGTCGAATAAGAATACAGCGAAATCACTTTATCTCTCCGCGAATCGTTGGTTTTTATCATTAATTTATGCGTAAGTGTTGCGTTAACACTTTCAAAGCCGACTTTTTTTCGTAATTAAAGGAATACGTTAAAGTGTTTATGTAACAGGCAGATTAATACACAGAATTTCAGACTGAACAGATTATTGCGCAATGTGCACTGACACATATGTCGAAAAATTTTATTGTACGTTTTCAGTTTGAGAGAAAAAAAGTGTTATATACATCGTAGGGTTTGAAAGGGTTAATATGGGATGACCGGGTTCATTGTTAAAACAATGGATGAAAAAATCCGTCAGACGTAACCGAATAGCGATGCACGCGTGATACTCTCCAAATATTTCGAACGTCGCATATCTTCCCGCAGTTTAAGGTCGAATAAACTTGAAAAACCATTTCCTCTGTCGCCCAATTAAATTTTCCAAACGTACGTCACAAATGGATCGGAATTGAAACAATTTCAGTGACTTCAATACAATCTCTGGTCATAAATCGAACGAGTAACGATACGCAATGCAGCGCCACAATTTTTGGCCAGGATAAAAGAATGCGAAACTGTCCAAAAAAAAAACCCAATTTGTGTCAACTTTGATCCGTGCATACGTACGGGAGAGTCAGTCTAACCGAAGTCCATTTTTGTCGCTGTTCAAACAGCAACACTTTTTATATAAAAATCGATTGACTGAAAGAACGGACTCGTTAATCGAGAACAGATATCGTCAAAGTGTTAAGAATTGTTCGATTTAAACTAATTTGGTTGAAAGATTAGCTATGAAAAAAGGTATGAATAACGGTGATTACGAGTAGCGTTGATCGTTGATAAGGTTGAGTATGGATTGGGCGATATCGAGTGATCGAATGTTATGTCGGCGGCGATGTGGGTTGAACGGCAGCGAAAGAGGCGAACGAAAAATATGTCATGCGTACGTAATACCGAGCTTTGTTCTAAAAGGGTTAAGCATCGTCAAGAGCGCAGGATTATCCGGTTAAACGACGAGTGCCAGATTACTCACGCGTATTTATTACGTCTACGAGATGATTAATACAACACCGCTATCTTATCACCGTTCGAGCGCAGGGACACCTCGGGCATATCTGTAAGTTGGGACGCGACGTGCCGCTCTGACCATCGTTTATCGTCGAATAGCGACGACCGATTAGGTTTCAATTACTTAACGAGGCACCGTTTTTTCATCGTTCCAGCAACGGGTCGATTAACAACAGCTTGACAAAATACAAAGGGATCAGTCGGTCGGTGTCGTCGAAACGGCGTGGCTTGTGTCACGCAGGAAGCAGGAAAGCGAGAAAAGAACGGTTTGAGAGGCCACTCAATTCACGGCACAGTTTTGAATGGAGTTGCAGCAGCCAGCCACCATTACCGCAGAAGTCATTAGTGGCCTCGAACGGGAAGAGCTGAAGCGAACGGCTAAATGGAAATCACGGTGATTGCGTTTGAAAAGGGTGGAAAAAAAATGGGGTTGAAAAGCGAGGGAACATACAGAGAAGCCGGGCAGAGAAAAAGAGAGAGAGAGGAGAGAGAGAGAGAGCCAGGGAGCATTTGATTTTGGCAAGGGTGGATAACAATGCAACCGGGAACATTGTCGTAGGTGAGAAAAGAGGGCCGGCCGTCGGCCGGGATACGTTCCTGGAAAGCAGCGTGACTCACTCTGTTGAATACGTAAGGTTTCCGCCGCCGGCTTACAGATCCGCGCGCTGCAATACCAGCCTATTGATTCTTCCCTCTACACTCGAGTATCTACGCTCAAGAGGAAATATCTGACGGTGAGTCGACCGTGACAATCGTTGCCAGATTTGTCGAAAACCCCTCATGGAACCGTTATACGCGCGTCCTTAATCGCTCGCGGCATTCCACTCTATGGAACCAGCTCCGATACGCTCTTTTCGCCGCTCTTCGATAATCGAACGTTGATCATACGCTCCTACGAACTTGATACCACCAATTAATTATCCGATTAAAACGATTCTTTCATTCAACGGTGACTGACGCGTCCCCGACTGACAGTCCAATGTTCTAACATGGAAAAGTATACTCGACAAATGCGAGGACAGATAATTAAAAATCATCCTGTGAAAATGAGAAACTAATTTTTGATCACTCGCGAGTTTGGAAGAACACGGTCAAAAATAACTGTTAATCCTTTCGGCGTGATCGGAGTGCGCGTCCTCGAAAATGGACTCTTAATTACGATGAATGTGTATATAATGTACGCCGGTGGAATTGGCGGAAAGCCCGAAGTTCGATTACCAACGCAAAGCGGTCCACCGCGTAATCAATGATATAAGAACCATTAAGCAAGAGATATTCGTTACTAAATCCTTCGCAAAGCGGTCGTGAAAACGGGTTTACCGTGGAACAGGTTCAACGAACTTTCGAGAGTGCTCGTTTGACTTTCAAAACGGCGTGCCAGGAATGGTTACTTTAACATTTACTACGCGGGAACCACATTTGCCTTTCTTGCGGCTACTCGAAACGATGCTTTCGATCACGGCCGAAATTTCGACCGCCGATTACGTTGGTCGACGAAACAATCGACGAAAGAAAGAACACGAACTTTTAATCCGTTTCAGACTGTTCTTTTACCTCCGAGTAGTAGTAGTTCGGATTAACGCGGCCGCAGTGGAAATTGCCGTATGTGGTAAGACACATAATACCTCGTCAAGTAGAATTAGCTGTATGTAGTCAGACATACGATAATATGGATCCAAATGATTTTTCAATGCTTCATTCTACTACTTTGAATCGGTAATATAATCTCGACGGATCATACTGTTCTTATTACTAGAAATATACAGATCTGGGGATATAAGGATCAGACCTGTACGGGATAGGATAATAGCGATGTAGGCAAATTCGGATCTATGTAGATCTGGATCTAGAGAGACTCGGAAGGGAGGTAAAGAGATAAGAATCTACATTCAACCAAATTATATTGATAGTCGGCAGCTGTGAACTCAATTTGTACAATAGTGTCCCAAGGAGTGTTAAGCAACATTGTCAAGCGACTTTCTATTTTACGATCGCAGTTGCTACTGTCAGAAGGAACAGAAAGACTCGGGAGAGTCTTTCAGAAACACGGCCGATTTTTTCTCCGGTTTCATAGCGGAATAACCGCGAGGTACAATCGAGCTCGCACTTTCGAGGAGGGAAGAGAAATCATTCGAACAGTGGGCGAGCACGGTGTGTTCGCACCGTGATAACTTTGTCGTTAATAGCGTTCCCTCGGCTGCGCGTAAACGCCGCGAAAGATCGATTGTAATGCAGACATCAAACACGGGTCTCGAATCGGAGCATGCATCCGCCAGCAGCGTTTTATCGTTTCCCATTGTCACGATCGCGAGAAACTTTGATAACGGCACGGATATACAGCGTACGGCTGTATCGCGGCCCGTCGGCGTGTCTCGATAACGTATTTTAGTTTCGCTGACACTACGCCATCGCGAACATTCAATTCGCCGTGCGCGTTATGATTTGACCGGAACAACGGCGAACGTTTGACACATTTATTCGCGTAATCTGATGCGCGCCGCGATTCGGCCCACGAAACGTGCCGATAGATGCTTATCTGGAACGAGGGGTCAATATATGCGGCCACCAATTACTCTCGACCGTTGGATGGATGACTTTGCTCGTCTAAATATCGCTGGCCGGAGTAGCAGTAATTAATGGGAAGAACCATTAACCTTGAAGCTGCTGGAAAGGCTCGCGAGATTAACCTTTTACCGGTTGAATTTATTTTACCTTCGTTCTCCGATTGATTTTTCACCCGTCCGAGCACTTACATGTTTGTTCGCGCACTGGACGGCCAGAAGTAATTAAACGATTTCAATTAACCGTCATTTCTCTGCTGGACTGTAACGTCGATTGTGATTTGTTAACGCGTTGAATGCAGCGCGGGAATCATAAATTTAATGCATTAATGCCTCCACGGTTCGCGCGTTACTCTTTATACGCGGTCGTATTTTAGGCGGACAAAAACGAAACAAATCAATTCCATAATACAATCGATTCTTATTATATTCGTTACGCGCAGCGGCGAACAATTCTTGGCGATATATCGAATTCAGCCGGAAATTGTTCCCTTCCCACGAAGATTACCGTACGAGCATATTTTCTGCAAAGTTAGTAATCTATAAGCGTCATATGTTCCGATCTCATTTACCGTAAAATTCGGTACAATCGTTACGAGAAGAGGTTCCATAACCGTTCAGGGGCTGATACAGAACCTACAGAATAACGGTTATAGGACTGATACGAGAGCTGATACCGTAACTTAAACATACACGCTCTGAAATTTAGGTTCTTCGTAACAGTTATCCGGAATAAAGGTTTTTCGCGCACGTTCGAGAAGCTTTACGTAACGCGTTGGAAACGTTTATTTTTCAATTCGTCTAAACTCGTCGTGTCACAAGCGGGCACGATGATGGAACACCATTAGCGTGCGCTATCATAGTGATAAAATGTCACTAGGTGAACCCTACCGTAGCGAAACAGTTCGATAGCGGCGGAGCGTGATGCGAGGCTCGTAAACGTTCGTTCAAGGTTGATATTCAAATTCGCGGCAATCAAAACGAATTAATGGCGTTGTTCGCCGCGAAACGTTAATAAATTTCGCAAGAGATTCGTCTTGGCAGGTGTGTGTGCGTTATTCGAGCCTCTCCGGTACGTTGAAGCGACTTCGCCGCTTAGAATCAATAATAACGCTCTCCTAGGAGATATGGTAATGTGCAGGCCGAAATCTAGATTCGCTTCAATTCAGCCTGGCGGAAAGTTTTACCGGCCAGTTCCACCGTTCATTACCGCTCGCAGATGCATGAACGTTTCAGCTCACACGTACACGTGCACACACGTCCCTATCGAAAAGTTTCTGGACACGGTTGTAAGCCGTTGCCGTTTGCAGCCACGTTAGGATGGAAACGCGAGGAATTAGAGATCTGCGGGGACAGAGCTTTGTATAGAAAGGTGTTTCTGGAATAGTTGCTCAAACATTACCGGTATAATTCGCGTGTTCTGACGACGAAGAAAGGCTATGTTTAATTAAATTATCCGGGAAAGGCTGCGTCTAATTTAATAGAGTATTTAGACGAAGCGTATTGCCGCTAAAAATGCGAAGCTTCCCTAAGCTTTATTCGGTAACAACTCTTGACGATTTTTAAATAAATTACTCGAAATAAATTTTCGAATTATTGGAAGACTGGCGATTCGTATCACGACGGGGGTTGAACGTGTTTCTATTTCATTATGTTAGATGGAAACCGTGGAAAATTAGAGATACACAGGGACAAGTTTAATACTCCCGAGCTCTCTGGGCTATCGTTTCGTCGGCGAACGATGTGTGTTAGAATACGTAATTCTCGAGACACGCGTGACATTACAAGGCCAACGGCGTCGTGCCTCGATACTTGCAACCCATTTTCAAGTTAGCTTCGTGACGTCAACATCGATCGTGCATCGGAGAGCACAACATTTTAGTTGAACAAAAGAGCCAGGATCTTTACAGATGAAACTACCAATTATTCAGGATACGACAGTTTCACGTTTCCAGTACTTTAGCGAATCTACATCGATGGTACCTTGAAACAACATTTTTTTCGAACCGATGCTAACGAAGATTTATGCGTGTCAGCGGTCAGACTCGAACTTCGAGAGGAATCTCGATAAGGTTGACGTTTATGAATCGACGATTTCACGGCCGATAAAAGCTGGCCAAGGTAGGTACGAAGAAAACAACAATCGTGACACAGAAACTGGAAAATGGAAAATGAAGCATATCGACGGGGAGCGAGTGAACGACGAAGCGGAATATTCGTGCAACCCGGGTCTTGTTTGCGTGAAATAAAAAGAGTATGCGGGCAAATAGTGGAGAAGCCCGTTACTTAACCGCTTCGGAGCACCGTTAGCTCACCTGACTGCGTGTACGGAATATACAGGGTGTCTTCGTGGCTCGTGTTACGTTTCCTGTTCGATCTTCTTCAATAAAAGAACAAAAACGCGTCGATTTTCCAGCCTGAAACTTCTCGATCGAGTCGAAACACACTCCAATTATATCACGCGCTGTTAATTACCAGAAGGACCATCGCCGATCGGGTTTTTCAACCTGTCCATACGCGAGCGTTAATTAAGTCGAACGCTTCTGAATAGGACTACTTGCGCGTATCTACTCTGAATTCCACCGCTGATTGTTTTCCAATGCGGTTTACGATCCGGTTATTTCGCTTTTGAAACGTTATCCATCGATGATCCGTTTCTTAACGATTGAAATATACTTGTAGATCACACCGCGTTGATAGTTTTCCAAAATTGCGAAGGTATCACGTGGTCGGAAACTACTAGATATATCACCGTGATCGTGCTCCCATTATCCACAAATTACCGACAGAAAATTTGTTCAACATTCACGGAATATGTAGCTGTCCATAAAGCTTCGGCAGAATCGAACCGTATCGCACGCCATATGATCGTTTCTCCCAGATTAATTAATTATTCTCTCGGTTAATCGTAGCGCACACACACGTACATATCGTCTGCACGCGATTTCACGTCGCGGAACGAACGTAAACCGCGTGTTACGGTCAATGAGAACCGGACTGGAATACTGGCCAAGTTCGTGACTCGGTCAAATCTGCATGGAAAAGAGACCAGTTTTTCGCTACTTTTACCGATCAATTCGGATCTTGATGGCCTAGCGCATCGAGATACCTCGCTGAAAGAGCCGACCAGTAATTTCAGGAAGCGATCGACGCCTGGAAATCGTCGTTGCAATCGGACACCTCTCGACCCTTGACCTCTTTTCCATCGAAATGAATCCCTGAATTTCGATCGTCGTTCTGTCACGAATCCGCCTGGCGAATATAGGCGAGCCATCGCCTCCAGGGAACGAATAATTCCTTCGACTTTGTATTCGTCAGACCCCTTTCTCGCCGTGTTATTTTTTGCACCTTAATTGTTGCTCGATTGTTCTCGATGACTATCGAACCAGTTTTAGAAGCGGAGTTCGTACAAAATATCTTTCATCTTTACCGCTCGATACTATTTTTTAACGCTATTAGTTGAAATTAGGTGTTAAAGATCAACAAGTGATCCCTTTCATTATCAAAGCTGTTGTCCATGAGTGACCGAAACCATCGAGTGTTCGACACATCGTAAACTTGCAAAAGTTGGTCGTTAAAAATTGCTCCCGATAAAAAAGCGCCGCTTAAAACTGCACTACTTTGATCTGGTTTTTATCGATATAGAAGGGCCGCTACGAAGACAAATTAACGGATTACACTGTTATAAATCGTTCAACTAACCGTAGACGCGATCACCTGCTCCGTTTCCCTTCAGAAATTGAACGAGGGATAATCCTCGGGCGTATATAAAGAACTTGGAACGAGCGTATAAGCAGATTTTGCTCACGGTCGGGACTACCCACGTGGAACCGCCGGTTCACAGGTGGTATATCCGCTAAATCATTTTTTTCTTTCTCTTACGTTTCTCGGGTGACACGGGGAACGTCAAGTTTTCATGGATCGTTTGAAGGCTGCGGAACGGTACAAACCGTGAACAAGGAGAGCCTGGGTCAATTCGATCGATTCCCAGTGTCTGGAGAACCGGTTTCTACCGATGGAACATTAACACCAGCGGTTCTCCGCAATCGGGCCCATCGGACGGGTTCGATCCCGTGATTTATACCCGGCAACTGCGAAAAGATTCCGCTCGCTTAGAAAGTCAGCATCGCGTTATCTGGAGCGATACCTCCCTAAGTCAGCGTTACACTTTTGTTTTTGCTACACATTTAATAAAGCAGATATATCTGTAATTCGAGTAATTAGACTGTGAATATCTTGTGCGGATAAACAAGTTCAAAGCGATAAGGAGTATCTACTTCGAAGAATCTCGATTAGATTTTTCAAAATATACGACTTCTACGAACATCGTAAGTAGGACCCACGTACGAGGAAGTCTTGCCGTATCTAACATCGAACGAATCGAACACGGGATGACGAAACACGCAGGATGAAGCTAATTCCTCGTCGACTCCGTACACATCGATACGCTACTTTGTTGTACCGTTAGCTGAAAGAGACTTTTCGAATCCCAGGCAGAGCGATTCATTCGCGAGACATACACTCTTCGTGGGACTATCCACGTTACGAAAAAAGAGAAGAAACATGCATGTAGAACGGATTCACAATTATATCGAGCCAGCTACTTCATAGACTCGCAGAGACTCTGGCTGTCGAAACAATGGCCATTGTAAGAGTCTATCCGTGGCCTGCGCTCGCACGAACCGCTTTTCCCGTTATAGGCGTTAGCCTACTTGCAAAATTCAATTAAAATAAACTCTCTTCGCCGCGCGATACACAAGTTTTATTCCACGGATGACGAATGACCCTTTGTTGCGCGAGGGCGAAGCAAAAACTGGAGTGAAATAACTAGATCGGTAGCATCGGATACACGTATAATGGCGGTGTCATTTTAAATATTAATCGCCAAGCTGAAACGCGACAACTCGCGGTGATATAACGGGAGCTTACGTGGCGCAACTTCGAACGTTTCGTTCCTAAGTCTCGTAATTTACTTACATTCGCGAAATAAAGGGAGCTTTAATAGCGCAGGGTGGGTGAAAAAAGCGAACAGGAAGGAAGCGAGAGAGAGAGAGAGAGATATGAAGGTAAACTCGCGTGATAAGGGTTGAAGCCACACCTTGATACCAGATACCATGCTTCGTGGTAGCTTTTAGCCAAATGACGCGGATTTTATTATTGGATGGCCTTTAAGGGTGCGGCCGTGTTACCCTGGCGCAGTCTAATGGACCGTTAACTAGCCCCACCTTCCTGACGTGTTCTTTTTTATTTTTCACGCGACACCCGTTATGCGTCACGACGAAACACCGATCGACCTTTGACACGCGAGTTCCGTAATACGCGGAAAACTCGCTAACGAGGATTTTATTTTGTGAATTCTTAATGCTCTTCGTGCTTGCGCCCGCATTCGGGATTTAACAAATCTTCAATAATGCGCAACTTTTCGTGCACGCACTTAATTTACAAACTTTTGTAAAACGCGAAAACCTGCTGTCCGAGTTAATTTCTCTAACATAAACAAAGGGAACTCCTTCCTGATATTTGCACTAAGAATACGATCGATCGTATCGTTTAGATCTTTCGTCGTCAACTAAATGCTTAATCTTAACAACGGTCGCGCAAAAAGAGAATTCCTGAAAGATCGCTCGCGAAAGCGTGTCGGAAGTAATTGAACGGGATCGCCACCCAATGATCGCGAGGAGATTGTAAGAAAAAAATTTCGAAAGTAAATACACGGGACAGCGAATTTTGTCGTCGGAACGCGAACAAAGATAGAAATCCGTGCAAGAATCCGAAGAAGTACGGCATGAAGGAGTACAAGAAAGCGTGTCGTCGTTGGGAAACCTGATTATCAAGCGCGGAATAATTTTCTTCCAGAAAATAGCTGAATTATTTACAAACAACCAGAAACAGAGTCCACTCGAAACCGCCGACTGAACACTGTGCTACTTTAGAATGCTTGTTACCGGTTAAGTGACGTTCCGCGCTGAAATGGTCGAATCGAAACGTTCGATATATCGGATATTCGAACTTTTCACATGCAAAAAGCTTCGACAGCTCTTCCGGTGCTATTTCTATTCAAATCTGTCGCCCAGTGGTCTCTAAGATTTCTGCACTCGATCGTCCACTCTATCGAGAGTACTCTTCATGCAAATCGAGCACCCGTTTTTCCACGCTCGGTGATTTCGAACTTTTACAAATTATTTTATTCGAGTTTAAATACTTTGGATTTTGTGCAACTCTTTATTATTATCTATTGGTTTGATTTTTGTAGATACCAGATTTTTATCTGGTAATATGGTCATTTTATCTGGAAAGGTAATACAAATGGATTTGATTTGGCTCTAAGGTACAGAATATTCGTGTACAATTAGTGCAAAATTTCCTTTGTATCCCTTGGTGGGCGTAATATTTTAAAATATTGTAGTTTTGCCGGGAATATTTTAGTCTGTAACTGCAAAATGTTAATATTATGCTCTTTCTATGGTATTTTATCAATTTTTATTAATATTCAGTTACTCTTCGTCATAAATTTCCTACAATTGAATTATATTTGAAGGTAAATCATTTCAGAGATATATCACATAAAATCCTCGAATATCATATTTAAAAGTGTTATAATAACGTGGCCCATCGAATAATTTTGAAGCTAAAAATGTAAAGTTAGAAGTTCAAGAAGAAGAACCCTTCGGACACCTTACGTACATGCTGGACCTTCGCAAAGTAGATTTATAAAATCGAAAAGGATTAAAGTATAGACACGCTAAAGAAAGCGTACAAGTGCCGAAAATATTTCACAGCTAATTACGCTAAGACCTCCATCCACGCATCAATCGACGTTTGCCCTTTCATTCAGCTAAGAAAATAAACTAATTATTTATTAATGTAACGCGATGGATGAAATAACACCGTAACCCGATAACATTATAATACAATAACGCTAATCGTTAATGCGATATTTCAAACACGCAGTTTTCGTTCTAGCTAAAACGAAACCATACATTTATATTCCTGAATAATCACTTTCTAAAGATGCACATACATGCATACGTTTTGGCTATCAATTGGTTTCATGAATTTGCTATTCACTCGACATAAAATGACTTTTGGCGAGATAAACTGCTCCGATGCTTAAGACAAAGTTTTATACTTTCGTAATGAGCGAGCTGATTACACCTGTCCGATAGAAAGATAAGTTTCCCAAAATTTCTAGACCTCATCCTGTGACGAGTGCATTGTGCACATTTCAAAGACGTACATGCACGATTCATAAACGAATGTACCGATAAGGGTACGTGGTAGATTATCAAGACATCTGTCGAAGGAAACCAGTAAAGGAAAGAGCGAAGCAAGCCAATTAGCTTTATTAAGGGGAGAGAAATCAGCGTGGGCGTCGAGCAGCAACGTTAGACGACGGAGGAAGGTCTGTCGTTGCGGTGTCGCCGATTTTATTAGACCGTTATCGTATACCAGACGGAATATTTGCCTTCGTTTCGCCACTTTGTCGTGCCGCAATTGTGGCCGTCCACTTCAGCGTGACCTTCTGCGCTGTTCAAGCGCGTGTTACACGCTCCACCACATACATATATGCATATACACGCGGTACATACATTACCGACTTTTCCAGCCGGTAGGTCGCAAAGTCGTCTCGCGATAGTCGATTTGTCGGATAACGATCTTCGATGATCGGATAAGAGGACGAATGCATTGAAAAAGGGGCGGGGGGATATATTTCATTCGAACCGATGCAACCGACGTATCAATATTTGCCTGCTTCGCTTCCAGCCACGATTAGATTTCTTAGATACACCCGATGAGATATCGCCGATAGTGTACAGTCAACAAATCTGGTTTCCCCAGGGAAAATATGGCAAATAACGGCAACGACCTTCCACTCGTTGATTTTTACATACTTCCGAATTAAAAATTTCTGAGAAGAAAATTTGAGAACTTGGGGACTGACATTTGAGGATCTTTGAAGAAATTTGAAGATTTGGAGATTCTGTCTGGACATCTGGGACCTACGAATTTAAGGGTATTTAAGGCACTGGGATTTTAAGATCTATACATGTAGGAACTTAGAGAAACTCAGAAATTTGGGGATATATTCTAATGCAAGTATCTAACTGGATAAATAAAAGAACTCCTAATCATATGCGCGACGGATACCCATGCAAATTTATGTGTCATCCACATACGGCTGACGTAGCACCCGAAACTTCTATTATATTTCACAAAGATTTGTATCAATGCAAACTGCACAGAAACACCGAATCAAAATACGACAATATTTCTACATCTGTAAATCCCATACAAGTATGCACGAAGCTCCAGCATCAAAACAAACGTCTGTTCACCACCATTTCTCCCATGGAACGCGATACAAGGGACTAAACCTAAGGCAAGCATACATATTTGAAAAACAATAGCTCGAGTACAGCCAGACGATCGTAAGACAGTGTCTGGGTGAGCTTTGTGCCGGTATACGGCCGCTTTCATGCGTCTTTCCATGTGGACGAACCGCGCCGCAGTGTGGGTGCACGTACACGCGAAGAAGTGCAATCAGGGCTCACAAAGGTTGTAGCATTTCATAAAGGTCACATCCAGAACCCCTATCTCCCCGGGGGTGTATTAAAATCAAAACCTCCCTTCGCGTTGCCACCGCGTTGCCTCGACGAAGACCTGTTCCGCTCTGTCTTTCTCTCTCATGCCACCTCGTCGATACCTTCGCGTACATTAACGGTTCTTCCACATGTTTGTTTGTCGTTTATTTATTTTTCTGCTCGATCATGCGAACACCCGACCGTTCCCATACGCCTACAGGACCGATTCACTTGTACGAGTACAGAACCATCGATTACCGTTTGGTCGAGTTAACGAGTTCCCCAGGTGTTATCTTTCGCGATCGTCTGCGAGCTTCCGCCGATGACAAACGCGCTGGGAATAAAATTTTAATCCTTTCTTCCGATACGTCGCATTCTCCGTCAATGGAGCTCGGCAAATAACTGCGCTTTTACAGGGAAAATTTTACCGAGGTAGGGTAAGACACTTGATCGTGTGCTCTTGCGACGAGGACTACCGATGACCTCGACACTTTGCCACGTTACGTATAGATGACCATTCAAATTTCATACGATAACATATTATTAAGAATTTGTTCGCTTATCCAGTTGAAAATACTCGTATACTACTTGATACTGTTAGATACTGCTTGACACTGTTAGACTTCAATTAGAAACCTAATCAAATTGTCAACTTCAGTATGGTAGTCAACGCGTTCAAAGTCATCGTATAATATTCGGACACCAGATTTTTACTTTGTTACATAACTTCGTTTCTAACAAAGCAAAGAAGATCGAGTACATTAACGTATATCAGTAACAAGGAATAAATTAATTTTCAGCGTGATCGTGTTCAAAGACGAGAAGAACCGGCAGCGATTACGCGGAAAGAAAAACGAGTACAATTGTCGTAAACAAAAATGGAGAACAGGGAAGGAAGCAAGGAGAAAATTACGTCTGGAACGGCTCGAAACGGTTCGAGACAACGGTACTTCCGCGGTCATAAACTGTTGCTTGACCGTTAAGTTGACTCTTTTCGTCTCCATCGGAGGCCCTGTTCTCTTTCTTCTCTCGTAATCCGCCGACCGAACCCGTAAGAATTATTTTCATAACACCGGGGGATCATGGAAATAAAAATAAACGATGAAAGTCGGGTCGGGACTGGTAGACAGGGGTAATCGACTCCGTTGAAAGCGCGTCGGGTCAGATTCCGTGGGTTTATTTACCCGACTCATTGGTCGAGCAGTTACGTAACCGGCGGTTCCCGAAAATCTCATCAATATTCGTAAGCTGTGCGAGTCAATACACCGCTCGCGAGATAGAAATTTAATTTTGTTTCCTTTTACGAAAGAACCTTCCACCTTATTACCTCGATCTCAAGGCGAACTTATCTATCTCTCTTTCTAGCCTTCGCCTCGACAACTCTGGTTATAAACTTTCGACGAACAAGTTTCGAATGGAATTCCTCTGTCGAGCGTTAATAGCCAGCTAGAAAGAAATTCGCGTCAGGCGATGTCGAATCGAAGAGATACCTGGTATTTTCGGATTGATCTTCGTCTCGTAATCGTTAACCGGTATGAAACACCTCTTCGTAACTCGTACACACTTATTCTTCGCGAAACCACTCTTTGGACACTGCTGGTTAAAACTGTAAGTTTATTTCATTTCTAGCTTACCGTTGCGGATAATATGATTTTACCTTTGTGGTATCGTTGGAACATGAGAGGGTAATAGAATAAAAATACTGAAAGGGTGAGGTGTCAGAAATAAAACCCGCGTAAAACTGCATATTTCACTGACCGTCACTCCTAGTCAGAGGTCAAGAATACCTCAGCAAAATCCGAACCGAGGACAATCTATTGCCATGGTCTACTCTTTCCAACGCAATGTTTCAACCTTCGAGAAAACACCCTAAATAGTGCCGAAATGTAGTTCGATTTATTTATAACAATTTTTCTAACAAGAAGCATAAAAGTAGCGACATCTCATGTGATACTACACAAGGAAGATAATAGTATTATTCATAGGAGTATACTAGCTAAAAATGTAGCCAGCTTTAACCAGCAGTTCTCGAATTTATGAGGAACATAGACTTATGGAAAGAATGCAGGAACTCTTCAAGTTTAAAATTGTAAGACTGTACAAACTGTATGGAGGATCCCTTACGTAGAATCGGACGAATATTAAGTGGTGTTGGTATACATGGAACAAACGAAAACCGGCTTCGTGAGAGCTCACGTAATACCTATCATCGTGCGAACTGAAGAGGTGATCGAAACGCGTGCGAGCTTCGCAAGGAAAACGATCAGATTTCACGTGTAGTCTGCAATTCGCACGTTTGCGAGGAACCTTGAGTTCGTCAATGTCACAGGTTCAGCAATGCCATTTTCGTGACGATAATACGCGATTGTTTGAGCCAGCGAACCGATAGCCAACAGTTCAAAGCCACGGACCTATTGGATTGTTTAAAAAGATTGGACTGCTAAAGATATATTGAACTGTTTAAAAAGAGTCGCGATAAAAGGCAAATGAGCCAACGTCTTATTACGTAGCTCTAAAAAGCAACATAGTATCGAATGATTACTAAGTGAAAAGAATAACAAGGTATTTCATAAGAAAACCTTCGTAGCTTATGTTTCGACTGATTTATTTTTAATATGCTCTTCGGTGACATTTACGATTTGCACGATAAAATGTTAGAGTGTCATTTATCACAGGGTTGCACGTATCAGAACAATTTGTCAGAATAATGTGATATATAATTGAAATAAAATAGGCAATATGACACACTGCTTTAAAGGTGTAATTTATTAATCGAAGCATCAATCGAAATTTGTTGTTCCTTTAGAGCTTGTATTAACCCTCGACTACCATCGTTTAGGAAACATGCATGATTATCGTATTATCATCTCGAACGTAAACTCTGTCATCGTGATACTTGAAAGTTACCTATTCTCGATTTAAATGATCTTCGTGCGAGTATGTCGTTTTAATATGAAAAATTACATACGATTATAATCTATTGTTTTTGACCCGTTCTAGATTATAGGTTAAAATATACCGGCCATTTTGTATTCATCTCTCGAGCATGAATCGATAAAACGTTAGGCTTCGCGACCTGTAACGATTATTAATCGTGCCACCGTGAAATGTATTAGCCACGACGTCTATGCATGGTTTTCTTCCAAACACAGCCAACGAGAGGGAACGAGAGAGAGGAGAGAACGGAAGAGGCGGCTTCCGGAGTAAAAAAGCCGGCAGCGGAAATTCGTCGCGATAAGAATAATCGAGTCCTACTAAACATCGACCAGAAGAGATCCGTTCCTCGTGACGATAGCAATCGTATCTCGTTAGAAAATTGTATTAACTGCCGTTCTAATTAATCAACCCTTTGCGCACACGACGTACTATAAAAAGTTCATCCTAATTTACACCGTGAAACTGCAAGTAGTTCCGAAAGTTCGCTGAAAAACGTTGGCGAGCGTTCGTGTAATTGTTTAAAAGATACAGTATAATTGGATAAGATCAATCCGCAGTTTAATCCCGTTCCCATCGAGCGATCATTCGAGATTCCGAGTAATCCCGAATTGAATTTCAACCGCGGTCGCACGCTAGAAATCTCCCCCTGCAATATTCGATTACACGACGATCCTCGTTAAGGGTCCGATAAATCGCCGAAACAAGAAATCTCGCTGTTGATCCCTAGAAAAAATAGTATAGCAACGATAAAAGACCGTAGAGCGAACGAACAAAGGCGCAAGTTTAAATACATGTCAAACTACAGTTTTATCTCGGTACCGTTATCCTTGGGTCAATGACAGCGGTAGCCTGATGGCTGCACAGCGTCGCGAATCCTGAAAAATTCGCGCAATTAATTCCGAGAAGACTCGCTCATCTGGAACAGTAGCTCTCGTTATACGCAGTTCTAGCCGTACAATTTAATATTCGGGAAGAAAAATTCTAAACACGTTTCGTGACGCGATTACGTGAACGATCCCTTAATATTCCGCGCATGAAAGCTTTAAGCCTGGTTCAAAACGGTCGTAACCTATCCTGAAACTTTGGTTATCGTCGAAAGCGGAACACAAGCTTCGACAAACTTGGTCCCACCGGGGAAACTATCCGGTAAGTGACTAACTAGCCAACGTGGTAACACGATGGTTGTTGTATCTCCGTCGTTCTTGCGATAGGGACAAGAAGAAGAAAGAGAAGAAGTCAACGTGAGAGCAGAAACGCGAAGCGCTATCTCATCGTGGCCGTCTACTCAGCGGTAATGCGAGACCTCCATGGTAATAAGAGCCGCCCTGGTAATTATTACATTCCCTACGTGAGACGTACGTAAGGTAAGAGGTAATATTCAACGCGCAAGATGGAAGGAAGTGACGCGCCGCAGGGGCACGCTACATGAATTATTATCGTGTCTCTAAACGATGCACCGCTAGAACACGGAAAAAACACTGTCAACTGTATCGTCTAATTAATCGTAATTTATAAGCAAGTCGTTCGATAACCGGCAATCACTTGCACGCGATCTAGACACCAAGGTTTCCGCGATCAGAACGGGTATCCTTTCCGTTAGGGGCCGTCGCTATGCCAGTTGGTGCTAGTAACCTTGGTAGGTAGTCGAATTTGTGCCTTTATTTTGCCAGATCGTTGGAAGCAGATGGCAAGAAAGAAAAGAAATTTTCTTTTCAAAATCTCCAAATCCCTACACCCCCAAAATTTGCCCAGGAAGCATTCTTGCTCCGAAACACGTCACAGACGAAGTATTTTATCGAGTCAATTTCGTGTATTTCATAGCCGATCTATCGCATCGATCTATCATACGTAGAAAACGTCGTGAATAATGTATTCGATTAAACAAAAGAAACGGGCAAGAGAACAAGAGATATTACACGGTTTCGAGGAGTTTGTTTAACAGTATATGCAGAGAGACGTAACAGGCGCCTGTCCATTTACCGCGGTTCACGTTGGCAAATAAAAACACCGCGGTTTCCTTTAATTCGCGAAGACCAGGCCGAAAGGAAATAATGTTAATTAGCGCACGAGTACTTCGTCGGAGAGTTCATCGTCGCGCTTTACTTGAAAATTCTCCGGATAAAAGTCCCATTTTTCTGGCGGCGGCTCATCGTCGGGCTATTTGCACGACGCTTCACGTGCGTTTCACGTTTCTCTGTGTCCATACTTTCAACGCGACCGCTATGAAAAGAGACTGCCACGTCGAACCACGCCGATTTCACCGCATGATGAATCCGAGAAACAGTGCGGGCTTATACAGGGTGTCACGAAAACTGGACTTTAATGTCATCGTTGGTTATCGGCTACGTTTACTACGTATCGGAGTCGAGGGTTGGTTTCGAGTACCATTGTATGCATGTCGATGATACATCATACACGACGATGACTGTAGAAGAAATATGGATGTAACGGAACTTGAATAGCGTAACTGTCGATAATATGAATGTAAAGAGGACGTTGTGTACGAGTGGTGTGAAAATAGAGTGTTGAGGGTGAGATTTGAAACTACAAAGATTTGATGGGTACTCGTAAAAATACGGAGGTCTGAGATACTAGAGCCGACGTAGTAGCGTTAATAATTTATATTATAACGTAGCAGAATACTAAACCGAGGGTTGAAATTTGACTATTCACGTTAGAAACACCCGGTACGTTGGTGTAAATTCCAACGATACGACAGAACGGCTGAAAAGCGCAGCCTTGAATTCACGGCAAATCTGTCGTATGAATAATAAAACATTCTCCCGTGGAAACACGTCCTCTCTTTCTCCGGTTATTTCACTTTCCTGACGCGTTTGAAAGAAAGAATCCTCTTTCACCGGGTTGTTTGATATTTCCTCGGTAAGTAAGGATCCTGACGGGACGATAAGTCGAACAGGAAGAAACGGATCGGAAGTTCGACCGACTTATCGAGCCCGAGAATCGCTCGAGTACTTTTCCTTTTACAGCTATAGCGTCGTGTGGCATCGATCGCGAATACGCTCGCAGATTCTGGCGAGCAACCGGCGCGGTCGTCCAATGTTTAAAACATTCTTGCAGCGAGTATAGCAGCCGAGGCGGTGAAATTGCGAGGATCGATCGATCGGAGGCAAAATGGAAACAATTTTCGCGGCGAAAAGCGAAGCTGGCCGAGAGATAAGAACGCGGGAAACGCGTTCAAAAGCGAGCGTGTAACCGCGTGGGTGACACAGCTGCTTTTCCGACTAGTCGATGCGGACACAATGCACCATAGAAATCGCCAGATATGCATCTATGGGATGCTACCGTTACAGAGGAAAATGCAGTCAAAGTGATATCGCGAACTCCAACTTGTTTCGAGCAAAAACGCGACAACAGGGTGCATTGGTCAACCGGGAACAATCTCTGAAAAAAATTGTAAGACGTATTCTCGTATCGAAACAACGCTTAGAAATTCAGAAACGTGCTAAATATATCAGAACATCGGATATTATAAAGTTTATAGTTCTATTGTGTCTATATGAGAGGTGCATTATATCTCTATTGGCAGTTGACGTTTCTTGTAGTCGATGTTCCCTGCAACGAACGTCAATCATTATTAGCGGAGCGTGTAATCCATGCAACCTAACGCTAACGATACTCAAGGATAAGGTTGCGTTATTTTGTCCGTCAAGTTACTTCGTCTATTGATTTATGGTAAACACGGCTAAATAACCATGGTAAAGGAGTCGTTTATAACACTTCTTTTAAAAAGGTCATTTCTTAGCGCATGGTCACCCGGGGCGATGTACTATGTTTATCGAGTGTGCCAAAGGTGAAACTCTGAAATCACACGGAAGCCAGATTTTCACGCGTTGAAAGTGCCACGTTTCCACGCGGCCAATCGAACATGTTGACATTGGCAGTCGTCGCATAAATCCTGTGCGACGCGTATAAATAGACCTTCTCTCGTTTGCAAAAGGAAAGGTCGTTACTGAATGCGCCACGAGTTGCACCTCCTCGTCAACCGGATAAAGCTTGAAAAGGTGGATGCCACGATGTGACTTAACCGGTGAGCTACGCGAAAATGCGGTTCGCCTCGCCCGACTGACTTCCACCGATTCAGGCCGCGTGCCGATTTGTACGACACCTGCGTAAACTTCGTAATAGAACAAACAAATCTCTCTTTCTTATCGACGTTGAATCATCGTCAAGAGAGTAATTAACTGTCGGCGATTATTTGAACGGCAGATGCAGGGGCGTGGTTTCAACGAATGGTAGAGAAAGTTAGAATTCTGCAGATTACATTGTTATATTCTTTTCATCTGATGTTTATGCGTTCCTCCCGTTACAGTTCTATGTGTTGTGGTACGAGTTAGGTTGTGGCGAATTGGATGTGAATGAGTTCTTCACGTGAGAAGTTCATGTGATAGACTCTCACATATGAGAATTTTATGTCTTGTATCGATATGTGTCAAAATCCCACATATGAGAATTTGCTGTATCGTCACACATTTGGGTAACACACCTCAGAATTCCATGCACTGTGATGTGCGTTCAAATCTCACATATGAGAATTTGATGTGTTGTATCGGTATGTGTTGAAATCCTACATAAGAGAGTTCCATACGAAAGAGTTACATGCGCTGTATCGCTGTGCGTTAGAATTCCACGTGTGAAAGTTCCATGCGTTGTAAGGCTACGTATTAGAGTTCCACACGTGAGAGTTCCAAGTGTTGTATTGCTACGTATTAAAGTACCATACATGAGTTCTATGCGTTGTAGCGTTACACGTTAGAGTTCCACGTGCTGTACGCGTTATATCGCCACGTTAAATTTATAATAAATTGCCAACCGAAAACAATTAAGCAAAGAAAAAAAATTTTTATCGGAACGAAAGGAAGTTGTTTCTCTTTTAAAATGAAATCTATCGCCCTTCCGGTCGCGGCAGGTTTAATAATCTCAGAAGCGATTGCGACGAGATTTACATCGA
Source organism: Megachile lagopoda (assembly GCA_036983795.1). NCBI lineage: Eukaryota > Metazoa > Arthropoda > Insecta > Hymenoptera > Megachilidae > Megachile > Megachile lagopoda. The sequence continues at coordinate 4,877,235 of CM072795.1, read as the reverse complement.
AATGGAGTTGTTTTTTGTTGGAGCATAGTCGGTAACTGAAAGGCTTGTGTCTTGAGAACTCCGTCGAGTTCCGGGTCTCCGAGGCAAGAAGCAAGCAAAGCAAGCGGTTTATGCAATAGCCGGTGCAACGGTATCGAAGGAGGAAGGAAGGGTGGGAGGGCAGCGGAAAAGGGGCTCGAGAAGCCCTCCGCTGTGTTCTTAGCATTCCATCGAGAATCGTGGCTCCGCGGTTAGACTAACCACCGAAGCAAAATGGTAACCGCCAGTCGAAGAAGAGAGCTTTGAAAGACGACGAAAGCGACCGGTGAATCCGTCGAATGCTATACGCTATACACCGTGCTCCATTCACGGTGTTAAACACCGCGGACTTTGATAGATTCCGAGAATCCGATTGCGCTTTTAATCTTTTCGCTGTGAAAAATGTGTATGCGAAAATCGGTCCTGTGACGCAAGCAAAGCTACTGTTATTTGCAATGATTCGGAACGAATGATCCTTTGCTCTAGATGTTTAGATAGATTAGATATCTAGATAGACTTAAAGACTCGTTGCAGAATTTGATACCGACCGAAAAACGGTACAATTTCGTTCTGATCCCAGATTGGACCATTCTGTAACAGTAATGATAAATTTGACATTTTTAGCAAATTCTGAACTTCAAGTGGATGTAAATATGTATGTCACGATAGACTTTGCACATTTCGAAATGGCTCGTTACTCGTTGTAATTGGTAATCAGACATTTTGTATTAAAAATGTTAACGTGTATTTAATCGAGCCTTAAGCTTCGAATTGATGTGGCATAAGTGCTGTTTTACGATACTTTTATGCAACGAAGTTGCAGCAAACTTTCAACATTACGAAATCGATTATACAAACAACTCCAAACGAAAAGGATAAATAAAAAGCGCATACGTATATCGAAACGCAAGGTTGAAAATTGTCGGACAAACGCAATTACGTAGAAATAATTGCCGACTCGCATCATAGAGAATTTTCTTGTTTGACCCGTTTCACGAAACGAGTCTTCGATTCGCCGGTCTCGAAATCCGATTTAAAGTTTCGCGGGATCGAAGTTAGCGTATGCTGACGCCAGTAGAAAACAAATGAATCGCGTCAAATTAAATTAACACCCCATTCCCTGTTCTATACCCGCGTGTACGTGTGTTCATTCGGGGGCCACACGCTCGATTTGCGTTTACCCCATTGTACGGAAAAGTTAAATTCTTTCTAATTGGTCCGCGAGTCTACCACCGACGGAGGGTGATCCTTCCGCTTCTTTTCATCTTTCTTCGAAGCTGGAAATTTAATTATCGCAGAGACCGAGCACCACCATTTTCGCACACGGTAACCCCACTAAAAAAGATTTTCGAGTAATTCCATGTTCAGAAAGATTCGAGGATAACGAGAACTTTCAAGCAAAGACAAACAAATCTTTTGATCGAAACAATGTCTTGGCGTCGTCCATTTATTAATTTGCACTTTTTAATTTTTATTACCTACCAATTTCAGAATTTATTTAACAGTGTATGTGACAATTTTTCCTTTATTATAAATATATTCGACCAATTTGAATTCTAAGGTCCAAGAGAAGTGTGATATCGAGCCATACTCTAAAGGTTAATACTTCCCAACTTGCCCTTATTCCAGGAAAAATTAACCACGATAAGATAATCGCGTTTGTGGAAAATATTTTCCGGCCAACGATATTGTTAAAGTTTATTGAGATGTTAACGGTTGTCGATCCACCCTCTATACAGGGGTTCTTTAGACCAGATTAGGATCGAGAACTGCTTCGCGTGCTAAAACACGACCGGTCGGCAGCTCAAGGTGGGGCAATAATTAGATTTTCAGGGACGAAAGAAGCCAAGAACGAAGTAGGTTTCATATTTCGTCTACGCGAGACGACTTGGTCGACGGGTAAACGTAGACAGGCTTGTAAAAGAACGAGTCTATTCCACGACAACGATAATAATTTTCTTTCGCTGCTTGCCAGAGGACAGAGGGGTGAGAGAATGATTATGGAAGGCATAGAGGAAAATCATTATCGTGTGCATCGTCGAGAGAAAGAGCCAGCCGGTGTGATAATTAAATTTCCATAGACGAAGACCACGGGTGAAAAGGTGAAAAGGGAGAACACTGTTGGCGGACAGAAACGCGTTAAAGGCGGAATTACGGTAAACTATTATATGTTTTACAGTGATTTTTGTCCTTACGAATTCGCCTGCGGTAGAACATGAATATGTTCTGCTGTTTTCTCTCCTTCGGAAAGCAACATGCGAAGAGAGCTGAAATTTTAAGTTGCAGACCTTGTATTGGTATGAAAGAAGTTGTAAGGGGTGGAAAATAGGGTGAACTCTCCATCTGCGTCTTAAGTTACTCGGGTCAAGTTTATAGAGTTTGTAATTTACAAATTTATTTATGAAATTAATAGAATAAAACCAAACGACTGTTTTAATTATGAAGTACATCAAGTATTTCATACATGAAATATATGAAGAGAATAATCATTGTCATTCTTGGTGCGGTTACTGAAACAGTGGACCAATAACTGAGTTATATCTTGATGATTATAATTATTATATTTTGATAAAATATCAGATAACATATCCCATTGTCATTACATTGGACAAGCGTGAGACGTAAGATTGAAATTCGGTTCGTTCAGGCAAAAGTGACAAAATGTAATATCGGATTTCGAATGTGATGTTGAGACACGTTTGAATGCACAGCCGCATGTCGAAAGTACGGAGGAGCAACATTAGCATATCGCGTGCGCTTTCACCCAGGGGTTATCATAGACACTCGGTGTAATCCTGGCACGAGCAGGCGTGCACGAGGTGAGATTTGTCAAAACGCCAATCGCGAAGGAGCCAACGATAAGAAACCAGAGAGGCCCCCCCCGTCAAACAAATTGCATAATCAAACCTAATATCCCGGAACAACATGAAAATTATCGAGTTGCAAACTCGTGCTCGAGTGCCACCGACAGGACACGAGGTATCTAATCAGCCGTGCGTTATCGATCGTCGTCACTTCCGTTCCAAAGGATTCTAGCGACGGTTGAAAGCGACCAGTCATTCAAGCGATGTCTTTAACACAGTCATTTAGAAAGCACAAGTACGAATTTCGTTGGACGAGAAAGCGACGCCACCACCATTCAAACGCAATCGAGCCGCATCTGTTTCAACCCTTTCACCGTTACGTTGCATCTAGAATGCTCGCCAAAAGTTGATTAATAACTCGTTTATTATAATGCCTGTTTTCGTGATCTTCGGGAGCGGATATGTCCGACCGAAACTTTACAGTAATTTATCACTTCGGTTAGTGATTATACGTGTACATCAATTTTAATTAACGCCAAATTTTCGATCGTATATACAACGAAGGAGTTGAATTTCAGACAGTTCGATAACCGCATACTGGGTTAAAATGCTGCAATTTTCTTGGATCATGCATAGTCCAGAAATATTTTAAATTAAATAAAAGAGCAAATACTGACCAGTTCAATTACATCGATGTTTACAAAGATAGCCAATAAATGACCAAAGTCGTAACAAATATCAATAACAAATTGCATATTTCTCGTTAAAAAAAAATGCAAATTCAGCATTGGCCAGAAAAGAACAAAAGTCTAACCCCGTTTGAAAGCTGTAACCTGGCCCAGTTGACAATACTTTTCCGTCTATATTAAGATATTGATTTATTTGAAATTTTAATGAAATAAAATTTGCTCCCGAATGGTATAATTGATCGTTGTTAATTAAGACCGCCACCGGATGAACTAAGAACCTTGGAAGCGTGTATTATTAATTGCCGCATTTATAAAGCCTCGCCACCAGCGAATCGAATTAATGCCCGAGAAACTCATTGGTAGTGCTTCTAGGCACGAACGTGATCCACAAAAATTACACGCGAAAATTTTGCGCCTCGAACAATACGTAACCGGATTTCTGCTTCGTAAGACTTTTTAACGACGTCCTTGCCGGTTTGGAACGCGAAGAAAACGAAAAGAAGCGAAAAAAAGAAACGAACAACCAGCCTCGTTTACCCGAAGGATCCGTGGACGATTAGTATTCCACGGAGATCGAGTCGCTTCGTGATCGACTAAAAATTTTGAAACTCGTGCCTGGGCGTGGATTAAAGAGTTTGCAAAAAAAAATACGAGGAAGAAGATAAAGGAGAATCACTACGATCGACGTGGAATACTAACAAACAGAAGATACAATTTCTGTACTCGTTTTTTTGCTCTGTTAATTATTGAGCGTTTCACGGTCTTCCCCTTTGAATCGCTCCTCGTTTCTTTCTTTCCCTAGGGTGAATTAAGAAACGCGTCTGTGGCGACATCCGAGAACCAATTTTCCCCGGGGAAAATTCTAGTCGACGAGGAAAATACGAGATGTCCTGTGTTAACGGTAATCGGAACGCGAAGAGTATTTTTCAGCGCGAAACGTGTCGCTGAACATCGACTGATTTGCGGTCGGATCTTCTCAGATTCTTCTCCTCTTTCCTTCCTGCCATTACGTATCGTGCGAACGGGTCATTTTTAACCCACTGCCACAAGATTTATCAGACTAACTATCCGCTACAATATCGAAGCGACGTTAAAATGGCATGTCAATGTTGTACTGACCGTGCAAATTATAATTTCACATTGAAACGTATTCGAAATTCGAGCAAGATTTATCACCATGGTAACGCGTTTCAAATCAGACTCGAAGTATGCCAAGGGGTTAATCCGCACTAAGAGTAATGCGTTACAAATCAGAGTACTAGCAGAGTGCGCTGAAAAAATTACGAGTATAGGCAGAACGAAGATCGCGAAAACTTATAGTAAGGTTTCTCGTATTTTCATGGCTCGAATTGGATAGATAAATTTGACATTTCCATAAAATGGAATAGGTTGAATAACTCGAATTTGAGAGACTCGAATTCTTGGTATCTATTCAAGGAGCGAACGGAGTAAAAAGTTTCCAAGTTTCGCTTGGAGAGACAAGAGTTTCGGAACTAGTGTCTCAAAATCTCGTTGTAATTCGAAATAGTACCTTTAAGGACTGTTAGCGTATTAAAATAAAATACTTTGAAGTACTCAGCTTTTCGATATATGTTTAAGAAGAGACAAATGTATATGAAAGATAAGAGATGAAGAAAGATAAGCACATGGATGGAATATATTCGCGTCTGTTTATCGGAGATGCGGTGGTTCTTAAATCAGGACGCGTGTTACTCGAGGTTAAAGCAGGTTACTCGATTATATCTGCTCGGCTGTGTCTAGAGTAGGGGGTCCGTATGCGCATATGCACGTTCCTGACCTAATATACAGTTGGTATACGCGGAACCACCATACACCCACACGTACACAATACACGTACACCGGCGGCCCTATTTAACGGGGAAACTTTAACACTTAAATAGCGTAACTTTCTATTGGGTGTTTCACGAAAATAGCGTGTAACGGATAGCGATAGCCACCGTCGAGTTAAACCGTTCGGAAAGTGGACGTAACGATCCTCTTCTCTTTCATTTTATTAGGTCCCGCGGAGAAGAAAATCAATCGAGATTAACACCCGTACGCCTGGGTGTTGATTAAACCAACGATATACGGCTGCCTTTCAACGTTTCCTACCACATTGTGATCTCAATGAAAACCTACGGGGCGTATAGAATGCCTCGATTCATTGTGTTAACCCTTTCTCTGTGAATGACGTATACATACGTCGACAAATGTTCGTTATTAAGCCCTGGTCAACCGAGAGCTCGCTAATATTCAATTTGGCTTTACATTCTTTTCCATTTTCAATTTTATTCGAAATTCCTTTTTAATTATTATTTCCTACAGTTTTATACTGATCTGTTAACGGTTTAAAAACACCGCGTAAAATCCGTCGAAAGTGCCAAAGAATATTTTTAATAAATCATTTTATTGAATATTGTATTAACGGTTATCCTGATGGATTATTCCGGCAATATCTAACTAACTTGTTGAGAATTTCACTATTTTCGTGCGGTAGATATGAAAAGTACATAGTTAGATCCGAACAAAAATAACAATTGTTTCGACAAATTTCATAACGCCTCGATTTCTTTTTCAAATAAAAAAAAAAATGTGGGAAAACGAGGTAGATTTTTATGTTTGACGCGTAAATTGACAATTTAAAAGTTGGACAAAGGTTGATAATGGAAAAGCTGACATGACCGTAAAAAAAAAAAAAAAAAAAAAAAAAAAAAAAATAAATCTCATACGTAGTCCTAACAAATAAACCAAATACCGTCGATACCAGAGAAATCCGAATCGGAACGGATAACATAATACAATACAAACTTGCAGCTTTCGAAGCAGCCGAACGAAGACGCGACCAGAATCGAAAAGCGGACGTATAAATAACATTCTCATGGCTGAACAAAGTTCCGCGAGAATCTTCAATGAACGTTTTTGTCTAATGCCAACTGATGAGTGCATCGTCCAGGAATCCTAACGCTTATAAATATCGTCGGTGCGTCGTTCGGGGCAGATATCTGGATAAATGCGACCGTGGCTACCGTAAATCTCGCACAAAGATGCAGTGACCCTGCGTCAATGAACGTGGCATCTCATATTTCCACCAACAATTCGCTATCGATCATGGTAATTCATTACTACGATTGGTCCACGCATCGATTCATTCGGTAATTACATGCGGTCCCACGTCGATACTTTTTTGGATGGTTATTGCCCGATTTTCGTGCAGAACTTCAAAATGCTACTTTATCTATCTTCCTTTATTTTATCCGAGTGACGACATTACTTACGGGACGACGTAATATAACAACGTACGATTCGTTACGATACGCTATCGTCATGCGATAATCGTGCAATTTGGCAAATAACGTGCGATCATTATGATACCATTTTATCAATTGCGACATCGTAACGGTACCGCACACGATCGCGTTGCAAAATTAAAAAATATAAACCCGTCGAGCGGCGCAGTGTCACGGTGCAATAAAACTTACTCGTCCACGCACGATCCTTGATATTTTCATTACAGAAAAGGTTTTTTCGAGGACATTTAATTGTCGGTACGAGACAGATATATCTCGTTGAATGTAGAAAGATACGAATAGTAAGTCACGTACGTTTTTTCGATTAGAACATATTGCGATGGAAGTAATGGAAAAACGAGGGAAATATCAGTTTAGCGAGCAAAGCTGATATTCGATGAAAAATTTCCCGCACAGAACGAAGGTATGCGGGACCTATATGTCCCGTATCATAGTGAACGTGTTAACCTCGTATGGTGAATGCGGGGTCATTTCGACTCGGTACGTATTCACTTGCCTGAAACATAGGCTTCCTTCGGTTAAGAACAAACGTAGGAGAAGAACATCCCATTGCCTGTCCTCAATTTTCAGAGATATCTAAAGAAAGTATGCATCCGAACTGTGGCCTCTAGGAATTCAGAGAAGTCTACTTTTACAATTTGTGGTCATAACTAATTCGTTCCCGTTGAAAATACGCGTAAAGCGAGGAATTCACGCTTTAATTAACCACATTTTTTTTAGCATTTTGCCAGAGCTCATCTTGTGGCAGGCAACTTTGTACCAGCCCCTTCTATATATACTTATTGCTACAGTCTGAAATACCATATCGTTAGTCACAGATTAGCGCGTTCACTATAGCGACAGTATAGTCGACGTGTCTCATCCCATGGTCAGAAATCAACAGCGTCTCGACAGCGTGTCACCGCCATATGACAGCAAGGATTGATGTCTTCCTCGTCCAATCAACGAATACCGTTACGAATCATCGGTCGTATGCCAAGAAAGCATGCGTATACGTGTCTAGCTGACAAAAGAGTCTCAGTGGATGGCACACGACATAATTTGCGAATGATGGAGAACGCGGTAACGCGAGCGTGGAAGACGAAGAGGTAAAACGCAGTGGATGATGTCCGTACCTTGTCAGCCGCGAGTCTCGCGACCAGGGCCTCCTTGAGAGGGCCCAGCCAGTGGTGTGCCCCGACGAAACGCTTGTTCAGCAATTTCGTATGGGGAGCAGCCTGGGCATACACGGTCTCCAGCTCGAGCACCACCATATTTCCAGGCCCGGTGCTGAGATTCCCTCCTCCTCCTCCTCCTCCTCCTCCTCTTCTTATCCCCTAATCCTTCCCGTTCAACCAACAACGGACAGAAGTTCGCGGGATGCCTAGCATTTATTATCCTGTGTCCACCGAAATCTCTTGCACGTATATTACTCTGTCGATGTATACTATACGAACACACATTCACGCAGGAACCGTTAAGTATCTCCTCGAGAATCCTCGATCGAACGTTGACTACAGTCGAATCTGACGATCGAAAATGTTAGCCAGTTCGAGCGAAACCGAGCGAGTAATCGGTGAAACTCATACTTTCGATCACCATTGAACGAATTTCCACGGTAAACACGCGGGACCACGTGGTGTTCCCCGTTATCTTGCACTCACTCCCGAATTGCACACAACGCGCACTACGTCTACGGGCGCGAGAATTCTCTATCCCGCAAGAAGGCACACGATTTCTTCGGAGGACTTAAACACGGAAGACCAGTCGAGACACTTTCGAGGCAGGGATCATGTCGACGGACACGCGCTACTCGGACACGTTTCTCTGTTTTCCGTTCGGTGTGCCTCGGACAGAGAAGAACGGGAATGTATCTCGTTCGGACTAGAGGCCGGTTCTCCGTAGCGAGCCGTTAAGTCCAGCGTGATCCGGGCTTAAGCCGCGCTCGCAACGGTTGCCGCATAGAAAGGCAGTTGAGAACTGACTGCCTCCTCTCGAGCCTCCTCGCTCCCATGGCCCGAGCTTTGAGTGACGCGACGCGACGCGACGCGGCCGGTGTGACGCGTACGACCCTCTCTTTCTCTCTCGCGCATCGCATCTACGATCATTCTGTCCTCTCTCCCTTTCTCTCTCTCTCCCTCTCTTGTTCTCTCTCTTTCTGGCTCACCTTTCTCTCTTCTTTACATTTTCCCACCCTCTTTACCCTTCCACTCGCTCCTTCTCCCTTCCTCCGTCTACAGCTCTCTCTCTGTCTCGTGCTTTTTCGTTCTTTCTCTCTTTCTTCCTGCTCCTTCCTCTCCGCACCCTCGCCGACTACTTCAGCTTCGCTCCTCGTCGCGCTGACGGGCAGACAACGTTCGTTCCGCTCGTGCCGGCAAGACCCAACGAGAATACAGCCCTCGGAGACTCCTTCACCCTCTCCTTTCTCCCCCTTCATCCTCCTCCTCTTCTTGTGGCCACCTCTTTTCGACGAGGACACGACAAAGCCGCGAGCTTCCACCGATTTCGCGGTGAGATTCCGCTTGCCGCCCGGTTTTTCAAACCTACCTCCCCCTTTATCCCTGCCTTACACTTTGTCTGCCGCGTGCACACTCGATGGATCGGGAATCCGCTGATCGATTAATCGTCCACGAGGATGCAACGTGGTCGCGGGAACACGTTGCTTCGGAGAGGAACGGTTCCTGGGGTCGTTACCTTTGTCGAACCAATCTTTCCTTACGTGTTGAATCTTTCGATACGCTGCTATAACGATCTGTCTCTCGAACCAAATAATTCTACGTACAATGGGAAACTTATTGGCGTCGGTGTTTTTTATCGAAATTCTATAACTTTTTCCGGATAATTAGGCTCTCGACTGCAAGATCTTCGAGTCTTATTTCGCGACGTAGTTCCGTGTGATTCGATTTGGGAAAATCTCGGTATGTCGCGAATAGATTCGATGCAATTTAATTCTACACAATTCTGCTCGGTTGGATTCAATTTTACATGATTTGAGTTAACGCAATTTGACTCGTTGCATGTTAATTCGATCCAATTCGACGTAAAATTGACGGTACGACTTAGAAATTTCTTCCCTTTCCAATTCTCTTCGCACAATGCTTCCTTATGGATACCAAGAATTCTTCAGGAGAGTCGGCGTCGACATCTCTTAATATCCCATGAATTCAGCTTAATCTGCTCTATTGAAACGTATTACACAATACACTGTACACGATCGAAATGTATTTCGAAATTAGTTTGATATCCCTTAGCACCATGTGTCCTATTTTGAAATATAAACGCTTTGCATCGGACGACTGTAGCCGCATATGCTACCCACATTGTTTTACGGCGAGCAACCGATAGCCAATACTTTTTACTCTTGGAATATTAATGTTGACGGGAATTCGTCGATTTCATGGAAGACATTTATGTAACCCAGTATTAATCTTGTGGGTGTTAGTGGGTGATTAAATTGTCCCTATTAACCACTTTATTTTGGAATGACTTAATTGAAACTTGCGTGGATGTGGAGATCAGTTCCAAGTTAATGATCAAAAATTTGACAAAGTTTCTACTTTCATATAAATAATATTATTTTATTTCGTGAAAATATTTTTAACAAACGTACGTAAATACAAGGTAAATTTTTGTAGATTAAATGTATTAGATTTTCTTGTAACTGCAAAGATATATTATTCATCTTCTGGTTTTTACTAACGCTTCTTGCTTTGGAGTTTATACCAACCTCCTTATTACAATTCTGTAGTTAATTTTCCACGCGCGAAGTACTCGAAGCGCAACACTTTGTTTAATTAGTTCTCCGAACTCAGAAATTACTGTTTTTTTTTTAGAAAGCGTTTTTGGAAATGCGTGCCTGAAAGCTTCGTTCGATAAAACAAGAGAGTTTTTACAACGCTTATTTAATTAAACGGCATTAATTCATCTTTCAATGAACCAGTCTCCTACATGTTCACGAGACATTTACCGATGTAATTAGAAAAACTGTCAACGCTTCAAACAAAATATTTGCAGGATTTTGCGCGAGTTAGTTTGACAACTCTATTTACATTTAAATTAAAATTGCACATTTTTCCGTAATTACTTAATTCCTTCAGTCATTCTACACGGTGCTCTTTTTACGTGTAACGTTCCGAAGAATCGTATTCGCAAAAAAGATGCAAAAGGAATACGTAGTTAAAAAATGAAAAGTGCATTAGAATTTCCCTGTATCGTGGAGGTCTGCATCATTGTGCATGCAACAACCTAATAACACGAAACAACGCGAATGCTTCCATAAAAAATGAAATCTTCTTCAGGGACAAGTCTATCCACCAGAGGATCCTGCGTCAACGGATCTCCCTTGATCCACGACGTGCCCGTTGTCGCGGCTACGATTATTCTGAATAATTTAGGTGCCCAGTGAAAGTAGCACGAGACTGCATGTAATTTCCAATATTGACAGACGTTCCTGAAGTCCCTGTCCCCGAGGCACCCTTTCCCTTTTCCCCTGTTCACTGGTTCACTCTTCTCTCCAAGTGCTTTTGAGCGTACGGCCCTGTCGCCCCAACCACCTGCACTTGGACGAGGGTGAGACAAAGGCGCACGCGAGTTTCATGAGATTCAAAAGAAGATGACTACCCCTTTCGTACCTTCGAACACACACACACACACGAGCGCGTGTTCGTTGAGAGACAAGAACAGGGAGAGAAGGGCTTGGCCCAAAGTACGGCCCTGCCCATACCCCCCTCGAGAGGTTTGCACGAAGATCAGAAACTTGCTCGCAGGTGGGAAAAAAAGTAAGCACAGTATTAGCGTGGCGCGAGAATCGATGAAAAGAATGAATTCAACTCTCGAAACGAGAGCTCTACGATTGATATCCTTAGATTTCGATCCTGCTCCATCGAGTGGCGAACCCGTCGTATTTTTATCTGCTCGTTTCTTAGGTATATTTTTTATGATGGCGTGGAAAGCAGGAAAGAGGGATGTTCGATACTGGTCTTATTTGTGATTTGCAATTTAGTTTGCAAGATTTCTGTACTGTATGTTCGGATCATTTCTAGGAGACTGTATGATTTCCTTAAGATTTCTGTGGATGTTTCAAAAAATGTCTCGACTTGCCCCTTTGTGAAAGGTAAGAGTATGATCCTATAGGATTTTATCCATTACTAATTTCTATCCCGCAAATCTCTAGAACAGTCATACATCTCTATGTCTGTCGAATCTTATATTCTTATGTTCTCAAATTCTTCAGATTCCTAGCAACCCAAATCTCTATATCCACCTTAGTTACATCCCGAATCTCTATGTTTCGAATCCTTATATTCTGATTTTTTATGTCCCGAATTCTTGTACCCCAAACCCCTATACTCCGAATCCCTAGACCCTGAATCCTTATACTTCGGATCCCTAGACCACGAATTACTACATCCCGAATCCCTATATCACGAATCCTACGTTACGAATCCCTAGACCCCGAAATCTTACATTCCGAATCCCTATACCCCGAACTCCTATATCCCAAATTCCTACGTTAGGAATCCCTATGTCCCGAATTCCTACACCCCGAATCCTCATATCCCGAATTCCTACGTTACGAATCCCTATACCCCGATTCCTATATCCCGAATTCCTACGTTACAAATCCCTAGACCCCGAATTCTTACATCCCGAATCCCTACGTTCCGAATTCCTACATCCCAAATTCTTACATTCCGAATCCCTATACCCCGAATCCCTATGTCCCGAATTCCTATATCCCAAATCCCTACGTTCCGAATCCCTATGTCCCGAATTCCTACACCACAATCCCTATATCCCGAATTTCAATGTCCCGAATTCTTCTACCCCAAATTCCTATACCCCAAATCCCTACACTCCAAATCCCAATATTCCGAATCCCTACGCCCTGATTTCCTATACCCCGAATTCCTATATCCCAAATCCCTACATTCCCAAACACCTGTGTCCTCAACTCCCCATTATCCTTAAATAGTTAATGCCTCAGCATCCCTAAATTCGCAAATTTCTACATTATCAAATAGTCCTGAAAATTCCTAAATTATCAAATCCTTAGATTCTCCGTCGATTCTAAATTCTTAGGAAAGACAATTCGGTAATAAACCGAACGATCGAAACATTCCTAAATTGAACGCGAAAATGTTCGAATGTTTACTATAGAATTGTAAAGCAGTAACGCTTATCTATTCCAAGGGTAGTAACGCGAAGAGAAGAAAGAAATCGAAGATCGAAAATTTCAACCCCTGGAGGAATACTGTTCCCGTGACACGAATGCTCCACTGACGGTATGATGAATCAAGTCTCTGAACGAAACGGAAGGGAATTCCGATACGGGTCGAATGGTTGGAGAACGATGAAAAGAAAAAAAATAGCGCGGGAAGCTCACGGGAAGTTAGTACGATGTATCCTAGAAGAAGGGAAGAGAAAAATAAAATCAATTGGCTTATGATACTCCTGGCATTGCTTCACCCTTCGATCGAACTGCACCAAGAGAGGGTGGGTCTCCGGAACTTTACCCTTTATGTATACAGCCTTGCGAAAGTATCTTAACTATCTTACTTCAGAACTTTAAATGTATCTAAATTATACGGCATGGCAATTACGAATTGTTACATGAAATATTCAAACATAATTAAAGTTAATCCCGGACTACGAGGCTGGATGACACTATTAATCTACAGCTCAATCTTAAAGATAAAAAATTGGATTCTTTAAATAATCGATAAAATTAAGAAAATTTGCAAAATGGCAAAATTAATGGTGAATACATAAAATGATCTACGAGTATGTTGTCGTGTGTCACTGTACTTAAGATTCGTATTCGATAGCATTTTGTGCTTTAGCAGTTTAAATTTTTAATAATAATAGACATTACTGACAAAATTATATTAGAGAGTGCTATTCACTGTGCTGCAAATATTATAAATTGCGATTACCACCCGATCGAGCAGATAAAGAATAAAAGCGTAATAAGTGAAGAGTAAAAATTCCGAACACGTGACAGCGGCCATCAAACCGTAAATAAAGTTAATGCATTCTGTGCAAAATCGTTTTAGAGCAGCAATTGCAGTTAATGGTGATCCAATTTCGTCTTAATTATGTCATACTTGTGTTTTTCTGTTAAGTCGGTGCGACGTTGAGTCAGTGTATATATTAAGCCTTATAAACGCCAATAAATTGACTGTGAACTAGTACGGAACGTAAACGGGTCCCTCTCTCTCTCTCTCTCTCTCTTCCTCTCCGCGTGCGTGTATCGATTTTCCCGTCGAGCTGTGACGAGTTTAGAAAAGCTGCAGACTCTGCCTTCGCAGCCTGGCCGCGTATTATTACCAGCAAGAGCAACAACTTTAACCCTTTCGAAAGATTCCAACGCGAGACTAGCGTAGGATTTCAAACAAAAATGACCACGGTTCAACCGACGAATCGAGACGCTGCTAAAACTAGAGCTAAAGTCGTTGGTTCGTTGCACGATGCAATCGAAAATCAATTGCTGGAATTTAGTAAATAACCGATTTAAATATTTTTAAAGATTCATATCTCCCTCGTTGCTCATGAAGTTATGACTTTTAGATATTAATAATTAATTCTCGATACCGGAATTATTTACTCTTAAGGTAAATACCTCTATTTCTTTTTTCTACTCTTTCTTGTACTCTCTTTACCTTCGATAGAAATTTTCTGTAATTCCAATTTATAGTCTGTACATCGATGGTATCAATTTATTCCACGATGTATACAGGATGTCTCATTTAAATTGACCCACTCGAATATCTCTGAAGATATTGAAGATTTTTAGATAAAAGTTACACGATTCCAGAGGGGAATTGATGACAAATTCTTCCACATCGACAAGAGTACAGCTGTTACTCCGTATAAAAACATCTTCTGAACTTTTGGTACTTCATACTTTTGTGTAGACGTATACTGACATACTTGACCTTCATACTTTCTTTGCCACATAAACCTCCAGTAAATCCACGCCCTGATCTTTTATCCGAAACATTTACTCTATTTTGAAAGATCGAGTGGATCCAAATGGGACACCCTGTACATACTCCATGGAAAAGTTGAAAAATTAGTTTCGCCGTTAGCAGGTACTTCTCTTTCCGTCCATACAGCGTATACCCGCGAAAGAGTTAAAACACCGCGGTGGAACTCTAAAAAATCATTTGTTCGCCGCTGGAACTCGCACCTCTTCGCTTCCGATGGAGGAAAAAAAATCTCTCCAGTCCGTGGAATCGGGCGAAAGGGTTCGTCAGGGTGCAGAGAAGAAGAGGCAGAGAAAGGATCGGTAGGAGAGGCGCGTTTGGCGCGGCTTTAATTGGCCGTGCCTTAATTTTGATGTACGCTGTACCACCTCGAGGGTTCTCAGAGCCGGTGAAGAGCCGAAAGGGAGCGGAAGAGAGCCGCGGAGGAGAAGAAACGAGAGCGTCGAGCAGAGGAGAGCAGACGAGCGAAGGTAGACCTCTTTCTTGCGCACCAGGCACATTGTCGTCGCCCGTAGCCAACAGCCTATTGTCTACAGGGAGCTCTCCCCTTTTCCCTTTTGCGGCCACGCATACCGCGATACAACGACACACACGCATGCACATACACACGAACGGCTGGAGTTGCGCGAAAGAGGGAGATGGGAACCACCGACACAGAAGCGGCCACTGGAGGTAAGGGGAGTGTTATAAAAGAAGAAAAAAAAAAAGAGGAAAATACACAACCTCGTGGAGATGGAGCACGGGAGAGAAAGATGGACGACGGTGGTTAATAGTTAAAAAAAGAAGTTCATTCTTCGTCGAGAAAGAAAGAGAAATGTGGTGTACAGGGTGAGGCAAAAGTTTGTATTATGAATGAGGCGGCCGTTACGGTGTCTGCAAAAATATGGAAAAATTACGAGGTTTTTGTCTGTTTGCGCACGAATAATGTTTGTACCAACTGCAATGATTACTATTCTTGCATAAGTTATCGAGTGAACCCAGAGGTTCTGCCTGTCGAGGCGCGAAGCTCGAGTAAAAAATTTAAAGGAATGTTCCTTTCACGATTCGAACCCCCTGTGCAGCTCGCTAAAAATTTCGGAAACTTTTCTCGATACAAAATTTCACGATCTTACTTCTGTCGCGACCTCCAGACTTCGAACTCGAATCGCAGATTTTATCGCACCCCGTATATCGGAGACAAGAGGAACGGTAACTACTCGTGGAAAACCGATGGATGGATGATAGTTATAGGAGAGTAAAAAAAAAAGAAAGAAGCAATTAAAGAGAAAAAGAGAGTGACGCAGGGAGTAGGAAACGAGGAGAGGTTGGCTCGTCGATGTATCGGCGAAGAAAACGAGGAGAGGCAATCGGAAAGGGGCGAGAGAGGGCTATTCATACCCCCTATCCAACCGTAGCTCGCATGCAGCTATTATTTACATATCAGCAACTTCGTGCTTCCATGTACGTAAACGAGCAAATACGGTTGCCCATGAGAATATAGCTGGCTCGGTCGAGGGGGGTTGAAGGGGGTAGCAGGGTATAAATGCGTGCACACGGGAGCGACAGAGCAGACGAATTAGCAACGGCAACCAGCACCACGCAGGCAAGCTGCTACTATATACGTTAAAGTAGCCTGATTTCTGAAAAGAGCCTACATAACGTTCGTGCCGTTGGAAAACACGCTTGCACGAGAAGGGAGGTGTGGTCAATGAGTCGTCTTCCCTTTTCGTCGAGGAATTCAAAAAAAAAAAATATCCCTACCGGTATCTCGATGGTAATTCACCTTGCAGCCATTGGACTATAACACGACTCGTCTATTCGCGATCGTATATTTACGGAAAATCGATGTAGCGAACAGGGGGGTGAATGTCGAAAGGGGGTCCTCCCTATAGAAAGGTCGATGCTCGACGTCGAAAAAAATTTATTAGCTTGCAAAGGAAAAATAAAAAGAAATACTGCGACGCTTTATTATGTCGAATTTTTTTCTCTTGGTCACTGTGGTAGTCGTAGACCGATTTACGTGCACCAGATTCGTTTCTATCGGCAACGCGATTGGCATACGTCGAATGAATCTAAATCTGGTAATTATGCGCGGAACGTTCCCACCCCCGTGGGTATACGACAGAAATAATTTGCTCGATTCAGTTTCGCTCCCCAGCGTGTATTCTAAAGAAAGGGGACACCTGGTCATCAAACGATCCTCGAAGGTCTTCTCACCGCCATCGATACTATCATTGTTTACGTATTTCATCGAGCAAGCTTTATCGATTATACTCGTTTAAAAGGATATACAGTCAAAGGGTTGGAAAATTCCAAGTGTCACCGGTTAATCGACGTTTACCACCTTTTTTATCTTCGGTCCGAGGCTCTTTAAAAATCACATACGAGTCTCCGTCGACGACGGTGCTCGTCAACGGCGTTTGTTGCACCATCGCATAGTCAGGGGTGCATGTGCACAAGCCAGTCGGAGCGAGAACACCCTTCCAGCCGCGCAGGATACTATATTTACACGCGTGCCTCGTTCGCTCGGAAATTTTGTTCTTATAATAAAAAGATGATAGGGTGTTGCGGGCAGCGTTGCTGTGTTTCGCAAGGGTTGCTAGGAGTCGACGAGAGAGAAAGAGGAGGATCGACGCGGAGGAACGGAAAAGGAGAAGGCACTTAACACGCCAACTCGCGTGCTAGTCCATCCCTTGGAATCTAGGGGTTCTCAACTTTTCATCCCTGATTTTCGGATCCCGCCGATTGATACGGTCAACGATATGCCATATTTAGAAGGGGTCATAGACATCGATCGAAAGCCACGGTGAAAGGTCAATTGACCTCGAGGTCAATTTTCATATCCACAGGTCATTTGAACATTTGATGTTTTCAATGCTTTGTTTTGCAGAAGCGAGGCAATTTTTTCGCTGCTTGCCAGACAGAGGGTAATATCGTGCTTTCACTGACCCCATTCTCGATCGCGTGATATCGGCACTTTACCTTAACGCGTTTATTAATTAGTTTTTTGCTATACTTTTTTAAACGTGCTTTTAAGATAATTTTTCTGGTGCTTCTGGCGTAACGATAACACGCGTGGTTACAACCGGTGGTAAACGTGTCATGACACGACGAATACCAAAGGAATGCGTATTATCTCTATTGGCGTGTAAAAATTAGTCGAAACGAAGAAATATGAGGCAGCAGCACGGAGAGACCGCGTTAATTAACCTACAATAGAAAACCGCACCCGTTGACAGACGATATGAATGGAAAGCTAAGAATACGAAGTTTTAATATTGCTTTGTCACGCGACAACGCGGCTCAAGACGAAAATGACACTTGGTCCGGGGGTTATTAATGAAACGAGAGAGATCATTAGTCGTAGAAGAACACACGGGCATCGTGGGCTCTGCTGTTGGATCCCTAATTAAAACCTCGGATCACCAGTGGAGTCGAATCTAGGCTAGAAAGCTACTTCAAGTAGCCTCTCCACCTTCACCTCCAACCCTTCGCAACGAACCACACCTTCCCTTCTCCGTCTCGTGCCCACCTTCTGCAACGTATCTAGCTCATCTTGAGCCTGGAAACACAAAGCAAACGCCCTGAAATCGTGACCAAGTGCAAACTTCAGAACCGACGGTGCTCAAATAAAAAAACACACTCCAGGTTCAGCCCTTCCGACGATGTGTTGGTTAATCATTCCGGAGATGAATGAGGGGGATGAAACCGTACTGTTACGTAACGGGAGATACAAATCGAACAGCTTCGACCCTTTCGGGGCGCTAACAAAATTCCTCAAGTTCGTGACCTTATTGAGAAAGTTTTCAAAGAACTCCACAAGTGCCTCGGCTCTAACTAAATATTTCGCCGAATCGTCGAGCTGAATAGCAGAAATATTTTTCACGGGCGGGAAATCACGATAGACCGACAAATTTCAACGAACATCAACCCTGACCTTTACCTACGACCTATTAACGGGCTTACGAACGCGAAGCGTGGAATTACGCGGTAATTTAGGCCTCTAGGGAAATAATAGGCCTGACACCGGCATATACCGTGAAACACGAAGGATCGGTGATATTGCGGAAGCTAAAAGAACGAGGGGGTTAATAGCTGTTGAATGCTCTATACTCTCGAATACAACGTTCCTCTTAATAACAAAGACATGTATAAACTCGACAATTTTTCAATTCCAATATTCTCATAATTCCTAGTTTGGTTCTTTTCTTATTTTCAAAATTATTAGTTGTTCAAGTTCCTGAATTCCTTCTACAAATTTATAAACTTAAAATGTTGACCTAGGGATGTAGGTATTTAGGAATATAGAGATCCGAGGTTGGGGTCTGCAAAGTTTAAGATCAGATATCTCTCGAGAGCAGGAAAAGTGAAATGAGTAATTAATAGATTTGTCAGGACGGAGGTCTGGAATAAACGAGCACTCTTGTCTTCGAAATTCGATCTAACAGTTAGCCGGTAGCGAGGAAAATTTCTCGGTAGCGTACAGTAGAAGGATCGGATCTTTCCACTTAATTGCTGAGACGCAGTCTCTTCCAAGAGACTGGTCCCGGAGGTGGTGAGGTCCTTTGACCTCTCTTCCTCTTCGGTTGCTTTCCGCGTCGACGAACGCGACGTGCAAGACACTTACATAAACTTCCAGCAGGATGAAGCGCGTTCGCTCGACACGCAGGTGCCGGAAAAATAGAAGAGGATGTATGTCTTTGAATTAAAAAAAAAATCGGCGGAAGAAAACATCCGCAGTCGGAGCACATTTCGTAACGGGCACGAATAATGCACCTTGGTTGCTCTGAAAGCGTTCAACGATCGACCGAAGAAAATGAACGATGCATTTTAGAGTGCAATTTACAATATAGTTCGTCCAATACACGAACTGTGATAAAATACTAAAAAAAAAAATGTGGTTACGATTGGTCGAAAGCGTATTCCTCGATTTATTTTCAGCAAGAGCGAACAGTTGGTTATAGCGGTCAAACACATCAGTCAGATCGAAAAATATGGAAAGTAGATTTGCCTCTGAATTTCTAGAGTTCATCTTGCGGCGCATAGTATTTGCACATCCAACCACCATTCGACAGAGCCACAAAACGACTACTCAAAATCAAAAATGTAGGGCATGAAAGAGAAGATGCAAGATCGCTTTTTGCTTCTTTTCAAAAACGAAATCATATCATTTTCTAAAATGTCACTGAACCGTGTAAAGTAGATAGGGCTTGCTCGGCATAAAAATGTAGGGTCGGTGGTAAAAAAGAGGTTCAAAGGTTTCAAAAGATTTTAGGGAAAAAGACGGGTTGTCCTTTCCAGAAAGCGTTGACGTAGTTACCTTCTGACTCTAAAATCTCTCCAATAAAACGTGCTATTGTTATAAAAAAAGAAAGAACATGCTCGAAAATAGATCGATTCTACAGCGAAGCACGGGGACCAAATGATATACGTATGTCACTCTGGAAGTGCTGAGAATCGTAGCCAAACAATCAATCAGTAGAATAACGATTTATAGGTTCCCTTTAGTTGCATTCGAAGCTTTCAACAGATGGTGCTACATAATTTATTCCACTGGCAAATACTCAAAACTTTCAGCGCAATCAATCGTTCTTTCCAAACGAGTGTAATTAAATTTTACAAATAGATTATTAAACGACGATTAAACTGGCTTTAAATGATCTATTATAAGTAGACTGCGGATGCTTATGCATTTATGATAAATCAAAGTATGCAAATCAAATACCATTTAATAGGTTGCGGATCTATGTCACATGATTTATTTTGCAGCCTTCATAAATGTATAAACACCCATGGTCTAATTATAAAATAAATATTACAAAAGTCGAGGAGAAAAATTTCGCAGTTACTTGGTTCTCGAGATCGTCCAAGAACACGTGTCCGAAACGGGGAAAAAACGAAGTCCATCGCGGCCGGTTAATTACCAAACGAAATGAATCGGTCATTATCACGGTCGTGTCGTGAAACGAAGGATACAAACCCGACGAATTAATCGCCGCTTAATAAATCCGTCGTGCACACGCTAGCTTAGCAGAAGGTGTAGCTCGCAAACTAGATTATGCCGTCTAATTGGAGTGTAGCCTTCCGATGAAAGCACGGTGTAATTGGTCGAGGTAAGGAAATGGTGCGAGCATTCTTGCCGTCCCTAATTGCCTCCGCTTCTATCACGCTTACTTTGCCGTGAATCTGCTAATCCCCGTTGTTTCTGATTAGCTAACCAAGCCGGTTGCAATTTACTGGAAAACTGGACAGCTCCGATCGCTAATACCAACTATGCCCTAATTCCATCGATAATTTCAAAGCAGTTCGATCCTTATCTTCAAATGACTTCATTGAAAAGAAACTGTAGTTACAACATACTTTTTCTTTAGATCTCATACAACGTAATTATTACTTTTTAACGGGTACTTGATCTTTTCAAGGGTTCTTGCGGAAGTAAAGAGGTTTTATCACTTTGATGACCGAATATTTTATGGAATTCCTTCTATCGAGGCTAATGACCACAACATAGTTCTGAAACGATCAATCAATCCTTCACATATATGAATTTAAATCTCTTCACATATATGGAAGTTCCTTTCATGCATTATGTTTTACACTTAATAGACATTTCTTATAGAACTGTATTTGAGAAGGCCATTTAATGTACACCGAGAAATTGTTAATCTTTGAAGTGTAATTAGCATTTGTACATAGAGATGGCCATCAAAGTACACTTCTTTACCTTCGTTTCAGAACTTTGTGAACCTTAAACTTGTAACCTGAAGTCTAACGTTTGAACCGATGCAGTAGATCTTGTTTCAAAATAACACATCATAATATGTCAAATGCGAGTTCCTCGTGCGAACACATCATCTATTTCGGCATGAATTGTGCGTGCACCGTTTCTCCATTCTGCGGGAACATCTGCGTTGAGTAAGATAGGTTTTCAGCCAATGCCAAAGTGAATCATCTAGCATGAAAAATCATGGAACGGCAGAGAAGACTTAGAGGAAGGTTTTACCGCGTAAATATGGCCGATTATGTAAGTCTACCAAAAATATCGTCGAATGAGTGACAAGCACTTGGCTTGTTCGACCGTATCGTCAGACCATCCGAGACACGATGGTAGTAGATTATTTGTAAAGCTGCGCCGCGGGAAAGCAACGGAATCGATTCTTGCGCCAAAAACGCATCCAAACAATCTATACTGAGCACCAAGCAAAATCGAAACGAGCGATTTTCTCGACTATAAGATTGAAAGAGCTTCTCTTTCTTAAGAGATTACCCATACGTTTTGTTAAAAAATAAAATCCGCGCGGAGATACAAGTGCGGTAGTCTGAACGGCGAGATAACGAATACCGTGTGTCGAAAAAGAGACCGAATTTAAGGATCGTTACCGAAGAAAAATGTACAGCGGAAAAGGAGGAGGAAGAGGGGGATAAAGAAGATGGAAGATAGAAGTTGCGCGATCCGAAACAGTCATCATCGAGGAAATTTTCGAAGCAACAATAGCGGATCGAGGACGAGGATGACTGAACGCGCGCATTTGTCAGCTGGTCAGAAAGGAGCCGTAAAGCGTTTAACGGAAGCGTGGGAGGATCAAAGGCCGAAAAACGACGGGAAGCACCGAAGGAAACTCGATATTTCAACAAAGAAGTCGAACGGTAGAACGGTACAGGATCTCCTTGAAAGAATTCGTCTGACCGGAACTGCAGCCAGCGAGAACGAGCTACCCCGAAGACTAGCAGCCTTCAGGCGATGATACAGATTTTCATCGGAGGAAGTCATTGCACTTTATGCTGAATGGGCACCGAGTCAACAACCCGATGCCCCGTCTACGTGTATGTACACACTTTTAAACGTTTCTCTCTCCTTCTTCCTGCTTTTTCGCGTGTTCGCGAGAACAGTTGAAAAACGAAGGAAAAGAGGAGAAGCTCGGTAGGAACATAGAAGAAGAAGGAGGGGGAGAAGGATGGGTCAAAGTAGAGGAGGGAAGAACAGATAGAGAAGGGGAGGAAAAAAAAGGGAGACACGAGGAGGTCTGGGAATCGCTTCATGCACCGACGAGCACGAGTGTTCGCGTAATAACGCGATCAGAGGGCAGCCGTGTCTCATGCGTGCACGCACTTCTTCGTATCGCCGCACACGCTCGTGTTTCGAGGCAAGCACGCGTGCATAAACGTCGGTAAGCAAGCGCACAGAGCGTTCTATTTTTATGTGTGTTACGTTTCGAGCCGGAACGGCTATAACGAAAATATTTCGCGACAAAAGAGAGTATTCCTAGGTCACGTTGAAAATTCTGAGAAACCGATCAAACGTTCGCAGTCACGCACGACAGTCATCGGCTTCTCCTGGGAATTTCGGAATTTAGATCGCAATTTTTATCGAATCCATTACGGTTACTACTGCTACTTTACGCAGCAAATATTCGATCTAAGGGTTAATCTCCTCAGGGATATGTTTAAGGCTTTTAACGATTATATAAATAAATCTCCATATACACATATGCAACCTCGCATGAATTTAGAAACAAATTGAATGTCCACGTGTAAATACTCTTGCAAAAGTAAAATTGATAGCACCGAATCAATCCAGTACCTAAAGAACGAAAGGATCTAGCAATTTGAAAGTGGGAAATTGCGAACGTTTACTGTTGGTACTTCGAAACGTTTATTTGCGGGCGGAAGAAATATCAAGGGAATCGACGTCAGGATTCGTTCGAGGAACCGAAGCGCGACGTGGTTAGCCCAAGGCCGATATAAGCGTTTCGTACAAGAAACATTTAAACGGAACATTTTCGTGCGTTTCACGGCAATTTTCGCGCGAGAAGGTGTAGTGCGTTCGTGCACGCGTACACACGAGATCCCGTCGTATGAAAAAAGAGGGGAAATCGCAAATGAAAGGGGAGAAAATGCGGTGTACAAGTTCTGTCGGGTCGTCCAACTCGTTTTCCACCTTCTTCTTCTCTCTGTTCCGTTCGCGATCCTTTTCCTCTGCCCTGTTACGGGAAATGGTAGCCATCGTAGGCAAGCATTGTTCCCAAGCTATACGTCGAGGTGGAGGGGCTAGAGGAGGGATCGTAGCTGCATTTTCCGCGCGACGAACGAACCAGCGTGTGCACAGGTGCAGCTTGAACTCTCTCCGCTGTTGGCTCCTGTAATAATCTCTTTCTTCGTTGCACGTTCATTCTACCTTTTCGTTTCCGCACGCCTCGATGAAAACGCAAAATGTGTCGCCACAAAGCATGCATCGAGCGTGCGCGAGCGCGACATGACGAAGAAACGGGAGGGTAGAGAGGAGGAAGAAAAAATTGCAAACGCCCGACGACGGGGGTTATGTTTCGCCAACGAATTCGTTATAATTTTTTTTTCTTCCTTCTCTCTCTCTTTTTTTTTTTTATTTCTCTCGGTGCGTTTTCCCTTCCGCAATTAGTGCCGCATTATGCGTCAAACTGGATTCCAAGCTTCTCGTATTAATTAACACGCGGTGCTTTCGTCTGCTGCCGGTTCTGTACCCAACGTTTTTCCATCGAGGACGTCGCCCGTTCAGACACGCGACGCCCAACCCCCTCGCGAATATTTGACGCGTGGCGCGTGCTTCGAACGATCGGCTCTTCATTTCCTTCTGTACGAATCGTTGCCAAACTTTCGAGAATCCTGGATGAAACCGTTTCAAGGGATTACCTTTATGAAGCATGAATCCACCGGTGAACTTTGCATCGTGAATTGATTTCGGAAGGATTCCATTAAAATACAATTAAAACTTTACACTTTAGAATTTCCCGGTTTTCAAACATCGGGACTTTCCAGATTTACAACCTTGGGTTTAAAGTGTTTATTCCCGGGGTTTGTTAAAAATAAATTGTTTCTTCATTCTCGTACCTTGTATTACGATGTAACAATCTGCCCATAGGGGAGGTTTGACACGTACTACATGTTGTATAACACATTTTTTCAACGGGTCTTTTGTCTAAGTTTAAAAACTGTTTTTATTCGAGAATGTAAACTGGATGTAAATGTACAAAGAGAGCGTTAAAGTATTATTTAATTACGACTGTGCGATCTTTTTTATTCGTAATATATCAAACCTGCATGCCCTTACGTAATTCTCTGTAAAATTAGCTTGATTCGATCGCGTGAAACAAACGTATACAATTATCCACCAAAAATCTGCATTTTTAATACGCAGAATAAACTTGGTCTCAATCAGGAATTGGAGGAAATGAAAAATGGAGAGCAAAACGGGGAAACGGTGCATCGAGCGGTATGAAAAAAAGATGACCAATACCAGAATACTGGAAACTCCAATTTCGTACCAACCGGTAAATTTTTTAATTTAATGCTTCAATTTGTTGAGATATCATCAAAACGAGTGCAGTTTTTAACTGCACTTTTAATCCGAACGACATAAAATAGCCGAATGTATAAAAATTAAGCGAGTATGAATGACGAAATATTATCTAATTACTATAATGGTTTCAGATACGACTCGATAAAAAGGACTTCGATTTTCTGTCCTCCACTTCAAGCTCCATGTTCCGTGATGTTAACATTGATTTTTAGTAGCTAAAATTCTCACCAAAACCTCAAAATAATGTAAAATATGTATGTCGCAGACAACGAAGACGAACATAAAACAGCAGGTTTTAAAAACAATGGTTGGACAGACACGCCGCAGCGTACATGATCCCGCCAAGAAAGGCAATATAAGCAAGGTGCAATATGACGCAGCGTGCGATAGGTCGAATCTGATGCGGAAAATCGTGACGAAACATCCTCGGCAGCGGCGTGTCATCGACGTAACAGAAAATTGCTGAATGTCGTGGAATAACGGTTTCGTAACGAAAGCCGTTCTGATGCATTTGCCGATAGAACGTTCGGACAGGTAGCCCCTGTAACCTGCATAAATATGAATATGTGCCGAGATGCCTGTATATCGTCCGTTCTATTTTCTGAATAGGATTCCAAGTAGATGTCGAGAACTTGTCACTGGGTGATTTATACGTTTGTCCGCGCCGGAGGACTAGGTCGTTCTCCATCCCCCCTGCTTCTTCCTCTCTTAAGCCTGTCAGCTCGTACCGAGCCATTCCGATATGAAAGGGGGGCCTTTTTTTTCAACCAAGTACACAGAAGAATAAGACCAAAAAAATATTGTATATCCTACAGAGGCTAGATACTCCAGAATGAAAGCCTAGAGCCAAGGTTATCGCCAAGTGGAAACGTTCGATCGTTTCCGAGGCAATTATGCGATGGGACATCAAAAGAATCCTTTTGCTTTAACAATCAAACATATGAATGCTACACAGTCCATTAGTATTTTAACTATGGCTGTAACGAAAGTCTGCATACGTGAATATTTGAATATTCGAGTACCATGGACATTCTATGGCAGTCTATTTAATATTTAATATCTGTAATCAGTATTTATTAGTACTTACATGCAATATATCTAGTATTTAATATTCAATATTTGTAAATATTTGTTTGGTTCCAATATTCGAAATATTCTAATATTTGATATTTCAGTTTCAGTAAACCTATTGGGATATCTGAATATTAACTCGAATTTAAAATTCGACATATTCAAATACATGGAGCTTTTATCAGAATGGGGATGTAAACCCTCATACTTTTAATAAAGTATTATCGTGTATACAAATACTGCCTGTAAAATATTTTAAAAAATTTAACAATGGATATATTTGAGATTAACGAAGGAGCAAGATAACGAAGGAAAGAAGAGATACGTTAAAAATACGAACGAGTGGTCGCAAATGAGCTCTCGACAATGACGCAAGCATGAAAAGTGACACGTCTATTTCTTCTCGAGGCATGCTCTAAAAAAAGAAAGGAAAGAAAAGAAACGAAGGATAATACACTTGAAATTTTGTTGTCTAGTGAGCAGAGGAACGCCACTTAGGAAATGTACGCACTAACGAGATTGAAAATCTTAAACGTCCACGGTTTGCCAAGTCGCCTAGTCGGAATGGAAATAAACGTCGTATTATAAATATTTTATATTGCAATACAAGTTTTAATAGGGCTTGCAACGAGGCCTGGTGATAATTTACGATCGCTGTTTGCTATAATTAACTCGTTAACACTCTAGAACAATGCCTAATAGCATTGAGTGTGTACTAAAAATACACTACAATAAATAATAAATAAAGATTAGAAAATAAATTATGTAAACTTAATACTTTAATGAACTATGGAATTTTGATTATGAAGCAACAAATCACCTGTTATTAACCCCTTAACAACCCTTTACAATGCTGTACTTGTCAAAACATTTTCATCTTTTTGATCGATTTGTAAACTGCACTCGAGTTCAAACACCGCAAACCGAAAGTTTTTTCCAATATTAAGCTTCAAATTGACACGACACAAGTGGCATTTCGCGACATGTAATATTCTCGAATCTTATCAGACTTTTGACTTTCGAAAACGACCACTTGACGTACAACCCAGTAAATTAAAAATACCGCATGCTTCGACGGAGAGGCAATCATTCTCATCAATTGAAGCATAGTTGTTTTCATCGGGCTTTGAACTTAAAATCGATGTACCATTTTGTGATACTTTCATGTCAAGTTTCGACAATCCAAAATCAACCACCGTAGCAATGATAATCTGTTTATTATAATAAGTATTCTTTGGAAATTTCAACTGTTTCCAACGACATCTTCTGCAGCGAGCAGGGTGAACAATATAGCGGTGATCTCATGAATATACCGAGCAAAATCGTACAAGAAACTATTCTGTCCAGCGTATTGTCGGTGCTTTAGCAGCTCCACCCCTCGATTGAGAAATCAGGCTTCGTTCGAGCGAAACGCGACTTCAAAAGCGAAGGAAAGGAAGGAAGTCCGTCCGAGAACCCGTACAAGAGGGTTGTACTCTCCGTGCTCTCGGTGGTTGGACCGCTCGTTAGTATCAGCTGCTCTGTGGCTGCTTAAAAATAAACCTCTTCCTAGTCACCGGTACAATCGCTAAATTAACGCCGGCAGCGACGCCCTTCGCGTGTAAAATCATCTTCTACGGGGCTCTTTAAATACACGACCATCTCGTTCTGGAACTATTATGGATTCCTCGAGTTCCAGGAGCGACCGAGGACCTCGAAATTGTGGCGCGTTCTCGGCGTTGCCAAAGAGAAGGATAAAACGCTTGCGAAACTGTGACACACGCCTCGCAACCTTGAAGCCAGTCTTCACGCGTGTAAATCAAGATGATATCACAACCGTAAGAAATTATTCGCGTAACTTTCCGGTGGTCCGAGACAAATTACGTTTCATGGCTTAACTCTTGAGAGTTGAACGACACGGAATTACGAAACATTTGTAAAGGTAGGACTTACGTATGTTTACGAAATTTAACATAGCAAAGTAACTAAATAATTTCAGTAATATTCTACATCATGTTACAGTATATCGTTGGTGCATGAACAAAATGTTAAAACAAGAACTTGGTTTGAATCGCCAACTTTTACCAGCAGTTAATATTTAAGTACGAGTCCTAAGATAGTACATAATTGAAGCTTACGGTGCAAGTTTAGACAGCATAACCTGGCCCCGATTACTTTCACAGTTTACGAGTACACCCATGATTTATTAGTCACAGTGCGAGCCGAGCCAAAACTAAGACATTCTTTCGATAATATTCTAAAATCATTAGAAGTCCGATCCAAGAACAACAATGCCTCATCATGCTCTAGTAACTTCTCGTTTCATAGAATAATCCTACGGTCGACATACAGTATAAACTTGTTATAGACTTACTTCGAATCTTTTATGTATGATAGAGAATTCTTTTTAAATTTGAAACGAGTATAATTATCTACGATTATTGCTGATAATGTAATTCAGTAATTTGAACATTCCGCGTTGTTCTTTCTTGCTCGTGTTACCGAATGAATAATCTGTCCTAAATTCGCGGATTTAACCTCTTTAGAAGCTCACGGGAGATTCCGATTCATAAGGACACAGCAAAGTTTTAATATATGCATTTGAGAATTATCTCCAATTCACTAATTTGCATGGGAAATCAATTTTCGCTGGGTATAGGTGTCATAAACGTGTTCTGTTAACGTTCTCTTCCATTTAGGTTTCTAACTGATCTCCAAATGATTTCTATTCTCTGACCTACAACTTGATGATCTATGATCTACTGTATGATTTATGATCCATTGTGTGATCTGTGATCTATGACCTCTTCCAAATGAATATTGCTTGAATCCACTACCCTGAAAATGGCATATGCACTCAACAATCATCAAAATGTGATAGATAGACCACCGTCACCTCCATCAATGTTATACATAAAAATTTTGCATAAAAGATCTCTGAATATATATAACTTCACATTTGCCTAAACACGGATAGCTTCAAGTTCTCCACAATCTCATCTTCATCTTCCCTTTTACCCTCGACTTAACCTTCCTATGGCTCGCAATCCTACAGACAGGTCTTCCTCCATTTTGCTCGATCCATCCTCGAGAGATTTGACCACGTTGCTCGGTCAAATACATCCACAATCTCGGTGGAGGTCGTATTTCGTCGAATCAAAGGGTTAGGATAAAGTCGAGACTTACCTGTACATCAAAGTGAGTGGTGGTGTCTTGTGGCTGAGGGGGTCCCTGTTGTTGTTGCTGTTGCTGAGATGGCGGTGGACCCTGTGGGGGTGGAGGAGCCTGTGCTCCAAAGAGTTGGGCGGCATGCGAATGTGGATGCTGTAGATGATGCGTAGGTGGTGCCTGATGATGTTGTAGATGATGAGGCGGTGCTGGTGCGAATGCAGCCATGAAATGTTCCTCGCTGCCGACAACGTCGACGCCGGGTTTTAACAGCACGACTCCTCCACCTCCAGCGCTTACAGCCAGAGTAGCTGCCGCGTTCTTTTGAAATTCTTCTTCGCCCGGTGAGGGTTGACGACTCCCTGGCGTACGACTGCAACGATAACATAAATAAAAAGTTAATAAAATCTTAAAATAGAATTTGGAATTTTGAGGACCTTAACCTAGAGTCTCATAACAATCTGATATTTCTTATAATATTATAATAATCTTATAATCTATGTTAATTATATTATTTTTATTATATGAAAATAATCTTGTAACTATCTGATGACACGAAAGTATGGCAAAACAGCGTTCAAGCTGACCATTTATCTAAAATCCAATAATTATAAAACGAGTAATTCAACAAGTCATAGAAAATAATAACGTAGTAGTCGCAATGTCATTATGATCCAACAGAGATTATGCAACTATCCGCTGATGATCGGATACACTTATCATACTTCAGTTTCGATGCATTTCGCAGACTCACTTTAACCGAAAGTAGCTCACAAGACAATAATCGCGAAGGAAAGTATAAACCATTTCAACAGTTGCAGTTTTGCAAACAGAAAGTGTATAAATCATTCATAACTTAACAGTGGTGTTACGGGCACTCAGAAAAATTTATGGGAGATTGATATTTATGACACAATAAAACCACCCAAGTATGTTCGTTTTAACGAGTGTGTAACAGAGTCAACATCGTCTCGTAAAACATAATAATTAACTCGCTGATTCGACTCGAGTGATACAATTATTGAAACGCATAAACATGTACAATTGGATATAATTGACATATTGTAAATGCATATGATTATAATATGTAAGTATTGTATACAATTATATACAATTCCATAATGCTTTCACGCAGCCTAAAAAATAACAGTGTTTGCATAAGCATCTACAGTCTACGTATTATTAGCATTACAAAAGTTCAATCTTTTGAGAAAGGTAACATGTTTCTCGTTGTAACAGCAATCGGACAATGACATTTCTTTTGTATACAAAGAAAGTGACCTAGCATTCCTTGACCATTCCAACGTGACAATCGTAAATGTCATGGACCTCATTCTACGTAACATGGTTGTATGAAAAATTCTTAGTGTGAAATGAACACAGTCCATCTATTCTAATAATTGAACTACACATATTTATGCAAAGTCATATTTTGCCAGGATAATCTAATACGTGGTAATCTAACGCGTAACGACGCGACACGTGGAGATGTAACGAGTGGTGATATAACGCGCAGCTATCAAATTCGTGGAAATTTTAAGGTGTAGTAATAAAACTTGTGATAACAGAACCTGGGATATTACTACGCTTCACATTAATAATAATAAAAGTATTAATAATATGTTAACCATGTATTTTACTCTAGTTTATTTTATCAAGAATATGTATGCATATTTCCGTATGCTATTAATGCATAATCTCCGCAATCTACTGATAACAGTTATTTCTTTTAATTAATATGAAAACTATACGCGTAATCATAACATGCTTACAGCATTATCGTTATCTACATCACATATCTGCTATAATTATCTAATACTTAAAATAATCGACTAGCTACAGACAGCTTGAATAATTTAATTTAACAAGCCTGCAAGACCTGTTGTGCAACATTCCGAGGGTACTGATTAAAAAACGCCGCATAACGGTATATTTTACATAAGCACGGTACAATAGAATGCAACGTTCGGGTTAACAGACCTATGCTTTCATGTTACAAAAAAATGAAGTGTGATGTCTTCAACCATGAAGATCAACAACGATAAATAAACATCGTTACCACAATTCTTGAGCAGAAAGAACAAAGCTATACAATTTCGAACACTTCATCTCGCATTTTTTAGCTATTCAAGTTTGTAAACCCAAACGTGGCTAATACGTTTGATTTCTATAATAAGCTTAAAAAACTAAACATCTTCTACAAGTGTACTGTTGAATGCAAAATGAGTCTCGATGTCACAAGTCAAGTTTGAGATTAGTAGGGCAAACTTTTGTTACATTTCCACAGTCCATCAAAAAATATTTGGTAATATATTTGGAATAATACACCGCGTAGTAAATCATCCCTTCGAGTTCAATCCTTTGAATATTAAAACATCAAGCTACAACATTTACCAGTGAATATACTTGAATACATTCGTGAACATGTCATGACACAAAAAAATTAGTGCAAGTCATATTGTCAGAATTCTTATTTCTCTTGAATTTTTTGAAAATAAATATAACAGCGAATAAAGTTAATCAATGTTTTTATGAATAAGGGTAAAAGAATCATAACTGGAAAATTAATAGGATGTTTACCGTTATTCGAAAGGAGGGAAAGAACTGTACCGACCACATCGGTAAAGCAGTCTTCGAGGTAAGAAGAAAGCACCAGAAAAACACTAGATGGCGTACGATTACGGTACGACAAGCGTCAAAATAGTTAAGCTTATGATGTCATCGTCCGCGGATTGAACAAGCACGCCCTTGACAGTTACTACTATTGCGTTCCTCGATCGCCTTGTTTCACAGCAATGACAATTGTTCGTGAACAACGTGTGACACAGTTACTGTCGACCAATCGAAAGCAATTATACATGGTTACGCAAAAACAACGATACACTTATTCCTTTCTACAGTCACGTTTCACAAAAAGGATCTTCTAACGTTGTTTACATCATTGTAACGCACGAGCAACGATGATTCACATACTCGTAGTTCAAAGATACTCTAGTTTTTTCTACATTCTATTTACTTTTGTCCACATCAGCTTGTAGATGCTTTTATATAAACATGTTATGATATTTAAACATATATTTTATACATTTTAGGTATCTTGATTCAATTACTTAAAGGTTTACAAGCTTCGAGTTTGTACTGTAGACCTTTCTTAACAATTTAATTATCTATATCTAAATACTTACTTAAATCCTTTGTCATCGTCGAGACCATTTTGGGACGCTAATCCGTTGTTTTGTGGGCCTGTATCGTCTTTAGAACTATCAAAAGGGCTTGCCGAGCCCTTCTCTTTCTCTTTCTTGTCCGCATCGGTGTTCTGTTATGAATACATAAAAGAGGAATATGAAGTAAACCGTCCGTCCGTATAATTACAGCGTTTCAATGTTCGTATTTACCAATCTCAAAGAAGCCATCCTGGACTCCAAATCTTTGGGTGTCGTAGGACTTGATCCAAGAACATACTCGACCATTTTAACCCCCAGACCACCAGTTTCGCTGCAAAATAAATAACGGTACAAATACAAATAACTATCTGTATTCTGTGTCACGATGATTCATACTGTTTTGTTGTTGAAATACTAACCTGCTTCTAGGGCTAAGGACTGTTCCAACTTCTGATGTTTGATGGTGGTAACCAGTCCCGACACCCACACGTCTACCTGTGCCCATGGAAATTGGTTGTGAAACGGCATGATCTGAAACGATTAAAAAATTTAATTAGTTACATCATCGCATCAACTTTGCTCCAAGAAATCTCATTAACCTTTTGCACGCAACAAACGTTAATTAGATTAAATTTGTATAACAAAGTCTCCGTATGTTCAATTATTTTCTACATGATACCGTGATATAAATTGCAACACGTTCAACTTCAGGGTAACAAGTGCTCAGGTCACCTTCAACCAAATTGACTAATTTTGTAAATTATTGACAAATAACTGATGCACTAAT
The DNA here is from genome assembly GCA_036983795.1 of Megachile lagopoda. Lineage (NCBI taxonomy): Eukaryota > Metazoa > Arthropoda > Insecta > Hymenoptera > Megachilidae > Megachile > Megachile lagopoda. Next base: position 4,843,968 of record CM072795.1, on the reverse strand, counting down.
AGTGGCGAGAGGCATCATTAATTGAAATGTATAATACAGTAATTAATTCTGGAAAGCAGAGACGAATGCTGAATATCGTTGAACTCTCGCTATTAATTTTGATTTCCATCCCTCAATAAGTTTTGAAGTATTTTAGAAACCCAGTCCTCAAATTCGAAATCCACAAAAGAAAGTAGAGACCGGTATTCAAATATAATCAGCAGGAAATGCAAATTTCAATCGCGCAGATTCTCAATTTACCAGTCGGCCACCCTTTCCAGCTAAAACGAAAGCCCGGCAGTCATAGAAAACGCAACTAATATATCTCGAAACCGTATCGCGTTCGCGTCGCATAAATCGATAAAAGACACGGGGGCCGAAGAAACCCGCAAAGGTGTAAATGCAAATTCTATCATGAAAAATTCTCAACAGGGTGTCCTCCCCGATAATTCGATTCTCCATGAATTTTCATTTCGTTCGAAATATCTCGAACGAATGGATTTTCCATCGTGCAATACGCCCGTTCGGCGAGTATTCGAGGATCGTCTGAATTTTACCATTTCATATGACGCAATTTGATCGGCTCCAGGTGGACAGGACAGCAAGGCGAAGCAAAGAGAGAGAGAGAGAGAGAGAGAGAGAGAGAGAAGGAGAGAGAGAAAGAGAGAGAGAGAGAGAGAAGGAGAGAGAGAAAGAGAGAAAGAAAGAGGGAGAGGTTGGCGAGTCGACGTTCAGGGTGGATCAGTAGGTACGACCCTGGGCATTGGGACGTTGCCCCCACCGCCGCCTGATGCCGGGCGTCTGTCGCCATGGCAACAGCCGCGTTGCACCCATCGAGGTGACGCACACATGCAAACGCTACCCGCGTGTGTATAAAAGCCGGTACACGCCGTCGCGGGAATCAGGTGTTTCGTGCATACAACTGCACGACACACTGCCGCGCTATGGTTAGGTAGCATCGCCCTCGCGCGACAACCCCGTACCGCAACAATTAACCCTTTACCATTATAAAACCATACGTGTGCGTTTTAGAAAAATCGATACCACCTCTTGCAAATTTATTATGCTACTTCAGATAAACAACTCACGATCTCATAAATGACAAATGTGAAGCAAAGATTTAATTATGAATTTACAGGGTACGCTGTGCGATTAAAATAAAATGATAGTGTAATAATATAGCACTCGAGTATAACGTATACTTTCAGATAAGAACATATATCTTGATATTTCTTGAATTTCATATTTTCAAACTTTTATATCTCCAAGTTTTCAAATTGTAAACATAGAAAATGACATACCCAAATTTTGCAATTTTTCAAGTTTGTAAAATTCCGCCAAATTTCTAGGTTATGAAATTTGTGTACCGCGAGACTTTCTGGGTATTCATTACGAATGCCTATCGTAAAATAGGAGTGGCAGGTCCAAATAGAGGCTTCTCGTATAATCAAGCAAACCATCTACCTTCGCAGGGTTAATGAGAAAGAACCTCGCGCGACCATTTCGGTCCTACCCCTTCCATCGATTACGACGCTTAATCCGCTTAATCGACGCGAAATTTCGACCATTTCCACGGCAGTGAGTACACGATTTTAACCGGAAAAATTTCAAATATCTAGCGGAGAATTTTCCTCCTCTTATTAATTGCTTCGCGCTGCTTAAGTACACTCGAGAACAAATTCGCAATGGGTATGACCAAGTGTAACTTTCGTTCGATTTCGAGAGAACTTAAAGAGTGTGTAGGGACTAGGGAAAATCTTGAAAAACTAAATCCTGCATTTCCCCTTAACTAAGGTCTACTCGAGTACATTGGTATATCCTTAGTGCACGTAATCTTTTTTTAGAGTATAGTTTGCTAGTGCTTATAGATTATTAGTTCAATTTGAAATGGCGGAACGAGGAGATACCAAAGGTTTGCGGCCGAGGCTGAAAATAGTAGAAGACGCAGTATATCGATTGATCCGTAAAGCAAAAGGAGAAACTTTACGGATTTCCTAAAAGCAAACACCGCGAAAGAGAGAAAGAGATATCTGTTTTGGTACAGTATCGATTATTGACATTCAGCTTGAAGCTGCGGAGACACAAGTATTTCTACTTTGCTATCTGCGTACGTACAGGGTGTTCCTGGAAACTTTGCATGGTCGGAATAATATTCCGCCACGAACTCGTCTTTGTTTTCGTGATATGGGCGGTGTATTTATAGAAACCACAATCGTGAACGTTGTACTTGAAATTATACAGGTTTCCCAAAGTGAAATATCAATAAAATATAGAAGTCTTCCATTTTCCTGTATTTACTTATTCGGTAAAACTATGTAATTCGTAATATCGGTTATTCAGTAATAAACGTAATTGATATTTCGGTCCATATTCCGATACCGAACCGACTGTTTATTCAGCATTTTTTATTTCGCCGAGATTCGTCCATTTTGTCGCAGAACACCCTGTATATATATTGTTCTTTCGGCGCTGTACCCAATCAATAAACGCGCACGACGTAAAACACACGATGTATCACTCTCGCATTTCGTAGCCTCCACCATGAAGAACCGATGGCGTACAAAGAAGGCTCCCGGTTGTAAGCTCTTTTTCATATGATTCACTTTTCCCTCTAATTTTATCGGGGTAAAATACGTTATCAAGCATTCAGGGAATTCTACGTCAGCTCCAAGGATCCAAAAGCACCGACTGCGCATTTCGCCGCAACGGAAGAAAAAGGACACGACATACTAATCGAAATCAGCTCATTAACACGTCGACTGACGCACTGCGAATGGTCCTGTGTAACAACGCATACTAAACGTATCACTTATTGAGAGGACCCTCCATTAATTTCGAAATTTAAACTTTCAATTCGGTACTTTAGCGAACATTTTGGTTAATACTCGAGAAGTCCATAATCGGGGTTAATATCGAAAACTACCGTAAAGCTGTTTTCGATAACTTTTGTATCAATTAACGAACCAAGATAATCGGCTTAATATCTTTCTACATCGTTATCTATACGTTCGAAGAAGTGTACACAACGGGGAAGTTGGTCGAAAGTTTCGCATAAAAAGAAGCGCTCTTTACAAATTGTAGCGACTGGTGTTTATCGTAAAATCAAATGTATTCGTGCCCAGAGAGCTCACGCAAACGCGATTACGTTTCTTTCCCGGCAACACCACGGCTTTCTTTGGAGAAGAAATTAACGCCGTTCGATGCAGCTGGCTTACCCTGCAGATTATATAACGATCAGACACGAGTGGGCGACGACTGAACGCATATCGATCAGTCTACCCTTAAATTCGTGTCTCGAGAAGAAAACGGTGTAGACCGTCAGGTATTTCGAGGGGTTTAAAGGGTTTCTCGAAGGGATATACGTGGGTCGGTGGTATTAGTCTGCTTCTTTATGCATGGCACGGTTGGGTCGAGTCGGGCAACCATTCAGATTCTAGCTGGACAAAAGCCACCGATAGGTCGTTGTTAATGGGCAACAATTAATGAACAGGATAAAGGGTTCTAACTTTTCTACCGATAACAATATCGGAACCCTAAAGGTGACGCTAACAATCGAAAGAAGAAATTCCGACCGCTTCCTGCTTACCATCGATGAATTATCGATCGCGATTAACCCCATTTATGGGTAAACCCCGACGAGAAGCTCTATTCCAAATATTCCGAGCCCTATTGTCCCTGATGCGTGTCAGTACGCTCGATAGCACGCCGTTGTTGTGTGTACTTCGCTACGGTTAATCAATGAACCAAGTGTTCTCGCTAACGTGTCATTCAAAACGATAACTGTAACAATACGGTGCATAGGTTTGCATGTGCTGAACATTTCTCGAACATTCCTAGAAGATAACCCTGACGTTCAAGAATCGTCGAATGCAACATAAGCTTTCGAGGATACTACATTTACACGATCTCGCTTAATAGTAATAATGTACACAAAAGTTTTCGTGTACACAGTGCACCTGGAAGGCCCGTTAGACTAATAAACGTACCTACCTAGATTATAAAGGATCAAATATAAACGTAGAATCGTACCTGAGGTGCTCCAGGTAGAATCTCGCCACATCTGGTGGTCGCCCAGGTGAAGTATCCCACCACCTTTTACACCCCCTTCGTCCTTGGAGCCACCCTCGTCCACGCCCCAAAGCTTTTTTGCCGAGGGAGCGAGCTGAAACAATATGAGAAAACGGGTCGTAAGTACACGGGGTCAGTGAACACATTTCAGACCCGGCACGTGCTGACACGAAACTCCCAAGAGCTCGTGTGCTCGTATAGCGAAAGATACGAATGCGAACGATCGTATTAATTACACTAACGAACCGCGGATCCGCTTAAAATTAGCGTATCTGCCGTGTTTAATGCGACTGTGCATGCACCCTTTAATTCACGGAATTAGAAACGGCAAGTATCTCTCATTTTTCAAGATTTCAATTTTCTTATCTTTACGTTCCTTTTACGTATTACACGTTGCAATAACACGCAAATACTTGGCACCAATTATCGTATTAATCAGTACAAAAGTACTCGAACATTTACACAAATCGTTGACATATCGAATACTCGTTTTACGAATAAAAAATCTTGCAAATAATTCCGCAAAATTGTTATTTATTTAGAATCACGTAACCAAGTGGTCGAAATATCGACTCGAATTAATGAATAATTACATTATCTTATTGACTGACATCAAGAAGTTACATGTTCGTAAATAACCAACAAAATTCTACGGATCAATAGAACGGTCATTCGAGACAGTTGCTACAGGTTCAATTTTCCGTGGCCATCAAAACATCGTTCGTTCTCTGTTGTTTGTCGGGTAAGCGCAGCATTTGGCGCGAAAAGACGATTGTACAGGCGTAAAGATCGGAATCGAAAACAGGAGGTGAGTCGTAACGTTTCATCGTGACCTGAACTCTGCTGCACTGGTCCCGACCTCGCCTAACTAGAGGTCAGTGACGTAACCAGGAGCGGTGGGGATGGCAGGGAAGCGTCCGCAGATTGCGGGATCCTAGATGCAGGTATACTGCACGGTGACAGTGCAGCGGAGTGCAACAACGCCGATGCTTTTCTTGCGTTACAACTTTTCCGTTCACAGCTGACCCTTCCGTAACCTGTACACTGGCGAACAGTGTGTAACTCGGCAAAAATGGCGGAGTCTGGAAATTTTGGGGAGAACTGGGAATTTTTGATAACATATTTGTATATTAATGTACGTTACAATGACGATCCTGTTTGTATAGATCGTCCGCAAAAGGTTAAGGTGTTAGTGCGTTTTGCGGATTCGACTGCGAGCAGTAGTTCGTAAAACGATACCCAAGGATCGAGTACACGCATTTGCGCGATATCGTAACGTCACCGCACCGGTGATCGCTTGCAGGGAAACCGTACAATCTGATATTATTTAATCGATGATTTAAGACGGTCTCCTGATTATGATTCATCGACGAGATACACGAGAAACGTACGAGAAATTAAAAGATTTTATGTCGGTTCGGCGAAGACGCGCAACGTGTCTCCGTGATATTTATATTTTATCGATTACACGAACACGTTATCGCGTACAATAGCACGTGCGTCATGCAGAGACCAGATATATTCGACTCAAATACATCAACCACAAAATATCAGACGACGTTGTTTATCGCTTACGGCGTATCAACGAACGCGTTAATTATGTCGGACATTGCAGAAAAGATGCAAACGTATTCTTTACAAATTAACCCTGTTAACGTTTTCACATGTCTGCTGACGTACACTTACTTGTACGCCAACTTAGTCTTCTTTGTACATCGAGCAAGTTTTGTTCGACATATGTGCAAAAAACCGGGAGAACGCAGGTAGTCTGCAGAAATTATACCTGACCTCTGAATAAAAATTCCCAACAAGACCGGTGCCTCTTTCACCCAGATCTACAAATCGGTCAATAACAGGGACACACGAAAAAAGAAAATATCAAACGGGTCGCACGAGTTTAGAAACCGGTTAGAAATCCCACGGGGGGAGAAAACGACGCACGAAAAACTGTAACGTTAACGATTCGCGTATATCAAATTGGAAAGCGAATCTTCGTTTGCATCATCCTGCGACACATTTTTCTCTAACCTGTATTTTGTCCCGTTCGAACGAATCACTACTCCTTCCAGTGTGTCCTCCGTCTCTGTCTGTTTCCTATAGAATCACTCGATGTTTACCATCGCGAACGCCAACCGCAGCGACGTTTCGTTGAAACCGACCTCGAAAGGAAACTTCGAGCAACAGTTACGATTCCTAACCGACAAGAACGCTTTTACCGCCGAAGACGTATACATATATATAGATGTTCTTCGGTATTGCCTTCTAAGTGACACGGGACTTAGGTCACAAGCTTAACATTTGGAGAGGGAGGTATTTATTTCAAGATCTGACGCAAAACGTCAATATTTGTTGTAGACGGTTAAAGTTCGAAGTTAACCGCAAAACTTTGGACCATTTACGTGTTAATATTAATTAATATTAACACTGCATTAATGTAAGAAATTTGTAACAAAATCCGGAGCGCACCCTATTGGGATTTGAGAACCCTAATCTTCTGAGTGGCAGTCAGCTGCTCCGCTCGCTACGCCAAAGTATATGCTAATATCCCCTGCTTCTAGAATTCCTTTTATCGGCTTTGAAGGTCCTAATATTAACGTTACTTTTAGGGGTAGTACCTCCAACCATTTGCTTTCAATTTTCGTTAACGTTCTTCCATTCGCAAGATCAAGAACGATGGTTAGATCTTTCCTTTACACTTTCTCTTAATCGATAAAAGCAGAGTCTACGACCGTAGACCTGCGATTCTCGCTGGCCATCTTTGCCGCATCGAATGCGAGGTGGATAGCAAGTTTCTTAACGCACAGAAACGGAATATATGACGTGGAACGGTGAACGAATACGTGTCTGAAGGTTTGGTAAGGTAAGGGTAAGGGTAAGGCTCGGTCAACCGGGGGCGATACGCCGTGAGTATCGACCGCGTCGCCGGCCGGCAGAGACGCTTTTGCACGTTAAGCACGATTGCAGGGCGAAAGAGACGAAAGGGGTCGAAAAGCGAACGAACGAGAGAGGAAGAGAGGACTCGCCGCGAATTTCTCGTACCGTGAACGAGATTCGAAAAGGGGGCTCCGATTCCCCGGATAAACCCGATAGAAATATTCCTGTGCATTGTTGTTGTCTTATAGTAAGCGAAAGTACGAACGCGGTTGGTAATTAAAGAAGAAAGAAGGAAAAATGTTACCTTCCATTCAGAGCCGGGCACTGTTCGTTAGCGAAACCGAACAGTTTCGACCCTTGAAACCGACCGGGGAAAACTTTTGCGCGTTCAGCGAAGAAAAAAACGTCGGATAAAACAGAAGGAAAGAAGGAACAAAAAGCCATAGAAATGCGCCGTGATCGTCTCGCGGTTCATTAGACCAGGAGGATGATGTCTTTCTATCCCTTCGAATCGGCCAACAGCAGAAGCACTCTGGAACGTTGGCCGCGGGAACGACTCTGCTAGGGGAGAAAAAGAGAGACGAAAAGCGGAGATGGACGCGCGAGCGAGAGAAACTGCTTCTACACATCGAACGGAGGAAAAAGAAAAAATAAACAGAGAACGAGACGAGACGAGACGAGACCAAGAGTACTGGATCCCTCTTTCATTGAACAAAGCCAGAGATAGCTCGCTAAGCCGTGCCCCACCAGACGCTCCGGACTCCCTCCAAGTCCGCTCGGCGCACCGTTCTCCCCCCATCCGCGCTGCACACCCACGAGGTTCTCCCACCGCTCGAGCGGCAGCGTGGACGTCGTCGCTAAACTGCCACGGGGCCACCGACCCCTCCCCAGGCCCCTCGGCCGCGGGTCACGGCCACTGTCCTCGCGAAGAATCAGCACCGGCACGAGGGAGGCGAACCCTGTTGTTCGCTCTTTCTTCATCTCTCTCTGAACACCTCTTCTAGCCATCCGTCTCTTCTCTCTTCTGCGTGCGCGTACGCGTGCGCATGCGTCGGACAGATGCGCGCGCACCGAATGCGTACTAGAGAAACAAGCCGCAAGGGTGGTTTGTATTTTCTTCTTACGATTTGCTCTTTTCGTTCGAACGGTATTACATGAATTCGGTATCAGACGAGATATCGATAATCGATATCTAATTGATACTTCACGATATATCGAATCATTAAACTAATATAATTAACTGATCGGGTTATGTTAGATTAAGTTAGAAGTTACGTTTATATTCTATTTCAAATATTTGTCATTAGCTGTAACTATATTTTACGATATTATCGATACTCAGTGTTACCGCTATTAGCACCTGTATGAGGTATTATAAGGTTAAAGCTATCTCCGTGTTTATCGTACTATTATGCAACGTAAATATTTGTTTCTTAAAATTCTTAGATTAGGCATTTACAGGCTAGAATTATCGCTGCGTTTACCGAGCAATTAACAGTAATAATCGGTTTACATAGAATGATACGGTTCGAATGGAATTTATAGTCTGATGAATAGTTTGAAATGTAAGAGCATGTATCGGAGATTTCGAACGAACGCGATGCATAGCTGCAACGAAACGGTACCGCTGTCGATAATTCGATATATCGAATTAGACCTAGATATCAAAATATCCGCCGTTCGAATCCAAGTTATCGTAAATTATAGCCGCGAGTCGGCATTTTAGTCGGTGTAAGCGCAGTCGTGACCATGCGGAAAAACGCATGGAAATGAATTTCTCCTGCGCGTATTACGTACGCACACATCGCTGTTCCCGATGACGAATCTGCAAGCGTAACCGATGCGTTTAGGTTCAACGACATGCGCGTCACGTCACTACAAGTCACGACGCGATACGTCACTTTACGACATAAACGACAGAATACGATACGAGGTAGCCGACGCACGCTCGCACGATCACAAGGAAACACCATAAAAGTTCATATCTGACGCTACCCGTAAATGAACTATACCACCGCGCTGTAGATTTATGCGATACGATTTTCGATAGCTCGAACCATCCTTGCCACCCTTCGACCCACCGTACAGAGTAGCGGGAAACTTCTGTATCGATTTTTGTCTCGACGAATTTTAATGAGAAAATTGTACTTCGGGTAACGATCCTTGCATTCGATAGTACAGTTTCGCGAAATTCGTTTTGATCCGAATAAACTCCTACCGAGTGAAAGTACAGAATCAGAGAAACCGATTACACGATACGGAACGATTACACCGTCTGTCGGTAGAAAAAGTACCGAGAGTAATTCACTCGTAAGACACGGTACGCTATAAAATCTTCTTCGAACCGAAAAAAATGATGCACAAAATGCAGTATTTTCCAATTGAAAATAAAAGAAAAACGAAGGCAACAATCGATACAACATCCTGTTATGCATTATTTCTAAATAATAATGAGAACGCAAGTTGCCTCGCTTCGGAGCTCCAATCAGCGACAAACTATCGATTATCGATACCGCTTTGCGTAAGTTCACTGACATATAAGCCGATGTCAATAAACATTCTTTTTAGCAACGTGTGAAACGTCAGCTTTTTAAAACTTTTCATTCTCTCCACATATTAGCACACTACGTATTTTACTCTGCATATTATCAATAACAGTACATCCAACAACTCAGTCCTGCGGAACGCGCGAGAGGGTATTTTAATTAACATTAAGTGCATAGATTTTTTAATGAAAGACTCTGGCAATTCCAAGAATTCTCTGCTCCCACAATCTCGTCAGTGGCAATATAAACAGAGTTTACTGCAACACAATTAAAGCGTGCCGCATACACGACAATTCCCATTACGATTCGTTATTACAACTTTGGACGAAACAGCTGCAGAGAATACTGCATGAATTTTCTGAAATTGTTTCCAATGCGTTCGCCCATCGAAAGACGCGTTGAATTTGCATAACTGTCGTTTACGGAGCAAGGGTTAATGTTCTTTTATATAATGTTGTAAAGGTATTTCTTCGGAGGCTGACGTCAGCCGAGAAACCGGAAACTGGTTTCGCTCTTCTTTTATCGCGAATAGAATACGATAAGGTTGGTCGCGTAGGAGTAGTTTCTTTAGCAAGTCCCCCCCTGTGTCTTAACCGGTCGCTTTAGCCCAACCACGATGTTGGCCGTGATTCAAGACCGAATATCTCTGTCGACACTTGTTTACTTTTTCCACGGGAATTTCTGCCTTTTAGATGGAAATATCGCGTCTAGACGAAACACAGCCGTGGAACGCGACGTGACAAAGAAGATCTGGATCAACGACGATTCAAAGACGAACCCCGAGCTTGAATATTCTGAAGGTCTCCTTATCGAGACCGCTAGCGGTGCTCGAAGATAAGAATTATGAAAGCAACATAATCGTGCAACGACCAGTGATCTTGTGTAACGATTATCGCGAAGAGGCTTGCGAACCCGTGGGCGGTTTAACTGCATAACTATGTATTCGTAACCATCTGTTACTCTGGCCAGTCGAGAAAAGAGAAAGTTCCTTGCAACGAGGTGACAACCCAACATTTTTTATTATCTTGTATGCCTTTTGCAAAACATGGTTGCAAGCTCTTCCAATTATATTTTGAACCTTGAATTCTTGTCTGGAATTTTAAAAACTCATACTTCCTTTTATAGCTCGAGTACATTTTTAATGATACTGTACGCTTTAACTACGAATCTGACTCGTAATTTGTCGAAATACAATTATCGGAAACTCGAAATAAAAATCTGTTGAACCTAACAGTATTGATGTGGGTGCATCCGATGCATGTGCTCGAAAGCACTGCAACGCGAATGACGAGGCTAATTGAACACATTTTGTGGCAAGTAAGGTCAACCCTGAACACCTCGAAGCAACTAGAAGAGATAGAGTGACTCACGCGAATCAATATCCCTCCAGGCACATTTGCCGTTTATACAATATTGGCGCAAGAGTAACGCCGTGTGCAGTGCATCTGGCTCATGGATAAATATTTTTATCGTTCTTTACGATTTTATCGATGCCAGGATCGCGACTACATCATCTTACGACAAATGCTTCTTGGAATGTCTTTTCTGTTCCGATCAAATTCTTTGCGACAAATATTTTATCGGTCAGCTTTATCGTGACCCAGACCTATGAAGATTATTCGATAGTATTTAAATTAAAATTAAACGTATCAACGGACTGATAAATATTTTTTATTTTGAAAGGGTCTAATGTTTAACAGCGTTAAATTTAGAAAACAAAAATAACAGAACGGAATTAAACAGTCGTCGGAAATAAATAAATGACGAATCAACAGCACATTACTGTGTCGCTATATATAAGAGCATCTGTACGATGAATGATGGAGGAAAAATGTTCATTGAGTTTTTTGGGCTCACGCACCGTTCGCATGTGTCACGGTTGTCCAGAGAGGACCCTGACAGTGTTTCAATCGATTAGGTGTGTGCCAGAAGGGGGAACCACGAGCAAGGGGGAAGCATGCAAAATATAAAGCCGTATAAATTTAAATGGCACCGGTCCAAACGAGATATACCACGGTCGAAAATCGAGCGATGAAAAAAAATATACTATCATGCAGTAGATAGACGCGAGCGTCAAAACGCTCGATGATTACAAGAAAATAATTCATCTGAGATAACGAACACGTAATATCGTTTTTATATGCCTGTACACCGACAAGCATTCTTATAATCCGTGCGAAAGTACATTAACCTAAAACAACGCGAACGTTCTCTCCCGTAACTCCAGCTTTACTTGCCTGTGTATAATAGCCAGACAGTGAACATACAGGGTGTCCGGTTTAAACCTATACCAGACTGTTATCGAAAATATGGAAAAATATTTCACGTAAAATGACAGGATCATCAGCTACTTTACTGCACGATTCGATTTGACGCGATTCAATTCGATACAGTTCAATTCGACGTAATTTGACTCGCCATGTTTCAATTCGACATAATCTGCTTTGATGCGAATCAATTCGGCGTGAAATTGCGATACGGGGATTTAGAAATTGTTCTCCCCATCAACGCTCTACTCGCATTATCCTCACTCACAGATACCAAGAATTCATCCGAAGAGCCGACGACGTATAGAGTTCCAATTCCCGTCGTTAAAATAACAAAATAAGGGCTTAAAACCAGTTCCCTATAAATACCAAAAATTCGTGCAGAGGGTCGCACGGTATTTATATCTTATTATAGTCTAAACTCGGAAACCGTAAATATTCTGTAACGATTATAAGTGAAAGAGACAAACCGAACCTAATATTTTCCAGTAACATGCATAATTGATAGACTGTACATACTTGTTTAAAAGCATATACAATCCCATTTAGAAGGATCTTTGAAATGTCTTTACTTCCGGAGCTGACACATCGCGTGACGCTTCACTCGACGCCATTTAATTTTACCTTACGAAATTTTTCTTTTTTAAATCCAATTGCTTCGTATTAATCACCTTGTACATAAAGCTTAAAAGACAGAACTCGAGACGTTTCGGTCTCTAGAGTTCGAGGACGTAAACAATAAAGAAACGTCGAGGAAAACGGAGCAACTGCAGCAAGGATTCAACTCGGACCTCTAGATACATATTTTTTCTATGGCCAATGCGTGCCGGCAGCGCTCCAAGGATTCAAATCCGCAGCTGTCGTTTCGAGGAGGTTCTCCCTCGTGTCACGAGAAACTCTTTTTTTCTTTCTCTCCTCTCTCCCCTCGGTCGAGACCGTATCGAATTACTTAATCATGTTTTGCAACGCGATCGATCGGAATTCGAACGTTTCGTCTAATTTCTGTTCGAAGTAACGCACGCACAACTTGAAAACTCTCTCATCCTTTCGTCGCGAGGTATAATGGTAATGGTTCGTTGTTGCGTTACAAGGTTAACCGAGTTCGGAGACCTGATTGGCTGAATAAGTATCAGACACCTCCGTGTGAAATATTTCGCTTATGATTCGAATCATCCATTTTTCGACGTCGATGACGAAATATAATTGCGGAAAATCGTGGATTTTCGATTTTGTGTACACCTACGGTAAGCGAAAACAGACTCCATTACCGAGAGTATGTTTTCGCGATTGTTTTAAGTCATGAATAAAAAATGTATGAAATGTCAAAATAAATCTTTCAGAACGTAATATTTTTACCTCGCTGTCGAGGAAGGTTGTCAGAAAAGAGATTTACTCTCTCAATAAAAATGTAAACAAACTCAAATTTTGTACCCACTCTCATTGTTTTATGGCTGTCCCAGCGAATTAATGTTTAAATTTAAAACAAAAATTGAACAAGAATTGAATACATTCTTATTTAAAAAAAAGCAGAGGTAGATACCAGAAATGTCATCGGTTTGACAATGTATCGGAGTTACTATGCTAAGTAACGTATACGCAACATTTTTATTACACTTTAATATTTATTTACCCCACTACTTATTTACATTTACCATTGTTCATTAATGGATTGAATTCGTTGTTTATCATGTAGGTGTAAGTTAACTAAACGTAAAGGGTAAGGTATACAGTAGAACTGGTGCTATCGATTATCGATACATTATCGATATCTTACCGATACTTAAAGATATATAATATTGTTAAGATGCCGTTGACAAAACTAATTAAAAAAAGTTATCAAATAAATCTATTTATTTTTGTTTAACATTGAAACTCAACCTAATCTGATCTCACTTAACCTGATCTATTCTAACCAAACCTAACCTGATTCATAATTTTATCATTCAATCTATTGATTCTTAATTAAACTTAAAGTATAATTTAAGCTAGCTTCGAATAAAAATAATCAAATTTGAATAATAAAATTACCCGGTAAACTTAATTATGTTTCCAATATATTAAGTTATCGATAACGTTTTGATATCATCGATTATTAACGATAATGGAATCGAGAGTAGCAGCTCTAGACAGAATATCTTCCTCATAATGGACGCTTAGCAAACCTATCAAAAATATGCACCGCAAACAAAAAACGTGAAAAAAAATATAACACGAGGTTAGAGCCTTCCTCAAAACTTTATAAACATGAAGATTTTCATTATAAAATAAAGATATTCGATAACATAACCTATAAATTCAGGAAAGTTCTATGATTCGCGCGACACTGAAGCGTATCAAAACGAAGCGCGACGTTGTATAGAATAAAACTGAAGGAAAATAAATACCATGTCGGGCCCCAAATCCTTCATGTCGCAATAAAGAAAAAGATCCCGCGGTGGTTTCATCCAGTCGCCTGTGCTCGTGCCTGCTCCCTGGCCGTACCCTACACCGAAACTCTCCACCGTCTCCAAGGTACCCTCGGCACGGCGCGTCACCTCCGAGAGATTCACCGTTAACCCCGTGGTACACCAACAACTCGAACGAGAAATTCAACTGCACACACTGTTTCGCACTGTTTCGCACTATCCAGTAGTAGTCGAGGCTATCTTGGAGATTCGTGGAACGCGGAGGACGCGTTGTTAGGAGATCCAGCGGGTCGTGATACGTCAACTGCGGCGTCGGGGCGCGGACGCCAATTCAGCCGGCACTGAATACACACCACTCCCGGTTGTTTTCACGTTCGTTTTTCCTGTGTGAACAGTGGACAGGCCTCTCGTAAACGGCACACGACAACGCCGTCGTCGAATCGCGACACCACCGACGATGGCACGAGAGAGAAAGAAAAGCTGACCGCCTGTCAAACAGTTCGACACCTCGGGTGCCTCGATGCTGCCGCTGCTACCTATGCTCCTCTCTTCTTCCTCTTCCTCCTCCGCCGCCTCCGCCACCGCCGCCGCCGCCGCCACCGCCACCTCCGCCACCTCCTTTCTCCTCTCGCGCACTTTGCACACTCACTCCGCGAATACGCGTTTATTTACAGGGGGAGCAACTCGATCACTCCGTTCTTCGACTCAATTCACGTCCGTATTGGCATATCGCGAGACGCGTCGCGAAAACGGTAATAGAATAACGATCAGGCGTCGCGATGCTCTTCTTTGCCAGTATCTCTCGGCAAATTTTCGTTAACCGGCCTCTCTCTTCGATTGAGACTGCCCTCCTAACCGAAACAAAGAACGACGCTCGAATGGGATGCCCTCTGACGACCAGTTCGCCAATCAACGTTCACTTTACGAATCTCACCGACCAATCACCGCGCTTCTTCCTTCTATCCATTCGATTTAACGACCTCTCACGGCGATCGGATGAAAATTTGATCGCGCTTCGGTAAATTTACCTGGACTTGGCTAAATATTAACGGCAGCCTTCGGCTGCATATGAAATTTCGGATTTACTGATATTTATCAGTTAAAAATAAGTGAACTGCCACGCTTCTGGGCATGTCATTTTTTTTATTTTTAAAAGTTCGCAACGAGCCCGCGTTCACGAGCGACTGAATTTTCAAATTTTCAAAATGAAAAATCTCCAAATTTAGAAATTTTTTAATTTGCAAAGTTTTCAGCACTGTGTAGAAGGTTCTCTTTCTATATTACAACTGTCACAGACTTGTTACGAATATTATAACAGAAATCAATTGTACTCTATATTCTGTATAGAGATAATTTGCATTTTGGCGACCTCTTCAAGAAATTTGTATTCATATATTTAAGGAAAGATTCCTTTCCTCTTCTTTATATATTCTGATCCTCACCTATCTTGCTTGAAATCGTTTTTATACCGCTAATTTTTATTTTCTCAGCTTTATTGTTTTATTTTGATAAAGATATGAATAAATCTACAAAAAAACACATTATAATCCCACCCACTGAAGTCGAGGGATTAAAATGGGGCATTGACAAATCAGTCAGAATATTTATATTTACGTATTCAGACAAAATCGAATATAAAATACTCGATATTAGCACCTACGGATTATTTGATATTTATTTTCGTAGTATTTCAATGATGGAAAATTAATATTTAATAAAAATGAAACACTAATTATACAATTTAATAAGAAAAATACTTTCCAGTGCTTTCTGTCAATCTACATGTCATAATTCACGTATACTTCGCTAGTGTAATTAATAATATATGAAAATCTATAAGAATTTTATTAAAAATTAAAAAGAACTGCCGGACAATAAATCAATAAAATTAGCCTACCCTCTGTAAATAATAATTTTTATTTCGATCGATTTTTGAACTCGCCGAAGGCCATTGCCTTACCAACTATAAATTCATCGCTTGTAATTTACTATTCCACCGAATTTCGGCCCTGACACAGTTTGCACGAATAGTCCACGGATCGACTGAACTTTCTATCTAACCGACTGTTAACTAATACTATGAGTGTCAATGACATCCCTGTAATTAGATACTAGAATAGGAATGAACTTTCTCACAGATTCATATATGAATGATTCATTTTATACAAAAATCATAAAAATCCTGCAAACTTTATGCGAGAAGCCCGCATAGGTGCATATGTACACGTGTATGATATTAAATAGTTATGTATGTAATGATACAGGTGTTATAAAGGTATATTAAAAATGGGCTTTACTCTTCTGTAAGGACCATTTTCCACCAATTCTATTAACCTTATATTAGATAATGGTACTGCAAGTTCTAACAACAATTCCTTATTAACATTAACCCATCAGAACCGTTATTGACACATACATTTTCATATGTTTTTATTGACCAAGTAATGCGTCCGTTTGCGGAGCTGAACACGTTTGAAGTACATTAATGTTTTGATAAGATGATTTGTAACTTATCAGCGAATCGAAAATCGTTCATGCACGTTTCAAGTACAAAACCCGTTAAGATAACGGTTATTGTTAGCTTTAAAGTACTAACAGAAACAGTATTTTATTGTGTATATTTTGAAATAATGTAAATATTGTACTTAATAGTAAGATTGAATGTCGTGTATTCGAGCTACGAACTAAGTTCGACAAAATTCGAGCAGAATACCGAAGGTATCATTCTACACATGAATGTCAAGGGACTCCGAAACTTTCGAGTACTTTAAATTCAATTTGAGAGTTTCGAAATTGTGTCCAAATTTTTTCGGAACCATCTCCAGTTCATAATTATGCATATCCCTATTAAATATACTTTGTTTTCGCACCAAACTCACAATTGCAATACTTCCGAATATGTTTAAAAAATTCATCCTCACAAAAATAGATTAAGTCTTGATCAATTTTCTTGCAAGACAAGAAAATTTGTTCATAGTTTGTTTTTTGTGTAAAGAGTAAGAAATAATTTTCTACTCAGTATAAAAGAATTATTATAGATTTGAATACAAAATCTAAGGGAAGACACTACAATGACACTTACCTGTCCATTCCTGAACTGTTGCTGCTGTTGCTGTTGCTGATGATGAAATAGAGCTACCTGTTGCTGAGCTGTCATTTGATTATTGAGATAAATTAAGTGCTCTGCTCCTGGTGCTCCACTCTATATTGGCAAAAGAAAGCAAGAAAGAAATTATTAGTATCCAAATAACATACAATACAATTCTAATGAAATTTTGTACCAATAATGATATAACTGGTAAAGTGATACTCACTTTTAATTGCATTGGATGAATTTCATATGGTACATGCACATTATTCATTGTTTGAAGTCCCAATTGTTGTGGCTGATTCTGTTGCGGCATACTCAGTTTAGTAATAGGATACTTCCATTTCTCTGGATTCTATAAACAATGGAAAGTTGTGGTCATATAACAGAAGCATACATCCATTTAATATGTTAAATTAATAAATTTGAACATTGAAACATCAGTATACAGCCAAATCAAGTACTTCTCTAACATAAAATATATGAAAAATATAACTTCCATATTTGGTACACTTACATTATCAATAATAGCATCATCTGCCAAAGCCCATGCACGAGGAGCTTGTTTTGTTTGAAAAGCTGAAGACTGGGCATTAAATTCTGCTTCTGTAGGTCGTTGAAATACATAACCAACCATAGCATCATCTTGGGTTCTGTTTACACCTATTTGATGCGTTTGACCAGGTTGTATACGCATACTATCTCCACCAGCCATTACTTGTCCACATTGCTCTGCATCCTATAAACAACACAAAAATATTGTATTGAACTCATCTATTACTTTGTAATAATAAGTATTATCTTTAAACATTTGTTTTACAGTCTAAGAAAAGTGACTTTACATTTTCATAAAGTACTTGATAAGTAATTTCAATGCAACTATATTAACTCTTTGAAATGGTAATCGTATTGATATTAAAAGATATAAAGAGGAGATGGTACTTCATAACAAACAAAGAACAATAAAACAATGAAATGTAGCAATAGCATTAAGAAAAAGAATCCTTTACTCAATTTTCTACAAATGTAGTGATTAATTATGCAAGATGTAATTAGTTTTGACAAATGTTAGCAAACTTGACAGAATACATAATTATTAAACTGCTGAAATGAAATGTGGAAGCATTTCTTCAATGCGAATAAAAAAGTTTTAGCCTAACATTATGAATCAACTGTTCAACATAAGGAAAGAGTGAAATAAAGGGAATATGTATTGAACAGGATATCACAATTATATGTAATAAATTTGACTCCTCCATGACAAAAGATTTTTTGTTTCATTACAACACTAATGCATATCCAAGAAAACATAAGTTCAAGCTGCAATGGTACATGCTTAAATCTTTTTTGTATACAGAAAAAGATTTTGCTTTCAATTGCATTGTTATATTTATAACTAAAAAAAATACTTTTTATTGTTTTTTGTCTTGTACAGAAAGCACAAGATTTATTACATTTACTGTAATAATTACATGACTCAAAAATCATGTCTTTAGGAAAAACAAATTTAAACATCTTAAAGCGCTACAACTTTTTACAGATATTATACAAAAACAACTTCTTTTATCTGCTCATCTTTTAAAAACATATAAGTGAAAGGTAATTGAAAAATATTATAATTAATAGGTTAACAGGTTTCATATTAAAGTTCTCCTTCTCTTTCCTTGCCTATCATTGATATTAAACATTACCACAATATAATAGTTTTTGACTTAAAGCTGGACAAATAAATATAAATACATACAAGTGTTTAAAAAAAATATTTTTTATAGAAAAACATTATAAATATGATCTAAAAAGCTGAAAGGGTGACATTTGTTATTTACTTCAAAATAACAAATAGGTACTCCAATTCTATTTCTGTATATTGATAATATAAAGTACCATTGAATCTTTAAACCTATTCTTCTCGAACGCATTAAAAGTGAACATATAACATTTATATATTAAGTCAACCATATTATGTAGACAATGTTTCCAGTCTGGTTGATATCCTTTTCAAGCTGTTCCATTAATACTAGAAAATTCCAAATAAATAAATGGATGTAGAAAAGGAACAAACTGATATTAACGATAGTATGTACACGTGAAACTTAAATCGAATGAACTTGTACATTTTTTTCATAAAAAAAAAGTAACATAGATAAATACAGAAATAAGTTGTTATAGTCAGATAACTGACCTTTCTAATTTTAACAACCAGTACTAGAATTGTTATTTAATTCTTTTACTATCCCAAATAAAAATGCCCCTTACATCCCACCTTTTAATACATGATAGGTTATGACATTTCAATCAGCAGTGAAACTTCGAGTACCTAGATAAATCACTAAAGAACATACACAGCTACTGAAAATAAAAAAATGTTGAAATAAAGATATACCGTGGGTATATGTCCGTTCGC
Organism: Megachile lagopoda; assembly: GCA_036983795.1. Classification (NCBI taxonomy): domain Eukaryota; kingdom Metazoa; phylum Arthropoda; class Insecta; order Hymenoptera; family Megachilidae; genus Megachile; species Megachile lagopoda. The sequence goes on along the minus strand of CM072795.1, from coordinate 4,824,337 downwards.
AGAAGGATGGTGCAATTGCATCGAGGGTGCCGGTTCTCCCGCAGCACCAGCGCTACTTGCACCAAGCCACTTCATCGTTCTGTCAATCCGTACCGCTGCTCCGAGCTCGATGAACGACGATCGAACAGATAAGAGTAACTCTCACTGTGAAGGTTAGCTCGCTCAGAACCGGCGTCTGGAGCCAAACGTAGAATCGACCGCTACGTCTGTTCAGCGAGCATGTTCCAAGCGTGACTTTCAACAGCGTGGCATCTCCGCTGCTTCCACGACTAGGAGGACGAGGATAGCGAGGAGAACGATCACCAGAAAAGGAATCGTATTTACGAAACTGCGATTGAACGCCAGACAGCACAGCAATGGCAGCTGGGCGAGCGGTGCTGCCGGAATTTTGACAACACTGCCGGACAACGAGCAACGAGAGAACACAAAGAGGAATCGTCGAACTTAACGCGGCTTAATCTACTTGGCCCAATCGAGTTTTACCAAACGGCACAACAGCTTCGATGAACTAACGAAACTGGGGGGATGTCGGAAGAAAAAAAAGTGAAACATGCAAAAAACGATGACTGCTTGTTCGTCGACGGACGGGAGGGAATTAGGGGTAGGAAAGCAGAGAGGGGGAGGAGAATCGAAAGATCCGCAAAATCCGAATTTCTAATTTTCAACGATGTTACGGATTTTTCGTAATGAAACGGGAGTAGGTACGATAATGGAGGTTCTCCCTTTTGCGATTTACGTGTAGACTTCACTTCGATTGCGATTACTCGATCGATGAATATCGTTTGCTTTGTGACACACGCTGTTCGTTCGCTTTACTATGAACGCTCCGATTTTTCACACACTCATCCCGTAAAACTAAAGCTTAAAATACACTATTCACAGGTATGTACAACGCAGTACAGGCACACAATGTGCGTCCACCGGCATACGCGTGTTTCGCGCGCAAGGATGCTGCGCGATTTTCGGACGGGCTCAAAAGGGTGGGAGGGGGACAAAGAACCAACCCGCGTTTAGAAATACCGCGACAGGATATTAAACTGATACGTTATTTATGTCAATTTCATGTTTCTACTATGATGCGGTTTTGATTTGATTCTCTTATTTGCCACGTTGATATCACTTGATTAAAAATTTCGAGTATTAGTTCTTATACTTTGTCCGGCGTTAATTTGTAAAGTTCACGTTCACGCAACCGCCGTGTTCGCAGTGTCAAGATTCTAGGTTATGCGAGGAAATTGCACATGAAATTGGTAGATAGTGATGTTTCATGCAAAAATCAAACGTACAATTTTTACCGCCATCTAATATAAGAGTCATGTTCTAAAATTAGCCATGTTCATAACCGTTCCTCCTACTACCAGTTTTTCGAAATATTGATATGAATTTTACTTCTATACAAAGTAATTTGGAAATATTTGTAGTGTTTCGAATTAAATTAATGCGTTACTATTGTCATGTATTATTCGTTTAACAAGAGATCATACTAATCATCCGGAGAATTCTGGTTCGTTCTGCACATGTTGGTTTTAATTCGTGTGAATATGATTCGTAACCAAGAGCAACGTGCATGTGCGTTTACGATTGTCGTGACGCCAAACGTATATACTCGGTGATCTTTTATCTTAAATACATTCTCTACTCTTTATATCAAATGTGATCACATTCGTATATGGGATATTAAATTTTGGTAATTTGATAATAACCAAATGTATCTCGCTAGCTATCACTTGATTATGCTTATTTTACATTATCGCCCATTCTCCTTATTCGCATATACTTATCCACCGTGTTTATAACCGACAGAATAAAAATCGTATGGTAGTGAAGTCATACTAAACAGTAGGGAGCCTACTGAAGTTTGCCGGGTTGCGCAAACTTAGTATGATCTTCCGTGAAACGTATAACAGAAATGCTTTGTTTTCACTTTTAAAAATGTTTAAACCACTTTGACGTTAATTTTACTGTTACGATTTAAATTAGAGTATTATGGAATAAGCGTAATTATTAGTTCAAATTTTTGCGCTTATTTCAGTTCATACACATTGTCAAGAATTGTAACTCGTCTGGTAGCGCTCACCACACAAGACCAGTGTTTAATGACTATAATCACACATGAAAAAGATCAAGTTGACAATTTAATATAAAGTTCTTATTCCTATGACCACGTTAACGATAACGAATGCGTTTTATCCTATGTTCAAAACATTTTTATAAAAACGATGAATTACTTGGTAAGGTAATCTTTTATATAATTCATTCAGTACGATGTTATCCATAATAAATATCGAAATATGTTAATGTTAATGATGAACTATTTACGATAGCAATATCTTTATTTACTTTTTAATTATGTATTGTTGCATATCGTAATTTTATAAAATATAATCCTTAAAATTATTTTTTAAATTGTATCTATAACGTCGCGAATCGTTTCATTATTTAAGGAAGAATCTGAAACATTTTTATGTATTTCTGTGATAATCTTTCGTTTATAGATGACGTAATGCCACTCATTCAACGTAATCTTCTATTATAATATAAAATGGCAACATTTTGGTCAGGAAGACCTGGTTGGTTAGGAAAAGTAGGCATAGTATTATTAGCTACATGGCTTTTGGTACTAATTGTATCTGTATCACATATCTTTAAAGCTAATAGTTTATCATCTAACAATGAAAGTCCTACAAATAAAGAAAATGCTCAACGTCTAGCCCAGATGGTTAATGATTTTGAAATTCTTAAAAGGCAAAATGAAGCACTAAAGAACATAATTCTGGGGTAAGTCTGTACCAAAAATGATGAAACTATACAGGTTTATTTATAGTTTAAAACAAAGAGCATTTTGATCTTTTCGTTGTACAGGATAACATAATTTCCAGAGAAAGATCAAAATCCATTCAAGGGGACCATCTAGGTTCGATACATGAAAAGCTTGATAAGGTATCACTGTATGACGAATTGTTGGATACTAAAAACAACATTAAACATGGTGTCCCTTCTTTGGAATACGAAGAATTACGGCGAAGGGTGAGGAACAACGTACAAGAACTATGGTAAGTATAGTATTGAAAACGTTAATATACTTTAAAATGTATTTTTATCACAATACTTTTATAATTCCTAAATAGGTATTACATTAGCGCAGAACTTAGCAAACTTAAGAAAACTATAGATAAACCCAGTTATGATCAAAAAGAGAAGAGAATACAGGATGTATTGAGAAATGTCTGGGATCATAAGAAATCTCTCATTATAGATATTGATAGATTGAAAAAAGCAGATGGCTATGATGAATGGCGTAAAAAAGAAGCGAAAGATTTATCTGATCTCGTACAAAGAAGATTTAAGTATTTACAAAACCCTAGTGATTGTAACAAAGCGAGAAAATTAGTTTGTAGTTTGAATAAAGGCTGTGGATTTGGTTGTCAGGTAAACAAACTTGTTATTTTATATCAAAATAAAATGTTACAAATAAAATTTATTATGTATTTCAGATTCATCACATTACATATTGCTTCTTGGTTGCTTATGGTACAGAGAGAACATTAATAATCAAGTCAAAAGGTTGGAGATACCATAAGGATGGTTGGGAGTCTGTTTTCAAGCCATTAAGTGATACCTGTGTATCTACAAATGGAGCATCTCATGCTAATTGGCCTGGTGATTCTTCTAAACAAGTAATATCCTTACCCATTGTGGATAACGTTTATCCAAAACCAAGGTATCAGCCACCAAGTGTACCAGAAGATTTAGCGCCGAGATTAGAAAAACTTCATGGACATCCGTTGGTATGGTGGGTAGGACAAGTTCTGAAGTACTTAATGCGACCTCAAGAACATGTAACGAAAACATTGAACTATGCAAAAGATAGACTTGGTTTCAAAAAACCTATTGTCGGAGTTCATGTGCGAAGAACAGATAAAGTTGGCACCGAAGCTGCTTATCATGATATTGACGAATACATGGTTAAGGTTGAGCAGTATTTCGATGAACTTGAAGTAAAACCAGATGTGAGAAGGGTTTTCTTAGCCAGTGATGATCCAAAAGTGATCACGACAGCCAAGAATCGTTATTCAAATTATGAAATTATAGGGGATCCAGAAATAGCAGAAATGGCATCAGTTGCAAAACGATATTCAGATTCCTCTTTGCAAGGAATAATCATTGATATACATCTTTTGTCCGAATGTGATTATTTAGTGTGCACGTTTAGTTCCCAAGTATGCCGTGTGGCTTACGAATTGATGCAAACATATTATCCTGATGCATACAATCGATTTACATCGCTCGATGATATTTATTATTATGGAGGACAAAATCCACACCCTCATAAAGCCATCTTGGATCACCAACCAAAAAGAAGTGGCGAAATAGAACTGAAAGTAGGAGACTTGGTTGAAGTGTTTGGTAATCACTGGGATGGTTATTCTAAGGGATATAACACTCGAACTAGTATGACAGGTCTATTTCCAAGTTTCAAAGTGAAAAATCCAGTGGATGCTGTAGACTTTCCGAAGTATCCAAACGTTCCTTTAAACGAAAACAAGAACGAGTAGGCACATTTTGAACGTGTAGTAATCTTGAATGCATTCAGATTGCTTAAAAAAAGAATGTAACTTGCCTTTATATTTAAATTGTTACGAAAAAAGGGTCATGTACACTTATATATTTTATTACTAGCAAATAATGGATTTAATTCTTTCGTAAATTGAAATTATCACGAGTTGTGAGACAAAGAAGTTGCACTATTGCCTACACGAATGATGTGTTAAATTTTAAGAAGATTGTTTATAAATATTTGAGAAATAATATTGTAGGAAATTTTTAATAAGTTTACGATCTCTTACAAATTGAACTAAAAATATAAATAAATTTTAAAAGAACACGTAGTAATACAATGTAAAGGTTTTATATATTTTGATCGACGTTAAAAATTTGTACTGTTATGTTAATAAGAGATTTTATTAGAATGTGACTGTATCATTGCATTACACTGCAATTGTTCAGTAATTTTAAGATACGTATTTTTTTTTTGTATCACATGCATTTAAAATGTATGAAACAGGATCGATGAAGTACGGGATTTGTGCCAATGCATTTGATTTTTAAAGTATTATTTATAACGGCAAGCCAATGTTCGCAGAAAATATACAATTAAATACATTTGACCACATTTTGTAATAAAAATTTTTTGTATTATATTATCAGATATTCTCACATCTCCTGATAAAGGCTTGCATTATAAGTTCTTGTCATAACGTACAATTTGTACATAAAATATGCAATACAAATGTTAAGTATATAACAGTTTTTTAATAATATTAGAGCTTATACAATACGCATAAAAAATATTGCATAATATACCTATGATAAGCATAAAATGCATAGACATCGAGCTGGGCTTGAGGCCTATCTTATACAAATAAGAATGTTTCCTGTATACATATTGTAATATATTTTATACTGTACACCAGACGCGATTGAGAATTGTTATTATATTATATTATAGAATCTGATTTCGGTTTTTAATAAATATTTAATTCACGAATTCATGAGCTCCTTTAATAACTCAAGGATATTAGATTAGAACAAAAATGAAAAATAAAGTATGTCAATTCTAGGTGTGCTTCGTCTATTTAACCGTTACCCCTCATTTAGCTTACCGAATTGTATAAATAAATATAGAGTAGATTCATTTTAATTAATGAAAATTTCTGTAATATAAAGATTTCTAATTTGATAGCTTAGTTTCATAATTTGAAAAGAACGCGGCAAAGTAAATACTAAGCATGTACGATATATCAATATCGATATTTGACGTACGACATATGATAAAGTTAGTCAAATTTTTTAAATGATTTTATATTATTATATTCTCCTTCCTTTTTAACAGTTGTTTATGAAATTATATTGAACTTTATATAAAATTTATATGATCATTTTTCTGCGAATTTTGCACGATATCATTACAATATTCTTAATTGCAATTTGACATTTACGCAAAACAATGATGCTGTTGTAATGTATAATTATATTAAATTGATTCTAAATTTATAATCATATAAGAAACTTAAACAGCATGGCGCAAATTTGTCGTGTCAATAAATCTGAAGTACCTGTTTTAATTCGTATTCTTCATGGAATGTTTCCCTGCTGCAAAAGGTTAGAATTCATGTAAAAGCATGACAGGCTTTTTTACACATATTTCTAACTACAGAATGAATTGTGTTTTTTAAAGATATCATAGCACCTATTATGAGATATTGCGTATTCCTCAGGATGCGACGCAAAAAGAAATAAAAGAAGCTTTTATTAAGCTGTCAAAAGAAGTGAGTCTTTTAATTGTTTGCATATTATTAAAACAATATATATTGAAGGAAATATTATATTTTTTAGAAATATGTTGCATTTTCTTAGATGCATCCTGACACAGGAAGTAAAGGAAATCATAGTGACTTTGTAAAGCTTAACGAAGCTTATTCTGTTTTATGTAAGAAAGACTCTCGATATAATTATGATATTAATTTGAAAGCTAACTTTACAACAAATTATAACACTGGTTACCAATACAATGGGTATGTTTGTGATAGAGATTATATGTGTTCCAAGAAGTTGTTCATCCGTGTTGTTTTCATATATATGTTTCTAAATAAATTTATTTTCAGAGCTAATAACTTTTATAATGTACATGAATGTAAGGGTAAAAGACCTGATAAGAAGGATTTAATAAAAGCAATTGGATTTTCCATAATAATTATGTTTCTTGGAGGTATAATTCAAATAACATGTATTATAATGGCATCAAACTATAAGAGGAATGTGATATCAAAAAGAAATGCACAGTATGAAATGGAATATAAAAGTAGTATGGAACAGAGAAAACAGTTCCTGATAGATCAGTACAAATTGAACTTCCCTGATAAATAAAATTATCAGATTTAACTTATGTACCAGAAGTTGTTTTATAAGAATACTTTGAAGAATAGTCAAAATATTTATTATAGAATGTACTACACTATAGGCTTTATTTGAATAACTAATGTAATGAAAGAAATCTACATCAGTATTTTTTTCTAAGAAAGCCTGTGGTGTTTATACTTACATATGTATTTAAAGTAAATTTTTATGTAATTTAAGCAATATATACAAAACAGATGAAAGGATTTATTTATTTTTGAAATAGAAGCATCAATACTTATTTCTCAATTTATTTATAAGAAAAATTTAATAGTATTAGGAATTCATTTAAATACAAATTATCTTAGGTTTGTATTTCCGTGCAAATTGATCAGACCAAAGCAACAAATGTATATGTATTTTTTCAGAATATTTAACAAAGTAAATTTGTTTGCACTATTGACAATGTGATTAATACTCGTTTCTGAGTTCAACTCATTAAGTGCACTTGTTAATATTATTAGTATCATATTAACATCATATAATCTTTACACGAAGACGATAAATTATCCCAGTGCGACATCACTTCGTATAAAAGTAATAAATAAATTAATGGTTTATTTAAGAAACAAAAATGTACAATAGATCCGAATAACCGCCACAAGGTGGAATACAATACAAAGTTTGGAGTGCGTTTATAAAAATTATTCTTCGTTCTAAACAGGTACTCGATGTTGATAACATATCGTGCTGCTGTATCTGTTACAGTTTCTTGATGTACGAAATAATCGACGTGTGTGGGAACGCTGGACAAAACACAGGATTACCATCCTCGTCCACGTAATCCGCATATTTCAATTCGTATATCCGTTCGAAGCCTAATCGTGCGCAAAGTTTGCCGGAGAAAAAGGACGAACAGTCAGCGCGTACCATGTGGAAACCCTTTTCCTTTCCTATTTCACTGCAAATCGAATATTTTCATTAATCAGTTGCAGATTGCGATCGAAAATTTGAATTAAAAAATTTATAGGATTTGGAAATGTCAATATTTGTTTACAAATGTAAACTAACTGAACTTACATAGTTTTTTCCACAAGTGTCTTAGCAATTCCTTTGCCCCTCCAGCTACTGTCCACAGAGAGTATTCTAATTTCCAGGACATTCAGACCTTCATATTGTCCATTACGATTCACATTTTGGTCCACGTACCGCAATAACCTTAGAATTTTCTTGAATTTTGGATTTTCACATGTGGTGATGTATTCCGGATCTGCCTCGCAGGGGGGATCCATTTTTCCTACGTGCATAATTTGTTGATTAATTACAGTTAATGCGGACTGAATGTATAATTACTTGAACGTTTCGCATCTGATTTGCAAAGCAAAACCGCGTATAACAATTTAAATGCTTACATACATATGCATACGAGTACACCTTCTTAAAAAACTGTTAACGGATAAATAGTTGCATACTTGTAAAAATAGTGTGTTGCAAATGGTTGATAAGATTTGTTACATGAAGTCATAAATTTAACAGACAATACTTATGTAAATGCATTTAGTGGTGAACGGCAATCTACATTCATTCTAAAGGTCTCTTATTAGCATATAACGTAGAATTGAAAATGTGATAACACGTAATGGGATAAGAATATGAAGGAGTATGATATTCTCAAAGTACGGATTGACTCTTTTCACGTAGCGTGAACTTGCGGATTTATAAATTTTTAAGTTATAAAATTTACAAATTTCTGAATTCCTAAATTGCTATATTTTCAAATTTACAAATTTTCAAGGATTCCAAATTACCGAAAGTCACTTGAACATGCCCAATATATGATGTAAACCTTAGCAAAAGCAAAGGTTCTGAACTTTTGCAATAGGAGCTTTTACAATAATTAAAATGGACAAATTGCACGTACTGTTAATAGCAATCAGTCGGTCGTTTATTTTAGATTGATGGATCGCCTTTCTGTTAAGAACTCAGCCTCGATATCTTATATCGAAGGTAACTGCTTAACATCTACTTTGCATTGGAAACAATTTCTACGGCTGCTCGACGAAAAAGAGTTTATTCGCTCATTGTTCGCTGCCTCATAGCATGACAAGCAATTGAAATATTCTCCAATAATGTGAGTACAATATTGTAAATAATACTGTATTGTTCTTTGCGGTAGGAACGTTTGTCCAATTATTACCAAGTTGAAATATTAGAAGAGAAATAATGAAAGAAAATTGTTATGCCTTTTTCTTTTTCGTACATTTTTCCGTCGACTTCGGTAATCGGCATAACACGTGACTAAATGGATCTACCGATAAAGCAACATAATTATCGCTGTTGTGACAACCATAGCGATTAGTAAGCCTCACATTTGCCTAGTACTCGCATAACAATTTATGTAACGTTGAACAGTACCGTTTTCTCGAAGGCGTGTCTTCCTTCCTTCTACGATTATTTTTTTATCAGATTATTGTTTAATACACCCAAGATTGAATCAACGTAAAGACCCTGAATACTGGAAAGATTTTGATGCTTCAGTATACACATCTAATTCAAAATACACGTGAATAACATTTTATTTTATTTACAGATTGTTTATATAATTAATGATACGGAAGTGGGGAATTTTGATCGTATCCTCCTTTTAATTGCTTAATGGTTATTCTAGCTCTGAGTACTCATAAACTTTATGCACAGTCTTTTTATATAATTTTTCACCTTTATCCTCGGGATAGGTAATTTATCAATCCTCAAGGTACTACGGGATTCTTATTATCTTTATTATTAGTCTACTCAAAGTAAACTATTTTTGCTCAAACAAGATACGTTTCGCAAATATTACAGTGACCTTTTATGGTAGTGTCAAGCAGACATATACAATTTCTAACTTGAGATATCCACTTGTTAGCCTAGATTTGATATTCATGTTCGAGCGAAATTATTCGCCGTTTCGTATTCGTAGAATGTACCAGTTTCGTCTGCATTGTTCTTTCTTAGCAAGAATAGAACATTCTTGGTAACGAGATCGTATTCTTAATTTACGTATACGCTAAAGGTGCAAAGTTTCAGTCCATTTAATTCGTTGGTATAATTGTAAGATGCAGTGTGCATTCAGAATGAATCATAAGATGTTTCATTTCTTAACTTAACCATTGCATTAAATATTAAGTTAAGTAGTACCAAGTATTGTATATGGTTGAGTATTAGATATTGGACACTGAACATTAAATATTGATTATTGGTTATTAGCTACTGGATATTGGCAGCGGACCTTACGCAAAGCAGTGATTCAAGAAACGATGGAAAACACAGATTCAGAGTTCTTACCATTTAAGAGAACACCTACAATAGCACCGCTGGTTGAAACCGCCATAAGGCTAAGGTTGTTCTCGAGCGTGGACATACTACAGTATTCTTCTAATTCGAGACAAGTGCTGTCCTCGCTTTCAGGTATTAGCTGGATACAATGATTAAGCGGCTCGTCTCTGAAGAAAAACCTTCTGAGGAATTTCAATATCCTAAGCTTATCGTCCTTCGTAACTATTTGTACATGATAATCCATTCCAATGTCGTTGTCCGCTGAATCCGCCAGCTGAAACAATAAACAGTAAACCTTGTACACTGCTAACGATTTGCATCGATCGCAGTAACTTGATCAAGTAACTGTAACAAACGTTTCTTTGTTAAATTAAACTGCCGCAGAAATATTCCAATTTCCATAGCAGAAATTCCTGGAGAATTTTTGGAAATACGCTTCATTAAAGAATAATTCACTCCGTCAAGTGAGTTCATGACAGGAAGTTAAAGCAATCGTTTTGTAGGACATGTTTATGGAAACATTGTTCGACTAATCAGATTATGTACGACGTTGGATCGTTTGAATTCTAGAAGGCAACACATGTTGCAACACTGTGAATAGATATCAGTGTAACTCAATGCAGAATAATAACAATTTGTTGTTTTCGCGGCATCGGAAATTGAATTAACGCTTTCACGCGAGACAATTAACGTGTTGGCCCGTTGCATCGAGCGTATGCAGCAATTCGCGACGCGTTCTCATTTGTGGTACGCTTTATCTCGGTCATTAATGGCCAACATAGTCGAGGACTGAATTATATAGTTGATCCACTTCCACGCAATGATTCACAATAGCTAACAACAGTGAATGTAACGTTTATATTTTGATTTCTAGGACCACGATTACGCCAACGTTACGAAGGAACTTGATAGCGTCAGTATTTCAATTTTTTACAATTCCTCGAAAAATTATGGCGAATACAGCACCGAGATTTTTGCAGACTATCATGATTACTTCGTTGTAAAGATATGGGATCATAAATTGTACACTATTTGCCAGGAAAATTATATTATTAGCGAATTACAATATTCAGACGTTAATTCGCTACTCGAACAATATGATGGGTTATTATTGGCTAAAGTATGGCATTTATGACTTCGGTAAATTTAGTAATCATCGATGCTCCGTAATAACGTCGTCTTTTCTAATGTTACAGACAACGTTACATCATTTCAATTCTATTAATAGACATGTCAATCGTAATTATTATAACGGTAAGCATTGTTTTATACATGTCACAAGGTAGATATAATGACGGATTGGGGACGACATATAAACATACAAACAGTTCATTTCCTGTTTCTTTTATACGCCATTTTGGAGAAGCGGAAACTCGCGCTCGTTAATCCGAGTTGATAAAAGTACTACGATTTTAACGTATGCGATCTTACTATCTCGGTATCAGGTACGAAATTTTGCAATGCTTAAATTCCCCAGTTTGAAGCAACAGATGTAACGCCAAAATTCTAGATTGAATTTGTTACATTTTAGTTTCATTTGCAGTATCAAAATTTTAAACCCAAGATCGTAATCTCTGTAACTTTCAAACTCCAAATTCAACAATTTCAGCGTCGACATCAATATCACAGTTAAGACTATTAAATATATCCACCCTTAAAATTCCAAAGTCTAAACTTCCCGAAATTCTAATAACCCGAAAATTCCGAAACTTGCAACAATCTTACCGTGTATCTCGCAATTTTGGGCACATCTTTCGCGAAGTTGGTCTTGTTGGCATCTATTCGGCCAGAGTTGTCTAAATTCGTGGATAATATGGTTTCCATGTTGAATCTCGGTGTGTTAACGATCGATTCTTTAAAATTTCAGCTACGATCACGATGAACCATTTAACGGGTCACTGAATGTGGGAACACCGGTTACCAGTTTGTCAATAACACGATGCTCGTTGTTGACGTCGAGGTGGTAATCTAACACTGCGCTTTGTAATAGCTCGTCGTCAGTCTTATATACGCTCACAGTACCGGGCAAAAGCCGTTTCTGCAGGTTCATGGACATATGAGTACACTTTGGGGTGCTTACTAATCGGGAACGTCATGAGACTTCGATCAATACAATTAATTTTTTACCATCGGTCTACCTATAGACTGCTACATGTTTTATGGGATTTATAATTCCTGATTTCATCGTACAATCACTGTAACACTATCACTTCACAGTTGAACATGTAATACTAACAATGTTATCTTTTGTTAAAATTTAAAAGAAGTTAATACCTCAAAGTCTGAAGAGGATCATATTGATTAAATATTGACAAATAACAAATTTTAGTATCCTTAAATTTGCAAGTTCACGATGATACAATAAATATATAGTGTTAGATTTTACTAACGTTATTTAATACAGCTTCGCTTTTATTTAATTCTTTCGCGATCACTTGTTTGTTTCCAACGTTATGGTACTTTATGTAACACGTTTATTAAATAGACACAACACGTCCCATGCGTGACTCTTTTTCCGTTGATTCTTTCAAATGGTTAATCGTTCGAGAGCTTTTCTTCGCAAGTAAATCATCGGCTGACAGAACAGTACCGAGGGAATATCTTAACATTCTACCCATGAATTTCTAATAGCCAACATGTGTACGCGCTTTATCGTTTAGTATCGCTTTCATGTAAATGAAACGAACGTATAACTGTGTGGCACGCGATCGTTTAATAGAAATTGAAAAAAGTAGAGCAAATTATTGGCCGTTGCGATTACTCTGCGACATACGATCGAGAGGAAACAGAAAAGAACGATTTTATCGTACAAGATTTTTTTTTGAGAAAATTGAACCTTCTCGAGACGATTGGAGAACGTCTCGTTCGTTTTCAAGCCGGCCAAGATTTGTAGGAAAACTTCCATTCGAAATATATTCGCGATCGAAACAAGATATCTGAAAGATACATGAGAAATTCATCGAACGTTTCCATCGATGATTAATCCAAAACGATTTACCTATTCAGAAACTTAAACGTTTTTCGATGTCGGCAAGAAACATCGGTCAATACAGTGACGCAGAAAGTCAATTGATCAGAATACTTGTCTAGTTCTAATTGTTTTTGCAGTCGTATCCTGTTCGTTTGGACCGAACTCCTGTAACGAATCCGTCGCTTTTTTCATCAGTACTAACAGTACAATCTTCCTATGACGAATCACCAACTGACAGACTTCATTTTTTGTCGGACCAGACTAGTGCATATTACAAGGTTGTTACAAGAAAAACGCGCGAATATCGTGCAGAAATCAATTATCGTTGTCAATATGTTTCAGTCTACTTGAAACATTCTGTACAGATTGATTGTAGCAAGTGCACACTTTAATGGAAGATTATTAACTCTAGTAACTTTGAGGTAACAACAAAATTTCTACTTTAATTCCATAATCTATCGCTGCAAATATTACTTTGTACATTTATATCTTCGTTATCAATGAAAGTAGAGTGGATTTTTCATGAGCTTGCGTGATTTATACACTTTTGGATCGGTAAAATTGACCTCGACCCCTAAAGAGGTGAAATTTTAGTAGCGTCGGAAGGATACATTTCAATGAACAGTCGGTTGTTCTCTTGGAAAATGTTTCGTTACTGATTTATTGGTGATAACGAGTGAGTAATTGTGGTACAACCAAAAAGAAAGATTATTCAGAAATTATGCAATATCGTCGAATTGTTCTAAATACAAAACATATTACAGACCGGTTACGGAACCGTCGTCGCTCTACCGACGAAGGTCAGCATAGAGAACCGTAGGCATGCCTTAGATGGCATTCAATGACATCGACTCGAAGTTCCTGGCCATCGAGTATCGATTTATTATCCTTTTCCCAGCTAATTTCAGCTAAAAAGGACAACGTAGTTAGGTGGTCCTTGCAATCGAATCGAACACTTGACCCAATTTATTTTTTCTTCTGAAATTTTTCCGATCAACCTTTTACTTCCACATCCTGTCTATCGTCCTGCGATCAATCTTTCGTACGGAACACCGATGGGTATCTCACATACGAGTCTCTTAGCAACGCCAATACAATCACTCTGTAGCCTTTGATCGCGAGACTCGATAAAACCGAACGAACGAACGATTGTCGATACACGCGACAATGAAATATAAGAATCGTTTCGTTGTTCTCGGAATCCTTTCGAACCGGATTTGGTAGGCGTTGAACTTCCGCCATCGAACGACCTTTCGCGTTCGTTTAATTTCCCTTCGATTATTTCGTACTTTTCGCTAACGATTCAAGATCGAGATTAATTATCGGTACTGTGTGTCTTTGAGAAAAGATTCGAGGAAAATATTATAAGTACGGATAACGCTACTAATCAATAACGCTATCGACAGCCAACGTTATCAATATTTCACATTACTCATAGTCAACACATTAATACGAGAGCAAATCATTAAAAATTATTCTTAATAATGTTTCTGTAAAAATATTATTGGATCAATCAAATACTTTTAATACTGATTTTCTTATGTTATCAACAATTTTTCCTCATTTTACAATTTCTTTCATTTTGTGTAAAAGGACTCTGGTTTCGATGCAATAGCACTGGAACTTATATCGCTATGAAATTTATAAGCTAACTCCATAGACCTGTCATCGCGTAAAAGTAACTAAGTATTTGTACAATTCTTAGGCACGAATCGATCGCAGTGTAGAGAACCTGGATTGTTCGAGAAACGTAGAAGGATCGGGTGTACCGTTATTTAGGACATCGAGTAACGTTAGCTGTATAGATTACTAAAAGAATCGGGGTTCTTTCTCTCTGAGGCTGAAAAATTACTGCAACAGTGGGTTGAGTTTGTAAAGAACCACGATATTGCACACCTCTACTTAAAATATAAATGTTCAAATCCTGAATTACTTTCAAGTTTACAAATTCGAATATTTGAAATTAAAAATCTAAGAATGTTTCAATTCTTGACCTTTGAAAAGTGATGACAGGAGGGTCTTATTCCTATACTTGTTTGTCAAAGTCTATACCATAGTGCTCATGAAATCTTGATGCGGCTACTCAATAATTGATATGCTTTTTATTGGCACAACCACCCACGCGTTAAGATCCACGTCATACGTAAACGATTCTCGACCGAGTATGTATCAGAGGCGGTGCCTGTTCCGTAAGTGGCAAGCCAATCGGAATAAAGTACACCTGTCCCTCGCATTAGATTTACAGTAATTGCAACGTAAGATTACCTCAAGCACGAAGCACGTGCTCTGAAAAGTTGCGAATCTACGTTATCGAGTTCACGGTTCTCTTTCTTTCGCGTGGTTCGGCGTTATCGCTTCATTGTTATTCGACGATAAACGAATTAAGAGGGGATTTTTGACGTCTCGGTGTTACTGATTTCATTCGAATTGCATTTCCCGTATTTCTTTTTTCTAGTCACGTGCTGATACAGGATCGAAAAGATATTGGTGGTGTATACGTTACCGGGGCGGTGGTCCAGAACATAATAAAATACAAGTGACATGTCATGGGAGTTTGATTATTCTCGATCGCCTTGAAACATGGACGCGTAACGTGTTCTGTGTAATAAATCTATTAACCGACACGACGTGTAAAAGTATTAATTACCATTGAACCCTTTAGCACGTACCTTGGAATTAATTGCGATTTACGCGAGTTACAGGGGAAACGCCTTCGAACCGACGCGTTTGCTTGCGTGATACGGTTCAACGTGGAAAAGAAGGCGCGGATCATTTAATTAATTCTAAACAGCTGACGCATTTTATGTGTCTTATGCCGCTTCTGCGGCGTGAACGATGACGCAACGCGTGGGACTTGCAAAAGATCGATAGTATCGATAGATTCGCAAAAAGTAGCAGAAGAAATATGATCGTAGGAAAGTGGAACAATACGAAATTAATGTCGAAAGGCATAAATCAAAGATATCGTTGTAAAAATTATGTAAACATCTGAAAATTGGATAATCTTAGTCGTTATTCCCGCTCAGAGTATCAATTTAAGATATATCGATTATTTCTGCGAATTCAGTGGTTTTCCGAACCGTTCACCGATGCAAGTACGTTTACATATTAATAAGTGTGATTACATGTAATAAAAATAATGAAATAACTGGTATTGCAAATCGATCATACGTATAATACCTTTTCTTCTTATTTTTATTCGCGACGAAAGATCGCGTCCCACTTGACTGGCTTTCGTACAATTACGTTATCGCTTGCTGCATAACAATCACTTAAACGCTGAAAACAAGAACGCGGTAATAATGGCGTGGTTACTTCAATCAACCGTTTACGCAAATCATCTCTCTATCCCGTTCGAACGGTGACCCTGTTTCTTCTTTATCTTTTCGCATTTTTCTCATCAGATCTCACTTGTTCCTTGTATTGTCCAACAGATAAAAAATGTCACGATTCTTTCTGCGCAGTAGGAGCCTCGAACGCAAAGTGAATGAACAGCGTGCAAAAGAAAATTTGTATTCGAGCTCTGTACACGATCGCGTATTATCGTTGCGATCGAGGCTAATCTCGTTTAGTCTTCGATCTAATACTACCGTGAACTTGTTTCAGAGGCTCCGTTGTACCTGACCGAACAAAAAAAAAAGCCTCTACAAGAATGAAATTCCACAATGAAATCGAGTTTCTCAAGATTTGTTGTATCTGTAATATGCAAAGTTGCTCCATAAATTCTGATTAGACTCCCCTTAAGAAATCTTTCGTGTACAATGGAAATGTGTTATTAACAACGTTAAAAGGCTATAAAAGAATCTGGTAAATGGCATATTATTTTGTGATGAAATATGACCCTCTTTAAAATGGTTATGCTGATAATAGCATAATTTACACGAGGCATTATAGTACAATATTAGGTACATAATGTAATTGGTATTATGTACTATATACACAGTCGCTGAGTAAAAGTCGCAGTGTATCATTACACGGACCAACAACGCGATATCGCGTTAACATTTCGCTTATATACCTTACACTTTGATGTTTGTTCGTGGTTTGTGCTGGTCATACATGGCGTTAATTCTCGGTAACGTTATTTATTATTGTTGACTGTGATTAGCGCCAGATATCGACAGCGCCGATTGAGAATTGAAATTGTGCACGCGATATCGAGTGAGCGGTAGAAGAGTTAAAGACGAATGTCATCCAAATGCAGATGGCGCATTAATTCGTTAAAGTTCTTAATATTCGCAGGAAAAAGATGTATACGATAGTCGATCACAAACTTACCGTTCGAGGTTGTTGAAAAGAAATCCAGACAAGTATTCGTCGATTAGGTGTCCCCTCTTCTTCGACCTTCTTTCATTCGTACGTGACACTCTTCCGAACCGATTTTGTGTCTCGACTCTGGACACCAATAACTGCACCGGTTCGGTGCAAATACACCAAACTCGTTACCTAGAATATTTTGTACTTTGAACACGTGCAGTGAAGTTCCGAAAGCGAAGCGTGTAATCGAATTACAGCTGACCACGCCGGATAGGAAGAGTGTATGTAATTTCTGTGTACACAGGTCGAACTGTTGTCGTCCACTCTGCGCGACGCGATGATCTTCGCTTTAACGTGCAACCAGTAAACGATAATTCATTATCGACTGAATTGCACTGTTATCAACGATACCGTACAAGAGAAACTTTCTTGTCGAATAACAGTATTCAGACATCAAACACTTCATATATCGATACGGACACTTGACACCGTCAGTATTTTAAAATCCTAACCATACAAAATTGTAACGTGCAATTCTTGAAAGTGAGGAAATTGCTTAACTATGCTTATAATTCAGTGATAACAATGTTTTTGTTTGCTACATTGAACAATTTTGGACAAGTATCATAATAGACTAATCTTCTCAATTTTGGAAAATTATACACTACAAGTTTCCTAAATCACGAATTTTTAGCTACCCAATAATTGTAGAAAATCTGAAGTCAAGGATTTATTTATTTTACATTTTTATGCAATTTTATGAGTATCTCGATACTTGTAAAGTTACCTGGCACGGTTTGTAGTCTTTCAAAAATGACTGCCAATGTAAATGCGCATGTATTATCTTATATAGCGAAGATTAAGAATTCTGGCTTTAGTCTTTTCCTTTTGTTTTATGAAAACGTGAAATACCAGTTTGTTTTTTTCGGAGTATGTTAATTTCACATTTCCGTGAATTTGTTTTAAAACCATTCACTGTATCGGTGAAGGACGAACAGAAACTACTACAAATATAGCAAACAATATTGATTTGAATGGTACTTATTTCGATTGCTGAAATGAAATTAAACGATGGAAATCTAGATCACAGAGTTCAATTTTCTCTTGCAAGCGTGATGTTTGCAAGTTCCTTTTCACAAACATTCAACCTTTGAACTTTCTGATATACAGACTATTTATAGTATGTATCTTGTAATGTTTTCGAAAACAAATTTGCAATTTAAAGAGCAATGAACTTTTGACACACTGGACCAATGGCCTCATTTTTGTTTCGATTTTGTTCTCGAACAATTTTGTTATTACCAAAAATGGAACATGTTTGAGTACTGTACTATGGGACTATTCATACCTGAAAAATTTATGGTAATAAATTCGCGTTACTCCGGCGAATAGGAATTAAACTATATTTTTATTAAGCTCGACAGCACAGGGATAGTTATTTCCACGCGTAAAACGAGATGCACCACGGATTCATCCAAGAATAGATACCGTAGGATAGAGAAGACATTGCCAATGTCTTTGCCGATATATTTCCGTCGTAACGGTGTGCTTTCAGTGGGATAAAGTGACTACCTCTAGTCACTCGTCTTCGGGGAAATACATCCTCGGTCAGTGAAACGTACGTCTCTGAACTCGTTGCTAACCTTTCGCTATACAATAAATCCGGTGATCGGATTACTCTAACACGTGAGAAAATCGATTTATCGTTACGTGGTAGAAGAGTGTAGAATGAATCAGTTCACCTAAGGCTGTTTTTATACAACGCGAAAAAAGAATATAGTAAAAGGGAGCAAGAAATACTTTCAACGTGATTAATTCTCGTTAATTGATCAGTTTTGAAAGAACAAAAACTTTGAATTCCTGCATCGAAGAAACATATATATTTTCTTACTACAAGAAGAATAGAACTTTCTTACTACAAGAAAAATTTCTGAATTTCTTGAAAAATTACGCATGAATGTTTTACAAACCTCTGAAATAAAATAGATATTTCCTGTGAATGTGTTTGCACGAAGAATACGTGCCTGTATTTTACGTACCTGACGTACCTCCTGAACGAAATTCCTTAAGTTTTCGAAAGAACGGAAGACACTCGTGTCCCCTTCAGTCTATCGCCAACTACGCACTGCCAACGTGAGAACAAAGTTCGAGCAATAGGGAGGGTCATTACCATCCGGCACGTAATATCCCTTCGACGATGAACCCATGGAAAGGGTAGCCCCAGCTCTATTTTTTCATTGAATTTGATTAGACCGCGAGATCTGGGTCTAACCGATGATTGCCATCCTCTATGTAGGTGGTTACGATCATAAAAAGAACTCCCCAGCATCCAGTTCGAGCATAATGGTAACGGAATCAAATGACTTGACGTTCGTTGATCGATCGTATCAATGGAGATATTCAATTTTTAAGTCGTAGGCTAGTGGATCAGTGGTTGCGGAAATTTCAATTGACTCGTGGTGGTTCGAGCGGTGAGATGGCTATTTGAAACACTCTATTGCAAGCTCTCAAACACCTCGTGTGTGTTTCGAATTACTTTAGATAAAATTCTTAGGAGTTTTTTTCGAATAAAATTTTAAGCAATTTCCAGCTAAACATCAGGTGAATGTACCGAGGAAAAATAGTCATCGTTGAGTTTTATATTAATTACATATCGTAACCGAGTTAGTCTATGGATAAAGAAGAGAACAAAGTTGATCACGAGGTAAATTAATCATAAAGGTGCAAGAATGAAAAGAATTCCGCGGTAAACATTGAAATATCCTTGGTAGTTTTAACGATTAGAAGCTTCTAACATTTTGAAAATACGACACGGATGTGACGGCCGATGATACGAGAAATCAGTTGTAGCTTGCTACGTGCAATTGCCATGGACGTTTGTAATTACAGTTTCTCCGCCAATAATTACAAAGCAGTTCACAACAGATGCCGAATAGATCTTGACGGTATTCATTAAAATATCGACCTTGGTAACCTTAATGATTAGAAGCTTGTAATATTTTGAAAATACGACACGGATATGACTGCTGATGATACGAGAAACCAGTGGTAGCCATTTGCTACGTACGATTGCCATGGACGTTTGTAATTACAGTTTCCATGCCTATAATTACAAAGCAGTTCATAGCAGATGCCGAATAGATAGTGCAAATTATCGCCGTGAATTTTATTGAATTCGCTCGGCGATATCACAGGTAATTAGTATACATTATTGCTCAAAAGTGTTGGAAGGTTCCTTGAATTTTTTGCGGATGCAAGTGAAGAATAATTGCAAAAAAAAAATACAAAATGATTCAATAATCAATGACTGTCTTTCTTGATTTTATAACCTTGTAATTATGATAGTGTTTCGATTAAAATTTTGATTAAAGCTACCGATATTCTAAAACGACTCGCTAGGCAATAAAGATAAGATCGCGTGAACTTTATTATAGGTCTGAAATTCATAAATTATGTTAATAGACATGTAAAGATTTGTTAACGATGTTGTACATATCCTGTGTTAACTGTTTCTGCTTGTACTTTCGAAAAGTTTGTTGTCGGGTAGTTAGCCTTGGAAGAAAATTCAATTATATGCCTGACAGCGATTTATTTGAAATAAATTGTGTCGTATGATCTCTGATAAATGTTGATCTAGGATCGACATGTGTGTAAACAAATCGCAACAAACAATGATTGATTACTTTCTATCACGAACAGTCCTATTCGATTTCTCTGGACAGAATAATAGAAATAACAGACGTTATGTAACGTGTAAATGTTAAAAGAATTATGGGATTTTCGATAGCATCATCGGTTGAATTATCGTTGGTAATTGTTGCCTTAACTCTTACAACGTTATTAACTATCATTTATTATCATTATCGAGATTCCTTCAAATGCACCTAAATTTTAATATAAATAAGTTTATAAAATACATAAACTTTTGTCGCTTCATAGTAAATCGTCCAGCATAACTGTAATCTATTTAACTGTTTAAAGCGTCATGCAACAAATCGATATTCCTCGTTTTAATGGCTCTTTATTGATTACTTTATGTAAAGCATCGTTGATTTATTCCAATTTACAGAAGTGCAACGTTACCAAAGCTATCGATGCAATAAATAACATTTTTTTCAACCGCAATTGCTTATCTCATGAATGTTTTATATCTCCTTTTTTTACTAGAAAACATTGCCCGATTACCACTCGCCTTAAAAACGATCAATTATCAAGATAAAATTCAATCGGTACTCGAACGTAATCGAGAAATAAGGCCAAGTAGAAACAGCCATGTGTAGTCAGACGTATGATAATGTAGAAAATTAACCGTATTATAGATTCATTCTATAACGTAAATTACTGTTTGTTTTTTCAAATTACAGATGTACTTGGTACAGATTTGATTAGATTAAAGTTTTAATACGGATCATTGAGAACTTCCACAATAATTACCGAGGTTTACCGTTTTATCACGTTTATTATCTTTTGTATCTACAATGGCAATTAACGCGTTAAGAGTATTAAGATAGTAACTTCATTATTTGAAATTCCATATGTAGCTTCAACATCGAGTGCAACTTATCTTCCTTTCTCCTTTGTTAGTTAGAAACTACATTAAATAACACCAAATATTGATCGTTTTCATTGCAACAAAAATGTTAATTTCTCGCTCAGAAATTTGTCTTTAACACTCGTTTTTTTCATTACTCGTAACCTGTATTTTTCTTGCAGAAAGTCTTTATTGAACGAACGACACGTGTTACATGGGTGGATTCTTCGAACACGCCTCGATACCATCTAGATCACGTACCAGAAAAATCATGCTCCTTTTGCCTTTGTTAATTGCTACTTGATACCAACAATGCGGTTTATAAGTTATGTTATCAAGGTTAACTACAATTCCCCATTATTACAATTCTTTACGCGACCCACAAACATGTAAATTATTCTGGTCCAATATTCATATCACGAAACGTGGAATATTAGAAGGGAAAAAGAGGAAAATGGTATTACAAAAGGTGTTCACGTGGTCGAGGACAATTATTGTTGGTGATTGTCCTTTTGTGAATAATATATAGACATAGTTTATCCTAGGACAGGATACACGCTTTGGCATTTACTTGAAAGATCAGGTCGAATGGAAAATGTCGAAAACAGATCTTCAATGAGTTTCACCTAAAGACGTTAAATCGTCAATTCACGTATTAACAAGTCGGCCATTTATCATTATCAACGTCACGTTGAAAACGTAATATTTTCTTTTTTGCAGCAGAACACTTGAGGCGTGGCTCGCGTAGCGTGGTTGTCTTTTAGTTGGTCACAACTCGACAAAAAAGAACATTATGCAAAATATAGTCGGATAGCATTAAGAAATTGCACGTTGAATACGTGATCGTATGTAACGGAAAGAATAGAAAACGGTATATTGTTTGACGTGGAACTTCTATGGAAACTGCGAGCAATGTTGAAATTCAATTACTAAATCCACAAATTCACAAATTTTCAAAACTCTAAACCTTGGATTCTTCAAATTTCTTAATTTCTTAATTACTAACCCTCCAAATTCCTAAATCCTAATTTATTTTCTAATTTTTGCTATTAAAGTTTTATTTTGTTACAGCGTTGTACATTTTTAATCTCAAATTTACGCGCGCTTTGGAAACAGTACCGCTAACACTACCTTGTGGTGGCCGGGGAAACTATTTGAACATAATGTTACTATTTTTCGCAAAATAAGCAATTTCTGTACTTTACTGAGTCGAGTAAACGATTCAGTAATCATTATACATTATACATAATAATATCACAGCCTGCTTGATTTGAAAAAATTGAAAATTATAAAAATTATATATCAAGAATCCTATGATTGCTTTCTTGGAATTATCAATGAAATAAAAAATCAAATCGAAGCTTACTTCTCTATAAAATTCACTTAGGAAGCCATAATCGTATTTATCGTCATTAAGTTTCTACAATTCTGAGGTTTAATGGAATAAAAGATTGAACGCTCTTTCAAAAAAACCGCCAAAATTTTGGACCGCCATGATGGTCATCTAGTGTCGATTCTCAGAACTAATAATATTCAACTTTACTTAATTTTAATGATTTTTTTCAACTAACAACACCACGATACATTTATTACGCAAAATATAAAAAGTATAATGAAAGTGTAATAACAAATTTTTATTTATTTCTCAGTTTAATTATACTTCGATACTTGACCGCTAGATAGCGCTGATTGTGTCATTCTCGAATCTTTGTGATAACAAAAGTCGGTAACTTTCATTTTAATTTTTTAATACATCTCAATCTTATTATTTGAAGCATATTGTCAATACAAAAAATGAGCCAAGAATGTTAAACACTGCAGGAAAGAAGGTAAAATTTATTTTAAGTTGCATTTGGTTCTTGATGCATTATCGTAAGAGCAAACGTACGTATTTCAGGATCGTACATACTATTCGTATCAATTGCTACGATCTATATTAATTATCATTTACTGTTTTACATATTTTATTAAACAAAAGTATTAGTAGCATAAATTAAATGTGATTTCATTCATCATTTCTTTCATATTTGAGTAGCTAGTTTGAATGTCATACTTCGTTCATGTACGTGGCGATTAATGCTATAGGTACGTCAGTGTCATATGACATGCCATCTACTGTCAAACTAAACTGACGTCGATTACAAAAATAAGAATAAGGGACTGCATTGCAATATTGAATGCATAGCTAATAAAAAATTGTTCTGTTAACAAAAGTTTGAGCTAATCGTTATCGTTATTCGGACAGTTATGTTTATTTGAAATTATCCGTAAGATTTGGTCAGTGGTTTAGTGAGTCATGGGGAGAAACCACAGCATCGGCGCGCTGAGCTAGCGGTTGTCATGGTGACGACCAATCATCTTCCCCCACTTTTTTGAAACGAGCCCCCTCTGCGTCAGTCGTTCGCGAAGCCTCGCAGGCGGTGGATTGTGTCTCTGATAGTTGGTTGCTGTTTTCATGTGTTGTCGCCCTTTCTTGAGTTACCCTTCGTGAAAAATCGTAAAACGGTGCGCCTCGGGGGCGCTACCGCGAGTGTACAGTGCCGAATTTCAGCACGGTGATAGACTAGCTCCCGGTTCTTCCCTACACGGTCAATAATGAGGGACATGGCGGGCAAGATCGCCGAGTTGAAGTTCGAGGCACCCCTCGCACGTTTCGAGGAAGAGGACACGGCCAGTCTAAAGAATATGAATATATTGACAGGTGCGAAAACGAATCCACACTATTGTTTTGTTACTTTGCTCTCGAATCGTTGCGCATCTTTCCGTGCTGTCACCCGACAATGTAACCTTGCGTAGATCAAAGTTTATCGCGATGTACTGAATTCGAAATGATCGTTGCGAACGCATTACGTCAAGTACCAAAATTACAATACAAAGCTAAACGGGTCGCTCGATATCTCGAAACACAGTATCTTCGTTTCTTTTCTCTATTCTTGTCCTTAATCGATTTCCGAATCGCTTCTAAAGTGGGTGATCATACATGTACGCTTACAAAACGATGAAATTGACTTCGATAATGATCAAACAGTCCCACTATCTGCGCGATCTTCTCTTTGCTTTGACTAAAAAAGGCGTTTCAACGCAAGCCGGCATCGTACAAACGGAAATTTCGAAACCGAAAGAGTTTCTCGGTAGTGGGAACAGGTTTTGTTGGCTGTGTAAACGCGTGAAATATGTTCGTGCACGCGTGGTCACGCTCATTTTGCGGACGTGCAAATTAAATGACGAGGGTGGCTGGTTGGCGTACAGGCCAGCGTGAAGAAGCGACCTTCGAAGCACGACAAAAGGCTACGTCATGCGTACAATTGGTGTCTAATATCCTTCATGTACGCTTTAACTCCGTATCACTTTTCATGACATCGTAGAAACAACGTTGTCCTCCAAACATCGCTGCGTGTATTAATACGCCCCAGAAAAATGACAGACATTTAATCCTGGAAACATTCGATCCGCTTTATGCGTCATTGTCGTTCACGGGAAAATCTGATTACCATTTGTGCAATTGATAATATCTCTGGAAGATGTAATTAATACCGGTCGCATTATAAGAAGTGTCTGTCGCGATGCGCTTGCTATGATACGCCCCTGTGCAGGAGCGACGCGATGAAGATTCAATGCGTTCCTTGGAACTGACCCTGCGGTCCATGAAAAATTCATCGCATATTTCATACTGCTCTGTGCATCTATTATTTACATTTCATATATATTCCTATTGATACAGTAAGCGCTCGTTATATCGAGCCTTTGTACAAATTTTCATGATTCCCCACCATCGCAATATTCACACACTAGAGGCGGTTCTCCGGTAGTGCGCATGCGCGCTTTTAGTGCTCCTTGCATTATTTTAATGCATATTTATAGTGTTTCCCCACTACCCAATGTATACTATTGGTTGTCCCCCATCACCGTAGTGTTACCATTATCGATTATTTAGACACTATCGATATTTCACTGATATGGAACGATATATCGATTGGGAGTGGCAGAATACAAACTTCAAATTTAACTTACCTTGATATGTAATTTTATTATTCAACACTATTCTTGTTTAAACTTCAAATGAGAATAATTAAGTTTGAATGATATTAATGTTAGGTTAAGTCAATTTTTATCACTCAAATCAGTTTGGTTAAGTAAGGTCACGTGTCTATAAAATTGATAAATACTTTTTGATTTTATATTATTTTGTAAGCCAGTTGTGCAAATATTCGCACCGGCCGGCCCTGCCTCAGTGTACAAAGAGTGACCCCATCTTTCGCGTTTATTGCGTCCCACACTATCGAGCTATCTGTTTACTCTTCTCTCTCGGTTTAACTGGATACGGTAACGCACGGACTGACGCGTTTTTAGGTCTAAAAATAAAACAGAACCCTGAGAAAGATACGATCTTCTCGGTGACCGTTTAGAGTTAATTATTGTCGCAAAATACCAGCGATTATATCGAAGATTTTCTTTTTTTATATTTAGAACAATTATTGGACAGCAGTCTGAACACCAGCTACAGCGAGAATTGTAACGCAAACGAGCCGCCGACGACCCATGAAAATGGCACCGATATTCTACAGGAGGGGACGTTCAGCCCTTTCAGCGGTAGTCTCGAGGACCTCGTTAACACTTTCGACGAAAAGATAACATCCTGTTTTCGCGATTACGGCACGGACGTTGAGTCATTGGCACCTGTGCAAGTACGGACACAGGAGGAGATTATGAACGAGTGCCAGTGAGTTTTTCAACTAGTAACCTCATTAATAATAGTCTTCCAAGATTGAAGAAGATAAAGTGTCTTAAAGGTATTGCAGATAACAATTCAATTTTCCAAATAGATCTTTACTTAGCCTGGTATCTTTAAGTAATGACAGTCGTCTGTTAAATACTAATTTCCAAGATAAAAGACTTTATATAGTTCAATTGAGCTTAGGTTGAGTTAGATCAGAATCAAGTTAGACTGATTCAACCAGAGTTAGATTTAGGGTTGGGTTAGATGGTACCCACACTTAATGTTTGAGGTTTTGAAACAGTTATAATTAGGTAAGTAAGGATATCCGATACAAAATGACAAGTAGATTTCCTACAGCAGTTCATACCGTCAAAGTGGTAATTTGTAACCGTTGAACCGTCTCTTTCAACAGGGTTGCTGCTAGAAAAAAACACACGAAGTGAAAACGATGTCGGTATCTACATGCGCGATTGAGAAGTTTCTGTTACCCTTGGGTCACGCGATATCTCCGGTACAGTTATACCGGTTTTACGCGGCCACGTTGGACGATTAAAGAAAAATGGAAGGAAAAAATTCCTCCGAGGCGGAGTGGATAAATGAATACCCCTGAAGATTGCCGGAGTTATCGCGTTCAAATTGTCGCACTTACCTTGAAATATCTATTACACCTGTCGCTGATGTATTCTCATTATACCGTAAATGATAGTCTCCCCGTAGCTTCTGACATAACGGAAGTAATCGTTTATAAAGCGTTGCCCGTTGTCATGTTATTCTCGCGTGAATCATAATTACTAGATCAGCTCCAGTATTCTGATGCCTCGATGAAAGAGCAATCTTTTACGAGCAGCACGAGTTTACAATTCATATAAAGTGTAACAAGCGCAAAGATTATACCGGTTTACGCGTTCCATTGCCACGTGGATTAGCGGTGATCTACAGCCTCTGCCGGAAGCATCGCTTTAATTATATTAAGCTTAACAAATATCGGTAATTACGTTTGTAAAGGATCTTGATAGTCGTAAAAGTAGAGAAATTGTACTTCTGTATTACTTGTTTATGTGTTCAATAGTGTGTTCTGATAATTATTAGTAATGAAATTACATTTATATTTTGAAACAGTTAGCAGAAGTGTAAAATGCACTTAATGCCATCACAGCGTTTTATTTCAAGCTTCTGCCGTGTTTTGATTTTTATGTGGCATGAAAAACACGTTCAATAATCTCACGTTAACGCTTTCTTCGACTCCCGTTAAGACACCAAACAATTTCACTCCATGCTCGAGCTAAACCAATATCGCTGAACGATAGTCGTACGGTTTCATTACAGCCGTTACAGGTAGTTGCGGTAAATCTTGAGATTGATACGGTTCAACGGGTATTATCCTCTTGCCATTGTCGACAACGTATCATTTTGTTACATTTTTCTAACGATTGCAATCCAATTTACCATGCAAATCATTTTCATCCTATATACTAAATATTGTAGGGAAGTTTTCAATATAAAATTAAGAACAAGAAACATTTTATAATTTAGATCCTTGAACTTCACATAAACTTTAAAAAATCACTAGACGATACTCTGTATCAAACAATTTATAAATCATCAAAGGTAGAATACTGCTTTGTTTTTAAAATGGATTTTTCTGTAAAGTTTAGGAAATTTTGAAACAATATGCGCGTAGTCAGTAGAAGTCTGATCCTTAAGATCACAGTATCGATTTTCCAACTGAAAAGTGTGCCACCATGAGTACTCTCTACATGACGTTCTGCGGCGCGTTCTGCAGCTTTCTCTCCACGAAGTGGACACTGCACATAACAAGAAAGAAACTCACCTTCTAATTAGACTATCATCTTATATTCTGCATACGTATCTCTTCTAATCGATCGAATACTTTGCTGGTTTCTTAATTGCTTTGTAATTAACTTGTGAGAAATTGTAAGAGATTAGAAAATCTCTTTGATCGATAGTAGTAGGACATTGGAAACATCTCTATAAATCTGTAGTCTCCCAGAAGTCTCGCAAACATTCTGGAATGGCTATAAACGTTTGCACTGCATTATACAATAATTTGTAAAAAATTTTGCTTATGCTAAATATTTAGTTTACCGTGAAGCGTTGAATTACACCGATACAGTTAATTTTTCACGTTAGGCAAAGTGGCTCGAAGCATGTTCATTTATCAGACATAATAAATAACTAGTTTTCTATCATTAAAATTGTACGTTGTAATATTATCTTGAAAGGTAGAATAATTGATGTACCATTTAAGATGTTAAATATTTAACAATGCTCTAATCTAATCTATTCGTGGCTTGCCAATTCAAATATGACACGATTATTCTTTATGTAATCGCACATAAAATTAGATGAGAGGTATTCTAATCTCTCGTGGTATATTTTACTTCAAAGAAAAGGAAATGTATATGCAATTTTTGAACATTTACAGCAGCACTCTCGCGTTATAACGGTTGTGCAGGTGTCCGGCCGAATATTGTACTTCGTAATAAGCGAGACTGCAGGTGAAACGCTCAACGAAGCGCAAAATTGTATCTTCTTCGGTGTAGAATAACGTTGCCCGGGGTTCTTAAACTCGTTTGAACCTCCACTGTTGTCTACTGTTGTGCATAATTTCTTTGAAGTCGCGCGCCTCTTTCAAAATCTGTCTAGACTGGTTGTCTCTTTCATCGAGTCGATCAGAAGGGATCGAGAACAAAATAAACATCCACGCCCACGCTCACCTGCGCGTAAAAGTTTTTTTGTCGAGATTGCATCACAGGTAGAAAAATGGCTTTCAGCCGTCCTAGGGTCAGGCTGAATTGACCCACGTTTGTTCCCTCGGAACTGTTGAGTACCTGCTGCTCAAGCACAATGGTCTTTTCTTTTTTCTCGTCAAAGGAATTTTTAAATTCCCTACGTGGCAGATTACCGCGCGTTACATCGACAATTTCAAGGATTCTCTACTGTGTTCATATAATGAAAGCCCGGTACATGTGTATTGAAAATAGACCAAAATACCCAGGAAATATTTAGCTCTGTCGGCTCAGCGCAGCAGTAATTATCTCCCTTTATGAAGTTACGGAAGACCGTCAGTAATTATGTCGATGCAATTACGCGTCGAATTAACTACTGTATCGAAAATCCAAACCCTAGTGAGAAGTCGAGGGGTCAGTGTCCGAGGTTCGCGGATACGACACGTGCTATTGCACGTGTCTTGTTCGGTATTGCTGACGCTTTTCATATGCATACACTAGGTCCGAAAGAATAAACGCATCCGTGCGTACATATCCGGCGTGCTTCAGCATTGTTCGTAATCCAATTTGTTGCTACCACATCCATCATATTGAACATGAAATTGCTCGCATTAATCGTGTACAATTTGCACGAAATCATGGATCCAGGAGACGAGGTTGTGTTCCATAATTCCACTTCGCCGTTTCAAGGAGTAATTTCAAGTCCTTTTAAATGCTCATACAATACCTGAACGTTAAAATATTGCCGAGCACGTTCAGCTCCAGATTGTTAAACAGCGAACCCATAGACTTCAATAGCTGGTTGCGACAGAATAGAGCGTTACAGGAAACGGAAGGTCTAGGATTAAGTACCATTAAATCGATTCTTTCCCTTTCTATAGGGGAGCCTTTCAAATTCTCAGAATTAATGGCAATTAAGGCAACCGGTTTTTCTATCAATGCGAACTCATCGTGAACTCCCTACGTTTAATAGCGATGCGTTAATTAAGAAAAATGTAGAAACGTTCACTCTCATTATATTGCCACGGACATTTATGAACACTAACGAAATTCTTGCGTCGACGTAAATATCTGTATCCCTTGATCCTAGGCTCCTGTATTTCCAGATCCAGGTAACTTTCATATCGCTATTCCTCTAAAGCCTCTTTTTGTTCAGCGTCATTGCTAGTGAAGTAAGATAATGAACCGATTCTAAATTAAAACCGGTCTCATTTAAGAGTATTTTAAGATATATTATCAAAGGGACAAAATTCCATATGGACGTGAAAGGCGAAAGAATGTAAAAGGGAATAGGAAATCGAGAACGGTCAGTAATGCGATAGCACGACTTGGCGGTGGTCTCAGAGAAATCGTGCGTGATCGAATCGCGGGGCATGAAAATTTGATCTCTGTGTTTTGTTCCGTCGTTCGTATCGAGCCACCCTCCGGATGGACAAACGTCAATAAAGCAGCGCACGCGCTCTCGCCAGCTTGATACGATGTTCCACACCGCTATAGCTCGTTCACGTCCCGTTTACCCGGTTAAATTTATTTATGTATGTCTAGGGAAACGGATATTCAATTATTTGTTTGTACATGTACTTATATTAACCGTTCACTCACTAATATGTACAGAGAACATGTCTGTAATTGTACGTTGATTAATATACTTACTTGGCTAATATTGAGAATCGTGAAATTCTATTCCACATGATTATGAACATGATTAATATAATGAAATTTTCAGGAAATATATTGCATACATGTTATTTAGACATTTAGAGGCTACTAAGGGTTGAAGAGGAACTATGATACTTGTATATAAATTTATCTTACACATTCTATAAGGATAATTATCAGAAAAATTACTATAATTTAAACATTTTTTTTCTATTCAAAATATTCTATGTCATATGTTTCTCTGTATAAGAGATAGTCTCTTATCGATAAATTTGATTACACATCTTCTAATTATGTTGTGTCATCAGTTCTCTGAAACAATATCAGTATGTGTAACAAATCTTTCTCGTTATCAGAATTTATTAACTCCGTTTGGATTTAACTTGGACCTATCTGGATGTATCGTGATACGTTTACAAAGACGCTCTCTTTTTTCTAGTAAACCATTGATATTACGCAACAGATAGTGTATTAGAACTCTACGACCTCGTCGCGGATCATTGAACCGAAGAATGAATTAATAATCAAGCGGCAGATACGCCTTCCATGGAATTCAATTTCACTCTACTTTTCTCGTCCCAATTAACCTTTTCCTCGAACGGCGTGTATATACGTCGTCGAAAGTCGACTGGCAATGCTTTGGTAGTCGGTGATCATGTATTTATAATTTTATCTCGTAATCATTATATTACCACCTTCGAATATGTATGTACGTTCATTGTAAATGAATAATGCTATTGTTACAATGTAATAGAAATCGATATTATCTACTCCCATTATTATTTTAATAACCCGATCGGCTAATTAAAAATCTTATTTATGGGAAACCGAAGCAGTAGTCGTTTTCTTTTTCTCTCCATCTGCTCACGGAGCATAACCGTTTCTTAACGCGATGATGATTTTCTCAGATGTTTGGGCGTTCGTTCTGATGTGTAGCTAACATGCGCACAGGATGAAGTCACTCTTTAATGCACTTAACATTAATGAGAAACTCAAGTGGGTCGAATTGACCTCTATTTGTTAATCCAACACCATCACCCAGTCTGCTCCTATATTCCCTTTATTTCTGGGAATCGTTCGTGTGTACTAGCTTCCCAGAGAAAGGAGACAATCGTCAGTAAAACTCGATCAAGACCATTAAGAAGTAATTCTTTTAAGGATCAATAACAAATTATAAAAGATTGATGATAATTACAATTAGTAATAATGTCGATGTATACGATTAATCAACGTTTCATGCAATGAACCCAGTAATTAAAAGATTAATCGAACAACGTAGCGGCAAAACCGTTTCCGCTATTATCATGTATTATGCCATCAGAATTGTTTACAAATAAGAGGTGTGCGAAAGACCCGTTCGCAGATGAATATGAAACTTCATTTCCTGAAAATAGCCGTATTGTTATGTCGAAATCAGCTCCACTTGGTTGGTTTATCTGTACACGGGTCCCGGAAACGCCTACAACACTCGTATGATTCACACATTGCATCCCAGAAAACGAAGACACGCTAGATTAAATGTCTCCAACAGCGTGGAATCTTATCGTGTCTTTCACAGACATTTTAACGCGATAACGTATATGGGAATTGACACGACTACCTTAAAATTAAAGATTACTAGCTCAGATAAAAGTTGAATGAACAATTCAGTTGCAGCAATCAGGTTCACAAGGATGTTGCGAAATTTTGTTGCTTTTCACAGAGACCTAAATTTTTTTTTTTTTTCAATTTTAGAATGTGGTGGACAATTACTGGCACCTTTGGCAATATATTACCAATAGATTGGAGCAAGTCTTATGCTAGGAAAATGCACATGCCTGCGCTGAACTTAAATGAGGCACCGGTTTCACATGAAAGGTAAGTTGCTGTGCAAAATATAAGTAATTGTTTAAGTTTGATGCTTTTCATTTGGCAACACAAAATTTTTTGAAGTATCAAGAACATAGAAGAGAGAGCAAAGTGTCTTGAAAGCATAATTGAACATTTGCAAATTGGACGCTTTCATTTTTTTTGCTATAGACCTGAGCTAGAGGATTTAAGTAGCGAAGATGAGGCTGTTGCAACTGATTTGGACATGCATGCTTTGATCTTATCCAGCAGCACTGATACGCACAGTCCAGAAGAGCCACTGAAAACTGCAGAAGAAGTTCTACGTGAAATAGATGATATAATGCAGGTATGTAAATAGTAATTATTCAAATAAATAAGTTTATATAGAAATTAATAAATATTTATAAAAGTAAATAATGACTTTTGTGCAGGAGAGTCCTTCAATGGAAAGATCTCCAGACTCTGATGGATCTTTGCTAGACAGCGATGAGGCACTGGAAAGAAGCAGAGAAGTTCTGGGCTCACCGCTTCATGAGAAAAGTATAATTTCAAGTTGCCATAGCAGACAGAAAATTATATTGCAATAAACCATGTAATTTGGATTATAATTATTGTCTTCAGAATTGAAGCAGCTTACCTCCAGTCAACTGACAGAATTGCTTGGAGAAATGGAATCTTTAGTAGGAGCTTTGAGTGAAACTCTAATCTCAGAGCTCGCGTTACGCGATGAATTAGAGTATGAGAAAGAACTGAAAAATCAGTTTATTTCTTTGCTATTAGCAGTGCAAAATCGACGAAGACAACATCATGTTACAAAAAAGAGAAACCAAATGCAAAATGGAACCAGTCCTTTACCACAACATAGGTCCCTTCAAGATTCTAAGGTAAAATATTCATAGAAGTATTAATGACTATGTAAATATAAATATAAAACTATATAATCTTGTTATTTGTTTTAGTACTTGACTACTGTAATTCCATATCATGCAGACAGTGGTCCACCAGACAATCATGCTTTACAGGTCCTCATAAGAAGTAAGTATCATCGACAAAATATGTGATTACAACTTGGTATTAATTTGTTGTATTTAATATTACAGTATTAAAAGCAATTAGCGAAGATAGCCCAACTGTACCTACTTTGTTAACAGATTATATACTTAAAGGTAATTAAATCGACCTCTTAACATTTTATTTATTGATAAATGATATATAAGTTACAGTTTTTAAAAGAAGTAATCGTTTCTTTTCAGTACTGTGTCCTACTTAGTGAGTATACCGTAAATTTGACGAGGAGATCGATAAAAATCCGAAAGAAAGATATTAATTATCCAAGAATACAGTTTGCTTTGTTCTTGCCAGTACGCTTTCAGCCGTTGTTGCGCCGCATCTCTTTGCGTTAAGGCAGGTGATTTTTGCTTATAAATTATGTCTGGGACTACACTCTGTATTGATTGTAGATTTATAAGTATGTAGAGTCCATGACATACACATCTAGTCTTAGTTTATACATTATAACGTGTATATTATTTTACATAAGATATATTTCTAATGATCTATGTATGCGCTCCTTGAAATACCTCTTGTCGTATATGAATTATATAAATCTTTCATTTTTGTACACATCATGAATTTCGTGACAATTCAGTTTTTTGTAATTTTTTGTACATAAAGATTTTATCGAAATACGTGAGCAAATTTACTATATAATATTACCGAAAATACTTATATTTATGTAGAAAAATATACCTGTTGTAGACTACTTCCTAATAGAAAGGAACGTATAAAGCTTATGGATTTAGTATATATTGTTGTAATGCCAATGTATGTAGAGTTACCTAGTAACGTGTCGCGCAAGATAAAAATATCCCGTTGCTCGATATCACTTCTTCGTAAATGTATACAAACTTCACTTTAACATCTGTTTATCAACTACATATAAGATGGCATTAAACACTTTCTGTATAGCCTCACAGTGGTTCTGATGCATTGTGCTCGTATTAGAAACATTGTGTTTGTTGTAATAAAGAAATAAATTGAACAACCATACTATTGAAGAACATTTTTCTTATGTTATTAATACATATTTTGTTCTATGCAAATTTTCCTGTTGCCTTTCCATTTAAGCATTTGCAATCTATTCTGTAAAAATAAATCATGCGTGTATGTTATGTCAGAACATATTTTTAAAGTCCTGTATCTCTGCATAGATCCATAGATTCTTAAATTCTTAAAATCCAAAGTTCCTAAATTTCTGTATCCCTCAGGGAGATATACTAAACATATTATGGATGTTCACAACTCTTATTTATTCTTAATCTACATTCGCTTATGTAACAAAAGAATTTGGTATTAATAAAACCATGGTTTAAAAACAGTATTCAATTCAGATATACAGTGGCTACATAACCGTTTCCATTGTTATGTTCTATGCACCATCTACTGGTGAATTAAGGAATTGATAGAATCAAAAGGAATGCTTTTTTTTTAAATAAACAACTTTTGTATTACGTTGTACACTGACAATAGGTTTTATACTACTGTGTTAAAATACGTTTTAAGCATACATAAAAGTGTATATACATGAAATAAATCCAAATTTGTATGCGTTAGACATCAATCAATAAAGTTGGACGCGACCCTAGATTTCCTGTATTCGTGGATATTGACTGTCGATAAATAAAATACATATCAATATTCAATAACTTCACGAAATTCATGATGTTCATACATTTAAATTCTGAAAATAAATTTATTTAACATAAGTCGAGTTCTGAAATGAATATAAATCATAAAACTTTGAAAGTATATAGTACGGAATTGACTTCATCGGTAGCAGGTCAAGTCGCCATGTCTAGACGCCATTACAACGCCATTACCTTACGAGTTTAGTTGCTCATTTATCGACTGTTATATTCCATCAAAATCACGTGAAATACCTCTACTTTTCTGTGCATTTTATTCATATTTTATTTGTAGAGTGCTAAACTTTTTAATTCGTTTTATGTGTTATTTTGTACATCGTGGGAGACTCATCACATACGTAGCGGTGCAGACTGGAATAAGATGGCAAAGCTAGTGAAACGGTAGGAATAACAATTGAATTATATGTTGGATATTTGCAAAGTTAGGAATGCTTCTTTACTACATGTTTACGCGAACAGTTTTCAATATATCGAAAAAGAATGCATATCACTTGATACATGAATCGAAGAAGAATTTATTACCTGTTACATTTTTGCGTTTTGGAAGGTCATCTTTATCGATCTGAGATGCAAAGTGTAAATTCTAATTATGTATGAGAGAACTCGTCAATTGTGAGTAAATCTGCTGGACCAGTTACGGATACAATGGTACAAGTCCACCGTCGGTAAGTTGCATGTTTTACCTTACATATGCAGAACATGTGAAACGAAGGTTCACAAATGATAAGGTTTATTTTATACCTCATCTATGGAAAAATGTAAAAGGACAATTGATCGTGCATAACTTTACTTTTGCAGACTGTATTTTTCAAAACGATCATTTGAAAAATTATAGTTTCTGCCACGAGAGAGTGTACTCTTTAGATGACGAGTTTTAGTTCATTCTGCGCATGCTGTCTCACATTGGTTCTGTAAGCAAGAGTGGCGCGAAGTGTGTACATCTAGTGATCTCGCTATATTATCATTTCTTTTCGTTATTTACATATTTTTATATATTGCTACGAAGTGGAAAGCAGTTGGTAGTTCTAGAACATATTTATAAATTCAGTTAAGATGCATGAAAGAAGTACATTTTTTCGTGACGGGAATCATACGTAAGTTTAAGTTCCTAAATTTTTATTATTACCTTTATCAAAATAATAATATATTTCATTGAAATATTCTACCTGTATACATTATTATATCTCGATATGAAGCAGATTTCCCTGTATTTTATTTTTATAGTTTAGTACATTTTAAAAAATTATCAAGGCACAGAATATTGTTAGAAATTTGTTATACAATTATTTGCAACAATTCTCGTGGTAATAAACGTTCAAGTATCAATTAGCGAAATCTAGGGTATGTTCGCGGAAGAATACGAAAAATTGAATTTGAGAAATAGCAAGTAGCGAGCGTGCATACATGGAATATTAAATTATCGTGGGAAATGGATTAAACGCGAATCTAGGCGCTGCAATGTATCAGCCTCTGTGTAGCTCCCACGTAATTCTCTGACAAAATAAATTAAAAGTATCCTGTTTTTTTTTTGCTCGGAAAATGCGACTTTCCGGAATGAGCTACGAGTCGCAGTAACTGCAAGGAAGTTTCACACGGGAAATTTGTAAAGAAATATTATTTTCACCTCACTAGTAGTGCACAAGAAATAATTATTAACTTTCTACCTGTAAATAATCACGGAAACGTAGAAGTAATTAAATTTCTCTTTTCAGAAGCGTTTGAAAGTTCAAAGGTAAGTTGTATCTTGAAATATTAAAAATTTCATAAACGTATAATGAAGGAAATAAAATTGATATTTACTGCCGTCTGCTTGGAGATCACAGAAATGTCGAATCAGTTACAATTTCAGTTTCTAAAGGTACTTGAGGGATTCAAATTAACTTGGTAAAAAATAAAGCGTGGGAACATGTGTGCGGAGATTAAAACGATAATATACCACGTAATTAACCTTTGCAAGCAATTATCAGGCCACAGAAAATCGTGTCAGCCATCGATGCTTTTGATATTCCCTTTTTGCGAGGAAATATAGTAGTCAAAGAACCCATTAGCTTCGATTCACTTTGAATGTCTCTCTAAAATCGATTAATACGCGGTATCAAAGCCACCGAGTTCGATATGTTCATAAAATATTAATACCTCTCGGTCAAATAGATTAACGTCGTAAAATTATTCTTCGGGTGTTCGATATTCGTTTAATGCCGAACCCGATCGATTTTAATTCTTGATTAAAATTCCTCCAATCTGAAATTCTGCTCGGAGAGCATAGGTATCGCGGAACTGCAACAGCACCTGCATTTTACGGATTAATTTACGCACACTGGGTCTCGCTCGGAGCCTTTTGTTCACGTACGATATTCTCGTTAAAACATTTGTCGCGTGTAACGAGCCGTGAATAAAATCGTTCTGTTTCGCTGGAACTTTCCTGTAATTTATTAATACGAGTCGCTTGCGGAAACTGGGCCATGGAACTTGGAATTTTCGCTATTGCTATGAATTAATTACGATCGAAATTTCGAGAAAATTTTGTTGGCTATAGTTAATTGCACACACTCAGTATAATACCCGAGAATTACCGAAAGTTATCGTCAAAGTTATGCGTTGTATCGGCTAACCTGTCTTACTACCGCGCGTTTTATCGCCACACGTTAGATCGTGGCTCGGTGTAACTTTCTTTCGAATTTACGAATTTTTGAACGTTTTTATATTTTGTTACATTTGTGGAACAGTAGCTACATTACTGGTAGAATATTACACCGGAAATTAATTTTGATAGTTTCATTCTGTAATATGTACTTGTCGGAGAAGTATGTTAGTAATTCAACCGATACTGAAAGTTGGTTTCGCGTTTCCAAATGCGGACGTTTATTTGCTAAAGCTTCACTCAATTCTGTTGCACTTGCTGTGCAGTTTTACCGGGTGTATTTCTACGAATTCATTACATAACCGAACACAATGACCGTCGAGAGTTATTTAACTTTAAACAGCGAAAAGTTTGGTACAATTAATCGATTCATGGTATTATATCCCTAAATGGTGAGTGCGACTATTAAGCGGTTAAAATGCTTCCGTTAATGTCGATATCGGAGCGGAACACGCTTCGCCGCCATACTGCTGTAAGCTGATTATACAAAATGTACGCTGGAGGATTGAGCAACACGCTCGTGTAATTTCGATGAATCCTCAACTAACTGTTATTAAATTAATCCCAACAATGATCAATAATTTACAGTACTCTACTTTCTAAAATCTACGTTCTACTCTAAAAGTAGCACAAATTTTATTCTCATGATTTTCTGGACTTTTAATA
Source organism: Megachile lagopoda (assembly GCA_036983795.1). Lineage (NCBI taxonomy): Eukaryota > Metazoa > Arthropoda > Insecta > Hymenoptera > Megachilidae > Megachile > Megachile lagopoda. The sequence continues at coordinate 4,785,395 of CM072795.1, read as the reverse complement.
CTCGTATAAAAGTTCATTTTTATAAATCCTTCGTTCGAATATACGTGTACATGTGCATGTTTTACCGTTGCATTTTGCATTATGCTACACGAGTCGCAAGCCACATTATTCACGTGTATGCACGTGTGTACACGTTCAAAATCCTGCTCGCAAGGACGTTCGCGTGCACATGGATGCGTCTACACAGATGCACCGCCATGCATCGTGTAAACGAAGGTCGCACGTGTACAGTGTACTGCTACGATATCGTGACGCATAGTATAGTTCCTCTTCGTATTCATCGTTTAATGGAGACTGTGTGTTTGCAGATTTGACAGATTCTGAAAATCTTCAAGATAATCATCATCTAATGACCTAATTTCACCATTCTACTTAGACGAATAGTCGGCATGCATCGAGTAGTATTAACTAATAATAGGTCCATTCGTCTGCATATATCTTTTAGTGGACAGACATTATTTTTGCACCGACATTTTCTTTTCGTATCGCTATAACTATTCCATTGTCTACTATTTTATTACTCTACAATTCACTCTTAGTTGTATTGTCTTGGAAAGGGTGTCTCAAGGGTGTCTGGGCGTCCGAATTTTTTTTAATAATTCAAAAATGAAAGTTCAAGTCCCATTTTTGTAAAGGAAGAAGTTGTTCAGAATCACTTCCTCTTTCCGAGAGTAACACTAGTTGCGAGTCTGTATAATTACTGTATAGCAATATGCTGTACATGCTGTATGTATACATATTGTTGTCATTATATTGTTCGATCACCGGAATTAAACTAGTTAACAGTACAAGTAATTTAATTAATGTGCACAAACATGGTATTTATTTAAAAGCTTTGATCCAGTGCAGAAGCAAAAAATGTTTCCTCGTGTATTTACAAAAATTCTTTTCCCTCTTGGTGCTCGGTTGCTGGTACGGACACTGTCATTCTAGGATTTTTATTTTTTTCCTGTCGGTTTTGTTATACCGTGTTATACTCGACAGCGATACGTTCCAGTTATACGAGGACAGAATCCGGAAACACGAAACGAGTTCCTGTTGCAAGTGCCATCGCGGAGAGCTCGGTAAACACCGACGCCACAGGCATATTGCACTCGCGTGTTCGTCCGGTGCACTTGCGAAGCTGAATCGCGAGACTCAAACTTCTCGCCGCGAAACCTCGTTGAAATTGCACACCCTTTTGCAATCGAGATACCGAGCATTTTGTAACGTGGAACATTGCGCCGGAGAATATTGTGCTCGTACCGTGGTACATGCTTCGATTTTTCGACGGTGAAGTCCCGTCGAGATTGCGGACTTCGAGCTATCAAATATTTCTCCGCGGAAAATTTCGCTGACCCGAGCTTTGCCACGTGGAACGTTTTTGCTACACGGTAAACTTCAGCTTCGGAGTACAGTTGTCTTCCGTTATATTGCCACCGAATGAACTGGTGACATTTTAGGAATTCTCAGTTTTTGAACTTCTAAGTTGGCGAATTTCTACATTTCTGCATTTTTACGTTTCCAAATTTTTAAGTTTCCGAATTTCCAAATATCCAAATTTCTAAGCTTTTGAATTTGTACATTCATATGTTTCTACGTTTCCAAATTTCTATGTCCAAATTCCTAAATTTCTACATATCTAAAAAAATTTCGATATCTTTTACTTCTAATTTAACGCAACATCTATCTGTGGTTGCTTACCGCATTCCATATGCAATGGTTCCCATAGGCACTGTTTACGGTAATGCTCATAAGGTCGTGAATTTATCGCCGGCCATTAGTACGATACCGCGCGGCATTAAATCACGAGAGTAATTCATAAAAACGACGCGACTGCAACAACTTTTGTATCATACTTTAAAGGATATTCAGCACGTGACTTTAAGAAGTCGTTCAACAGCGATAAACAGAGCTCTATCGTTCTTTTCCACTGAAATTAATTGTCTTAAAAATGAATTACCACCGTTTCTAATTACCGTGGTAATTAATCTTCCGCTGAGTCTCGTTAATTATGCTGCCGTTGGTGTTTTCATTTGCCACTATGGTAAATTCGTTCTTCTCTTAGCGGGATAAAAAAGTAGAAAAGCATTGTTGCTCTCAATTAAGTTCCGTAACAAATCACCTGATCCGTTTCGTGTTCATCGATCGTGTATCGAAACAGATTGCACGATCGATCGTTTCCCATCAGTTATTCCAAGTTTTACCATTTCTTTCCCCTTCGACAAACAGACTGTTCATCACAATCAGTCATTTCTGACTTTCCTTTCTTTCGTCTCGCATCTATTATTCTTTCTCTGACGACGTTCGATAAACGACACAGCTTTATTTTCTCGTAACATTGCACAATTTTTTATTGGATCAAACGAGGAACCAATGTTTGTGTATTTGGACGCTTCTGGGAGCAATCAAATATTGGGAATTTGGGGATATAAGAATTTGGGGACATAGGAATTTGGGGGTTGAGGAATTTCAGGTCGTAGAAATTTGAGGATCTAGGAATTTGGGGACGTAGGAATTTGGGGAGCTAGGAATTCGGAGGTTGAGGAATTTGGGGGTTGAGGAATTTGGGGACGTAGGAATTTGGGGAGCTAGGAATTTGGCAGCGTAGAAATTTAGGGATCTAGGAATTTGGGGAGCTCGGAATTTGGGGACGTAGGAATTTGGGGACATAGGAATTTGGGGACGTAGGAATTTGGGGAGCTAGGAATTTGGAGGTTGAGGAATTTGGGGACGTAGGAATTTGGGGCTCTAGGAATTTGGGGACGTAGGAATTTGGGACATAGTTGTTTGGGGAACTAGGAATTTGGGGACCTAGAAATTTGTGGACGTAAGTGCTTGTGGACCCAGAAAGGCGATGTAAGAATTTGGGGACCTAGAAATTTGAGAACGTAGTCCTCAAATGTTTGTAGCAAGTGTTTGTAGTCCCAGAAATTTGGGGATACAAAAATTCGAAGATCTAGAAATTTGAAGACGTAGGTAGAATCTATGAATTTCCCTGTACCAGGTCTGTCCTCAAAAGAAGGCAAGAAACCATTTTCTCTTTCGAACGACCTGGTACCAGTAATAATTCTACTACGAAATGCTACTAGCACCAGTTACTGGCATAGTGTACCTAAGTCTCTGTCTACTGTACACATCCCTAGAAGAAACAAGGAAGTCGGTTCAACAACCCGAAGAAGAAAGAAGTCATTTCACATTCGTCTGTCGCTCGAATATTCCAAGCCCTTGTTGAGGGGTTCACTTTGACGGATCCAGTTTGTTGGCACGTACCACTTAAAGGGATAAATTTCGCGGCGTCGTGAATCGTAAGAAAAAAAGGAGCAGCGATCTTCGGGAACAGAGGCTTTAAAATCCACCGCACGTGCGACCCTTCGAGGTCCTTGAGGATCCTCCGTACAGTCAATCTAGAGAAACGATCTCTCGCGAGGATCCTCGCGACGATACAATAAAATCAGACACGAATTCGATGCGACTGTACCTAGCTAATAACTCGGCTTTTTTTTTCTTCCTCTGGAAATAACGCGATCGATCTAAATGCTTTCCCATGGCCGGGAATATTTATCGAGGGAATTTATTCAATCGGAAGCGTCATCCGTGAATATTCGAATAATTAAGTGCCGCAGTATTTGACGGATGCGGAGAGGAGGTACCGAACCGCAGTCGATTAATATTTGGGACGTGAGTGTTCCAGCTTTGATTGGAGACGTCGGATATTGGACACGCGGGAGAAAATTAAGCCCTTATTTCCTTAATTAAGTATTAGGGACAATTTTGGTTGCTTTCGAATAGTGCGAGATAGCGTTAGAGATTTGGTTCTCAATTGTGTTAGGGGTTTCAAGTTCCGATTTTTCAAATTTTGGAAATATGGAAATTTGAGAGCTTGGAAAGAAAACATTTGGAAATTTGAGAGCGTAGTAAGTAGAAATTTGGAAATTTGAGAATTTGGAAATTTGAGAGCGTGGAAAGTGAAAATTTGAAAATTTGAGAGCTTAGAAAACGAGAATTTAGAAATTTATGAGTACAAGAATTAAAAATGTGGAACTTTAAGAGTTTGAGAAATGAAATTTGGAAGTTCGTAAATTTCAAAAAGTAATAATATTTTAAAAGAAGCATACTTGCGTCTGAAAGAGAGGATTTGTGAAAAGAGAAGATTTGTATAACTTTCACCGAACTGTTTTAGCACTTCCGACACGTACTCGAGTTCTTCAGGGATGTCTGACCATATGTACGTGGTCAGACAAGCTGTATCTACTTGCAGCAAGGGATTTGTTGAATATACCAGACGAGAGGCGGTTTTTGTCACGAACAGACACATTACACAGACCTTTTTTCACTCTTTTACTTTATCCATTCACATACACGGTGCTGCACTATTTTTTCAGTTATTTTCTCTCCTAGAAAACATTTCAAATAACACAAAATTTTATAATAAACAAAATTCTTTATTTATAGTAAATTCATCATTTTCCATAACAATGAATTGAAAAATCAGACCTTTGTATCTATTACCTTTGTATCTAACAACAAGTGTGAAAGTTATAAAAAATAGAACAATTGCATCGACATATTACAATACGTACACCTATCGAAATTTTAATAGTCATCTGGTTCGTTAACAAAATCGAAATAAAATGAACAGTTAAAGCAATGAGGAATTCGTTCGTAAATATGGAGTTGCGGAATAAAAGTTACAATTCATAGCGCGAACATTCGTTGGAGGAAATTGGACATCTTGCACGTCCCCGAGGAAACTCTGGCGCCGACACGTGCAGCAAAACCAATTTCCCGCGAAAAACTTCCGCAACTCGATGGAAAATGATCGTGTATGCCGCGCAGTGTGATTTACAATTGAGATATCGAGAAGTTTTTCCGGGAGGACTTGAGCCATCCGTGTTCCACTTTCTCACGACCATGGCTGGAACTATCGTTCAAACTTTCGTGTTTTCTTTGCTATTGCACGCTTCGTGGAAAAGAAATTTTAACCGCAACCCACTTCGACTTTGTAACTTTAATTTTTACTTTTACAAGTGTTGGACATGCAGTGATCGATTTATTTTATCTCACATTCGTGACTTTAATTTTTATTTAACGCACAAGTGCAGAGATGCGCAGAAATGCAGTGATCGATTTATTTTATCTCACTTTGACTTCGTAACTTTCATTTTTATTCATGTAGAGCAGAAATGCAGTGATCAAATTATTGGAAATTTAATTTGCGATACCCAGTGAAAGCGATACATAACCTCTTCGGGGATTATTTTTTGAAGGTTAGGAAATGATTTTTTGGTGCATTTATCTTCCTCACCTTGCACGTAATATTGTTACATCTTAAAAGTATTATTAAATCTTAAAAGTATTTATGCAAATCAATGTCCACATTTAGTTGATGAATTTAAAAATACGTGTAAGTATTCTTGAAGAAGCTAAATAAGTTTTTGAAGAAGCTAAATATAATATTCAAAGAGTTTGGTGAATTTATATTCAGACCAGAGAGTTAAAAGATGCCGGAATTTATTAAGTCGAACTTACGAGCTATATAAAATCCTTCATATCAAGTCTTACATCTTACGTCGTCCAATAAGCAGCCCGACGATGTTACAGCTTATTGAAAGTTAATAACGGGGACATGGAACATAAGCTGTCGTAAACGTTTTCCAATATTTTTCGCGTTAAACGTGCTTTTTCTTCCTCGCTTGTACTGCGAGGCTCGATATTAATCTCTTAACACGATGAGAAAGTGACTGGGCGTGACGATCGAGCTTAAAATTAAGTTCAGAAGTACTGAAACGCAGGGAAACTCGATAATCGGATGAAAGTATCGATACTTTCGTACATTATACGTGCGATGAATTAAAAATGTGGTATCTAAAAAAATTCACCGTAATTTTTTCGCGTATTCTCTGAACTTTTTACACTACTTTTATATTACGTAGGAATTTGGGGGTTTAGGAATTTGGGGACGTAGGAATTTGGGGAGCTAGGAATTTGGGGGACGTAGGAATTTGGGGACGTAAGAATTTGGGGCTTTAGGAATTTGGAGATGTAGGAATTTGGGGATGTAGGAATTTGGGGAGCTAGGAATTTGGGGGACGTAGGAATTTGGGGACGTAAGAATTTGGGAGGTGTAGAAATTTGGGACTTTAGGAATTTGGGGACGTAGGAATTTGGGGGACGTAGGAATTTGGGGGACGTAGGAATTTGGGGACGTAAGAATTTGGGAGGTGTAGAAATTTGGGGCTTTAGGAATTTGGGGATGCAGGAATTTGGAGACGTGGGAATTGGGGGAGTTAGGAGTTTGGCGATATAGAAATTTGAGGATGTAGGAATTTGGTGGTTTAGGAATTTGGGGACGTAGGAATTTAGGAAGCTAGGAATTTGGAGACGTAGGCATTTAGAGAGCTAGGAATTTGGGGACATAGGTGTTTGGGGACGTAGGTGTTCGGGGACCTAGGAATTTGAGGATTTAAGAATTTGGGGCGCTAGGAGTCTTCCCGAGATTAATTTATGCCACAATTTGTTAAGTTATTAATGATGGAACAGGAGCCGAAAACAGCTTAATTGTCAAAGTGGAATAAGCCGTGTCTAAATAAAACTTCCCTCTTGTACTTGATTAAAGCAACGATCGTTTTAATATTTCACGAATATTATCTTATGCCTATCAAAATCTCAATACCGTTCGATATTTCTTGTGGGACTTCTCGTCGCCATTCGCGAGAAATCAGTGTTCTCTCGAGGAGCGAAACACGAATCGTAATTATCAGGACAAGAGGGTGGTTGATGAAAAAGTTTCGTGTTTTATTGAAATCGACTGGATGAGAAGTTGGGAAGTGGTAGCCTTCTCAAGTGACTCGGATAATTTCGTCGGCCGAGAAGGGAACGAGCGATTAGAATTCATTACTCGAGTTCTTGGGGATGTTCTTCGACGATCGATAGAAGAAACGGAATTTTATCCTCGACACTCTTCTTGGCACGATTTTCCGAAACTTTTCTTATTGGACATTCTTGCAATCGGTGTCGAATCCTTTTAGGACCTGTACCGAATTGAAATTCTCGCTATACAAATTAAATCCGTGAAAAACCATTATTCGTAGCCATTAGACGTCTCTACTCTATACGAATTTTTATATCGAAGTGCTTTTTTATTTCGAATTCACGAGTACAATAATTTAGGGAGAAGACGTTTTACAAATTACAACGATTCGACGGGAAAAAATGAAGCAGCCATTCGGGAGCCCGTGTAATCTTCAATAAATGTATTTAACGAAAGAAAAAAATTTCAAGCGGCCATTACGACGTCGAATAATTCGGGTGGCTAATTAAAAGAAAAATCCCGACTTGAGCGCTACGTAATACGTAACATTAATTAAAAACTCGCGAGCAACCATTGTGGTCGCTGTTTAATTTGTAACCCTCATTTAAGGAAAAAGAAAACGAGACCCCGACCAGCTGTTACGGATGCTTTTGATCGTTTCGGAAACTTTATAATCTATTAATGAAATTACTTAAGGGAGAAGTTCAGACATTCAGCTACTCTTGTATTGGATTTTAATAAAATTTTCCCTTAATATAAGTATAATTACATCGTTCGAATCACCTAACGAAAAATACACACATCCACTCAACTTTTCAAGAACCCAATTTCATTAAAAATTACGATTACTAGTACAAAATTAGATTATATAATTGTACTATAATTTCTTCTTGCTGAGAGTGTAATTATGAACACAAATTATAGAAGTTCTATTTAACCCATAAGATTTGAACAAGTATTCAATTTTATCACCTACAAAGTTAAATTGGTATAAGATTGAATAAAGTATTCTGCGCTATTTTAAAATTGAGTAAGGTTTGCCCTATTTTAAAATAGGAAAGTACTGAAATTTTTCTCCGAACAGTGGCTTTTAGGAAGGAAAATGTGAACAGCGTCGCAATAAGCAGAATCGAGCTTTGATTCGCACCTCGGGCTGCTTAATGAATCGTTGTCGCACGTGCGCAAACAGTCGGTGAAGAATCTCATCGATTCTCGATTATTTGTAGCAGGAAAACGGCGATCGAGCTTTCAATTTTGCGACCTGGATTCGTTCGCAAAGCGTTTGAACGGTTCAAACTTTTTTTCCCCTTTTATCGTCGCATTCTAGCCGATCATTCGTGCGAACGATTAAATTTGACCAACTGCTATGTTGTAGGTCGATAAACCTATAGACATTAGATTCTTTTCATACTACCTTCTATTTCAATGCTTTTCCATTAGGTTGTTAAACATTTTATGTGCAGAGCTGACGTACTGAACAAATTTGATAGATTCTTTGATATCAAAATTTATATATATTCTGATATTGAAATTGACATACATCTTCAGAAAAAAGTAAGAATAAATATTTGTATATTAAAATTGATATCTATCTTGAGATAAAAATTCGTACGTATATCGATGTTAAAATTGATACACATCTTGAGATAAAAATAAGAATAAATATTTGTATATTAAAATTGATATACACCTTCAGATAAAAATAAAAATAAAAATTCGTACGTATGTTGATATTAAATTTGATACACATCTTGAGATAAAACTAAAAAGAGAATATTTTTAAATTAAAAAGTAATACATACCTTGAGATGAAACTTCATGATACTTTGATAGTAAAATTGATATATATTTTGATATAAAAATTCATACGTTGCTAGTAAAATTGATATATACCTCAAAATAAAAATGAACACATATTTGATATTACAATTGAAACATACCATACTTTTATACAAATATTCATACGAATGTTCAATATTAAACTTCACTTAAAATTTTAAAATTTAATATTAAAATCGAGACAAATTGATATTAAAATTCATACTAAATGTTTCAATTTCACGGGGTTGTTGCGTATTGAACAGTCAATTTAAGGATTTTAAAATTTGAGAATTTAATTAAATCGAGTTTAATCGAGTGCAGCAAATAATCTACGGAGTTTTACTTTTGTCAGAATCACGCGCGATATCGTATTGGATATCTGGCTAGTTTAGGCCTGTAATTCGCGACGATCGGAAATCCCAGGAATAAATTGCGTTAGCTTAACGAGGAACGTTCCGCCGTGGTCCCAAAGGACCGGAAACACGAGCCGTATTCCCGGTGAACTCGTATTTTACGTCGTCGTCCAGCTATTCCCGGGTAACTGGCCGCACTTTGTGACCGCGCCTCTGCGCCCGCTTTTTTCCGGGGAAACGCGAAAAGGGCAAACAGAGGATCAATCGAATAGGAAGCAAGCGCGACCGAGAACGGAAGCGAAAGAACGTCAAAGAACGAGATAGGGTCCGAGATATTGCAAAAAGAAGAGTTGCGAGGCGTGAAACGAGGTGCGGTGGGGAGAAAATGGACGCTGAACGGACACGGGACGATAGAAGCGGAAGAAACAGATGGAAGAAGCGGAAAAATGGAAAAGATTGGCTCGAGTGATAGGAAACCATGCGAAAGATCTGCAACTTTATTTAGCACTTTAAGGAATTAAAGTAATTTATTTTATCTTACTTTTCTGCAGGTGCAAAGGGAAGAAAATTAAGATATCAATGTTTTAACGGGTAGGATATTTCAAGTTTGTAAGGTCACTTCAATCTCTACAGAAAAGTGGTAATTTTCAGAAAAGGTCACAATAAGGTGGTAAATGTAATTTTTAGAAAATGCGTAATAAGAAGATGCTAAATGTGAATTTTAGAAAACGTCACTAGTGAGAAGATGGTAAATATAATTTTCAAAAAAGGTCGAAATAAGAAGACGTTGAAATCAACCGTGAACACAAAAAGCAGCAAAGCTAACATTTCCCTGTGATACAAAAACACGAGGTAGAAGTTAACCAGAAAATGGAGAAAATAGGACGTAAGGAAAACACAAGGGGGGTACAGAATGGGGTTAATAGAAAAGCAGGGCGGAGCAAATATCGAAAGGGAGGAAATACGAAGCGAATTAACCTCGGGTCACGAAGGTTCGGCCTCGTGCATCAGAGCTCGTCTTCGCCACGGTCAGTATGGAACGGAAGGACGAAAGAGAACGAGTACTTTTGATTGTTTTCCGATATCAGGATTTCGAACGACTTCGTCGAGATTCAAGAGGGAAGGATAAAAAATAACGAGCAGCCAATTAACGTTGGTTTCGCTTTAATGCCCCATTCGAACGCGATGACACGAGCCAGAAACCCTTAATCGAAACCTTGGAGATTGTACGTGGTCGAGGGTCCATTCGTTTGCTAATTATCGATTTCGTTTGTGAATCTTCCTATTCGAGTTCAATCCTTTCAACTTTTAGCTCGGTAAACACTTTGTTAATTGTTTCGGTTAGGAGAGGTTTTAGAGGCTTTTAAATAAATTGCGTGGGCGATGCAACGGGTGGTGATATAATCTGTGGTACAACGTTTGGTTATAGTGTTGATACACTGATTCTGATGATACAGTGTTATACAGTGTTTGGTTATGTAATACGTGTTGGTATCAGTGGGAGACAATGTTCGGTAATCTACTGTTCAATTTTCACCGATCTTTTAAGTTTCGAAAGCTTTCTACCTGTCTGGCTGCTTTTCTGAAGGGCTGTACGTCGACCGTAACCGTTCACTTTTATGCTTTGAACTTAACCCGGCTGGTACGTTGATCTCGTATACGTCGGCATTTCCATACGAATTTGCATTTCACGTCACGAGCCCTCCTTATCCTGGCTACCAGACCGCAACTTGATGAAATAAACCGGCGGCTTGCTTTTCTGCATACCATCTCGTGTCTACGAATTCACGCATACAGGGTAGTCAATGTGAAAATCACTTCATTCGGATGTCTTTTAAGCTGCTAATTATACTGCTTTCGTAAGAGCAGGAACGTTCAAATTGTCAGATTAAACAATTTTACTATTGGTATTTATTAAATTTTCGGGTCTTCAAGTTTATGAATTTTTTAATACTTTGATTTCTCAAAATTTTAAATATTCATGTTTTTAGATTCGAAAGTTTTCAAGTTAAGAAGTCTGCGAATTTAAAAATTTTTGTGTCTCTACGATCATGAAAATCTGCAAAATTTTACATTTCAATATTTTCAAATTCCTAAGTCTCCAAACCTATCAAAAACCATCTCGAAGTGCATCCCCTTCTATATCGCCACATTCCTCACAAAAACCATTCTACTCCCTATACCAACCACATTTAACGTCTTCACCATCTTCCAAATGTTCTACATTACCCTGTTTCGATGATCCTTGAATACCCGGTTCATTAGTGCACGGTACACTATGCAGACCATTTGCAGAGTAGCCATGAAATTAAATTGAATCGGAGAACAGTTCCTTTCCGGTTCGTCGTTGTTTCTAACGACTAAACATATTAGCCCTAAACGAGTGCCATTAACATACCCCAGATTTTCTGACCCTGATTATTCTGTGCATTTCCAGTAAATTCAGAGTCAAGTTTCTATACAAGTCTGCAACGACGTTTCCGAATGGACGGTGCTATCTACTTGAAATATTAAATATTAAAAAGGGGCAGGTGTTGAAACGGGTGTTCTAACTCAACATCTACTTGAAACCGATGGCCACCTGTTGCGCAAAAATGTGCGTGTATTGAGCATTTGCATGGTTCTTGTCTCATTTACCTCGCCATCATTTATTGCCGGCTTTGTCTCTCTCGTTCGTATTTCACTGTGATCGAGATACGAAGTTTCTCCTATTACAAAAAAAACATAATTTTTAATATTAGAAGATTACGATTTGGAAGATTATGACTATTATTATAACGTTCATCGTGTCACACAAATGTAATTTATTTCGAGCAGACTCAAAGAGTTAGCAATGAAAGAAGGAAGCTGTGTAAAGAGAACTTTCAAAGATTACGGATCAGTTTCTTTAAAACTGATAAAGTTACGGATTTAATGCAACTTACCCGTCTTTCGACTCGTTCTCGAAATAAACAAGGTAACGAGATTGCAGTGAAAAGAAGTAGTTGGACATCTTTCACAGATGTATTAAATAACAAGAAGATGAATATTGCCATGATATAACTCTCTCGATAAAGGATTTAATAAACGTCACGGAAGTTGGATACATACCATCCCTGTGGAATTATAAATTTTCGCGTCACGTGGAGGGTCGATACGATTCGAGCATCGAGAACGGTGCAATATACGTCAAGAGAGTAACGCGAGTAGCCGCCTCTTGTATTATAACAAGCGTGTTCCACCAGGAAGCTGACAATGGAACGGAAAAGGTATCAAATGATATCCTCTTTCCTTCGAGATAACTTGTGCTCGAAACTGTTTCGGGAAAAATGAAATATTTTCAACTTCTATTCATTTAATTAAAAATATACGAAGCCACGAGAGTTACTTTATCCCATAAATTATCTTGTACTTCACGGATACAACTTATCTCATAAATATCCCACGAGTATTCTACAGAAATCAAATTATAAGTTTTACACAAGTACAAGAACAAGAGTAAGATTTTACGATTCAATAAAACAGAGAACATTTGTTGCAGACACAGATATACAGGGTGTCTCACAACTGGTGACCTGGAAAGGGGACGTGATTCTGAACAACTTTTTCCTTTGCAAAAATGCGGTTCGAAGTTTCTTTTTTGACTATGACTTGTCAGGTGCGTCAGTCAGAACTAATCATAGCTACAATATTAATACAAAGACAGTTGAAATGTTATGTCAATTTTGTATTCAGCAATCGACTATGCAAATTATAATTGGACAACTTCAAATTAAAACGTCCAAAAATTCGAGTAAAACTGATCACAACTGAAGTGCGTCACGAGTGAGTCACAAGTCAGACATAATAGTGTAAAGGGTTAAGGAAACACGAAGCAATTAGAGCTCCTGTGGGTCACGATTGACCCAGCTGCCACCTTTCAAGAATTAAGCCAACGTTTATTCTGGTGCCCTTTAATCGTGCCACATTTTCCAACGAACGATCGATCAGTGTCTCGAATTAATGGAATCGATCGATGGGGCTCTCGATAAGCGATCACCTCGTCGAAACGCGCACGCTTAATTAACTAACATAATGGATCAACGCGAAGTTATCCCTACCCGAAACAAACGGAAGAACTTTCCCGTTCGTGTTTATCGACCAGGTGTCGTTCCTTTTAAATTATCGCACGTCGATAATTTTGCCGTGTTTTCAAACTTCGCTCCGCAGCTTTCAGAAAGCCTCTGCCGTTGTCGTTTCGCGTTCGTTTTTTCCCTTTAAATCAGCCCGGAACGTCCCAACTTCGATCCGAAGTCCTACCGTCCGTGAAATTTATCGCCGTGAAAATAACGGAAATTCCGGTTGCTTAAATCCCGCGATATTCGCGCAGAAGAGTCGCGTGTAAAAGTGGGTCGAGGCTGACGATCTCCTAATTGCTCGTGTGGCGGGTTTCGGCTGATCTTCACCGTCCAAATTCAACGAGTTCCTCCTATTAGATTCCGAGTACTTTGCCGAATAATTTGCTCTTGTTAATTAATCCCGTGATATGCTATATATCGGGGGGCGATTGTGCCGAGTGCTGCACGAGGGTGCATGTGGCATGCACTCCTGTACTCTGATGGTTTATCCTTCAAATTTAGATCTCCTAATTTAAATTTCAGATTTCCACATTTCTGAATTTTTTAATTTCTAAGTTTCTGCAATTCCAAACTTCTAAATTTTTATATCTCTAAATTTCTATATTTCTAAGTCTCTAAATCTCCAAATCTCCAAATTTCCAAATTCAAAATTGCAATAACGAATTGTAAATCTAACACCATTGCAAGGTTACAGTATTATTAATAGCGAGAATAGTATTAAAACTGAAAATAATTTGCAAAGTTGAAAATTCGAGCTAGATTATTGAGACAGTTATCGAAACGTGATCAAGACTGTAGCGGACAATTCGTATTGTGTCACGTACCGAAGGAGACAATGAGGGGTGAAATTAAAAAGAAAGATGGACGGGTCACGAATTTCTTTCGTCGCGATTTTCGGCGAAAACGAGCTGGCAGCATCGATCGGACAGCACCGGGAGCTTTCCGATAGGTTGGTTCAATTTATAGCGATTCGAAGCACAAAAGCATCGTCGAATTATCTCCCTTGCCGGAAACTGCGACGAGCTCCATGTATATGTATAGTTATCCAACTGCATCTATGGACACAGCTATATCCCAGAATTTTTCTTTCTTCGTGAGTTCGCAATGGCTGAAATAGTTGATCGTATATTAACATGAAATTTTGAAATATCTCGGTAATTGAATCTCTCAAAAATCAAAGAAAATCATACGAATTATTTCTTAATATTTAATGTGATTATAAGTTTAAAATCTTGTATAAGTACCAATAATTGTTTGTACAGAAATGATCCTTAATTCCTTAACCTACGATGTCTTCATCAGGTGCGTCAGTCGGAGCTAGCTAATTATTACTGCAATGTTAAGACAAATAATGGAAATTGACATGCTAGATATACTTTGAATTCAGAGACTCTTGATTATGCAAATTGCAGTTGGTATTAAACTTCAGACTCGATCGTGCTGCGAATATAATCTTGATTTCTCATATCTGAAGTCTAATGTGCGTCACGATATAGTACCGTGTATCGTGTATATAATATCGTGTATTGTGTATCTGTGTATTCGTCCTGATTGCAAAAACATCAGAGCAGATAACGAGTTCGCAAATAGTTGTACGACCAATTAGGACGCGAAAAATCGGGAGAGTTAATCCGTTCGGAATGGTGTATCAACGAGTTTAGTTCGAATGCGTTTGAAACGAGAACTAGTGGACGCGTCGGTACATGGGTCATCGTTTAACGCCAACAACGATAATGAACTTTACATCGTCGGATCAGCGTTATGTAACGAAACGCGTGCCGATTCGCGGCACGGCCGTTCGACCGATCGATATGAACCGGCAGAACCCATTTTTCCAGCTGTCTCGTCTCTTTTTGCTTCCACCCTCCATTTATCTTCTCGATAATTCGGTTAATTCTTCCTTTTGCCTTTGTGTTTCGATGATCGATTTGTACACGAAACTGACGACACAGAGAAATTGACGCGCTTTGACGGGAAACTTAATCGACAACGATTGAATTAGTTTTACGGTTTCCGCGCCTCGTTTTTGTTTCTGCGAACAATATCGGGGTAAATGGAGCGTGCAGCTTTCAACAATTTGTCGAGTTCAAATCAATTTCGTTTTGTCGTTCGTTTCTGAACAGTTGCACGAGTTTAACTTTGTTCGTCGCCGATATTAAGGTTATCAGATTTCATCACGAAATTCTCTTTCGAATCGGTACGAGGTAAATATACACCGACGAAAACGAAGCAAGAGAAGCACAATGATTCGGAAATCTCGTGAATTCCCGGCTCGTATCGCGGCAGACCATCCTGATCCTCTTCCTGGGGTAAACGGACGCAGTTCAGAGGCTCTAGACCAGACGACGACACCAAACTTTTATTTGGCTAGACTGGATGGCGCCCTGGCTCCGGATTCTGCCCGTTACGACAGGGAGACACCATCGGGAAGCATGGGGCAGAATTATTGACGACAGAGGGAGGATAACTGCGGAAGCGACCAAGAAGGGCTTCAGCCGGATAGATAAAACATTTATTGTTCGAAGGGATGAGCAATCGGTTGCGATACATGCAAATTTATACGGGATCGGTGCTATTATGTAACGAAAACGACCACTCGCGTGGTATGAATCACTTTATAAGGTTCTTTGAGAGGACTATATCGATTTGAAGATATATCGGGATCGATTGTATCGATACATCGGGACTTATGTAGGATTTGAGTGGAGAGATATTGGGACCTAGGATGTCAGGATCTAGGGATAGCAGGATCTAGGTATGTTGGGATCTATGAATATGTGGGTCTAGAAGTATCAGGGTGTAGAGATATCAGGATCTAAGAATATTGGGATTTAGGGATATCGGTGTTTAATAATATCGGTATCTTGCTATTTCGGTATTTACGGATTTCGGAATCTAGGGATTTTGGTATCTAGGGACTTCGGTATCTTGCTATTTCGGTAGCTTGGGATCTCGGTATCTAGGCATTTCAGAATCTAGGGATTTTGGTATTTTGGGATCTCGGCATCTAGGGATTTCGTAATATTGGCATCTCGGTATCTAGGGTTTTCGGAATTTCGGGATCTCGGCATCTAAGGATTTCAGAATCTTGGGATCTCGGCACCTAGGGATTTCGGAATCCTGGAATCTCGGTATCTAGGGATTTCGGTATCATGGTATCTTGGTATCTAGGGATCTGGGTACGTAGGGACATTCAGATTTTGAATCCGGAAATCTCGAGAAATATCGAGGTTATGAACCTAGGAATCTAAGAATCTAGGGATATTGGAACAGAGAGAGCTTCGAATCCCCAAAACCTATGACACCGTATGATTGCCATTAATATAACAAAGTTAGCGATATAACAAAAGTCCATTACAAGTGCGAAATAATAATATAATCTTTCTCCATCTTCATCCAAGAAGTTCATCGTCACGTATCATTTCGTAACTCGAAGACGACATTTATTTCCTTCATTGTTTCGCGAATGATATTCAAGGGAAGGATCGTTTGTCCCTGTCCCTTTACTCCCTAGTCCCGTAGGTCGGACCTGCCTTCGCTCATTTATCTCGGTATTTTGTCCCCGACTTTCGTCGTCGAGTGGCTCCATTACTCTTTCTTCATTTTCATCCGCCACGAAACTTTTATCGCGCGAAAACCGCGACCGCCAACCGAATCCTGTCGGGATTTTATACGCGAACAAGGTCGGACGATCGAAACGAGTAGCTTAAGAACCGGTAATAAAGAGGCAACCTCCTGGAAAGAGACAAATGAAGAGAGCCTTTCGAAACTTCCCGGAGAGCCGGTGATTTAGTTCGACGCGATAAGCTTATCGACGGATGATCTTATCGCGGACGGAAGCGATGAATACCCCTTGAATCACGGCTGATTGATTTTATCGAACAGTTTCAGGCGACGATGTTTTTGTCGACAATGAAAATCGAAACATTCACAAAAGTGCACGCTACGTATTCATCGAATATTCATATGAAATATCAATGCTTAATATTTATATGAAATATGTGGAATTTTTGGTACCTCGGTTAAGCGTCTCATTGACAAGTTTTCCTTTCAAATACAAGAGAACGATTTCTGGAAATAGACACATTTGGTAGATAATTTGCATGAAAAAGAATAGACTGAAACATCTTCAGGAAATTTTCAAGATACCACAAAAAGAAGCACATGTGTTTTTCAAAGACACTGGATTTCGATACTAAAGAGGACGTTATCAAGCTGTACACGTGTATCTAACAAAGACGTCCACAAGAACAAAGAAACCTCTGGAGGAAGAAAAAGAAGGCGGTCTGTGTATTCCAGCGAAGAAGGAGTACAGAAAGCAGTGGAGGTTTCATGGACCAAGAAACAAGATTCTCCCGCGCTGCTGGAAATAAAGATCGAGCGTTAACCTCTTGCATTCTAGTGATATTCGTATAATTTAATATCAAATCTATCGCAATCGCAGCGTTAAGAAGTTATATCAATTTCATCGGATAAGAACAAATGTATTTCTAAGTTAATCATTTATCCGAATATGAAGAACGTAACGTGCATTAAATCGTTTTAGCTTTATTCGTTTTATAAGTAAAGTTTCCACGTGGAAAATGATTCTATATCGACTTTAAAATTGAAACTGAATCGATGCTATTCAAAGGTCGACTGTAATAAATCACGAACCGGATCAAATTTTAATTTGCCACAGTGGAAAACTCGTTAGAAGCAGGATTCAGTAGTAAAGCTCGATAATAGCGTCGACTTCTGACAGCTTCGAATGCTACGCGGATTTAAGATGAAACAAACCGAGTTAACGAGTATTATTCCAACTGATCCAACAAGAATAACTTTCTGAAACTGTTTGGATGAAAAGTAGGACGCAGATTCTGGTAGCTGAGCCTCGTACAACTTCTCTTTTCGATCGTGAATCCAGGGCTGTTGAATGCAAATCAGGAACCTTCTTACGGTTCATTTCCGAAGCAGTCGAATTATCATATGGGAAACAAGTTTCTTGCCTAACATTCTCCAACTTACAAATATCACTGAAAATATAACCTATTACATTTGTGAAGCAATGTTTTATATTTGTAAAATAATTGATCCAAGATTTTTAATCGAGACGTGTCAAGAGATTATTCTAAATTAGGGTATTTCACAGCTTTCATATCATTACATGTTATATGACCACGTGTTATACTGTACAGTCAAATTTTATATTTATTTTAAGATGTGTTGCAATGTATTGTATTTGTTATAATATTCATACATGTATTAAATTTACTATACGTTGTACTTAACGTGTTGTATTTGTCATGAGTTGTATTTATCACACACTGAACCACCATGCTTTGTACTTCCCACGCGTTGAATTTACTGTGCGTTGCATTTGTCGTATTGTACTTAGTACATGTTATATTTGCTACGCGTTGTATATGCCATGCATCGGATCACCACGCGTTGTATATGCTGCGCATCGAATCACCACACATTGCATTTGCAACGCGTTGATTTACCACGCGTTATATTTCATATGTCTTGGATTTGCTACACGTTGTATTTCCTACGCGTTATATTTGACGGACATTGTATTTGCTACGCTCTCCATGACCATGCGTTGTATTTGCTACACATTGGCTCCCCACGTGTTGTACTTTCTACGCGTTGATTAACCACGCGTTGTATTTTCTAAACCATAGATTTCCTATATGTTTTCTACGTGTTATGTTTGCTAGGCATTGATCTGCCAAAAATTGTATTGATAATCTAATAATAATCTTATTATGAGGCCACTTGTAATACATACACCACATGTATATCCACATATCATACTAAAAATTAACCTAACTGTGCTATTCCACAAGTATACCGCTTAATTTCAAAATAAAGATCTAACAACCCTCTTCCTGGATCCCCTTCAACTTTCCCTCGCAAACAGTCGAAAGTCATCGCCAATCTCCTGTCAGAGATCGTCATACAGTTATAGTTGTCAGGAATATTAAAAGGGGAAAAAGAAAGTGAAGAAATGAAAAAAAGAGGGAGAAACGCGTCTGAGGGGCGCAAACTCGTTTTGAGGAGAGGGTTCCGCTCGGGCTGGCGAAGCAGCCAAGAGGGTGGAAGACGCAAGGGGCTGGAAGGGCGCTCAGATGCGACACGGTGGGGGTGAGTCAGGATTGGCTTTTCGCGGACGTGAAACTCAGTAGTACGCTACCACCCACGCACGTAGTACGCACGTTCGCTCCACGTGTGCTTCGGAATCGAAGCATCCTCAATTTTCGCGAACTAATCACGACAAACATCTTGGTGACAGAACACTCGATTTTTAACAACTCGAACAACTGAGCGAACTGCGAAGATCGTAGAACCTGGTGCTCTTGCTGTCAAACTTGGAGATCGAAGATCATAGATCCTGCTGCTGACACTTACAGAACGAAGATCATAAATCATCCTGACACTTGATATTTAATAAATTAAAGTCTCAAGTTACCCGATTTTTACCAACTCGAACACCTGAAGAGCGAACTGCGAAGAATCTGGTGCTCTTGCTGTCTTGAAGATCGAAGATCATAGATCCTGATACCTGAAGTAACTCGAACGGAAGATTGTGAAGATCAGAAGAACTGGTATCAGGATATTTACTGTCAACTTGTAAACCTGCACAGTGAATCGTTTGTGCCAGAACACGCGATGTTGATCAGGTTAAGAATTTGAGGAGCGAAGATCCTTGTGTCACGATATTTATAACAATTTAGAAACCTGGAGAATCAGTTGCAGGAGTCTCTTTGGTGCCAAGACTTAGAGATTTCTACTAATTTGAAAACTTGACGATCCATGGATCCTGCTGCTCTGGTAGTTGATTTCTGCTGACTTAAAATCTTGAAGAGACACACCTCGTGGAGACATTTCTACTAATTTGAAAACTGAAGAGTGAAGATCCGCAGGTCCTGGTGCTAGAACACTTGATTTATATCAACTTAGGAACCTACAGAACAACGTGCGGGCATCACAGATCTTCAGGAAATTCGATTTCTATTAACTTGGAAACCCGAAGAGCGAAGTACGAAGATCATAGATCTAAAGTACCATTTGATCTCTATCAAACATACATAAATTGAACAGTGACAAGCTATCAGTTGAACATTTCAAATCTATTAATTTTATCTGAACTTCAAATCTATTAATTTCAACCGAGTTTCGAATCTATAAATTGCAACTGAATTTAAAATAATAAGAAAAACAACAAATTCAAGGTACTTCTACAGTCCTGAAGTAAAAGTTATAAAATTATTTCACCAGAGAACACCAGGTAGAACAAACGACAGTATGAGAGAGTACCTTCGATGAGGATCCAGCTCAACTATGATCGAGGAAATAAATCGAAAAGCTACTTGATTGATCAGGTACTGGTACTCATTGAACGGAAGAATAAATAAAATGAAAAGACACTTGATGAAAAGAGGAGAATCTTTGACGACGTTGGTCCAACGGATCGTCGTGGCGAGTTGTGGCCGCTGCAAGGTTTAAGATTTGGGGAATCAGTCATCGTTTTCGATAAACTCGTAAGTTTCAATCAGTAATATTCTATAATCAATCTATAAATTAATAGCACCACTATACATTCAATTTAATAGAATTAAGAGGTGAAGTAGATAAATACGAAAAATACTTATTGCTGTTTAAAAATGAGTTAAGTACAAATGTAGGAAATATGTGACTGTTATTAAAAATAGGGTGTTGCATAATGTAATGTATATTAATTATTTCGATCAGGAAATTGTACGCCTGTCATAATTCGACAGAATTATTTGTTACAATTCAACGAATACCAATCAGATTTAACAAACGTAAATGCCATTCGAATCAATGATTTGTTTAATCCCCTGTGACAGAATTTTGAAATAAAATATTTTGCCTTCTTCACAAAATATTTGTTCACTAGAACCGTATAAAAATATTCCGCATATTTCACGTATTGTGACCTTTTCACGAACAGGTTCAATTCCAACATTCCAGAAGTATCCTCTGATACTAAGATCACAGAAATTTAGCGATTTAAATTTTATTTTCATATCTTACACCTGTTTCTGTAAATAATTAATTTATCGTATTGAAATACTGTAACCGATATTTCAGCAGTATCCAGTTATTTCCACATAAAGTCAACGAATAATTGCAAGAAACTCGACGCGATAAAATTCAGAGCTTCGTTCATACATTTTTCGTCGGCAAAACGAGTGTCGTTTTGCTGGAACAAGCCCGACGATATCTTGTCTCGAGTATTTTTGGCGAATCTTGGCCACGAGAGTGTCGTTAACGCGATAGTATTGGTGTATGTCGTGGGTTGGACGTTTCCATGTATGTCAGGAACGAGGAGCTTGTAGGTCCTCTACAAGGCTCGAATCGCGACCTTGTTTCTGCTCGTCTCGTTATCTTTCGTCTCCATTTGTCATGAAATTGCGATTCCGCCGAAACTCGTGTTTCGTCGTGAAGGTTTCATACATTTCAACCCTCCCGGATAATTAATCTGCCCAACGTCAAAAAACGAGCGTTTCTCATATTTTTATCGTGTATCACGGAATCCAATTTCGCTCGCATTTAACGACGTTAATCCGTTATCAAAATGAGAGATTTTAAAGTTCTTTGGAAGTTGCTGTATTACAGGGAGAAAATTTCGTATCAGGATCGATGCGCGCAGGCTCTTGCCAAAGGATAAGGAGCTTTTCAGAAAGATATTAACGTTACATTATCGAAGGTCTATCGGTCGAAACACACGTGCATGTAGTGGAATTAATCTTATCATTAGGTTCGCAGCACGGCTTCACAATATCCAGCATAATCTTTCAATAACGAAGGAAAATGTATGAACGTTCGCGTGCATGTATTATTCGCGATTGTACGATTAATTAATTCCATCGGCTTTGATAACGCACGGTATTCAAAGGCGAATTTTAGCGTTTCCATAGAACGACAAAAACGATGGACGCAGGATCAGCGGAACGACGTCCAAGTATGACGAGTCGATTTTCCGTGATTTTTCTTTCTTCGACAGTTCCCTCGTGCTCGTCGATCATCCCCGTAAAATTAAAAAGATTCTTTCTCACGGACGAGAGTTTGTAATTGACAATGAAGAAGTATTCTTTCTTGTCCTCTCGAACAGAAAAAAAACCGATCAAACATAGCCCGAAGAAACGTTCAATCTTTTCTTCTAATTCGATTCTTCGTCATCGTGTTAAGATTGAAACTGTTCTACTTTGAATCGCTTTCACGCCAGTTAAAAGTCTTCCGAAAGTCGTGCACCAACCGGCGAAGTTTCTTTGAGTGAAAAGTTAAAGATGAGAAAGATCGCTCGAGCAGAAGTTACGCTTTTTGTCGCTGCAGAGTACTGCGACAAGTAACTTTCCAATTTTACAAATGATTTGTATATTGTTATATACAATTTTGTGTCGGACTGTTTGAGTGGTGATTAAATGCTTGGTGACATAACGTAGAACATACAACGCATGGCAAATAACGTATGTGAGTATTACATGTGGGTAATGCATGTAGGACATTCAATGGGTTAGGAATACTACACTTGTCAGATACAACGCGTGTGAGATGTAACGCGAAGGAAACACTGCGTGTGGAAAATTCGATGTGTGAGAAATGCAATGTGTAGGAAATTCAGCGCGTGGAGAATTCAACGCGTCGAAAATAAAACGCGTAGCAAATACAATGCATGAGATATGGAATGAGTGAAGAGTACAATCGTGTGGAGATTTGGGGTTCTAGGGATTTCAAATCTGAGGGTTTGGGAATCTGGGGAGTTAAGGTCTAAAGATTTGGGGTCTAAGGATATAGGATCTAGGAATTTGGGATTTAAGGATTTGGGGTTTAGGAATTCGGGGTCTAAGAAATTGGGGGACGTAGGTAATGGGGACCAAGGAATTTGGGGGTTTAGAAATTTGGGGACGTAGGAATTTGGGGACGTGGGAACTTCGGGACGTAGGAATTGGGGGTGCTAGGAATTTGGGGACGTAAGAATTTGGGGATATAGGTATTTGGGGACCTATGAATTTGGGGGTTTAGGAATTTGGGGTTGTAGGAAATTGGGGAC
Source organism: Megachile lagopoda (assembly GCA_036983795.1). Lineage (NCBI taxonomy): Eukaryota > Metazoa > Arthropoda > Insecta > Hymenoptera > Megachilidae > Megachile > Megachile lagopoda. The sequence continues at coordinate 4,762,265 of CM072795.1, read as the reverse complement.
GTAGGAATTTGGGGAGCTAGGAATTTGGAATCTAAGGATTTGAAATCTAGGAATTTGAAATTATCAAATTTTCAAAGAATTTATAATTAGCAACTTTCGAATCTGCAGAGTTGCAATATAAACACTTGCATCTAGGGATGTAACAATACTATCTATGATAGGGCTACATAGAATTGTAAAACTGCGACGAAATTTGAAAATAAAAGCTGCGTCCACGAAAGTCATACCGAAAATAAATCGGCAAAATATCGGGGTTAAATCGACCCAGAGTAACGACGACGGCTGGTTTCAACGCAGTAGTCGGGGTCAACGAAGTAGAGAAGATTTATTTCGCGGCGACAAGAGGTCACGTTGAAAAGCAGCCCACTTATCCGTTGGAAGATCGTTCGAGAAGAAAGATAGAAGCACTCGCGATCGGTTGTTGAATGCATTCGTAATTCGTTCGGGGATAAAGAGAGGAGAGAAAAAAAGTAGAAGGCAGGACCACCGATACATTTGATCGAGGTAGTAAAAAGGCCACATCCCTCGAATAGCCCGTAATATCCGTTCCTCGTATCTACGCCATTTTATAATGCAACCCACATTCTGTCACGTCCTTTCAGCCTGCTCGATCAACATTTTTCAACTTGCTATTAAGCATCCTACAGGACGGGGGAGAAAAAGAACCATGAAAAGAAAACGCCTCTTTAAACGCTTTCACCTTGACCCTATGGGTTGGGCAAGGGAAAAGCTCCTTTATAGCGTTTGGTGTTTCTTCAACAAGTGTTACGTGCTAGAATGTCGATGATCGTGTGAAAAGTTTCAAATTTTTTATTCTCCTTTTTGGTTCTTTTTTGGTGATTGTGAGTTGAAAGGTTTAGATCTTTATATTTTCGGATCACTATATTTCTCAGAGCCTTAAAACTTCAGATTAAGGTATTCCCAGATTATCATATTTTCAGATAATCTATGTCTGAGATCACTATATTGCCATACCTCTATGTGTCCAAATCACTGCATTCTCGGATCACATCATCAGATCATTCCATTCCCAGATTGCTACATTACCAGATCGTTACCTACCAGACCCCTGTATCCCTAGGTTCCTATACCTTCATATCCTTAGTAGATCTTCATATTCTGATAGAGACAGATCTCTATCCCCAGATTTATATTCAGATTCTTGTACCCCTAAATCTCCACATCTTCAGGTCACTGTATTCCCACATGTATGTATCCGTAGATGTCCACATCTCCAGATTCTTGCATTTCCGAATATCCACATCCTCAGATCTCTGTATTTTCAGATCACCAAATCCTTGTATTTACAGATTCCTACAACCCAAGATTTTTGCATCTTCTCTAAATCAATGTATTTCTACATCTTTGTATCGCCTATACTCCAAATCCTTATACAACTGGCCAAATCCACAGGTTCCTAGATCAGCACATTTCTAGATCTCCCTGGATTACATCTCTACATTCGTACTCTGTATTTGTGTACAAGTGCAAATATTTAAAGACCGTGTATCTACTACAACTGAAGTATCTTCGACTCTACTTCGATAATGAAGTTTGCAACGTGGAAAATAAAGAAAAAATCTGCGCAAGGAAAAAGCACGACCTATTTCTTCTGTTTTTCGTGACAACCTTACGAGTTCCTTGTTACTCAGAGAAGGCGACAAAGCAAAAGGTTTCCCCGCGGATTTCCTTTGCGATGGAAGCCGAGAAACGGAGGCTCTCTAAAAAATCAATGTTCCCTCGAACAAGAAGACTTTGAAATTTCTTGTCAAAGGACATCGGCAAAAGAAACATTCCTGTAGCAGTATCTTTCAGAAGATGCTTTTGAATCCTGAGTCGTCAAAAATGCACTCGTTTTTGAAAGAATTCTAAAACGAAGGTCCACATGTTTACACGTGCAAAACAGAAATGTTGAATATTAAGAACTACTAGTTTACTACGTTTCTTTTTTGATACAAGAAGATGGTTTTACACTCAGTTTTTCTCGTCGTTCCGTTCGAGACGTTAGAATACGAGAGCAAGCCGATCGTGATTAAATCTAGAACGAAAGAAATACGGAGGTTTGATCGCGTGGAAGTTATGGCCTCGAGGGATGACGACATGGTCTCGTAAAAATTGTTGTCTCCACCGTTTCTTGCCAACTGACAGGGATAAAACCCGTGTGTATCAGCACGTAGGACAACATCAGTGTTGCACCACGTGCGAAGGGAATCGATAATTCCGAGGGAAACCTGCTGGGCATCCCAGACATTTTGACACGTATCGTTTCATGGCCAATGTTTAGAAAGTCAAATACTTCCGCCAATATTCCTTTTACGATATAAAATAACACCTTTTAATTATTCTCATCGGAATTCACTAGACGCCTGATATAGTTGGGGATATTGTAATAGGTGAATTTATTATGATTGTACGAATAGTCTGTGTTGCTGAGGAGATGCGGCTGTAGATGTGATCATATGTGATGCGTGGAAACAACGCATGGAGATACAACACGTGATGAACAGTACAGGTGGGGGATAAAAAGTGTGAAAGAATAATGCATCAGAAATACAACTCAACGGAAATACAACGCATGAGAAGTGCAACGCATAGGAAATTCAACGCGTGAGAAATACAACGTGTGAAGAATACAACGTATGGGATATTCGACATGTGACAAATGCAACGCATGGGAAATCTAATGCGTGGAGAATACAACACGTGAGAAGTGCAACGCATGGGAAATTCAACGCATGAGAAATACAACGTGTGGGACATATAACATACCAGAAATACAATATATGGAAAATTCAACGCGTAAGGAATACAATGCATTGATAATCCAACTCGTGGAAATCACAACGCATAAGAAATTCAACTCATTCGAAATACATGTATGTACATGTATGTATTATACCTAAGAAATTGAACACTTAAAAAATACAATACACTGTACTTGTTCGGTGACATACTGTATGTTGCAATACATGCTATAATACGTAATATCATAGACGTATATGTTATTATTGTATAAGTCATGTGATGCATATGTTATAACACGTAGCATGATACCATGATTCCTCCTAATAACTCCAAAATACCACCATCGTCTCCAATTTACTGCCACAGAAATCAAAGCTTTAACGAGTAATAGGTGAAAATTAAACGATTGCAAAAGTGCAAAAATCGAGACCGTGAAAAGGCGTTGGCATGCAAATTTTCGCGACATTTCGCTAGATAAGCCGTCAAAAATGAAAGCACGGTCCAAGTGACACGATATTCACGCATGAGCGATCGCGAACGGTGAAATAAATATGAAAGTTGCAGCTTGATTTATGGACACCGGAGTTCCTTCGTTGATTTATGATCCCGCGGCAGGGTGTGCGTCGCAACTCGTGCAAGCTTTATTTTTCTATCTGCCCTGACCGCGTTCTTCTTCGATGAAATTGTCAGTCATTCGGACAGGTTTGCGTTTCTCTTGGATTTATTTTCCTCCGACGATTCAATACCGAACGATCAGATACAGTCCCCGGTGATTGTTTAGGGCCAGGGACTCTCGGCTGATTGGCTAAAGCGATCAGCCTCGACGCCTCGAGAAATCGACTGCTTTATCGATTTTTATTTATCCAGGGACGGCGATTGCCTTCGATAAAGAGTAAGAAGCTTTTAAAAGTTTCTTTCAATTGCTCTTCCCGGCTCTTACGATTTTCTGCCGTTATTATATTCGACTTTGGTCGAATTATACGCAAGCTCGAAACGAGGACAGATTCACAAATCAATTTGTTTATCGTTGTATCGAATACGAGTCGGAAGAGATATCAATTACAAGCACTTTATTACAAGCACAATTACTGGGCCAAGCATAAACACGTACAATATAATTCTTCTATAAGCTGCTAATTATAGAGGGAACAGCAATTTTTTGTTAAAAATAAAATAAAGTAGTTAATATAAAATATAAGCTACATTAAAAGAAACGAGGCAATAGTATAACGATACAAGTAGCAGCAAGTGCTCGTTCGCAAACCGTACTCGACCCAGGGCAAACACTAAAGATCCTCTCTTCCATCGAGCAAGTAATTCGGTGCAAGTAAACACTGGTGATTGCTTCTTCCGTGAGTAAGTAGTAATTCGGTTAATATCTCCGACATGAGGGAGACAAGGATCCTCTCGAGTTCTCCCCTTCGAAGGTCTCCGTCAGCGATGCCTGCAAGTTTATTTGCTCTAAGAGCAGTTCTCGACGTTTTGGTCTGCGCTGTCTTAGCTATTGTCAGCAGAAAATCGACAATTGCTTAACAATGCTAATCGTGCTACTCGATGTCTGCATCAACGTTGTATTACGCCAAATTATTTTTTAATAAATTAGAAGAAATAGCTGACTTTCAGATAATTCTTTAATGCTACTAGTATTTGAGGAATTTGGTGCTCTCCATGGTGTATCGAATTTTTATAATTTTAGTATTATATGTGTATACACGTGTAGATAGGTATCAATACCACTAATATCTAGTGTTAGTCTCTAGATGACTCTTAACTTCAGATAACTTTAAGTTAGTGCAAGATTACTATATCATACAGTTACGCCAATTATGATTGTTAATTGTAATTGTAGTTCTAACTTGTAAGTAGAAGTACAGGGATTTCACAGAAATCTAAGAATGACCTACAGAGGGACATAGGGAATCTGGGGGTGCAGGAACATTGGGATCAAAGAATACAGAAAATCTAGGAATCTGACTCCGATGTATCTAGAAAATTTCACCCACATTTGAAGAAATGACAGCGCAAAAAATCATTGAACGAAGGCACAAACATTCGCCAAACGCGATAGCAATGGTTCGATAACGATTTTCCCACCGCGTTCAGAGTCTCACGGTCTATTGTGAATGCTCGAATGGAGCTCCGGGTCTTTCAGGATTTTCAGGATACCGGGAACACGGTGGCGCAACTTCATACACCTATCGTGAGCGGATTCTCGGCTCGGATTTGTGTTCGTTCGGCGAAGAAAGCCGAGCGAGAAAAGCGCGAGAAAATGGGAAGAGACGCATAGAATATGATCGAGAAGTTTCGATACGCTCTGTGCGCCTAATCGTATGCAAATCACGGCTCCACGAGCATGCGGTGCTTCGATTCGGAGTCTGCTGGTCGATGTAAACGGGTAAACAAGCGTCGGAGATTGCCAGAATCGAGTCACGATAGGAGCATTTACATGAAAATGGCGGAACGTCTTGATTCGTATCCTCTTCCGGCAGGGATGAATCGTTGTAAAATGAAGGCGGATGAATCGTTGTGCAATGAAGCTGGATGAAAGGTGTTTGTCGGGAAACTGAAAGCTGGAGTATGTCGTACATTGTCACAAGTTCGTTTCAACTCGTAAGTTTCAATCAGTAACATTCTATAATTTATAAATTTGTAGTACCAATATATTTTCTATAATTAAGACGTATACGTTTAACTTTGATTTACAATAGCGAAATCTTTTTGTAAGAATCGATTGAATTATGAGTTACAAGGTTCGGAAGGCTTATTGCTGTTTAAAATGATGTATGAAAGGAAATGTTGCATAACGTATATTAATTACTTCAATTAGGAAATGTTATCCTCATTTGACGATATAATATTAAAATAGTTAAATGATAAAGTAGTTAAATCAGCCACTTTTCTAATTAAGGCAGGTTAAAGCCGCTCGCGTCGTAGTTCGATCGATTATTTAAACGTCGAGCTCACCGACCGAGTAAACAAGAACATTATACCGGAGAGGTCGGCAGGGTTTTAATATTGAAACTGGAGGATTCGTTTGCCGGACACGTAGAAAGCTTTCTGAGACCCTTCACAGAGAGCAGAAACTCGTTACCTCGTTTGTTACCGCTTTCATTAAAATTGCAATCGAAGCGAACAAATAATGCGTTGCATTCGTCGGGACGTTCAACAGGTACTACGTAGGTACACTTGTTTTGCAAACAGTTTATGGTTGTTTACTAATTGCGGGGCTTACGACGGGACCTGTTATTACTATACACACTTTTAAGCCACGATACCTTCTGCTCTTCCTTTTATTTATTTTAATTTACTTAACTTTGTACTTTACTCAAGTTTACAATGTTGCAATCTGCTCTTTCGCTGTTAAGTCTTCTATAAAAATTTGTCAGCATTCTTTGTCCGCTTTATTTAAGAAGTATAGGTCTCTCAATGTACAGGATTCTCGGTATATTGTCAGGGATATAAAATTACAACGCGTGGGTAGCAACGTGCGAAATACAAGAAACGAGAAGTACAAAGCGTCGCGATGTAACAGCTATTCCAAGAATAGTTATAATAACCCGGAACTCTTCAAATTATTTAGATTCAATAGAAGCAATCTAGACGAATATGTCAGTAAGTTGTCAAACGCAAAGGAATTTCGAGTGGTTTCCAGCTTCGTTTCAGGGTCTTTTTCGTAGACGCCAATTATCAAGTAATGCTCTCACGTTTCTGTTTGTCGTCGCACACGTTCTTGCGGTTGGTATTTATCGACTGCTTTGATGGGACTTCGTGGCTCGATCGCAGGTATCCCAGTGATTCCCGACGGTCCATTACACAAATGGACGAAATTACGGTCCTGCGTTGCAGAAAGTGTCCATCAATCGAAATCGTACATCTCCAGCTTCTTAAACGCCTACGAATCGACGGACACGAATTCAAAGCGGACAAGTTCCGAATTCTCGACGAGATTCAAATTCTGTTACGTTCAATCGATCGACCAACAGTGATTTCTTTTATGATTTTGGTAAACATCTTGTCGAAGAGAGACAATATTGTGGCGTTGTCGTTTAGGGAACTTGCATTCAAATTGCAGAATGTACTCGCAGTTTTATATGTAATAAAAATACTTGCAGTTCTGCATTCAAGACAAATAGTCACAGTTTTATGTCTAATAAACATACAATTATATGTCGTATATCATGTAAAACAATTATACATCATTTGCCGTATTATGCTATTGTACATCACATATTATACAATGCTCTTATACATCATATATCATATAATGCAATTATACATCACATGTCATATAATGCTATTATACATCACATATCATATAATACAATTACATCAGGCAAAAGTTGAACGCAAAATACCTCGAATAAGTTATAGAAGTCATCAGTTGAACACGAAATGTTTTAATCGTTCTAAAGTGATGTGAAGTTTGTGAAGAATATCTGAGCACGTTCCGTGGAGAAGCAGCGATTAACGGGGATTTGATTACTTTGTACGGTGACGTTGGTAAACGGGCAAGTAGAATGAAGTGCGGTTTCGATCGGCGACGGATTTTCCAGGCCATCGATATTTCCTTGGTAGCTGACTGATCGATACACCGCAGAGAACGGCGAGAACGAGCAGGGTACAAAGTTTTGCCAACACTCTAATCCGGAAAGCGTTCCCGCGACGGGACGCTGATAATCCAAGTTCGACCAGTTGACAATCGTGCCTGGACCACTCGATGTTCCTCCGCGTTTCGTGCAGCCTGCGATATACCGAACAAAATCGACGCTACAACAAAGCTGACGTGCGAAATAATCCCGAATCGCGTGATCCTCTTCAAACTCCGACAGCTACGTCTATGTTCGATCATTGCTCTGGTCGGTTTACCAAATCTTCCGGAAATATTGTTCCTACCGTGGATTCGAGCTATTCGAACGGTATTGTAATCAGTCCGATAAGAGGATTACTCGGAGTTTCTATACGCTACGTTTTTTATCCGATACGATTTAATTGCGATACAATTCGGTAATACTCCCGAAAGATGGAGCATCGAAAGCCTTCGAAGCGACAAACTGAAGTTTCTCAACTGGTGCCTCTATATTTCAAATTCGAACTTTAGAAACTTCCGAAGTCGGAAAGAAGTTGAAGACTTCTACCTCGGAGAAACTCGAGACAATCCGGAGATCTCAGCTCGTGTCCGAAAAAAATGTGAAACTTTGGAGGAAGCTCCGCAATCGGAACTCGCCAGTGAAGAGACAGCCTCGGCCCGGAAAAATGTAAATTTCGCGGCCGGACGATTTCGAATATCGAATTCTAATAATTCCACGAGGCGCGAGATGAAATTGCCGGCATTCCGGTTCGTCGAGAAAAAAAGCGAATTATCATGACTGCGGATGAATTTCAATGATAAAAGGAACGTAATACTCGATGACCCGGTTTCGTTGCCGGCCAAAGACAAGAATATCGCGGTCTCTTGGCTCTGCCAAAGAATCAAAGAGTGTTTGGTGTCCTTTATTACCGTAATTCAGTGAAATCTGTGGCCTCGATGAAAAGAATTCTGATGTCCGGACCATAGGAGCGAAAATATATCGGGAAGAAAGACGCTCGAAGATCGATGAACGTCTCCAGAATCGAATATACGGTAGAGTAATTTCGGGACATCGGTCTTCGTTCTTTTTATCGTAATAGCGACTGTCATTTTGTTCGAAGGTTGAAATTTGCTGGACGTTATCCTCAAGATCTGAAACTGAAATATATTATAGAAACATTGAGACTTTGAAGATTAAGGTTTCAGGCTTTGGACTTCTTTTGAAGCTTTGAATATTTAATTCCGTGGTTAATTTTGTATCGGAGGTCTCTTGTAGCTTTAAAGATTGAAATCTGGAGGTTCAGTGTTTTCGAAGATATTGAAAAATAGGGGTGTTAATTAAAATTTAGGGCTTGCAATGTACTGAAGCATCGTAACAGTTTGAAAAGAATTATGTGAGAAGAGTACGAGTTTTTCGTACTGCAAATATACTTTTTCGTAATATAATTGACTTCTAGGGAAGTTTATCGCTGACGTTGCATGCCAATGAGTAGTTTGCAGCGTTCATTAGCCGCATTGTACCCGCGCTAGATATAATAACAAACTTTCGACACGATATCCGTGTGCTTCAACAGTGTGATTGCCCCGTTAAACTCGTTGAAAGTTTCATAAGGAAACAATTTTATCTCCGACTCGGATGATCTATCGTTTCTCTTCTATTTACTTTAGAGATATTCCCGCCATAATCGGATCGAAGAAAAATACCTTTTGTATTTTATCAAAGATTTCCATTTAAAAACTGCATTGTGGTGCATGACGAAGTGTAAGGTCAAAACTGTCACCAAGTTTTTGTTCGATCATTTATGAACCGACCCTGAGTAATAACTCTGATACGAACTCCATTAAAAACTTGCCATGGAAAGGGCTGTGCATTGCGCTATAATCACAAGGCAGAGACCGATTAAAAGCTTGCGGTGTGATATTATCATGACGAAAAAAAAGTTACTACGAAAAGAGTACATCAAAGGGAAATTTTTTAATTATATTATACAAGCTTTTTAATCGAACTCCATATCCTTTCTTTCTCAATTCTGTGAAATGTGATTACATTAGAATAATAAACTACTAAAGTTGTCACTGAAACTATAATTTCTAAATGTTACGCAAAAGCGCCATAAAAAGGACTCATAATTTATTACTGCCGCATTCAGTGCATACTTGACGACATTTAAACAATGCATCAAGCTTCGTGGTTGTTCGAGTGTTGAGGTCAGAGCCATTCCCAACACCTGCATCGTAAACCCTGGTACAAGTTTATTTTGACCCATTTGTGGTCCACGTCCTAGGGAATAAGGGCTTTCCTGACCTACATACCTGTTGATGATCGATTTTTCCAACGGGACGATGATTCTCCGTCCAGTCGTTTGACCAGCAACACGACGTTCAGCCGTGAAAACAAAAGAACGAACGAAATAACGAGACATCTCCGTCGACCCGTGACAAAAACTCTGCCCGAGCAGTTTCATTAACTCCGTAAGAAGATGCCGTGGAAACGTGGCTGCAATTTCACCTTTCAACTCGTCGACACGGCCGCGCGAATTAAAGAAAAGGATCTCGGGACCGTGATTCAACGGACGCTTTTCCATTATCCGGCCACTTTGGACCCGTATCTCGCGTTATTGCATTTCCGTCGCGAAAATTACGCGCTCTCGGATTTCTCCGGAGAACGATCAGAATATTTTACGCTCTAACCGTTTTCTTCTGGGGACAAAGTTTCGTTTTAGACCAGTCCTATGATCTTGTTAGAAGTATAAACTGTATCGTGATTGTACTGAAAAATTAAGACATTCTAAATGAGTTCACAACTTGTGTAAGAGACTCTAGGGAATTTTAGGGCGAGAAGAGCGGCCATTCGACGGGAACGCTGTCCACCAGCACAAGGTGGGATCAAGTAGATAGGAAATTAGCTTGTGCTCCGAACGGTGAACAAAATGGGAAATTCGTGTCCGTTTAGAGAGGCGGAAACAAAAGGAACACACGAATATGGCGCGTATTTAAAAGGGAAGTGTCGGAGGGAGGCGAGTGTTTGGGGGTGGGTGGCGCACATCGATCCCCCGGCTGCAGTCTGGTAGAGCCAACCCTCGTGGAAGGATGCACACGCCGATGAGATAGCAGGAAATTGAATAGTGCTTTCACTTGATAGCGAACCGAAGTGGCACTGTCATCATGCGCAAACTATCTATTTACTCGAATCAGTTCGACTGTGAACGATGTCGTGTTTCATCGACACTTTTTTTTCATTTTTAACTCACTTCTCTCTTCTTACCGAGACTTCAGAAGCCCTTATGGCATCGCTCGTTACGGTTGATACTGTTTGAGGCTTTCGGGTGTACGAGAATGTTTCCAACGTTTTATCGTTATTGCAGTTCGCTCCGTGGGTCTTAGGATGTACTTGTTTTTAATCGGTGCTCTGATTGGAGAGGTAGCGATTTAATATGAAAGAGCTCGGGTGTGCGGAAGCGAAATGTTTTCCACCTTTTATCGGTATTGCAGTTGAGTTCATTAAGGAGTCTTAGGGACCGCACTTGTGTGTATCTGGATGTGCCTTTCATATGGGGTGATTCGTTACTGGTGCTTTCAAAATAAATTCTCTTCTTATTTTTACTATTCATTTTCTACTTAACTTTTCGAACAGTATCATCGACTATGAAACACCCTATATATCTGTTCACGTGTTTAGCTTGCTTACTTCTTATTTTTGTTTGGTACAAAAATTTTCGTTCATTCTCTTATTCGCATAAATTCATTAGTTGACTAATTCTTCTTTCAAAACAGTATCTATTAAATACATCATAAGATAAAGTAAAATAAGTTTCTAATTACATTACATTTCCTACAAAGTTGTAAAAAGTAACAGCTGCGACAATTAGTCCACACGGACGTGTAAAAGCATTGTATCGGTCCATTGTTAAAAACCTTTTGAACCGTATTTTTGTTAGGATCGCGATAGCAGCAATTTCCAACACGTTATTGACGATGGATTTTTATCGTTGATTGCAGCGCTTAAAATGTCTGGAACGGAGGTTCATGGCGGTGATACCAGTCCCACGGGTCAGCCAAGGTAATTAAAAAATAATCCCTTCAATTTAGTTTGGCCGGAGAACTGTCGGAAAGTCGGTTTACTTTACAATTCTCGTTTACACGCGCCAGCACGCGCTAACTTCCCGGAATTTAATTGTTCTTAATCCGTTTATCTTCCGCGTCGAATTGTCATCGCGGAAAGGGCTGACTTTCCTCCATTTTCCTTTCCGCTACTTATAAAACGCAGCGGGACATTTAATCGCGTTCTTTCGAGTTTCGCGACCACTATCTAAATTGGAGAAATGAGCCTGTCGTGGAATAAAAATTGTGTAGCTTACCGTACAAAGCCAAGAATAATATTGTACGAAATCTCTTTTCTTGTCGGTGATTTCGTGCTTGAAGAATAAAGCCGGTACAATTTATGGCGCAACAGCTTCTGTTAAAAAACCTGTACTCTAGGTAATCGATCATAATATCGCTTTGAAAAGATAGGATGCGAAAGAAGCGATTCGCGATAAGGAGCTTGTTAGAAAGTTACAAACAGCCCGCGAACGATTGGCGACGACAGCGAGCGCATTACGCCAATTAGTAGTTATTAAACTCTCTAAGCACCCTTATTAATAATCCTCTGATGCGTTTCACATGTCTTAAATTCGTCGGAACGTATGGACAGTGCTTCGCGATATTAATTAGAAGCATCAATTATGCGGTTTCTCGGTATCCGTAATTCCGTCTGCATATAATGGCTCCCGATTAGACGGGTTCCCCCAAAGGAGCTATTCGACGTTACAGGGATTTTCGATGAATCGAGCTTCCTAATTAGCACGCGTTATTCTTAACGAACTGATAATTGCCACGGGGATACTTGGATTATCATCGAAACTTTTCTTCGCGAACTTTGCTCGTCCAAGCTTCAGGCAATGCGCGATATTTCAGACAGAGCAGAATTCACAGCGTTGGATTACCGGCTCGCGCGTCCCTGCTTCCGGAACCCCCGCCTACCGGAAATGGTGCTCCACCGCCGATTCCACGACGCCATTCAGCCACACCTGCGGTGAGTGCAGTTTAAATTCTCTGCTTCTTTCGATTAACGGTCCACTCCATCATCGACACTTTTTTTCGAGGTTACTGAAAAAACGGTTCAAAAATTTATCGATTGTCAAGCTGTAGTCTAACTCTAATGTGTTTTCTTTTTCTATTACGGTGTCTCGATAGTTTCATCATTCTAGAAATAAGTTAATCAGTACACTCATTGTTTATAAGCTAAATTTTTGTTCATGAACTAAACTTTTTGTTCATTAACATTGTACATAAGTTAAAGTTCATAACACTTAATATGTAAACGAACAGCAATAAGAACGGAGGATTTAATTTCCGTCCCCATTAGCCAGCGCGTAAATCATTTGCTCTCTCACTTACTTTGATATCGTTAGCAAAACTTTCAGTCCTATCGTAACCCAATAATTTCGAATCCCAATAGGCAACATGCAAGGACTGTGCGTCACCCTGCATTGAAAAGTCTTTGAAAAGAATCTGTGAACGAAAGTTGCTATATTTCCTTCTGCAAATTTGCATTCATTTGCGTACACGTCGTTTGCGTCGAAAGGGTGGAAGCAAATTTAAAGGAACCTATTAGTCAGCGCGTCTCGGTTTTCCAATTTTTTCACGAGAAATTTACGAGAATTGCATAGAATTTCTCGACGAAAACTCGCGTAAATCATGCGAATAAAGCCGACGGTTAGCGGTACGCCAACGTCGGGCGAATTAACAACGGCAAAACGAAAAGCGGCGTAATCTTAGTCGGTCGGTAAAGCTCATTCTAGATGGTTGCATTTAATCGAGCAGAAACATTCTCCGCTGGAGCTTTGCACAACTCGTTCGCCCGTTGCTCCAACTCGTCCACGTAATTAGTGGACAAACGAGGTTTTAATGGATCCAGCTGAACCCATCGGAAATCTGGACACGCTAAGATACTCGTCATACACGCACATCCACGCACACTGGACATTACTACACACTCGCAAGTATCTTACAGCTACACAATTTTCATTCACTTTTCATTTTTCTCTATAATATTCCTCCGATTTTATTTGAAATTTATTCTTATTCTGTACGAAGTTAATTGAAGTTATTATATGATACACAAGCTGAATAGAGCCTTAACAATGTTTGTTAAAGACATTTTGCAACAACACATCATGTAAATATTATCGAATTTAATTTATTGTTAGTCTTAATGAAGCGTTGTCATTTTGAAATGTCTACATCGATACACTTCGAGCGAATTGCACGAAAAACGAAGAATAAGAAACGCATACCGAGATTTCAAAAAATCCACAAATACCTCGAGCTTCGTCCCAGCAGCGAGTGGCGTACTCGATCGAGCGGAACAAACGAATTCGCTTACATAACAAAAAAGGCCGAAACACAATCTTTTATCCTCCCCCTGTATTCCCGAGGGACAAGCTGTTCAATCGAGCGGAAGAAACTCAGCAAGAAACTCGTTGATCCCACAGGTAGCTCCGCCGCCGATACCATTGCGATTACCAGCGATTCCGAAGCGGAGCAAAAACGAGAAACCGATACCGATACAAGCGTCGACGAGACAAGAAACGAATCGATCAACGAACGATCCAACCGCAACGATACTACCAACTTCCTGGACACACGACGCTAACAGCGAGAAGCTGATCGATCTGGGCCCGTTCAGATCTCAAGATCCGTCGGCCAATCAGGACTACTCGTTGAGCTTCCCGAGCAAAGAGACGCACTCGACGAATCAGGACAACGATTTTGTCGCGGATTTCGATAAGGCGAACTTCGAGGAGGATTGCAAGCTCAGCCAGAAGTCGAGCTTCGAGGAGCTTCAGAAGGCTTCGCGCGATCTCGAGAAGAGGCTGCACGAGAGGATCGTCAAGAGCGCCGAGTCGAAGTTTAAAGATCATCAGACGGTCAGGGACGGACGTCAGAGGCAAACGGCGAATTTGCAAAATGACAGGTGAGCGTACGTTTCGGGAATTTTATTTTTTCTCGGTGTGAGGGTAGATTATGTTAGGTTAGTAATTGTTGATGCAGATTGTGGTGGTTTTATTGTATTCGAAAGGAGGCTTGGAGATTTGGGGTGTTTGGGAATTTGGGGACTTCGAATCTGAGGAATTTAGGAAATTTGACAATTTGGGGTATTTCGGAATTTGGGAATTTGGGGATTTTGGAATCTGAGGAATTTCGGAAATTTGACGATTTGGGAGTTTGGTAATTTGGAGACTTGGAATCTGAGGAATTTAGGAAATTTGAGAATTTGGGGTATTTGGGAAATTCTGGGGATGTAGGAATTTTAACAGAGAGTTTGTGGAGTTGTAAACTTGGAAATTAAGCAATTTGAGAACTTGACAAATTGGGAGCTTCCGAATTTCACAATTTGCCTTATGTATTTGGAAATTTTGGAATCCGTGAATTTGAGGGTTTGGGCATTTAGAGATTTAGGAATCTGAGAATTTAGGGGTTTGCAAATTTAAAAGTTTGGAAACTTGCAGGTTTGGAAATTTATGAATATGGGGACTTGAGGTCTGGAAATTTATGATCATAGGAATGTGAGGATTTGGAAGTTTATGTCCATGGGAATTTGAGGGTTTGTACATTTATGAACATTGAAATTTGAGGGTTCGGAAAGTTATGAATATGAAAATTTGAATGTTTGGACAATCAGGAATTTGCGAATTGAAGGGTTGAAAATTTGACATCTTTGAACTTAGAAACTAAAAATTTGGAACACAAATTTGATAAATCTATCAAACTTGTACATTCCAAAATTTGCGAATTTTTCGAAAATCTATGAAATTAAATAAAAAAGATGAAACACGACGAACACGGAAGTGAAGCATCTCTCGAAACCCCTTCCGCCAGGCTGATTAGCAGCGATCGTTTTTGAAGCGTCGAGCGGGTTCGTTGTAAGTCGCGAGCGTGTTCCGGGCAGCGCTCGAATTAGAAGCGAGATGCTTAACGGTCGATTACGCTTACGACGAGCTTGCTAAACGAAGCGTGAACTTGGTCGACTCAATCTCGAGAGTAGATGTTCGAGTAGAGTCTACTCAGCAGACGTTTCTTTAAAGTGGTCTGCCGTTCTCGTAACCGGAAGCCAGGCTTAATTCTCTGCTTCTCGTACGTGTGTTTCAGAGGGCTGTAGAGAGCTTGCAAGTCTTTCATGTTTTAGGATTAAGAGTTCGTTCCTGGAACTTGAAACGTTCGTGAAGAATATGTTTTACAGTATATGTCTTTCTAAGATAAATTTACGAAATTAAAAAATGTCAAAGTACAAAAGGTTTCGTTTTAAGAGGACAGGATTGTAAGCATCATTGTCAAGGCAGAATTTATGATTCTAAAGCGTGTAGTCGCATTTCATTCTACCCTTTCATTCTGCTCTACGACAATGCACCGGAACCGTATTTTGCAAGAACAAAGTCCTCGTAAAGTACTTTAGAAACCCTTAAGCTGGGATGGAAACATCAAAGCCTGAAAGGGTTTTAAGACCAACGTTGTCGTTTAAAAGAATTTCTCTGTCGGCACTTTTTTAATAAGTCGAGGGATAATTTAATCAACGTCCTTCAGGGGCCGTGTACAAACTTCTTCATTCCTCGTGTTCGTTCGGCAGGCTTCACTCGTCGAAGATGGAGAAGGAGAATGAAGAAAACGGTTGCGAGGAAACAGCGGGTGGGAAATCTCGGGATAAAATAACCCCATCTCGAAGGGAAGCTCTGCAGGAGGACGAGACGAAGTTCGCGGCGTTGGTGAGGTCGCGCCGTGAGCTGGAAAAACGATGTAAGTTCGAGGAACTTCAAGCTGTCTCGAAAAAGCTCGAGAGACGCCTGCACGAGGAGGATGATCATCTTCGCGCGTGTAAAGAAAGACCGATTGGAAGGTAAGACATTTTCCACATTTTGCAACACCCACAATTCTTACATTTACAAATCCAGAAATTTTTCAAATCTTCAAATTCCAAATTTCTAGAGTTTCAATTCACGTATTACTATTCATCTTAATTTTCTTCGGTCATCGAGAATAACATATCAATTTTAAGATCGTCGCAATCAACGCGTTTACCGACTTAAGCTCACGAGAGACCCATTTCGAGAGATTACAGTAATAACCCAAGGAGAAAGTCGTGTATTTACTGGCTTAAGATACTTTTCGTATTAACCTTCGAATGACCCTTTAATTTGAAGTTCCGAATCATACGGGTCCAATAGTTTTCCGATGCAAAGGGTATATTTGGAAATTCGTGGATGAATCAGGTACGAGGAACTGCAAAGAACGTCGCAAGACTTGGAAAGGCGGTTGCATTCCGAGCAGAAATCATCGGAAGCGATGGCTCGTGGAAAATACGAGGCGGAGATGGATAGAGCGAGGAATATTCTGCAGCATATACTGCGGAAGGACAGGAGCAGCGGCGAGAAACTGGAGAAATTGCCGAAGGCAACTCAAACGAATCTTCCGCCGCCTCTGAGCGCAGTTTCTCAGAGTTCGGTGCCGAAACCCATCAGCGTACGACAGGATAGTAACGTTTCTTCGGATAGTTTCAGTCAAACTAGCTCGCCCAGCTACACCAGCAAAACGATGGAAGCGCCTCTTCTCCCTCAAAGATATGGCAAGGTTCCAGGTAAATATTCTGCTCTCGACATGTTTGCTAAATATTCCTAGTTACCATATTTACTGCAGTTCATTTAATATTTGATACTCGGCAACGCTTTACGTATTTCCAATCTCTATGTCCACAAATACCTTCTTTCAGATTTCTGTATTTATTTTTACATTGTTAGATTCGGAATTTTCCAGTTACTTATAGGTTTAGATCTCTATATTCCTACGTTTCTATACATTTAGATCTCTGCATTCCTAGGTCTCTATATCTCCACATCTCTATATTCCCAGATCTTTACACCTTCAGATCTCTGTATACCTAGGTCTCTACATCTTCGAACCTCTATATTCCAAGACTGTTATATCCCAACTCTTACATCTGCAGATCTGTAATCTCAAAGTTCCGGAACTATAATACTAGATAGATAGACTTGCTCCACCCTTATCTTCACATCAAATGAAAGACCCAGCATCCTTCTTTGAGAATTAGGGTAGTCCACCTAACGTAGCCCCTGAACAGTACCAAATCGAGAACATTCATATCACTAATGTACATTAGCACCGATGTTATACATTACAAATCGATGTTACTTGTATAATACATATAATTACAAGAATGTGTAGAAGCTGGTGCTATGCTAAGGGTTATCCATCTGACACAGCACATGAATAGCACCTGGATAGTACCAGACATCGACACATTCGTACGTGTTATCAGTAAAGTAATTATATTACGATTCTCGTGAAATTTTTAGACAGGGCACTGGTGTCAGAGCCAGACAGTTCGTCAAACAGGACAATAACCAAGTCGACCAGCACCCCGGCCAGCCTACAGGCGATCGTCAGAGTTCACGGTGGTAACAATAGCTCGTTACATCACAAGGTGAGAATTCGACGCGACGATTTCAATGCGCAGATCGTGTTACGTAACACGAAAAAGGGGCGATTAATTCTTTTGCTCGCGTTATCGATTGCGTTACCGTTTCCCACGCCAATGTTACGTAACCCTATCTCTATGATGCACGTATACATAGATTCGTTAAGGGTCAGTTCCTAAAGGGAATTACCGACATGCTCCGACGAGTTTAGCTCGTAAAGACTCATATGTATCCGTGAACCGGAAGTCGATCTCGTCGGGTCCAACTGTGGTAAAGAGAAGACCTACATTCCATATTCGTGCGATTATTGAAATGTCGAAAGATACGTTTTCGACAAGTTGCATATTTTGAGATAAAATCGCTTGAAAGTTGTGTATATACTGTTGGAAATATCAGGGAGATAAGATCATGCGGGGGATGAAAACGGAGAATCCCGTTGTAGCTGTTCGGAGGAAAAAGATGGTACAAATATGGCCTGTTAGATAATCGCGGCTCGAATAAACCT
This sequence comes from Megachile lagopoda, assembly GCA_036983795.1. Lineage (NCBI taxonomy): Eukaryota > Metazoa > Arthropoda > Insecta > Hymenoptera > Megachilidae > Megachile > Megachile lagopoda. The sequence goes on along the minus strand of CM072795.1, from coordinate 4,743,916 downwards.
GGAACAGCTCGTACGCGGAATAAACGAACACGAAATCGCGCGTTTCCATGGGGATCGATAACTCGCGTCATTTACTCCTTTTGTTCGCGATCGGGGGAAATGGGGAAGCGCGGGTTCTTGTCGAGTTACGAGCTCGATATCGGCCAATATCGAAGCCCGTATCGAGTAGTGGCCGATATCATTTTACACGAACCGTTCCTGTTATTAGCGTCGAAAATGGACCGCGCGATAATAAACGCAGAAATCCCGGCCAAGATCGAACGAGGATGGAACGTTTATTTCCCCCTCATCGACTGGTTATTGTTGCTTTTTTCTTCGTTTTTCAGGTCCCGTTGATTACACTCCGACCCATCGCAAATAACCGTTTTCCGTAATTTATCTGTTTCCGGTACATTTTGAAACTTTTTAACATTTCTGCTACCACAGAGTATTTGAATCAAGATATACACGGATATTGTGTTCATCACATCGTGATCAAAAATTTATTTTCATAGCAAATCCCTTAATTTGTTACTGTGTTATTTCTGTAACTCTGCAGATTTTAGCTTGTATTAATAATTCAGTCATAATTTATTTGCTACAATATTTGGTACTAGCATTAAAGGTTCAGATCAAAAATTTGATCAGGTTCAAAGATTTAGATTGAGAAACAAGTTTAGCTTGTTCATTATTCTATTTGGGAATACTGTTCATCTTCGAGGAAATACGTCGGGAAAGCGAAGTAACAGAAATTCCATCGAAAGTTCAAAGCGGCTAATTGTTCGCGTAATTACTCGGTTACCCCTTCAGCGTGCATTTTGGTCGGATATTCGCGAAGCCGTGCATACGCCAGGAATTTTGGCTGGCAAACCTGGTCGTTGAACGAAGTGGCGTAATTTGTCCTTTGATAGAGCGATACGACCGCGAGAACATTATAATCGATATTATCTGGTTGTTGAAGGGTACTACGTAATCAACGTTGACCTCCTCAAACATTCAGTCTGTTTCGAACCGGTTCAAGTGATTGAATATTTGGAAATTAATATTGGTGTCAATCTGCAAACCAGATGTACTGACAGGGAGTTATGTAATCAAACGGGATTAGAGCCTCCCTTTGTCGCTAGAGAAATTCGTTTATCCGAGGTGTGGATTACGGAATGCTTTGTACAAGAAACTGGAGGGATGAAACTCGCGTTCGAATATTACAATACTGATTGTCGTGTTTCTCGTTTCAAAATTACTTTTATTTTTATTCTTTTGTACAATTTTATGATCAGGTACAGATGTAGAACGTTGAAAATGAATTCAGTTCGCCTTTGCGTAATATTGTTAATCCTCTTCAAGCTTTTGTACTAGCTTAAATTGGAAATCAGAAATCGCATACCGTCTACCTTGTAATATTGTTCTTTTACCTGGTTTCAGATCATCAGAGACATGGCAAACAGTCGTTATGTGACTACAGGAAGACTTCGACTCAGGTTCGTCCAGGTGTTCTTCAACGCTGTCGCCTTGTTGATCATCGCTGGAGGTTTGGCCATATACTTCAAATGTGAGTACATTTAATCGATACAGGCACCTCTAACACAATTTTGCCAATTATGTCGGCGATAATTATGTCTTAATACTCCCACAGTCCACTTTAAAAATACACTCGTAATAGATTAAATGTAAAACGATTTCATAAATGTACTTTATTATCACAAATTATTTGAAATTACTAAAAATCCTTCAAATACGAGTCTTATTAGACACGTTACTGCACGACATTTTCGCTTTAAATTACCAACACGTGGATACTCAAAATCTCATCATCAAACTTACGTTCGCAAAATCTTCACAGCATATCTAGAGACCGTAATACGACTGGAAAATAAAACGATCTACAGCAACGTGATGGCGTTGATAGAACGAACGCCGGCGACGATCGAACAGAAAAATCCAGCACCAGGAGTGTGTCTACCTGTGATCGTGACATTCTGCCAGCACCACAAGGTACATTTTATGCAAAATCAGTTTACGTAATTCGTCAATTCACGACGTGCCATGCGTGGTTCTCGCTGAAATCATTTCCAATAATCTCGTCAGGAATTTGTCCACGGGATTCTGCAGATTCATCGAATCGAATTAAAACAATGCTAGCAGTGTTCGGCTGCAGCCACGTGTGATCTGTTGTATTTTTAGCGGTCATCTGATATGTGGATCGTCCGAGGAATTTATTCAATCATTTCACGATCGCCTGGATTATTTATGTGATCTTTCATGTTCATTTAAATTATTTAGACATTTACAATAGTTTTATGATCAGCTAGGTTATTTGTATGATCTTTAAAATAATTTCAAGATCAGCTACATTATTTAAACGATCTTCATGATAATTTTCTGGTCAGCTAGATTATTTGTATGATCTTTACAATAATTTTATGATCAACTACATTATTTATGCAATCTTCATAATAATTTTATGCACAGCTAAATTATTTGTATGATCTTTACAATAATTTCATGATCAGCCCCATTATTTATACGATCTTCATAATAATTTTATGGTCAGCTAGATTATTTATGATCTGTACAATTTCATGATCATCTAGATTACTTGTACGATATTTACAATAATTTTACAGTCGACGTTATTTGTGCGATGCGTACAACCCTCCAAAAGAGGGGAGGAGTCTTAAACATTTTCGTTCTAATTTATGTCACTCATAACCGAGAAGTATTTACGTGGCATCTTGGTCGCGTGTTCCCTCAGGTTCCGTATAATTTCACCGTGTTCCCGAATTACATGGGTAATGTCGCACAGCGCGAGGCTCAGCACGCCCTCGAACATTATGACGCTGTGATCGACGTCAGATGCTATGAATTGGCCGCCCTGTTCCTGTGCAGTGTTTTCGTGCCGAAATGTGGATCACGGGGACACATCGTGCAACCCTGCCGAAGCCTCTGCTTCGGTAAATATTTCAAACGTTAATTCTTTACCTTACACAAATTTCAACCATTCGACGTAAGTTGCTTTAATTATACCCACTTTGCATTAACTCCTTGTCCTACAATAACACTGGTGACTAACACTACAGTTCGAATGTGACAAACTAGCTTCGTATTTTTACTGTAATATAATTTTGAGTTCAATTCTAATTATAATCTCCATAATCAAGAATCGCTGAATGCATGATGTACCTAACAGTTTAACTCTCTTCAGCTGACTTCACGTTGTAGGAATTAGGTGCATGTCCAGAAAATTGTAGGCTAAGGGGTTAATAATTAGTCAGCGAGATACAGTACTACATCAATGGAAATAACCTTTTCGAAAAGGTTTGTACCTCGAAGGAATGTTTTCTGTTCAGAAACCAAGAGACGTTGCGGATTTTTCCTGAACGTGTTCGGCTTAACTCTTCCGGACGACCTGGAATGCGATTTGTTCCCCGAGAATTCCAATCCCGACGAGTGCGTGGGCCATCAGGAAGTGCTGGAGGCAGCCGAAAGAGCGGAAAAACCCGGTGAGTTGTGTCAACCTTTTAAACCTTTACGATCGAAGCGGTAAAAACGCGTCGCGCCGTGTTGAGGTCATTTTTCACGCTCCCGCGATTATGCGCTCTCTAAGCTGCCCATAACTTTCCGTGGAAAAACGCTTTCATATATCTTGTACGACCGACAGGATACAAATATCTTGGATATGCGCGATTTATTCGATATATATTGCAACAGATCGTTCATAAATTTTTAATACATCTACATAATTGTGCGATCGTATGAATTTACAAACAGTTCCGAATAATTCTGTATTCGTAGACAGTTTCGAATTTGTCTAAAAGTAATCTGTACCGAGTAGAGATGGCGAAAAAAGAAATCAATTTGGAGCAATGACTCGTAATAAAATTCCGCTTGTTTCGCGTATTGCGGTATAGATTAACTTTTGACCCGGAAAATTCCAATAAGAAAGTATTACTGCCTTATCGGCTTAGCGCGAAGGTACGTAGATTAACGTTGAAACTGAAGGGTTGAAATTAAGAGACGGAATCTTTAATGAGGACGATCTGTATAAATCGAAGCGCGCTTCGGTCACGGGCGATTCGTCATTTTCGTTCAAGGCCTTCGTAGCCATTTATCCGGCCATTTCGGTGGGGATAAGTCTACTGACTAAAGTCGGGCATTTGATAAAGAGGTGGATAATCGTGGGATTAAAATAATCTCACCGGGGCAGCCGGACTATAGCTGTGAATATAGGTGAGCCACGATGAAAATTACTCGAAGACGTTTTTTTGCAGAAAATGAGAGCAAATTTTCCGGTATTTTTGTTCCAAAGTATCTTTGCGCAGATTACTTGTTATTCACGCAGTACGACTGATTTTAAAATTGTCAATTTTCAGATATTTAAACTTTATTAAAGTTTATTGAAGTCTTCGAGTAAGTGTGATAAAATACTAGTTTTATGGTAGCTAGTAGATGTAACATTTGTTCGTATTTTTTATATTTGGAGGAATAGTGGAATGCGAGAAATTAGCACGAACACTGGATGTGGAATACATACGGTTGTTCTACTTGTCTGGTTACGTATCGTCTGGATTCACTGAAGCAGTGACACCGATCGACACGTTCACCGCCACAGTAGATATATCGGTGATTACTGCGCCGTAGAGTAATATTAACGCGTTGATTACTATAGGCAAAATAGCTCTACGATCCGCTGTAATTGTAATTACATATTCAGCAAATCCTCGCATTTTCCAATTACCCTTCCATTTGCTACTTTATAATCAATCGTACATTTAGAATCTTTTATTTCCTTTAGCTATTATATTAAATTCGTAGTGCATCTGTGACCTCAACTTCATCACGATTAATTCGTAAAGCGTAAGTAAGGTCCCTTGAAAAAAAAGTTTAAATAAATCCAAATTAGATTACCCCATCTCCTGACACGGTAAAACGGTTTTCAATTGTGCGAAATATTGAAAAAAAGAAATATGTGTCCAAGCAATCAAACACGTCGCCATCAGTTTTCGTTATGATTTCGCCGCACGGCACATGTCGCCGCTAATGGAATCTTAATTGCAAAATCTATATCAAACGGCCGCTCGTGGACCCATCTTCAGCACGGAGTCGCTTTATGGAGTTTGCATCGGGCGGTTGTGTATCTTGAACACGATGTCATGATGTACTTGTGGTGGAGGGACATTTATTAGGAACGAAGCTGTATCCTCAATTTGCGAAAGAAGAAATTACGGACTCTTATCTTTCATTGTCAGCACTGGTCGGCAAAATTTATTTTCACAATTCTGTTTATTTCACGGTGATTTTTAAACGAGAATTATGTGCAACCTAACCGAGGACTTTCAGTAGATATTCTGCTGTCAAATATGCATTTGCATTAAAAGAACTTTCTACATTTGTTCTGAAGGAAACAAATGGCATTCACGTTATTTATCACAAGACAATTTCCTATCGAACTCGGTTAAACATCGAAAGAGGTTCATTACAGCCCATCGGACTCCGGAAGAATTATCTGTTTTATTTATTCCATAAACGCTATAATGTTCATCGTCCACATCCAAGCCATTTTCCCCGTTTTCATAGTTCATTTTCATGTTCCATTTGCCAGTTCGTGCGTTCACATCGACATCATCGTGTCTCATCGTTCGAAAGACGGGTAAGCGAACAGAGAAAAACGAGACTAGGTAGATGGTGAAATTATGTCGACAAAATGGGAACACCATTTGGCTGTTTCTTGTACAGTATGCACCAGCGGTTTCCAATGCGATCGGACCAGGTGCATTCCGGCCGACTGGCGATGCGACGGCCACTTGGATTGTGCCGATCATAGCGACGAGATTGGATGTGGCGAGTGCACCCTCTCGTCCTCCTCCTCCACCTCGGTTTCCACCTTCAACACCAAGATAGTCAAGAAGCCCATTCTAGCGAAAAACACCGAGGCCAAGTCGCCGTTGCACTGCGGCGAAAGAAGGTGCATGTCTGCCAGTCTTATCTGCGACGGTGTGATGGACTGTCCCTGGGGCCAGGATGAACGCTACTGCTGTAAATATATTTATACTCTATATTATATCATATATACCATACATTAATATACCGTACATTATTCTTCTTACATGTTATATCATCATTAATCATAAAACTTCAGTCAGTCATAACATTATCACACATGAATTACCTAACACTTGTAATTATTCAAAATACGAATGTATTTTATAATTCAAGCTTTGTAACTGCTAGCTAATGCAATTATTAGATATTATGCCAAAAACATTGCAAAAATTGCATTGGAAAATTGCAGTTATAGTTATTTGAAGCTGGTCAAAGAGACCTCTGTCAATTTGAATACAGTAGAGTGTTATATTGCCACCTTCGTACTTTGATGCAGTAAATCTAAGCCAACGGAACGGAGACGTGGGTGAAGGAAGATTAGAGGTTTATCATGCGGAGATGGGCAAGTTTATGCCGGCCTGCATTTCGCATTGGGAGCCAAACTCTGCTAAAACAATCTGCTCCATGCTGGGCTACACGTAAGAGCCATTAATCTGTGCTTCGATTGTTAACTTAACCGGAAAGTTTGATTCTGTATGCACATTCTGACAGACATCTTCTCCTCCAATATTTTTATCCTCTCGAATCAGTTTGGATGTTCGTAATTCATTATTGTAAATTTCGGTGTAACTCAATCGTACTTGAGCTTCACTTAAGCACATTCAGAAATTACGGGAGTTTTATCGTGTGATACTGCAAATCTGTATAAAAGCGATGAATCACCAATTTGAGTTTTCAAATCGTTTCAGGGTTGCAATATCAGCGAGGGTGATAGCTCAAGAGAACAGCAACATCACTCAAGGCGAACCCAAGAACCTTCTCAAAGGATTTCAAGACTGTATCACCGATCTGGAGGTCTATCCCACGGTTGAGCTAACCTGTTCAGAATACGGTAACTCAATCTCAACTATCTAGATAATCATTTCCTCATCGAATCCTAAATTATTTGTTCAATTATAGCGTGTGGACGAAGGAGAACAGTTTACGGGAACGCTAGGATAACAACACGGATTGTGGGTGGTGTGGAATCGTCACCTGGTGATTGGCCATTCTTGGCAGCTCTTCTCGGAGGACCCGAACAGATCTTTTACTGCGCTGGTGTCTTAATTGCCGATCAGTGGGTTCTGACTGCTTCGCATTGCGTGGGAAAGTGAGTATTTCTGTTTCTATAATGATTGGGTCATCAAGACCCAAGGATCTTGGATTTGATCTAAGCAGTTGAAATTATTTTAGACAATTTTATATCGAGCTTCGCAGTTTTAGCTACACCGACGTATCCGGATGGACAATACAATTGGGTGTCACCAGAAGACACTCTCATACTTATCTCGGACAGAAATTAAAGGTGAAGACAGTGGTTCCTCATCCTAATTACAATTTGGGCGTTGCTCAAGACAACGATGTGGCTCTGTTTCAGGTAAATGATGCTAAAGCATTTGGAATAGTTAGTAATTGTTCTCATAAAATATAACAGTTTTGTTTTTATGAAACGTTTTGTTTCTCCAGTTAGAAAAGCGAGTCCAATTTCACGAACATCTAAGGCCAGTCTGTTTACCAAGTGTGGACATGGACCTCGCACCTGGGACATTATGCACCGTGATCGGTTGGGGCAAAAAGAACGACACCGATAGTATGTATCACAGATTCAGTGCTCAATGTTCAGTCGATTACAAGCGACATCGTTTAATGAAATCAATCGTTACAGCATCAGAGTACGAACCATCTATAAACGAAGTCCAGGTACCAGTGTTAGACAGAAAGATCTGTAATCTGTGGCTAGCTGTGAATGTAACCGACGGAATGATATGTGCTGGCTATCCAGATGGAGGGAAAGATGCATGCCAAGTGAGTTTCTATTCTCTATTTCATTTACAAATTACTAAATTAATTTTAATAACGGTTATGTAATTTTTGTGACAGGGTGACTCTGGAGGTCCTTTACTGTGTCAAGACAAACACGACAGAGAGAAATGGTTCGTCGCTGGTATAGTAAGCTGGGGAATTAATTGTGCCCAACCAAAATTACCGGGTGTTTATGCGTACGTGCCAAAATACGTGCCCTGGATTCGGAGCGAAATAGCTAAATATTCTGACATGGGTATGGGTTAGAAAAAAACGAAGCTATAAAAGAAGATGGAGAACCCTGAAGATCCAATCCACTGGCTCTAAGATTTAATTAAACGTAAAGTTAAGACAATAATTGTTAGCGACAATAAGCTGTGGGTACTTTCTAGTCGATGCTGTAAGAAACTTTGTTACTAAGTATATACACATAGTTAGGTACAGTTATAGTTGTTTGCGTTTATCAAACTGACAAAGGTTTCACTTTATTGCGGAGAAAATTGTACTCGACACGTGTTCCCTTTCGAATAATATATTTTGAGATCTTGTACCTTCATCGAACTTTAAAGACAATACAGGAAACCTCTATCGCGACGAACATTTTAGAACTCAAAGTTTTTATATTTTTCTGCTTAATCGAAACTCTCGTTTCTTGACAAGGAAAGAATCAAGTTTCTTGATCTCATTTCATTCCTCTTTTTCAATGACAATACAATTGATCGGTGCAGTTCAGGAGCTTTGTAACTTTATAATATTTTACGAGTCGTTTCATTTGAGTAGAAGAGATATTACAGCATCACGGTGGGTTTACTGAAAGATTTTTACCTTTATTTCTACTGTTTGTATTAAGAGGAAAATGTTTTCTATTAACTTTTATAATGTGTTATAGGTTAAAACATTATCACATGTTTTATAATACTTCACAATCTAGCGAATGTACATATAACACTGTTCTACATCGATCAATTTCTAGACTCAATTTCCATTAAATTGTAAACATCTCGTTCTACGATAGTAACCTAAATAAGAATGCGAACAACGGTGAAATAAGTGGAAACATATTACGAGGGAAGAAAGCTTGGGAAAATAAACGAGCTTTCGTCGCCATTTTCTAGAAAGTCAAACCTCATTCCCATCTTAGGAACGTTTATAAATTACCAGAAGCATAGAAGGAAGTATCAGATGAACATGTCGCATCAGATGCGATTGAAAAAAAGATATAATACATTTTCTATCGTCGTGTACGTGCCACAAAGTGGCGATGAGGGTGTGCGTTTTTTATTCGAGTCGACGACGCACTGGATAAATAAAACGAAGAAGAAACCATTAAAAAATATGTGGATAATTTTGTACGAATTTTATGAACGCACACCCGGTGTAGGCGATGTGGTCCTGCACATACTGCATGAGATGCATTTGTGTACTAACAATAGATAAGGGTTTAGAATGTTAATTATTATCGATAATTAATGTAAGGTACGTGTTTCTTAACGTAAGAATTCTATTATATACGTGTCTAGAATTACATGTGTTAATTGTATACTAATCTAAAAGCAGAAACATATACAGATACGTATGTAAAAATATATATATGTACGTGTTAGGATTGGAGCTGAGTGAATCGTTTTATGTAATTTATGTTTTCTTCAAATGTAATTAATATCTGACAATATTCTGTAATTATTCACATTATTTGTTAGTTTTACTTATGTTACACTTTAATACTTCAATCGATACTAAATTCTCCTACGACTGTATATAAATAATCAAAATAATATAACTCAGCTCCAATTTTGAAAGCTTCGAATATATACGTATTGATATAATCTTCCGCTTATGGTTCGAGATCATCCAAAAAATGATGTTCGAAACACCAGCCATACTATTAGTGATAAAAAACGAACGTAAGAAGGACGCTGCTTCTAGTGTGACAATAGCGCAATGAGAAGGTTAGTTTCTAGGATAGCTAGTTTAGATTCTAGGCTAAAGACATGTTGACTGAATTCTAGGGACAATATTCTGCACCAGCACTTTTTTGATCCGCACCCGCAGATGGAAGAGAATAGTTTTTAATGCGACTAATACTTTGTACTGGATGTATATTGTTTACGATGAAAACTAGGAGCCTTACTAATTGACTTAGACTTTTTCTAAGCGATAAGATTAGCGGTATTGTTGGTCAGGACAATAATCGACCTCGTTTTTGTGATCCATTTTTCTATTCCCACTCTGCTTTGTTCAAGACAAGTTTGCCAGAAAATTTCTTCATTGATTTTCATCGAATTCAATTTGTCGCTTTGAGGATATTACATTCAATGTACATTCTCTTTCATTTTGGATCTTTTTTCGAAAGCTGCTCTACGTATTCAAACATTTTGGTCTCTTATTTCTCTGACTTGAGATTTCTTACTTGAAGTGCTCAATTTTTTATAAATTTTCGTAGAAAAATTACTACAAGAAAAGTATTTTCTTCTTTCTACTGGAACTCGTTTCCAGATCTCTGGCTTCTTTACATTCCAATTCGTTAGACATTTCTTGCATGGACAAAATGCTGTATCTACTTTCATAGGGAAAAATTAGCATGAAGCTTCAAAAGTATCTTCTTCATTTTGGACCTGTTCCCATGAGCTTGTTCTTGCTTCCCAATATTTGACTGTTCTTCATGACGAATAATCCTTGTACGAACGAAATGCTCACTTTTCTTCCCCGATGAAACGCGCGTTAGAGGATTAAAGTCTTCCTTAGTATCCAGACAACAGTTAGTTGTAAGCGAGGAATTAATGTAAATTAATAATAACCGACAATGCTGTGTGAGCAGACAATAAATAATATTAGGAAATGTTCCAACATGGACAATAAACTAGCACGTAAGCACTTTAGGCTAACATAAATTAAAGCGTAACCTTTATGGTCATATTCTGTGTGTATGTGTGTGAACGTGTGCGTACAAGATGTTAAAATGGCGGAGCTGAATTCGGTTTCATAACTATAGAAGTAGATATTACATTGCAAGAAATTCTAAAAGGAATTGTTGAAACACTTCAAACATTTAAGTAGAATAATTTTCAATCAGAAAGTCCCAAATATTGCAAAATAATTCTAAAAAGAATTCGAATTATAATTAGATTATTGTTTTGTTTAACGAAAATCCAGTATCCGCCAGCGACTGTATCGATAAAAATAGTAAACTGTAAGCTTCTGCCCGTCATAGTACCGTAACTAATATAAATCTAGCGTAGATAGTCCGTGTGCAAATAGAGTTATAGCAGAGATAAACCGAAACGATGAAGATAAAAGTCAAACGGACAATCAGGAATCTTAGAACGTGTTCGACGAAGATATTTTTCTAAACCGAGATGTGAAATACCTATACTCCGAATTGTTTTCCTCTCTTTATTTATTATTAGAAGCGATAATACGAGCTGTCATAAGTTATAAATAATCTTTACTTAAAAAAGAACTTGTAACTCTTCAGTTTTAATGTCAAAAGTCACATGTTTCGTTCACTTCGACCAATTTTTATGTACACAGAGATAGGTATTCAGAAAAGAGAATCAAACTCGAGTAGGTAGTGTTCAGTGTTTAAAAGCGTAAGAATTATAAAGTTCTTGTTTCGTGGATAATTTAAAAGGTTTTCTACGCGCGAGTCAATACATGTAGTCAATACTTAGGAGTAGAGATATCGTGTTTTCACGTGTAGGCGACGATTGTAAAGTTTGTACACGTTAAGTACGTGAAACCTTCGAGTAAACCCTTTGCACATTTTTTATGTAAAAATTTTAACTTTCGTTGCTATTTGTCTCATACAATAATCGGACATAAACCAATTAAGTTTCATTACTTCCAAATGATATTTGTCAAATATGTACTGGAACTGCTTAGTCACAAGTTTTGGAATGCGATTAATTTTACTCGAGGGTGACACGAAATGCTGCGCACAAAATACCGGTGTCATTAAGGGCGAGTCTTCTTCGGAAGACTCGAAAGCTAGGTCTTCGAAAGACAATTACGAAACTGCGTAACTACTCCTGTGAAGTCAATGTCGATTAGCGAGCTATTCTAACGATTAAACGTATTCAATTATCTTGTAAGAAATGCTACTCGTAAGCTGTTTAGCGTAGTGTACTCTTACACCAGTTACAGATATATGTATTTGTATATCACGAACGATTTACACTCGAGCCGTCTGACGTCGGTAAAGCAGGCTATGTAAAAACTTTATATACCTTAAGTGAGAAGAATGTAAGAAGAGAATTGCGGAAGAAGCGTATTTAACGAGCGGATATGTTAATCAATTTATGAGATATTTATAAACGTTTGCAAATGCAAAGAAACGTTGTATACAATCGTTACTTGAGCTTGAAGGTACACGCACGACAATTCGTATCGAAATCACGATTAATCGAGCCCGAGTCGAGCGCGTCATTTTGAAGAAGAAAGTAAAACTGCAAAAGAAACGACGGGATAAATCGGTATTTTGAAAGATTCGACTCGCGTTTGATCACGCTTCGTCTCTGTGATCTTTCCTACAAACGATTTAGTAAATATAAAATGCTTATAACATTGATTTTTTGACAACGTTAGAAAGCTTCAACTTACAAAAGCAAACGTCTGTTGCTTTGAAAGATCACAAGAGGAACCTTTAAGAAAACGTACATACAGGGTGTTCCAAAGGGAAACGATGTTTGTTTTGAAACAGCCTGTAAGATTACATTAAGACGTATACACGTGTAATTAGCCGCGTGATGCATTTATACGCTAGGTGTTTCACTCCGTGTTCTGTTCGTCGACATCGTTTATCAAAGCAGTAGCCACTCGATAATTGCGTGCTGTAAGGGCTCTGGTGAACATGGTACTATGGGATCTCAACAGATAAGGTTAACAGTTGTGAAGACTTAGGAGGGTGTAGGAATCTCCATGGATTCCTATGAACGCATGAGTACTTATAGTATATAGAAATATCTATAGAGGTGCCTAGGGATTCCTAAGTACTAGTGACGCTTAAAGATAACTATAGGTAATGAAGAATAGTGATTGCTATAGGTGTAGAGGTCTAGTGATCGCTATGGGTACCAGTGGAAGTCTGATCCTCTGTGCCTATGAAGGTCTAGATTCCTATAGGAACCTGTGTACCCTTAGCGAACCCTGTAGGTACCTATGAAGATCTAGTGATTCCTACAGTACCTGTGTAGTCCTAAAGAACCCTGTAGCTACCTATGAAGGTCTACTAATCCCTGTAGGTACTACTGGAAGTCTGATCCTCATAGGCACCTATGAAGGTTTAGATTCTAGAAACCTGTGTACCCTTAGCGAACCCTGTAGGTACCTATGGAGGTCTAGTGATTCCTATAGTACCTATGTAGCCCTAAGGAACCGTGTAGCTACCTGTGAAGGTCCAGTAATCCCTATGGGTACGAGTGGAATTCTGATCCTCATAGGTGCCTATGAAGGTTTAGATTCCTCTAGGAACCTGTGTAGCCCTAGCAAACCCTGTAGGTACCTATGAAGGTCTAGTGATTCCTATAGTACCTGTGTAGCCCTAAGGAACCCTGTAGCTACCTGTGAAGGTCTAGTAATCTGTATAGGTACTAGTGGAATTCTGATTCTCCTAGGTACCTACGGTCTAGTGGTTCTTATAGGAAACTGTGTAGCTCTAGCGAAGCTTGTACCTGTGAACAGCTACCTATGAAGGTCTAATGGTCCCTATAGGTACTTATAAGGACTTAGAGGTGCTTAAACTGCTACTATGTAAAAATCACGAAAGCACAATCAGTATGTAGCTCATAGAACATGGTTTGAACTTATCAGCGATCATAGTCGAACAGAACACGGAGATGTTTAAATGTGATTGCTTCTTGTGCCCGGCACAAATCCTAATCGTACAATCAGTGGTCTATATATACTATATTATATACACATTAAAGAAAATTGCTATGTTTGCAGAATTATTGAATAATTATAGGATAAGCGGTTAGAAGGTAAACGAAGGGAAACCCTTGAATTAATATGTAAAATGTGTAAATTGATCGATAAGCTGATGTTTGTATGTTGTGTATATGTTGCCTAGATGTATATACATGTATACAAACACGCATACGTATATTTATAATGTGCATACAATGGTACACGTCTAGATAATGCTAAACGAGCTTCTCAGAAGTCAAATTGATCAATTGAGCTTTGTGAAAATTATACAAAAACGAACTATGGAGAGAGGAAGTTTCTGATTGTCCTCGTTTGAGAACACTGGTTATATTATGAAAGCATGTCCTAATTAGTGACCGTGTTACTATGTTTATTGAAATAAATAGTACTCTCGCTTGTTTTAGTTGATCTTGCAATGATCGAATTGACTTCTGTGACGCTTCATTAAATGTAGGTAAACGTTCTACAAACGTTCTGTGTCGCTGTGATTGGTACCATAGACTTAGATAAGTGTTGTATCTATTAGACGTGTAATTAACGTTAACACGTTGACGGTCCAGGTGGACATTTTAATACACTACGAATAATAAAGAAAGAAAGCAAGGTTTGAACAGCAGTATTATTATTATTATACAAAATATGTAAAGTAGCAAATTGACAAATTAAATGATTGTATTCTTATAATAATTGCTGTTACAATTATTAACATTTTTACCGTGGCAGTGAACGTGTTAACGAGAGACAGAGACAGTCATTGTCTGTCGATCGCTCGAACGCGATTTGCTTCGACATTCCGCGCTTACTTTTTCAAAACACTTGACGCTGGATAAATTTCTTTTCTTAAACGTTCAACTTAGTTTTCATTCGAAGCAAAATCATTTTATATCAGTTATTCTATTAGGAATTCTATTTTGAAGTGAACTCTTCACAATTGTTCTTGATATAATTAGCTTCGCGACTTCAGATTTTATTTATCTTTCAAAGTGTAAGATTTCCACAGCTTCTGTAGGCTCGAAGTTGCCTTCTACAAAATTAGGGTTGAAACTTGCCGTGACTATTGTTTTGGTAAGACAATGCTGTTAGATTCGATGCTTGCACTGCCTTTCATCGTGAAAAATGACTGTCTGTCCTCTAGCGTGGATGCTGAACAATAAACGTTGTTGCATATGTCGCTGTTAACTATCCATAAATTACCGAAGAAAATGAAGGAAATACTTTTCTATTATCTTGACTCAATTTTGTGTTAAGTTCAGTCACTTGATCTATTTTACGTGCTCTCGAAAGTGTAGCAAAATAGAAGAATATGAAATATTAACTTAAGTTACTCCTATTTTAAATCTTCTTTACTTGGGTCAAGGCAATAAGAGAGTAACAAAAATCAAAAACGAAGAAAAAATTTTATATATAAACATAAATGGTAGTAAATTACGAGAAGAAAATTAATACAAGAACTTGCTCTTGCTGGTCGAGAGTCGTAGTCGATTAGTATAATATCTGAAATACATATACGAAGATGTATCTATTTACCTACGAGGTATCATGTCTAAAAAGAAACGAGAAGAGAAGACAAAGAGTCGAGTTTTTCGCGTCGGCTGAACGTTGGAGAGAATTTATAACAGAAACAAGCTCTCGAATTTGTAAAATTTTTCTACTTCGTTTAACAATTTACAATTTTGTATGAATTCAAAATTGTACATTTTTGTACAAAATGTACATTCTACATTTTTCTTGCGAAATTCAGTTTACAGTGATTCGGAACACGTTTACTTTGGTAATGAATTCTATTTAAGACGAGTTTGATCGAAACGAAGAGAACATCTACTCCTGCAGATTAATCACGAGCAAAGATCGTGTAATTTCAAAGTACAAACGAAGAGCAACGTTCACGAGACATATCCGGACATATCGTAGCAAAACGAAGAAGAATACGAAACGAAAATGATATTCGATTCGAACAGCGAAAGTTGAGCGATTTCGACTGCAATCTGCAGGGGTGGATTCCCATTTCCGAGGGAAACGTGCGCTGTGAGTTCGTGAACGCGACTCGGTTCGGTACAAAGAATTATAATATTAAAAACGAAGCAAACATGATAGAGAAAAAAGATGTGTGTTGTAAGAAGATATTATTACACGCGAGCAAAAAAGAAGCTATATATATATGATGAATATTGATATATATGATATATTTATGGAAAATTCGTGTTGACAAATAAAATATGTATTAACACATTCGTGTTTCCGTTACCTTATCCCTCATTTTATTATTTTTTGATGATTAAAATTGTAAATCTCTAAATCTAGTCTGTTCCTGCTATACTCGGATCAATATACTAATATTAATAGGGTATACAGTGATTGTCTACGTTTTGAAAAATTCTTTTAATATTAGAAAATATTTATGAATCACTTGCAGTTATAATCACGTGAAATTATATCGAAATGTACGTGATGACTAAAAAGACTATGTAACCTCATGTTCTTAATTAAATAAACTAGACTAAATATTAATAAACTCGATAAATACTGCAATTGGTCAGTTCAAAATCAAAATTAACATGATTTCCAACTTTGAAACATTGTAGTAAGAAAAGTGGATAATAAAGGAGAGTGCTATTTGATCCTTCATACTTATTTCAAAGTTATCATCTGGTATAATAAGTAAAAGTTTATTGAAGAAGTTAAAATTCGTAATAGTATGTTATAAATGGTATATAAATTCGACGCCAGCACCATCTGGTGGCGGAATTGCGAACTACTCTGGGAGTGGTTACAGTGGCGCCACCTATCGGGAGTGGCGAAAATGCAGTTGAGCATTCGGCCACCAGGTGGCGCAAAAGTTTCTCCTATTTCTAGTTCTAAATTTCTCCGCTAGATGGCGCCACGTACAGCTTTCCTCAGAATATCTGTAGTGAATGACACTATTTAATTTTAAATTAATAAGTAATTAAGTGAATTGACAGGTCGGACACAGCAATAAAAACGTGTGAAGGAAAATATCCCCTGTACATATCTTAGAAAACGATAAGTTGCATGTGTTTTGTTTTGGCAATTCAGAAAGAGGTTAGTCTGCTGTCATACGAGACAGAGTACATTTTTCGTTTCTAAAATCCATGTTACTTATTTCTGTTATTTATTATTTATTATTTGAGAGTGCTATTTATTTGGAACATATTATTTTTGTCTGGTATTTATTATTGATAATTATTTATCTCTTCGTACGATGTACGTACCTTTTAAAAGATACATGCGGCGCCATCTAGCGGAGTAATTTGGAACTAAAAGTAGGAGAAACTTTTGCGCCACCTGGTGGCAGAATGCTCAACTGCATTTTCGCCACTCCCGATAGGTGGCGCCACTGTAACCACTCCCAGAGTAGTTCATAATTTCGCCACCAGATGGCGCTAACGTCGAATTTATATACCATTTATAACATACTATTAGCAATTTTAATTAACTTCTTGAATAAACCTTTCTTAGTACACCAGAAAGTAACTTCAAAGTAAATATGAAGAATAGCTAAGTTAAATATCAAATAGTTAAGATGAAGAATCAAATAGTTAATATGCTTTTCATGCTGCATTTCTTAAACTTCACAAATGTCTCCGCCGTCGAATCACCAAGTTCAATTTCACTCTCTATCATTCACTGACCCAGTCATCTTTAAATCAGAATTTGATTCAGAAAAGGATTCAGAACAAAACGCATCAATGTCACTTTAAATTCGTTTAATCCTCAGTTAAAAAAAGAGGAGGAAGGATTCACGAGGGGTTGCTGCATATGTCATCCTCGGAAAGAAAGAGTGTCACTGTAATCCTTAGACGGTGATTACGCATGATTTTGAGCATTCGACGTGACACGAAGCGACTAGTATCCGGGGTCGGTGTATAAAGGACTCCTTTATGCGAGTCCTTCGTGGGTCAGGATAATAGAGCGAGCATCCGTGGCGAACGATGCACGAGATCGGATTTATACCGATTTGAAATCTATCCGCGTGAAATCTTTGGAGATTGGTGGCTGAACGTCTCGTCTCGTTTTCATGAAGACTTTCTAACAGGGAAACTTATTTAAAATAATACGAGTATTAATACAATACAAGTATTGATGCGGTAGTATAATAAAAGGGGGCAATAGAGTAGTAAAATAGCAGATGATTTTAATATAATATATAGACAGTCATTTTTTGTTCAAGTAAAATATAGCAGCAAGAGAAAATTCCTTGATATCTCTATTCAAACATAAAATCTTTAATAATTCTCTAAGTATGTTGATGGATAATCGATGATAATATCCATCATTACCGACAGACGATCGATGACGCGATAGACGCGTTTTGTTCTTTTGTTTTTTCTCTTTGTTCATGCAATTCAGAAGTCGTTAGATGTATGCCTCGTGTTCGCGTCGCGTGCGTATCGTTGTCGTTTCACTGCAAAAACCCAACATATGTAAATAATAAAATTAATATATCAAGAAGAAAAGAACCAAAAATTTCACTCCAACATTAACAGAAAAGAAAACTAAAATATTAAGTAAAAAATCGTAAATAAGAAAGAGTAAACGCTGAAGCCGAAGGAAGGAAAGAGGGAAAAGAAAACTGGTGAGATTTATTCGCGCAGGAACACGGTCTCTTCCCCGAAACGGGATCCATGGTTGATTTAGTGCGCGGCGTAAGCGCGACGGAAAATGCTGTGGGACCGGGAGGAATAAATGTTCTTAAGGAGCGTGCCAATAAATAACGGTTTATTAACGTACTAATGCCTCGTGTGAAATTAACGGAAGTCGAGGGTGGGGCGAAGGCATCGCGAAACTCGAAGTCTTAAATGAACGCAACCGCACGCTGCGGTTCTAATTAAAACAAACACCATTAGAAGTTTTCAGCCGAGATTTATAATCGTTCCGTTGCTTCTTCACTTCCGGCGATGAGTTTTGCTTCTTTCTTATTAATTCATAATTTCCAGGATCTTAAGAAATTATATTCTGTTGCCGTTTCATCGGTGGGAAGTAATCACGCGAAATATCAGCTGACTGTTTGCGCTGAAAACGATAGAAAATTTATCGAACGCGGATACGAGAAATACGAATGTTAGACGCAATAATATCATAATTATATTTGAGCAGGTGCTCGTTCGTAATTGACTCGTCGCAGTGGTTATCGCGTGCGAATAAACATCCTGCTTAATTGGTCGGCTTACGTGCTGGGAATTTTCTAATTAAGAATACACGTGTCTATGTACTGTCTACAACAGTGAATTTAAGCTAGAATTTATTTTTCTGAACGACTGATAATTCGTGTTTAAGGGTATCTCCCAAATACTAGATTACCATATTACACGATCTCTATTCGACAATTAATTATCTTTACCTTCGGTTTTCATTCGATATGAAAACTAATTGATAACTTACGTCTTCTATTAATCAAATCGAATTAATTAAAAGTTACTTCACAATTCTTTCAACGTATCTCATCTAAAACGTCGAGAAGTTTAATTTATCTTATTTTCATACGTAAGTAATTTTTCCGTTCTTAAGCCCCATAAATCTTTACCGACTTCCCTCGCGATCAACGAGATTCGAAAGACGTTAGATCTTGTCGGCGACGGAATTAGAATATTTCTCTCGGGTTTAATGAGCAGCGAATGCGATCAACGAAGATTCTAAGGGTAGAGGGTGCAGTTGGTATCAACGTTTAGGCACCCGCTGGGTGATCCTTCTAATCCGGATTTAAACTCGCGTGTGCAGGACGCACAAGGGTATCGTTGCACTTCGCTGCATCCACGTGCGTATCTGCTCTTTCGATCACGTGGCTCGATGAATTTTAGACGAATATTTGATACAAATGGCCTGTAAACTTTCTTATATACCTACCAGCTTCTTCCTTCGATCAAAATCCAGCAGTTTTTGATTTCATCTGTGATTTCAGCACGAAATTTACAAATTCTTATACTCATTACAATGATGTACTATAACTTTTATAATTTTACAGCTAGCACCTTTTGATCTCACCTGTGATTTCAGCACAAACTTTACAAATTCTTATACTCATTACAATGATTTACTTTAACTTCTATAATTTAACTACCAAAGAGGTCAAACGAGCTCTTACAAGTTCATTACAAAATTTGTTAAGGTAATTTCTTTAGAACCTCTACTGATCTTTATCAAGATAAAGAATTAATTTGTGTTGTATCATTTATTTTTCAACTTCATTAATTTCGGAGTAACTCTAGATTGGTTTAGTGTTAATTAATCCTGACAATAATTATACTTTCTATTAAAGTTCAAAATTAATCAAAAGCTGTAACAATTAATGAAAGGTCTAGCAGAAAATCTCTGCGACGCTCTTTTTCTCTCGGAATAAAAGCCGGCACGTTTTAATTACAAACTTATCAACTTGCTCCCGTGGCGAAACACAAGCAATACTGGTAACTCTTTTATTAATTTATCGTCGAAAGAAGTTCCTTTGAATTATTCCTTAATTAAAAATCCAGCGTTTGGACCGACGGTATTCACGGGATTAAGAGTGGCCAGTGTTCACCCTCTTGTAAACGCCTCGTCCCTTCGCGAGTACTTTCTAACCTCTTCATTCTCTTCTCACCGCATTTCGCACCACGCGAATACTGTTAATCGGTTTAAGAGAATCCTTCAGGGATAAACCGAATTAAGGTGTCGTTACTGCACCTGTCCCTTTAAGTTACGAGCCTCCTTGATAACGATCTTACTGCGGTTTTAAAGGGGTGCGTGTAACAAAAATGGGAATAAGGATTATTCAAATTGTATTCAATACGAAAAGTATTGTAAGGTATTAGAAATTTGGCTCGGTTTGCTTGTTAATCTTCTTGGATCGTGGAATCTTATTTTGCTTTTGTTACGGGGCACACTTTATAACCTCTTGTTCTACAATAACGTGACACACTCGTGACGCACACTACTGTTCTTATACTCGTATTTTCACTGCGAGTGAATTTTGGGTACAATTCTAATCATAATCTGTATAATCAAGGATCACTGAGTGCATAATGCACCTAACATTTTAACTTTTCTTAGTTGCTTTCATGTTGTAGAAATAATTAGCTAGCTGTGAACTGTTCACAAAATTGTAGTTGAAAGAGGTTAAGAAGTTTTAATAATATTAGAAATATTATGAACTACCTATGATTATATTATGAAATATCTATTTAATCTTTCAGTTTTGTACTTTATTGTCACATTTTTAATTTGTATGTCTTGTTAGATCTTTACATCTTTAAATTTTGTCTTAATGTTAAAGGGGGAGGAATAGGGTAGTAAGATAGTAAACAGAAACGATAATGTTGCTTATCAATGATCTTTATTGTGTACTAATCGCGGCGACTTGGTAATTCCTGGTACGTTGGTCTGGTAATTTATTTCGGCTAGTTAACGTCTCCACCCCATATTTTCAGCGTGGAATCAACGTGATTTCTTTGCCAGGGTAATTTTCTGCTCCGCGTTCCGCTCGAAACGAAGCGATGACGCCGTTTCGCCTCGTTTGCCTTCATTGTTTTTCCATGACGTGGGCACCTGCTGACCCACGCTTCTCACGGTAATCAAGCCGAGGAAAGCCATGAATCCATGGTGAATTTTCAGACGGCAAACAAACTCGTTAACCGAACGCTTCGCAATTTTCCATAAGACTTTTCTTTCATTCCCGTTTTATTCGCCATCTTCTCCTCTCCTTCGCCTGCAATTTCACAGATAATTAAATTTTTATCGCTGAGATAACAGTTAATTAAGGAGAATACACATCGTTAATACGTTCGGTATCACGTTAGAAATTCAATTACAATTAATTTCCGCATTAAAACTTGGTCGTCAAAGCATAATAGGCAGGGGAATAAAACAAGCAAGAAACTAACGTTGCCGATTCTAAAAAGATATTAATTATCGCATAAAATATACCATCTGCAGCATGGAACACTTCAACTTCTCTCCACCGACGTTGATAAAAAAGAATAAAACATTGAATAATTCATAACCAGCGTGCACTTTAACGATAATTCTGTTTCCAAAACACGCGTTCTCTCGATGGATATGCGGGCTTCGAGGGTGAATTCACCCCCACGGGGTTGAATAAAAACGATCCGGTTGCAATTGACCAGCAATCGAAACCCTGACGAACTCGATCGAAGTGGATAACTAGCCTTATCTAGATGACGGTAATTAGGTGTATTGTAAGGAGACTCGTTACGTGTATAGAGGTTGAAACAATTAACCCTGTTGCGTGGGAGGGATACCTATTAAATGAAATCGAATTGCAACGACCTCCCTGCGCGGTCTAATCGACGTGATCATATCTAAACGCGTCTTCAACCCTTGCTCGTTTGTCTCCAGACGGTAGTTGAGCTAATTGAACGTTCATTGGGGTTGCTGCGTAAAATTCGTTTATTCCGGCAACTTCATTTAACAGTTATTGTATAAGCAGCAATTTACACAAATATTTTGTAATTATTTACGGGCAGGCAGAATTTTAATGACCTTGTGAACCAGAATTATATTCGAAGACAAGTAACAGTAAAGACGAGTTGATATTTATTGGTCAAAGATTTGTTTCTCTACAGATATTGCACAGTTTTCGTTTTCCTCGAACTGAAGTTTCGACTTTTTTAATATGCACATAATTTACGGTTGCAGAGGTTCTGGAGCAGTTCGCGGGTTA
Source organism: Megachile lagopoda (assembly GCA_036983795.1). Lineage (NCBI taxonomy): Eukaryota > Metazoa > Arthropoda > Insecta > Hymenoptera > Megachilidae > Megachile > Megachile lagopoda. The sequence goes on along the minus strand of CM072795.1, from coordinate 4,721,460 downwards.
GAAGAAGCGTGACCGAGGGCGTGGCAAGGCTTAATTACTGCTTAAACGGGAGTCCTCTCCGCCTACTAAAGTATAACCCATCATAATCCTCGAGGGCTCGCTCACTGTCGACCCATTGCCCTCCATGGTATTATAGTTACGAAGGTTCGAGCCCGGTAAAGCAGGTTAGCCACTGGTAAATTACACGTTTGTTTTAAAGACTGACCCTTGCCTCTGCACCCGTGTGCCGATACGCTCTTAATTCATCATTTCAATCTGACTCCAGCGAACAATCTATATTATACCTAACTTTTCTGAAACGGTCGCATTTGTGAGACCTACATCATTTTCTTCTTGTAGGAACCATTTTGTTCCTGTTCTTGTTGACCTTTCTAGTGTACAAAATATTTTCAAAAATTTTAATAATAATAATAATTGTTTGTTTTATCATAATAATATTTACTTTTATGAAAAAACTCGGTAACAAATAGAATATAAATTAGAATCACCCGTCTTTAAGAATTAGATAATTTAATGTACCTAACCTCAAATTTTCATCCATTTGCGTTTACTTTACCCATGCATCGAATACTTAAAAGTCGTAATATTGCCATTTTTAGAACCATCGTTACCCAAAGTTCTCAATCATTCAATTACTCGTTTCAATTAAAAAAACAAATTAAATACAGCGTTAAGTTCGTGTCGTCCATGTACCCATAAATTATGTTATGAGCGGTCAGTGATACGCCAGAAAGGTATCCAATGGTTCCACGAAACTATAGCAGGGGTTAGCGAAGCTCATGAGTCGCCGATAACAAATTTATAATTCATTCAACGCTCAGACCAACAAATTACTTGCGTCAACACACGGAGCACGCCATGAGAAGGCAGAAGCTGGAACAGCGACGGGGCACGGGGGTGTCGGACGGTTCGATCGTATAAATCTCATGTATTCGGCGGCGTGACGGCCTCTAACGATATATTCTGATATAATTAAAACAATAAATAAGATGGCGTCCTACCGCGAGCAACGGGGGTCGAACTCTAGCTACGTTTCTGCCCCCAACCTATATTTCTATCCTTTTCGCGACGTTCTGCTACACGATCTCGTTGCTGCTTTCCAGAAATTACTTTTGCGTCCGCGCACAACCCCTGACCTCCGATAGCTTTAACCTAACCGGAGTATCTTCAATTCTACAAGATAAATTGTACTCGTCACGCTTGCTGATTCTTTACGGTTGATACTGCGATTGTACTTCTTTTCTGTTGTACACATTGCCAACTTGTGCGAAATAAATTTGTTATGTCACTGGTTAAATTCATTCCTAAATAAATTCATCGCTAATGCATTCTGAGGGATTGTAACTTATTAAGAATGTAGTTCAAAATTTAAGACAATCGAGTCAGATGTATGAGGTATCATATGTAACATGTCAAATTAAGTGGAACCAGGTGTCGCACAAAATGATAGCAACCTTACACAAGAGACGTATTATCTACATATAAAAATAAGAAAATTCATAAAATACTATAATGCGAAGTAAATCAAACGAATTTTGACAGCAAATCCCCGCAAGCATGTTACCCAAGGATCATCACCTTCGTGCCGGACTCTTCCTCCAAAATAAAAAATAAAAGGAATGCAAAACAGAAAAAAGACAACGGCAGATGTAACACGCGAACGCGTGTAGGGGCAGTAACAGGCTCCTCCGTGTTCATTGAGTTTCAACCCCTTCTCGAGGTACTCCTTTTTCTTCCTGTTGCCGAGTCCCATTATTTTTCCAAGGAACCAGGCGGCGTCTGGGCGCGCGTCCACTGGAATGTCTGGTATTCCTGTTGGCTATCTCGAGCCACGGCGAAACAGTTGTCCTCTCGCCGATATCTCGTGTAAAGCGCGCGAATCTCGTGCGTTCTTTATCGTTCGAAACGATGGAAGCTCGTCCACGACATTTTTCCGTTCGGAATCGGCTGTCGGTGGAAGTACGGAGCTACGGAAAGAAGACTTTTGGGATACACCCAGGGAAAACGAACGGACGATACTTTAGCCGTTCGGCACACGCGACCATGAAGATTCCTATCGGGTCATGATAAATTACTGTCCCTACATGGGACCCTTCTCGCCCCCTCGGTCTTCTCCCGATCCAACAGTTCCTGCTCTTTCGTGTCCAGCGCCCTCCAGCACCCGGTTTCACCTTAATATTAATTTGCCCCTCCATTCACCATTTTTATTACTCGCATATCTTACTGCCAACTTATTCTCTGTTGATCCGTTCAGGATCTTTCTGTTTGGGGAGGTGGTTAATAGGATGAGGGATATTGAAAATTTCAACTTTGATCTTCGGTTTGTTTTCTGTAGGGTATGATACCGAGGATGCTAGAAAAAGAGCACTCTTGGAATTTGTTGACTATTGTATTAGTTATTCTGGAATCATGGAACTTTGGGATAAAGATTTATAAATTTCAAAATTTCCGTATACCTATATATCGCTATATTCATAAATACTTATATTGTTAGATATCTGTACACCTAGATCTCTATCTGGACCTCCACATCACCGAATCTTCATATCTCCATATTTCTAGATCCTTAGATTCCTGAACCCCTGAATTCTACATCAGCGAATCCATATTCAATATTTCTGCATTTCTACATCTCTAACAAGGAAGCTTCTTAAACACATATAAATAAAAGTAATAACACTCTTCCTCAACGAATAACACAAATGATCTCACCAACAAAAATTTCTGTTAAATCTACAAAACATACAACAGAGAACTATACAAAGAAATTCTGTTGCAAGATTATTGAAGATTCCCTTGTTTGCCAAGCGTACATTCAATTTCAGTCCTGCCTTGGATCTCGCAGAGATTCCACGAATTCCCAAACCCTGTCCGTCAATGGGCAACGATAATATTACGGAGCATCGACACCATCACGGAATCAGCTCGTAGCTTTTGTCGTGTTTCGTGTATTTCCTCCGCCTTTGGATCAAGCTGGTTATATTAAATTCCACGATATGCTTGTCAGGGCGTGGTGTCGGCCCGCGGCGTCGAAAACCCTTCGAGGACACCGCTGCCGCACGCCATGGGACACCGTTCTTCTCTTCAGTACGTTGCTGGCTTATGGGGTGAAAAACAGAGACGGCCACGACGCCTAATAACTGCGTATTAGCTTTTGACGGTGACGCTTCAAAGAGATCCTGCGTGTCAGACGGCTTTTGCAACTTCTACGGAATTTTGTGTTTGCCTGGGGGGTTGATTAAAACCTCCATGGTGGGCAGAAATAAAAGCGTAGATGATTGAAAATAGGGTGCAACACTTTTCTGCTTCTCCTATTTAACCCTCTTCTTAATTTACAAAATAGATGAAAGAAAGGGTTCTCGATAACATGTATTGCAACAGTGGAGTATGTGACAAATATAACTTTCATTTATTATAAATAGCGAATGAAAATGTATACGTTCAACCAATCTACTCATCTGAATTATAAGACCCAAGAGAAACACTCGACATAGGAGTGCAAAGGGTGTATCCTCTTCGTATTTACATTTTGATCATTAAGCTTCAAACTAGTACTATTGACTCAGCCGTTCGAAAATCATTTAAAACGCAATATACCTAACAACTCACCCCTCACATAATTTTCCCCAAAACTTTTGAAGAAAGTTACCTGCAAAAAGGCGTGTCCAACATCATCATGAGCGAACAATTAATTATTCGAACCTCGATGACTGTTCAAAATCCGCTGTTGCCAATCAACCCTCCTTTCTCCGGAGTCCCAGAGGGCAGTTTCGCCACCCCAACTTCTCGAATTCGTCGGTCACTTCGCGGGCGTGGTCATCGAATTGTAAGAAATCGTGTAAAACGTTTACTCGAGAGACCACGATGCAAATTGTATCGATTGTTCGTGCACGGAAAAATTTGTCATCGAGCTTGTAGAGGTAGGCGTGGCTGGCCAGAGTCTTCCTCGTTGCTTCCCTCGTTTTGCATCCCGATGAAAAATAGCGATTCGCCCGGGAATATTCAGCAACAGGTAGCCAACCGTCGATGCTTCCTACGCTGCACGGTCTTACACGCCGTGATTTATGAATCAGAACGATGCAGATTTCCCTCCTTCCGGTGAGGCTCTCCTTCGCCCGTTTCCCGGGAACTTCGAGCTTATGGTGTGATGGATGTGTTTCAACCTATCGGTATCGTGCAATCGAATTTCAGATATTCCTTGGAGAAAGATTCTACGAAATTTGAATATCCTTTCAGTTCAAGATCTACTCAGATAGTGTACACTTGTATATTTGCATGGAGGGTGCAGGAGTTATGTTATGGATATTTGGAGAAATGCATCTTAGAATTATTTTGTCGTTCCATTGCTAATTCTGCTGGAATTGGTATGAATTGATATTAAAGAGGACTGCAGACTTCTTGGGTGGATCAGCTTTGTAAGTTTATGTAAGATACATGGTGTAACTTATCTCTGAGGACTTCACACGTACAGTTCATGAGCATTAATTTTGTTATTGTCTACAGTAGGATGGGGTAAATTAAAAATGTCAGAACTCTATATAAGAAAGCGAAACTGCATGCCACATCCTTCGAATGAAAAATGATCATAGAAAGCATCGTGTAAAAGTCCTATCAATCCATAGATTATCTTTTCGAATCGACTAATTCCCGTAAATAAAACATCCGCCAAAATAAACGTACGTGAGGGTCTAGGTGCTCGATGTTGGTAACGGGTCGAGCACGTGCGCAGAAGTACGTTGGAGAGGCGAAAACAGTCGTTGAGATTTCCATGGTGGCAAGAAATCGGTCTCTCCGCGGGTATCGAGCGCGAAAGCAAAGAAAGCAAGCAAAGGCTCTTTTCAGCGAGGCAAAAGAGGGTTGTCGCGCGAAGAAGGGGGATGCATCTCATCAATGGAACCTCCAGGCGCGTACCACGAGCGATTTCGTCAAAGTCGGCCCCATTCCGCGACTCTTAAAAGCTCTTTCTACCGATTGTTCCCGGTTGGAACAAAACGCAGGCACCTGCTCCCTCTGGGCATCGAATTACTCCCCTTTTCACGGTGTCCCGTCACCAAAAGTCGAACACCTGAGAGAAATGTTCGCTGGGGGCAGTACGAACCCGCTTACATTGTGCTGGCCGACATGAGAACGGAAGTGCAAATTATAGGCCCCGCGAGCCAAGATTTTTCTCACGATCAAGTCTTTGCGCCACGGGACGACTTTGGCGACTTCGTTTGTACCCGCGAGCGAGTAATAGAGGACCAATGAATGGGGTCCACGTCGCGTTCGCTTCTTCGGACGCGATGATGATCAGTTCTGGGATGACGGTTAACGGTAGAACCGTTGGAAATCGTACCACGATTCAGGGCCTCGCTGTTGGACGCTGAAGAAACGGAGTCGACGCAACGACGATTTTTTAACGATTGGTGACTGCGTCTTTGGAGCTGCGTTGAAGCGTGTTCTTCGCGATGACTGCGTTAGAATAGGTAATTGTTTATGATCTCTTTTTTTGAAATTGTCGGAGTAAATCTTCAAAAGACCAAGCCTTTGAGATTTTCAAAATTTGGAATTTTTAACTTTTGGAACTTTAATGTATTAAGCAGATGATCATAGAGATAAAAGTGAGCGTAGATACAAAATATTTTCCCTTTTTGTTACAGTGAAATTGTCACCAATCATCGATATACTATAATTTTTCACTGAACCATGTGTTGCTTTAAAAATCTACATAAATCTAGTATACATATCTTATTAGAAAGTTTTGCGAGTTCAAACGTAAACCAAAAATCCTGTGAAATACAGAAGATTAAAGAAGTAAGGTTGCAAGTACTAAACAGTAGCCAGAAACGCAAGGTCTTAACAACTTTAAGATGTTGGCATAGCGTTCGATCACGAAGGAGAACAATCACCAAGGTAAAGTATTTATACGACGAGGGCTGCTCGAACAAAGAATGCTTCATTTCTTCGAGCCCTATTGTCCTAGATCCTATTAGGCCACTCTATTGAAATTCCCTTAAACATCTGCTCTTTGCTAACCTTCGAGTATTCTTGTCCCACATTCTTGTTAATTATTCGGTATCAACAAAACACTTGTAACAATAATCCAGGGACTCACCCACATGGAGACAATCAAGCCTTTGACACTTGGTGCACAAATCTTGGACATGTCTTTTCAAACTTTTAATTGAGGCATAAGATAAGATAATTGAGGAATACGAATAAACAATGGTAAGAAGGTAAAAGATTTGACTATAATTTTCCTGAAGCAGGTTATAAATACCTGGTAGCATAAAATCATCGCTATTTTTATATCAAGTTGAAAATGCAGTATCTATACTTCTTCAAACATCACTCTGTAAGGAGTTAATGAACTTCGCTGAAAAAAAGTGAAGAAGGATTAAATCGGAACAAGTTGATCGTAGGAAAAAGACGTCGAAGAAAGGGGTCGAAGTTGTCGTTGGTTCGAGCCAAACGTGTTGAAGGATAATCAATGAGAGTGGACGATAATGTCCGGCTGGCTAAGATGGCGTTGAGACAAGAAAACTACTCGGTGTAACGACCGTTAAAAAGGAAAAAAGGAAGCGACTGGGAGCAGCTGAGCTTCCGATTGGCTGGCGAACCGCTGGGCGGGAACTCGACAATCGACTTTTACAGTCTCTTGCTCTTTCACCCGTGCCACAAGGAACACGGCAAGGATGAACTAACTGGATCTGCCGATCCGAAGATCCGACCTATCGAACGTCTTCGTCTCTTACTTTTTGTTTCGTGAAACCGAAACTGTTCTAGTGGACCGGTGACTAAATGTTCTGGGATTCGGGGTTGCAGTTGAGGACATATTGCGTCGATAAAATATAGTTTCAATACTTCAATCTCTAGGTTTCTATAATACGAGCTTAGAATAGTTGGAGGTCTCTATATTCCGAGGTCCCAACACCCCAAGATTCTAGTATATCGAGGTTTTAATATCCCGAGATCTCAATATCCCAAGATTCCAATACCTCATGGTTCCAATACTCCAAGGTTTCAATAACCCAAGATTCCAATATCTCAAGTTTCCAATACTCCGAGGTCCCAATATCCCAAGATCCCAATATCTCAAGTTTCCAGTATCTCAAGATCCCAATATCTCAAGGTCCCAATCTCTCAAGGTTCCAATACTCCAAGGTCCCATATCTCAAGATCCGAAATCCCAATTTCCTTAGGTCCAAATATCCACATCCCACATCTCCCATATCCAAACTCTCCACATCTCAATATTCCAAAGTTCCAAATCCGAAACGCCGCCAAATTCCAACCTCCCGAAATTCCAAAACTCTCAAAAGCAGATTCTGTATTTGTCAATTATCCAATAGACCCAGGGACGTAATGGTACCCGTTCAGTGGCACGTTTAATGATGCTCGCCAACCGCGTATACCGAGTCACCGACCTATTACACAACTCGTAACCGCGCGGTGTTCGGCATCGTGGTCCACACGTTGTCCCGTTTCGTTCTTTCGTTGGCTGTCGGCAAGTCCTTCTTAAAGAGGCGGCCGCATCCTCAGCGTGCCAAGTCACGCCTCCTGTGGTGCTTGTTGTCATTGTCGGTACCTGCAATCACGCAATGATCACGCACACGCGAGTAACAGATCGCGCAGGTACCGGGAACACCGACGAGATCGATCCTTTTCGGGACCCGGGCAATCAAAGGGGCCGAAAGTGGACCATGATCTTCTGGTGAATCGTCGCGACGAATCGCCCTCGTCGATGACGTGTTGCTTCTTCGGGGTGGTTCTCTTCAGGATCATTGACTGGCTACAAAGTTAAGTTCTGAGGTTCGAGGGCGTTGGCAGGTAAAGGGGTTCTAATTTTGGTACGATGACGCGAAACATGTTTCTCGATTGTCAGCACTGGAAGGTCAAGATATACCAAACCTACCTATAATGCACACTGATTTTAAAAACGTCGTTGACAAATAAATGAGCAAACGATAGGACATAAATTGTTATACACGTTAAGAAAGTTGAAATGTTATATCAATTCGGTGTTATGCAATTGACTATGCAAATTATAATTGAACTCCATATTGAAACGTATTAAAAATTCGAGTAAAATTGATCACAACTGTGCGTCACGAGTGCGCCACGAGTCAGACATGTCAAAAGAGTGCAAGGGGAACAATTAAACGTTAGGGACTGTAAAACTTCATGTGTTCGAACATAAATTTTCATACTTGACGAAAATACACCAATTATCATAATATTCAGTTACCACGTCACAAACATAATTTTCGGTTTATCATAACATAAACATTCGGTTTATATCTAAATTTTCATACTCTACGATGTTCCAATTATCATAAAATTCAGTTACCACGTCATAATTTTTATGCCTCACGACACTAAAAACGGTAATCAACGCAATATTAGCGCACATCCAGCCGCTCAGAAATTTATAACCCTTTTTTGCGCAATGTTTGCAAAAAGTAGCGAAGAATTTATGGCCAGCTTTATTGCCTCCCGACTGCGTTTTCTCGTTGAAGCTAGACAAACGTGGGAGGAAGAGCAGAGCGAAACGGTAAATCGCCATTGAACTCGCTGCAACTGTCTCTTCTACAACAATAACGTTGGATGTACGATGCAATAAATAGGAAATGTTGGTTTTTAGTAACACCGAGTGTTGCAAACTCGAAAATACGACGTAAAATATACGCTAACAGTATTGTTTCTCAGGAAAGAAGTAATGGACGCTATAAATACAGGGTGAGGTAAAAACATCTGAATATCTTGACTGCTATTGCTGATAGAAAAAATCAAAGGCAAAAATTATTTGCTATCGAGAGATCTGATGAAAATAATTTAGTTTGAGGAAATGGTTTTATGCACATCTTTTAGATAATTTTATATGTATATAAGGACCTCTTTAATATACAAGGACCTCTCCCTTTAAATAAACCATAAACTTCATTTGCTGTGTCCAAGGGCGATTCAAATAATTTTGGTCTCATTTTTTTTCCTGTCACCAATAGTCAAGTTATTCGGGTGACCGTTAAGTGCTTCACTCTACATATTTTCATATTTTCTTGATCTTGTGGTTATCGTACAAAACGCGAAGAATTCATTGTTCAATTGAGCGGCGCGTTTGTGATCCTCATTAGTCGACGAAGACCGACTCAATGGCTATACACGCGTTTTATACCTTCGAGGGAGAACGATGAGAAAAAGGAGGACGAGTCGCGGGTAGGAGCGTATCAATTCTATCGACGCATTGTTGGTCGACGAATGAGCAGATGAGTTTCGCTCAAAGATGCTTTTAGTCATTGTGGTCGGATCCATTCGGCTCGAAATGGACCGGCCACGATCAATTCGACCTTAGATATTTGGGCGCGTGGGGTTTGTTCTCCCTTCTTTCGATTACTTCGATCGATTTGGGAGGAAAACGCATCACGATTATTGGCGGTGACTGGCTATAAATGTTACGCGAGTAAATATGAAATTTAACCGAAAATACATCTGTAAATTGACAATTAGGTTTCTACGTACGTATAGATTCTGAAACATTTTTTATCGTAAAATATCACCTATATTGTATCAATTTGGAGGTTAGAATTTGCAGAAATTCTTTTATCAATGATTTCAAATAATCTGAAATCTTGATTTCTGAAAAATTTTTACTAACTGGTTTGTTATACTGTGAATAACTTCACTTTGTAATAATTTGATGCTGTACAATGGTGGACATTACGAGTATCGCAAAAGTTGTTTAGTGCAATGTATAAACCGCCATCTTGTGTTAAGAACAGTAACGTAGAATTTGTGTATTTCGAGCCTCAAATAGACACATAAGTGTGCTTTTCAGGTACTTAAATGTGATCAAATCGTTTTCGATATTTCTAAATAGGACATTAATACTCGAGTAATATGAACAGCGAATGAACGTGACAGAATTCGCAATAAAAATCCGCATTAAAGAAGTCTCGTAAACCAAGATAATCAAGAAGAGAATAAGTATCCAACTGACTGAGAAATATGCATCGCGAATCAACGTGACAGAACACGTATAGATAATACGTCCTCGTAACTGGGAAAAGGACATCCTAAAGTTTTCTGTCCTGACAAGAGATTCAAGAAAATCGAGTGTCAGCAAGAAACGCAAAAGATTTGATCGTTTCTAAGCAACCCCACTAAGAACCTTGCATCAGGAATATGAGTATTGTTGAGCAATTGCAACGTGTGCAAGAGAAATTGCGAAGTAAATGACAATCTAAAGATGTCCTACATCGTGACGACAATGAGAGACCACGTGCGGCGATAAGTAACCACAGGCGCAAAAATATTGAGTTAATACCAAATAGCTAGTTTATTCGTGTTTGCTAAATATACCATGAATTCCTGAAAATTATAGTTCTTTTCAACCTTTGAAGTGCAGGAAGTTGAGTATTTTATTATTTTTGTGTGGTGTGAAGTATGGGTTGATGAGGAAGGCTTTATCGAAGGGTGCTTTGAGGATTTGGGGATTTGGACATTTGAAACTTTGGGAAATTGGAAATGTGAAAATTTGGGGAGTTAGGAGTTTTGAAATTTGGGAATTCGGAAATTGAGGAATTAGAAATTTAGGGATTTTGAAATTTGAGAATTCGGAAAATTGAGGAATTAAAAATTTAGGGATCTGGAAATTTGAGAATTCGAGAAATAGGGATTTGGGGATTTGGGAATTGGGAAATTGAAAATTTGGAAATCTGAAAATTCAGAAAAAGTAGGTATTTGGCAATTTATAAATCTATAGCTCGGACTTGGAAATTTAAGAATTTGAAAATTTGAGAACTTGAGAAATAAAGAATTTTAAAATGTCGAAACTCGAAAACTTCCAACAGCGTCTTATCGAATAAAACTCAGTCGGTAATCTAATCCCCATCTTTCAGCAGCAGGAAGTTGAAGGGCTTGCGACGCGGCACGAGTGGCAAGTGTTGTCGGCAGTTTACCAAGTTTTTCTCGACTTGCACGCGCTATTTCGCGCGTGCTGTACGCGAGCGAGCGCGTGAAGGAGTCCTGAAGCGTTGCGAAACATCTGGCCTCGTACTCGAGGCAGAGTCGAGATTCCTCTCGAGCGAAGTGGTACTCGACGCGAGCGTGCCGTCGAAATATAAAGCGTTTCCGCGCTTTTGAGCTTCGTCGCGCGCGAGAACTTGACGACGCGGAAGATCGTAGTCGGCTGACGGCTTTCCGTTGTTCGACGCTTCTCGAGCGTTCATTTTGTTCCGCCTCGTCCGTCTCAAGATGCCTAATAAACGTTTTCGTGCGCTATTCATCGCCCGTCGTACGTCTGCAAACATCGTGCTGCAGAGGTTTAATTAATTCTTCAATGTTGCACAAAAATCCTGTTACAACAAATACTAACTTATCTATTAAGTATCAAGTATCCTTAAGTAGTACCTACTAAGTATTATAACAACGATACGGAGTGGAGTTTAGTCTCTTACGTCCCACAATTTTATTTACAATAACTTGGGTATCCTGAATAGGGGGTGATCTTTAACCCCTTGTACTATGATTTATTTGTCAGGTGTGCCACTCAGAACTAATCACAGGTACAATATTAAAACAGACAAGTTAAAATGTTGTATCAATTTGGTATTATGCAATCGACTATGCAAATTATAATTGAACTCCAAATTGTAGAGTCAGATTCGTCAAAAGCAAGGGGTTAAATGCACGTATCAGAGAAGGATGGAGAGAAAATTATTAAAATTGATCATGTACTTAGAATCCATCAGACGAGTTTGAAAGGATCGAAAAGCTTCAACCTTTGAAATTTGTGCGGACAAAAATCTCATGGGACGTTCGCATGTATCGGCACCGAAATATCGAAACGGTCTCCCCAAGGCAAGAAAAGAAGAAAGCCATAGGTACCATAAACGGCAGACTTCTCTTTAGTTTTTGGTCGATCGGCGGCACGCGATAGCTACTTACTTATATTCGTTGGTACGATCGAATTGGTCGATTTGACGAAGGCAAGAGTAGATGGAGACGAGGGTAAGTTACGGAATCGTGCACGTGGGGGGTAGACCGGACGACATACGGAGAACACCGTGTCCCACATACTCTCTGTGCGTCCCATTGCACAGTGGCCGACACCGGGTGCCCCCATTGGTTCTCCATAGTGGATAAAAGCGAGATGGGGGGTCCTTTGGCTCCCTTACTTTATTCCAGCCGCGCTAGGGGGGCCCCAGACTCTGGGCGGGAACACGAGTGCTAAAAGCGTAATGATCGCTAAACGAAACCTCCCTGACTTCTGAGCCACGATTCAGGAGAGTCGAGTTTCTGGCCAATGCTACCGCTCTACGGAGTAACCCCTAATTAATCGGAAGCCGGGCGAGGGTGGAGCTGCGAGGGCGAGCCTGGAAACTCGCCATTTTGTCGGTGAGTCTTCTACAACTAAACTTCGACGTTCGCTCGCGTTCGACGTAGCTGATCTTCGTTTATAACCATTCTATTAGGTTAATTTCATTTTTGTTTAACTTTCACATTTTCAACTTTGAGGATTAACAGGTTCAACACTTTGTCTGCTACATCTTCTTCAATTACACAATTTGTATAGCAGTCCACTATCTATTTTATAAGAACCGACTGCATGTCACTGTGGTCTTCAAGGTTTCTCTCAAGGTACCAACGTCATTAGTTCCAAGAACAGTGTGGAAGATGGAAAAGTGTTCGAAAGTATTTGCAAGATGTTAACTATCATAAAATGACACATCTACTGTTCCAAATGTCTACATGATATTACAACATTTACAGATTTAACTATGTGCACTACAGTAATACCGCAAGATCGTTCAACCGCGAGTGCATAAAGGCGCAATTTCGATTTGAACCTCCCTGTAGGCTATATACTTTCATCTGGGCGTTCAAAGTGGATCCTGCCGGAAGTTCGCTGACATTTGGTCAGCAGCAGTCGGTTGGTTTTTGGTGGCCAAGAAACACCGTCGAGATTTTCTGTTTGATCGGCTTGGAACAACCAGGTGGCCCCGGGCGGCAGTTGTTTTTTTCGAGCAACGATCGCAAAGCGAAAAAGGGGGGAAATGAAGGGAAATAAAAAAAAGAGAGCGCTCGGAGAGACGAAATCATCGAGTCGGCTGTTAAAATTATAGAGCGAAAACGGGCGTCGCGATGCCTCCCAGGGTGACGGGCCATTCAATCGCGAGGAACCCCCGCGAGGTACCGCGACAATGGCACCCGCCACGAGCCCCCCACCTCCTCCATGGCCACCGTGTACCCCGTTCGCGGGGGGTCTTCTCTCTCCGCTACTGGTCATTTGATTGACGCTCTCGTTTCTGTCTGGATTTTTGCGTTTCCTGCACGGTCTCCCGCTCCGCGTTATCGAGAACGTGCTAGACGTTACGTTCAACCCCCTCGCTTATATTATATGGCTTCCATACAATATCCGCCGTTTCATCGCCAATAATCTCACAGAAAAATATTCCTAACACTCTCTATCTTTTCATGAACTCAAGTAGAACTATTTCCCAAAAATTTGCTTTCTCCACAAAAAAAATGAAGGTTGTGCTTGATGACAAATTCAATTTGTCAGAACCTATCATAGTGATATTAAAAATTAAACTATCCTCGATTTTCTATCGAAGAATTATATTTTCGAACAAATTCTGTATGAAGAATTTTTTAGTTGGTAGATAAATGCTGAGTGAGTTGCAAACATTTTTCTTTGTGAAATTACAGAAGATAACGTAAAAGAATTTCGCACATCTTCTGTTAAAAGATGAATTTTCCGTTGAAGACAGACGCACAGAAGTTCGTAATCAAAATGGAATTCGAAGGCATCGTTTTCCAGATCGCCGACGAAATTACAGAGAACAGAGCAAACTCGAGACGCGGGGTAAAAGCATTCAACAACGCGAACCCTCGTAAGCAACCGCGACAATGAACTCTCGTTCGCGGGGGGTCTTTTCTGTACACCACCGGGATTCACTTGGCATTGGCACACGCATACGTGCGAAATTCGACTTGGTGCTCACGGTCGACACGCGTGCCACCCCGAAAAACGTCGCACACGATAAAGCTACCAGTCTCATGCAAGCTGGATCGTTTGTTCTCCGACCTGGCGTGTTCGTCGAGCCGTTTTCAGCTGAGTCCAAAGCCTTCTACCGAATCGTCATTATTTCTTGTGACTGCTCTCTCGAACTGACTCGATCTTAATTTTATTACATATATCTATAGCGAGTTCTCTCTGTCGAGTTGTTTAGGTAAAAGTCGAGCTGTGAAATACAATTGATAAATCGCGGTGGTTTCTGAAGCAAGTTAGAAAAACATAGTTGTCAAGAACCTTCGTCTACTATTTCCACCAGGTATGAAACGCTTTGGGGTAGATTTTAAACAACGAAGGGGTTTTCACGGTGGTCGAGTTTTTTTGGTAATTGAGAAATCGAGAAAGGATGGGACGCGGCAGATCGGGGTGAAAGATAGCCATTGTTTGACCGCACGCGGCGTACTCGTAATCCCAAACAAATTTGCGGATTACACTCGCAGCATGAATTATTTAATCTCAGCACGGACTCATTGGTTTAGTTAGTGACCCGTGGGGTTTTACAGAAGAGATCGCACACGCCCGCTCACCATGATTTCATCCAGGCCCTGTCTCTTTCGACCCTTTCCGCTCCTCGACTTCCCCTGTTCTTCATTCGCTCTCGACAATGACTTCGACCTGATTTACTCCTTAAATTTTACTATTTTGTCATTACACAACGACCACCTACGCTCTTAATATTTATACAATATACCTAATTGAAATATTTACAACATATGTAACATCGTGTGTAAAATACTTGTAAAGTGTCTATACATAAAATATGCCACCGATTTATTTGTATTATTTGTCTGAAAAATTTTCGAAAACTCCGACTTCTTAGATGATAGTTTCTTTGTTTTAACTCTGAGTCTTTCAAAAAATTTGAAACACGCCATACGTTTAAATAATTTTGAAAGAAGCACGTTGTTGGGAGTCGTCGATGTTCCCGGTACAGCGCTGGTCGTTCGTTTTGGAGGGGCCAGCCATTACTCGTGAGGGACGTACGCGATGCCTAGCCATTAAATTTTCGCCCCACATAATACGCGGGTCGATCATAAAATTCTGCGAAAAAAAGAGAGGCAGGGGTTGTTATTTACAGCGCGAGCAGCCGCGAATCAAGATGTAAGCGTGGGCGATACGACGAGACACCGTCGCCGGAAAGGGGGCGAAAAATGTCCCCGGGGCCGAGGCGAGTTCCTGTCTCTTTTATATGTCCCTCGGACCTGTGAACATCTTGTCCCTCTATAACGCAGATCATTTCGATCCTGCCAGATGCTTTGCAGTCCTTTTCCTTCGCGGATCGATGACGTTTTTATCGAAGATTATAGAGGTGCTTTGTGAACGCGATACCATTCGAATTTCACACGATACTTGGAAATTTGGGAATTGGAGAATTTGCACATGAAAAGTTTCGAGTAGATTTAAGAAATAAATTGACGTAGGCTCAATTTCATCCATTCCGGTGCTTAAAAATGCAAAACGACGAAGAAGTCCAAGTGAAACGACAAGCTGTTTCTCTGACCACGTACGCCACACCTCCACCGTGGCGAGGAAATAAAAAACGCAGCTTCACGGGACGAGTTATCAATGAACGAGATAAGGATCGTCGATGAAGCATCAGGAGACACATAGCGAGTCCCGAGTGTCCCGAGCGAGAGGAACTTCCCCTCCCGCCTGATCGCCGCCGTCTAGACATTCTAAATTTGAATAATATTTTTATGAATGAGTGGACGCGCCATAAATCCCCGCGTGAATACTGTGGGACCGGCATAAGGTTGCCCATACACGCACTCACGGAACGAACAGGATCGAGATGCTTGAAAGAGAGAGAGAGAGGAGAGCAGGGGGATGAACGGCGTTTATTAATGCCTCGGGATTAAATCCTCCTGGATCGAGCGTGTAACGGAATGACAAACAATGCTACGATAATCGAATGGATGGAATTTGTGAAATGGAATCGATGAACACCTTCCAACTGATTGTTAATCGGCTGAATGCTTCGTGGTGGGGGTGATTGGATCGTTTAATTGCTTTCCGATTCATTGGGAATCGCTTCGAATTTGCAGTTGACGAGGTCATGTACTAAATTTTATTTAAATCTAGGTCGAGTGTTTTACTATTTTGCTATTTTACTATTTTATTAATTTAATATTTTACTATTCTATTTTTACCATTTTAACAAAAATTCATCGAATAGTGTCATCTTGAAAAAAAAATATTCAGGAACGCACGTCATAATGATAGATTCAAAGTAGACCCTCGTGCTCTATGTTCACCCTACAAAGGTGGATCTCCGTGACCCCGTGACTAATAGGCTTATTATTTTATATCGCCTCGCATTTGTTAGCGATATGCGGTGTGCCAGTCTCGCGGGTCCGACGTGTTCCTATCCCTAATGCGATGTTTACTTAATCGCGCGGAGAATGGGATTAGATATCTCCTGGTGATGGTTGCACCCCCTATCCTCGAGTAGCTCCATCTTTTCCTTCGATACATGCCACACCCTGCCGTCGAGAATTATCGTCTCGTCATAGAAACTTCGACCAGAAAATTGATTACAATTCGTATCGGATTATCAATCTTCGTCGACCGAATTTTCTAACGATATCTCGGTCCAAAATGTTTTCTTTTAAGATTAATTAATTCGTAACTACGAATTCTGAACCTGGGTACTTCTTTTTTATTTTAGTTCGTTTCGATAGTTCAATAGAAACGACATGAACAATAATACATAATATTGAAAATATAATCTTGAAAGTTGGAGGTGCAGAAGATGAATCGTCAAGGGGTGGTTCGTTGGAAGAGTCCGTGAACTTCCAACGTGGTTCGAAATGGACTAATTTTTAGCAAAAGAGGAGCGCAACCCGAGACAAACGCGTCAAATTGGATTTCCCTTTTCCCATGTGTTCCCCATTGTCTCCGATTGTTCCCTGACAGCCGGAACGGAGAGCGTCGGCATGGGACTCGTGCCAGCCAAATGTTCGCGCAGGTTCAGAAGTTCCGGAGTTTCGAGTTCCACGCTTCGAATTTCCTGATGTAACTCTAATATTTTTTTATAGATGTTAGCCTATAAATTACAATCATCCCTCATAGAATTACATTCTCTCTTACACTACACTTATCGTCACGAGGAAAAATTCGTATTCTAAAACTGAGGTATGCTCCACCGACACTGTCCCACATACCTTGACATACTCCAGGCGCAAGATTCGAAAAATGCCGGTGAAAACAAAAGAGAAATAGCGCAAAAACGCTTAGAACGACGAAAGAAAGTAGAAGGTCAAGAAGGAAGAAGAAGAAGGTCCAAAAAGGAGAGGAAGAGAGAGCGAGAGGAGGAGGAACACATGTCGTTCGCTGTACCCCGCGGTGCCACGGGGCTTCGATGCGTGGGATTCATATATTAAACGCGAGGCACCGGCCGAAACCTGGCGATCCCGAGAAAAGGATAAGAAAACGTATCCTCGGAGAGGGCCAGAGGGAGACAGGTTGCTGGCTCGATCGGTGAAGAGGACGGCTGCGAAGCGAACCAGAGACAGATGAACTAATGCTCGAAACCGCGGGGGGCACGTGCTTTCGAGCGTCTAATGATTTAGCCGGTGCAACGACGTGCCGTTGGTGGACTGGCACCGGTGCGTTGATACGTTGGTGTCGGTGCTGATGCTGATGCCGATCGCGAACTCGATTTCGAGCCTGACCGCCATTCGTTTCGCCTAGAACGACCGGATAACTCCGCGCGCCGCGATTTGCACAAAAACTCGCTCCGGCCGAGACTTCGTTACAGCTATTCGCGGATGGACACGACACCGCTTTTGAATCAGGTTTATCGCTTAATTCGTTATATCGCCGGTAGTACCGCGTACCGATGACGCGTTGTGCAACTTCCACGAGTTGCACTAGAGCAGGTTGTATTACGGTGAAGTATATTACCGTGTGCTGCATTTGATTCGTTGCTTTTGCTACGTGTTGCACGCTGTAGTATCTTGGGTTGCATCCACCACGCGTTGTGTCTGACACGCTTTGCATTTGTCACACGTTGTGTCTACTGCACGTTATATTTCTCACACGTTGCATCTACTATGTGTTGCATTAGTTGCGCGTTGCTTTCCCGTATGTTGCATCTACCACGCGTTGCATTCACCACGAATTGCATATGCTACGCGCCGTATTTACCACACGTTGCATCTACCAGGCAGCTCGAGCTGCAGTTTCCATGCGTTGCATCTACCACGCACTACATCTAGCACGAGTTGCATTACTCATGCGTTGCATCTACCACGAGTTGCATCTACTAATCTCCGCATTTACCACACGTTGCATCATCACATAATGCAGCATCCACGCATCACGTATTAAATATTTCCATATTACATCACTCAGTATTACTTCATCATAGTTACCACAATGTTAAAAAAGGATTTCATTTTAAAAGAATGTCAGTGCATGACGATATATCGAGGGTCTACTGTACATAAGCACTTTAATAGGACTTTAACGAAGGATCTCGAGCCTGACCAGCATTCGTTTCGCATAGAACGGCCGACTAACTCCGTAATTCAGAATTTGCAGAAAAACCGACTTGAGTATGGAGTTCTTTGCGGCTATTCCTGGCCGTAGACGATACTAAGCTGAAATTAGGCTTGTCCGCGGTTGGATACGAGAAACGTGGAATTCCAGAGATTTATAACGGTGAGACACGAGGAGCATTTTCGTCAAGGCTCGCTGGAAAGGTTCGTTACGAGCCACGTGATCGATTAACGATCCGACACGCCTCGATCCGTGGATCATCGGATCCGTGCACACGACGCGACACGAGCATATTCCAGACGTAACAAGCTCGCCAATCATCAACCCCATGGAAGGTCGGTGCTTTATGATCGCATTCGACGCGACGAAGGACGGTGCACGCGGTTAGGTGCATGTAAAAGCGTTTCAATCTCGTGAGAGAATGCCGTATCGACCGATGCGTAAATCCACGCTGCTATTTCCGTCCTCGAACGTTGCTGAATTCGCTGTCACCGAGATTTGACGACTCTGGGGATACGTCCGAGTTCAATCTGGAGATTTGACGACACCGTGGACAGGTCTGAACGAGTTCAATCTCGAATCGTTTTATTGGAAACGGTTTCAGGTGGGATTGCATTTTGTGAATAAACATGTCTTCATCGGAGATACGCTTTATTTGTTCGAAGAGATTTTTCTCTGTTAAATTTTTGAAATTTATATCTACATTTTCTTGTATGAGAAATATGGGTAATGTTTGGTGTACTCGCGTGATTTCATCCAATACCGAGATTTCCGCGTGATTTCGCGTGTGCAAACGCTTTATCTTGATCGGAATCGAGCAAGCGGTGGGGTCAAAGGGGTTGATGTAGGGTTCGTGACCTCGAATGCGAATCCTGCACATGATCGGACGTTCTATGAGGGTGATTCTAGAAACATTGGTCTGTAACGCATTAAAAATGTCTACAATTCCAAATTAAGACATAACCTCTATCGATCGGATGCAACAAAAATCCTGTACTTATTGTCGTATAAAATATGTATGCATACATATTGTCAAATAGGGACACCGCGTATTTAAATGTTAGACGATGCTTGTGAGTCATCCCATGTATTTATCCGGCGGGACATTTAAAAAATGGCGGGAAAGACGATAATAGCGCAAAATCGCGTAAAAGAGGGAGAACATTGGCGAGTTCGACTGTACGTGACTCGCGTCAATGCATCACCAGGGAAAATAATTGTACATGTTGGACGCAGGCACGCACGTTCGACGTAAATTCTTCACGTGCGCAACACTCGCCGTAAATCGTCAGCAACACGCGGCGAGAGCTCCCTTTTTTTCCTTCCGAGAACGTAAATTTCTTCCTTATCGGGAGTAATTTACGTCCGAGCGGCCGAAAAAAATAACGCGATTCTCCAGCTTGCACCTTTTTCCCTTTTTTCCACTCTTCACAGGAGAAAGATATTTTTTCTGCGACAAAGTTGCCGTAGCTTCCAACCCTTCGCTCCTTGTAGTATTAGCATAATCGACAGACTGTGGATGATTATGCGTTCATGATATATCGAAGTCTTCAAGGTGTACATTCAGAAGCAGACTGTAAATTACGTGCTTAATGTGTTTTTTATAGTACTTCATACATTATGAATGCACAAATGTAGGCAGTTTATTGATCACTAACTAGTGGAAGTAATCACAGTGATGGAAATTTGTATTATAGCTAACAAACGTGGGATAGCAAGACTACAAGTTATAATATTTGCGCTAAATTGTATTCTTTATCAAGGTAAACTCACGGCTGGAAGTTTGAAAGGGTGAATAAAACGTGAAGATTGAGGTTGATAATAGCTGTGTGCAACAGGGGTTGCATGTAGAACTACAAGTTGAAGTTAGTAAGGGATTAACTGACGACTCTTTATTACGATATGAATTATCACTCGATCGAAGCTTGTCGATGTAACGATGCCAAGGAAGATCCAAGCAAAAGCATTCTCCGGAATAGTGCCATTAAATCGCAGCATGAATTTCTACGTAATCACGAGCGAACAAGTCTCGCAACAGCGATTACATCCGAACACGTAATAGAGTTACTATCTGTACAAAATCCATCAGAACGATTCAAGAAAAGCCTATGCATTCCACCTTGCGCAATAACGCCGACTCTGGCATTGCTGTACAATTAATACGCGCGAAGGGCCATATAACGAGAATCTACCGTATCCTCGAGTTCCTTGAACGACAAAAACGGTTTCGACCCGATGGGAATCGGTCTCCGGTTAAACGTTAAAAGTCAAAGGCTTCCACGGAGAAACTGGAACCTATTTCCGAGTGAAACTATTAGGATAAAGGGGAAGAAAAAAAGGAAAAAAAGTGGAGTCAAAGGAAGGACACTTTCGTGGCGGGAATTTTCATCCGGACCGAAATGAAGTTGGCGCGAGACCATAAATCATAGGGAAGGGAAATCCTACGAAACCACTACTGGCTATAAAATTTTATGGTGTTTAGCCCTGACGGCCAGCCCGCTCGCACCGTATATCCTCGACGGAAGTGAAACTCGTCGTGCCGTGGCCTTTTGCGGACCGAGGAACAGGGGAGAGGTCAACGAGGAGCGGTTCGACTTCGTGCAGAAGGTAAAACTCGCTGCCCTTCGATCAGTGTTTCAACAATATTGGTCGTCCACATTGTTCGATCCTAGCAGACCCGATGGAAAA
The DNA here is from genome assembly GCA_036983795.1 of Megachile lagopoda. Taxonomy (NCBI): domain Eukaryota; kingdom Metazoa; phylum Arthropoda; class Insecta; order Hymenoptera; family Megachilidae; genus Megachile; species Megachile lagopoda. The sequence continues at coordinate 4,700,213 of CM072795.1, read as the reverse complement.
TGGCTGGAAAAGGAAAATCGTGATATACGACTTATTACGAGGCCGTGATTTACGACCGACTTCCATGGGAGATCTGTGTCACGTGATGGTGGTCCTTCGAAAGCATCTTCAGTTTCTTCCTCTCTTTTTGTACCTCGACCTTCGAGAAAATTGTCAAATGCAGGATTTTTTGGGTAGTTGACCTTCATATTTTATCTCCCTCTATGTATTCAATCCTTTGGCCGTTCACATATGTTTCCTCGAAACGTCCTTGATGTTTCATGCAGAGGTAAGGTCACTTAAGTAGTAATAATAAAACTGTAATAGTTTATTTGTAAAATCATTGAACTTGAAAGGTAAGTTCTACTAACTAACAAATATTCCACCTAATATGGTCTATGGTACTAAAATTTATCATTTACATAGTGTCCTCTACAGCTCTTAATCATTCATCCAATCTAAGCTTCGCAAGCCGACCACATTCGAATCAACCTAAGCAACCTAAATCACCCCAAACACAGACATCAACCCCAAAGGTGTCCATTTGGCGAACGCAAGTCTCAGGTTCACCTGGAGAATTTCTTGCAAATAGTAGAAGAGCGAGCAGGTCACACGCGTGTCTCCAGGGAGTGAGGTGTCACGGGGTGCAACTCGCAATAAACCAACAAAGGATGATCCTGCGTTGCACGGGCCATTAACGACGATTCCACGCCGGTGTCGGATGACTTCGTGGAGATTATTGTTGGCCAGCATCCTGGGTGGTTTCGTTTCATTCGATCGCGGAGGGCTGGACCAAGTTCTCGCCCAGGACAATGATCCTCGCCGCTCCTTTTTTCACCGATTGGCCCTGATTCCTTACCTGGCTTCTCTGCACCTCTTTTCACGGACGACACATGACGCCGTGTTTTGGCACTGCGCTTCCTCCAGACACCACGTTTCCACCTTTTCCTTGGCCCTCCTCTTCGCGGACCCTTCCCGAAGGACATCGAACGGCCCATGCTACGCCGCAGTCGCAATCTTTTACCTCGTGTTTGGGACCACACCGGGGTTCCAGAAAATCGTACCGAATGCTGCTCAATTTCTCGTTCTAACAGCCGCATAATGGTTCCTGTGATTCTGACCAATGGCGGTGCGACTTGTCCTTTCTTCCGTGATTTAGATGTTCCAGGGAAAGAGCAAGATGGTCGAAGCGTTGTCGGAGACGATGGGGTGTTTTGGATCGCGCGGTTTTGGAACTCTGAGTTGGAGGTGGAGATCCTTTTCTGCTATGTGCAAACAGTTCCGTGTTTTTCAATAGAGGTTGGATGCGATTTTGATTAGACTCGATGTGAGTCGATCTGACCTGGTTCAAATAGTTCAAAACTCCTAAAGTAACAAAGTTCAATAATTCCAAGGTACCTGTTGAAGTTTGAAAAAAGTTCCAAAACCTCCATATACCAAAGTCTAAAAGTTTCAAACTCCTAATACTCCTAAAATTCCTGTTCCTATCCCAATACACGTTCCCTACAATAAACAGATCCGTAGTGGATCAAGTGGGTCAAATTCCTACATCCACTTCCTGCCCACTTTGGTCCCGCTTACTCACCCAATTATTAGCTAACACCTCAGTAATTAATTCCCATATAAATTAATTGTAAGAATTATTGTCAGCTGTTCCAGGAAGTTCTCCCTATTTATTATAAAAAATGAAAAAAAGCGAGCAAAATATTCTGACGTATCCTCGGTGATTTTCGCCGCGGGCAAACTAGGAAGCCTGATTTCAGAATCAGAATATATGAGCGGCGAAAGAGAATCGTTGTACAGGTAGAGGGAAAGAGGAAACCGAAAGAAACTGACGCAATGGGTGGCTTGATTATAATAGAGGTATCATTCCAGTGAACGATACGCTTCCTCTTCCATCGGATAATTGCAAATGGCGTCCTTTTATGCCAGAGGGGCGGCTGATCAAAGCCGCGGATAAATAAAAGATAATCATCTAATTATTCCATTCAAACGGTCGGCTGCTGATGCTTTGCCTCTCCATCGTGCATCGGACCTCTACGATTGCGTTGTCGATCATTAAGATCTTGCTGATCGTATTTCTTCATCGTTCTCCGCTCCCCCTCGTTCCTAACGAATCATTGTGTAGTAGGGGGTGTGTTTCGATATATCGCTGCTTGTTTCGAGATGTTTTTCTAATCGAATTCTCTTGCTTCGTAAACTAATTACTGTTTCGTTGTTCGATTCTACTTCGCGATCTACTTCATTCCGATTCGGAAATTAGGGTACTTGAGAATTCGGGTGTGTTGAAGTATACTGTGTTGGGAATTTGTGGATTCGGAGATGTGGGAATTTGATGACTTGGAAATTTGGAACTTCAGAAATTTAGGAATTGTGCAATATAAAGGTAGGGTGCATTGGAAACTTCAGGAATTTGAATATCGAAAGATTCGGGAATTTGTTAACACTTTCAGAATGCAAAGGATTAATATAGGAGTCTGGAACTTAGGAAACTTGGAAAATTTAAGAACGTACAAAATTTGAAGTTTGGAACTTTAGAAAATTTTAGCTTTTGGATATGTAGGAGTTTGAAAATATCGAAAACTAGGAGCGTGTAAACTTAGAAATCTGTAAACTTGTAAATGTAGGAACCTTGAAAATTCCAACTAAAGCTCCCTTCGTATTAAAACCTCACGTTTGATCGCTAATTGGCATCTAATCGAAACACACTACCGTTCGGTGGCAGTAAATCTGACAAACCATTCAGGCGTGTATAACAAGGATTGGTACGAGTTAGGCTACCGAAGAAAGGGGACTAAAAATCGAGAAGGGATCGAGGGATAACGCGATCCGTGGATCGTCGACTAGGTGTGACCGAGAACGAGCACGGGTGAGACGGCGTGTCTCCTCGAATTCGAGATAAGAATCTGTCACAGGCTGACTGGCTGGTATACTAATGCCAAACGACAAGATACTTACTACCAGATAAAATGCCGGGAACGTTCGACCAGTCATTCCTGATGCTGCGACAACGTTCAGCCTCCGACACCTGCGACCGCGTTCTGCGAATCCGCGCGGTGGTCCTCTGAAACGCGTTACAAAAACGGAATTATTTACCTGCAAGAACTTTTAGAACGATTCGAAGCATGCTTTACAATTTATACTGCAAGTGATCATTATACATTGATATTATACACATTGGAATTAGTTGATACTTGCAGACATAGGATATTATGCAACATATATTGTAGACTGTTCACGTTCTGCATACCTGTCTTCAGTTCCTAAGTATTTTATATCGAGGGTTGGAGTTTGATGTAAATGTGGGGTGCAATATAATGAAGGGACCATCCAGGATAATTGTAGAAAAATGGTTCCATATGTTCTCCATTGGTTGTCAAGTACTTTGGATTGAAAGTCGAAAAGCAACTATTTCTTATAAATTTGTTGATTCGATGAGAACATCAAGCGAAGATACAACAAATGTTGAAACGTTCATGGTACTTAATGCAGACCTTTTATGAAACAAACGTAAACTTTCCCGACAAAATTGAACAAAACATTTGAAAATTCTAAGCGATCTAAAGATCATGTTCGCCTAGGCAATTCCCAGGCAATTGTCCTAAAAAGTCCGAGTCCATGATTCACAAAAGCATTGGAAGGAATCCCGAGGCGCTATAAATTCCCGTAGGTCCCGAAGTTATGCGAGCCGAGGAGGTGTAAGTTCCCGAAATTGATCGCGAAGGCATCCGAGGAAGCGGCCAGTCGTCCCTGACCGAGTGCCTTCCACGCAGAATCCCAAAAACGAGCGCTTCCGAACGGACGAGCAAGATCTTTTGGGTCAGGTAGGCATATAACGATCTCGGGATCTCATCCTCCGCTTCACCCGGAATATAAACTGTTTCTGGGAACAGACAGTCGTATATCTTGCCGAACGACAATGCCGGAGTCACTCACCCACTCACCCGCGAGGGACCCGCCTCGATATAGACGCGTCCGTCGAAATCTCGCTTGCGGGAACGGACTGACGTCCACTTTCGACCCTCTTCGATTTCTTATTCGCGAACACGGATGATCGCTCTGGAATCCCTTTCGAGATCTTTGCCTCACGATTTGCTAATCCGAGGTCGCTCGAACGTGCTACGCGAACTTGATGAGCAGGCAAAATGGGATATTTATTTCTTAACGATGTTTGTGCAAGGATTAGAATTTTAGGTATTCGATGAGGAGGTTGACTGTCTGCGTGTACCATTTACGTGACCTGCGGATCAAAGTTAATTACAAATGGTACACGTGTTAATATGTTTGGTGTTAGTCACTGATCAATTCTTTATGTAACACCTATTGAGATGTGGTGGTTGGTAATCGATTAAGGGTTACGTGATCAACTTTTTAAATCTCAAGTAGCGGCTATCCAAATTCAGTCGAAATAAGAAATTCAAGGATGGGACAGTTTCTCCACATGTCTAAGATCCAGCAATGAAAAACGTGGATAACAGTAGGTAGAAGAACGTAAAATCAATGAGATATTTGTACGATCATAGTTCCAAAAATCTGCTCGTTAGACATTCGTCCGAAAAAAAAGACGTTTCCCGTGTTTCACGGCAAGAGGCAGGCGTCCATTCATCATATTCACCGTTACGATAAGTATCGCTTATCCGTCGAGCGATCGGCTTTCAATGAGAGTCTCGCAACACGCCAGCGTAATTCACTCGCTCGATCTTCGCGGCGAACCGCTTAACGCTGATTCAATATCTCGAAGAGCGTCGAATGCAAATCGCGAGCGAGAAATCTGCAGACGCATCCACGCGCGCCGTCTCGGCGTCATCGCGATCGGAATTTATCATCGAGAGGACTGATCGAACCCGATCGATCCGCGTAATTGCCGGCACAATTACCGGCGTGCGGACCGCTCGGAAAGAAAAGGACGTCGCGCGTTTATCGGCCGATCTGGACAACGAGGCGGCGGATGACACGGCGACGCCGCCACCCGCGGCGCGTTTTCTCGCGCGTAGGCGCGAACAATGTTAACGAGAGAAACGGTGGTGAAAAAATTTACGCGATCCTCGACGGTGATCCTTCACGATCGCGCCGCGGCAAATTCATTTCTCGGGACTTGTTCGTTTCCCGTGGCTACTTCGCGCCTTCTACGCGACCAGAGGTACGTGGGTGACGCTGAAACTTTTGACAATCGCGCTTCAATGCATTTATTTTTCTGATTCGTTTGATACTGTCGAGTCATACATATTTGGCTGATGTCTGAATTTTCATGAGGATTGAAACAAAGGAAGACGAGAATTATACGCTTTTCTGATTTTTAAGTGGTGTACCACTTAATTAGTAAGGGCGAATTGGAAGAGTTGAAAGAATCCTAACATCTTCTTGCCTTTTAAGTATCATCTTCAACGTCAATTTTATACATCTTGTTTAACATATCAGAACTGCAAGGTTAATTAGTAGCGTTCACTTACACATTCTTCACTTACATATTCTTGAAGATAATTTAATGTATTAATTTCTTCGAGGTCACTGATCTCTATCTTCTTTAAAGTTCAGCAAGTACTGGTTCATTTGTTGGGTTCAACAATTAAGTTCAACTATTACTTCTGCGGAATATAAAATATAAATTACCCATAGTATTAAGTCATAAAAAGGTCCATTAGCTGAAGATTCTAATCAGCTCCAGTAATTGAATATTGAGTATAACGTGAAAAAGATCAGACTAGAAGGATAAAAGGAAATTCCTTGAAAATCCCATAGGATTAGAATGATCTACGATCTGTTTATATTTCTCATGATCGAGAGAAGGTAGAAAGTGGGGGGCAGGTGTCCCTCGAGCTTATTTTCCATCGAGGTTAACAGATTATGAAGACGTCGCGGGCTAAAATACACGCGTATAATCGCACCTGTGTACCAGGTTCGTTTTCCCATACACCCTCCGCATCCGCACCTCTTTCCAGGGCGTGACTTTGAAAACCACCAGGACCCAAACAGGCCTTTTGCCATCCGAGAGGAAGAACGAGGACCAAGGAAACCGATAGAAGACGAACTGCTCTCCCTCTTTCTCTGTACTCGTATAGTCTTCGTGCGGGGACCGAGTCTACCTGACTTATGGGGGCCCAGCATTCGGCATTATTTATGACCGAGAGGGCCCGAATGCTCCCAAAAGAACTCTCTCTTCGCTGTCTCTTCGTTCTTCCTCCATTCATCTCGTGTCTCTGTTCGTCGGATCGCGAAACCTTCGATTGCCACGCCGTTTTGCTGAAACACGGACTCGAGAACAAGGCGAACCGTGACGAATCCGTCAATGGACGTTTCCGTCGTTTCGACCGGCCATTTGCGACTTCAGGCAAGTTTTGGATGTCGAGCAAATGTTCTCGTTTTGGATAAATGTAGATCTTTTGTACGATTTCATCTTCTAGAAACGGCTATGCCAGAGGATTCACAACATTCCAAAGTTTTAGAATTGGAAAGTACTAAAACGAAAAACGTCCTAAAGTTTCAAAATCATAGAAGCCTAAATTTCCAGAGTGTCAAAGTTCCGAAACCTCAAAGTCCCAAGAGATCAGAATCTCAGAGTACCAAAATTCTAGAGCTCAAAAACCCCAGAGTCTCCAAATTCCGAAAGTCCAAAATCTAAGAGTTTCAAAATCCTCGAGTTCGAAAGTCTTAGAGTTTGAAAATACCAGAGTCCCAAAATCTCAAACGATCAAAATCCGAGAGTTCCGAATTTTCCGAATTTCAAAGTTCTGAAACCCTAAAGTCTTAGAGTCTCAAAGTCCCCAAGGCCAAAAGTCTCAGGATCTCAAAATCCCAGAGTCTTAAAATCGTAGAGTTCCAAAATCTCAGAAATCTAAAATGTTAGAGCCCCAAAATTCTCGAGGCCCAAAGCTCCAAAGTTCTCCACAACTTTTCACGAATATACGATCGAAGGAAATCAATCTTATATCTGTCCTTGATTACATATTTTCGTCGAAACGATCGTAGCAAGCACTAACGGGAATAAGTGCATCAATATACCCTCTCGGGCGTAATAATAACCCCTATAAAGATCGGTATCAACTTGGGGGGCAAACAAGCGAACAGCATTAGCGACGTGTTATCGATACGGCGCCCCATAGAAAATCGCTTTAGCATCGTCGCGAGATCTCGATGCTGCGAGCCCCCACTGCGGCGACACGGAAAATATTTTAGAAGCTCGTACACGGCCGTTTATTTTACCTGTATCGTGCACGATTAAAGAAGTTCTCGCGAAAATGAAGACTTTTATTCAGAAAATACTTGCTTAAAAAATTATACATGAATTCACTGTGAACCTCTATTCGAAAGTGGTACTCTATTCTTTGCTAGTCTAATTTGAACGAATAGGAAAACGTAAAAACGCGAGGAATATTAAAAATTCATTATACTCGGAAGAAATTATCATTTGTACTTGGTTGTCCGATGTACAAATAAATTAGGAGCATAAATTAGACAGACACTGTCACCCCGTGGTGTTCTTGCGATGCGGTACAAAAGGGACTGCTTAAAAATCGACTGGCTCATCAGGTCGGGACATTATTGCCCGTGAGGCACATTTGTTTCCGCACCGGTAACCATGGCTATGGTTCCAATAAATGTATATGCATAATGTTTTAGTAAATCCTGTGGACAACCGTGCTGCGCGCTTTAACAACGTTCGATTAACCCTAACCTGAGCAGAGGATTCGTTGAAGTGTGAGGACTTTTGGAACTTCGAAATGGGGCACCCTTGGTGGAAAAAGTGGATCTTGCCAAGTCCGAAGAAAGAAAATTAAAATACAATTCTATTAACAAATATTTCGCAGACGAAATGAAACGTAAAATCCTTTAATAGTATAATTTACCACAAGTTAAGTTTTACCCCCTCCGATAACCTGTCTACATCCATGAACATCTATAGAAGAATAGAAAATCCATTTTCGTGTAAGAAGAGTACGAGGTTGTTCGAGTGCCATAAAATGCGCATAAACCATGAAATAGACAATAATTACTGTTACCACGTATGTAAGTAACTGCCCCTCGTTTTTCCCGCCATAAACTGGCCACGAGACAATCATCGAGGTTCAGCAGAATTCTCAAAGAACATAATCCTCTCCTTGTGCAGTTTGTTAACCGGTTAAGGGTAACAGGAAACGTTGCAACTAGTCAGGATAAATGAGAGTGGCCCGACTTGACGATCCAATATTCCTCCTAGGGCACTCCACATAACTCGATTGCCGGAAGATTATCGATTCCATCGGTTCGTTACGGCTCCTACGCGAGTTCTCGCTCTCTCCGTGATCTTTACCATCTGCTCGAGTTCGAGAGTTCCTTTTAACGAAGCTGCCAGCCGGTCCCGTTTTTACGAATTCCACTTTTCTTCGTGCTCTCTACGTGCCTCACATTTGCAACGTGACTAGCAGGTGCGTACCGTGACGTACACAATTACGCGTCTCTGCCCCCCTCCGCCTCCTACTACTCGACGATAATTAATCACGATTAATAGCCAGAGAACCGGAGAAGAAGCCGGGATTTATTAATCGACCACGATCGCTCGTGTTCGTAAATCAAAGACGGTCACTGCTCGTCTTTTTCTGCTCCTCGGGAAACTTATGCACCGGTATATCTCTTCATTTATCCGCTTATTTATCGGACGATCGCGTTTTTTGCGGCCGAAAGAACTGCGGCAGAAATGTAAAGTAGCCATTGTGTTCTCGAGACTGTTGCCTCTCTGAATGCGTTACGGCTACATGTAAATAGTTATCGTGATCTTTCTGGTTTTGTGCTCTTTCGGTAATTTGTAATTGAATGTTACTGAACGTTTTAATTAAACGAGTGTAAGAGATGATCGGACTGGGGCATTCGAATCGTATCTATTCAGATTATTCATTTCTTCAAGAATCCTTGCCTAACAAGTTAACCAGTAATGTAACTTGAAATTGTATAGCGAGGTAACTTAAGGTAGACCTAACGCAAGTACCAAAGCGTTAAACCTATCAAACTTATCAAGTTTCGTAAAGTCTTCGAGACCTTCAAAAATAATTTCATGATTTTATAATATTCCTGACTCAGTCAGACTCATCTACAGTAGCAATACATGTTCCAAAATAAAGATCATCCAAACCAGGCAAAGTACAAGTGTCGCAGCTATTCCCCAAATTCCCTATGATTTCCTGTTCGATTTACCTTCGTAACACGCAATCCAAAGAAAAAACCTCTGAAAGAAAAAATCTCGCGGGGTTTAACTCGAGGGCCAGAGAGTGGCACGAAGGTTCAGATCTCGTGGACAGGCTCGCCATTAATTTCTCGATCAACGACGTAGGTAAACGCGCGTACGTCGAAGGAGATATTTACGCGAGCGATGTAGACAGGCGTTCTTGTCGGTCGGCGTCTTTTTCCGGCGGTATCGTGATCCTCGACGGTGATGACGTAGCGGAGGAGGCTGAGGTGCGCCGGTTTCGGACATAAGTCAGCCGGTATTCAATGAGTTCGAGGAAGTTGATCGCCGGTTCTTCGCACGCGAGCCAGCGTATCGATGCTAAACGACAATCGTGCGCCCCACCGGTAGCCCCGGGGCCCGAAAAACTGGACGGGGCGAACGGACCCAGCCATGGAACGCCGGTTTTCTGGTAAAAACCACCGCTCGCCAAAATTGTTGAACACGACGCGAGCCGGTTCCTTTTTTCCTCGGTGACTTGGATACCTGTTTGCGCCGAAGGAAACGCTGCTGCGATGAATAGTAAACGAACGTTTGTGCAAATCACGTGCTATTGTTACCCTCTGTAGATGAAGAAACGTAGATTCTAGCGACTGTATAAACAATTGATACTGGATAATTCATTTTGCAAGTTTAATCCTTTGTGGTACACTTTTGCACGAAACAGATATGTACTACAATGTCCATGATTGTGAAATATTGGAACACTTATCGATATACCTGATGTACATATAGTGAAATAGTAAATGTGCCATAGCAAGAAAAATTTAAAGGACGTACACGTCTTCCGCAACAGAAAGTTTAGAAGAGAAATTTTCAAACTTCAATAATTACATACTTCAAAATTCCACAAGTATATTTAGATTTGTCCTCCATTTTATTTACCGAAGTATGATTAATGACCACAAATTTTTTATCAGCAAATAGACAGTATCTTAGCCCCTTAGGGTTCACCCAAACTCTGCACAGAACCATAACCTCAAAAGATTCAGCAGCCATAAATAGCGACATTCGTTGCGAACAACCCTTGCCACCGCAGAAGAAAAATCGAGTTCGAGAGAAGAAAAGAAAATCGCGGAAGGTTAAAGCAAGAAACCATAGGTCTCGAAGGTACTCATAGTCGCCGTTGACGTCTCAACTTTCGTCGAAGCGGAACCCACGGTGGTATTTGTTTGCCATTTATGCCCATTTAGAGCGGAACCCCGGGCGTGCGCCGTTGGGCCCCCCTCGTTCTCGACCTCGATTACCCCGAAAAGCGTCGTTTCTTTATAAAAACCCGTGCTCGCGTCCCGTGGCTGGTCGCTGAACCCCCTGGTCGCCTTCTCGGTCCTGTTACCGGCCGTTTTCCAAATTTCCACGACCCGCCAGTGGACAGAAAAGCGCATTGATTCGCAGCTATGTGTCGCAGCGAGAGAGACCCCCCTGTAGCTTTGTGACGGATTCGTTTAGGTCGACAGGAATTCGCTACGCTTTTTCGACACGGACTCTTGTACCTCCACGTCTCGAGAACAACGGGACCCGTTCTCTCTCTCTCGGTTAGTTTCTTTTTCACGAAAGCTGCAAGACCGATTTGCTCTCGCCCTTCGACCGAGCTTCATTTTGCCGGACAGATGCTTCGTACCGAAGGATCGGCTTGATGGAAGAGTTATAAATTAGAGGATGCTCATTGTCAACGGGGAAGAAAACGTCTCGGTTTCTGGGCCTGCAAATATTTTCATCCCTCGAGACTACACCTTTCAGAAAACGATGACAGGTATTTTTTAATTCTGTCGATAGACAGTTTACTACCATATTTAGGTTTGGTTATTCTCATAAACCTGTTCTTCATGGTCCACGTTCCATTTTGGTAACACAACTTTATAGGAAACGAACAAAAGTGTAACTTGATTTGTAGACAGCAGATGATTTATCGTATCACAGTCTGCAAATATAAATGATATAATATATGTATAAAGTTCGTGGTCCGTAGGGTGTCAATACGTTGTATGATGATGTATTATGTATAAACATCCGCTGATCAAGTATTTTATTCGTGCATGGCTGCGTCCCAAAACTGGAACGTTGTACGTCCACACAATTAAGCTAGGGAACTATTTGCATAAACATTTTGAATGACAAATTATCCGAAAAGAATAATTGATGGAAACGTGTAGGATAGGGTTCGAAAATGAGACGATATTCACCCTCGTGGATCGAAACGCGAAGCACGCAGGATCGGGAGATAGAGAAGGGTTGCAAACGGGTCGGGAATCCGAGGAAGGAAGGCCTGGACTCACGCCGAGTGGGAGTGGCGTGGGTGTGTCCAACACACTAGCTCGCACGATCTCCTATAAACTTTACAAACACGATGTAACGACTGCCGTTCGCGCGTTTTATAGGGATCGGAGGGGTGATCGCCGAGGCAAAGTTTGGCAGACCGCGAATAATGTCCTTGTTTCCCCCTGCGGGGACACAGACCATCGACACCCCTTAAAATCGACACGGACTAGAATTCATGACTCCACCAACTGAAGCCCCATGAATCGTGCGAATTTATTCTCCGACGCCCCCTTCTGTTAATTTTACGGAAACTTCTCTATTTATTATCTAACCGAAGTCGTTGCGTATTTAACTCCGTTGCGGTCCACTTTGTGTAATTCCTGTTACAGGAATTACACAAAGTTTAACTGTTTTAAATTACAAATATACTCCAGAAGGTTTCCAATTTTGGAAACATTCTCCTACTCTGATAAAACGTTAAACATATTCTTCGCACATCCTCCCACGTGTCAAACGTTTGGAAAAAAGGGAAAGTTCGGTAATGGCGAACGTTTTTGACTACTTCAAGGTCCGAAACGCGGACATAAATCTTGTCGTTCGGTCAGAACGGTCAAATAGGTTCCCGAAAGTGCCGTTTGCGGAATCCAAAGCGACTGCCATGGATTTCACGACGTCTGTTTACGTTTCTCGTGAAAAATCGCTTTCCTATTTACACAGCGCGTGTGGTGGGCACATGGCGGAAACGGAGCACAATGACAGAGGCTGCTCCCATGTTCCAACATTTCTCCTCAGATCCTGTTAAAAATACGCTGACTCCTTTTTCACGCTTACTGCGTGAAAAAACCAGGGACCATGGTCAAAGTTTACGTCGCGATTCGAACTTCGGACCCGTTGAAACATTTGTGAGCTCAAGATGAAATGGAGACACGTGTTTTCGTGTATAATAGCTACAGTCTGCTGCTTCCGAGTTAAACGGAACAATTTTTAATGTGGTAGAATGGTAAAATAATCGAGCATTTTACTCGTTTCTAGGATTATGGAGGACGCATAAAGTATTGATCACGACCAATTAACTTTCAGGCAGAAGTCAAGACCTTCATCGGGGACAGAGACACTTAAGGCATTCTGACTTTCCTTTGTCCGTGTCATAAACTTTCGGAAAGTATACACCTGGAATTCACTTTCGGCCATTTAGCTTACGATCCCCTCGTAAACGCTGTCGAAACTGATGTTCGGAAGATCCTGTGCTTCGCTGTTCGGACGTCGCGTTATTTACGACCAACCTCCTGTCTGGTATTTTTATGATTTGCTCGAAAATATTATCATCGGTAATAAATTGCCGGTGAGATAATAATGCGACGCGATCAACAGATATGTAATCCTTTCGCTCGATCAGGGTTGATGGCATGAACGATTGTGTGCTCGTTGTCAACGCGTGTTGCAACTTTCCATCGGATATACATCCATTATAAATTCATATCTATTTCTCCAGATTGGTACACTGTAAATTAAAATGACAAAATAAACTTCTTAATTCTGAACCAGAAGAAGCCTTCTATCTCCACCTGTCTATTTTTGTCATTTTTAAATTGTCCAAACTTCTAAATTTCCAAATACGAACAGTTAACTGTATATCTAACACGAGGAACAATACACGTTCAAGCACACCAATTATTAAAAAATAGCAAAATGTGACGAATTTTAAAGACATTGTGCACAGTAGAAATTACGCATTCAATAGCTAGAAAGAAGCCAAGCCAATATTTTGAAGCGACGGATTAACAAACTATAAAAAGATGAGAATGATCCTTAAAAGTCAATTCACACAGTGAACTACAGACTAATCCTGAAAGCTACCTGACCAAACAGTCAACTATCGACTGGTTACTATCCGAAGATGTCTAGAAAGTGGTACCTGTGCTCCCGACAACATAGCCGGCCACCGAATTTACGATCAAACAAAAAGCTCGCGGCAATAAAGGTGACAAAATATTTCCATCGAAAAATATTTACGACGAGCCGTATTTCAAATCGACCACGCCACGCCACACCACGGCGAAGATTTCTGCGAGGAAAACGAGCTGGACCATTGTTCACCTTAGCCGAATCGACTATTTATTGGTATTCGTGTGGCTGCAGTACGTAAATCTTGCGGGTGAGCTGCCGCGAACGACACGGGGGCAGCATCGATCCTCGTAATTTCCTCCTACAACGTTATTGCCAGAATTTCGTGAAATGTACGCTTCATATAAGTGAACTTATTACTCTGCGGTTCCGCTGTTATTCCACTAACTCTACGGATATACTCTACTGTTCTATTAATTCACTATTCCATCATACTGTCCTACTACTTCACTGTACTACTACGCTGTTATTCAATTATTACCCTGAACACTACTGTTCTGCTGTATTTAACCCTTAAAGTGCACACTTTCTTAAAATTACGTAAAGTGCATACTGTTAGTTTGACACCCGAGTATTCACATGTGTACTGTGTATTGGGTGTTTTTGTACAAAAACTGAAGGAAGTTTAATACGTCCATTTTAATGATAAAGGGATCATTCATTGAATTTCAATTTGTTAAAACATACGGTTTAACAAAGTGGATGCTGGGTGTCAAATACCCCGAGTGCACTTGAAGGGTTAATTGAGCAGGCCTTTGGGCTCGTTGCTACCGAAACTTCTCGTTAATCGAGCCAACATCGTGAGGAGGAGGTTAAAACTCCGTGGTTCGGAAATAGTGTCAGTGCCGCTAAAGTGTACTCCTCAATTAGTAAATTCGTCCCGTCTGCCAGAATAATAAATTACACGTCGTTAGTCCCGGTGGACCGTGCTCGTCACACGCGCCCGCAGACGCAAGAAAGAGGGCCAGGCGGGCGGGGAAACGGTCGATTAAAGGAACGATAAAAATGCCGTGGCAATTTACGGGCGGACCCGCGGAATAATTGTCATCGGCGATGTCCCGTGGCACCGTGGCGCCACCACGGGCCAATTAGCCGATGCAATTAAAGAATTACGCGCCAAACGAGTCTAATCCCGCGAACGGTTCAAGGCAGGACGTCTTCCGAAAGGACCGCAACCGCCAATGATCCTGGAACGAAGGGGACACTCGCGGTGCCACTAAAATCGACCATTTACGATTTCGTGCCGTGCATAATGTGCTAGACGTCTCCATAGTTTGTCGTCGCTGCGACGACTGTGTTCGACTCCTCTGCGGATGCAAGGATGTTGTCGGACGACGGCCTGTTCCGAGACTGAAATTTGTTGGATGCCTTTCGTTCAATGGATTTTACTGCCGCATGAAACGGTATACACATTCGGCTGCGAGATAAATTTCCTCTGAGGTGGCAGAAGCGATGCGTACATTAGGATTCTTCTAGGCTCTTCTTGCTAGGACTTCCATAGAATTCCCTAATGTCCTCTAACGTATCCTAAGATTCTCTAAAATAGTTTACGCTTACGACTTTCTACGTAAAATTGTACGAGGGATATTGAAATTGAATTTATATAGTGTGTACTAGAAATTAAGGAAATAGTTTATTGCAATGACCATGGTTTACGCAACGAGTCTCGGCAGAAGACAGACAATAGCGAATGAGGGAACGTGCAGAATAATATATGCGCGCACTTCAATGCATACGAATTAAAAATTACGCCGCGCAACGTTGCAAGGCCATCCGTAAGTCCAGATTCTGAAGTTACAGTAATAGCAACAGTGCCTCAAGCACAAGTACAATTTGTCTCGTCTCGTGAAATTTAAACATCAAGATTCTTTTCAGCATTCGTACCTCTATGAAATTCTGTGGGATTCAAGTATTTAGTAAAAATTGTTTTCGCTACAATAATGATACGATGTTCAAAGCGTTAGAGAAGGCTTTATCTTAATAAGTTTAACAATATCTTAACAATAATTACAACGAACAATGGCTTAGTTTACAGCAAAGCATAAAAATCATCAATGTCTTCAAAAATTCTCGGTAGAACCCCTTCTCGAAAATGTACGTTCAAGGATGGAACGACTGGTTCAGAAACGATTCGATCGATTCGGTCGAACCATCAGCCGAACAACTTTCCCCGTCGTCTGACAGAAGATCGAGCAATGGGAACATCCATAATGACAAACCGTCCCGATCTCTCGCGAACGATCGGTTCAGGGCCGTGGCCAATGTTATAAATGCATCCGGGGAGGAAAACGTAGCGGGGCAGGGGGGAGGACTCGAAGGAAGGATCTATCGATAGCCGATATCCTGGCTGCGTTTGGTAGACGCGACCGGCTCTCGGCAAAGATCGATTTGTGTCGAGGCAGTTCGAGAACGCGAGATGGATGGGCCAGAGCACGAAATCTATTAGTCATCACCCACACGATTGCGGGTGTCCCGTTCTCGAACCCTCTCGTTCTTCTTGCTCGATGGTGCAGACAGGTACGTCCGATCGGCGTTATTGTGGCCGACCAATCGCGACGCCCGTTTCTGTGCATCCTGGAATGTTAATGCGTTCATGAAATGGACTGCTTTCAAAGGACACCGAATATATTGTCTACGACGATGGACAAATAGCTAAGTTAGCTAGGTGGTGTCAAGTGGTTCACGTGCCAGATGAGCTCTGACAAGTACCATTGCAACCAGTTAAAATGTGTAAAATGTATTCCTTGTGTTAGAGTGCATCTCCGTAACGAGCGAACAAAACATTACAGAGGTTACAGAGGTTTCAATGAAGTCCAGAAACAAGAAAGGTAAACTGCCTTTATTCCTAAAGTAACTATTTTGTAGTGTCCACACAGTACTTGTGCCAATAGTCAAATGGAGAGATGTAACCGTGTCAGATGAGTACATGTGATCCTTATATTTCTACAGACAAGACTAGCAAACGACGATACAGAAACAGATCTTCTGTACAACACTTAGAAGTTCCATCAAGTTCAACGTGAAATGAAATTTTGTAAAAATACATTAACATTATCTTAACAAAGAAAGCTAAGTTGGATTTAAAATACCTTAACTTCGTCTTTCTCGTATGCCGACTGCATTCTTGCGAGTTGCACAACGCATTGCACGAGCAGCACCGCTTTAATCGATCGTAAATAGTTTTCGAGACTTGTCTAACAGGCTCGTGTTCTGTCTGATTCGTTCGAAGAAACCTTGCACCTTGCACTCGGACGCATACATCCTGAACCATTAGCTGCATTATGATCGTTTGGACGAGTCTATGATTGATTGTCTAGGGAGGTCAGGTTCCACGTGGAATGTCACGAAACTCTCGTTTCGTTTACCGTTCGCTGATCGCTCGGTCTAACGATCATTGCACGAAGGCGAGTAGAAAAATCGAGGAACACGAGGATACATCGTGTTCTCTACTTTCCTATCTTCGATGGAAGAGCGATTATGGATTTATTTCAACTTCAGGAAATCTAATTTCTTCGTTACTTTCCAGTTTCTTTTACCTATGAATTCTCACGACTTCGCCGTTGCATAAGATATACGTAATAAATTCTTCGGAATACGAATCGATATGCTATTATGCAGGAAATGTAATAACTTCAAATTTAGAAGTTAGTACCCTATGTGCTCTACTTTATGGATTATGTAAAATAATCGAGTCTTACGCAATTTGAAATTAACTATTTTACTCGTTAACACAAGGTACGGTGATATAGTTTATAACACTATTAGATAATTTTCATCTATCTGCTCATTATGGTAGAGAGATTTAAATATCACTGATACTATTTTGTCAGGAACGAGACATTAGAGATGGAGGATTCTCAATATTGGCAATGAGCCGCATTGAAAATTATCCTTTTCATTACCGAAGCATTCGCGCGGAAGCGAGTGATACAGCGTAGGAAAAAATGATGGGACACAAAATCGAGCGATTTGCATAATTAAGTTAATTACGAGGGGGACAGCGGTCGGAGGAGGTTCGGCGCCGGCACGAGAAGAAACGAAAGCGAAGGACCTATCTTGCATCTTCGAGCGTAATGAGCGTTCGGTTACAAGATCAGTCTCCTTGTCTTCGCGAGAGATCTCGGCTCTCGGAAACCTGCCGACGACAGGGGCGTGCACAAGGTGGTTCTACGTGACCAAGATGTCGAAAATGAGTATAGGGCGTGGCAGTCGGCCGATGAGTTACGATCTACCCTTTGTCTTAACCTGCCCTTCTTCGAGTAATTATGATCATTTCCATTTTTCTCGTCCCGTCGTGTTTCGGTGGTCGTGTCACGGTTCTGTGGAAACCACTCGATCCTCGACGGGGTACTCGTCTCGGTTTCAACCACTCTGGCACACTCGAGGCGACGCACGGATCAACTGGATAATATTTAATAAAACATTCAGTCGTTCTTCCGTTGCCCCGTATCGTTGTCGATCCATTGTGTCTGGCGAATCAAGAACACCAGATATTGAGTCGATTGGTACAACAAAGAAGAGTGCACTCAATCAGCTAGCTAGCATTAAGCCTACGTACTGCAAAGAGGACACATCAACCTAAACGATCTAAATATCGACCACGATACCTCGATTCTAAATTTCCATTGTTTGTTCAACTTCCACGACTTCGATTGGCATCCAAGAAAATACCCTTTCCCGCAAGTAAAACCACGCAGAGTCGATTAATTCGGTTCGTTTTCCAATCAGCGACGCTGCGAGGCATCCGGCGATCGCATTTGCGGATCCATTAAGGGACAAATCGAATCTTTTCGATTCCCTTCGCATCGGGGAGGACGGAAACGAGGGCTAATTTTCTTAGGATGAATCTCATCGCGATCAGAGTGTCTCGGGGCCACCGGAAAGACCGCTAATGAGAGAACAGAGGTGGAGGTAAGGGGAGAAGCGAATCGGAGATGAAAATGAATTGAGCGAATGGACTTGAAGTGCTCCCGAGTGGCGGGAAGTGAGCAACTCCGACGAGAGGAGCCATGCTCCCTCTCTCGTTCCGGAACATCCGACGCAATCTAGCCGGCTAACTGGCTCATTTCGAACGATTTCTTCTCTAACAACGATCCGAGCTGCACCGTCGGCTTGCGTAACGAGGTATCTTTCAATATTACGTTGCTCTCTGTTTCGTTAATCTCTTAAAGGGTTACGAGGCCTCTAAATTATAATTTTAAGAGCGCTATAGATAAGTATCAGCGTTAGGAAAGATTTCATGTGCTTGTTAAGTGATCTCTTGTCTGGAATTTAGAATATGTACAACAAAATTGGGATGCAAAATGGTGTAGGAGCTTATTATAGACTTTTGCAAAACCATAAAAATTGAACTTGTGATTGAAAGTTTTCAGCGTCAAATTTCTGACGTTATTAGAGTAAATGAAAAGAACTGGAACCTTTAACGAATTATGTCAACATATTGGATCTTTTGTTTCTGAGAATCACCGTAATCGTGTATTGATAGAAATGGACTAATCGGGAGATCTTTGAAGAAAGTCGAATAAAAGTATTCCGGGAAAAGAAAAAAAAGAGCAAAACATGACAAGGGAGAAGGTGTATAGGTATACATCTACACGGTACGGGTCAAGGGATAGACCGAGGGAAGTTGCATCTGCTGCTCACTAGGGGGTGTACGATCATTTTTTAGGGGTGA
Organism: Megachile lagopoda; assembly: GCA_036983795.1. Taxonomy (NCBI): domain Eukaryota; kingdom Metazoa; phylum Arthropoda; class Insecta; order Hymenoptera; family Megachilidae; genus Megachile; species Megachile lagopoda. The sequence continues at coordinate 4,681,200 of CM072795.1, read as the reverse complement.
GACTATCGTAGGGGTAAGTCGCCTAACGAATCGTTTTTGTTCGTGGACCGGACAAACATCGACACAAATAAAACCGAAACGAACAACGTGTCTCCGTCTCGCTCGCCCACCCCTGCGTTTCGCAGTTCGCTTACAATAATTTTCGATTGGTCGTAAAACGTGACAATTATTGATGTATCTTATTAATTGATCCGTCGTACGCTTAATAAAAATTTATTGTCTCCGTGCGATCGATTTGTTCATTCCTTTGTTAATTTCTTGCTTTGTACAATTCTGCGGGTCCATTTATCGCGCTGCATTTTTTAAGATCGAGATCTAGAAATATGGGTGAAAGATTTTGATTTTCGACATACGTCATAAAACGTGGAGCAACGTGCAAGAAAAAGAAATGGATAAAAGAGCGTGTAGTTGTAAATTCTCTCGTAAAATTATGCCGCAGCTACGCGGCCAACTATAAATATTAATGCTTCCCAAAAACGGTTTTCCTCTTCGCCTACGTTTCTCTTTTTCTCCTCTTTTTTTCTTTCACCTCTCGGACGTGAGTCGTAAATCAAGTCGCTAGAAGGAGGTTGTCAGCGAAAAATACGGCGGATAAAGGCGGCTGGGGGTAAGAGTTTGTTTTAGATGCCAGAACCCCTTTCGCCCGAGGAGAAACATCGCTTTCGCCGGCGACAACTTCCTTCGATTCTTACGGAGTCATGGTTTCTTCGTGTTACAGATTCTATCTTACACTTCACAATTACATTTACAACTAATTAAATATCCTTTAATGTCTCCTTGACAATTCGTAAAAAACTGGAACATCGAAATTTCAAGTCGCTCTCGAGCAAAGAACAGATACTTTCATATAAAACCAATCTCGAAGTGGACATTATTTATGTTTAATGCATGCCAAGTTAAAATAGTTTCATCAAATAAACAGAAATAATCATTACTCCAATTTTTGAACAATTGCAATTATTAATGTTATATGAAGTTTGTACAGTATTATAAAATTAATTGCAGTATGTCTCCCGAATTAAACCTTGCTTTCGCACAGCAGCAATGCCAATGATCAATTTACTGAACAGGAAACTCAGAGAATAAGGGGTGTAACGAGAAAAAATCGTTTTCCGAATGGGGGAAAACGATGATCGAACCACGACAAATCTCTCCAGCGGAATATCACCGATTCTTCTTCCGTGTTCCAGGAAAATGAGAGAAGATATTTCATTGTTCCCAAACGCGGTTCCCTCCACGGTTATTCGAGCCGAAAATGAGCAGGGTCGGCAGCGGAGAAAAGAAAAAATAAATAAATTTTATTATCATATTCCGAGGATTTTTCATTTTCCACGGGGACCCAACTGAACTGTTTGAAGGGCCACGGACGTTCCCTAATATTTTTGTCGGCGATCCTCCTCGTAGATACCTATCTAGCCCTTATCTCGGCTTGCATCGCTCGTAGAAATCTTATCTCGAAGTCACCTAGAGCCGCCTACCACTCTGTCATCTCTCTGTCGGATTCTGCTTTGATCCTTCGAAGGATACTCCGACTTCGAGTTACGTATTTATCATAGTTACGTCTACGATCTTTCTGCGGATAATTTTGTACACGTGATATTTATTACCGCAATGGTACACCTCTGTGACGAGATTTAATTGTGATAAGATTAACGCGAAAGTAAAGTAGTCTGAAAATAAAGATCAGGTACATTTTCAGATAATTACAAGATGAAGAGTAAGAGGGTAAAAAGTTAGATTTTGAAGATCACTTCATGTTTATTTATTTTCCTTTGGCTCTGAACATGTAAATAATATTTCAATGTTCACTTGCGAAAAGTTTTACAGCGTTGATCCGAGTGCAAGGCACCTGCATCGGCAGGTAAGAAAACTGAAGAAGTCGCTAGGTACACGGAGAAATCGAGTCTCGAGACTATTGAGACCGACCGACAGAGATCGTCATGTTCCTAATGACTTCGAGACAAGATCTAGCTATTCGGATCGGTTCTTCGTTCCCTTGTAGTTTCATCTGACCACGAGATCGACAAACTTTTGCGTGTCGGTTCCCTTTGCTCTATCCTTCATCGAGTGGAGACTCGTTGTTCCGAACGGTTCGTAACAGGACTTTAGTGGCCCGTAAATTCCGTCAACATTTCCAATTATGTGGGTTTTGGCTTAGACACCGGTGGCCACCGGTTACTCGTGTTTTTCGTGTGTTCACACACCTGACGAACAAATAAGTGTTCTTGTTTTACAACTTCGGACTAGAACCTTTCTGAAGATTCTTATAATTCAATTGGTAGAGTAATCTTTTAGTATTGTCAGAACTATTGTTGCTTAGTACGCTAGAGTGTAAATCTTTTAGTATCCAAGTATGACGTAGAACTGCATAAAGAGAAGGAAATTATATTCAAACATTTATTGAAGGCAATCATTCCATGCTTAGATTATATTATCTGGATTCGTTATTAAAGTACGTTAGTTACGAACGATATAATATTTATATACCTCCAAGTTAGGATAAGCATAATAACACGTATCTACAGATCATAAACTAGTTGCAGTCTCACAAAGTACCCCGTAAATTTCTGCTCACCGACCTTCTTAAATTCATCAAGCATCGAAGACTATTTCCACCGAATTAACAGCCCTCCACTTCTCGCTCAATTGTGGCCCGAACAATAGACCGGTCCATGAAAGGGGCAATTCAAAGAACAATTCGCTGAAATGAACATTATTAACTCGTAAACCGGTACCTGAAGAGAACAACACTGCGCTCCAAAAGATCCGAGTTAGCTTAAAAATAACGCGAACGACGTTGAATACAAAGTGATACAAAATCTGTGTACTCTGCAACGTAAAACAAGAAATGGAAGCGATAAGAAGAAGTTGGTGAAGAGAATCGAAGTTGGCATTGACCATGACAATGCAACGAATCGTGCGATTCTGTTCCCCTCGATCTTGCAATTAACGATTAATTAAACGTAATGACCGCAGAGAGCGTGACTGATGAACGAACGAAACAATGTCTGGCTTGTTGATGGCTCCGGCAACGAGCGCGTAGGTGCATACGGTATTTCGCGAGCTTGCAACCGCTCTCCCGCGATGAAAGTTCTATCGCAGACTTTTAGATTAATGGTTCGGCGAAATACGCTCGCCAATGCGATCGCTACATTGTTCTTGCGTGGGATCCTTTTCCACGACAGACTAAATATGGCCACGTACTTTTATTATCTTTTAAAGAACTTGGACATAGTTCACTCGACTCGTGTTTAGACAAATTCAAGAGAGAAGAGATACTTGAGGATTCGGAAACTCTGTTTTATACCCATAAAATATATTAATAAAGTTTTACCAAAGACAACTAGATAGATATTGTTAAAAATATACATGTAGTAGAACTGTATGTAACACCCCTTGCACTATGATTTATTTGTCAGGTGCGATAACTACTTGCAGCTACAATATTAAAACAGATAAAGAAAATTGAAATCTTATGTGAATTTGGTACCATGCAATTGACAGTGCAAGTTATAATCGAACTCCAAATCAGCGTATTAAAAATTCAAGTAAAATTGATCACAGCCGAAGTGCGTCACGAGTGTGTCACGAGTCCGACTCGTGAAAATAGTGCAAGGGATTAATCTTTTTACAAATAATTGAAGGGTTGATCATAAACTACAGGTAAGGAAAGAAAGATTCCTCTATTTGTAGAAATAATTGTCTAATCCTTCTCAGTCAAATGCAAGAGTCGAAAAAAATGGCGCATCAGAATCGAACAAAGGTTTCCGTGTCTAAAGAACGGAACTCGCGAGGTCGGAGGATGACGAACGTCACGGGATATAAAAGTGCAGGGTAAATTCGGTCGAAAATACCTGCAGCAACGTTTCGAGGAAGGAGCGATTGGCGCGAGTGCAGGGCGAGCGACGAGCAGCGTCTCGTGCTGTTAGTAAGCGACAGAAGGTGGATGGAAAGCATCATTCAGACGTTGGCCTCGTAAGTGCACGGAGGAGCCACGAGTCCGGCTTTATGATAGTTATTAATATGAAATAGTCAGCCACCGTGCCCATTACGGACATAATGGGACGCCATTTTTTCCCGTGACAATGAGGCACCCCCGTTAAACACTCGATGCGTTCGCATTACTCACAGGCAAGATTAAGCTCCGTTAATATATCGACTGGCAGCCTTTGAAAGACCAACACGGAACGTTGTATGTAAAACACTGTCTTCCACGGCTCGATTGTTGGAACATTCAAGAAAAATGGTAAAATTATCCCGAAATACGGTGAAGACGAATGAATCGAGCTGTCGCTACTAGGCTGCTTTTAAGTCTTCTGAGGAGGTGAGATGTTGAAATGTTGCGGTGTAGGATCTGGGGGTGTGTGAATTCGGAGATATAGGGATTTTGGGATATAGGAGTTTTGAAGTATAGGGAATTTTTTATGTAGGAGTTCGAAGATATTGACAGTTGGGGATATAGGGATTTATGGAGCAAGAGATTTGGAAATCTTGTGATTTCCAAATGTAGGAATTTTGGAATATAGGGATTCCGCGATACAGGGATTTGGGAATGTAGCGATTTGGGATTTGGGGAGCAAGGATTTGGAAATCTTGTGATTTCGAGATATAGGAATTTCGGTGTACAGAGATTTGGCGATACAGAGATTTGGGAATGTAGCGATTCAAGGATATAGGGATTTGGGGCTATAAGAATTTGGAGATATAGAAATTCGATGATATAGTTTGGGGCTATAAGAATTTTGGAATATAAGAATTTTGGAATAAACTTGAACAATTATGTTTGTGAACTGAACTGTAATAGAGGGATATTGAGTTGGTTTCCGCAAACGGCATTCACTTTGACCACATTCATTTTCATCGGACGCGTTGGGTTTTCATTTGCTTGTCAACAGATTATTGGAACTCACGATCGGTTCGGTAAGTAACCTGACGAAGCAGGTCAAAGATCCACGAAAGCAGGTAGCGAACTCAATGGCCCAGTAATCCTATCTTTATTGACGCCAAGACAATGCTGTAAAACAGCGTTATGGTAGCAACGGTAATTCGAAACAATAACGAATTACGGTCATCGTTATTCGTGCCTGAAACTGTGAATCGGTTATGGGAAAGAATACTAGGAAATTTGTTATTAAACTATATTCAAAATAAGCACCATATCGTTTTCTTCGAATTTTATGACACTCGATATCTTCAGTTGACGATTGTATGGTACATGAAATTATACAATTCACACGTTATAATGTATTATAACACGTAATATTATTTTTCTAAAGTATGTCAGGACCATGGAAATCAACGAGGTAGAAAGTGAACGACCAAAAAAAAGAACAAATTGTAAATGTTTCTACAAGACACAAATTTATCTTCATATGCCCTATTGTCCTCGACGACGAGCACGAGGTCAAGGCATCCCGTGGTGCAATTCATTTGTTCAATTGATTCGATGAAACCAAGCCCCTGGAAAAACCGGCTTTTCCGAAAGGGTTTGGGTTTCTTCTACCAGTATTAGCAGGTTTTAAGGTCATTTGCTTATTGGCCTAGGTTGACTTATACGACCTCCAGGTCTCCCAGTCATTAATTTTCACTGTTCGTAGGAATTTAAGTGGTCTTTTGAAACGACGTCCACAATTCGGTACAATATTATTATTACTAATAATATTACCACAATAAAAATTAAGTACAAAACTGGAAGCGCGAGTCTGAAAAGCAACTATTTGTATGTTTAATAATTAAAGGTTCATGTAATATAAAGTCTCACTAAACATGTCCACTTTCGCCGCAGTAGTTAAGACGTCATTTACAATAGCCATAACAAAACTCAATGTGCCAGTGCATTTATAATCTCCTGTACCTTAAATAAAATACTTGGAACTCACCTCGACAGGTAAACTTTCTAACCTAACTCTGATATTCTCGGTCGAGATGCAATTATGATCTCCTATACCTTAATCAAAATATTTGGAACTCACCCCAACAAGTAAACTGTCCAACCTAACTCTGATTCTCCAGATCGAGATGTAATTATAATCTCTCGTACCTTAAACAAAATACTTGGAACTCACTCCACCAGACAAACCTCCTAAGCTAACTCTGATTTTCCCGGTCGAGCTGCAATTAATATCGCATCGATTTATTCGCTCATCTTCACGGTGTCGAGGATCGAAAAATGTCTGAGAAAGGTGAACGCGAGTTCAGCTCGCCTCGAGTCATTTTGACGCTGAAATATAGGAGTATTTAATTCCCTTGGCGAGATACGTTTGCGCTCGCTTCCGCGTCCTCTCGATCCGCGAGCGTTCCCGCACGCGGAAGCGCGAAGACGGTGCCGAGTGTCTCCGGTAATTAATCGAGCCCGCAACGCGAGTAAACTCGGTTAATTGGATAAGTAAACGAACGGTCGCGTGATTACGCGTGCAGATATACACTTTTAGATTCCGACGCAAAGGGTTAAACGTCAACCGAGAAATTTCCACCTCGTTCCATCGCGGTAATTTATAAACGAGGGGTTCGCGTGACTCCATGTTTCCGACCGGCTCGATATTTTTCCGCTAATCGCGTTCTTAAACCTCGCACGAACCAGCTCTGCTCGAGTTTTACTCCGTCGTTGTCATCGTTGGCCAAGTTCGACACGCGAAAGACGCGGTAAATTATGATCGACGGTTATTATTTGCTTCTTGCAAAATGTTGTGATTATCGGTAACTAATGGCTTCAGGTACGCTCGAGGACGACATAAAGACTGTTTTGGATCGCTACGTGTATTAAGCCTATTGATGGTATCGATACTAGTTAATATCGCAATGTATACAATTCTGAACATTGTGTTGATGTGGAAGTGGTATCACAGGATGTCGTTGGTATCGGTATCTGTTGACATTTCAATGTGTATACAATAACTTGCACTGTCATATGTTTCACGATACAAATTTGAAATTCGATTCTTAACATTAACACATTGTGCATCGACAATTTTTGTAACCGAATTCAAAGAAGTGATCAAATTTAGATAAATGTAGACAGCTTCATTGGTGCGTACTTTACTTTCAAGAAGCTTAATATCAGAAAACATTCTGAACAGTACTATATCGACAACTTACAAAATTTGGTACTTTAAAACTTGTAAAAGTTGATGAATGTCCAAGTTATCTATGAGGACAGTTGTCAACGCGTCGTAAAATTATAAAAGAAGAATCGAAATTATAATGCAAAATGTATAATCAGAATCGTAAGGCAAGTACGAAAATGACCAGCCATCTTTAAAAAGCACCCTTCGTCTGGAATCGAAAGTGGCTCGAAATCGACGCAAGATCGGTGAGCGTGCACGCGATAACTGTTGGCAGGTCCGGGCAACGGGGCGCGAGCTCGTCGGGCATCGACGTCGCGACGCTTCTGTGGCCATCCTCTGGCGATAGGCGTGCGACGAAAGGCGGAGTCGCGACATGCGCCGTGTCGCTTATCCCGCCCATGAAAACTGGTCAGATTGGTGAGAGGCTTGGGCAACCGGTGGGTCTCCAATTGGCAGTGGTGCCATCGTCGCCAATGGAACGCTGGTATCCACGAGGGAACGTCCGCCAGTGGTGGAGCGTTTGGTTGCATCGAGGTTGCAGTATGCGACCTTGAGTGGGGGTAGAGGGTGTTTCCAGCGAACGAGTGGGCCGAGGACGCACGAGGTTGCCCGAGCGGTCGTTCCAGATGCCGAAGAGCGAGAGAGAGGGCGAAGAAGGTCGCGGCAAAGGCAGAAGGGGAGCGAGAGAGACGGAAGAAGGGATGGACGGGACAAAGAGAGAGGGCAGGTTCGTAAACGCCGAAATCGGCCGAGTTGCTCCTCGGCGGGAGCCCAGTGCCGACTCTCAGTCCCGCTGTGAACGCAGCAAGGAACACCACGGATGTTTCACCCTCCCTGTTCGGTGCGTCGGAGACGTTGACGCGAGTCGTGCTCGTCATCGCCAGCGTCAGCGCGAAACGTAAGCGTCGACGCGGCTAGAACATCGAACCGTAGGTGCTTTCGGCGCGATACGCAGAGTCACCAGGGTGAAATCGGGGGGAAGAAACGTCCTAGGGGATTCCCAGGTCGTCGTTTCTGACGCGAACAGACTATCCGGGTCCGTCGAGTGTTCGCGTCTAGGTTTCGGAGCGCAGACACGCGCGCAACGACCACTTGGAGCAACGTTCGTTGGACTAAGTGAATAATAGATGGACGGTGCAAGGATCGGAGCAGTGAACTTGTATAGTGTATTCGCGTAGACAGTGTACTTTTGCCAGTGATACTTGAGTGAGAAACTTCCGGAGAAAATTCGAGGCAGAAAGCGGAAAGCCCCGTAACTCGTTCGCGAGACATGAACTGCCAGATTGTTAACTGATAAACGCTCGATCCGTCGATCACGATGATGAACGCTTTTCTGGACGGTATGCCCTCGCACCCTCACCACTTGGCAAATCTGGGCATCAAATTGTCGCCGGGCGGTGGCGGGGCCACGGGAGGATCCACGGACCCCGGGACAGGTGTGCAGCCCGCGCCGGGCGAAGCTCCGTCCCAACAGCATCACCACTTTCATCCCCAGGGCTACCCTCCTCACCATCCTCATCCGGCGTCGCACATGGCACCGCACATGGGCCACCACATGAGCCATCACCCCGGCTACGCGGCTCGCGACTTTCTGCTACGCAGAGAGCACGAGTTCAACGCGACCGCGAACCCGACCACCCCCGAGAGCGGTCTAGGTCTATTTACCCCGTTGCACCACGACGGCACCGCCGCGACGATGCAACAGTTTCCTCACCATCCGAGCCAACATCCCCTCGCGGCCAGCCATTATCCCGGCCATTATCCGCAAGACTCGAGGCTACCTCCTCATCATCAGTACTTGGGCGCGCCGCATTTGACCCCCGCGTCGATTCATCATCAACAACACCCGGCCGTCAGTCATCCCAGCCATCACCCCCATGGTGCTTTCTTGAGGTACATGAGGAGCAACGGGAGCAGCGGCGGTGCTACGGGTGTACCCGGCGGGCAACGCCAGGAGATGTCCTGCATGTGGGTCGACCAGGATGCGCCGGGACCCGGAAGGAAGCTGTGCGGCAAACTCTTCAACTCCCTCCACGATATCGTGACGCACCTCACGGTCGAACACGTGGGCGGGCCCGAGTGCACGACGCACGCGTGCTTCTGGCAAGGATGTGCGCGTAACGGCAGGGCCTTCAAGGCCAAGTACAAGCTCGTCAATCACATAAGGGTGCACACCGGAGAGAAACCCTTCCCTTGCCCGTTTCCCGGCTGCGGAAAGGTTTTCGCCAGGTCCGAGAATCTCAAGATCCACAAGAGGACTCATACCGGTGAGTAGGGACTTCACGTTGTACTCTAAAAAGTTGGGAAGGAGGCAGTCGAGACGGCATGGGAGTACTCTCCTTGTATCGTTAGACTCTGATCATCTTGGCAAATTACGATCACCGGTGGTCCCTACTTTGATGGCAATGTTAGGCTAGGTTTATATGGACCAAGTGGATGATCGAGCTGTTAGGTTGCGCTAGTACGCAGAATGAAAACACTAGATTTCTAGAATCAAATTAAATGGAATTTAGTCGAGCTTGGGTTGAATTTGGATGATGTCGAATACTAATCGCATCAGGTTTGGATGGGGTCGGATTTGAATAGCGTCGAGTTTGGACTGACTCGAATGTGGATCGAGTCGAGTAGATGATCAAATTTGGATCGCGTTGAGTCGAAGCACACCAAGTTAGGATCGTATCGAGTCGTGTTTGTATCGCATCGAACTTGCATCACGTCGAGTTCGAATTAAATCGAGTTCGAATCGCGCCATATCCGATTTGAAAGAGGATTCGCTACCACCATCTCATCCGCCTTATCTTCGCCATCTTTTTGCCCTATCATGCGATCTCTTCGGCGAGCACTTGATCTGCCTATAACCGAGCTAATGCGACAGTAAATCAGAACAAAGAAACAGTAATCTCCAATAAAATCGTCCGAGTTCCAGCAACGTGAGCTTTACTATAGATTGATATAAATAAAGGCATGGTGGGCAGTTACCATCGCCTTTTTTCGTTTCCCCTCTCCTTCCCCGTGTCCTTTCTGGTTTTGGACCAGCTCGTTTCATCCACGAAACGCCCCCGGCGCCTCGAGTCGTTTCAATATAATCAACCGGCTGTTTACGATGACAAGAATTTTTCGGGGCGCAATTAAGAAATTACCGGGCCATATATCGTGTCGTTTTATGCCCGCGTCCCGGTGGACAATGTATTTACATGCTTCCACATGAACGAACGGGCCATCTCATTGGCTGGTCCCCGACGGATAGACGCCAGTCGTCCAACCAGCCAGATCTCTCTCGACCCGGTTGCTGTTATATACCGAGATTCCTTTCCAGACAGTCACTACTAATTTCACCTTGTAGTTTTATTGTCCGCCCTGGGGGGAAACGTGCCGCGTTCCTTCTTCAATTTCTCTCTTCGTTTTGAACCGCGTCGCGCACAATTTTGCGTCCTGTTTCCGTTTCGCGTACTCTGGTCAAATGGCAGGGACGCGTAAATTCGTTAGCGACGTACATCTGTCGTTGCTGCACTGTCGTATGTTTGCGATGTTGCAAGGGTTTCAGTCCTTTTCCAACGTTAGTAGTCTTGTTCTATATTTTAGGTGATTAGTACGCGAAATAGGGGAAGATATTTTTAGCAGTTGGTTTAATAATTGAAATAACAAATTTGAGAATGTGGAGATTCGATACATCTTTTCGAAACGTCGAGATTGAAGTGCAGACTTCTGACAATTTAAAAATTAAAAAATTGTAAACATCTCAAATTGTGTAATCAATATTAACATCCTCTACAATTGTATCAAATTGTGAGCAAATGAACGCCCCAAAGGTAGCGCTCGTTAACAGCAGAATAACTGCAGTTTCATTCATCTTTCATTTCAGCAATAAAGATTAGATGTTCATTCTTGATAGTGAGATAATCGTAATTATATCAGTGTCTCGATCAAGGAATTTCCATATAGAACCCGGTAAAAATGTATGTAAGATACTGATCCGTGCTTAACTACGTGATAACGTTATTACAAGCATCATAGAAGATCTAAAAATCATGTTTCATGGATTATAATGATGTACGCAATCTCGGCAAGGTGAGAATTCAATTAGGAAACTCGGAAACGCGGTATCATATCCTTGTTGATCGTGTGTTTAAACGCTGCAGTCGGATTCCACGGTGTTTCCGGTCCCACGGATTCAACGCGCGCATCATCAAACAACCCTCGTATCAGAGACAACGGATCGCACGATCAAATCCCATTTTTCCTTTGGAAATAGCAAAAACTCTTTCCATATCCTTTCACGTCATTGATTCATCAAAATTCAGTTTCTTCTGCATTAACCACATATTACGATACGCAATCTCATCGGGGCAGAACCTGGCTTTTTCATTAAATTATTCTTCGATGTTGGTCCACGGGATATATTAATACTTTCATATTTCTTTCGGACGTTTAAAACTTGTCGCAGTAAGTAAAATAAGTATACAACAGACACGATATGCTTATTATTAAATGCGTTCATTATTGCTTATGGCCTACTCGAAATTTGTGTAACGCGAAATGTTGTAAATGACTTTTAAACTTAAATTTGTTCTTTTACCTTAATGGCATCTTAAAACTTACTTTTCACGAGTCTCCTGCAAATCAAGGTTGTTCTTAGGTTATTTTTGCTCGGACATGCTATGTTATTTGCATATCTTATTGATCTTTGTTTAATCCTGGAATGGTAGCAACGTCGTCAATGTAAATAACGTACATAGTCCAATTCATATATTACTTGTTATTCCTTTCGTATTAAGCAAATGTGCATACGTGCATCTCGTGTATTTATGTTTTTAATAATATGTTGAGAATTGTGTCAAGTTTGCGTTGCGGTTCGGTATGTGGCCATATAACGCGTGGTAATTCAGTGGGTGGCAGTGGTACGCGTTTCCATATGAGGCGATACAACGCGTAGCAACACAACGCGTGGAAATCCCATACGTGACAATTTAATGCGTGGAGATACAACATTTAGAGATTCAATGGGTAGCTATTCAACGCATGACAATACAACGTGTAGATGTACAACACGTAGAAATGAAACGTGTAAGGATTAATGTAACGCGTAGTAATCCAGCACGTAGTAATGTAGCGCGTGGTAATTCAGCGCGTAGTAATCTATCGCGTAGTAATCTAATGCCTCCACACTACAACACATACCTACATAACTCATTGTGATACACCACAAACACCATTATCGTGCATAAAGGTGGCAATACATATAATGAAAGTCTGCATTGCACATACAAGTTCCATTTTACGTTTTGATCATGAACGAATTCGAGCGATCGATGAAACGTGTCGTTTGTCCAGCAAGTTTGTTACGTAACACCGGTGAATTCGCGCGAGGCAAAATATTTGTGCGAGCTTTCGCGATAAAAACAAAGAATTCCGGTCGAATCGCTATTGTCCGTCGCGGTACAAGGATGAAAGAGTTGTAGGGGAGAGGCAATAAAGGGGCATCGTGAACGTACACGCGCGTGAACGGGGAACGGACGGAGACAAAGCGTGAAACGGTGCGTGGAGCGTTTTTTGAAAATGCCAATTTATTCCGAAAGGGGTTGCAAGAGGGCCTAGCTCGTTTACCGACACGCAGTTAAATGAATTTTAATTGATTTCTCTCCCTCGAAGCCTACCTCGACGCTTTTATCACCAGACATTTTTCTGTACAGTTCGTAACTCCAATCTTAATTACAATTAACCATTAAAATTAGCTCTTGGTACATTTTACACGAGTTTCGGTTAAAAAGTAAATTTTAATCTTTCGATCGTACTAACAGTTATATTTTTAATTAGCAGTAGTATAGAATGTTGTGAAAAATACTTAAAAAACAATCCTCCGAGTGCAGCAGAACAATGCTAAGCTTCAGATCCCCATAAAGATTCGAAAACTTTATCGCGAACGCAGCAGCTCCGTTTTAAACAGCAGTAAATCATCGATATTGAACCGCTCGAAACATCCTCGATTTCCCCATCGTGGTAGACACAATGATCGTACGGGGGTGCGTTAAAAACCATGAGGGATAAGAAACGTTCCCGTTAATCCGCAGATGCGACCCGGTAGAACGGTGTTAGCCATTAGGCATAAATTGATATGCATTATAAAGAGACGTCTCTCTCCTCTTCACGATGTACTAGAGGGAAAAGGACGGGACTCGAACGGACAAGAGAGAAAAAATATGGGGGAGAGAGATAGAGAGACAGAGAATAGCGTTGTAACACATCGGAGACGATCTCGCATGTGCATGCTACGAGACGCGACGATTGGTCGGATCGACAATGGTTTCCCCCTGGCTTGTGTGCCATTGGTCAGGATTTACGGAGGGTTAGATAGACGCGTAGAATAAGGGGATGATACGGGATGAGTCGACGACGGACGGGGGTTGTCGTGGAATAAGCGTTAAGTAGGGGCGAGCGTGTCGAGGAGCGGCGAGAAAAAGGGGTCGGCGCGGGTAAATGGCTTCTACGATGACGAAACCGAACGATTGAAAATTTTCCTTCTATCATCGCCGATCATCGAAAACAACCAATTTATTCGTTGCTTCATTTCGAATTTCACCAAAATTTCAACCCCCCAAAATTTTTAACCCTCGCTAATACTGTTTGTTTTTATTCTGCACATTCAAAAGGCTACAACCCCTTTGTAGATGTTAATGCATTTATGAAATATAATAAATATAATCATAACTCCGAAACCTATCAGTCAAGTAAAAAACACAGTAAATTGTTTCTCATTCGTTAAACTAGCACATCGATTAAAATTATTCTAAACCAACTGCACAAAGTAATGTTTCTAAACTTACTATATGTAGCACGAAATTAAAATGGTTGACTACAAAGTTCTTTAACTTACAAAATCTGTTACAATGCTTGACATAAAGGTTTTCGGTGGAAACAATTTTCGAGCGTTGACAAGAGGGAACAAGAAGAGGAAAGAGTGCGCCGAGATTATCGCAACGACAACTCGTCGAAATCTTTCAGATCGAAAGATCGATCGAACGTACGGTCTCGATACGATCGCGAGGTTCGATTCGGAGATGAAACGTGGTCGAAGCGACGCGACGGGCAAGCGAGTACGCGGGAAGCGATTCTTGCTCTTTCGAGCGACGACGGTGATCGATAATCGAACGCTTTAACGTCGTACAGCGTTAAGTGGTATGATTTCGAAACCATTCGACGTGTACCGGTGGCTGTCTCGATCTTTCCGATCATCGATTTCGTGAATCAAGTATGTCAAATGCAGATCTATGTCGAACTGTATCGTTTCAAGATTTTTTCGCCCTGGAACGATTTTAATGTTTGATAAGCACGATGTGAATACTTATGGAGCATTTGGTGGTGTGTTAATTCGTGTAGATTGAGAGGACAATGCGATGTGAGTTGAGGTTCAAATCTTTGGGAAGTTTGGGTTAGAAATTTGAGATTTAGGAATTTGGGATTTATAAAATTGGAGATTTAGGAATTTGGGATTTATGAAATTGGGGTGTAGGAATTTGGGGGTATAGGAACTTGGGATATAGCACCTTGGGGTATAGGAATTTGGGATTTAGAAATTCGAGATTTAGGAATTCGGGATGTAGGAATTCGGAATTTAGGAATTTGGGGTGTAGGAATTTGGGGATATAAGAACTTGGGGTATAGCAACTTGGGATATAGGAATTCGGAATTTAGGAATTGGGGATTTAGGAACTCGGGATTTAGGAACTCGGGATTTAGGAACTCGAGATTTAGGAACTCAGGATTTAGAAATTTATAGTATAGAAATCTAGAAGATTCAATAACACAGAAATCTAGGAATCCAACAATGCAACACTCCTCAAATTTTGCTAAAAAGTGCAGTAAAACTTGCAACAAGAAGTCACCCTAAAAGAAAAAAATGGGAAGTATAATTAATCCTCTCCTCGCAAAACAGTTACTTAGCAAAGCAGTATAACGTTAATCAACTGCAGGAGAAACAATGTATTATTTCATTCAAGAGCAGACGGTTTTTCCTTCATCCGAAGAAAGACCGGTTGAAGAAAGTGAGGAGAAACTCGATATGAATTGTCACCGCGGGAAACGCCATGGAAAAGCTGGAGGATAAGCCCATGGGTCGATAAGCACGGAGACAGTCGTTCGCGCGCCTGCACCTCGAAAAGCAACCACCAATAAAAAACCACCCTTCAGGTTCCTGTTTATACCGGGGCCTTTGTTATTCGACCGCCTACACCTTCATCGATCGCCAAGACACCGGTCGCTCTCTCATCTTTGACAGCGAGCAACGAGACACGCCAGACGAGAGATACAACGTGCCGGAAATGTACTCCGTCGAGCTGTTGTTGGTTGCGAAAATGCGCTATCTTTAGAATTCATCGAATGGAACCGACGTCAATCTATTTCACTATCTCATCGTACTATTATTCTACTGTTTTATTAATTCTACGATTGAACTTTATTATTTCATTACTCTATACTACAAAGTTACATTGTTGTATTATTTCAGTAATTGTACAATCCACATTACTATGACCTCGGTATTCTAATACTTCACCTGTTAGTCTACTAATTTACTGTTTTGTTATTCTATTATCTTACTATTGACAATTTTGCTAATTCTACTATTCGTTATCAAGTCTGATAATACGGTACTTTATTCTATTATTTTACTGCTTCATTCACCATGTTGGAATCCTACCATTTCTACAGCACTACAACTACCACAGTATATCGAAATTTTTCTATTTCTTTGTACGACGAAATGCAACGACAGTTCGAGCAGACAACTTGCAAAGAGAAGGTGATCCTCACGGTAGCCGGTCATTGGTAGTTCGAAGGGTCATTAAAGGAGAATTCATGCTTGGAAACGTGCAGTTCGTTGTACAACGGCCCCAAGGGCCGGCTCGTGTATATTATTTGAAAGTGATTAGGAGAGAAAGATTTGTTGGAAAGCCGCAACAAGAGTGGGCAGAGCTCGTAGCCGCTGGCACTCTTTCAGAACGTCGTAACCGTTCGAAGTCTTTGCCATTCTCGACCGTATACTTTGCCCGGAGAGTTACACGCCTTCAACCTGTCGATGATCTCGTTCGAATTTGCGGTTCGAAGACGACTCTATTTCTACCTCAGTCACGAATAATTCCCTTGAACAAGACAGTTCATAGAAAATCGCAAACTGAAAAATTGTAGAATGCAGCTGAAAGCAATTCATTATAATCGAACAGCCGAAGCTTCCTTTCGGACAATAATCACGACACCTCGTGTAAGTAGGTACACATTTCGAAACACAGTACCGCGATGACGACTTGATTACTCCTCAGACGATCGTGTTAGTCGATAGTTGGATCAGCTGATATCCATCAGGAAGAAGCAACTCGTTCCACTTTAATCATCCTGCGAGAAGGAGCAAAAGAATCAAGATCACGATCCACTTGGCGTTAATGAACTCGGTTCTCCGTGTCGATCGAACGCGGAAGTGGCCGTTGATACATTTAGCTCTTTGCATTCGATGCTGGCTTAACTATCCTCCGTGCTTTCGAACATTTCCTTTAATACTAATTTTCTATCATTGATCACGTTCGTCGCTGTTATCTCGTTCACCTGCACCTCATTTATAACACCGTGGATTTGATTTTTAAATTATACCTGAATTCCAATGTTCGACTCCACGAAATTATGATCATAAGTCGACCAGGGTTGTTTATGGCTTACTAGATTTACGGCGCACTGGATTTGTAGCATACTACTTTTATAGCTAGAGTGCGCAGAAAGCATGCGGGCTAGCAGGTGCAAATAACGTGGTAATTGAAATATTTTTTCTGAGGACTTTTATAAACTTTTTAAAGAATATCATATAGACACCCATGGTCTGATTACATAATATATTTATCACGTTTCCACTTCATTTTTCACAGTCTATTTTCACTGAAAGATACATTTCTTCTATTAAGTACGAATCTGTTAATCGAAACGTTAAACATTCGAACGATTTTAATCGAAGCACCATTTTGTAAGTTCGAGTCACGACGGACTATCTCGCGTCGAACGATAGATCAGCAATGGCACTCGCGAAATCTATTACGCAATAATAAAACATATATCGTTACCGCTCGATTGATTGGCTTCCACGAAAACACGAAACTGGTTAATTATCCGCACCCTTTCTGTTGTTCAGTCAGCTGAAAAAATAACGAGGCCACGCGCACACTTTCGTTACATCCTCCACACTTATCGATTGATCGACCCACGCGGTTTTCGATATTTCACGGTACGTGCATCTTCCAGGTATTAACTATATGTATGTTCGTACAGAAGAGGGAAAAGAGACGTGCTCGGAATTTTATCTCGCCTCTGCATCAGCTTCTTTCGATTGCTTCGAGATATTGTGTCACGGAAGTAGTCAACAATGGATTATCGCTTTGACGCTTTAAATGTATCCCTTTCGTTTCTATCACTTATTTGAGAACTTTAATAACATGCTCAGAAAAATGGTACTTGTAGAAGAAAAGAGATTGTCGATACTATCGGTTGTTGGTCGAAAATTAGTTAATAAAACCTTGTTATTGATTTATAAATTTTATCCACAATTCTGTTAAAGTAATCAGAGTAAGGTATACTAACTTCAACTTTAAGATTAACTTTAATAATAATTTTAACTTTCGTCTCAAGAATAAGATTTCCCAAGTGTCATGCTTAGAGATTGAAGAAAATTATAAATCGCGACAGAATAATTGATTTAAATAATAGTGGCTGGGTGGACAATAAAAAGAATAATGAACGAACGAGTGCGCATCTTTCATCGATTTACCCCTAGCCGTTTCCGGTCACCACAGAATTCCAAAGCTGGTAGCCTCGTGTCGCTTAGTTTACAATTAGCGACCCGCGGTTTCGAAGGCTTCAAGCTGTAGCGTTAATGAGAAACCTGTTTGTCACGTCCACCACGAGACATTCATTCAGTTCTGGTGTCTTTGTTCTTTAACCGTTTTTACCAGGAGCGCAGCTACCAGTAAATATTGTACAACGGATGACAATTCCGAAATGAATTAAAACTTGATCGATGACATTTGTGTCGTCCACTTTCACAGAATCACCCTACAAATGGCGGCAAATTCAAATACTTCCTGTCGAAACACCCTTTGAAAGCACAAAACCCCCATGAAACTCCAACTGTCGTAACAGTAAACGTTGGCAATCAATCTTTCGAGAGAGTCAAAGGAAGCAAACCCCTTTGAAACCCGTCCAAACTTTCGAACGACGTCGACAGATTTTCGACCAGACGGTGATCTCCCTAGGAAAATATTTGTAACCGATCGCTCGTCTGGATCGTTATTTTTAATGACCCGAGTGGATCTGGTCGCGATACCGACTTCTTTTTCCACGGCACGCGCGAAAAGCAAATTCCTGGTCGTAGAAAAATACATATCGGAAACGGCCGATCCGAAATAGAATAACACACGGTCACTTAACATCGTTTCATTTTCAGCAGTCGGCCGATCGTAATCCTCGAGGAAAAAGTTCATCTCGAAACAGAAGGAAGGCTCGAGTTATTTTCTTGTCGAATAGCTCATCGAGTGGAGGATAACCAGAAATGTTTGATTTCTTTTTCCCTCTTCGTTTAGTTCCTTCGTTCTCGTTGTTTCCACGTTGGAATTGCACCTACGCATTTACGTCAGCCGACAGAGAAAACTCGGCTGATAACGGATTACGTTTTGCCCTCGTGGCCAGATTTAATCCACTTTCCGTGGAAATTGTAACCGATCCTGGCCGTGTGGTCGACCGATAAAATAATACCCCGTTTCCGGTGCGAGAACAGATACACGATTGTTACGCGTATATACATCACTGAACAGATTTTATTCTTTCGCTTCTAGTTACTACTTTATCTTGCTATTTCACGGTAAAACTTGGCACACAATTTTTCAATCGAATCTAAATATTCTTGATTGACGTATCAAGTAAGATCAGTTTGAGCTTGAGGTTGGAACAAAAATAGATACCAAAATCACGTATTACGTTGTACGTCAGTCGTTTGCATAATATGTCTTAAAATATCAATAAGATATCGATGGAGCGTCAATGATAGTCGATAGCGACGTCACTATCTAACGCCTATTTCGTAATGTCATGTTGCACATAAGATGGAAATAAGGGGTTAAAACGCGATCGCGAGAAAGAAAATGTTTTTCAACGACGACGGAATAACCGGATAGTTTGTAGCGAAGGAAAAAGTTTCTCAGGAGAGGTTGACTGGCCTCTGGTGGTGGAAGCAACAATGAGAGGAGCGGGTAACCGAAGACGGGGTAAATCATTCGTTCGGTGGATGGTTGCCACCGCTGGCACGGTAGCCCGTTGGAATAATGCGTTTGGCCGGGCGCTAAAGACGGCCGCGGCACAATGACGATCATCGAGAAAATATCGAGTGTCCGTAACACTATACTTTTCTGCCGTTTAAATGGCCACGGAGCACCGGGAGTCGAAGCTACGGGGACAACTCCCGTAACCCGTGTGGTGTTCCACTTGCCTTCACGGAGCGAAACGAAGAAGGAGAGGAACCTTGCGAAACACGCGCTTCTTTCGCGCGTTCCTCAATGCCCCGGGACACCAGATACATATCCGGATGATCATCGCGTTCCTGCTCGCGCGACCACTCTCCAACTATCGCGACCCTACGTCCGAGAAAGAATAGGCGTATCGTTTACGACACCCGGAGGGGAACGCCAGAAACGCATCCGTGGTTTTCGAACTTTTTTCGACTCTCCGCTGCTCTATACATCTCGAAACCCTGAAATCGGAGTCTCGTTTTGGGCCTACGGTTCGCAACGGGACCGATGTTTAGAACCTGCTACGCTTCGGAACATCTAGACTAGTTTTATTCGAAATTAGAATACGCAACAGATATGTGGAGCGATATTTCAGCCTGAGATACCGTTATTCGAGTTATACAGAAAACACGAGATTAAGGAACGAGCTAGAGATATCAATAAGATATTTTAGCCTAATGGGAGTGTCTGATCGTTTATTAAACTTCGTGCCAAATCCACTGTAACCAGATACCTGATTTCATAATTCTGCAGCTGCGGCCAGTTAATTATTTTGCGATAATAGTAATCAATTATTTGTTCACAAAACACACGAGAACTGGTTAAACAAATATTACGTGAAACATACGTGAAAAATAAAGTGTGCGGTAGAATTAAGTGGCAAAATTAGTACAGTTCCGACTGCATAATGGGACATAGGATATAAATGGAAGATTTCACACGGTCGATTAGTTAGCCGGTTAATTACGCGAACCTTGATGCTCGCATGTATTTTCAACCCTATTTTCGTGCACCTATCCAGCATATAACAAGTGTTCTAACATCGATGATATCTGGTCCTTAATTCTATTCAAACGTATCACGATGAATCTGATATTCTGTTACATCGTCGAGTAATATCCATCGATTAAAAGTGTCTATTCATCAAGATCGCCGCCCACGCGTTATCATCCGAAGTCAAAGGTGAGCGCGAATTGTGTCAGACCGTTTTCCCACAGTTCCCCTCCGTCAAACTTCGTCGTAGCGAAGAGGTAAAAGAAAACGACGACGAAGAAGAAGGAAGGGTCGAGCGGTTGTCTCCGTGGTCTGGTAGGAAAGGTCGAAAAAGGGGGAGAAATAAATGAAGAAAAAAGAGAAAGAGAAAGAAAAATACAAAATAGAGGGAGAAAAAAAGAGAAGGAACGAGGAGAAGAGCGGAGAAAACAAAACGGAATTGCGGCCTAGCTGCGGTGGATGATTTAGGGGGCGAGGGTCGCGGGTCGAGACCGGGCTCTGGAATGCTGGACCCTCTCTTCTCTCCTTTCCTTTTCCATCCTCCGGCTCCCTTCGATTTCACCTCTCGCTCCCTTATTTCCCTCTTTCCCTCCGCGTGCAATCGGACGAGGATAAAATGATAAGGGACAAGGATAACGGTTAGAACATTTACATAGGTCGTTAGTGCGGGCACACGCAGGGACCATCTCGCGTGTACCAACCTCTGCACGATCTCTCGGACTCTGATTTTTGGCAACGGTACTCTCGACGATCGTGGGATCTCCTTACACGATCCCTAATATCGTCACTCGGATTTTGACTCTGTATTGTATTCCATTGGCACACGGGTCGATTCGCGATACGTCGAGTTGAATTTCACTCCGACGCAAACACTTCTTCGATGAAAGATTTATGGATCTTGTTAATTTCAAAATAAGGGTCCATAAGCCGGTAGTGTATTAACAAATAACATTGCAATGAACAAGTAGTGCAAGTTCCCTGAGCTTCCTCGTGAAAATAACGAAACCCTGTTGGAGAAGGGCGCAGCTTGCACCCGGAAGCCTCACACGGACCAAATTACAAGAATCCGGGCCACAGAAGTTACACAATCCATTAACCGTTCTACGACCGTATCCGAGTTTCGTGCGAGAAAATTACAATGTGCCATCACCGTTGATAATTTCTCGTTTCGAGGGCGCACTCGGCGTCGGGTTACAGAATTATAATACGATCTGACCCGTGCCTCGACTTCGAACGGGGACGTATTCCTACGGTTTTTGAGGGAGACCCTTCAGGTCAGTCCTCGAGGAACGGTTTGCTCGATTAAAAGGATTGCGTAAATCTCGGGAGATTGTAGGATCTTTTCGCGTAATTAATCGAACTCGTAACTCCTTCGACGACAAATTATGCACCGGCGTTGACTACTTACATAATTGATCCAGCCCCTGCTAATAATTCGTAGCTGTTGTGCGATCTAGATAAGCGTGTTCTTTACGAACTAGATACGTGGCATTCTCCGCGTGCCTCTGCTCGGTATTCCCAGTATTCTAGTCGAGCCCTTAGGAAACTATTTCTGTTCGCGTGGATGTTGGGATATCGATTGAACGCGTAGGCGTTCGATGCAGTTTGCCGAAGTTGGAACTTTCAAACTGATTACTTCAAAGTTCTCTAATTAAATCTTCGCTATTCTATTATATTCAACTCGTATGTTATTTACGTAGTAATAAACAAATTATATTTGCGAAACAAAGTATCAAAGCATTTAAGAATACATTAGAAGTACAACTAAAGACAAATATTAATATCTTCCTTTTGCGTCCTCTGTTCGTTTGCTTTTGCAAATCGTCTTTTTACAGCACAAAGATGAATGTTACTAAATTTGACAGTAATTAAAATAAAATATTTGAAGCTCGTTGCGATGATTGTTACAAAGAATAAAATTGCACCTCTGCTGCGTTGTATTAAATAAGCGAAAAATTGTAGCTCCGAGAATTGCCAACGCGTACGCGGAAATCCAGCGCCGATCGATCTCGGAAAAATGTTGATCAGATTCCGCGGTGGAAGCGGTTTCCACGGTGAAAACCGCGGCAGATAACGATCGAGCGAGTTTGTACACGTGTTAAAATCGCGGCGCGCGTTAGCGGTGCGGCCGATTACGTGAATTTATTGCTTGTTGCGGTGCAACCGGTAGAATGGGTTGTTAGCAAAGCGCAAGGATCACTCGGTGCCACGTATAGATCCCGTAGATTGCGTATTGTTCGCGGCTAATTAGGATGCGCTGCGCGGCGAGAGAACGCGCGCAGGTGAAACGCGCGAAACACACGTTCAACCAGTGATCCTCGATTTTGCTTGCATCGTCCGTGAAATCCACGGGGGAAGCGTGAAACAAACTAGAAAGCTTTAACACCGGTAATTTCGTACTGCGAGAACGAAACGAGCCTACGATTGTTCCTCTCGCGAAGTCGTTTACAAATAAAACGTGCCATTCTGGTAATTAGACTTTGCAACAGTTGACTTTCAGCTTTCGTTTCTTATCTTGAACGATGCCTGAACATGGTATATTATCGTGTAGGTCAGGAATTCACTTCAAATTATAATATAAGTGTTAAAGGTGGTTATTGACTGAGGTGGTTAAACTAATGTGGAACTCATGTAGAGTCGAGTTTAGATCGCTTCGTCCCCGTGAAACATTAGTTACACTATTTGCTACTTGTACAGACTTCTGTATAGTAACATTTAAAAATAAAATTAATTGAAGACTTCTGAGACCACACGACGGTGAAGGTTAACACCGATTTATATTAAAGTGCATATATATTTTATTACCACATGACTCCGAGCAGTAAATCCGACTAAGAACGTAGAGCAACCAGATTCCAGTGACTTGTTAAAATTGTTAGCAACCATACAATTAATGTTCCGCAGATTCAGTTACGAAGAAACTATCCTCGTGACTGTACGTCCGAGTGTTCTCGAGAATTGTTGGCCTCGGTGCAGTCGTCGAACGACCTGACACGGACATCGAAACGCGAGGCATTAATCTCGAGGAGGGAGAGACGCAAAAACGTTTGGAGAGAACGTCCAGCGTCGGATAGCGAAAATTCTCGATAAATAAAATTCCAGCGTGAAACGACACTCGAGCACGCCAACGGAGTATCAAGGATAAAAAGCGAATGGAAAGTCCGATGCCGCGAGATTGGAGTCGAGCTTCCGCGTGTGCTTTCTTCGAGCGAGCGAAACAGTTACAACAGATTAGTGTTAATATAATAGAATTATTTGGTAGACTGCGCAGGCTCATCCTATCGATTTCTTGTTGTCTCGAATCAACAACCGTGACGAATGCGCTGTTCTTATCGCTGTTTGTCGATCATGTAGATTTAGGACAATGATGAGCGACTTCTTTTTTTACACGGTGACGAGTCGAACTCGACAATCCGTATAGGCGATTTAAAAAAAGATCGGTGACTTCGACGCCATTGAAAATTGTTAACTTACAGAGAGAAAGGATACGAATTTATTTTGAAGTTCGACGCGTGTACATGAAACAGACCACGAAGAAATTCACGAAACGGATTTAACCATCGAAAATTGAATCACCGAGCAAGCTTCCCCGAATTCCTATCTCACGTTTATTACCAAAAAATCTACCTCCGATAGTATCGGGGAAAAAAGGAAGACGGAAAGAATCCGAAGAACGGGCCCGATCGAAATATACAAACAGATTCCCATTTACGAGCATCGTACGGGATTCCTCGAGTCCATCGTCATGGAATAATTAACAATCAATTAAGCCCGGCTCGGAAGACAAGGCTGAACGAGCCGTGGAGAAATCGAACACGCCTCTTTCTGCGTTGAAGAGCTGGAACGTGTCTCGTTCCCGTGAAAAAGATGAAAAGTGGGCGAAAAGGGACTCGGCAAGAAACGACTCGACTCGAATCGAATCGAGTTGCCTCGTGTCCGCGTTA
Source organism: Megachile lagopoda (assembly GCA_036983795.1). NCBI lineage: Eukaryota > Metazoa > Arthropoda > Insecta > Hymenoptera > Megachilidae > Megachile > Megachile lagopoda. The sequence goes on along the minus strand of CM072795.1, from coordinate 4,656,888 downwards.
TATTTACGAACGGTCTCAGCCTCTAATGGTTTCGATGCGCTCGGACGCGCGCGTACCTGTCCGATGCGTGTGCACGCGTGCACTCTCGCAGCAGCTATCCCTCACGCGGGTGTTGGCGTGTTCCTCGCGATGGTACGCGTGTTGGTGAGCACACGCGTGCTCGGCCGGTCCTATCAGAAGCGTAGGAGGGTGGCGAGGGCCAGGCCACGCACGGCCGTGAATTATGCCTCGCGCGAGATGTCAAATTGCTCGCCATATCGTAAAATATACAACTCCTCGCGCTGTGGGAAACATTATGTTCGCTCCCACTCCGAGGTCCTCTTCGTTCACCGATTGGACCCCTCGTCCTCGCGAACGACGACCCTTCCGTGTCTCTCACCCCTATCGAGGGACCAGCTACGCGATTCGTCGGACATACTCGTCCGAGATTGCGCTCGAACCGTTCGGTTACCGGTTAAGTGTCGAGGGGTTGAAGTTCCATGTTGGCCAGCTGCTGCTACGTACTGATAAGTTTAACCTTTTTCGTTTCGAACAATTGCACCGATTTTATTCGAACAGGTGGATCAAGTATCGATAGCATTGTCCAAATCGCATCTTTCAAGAGTTTGGCCTTTAACTGCTTTTGACGGATGTCTTTCGAAGATATGTGTAAGTAGACAGTCGTGGAATGCTGCACGTATGTAGTGCAGTGACACGCAGAAATGGTTAACAGTTACGGTAACCAGGCGAAACATATGTGCAAGTTATATCGAGACGCGTATTCCTGCATTCCAAGATACGAGCTTTCGTGCATTCGTGGAATGTTCGGCCTACAAAATCTTGACATCTGTGATATAAGTATCGAACATCGGTAAGCGACATGTCGACAATCAATTCCAAGGTGTAATACAATGATTTGTTACGATAGCTGCTGAACGGAGATCAAAATCTAGCGATCCTAGTGAGTCGTTTCTATCCTCTGTAATTGACACTTCAATTAGTATTAGTCAATTTAATTACTTCTCCATTACTTACTTCTTATGTAACGAAGTCGACCGCGAGCAATTCTACGTCGACTATCAAATTCTCACCGACGCGACCGCGCGGGTACGTCTTAATTAAAAAACGAATAACTCGAAACAATCGATCAACGGCTGCAAGAGTGTCGAACAATAGCCGCTTAATGACTGTACGATAATACAGCTGCAGGCTGCAACGCTTTGGAACGCGATCTGATTTAGCAATCTTACCACCACGCCCTGTGTCTAATCGCTAGAGCAGCCCGGGCTCTCTGTTCATTAATAAGCCTAAAACTGGCCCACACAACTCGTTCCAGCATCAGAGTGCCACGTCAACGTTCGGCTCTCCCCGTATCGTCCCGCAAACGAAACGGACACAGTTTGAGACAAACAGAGAAGGGTCAGAGGGGTACACGAACGTAGACGAAAGTTTCGTCGACCGATGTGTCGGCGCGAAAAAACGTCGAATCATCGACCGTCAATAAATACCGATCGATCTTGTGCCAGCATCTATTAATGACTAAACGTCGGCTAACCAAATTAACCGTGACTAAAGTGCGTTTAATTCGGCGTTCCGCGATCGAAACATTGTTTATGATAACCCATTGTTATGGGTATCTTTGTAATTTCGAATTAAACTTCAACAGAGAATGACACGTTCACGGTATAGTTCCAAATTTTTGGTAAGTTCTCCAATTTAGGACAAACTTTTCAATTTGAGATTACAATTTGCAAATTTGTCGATTTTCGAACTATACATGTCTTTGAATTTTTGAAGTTTAGAACTTTGACATCGTGGAATTTCGTAAGTTTGTACGTAGCGAACGTGTTAAACGCTTACCACTTTACTCGATAAGCGTTCTACCTCCTAACTCCTGATTCTACCCTGTTCATCCTCTTCCTTATAATATACTCCCTCGAGTGTTCGCTCGAGGTTTCCTCTCTTAATCCTTACCACGCGTAAATCACGAATTCTTCCTTCTTGACACTTCCAAAGGTACTTACCGCGAAAGGGGAGACGCAAATTGAAAGTTTTCCGAAGAGATTCAACCTTGAGCGCACGTTGGTGCTTCATGGTCATACGGGCATCTTCCTTGAGGTCGATGGAACACTTTTCTTTATTAATTTTCAATCTCTTATCCATTAATTCTTACGTGCTAACTTCCAATAATATACAGGGTGAGGCACTTGAAAGAATAACTCGACTATTCGAAAAAACGCATCAGGCAAAAATTATTTGGTATCGAGGAACTTTAAGTGTCTCACTCTGTAGCTGAACTCGGAAACAAGGACAGACTACCGAATCCACTACTGAGATTATACCCGCGTATCATGATCCAGCCTATAGTTCGAAAATCGAACGTTCCCGTATGTTAATCTTGGGTCCTTCCATGTCGGATGGATTCATCTGACCGTGGATCCGAGGGTAAACGGTTTGCTGGCGGCTGGAACGGCAATATCGGAGAAGCGTGTAGCCCTCGACACGCAGGTACGCAAACAACGAGCAACACGCTCGAGGGCTCTCGACGGTACGCATTCAAGGGCAAAGTAGGTGCGCGCCCTTATCCCCCTATTCAAGAGAGCTACTGAAAGTCTCGTCAACTTTTGCACGGGCCACGAAGAAAACAGCAAACAGATTTGCTTCTCCTTCCTCTTTAAAGGGAAGCGAAAGAGGGCCGCCGAAGTCTGCCTGCTTTGTTGCATCTTTGTGCACCGGTGCTAAACGGCAGAGGAGCCGGCGAACGAGGAGAGAAGTACAGCGAACGATTAGGCGACAGACGGAGACGGAACGCTTGTTAGAGGCTCTATTGTCGAGGATCGAAGAATTTTTACGAAAAAGAATGTTTCCCGGTCTCGATCCGAGTCGGCGAAAAGCTTGCACGCCAATCGACGGACTTTTCACCGAAGGCGGGACACCGGCAGAGGAAAAGAGAGGGAGGAATCGGTGAAAAGAAAACGTCGGCAGATTAGCATTTCAGGTTTTGAGAACCGGAACGAATTGTGTTTCGAGTGCTGCTGTACGCGTACACGGCTACTTAGGTCCACTTCTGTCGCTCTTAACCCTCGACAGCCACCCCTCCGTGTCGCTTTGTACTTGCCACTTTTCTATCACCGATTTCTGCATCCTTCTGCTCGTTGCTACAGATGTATATATTTTAGAGGTGTTCGTATTCTTAAACTAAAGACCAGACGAATTATTTCAATATTTTTCATGCACGATTTAAGAAATTAATTCCATTCATTTTCAATGCGTGATAACTATACGAATAAACCTTAAATAAATTTATTTAATGCACAAACAATGGTAATATTCGTGGACACCCTGTAGATGCTCCGATCGAAAATATCGGAAATCAGCAGAAATCAAGGAATCGACAAACAGGCAATCGAAAGGCTGTTTCCCGGTGTCCGTTTCAAGGTATCGTTCTACCATGAACAAGAGAACGTCCGAAACCCGTAGCCTCCCTACCCTTCCAGCGAAGATATTCAATTATGGTAGATCGGTGCAAAGATACGCGACGCCGTGACAACTATATACGCGCGGGTCAGTGTCCAAAAAAATGCCACCTTCCACGAATAAATAACGCGCGGTTTGCATACCAGGGGGAGGACCCTCCCTAACCCAGGGCCGTACAGTAGCGACCGAAAGAATTCGTCCACGAACCGCTTCTCCTTTTGCGTCCCGATCCGCCATTTCAGGCATCCTTCGCCGCTTCCTGTCTCAAAATTCCGACCCAAGTATCAATTTCCGTGTAATCGAGTTTCTGCCAAGGTGTACGAACTTCGAAATCCGAAAATTCGTCTGTTTTTAACGCGAACGAGCCAGCGTGTGGTCTCGGTGTGCACCACCGACCCTGGTAACTCTAGATGGGCAGCGGCATACCGTGCCCATGGCGCCCCTATCTTTTATGCCGGCAGTTTCTGAAAATCTCCCAGTTTGATCTGACTCCCAGCTAGAGAGACGAACACGGTGCCTCGAAGGGAGAAACTGGGAGAGAAGGAGATGGCCAGGTTGGGAAGGGAAGATTAGTTGCCAGCGACAGCGGCAACCGCAGCAGCAGCAACACGTGTGCTACGTGGACAGAGTTTACATAAACACGTATAAACGTCGTGTAAACCGGCGCAGAAGAGAGGGAGAGAGAGAGAGAGGGTGCACGAGAGCAACGGTAGCATCCCGACTCAGATAACGGGCAAGGATATACGACTCTAAACTGCACCTACGTGCAGGACACCGGGCTACCGAATTTTTCAGAAATCAAGATTCCTTCGCGATTTTTAGGAACACGACCGACTCCCTGGGAACCGAGTTCATTTACTATGGAGGAAAAACTGATTCTTCATAGTTTCAACATACTGGATTTTACCGATATCGTTGCTTTCGCCGGGATTTCTGATTTAGGAGATATTCGGATTAATTATTTGTGACACAAGGATGGTGCGATGTTTAGGTAGCTGTTGAGACTTCGAAGATAAAAGTATTTGGATTTGTAAGGCATATTGTGCACGTGCCACAAGATGAGCTCTTAAAATTCATGCACGAAGCATAGCATATGCTTTTGATTCAATCGCAGCTGCAATTCTTTCAACATCCTGTCAGAGCTCATCTCGTAATAAGCAAATAGTACTTCAGTTACGATCAGTGAAGTAATTTAAAACTCTCAAACATTACTAAACAAGAGCGTTAGAAGAATGACAGATAACAATGGTATAATAATCAACTCCTACTTCGAAGTGATTTCAAATGCACCATCTTTACCGCAGTTTCCCAATTCAAAACGTATCGACCAAAAGAGAAATCTGGCATCGACACCATTTCCTTCGAATCATCTTCACCCTTATCTCGACAAGATCTGAAGCTGGTGTTTTGGCTGTCTAGCAGAGGTTCTGGCGCAATGTATCATGGCGAGGTGTTCCGTTTCTTGAAAATACGATACGGTGGAATTGGTGTGCGCGCTGAAAGAGAATAGGAGAGAACGGACAAACACTCGAATTACCACGGAAAAGAAACATCTGCCGATGGCGCTCTCCCTTTCAGAGCCAACATGGCGGAATGATCGGCGCATCAACCGGTAGTTACGTTTACCCACGGATTTGCGGTTCTTTTTTTTCGCCCGCCTCGTGCTTTTCTCCCCCTGGTCCTCGACTTTCCTTCCTCGTTTGCTGATTCACAACGGCGGAAGCGTTTCCGAGCCAACGATGGAACCTTGATTCTTCGCCTTTTAACAGGCAGCTTTCACGGTGGCTCGCGATAAATTATCGGTTGAGATTTCAGAACCTTTTCAGGATTTCAGGATTTTAGGAATTTAAGGGACTAAGGAAATTTAAGAACATTCAATTTACAAATTTGATCCCCAAAATTGAAGACAACCGATGCGACGCTCCTCACACTGCTCCTTACACTAATTCTTGTCTAAAGTCTGCACTGCAGCAGAGTGATGTCTGAAGAGGAATACTTATTGTCGATACACTTCCGTCTCGGAGCAGCACAGGGTGTATCGTCGGCACGTTTCGCACCTTGAGGGCGGCCGGTATAAAGGCAATCTAGAATTCCATCTTTGGTTGAATGCTTCTTAGTAGGAGCCTCGTTGAACTGCAGTTTTCGGAAAATCTCCGGAGTGATATATGGGCGTAGCCCATTGTTCCGTTCTGAAGCTTTCCTCTCTTCTTCCATCGAAGGATAATGGATGATTTTTCGCGACCATTATGTCGGGCGAGGACACCAGGTCCCGGACCATCGGACATTGTTGCGAAGCGTAGCAGAAAACCAACCCCTCGTCGCTCTTTGGAAAAGCATTTCTGACCAGCCTCGTCTCGTCCCGATCCCTCTATTATCGAAAGGTTCTCGTGTGGATAATTTTCTTGTTATACGTTCGACATTAGTGAAAACCGAGAAATCATCCTCGTGCCGGTTACGCGTCCCCGATTCTGGTATCGATAAGATCCGAAAAGTTGACGAGAGATCGATCTTGCCACGGATTAGGACCGGTGAGATATTGGATCTAGATAAGCGGCAGGGAGGTACGCGTTTTGTAAATTGATTGCAGCGACCTCCGCGTCCCTCTTCTTCTTTCTTCTTCTTCTTGCTTTCTTTTACCTTCCGGCTGCAACCACGCTGATTTTTGTCCTCGTGGCAAAAGTCGAGATCGAGGCACAGATAGAGAGAGGGAAAGAGAGTGTAGATCGGACGATCGCGCGAGCACCGGCGCGCTTATGATCGATGAGCTTTCCGTGGCGGGATAAAAGCAGGATCGAAACGTGAACGTCGCGATTTAATGAAAGCTGCACGAGAACCCTCCGACTGGAATTAGAATCGGCCGTTCGGCCGGCCAGATCGTGAACGGATAATCATCCCCGGGGCCGAAAATGGAAGTGTCTGGTACGCGCGATTCATTGCATCACGACTCTTTAATGTTTCGAAAGACTGACTTTACGACGCGTTTGCATCGTCGCGTTGTTCTTACAATTCTCGATGCGTGTCACGTTTTATAATTTCCTCGTTCGAACACACTCGTAGAAACTGTCTCTTGCTGTAACATTTCACCCCTCTGTTTGAACCCTTATTAATTTATCTTATATAATAAATCTGAGATTACGGTCTATAGAATACACAATTACGAAAAATCAGTACAATCTGCAACAGTTAACTAAAGCGGAGAATTCAGCTGTTTTAGCGAGTTCAGTCATCGGCGTATTAATTATCGTGGAGGTATATCTAGATTAAGGTGAATCGTGAATCTCGATACACGTAGGAAATGCACACGCGTCTCTGTGTGTTCGATCCCAGGCCGTAGCCAAAACGATTATAATAACTATTTTATCCGACGCGGATCTGGGCCATTGTGCCTCCCCATTCTGAAAGTCATAACACCGTGCCTACACTGCCCTTCGGGAACTGCTCTTTCGGGAGGCTCCCTTTCTGCCTGCACCACCACTCTATAACCCGCTGCACCATGAATCTCGAGTTTGTGTCCCTTTCTCCGTGTGCGTTCGAGTCTCTTCCTTCCACCACGATGAGCTTCGAATGCTTTCGTGCGACTCTATGTACGATTGATAATTTTCTGTCGATTCTTTCCGAAGTAAATCGTGCTTGTGATCTTTCGAATCAGACATATTGGACAACCGACGAAACGTGGAGTAATTATTTTATTTAAATATTGTCGAATATAATGGGCATTTATATCTCTGTGTATGCATATACATATCCTGTAGAATAGGATATGAATCATTTCACTCTCAGAAGTATTTACGGTGTAATATGAAAACACATAAGGAGATACATTGCAGATCACCTCATTCTCTGCCACAAGCCGAAAGATTTAAATTCAGCCTTCGCAAAATTTTTAAACGCTATTCATTAATTAAACGTAGAACCATTAACATATCCCGCGTGAAATATCGGGTGAATTCGATTTACGAAAGTCGCGTTCTCGTTTAATTATTTACGATCGTTCGGTGTACGAAGTGTGAGAAGAGGAGTCTTTACCGCGTCTCAGCCGTCACACAAGGAGGATTTACGTAGAAACGTTGGAGCATGCCCGTACGGTTTCCTGCGAGCAGCCAGTCCTCTCCCTTCGAAGAAGAATCCTGTCGCTTGCACAGGTAAAGGGAGAGACAAGCATCCCGGTGTATATCGCGCGTGTATCCCAGAGACTCTTCCCATTGGACGAGACACGCACACGCGTGCACCGCTCAGCACACGACCAACGAGGGCAATATTTCACGGCATATTGTTGCCATCTGCACACGCAACCCTGCGCTCACGACAGAATGCACGACGTAGGAGAGACGCGAGCTTTTATTTATCTGCTATTTATTTGCCAACGTGCTCGCTACCGAAGCGGTCCCGGCGGGCTCACGACCCTGCCGGGGACAGATTTGAAAAGTTATTAATCGTCCCGTTTTTGGAAGGACCGCGAGAGACTAACAACAGCCAGGTTAGACGTTCTCTCGCTCTCTCCTTTTGTACACCGCAGTCGGATAACCAGGCGTCGTTTCGTTACCACCTCGATGGAACCCTCGTTTCGATTGGTTACAGAGGGGTTCCTCGAGGAGGTGCGAATCGGTAGGTGGAGACCGAGGCGATTCAACGAGAATCGAATGAATCCCAGACGATCGGTCCCCGTGGCACGTGGAACATCGAAGATGGGTAAACGATCTTTGCTTTCGTTTTGCAAACAGTCTGTGATTTGTTGGGTTGGATCGTGCTTATGGTGATTAACGTTAGAAGTTTGGGGCTCGGTTTAGGAAGGCGATTTTTCATCGATTGCGAGTGTTTTTATGTATCAATTAGTGCGTGATGTGTAGCGACTTGTAGAGAACACGATTGACAAATCCACGCGCGGAAATTTTACACGTTACAATTCTATACATGACAGTTCTATGTATTGTGATTTCACACGTCAGCAATTCACGTATGGTACTTACACGTATCGGGATTCCGCACGTGAAAATGTTACGAGATTTCACACGTTGCGTTACATGTAATTCCTCGCGTTTAGATCCAAATCCAACTTGACTTTACAAGTGACACATCCCCGTATGGTTATTCTACATATGGTCGTTTCACACGTTTCGATTCTACGTCTTGTGATTTCACACGTTGCGACAAGGTGATCGAATGATCTAACACGTGACGACAGAACGCATAGCAAGAAAACATGGGCGATAGAACGCATGGCAATAGCAACCTAGTGGATGCGTGACCCACCGGGTGGCACGTCTATCTAAACTCAGCAATGCATAAGTAAATCTACCGGTATCAATTTACCAAATGTTGTCAACGGATCCAAAAGGCCAACTGAACCAGAAAAATGGCAGAACGAGCAGGAACAAATTGAATTCGAGTGACAAATGGCGTCCAGTTTAAAGTGGAGCAAAGTTTCGATAGAACAGTCGCTAATATCTCGAAGGTGTTATAAATGAAATGAAAGTTTCTCGATACGGTTCGCGATTGCGGTTCGTCGAGCACGCGTGTCCGTGGCAAATCGCAAACAGTGAAATCGCGAGTGTCGAGCCGAGAGGGAGGTTGAAGCATAGTCATGTGAAACGTCAGATAAGCCCGGCGACACCGGCCGTGCGCGGACCCCGCTATCTTTCCAGCTTCATAAATATTTAAGACGGCTCCTTATGACGGCGCTGCCATAAGTACCCGCACTCCACGTCCGAGCGATTTAAATATAATCTGTGTCGCGGTGATACGTCACCGGTACATGGCAATGTTATCGCGCTTTTCACACGTGAGATGAATAACGACGCTGGTCGACGCCACGTCGCGCGAAAACTTACTACGCTTCTTTGCCGTTGTCGGCCAGCTGTCGACTTTCCACGCGATACCACCTATCGCGTTTATTGCCCGAACCAACCCTCCTTTACGTACAAAAATACGCCACGCTAACGAGCTTCTAAATTGCAAATTATTTAGAAAAACGAACTGAGAAAATGTCTGGTCATCGTGTAACGCAGAGTCATCGTTTCTTTCGTGTAACGTGATTTCTGCCTTGCAATAATATCCTGGTAATCTAGCTTTGGAATAATATCTTTCGAAATTGGAACATTTTGCCGCGAAATCTGTCACTGTGACGCGGATTAATCGCCGTCAACTTTGCGATGCAGCAAGGAGATTAGGTTGATAATTGTTGAGAGAGGATGTAGGTTTAACATGGCTTCAGCATTGTATTACACTCTGATATGAGACTCTTCGTGCTTTTAAAATTGAGGTATTTAATGAGAGTCGAAGCTATCACACTCGGTTTGTCGCGTTTACCACTGTTCGAAACTTCTGGTTGCAAACTGTGTCCAGACGGAAGTTCTCCTCGAAGTTTCGCAATCTCTCTCGCGAGTCTGAGGACACCGAAACTAGTACTCTATGTAGAATGTATAAATGGACACCATCAGGTTCTTAAAGAAGTTATTTGCAATTCTAGCAAAAGTTTCAATGTTAACGATATTAACTATCTGACTATTGCATGAAAACGTATAAACATACGTGACCATTGGTTAAGCTACGTGTTCGAAAAGATTAAAAGCAGATCAACCAACACCATGATATTCCGTTAATAAAAAGATAAGTAACAAAAGTAGGGAATAAAAAAGATGGAGCCTCGATAAAGGGAGCAAACACGGTTGCTGATTCTTCCGTTTCGCTAAAGCGAATCTCGGATTGAAACAGCTTCCCTTTTCCCTTCTTCCTGGAGCTTTTGAAGGATCCGAGAAGGGAGGACAAAGTTGGCCACCATTTTCCCCATAAAAAATCCGCCAAGTTTGCGCTTCCTGTTCGCGCGTCTCCACACTTCTCGGATAGAACGGCAGGAGGAAGTCCCGGAAAAGGGAGTCCACGGCTAAGGGGTAGGAGAGGCGGTGTGAGCCGACGGTAAAATATATTCCAGTCAACTTCCGGTGGAAATAAATAAGAGAGTCACGCCACACGGTCTTCGTTGCGCCCCGACGACGGCGGCCATTCGTGTGCAGGGGAGCTTATCTCTCGATATCGCTCTGCTTCTCGCCCCAGGCCGAAGAGGAGCCGGAGAATGTTCCACCGTTGCTCATCAAGATATCCGCGAAATCATGATGAAACGCTTCGCGATACGATGTAATCGCTCCAGAGCCGCTACCAGACACCGCCATTGCCCGTGAGCTTTTCCTCTTTGCCCTCGGCTACATACTTTTCCTCTCCTCTACTTTGCGATACCCTTTGTTCACCATTATTCGAACGTGCGTTGCTGAAGTTTTCAAACTATCCCTAATCTGAAACTTTCAAATTTCCAATTGCCCCAATTGGCAAGTTTCTAAATTTCCAATTTCTCTAAACACAATCTCCCCGATTCTAATTTCTCTAATTCGTAATTCCCCCAATCTCAATGCGCCAAATTCTCAAATTCCCAATTTCCAAATTTTCGAATTCTCAATTTTCCCAATCTCAATCTCCCCAATTCTATATTTTCTAATTCGTAATTTCCCCAATTTCAAGTTCGCCAAATTCCCAATTTCCAAATTTCCAACTTTCCCAATTCCAATCTCCTCCATTTTAATTTCCCTAATTTCTAATTTCCCCACTTCTCACTTCCCGAATTCGCATTTTCCCCAAACCACAAAATTTCACATTTTTAAACACACCTGTCTTATCCAACTACGCAATTAAAAGTTGACAAGTAATTAAACGTGCATATGCCAATGAGTTTAATAAAATTATCGCGGTGAAATCTTTGAATTACCAAAAACAAAAAGTAGTACATGGCTGGCGATCACGATCGATTATCGAATCGTATCTTCGAACCGGCTTTCAATTATCCGAGGTCGACACGCGCGAACAGAGTTCACAAGCTCAATTACAAAGTCATTAATTCCCGTCTTCTTTTTCCAGGAGAGAAACCGTTCAAGTGCGAATACTCCGGCTGCGAGAGGCGGTTCGCGAACAGCAGCGATCGCAAGAAGCACAGTCACGTCCACACGTCCGACAAGCCTTACAATTGTCGGGTTTCCGGCTGCGACAAGTCCTACACCCATCCTAGTTCGTTGCGCAAGCATATGAAGGTACGTCTACATTCATTCGCCACTGAGGTGTAATCAAAATTATACTCGTTTTCTCTCGCGATGTAAAATTCGATAGTATCCAGATAACTTGCTAATGTTCATGAAAAGATTGTCGAGATCAAGGTTATTGTGGATGAGTTAATAGCGACCTAGATAGAATTCAACATTCAAAGTTATATACGTATGTCAAAAGTAAAAATCTCCCAGTATCCTACATGTAAGTAACTACCACACCTCTATCGCGGAGTATTTCCCAATTTCCTATTGCTCAATATCCCGCGATATTATCCCGAAAGATATTGCTACCGAGTTAAATTTCTAAAGTTTTATGGCACCACTCTCGCGTTAGTCTGCACATGCCAGTAATCTCGATTCTATTTCCTCGGAATTAGCATAATGAACCTGTCAATTGCCCCGTTCGCGCGTTCCTGGTGTTTTCTCCGATCGATCGAAAATCTTTGCGCAGGATTCGCTGCATAAAACGTAGAACGTATCGGGGTGTATCGTTTCACGCTAGGTAAACGTTAGTGGACACGAGGTGAGGCAAAAAACGCTTATGGGAAGAGAGGTTGCCGTCTATCCGTGCGCAAAGTTCATGCACGAACGATCACGGAATCTTAATAGGAAATTATCTGTGGCACAGAAAAATAGAGAGAGAGACGGGAAGGGAGACGAGAGAGGCTTCCAAAAGGCAACTCCCGAGATACGTGCGCGATAGGTTCGTCGGATAGGAACGAGAGCCTTTCGTTTCTCCACGCTTTTCGCCAGCCGTGATTCGCGGAAGGCAGTCGTCGAGATTTGCTCACTGAATTATGAACGAAGGACTGCGCGCTGGACAGAGAGCCGCACCGCGAAAGAGAAAGAAAGGGGAAACTTTTCGAGCCTTCGCCTCTCGTCTCCCTGATCCCGGCTTTCTTCGGTTCACCTAACTCCTTTTTGCTCGCGATTCTCGCCGATCTTTACACGATAAGGTTAGGTTGTGTTTCATCATCCGAATTTATTCGGTTAGGTCAAGTTTTGTCAGTCGGGTATCTTAGGTCGAGCTTCGTTCTGTCATTCGATCTATTAGAGTAGGTTTAATCGCACAAATATGTTAGGTTAGGTTTTATTATCCAGATACTATTAGGTAAGGTTAGGTTGGTGAGGGTAGGTTTACCCTCCTTAGTTCGAATCTATCAGATTATGGAAGGTTTCGTTTACTCAAGTCTGTTAGGTTAGATTAGGTTTTATCATACAAGTCTATCAGGTTAAGTTAGGTTATGTCACTCAAATCTATCGAGGGTAGGTTTCAAATCTATTAGATAGGTTTCGTTATTCAAGACTGTTAGGGTAGATTAAGTTATTTACCATGCAAATGTATATAAATAATATAAATAGTAAAATAGTAAAACATTGGCAGACTCAAACGCGGACATACTCGATAAAATTGTAAAGCAAGTATGCTGCAACCTAGCAAAATTATTGCTTGCCCTGTCTGGTATAATTACCTAGGCGAAGTTAGCGCAGAAGCTACCCTAGCCGTACCCTTAGAGAAAGGGCAAGAATGTAAGGATCGGGCCAACCGAATTTCCCGCAAGCGTGTAACGTTAGGCTCCGCCTCTTGTTCCAGGTGCACGGCATGACCCTGGGCGAGGGCAAGATAGGAGGGGGCTACGAGAGCGAGGGTGAAGAGAGCAGCAGCAGCGGGGGTAGCTTGTCCGTGACCGGGCACACGGAGTCTCCTCAGCCGCCTCCGGTTGTCCCGACAACGACCACGACCAACCCACCGTCGAGTCATCCTTCGACCAGAGGCCCGGAATTGACGGAATGGTACGTCTGTCAGCCTCCGACCGTGGGTCCTCAGCATAGTCCGTTGCCAGGACCTCCGCCACCCCATCATCTTGGCCCGCACCATTTCAACCCGCTGATGCATCATCAGGCGACTGCCTACTAGGTCGACCAACGGACCAGTCTTTCGAGAGATCGATCTAGCGTCGACGTGCAACTTCGATTCGGACCGTGTGCCCAGGGGATGAACGCTCCATTTTCGCGACCCGAGGCGAGCGGAGGATCGAAGGGACGTTTTGAGGAATGAGGGTATTGCTGGTTATCGCTCGTGACAGTGCCTCGTTTAATCGAATGACGTGCGTGGAATTTTTGATTCCACACGAACCTTGGACGACTCTCGAGCTATCCGTCAGACGAGTTTTCTAGTTTATCGGCGACAAAATTATCGTAGACGAAGGTACAGTACCCTGTTACTCCGTTCTGGGCACTTCGAACGTATCTGTCAATTTTATTTAACTGATCTCTGTGGTTATTGACGGCAGGTTCGACCCTGAAGGGTTCACTTGAAACACAGATTTAATACAAGGACACTGAGCATACGAACCTCGTATTTCGTTAATAAGACTCCAACCTAACAGTGCAAAACTTGTATTCTAACGTATCTTTCTCAATTTATATTTTACTAAGAAGACAAACGTAGAAGATCGATGGTGCCCATAACCGAATGACAAAGTACTGTATACTCGTGACCAAAGTTTCCAACGAACTCGACTGTCGTTAGTATTTATTTTCTCTGGACTCACGATGGTGATTGTCTTTAAATCAATCAAGAGACGATTTTCGTCCTGTATCTACGTTGAACGGGCGATCTCTACGATAGGTGTACAATAAATTACGATAGTTCGGTGTACCACGAACCAAAAAGAAAGTTACCTCTATCCGAGCGGCGAGGTGCGAGGACTGTAAATACGATTAACGTAAATCAACGTGGACGCTGAAGAATAGGCAGAGACGAGAGAAAGAGATGTCACGAGTAGTTGAACACGAAACATTCTGTACACTCGCGGGCAGCGTACGCTTCTATGAGTAAAATGGCGACTTTAAAGGGTGCTGGTTGATCTTTGGTTGGTAAATTTTAACTTGGAGACTTTACAGATTTGAAACTTTGGAGATTTGAACGTTTGGAAATTCGGGATTTAGGTATTTGAAGAATGAGTTTGGAAATTTAGGGGTTTAGAACTGGGGAGATTGAGAATTTGGGGGATTGAGAATTTGGGAGATTGAGAATTTGAAAATTTGCGAATTCGGGAAATGGAGGAATTAGAAATTTAGGGATCTGGAAATTTGAGAATTTGGGGAATGTAGGGATTTGGAGATTTGAGAATTGGAATGTTGAAAATTAGAAATTTGAGAATTCGGGGGTTTGGGGATTTGGGAATTGGGATTTGAGAGTTCGAGAAATGTAGGGATTTGGAAATTTGGGAGTTTGGAAAATTGAGAATGTGGAACCGTAACCTAACCAAAAGTAGCGTACGCTGCACCCGAGTGTACCGATCATAGCGTTACGAATCAAAGCGAATCTAACAATTCACCGTACCCGGATTCACGTAACTCTGGCCGAGTTCGTGCCTCTCGATTTATCAATTCTCCGAGCTCTGCGAGTTCTGGCTTTTAATTGTTCCATCGGAGCACGACCAATCGCCGGTGTTTCTCGTGGACCCGAGTCTAATTGAGCCGTTGATAGCGAAATGAAAAGCAACAACGTAGCACGGTCGTGCTTATCGAATCAACAACGGGCGTCGAATGTAAATAATATCGTTATTAAGTTAGTCGTCGAAAGAAGTCAAGACAGAGGTGTGTTACGAAATGTAAAATATGTACTAGGATTTTTATTATGTGTGATATCCTGTAAATACAAAGAGCATAGGCCGCGACTAAGGCGATTCTAACATTATTTGTAATAATTATTATTTTTCGTTGTGTATATGCTTAGGTTGGCGGAGGAGAGAGCGCTCTCGATCATCGACCATACCTGTATCATATTATAATATTTGTTTTGCAAAGATCTAAAATATATTGATGATGCGATATATTAGAACACTTGGTAAATTCATTTCTGTTCACCCTAATGCACTATGAACAGATCAGGGAAAATCTCCCTAGGCTACTCCTTCGATTCTTGTATAATTCTATTCGAGATGATTATCCTATATTCTATCGAAAAAAAAAATAAAACTTTTGAAGAAAATATTTCAAGTACCATACTTGTACTGAAAATTTTTCTGAATGTTAGCTTATCTAAATACTAACTTCATCATAAATCAAATATTTACCAAAATTACTAGAATAAAGTACGACAGAATCTCGTAAAAACTCACGAGTGTTAAAAACAGTAATTATGAAAGATGAAACTTTAAAAGAGTAGGCATTGAATTTTATGGAAGATGTTAAAATCCCCGCAACTTCTTCTCTCTACCTTTTTGATCGCAAAGAAATTCATAAATATACGATTGTAGAGTCGTATAATTGATTATTGAAAAGTGGCCCGAACGATGACAATGCTACACGAGAAGGACCCACCTGGACCCAGGACGACCTTTTTCGTATCGCGGAGGCGGTGGATACTTTATACTTGTATTGTAACGAAATTTATGAACGATCGAGATAATAAAATGCCCGGAGGAATCCGCTTGGCTCGCAAGTTTCGGGTGAATATCGACCAACTAAGCATCCACCTTGATCTCGGTTCAGAGATTACGTCGTATCAATAAATAATAACTTTAACGCGAAGAAATTAACGTTCCTTTTACTGCGTCGCCTATATCTACCTGCTTTTACGAGAGAATTTTTAGTGCTCGAACCGCGTCGAGGTCATTCCCGCGAATTTCTTCCACTTCAAGGAACAATGGCAAATCTGGAGGTTCGCAAACTATTTGTACTCGAAATTAGGGAGAAACCGCGCACGGAATTGTAGAAAGAAACTTTATTCAAGGTTCTTTTCAGTAAATTAGGTAATTGAACGTAGACGAGGGTCAATTAAGGGTGCTGTGACGAAAGGGTGAGTCCACGTTTGAAGCGATCGTCGCGAATGCAAGAATCCGGGCGACGCGAAGAACACACGCACGATCGCGAAGGCTCCGAGATTCCTAGGCGAGATTATAAAAACAGTTTCCCCGCGGGATTATAAATATCGCAGGGAGGGTCCTTATTAAGAACTGGCCCCCGACGTTCGAACGCGGAACGCACCGGCGTCTCCTTCGTAGGACGAAGCGTATTGACCGGCTCGAAAAATAAAAAACGAAAAAAATCGGGCAAGAAAGGGAACGAGTGGTGCGCGTACGAGCGTGTGTGTATCCGTACAGGAGACCGTGTTCGACTTGGCATGGCGCCACAATGTGTCTAGGCACCTACACGAGACGAAGAGGTAAGAGAGGAGGCAAAGGAGGAGGAGATAGCATCGGGATATCGTGGAGGATGCCTGGGCCATTTTATTGCTCGATAAGCAGATGAATTCGTCAGATAATTTCTGGCCCGGATGCAGATGATTTTATTAGCTGAACACGCGGAGACGAAGGGAATTTTTCAGCCGGCAGAACGATTGAGATGACACGACCCATGGACGAGATCTCGACGGATAAACCGACGCGTAGATATCTCTCGGGTGTCTTTGCAGCCTCTCGCTTGATCGATGGATTTTCCTATGTCTTTTCGGACCAACTCTTTACGTATTCATTTGTGAGCTTGGCTCGTAGACTTTGGTCATTTCGGGATTTGAAGATTTGAGGATTTGGGGATTAAGGAATTTGAGGGGTTGAGAATTTGGAGGTTTGGAAAGGTAACTTAGAATTGTGGAATTTGGATTTGGGAGTTTAGGTATTTGGGGATTTGGGGGATTCCGGAAGTTTAGGAATTAACAATTTGAAGAGTAAATTGAGAATTTAGGGATCTGAAGATTTGATGATGTGGAAATGTAAAGATTCGGAGATACAGGAATTTGGAAGCTTGGAAATTTGGAGACCGAGGATGTGGGAATCTGGGGACATAGATGGAGAATCGGATAGTGAAAATACAGAGATTCAGGAATTGATGTATGTACGAGTAAATTGGGAGCTATTGACGCAAAGTCCAGAATTCGCACCCGAAAGCTCCCGAAAGTTGGGGCAGACATAATGAACGAGCGCATTTGTCTAAAATATTCGTAAAGCGTTCAGAACTGCGGAGTGGAATTGGAGGCAACCGGCAATATAGGTGGATCCCATCACTACTAATCGTTACGCTATCCGGGGCGAATCGACGGGGTCCAGGTTATCCCAGCGAACATTTTTCGCAAGCGTGACTCGACGTCCGAGCTCTGGACCGTCCAATCAGTCAAGCCGAGCGGAGAGGAGAGGAGCTGGCCGCAATCAAACTCTCGTCGTTTCACAGAAATCACGGACGGACGAGAAACAGCTGGACCCTCGTCAGAGAACGCCGAATAAATATCGCTCCCAGGCGAAACGGAAGACAAGCAGAGAAATAGTGACAGAGGAGGAGGAGGTGGAGGGTAAAAGAGATGAAGAAGGTGGTGGCGGTTAGATTCCATGGTCCCGGTGGCCGGACGCGAAAAGATAATTCCGTCGACACCGGCGCGTCCTTTTGTCTTTGCCTTCTAGTTTCTTATTTTTCAGCGACTCGCAAGGCCGAGATTCGTATTAAACGGCACGACACATAATTAATGCCGGACAGTCACGAAACACCGCGTCGGCCGAGGAGCTGATGCGTTCGCGGTTCGTGACTTTATAAAGAAACGTGCACGCCACGGACCGCACATGCGTCCACGGCGTTACACGCTCGCACGATTGCGCGCGTGTCGCGTGCCGGTCTATCTACCCTCCTACTGCACGTGCAACCTCCGATGCGCGTGGACGCGAAAAACGCCGCAATTATGGAAGATAATTAGTTACGAACCGTTAAGTCCGCAGTTTTTCGCGATTATCGCCCTGCCGCCTCTTCGCGCTTTTTTCTCCCTTTTCTCGCCACTTGACGACTGCTTTCCGTTCCTTTCCTCGTTATAATTGAAACGTTACCCTTAATGGTATTTGTAATTAACTCGATCAGTCTATGTAGTGCACTCCTCTGCAACATACTTCTTTTAGTTAAGTGATGAGTCTAGGGGTAGAAGATTGAAATACTCGAATTTTCTACTATCGTATGTTTGTCCGATTTTTAACAATTCGAGTATACACAGGTCATATACTAACTTACTATAGTTTCCGAAACGATCACTCGGTCAACGGATTAAAAGGAATCCCGAAAGTCCTGAAGTTGTACAATAAGACCTCGCCACATTTCGATTCGACGTAACAAGTTTCCGTGGTCAAAAACTTTTCCTCGATGCTTAAACTTCTTCGAGAACTCTCCCTGGAAAGTTAGACGAAAGAAAATCGAAGAATGGACCATCGTAACTCGAGAATCAGCAAGTGGCACAGATACGAGATCGTTTCGAAACGGGAGATCATAAAACATGTTTAACTATGGCAAATCGAACACCCACGATGGTGGAAACAAGTCAGCGTGCAGACAAAAGGGTTAACGAGAAACAAGAACGTTAATGATATTTTTATTCTTTATTAAAACGCGTGGCACGTGACCATCAACGTGTTAAGGGCAGGCAGGATACATTGAAAATTTACAACGAAGAGAGAGGAGGGAGAAAAAGGTAAAAATGGAAATAGAAGCACGGTACGAGTCGTTAGCTGTTGAACACGATCAACCACGTTACTTCCGCAGAAAACGACGCGAAACGATGTAAGAGGATTAAAAGGCTTGGCCGATTGGCTTCCATTACCGGTCCTGTCCAGGCTGTAAATCCTCCATAAAGCTATTGATAAATCACGCGCGACTCGCTTTAACGACCAGCTCCGCTTCGCTTTGCTCACGAAAACGCCAACAAAAGAACCGTAAACTTTTTTGCTCGGTTTCTAATGGAAACCGGGGTCGAAAGTTCGAAAAATCTTGATGGAAAATCAACCGGGATATTTACGAGGTTAAGTGGATTGATCGTTTATGGACGTTGCACGAACAAACGACGATTTTAATCGATTCACCGAGGGATCCATTAATTTAGCGTTTCTCGCTCGGTGTTGCCTACTATATAGTATACTTTCTTCTTTTTCGATATCGATCGATCGGCTATTACCGGTTCCGCGGCGACTGTTAATCCTTCGCGAGCCGATTGATAAATCACGGTGAACATTGTAAGTTCGCGCGAGTCGACCGTGCCGGATTAAAAAGCGCGGGATTTTTCGGCCGAGCGGCGATAAATCGTCGCCGGGACCGCCGTTGAAGAATCGTGCCTCGACCTCGGGAATAAATTACCCCATTGATGGTTTCATAAATAATACACGATTGTGAAGAAGTACGCTGGAACTCCATTTATATATGAACAAGTTAATGTTCGAGTGCAGAAACCTCCACTCACCGATTTCGATTTTCACGCCTTGAACGGTCTCGCTATATGGCACTATTTCATGATACAATTTCAGACACTGTTTTATTTCTTATCGTAGTATGATCGCGAATTTTTCGTCGAACAGTTATATTGCCACACGGTAGATTACCACGCGTTGGATTAATACGTGCTGAATTATCACGCGTTAAATTGTTATGCGCCGAATTATGATGCATTGAGTCATCACGCGATGAATTACCGTTGCAACGAATTATAACGCATTGCATCATCGCGTATTGGATTATCATGCATCAAATTACAATGCGCTGCATCATCGCGTGTTGAGTTACTAAACGTTGAATTACCACGCGCCGAATTATAAACGCGTTGTATCACCACACATTCAATTAACATGTGGCGAATTAGAATGCATGACATCACCATACGTTGAGTTACCACGTGCTGAATTAGAACACGTTCTATTCGGTATATGCTCACATGTGATATCACCACCCGGTACATCGCCACACCTGATATAGCCACTTGAAGTATTCATTCCAACATACGCCCTTCGTCTAAAAACCAATAACAGTAGTGCAGAGCCGTCCCTAAATGAAGATGCAAACAGTCGAATTTCCGTAACCGTCGTCAAACACGTATCAATCGGTGAACAAGATCGCGAGTGTTTGGTTAGGCGGCAAAAACCGAGGGTAGCACACGGAAAAAACGAGCGAAGAAGCGAAGAACAAAAAAGAAGCACTGGCAAAAGTTTGCTCGGAACGGTTGTAGCCCGTATAACTCGTACTTCGGGCAGATTTATAAGGGACTCGCTCGAACACGACGCTCGGTGAGAACTGTCTCGAGAGTTCGATCCTCGCTCTGACCAAAGACATCGTATGTACTTTTTTTATTCATACGGTCGACTGACAGAAATCTGTCCACTGTAGTATTCGTATAATGAAGTCCTCTTCGTTAACGTACAATTCTATTCATAAGCTATCAGACGCTACTGATATTTTATGGTCAACATTTTCACTTTGCATGTACATGTTTTTGGGTTTCTAGAAGTAACTGTACGAACTATATGAATCAACGCTATGTTCCTTCGTCATGTTTAAATTTGTCATGAACAGTTTGGAATCGATTCTTTCGATTTGTTTATACAGTTAGTCAGTTCTTTTTCTACAGACGTTGCATATAAGTGAATTTAATCGGAAAACAACCCCTTGTACGTCACAGTAGCGTGATTTAAATATACAGGTGTCCAGAGGTAATCCGATGACCGACAAACAAAGGTACATCTACTTGCAATAAATTCGAACCCATTTCTCGATATCTACTCATAAAGGAAACCACGAAGAGTGGCATTGAATCGAATGCACGGCACCGCAAATACAAAAGAAGATAAAAGCTGTGTTTACCAACGCAACACGCAGTAAGCGAGTATTTGAAGGCAGAGTACAGGTCGTACAATTATCCAAAGTTAACGAGGCCAGCCACCGCCCTAGAAGCAAATTCCTGTGTAGGATCGATCGTCGAGCACATCGATAATACCGTGGCGTTCCCGGTCGTTCAATAAAGCATTCGAAGACGATCGAAACGAGCGGTGTTAAGGGGTTAAGGGCTGCTCCCGCCAAGTGAAACTGTGTCGTGTGCTTCGTAGCCGGATCGCGGTCGCTCCATTCAATGAATAATACCGGTGCGGTGTGCTCCGTTGCATCGAACGAGACCGGGACAAGATGGTGTACGTACGTGTGCCTGTGCATGATCTACGGGGGTTATTACAACGGCAGCAAACCACGACGCCGAGTGCTCACCGGCAATACCGAGCCTCCTCTACTCTTTGGCCCCTGCCACGATATAACATCCTCGCTCCGTCGCCATCCTACCAGAAATCGTCCGAGTAAATACGACTTGGACTGCTGCACTCGCGAGCGACAGCGTTACTTCGCAACGCGAGTTCCGTTCTTCGAATGACGTGTAAAGATGGACAATTTTTCATTCCCAAATTTTTATATTGCAAATGCTTCAATTCCTTACTCGTCAAATCCCCGTATTCCTGAAGAATCTAGCTTCCAAGTTTCCACATCCTCAAGTTGTGAAATCCTCAAGCTTCTAGATTCCCAAATATCCATACTTAAAATTTTTGCATCAAAGACGTAAGAAATGAGTATAATTTATTGCAATTTGTATTGTAACCATAACGTCCAGATACATAAATTTGCAAGAAGAATCAGAAACGTCGTTAACTATTGAGGTAACGCAATTATGACGCACCTGTGACACACCTGGATACACTCGGTACCAGTTATTTGCAATGTACGCGAGATAGGACAATTAGCGTTTGAATTGTCCACAGTTTCGTCGTGGACATCGACCGAAACAGAGTCAGCAGTAATTTCATAGAAACGCGTAGCAAAGTGTGAAACGAGCAAAGGGTCGCAGAATACAAGTTGTAAGTTCTGTGGCAGCGAAGAGCTCTTAGGTCGAATATTGCGACGGTCCTTACCAATAAGCGGAATTGCACCGACCCGCTGTGAGTAGTTTTCGTTATTCGAGCGTGAAGTATTATCACGAAGGAGGATAAATGGAGGTAGGCCGCGGAGGAAGGAGGAATAAAAGAGGAGGGCCAGACGAACATTTACTCCGTCTGTTGCGATCCAGCGAATAGGAGGAACAGAGGCAGAACACGGGAGAGAGAAACGAGAGTCGAATGAGAATGAGAGCCGGAAAGTGCAATTTGTAGTCGCTCTCATTTGTCACTGTATCTCCCTCCGCCCCTTTCACCCTCGCTACCCCCACTTTTCATCGTTTCTCCCTTCTTCTTCTCCGCCGACTGTTTTCTTCATTTTTTTTTTGTTATTCCGCTTCTTGCCCCTCTGCTCGGTTCCCTCGGTTCGCGAGTCCTCTTTCTGCCTTCCACTTGTACGCATTCGGTGTACTCTGCTGGTCGTTTTTGGCCGCTGCCACGTTTCTCGTATCCGTTCCTCCTCGCCTCGACCTCGTCTCGCATCCTCGCGGGGGAATCTTGCGAGATAATAAGCTGATAAGGGATTTATAAATCCGCTCTATGCAAAACACACGAGCATCTGTCAGACCGTTGGAACGATCTCCGTGATTAGCTCGGCAGAGCTGTACGTGTACCCGTGTTGCGATCCTTCCTTTTTTCCCTTTTCGTCCCTTTCAGAACGACGCTCCGTAACAAGAAATAAAGAAAGAAACTCTCACGACGTTCAGCGTCTCGTTGGACGATCTCCGATCTTCGAGACGTTTTCGTAGATTCGAAAGGTTGGGTAGTCGAATACCCAAGTTACCTCCCTTTCGATGAGAAACGACGCTGCTAGGATTTGAACTTAACATTAAACTAAATTCATGTATATCTGCTTTACATTGACGCTTTGAAACTACAAATTTCTACAATCTGTCGCTTCTTAGGATGTCTTCTAGTCCCTTCAGATAGTTACCAAATAGCTACTGTATTTGTTTCGATTCACCCCCAATTTTCACATCACAGGTACACCAAGTTCTTACAAAAATATATTATATAAAAAAGAAGTATCGAAGAAATCGAACACGATAGATAGATTTTATAAGAAAAACACGTGCGGACACTGCAGGATCGACGACGATGAGTTCATAAAAAGCGAAGTTGAACATTTTTGGAGAATATCGCATCCTCCAAGGCTATTAAGGGACTAGGACCAGATCGGACTAGGTGGAACAGTCAACGCGCATATTCCGGTATATTAACACGTAACACATCAAAAGCACGTCACACGGGCACACCTGCGCCACCCTCTCGAGCCCATCGCACACGCTTATAGGATATATTTATGCCTCCGTAAAGGCCTGTGTTTTCGAGTGACCCGGGTCCCGCTGGAAACCGAAACGCGCGTCTCATTCACGTGGCCCGGTTGTAAACGTCCGCGTAAATTCGAGGCTGGTTAGAGATCGTAAAGTAGCCGGATACGGCCCGATATGGCCACTGGCTTGCCACAGAAAATCATAAAGTCCGCTCGCGAGACACGCTCGTCCCGGTGAAAACGAGCCAACGGGTTCGGCCTGTTACGTGGATCGTTATACTTATTGTTAGCCGAGATACACGCTAAAATCCTGGTGGCGTGCAAGATCATCGACGATATGCTACTTTGTCGCGGAATTATTTTCTCCCGGCTTAAAAGCAACCCCGATAAAAATCTTTACGACGTCGATCCGAGGGTGAGAGCATCTGACGGCCGCAGCGGAATCGTATCAGCTTGGCAAATGAATTTATGACCTTTAAATTCGAAAATTTAGACAGCGAAACTCTAAGATCCAGTTCTAAGATCCACGTCCTTATTTTAATACGGAATCTGTACATCTGTGTTATTTTAATTTAGAATAGCACACCTTGCGTCGTATATCACGAGAATAAAGATAGGAGCAATATATCGCGGACGATTGGCGAGGCAAAAGGTCCGAGCGTGGTTCGGATCAGAGATGGCCAGGACGAAAGCAGTGGTAGCAGGGCAGAAAATAGGGCAATCGTGGACACCGTGGCGGTTTTTTGTCGTGACAAGAAAAGGAGCAACGAACCGCAGATATCTCGATTAGATTTACCGTCGCGAGTTACGGGCGAAGGTGGTCCCCGTGGCTGACGTGGCAATGCGTGGCTGCCACAACAGGCCGTCTGCTCTTATTATTATAAATTATTTATTTGCATTTCTAAATGATCCTTGAAGAATCACGGTATTATGCTAATGCGGAGATTAACATATAGGGAGGCCCGGCGCGATATTTCAACTCGCCTCACCATTTAGAACGGTGGGAGTCTAGGCAACGGTGTATGATCTCCACACGAGTCGAAAGAAAGAAAGAAAGAAAGAAAGAAAGGCGTGCGGGTCGGGAGGAGATGATATTTTATCATTTCTCCTCGCTACAAAAAGATTCGTACGGTCTGCCAGAGAATTCCAGCAGGTCGAATCCGACAGAACAATGCTTTCCTCCCTGAGAATCCTTCGATCCGAGTCGATCGAGCCCCGTACACTCTCGGCTATCTCCTAATTACACTTCCATCCTCGTCATTGGATTTCGTCGATCGCTTCCCGACTATTTAATCGAGTTACCTCCGCCTCTCATTGAATTCCAACTATACCAAATCACTCTATTGATTTTTTCTCCTATTAGCTACGGTTAGATCGGAAACCAAATACAGAATGATTGACGCGTTCAGCTAAATTTAGAAATTTTCAAGTTTATCAAATGTTTAAACACAATTTTCATTTTATTTTCACCTAGTATATCTGGCATCGGAGGAAGTTAGCAAGTTAATAGAATCGCTTGATCGGCTAACGACACGGGACGTGTACAAATTCGAGAGGACGATCGAGCATAGAGCCCGTTAATCCTCGAACACGCACGTCAAGTCGGCAAACATTGTAATCCTTGGCTAATATATTACGGCATAGCTGGCGGGCAGTAATTTTCGCGTAGCAGTCCCGCGGACTGTCGGCCGGCTCCGTCGAGCTCCGCTCTCTTAAACGACTTAACCAAACGTAATTAACGTTGGCCTATCATTATGTGGTAGCGGGACCACACCCTCGTCACATTATATGTTTATAAATCAGGCTGGAACGGGCAAGTAAAAAACACGACGACGAAAATCGAGTGTCGGGGAGGCGCCTGTTCGCCGCTCGAACCACCATACAGGTCCCGATGGTCCCGTCCACGGGTTCCCGTCCGTGCCAAGCAGGTAGAGGAATTCTTATGCTAATGATTTTATGATCGTGGAAATGAATGCTCGTCATATTTTTTTAATCGCCTGGGTTTCCACGTAGCCGCGAGTCACGCAGCCAGCCAACAAACCGTTCCTGTCTCCCACTGCCTATTTTATGCCCCGTCCCTTTTCTCCCCCCCCCCCCTCCACCTTTTATTCCCTTTTTATTCCCGTTGTTACAGTCTTACGAGTTGGAGCGTGCCCTGTCTTCTGCGTACTCTCATAATCGTAAAGTAACCCCGAAACGAACAACTTTCAGCGTATCGTTGCGTTTCACGAGAACGTCCCGTCGATCGACACGGCGTTTAAACTTCCTAATTGAATATCGGACGCATTTTAAATTACCATCGTAATTAATATAGACGTTTTAGTACGATCCGTACGGGTTGCTTTTTTTTAACGCTCACGGCCTGATACGCCGACAGCTGTACGGAGGCCGCGCAACGAGTGTACGCGCATGCAATTACGTGTACGAGGTTTACGGAAATTTCGAATTTTACGGCTTTCAGATTTCGAAATTTACGACTTGGACTTTTAAAGATTTTGGGAGTTGGAGATTTGGCACATTGAAAATTTGCACATTTGGGAATTCGGGGCGTCGGGGAATTCGGGAAGTCTGGGATTCGTGAGATTTGGCGATTTAGAAATTTGGGAATTTGAGAATTTTGAAATGTACGAATTTGGTATACTATGACTTTGAAACTCCGAAGATTTGGAAATTGTGTAGGCTGGAATTGTAGAAAGTCAGAGATACTACATCCCTAGAGCCCTGTAACCCTATCTTCCTACATACCTAAATCTTCATATCCCTACGTTTGTAGTTAACCGAATAAAATTGATTTAAACGCTAAAGTAACGAGCTAGCAATTTGTTCCCCACTTTTTCTCAAAGAGAAGTTTATTCACTCGCAATAACAGAAAATCTTGCGGATACTGGTGTTAGCCTTCAAGAATTACGTTGCGGTGGCTCGTTAAGAGAAGGAAAACACGGGAGGCGCACCTTGCGCAATGCAACGCGAAACAGGGACACGGTAGTATCCATCAAGGTGTCGGACTTTGGTCTAGGTGTGTGTGTGGGTGGTTGGACTCAGCTGTTGGTACACCTGCTCGAGCACTCGGTAGTGTGAGAGTCGGTGGTTGCGCGAGTACCTTTATATGCACTGTCCACGTCCGAGCCGTGCATTTACATACGCGGTTCGCGCGAACACAATGTAATTGTTACCTCATAATGCGTGTTTCATGGCGGTCCGTGTATCGCGTTCCCCTGACGGCTCACTCAGCTCGAGGATTTCTTCGAACCAAGGAAAAAGTAGGTCTATGCTCGCCTTTGCGAATTTTTCTGCGACGTAATTTGTCGGAACTGCATTTTTTCACCTCCGTGACGGTGCAACATGCACCGATGCAATTGATATGAAAATGAATTGGAACTCTCGTACGTGCTCGTTACAAGCCACGTACACCGGATCTAGATTACTATTAATTACACGTCACCTGAGCTGCGTTTACTTTGCCGTGGGCGTCTAACTCGAGCTACTCGAATCTTTCGACTCTTCGTTTCATTCTTAACGTTTTGTTTCTTTACTGGCAGTATCAATATCGTCTGGTCAATTACTAACTGCATTAACACTTTTAATTCCAATCACAAAACTTTCCGTTTCCAGTATTTGATAGAATGATTATTCATATTTCATAATTCAGATTGATGATCATTAGCACGATGAGCTATGCATCTCGAACTAAAATCAATCATTATTAATATTAACATTCTAGTATTAGATACTCTGATGAAATTCTATCCTCAAAATTCGAACCTGACCATAGACTAATCACTGTGAATTTTCATTGAATTCGAGTTACGAACAGAATATCGCTACCGATATGTTCGAACAATTTCCTACACGAAGAAAAGGAACGTAAATATCGTTGGTAAAAGCTAGATAATGAAATTACCGGGAAACAGGAGCCACTGATAACGGTGTTACTCGTTAACCGACTGAAATACGACTTCCTGTCCGGAAAGTGGCACTCCGGTGCACGATCCTTTTTTCGTTTTTGTATATATCACTGGAAACGCGTATTACTCTTCCGGATTTCGTTTCCACGTTCATCGGGTGTACAGACGTAACGGATATAGCCGACGATAAGAGAACGAAATCCGTGAGCAGGTGGCCGCGGCGCTGTGGCCGACAGGTCAGCGAGGTAAACGCTTTTCAAGACGATTGTATTGCACATGCTCGTTCAACATTTTTACGCGGTTATATGGGTCAAAATTAGCATCCCACGCCGTTAATTGCGCACGGAACACCCGCCTCCTCTTCCGACGACGCCGTGGTACCGTAACACGCGCACCTTACTTGCCTTCACCGGGAATCAAAAGGTGTTACCTGTCGAAAAATACGGGTCAAGGGTCTGCGAGGGTTTAACTCTCGCGTAACTTCAAAATCCTTCACACGGATTTCACGAATTATTCAATTTATCAATTTTCGACGTTTCCGAATGCACGAATTGAATAACTCCCAACTAATCTGAATAATAAGATCGTCTCGTGTCTATGATGCTTACCCCCCCTTAAAGATCCTCAGAGTCGTTAAGGTTGCCACCGAAGGAAAATTGCAGTGGAATAAATAAGAAATTCGTCGAGAAAGGACAATTCCGAACGTCGAAATGTACGATGGCGAACGAAGTGGCGGGCAACGGGTCCGATTGGCCGGGACGTCCGAGCAGACTACATTTCGTAGTATTCGGGAAAAAGGAAGCAGAGAAGCATCGGGCCGAGGATGAAACAACAATCTAATCGCGGCCGCCATTTTGTTTCTGCCTACCGGAGCAGTAGTTGATATATGATCCCATTGGCTACCAAGCTGTTTGGTTCCCAGCTCTGTACTGGACAGCAGGCTCGACCTCAACCTTATGGTGGTTGCTATATAGCCATAAGCCGGACGCTCTTCGGTTGCCCTGGCAATTAAAATTCTTTTCCTCCCGCCATGGTTGCTCCTGCGTCTTCTTCTTCCTCCGTATCTTCGTGATCCTCTTTCACTATGGTCGGTCTGCCTCCAACTTCTTACCTCATCTTCCCTTCACCGTTTCCTCTTCTTTCGCCTCCCAATTCCTTCTTCTGCCGTGTCGTACTCTTCTTCTTTCTCGCGGTGATCTCTCGGTGCGCGGAAGATACGCGTAGCAATTAAAACTGCTCGCTCGCTACGGACGTTTACACGATCCTTAACTGCTGGTAGCGTAGGGGTTAAGGGAACTGACGTGGCCAGCTTAAGTAGCCGGTCAAGGGAAACGGGTAATTATACGAAATGTCGGTGGTTTTCGAGTCGCTCGAGGCTCCCTATCATCGGCCAACGTAGAAGCACCTCGACGATTGCCGCTTCGTTAACGATACGCCGCGCCGCGCCGCGGAAAAATACGCACGATAAATCGGATTAAGATAACGACGTCATTATGCCGCATTAAAATCCTCTCATTTCCTACCTCGCTCAAATTTTATCGTCTTACAACCTTGTTGGTCCTTTATTTTTTATTCGTTAAACAATTGCGCGCCATCGTCCGGTCTTTGATTACCCGCTTAATTGACGCGAATCACGAACTTTCCACAAAGTATGAACGTTTACGATCGCGGGTACCCCGATGGACAACAA
The DNA here is from genome assembly GCA_036983795.1 of Megachile lagopoda. NCBI lineage: Eukaryota > Metazoa > Arthropoda > Insecta > Hymenoptera > Megachilidae > Megachile > Megachile lagopoda. Next base: position 4,627,765 of record CM072795.1, on the reverse strand, counting down.
ATTGCCCTTCGTTTAATCGTGGAACCAATTAACGACCGAGAATCTATCGATTGCATCGATTCTGGAAGGATGAACGCTTCGTCGGCGAAAACGAACCGAGGGATATGTTACAATGACTCTGCTGCTTCGCTCGCGTACACCTTGTTGTCTATCACCTGCCCGCGGTTTTATTCTCTCGAATCTTTGTCAAGATTCGCGGCGGTCGATATTAAACGCGGTTAGAATCCTTTCACTCTCGAGCGGACGGTGAAAAATTATCCGGCGAGTCAAAAGTTACCGCGAACATTACCGCTGCTCGTTACGCGGCCGCGTGAAATCGAGTAAGAAACGAATTTATGGAACGAGACGAATCGAACATGTAGAAAGTTGCCATTCGAAGGTCCATTTCAAATTTTCTAATTTAGAAATTTAGATATTCAAGATCTGGAAATTTGGGAATAAAGGAATCTGAATACTTAAAAAGTTAGAAATATGGAAATCTGAAACTACAGAAGTCAAGTTTGCAAACCTTCAACTTGTACCACATTGTACAATTAATTACCTATAAGCAGCCTGTGCGTGAGAGTCTGGTGTACCGTGACTTACACCAATTGCACGTTACTGGTTTGCATCAATTACCAGGGCTGTTGGCGTTCCAACAAATTTCATACATGCTGCTAATTGACAATAAACGAAAGCAGTTGCGTTCGCATGTCCGAGGATAACCGAACGAGTTTCTCCCTCCTTTAATTATCGGCGTCTATCTACAAGATCGATAGAAGATAAGAGTCGTAAATTCGGGACATTTCAGAAATCGGTAATATCGAGACTCGTACGAGTTTGAGGTTTATCGCTCAACCGTTCAATTGTCACGGGCAACATTTGTACGATGCACGAGCAGGTGAACCCTGGTTATACGACCGCAACATAGCCTTCTTCTCCTTATACAGTTGGTTTATGTTCTCGTCCGTATTCCTCCAATCGTCGCTTACGACGGGAAACGATACGCGATTGATCAATATTTACACCCGTGTCTCCAGTTATACGGCTGAGAGCTTTAACGAGCGAATTACTATGACAACTTATGTCCTTACTTTTTAATTTATCGGGGTTCGCCAAGTTGGCGTAGCGAGGAGCAGGTGGACGCTTTCGACGAAATAAAGCGACGTTTATACCGAATAATTTTTGCTTCGTGCGCTAACTCGCGTGGATACGATTTCAATCAAGTAGAAATGATTTCTGATCGCTGAACTGGAAGATGAAATTTTATCGAATAACTCGACGGTGTTAACTGCAGTTGACCCTATGAATGCTGGTTGTCTTAAAAAGATGAGTGATTATGAACGCTCATTGATATTCATGCACTAATGAATCATGATCGATCGCTCATGATTGTATCAATGTTATGATCTATAGTCCGACACCTGCGAATTGCATTTTTTTACTGTTTCTATACACAAAGTCGCTCGAATGCGGGTAACAAATTACATTCTTGCGAAACACGTGTCACCAGGAAGCTGATGCACTCACCAGGTAAAACCATAGATATGTTCACGAATCCAGATACTGTCAATTATATTTGACTCCATAAAAGTGATAACACCGTAATTGATGACTAAATGAAATAGCAGGTGTATCGCTTTACGAATTACGTTAGCGAAGTCGATTTAACGGGTCCACCAAAAATTGCCCAATGTAAACTCTGCTTAACACGACTGCCAGCAGCTAATTGCCGATACCCATCGCTTCCACGTGGACTCTGCATTCTCGGAATGCTTCAGCGTGCTGATACGCGGCCGATTACGAACGAATAAAATACCTCGACTATCCGTTCTTCGCATTCTCCGGTCATAGCATCGGACAGATGACTACCTACGCTGACAAATTGTCCTCCTCTGTATTTCTTCTTTTTCTCACCCTTACCTTCGATCACATCTTTTACGACCTTGTCTGTGAGGTGTGACAGGGAGATTCGATCGAGTATCGAAACTAGAATCAGAAATTTTTGACGCTCTTCTTTGAAATTGGCGATATAGAGAGTAGGCTCTGGAGTAGGAGTTTTCAAACTTTTGACAAAATTGTCATTTTTGACCTATTTGTCTATTGTACATTACTCTAAAAAAGCCTGTTTGCCACGACACTCGGAAGTTACACGCTGGGGAATTTTCGAATGCTACGGAACTTAGCACGGTAAGTAATCGTACGCTCAGTAGAGGCACTGGAAATTGAAATCCAAATGGCTTAAACGCAGATTGTTCGAGCGTTCGATTAGATAGTAATCGGTACGATTACCATAAGGCTGATACTGGTTCTAAGAGCATAAGGCAGGACACGCGAGTAACCGGACAAAGAGAAGTTACTAATTTCGAGCCGGAGTCTATATTTGGGGTCTCGCGTGTGCGCTTCACCTCTGGCTCTGCTCCTTTTTACTCGTTCTTTTAATATCGTCGCCGGGGCCCGCAGACTCCATAATATGCGAGGTCCGTATATGCGAGACTGGGGGCCCCGGTGCTTGTCGGCCGGCCATAGGATATAGGTACCGGCCTTAACCGTCGCTACGGTCGCTAAAGCTAAGCGTGTATGCATGTTCGGTGCATAAATAAGGAGCACAGCTCGGGAGGCATTAAATCACGCGCGAGGATCGCGTGTGCGCGCTGGAAAGAGAGGACACCAAAGGAAAAGAAGGCCTCTGCTCCTTCGAACGAGGAAAGGCTGAACGAGGAGCGAAAAATCGAGAGACGAGGATCGAGCGAGCACGGAGGGAACAGCACGGAGGAGGATGGACGAAGAATCGAGGAACGAAATGGAGGAGAGGATAAAGAGAGAAGAAGAGAGATGGTTAAAACGGTGCATCCGTGGGCCACTTCTCGGCGTTACGTTCGCGGTTGCGTTCGAGTTTGCATCGAGCGTGCACCCCCGTCGAGCCAATATGCCCCTCGCATCAACGGTTGCCCACCTTCTTGAGTAGTCCAGCGATTATGCTCCGTACACGAGTAAACATATATCGGGGAACGAACTGGCGGGCTCTCGGTTAGCTTGCTTTACAGCCGCCTGTCTATTGCGACCGTTGCAATTAAGTCGTTCTCCTCTAAAACCCCCTTATCTGCCCGCGACATCATCGACATTTTTTTGATCACCGTCTATCTTCTAATCTTGTTTCTCTTGGTCATTATTTTTGTACTGGAACTGTAATGTAGTTGCGCGGTAAGGTAGCGAAGTCGTAACATCTCTTCGAAGATACACTCGTATGCGAATGTTCGGTTTGTAAATTCATTAAACACAGATCACATACGTGAATATTACCATAGTATATTATAAATTCTTTCAGGATTTATTTGTATAATTGTTACAGTTTTAAAAGGAGTAAAACATAATTATACCAAAAAGTTCATTTTTTCTACCCCTTAAAAAAGTCATCCCCAAAGAGGTCATAGAACGTTTTTAACCTAGAAGAATCTCGACCGAAAGAAAATTGGGAAAGAACTAAAGACGAGTCTTGACAAGTAACGCGCGGCAGCCTGTACAACACGTGAAAGAAACGTCTCGTGTCGTGAAGAACAAAAGCGAGAGACTAGAATTTCGATTCGATAACGAGGCAGCGAGCAAGGCGGAAGAAAAAAGAAGGATCCGATGAGGCAGTAAGGCGGTCGTATCCAAAAACGCCTCGCACAATCTATCACGCGCAAAGAGCGCAGCAAGAAGTGAGGTTAGGAATGTTAATGTGGGCAGCGGGAGCAGGCAGCCAGTGCGCATGCGCCACCCCCCGCGGAGCCAATCACCGCCCGAGAAATGGTAGCTGCGCCCGGAGTCAGCTCGTCGGGCACCATAACCTCGGGAAGATGGAAGAAGAATCTTAGGGTGGAACTCGATGTTCTCCCTTTTCCTTCTGTTTCATCGTCCTCCTCGCTCCTTTCCGGTCTCCGTTCCTCTTTTTCTTCCTGCAATCCTCTTTTTATCTTCGTACAACGTACACGGTAGAGAACCTGACTTCGAGAAGTCCGACAAATATCGGAGTGGAGAACGTATCGCCTTTAGCATCGAACAGTACGAGTTAAAAAGGATTGAAAAATGATGTCAAACGGGAGAACAGTTTGTAGCGCTTCTTTTTCTTTGTAGCTGCTTTTCGCACCTTTTAGCGAGGACTTTAATTGCTTCTAAGGTTGGGAATGTTGGGTGGGTACGGAAGTTTGTAGGAAGCTGTAATTCGGATTGTTGATGGGTCAATAAGCTATTGCCACGCGTTAGATTACAGCTCGTTAGACTACTACGCGTTGGGTTACCACTCGTTATTCTACTACCCGTTAGATTACTACACGTTGTGTTATTACCCGTCAGATGACTATGCGTTAGATTGCTACGCGTCAAATTACGGCGCATGACAGTGCCACGCGCCAATATTCTTAGAACTGTCTACGTTTCGTAAATGTGGGTCACAACCCTGTCCACACCATTCTAATATTAAACTGAAAGATTTAAAGTCTAAAATTGAATGAAAGTTGTCAGTGTAGCGAGCGCAAGCCTAATCTAGTATTAAAGAACCGTATCCCATTCGGGTTTAGGGTTACATTCGCGTTCGTGTCTGGCGAACGACTCTTGATTTCCAGCAAGGACACAGGTGATGAAGTAGGAGGAGGAACGAAGGAAAGCCGAGAAGGGCCAGGTAAAGAGTAGCCTAGCACCCCAAGAAGGAGGAACAGGCTGATTGCGTCCGAGCTGTGTAAATCTTGTTGATGGAAATTGTCCGCGGACCTTCAGTTTGTTCGGCGATTACATCCTGCGGAGAACGCGTTCACCGGTAGCCACGGCTCTTTCTTTCTCCTCTTCTTCGGCCGCTATCTCTTTTCCTCTTTCCTCGTTGCGCTATCTCTGTCCAAGAATCTTCTTTCTTCGCGGACGTTCAGATTAATGAGCACACCGCTCGGTACTTTTAATTCCAAAGACCGAGTGCAAATAAGTACCGCCATCCGTCTTGCCCGCCAATTACCACTAAGCAGTTCTTTCTCCGTTCGTCGGAGTATGTTCCTCTCTCTGTCGCTCGTCTTCTGGGTAGTTTTGCGTAGACGTTACAACTTGGTAAGTGCGTCGAAGCAATCGACCGTAGGATGTTCAGGCCGCGATTGAACTTTGAGGATGTTGATGGATTTCTTCGCTGTTTGGCAAGCGGTAGTAGCCAGCGTAATGAAGACGCTGCCGTTCGATCGACTACTATGCAGTTATTCCACTTTAATATAACAATGTTCCACTAACTTAATTATCTCCGATTCGATATAGTTCTTATTCCCAGTTACAGAATATTTGTTACGGTACTTTTATCGGAACGTATATTCATCTTGGTCAAGACAAACGTACATTTCATATTTCATCCCGTATTAATTTGTCTGTTTTATTTTCAATTTAAAGATGGGCTGGTATCTAGTACTAAATTTAAAAGAAATTTCGTAATAAAGCGTATTTGTGATACAACCACCTGAAACCCCAATTATGTTCCAGCATCGGAGCTTTGTCTTCGGAACGTCGCTTTAAAGTACGTAACATCGGAGAAACTTTGACAATAATCTTCGAATGTCTACGACTGAGAGGCTTCTCCCGAGCGATCGAAACGCTTAAACGTTTTGGTATAAAAGTACCTGTACACGGTTTCCAGTGAACCGGTGAATGGTCAGTGATACACGCCAATCATCTCGAAGTCGACGAAGAAATAACACGTTCCACCCACGTACAGGGGCCTGAAACTGTCTAAAACTGAACGAGCTCGGTCGTTCATACGAACGGGGATCCCAAATTAGAGGAATGTCTGATTTACATCTCGAGATATCTCGGATGAAGCTATAAATAATTTCGGTGGTGGAATGTTAATGTGACCCTAGGCTTCGAACGAACCAATGGTCCACCGGACCCCCCGCCAAAACGCAGACGTTCAGTCGACCTTTAAACAGATACTACCTATGGTTGTTCGTCTTTCTTCGCTGGCTGAACGTTTAAAATGACCCGCGTTTCCTGTACCATTCCGTTTACTACGATGTTATTGACGAGCCCCTGATTTATTACTCTCCAACGCTCGACTCTTTAAATTGAAATAAATTCTCATTTTCGAACCATAATAGTTACTTGGGCTTTAATGTTAAAAATCTTTTGCATAAATTAACTTCATTCTCTTGCATAAATTAAATTAAGGAGAATTTGCATTTCCAATTGTCCAAATCCTCGAATATCTAAATCTACAACTCGAAATGTCTACTCGAAAAGCCCAAAGAAAACCTAGAACCCTAGGAAATCTTATCCTTGGAAGCCTTTGCACCTGATTGACGCACACACGATGTTAAATGCGATACATGAGGAGAAATTGGGCGAGTGCGAACGAGGGCAGTTTACCAGGATACCAGTGATCGGAATCCGTTTTCCTCGATTTATTAGTAGAAAGGTGCTAATGATACGGTAGCTTGATTTGCGTATCGATGAGTAATGAGCAGCTATCTTACCACTAAATTTAACGAGTCTGATGGATGAAACGTAACCGGAGTACCAGTGTATTTAGAGGCAAGGTTAATCGAGCGAGGCTATTACTAGCCGGCAGGACACGGGCCATTTCTCTGACTGTCCACCGCGCGGTGGATTTATTATTTATCTCGTGTCCCGGATCGAGTTACTTTCGACGATATTTCTAACGTCAGGATCGATAGGCCTCGTATTCTGTTTCGCTCGGTGTAATTACACCATAGATATGTATCATAGACTAGGTAGAAAGCAGCTACTAGAAACTCAGCCGGGGGATCGCGATTAATTGAGCATCGGGTTAATCGATCCTCGAGCTATCGAGCTCGGAGCCTCGTATATATAAACGCCACTTGTTTCGTTCCTTGTTTAGAGCATGAAAGATTTCAATTTCGAGTATCTTATCCGCATCTGCCGTAAACGTTGCGGCCTCGAATAATTCGCAATATTAATCAAGATCTAATATCTTTGCATCGGAAAAGCAAGATACCAGAAAATAGCCATTAAGTATCCTTGCGAACGAAAAATTATGGGAGGACATGCAAGAGTACTTGTTTCAGGGATCTCTGCAATTCGACAACATACACCTATTAAAATCAAAACAATAAAGTAATCAGGTGACTTAAACTCGACCCGTTTGCAAACACAAAACGCATTTTCGAGAGCCCATGTTTTCTCGCAGCAGTACAAGTTGAAATCAGACAGCCGTACCTTGGAGTTTCTCGAGCAAAGAGCATCAGAAGGTAACGCGTTATACAATGGAACAATCTCCGACTTGATTTTGCGTTAGGTGAACGAGATTGGCAGTCCGCGTAGCTTGGCTGGCAGGCAGGATAGGATAGGGCAGAGTAGGGCCAGGGTACATTGTTGTACGTACGTGTAGGTACAGTAGCAGTTCGGTGGCGATGTGATCCTGTCGGAGACAGGACTACGTTGCCGCCCCCACGATTACAGACGACGAGAATGAGGACGAGGATGGGGGCCATCCCCGAACGTCTCTGCCTCTGACAGCTCGACCCTCCCTCTGACCCCTAACCCCCGTCTCGATTTCTCTGCTCCTGTCTCAGTCGATCGGTTTATATCTCCTACTAGCTACTGTCTTTACCTATTTCACCGGCATCCGTTACCGGAGGCAACGGGATTCTTCGCCAGAATCGGACGTTGCCATAACGCGATCGTACACTTTTACTTTTATTTTAAATGCATTTGGGTAGTATCGCAAGAATCTTATAATTCAGAACTCCAGATGTATTGAAACGAATCTTGAAAATCTTTAACAGGTTTGACAAACAGCGAAAGAGTAAGAATGTTAGTTCGTGGTTGAACCACTTTCCCTACCATTTATCGTTATTTCAACAACTGGAAATGAGTGCTCTTGTACCCCCGTGAGCCGGGAGCTAATTATTCGAGGAAAGGGCATCAGGCTTCGTTGTCCCAAGGATGTTCAAGAAGAATCCCAAGGCGCAAGACGGTGGAGGCGGTCGAAAAAGACGACAAGCGGAGGGAAACACGTACAAATCGAAGTCGAGGGACCGTCTGGACGGTCTCTAGCGTAATTTCTACATCGATCATTGGCGAAACGGGCAGTGCAAAATCGTCGGCGCTGTTTAAACGTCCACGCGCTGCTCGCCGGGCAAAAACGGTGGTCGCCGACGAGCGGCACACCAGCGGCCACGGAATACTTTATTCATTTGTCGGGGGATCGGACGTAGCAATGTTTTAGCGGTAGTGTATAGAGATGCCAATAAATATGTCGTCGGCGGCATGCAATATGTATGCCAGCGTCTGCCAATCCGCGGATAACTCGCGACGGTCCCAATTCTTCTCCTCGGCTGCCCGTCAGTTACCTATAGGAGCTTCTCTGTCCGTTCTTCCAGGTCTTCTTCAGCCCGTTGTTCTTCCGTCTGGTCTCGGTCGGGCGGGCAAAAACGGGGCCGAGAGCTGCGCGCGACCGGCCCCGTCGACGTATTGAGACGAAATGCGTCGGCTCGCCACGACGATGATCGATACCATGACTCGCCGAGCGGATCCGGTGGTCGAGCGGCCGATCGATCGACGGATCCTCCCGTTATCTCGTGTTCTTTCACGTGTGTCGATCGACTTCTGCGATGTCCTTACACGCGTCGAACGGCAGTCCCGCAAACGGGGCATGAATAAGCTCGAGGACAATTCGAATCAAAAATTGAATCTGGACCTAGATGTTGGGATTAAGAACGATACAACAAATGTACCGTACACTTATACTTCAAGTAGTTGCAACGAGAGTTAATACCTCGAGAAAGTTGCGATTTTGGTGTTGACCTAGAAGAAAGAGAAGAAAGAGTGCTTGAAAGCACGTCGAGGATCCCCATGAAGGAATTCGTCGACCGAGGCAAAAGTTTACAGTGTTCAAGGAGAAATTGTACCGTTTCAACGAATCGGAGGACAAGAAAGGAGAAAGTAACGTTTAAATAATCGAGGAGACAGCGATCGCGCACAACGAAGGGACTTTAGTCCTTTTTGCAGCGTGTTGAGGAGACGAGGCGCATCGGGTGGTCGCCGATCGCGACGGATAGACGTCTGAACGGTCGGCAAAACATCCTCCGATCGAACGTATTAACGATCTCATCAATAAAGCTTTCCTCCGTGTGCTGGCAGAGCCAAAGAGGAGTCGATGAGCAGGGGACCTGTAGCGGCGGCCAGAGGAGCCCAGGAAGCAAGAAAAATCGCCAATTTGTTGAATGCACCGGCCATAATTCTGATAGAAAAACTTTGCTACTTTTTTGCATTTTCTCTCTGCCTGGAACATGGAGAACGTTCAGGGCAAATGTCCGACGAATACCCTTTTCGGTGATCCTGCACGGTGGACATGCGCTTCAGAGGAACGTAGGGTTTCGTAAGCTACGGAGATGTGACGGATGTTGGCTTCTTTTTAGACTCCTTAAAGTTAGGCTTCGGTAGATTTCTTTGGACGTAGATTCTCTTTTTATCTTGTCTTCTTACGCTCTTCCTGAAATATCCGTAGGCTCCTTTCTCTAATTTCTCTCTGAATCTATAATAGGAATTTTAGGATCTTAGGATCTTGATACTTCAGAACTTTGGACCTTTGGTATGTTAGTCCTTCAAAATACCACAAGTTTAAAATCTTATAAGTGTTCGAGATTTTTAGATACGGTAACATCACGACTGTGGATGAAAGTTTAAAAGCCTGTAAGTTGCGGGATTCCGTAAGTTCCAAAACCGTGAGGGAAATGTTAGAAAGCTCCTCCTACCGCGTTTGCCAACCAATGGAATGGCACATCGCACCCAGGTGTGCATCGACGTTGCTATTTTTCACCTTTCAACCAGTCGATGCGCACCTTGTACCCTTTGGATATTTATTGCCTCGCGCGCTAATTGCGTCGTGCATGATTTTTGCAACGGATTGTTTCGCAAGCGCGTTCCAGGCAGTAGTTTAATTAGGAACATCGTGGACGGACGGACGTTAGCGTCGGCTGGATGGTTAGCGTTAATCGGGAACGAGCTATTACATTCGCGAGGCTCGTAATTAATTTAGTTGGTACGGCGGTGGAACGTCGAAGCGACGCTAAGGTAAACGATGGAACCGGGAAAACACGGACTAGAACTATTTAAGTCCGAGCGAACGAACAGCTCTCCTCGAGCCGGTTGCTTAATTGACGCTAGGCAGATGCATACTTGCTTTTACCGTGTTTGTAACCATATCAATTCGAGTCGGCCGGTTACACAAACAAACCACACGTATTTCGGGATGTTGACTCAGCCCGAAAAAATACTCGCCGCAGAAACGCTCGTTCTCCATCGGTCGAGGCACACCTACGGGATTCGTGATCGAGGAACCTCGGCACCGCTCTGTCGATCCTCGAACAATATGCCCTTTTTTTGCCACGCGATCGATCGACTAGCACACTGCCGAATAATAAACTCCTCCGAATTCGCTTTTCAATTAGGTGCACCCTCTCTTCGACGTGTTCTACCGTATCTTCGATACGCTTTGTCAGAGAACTGCAATTATCTCCGTCCTTATATATTCTTATTTCTAATTACGTAATTATAATGATTATTCACTTGTCCACAGGAAGTGTATACTAACAGTCCAACTAAATAATAAATATTGGAATACGTTTTAAATACAATACTCTCTTATCGCAACGATACATTGTTCAAATTGAACGTTTTGCAAAAAATACCGTCGAGTTAAAATGAAATGAAATCGAATGTAAAGTTTGACTTGAATTTGCTTTACCAGCCTACAAAAGTTAATAAAAATCATAATATTCGTTCGCCAAGTTTCCAAAGGGGAATCCTGAATATTAACCGTAACTATAAACTAACTGATAAACTAAGAACCGTACTCGTTTGTTCGTCGCTTAATGGTCATAAGCGACCCCGTTCGATAACGACCCGATATCCGTACATAATAATATATGGTATTATTGCGAGGTTGGGGGAATCGAGCGGGCGTTTTCGCCTCGATTCGCATCCGCACGTGCGCGCGATTCGAGCGCAGATTTCCGGTAGACTGTTATAACCCAGCACGATCGACCGAGAGAAAAAAGGGACTGAATAAAGAAACGGTGCTCTGGCGTGACCGTATATCACCAACAGGCTCGTAATAATATCTAGTCGCTTCCGATTGTGCGTTCACCGCGATCGTAAACGTTGCAACGCGGCTTCTTTTATGAAAATGCAATCTGAAACTTTCTGCATCCCTTTTTTGGAAATATGGACATTTGGAGATTTGGGAATTTAGAATTTGGAGATTTAGAATTTGGGAATTTGGGGATTAGGAGTTTGAAAACTTGGGACTTGGGGTATTTAGAAATCGGAAGATTTGAGGATTTGTGACACCGTGTAACAAGTACCATTAAAAATTTTCCCGCTAATCTACAATATTTGGCTGCAACTGTGTCAAAGACCTAGTATCTTGTCTCCAAGTATCCAACAGGACACTGAAAGAAGATCTAGAAGCGTGCAGGCACGAGTTGTTCCCGCATCGGAACATTCAGCGAACTATAACTACACGGGACAGAAGAGTAGAGGGTGAGAAAGGGAGAAACACGATACAGGGAGAGTACGAAGACTATGATTTACACTGTTACCGCGTTGGTTCCTGCGATACCCTTTGTCCTTGGACGATGAATTCGCGCCTCGACGTGGCCGTACGCACCACTCGTGGAAAACGGGGGACGAACGAACGAGGAATCGCGTGATTGTTTGCATTATTTATGACGATCTCGTCTCACCGATGTACATCCGATATTACTCTCTCTGCGTCTCTTTTTGAATTACTCGGTCGCGTTAATAAAACGAGAAAGTTGATGGAGGGAAAACGTATGGGAAAGCGGAATCTCTGCTCGTTTTGCTCTTTAACTCATTCTAGTAATATTAGAATTTTTGAAACAGCAATTTTTCCGTAATTAATATTCTAGCAGAATAATGGGGAATAATCTTTTCTCGTTATTCTACCATTGAATTCTTTAAACAACGTAATGAGGAATTAACATCCCCTATGTCGTCACATATGAAAATTCAGTATGAAGTATACACTAAAATATCTAAAATAATCATACTGAGAACTTAACTACGAAAATTCAGTATGAAGACCAAAATGTCCCACATGTAGCTCACAAATACGAAAGAACAAATCACCTTCGGTATGCAGGTCATGTTAAAAGTCCGGTATACGGAGTGCACGTAAAAAGAAAGTTGTAAAAATAGTTGCAGTAAAGACAGTGAACTAGGAACAAATTGTCCATTATTTTATACGATTCCAGATATTATTTATCGCTAAGAAGGTTGGTAGGGTTGCATGATATTCGATACCGGGGAGTATTTCGTGACGGGAGCGGTCGGGAATCGCGAGTTACGAGTAACAGGTATATTCGTATCGTTGTACGCGCTACCTGGATATTTTGATACCGTGTCGTGCACCGATGAAAAGTGGTAAGCTAATGCTCGTTATCGGGTATGCCGTTCCTAAAGCAAAAGGTTTATCGACTAGCTCTCGCCACGGTGAGAACTGTGCAATTATGGAATCCTTCGTTCAACGAGATCCGTGGCCGGACTAAAATACGACGAATCGTAAACTCTCGCCGTTTATATTACTTGCCGAAGCCTCGCGGCGATCTACGGCGCGATGGCAAAAGGACAATCCACTTTCGAATTAATCCACGGCCGATACCTTCCGTAAAGGGCCGATATAAACGTTCTTGTCTACGCGACGTCGGAAAAATGACGGTAAAAGTGAAATGCGACGGACGATCAAAGCTGGTATTCGAAGGGGGCTTATTCTCCAAGGATCGGGGAAAAGTATCATGTACAAGATTCTTCGGGACTATTCGTGACAGAGATCTTAGATTTGTGTACATTGTGCAGAAGATGCTTTATCGCGAAATGTGTCTTTTTAGCCGAGCCATGAAAAATAACGTCCCTCGTACATAAAGCGAAATTAGCTGTATAAATTAATATTAAGCGCTTGTAAAAAATAATCGAGGGTCTTAACTATCAATTTTAACGCAGTGTATTTTATGTTGAAGCAAAAATCGTCAGGAGAATGACACGAGAATTTACCGCTCCACGTCTCATTCGAATTCGTGTAATAACATCGTTCCAACTATTTGCACTTTTTCATTTTACTACATAAACGAGTAGAACAATTTTCACACTTTATAACGATATATTGTGTACATGAATACAGTTGACACTTTGATTGGTGTTTCATTTGCTTTGAAGCGTGACTTTCTATAAGTTCGATGCACATTGCATTCGTACACGACTTTGATATATTATGTAATTTTCTTTTTAATTATTAATTTTCTTCCAGTGTCGTTGACACAGTGCAAATACATTTCCCGATTGAAAACTACACTACTTCAACCGAAGTACAGTAGAAGTACCATTGTTACTTAAATAATTTGTTCCCAATATAAACGCTGAAGTGAACGAAAATAGATACAAAATTAGAATATCGTACGACAGTTCGTAAGGTGGACACGAATCTGAGGAGTGCATAATCGATTGTACTTCCTCACGAGTAATCGAGAAGGAAGTCGTGCACGAAACACGCGAGCGACCCACCGCGTCCGATGATCGTATATATAGGGTGGAGAAATGGGGAATGAACGTGTCAGAAGCAGCCCCCGGGGTCTAATTATGAGTTTGCACAGAGGGTTGGTTAGTCGACTTTGCCGCGTTACGAAGAACCCCATTGACTCATTGACCGAAATATCTTCATTGACTGCCACATGTGCATTAATTATTTCATCGAATCACACTGTTCTGTTACTGGACATTTGCGTAAAAATATTTCCATTCATTTTTCAAATCACTACGATAAATTGAAACCAATCGTGAAATTTACAATTACGAATTATTTATGGAAAGGTACTTGAAGCGATAATCGTTCGAATATTGCTACAAGAGTCCTGAGAGAATATTGAAAATGTGGCTGCGATTAAAGCCAAATATGTATTTTTGTATATTCTGAATTTATCAGTTGCAGTAAAACAGGTACTTGGCTACAATTGGTATAACGATCGCATCGGTTGCCCAAAATTACCTAGAAAATAAACCTGCTGAATTTGTGAAGTACATCTTATTGTGGGTGCATAGTAGTAATTTTATTAAAATGAATTCAGAGACGGTAGAGATCATCGAACGGGACGGTTCCATGGGAATTCGAACATCGTTAAGCTCTCGTTGCAGCGGGCAAATAAAAGATGCGCACGGCGCGGCCGAACGGAAAGAGAGAAAAAGGAAGGACGGAGGGGTCACGAGTCGACGGAAAGTTCGGCCGAGCAATATCTCGCGGCGTGGACGGACAAAAAGGGACACAATGCCGAGGGCAGGATCGATTCTCCTCGGTCGAGAGGATCACGAACGAAGAGGACGAGACGGTGAGGTTGGCGTTGCGCGGAAAGGAGCGGGCCACATTGTTGCTGAAACGATGCTCGGCGACGGGCTACGGGAAACAACGAGCCACTGGTCGCCTAAGAAGCGTAATTAATCACTTTTTCTTGCGTAAGGAACGCCGTTGTCGGGCAGAAAACAGTCGAGAATCCTCCGCGAAACGAGATTCCCAGATCCCGTCGCGAGATCGCATGGAACTTTATGTAAATCGAGGAAGATCGAGGAACGCGTTAACGCGGAAAAACCGAAACGATTGTTTATCTGGAAGATGGATATGCGCGGTGTACACGACACGTGAGTGTGTACACTATTTCGCTAACTACTGGAAAACGTGCAAGGATGTTTTGTACGAGCGTTGTTTGCTTTGATGGAGTATCTAATAAAACATCTGAATGTTTGTTTTGATTACCGTTTACGAAGATATCCACGGAGATATGCAATTTTATTTTACTCGTCTCGACATCGTCGAAGTTTATGATCAGTAAACAGAATGTACTGTCCAGATGTGCAAGTTCCGTGCGTCACCGACCTTTTGGATGGAAAAAGTGAACTCTTCAACAGCTACTTCATCTACCCATCGCTATTCTGAATCATGCTCTAGTACTTCGATGTTTGATCTCTAGAAATATAATAATCTGGAAATGACATAGATTTACTATGATACCCTCTTCAGTCCACAATTCTTATTAATTTGTCTGTCATACGAAGTTCTATATGTAACAAATTAGTTAATATGATAATTGCATGCTGGTATCAGGTTTGAATTCATCAGGGACGTATCCACTATCGGTTATCAATGTGCTCGGTCCAGTTAGAGCGAAACCACCTGTGCCAATGGTAGTGGAAGGAGATCGTCGAGGCAGATGAGACGGAGAATATCGAGGTAACCAAGCAACCAAGGAACCAGGCAGGCAGCCGGTTTGGAAGGCAGGCGCGGACATGTGGGCCGCGAGAGTGACGGATGGCCACATCGCATTTCGCGGCTCCATATCTCCCCGATTTCGCGGGTGTAATTCCCGTAAAGTCGTTTCGGAGGCCTGTTTCGTAGCCAGTGTATAGTCGCCGCGCATAACCGCGTGGCCTTCCTTCATCGTTCACTCGCTCGAATCTCTTTCCCCTCTCTTCGTTTCTCTCTCTCTCCCCTTCTTGCTCACTGCTGTTTCAACCTCTTCGCGGTCCGTCTATTTTCTTTTCCCTTGATTTCTGTCCGTGGTCGCTGGTTTTTTATTTGCCTGGCGTGCATACCATTAGCCGCCGAACGTTAACAGCCTCGACGACCTCTAGCTTCGTCGGTAATTACCGGATCATAGCCGAAAAGCTCGGAGAACGGGCCTCGTTCGCGATCAACCTCTCCCGTTCGTCGTGGGAACGCGGGACACGCTAATGCGCAACGTTCCCTTGGGACCTCTTTCGCTTTGCGATCCTCCGGTCAGTAGGTCTCCTTCAATGCAATGTGCTTTCGTTAGTAATGACAATTTTCGAACTTCTTTGAGACTTAAAGCTTCGACGTGATTCGATCTGAAGCCATAAAGTGTCGAACTTTCAACGCTACAAAATTTCAAGGACTCAAAGTTCCGAAATCTTCTGATGCCTCAAGATCTTGAAATTCCAGAATCTCTAGATAGATTTAAGTGTAGATAGATATCCTTATCGATAACCTTCGTGTTAAATATATTAGGTTCTCGTGTAATTATTTCGGACCGTCAGCTGATGAGAGACATTAGACAATAGACGAATTAAGGACGAATCACTCTTCAGCTTCTGAATCAGACAGTATATGTATTGTTCATTATTTTCATTGAAACGAAGATAAAGTTCCTTTAACGCTAATTACTTGCAAAATCATATTCGATCATGTTTGTAATTGCCGAACAGGACACGGTGCAGCTCGATTTCTCCTTCGTCGAGTCACAGGAGGCGATGAATGTTCGAGCAACTTGTTAGCACGATGCGATCAAGCGGGGAATGCAAAGTAGCTGAAGGATAGCGAGGCTTTTCGACATTGTACTCGATCAAGAAGCACGAGGACAGCCATCGTAGCTGTTTAATTCGATCGAGCGTGTACCGACTCGTCGATGAACGATACGGTAAATCAATACGAATCGTCGCGACTCGACGACCAAGAAGGAGGAGGAGGACACGTTCGAGGCCGCGATCGCACTTAGCGAGCTTTTGATTTATGAAGCGACGACGTTTTAAACGAATGTCCCGCGTACGGATCGTAACGCGATCTGGCCACACAGCACGCGTGTTCCCGCGCGGTATCGCGCTCGTAATATCTCTTTTACGTCGTGTAAGGCCCGAAATGAATATAAAGTCTTTGTCGCTCTAAATTTATACGGTGATAATAAAATTAGCGAAGCTCGACCGCGGTTGCGACTCTGGCCAAGCATGTTTCATGCGCCACAAAACTGACCTCTCTTCCTCTCTCTCTCTCTCCCCCGATAATAAACGTCCGTGGTCGCGGCACGCTTTTGCGTTTGCGAAGAAGATCATAGATACGATTCAACGGGGTCCTGTTTACTCGTGCCGGGACGCAAACAGCCCCGCGGCGTGATCCCGTGAATTCCACGGGACTCGGTCGCGCCGTTGCGAGACCACTGTTTCAGCAAAAACTCATTAAGACGACCCCTGCGGAGCGTTCCTAGACAAAACTGTGACGATCGTTGGATGATGATCCTGATCCCGGCAGACAGGCTGGAGCCTTCCTTGCCACAAATTCCTGGAAGACCGCTCCACCGACTCCGCCTACCTGGACAGGTGCGCGGTTTCTGGCCTAGGGCAACAGAACAACCAGGCTGGCTTCGGGTGTCAGGAGCGTATCCCTTGAGTTATTGCATTTCTCGAGTTCCAACGTGCTGGACGCCTAATGATTTCTTTTTTATTTCTTTCTCTCGGAAGAGAGAGAGATCGTCAACGCTCGTTTCTGGGGCTAACCCGCGTAAAACTGTTTCCAGCTGGATCTCACCGTGCGAACCGCTTCACCTTTGCACCTTCTGTCCTTTGTCAAATACCCCCACTCCCTGCCTTTTCGTACCGAACCGATCCTATCGTATGTACGAAAATATCTTCGAGTCAATCTAACAGACTTACCAGATAGCTTTCTATTATCGTGATCACCGGTTAAGCTACGCTCAACCATGAATCACGAACTCGCGTTCGTTTCGGCTCGCTACCTGTACCGTACTTTTCGTCCGGACGAGATCGTATGAGAAAGTGAAACTTTGGAAATCGCTGCTCGCGTCGACTGAATCGACTCGAAAACGCGAACCTTTTAACTGGGATGACATGTAAGACATTCGGTATTCCAATGTTTCGTTACGACTTTTAGATTATACGGACAATTCGAATGTTACGATTAGTCAGATGTCGATGGATCAATATCCAATAACGATACAACAGAAACGATTTCGAAAGAGCAACTCGGAGCCTCTCGAAATCGCCATCCGTTCTGGCCGTGCCGATGAAAAATGTCTGTTGGTCTAATGATAAACGAGCGCGAACTCATAAACGACCGAATGATACACTCGAGAGCTCATTGTCCGAGTAAGTTTTCAGGTGGTTCCCGGCCATTGTGGGAGCCGGTTCGCATTGTTGTTACGACGCCGCTAGATGAAACGCTCGAAAATCTTTCGTGGTCCGAGCAAAAAAAGAAAAGAAAGGGAGGCTACGCGTTGGACAATGCGATTTCGTTACAGAATCTTGGAAACGGTGGTCAGATACCGAGGTTCTCGCTCCTTCGAATGACAATGGACCGAAATGGATACAGACACTGTCCGATTTTTGTCTTTAACAGCCAATTTGTTAGCTTTCCTTATGCTTCACGCTTTAAAAGTCAGTTTGGTTTCTTGTTCGTTTCTCACGATCGAAAGAGAAAGGAGAGAGAAATTATAGACATAAGAAAGTAACATTCATCGAACATAAGGTGCAATTGACCGCAGTACACATTAATAAACCGTGGACGAAGTTATGATAGCGTTGAGATTTATAAATATGAATATAATTGTTTGACACACCTGGTGTGTCGTGCAATTCGTCTACGAAATGATCAACGCACCAGGTGTTTTGGAAATAAATTTCACTAACGTATAAAAATTAAACATCAGTGTACCTTCGACATAATCCTAACTCACTCTGTGACATACAAATTTTTAGTAAGTAGTAAAATACAGAGAAGAAGATAAGGTTGTTCGTCAGCCGCATAGATCACTGCACAACGGATACGCGTGAAAAACGAGCCGAAATAAATACTTTCGTCGATGATCGGGCAACCGTGTCGTAAACCGGCAGCAGGGTGGAATATATCTATGTATATTCGGAAGTAGAAGGCGCGATGGCACCCCAAGCCTCCCTTCCAAGCCCTTAACGTCCTTCCCTTCCTGCGGTGGTCGTCATTGTTTCATTGTGTTATAAACGCATTGCGTGTGCTTAGTGCGTGAGCGAGGGTGTATCGATTGCCCCGCCCCCTGCTGCGTAGCCATGACGACACACCCTATCCTATCTAACCCCTAGCCTAACCTCCAACTTCTACGTTTCACCCCTACGCTCACCCTCCGCCTAGCGTCGCCGAGCTTTCTCTTTCGCGCTGCTTCATCCAGCCCCTGTCATCCCCGAAATACCCTGAGCACGTCCTCGAGGTGACACTGTCCAAGGAAACCCCTGTCATCGGCCCAGGAACAAGCGACCCGTCATGACCTTCTCGTGTCGTAACCTGTCATCTTTCTTGGCCACAAGGAAAACTACCTCCGTAGTACCGATTATCAATATTCCCAAATTTCTAATTTTCTGAATTTCAAATCCCCAAACTGTAAAGTTTCCTCGTTCTAAATATCTAAATTCCCAAATCTCCATATACCCTATTAACAAATTGCTAGATCCACAAATTTCCAGATTCCCAGATTTCTAAATTACCAAATTCTCAGCGCTCATATTTGATAAAAGAGAAATCGTAGAAGGTGTTCTCGAGCTTTTTACAAAGACGATCGTGTTACGATCGAGAAGATGCTAGGTTCAATAAATAATGTTGCGTAGCTGGTGAGGAATTGCCAGCAATTTTGATGCCATCAGGAGGCTAACATTCAGAAACGATCACCGAGAAGCTTGATGTCGCGCGTCTAAAGATGACAAACTACGCGGAACATCCTACCGACCGAAGACAATAGGTCAAGCCTGCAAGAAGACTCGTGTTGCCGGAGTGACGGAGTAACCGATCTGTCCCAGCGGGTATGCCTCGCCGTAATCGACTCTGCACAATCCTACCACGATATTAATTACCGGAAGCTTCGTATTCACGCGTGACTAGGACAATTTCTCCCAATCACTTTACCTGATCTGCTATCTCGGAACGATCTTGTTAGATGCGGATCAAGATACTAAGATTTCCTAAGATTTCCATTTATACCCAAGCGTATTACAACCATTGTCGCGACTTCATCCAGTTTATACAGTTATTGGTCATCAGTATCCGTAGTTGGTCACGCGTTATATGGCCGAGTGTTACGTGTTTTATGACCAAGCACTATTTCATCGCGTATTGCATAGCCAGTCCTGTCGAATCGCGTCAAATCGAATTACGTCGAATTATATCGTATTATTCTCTCTCGAACACCTGATCGCGGACGAGGAAAAAATTTCCATGGACCACCCACGGTGACGCGCTCCAAATGTTTTCCGATTCGTTCGTTGGCCAAGTGCAATCGCGGCGAATCGATTCGTCGAAAGGCAAGGTCGTATTTGCATACGTCGATCTGCAGAAAGGATCGTTATTTCGAAGCCACGCGAAGGACTCGCGATACAATATTCATAAGCGATCCTGTATCGTTCGCACGATCGCTGTTCCCCGATTGTTTTCCACGCGCACGCCTTCCTTTCGACGAGGATGCAGTCTGTGGCCGCGTAGACAAAGAAGGGAAGAGAGACCCTAAAAGGACGAGAAGCGTCGGTATGGGACGAAACGGCCGGCCCAGTGCTTTACACACGTAAGGAAAGGATCGATATATCGGTATACGGGCGGAGGAATGATAAATGGCCGTGTCGAGAGATGCGCGGATAACATAATGAGACGTATTGTGCCGGTGAGGGACCCACGAGGACCCGGAGTTAGCTCTCGAGAGACCTTCTTCTGGGTCCCGGCCAAATTTCGCCCAGCCACCGAGCGTTTTAACCTCGGACTTTCCGGGAATGCCACTTTTCGGGGATGGATTTTCCGACGTAAGAATATCGCTTCCGCGAAACCTCCACGTTCTCCCTTTTCACACGCCACGCACGCTGCCCGAGGATTTTCGAGCGGATCGAGGGTGAAACTCAATAGGGACGCTTTTATTTGCCGACGATCTTTGTTTTTTGTAAACTGATCGCTCGAGTATCTTACGTTTCACCCGGTTTATACTCTTGAATTAGCGTTACGCGTATCGATAAAATAATTTTCCGACAGAACTTTCAACGGCTCTTACGGGACGTTAATGGATGGAAAACGAAGGGAAAGATCTCGTTCGCGGGTAACTGGTACAAGGATCAAAACACACGGTTCGCACCACTTATTATTCATGAATCGGCCGCTAATGTGTCTGGCTTGCAGTGCCTGCGAAAACTCGTGCGCTCACGCACACATTCGCTCGCGAGCTTACACGCACGTGGGTGGCGCGTATGTAGCTAAGAGCGCAAATGAGATAGCCGGTAGAGAACGATACGTCCGACAGGCTATCTACCGATGTGTATATGGGAACGAAAAATCATCCATCACGTTCGAGGCTATCCAGAACTGGCAGTGCTGGACGGACGATGTTTTAGGCATCGGTTCTCTATGGACTCCCGTCATAAAATTGATGAGCGTCTTTGACTAATTTATTACGCCGAAAAAACCGCACGAAATTCATAATGATCGCGGGCTCCGTTGCCGGGACGCGATATTTTGCTTTTATACCCTTGCTTTCGAAATCTCTGATGCCCTTTTGTACTACTAACAATCCACGCCCAGTCTTCTACTCTCTTCGAATCACCCTTTCAGGTCTCGAGCCACTTTCGGCTCAGGTTCAAGATTCACGGATGTACTTTTGTTTTACAAATGTATTCGATTAGATGAGTGTAGGAATTCTGGCTTTCTGCAATTTACGAACTTTTTGATTTTCGATGTGAAGCGATAAAAATGCGAGGAACGGCTATTCGTCCCGGAACACCGTAAATATTTTGCCTGAATCCTGCGGATCATCGAATTAGAGTCGTCCCCCAGTGCCCGTACGGCCACGCGTAATATCCGACAAGTCGGAGTGGTGGCCCGATGCGTGTTTACAACGGAATTCAAAAGGCTCGTCCGACGGCAGAGCTTAATTAATAAACTCGCGATCTTATCGGGCGCAGCAAGACACACATCCTCCCTACCGTAGCATCTCCGTCTCACGGTGTGCGTACTCGTTCGCGTCTCGCGCGCTTCATCTGCCTCTCCTTCTCTCGCTACTTGGCCAAAGGTGGCGCGCGAATTTTTGAATCGGCCCAAGGGAGCGCTCGCGAGCGTGAAAAATGACGCAATTTTCGCGGCACGCCTCCCATAGCGAACCTGAATCTCTTGTATAAAGCTGCCTATTAGGCATATCCACCCTTTCTCCGACTGTACGAGACGCTGTACCGAACTTACGCGAATGTAACGGGTGATTCCACTCGAAACACCCGACATCGTTTTTCTTATCGTTTATTCTCCATTCGACTATCTACCATAGAGAGATTGCAACTGCTCAATTTTCTATATGTGTACAATTTTCATTGTTATACCTCACCTAGTCTAATGTAACCTAAAACACAACCTGACATAACCTTAACTTAACCTAACATAATATCCTTAGATAAGCTCTTATAAATTCATAAATTTGAAGCTGTTGTAATATCTAGAAGTTTTTGAGAAAATAATTAATACTTGACTGTCAAGCGGTTCAATATTAGATATTTCATGAAGCTACATGATATTTGAAATAATCACCTGTTCATTTGTATAAATAAACGAGTTTCCTTAAGATTGTCTCGTTACTTGAACGAAATAATTTTGCATCTCACTTCTTAATTACATCGATAATTGATAACAGCTTTAACAATTTGTAACGATCGCGGAGAAGTCGTTATGATTCAACACGGTTATTTTAAATGGGAAGGACAAGAGGAAGAGACACGGTAATACGAATTATTTTATCCTGAAAGATCGAACTCCGCCTTCGGACGGTCAATCCAGCGATTCTTTCCGGGTCGAGCGCAATTTTTCATCCTGTCAACGTTTCCTTCTCCGGTACGAAATTCAATTACGCTATCAGTCGTGAATGGAACCGGACAATCACCCCGTATACTGGTACAGGTATGTAGGTGCGAGGAACGCGGGCCCTGTGCCGCACAACAGAACTTTATGAAAGAGACAGATGGAGGCGAGGGTGTGCGTTCGAACATCTGCCCGTGATGTACCCCCTTGATGTCGATCAATTACACCAAACTTGTATGGAAACCATGTACATACGCATTGCGGATGCCGGACAATTCCGCGTTATCTAATGTTATCATCGAATCTAGCCTCGACATAACTAATATTTAACGCGGTGTCTGGCTTAAATTCAACGTTATTCGTTCAACTTAATCGACCAATTAATTAGACAATAAACACTAACACGAAATGAGTGGCACTGATAGACAATGAGTGACACTGATAGTGAAACTGATTAAGTTAAACAAGCATTAGATTAGGAAGTTTATTTTTAACACGTTAACTGCCAACTGCTAGTCAACTCTTACATGATAGAATAGCTAAAGGAAGAAACTGTTGCGGACACTTGCATGGAATTAAAATTATACGAAGTAGGAAGAGGAAAACTTGATTTAAGAAGTGGAATAATTGTATGCTAACTGATTGCAATTGTAGCTTGACCATTTTCACTGCGACATTTATTATAAGTATTAATAATCCGCATTATCGTGTGTCGTACTAGACGCGGCTATTTCTACTGAAACGCGTGACGTAGCGGTCCCTCCCGAGTCGGATGCAACGTACTCAAATAATTAACGACAGGAAATGGTAACAAATTCCGAATTAGTTATAATTACACCACTAATAAAAAGGTAGCGATCTAAACTTACTTTCAAACATAATCTATTTGTCTTCTTACTAATTAAAGTATCAGACTGTCTCCATACCCGTTTTTACCGCAGCATTTAACTAGATGAACTTAACTAGATCTCGCCCATTACGAGTTCTAAAAATACTACCCAGACTTCGAGGAGAACGTCGCAAAAACAAACCGCGAGACAACGTGAAACAACGGGTATTCTAACGATGAAGCATTCTCGAGGAATCGACGTACCTACGTATTTCCGAGGCTTCGTTAAATGGGCGTAAAAGAAAAAACTTGTCGCGACCGAGTGGAATCGAGGTTCCATAAAAAGACCCCGGGTACCTCTCTGGGGGCCCTCGGACGATCTAACCAGCCGAACGATCGAGGAATCGCGCGGATCTACCGCGAGAGGCTCCACCTAACAGTGGATCGTCTACCCAGGGTAGGATTCTTGCCTCTCATCCGATTGGTCGACACGTGGCCCGCCATTGTTTCATTCACGCCTGTTGCACGTTTCTCGTTTATCTCGTTCAGGCTACCTCTGGCTGGCTCCAACGAAACGCTGCTGCTCCGTTTGCCACACGCTCTCTTCGTCGATCGTTTCTTCGCCGGCTATATAAATGGCAACGGGATCGACGTTGACGGTAATGCCGGTTGTGAATCATTGCCCCGTTAACCTGACTCGCGTCGCCGTAAAAAAACAAAGATAACCCACCAAATTTAAATACCGCGGCCAGTTTTATGAGCTCCTCGTTAACCAAACCCCCATGTACCCACCGTCGAAATATTGCTTTTCATTTCTTTACGGACAAATATCGATTATGATTCGTCGTGACGTCGTCTATCACATCCTCTCGAACTGACGCGCTTGTGAGTGGACGAGTTGTGAATAGAACGCATTTGCTTATCGACTAGAGAATCTGTTGTTCGAAATTTTAATATCTCATCGTCTCAATGATCCAACATTCTAAGAACCCCAAGTTTCAACGTCTCAAAGTTTCAACACTCCAAAGTATAAAACTTTCAGAGCTCCAAAATTGCTGAATCTCGAAGGGCCAAGATCTCAAAGTCACAAAATCACAAAAATTCCAAAGTCCCGAATCCCTACTCCCACATTCTCTGACGAGACCACAGTCCTAGCTACTATAATAATTACCGATACGTGTGGACTTGCAGGAAGTCCATCATACGAGAGTTCATGTCCCTGAACGAGCCAGAAAAGAGTGAAAACGCGTCGGACGGTTCGCGTGACGCTAACGAGGGTCAGCCAGAAGGAGAAGACGTCTATCATCCGGAAAGAGAATTCCAGAAAGAGGGCAGACAGTGAGAAACAGATAGAGGCGGCAAGAAAATAAAGAAATCCTTGTAATCCTGGAAAGCTAAGCCGACAAGGAGCAGGATGATCCTGACGGTGTACACGAGGAAGGTTCCTCTCGAACAAACGGCGCGAAGTCAAGCCGAACCACTCGAGCGAACTGAGCACGCGGTACATAAAGGACCAACAATGCAGGACGATACACAGCTGGCTTGTAAAACACAGAGATCCTGTGAAGATACAAGAATAGCCTGGCTACCGCATACCTTGGGGTGGTCCCGTCCAGACATCGTGTTTTTCACCAAACAACGATTTCTATGGACAGTGAGGTTGAACTTGTGGGTCGATTCCCACGCAAGTTTAATTACGAACAAAGAGGAAAATAAATAGCGTGTATACTGTTGCGAAAGATCTAACCAAAGATAACTAGTCCGATCTAAATATCGTCCGTCACAAATATTGATCACAGGAAAATTTATTGCAAAGAGGAGAACTTGTTAGATATAGTTACTAATATTTATATTAATTTTCAATGCGAGAGTAATAGTAGTGTCCGAGAATTCACAGGAAGAAAAATTTGAGACGTTGCACAGTCACTGTGGTTATTCTAGTGGAAAACTAGAAGGGATCCTTTGGCTGGGCGACAAAGTCGTCGCGTATCCCAGAACCCTGTGGTGTTGCGCTTAATCCGCAGAAGCAACAAACAACGATCTCGAGGATAGTCCCGAGAAGAAAACTCGGATGATCGGTTACTTGGCTCGAAAGGGCTTTTCACGGCTGCCGGGCTCGAGCTAATCCAAAAGCGAATAATACGAAATCGCTTGCAAGCCGTCGAATCAAGATGGAACGAGTCGCGGTAATACCGATGGCACTAATCTTCTTAGAAAGGTTTGCCAAAACTCGGTGTTGCTTAACAGGTTCCTTCTTAGCTCCCCTTTCACGATCCCACGTTCAGGCCTACTTCCTTTACTCAGGATACTTCACTGAAGAGGAATTGTCGACTTCCAATAATTAAGAAATACTCTGTATACTATGCGTTTGCAGATATTTTAAGCTCTCAACAATTCAATCAGGATCTTTAACGGATGGCGATGAAAAGTGTCAGTTTTTCTTTCGATGGATAGCTTTGATGAATGATAGATGATTGAGTCGACGGCAACAAGGTTAACTGGTTTTTACAACGTCGTCTTTGATATTGGTATGCGGAGGCAGATAACATTTCTTTCGTACGAATATTACGTTTAGATGTGTTTAAGGAGCTTCAAATTTCTCATTTCCAGGTTTCTTTTAAATACCACTTACGATTACTTTATAAAGATTTTCTATAAGTTGTACTTTTTAAAATCGAATATATTAGGATATGAAAACTAAAAGAATTCGAAAGGTTCGAAGAATTTCTGACTTTTCCTAAGAGTAAAACCGAACCCTTTGTGGAATACCTGTCATCGAGAAAGAAATGCGCGGTAAAAAGTCCGAAGGGATGAAGGGAGTCGAGAATGGGGAGAGAACACGGAGACAGAGGTCCTGATCCTAACATTCTAGCGTCCATCGCAGGACTATAATTTGGTCGTCGAAGGAACCACGCCCACGCGTATATGTTACCCTGCTATCGAGATCTCCTGGTCCCGATAAAACTTGTCACTTTGTCGGTGTACGTACGAGCATCAGGAAGCATGGAATAGCAAAGATGAGAGGATAAGGATCGTGACCGGGAAAGTAGGAGGACCTATAGACGGAACGGCACCCGGATTCGACCCCTATGGACCACCATTTACACTCTAAATCGAATCGCATTCCTTCGTATACCTGATTCTTCGGTTAATTTTTCAAACAATACCTGGCTTCCAATTCATTTATAAGTATGTTATGATTAATATTCAACCTGTAATGTCTCAGTGAAATTGTCATTTAAAGATGAAGAAAGATTACAAAGATTAAGAAAGAATATGAATTTGATTGGGTTACAAGTACACATTCGAGGAATTTTCACGTTAAAGATGTTTAAGCAATGAAAAACATTGAGAACATTTATACTTGGTACATTGTTTACTATATTTGCTGATGACTTTGGCAGAAAGACACAATTAAAAGACCAATGACCGCGTGAAAAGCTAATCAGCTGCAACTAGGCCCTGTTTCTTACGGGGTTTGGTCATGACAGAAAGAACTGGCGCTCTTGACACGCGTTACATTCGTGTAACCGGGATATCAACCTGTCAAAGGATGTTGCTGGGTGTGAGACAGGCTACACACGCACGTACACACAGTTACATCGCATAATATACCAGGTGACCCTCTTCAGAGCGAACCACGCCTAGTTAGCCACTATTGTACGAGAAGGGACTTTATGAACTGGAAACGAACGATCGCGTCCGTGACAACTTGATCGTTATAGGAGCTCGGTAAATTCCAGTTTTTCGGGGAAAAACGCGGTACCGTGTCCACACGCGTCGCGGCCACTTATTTATAAGCGTGAAAGGAGACACGGGATATATATGGGAACGCGCGCCCCTTCTAGAAAAATCCGGGTAAACACGCGTAATCCACCGGGACCCGTGCTTCCAAAGCACGGGTTTCTTAATCCCGATTTCACGGAATCGTATATATCCGTACCCCATAAATTTCAATGACCCCCTTAGAACGCAGTTACCCGTTGAATATACGAGATTTTTAGTGTTTTATTCGGGAACCGGTTGACAAACCCATTTATCACCGATGATATTGTCACCAATGTTGAATTACCTATCTGTATTCTCATTTTTACTAACAGGAAAATTTCACGGTCACGCTAAGAAATAGATTAACGATCACAAAGTTTTATTAATCATAGTTTGGATTAATACCGAAGAAATCAACCCCGAAGGGACGTTTAAGAACAAAGAAAAGTTACATCGATCGAGGGGTGGTTTGAATAATACTTGAAAGTTACATCGACTCGCGCAGAGTTAAGGCGCAATAATCGTTAGTCGCGAGTCGAGGATAGTTTCAATCTCCACGAAATCTAATATACGACATTCTATCCGATTATATGCACGATGTAATCCCGCGTGTCAAGCGGCGTGATTAAGTACGGAATATTCGGCGATGACCCGGCGCGATTTTAATTCATTCTCCTCTGCCACGTGCTCCTGAAATCCCTTTTCCCTTCTCACGCACTGACAGAAAATCGTCGAATTATACCGCGTCGAGGACGGCGATTCTGCGTTTCTGATTTTTAACCGGGACGTAACTCCGTGCTTTGTCCCCGAGTCCTAAACAAATAGAATCGATAAACCGCGAGTAAATACGCGTCGAAACCCGCAACGATCGTTTAACGACAGAAACCATTTAGCAGCACGTGCACGTGTTTGGCCGATCGTATTGGATTAACCGGATCGTAACCGGGTCAAATATTTGCCTGGAATCCCCCTTTTCTGAGCATCGACTCCCGAATTTCAGAAGTTTACCCTCGAACATGTTAAACGGGGTAAAGAAAGAAAGAGGAAAACACCCTGTGCGCGTTAAAATTTAATCAAACGTTAAATCATTATTTCATGGCGTTATGATTCGAGTGGTTAGCTAAGCAGCACGTGCTGCCGAACGCTGGCGTCATTGCGGTCGCGTTAATATCGAAAGTATGACCCAGGGTGCACGATAAATGAACAGGGTGAGAAGGGTGAACATCCATAAACCGGCTTCGTTTTTAATTAAATTGCGAATGATCGAACGCTTAGAGGTTCGAGTACTTTGCGATTAGAATCTGTTTTCTTTTGCAATTTCAACGGACCTAAGTACTGACCAGATATTACGGTAAATGTACACTAGCGACCAACTGTTCAGAGATTATTCTCTTATTGAGGTAGGTATTTTAACAAATGTTATCACATATCGCTGTCTTTAAAGTACAGTCTTACTTCCTAACTTACAGAATAGTAGAAAATGAGAGCATCGAAATTTTCTATATTCGTCTGCGAAGATTTAACATCTCTCTGTATGTGTTAAATGATTTATCTGTACTTTGCAGACTTGGATCTATCACAGACGTATGTACAGCCCGGTAACCAGCTGAGTAAGACCGCTCCCGTTATAACAGGTGACAGATCCACGTGGTAGTTCGTAAGTCACCCACATATGGGCACTCGAAGCGTTAAAAGCTTCCGTATATAAGAAGGTACGACGGCCCGGTAACGATAAACAACGACTCGAATCGCTTAATTGCCCCAGCTAGAAGTTTCTTTGCGCTCGATCCCGAAGAAACAGCTAAACAACGTCGTTAATCGTCTAGAAACAGCTAACGTTATCTCGCGTAATTGCCAGTTCCTCGCTGCGTCCCAGAAGCGGGGAAAAAAGTTGGTGGAAACGTTGAAAATACAGCCGTATCTTGTGGTCCTTTTAACCGAGGAAAACAGGAGAAAAAGGGAACGATAAGTTTTCGTGTCCGAGCAATAACGCGATAGCATTGGAGGCGGGGCAGCGTGAAAGTATCCGCAGGGCACCCCGCCCATTAAACACGAACCTGCCGAGGAAAAGAGGTAACGAATCCCGCAGGATCCTCGTTGATCTTTCTACGTAAATCTTCCACGGGGATAGAGGAATCCGATACACGACCATAAATCGACGCTTGGTTTACTTTTCTCTAATTATTCCCTCGTAATTCAACGCCGAACGAGCTCCAGCGTTTCTTTAAACGACCCCGGACACGCCGAATCGATGCTGTGTTTCATTTCGCTTCGCGCGATAAATGAGTTCGTTCGATGGCTCAAGATTTATCGAATTCACGGCTGCGAGATTTTCTCGTTCCTCTTCCTACCGTACATTTTCTAGACAAATTCGTACAAAACGGTGTCGTTTGTAAACCGTCAAATAACCTCGCAGAGTATCAAGACCATTGACCCGTTGTTTTACACATAATCCTACGCTATTTGCGGCGTTGGTTATTCGCAAACGATGACAAAGAGACTCCCGGGAGTTAAATTTATTTCCGCTGGACAAAGAAGAAAACTGTCCGTCAAAATCATGGACAACCGAGGCGTAAAACGAGAGCGAGTCCGTAACAGATATCGCGTAATTAATCACGGGACCGTACGACGCACGCCAACATCCTTAAATAATCGTGGGTCGATCGAGGGAGGATCGAAGATCGGTCGGGATCAGATGCAAATCAGATTCATTAGCGTTAAGCCAGAGACGAAGAGGGTGGCAGAGGGCGGAGTCGAGCTAGGTCCCTTCGACGTAAACACTGGCGGCACTGCGTCAACCTTTGCCCCCACGGTTTCCCGAGGGTTGTTATTGCGCGCGGTTACGACGAACCCCCGGTGACATTCGTCTCTTTCCTGAATACCCCTCTCCTCACACTTTTCTTTCATCCCCTTTTTTGATCAGTTCCATCGTACGGAAAGAATTAATATCCGCGAGCTACCTCCACTTAATCGATATGTTACGTGTTTGCAACGATGAAGGTTATAATTAAGTCCCATGAAATCAAATTGGATGCTTATATCAATGAAATTATGTCGCCTAAAACGACAATTGTTGGTATGTCATATCAACGTGTGAGCCCAATGTAGTTGAACATCGAAATATATAACATATACATATACACATATAGGAATACGTATGATAGCTATGATAGCTCTCAAGGATTAACATATTATACTCGTATTGCAATATAAATGATATAAGTGTAGCAAAAGTTGCTATGAAAGGATCATTGCACCCCAAAAATGACCAAAATCGATTATCACACCAAGGAGAACACGCAGACCAGCAAACATTCTCTTAGGGTAAGTTGCGAATACTCCGGGGATTACAGGGATTACCAGGAAACTGGAATCACTTTCGACCATCCGGTAGATAGATACTTAAACGTGTTTCATGTCGAGTTACCCCATAATCGCTCGGTCTTTAAGCGACCGTTATCACGCTTACTCTACCCAGGCAAGCCTTAAAAATTAATCCACTTTCCATGTACTAATCATTAATTCGCACCGATAAGTCTTTCAACGTTATTTCAATTTTAACGACATATCAAAAGTACTATATCCGATCTCAAACAATTTGCATCGTCTCTTAAAAAATAATAGGTTCAAACGATTATACTGGTGGATTAAAAGGAATAATCCGTAATTTCCGGGCTTACAGAAACGCGTATTAACACGGTATACAGAGTGGGCAGATTTTTGTCGCTCCCTAAACGACCGCGTCAATTACGCGAGAAACAGGCAGGTAATGAAAGCGGCTGCGCGGAAAACCAGTCGAAAACAAACTCTGAAAGGATCCCGGCAACCCCTAATCAAGTCCCGTTTAATAAAACGCCAGGGTCCCCTTCCCCCGTCGTGGACCCGGCTAATCTGACTTTGATTAAACTTTTAGCGACACCTAAAAGCGTGCCGCCCGATAGAAAGCGGCTGGTTACACGCTTACGTGGCAAAAGGACAAGCTTCTACCTCCGTGTAAGTCGATTTTTATTACGTTACGGTGCATACATTAGCCGGGCATCGGTTGAGACACGCGGTAATGGGCTTATCGACGCCATGGGATTACCGTAATAAAGCTACGGAGACGCGGAACCGCGCTTAAACGACGCGACGCCGTGTCGCGAATTTCGCGGGAAATAGCAGCTGCTTTACGAAACCTTAACCAATATTTTTGATACGTCAGATAAGTACACGAATACTGGGTCACTGAAGATCCAATCTTAAGTACTATATCCTATGTAATATTTGAGTGGCACTGTAATAACATAATGCTATAAAATGTTGTTATTACTGTCACACATATTTCAATGCATTCGATCGATACTCATTGTACGGTCACGCGAAGCAATACTCTGTACTCGGTATCGTCATGTATTGTACTACCAAGTATTATATTGCCACTCGTTACATGATCAAAATAGGATTGATAATATACTGTAATTAAAATTCTGCACAAATCTTTGCGAAGATCCTGCAGGTGATCCAAATAGAATTGCATCTCAGCGCTCTATTCGTGCGATCGTAGTTGAAGAATATTAATCTACAATTTACGTCTTGAATACGAACATTGTTCTCAACGCGAACACATTCCGTAATTGTATGTTTTTATGACTACTGTATACACTACTTATCACGCAATAATACAAATTATTACTCGACAAATTGCTTTCATGATCACACTAACGATTTGCAAAACTAACGAGTATTCTACGCGCCTTTTGAACACGATAACGTTTGCAGCGCCACGACGGCGTAGTTCCTCATTTGTACATGCTGTACCCTCTAACGACGAATTCAGAGACTAATTTCTTTCGTTTGCTCACTAAATTTGAATCGACCTGAAGTCAGGAAGTCCCCTGTATTATCTTCAGTAGTACAAGGATTCTTGTATAGTCATTTAATTTGTATATTCTTCTTAAACGACGTATGATTATGCACGAATAACGTATCTAAGTCTAAGTCTAAGCTATAGTTGTTTCTACTAGCATTCGTTTCTACGCGTACTGAAAAGCTTTAGTAATGTCTTTTGTCGTCGCTAGATGGAAACAATGCTATTTCTAAAGAGCGCGTTTATATCAAAAGTAACATGCAATAACTTCACCAATTAACATAACTTACTTTAACTGCTAGAAAATCAGTACGAAAATCAGAATGATTCGCGTAATTGGTAAATATGATTTAAATGGGGAACATTGAAAGTTCGCGATTTGAAAAGTCGTTCTATCAGCTTTGAATAAGGTAGCTTTATTTTGTTAAAAATATTACTGACATTATCAATTAACAGCGGAGTAACGAGTAATCGGAAAACGATGAGATACTTTCTTTTATACATCGTGATCGTTGAATATTTCCGGCGGTGTTGTCTCTCTTCGTAATTTACAAAAAAAACCATTCTCGTTTTTTCTTTTCTTCGCGTTAAAATATACATGTCTATATGCACGTGTGTCTCTCGTGTGTGTGTAGAGATGTGTATATAAGTATGTGCCTGTGTGAATCGTGAAAGGTGGCTGCGATTGAAATGCGACGAGATCATTGAATCACTTTATTGTCACACGCCATGTCTGGCATCGGGGGTATCTTTTATCAGATATATTATACTGGATACAGTCACTAACGCTTTATATTAATCGTTCCGCGTAGATCCCGCCATGAACTCCTCGAATCGTTAGCAGTGCTTCCCTTGCAACTTCTTACCGACTGGTTCGTTCCAGCGGATATATACAGAACTACTTTTAAAAACGGTTTCGCGTCAAGGATCCGCATCGATCCTGGACATATTTCCAGAAGGAAAAAAGAAATTAAGAAAAAATCGGAGGAGTTCTCGGTCGAGTTCTGTTTATTTTTTTTTTTTTTTCACGGAACGTCGTCTAATCGTACTGTTTAAATTCTTTTCGCCATTGTATTTCTTCATTTGTTCTTCATTTTGTTAACGAAAAAGACGCAATTTTTTCTCGTGTCAACCCATACGCTCTCGCCCGCACTCCTTCCCCTTCCGTATTTGCAAAATAAATCCGGACGTTTGTCGCGTGGCGTAAATTAGAAACCGTGTGTGTAATCGTCGAGCGCATAGAACGGAACGATGCATCCCCGACGGTCAGTGTCCATGTGATCTTACGATCGATGCGCGCGCCGATATCTTCGCGCCCAATCCGCGCGGGAACCGCGTGAACCAATCACGTCGCGGTCACGTGACCGAGGGCTTGTCCAATCGGAAAAGACTACGAGGATTCCTGAGTTTCGTCCAAACGATCGTACGTTCGATTTACGTAGTTTTGTGCGCGGTTCTTCGTAATTTGGTGAACAAAAATGCGAAAAAAAGGTGACGAATTGAAGACAGGCAATCGATCGTGGCCGTTCGACGCAAGATTACAGGAACACTTAACTCTACACATCGTTTGGAATCGCGACTACGAAGTTTCAAGTAAGTAATGAATTTTCATTGTAAAGAAATCGTTGACAGTTCCCTCAGTTTGTTTGTTCTCTCTCTCTCTCTCTTACTCGCTAAATTCTCGCACTCGTTCTATCTCGCACACCCTATATCGTAATCGTAAACCTAAATTGGCTCTCTAAATTTGACAAAAGTGGTACCCCTTGGCTCTCGAAGTTTTTTTTCTTTGCATCCCGTGCAGATTTGTATTATCAGTTACTTTTTCTATGTTCTTTTCATACTCGGTTTTTGTTTGACGTTAGTAATCCCCCTTCCCCCTACCCCTCTTTCTCCTCCTTTCACCCGTGTGTTTATACGACTCGATATTATATTATTTGTTCGAAAGTTTCTTGTTTCCCTCCAACCGTTTCTTCGTCTTCGTTTAAGTTAATTAATAAGTATATAGGTACAAAGTCCGATATTAATTTGTTGGTTTTCGTAGTTAATACTATTCGTATGTATATGTATATATATATACGTGATTCACGATGCGTGTTCGATCCTAAGATTGAGCATGCCTATGTACAAATGGGCATGGCAAGAGTGTGAAAATTAAACGAACATCACCTTGGTTTTCTTCGCCTTATTATTTCTAACGAGATTCAATACTTTTTGCTGTACATTCGGGAACTTATATAAGAATTTCAATTCGTAAAAGAATATGCTACTTCGTATTATACATTTACTGAGGATTATGGATCTTCACTGGGTGAAATAAGTAAAAATAATATTGGTATGAATTATGTGGATATTCGAGGTACATGTAGCGAATGCGTTAATACATGATTCAATTCGATACGATTCAATTTAAAGTATAGTTCGAAAAGCTAAACTTGTTTGTAGCGTGGCATGTTACAATTAAAATTATTCAAAATACGACATTAAACTTTTCACTCGTTACATTACGAAATACAGTACACAATACAGAACACGTAAAATTTTATTTGTCAAAAAAAATTGCGAAGAAAATCAAGGCAGAAATTAGATTGAAACCACTAAAGAAAGTAAAAAGAATTTAGTCCTGTCTATCACTCGTTTGCATCCTGTTCACCGGTTTTTCAATTTTCGTCCCATTCGTGTTTTCGATTTTCCAAGAAACTTCTAAACGAGAATTCGTCGTTAATCTCCGGATTACATCGTCGATATAAGTATAAAAAACAAACCCGTTTCTCCCATTATTTTTTCATTTTTTTTCATTTTTCTTTTCGTTTGGAATTTCATAGAACCGGCTACTAAAGTCCTACATTTTGTATAGGGTATGCAGTATTTTATATCGTAAGCGTTAGTAGTTCGCGACTATAAGACCTTTGTGGAATTCTTTCGCAAAATTTTATAACTATTATCGAATTATACAACACTTAATATTAAATTAAAAGAATATTTTAAGATATTTAATTGTAGTTAAAAATTTAATTTCACACAAGGTTTTAAACGGATAATAAAACGGATCGAAATGAAATATTTTATAAAGCGATAAAACTTCACGAGGAGTCTTATAGCAGCGTGTAACCGGCATACAAACTGAACGTGTTACATAATTCGTAGTCTTTTCTTCGTCGGAGTTTATCGAGAGCGTTATCCACTAATACAGAGTTTACTCGTGTGGTTAATTACGTAGTCATTGTCCCAAGTGTCTACTAAGATCATGCACTTGCAAAATGTTTACTTAGAAATCGCGTTTTACGCCATAGATCCTTCGTTTGCTCGCTCGTAAGTTTACACATTCTCTACGTCGTATCTTTGGCTCGTATTTGTTCCTGAGTAAAAAAGAACTAAACTTCCTTTTCAATCTTAGCACCTTATAAACGCGACAAGACAACCTTTCTTTTTTTAAATTTATGTCGATCGAATTACACCGCGAAATACTTCTTTTCATTTTATATGCCGTTTAAAATTTTCACTTGGACTATCGCAGTTCGAGTTTGTCGAATTTAACAAGTTTGCAAAATTTGAGATCTCTGCAAGTTTAGAGATGTAAAAAAATAGATCATCGAATGTTGGAATGGATCCAAGGAGTACCTTACAGAGAGCAGCAAACGAGGAATAAACTTCGCGATGAAATATAAATAATTCAAATTTTGTGTCCTCAAATCATGTCTGACTTATTTCTGAAATTTAATATGTAGTATGTAGACACCAATTCGAAATGTCGATAAAACGAGTATCGATAGAAAGGATCGGCAATGATCTTAGAGTAACCTATTCAGGTTATCACATATGAAGTTTAAATTCGATTCACCTTTGACCGTATGTACATGTTGCAAGCACAATCTAAAAAGAAACAAAGAAGTCACGTTCGTCGATCAGGTATTTAATGCTAGACAATCTATGTACACGTGCATGCTCATCGGAATTGTGTTCACAAGTGACCCAGACAAATGCACGGACAGAGATCGAACACATAACATGAGAATTAAGAGAGATATATAAAATCGATTGTGAGGTACGCTGCTTTTCTCGCCTCACGAGAACAAGCGTCGTTATTCGCTTCGTTATATTATTATTATTATTTTTTTTTATCATTTTTATTTTCGTATATATTCACCGGCAGCGTCCGCGGGCACGATTTATCCGCGGCACGTTGCCTCGTACGCGATTTATTGTGGGCGGTTCGTTCTCAGTAAATATTCACGTTAAAAAAACGAGCTTCCTTTAAAGTATCGAGTGCAAGTCGACAAAGAGAATAAAGTCCTAAATGGTACGACATGGCTTTGTGTCCCCCGTACGCGTAAACACCTGAATCGTGAGGTTCCGACAATCAAATAAAACTAACAGAATCACAATATTATGACAGTCGATATAGTTTTAGCATTCGCTTTTCTCTCGTTCTCCCTTACACACGCACACACACGTACAAGCGCCCTCCCATGCAAAATAGTTGAAGATGGCTACTTTTTTTAACGTTCAACAACAATTCGCTAATTCACGATATTCCCGTCTCGTTGCCAAGTTGCCGACCCTCGATCCTGCACGATCGAATTGGCCTAACTAGCTCGGGACCAGGCTAACCTGGTCCCACAAGATTAACTGGTCGAACCAGTGGGATATCTCCTATTGCAAATTTACAGATTTAATTGCCAATTACCTGAAATTTCCCCGGTTCAATTCTGAAGTTTCTAGATTTCCAAATTTCCAAGTTGTCGAATTCCAAACCTCCAAATTTTCGGGTTGAAATTTCCGAATCCCCAGATGTCCTAATTTCCAAATTGACAAAAGCTACTTGGTCGTATCTGGTATGGGTCGTTACGGTAAAGCTAGGGGACCCTAAACGAAACTCCCGATTACACCAATAGTCTGTTTTCGTCGCGTGATTAAAAATCGATAGAAGACCGGAAGCGTCGGGCAATCAAGCAACGAAGACGCGACGTTCAAGGCAATTGTTCGTCATTTAAACAGCTGCGCGCATACGTATCGCGAATTCATATATATATATATATCATTGTTATAGTATTTACAATAAATAATAATAATATATATATCGCTCTGACGATGATATTTCTTGGCTAAAAACTTTGACAACGAGTTCGTAGTTTTGTTCTTTGTTCCTGTATTGTTTGGTTGGTTTTTGGTGCGACCGTAATTTTTAATAATTTTCATTGTAAATCGTCACTGGGCGATTCTTTTTAACACTTGGAGCGTCCTAAATTATGTACAAACGTTTTGCAAATGTTCGTCGCGAAATACGCGTGGCTATATTTATATGTATATGTATTTAAATTGCGTTTCTTTTTTTAAGTCGTTCGCGTGACGTATCCACAGTGTTCGTCACGTATGAACAATTTCATCACTTCACTGTTTCTCCTTCTTTTCCCGTTTCACTTCGACTTGATCTAGTCACCACTGTACGGCACTTCCTTTCTCACTGAACACCACGTTGCAATTCCTGTCGAACTCGTAGCGAGTACCTCCGCATCGGTTTCACTGTAATTAACATTCAGAGAAAAGGTACAGATCAGTTGCGACGATCGCGTTGCTTTTGCTGGTAATATACATAGAAGCGTTATAAGTAAGAGGAACAATGAGAAGTAGATCAATCTGGAATTACGGTTCGTTATGTACACAAGAAACAAGAATTCGAATGGGAATTCGGGTGAACTTTTGGAATTTGGTTCGATGGTGTGGGATCCTTGTTGCATTTAGTAATATTTAGAAGAAAGGTTAGGCAAACTGCACACTCATTTTAATATCCTTTTAGTATGATGTAGAACTCGAAAAAATAATCGATATTTCTTCTTTTCGTTATCCACTTTGAAGGAGTCTTAATGACCCCAACGTTGTCTCCACCCCTTCATAGTGAATCAATGTTAATAAGAAAGAAGAAGTTAAATATTTCTGATGGTACTACATTACGCTAAAACGGTATAAAAACGTGTACCATTTTTGTAACATTCCTTGTTAGAAGAAACATTGAAGAGAACAGAGGACTCCGAATACGGCAGAAACTTACCTGTATTTTTTTCTTAAACTAAAAGAACAAAAACAAGAAAAAGATCAACATACGTCATTAAATTGATATGATTGGGATGAAATCGTTGAAAGAGGTAGCGAAAGGGTGCAGTGCTGTGCAAAGTTTCAGATTAACAAGGTAACACGTATCCAAGCGGTATTAGAAGAGTGTCTACGGAAACCTGTGTTCAAAATTAAGAAAATAACATCGAGATTACGAGGTGACAGGGAATCATCGTATTAAATCCACACGAAACACCGGATCTAAAGGTTATAGTACAATTAACCCTTTTGCTCCAGTGAATTTCGAAGCACGATATTATTTTTATTTCGAAAGGAATTAGCTTGACATGTTCTTGGGAGCAAAAGGGTTTATCTTGAAAAGACCAGAATTGCTTTGTCGACATTTCTATTTAATCAGAAAGAGAATCATTAGCCGACCATCTTTTCAAGATTAATAAACAGATAAAAGTGGCAACGAAGTTTCGATTTACGATGAATCGTCGCTTCGTAACCAAAGAGGTTTACCAGCAGAAAAGAAAATTTGCAAAGGAAGCACACGACCGATTGGGTATAAACTTAGCTCAATAATCAGTAGCCCAAAAGTAACGAAGCTGGGAAATTTGGGAATTTGGGAATTGAAATTATGTTTGGGTT
Source organism: Megachile lagopoda (assembly GCA_036983795.1). Taxonomy (NCBI): domain Eukaryota; kingdom Metazoa; phylum Arthropoda; class Insecta; order Hymenoptera; family Megachilidae; genus Megachile; species Megachile lagopoda. The sequence goes on along the minus strand of CM072795.1, from coordinate 4,589,005 downwards.
AATACTAGACTACCATTAGGCCATAAACTTTAGACGTGAATTTTCTCTTATCTCGAAGAGTTGCACGCTATAATTTCAGAGAATTGTTTTCAATATTCTGTAGAATTGCGCGGAATTTCGATTAAATCCCAAAGGTCGTGCACTCCTCTAGATAAAAGGCAAGAGGATAACTTCAATGTAAAAGACATAAGGGGAGCTTGTAACAACACACCTTCGTAGATTTCACGTGGACACCTCCAAATAACAAGCTTAAACTTATAAGCATAAATGTATATTGAGTTCCAATCTTGGCATGATAATTGTACGAAGGGACTACTGCAAGGTATCCACGTGAAGTCGTTCGAATCAATTATTTAGGAACGATGCGTTGATCTCAGTGCGTACCTAAAACTATCTGGCGCTCCGGATACATGGCTGCTATCTCTACATCTAGTCTACATACAGACTAGCGGTTCGTCTGATATGCCGTACATGATATGTGATACGTGGTGTTTCTAGAAAACACATGTCCTCTCGTACGACCTTTCACACTATCCCATTCTCGCGGTCACCTTGCAAATAAAACACACTTTTCTCGTTTGGTTCAGCAACACGAACGCACTTGCCCAAATATAGCCACGCAAACTCTCCTCTACGATCGACGTCACGTTCATCGAATCAACTGACATTACCGTATTCAGAGCCGATCGATCGTTCACCGATCGATCTTTCTCGAACGTTGAACAGTGTTATCATAGGAGGATAATGGAACGGACATGAACCACGATAAACTTCCACGGAAAATTTCTGTCTCTAACGATCAAACTTACGATTAACTTTGTCTTAACGATTCTAGAGAGTCTTGGCATTGTGTCTTGAACGTTCGCGAACAGCTACCGTGAGACTCTGGTCGGAGAAAACTATAGATACTCGTAAACGCGCTCAAATATATATTTATATACTTTTTTTTCCATCGGGAGTTAAAGTTAAAACGTTGCACTACGTTTCGTTAAGTGTAAAGAGGAAGGATCGGAGTTTAGATTTTAAAGGACTCTAAGGACGTGGCCGAGGATCGACGGGACAAAGCTAAGGATGGAGGTCCACTGACCAGGGATATGTTGCCGAACAGCTTGTACCACCCGAACACCATCTCATTGAGGTTCAGTTCGTCCAACACGATCTGCGCGATGCCCATGAACACTTTTTTCCCCTCTAATCGGCCGTAATCACCCCATACTGTCACCTGAAATCGACCATGGAATCAACACAAATTATTTCCACGCAGCTAAGAATTTTGTGAAATACGTACCTGCAGTATGCAACCCCGACAGTTCTCTCTGAAGGATAACGATTGCTGGTAAAATGGGTCCAACGTCTTCCTTGCCGCGTCCGTTTTCGCTTTTGCGATACATTTCTTGCCGTTCACCAGGTAAACTTTCACGTAGGAAGCTGAACAGTACAAACGGTGCAAGTTAGCGATATTTCTCTCATTAAGTATTGCATTTATAAACAAGTTAGTAATTTAGCATGCTCGTTACTGTCTTTGAACTCTTGGACTTCAGGATTTTGTTTGGGACTTTGGAACTTTAGGATGTTAAGGATGTATTGGAACTTCGAGATCAGATCCTATCATAGTACAAACTGATACAGCATATTGTAAAACGAACCTGGAATCGCTTTACTGCCCTGTTTTGGCTTAAGGTCTTTGGCACGTATGACCTCCACTTCAAGGTATCCCTTCTTCTGAGTCAACGACAACTGAATCCCTCCCAAACAACGAGCACCCAGTGCCTGTCTTCCCACAACTTGTCCAGGACCCAGATCTTCAATGAAGTCTCTCAACTGGCCAGTTTCGCCTGTCATTCGTAGACTGGGAGACCAACTGCAGTTTTCAAAATGAAACGTTTAGTGTGCTAGGAAAAATCCGTGGTGTGTCAGGTAGAGGAGAAGGCAGGGCGGGAGAAATAAAACGAAAATAAAAAGAACGGATAAAAATTAGGACTAATTTGAAGCTTAAATCGTCAGTATTTTCTTCGATTGGTCGCTTTCGTCGTTACAGGACTGTAACGGAATTGAAAGAAACAATGGTCGGGATTAAATAAATAATTGACAAGAGATCGTTTCGCAGGAGCGAGGGACGATTCTCGTAAGCCTTCGACGGAAGTGCGGAAGGAGAGAGCACACCTCATTCAATTTTAGACAAGAAGAACTCACGCTGCGAGTGTAGTGTCAGTGTAGCGAGTAAATATAATATTTATATAATATAGTGTAGAGAGAAAATTTTATAATAAGGTTGGAAACGTAGCAGGCTGTTGGTGCATGCTAACCATTCTATGCTCAAGTTTCATGTCAAGTACCTTTCAACAATAATCACTTCTGTCTTTTCCTATTAAACGTTGCTACATGTTCCAAGGTTTGTTAGCATCTTGATTATTGTTGAATCGATCAACGTCTCTATGGCTACTCATGCTTTATTCGTTAGTAATCGAGAATACGATTAAAAAATATCGCTTTGAAACTTACATTGATTACCTTCTGGCATACCTTCGTCACTCTATTATATTACGCTGATTAATGTCCTTGAAAGGTAGCTAAATCGTGTAGGATGAAATAGTTTAGGATAATGTTATTGTACGATTAACATATGGATCCTCGATTTCCTTCGAAGCCTTCGCGATGTCTTCGTGGAAGAAATTTACATTAAGATACAGGGACTGGACCATCAAGAGTTGGACAATCATTAAATAGAATCGACGAAATTTAACACGTTGACGATAAAAACTTTCTATATGGTTTTCAAAAATCGTTTCGTATATTTATGAATCGTCAACGTGTTACACTGGGGAACACGCATCCTTAGGGAAAATAGCGATATGGGAAGGCTTTTCGATATCGCCATTTTCTGTAGAGGAGCCTATCGTACTCGGTACATGCAACATAGACTTCGACCAAAAGTAAAGGCAAAAGGAGCCCTCATTTTCTGCAGTTTCAAGAGACCCTACCTAATGTCAAATTTCCTATCCTAGTATGAAAAGAATAAAGATTGAAAATTGGGTCCTTCCTTCGCGTTTCCTTTTAATCGAGAAAAGCCTACATTGCACGCGACTGTACGTGAAATACAAGTTTAGGTATAATATTATATACACTGTTTGGTATTGGCGTTCCTCCAGACATAAAGGTAGATCTATAAACAAACGGAATAAGGTAGTCACTCGTTTAAAAGTGTAGTGGATTACCGCATATAAAATGAATGCCCCTGGTCACCGTGGATAAGGACGAAGTTCGGAATGACAGAAACATATATACATAAAGTGTGTGTGCGTGGTAGACATACAAGGGTGTACCGACGTAATGGACGCATGATCATTTAGCCAAGCAACAAGCCAAGACGACGATAACACCGACAACATCATATCACATCGATATACAAAAGTCATGGTAAAAACGTAACAAACGAAACAAGAAAATCAATCAATTTCGATACGAAACATTTATTATCGAACGTGTGCTTGCACTCGTGACAAATATATCTTGTTGCTCCTTCCTCGTTCGCGATTAACCGGACATGGATCGAAGAGTTCTTCTGGTGAAATGGTTGGAAAAATCGAAAATAACGGTAATGAATATCTCTGATAGAAAAGAGGAAAATGACGTAACGGAAAGTAAAAACAGGAGGAATAAAGCATGAATGAGCAAAACAATGTACATCAATGCTGGGCATACACATCAGCTCAATCACACGTTGAAAGACAAAACGATCCACGTTTCACGTTCGCGGGTTTCCTGTGCGTTAAACAATACAAAATTTGTCCCAAATGATACAGTGGAGGAGAAAGAGAAAGATAGAGGAGAAAGAGACAGATAGAGAAAGAGAGAGCGTGGAAACGAAGTTAGCAGGGTTAATCCAGTTTATTTGAATTTTTAGAACTTTCACGATATAATCTTTAGACGAGTCTCGAGTAATCCTGCTGTACAGATAGAGAATAGCTTCCGAGATATAGTGTAGTCCCGATATGTGGCCCGTTGAACGAATTCCCTTTTGTACATGGACCGTTAACGATACTTCTTTATAGCAAAATCGAGAAATTTCCAAACTTCGAAATCTAATTACTACATTCCCGAGTTTCGAAATCTCTAAATTTCTAAATCCCCAAATATCAAAACTCCCAAATGTTCGAAACGAGTTCTCGAATTCTCAATTATCTGAGCTTCTAAGTTTCAAGCTCCCATTTCCAAGTTCTCAATTCCCTAACCCTCAGATTTTCAAATGTGCAAACTCCGAAATTTCCAAACTTAGCTTCAGCAGTTGCATGATGTCTCCACAACTGCTTCCCCGGTAAGTGCAGGGCCATATAGCGAGACTCCACTGTACATAGATCGCGAGAGAAAGAAGAGAGAAAGACAGAGAAAGAGAAAGACAGAGAGAGAGAGAGAGAGAGTAGGAAGAGTTGAAAGAGACAGCAAAGGAGTCTCGGCAGTTCCGGTTGCAGAATCGGTCGGTGGAGGCCACTACTTACGAGCTTCCTTCGGAACTAGAGATCGAGTTGAGACTTCCGGCTGTGTCACTGGCCACCGATCCCGATTGTTTTCCGGATTCAAAGCGTTGATAGGGTACAATCTCCTCGGAACGTTGTATGCTGCTCGGGGTGCTGTTGCGTTTCCGGCTCGATAAACCGACACGTGCCTCCGAGCTACCACTTCCGACGAAGATCCCGCCGATACCGCACTCTGCGTTGTAAACCAAACAAGAAACAACCAGCTAAAGCTTTATAGAGTCTTTCATTTAGGTTTCCGCACCGCGTTCTGCCGCAGCCCTTTCTCTCATCCCAGCTCCAGGTGGTTGACGCACGGCTTTTTCTCTTTCGATTATTCTATTTCGATCTCTATCTCGGATTAACTCTTTCTCTCCCTCTCTCCCTTCGATTTCAAACTACCCACGCTTTCTTTTTCTTTCTTTCTTTCTTTCTTTCTTTCATTCTCACATACTCTCGCGCCCCGAACGGGACACGCACACCAACGAAACTCGATGAATGATCGTTGATGAAAGTTGAAAGACAAAAGTAAGAAAGTACAGTTAGAATCGATGAGAACCGTGACAATATTTCGATAACTCGATTGGGTTGGTTGATAGGATGGACGTGAACTTGCTCTACGGGCAACCCATGTGTCGGTACTATTTGTGAACTCACATTTCACTCTGTTACGGATTATCGTTGATGAGGACTCTAGGACGTTGTATGGACGAGTCGAAGTACTATGAAGTTGGGTAGTGAGGAGTATAAGGACACCAAAGGATACTGCTGTGTCACATAGTAGCCTACTTCGTTAGTGTATGGACTATGCAATATAGGAATGGAATGGTGAAGGTTGGATGTGCACTAAAATACAACGTAGGCTCCCTTTAGTTAAGGATAAGTACAAGAGTGGAACCTCCCATCATCCATTTTAGAAAAATCCAAGGGAAACCTAAGTGCTGGCAGAATCTAGAAAGAACTTTCCCCTGACAGGGTCAGATCAGACGATTGGTAGGACATCTCTCCTTAACTAAGGGAAGCCTAATCACCTATGACTCCGAGAAGCTGAAAAGTAGAGGAGTCCTTACTCTTCAACCTTCACGGAGTCCTTATCCACTGCTTTGTAAACCATGGACTCTGCCCATATCTAAATAGTAAACCTGGGAAGTATTTCGCTGTTTATCACGTTAAATCCTTGGTTGTCTGAAAGAGTACGATAGGACAAATATGTAATTAAGAATCGACGGAAACTTAAATTGTTTCCATAAATCTGAGTGATCGTGGCCCGTTGTGTTGCACCTGTAATCAGAGAAGCGGGCAGAAAGGCTGTAAAACACATCTATGGTTCTGTTATCGAAAATTCGCTGCAGCTAAGTGGTTATCGCAAGTATTGATCAGTGTCGTAGTGTATATGTACCGTGTTGTTCGTGTACACAAAAGTGTAACTCTAAGAAAATTCGATCGTTTCGTACATCTACGAACGAAGCGAGTCTTTCGTACAGATCCTGCTGGTTTACGTACCAATAACACGATAAACGCAAACTTACGTGCTAATAGTACGTCAAACGTAAGCTCACGCGCTAAGAAACGCAAGTTTGTGAGCACAGGAAAAGTGTACGAGACTATGCGCTACATTGAACGAGCCTGTTTGCTTTTGTAACTGTATCTGTAACGGACATATTGATACTTATGTATGTATATACACTACCATCCATAAATATTTGGACACTTTGTGAAATCCGATTTTCTGAATGCAAACGTTTCTGAATAGATTCAGATTACTGCTATTGACAGATGTGAATTGTGTATTAAAATTCTTTCCAGCAAGTCAATGGACAGCGTGCTACATTTTATATATTTATGACGCGTTAAACAATAATTGCATTAAGTATTCAAGATCGAAATTTAGAATTTTGTAACTTTGGAACTTTGGAATATAGCAACCTTAATATCTTGAGACTTGGGGACTTTAGAACGTTGGGATCTTGTAATTTTCAAGTCTTGAGACTTTCGAACTCTGGAACCTAGGCACGTAGGAGTTTAAAAATATTCTTTACGAAATTATATTTTACACCCTCGAGAGTTTGTAATTTCGAAACTTTCGAACTTTGGTCTACCTTATAAAAATAATTACAGATGTAATCAAAAGTTTTGCTCGAAATTTTTGCACCAGTGTGTCCAAATAATTATAAAGAATAGAATATACAGAGATGCGCATAAGAACACTGGCAACGCTCGAAGACATCAATAAACGAAAAGCCGTAAGTGGGCGCAGATAACCTCGCCCAAAGCACGTATCAACAGCGGCTTCTAAGAATAAATAAATAATAATAACGAATCACGTGGTCAACTTACCTACCGTCAATGGAGTCTCAACAAGTTGACCACGTGTCTTCATCTAACAAAATTTCAAAAGCTGTACAAAACAGACAGACACCGCGACGTATTGGCAGCATCAAGTCCGGGAACCGATTTTACGATCACGAATAAGACAGCCCGTAAACGTACTTGAGCAGCAAATACGCAAGATTCTTGAGCCCGGCAGATGCAATATCGTACTAATTTCTTCGAACACTATACTCTTTCTGCTTTGCAATATTCTCTACGTAAAAAAGGAAACTGATAGAAGATCCGATCGTTCGCTTCAGCTCAGGAAACTCGTGCAAACGTTCCTCTAAGAGTTACGTATCGCTACTATTTACGTAGAAACAGTCTCTAATCTAGCATGACAGGGGTCAACGGAGATCGATTAGCGACTATTTTAGTTGTCAAAAAAGATTTGCAACTTTGCAAATATTCCTTCGGTAATTACAGTTATTACACTCTTGTATTCGAGTTTCTGAAGTTCTTCGATCATAGTCACAATCGTCTGTCGTATTCCCCTTTCTAAAGCGGCAACTTCTAAAGAGTAATGTGCTGCGTGTTTCGTTGTTCTGATTTGTTAACTGTCGCAGACCGCTCGCGTTAGCTGTCGTTCTTCTTGCCGTGTCTCTCCGCAACTTGTACTCACATATGTCGCCGAAGGCTCGATTCACTGCGTGAAAATTCGCTCGACATCCTCTGTCGATCGAACAAACATTGGTAATTACATCGAAGAGGTCGCTGAAGCCTAGCCTCGAAGAAAATCCTTCTCAAACGATCTGAACGCGAGTGTCGTTTGAACCAAGGAGTCAAGGAGTGACAACTCTTGGGTGAAACATAGAATTTCTCAGAGTTAGGGTAAAGAGCTCATTCGCTTTCGATTTTGTCCTTTACGTGCCAAGATGCATGTACCGTCACTAGTTTTGGTAGATTTAAATTTTCTGTAAGCCTACATCTTCTCTAAATGTATCTTTGAAATCGATAGCAAATAAGTGTAGGTCTAACTTCATTCTTAAGAAATCTACGTTGCACCCGAGTGTATAACACTGTTCAACAAATCAATTTGTGTTCCAATATATTGTTATAGAATTTCATGCAGAGGGTGTTCGGACTAAAATATCATTCATGTTGTTTGGAGTTTCCACGGTATCTCTAATACAAAACATACCGTCCCGCTATGATCATCATTATTATTAGATCGACTGTTATAACCACAGAGAATATCTCCAACCCCAATTCATAAACAAACGCGTTTAAACGCATGAAAAATAAATTTGGCGGTATAATCCATAAAAATACAGCAGCGTGATCAGTGCAGAAAATCCCATAACAAATGTATATATCGGGACAAAAGTAGAAGTGTAATTTGTTGAACAGCGATAATCTCATTGACGCCTGGTCGCGCACCGAACAGAAAGCGAAAGGATGAAGAACTGAAAGGGAGTACGAACAAAAGAATGAAAGGGTGTTATTATTTTGCAGGGTGTTCGGACCTGTCCCCGTCGCCGCTACCCTCGCCGTCGCTGCTCGCGGAACTCGGTTGTCGTCCGCTCCTTCCGCTGGCGGTGTCCTCGGGCAACACCTCCTCGCTCCTATGAACTGTAAACGAGGACTTGCCCTTCTTCCCGAATCCTAGCCTCCGTTTTCGTCCTTCGTCGCCCACGCATGTACCACCAACAGACGCACGTGGTATGTTATGGTTTTTTGCGTGACGTGATATTGTATTTTTGTTTTGGTTGTACCAGTAGTAGTAGTATTGTTGTTGTTGTTGTTCGTTGTGGTGGTGGTAGATCGTTGGTTGTACAGTTGCGTGTCTCGCACACGTGGTTTTTTAAATATATGCGCGTGTTCGTGAAGTGCGTGTACAAAAATATAGTACGAAGTGTAGATTGTTTTTGTACGAGGTATTTTTTGCGTATAAATAGTAGAGCGATCGTTCCAGCGATCGATCGGGATGATCCGCGTCGAGTGTTGTCCCGTGACACGATCGCGCGAGCGACGATTGCCCGCCAAGATGAGATATCGTGCAGGTGGGTGCAGATCGATGACGTGAATGGTCCCCAGGCCAGTCGAGAGATAGTTGGTCGGTAGAAGTAAAGTGTGAATGTGTTCATGTCGAAGAGAGGCGGATAGAGATGAGGAGGGATGGCGGAGAAAACAAGAATACGATTAGAATGTACATATTGTCCCGTTTAATGGGATTTTTCTGCTCTTCTACAACAGTGATGGGTAGATTAAGTGACTGCTCGAGAGATTACGCCAATGGCGTTCGCGTTGCGGACACCGACGAGGTCGAGATTCGAAATTTTCGATTTTTAAAGTTTATAACTTTGGAAGCTTGGCACTTTGAAAATTTACAAATTCAGAAATCGACGATCAGTGCCCGCGAGTGCACGCCACTTGCACGCTTTGTGCCCCTTGCAGGTGCAGGTGCCCATCACTGTTCTACGGTGTACCCTCGATCTTTCTGCTACTCTTCTTATCTTTTTTCCAAATGCTATAACTCGATTTTTCAATTATTCTGACCTATACATGTAGCACATTAAGCACAGTCGTGAAAATGGACACATATAAGACACATTGATATTGCAATTATTGGAAATTACTCCATCTTCAAATTTAAGCTCTAATTTACCTCGTATTAGTACAATATTAATCCTACTTATTTCTCTGTTTTTACTATTCGATTAAAAAAGTACCAGGCATCAGTTAATAAGCCTACTTGTTGCTTTCAAAATTCTAATCAAGTTTAATTTGGTACGCAGCAGCGAGAGCACATCGTAGGGTCTATTGACTAATGACGCTAAGCTAGTGCTATGCTAGAACTCGATGGACTATCGGTATTTTACAAAGAGACTGACTAGATGCATCGGACAGAAAGAAGAAATAGAGAAGGTAGTCTAATAATCGCGCAAGAACAATGTGACGCGGGATAGAGTTACTGAATTATCGATAGAACTGAATGATCGAATTATTGAATTTTGCGAACAATGTACCGCACGAAACGATTAGTCATGAAATTAGCAGAAACGGCTAGTGTGACGATGTGTTACCTGTGGCGGACAGTTGACTGGTGCTGTTACTCTTCTTCCCCAGACCTGACTGATACTGCACCGCGCTTCCGCCTCCGCTACTACTTCCGCTTCCGCTTTTACTCCCGGGAGAACTCTTACGACCCCTCCTCGAGGAGTCTTCAACGTTCAGACCGATCGCCGTATCGCTCAAACTACCGTCTGAACAATGAGAATCGTATGAATGCGAAACGTACGACTGTACAGTAGAATCGATTAGAGAGACGACCACATGTTCGCGAAAGGAATTTCACTCCGATCTAAATTTACTTTCACAAATTTTCAAACTCGGAAACTCTCGAATCGAAATTCAAAGATGTGGAATTCTCGAGCGACACCGTCGCTGACGGATCTTTGCGAATCAAGCAAAGGGTAGTCCGTTTACGTGACCGATTAATTTTTCCCGGTCCTATAAGCTCAGTAAGGGCTATACACGTAGCTAGACTGGTAGATACAACCAGCCAGACTTACCAACTTTCTCGTCCTGCGGCGCGTCGGTGTTGCTAAGACTCCTAGTGAACTGGCCCCTTTTGGCGTGTTCGTCGTGCTCGTTATCTGCCGCCTGACTCCTGGAGGTCTTTTCGTACGAGCTCGACTGTCCGCTGTACTCGCTGCTTTCGGGCATGGAGGAGGATCGGCGATCCCGCGGGTCGTCGTCGCGTTGTTCAGCGGCGGTGTCATGGGCGGATTTTTTCCGCGAACGGCGTCGAATGGACGACGTCAGGGGGGTAGACGACGGGGCCACGGTGTTGGATTCGTCGAGGTTGTCGCGCGTCGACGTTTTCGTGTTTCGTGAGGTATCGTGGTGATCGACGGCCCGTGGGTGGTAGTTTTTAGCAGTGTCGGAGGTAGCGGTTTGGGAATCAAAGAGACTTGAATTAGCGTTACCGGGGTGGGGTGCTCGGTTACGGGGCCTACGCGGATCGCACGGGCCAAATCCGCAGTTCTCGCTGCACTGGCTCTCGCTCTCCATCGAGTACTCGTAGTACTCGAGGGTATCGCTGATCGCTACGTTCCTCTTACTACCCTGCTGCTGTTGTTGACTCGGTTGCTGTTGGGCTTGTTGCTGGCTACGCTGCTGCTGCTGCCTCTTCTCGAGCAGCTCGAGGTCCCTAGCCTCCGGGCAACTGCTGTTTCGTCTACGGTACCTAGTGTGCCTCGACTCTATCGACGGCCTCCTATCCTCGGACTTTCGCGAGATCGAACCGGACCTACCTAACTCCGAGGACATCGCCAACTCTCGACACTCTGGACAACTACTCTTGCGCCTACCCCGATACTGCGACCGTAACGATCCCGACCTAGCCAGTTCGCAAGTTTCCGGATAGTCGCGAGTTCGAGTGTCCTCGTAGTCGTATCTCGAGTCTACGTAACAACCGTCCCGTCCCTCCTCGTAGTACCCGCCCGCTCTACCTTCGCTAACCATACCCGTATCGCCCTTTTGACGGAAACAGTCCGCGCACACGACCGTCTCCATCGAACCGAACTCCTCGTCCGAGTCCAGAATGAAGTTCGTGCTTCTCTCTTCGTCTTTCCTTCGAGGCGTATCGTAGTATCGGATCTCTCTGGCTTCGGGGCAGCTGCTGTTCCTTCTGCGTCTGTACAGCCGTCTGGCTCTTTCCGCTCGCTCCGCGGAGCTTAATTCCTCGTCGGAGCGCAGGACGGGCGACGATTCCGCTCGCTGCAGCATCATTCTCTTGCTTTCCGTGAAGCTCGGAACGGTCAGGCTGTCTTTGCCGGAGGAGAGCGTGTCTCGATACGGTTGCAGGTTCTCGTACACGCCGATGCTCGTTTCTCTGCTCTCCCTTCTGCTCCTTCGTCGCCTTCTTCGAGGTACCGTGTTGTCTTGGTAGTCCCTGTACACTGGACCACTGTGCGCTTGGTAATCGTACTCCTCGGCGGAACGGTAGTCCCTGTAGTCGTCGAGGTAGTCGTCCGCGTATCGAGAGGTTCTCCTTTTGCGACCACTTCCTCGCGTGTCCTCTCTTCGCTCGTAATACTCGTCCTCGTACATCGGCGCGTCCGTTCTCGACGCCTGTAGATTCTCGTCTTCGTAATCGTACAACCTCTGATCGTAGTCCTCCATTTTACCTCTGTCGACGAAGCCTTCGTCGTAATCCACGTCCCAGTCGTAGCCGTCGTAGCCGTTCTCCAAGTAGGACTCGTTGCTTTTCGTTCTTCTTCGAGACCGACTGCTGGGTCTCTGATTGTCGTAGCGCTCCATATCGGACACGGCGTGGACAGGGGAACAGGTCAAGTCTCTTTCGCGAGCGTAACCGTCCGCCGAGGCCAAAGCTTCGTCGATACTACAGTAAATGTGATCGTTGTTCGAGTCGCAGATGTCGCTGTCCAGATTCTTGGTTCGTTTCTCCGATATGTCTCTGCCGAACGCGGAATCGTGCTCGTGGAAAGACGAGTCCATGTACTTCCGTTTGGCGGGATCCTCCCTGCCGAGAACGTTTCTCAGACCGATCTGATCGTCGCTGCTGAAAGAGTACTCTCCGGTCAATTCGTGCGAGCGGTAGGTCTTTCGAGCGAGGTTCGGATCGATGTTCTGACGCGGCATGTAGATCTCGGTCTCTCCGCAGCTGAACTCCGAATCGTAACCGTAGAAAGGTTTATGATCCTGCTTCAGCAGGTAGTCGTAATTTTTCTCGCGATTGAGCACACTTTTGGGTACCTTGTCGTCGCCGTTCGAGTCGAAGTACGATTTGCTCTGATCGCCGAGCGCGGGTATCTTATCGCCGTATCCCGCGTCGTTGATGGCCAGGTTTCTTTTCAACTTTCGTCTGGCGGTTCTCAAGCTATCGTCGCTGAATATGTTGCTCGAGATATTGTCGTACTCGAAGCTCTTGGCGCGACGAGACAGCAGACCAGCGCCCAATCCAAAACTGTAACGATCAGCGTACGTATCGTGCAGAACGTCGTAGTCGAAGCTCCTGGCTTTCGAGAACAGAAAGGACCTGCGCGGCCGTATGCTAATGTCCAGGTTCCTGATACCGAGATCGTCCGTCAAATCGTGCAAGCCTCTCGAGAAGAGATGGTGGTGCTGTCTAGGCTTGGTCGATCTGGCCGTGGCACGTTCCTGCCAACTACGAGATCGTTTACGCATACCCGTGTCCAGGAGGTACGGCGACGAGTACCTGTCGCGAAACTTCTCGATGAGACGATCGTTGAAGTCGACCTGAAGGCAATCCTCCACGTATATCTCCGGTATACGATTCTTGGAGCTACCGGTTAGCTCCTCTGGCTTGAGCATGTAACCCTCGGAGACGCTGTACTCGCTGGTCTCCGGGCTGTAATATCTCAGCATGTTCTCGTCGACGGTCTGCGACCTCGTGAACGGCGTACGCATCTTTCTGTACAACGAGCGCACCACTGCGGACTTGCTCCGTACGAGGGGATGCGGGGTGGGATTGTGCTTGCTTGGGTTGTTGCTCCTGGGCTTGGTGGGATTGTTGTTCGGACAGTGACATTCGCTGCAGGGTACCCTAAGTCTGTGCCTGCGCCTATTGCGCCTAGGGGGCAGGGGCATAGGGGATATGACACCGGGTATTAAAACGTTTTTAACTGTCGGTCTGCAAACAATGTTTTTCATATAGAGTTTTAGCGGATCTGCGATTCACATTTTACGATTCTTTTAGCCCATTCTTCATTCTTTTTTTTCTTTCATTTCATTTTATTTCTTTTCTCTTTTACATCTTTGCAATTTTATTCAACAAACGACTCTACTCGCGCGTTCGCGATCGATCGAACGCGTTTCCTCTTTTTTTTTCTGTCTGGTTTTTTGAGAATTTGACCGGTCGGATTGTCACTCGCCGAACAAATAAATGCAGGTTGTCTGTAGGACGTGCGACGATTGATTCTGCTCAGTGATCAACACTCAAGACATACATATGCAACAAATTGTGACGTGTTTAAACGTAGGTACACCTAGCCGTTCGACCAACGCCACGCACCAATCCCTGCTTTATTAGAATGGGACAATATTAAATGGACATTGACACGGTGCATAGGAGGTGCAATCTAGCCAACTAACGAGTAGAATGTTTAAGAAGACAGAGAGATAGACAGAGTAGCGGAGCAGGATCGGGAGTCTATCAAGCAGGCTGGGGGAGAAAATGAGATAGTGCAACTACGGGGTGTCATTTCATTCGGCAATGTCCATTTAATTCAGGGATTATCGTCGATGAGAAGGTAAGCCATCAAATGTTCCATTCTGTGCGCGATCTACATGACCCGTGGACGGATTAAGGGGGATCAACGCTGTAACAATCTTAAAAATACACTGTTTTTGTGAATTTCTCGTGGCCTACACGTTATATGTAGATCATTTTTCCTTTACGCATACGAAGTGTATAGTAATCCTGTAGAAAAATATTTTAAACAAAAGGTACTTTCGAGCCATCTATAAACTATATCTCTTCGTTAAAAAGTGAAGATCACCTGGAGATAAGTTTAGGTTTAACAATTTCAGGCTAGTCTATGAAACGATAGTCGATGCCGGGAGACTTGTACACGTAAAAATGGAAATGTTCTACGTAACATGTACGTCATGAATTTACAAAAACGAGTTATTTCTTAATGATCGCCGCAGTGTTGCTCCTCCTTAAAGCATAATCAACTTGGAACACTATTTCAAATGTGCAATCTATGAAACGAAACAGAGGACAAATAAAAGTATATAGAAAAGAAAAAAGTACCGCGAATGTAACGAGTAAGAAATAAATATAAAAGAGAGAGAAAATGGTACAATGGATGGCTGTCTCCTCTAAAGGGAATACTTTCTTCTCTATGGAACTTGTATCGCTTTGTACACTGATTTCGAAATGCAAGGTCATCGACTCGAAATTATAATACAATAGACATCGAACTATACTCACATTAGTCCCCTAGATCCACGTGGTCGTTCCGATTGCGTACTGAAGGCACTACTCGTCACGGAGGCTATACTCTCTATATCAGAGTCACCGAGATCCCCGAGTACGTCTTTGTCGGGACTTAAATGTCCCCTTCGCGGTCTGTGCATTCGATAAGCGTGACTGTGCGGCAAAGATAACGGATCGTGATCTATCGAGGGCAGATCCGAGTCCGACAATCCGCTATAGTGTCTTTCCCAACCTGAAAAATGCATATTAGATTCCCTTCAGTGACTCCTGATCGGGGATGAAAATGTGACTTCGGTCGAGTAGATTCGGTCAAGCACCCTAACTTTGGAAATTTAGAAATTTGGGGAAGTGAAGATTTGAGGATTCGACAAACTTGGAAGTGTGAAGATTTGAGAATGTAGAGAACTTGGGAGTGTGAAGATTTGAGAATTTATGAAACTTGAAGGTGATTAAGATCTTTGATGGAAATTTAGCAATTTGAGGATTCTGGCCCAAACTTCTGAATAACAAACTTGAAATTTCGAAATTTGAACGAAACATTCTCCGAACAGTAAAATTTATACGAGACCCATGCATCCACATTCCCGAACGCAACGAAGTAGCTCGTATAAATATATTTTAGCCAGTTTTGCATCGAGCGCCCTCGGTCTATATTTTAATCACGTTCCATTACAGAGTTCTCCGACGTCTATTCGTTGGCGAAACACAAAATTCCCTGGGTAGTTCGAAAACAAGGTCAAATTAAGGTGCACGTTTATACGAACTCTCGTCGTTATTTTCCGTGGTCCTCTGTATTGAAATTCCATCGTATCAAACGCCTAAGCGTACTCGAGAAGAAAAACAGGCTCACCTATGCCTGTACTCCCGTACGTCGTGTGCACCTGCTTGCTACGGTGTCTCATAAATCTGGCCCTGTCCTCGAGGTCCTGTGCAGCCCTTTCTTTCAAAGCTGCCGGGATCAAAGGTAACTGTCTTTTCTTGGGACTTCCTGTGGGTGTGGCAGTTGCCGACCTCGAGCCAAATCTACAATGTGCAAAAAAAAATCTTGTTCATCCTTTATCAAACTACATCAAATAGATGTCTTGAATCTACCATGGCTTTATGAGAATATTTTCAAATAGATAGTCTGGATCTTACGATATGAAAGTGCCTTACAGTATAAAATAGCCTTTAGGGCTTATGATGAATGCATCAATAAGTGCATTGATATCCAGTATTATGTTATAATATTTAAAACGACTGCAACAATGATTATATTACATTTACTCTATGTGGTATCGATTTGAAGTTTCAAGTTCGACAAATACATAAACGTTTTATCAACGCTCTGTAGAATACTGTTATTGTATACGACTGTGAGAAATGATTCAGACTATCGAGTGGATTATTAGCGAAATTCCCATGGACAATTGATATACCTTGGTGGCACGTAGCCGTGCGAGTAGGGCATGGATCTGTGTTCAGGCGGAGACAGAGAGCGATGACCTGTGGGACTTTGAGACCTTCCTCGGTACCGAAGACTCGGAGAGTCCATAGGCGCTGCACTGTGCGACCTGTGGCTCATCATTCCTCGATGTATATCCTCCTGGGCATCACACAAATTTAACACCGTCAATTTCCATCGTAAACAAACAAAATCAACGTCGATTATATCCGAAAATACGGAACGATATACAATGCTTTCAAGAAACTTGCTGCATGGTCGACGATGGCGGAAGTACCTCGAGTTTTCAATCTACGGATCGTTAAATTCTGTGCAAACCTGTATGAGCTAGTTCATAAGTCATGGAATGTGTTACTCTTACGGTCTTAAGTATGTAAAATTGGAGTGTGGGATTTTGGAAACTTAATTTTGGAACTGTGGAATTTCGAAATTTTGGAGCTTTGAAATTTTAAATGAAGCGCAACGCGTGGAAGTATGGGGCGTGGAAATATAACGTATGACGGTACAACGCGTACTAATCTAATATTTGACAATACTGTGCGTGGTAATTTGGTATGTAGTAATTTGGTGCGAGGTAAATTGGATGCATGGTAATTCGATGCGTAGTAATTTGGCAAATGATAATTCGGCGCGTGGGAATTTGGCAAATGATTATTCAGCGCGTGGTAATTCAACGCATAGTAATACAATGCGTGGAAATTCGGTCCAAAGTAATTTAGCGCGTGCCAATTCGACGCGTGGTAAATTGGATGCGTAGCAATACTACGCGTGGTAAGTTGGATGCGTAGAAATACCACGCGTGGTAAATTGGATGCGTGGTAATTCGATGCTTGGTAATTCGACACGTGGTAAATTGGATGCGTAATAATATTACGCGTGGTTAATTGGATGCGTGGTACTTCAATGCGTAGTAATTCAGCGCGTGGTAATTCGACACATGGCAATTAATTGCAATATAATATTTGTCAGTGCAACGCGTGGTAATACAACGCGTAGAAATACAATTGCGTGGAAACATAATGAGTGGAAATCTAACACATGGAAGTATGTAAACATACATCACGTAGGTAATATAGTTGTAATGTAAAATAAAATTGAATATCCCATGACTTATGAACGCGAGTGTACCCTGAAATTAGTGAAAATGTATCGACTCACCTTGCGATAAGGCTGGTAGCCAGAAATAGATGCTGGTTGGTCTCGTATCATAAGGGCGGCTCGTTTACGTCCCTGCGGCGACATGTCCCTTCGACTTCGATGCTCCCCGTCGAGGCACAGTTCCCTTTCCGGCGGGGGGCTAGAATAGTGGCTGCTCCGGCATGCGTTCATTTTTTTCGCCAATTAGTGATCGTCGTGTACCGTTCTCGATCGGTTAAAAAGTTTCGGGGTTAGGGATAATCGGGTGCTGTGATCTTTCGCGCTAAGATTTACAGAGTGCATGCGGCCAGGCTGGTTCTCATTTGGCGATGCTTCATCAAATATGCATTCTACGCTGCGTTGCACTCGCGTCTTCCGACCGACGTGTGTGTCGTGTTAATACCAAATCGGAAAAGCGACAAAATCAAGACACAGGATGCGAGTTCTACTACTTTGGCAGATACAGTTACGGGACTAGGTGTTCCCCGGGGCACACGAAATAGATCCCGTGATCGATAGTCAAAGTCTCCGGAGCGGGCAAACGCTCGTTCCTTTCAAATATTTACATCCTACTTTTGCCGTGAGAAACTGAACGAGACGCTAACTCTGTTGACCCTTGGAACAATTTATTCCGCCGTTGTCGTAGCGGATAACTCGAATGTTAAGCGGACAGCTTGTTCAAATTCTGATGCGACTGATCGAATCATAAGCAGGTACAGTTTTTTTCCTTCATTTCATTCAAAATTACCTGCTTTCAAAATACTGCTAAGTCTCTTCTTTCGTCATAATATTGTAAAACATTTATTTTCGTCAGATAGAGCTTCTTGACGATACTCTATTAGGGTCAAATATGTAGACAACACAAATTCAACGTTTCTAGTTTTCAAGAGCCACCTTTCGACACAGTTATTGACAGACCCAATTCGCGCAACTGAAATTTTTATCAAACGTATCTGTTTTTATGAATAACGTATGCAGTGCTCAAAAACATATAAAAAATAAAAAAGGCAGTCGCATTGGAATTTGAATAAACCGTACGAAGCAAATGCTTCCATTATGGTCCAGTTCCTAATCGCCATTTAACACCATAATTTTTTTTTCATGAACCATAATGGACACATCTACTTAACAGTATATTTCTATAAGATACAGAGCTTTACGATAAAAAGCATTAATTTCAAATTTCAAAATAGGCTCTTCCCAATCAATTACGCGTACGTGAGTGAATTACTTCCAACGGCAATTAAAGGTCCATTTATGCATAACCATCAACTTGGCTTCTATCCTTTCTCCATGCCCATTCTACTCACTTAGATCGTGGTCCACATACGGAGAGAACGTTATTCGCTTCTTTTTCGTGAAATGGACACGGTGAAAGGGACGTTACGTTGACGGTATAGTCGCGTGCAACCTAGGCTTCCT
Source organism: Megachile lagopoda (assembly GCA_036983795.1). Lineage (NCBI taxonomy): Eukaryota > Metazoa > Arthropoda > Insecta > Hymenoptera > Megachilidae > Megachile > Megachile lagopoda. Next base: position 4,570,188 of record CM072795.1, on the reverse strand, counting down.
TTGATCAAGGGAAAATGTAATGGACCTAACGACTATCTATAGCTATCCTCATTCGTTACTCGCAGAGACTCAGAATTTAGGAATTTAGAAATTGTGTCACTCAGAAAGTGGGAGAAATCTTCAGATTTAAAAGATCAACTTGAAAATTAGAAAATTTGAAGTTGCAAAAATGAAAAAATCTGAAAACTTGAAAGTTCATAAACTTGACAATTAGAGAACATGAAAATATAAACATTTTAAGATTGAGGGTTTAAGAAAAATTCCGACGTGTAAAAATATAAAAATGACCAACTCCGAAAATCAAAAGCAGTGTCTTGTCCCTGATGAAGAAAGCCAGAGTCGCGTCTGAATGTACAAATGGACCTCAATTGATTACCTCATTCCGCAGACTGAGAACTGGTCGGTCGATCTGCAAAGTGCAAATGCATATCCTTGCGATCCACATCGCTTAGCTATGTATGTATCTCTTAGAAAGTGTTACTTGCCAATGAAGCCGGACATAGAGTAGTTGTTGGACCATTTTCCCCGCGTTGTCCTTCGCGCTGGAAGGACATCGTTGTTTCCGTTGCCAAGAAGCTACTCGCCAGTGGAAAAGCTGCTGGCTGCCGTAAACAATGGACTCGCGACTCCGCTCGCGATTAGCGGAGCCAAATGCGTGCAAAAACCGTCGTGGATCGATCGCGGGCGAATCGTTCGGAACAAAAACCCGTCGGTGTTCCGTGATTCCTGGCAACGGGCACAACGGCCAAATACTGCAACGGTTCTCAATCGATGCCACGACCACTCCTTCGCTTCGTGCTTTTCGAATACTTTTCAATTTTTTAATATGGAAACTCTCCAATTTTGAAACGTGACATTTCTATAACTCACGAATTTCTCGATTCAACACATGTGCCACTTTGGCGTACATTAATAATTTGTGCAACATATAGTTTCACTGTTCAGAACTTTCGATACCAACGTACGTGGAACTGTAACAACATTTCCGTTTGAAATTAACTAGAAATACACATGGTTGTCATCGAGCCAAACATATAGAATTAAATCGTTACAGTTGCTAAAACGGATTATTTCCGGTACGGTATCTTAGCGGAATTTTTCTGTACGTAAAAAGATTGAGAACCACCGTTACAGCGGGTGCCGGGTCCTATATGTGCGCGCGTGTGTGTGTGTCCATGTGTGTTGTAAAACTGGACGTTGCCCAAATCGCGAAGAGGGTAAAGCTTCGAAACGAAAGAAACAGGAGCCACCCCGGCCGATGCGTCGCGTTGCACTAAGCGTACTAAAAGCCATGTCCTCTCGCAATCTAATGTCTCGTTAACGTGGGAGATGCAAGAAGCGATGACACGATGACGCCTACGTGTGCCTACGTGATCGGTGACCTACTGAATCTCTGCGCCCAAAACTACGTTCTTCTTTCGCGATTTTCGAATCTCTTCCGCCTCGGGGGCGACAGTTGTCGTCTGGCATTTCGACGAGAAACGATTTTGTTTTTTCCGCTTGATCTACATACTTCCATCTTGTTTTTTCCGCTTGATCTACATACTTCCATTTTGTTTTTCTGTCATGTAGGATACAGCAGAACCTTATTAGTTCTTTAGGGTAGTTTGTTGTGGATTGATAGTATATTTTTTTTGGTAGTGGCGGTAATTCGATATGTGATAATTTAGTGTGTGGTGATTGGAGGAGGAGTAATTCGACGCGTGGATATTCGATACGGGCAAATTTGACGAGTGGTGATTTGACACGTGGTGACTCAGCGCGTGATAATTCAGCGCGTGGTAGTACAACGCGTAGTAACTCGACGAGTGGAAATTCGGCGCGTGGTAGTACAACGCGTAGTAATTCGACGAGTGGAGATTCGGTGCGTGGTAATTCGGTGCGTGGTAATTTGATGCGTGGAATTTCGGCGCGTGGTAGTACAACTCGTAGTAACTCGACGCGTGGTAGTACAACGCGTAGTAATTCGACGCGTGGAAATTCGGCGCGTGGTAATTTGACGCGTGGTAGTGCAACTCGTAGTAACTCGACGCGTGGAAATTCGACGCGTGGTAGTACGACGCGTAATAACTCGACGCGTGGAAATTCGAGGCGTAGAAATTTGGCGCGTGGTAATTCACTACGTGAAAATTCAGCACATAATAATTCAACGCGTGGTAATACAACTCGTAGTAATTCGACGCGTGGTAATTAAACAATTGATATTTCAACGCGTGTTAATACAGCACGTGCCAATCATTTATCAGAACAATGCAATACTTCGTCGCGTGTAAATTCAACGCGTGGTATTAGAATGTGCAGTAATGCAAACTCCAGTAGCAGCGAATATCACTACACGTGTCCATACAACGCGTTAATATCCAATCGACCACATAGTGTAATTCATCCAAACATGCTCATCCAGTAATTGAGATTCTGCTGTATCCAAACGTTCCATTATCTGCTAGCTACCCCCTAAAATACTTAGCGACAGAAGAAACGCGTGTAATCGAAGAGGGTGGAATACTCCGGTGACGAGCACGGAAAGCCGAGCTGCGTGGAAGCTTATATGAAAGCTCGGCACGCGAGGGAGCAACTGAAATACGTCCGAGAGACATATCAGTTATGGTCGTTTTAACGAGCACCGCGTTATCCCCACGTGAATTTACCCCGGATAGTTAGAGCAACGAATATTATTTTAGCACAAGGTTAGTCGCGGTAACAAGAGACTCTTCGCGATGTAGGGATAAAGAATCACGTTATTCGAGAGACGCTTCTATTTCTAGAATATAAGTTATAGCGAATTATCGGAAATTTTAATAACTGACACTCTTTTCGTCGACTCTGCCTTTTTAACGATTTTACAGTTTAATAGCTCTGATGGTTATATAAATGAAAATTAACCGTGTTATTATCTTTGAAAGGTTTCGACCAACATATGACGGTCCTCTTCGAGCTTTATTAACAAAACGGATTTTTCTCGCAGCCTGTGCGAAAATACTATAATTAACGGTGATAAGTGAACGTGCATAATTCGAATTATAAAGCTGGCGATTAATTTTGTCGAAGGTGTTGAAAAATTTTCGTCGTTTCTCGTCGATGATGACGCCAGAGTCGCGCTCTAATCGTCCCTCTCTAGGAACGTGCTTTCTATCGAGCTATAATCTCTTTGATCTTTCATGCTGTGTTTCCTTCTCAACGATTCTCACCGATCTAACAATGAGAAGGTCGCGATGCTCCTCTAAAAGAGACATCGCATCACTGACACGAGCATATCTACCCGCGCAACGCTAATTTACACGAGTTAATCCTAACGTTGTCTGGTGAACGATGCAAGTAAAACGTGTGTGATTGCGTGATTACGTGAGAGAGGAGAGAATATAAGTTGTAATAGCCGTACCGCTTATAATTTGACGGCATATTATGAAACCTAAAAAATAAACAACAGAACAGATAAATAACAAAGGAAATCGATCGAAGGTGGCGGCTGACCGGTGCCAGCTCGCAAGTTTTAACAACTATCTACAGTCGTGCCGCGACTTACGTCCTTCTCGCTTTATATTACATCGTATTACATAAAATCCTTCGCCTGAAGGTATATACGTCTTTATATTTTAATTATGAATCACCAGCCCTTATATATTAAGAATTTATATAAGTATACCGTGATAGGCTTCCCTAAAGAAAATAATAATGCAGAAGAGAAAGGTCCCGTCGCTCTTTTTTAATTCAAGATTAAGTTCGCAAACTTGAAGAATTTCTAAAGTTATCGAATTTTACATTTCGAGAGACTGGAAGTTTAGATATTTGAGAATTTGGGGAATTGGGTTATCAAGTTTCCAACGTTTGATCTCGTAAATTGGAAAGCGAGTGGTGGGAGTTTCCCATACACCCTATTGAAGGGAAACCTACATTGTACCCGAGTATACTTGACATTTATTTCGATTTTTGCCAACCACGCCGGCACCAATTAGTACGCAAGTGCTCGGTACGACTGTATTCTCTAAATAAACGATCGGTCGAGAAAAACCACACGGATTCTCGCAAAAGAAGAGAGAAAGAAAAGGGAGTGATCAGACCGTACGCCTATTCGAGCGACGATGAATTTATTAATGTAACCAGTGAAACCCTTTCGGATAATCCAGTTAGGCGCTGTATCGAAGGTTATTAAATATCCGCACGCATGGCTACCGGCTCCCCGTACCGCAACGTTTCAATTACTCTTGCCGGCGCGTTTTCACCGCAGTTCGAAAACGGGCGAGTAGGCAGCATAAAAAAGGAGGAGGTAAAAAAATTGGTCAGCTAGTCGCAGATTGAGGCCAGCGTGGATTAATGAAGCACGCGCCGTTCCAAATCGTTTCTACAGATTCTCGACGTCGAACGACAAGCCGACCTCGCGCGAAAACGATCCGCGTGTCGAGACGTTGCTCGATGAAACGTTAAAAGCTGACAAAACGAGAAAAAAAGGTTGGTTCGAAGAGAGAGAGAGAAAGATAGAGGGAAAGTTTCGACGAAGATCCGGCAAGTTTGCCTCGGATTTTCGAGGCTGTGTCGTGCAATTTTCAACGAGCCGAGCCCCGGCGAATGGAACTTTCAGATATTATTATTCGAGCACCCTCGAATCGAAGAGGGTCGGCAGATAAGGCGATTGATTACAAACGAAAGCGAAGCGGGACAGAGTTACCCGCCTCGGCCCGGCTCGACCCGGCCCGACCCGGCAATCGGATTACTCTCTCTGTCTCTAGGAGGAAGCGGCTAGAGAACGCTCTCGAGGGACGCAGCTTGTATTCGGAGCATCATCCGCGGAATAAATTTGCAAAAGGTTCGGCCAATTAGAGCTGGAAATGGTAACCGAGAGACAGACGAACGGGACAAAGCGGCGAGGAGATTCCTTCGTTCTTGAACGTTCGTTCCTTCCATCCTCCGAGCCGTCCGGTAACCTCCTGTGTCTTCGATCATCTTTCCTCCGCGCGGTTAATCCAAACTGCACCAGAAATTCACCGATTATATCGCACTCGACACTCGACACGCTGCTTTTAGCGACATTACAATTACACTCTGAGATCTTCGAGCACTCGATTAAAGACACTTATCCATTGATTGTCGAGTTCCGGACACTAGAACCTTCAACATTCAAGAAAACGATGTTCGTCCGTTGGGATACGTTGACTCTTTAACCCTTCGTTGCATTTTTTAACTCTTGGATATTCTTTTTCAAAATCGCGAGGAAAAAGTGTAATCGTAACACATTCACGAACTTGCGAGGTTATTTGATCCTCGCAACAATTGCAACGTAAACTACAAACCTAGATCGAGAACTATTCGAAAACACTATAAAATTATTGTTGTGCTTCTGCGAACTGGACTGAAATTCTGAATATATGAAAACTTGGTGTACGATGCAAGGAAAGGTTAAGTCCACAGTTTTCCCTCGTTTTTCACTGTAACCAGTTTCTCGGTTTCTTCTCCGATCGGTTCGCAGACGGTGGGTTCTTTACGAGGAAAAATAGAGAAGATCAGGCAGCTCGGCGGAAAGCACTTTGCACTCACAAATAACGATCGGACGTCATCGTTGGAATATTAATATGGATACGGGCTCAGGGGCTGGCTTCCGCAGCCAGCGGTGGTTGCAGGCCAACTGGCATGTCAATTGGCTTGTTGCCCAGTTTTATAACTTGGCTCTCGGCCTCTCCTCTCCTCTCCTTTTCTCTCTTTATCTAATTCTCTTTCTCTTACCCCGCCGTCCTACCCCCGATGCTCCCTTATTCTCACCCCCTTCTGCCATTGTCTCCGTCTCTCTTTGCGAACGTTGTGGTTGTCTTTACGTCACGGTGACGCCGCGCCGTCTTCCGCGTGGAACACAAAAACCTCGTGCTATATTGCTCTCTCTCTCTCCTTCTCCCGTTTTTTTGCCATCCTCGGAACTTCACCTGCGAGATGTCGACCTCGATGGACTTCCAGTAATTAAGATGGTATTCCGAGACGATCCAGAACGTTTCGAATGCACGGAAATCTCCTCGAAACTTTATGACTCGATCGAAGCATGGTCGGGGATGATTTCGGTCGCCTTTACCGTGCTGGGATGTTATAACTGTAGGATTCTGGTTATGGGATTTGTAAATGGAACTTTAAGTCGAGAATAGTACCTGTTACCGTTAAGTACTACTGTCGTACTAGTTTCTACTGGTAATACCTACAGGATGGTACTTTCTCGTATCTTGCACGACACAGCTTCGTATGCCTCGACAAATTCTTTGTTGGATCCACATGCTATGATTCGCGACAATCGTACGTTTAATTCTAGGATTTTCCACGCTACCGATCAGGAGTTCGAAACCACCCCTTGTTAAACACGTTTTGCACCGTATCTACCATACACGAATCTCATATTCAACCTATGCTCTCTGCGTTTCAGTTTGAAGTTACAGTTTAAAAAATATCTCATTGTTTGATAAATTAACAGCATACATTTATTTATCACCGTCTGGATCCATGGTATACACATATATCAAGACAAAGGATATTAGTAAGATACCACGAAACAGAATTTATTGTAAGACTAAAAATTTTAATCATGTAAAAATAAAATCAAGTAAAACGTATCTTTCGTTCTAAGAATATTTGTTACTTCGCCATATAAAGAGCATATACAAGCAATATTTAAATAATTACATATAATGAAAAGACGTAATACTGGTATTTTACTGAACCGAAGAATGGCGCGAAACGTGTTGAATTAAGGTATATATTGTACTAGAGGAAAGTCTGATTTCCAATCATTCATTCGATCCAGACCAGCTGAACTCATTTATATAATTGCTAAATCGCATTATTCCACAAGCCAATAAGTGCATCCTCGTAGATGCAAACGATCGTCTACCTTCAAAAATATTATGACGATGCACAAGATCGAAGGTAGTAAAAAGAATCGGTTGTGAAACAATTATTTCACCGCATCGAGAAAACCAGACTTACGCATCAATTTAATATAATAAAAAAGTAGTTCGAAACTCGTGACCTTATAGCGTAGACAATTCCATTTGCGATCTTACTGACAGCCTGCCTAGGACGAATCTACGTATTCTCGAAGAAGAAGAAGAAGAAGAAGAAGAAGAAGAAGAAGAAGAAGAAGAAGAAGAAGGAGAAGAAGACGAAATCGATGCTCGAATCTCGGATCTCGTTAAACGTTCTCAACGACGGTGTTCTCTGGTGGCCGTGGACATTTGTGCCGCGTCGTCCGTAGAAAATAGCACGCTCTTCTCCGGGGTATACATATACCGTATATCGTTTGGGGGTCGGTCGGGGGTGGGTGGTGGTGGTGGCGGTGGTTGGAGTTGGAAGACGCGCGGTAGAGAGATTTCGAAGGATGCTCTTACCTGGAGGAACTGCCGATACTGCTTATACTGGCACCGTCAGCTGTTCTCCTTTGCTCCCTGGAGACGTCGCAGTCCGTGATATCGCATTCGGAAGTGTCAGAGTCGCTCAGCCGCGACGTCGTCGACGGTGGACTGAGATGGCAGTCCACCGGAGTTATCACCATGTCATCGGGCTCCTGATAGAATCTGTGCAACGCGAAATTTAGATCTGACGCTACGCTCTTCTCGCTAAGAGCTAGGTGAAAAAGAATCAGCCGAACGGATCTGCTGAACACCGTGACACACACGCACGCGCACACACAGCCATACACGCGCCGCGGACTCCTCCGTTTTACCCGAATTAGCATCGTCGACGGATTCCTTCTCCCTAAGGTGGTCCACAAAAAAAAAATCTTACGCGAGACTGGTTGGCTAGCTGCCGCCTACGATCTAGCCCTCGATCAAAGATCTAGGAAGGGTCGGATACTTTGCATTCAGCGGCTAACGCAAGCGCAATGAGTATTCGTCAGTCACCAATCTCTAAGTCTCTCCTAGTCTCTCGTTGCAACAAGCGTACGAATGCGTTGGTAGCGATTGCGTCTCATCTCAGAGGCATGAAGAAACGAAAACGATCTAATCTACCGAGCAGTGGTTGGTCACGTACCCAATGTGTCGATGTTCACCGTGGCCGATCAGAGGTAGCCATTCAGGTTCCTCGTCCAGCTGAGCGGTCGCTAACTCTAGCACAGCTTCGCCCAGGAAGTCGTTCGTGTCGTACTTTCCGTAATCCCATACCGTGATCTCCAGCGCCCTTTTCCTTAGTTCTGGACGCCTGATACCCTCGTACACGAACGTCTGGTTCCAGCGAGGGTCGTTCGTGTTCGCCAACGTTTTGGTGCGTCTCTTCGACTTCTCGCTGCGTTCGACAAGTCAAATTTTAATTACTATTAATAGACAGGGATCGTGGACCCACCCAGTGTACGAACTGAAAATTCGGACGTAGTGTATGGTGTCTAAAGTGTAACGCGTGGGTGCCCTATCTTGACTTCCCAATTATCCGAATCCTCGAGTCCTGAAATTATAACCTAGCAAAATTTGTAACCTATCCATGGTCCATATCTTTAAGTAGAACTTGGCAATCTGGCTCATCCTACACAAGAGTTACGCGAACGAGTGTAACGATTACTTCCGCACGCGGGCGAAATTGATGCGTAAATGGAACGATACCGCGATCAATGTCGAGCATTAACGAGATGGTAGTTCGAGCGAGACGAGCATGGGAAATAAAACGGCGGAATAGTTGGCAACCCGGCCAAATACGATGGCTATCTTTTGGCTCGCGATCGTTTCTTCGAGAAATGATTTATCTCGAGGAACGACAGCTTTTAGCATCGATATCGTGACGGTGGTGTGTCTCTTGCGCGCATAAGCGGACGCGAGACACGCGAGCGTCGGAGTTTCCGCGTCGTTGAGCTTCTTGTGCTCGATCCTTTTTGCGTCAATGCTACCACCCACGATGTAAGAAACTACCCGTCGATTTGGAACGAGACTTTCTGCTACATAAAATCAATGCACGAAATGTTTGCCGACTTAGTATTCGCTAGTTAAGTCTTGAAACGACTCTTTGAAAATTAATTCTGGCAACAGTTTAACGTAGATACTGCAACGTTTTCAGGTTAACAAAAGCTTTCGATCAGCTTTAACAATTTCCACGTTTATTTCGATTGTGTCGAGTAAATTATGAAATGTTATATTTGCAAAAATACAGTGAACGTACAAAGTGAACAGGGAGTGGACAGCAGACTTTGGTACAATGTGGGTCAAACTCGTCGTTGGTCCACTCGAGTTCTATTCCAAATTTCAACACTTATTTGTGTAACGAGTGTAAGAAATAGCATACGAAATAAGAGAGTATGCGAGATAAAATATTCGGTTTCTGTCGACTGTTCATCCAGTGTGATTTTTATCGGGGAAGTCGAGTTCACTCACCTCTTGTCCGGAAGCAGGAAGATCTTGGCGTAGGGATTTCTAGGTTGTCCGTTGCTCCTGGGCGTGAGCCCAGCCGCGCAGATCAACGTGACGATCAATCGAAGCGCCATAGGATCGAAACTCAGCTTCAGCTGAAGATTACCACCCACGTTCGCGTTGCCAGAAGGGTGGCGTAGATGTCTGGCGCGTCCCTGAGCGTGTAGATCCGGCGAGCCGGGCGAGGTCACTAAAACCGAAGGTTTCTCGCGCCTCGCGTCGTATAATTCTGCAAGTGATCGTTCAGTGCCGACTAGACTTTAGATTCTTCTTATAATCTGCGGTTTTTTCGAGCTACGGGTCAAAATGTGTCGTACAAAGGTGGACACTCCGGTGTAAACAGAGAACGACAGTGGGACGAGCCGCCGCTAGATTTTTAATTTCACAACTTTTACATTTATAAATTTATAATTCTTCAAATTCTAAGTTCTTCCAATTTCCAAACCCCTTCATATCTAAATTCCCAATTTTGAACATTCCCGAACTTCCAAATCCCCAAGTTTCTAAATTTGAATTTTTATGCCTCGGGGCAAGTGCCCATTCGGCCGGCACTAACGGCGGCACTGGGACTCTTATCGGGACAGAAAACCTTCGAATACGACGTAAGGATGCAAATCCAGTGACGTTAGGGTGGTGCAAGAAGTTCCGGGAATTTGCGGTAAAATTTCCGATAAATTGCTAGTCCAGAACCTATTTACGACCGCTTTTCGAATCGTGTTGATAAATGGTGGATTGTTAAGGGATTTACAACGATTCGAATTTCAGGGAAGAGTTGTATGTTTGCATCGATCCACTGTAATTGTTCTTCTCTGGTTGTGATAAAATTTCTGGGTAGATGTATATTTCCTGGGCAATATCGTAGTACCACGTGCAGGGCGAACTGCTCGAAAACAAAGTAAAATTTTCATAGATATATCAAGTACAAATAGTAGATCCCTTCATGATTATCGAGTCATATACAACCTACTTAACTTTTGTATTTATAGAGATTCTTATATTTAAATGGAGTCGTATTTTTTTAGATGCGACTCAATGTTAAATATACTGAAAGAAAAGCTCGTATATGACTTTGACCTTGATATACGTTTTCAAGGTCATCGAATGACCCTGAGATTGAAAAGGATTGACCAATTCAACTTTTGTGTTACTATCGCGACGATGCAGCATTCGAAGAATCTATAAAAAAGGGTAATTCGTATTACGTACAGAGGAATTCGGATACAAAACGACACAGGTGTGCGATAAACGTTAACACAAGCGTACTCGCTTGTTCTCAAGTTGTTGCTCCCATAAAACTATGCTCGTAAAACGGCGGTGTTAGCAAGGGGGTGCATTGGCACTACTTCTCTACGTTCTACGGTAAAACATCGACAATATAGTATACACAAAGCGAGATAAACAATGGTGAGAGGTCGTTGATTCAGAACGTCGATTTCTGTGCACATTCTACGGGGATAATCCGCGATCCCGTTTGACAAGAGAACGGCGAACTCGTACGTTCGCCGATTTTCTTGCGATGACCCCATAGATCATGGTCTAGAAGAAAGGAGGTGAAATGAACCGACAAACACTTGGTCAGGGTAACACCGATTACGTAGGATCGAGATTAAAGAAAATATTAGGCCTACCCCATAGGATACATTTCTTTAGACCTGGAATACGAAAAATCATATAATCTGTGACAATATAGCGTCGTTTTCAATGCGCTTAATTTTACTTATGGCTATAAATAGATAGCTAAGGACTCGACTCCGATGCAAATTAGGGTAATTATGTAGAACGGCATCCACCTTGCTCATTTCATGTGGACGTGTAACTGTCGTTCGGTTGTAGTTTGCAAAATATACATGACATATGTTCAACATCGTTAACGAGAAACCGGAGCAATTTCGCGTTATCGTGTTAGTTATGTTAATAGCACAATTTTTGTTGTGATAGACAGCTGAAATGTTTCCTATTCGTATCTATAATTGCAAACCTCGATATAAATTGTAATTATTCTTCATTTACTATAACATCTGTACCGTGATGAATCTTCGAGCAATGCAATATTTTCGTGTATCTCATTTAAACCGAAGTTAAACTGAATATCGGCGGGGTGAATTTGATCCCACATAATTACCCAAATCAATTTCGCCTCGAGATAATCTTGATCCAGAGAGTACCTCAAATCGTATCAGACTAAATAAGCTCTAGAATTCTCTATTCTACATGATTCTATAAGCACAAGTTGATTTCTCGAACGATGTTCCGTTCAACAATCACCCTGCGTAACAAGCGTATCTTCTCTGTGGTTCAAAGTTCTACGAGTGTTCACAATAAATCCAAGTTTGATCTATCAGAACCCGAGCAATCGTCTCAACAGACTCTACCTTCTCTAGCCTGTTCTCTAGGTGCGTACGCTTCAGGATGCGAGCATCATCTTCCACGTTCACGCGAACAAACTACGAAATAAGGTACGGTTTCGAAGCGGACGGGGAATAGAAAAGAAATGACGGCCCTTAAAATAATAGGTCATCTCACAAGTAACGTGGTTTTCTCCGAAGTTATCCGTGCACAGGGATGATTATTTTAAAGTTAGAAAAAGAAGTGTTCAATTTTAAAATGACAACAATTACATAAATGTTGAAAGGATTTATAACGTACAAAAGCAATGGCATCCACGTATCTTTGGTTCATGAATCTAAAAACAAACTGAACGTCTACATATTAAGTATCCTTGAAAACATTTCACAGATCATAGTTTAACAGAAAAGCCAATAATAACTGTTCTAAGATTACCCGTAAGAAATAAATTCGACTCCCACGATATTGCAACCGGAGAACAGTGTACATAAAAAGACTTTCCCGTAATACACGTAGCAAAAATAACCACGGTACTCGTAAGACGATCTAACAGTTGAGAGCGTGTTTCGAGGGTGGAAAAAAGAAGTAGAAGTAAAAAAACGGAGGACGAGGAGTGAAGGTAGAAGCGTATAGTCACCTTTGTGATGCGGTTGTTGCGGTCCGGACATCGACTCCGGGTGTTTTTGTCTCCACTGGGTCTGTGCGACGGTCCTTCTGGCGCCCATCGGCGTCGTGGGCGTCGGTCCTGCGGGCATCGTCACCGGACCGCTCGCCGAGGACAAATTTCGCGAAACTATCAGCTCCACTTGGGGCTCCTGCCTCGACTCGGCGATGATGTCGTAAACTTCTCGAAAACTCTTGCCCTGAAGGGACCTGCCATTCCACTTGATCACCTCGTCACCTGAAATCGTCGAATGTCCGATCGGTTCCTATTGGATCGCCCGCGGCGCGACTCACAAACGTTTATTTACTTCCAACAAAAGTTCCTTTGCTGAAAACGCTAAAGGGTGAACTGGCAAAGGAATTGTCACTGTTATTCTGCATCTGATGAGAAAGCATCGAAGGAATTTGAAAAATTTGGAAATTGTCTAATTTTTAAATTTCCATGTTCTATTTTCGAACTTTGCGGAGGTGGCTAACCGAAGGATGCAACTCGCAAGATGTGCTCTGAATAATAAAATTGCCACATATAATGTTTCACGAAATGACTGGATACAGTAATACCGGTTCAGATAGAGACAAGGGAAGGAGACTCTGTATGACTAGGGTTCATCTTGTAACGGGTACACGATAGATGGCAGGTCAGAGGGTTTGGATTTATCGTCTTACCGGGTCTCAGTTGACCTTCGATGTCGGCCGTGCTACCCTCCTTGACCTTCTCGATGAGGGCGCCCATGGAGCCATCTTCCAACAGTTTCCCGCCGACGACTTTCAGCCCGAGTATGCTACTACTGCTTCCGGAACCGTGTTGCTTCCGCAACACCATGTGGCCAATGATCTTCTGGCCGTCTCTGCTCATTTGCCAGGATAACGGATGCTACGAAGCGCGGAGAACGGGTTTTGGTTTTTCCTTTCAACGTCAGACTCTCGGTCGCGTTCTTGTGAGATGAGAAAGGGGGGGCAAGGGAGAACGCGTGTGCGCGCTCGAAAATTGGAAAACTCGACCCGAGCGGCCCTTCCAAATTTCGAACGCGATCGAATCGATCGCTATAATGGTGGTAATTCGTGAACGGACTTGTGAACGTTGATGATATCAAGCTGACGTTCCTGGATGACTATCCTGCGCTGCGTCCCCGCGCAAATCGTACGATAATCGATCGGACACGAACAAAAACTTGCAGCTTATTGATTTTGTTATCAGTCGCAAGATATTCGGCTCGCAGGAAATTCTGATGAAAGAGAAGCTGAAGAGAGTGGTCTTTCTGGCGACGTGATGCACATACGAGAGGATACTTGACAGTTGACTACGATAAGCTGTACTGGGCGGTGAAAAAAGGTGCGATCGAATTTTGGGAACATTTATCGAAACATACGAAGATCGACGAACGTCCAAAAGTTAATTTTAAAGTTAAACGATGTAGTTTCTGAATGGGCTGTTAATAATAAAAAATGAATGCACCGACAATTGGCAGGGGAAATTAAAAATTAATATTCTGTTCCACCGACGAAAATGGGAAATTTATTTGGCTATAATATTTCATTGCCGTACGATAAATCGCTCTGAAATGTTTGAATTCTTATTAATTAAAACCTTATTTATTTCAACGAGTGTTCCCAAAAATTTGGTCGTAACTTTGTTCACCGTCGTGCAGGATAAAAACGTGATACGACCGAAACGTTGGTTCAGATATCCTCTCGTCGAAAGTGTTCATGGTGTGGATCTACATGTTCCAAGGCGCATGTATGGTAAAACGATCAAGCTTGACACCAGGAAGAAAGCACGCTATCGTACATACGTCTACACTATGTATGCGTGTCTAAACGGTATGAACAGATCACTAGATACACATGCTTCACACATGCTTTATCGACGAGCATACGAGCAGAAAAGCGGCAATCAGTCCCTTCGAACGTCCTATGTTCGAGGTCCTCAAGGTATCCAGACATGCAACAGCGACGTGATCGCGATCGAATCGCGTCAAAGAAAAACCGTGAAAGTGAAGCTTCTCTGTCGAAGAGCGACTCGATTCATCTGGTGGATCTACTTTAGGGAGAGGGGTCGCCTCCTTCCGGTTTACCAGTCGTGTCGATCTGACCGAGTCTTTCGATGCCGCTCTGTTCGAGATTTTTATCCTTACGCTACCATTTTATCCTATGATAAGAAGACCTGCTTAATCTCGATGTAATTGGCTGCTTCGAACAATTAACACATTTTTTCGTTCGTGGCTTCTATGGTCGGACGATAGATATAGTTGTAATTAAATGTTTTACTAACGAAGTTTAACGAACGACCCAAAGTTCCGCGGAGAACGCTCGTTAAATCTGGAATAGATTGCGATTCTCTATTATACGCTTGAATACCATCTTTTTCTACCTCGATAAGGGGATTCGAGATCTTTGAAACATTGGTTCCTGGCGCAATTAGTGCAGTCATATTTTTGCAAAGTAACTTTAGGGGTTGGAAATTGCAATTTACAAAATTGGGATTGTACAAAAAGATAATAAGACGTAAGAATATAAGAAGTTATGTTTGAACATGACGTGGGTTAATGTATGCGTCGATACATTGCGAAAATGATCACGGTAAATTTGGAGCAATAGGTGTTCCTTAGGTCATGAACTCCCCTTATAACTCGAGAATCTTGTAAGTTAGAATTTCTTTCGAAAGGTTCGTTTCTTCGCGAGCGCAGCCAATTACATCCGTTTTCGGTTTCCGGGACGCCCAAAGTCGCGCGCGGATTTATCAAAAGCCGTCGTGAAACCGATCGACGAGAGCTAACGAGGTCGTCGAGACTCGCCACCGCTTCGGATATCCTTTGGCTGTGCTCCAATTCGATTAATTATGAAACAGGTACGCCTCTCTCTCAACAACCTGGCTGGCATCCTTTCGGTCCCTTTTAATTGGACGTTTCGGATCGGTTGCGGCTCGCGAAATCGTCTCGACTTCTCCATGGATTGGCAGTCGTCACGCGCCGGTGTTAAACTGACTCGCGATTCCTTTTAAAACGTTCTTCGCAGCACAGTACACGAAGGTAGACTTTGCAATTAAATACCGAACTACCTTTCTTTCAATCATACATCAAAGAGACAGTAGAAATGTAATTCCTTCCCATCAACTTTTATTTGCGAATTCTCCTTCAAGAATTTTTTCCCAAAAATGTCTTCGTTGCAAATTTGTGACAATTCACTTGTTTGACTATCGTTTGCCATAGCGTGCATCGTCGTGAAATATTCAGCTTGCAAACGTTGCTTCGCCAACATTCGTATAAAGCGCACACAAAGAGACGTAATAAACGTTCAGTCGATAAGTAGCAGCTTAATCCCGGAAGAGGGTCGATCTTGATTTAACCGATGAAGAAGAAAAAGAAGAAGAAGAGTATAAGACGAACCGACAGCAGATAAATTGCTCGATTGCCGTCCGTTTACTCGGTCCGAATTTAATCTTGCTTATTTTCCTTGCATAATTGGAACACGGCCTCCCACCGCTTCCCTGTCTTTTTCCATTTATCGAACGATGATCCGCATGATCGGCCTATCGTCAACGTTGGATGCACGCGATTGACCCGTTAAAGAATCGTTCCCGTTGCTAGAAATCATTCCTCGCGAGATCAAAAACGCAAGGATTATCCGTGGAAACTAAAAGAGGACGATCGAACGATATTTTCGTCTTCGAGAACTCGGTCAACGATACAGAGATCCCATTACAATTGAAGTTGTCTCTCTTTCGAAGAAATTTTTTTTTACATTCGCTTTGAATACGGGGAGAATCTTGATCGTACAAAATGTCTTGGAAGATTCAAGAAATAATAATCTTTGCCAAACATTGCATGGAATTTCGATTAAAATTCTTGAACGTACGGAATCGTATTTGTTTGCGTCTCGAAGATATTATTCTTCCTTTGCTTCTGTTCTTTTGAAACGGAAAGAAATCTTGCAGGGACGGCAGACATTTTGTCGATAAAACCAAAATATTCCGCGTTCTACTTCTTTTCTCGGACCACGATCGAGAACCAAGAGGCAGGGTACTCTGATTAATGCAAATTTTCAGATTTACAAACTTTCGAGTCTCCAGAGTTGAAAATTGTCTAATTCTCTAACTTCCAAATCGCAACATCTCCATGTTCCGTAAATTCTTCTAACCTTCAGACTTCTATATTTCCAAATTTACTGTTCACTTTCTGAATCAATCGGAAATGTTCAGAATGTCAGTCGTTCTAAGTAAGGTACAAAAATAGGTAAGCAGATAGCCACGAGAGGATTAAAGGCAACTTCAATTCCAGCGGGAGCAATTCGCGTCACCGTGATGGTTCTTAATTCCCAAGTTCTTGAACGTTTGGAAGGAACGATTAATCGGAGTCCAGGTGACGGACAGGACGAATGTGTTCCACGGTTACGCGGATAACTGGTCGTGTTCCGTTCGAACGGTTTCACCGGAGGTACCCATCGGCCTCCATCCACACATCCATACACACATTCGGGTGGAACGGGAAGGATTCGAAAGAATGGCTTTGCAACGGACGGATCGAAATTCGAAGCCGATTTACGGGGTCGTATAATAACAATAACGGATAATCGAACCGTGGTTGGCCATCAGCCGTCCCGACGCCGGCAAATTGACAAATACGCTCGGCAAGGAGAGGCTATCGGAAAACCAGCGTCCGAACAGTGAAACTGGGCGCCCGGAAGAACAATGACGGACGATGATGACCCGCCTATTTACTGCCTAGCTCGATTTTCACGCGATCATTCGCTACGAAACAGTCGCTGAAACCTGCTTCGGTAGACTGCCTCCATCCTCAACTGGGATGGAATCTTTTCATGTGATCTAAATACTTTACCAAAATGGGCTGAATATCTTTCAATTTCATCTGTATTACAAAATTAGTTCATATTATGATCTCCTTCGAGTATTTATTATTACAAAAATTATTGAGCTATATACATAAATGTATTTATAAAAGTCCTGTTTGAAAAAGAGTCTTAGTATCTGACAGAAGGTACTCAATTTTATGAAGTATGAAGGCATTTAGCACCTTCTAAGTCCCATTTAAGACGAATATCTAGTAAAGGTAGACAAAAATAATTAGTGAAACGCCCTGTATAAGATGAACGGTGGAAATAATATTGATTCCATCCAGGCAGTTGTGGACGAGGGAAATAGAACAAGTACATACTCTCTTTTTAAAGCTCCATTTTCGTGTCTCCCCTTAATCAAGCATTCCATAAAGAACGTTCGAAGGGGGCTGATGCAAAGAGAGGAGAACGTCGTTTATATTAGCTCGAGAAATTATCGTCGGCGCAAAGGAACATGTTCTCAATTAACACAGCGTCAAAGGCTTCGTTTCGAAATTCGACGAACGAAACGTCTCGTCGAAACTCGATTGAACTCTGCCACCCTCTCTAGCCTCTAGCTCCTATCGTTTAACCCTTTCGCTTAGAAAGGCGTATACATACGCTCTCCTTTGCAAACAGCGTATATATGCGCTCTCGATAAGGCACTGTTCAATTCTGACGACCAAACGCGTACTATCGTTAACGGGTACTCGAGTCTGACACGCACTTCGCGGGAAAATTATACGTTGAATTTTATTCGCTTTATGACGGATGTATCGTGTGGTGAATGTTGATGGTGAGAGAAGATGAGAATCGTGTACGAATTTTGTAACCTTGTAGCCTGCGAAGAATACAAAGTTCGAAGAATATACTGGAGAAATATTCGTGTACGATTTTGATGAACGATGGATGGAGAGAAAATCAGCGGGAGAAGTATGAAGAATATTCACAATGAATACCTCGTGTACTTGCACGATCACACGTTGTAATGCAAGATGCAGCGTATACACTCGAGTTGCATGATTTTTATTCATATCTCGTTTGAACAAAAAAATTGTAGATCTGCGAGGTAGTTGGATGATCAAACTACTATTAGTGGAACCACTATATTAAGGATTGTACAATTGAAATAATTTTAATTTTGAATTATTTATTATTCGGACAAGTGTCACTTCGGAAGAAGGATCAATCAAACCTACGCATATTCTCACCCTTGCACAATATTTTTACAAGTTGAACAGAACGTAGTGCAAGTGCATCTTGCATCACATAGTCGTGCAAATGAAACAAACGATTTGTGACCAGAAATCGAACTCAGAACCTTCGTAATAGTGTTTATGAGTCTGACACCCCTATTTCTAAACGATTCCACATAGATGAAAAACTGACGAGAGCTGTCCGATGAAGGGATCATAGGGATGATACAATGAGAAAGAAATGAGTTTCGCGAAGAAAGCGACATGGCGTCCTATTCTAAGCGACTAAATCACGGGGCGAGTCCCGAGGGTTTGTTCGTGGCGTGAGATCAACTCAAGACTCATGCGATGGTGCGATTATCTACACGTTGCCAGGAACGTCGCATTCGTCGAGTCGTGTTCGTCAAATATTGTCGCTACGTGACGCGTTTTTCGTCGGGCTAAAGAGCCGAGGATTTGCACGCGACAACAATGGTGTGCGTCGTGGAACGTGTCGTAACGAATGGTAATGGAGAGTAATCCAAGCGCGGAAGCTGTGAAGCTCGAGATTTTCGGGTGTATCGAGCAAAAGAGGTTTCTTCGTCGCAAAGTAAAAAAAGAATGGACAGAAATGAAATGATGGAAAAGAATCGATGAAAGTTTGTACACGTGGGTCTTCCGATCTTTTTTTTACTTGACCGATATTCGACGTGCATGGTTACAGTACCGCTCAGAATTATTCGAACGACGTTATTCTGGCAATTAATTAATAGATCGTTTAAGAAACATGAATAATTGTTTCTATGAACTGTTTGGTATAGGTACGATAGGAACTCGATATTTGTCTTGCAAAGTGGACATGCCTCCCCTAACTGAGGGAAATATCAAGATTATAAGAATCTAATAGTACCTTGAAATTGAATTTAAATAGGAATAGTAATGAATTCGAATCACCCTCAATTTCATCGTAAAAAGATTGTTAAGCATACTTTCGACTGCAAAATCAAAAATGTTACAAAATGGAGGAGTTAGCTAATTCCGAAACCTCTTCTGCTAGAACATCGATAACAGGCCTTTGACTGGAACATCTGAAGTAAAAAATGTCACTTATATATCTGTATAAATATGTCTGAAATTTATTAACGCGATCGTTCGAATACTTTTGAGCGATACTGTATGTGCACACGTTCACGTATTAACCCCTTCGTTAAGTGTGTCGTACGAAATCAACGTGGAACAAAGCCTCTAAAGAAGGTTGCATCTACTCGTGTCTGGTGCTATGTCTACTTGGAATAACTATACGCAGAACGGAAATCGAACGAACACAAATTTGCTGCACGCGAATTCGCGTGGTGGTGATGAACGAAAGGGTTAAATCGACGCGTGGCTAAACACTACTCTAATCACACGAACCAATCGGATCAGGCACTAACAGACCACGGTATTTAGCCGTCGTTCTATGCTGTCACTAATGAGAACTAAAGCTATGGAAAAAAAGCAAGGAACGAAGAAGAATTGAACCGTATTCCACTTTGGACGACAGAGACCCGCCATGATTTAAGCGGCTGCGAGAAAAATCTGGCCGCGACGCGATACACGAAAAGCGTTCTAATTATGCATTTAAGTATTTGCTTGTTGATAAGGAGAGCGACAGAGACCCCTTTTACTCGATCGTACACCGGCTAATTTCGTTTCCTAGTTTTCTATACCAGGCATGACCAAGTGTATCCCCAAGTCAGCTGGTACAAACCCTCATTATATTGCCACCGTTTATATCTTGGACGTACCCCACTTTCAATTTTATAAATTTTAAAGAGTAGTATTTTAAGAAAGTGGGTTTGGGGACTCAAGGCTTGAGGGATGTAGAGCTTCATGATTTGAAGATTTGAAGATTTGGAGAGTTAGGGACTTGAGGACTTGGATAACTCAGAGATTTAGGGATTCGGGAATTCCAGGATTTGAGGATTTGGAAATTTAGAAATGTAGAAAGTTGCAAGTTTGGAACTTGAGAATTTAAGGGAAAGTTATGGAAACTTGAGAATTTAGGAATCTGGAAATGTGAGGTTGGTGAGTTAGAAATAAATATTTGAGTAATTGGAGATTTGAGACTGATGACCTTAGAGTTGCAAATCTGAGAACTTATGAATTTAAGAATTGGAGAACTTATCAGCCTGTGGAACCCAAAAACCCGTTCAACGCCGAAGAACAGCAAAGTACCTACATATGACATGTCTAGCTGAGGAAGTGGAAAAGTAAAAATGGTAGTCGAGCCAGCACTTGGTCATGCCTGTTCTAACGAAGCGACCGCCTGCCTGCATCACTCGAAGGCACCTCGAATCGATCGAATTCTATCCTATTCGCTCGATCGACCAGCAGATTCGAATGTTTGGTCGAGTTTGAGAGGAGTTTCGGGCCCGTACCTTGGGCAGGTCGCCCCTGTTGCTGTCCTCACTGCTCGTGAACGTGCTAGAGGTGTCTATTCCGGAGTCTTTGGTCGCGCTGTCTTGGCTACCCTGCCGATCGGCCTCCCAAGACCAATCCTCCTGAGGGCCGCCGACATTGGTCCCACCGTCAAATCGCACTGTCTTTTTCCCCCTTCTCTCCGTGAACCTGATGGACACGCCACATACACAGAGATACGAGAGAGAGACACGTTTCTGTACCGTGTGTTTGCGATGCTATGTATACGTGTTTGTGGTGTTGTACTTTCGAAAGTGTTCCTTTATGCTTCTCTCTGTGCTTCTTCGATCGGTATCCACCTTCTCGATCCCGAGTTCGCCAGCAAGGGCTAACCCGAGTAATCGGAGGTGTGGGAGGATCATTTCACATGATCGACTAAGATTTCTTTGACAATGTTTGTAATACCGATGTATAGCTTTGAAATCGGCAAGAAAGATATTCATACATATCCACAAGTGCATAACCTCTCAAACAGCATACTATTTCAACAATCGTTAGCAGGAAGCTTATTCTTATATGACCGAAAATGTTAATCATTGATACGTAGAGACAAGTATCCTACAAGCGCTTTTTTGCGATAGTTCATCATAAAATTGAATCACGTAACGTTGTTACAAAATCAGTCTTCTAATATAAAAATTTAATTAGTTCATAAAGATACATGTCGATGAGTACATAGTAAATGAAATACGGTACAAACATTGTCGGGGAAATCCTCGTCAGTGCCAAACGACCTCATCGAAGACGACCATCCGACAATTCAAAAATGGCGACTATGTTCGTAAAAATAAAAATAGAACCGCGTGTGATGACGTTAGAAATTTCGTTCGCAATAATCGAAGCCCCAGGATGTCCGGCGCGAACAGAAACGAGAAAAAAACAAGACAGAAAGAAGATAAATATTGAACGAACGCACGATCGCCAATTTTCACACGCACCTCCGACTGTCGGCGCGCCATTCGTCGCCACTCCTTCGGAAGCTCCGTCTGACGAGAGTGCTTTCTTCTTTTCGCGGCTCTCGCGGTGGATGATGACCGTTATACTCGATGGTCATCGCACTCGTGTTGTGATGCCCGTTGTGGGGTCCGTTGTGCCTACGTCCACTGCCGGACATTGACATCGGACCTCCCGTATGGTGGTAGTACCCCTTCCCTACAGTAGATCCAAAACGTTTCGTTTGCTCTCTCTCTCTTTCTCTCCCTTTCTCTCAGCTATCTAGCTGCCGATCCTTAACTCTATCGTCTAAACCAGCGATGGCAGGCATACGAATAGCGTACACCTGCGAGCAGTGATGATGGGTTGGACTCTCAATTTGAAAATTTGACCTTTGAGGATTTGGGGATTTGGAGATTTAGGGATTCAGAGATTCGGGGATTTGAGGATTTGTGAATTTCAAATTTTCCAGAATCGTGGATTGAGGATTTGAGTCACTTGGAAAGAAGATTTGGACGTATGGTAAATTTGAAATTTAGCTTGGGGATGTGAAAGGTTAGATGTCTAAAACTTTCAGAATTCGGAGTTTGGAAATCTGCAAGATTGAACAGTTTTCCAAATCTCCGAAAGTGAAATCTTCATGGATCTCCCGCTCGCCATCACTGTACGCACCGTGCACCCTGATGCCTCCGTCCACCACTGATCTAAACCATAATTCGCTTCCCTGTATTCTTTCTTATGTCACATTTCTATTATATTAGCCTTCCAACGCACATGACACTTTCCTATTTTTCCCTATTTTATCTGCTCTAGTCCCGGAAGAAAACTGGTGAAAAAACTCACGCCCTACAACGTCTTATCACAGTCTCCTGCAACCTATCGATCGCCAACTCTCTCCCATCTACACCGGAAGTAGTGTGCGTTGAGTGTACTGCGGGTAATACCTGTTCTCGAACGGGCTAAGACAGCGGTGCAGGCTTTGCCCCGTGGGGAGGAGTGCGAGGGACGGTGCTCGAGCGAACCGGAAGTCGGTCCAGACTCTCTCTGTCGCACCATCTACGCGCCATTGTAATGTGCAAAAGGGGTGTGTCTGTGTGTGTTGTATGTGTGTGTACGTAAGTGTGCGTGCACAATAGGCGATGCCACTTCACCAAATATATTTTGACAGTTTTTCAAGGTCACATCGAAAGAAACATCGTCGATAGAAACGGTCCAAGTGCGAGAATTCGTGAACACAGGGGGGTAGAAACGTCGATCGTTAAGGGGTTGACACACGCAGAAAACCTGTACATTCGCGCGACACCGTGACGCATATCGTCGGGACAGACATCGAAGCAACCGAATGTCGTGGATATGTCGGGAGTAATCTTTTTGTGAACGATACGTGTACGTGGCGTGAGTGAGGTGTTAACGATATACTTGTATACCTGTGCACGATTCGTAGCCGTCCAAAGTAGAACAAATAAAATCTGTTACAGCTCTGCCGACCGATCGCACGTCGTCATGATTATTCCATTCCGATCACGCGAATTTCGATTTGCCAAATATCCTGGGTCGAAAGAAAATTTCGTCCGCGAGCTTTTGGCGCAAAATTGTCGGTGATCAGCGATCGGGACGACACGTGGTCGGCACACGTGTCCCTTGGCCAATCGTTCGCTCGTTTTCTGAACGTCGTTAGGCCAAATGAAAAAGTCGGATGACGAGTCGAACTCGGAAAAAGACGCGAGGCGTAAGGAAAAACGCGATTTGGCGTTCGCGACCGGTCGACAGATGACGTACACACACATGCACACGCATACGCAGAGATATACATATAATATATATATATATTTAGATAGATATATATATATGTGTATGCGTAAGGTTCATATATATATATATGTATATATGTATATATATAAATATATATATAGCAGAAAACGAACTGCCGTATTTGCATTTGAGAAAATTAGTAGGTACCGCGAGAAACTGACGATTCATTCTGTCCACGGGCTTCTCCCTCGAGCTCCTGGAAGTCACCACCATGGGCGGCGGTTTATCCCCTAAAATGCGATCTCTCTTTAAGTCACACACGTTGCGTCCGATGCACGATGATTCGCTTATCGCTAAAGTTAGAAACAGAATAAAAGGGCTGTCGAGTGTGACCCCCACCCTCATCGCACGATTTCGTCGCGTTATCCTTACAGAGACACGCGATCGTTCGATAATTATCGTGGAATTTCTGGGTGTGTTTTGTGGGAACGATGATGCGTGTTTCGCAAGAGAAATTTCGCTACTTTTGGTTCGTTAAGGGTTGCTCTTTTAACGGGTTCTTGTCGTAACACACTGGCTATCTATATCAGTGATGGGCAAGTGCAACTGCGAACTCTAGGGGCACGGATAGACGACGGGCATTCAACTTCAAAAATGTTTAACTTTCAAATCTGTCAATTGCTATATTTCTTGTATTGCACTTTTGTAAATTTCTACATTCTGTATTCCTAATCATCTACATCTAAGCCTGTAAGTTTGCAAATTTTCAAATTTTCGGAACTCTGAAGTTCGTGAATTTCCAAATGATCCAAAGTTGAACTTCCAAAGTTTGAAACCATCAACAGTTTAGCACTGCACATACCGTGTCCACCGTTACCCCACCATCGTGCACTTATCTGTCCACCACTGATCTATATGCTATATCGATCCGATGCATAACAGAGATATTAGGGGTGGAAATAAAAAAAGGAAAGTAAAACAGATTGGTCACTGCTATAAAAACTGCGCTATGTAACAATCGAACACTGTGTTGTTGCTAATGGTAATCGTAATACATTTGCAGGCAGTGTCTGGTGTTCTCGCTACACGCAAGAAGTAAGTCGTCGTTTCGTAACGATACGCCCCGAGCTCGAGAATTCGATCTGGGTCGATTCTGTAAGGAGGAGGCTCGATGGAAGGAAAGAGAAAAAACGGAGAGATCGCCTCGTTCGTCGCTGCAAATCAGGTAAAAGATCACGCATCGTAAAACCGACAAATTGGCCATACGATCGCCACGCGAGACGCCCAGCGTCCCTTCTTACGTAACCGAACGATTCTGTCTGCGTTGCTCGTTCGCGACGATACAACGTCTCTGGATTTACGCACGATATTTACGACCTTTTTCGATATCACCGTCTAACTTCTACGCAGTAAAACGGTGCCCTCTTTTCTTCAAATATTTGCAATCTCGAATTTTTGTCTTATCTACCATGTCAATTATGCTGATCAGTAAATGTAGTATCGAGTAGATGCAGTCGGTGATTGGTCAGACTTTTCACAAATAGAAGCAACAGTGTTATAGCATGTTAGACATGGTGTCTTCGTTGCACAACGAACGAGGCTTTCAAGGAACAGGGTTCGAACCACAGAAATTTCAAGCTCGACAAATCGCAAACAACTGGTAATATATTTTTCAGGAATGTTTTAAACGATGCTCGCTGCATAGTGGCAGGTAACAGGTCCATATATTAAACGAGTCTCGAAAGTTTCTGTAGTGACGCGAAGAAACATGGTAGGAACGGGAAGGTTGTAATCTACGGAGAAGTCTCTCCGGGAACACGCGTCGCTCCTGAAAACGAATTAAAATCTGTTTAATAGAATTTTAACGAGAACGGAAACGGGAAGGGACTCGGACCGGACGGGAACTATCAAAGGATAGGTAATCAAAGGCGGAACAGGCTCGATGAGAGGCCAAAGCGCGTGGCCGTGACAATTTATCCTTCGCCTCTCCCTTATCCTCGTCCGCCTGGGTATCCGGTGGACGTAGCTGCTGGGCCGTTTCTCTGCAAATCCTCGTTAAAGGGAAGTTGCGACCTGCGAGCGCGCGTAACGGACTTACCTCTCGAACTTCTACTAACTAATTCTCTAGTCTCTAATTGTATTGTGTGCATCTACGAATGGGAGCAACAACGCCGTCCGACCTAGCCGGTCACTTTCCTCTCTCTCTCTCTCTCTCCCTCTCTCTATTTCTCTCTCTCCCTCTCTTCTCAATGAACGAACGAACGAACGAGACCGTGTATCCGTACACGCTCGTGCGCCCGGCTCGTTGCTAAACTCGCGTACACCGCGAGCTCTGTCTCGCTAATTGCCACGCTGATCCTCTTAACAGTATAAATTCGCCCGGATGCGATTTGCATTCGATTATCTTGCTACTCGCGTTTATCTCGTATCAGGATCAAGCCTGGACCGTGCGATCGACCTACCGATGCTCTGCTCGTTTGGACCCTCGCTTTATTAACATTTACGAGCAAGGAGAACCCTTTTTTTCGAAAAAAAAAACTGATACACTGGATTGCTTCCAGTTATCTACACTTGGTATCCTGGACTATCTACATTTTACAATTCTAGAATCCCGAAACCCTAGAATCCTTAGACCTCGATAATTTTTACTTCTAGAATTCTCAGACCCTGCGATCGCTAGCTTCTAGAATATCTAGACTTTAGGTTTCCTCCAGTTTACAATTCATGGACCCTAAAATTCGTAGAGATCTCAGCTCCTAGGATTCTTAAATTCCAAGGTGCTTAAGCCCTAAGATCCATAAGTTCTACAATTCTTAAGTTAGATCCCAGGAATCTCCTAGGGTCCCTTAGTGTTCTTAAATCCGAAGGTACGTAAATGATCTCTAATTCTAGAATTCCTAATTTCAGGGTCTCTATGGGTTCAATAAATGATATTTGCATTCCTCTCGAATTGTACGTTAACAATTCCAATTCTGACTTTAAAAATTCTTATCGCGGTACTTCAAGTCTCTGTTGGCCAGTTCTTGTTCAAACTTTGCTCCTTGAATATTTGAACAGGTTGCTGATTGTACGAGTTACATTGCCTGTGAGAATATTCTTATTAATTTAAATTGTTAAAATTCGTCGAAAATTATGTTTTTGCCTCGTGAATTTCTTATCACTTTACGCTAACAAGTTGAAAGACGAAATAAAGAAATTCACTGTATTCTTCATAATGAGCATGTCTGACCATATACGTGAATTTTCACTGCGGTACCTTACAAGTATGATTTAGGTTAATTGTATTTGACCCGTAAGTTGCATTGTGGAACAACTGAGGTACTTCGAGATCAAGCAACTAATGTTTTGCGTTACGTGCAACTTGTCTACGAATACGGAGAGCAGGTGCACGAGGAAGTAGTAACGCGTTACGATTATACCGTCGTGGTTCCCAGAGTCTGTTTGTAACACCAGGGTCGTGTTTTGTAAGCTTTTAATCTAGCTTCGTTAAGACCAGTCCGGAGACAGTCGCAAGAAATATTGTAACCCGCGTTAATTAGCAGCCGTGTACACATGCTTCATACAAATAAAGTGTATTAAATGTATTAAGCTACGAATAGAAATGAACATTTGTAAAGATACTTCTGAAATTTACAATTTGGCTAATTTCGTCGTTTCAGTGTTAAAGACACTCGAGTAAACACAACAATCGAACTCCCGACCAAAGACATTTCAATTATGCCATTCATAAAGTAAGAGAAGGACTCGAAAAGTTCACGGGTTGACGCCGTTGAAGTTGTCGGTAAACGAAGTTGTAAAGAGAAGTCGGGGTCCCAGTGGTTCGGTGCCGTGAAATCAGTATGTTCGGATTAAATTTCGATGAAACAGCCAGGCCGAGTAGAAAAGTCTGTGCCATAGGCATGTCCCGAAGGTCGATGCACAAAGAGTACGGTTCGATATGGCATATCGGAAAAGGAATACCGGGTAACTCGAACGTTAGGTTTCCCCGGCAGTTTCGCTGCAAATGGACTTCTCTTTAAAAATTGAACGAAAAAGATCTCCGCGAGGCTCGATGCTCGGAGAGAACAAATAATGAAAAAGGAACGTCGATGACTCTCCTGTTCCCTTCGGTTCGATAATCACTTATCCTCGAAAGCTTCTAGCATCAATCTTAACCGATCGATCCATAATTCTGTACGTATTTACTTTCCATGGATGCTTTCTCTTTGACGCGTCTACCTCGACGGATGCGATGCAACATTTAGCAGCACTTCTACGATCTTTGAATCTCGACTTCTCCATAATTCCCATGACACGCCAACCGAGAATCAGTCACATTCTCGTTACATTGCAACTTTTACACGGATTTACTCTGCGACAGATGATCAATTTTCACAAATTCTTACGTTCCCCCGTGTCATACCACATAATCTACGACAAATTATTGGGCCTAAAGCACAGAAGTGTAAAACCTTGCACTTGTATCAAACCTAACGCCTTTAAAAATAAATGAAGCGTCAAAATATTCCATGTCGGAGGGTTAACAAACTCAAGATTCCTCTTGAAACTTGTTTCACTTGTACGCGAAGGCAAACACAATTTCCCTGACTGTTACATTCTTGATTCCATTGTTCCAAAGATTCGAGACAACAGCGGTTCCGGGGAGGGCTAACAAATTCACCGACCCCAAAGAAATTGCAACTTCATATTCATCCAGAATCCGCTTGCGTCGAGCTTCTTCTTTCGACGAAAATTCCAAGCCCCTGTTAGGGGGAGAAAGAGAGAGAGGGAGAGCTCGAGAGGAAAATCGATTCCAAGAAGCAAACGACGAGCAGCGTAAACACGAGCACCGTGAAGGATCTATTCAAGCAAGGATCACCTACGTGCACGACGTACAAGCCGGGTGCATTTATGCAAAGCCGTCGTCGTCCGTCGAACATCCTTGTCGACGAGGAAAGCGATCCCCGAAAAGGGTTCGCCGAATGAATGGATGCCTCAAAGAAGCGCGCTGTTTTCGAGCGTCGCTACTTTCCGCTTCTGTTTGCCGCGGAGACCAGCCCGGAAATAGTAAACGGGTAGATGTTTGAATTCGCCCACGTGTTGGCCGCATGACGTCACGACGACCGTGTGGGCGTCGCGAACGAGCTGGATGGATTGGAAAGGCTGCCGCTGGAACGAAGGGGGAAAATGTGGATGGAAAATCATTTCTGAAGCATCTAAGAATGGAGAATGAAAGGAGACTAAAGATAGAAAAAATAGTGGCGAAACGGGGTGAAGAATACCTGCGGTCTTTAGTTTACACCTGCACCTCGAGGTTATCGATGATCAACGGAACTCGATTGACAGAATAGACATTGAAAGAACTTCTCGACATGCAAACCGTTACGCTACGCGAATCGAACTAGAAGAAATGAAGTTTGGGTAGAGTTGATCTTCATGGACCAAGATTTATAAGGATAACTATGTTAAAAGATAAGAATTTACACGGATAACTGTGTCAAACGGTAAAAATTTGCGCGGATAACTGTGTCGAAAGATAAAAGTTTGCGCGGATAAAATGAACGCAAGAAAGAGGAATAAAAAGGTACATAAATGGTAAGGAAAGAGATATACAGGTAGAGCGGGGCGGGGAAGGCTAGAGGATAGCAAGAATCAATGCAACGACGAGACCGAGGGAGGGCAGAACCCGAGAATTCCCGCAGGATACCATACGATACGCCTCGATACACGATCATGAAGATCCGATCAAGGACTTAACGGCTGCGAGGATAGCTAGGATGCCGATCAGGAGTCCACGCGTGTCTGGCCGAGTCGATACTCGACAAGAGGATTGGAAAAATTGGAAGGAAATTCACTGGTAAAGATTTTCCAGCGAATAAAAAACAAGATCTAAACTGTCCTCTCGTGTTTCCTCGGAATCTCTTTACGAGAAACGATATATAGATTAAAAATATACTTCCTCAACATCGGTAGTTCTACCTATTCTCCACAACATCTTGATGACCACAACTTACGCATCACGTTTCGCGGATAAATAGCCATTCTTTTAACCATCTTGAAACTGCGACGAAGAAAAACAGAATAGGTATCCATGTCGCGACTGTCGGTGCGCTTAGAAATTTCAGAAAAGCCATTTTGTTGGAAGCAAAGAGCGGGTCGCTAGCGTCGAAGAAAGAAAGAAGAACTTTAATGGGAAGTGAGCGAAGACGAACGAGGACACACGGATGTGCTACAAGGGGAGATGCTGTATCTCGTACGAGCTTCTCCCTCTCTCGCCAACGACGATGATGATGATGCGCACCTCGATGAATCGGTTCACGGTTCGCCGATCTCATCGCTAATCAAGCATGAGCCATGTACGCGTATTCTCTCGACTTCGGCCGCTCCTCGAAACCGAAAGCTCGAATGCGTCGCATAAAAAGCATCGGGTTGTGTGTCGAGTGATTCTCTGGAACACAGGGGAACGCGTACGCTGGTAGAACGAGGCGGATCCAGCTAACGTTGGTAACCTAAATTTACTCATTAGCCAAGGAGGAACCCGGTTACGCTTCCACTCGCGCCGGCGCCTTCGCGATAACGCGTTATCGCTTTTCATCCACCACCCCATTCGAGGCGATCTGCCCGCGCGGAGCAGACCTACTTTCCCATTTCAAACATTCCATTCACGCGGATATTCTTTCCGTTTCAGCTTCGAACGGGCCAACAGAGAGCCACTAATCTGGCCAAAATTTCAATTCTAATTTCAACCTGTCGATTGTGGAGGAGTTCGACCTCGAACGTGCACCTTCAGGATGGACACTTAAGTAGAGATTAACGCGAGCCCAAATAAGGAGCTCTTAGTCTTCTCTCATCGCGTGGAAAATCCAAAACTGCACTAACCTTTCATAGAGATTTTTATTCCGTGCTATATATTTCAATCGGATATCGTTTGTTCCTATATAACTGGTTCTCCTAGCAAAAATTATGACTGCCGCTACGATGGTGCAGCTTCTGGCCTCGTGATTTACTAGAACGAGCTCCTCTAGCCAAGGGTGGGTGGAGCTTTGTTAATCGCTTTGTAAACACGCGCGTACGTAGGGTTTAGCGAGGAACTTTTTAGACTGCATGAGCATCGGATCGGTCGATTACACTTTCCTTCGTCGGCTCGCCTGTAAATATCGCGATACAGGTGCACACGTTCTCCGTAAACCAATTGTCCAGTGACACGGAAAGCCTGTGGCTCTCTTCTCGTGCAACGAGTTTCAAGGGCAAAGCTGACCCTACCGGTCAGCTAGCTCCCGCAACGTCTTCGTCCTAGCCGATCCTTTACTTCGGCCTCATCGTTTAGAATTTAAACGCGAAACTTAAAGCAGAAATCGTGTCGCTGTTGAATTTACACGACTCCGCGAGGATGTGACATTTTCAGGAAGTAACTGCTGTATCGTTATTAATGGCAATTCGTTTTTAAAGCTTCACGATATAGAAACTTATATTGTACATCAAAGAATTTTACTTTGTACCAAAAGTTTCGATGCGTAACTTTCTAATCACGATGTCACTTCCTCCTAAGCGACTACGTCACTCGATCTGGAAATCGCGACGCGAATCTTACTCGAATCGAACAATTAAAAGAATGCAAGTTTACGTAAATAAAAACTCATACTTACAGAAAGAAATATCGGTATAGCTTCGAAAAGAAAAACTGTGTAGTACGATCGAGGAAAACGATTATTCGCGACCAGTTACGCGAACGAGTAATCGATTCGCGAGATAGTTCTCGAATTCGACCGCCGACGTTTTTTTTAACAAGTTAGAGAACAGAGAAGTAAAAATGGAACATGGACTCACCCTTCTCGGACTCGTCAGGCTCGTCGCTGGCACACTCGGGTGTGCTTCGTTCTTCCTCGCTGCTGCTGAAGCTTCTTTGAGGCTGAAGACCGCCCTGTCCACCCACCGGTTGTGGGGGATGCGCGCTCTGCGTTTGATGCACCGAATGTTGCTGAGGAGGATGCACCGCGCTACGTGGTGGACCGGCTTCTACCGTTGGCTGACCATATGTCATCGCGAGATCCGTATTCTGATCCTGAAAGCCAACCAGAGGATCCATGTTTCATGAACACGGTAAAAGCGTCAGCCTGCTGGGACCTTAGACTTAGTCACTGAAAGAGGAATCCCGAATTGCTTATGGGATTAGGTGCACGCTTTCTCCGTGACAACGTTAAAATCATCGAAGGTTTTCAAGCTCTTATAACTTGTTTTGTCGTATTTAATATTAAAATATAACGAAACTTTTGATTCAAGATTCTCTTGCATATTGATGTAGACATGTTCTTTGATCATAGCCTTTAAAAGTTATGAGAAGCTAACTGATGTATATATCTTTATCGATAGCAAAGAATACTTTAAACAGCTTTTGTTATTTCAAGGATGACTTCCAACGTAATTTTCAATCATTTAAGTCAGTTTAATAGAATAATCTCCGTAAATAAATCAGAAAAAATGACGAAGTCCCGTTTAAAATGAAAAGCTCCCTCTCTCCGTTTTCGCTAACTTTATTTCACGTATCCTCCCGAAGCTACTCGTCTAGAGATCCCTCGAGCACCGCCTACGTAAGAATATCGTTAGCGGTTCGCTCCTACGCGTTCGCAGCTCGTATACTTGTTGAATGTTTAATTTCCAAGTCTCTCTCGAGTGCTAACGTCATTGGACATGCTTCGATCCGAAGTCGAAAGCACGGACTCACGGGATAGATCGGTCGTTGTCTCTGGTAGTTGAGCTGTTTCATAAGACCGTCGATCTCGCCTCTGTACAAACTCGGGTCATCCTCGGCGTACGCGTCCGGATGTCTTGGCGCTTGTTGAATTTGATGAGAAGGAGCTACGTGTGGCGTTGGCAAACTTCTCGAGTGAGGCGATACGGACATATCCACCCCGCTATCGCTGGTGGACAATCGGCGCCCTGGACCCTGAAATCGCCACAAAAATCGTCCATTTCTTGCACGTACGACAAATACTACGATGCAGTGGTTCTCAAACTGTGAAATGTCTCAATGTTTTTACTGAAATGACTTGCAACATCATCGATGTTAACTTGATCGATATGAGAATTTGCGATTTTGACCAGCATGAAACTCTAAATGATATACTAGCGTCGCGATCCGAAGAACTTGAGAACCACTGTTGAAAGATTCGGGTTGTGGCGTGTGGTGATTGCAGTGATAGATGCAGACAAAGTGCGATCGTTGCGTTATTTCATCAGCATGTGGTGATATGATGCAATTGGAGGTGTGTATGCTTTGGACAAGCCGCTGAGCACAGTCGATGCGTACAAAAGCACGAGGCAACATAGACTCTATTAAATATTCGTTAAGGGACTTTGCTCCGAATTAAACTTTGGCGGTAGAGTTGTGAGAGGAAGATGGAAAGGAAGAGTTCTCTTCAGAGACTGGTGTACTTGGTAAAATCTTGACTGTGAACTATTAACATTGGTGGACAGATGTCCACACTAGTGCGTAAGTGTCCACATTACATAGGTGTACACGTTATTGGACACACGAATATACTACCGCTAATACATTAATGCGATAAAAAGTTGCTAGTACTATAGTATACCAACGCTAGGGTATACCTACATTCTCATACAACTTTGGCTAGTCCAATCTGCGTTATATTTGTTCGGATCAGATATTTACAGGTGTGACGCGATGAAGAGCGAATACAAGCTTCCGAAAACCTGTATTCCCCCTGATAAATTTTTGTGTGAAACGATGAATCGTATGATCTTATGGAAGCGAATGAGGGAATGAAAACTAGAGAGGAAAGTGTTACCAATAACCCTCCGGCGGCGAACAAAAGAATGAAAAGAAATGGCCGCCAAAATACGCGGCGCGGATTGTCCAAAGCTACGACAGCGAGGATTCATGACAAATGATATAAAATGGTGTGATGCACAGTGAGGATTATACCAAAAACATCGACTTGCCTCGACCGAATTCGTTAGCGTAGCAGTTTTGCAGCTTGTATTGTCATTTATTTGCACATCCAGAGCAACAGTGCGTGCACGAGCGCTATTAACGACCCCAGGGACCTAGCCTAGGTCCCCGCGGTTCGAACAGTAAGTGAATGAAGTAAATCGTACTTGCTCTTGCTGAGAGTACTGTCTTCTGAGCAGACTTCCGCTCCTTAGTAACAATGGCAAATTCTCCTTTTCGGCCGCGCTGTGCGCTCTCTCGAGTTTCGGTCTTTTATCCTGAGTTTGGTCCACGAGTCCCGGAGGATCACCCACCTGCATGTCCTGCATCCGTCGCGGCATCGCGTTGTCCCCGGCTGCCAGGCCCGTCTTCGTCATCCATTGTCCGGTCTTCGACAGCAGTTCTTGCTTCTTGCGACAAAGGATGCACACCCATATTACCTGAAATCACGATCGATCGCCACCTTGATTATCGCCATTGTATCAAGCCTCGTGTTTCTTTGCCTCGTCTGTTGTCGAGGAAGACCCGACAGGTCTCTGGAATCTCAAAGGTTTCGATAATGTTTAAGGATTCGAGGATCTTGATGAGCTCGAGAAAGCTGAGAAGACTTTATGTATTACAAAATCGATCGTTGTTAATTATAACTGGTGACCAGCTACTTTATATCGAGAATACGAACCCAACTTCTTAATTTTAGTTACTTTCGTCGGATATTAGGGTTGAAATTAATACGTCATACGTACGTATCAAGATCGGTTGAGATGCAGCAACTTAAGAGGGAATTTTGAGATTTGATAGACGTTAAAAGAGATCTCGTTACGCGTGAAATCGTCGCAGTAACTAAAATAATCCATAGCACCGCAGAAGAGAGAACGAGAGAGAAAGGCGAGGAGAGGGAAAGAGTCCTGGAACTGATCGATCCAGGTCACCGCTTGTAGCGAGGATATTAATAGGAAATTATCTATAGGAAGTCGACCAGTTACCACGCTAATTGAAACGTGTAAGCATAGGTGCAAGCTTCAATTTGCAGTTCTTAAAAACGCGCGTACTCGCGTCGACGAGTAGGTCGCGCGGCTCGTTCCGGACGACACCGTTTCACGCTCGGCGTATTTGTCGAACAGGATTGCTGGAACGAGGTACCGTGTTAAAAATACACGCCACCCAGAAGGGACAACGAGCCATACGAGCCGAGAAGTTGATTCGTCGAGCAATTTTCCCGGGAAATGTGGAAAACTCGCCTATCCTCGTTCAACGAATAGTAATTACAAATTACTCTTCTGTAACACTCATCCAGCATATCGTAGTAAAATAATATACTACTAATGCATGCGTAGATACAATCGAGAGCTCTGTTTTCGAGAGTTCTTTTTATGGACAATATCCGCACAGGACACGGAAATACCATTTTTGTTATTGAACGTAGAAAGGAAATTTTCCTGGAATCGATACGGAACACAGTTTGGGAAACATTGAAACAAATAGAACGGCCAGCGTGTTCGAAACCCTCGAAGCCCTGCGAAAGGGACGAACCGTTGATGAAAGAGAAATTTATCAAAGAAGATGAAAAGTGTGTCCATCGTAAGCAGAGGCTACGAAGTGCAAAAAATATCGGTCGTCTAAAGGTCGACATTTAATCCCGTTGACTTTGCGACGCTGAAAGCTGCCTCTCGTAATTCAACAGCGTTCAGAATCGTCCCTGTGTCCTTGCTCGCGACCATTGTAGTTCGTACAATAATACGCACGAATGGGCATGGAAAGTGTTATCGATGGGAACCGGCATGGGCATTGTTTTATGGTTTGTTTCTAAATGGTCCATCCATCACGCTTTATCTTGATGGAGTATTCCGTCCGCCTATTCATCCTTCAAAACGCTCCACGGCTCGCTAATTATTAGCCATAGCGTTCATTGTACGGGTCGTCCGATGAATAATCACCTCCAAGAATACGCTTTTCCCTTAACTTTGACTTGTTTCTCGAAGTTTGTTTGATTCGAGTACGAGCGAGAGGAACAATGCCCGTATCGTTCAATATCGGTGTAACCAACAATTTCGCGATTCAAACTCTGGATATTCTTGTTCGTTACAACGTCGTTGCACCAACTAGTGCAGCTACTCGCTATTCGGTCTGACTACTCAATATTTCACTACTAGACTCCGGACTATTCAACGTTTCACTCTTTAATCTTTAATCGAATTATTATTGTTGTACCTCTGTATGAACCACGTAAAAATTTGACAGAAAATACGAGTCGGCGACACGAAAAGTTTGTGGAAAACGGTGTTCTATTTGATCGATAAACGGAACTCGGTCAAAATCACTGAACCCAGTTAACGCGGAACAAGTGGAACGTAGCAAATTTTTTCTCCATTCTCTCGGGCAGGAGTAAGTTTCGAGTAACGTCAGGCAATTACGGAAGAACGAAAGCGGAGGTCCAGGGACGGCTCGTTCGCGGGTGAATATCGCGATGAATCGATACGTTCGGTCACGCCAGCGTTTGCACAATTATCGTTGCCCATTATCATTACTCGATGAAACCAATCCCGACCCACGAGCCCGTATTCCGCTAATCCGCGAACCGAGGACACCGTTGCAAATGAATACGTGTTTGCTCGCGTTAGGCAACGCGAATCAGCTGCGATTTAACGCAGACCGTGAAGCTGTTTTGCTCTTGGTCGAGGAGCAATCGAGCGGATAAGGGTTGCTTCAGAGGCAAATTAAGGAGGAATAACCTTTGACTAGTTGGAAAAATCGATTGTTTTTTGTCTACGTGACTTCGAAGTATCAGGGATACGTCAGACGAACTGTACGTTGTCTGCATAATATTTTAATATTTTTCAGAAACGCTGACTACAATTTTCCAAATATTAACAACCTAGAGAAATAAACCTAGATGATAAACTGGTTTTCGTACTCTTACATTTTGTTAAGAGTTACTTCAGAAAGGAATAAATACCTGAAGAATATGTGCGCAGATGGAGCATAACGCATACGTGAAACGAATCACTACCACTGTTTCATATTTGCACTCATTTCTGACACCTTTACGATCACATTTCAGACTTCCGTTCCCGAGAGCGAATTTTTCTTCTCCGCGCGTTGCCAGAAACGGCCATTTGGATGTGTCCAACGACCGCCATCGTCGATCCAACGGTGGCTCGTTCCTCGGTCGTCCCAGTTTTTCAAACGCGAATTTATTTTTACCTTCTCGGCAGCGCCGCGCTTAATAAGTGAACAGTTTCCGATGAAAGGAGGGCTTCCTTTGTCGAAAACGTTTTTCCACGGCCGAGCGTAATTATTTCATGGCTGTAACGCGATTCGGCGATGCAGGTCCTCGCAGAAACGTTAAAAATATCCAACATCGGGCGCGCCGTTTCCTTCGAGAGCTTCCATCGTGGCTGTCTCGTTCAATCACGAGATTAGAGGGTCGAAACGAACCCCCGGAGTATACGAACTTGCTTTTTTGCAAGCAGCGAAACTCGCGAAGATGATTCTCGATCGACGGAACGAACGCGTGCACGTTTTTCTCCCTTTTCCGTCGAGAGACTTGCAACGTCGACCGAATCTCGCTGCAGACTGCTGGTGGCCCGGCCGTGGAACAGAGAATGCACCGAACAAGAAAGGGTGAAAAAAAAAATGGTAGGAAGAAAGAACGAACGAGTAGAGCCGAGAGGGGTAAGGAAGGGTACGCGAGAAACGAAGCAGGAAAGACAGGAGGAGGCAGAGGGAGGCTGAAGAGCACTTCGTCGAGTTGCCTAGGTAGCAATATGTCAAGAGCTCAACCCCTTTCCACCCAGCCTCGTTCATCCCCCTTGCTAGGCGGCACCCTTTTCGCCCACCCACCGAACATTTCGTACGTACCTACGTACGTGTGTACACTCGCGTCCAGAAGTCATGGGATACATTATTATTTTCGGATAAATCTAGGTTACGCTGAATATTCGCTTCTCCGCGTTTATTTCGTACGCCGAGTTGCCAACAGTTTTGTGTTTATGGACGGTAATGATCGTAACGACCATCTATCGAGCACTTCGATACTCGATGCCTCACGATTCAACGCTTAACTGCTCGATGATCGAATACTCGACGCCTGACTGCTCTATGTTCCAGAACTCGATGGCTGACTATTCGAGACCTTACCACTCGACGTTCTGCCAGTCGACGCGTGAATAATCAACACGTGACCACGTGACTCTTGTCTACTGACTGCCACGTGTCACCAACTCGGTGATCACTCGACAAACTAATACGTCGTGACCACGAGTGGTCTGAGTATTCGGTACTCGAGTACTTAAAAGTACTTGGCTACTCGATACACGAGTAACGCGTAGCTACTCTTTACTCACAGCGCAACTGCTGCAAGGGTGAATATTCAACATTTGACTATTCGAAATTCGACTACTAAACGCTTCACTATGGAACTACCCTCGCTACAGTGTTAACGTGAATGTGGAGCTAAAAATAGTAAGTGTCCCATGATTTATGAACAAGCGTGTACAAACGTACATAGGTACGTATGTACGTGTGCGCTATTTTGCTCAGCCTAAAAAGAGAAAAACGTTGGTTACTGGTGTCGCTGGTGGTAGCGGTGGTGGTGGAAGGGTAGAGAGAAGGGGTTGGCCCTCGAGTCATCTCACCCCTCCTTCGCAAAGCCGGCCAAGGGTGGTGAACCAAGGGAACGAGAACACGGCGCTGCGTGTTCGGCCGTAACGTAAATGATCATTAGTTTGGCGGCTCGAAGCGAGTTGGCTCGGTGATTTGCATTAATTAATTAGAGGCCAATTAATTCAGATTACTTTATCACGGGCCCATGTGTACGCAGTCAGTGTCAACGGCGACGACGACGCCGCTGTCCGAGACCAGACAATGACGACGGCATAGACGTAGAACATCGGCATGGACGTTGACGTCCCGTTGCCTCGAGTACAGAAACGAAGGGATCGATAGGCTCGTTCAAGCCAATCCGATAACTCGCCACGACGCCAGTAAATGTACTCTATAGCCGCCAGAAAAGCTAGCGACGAATTATCGCTTCGGTCGATTGAACGGTTCGTCTTTTAATATATTCGATGCCTCGCGCGTCGAATATTCATGCATTAAGTACTCTGCCTCGAGTACTTGCACACGGAGTACTCACGCGGCAAATATTCACACGTCGAGCACTCTGCCAAGTATTCACGCGTATACGCCAAGTATCCGCGTGTCGGATATTCACACGGCGAGTCCGAGATACACAAGTACTCGCGCGTCAAATCACGTATCAAGTACTCAATGACCAACAAACTGTGTAAAAGCTGCGTTGTACCTGCCACTTATGGAACTTAACATTAATATTGGAATTTAACATTATCCGCTATTTATCTTGTAATTAATCTAAAAGTTATAATTTCGTTATGACGCGTAGAAAATCTACTGTAAGATTATATTTGAGTGAAACGAAGAGTTAGTAAACAAAAGTTTCAGTTTGAAGATAATAAAATCTGTGCACCGAGTAGCATCAGCACCGAGGCGATCCTTGGAACCTAACTAACGCCTACACCGTCCTACGCTCGCGTCGCATTGAGACGATCTTTTGAAGCCTGACCTGAAATTATACTTGAACATAATACTGACGAATGGACAAGCAAAAGAAATACTCGCAACGTGAGCTCTTTGAGATAATTTACACGGATTATGAAAGTTCATTCGCGTCCGAACGAAACGGAATAATTGAGGACAACGTCGTCTTCTAAAGATACACGGAGCAAAGTTCGAGTTAATTAAAAAATTTATATAAAGATATTTTATTCCAGTTTTTCTGTTTACGTCTGCATTAAATAGAATTTATTCAAAACTTTCCTCGTACCCAGACACTGTAGAATTTTGTACGAGGTCTCCCTTAGCCGAGAGGAAATACGGAAAACAGGACTTCCTATTTCCTAGAGTTCTGCTGGAGTACGGAACAGAGCATCAATTAGAGTGTGTGCACGCGATTACGAGGACAATTAGCAATTTATATCTATAATATATTGCGACAATTTATCAAAAAAGCAGTCGTTCCGAAGTTTCGTCCGCAACTATATATGAAAGAAGTTTGGCGAACGCGCACGCCCACGTAAACAGCTAATTACTATGCAAAGGCTTCGTGATCGGGCCGCTATTCACGATGGTTTATGTCCCCGAGCAACTTCGACCTTTTCGCTTCTCGATTTTTCGGTCGACGAGGGCCATGCCACGCCACGGATCCGCGTACATTAGCGTCACGAGCTCGGAACAACTTTGCGAGCCAAACTTTTCTCGACTTGTCCTACATACATACACACCGCAAGACTCTCTCTCCGATCGTAGCCTCTCCTCGAGAAGGAAGAAGCTAGTCGAGGGACGACAGATGCCTCGACGAAGAAGCCCGCTGCCTCAGAAACTTGGGCAACTTTCAATTACCCCGCGGCTTATTTATGTGAAACGCAGCCGCGACTCGTTGCCCGGGGCATCACGCGAGCTCGCGTTTAATCATCCTCGAGCACCGATCTTTTCGCCAGCCTGTCACGAAAAGCTGTTCCGATCTGTCACGAAAAAGTGTGTACCGTAGATAAGATTACCATCGTTCGAATCACGATTTTATTCACCTTTTCGTTGCATTGTGGTGCAAATAAGGTACATGAAATGTGAAAATCTCTATTTAATATTTTTTTTCTGAAACGAGGTCCATGCATCGATCAAAGGTCATGTAACTTAAAAAATCATCCTTGAATAATTAAAAATTCCTACATAGATCGTGTTAGAATGATAGGTGTAACGAAGTAGAATCATGTATAGAATGTTTAGGACAGAAAATCGTGTCTTTCGAATCTCAGTTCGATGAAAAATGTCTAGAACGACGATTATTGTCCTTTTCGTTCGTGTGACCAGCCACAACATTCCCAATCCTTTCAAGATCGTGACCGTCATCGATGCAACGTTGGCATAGTTCGCGTAGCCCATCGAATTACAACGACTTTCGATTAATGACCGATCGTGCCGAAATTACTGAGGCTCCGGAAGGCAGCCAGGCACGCGGGGGTGAATAGCAGCAAAAGCTGCCTCGTTCCAAGGTTGTGTGTCGATCCATTGTGTCCCGGCGAATGCACGCGTGTATCTCTGGTATTTATGTCAGAGACGAGCAGGCACTGACGGTAATTCTACTCGAACCCTGTCCGAGGAAGTATCCTTCGTTTCGATACACCGACATTCCTGTTCTCTTCGTTCTCTGCGATCGATCGTTTCTACCTCCATCTTCGTCAATGAACACGTTGATGGCTACTGATGTTTAATCTTTAACGTTATTATTCGTTTCTACTATTATCTATACAATTTTTGGATCTCAATTCTTCCTTGATTGTCATATTTTCTCCAGAGGAGACACACGTACTCTTGATTGTACAAGTTCAGCTTTTGAGCTATAAGTCATATACCTTGTTTTCATCATTTTAATTGTTACTTGTACTTTCTCTCGACAAAAGGTTAAAGTGTTCAGAATTTTTTGTAAAAATTCCCTTACGAAAAAGTAATATTAACTCTGGTAAACGAGGGGAGTACAAGACCAAAAGGATGGAAGCGCAAAAGTTGACATTGACTAAATCCACACGCAACCCTGAAGGAGAAATATGAAGATGCAAATAGTCATTGAGGAAGCCCGAGAAAGAGGAAATTATAAAGGAAGGAATTTTTAGAATTTCGTGGACAGGGTCGCGGTGACATAACAGCTACATCATTAAGAGAAATGCAGAGACACCGATGACTCGCAGGTTCCAGCTCGTAGCAACCCTTCTGCCCACGCTTATGCCGCTTCAAAGCCACTCCTTCCCCTCGATCGGCGTGCTGAGCACACCAAACACTCGGGACAACCGCGCCGAAACGAAGAACAACGTAAATTTACCGGCCACCTTGTACCCCGTTTTCCTGCTTCCCCACCCGCCCCCAGAACCGCCGACCCTCCCTACGAAACTTAGATCAATATGTTGCGTCACGTTTCCTCCCCTGTACGCCGCCCAACATCCATCCACAGTCCACCCACACCTTCGTCCACCCAGCGCTTCATTCCTGACCCCAGCCCCCTACCCGTTACACGCTCGGTGACGTCACGCAGGGACGCGCCCCATTCATAGGCTCCCACGCAGACAGTGAGACAGACTGGAAACCGTACGCCGAGCAACGGGAGCAGAAAAAAAAGAAAAGCGGACAAAAATGACGGGGGTGGTTGGTGTCCTGATGACCGGAAACGAAAAGCGTGAAAAGTCACGCGTTAGGAGGGCTTTTGCACCCTGGAATTTTAATCCGTTCAGAGCGTACACGCTGCAAATTGCCTGCGGTAAGACACGGTCAGGGGTTATCAAGGATTTAGATGGCGATATAGCGATTCAACAATTAGCGACACAATGCGTGGAAATTCGACGCGAGAAGATTCAACGTTTAGGATTACAACGCATGGCTATATAACGCGTGGAAATTCAACGCGTAATGATACCAGGCGCGGTGGTCTATCTCTTGGAGATACAACGTATGGCAATGGAACACGTAGCAATGTAATACGTTGCTATGCAATGCGTGGCGATAAAACGTGTAGCAATTCAATGCGTAGTGATCTACCACATGGCAATACAACGCGAGGCTATACCATATGACACGTCACGATACAGCGCAGAGTCTGAAAGTCCTAACTTTGCCAATTTCCAAAGTCCAAATCCTCGCAGTAGCAAATTCTGAAATTTCTAGAATTTCCAAATCCCCATTTCGCGAGCTCGTACCTAACGCTTCGGTATCTAACGAATCGAAGAACACCCGTGGCGCGGACACGGCAGCTAGAGTAATTGAACGAGCATTTGTGTACCGTACGAACGAGCGAGTGAGCGGGCGAGCTGACGGGCGTTCTGCTCCGGCGGATCGATGATGTCGTAACGCGCCCGGTGACGTTTATCATCGTGCTTTTGCGTGTGGCCCTGGGGCTCGTGCGACGAGCTATGCGCGTGTTTCGCCCCGTCAACGGTGTATTTTCGGGCATATTAAATGAGACGCTCGAACGTTCGCTCTGGTCGACCGGGAAGCGTGTTGTAGTGCTGGTTTGTTGGAGTTGCTGAAATTTCACTTGTTGGGGAGGATATATTAGGGGGTTAATATCGCCGGCAGAAAAAGCAGGGGTAGTTCGTAAATGGAAACCATCCCGCAACGTTTCTA
This sequence comes from Megachile lagopoda, assembly GCA_036983795.1. NCBI lineage: Eukaryota > Metazoa > Arthropoda > Insecta > Hymenoptera > Megachilidae > Megachile > Megachile lagopoda. The sequence continues at coordinate 4,527,556 of CM072795.1, read as the reverse complement.
ACAGTTTTTCCTTTAAATAGGTAGTCTGGAATTGAAGATTAAATACTTCCGGTATCAGAGGGAATATTACGAGGCTACGGAAGTTCCGACATTTCTGAGCCAGTTGTATGTATTCCACAAACGGTACATTTATCGTTTTTTACCAAATGCGATGAAATGTTAGATCTTGCATTTACGTTTACATACAAGTAACACCACAAGTTCATGAATGTAGGTGATCGTTAATGTAATTCGTCCTAACTGTCCATCACGGGGGTAGAGTATAGATTTTCGGTCCATAGTATTCGTGTACTTCATTTCTGTGGAAACTTCGTTTACCCTGTTGTACAACAATCTTAAGACCCGTAAATAAATAAATAAATGGATGTATTGGTTGTTGCGCTATTCACTCTTTATAGAGTTACGTGGTTGTAGGAAACAACTTCCGGCTCGCTTTAACCGACTGCACGACCAACCTCCATTTCTTAAGCCAGACGAAAGTACGAGGAAAACCAATAAACTTACAGGAAGTTGTAAGCCGAAGTTCCGGGCCTCTGCCTCTATTATTATACCCACCGCTTGCTGGCTGAAATACGCGGATGCATTCTCTGTACGTGTACCATCCCGACGCTCTTATTTCTCCGTTACCGGATGCGACCCTTTCAAAAACGAAGTTAAATTGCCCGTTCCACGCTAGCCGCCATATACGAGAACAAGCAATTCTTGAACTCGACGAATCCTTCCGGGAAAAGAACGTCTACCCAGAATTATCATAAAAACGATCGAAATCGCTCTATGCCTCTTCAACCCCTTTATGGCTATTAGCATTTACGGATATTCAAACTTTCATCGATTCAAATTTTCCTAATTCGCGTGTCTGCACTTCGCAGACAATAATTCGTCGAAGCTTCCATCTAATAATCCGTAGACTAACGATCAACGTTAAATCAACGAAGCATTACGACGAGTGTTCAAATGCGAGTTCGAAAGCGGATGCAAAATGAACAGGAGAAAAACTGCAACTGAACTCGTAGGACCTATTTCATTCCCATTGATGAAAATCCCATCGAAATTGCACGACCAGCGAGGAAAACACCGGCGTATAAATGGAGAACGTATTCGTTGGCTGGCTATTTAACGATAGCATTACGCCCACGTACTCTATGCACACACATACGTGGACGCGATGAGGGTTGCTCGGGATGGAAGAGCGAGGAGAGGGAGTCTAGTTACAGCTATAGGTCAATTATTCCCACGTATTTCAGGTGCGCACAACCGATACGCGCCGGTTATCATCCTTTACGATACGCGACTGTTCTTAATCGTTTCCAGGAAGTTGACATTTCCAACGTTGAACGCTTGCACTTTTAACCGACCCGTCCGTCGTCGCGACCGCTATACCGAAATCTCCTCGCTGCGGGGAATAAATGGACTGCCTTGAGTCGCGATAAATCACTGCCTCGTGGATCCAATTTTCTGCGAAACCTCGGAACCTGGAACTGCGTGAAATCGCTGGAATCTTCGATAACGTGCTGTTACGCCACGATGTGTGATCGGGATTAATTTGAATAAATGGAACGGCATTTCGCAGAATACTACTTTATTTTATTCTGTACCCGAAACGTGAAAATATACAGATCTGGAGTTATAAGGATCCAGGGATAAAGCAATTTGGAAATATGAGAATTTAAGAATATAAGGTTCTGGGGATTTAGGGATGTGGAGATCTAAAGGTGTAGTGACGTAGAGATATAGGAATCTGGCAATCTAGGAATCTAGTAGTCTGGAAATCTAAAAATCTGAGAATCTATGAATGTAGGAGTCTAGAGATCTAGATATCTAGAAATGTAGAAATCTAAGAATCTAAAGATATAGGATTATAGGGACCTAGAGATCCACAGATGTGTTGGGACTTAGGAATATAGGGTTATGAAGATCTAGAGAATACTCGAAATCCAAGGATCTAGGAATCTAGAGATCTACGAATGTGTCGCCTACATGTCGCCTACTGTGTGTATGCAATGCGTGGCGATATAACGTGTGACGATATATCATATTGAGCTCAATCCCGAGTTACGAAAATCGCAAGAAACATCAGAGGAAGATCGATAAACGAGATCGTCGGTGGTACACGCGAAGGTCCTCGCACGAGCCACGCAAATCGATGCTCTCGCGTCGTGAAAACTGACTCGAAACTCGAAGTCACCGGCTCGGTTAGACTGATAACTTTGATCAATGAAATCTTGGCCGCGAATCTCGAAGAAACGGAAACGAGACTACGATTGTCCGACTCCTCGCCGCTATTATCTCTCGCACCTGCCGCTATAGGTTGTTGGCTAACTATACCTGGACGCTGGGTTACGCAATCGCACACCTCTAAATAGAATGGCAACGGGTTGGCTCGTTTAATAGGATTGTGTCTTTCGGGATGATGCGGATAAACGATGGATGAAATCGACACTTTTTCTCGCAGTTCTATTTTTAGCTGGAAAATTGCCACGTTCGCCGGTTAAGTATAGCAGACTGTTGATTGAATAAAGTAAATTGATTAGGATGAATGTTGCGATTCTTCAAAGTTGCTGTACGAGCAGAATTTTTTATCCGTTGTCTTTCTAACAATGTTCTTTAACCATCATTTGTTTAAAATCTTTGCAATGGCTACAAAAATTGACTCTATAATATCGAATACTTTACAAGTATAGTGGCTTCTCCGGGAAAAAGCCCCACCACTCAAATTATAACATTTACAAACTTGAACATTTGAACGAGTCAAAAGAAGACATATCGTATTCAGGTGTATGTGAACGTAGTCCAATACAAGTCGTAAAAATGCAGTGGTTTCCTGAAAATTCGACGAATGGAGTCCCGATCAACTACAGCTTTCTTCGCGTTCGACGATTCGAGTGGAAACTTAAACGCAGCGTATGGCAGAATCGATTTTTTGATAAAGCTAACCGGCTCATCAGCGACGATTACGAGCGGCCGTCGATGAGAATTCAAACGTTCCCACACAGCGGAGAATTTATTTGGATTTTCCAAGCCCCTACCGCTATTGGAAAAGAACGAGCCTTGAAATGTCACCAGAGCCAGGCGTTTCCCGTTGCTCGCGTACCGCAATGCACCGTCACAGAGGATTTCCTTTGATCCCTTCATTTAGGTAATGAATCTTTTTCGGTCGGGAGCCTGACCGGCGTGACGACAAATAAAACTCGTGATCCCTCAAAGTGTGGATGTTCACTAAATTTAAGTGGTTTCCGTAATTAAAAGGAAAATAGAGGATTATCGAGCGCCCGTACGCGGACCGTTCTCTCTTAAAGGCACTCTATTCCTTACCAACTCGTTTCAGACTTTTCGACTGTAAACGAGGGAGGAGAAATGTCTTAGAAACGTTCAAGATTAATCCGAGTGATAGTAACGGGGAACCCGAGTACCCATTTCCATTTTGACGTCAAAGAATTTACCGTGTTCCTAGATTTTTAGGACACTTTACTAGAGTTTCGTGATCGTGTTAAGCGTACTTAAAACACTCAACTATCCTGATCATACTGAAATTTAGATGAACACGAAGATTAACGTGCAAGTAGCTTAGGCGTTCACAATTTGAATCGGTAAACGTTTCACACAAATCGACGTTTATCTACGAGTTACTCTGATCATTTCTGGTGTGCCATATTTGTGGTCATTTTTCAACCCCTATATAGAACTCTACCAGTTATGAAACATTTAATTGCCTAATACATCTCGCTGAGAGTCAGTTCATGAGTCATCGGCAACAGAAAACGAGCGAGGCTGCGAGGTCCGATCAGTCAATTAAATCCAGCCAGCGATGGAACGTTAAAACGCGAGCTCGCAGCGAAAAACAAAGAGGATTAGTGGTTGCAGTCTAGGAAGACTCGATTCTCTCCTTCTGACAATATATCTTGCCGCTTCTTTTCCGATCTCGCCCCTACCTTGTTCGACCGTAGAGTGACCTTTCCGCCGCAGCGTGCGCAGCACCGGATGCTGCAGTAGTTGCAGATGTGGCCGACGCCGTCGGCGAACTTGGTTTTCAGGCATATGTGACACGTGGCGTGCAACTCCACTCCCGCTTTCTTGTGTTTCTCCGAACAGGCCCGTATCCTTTCCTCGAGGATCTTCACCTCGTCCTGTTTTCGTCTGTGGACAACAACAAACATATTAGAGAAAATTCATTTCGGACCACGAAAGGTGATTAACGACACTGGCAAGCGTTGATATTTCTAGCGTGAACGATATTTTCCTGCTGGGGCTGTAGGGAAATTACGAAAGCATCTTAACACTCGATCTACGGGATCTAAATAGCTTACATGGGAACACAGTGAAAATTATAAATCTCGTCCCTTATTTATTGGTCATTGTACTTTGTCTTCGATCTGAAATTGATCAGTTCCAGTGTAAATGACCATGATGCTCAGACTTCTATTAGGTATGTACGCAATTATATTGCGTATATGAGTAATAGATGCAGGGAAACAAGAGATTGTAGATAACAACATCATTGTAGATAACATAGATCAAGAGAAGCTAAAATCTCCTTAGAACTCCCGTTAAAGTTCGGAAACTGCCAGTACTTTTCACAAACAAGGAGAATATATCTTCACCGCGATCAATTCGCTAGGTAACGATCAGAACACGCATTTGGAATACGTGACGCTCCCTTTCGACCGAGATAAAAATACCGTCGTACGATCGACCTACAAAAAGAGATTCAATTTCCGTGCATTTCCCGGGACTAATGCGCAGCATCGCGAGCCTAGATAAAGCTCAACGGCAGAAACGATCGCGCTAGAAGTAGTCAATGCCGTATGTAAATTCGAGGTCGAGGCATCAAACGAATGGAATACCGTGAAGTCGAGTCCCGTAAGAAAGGAAGCCTCAGGTGGAAACGGTTTAACAGCACCGATAAATATGTATACGATGCTGCGCGAAAATATTCGAGTGGCGTTACGAATAAAATTTGACTAGAGCGTTCATTGATGCCTAACTCCATCGAGTGTTCTCAAGAAAGAAGTATTAACACTTTGATGACCGATGTCTTTGCGACGTTTCATATATTTCACAGTAGTACCATCAATCGTTTACTACTTCCTCCACTCTCCTGTAAAACGAAAAAGCAACATTTTATATCTTACACAGCTTCCAAACGATATCCAAAGATTTTCAGCTTGAAAATTTAGATGGCCGATAGTCAAAGTACCCTCGTATGACCCGGCTACGCCATTGGAGGGTTAAAGAAGACAACAGAGGGGGGAATATCAGAAGTAAGGCAAATTGAGTGAACCGAAATGGTCATGTTCCATCCACGACAATCGTACATCTTCAATTTCGAAAGCTTCGTTCGTCGTTCGGTAATTCGACCCCCGAGGGGAAAACAAGACCGACCAAAAGGAGGCTAGAGCCTCGCTGGGTATTTCGATTTCTGCGGCGAGCGATTAAAATTCAGCCTGTCGTCCTTGCCCGAACCGGGATTTTTCCGCAAATTGCACCAGAGGCAACGCGTTCTCCCGCGTTCCACTTTGACCCGTCCTCGGTATGATTTCGTTTAGGCGCAGCTACTTAATTCCAGCCGCGTAACTAATTCGTCGTTTCTAACCGTTGCTCGCCACTCGACTTCCAGCACGGTTTGCGGGATTTCGCTGGTTGAAAACGACCATCGCCGGTTCAACAGTCAAGCACCAGCGATTTTGGAAAATGTTCGCCTTCCATCTTGTTGTCGCGCTTCGGATGATAGACGCGGAAGATTTGCGCTTTGTGGTCTGGGAGCTTTTCAACCCTTCTGTATGAAGACCCCTGTGAAAACAGTTTATTGATCGTCCGAATAACAATTACAAGATCATCGTAAGAGACTCAGAAATTTGACTAACGAACTGACGAAACAATAACTTCGAAAAACGAAGGTGAACGGTAGATTAATTAGCCAGAGAAAGATGATGCGGTGAATGGTCGCAGTTCTTCGAACTGTGCTTTGATACCGAGAGCAGAGTCAATTTATCGCCAAGGTAATTGAACTGGAATGGAATGTGATTGATGTCATCGATTTATTCCACTCGCCACTAGCTTAGGACACTTCTACGTCTTTCCCTTATATACTGAAAATTCGCTACAAAGCCGAGGAAAATTAGACAAAAATATGGCCAATCTACGGAATAATTCCCAACACGTTTCCAATCGGGTGCACCGCCCACCCTGCAATCTTCCCAACACCAAATTATATTCTCCCCTCTAATTCGTCGTCGAATAATTTGATCGTGCGGCAATCTCTCCGACGTCGTTTTAAATCATCGCTGAAAGGTTCGAAGATTAAAGAAAACTCGTACACGTTCGTACACAACGTTAAGCAGCCTAATCACAGGGAATGCTAGCCACTGGGTTAAGATGAAGTTGCTAGCCAAGTAGGTTAGCCACGATGCACGAGAGAGCAGCAGCACTTGGCACACGAGGCTAGAGTTTCTTTTCGACCGGAAGTCTCGGTCTCTAGGTCGCGTGTACGAGCCACGACGGAACTTGCAAACTGTAAGGGTTGTTGGCACCGACAGGTTCAAACTTGGAGCATCGAAGTAGCGCTTGGAAAGCGTACTGGATTCATTTTGATCCTGATCTACTTTAATGCATTTTGTTTGAATTACCAACATTTCAAATCTCATATTTATTACACTATCGTTTCAGTGTTTTAAGTACTTTTTTTAAACGAATCAAATTAGCATTACGATTTTGTATTTCCATTATGAAATTCCATCATTCGTAGCATGTATCATAAATTACTTCTGTATTATGAAATAGGACATTCATGTACCTTTTACTACAGTCATGTAACTTTACAAGTGAAACTGTAACTAATTAAGAATCGAAGTTTCTGTAAGTAAACCATTAACCACATTCGTAATTAAAAAAATGTAGTCAATCGATTGCAATAGTTCGATGAAAAAAGTTGTGCACGAAATTACCGTTCCCACGCAAGACCAAAAATGGGAATATATTAACATCCTCCGGTTACACGAAAGCAGCCGAGCTGTAACCTAAATCTTGAGTTTGCCGATCGAGTCAAAGGTCGCGACTGCATGTCGCAAAGTACACAACATCATGTGTCCACCCACGCTTCTCTAATTGCTTTACCAATAATCGCGAGCACGCAACGCCGATCGGTCCGCGGCTGGAACACAACGTTGCGCGACGTTCTGTCCGCGTTTCGAGACACGTCACGTGAGAGAGAGAGAGAGAGAGAGAGAAATATTCTTCCGTGACAAAGGGGCGGATCAAAAGCGGAGAAATGTAGGTTATTTAACGAACACTTCCTGCGATCTCACGCGCGACTTTTTCTTCTCTGTCCCACAAAATCCCCGCTACATCGCAGCGGTGTCCGCGAGCACCAGCCTCGAGCCTCGTGGCTACGTGTCCTCTTCGAACAAAGAATTTTCTTCGTTGCTCGTTCACGCGACGCGTCGAAACTTCCAACGGCCAGTTCGAACCCTCTTTCTTCTCTTTTTTTTTATATGCCATCGCGTGGAACTTTGTCCCTCGTTGCGCGACCGAGCTTTATATAGTTTCCGTCGAGAAAAGTCGAAGCACAAGATAAGGGGAAGGTGACATTTGTGTGTATGGAATGGTAGAAAACGATTTGAAAGTTGGCTGTCGAAGGGACTCGGTTTGTTTTATAACGTACCTTCTTTTTGGTATTTAACTCGCTCGTGACTTGTGGGAACCGATATCGTTTTGCACAAATTTCTAGTGAAGTAAAATGTTGATAACATTTTTTGATAACTTGGAATTTTGAGAAGAAAATGCAAAAGATTTCTGAAGCTCTTATCGTTTAAGAAAAATGAAAAGAATATTTTCCAAATTGCACGAAATTTTCTTTCATCGAGAATAACGCGGACAAAGACAAACGATTCTAACCACACTGTTGTGGCATCGCGTGTGATTAATGTAGTTCAATATTCGCCCATTGACGGAACTATTTGCTAATTAGAACTAGATTAGAACATTGGCAAAACATAATTGATGCAATTTAGTAAATGGCACAATATCAGAAGCTTTCTCCTATGTAAAATTTGGGGTAATGGTTATCAATGACCCTCAACCTCCATATTCAGCTGCCACAAGATACTGTTTCGATACCGAACTAGAATACCGTTTCAACAGCTAAGAGCAATTAACACAAGAATATTTAATGCCCCGATACTTGTTCGATTCTCTATACATCAGAAAAATACATGAGATATCGGGATACACGCAAAATAGCCTCGTTCGAAGCAGGGAAGCGAAAGGTTACATCTATTTTTGCCGGTTCGAAGCGAACCTTTCGAATACACCGAGACTCCGTGCAAGGATTAAAATTATCGCGCGATAATTAACTCGCTGTGCATCCCGACCAAAAAGAGGACGCATACATTTCGGATTTTTTCGAAATTAAGAAATTAGGAAAAGGAACTCGGATTGGGATTTCCGAAATCTGAGAACTGTAGGAAAATGCGAGAATCGCAGGGGTGCGAAAGTTGGAGCCTTATATTTCTTGCGAGCCGAGGAAAGCCTCTGTTGCATCGGAGTGTAGATCTAACCCGTTAAAACGCGCCACCTTTCCTCGGGGCGAGCCTCCATATTTCAGGATCCGGGCTTGAATTTACCGTTCCAATCCAACCTCTTTCGCACACCATCCACAGGCTGCAGTTGTGCATACCCTATGCACACCCTGTGTGCAACTACAGCAACTCGTTACCGAGCCACGTCAAGGCTTGCTGCCTTGCATTTTACATGCGTCCCTACACATACTTGTCGTTCACATTACATGATCTCGCATCGGTATGGCGAAGCACGCTTTCCTCATTACTCTCTCTCTCTCGCTTCCTCTCTCTTTCTCTCTTTTTCTCCTTCTTCGCGTTCATCCCCTTTTCTCGTCGCCTCCTCGATTCACCCCTGCTCTTTGTCTCTCCTTTCTCTCGCTCGACTGCTTTCTCACGTTCCCGTTTTCCATCAGCGACAACCTATCAATAAAACGCCTTCCTCGAAGAACATCGTCCATTTTCCTTGGCGTCGTCTCTCGCTGCGACTACGGACAGTAATTACATGCGAGCCGAGACCCGCTGGCGCATCCGTCACTGGCTCCTTTCAGCACGAACGAGCGCCAACTTAGGCAAATAAAAAGGAAAATCATCGCGAGAAGTTTGCGAACTTTCGGAGAATCGCCGACGCTCTGATTGGAACGGCAAACTTGCATGATGGCCTCTTCAACAAATTTCGAACGAATCTTCCCTGTTTCGGATATTTCGTTTCCAACAAACTAAGTTTTGTTGCGCAAGTTAAGAAAATTCGACAATTTATCACGGTATACTCCAATGTTTTGAAGAGTCTCATACATCGGAATAACAATGATTACTTAAAAGATAAGCGATGAGTAAATATAGGTATAACGAGGAGATAATTGTAAAAAGAATTAAAATAAATGTGCATTGATCTGTAAAGACTTTGTTAGGATGAACATTTATTTATGAACGCAACTCCGTAGACACAAGGGTAAACATTGCACGATAAATAATTTCTCTGTCGAGTTTCGAAACTTCAAACGACACTTTTAGCATCGTCGATTGAAAAATCGACTGATCGATTATTATTAACCGACCGGAATGCAGAGAGGATGCCGGTCTATAAAAGGATGGAAAAGAAGAGAACAGTTAAGTGCACCTGTACTCGATGGTCTTTCAAAAAAATAATTACTTTCCAATTCGAAGATGAAAGCATCGATTGTTATTAATAATTTTGCAATTCGACGTCAATAAACAAAACGAAATTTCATTGCATTGCCATCATTAAGAATCTGTAAGGATAACTTTTATTAAACAAATTGCATTAAAAATGAAATATGTCTAATAATATGCAAGACTTGAGATTTCGACGATTCCAAAATCGAAGAAGAAACGCAAATTGCCATTTGCGAAAGAGAATCGAGTCGAGAAACCGGCGGAGGATTATCATCCGCAAGCGTGTACGCGACACTGAATACCTAAATAGAAGATGTCATAGATATAAAACGGTCAAGGACTAACGAGCAGGTGAGTCGAGAAAATAGGTGGAACGCGTCAGAGAGGACAATTTGCTGGTCAAGAAATACATGTACTCGATCGATCGGATATCGTTTCGTTCGTTCAGTAATTCTGATCAACGACGCGTGACCGTCCATAGCCACATTTTCTAGCTATCCGCCTATCCCGTCTGACCATTCAGACCTCACGCTACTTGCCGACACACGGTGCCTCCTGCCTTTGTCGCTCCGCTTGCTTATTTATTTAAGGAGACACGTAAGAGTCCCTGATTTCCATCAGGGAATATCACGTAAATCTTCTTTGAAACGCTAATCTGTTCAACAAGTATGAAAACGAAACTGTAGCATATACAGGGTGTTTTAGGAGTTGGTGACAACTTTTCGAGAATGTCTGATAGGTCGAATTGGACGATTCCTGTACACTGGGGATCTTGATTCGTTCTGTTAAATCGTCTATTTAGAAAATAAATCGTACAAGGAGGCTATACAAATGATAAAGAGAGTCAAAGACAAAGTACAACTTTTGGCATTAAGTTCCTTGAAACCTTTTATAAATCATCCTTTCTCTTCTGAAAGGCATTAAAAGCAATCGAAACTGTTTATGGGGCATTGACGATTCGTTTCGAGAAAGATTGGTGAACGTAACCTCGTTGAGGTTTTAGGTTAGGCTACAAGTAGTCGGTAACGGACAGAGAATGGCAGTATATTTCGAAGTTGGATGAAATGTTGAAGTTATTAAGAAAGCAGTGAGTCATGGTGCACCTAATAGAAGGAAAATGACGAAGAGAGGATGGAGGTAGACGAACGTACCTCATAATCTCATTTTCCTTCTCCTCCTCCTGCTTCTGCCTGATCATAACCTCCTCGATGGTGCTCCTCTCCTCGGGGGTGAGGTGCGACATATCAGGTACAGCCGCCATCACGGACGTAAGATAGGAACGTGCACGGGAAGGTCTAATCGCGAGGAGTTTAGCGCGAGGCGCGGGCCGGCGCACCACCGACGACGCCGCCGATGAGATACCGCGACCGCGACGACGAGGTTCTTCGCTCGCCGCGCGACAACGTTTGTTCCTACGGGGTATTGCGTCCTTTCTACGACTACGGGAAGGCTGTGTCGTACGGGGGGAGTCATCCGACACCGGGTAACCGGACCGGTTGGCCGCGACAACACGGGTACGCGTTCGACTCGCGTTCCAACTTGCAACGCGGTGGTTGTCGCGTTTTCGGACGTTCCACTGGTTGCTGCTGGTGCTCGACACAGCTGACGGGAAAATTGATGAACGGCGTGCAGCCAGGAAGCCCGTCGACGACCACTGGACAAAGGGAAGCCACTCGACACCAACGGGCACCCTCGTTCGTCCGCGCCTTCTCACCGGACAACAGGCCGCCTCTCATGCGATCGTCATCGACGCGGTGCAGCCTGGCTCCGTGCTCCTCGTCTCCGTCGGCGTCCTCGTCGTCGGTATCTCTGCTCGTACGATTACCAGCGACCGCATCCGTATGACAAATCATGTTCACAGCCTGTGAGGAGGTTCTCGCATTCTCTCGTCACCGGTACCCGGTCCGCCTTCTCCGCTCGAACCCACCATGGAACACGAGTGCTCGACCAGGGTGTTCCTCGAAACCGACCTTCGACCAGGTTCCTCCGATATGGCGGCTGGCGAGGTTAGAATGTGCGCACTGATCGGCCCCCGCTCTAACCTCCTCGATTGCCTCTAGCCCTCTCTCGGAACCTCTCTCGCCAGACGCGTCCAACTGATCCCTTTCGATTTGTTTACCCCGTTTCTGCTCCCTCTGTTTTGGCGTGGTCGAGCACCTCGAGGTATCGCGAGCTTTCGAACGGCCCAGTTCACGAGTACATCGATTGAAAAGGAAAACGGGTCACGGGTGCCGTTGCTGCACTCGTTTCTGCCGTACACACGGAGCGCAGGTTCTTGAACCTCGCAGAAGAATACGCGATCCCGTACACACACGCCAGCCGAGCACCAGGTGGACACTCGAATATCGAATCGACGACGATGAATCGGAGGGCTAGGATAATGGCTACGTGCTCGTGTTTCCGACCTCCGAGGGTTTGCTTTCGACTCTCCGGTCCGCGTAGACCTCCGGAGAGACGTTGATTCTTCGGGTTTCACAAAATACACTATCTCGTTTGGACGAACGAAAACCGATTCGCAGTTGAAGCACAGTCGATTCGATGCCTCTTCTCCGGTCAATCGAACGTCACAAAGCGTGCTTGAACCGAACGGCGAGACACGGCCTGACAGACGTTGATTTCGCGCGGATCCCTGCCACGTACGCGTGTCTCGGTTCCGCGCGACGATATTCAACGCTACAAGTATTCGTTGGTTCGCGATTCACGTGGCGGCCGAGACGACGATGGCGCTCTTCGACGTCTCTGCAGCGACCGCGACACCCACACAATCAATCGCCCTAGACCGGATTGTTCCACACCCACGAGAGCCGTTTCCTCAGCTGACCGGTCGTCTCCGACGTTTTCCTCGCGTTATCGGCTGGTCGTGATCACCCGCTCCCCCAAAAATGGATTCAACCTTCTCCGTTGGTCAGGTTAAAGCGACCACTCACGATATTATCGCGGCTGACTTTGTGGGTTCGCCGATGGTCGCGCTCGCTCGCTCGCACTGATCACACGCGCGTACACGGTGGGCCAAGTTGGTCGAATCGGTCGAACGGCGAAGCGAACTTCCGTGTTACAGCGTTTCCTTTCTCGCTACGCTCGACGCTAGAACAACACACGAATGGGCTTATTCCACACCCCTAGCGCGCTTATGTCCGCCAACGCTCCGCGATTGGTACTACTCTCACTGACGGCTCGGTCTCTCCTTCTTGCTCCTTCCTCTTGGCGCTCTCTCCCTCTCTTTTCCACCCTTTCAACCCTCCCCTCTATCACCGATCGCCTACATCTTTCTCCCTCCACCTGCTCCGTCTCCCTTACCCTCTCCCTCGACCGTCTACCTTCCACTATCTCCCTGCCACCGCCTGCTGCACCTCTCCGCAACGGGCTGAAACGGGAATACCGGTCTCCGCGAAGGGGGCTAATTTCCGGCCGCGAATCGACTTCCTGTTACGATTCTGCCGTCGAAATCGCGCTACCCTCCGACGAACCGACCCTGCGTCCCTCTTCCAGCTATCGTCCATGTAAAAAAGAACGCAGACGACCCGTCCGACTGACTTGCCACCGCGGAGGACACCCTGTTCTGCGAGTGCCCGCGGACGACCGCAGTTGCGCGTATCGTCAGTCCCCTTCCCCGACTGTGTTTGTCCATTCGAGACCACCACCCGGTGCTGCACGAATTTTCTTGCCGTGCATGTGCAGCTGCCGAGACGGAAACCGGAGTCCAACTTTCGGATCTCTACCTTCGGGTGGTTACCTTTCGGGAGCTTATATGGGATGCATGATCGAGTCTGGACGCTTTTCGGTGGTTGGTACGATGCTGGCCAGTGGGACGATTCGATGAACGAGATCCATGAAAAGCGTCCATTCATGCGGTCTTAATAAATAATGGGATGCGGCGTACGTCCGAACCAATAAGGACCACAGGCCGCACTTACGTCATGGAAAACCGGGTATTGATCGCACCCTAGGCCAATGGGGTTCACCGCCGCAACGGTGCCACTTTGAACGTTCTGGCGGTGAATTCGAACGCCATCAAAACAGCGTCACGACCACCATCGACGCCCGGGAAACTATGAATCGGTCCTGAATGAAGTTTGCCGAGGAAACGCCGCGGTATGGGTCGCAGGTCCAATTTGTAGGAAAACATGAAATTCCAATCTGCCGGAAAACTTGTTACGAATTTTTTACGAGACTTGTTGATTCTTTTAATTTTTTATACGAATTTCCTGTTTCGAATGTTTCTTCCCAGAACTGTACGTATTTTAATTGCTGAGACACCAAAACATGATCAAACTTTTCTAATTATGATCGATTCAATTGTAAAGGATGAACCGATTAATACAACAAAGAAGAAAAGAATAACTTAAAAATATAGAAAATTTGTCTCTTGGAAAGGAGTATACCCAAGGCTAGATTGTATTCTTGATATGTAATTTGTTACAACGTCGCAAGTAACGAGTCAGCCCATCAGTAGAATCAGACGTTCGTCTGACAACGTGGTCCGATACGCAACGCACTGTTACTACTGACACGGCTGATTACTGAAAGTAACATCTACATCATCGAATTGTCACCGGTGACCAACGCTATATAAAATTAAAATCTAAATTAATAAATCTATTAATTTAGTGAAATTAAAGATGCATAAAAAAAAAACGTTTTAGGATTCTTAAAGCACAAAGGTAACCATCGCAGCAATCGATCTATTAAATGAACGAAATTTAAAACTGCTATGCAAACAGGAAAGAAAACGATAAGAGGTGATATTCTTCATTTTAACCCTCGAACGGCGGACTTTAGGTCAATCGTGACCCAGATTTCCGAAAGTTACAATGGTATTCGTAATAAAGTTAGTCGCAAAATTAGGTAAATTAGTTCCTAACAATGTTTGTTTCTATGAAACTTTAAACGTCATTCGCATATGGGTGACGTAATAGGGTATTAAAGGAATAGTCTAAAATTTAGGAAATGAAACCAAAATACGATATAAATATAAATTTGTATTATTATTGTCTCGGGAGTCTAAAGGTTAGCTTTCGCGACGAATCACTGATGAAATGTCGATCGATCAAGACAGATATTAAAATGACCTGCCAACCACCACAGCCCCTAACTAGTAGAATTTGCCAACCTGTTTCGTGTACTTGTTTTTATGGTGCACAATGTACGAACACGCATGATTAATGACACCTGGATCAAAGCCAGAGATACTCGACAATCCCCTTTAATGATATTATATGGGAAAATCGTACTTACGATAATGAAACTTTTAATTGACAGCACGACAACATAGAACTCGATTAATAATTACAATTCTCAGTACAATCATAAATAATATATATTTATTTTCTTGCAGATATACCTGAATTCAACTCAGGTTGTGTAGGACACGATATAAAACTTAATTTACAAAATGGTTTTTACATTTAGCGATACTCGTCCGAGTTACACTTATACCATTTAAATAATTGCACGCATTTGCATTAAATAACACAAGTTCGAACGATGTGCGATACGTGTATTTACAAACAACATGTGAAGAGTATTATGTGTTGGAAAACT
Organism: Megachile lagopoda; assembly: GCA_036983795.1. NCBI lineage: Eukaryota > Metazoa > Arthropoda > Insecta > Hymenoptera > Megachilidae > Megachile > Megachile lagopoda. The sequence continues at coordinate 4,512,326 of CM072795.1, read as the reverse complement.
ATTACCTAAAGCAGTGAAATTATGCTGAATTAAAATGTATATAATCATTTGAAATTTGGCACATTATAATGGCATAACACAATGATGGACAAATGAAGTGTTTGTCATGGAGATTTTAAATTATCAAATTTTAGTCATTTAGAAATATGAAATTTAAAAATATACAAACTTTCAGATTAAAAAATTGACTACCCGTAAGATTTCTCAAGTATGCTACATTTGTTCTCGCAAGTGTAACTGTCCATCACTGTTATAACACGCGATAATTAAAATACAATTAAGGTACCATAAAAATAATGATAAGTAATAAGCAAGATTCAGATAAATCGTTACACACGTTGTGGTAAGCAATTTTCATTGACTTTCAAATATTAAATGAACGTTGTTTTAAATTTTGATTTACATACGCTGTACCCGCTCACCAGCTATGTCCTAACACGTATTAAAATTTAATTAGCTTTGCTTAATTAGTATATTTACATTATTCTGATAAACAATATATTTACAGTCGAGATTATCGTGCAAATCATGTGCAACAATAATCGCTGGAAAGCCATGTTGGTCAAATAATAAATAAATTGAAATCGATACATTTTCATCCACTTTTTAGGATTCTTAATATGTACATATGGTGTATCGTATACATCATTGATATTTTATATTTTTGCTATTCTCTTATTGTACATAAATTATACACATTCGTAACAATCATTATGTAAATAAATTTATTATGCTTCCACTATAAATTGGTAAAATCGATATGATATAAGTTATGCGTACATTGACATAAAAAGACATTTGCATTGTGTCCTATATTCGTTATGATATAATATGTATACAGTCATTGATTTATCTTTTCTTTTGTTATTAAATTTCTTCAAATGTGCATATCATACAAGCAACATGTACATCAATAGAAAAAGAAAGTACAATAAAAAAAGAGAGGACAATAAAAATTCTATAACGTTTATTTCACGTGATGATATACTTTATAGGAAACGTTTATCGATTCAGTCAAAATCTTATCAAAACCGTGTAAATTCTATCAAGTGATGTTTACTGGGTGTATGTATACCTACTATCTTTCTCCTTTCATATAAATTTAAAACATTTCTGCTTATCGTGTGGGATCCTTGTTTTGAACAATATCGAATCAGCTCGATATTGTGTATTTAAGAGAGGCATATATCCAAAAACCTGCAATCAATAAATATATCGTGCATTACATACGCATGCTATGGATTTGGAAATACATTTAACATATTATATAGAAATAAACATATGTGGTAAGGCAGACGATAGAATATATTATTGCAGACTAAGGATATAGGAATGTAGTTTTAGACTGCCACGACGGTAAATGTGTAAATCACGAAAGTTAAAAAAGAACTCACCTGAGCAAAGAAATTAATACATTTGTGCCTTTCTTGGAAATGAGTATCATCTTCTGAAAGGGAAATTGGACAACCAGGACATCTGAAAGTCCATCGTGATGTCACCTAAATAATATAAACACAGATACTGAAGTGGTAACTTTAATATTAAACTATCACAATACAGAAACAATGTTTGATACCTTAACAGGTGGTTTTCTCGTTAGGTGAGATATCAAGAAATTCATAGCAATATCTTCACAATTCATGTATTCGTCAACCTTGTCCCGTATAGCTTGCGGCAACCAATGTGTATAAAGATATGTGTAATGTTTATGGATGAACGCAGCGCCAGTCAAAACCATCGACAACTCGCAGGAATAATTGGAATTATAATTCCAAGCATTGTGATAATTCTGGTCCCATGCGTGAAAACGACCCGGAAATCCAACAACACGATCTCGATGTTCTCTCCATACTCTGCAGACATTATTGATAAATATATACATCTTTATAATTGAACATTCTTAAAAAACTATAAAAATACCTAAAACCAAACATAATTTCGTCGTGTCTCAAATGAGCATCATCATCAACCGAAAGAACAGCTTCCGTTTCGATAGCATCAAATGGTAGAAATCTATTGTTCAAACTATTCCTTGGTGCTTTGATTACCTGAACAAAAATAATCAATTTCATTATTAATAATTTGAAAAACGATACACGTTTTATTTAAAAAATAATCAAGTTTCAAGTTACATGAATTGGAACTCCGATATCTGGCCACTTCAAATCTTCCATCGGTGGCTTTGGACTGTTCCACACTACCAGAACTTTGTTCAAATATGGCAGTCCGTAAAGTCGAGCTAAAGAGTTTATAAGAACCTGTTCCCGTTCGTATGTCAACATTACAATTGTAAACTGTTCTCTAGGATAGTTTCCTCCTAAAGCTTCACTAAACTCTTTGCCCGCGCCTCCAGCACCTTTTCCGATGGGTCTAAATCCGACCTCAGATCCTGAAATTTATAACGCTTCGATAAAATGTACATATTCAATATGGGATAGAAGACAAATTTAGTTTACCAAGAAATTTTGCGTCGCTAGGCAACACTGTATCAAAAGGTAATTGCGGATACAGATAAAATGGGTCCACCCAATCGTTCCAGATTTCATGTCCCTGAAGCAACATTGTAGTATAGTTTCTTTTAAAAGCAGGAGACGGATAAGGAGGTTCCAGAGGCCCCAAACTTTCTTCAGCTTCTGGCTCGGCAATAATTGTATCAGATTTTAAAGGCTACAGAGAAATAAAATTATCATATGCAATTACAAACAAACAACATAATCGTGCCTTACAATATTTACCACAAAGCTTTCATTAAAGATACTTGGACTAGCAGTTTGAGGTGCTGGAAGAGGCGGTATACCAAGTCGATCTCTAATTACAGCTACAATAGTATCTACTGCACCCTGTGCAGTGCTTAAATAACGTTCCCATATTAATCTGCCCTGTCTTCGCATACTCAACAGATCAGTATCAGGAACGGCACGCAGTAAAAAGTGCATTTCAGTTACTCTGGCCTAAAATTTAAAACACATAACTAATCAGGAACATAATTTGCATTAAAAATAGTTTACCTTTGGTAGAAAGATTGCTGCTCTGCGCCAACTAATAACTTCGCTGTAGCTTAATAGAATTTGATCACCGCCTAAGAAAACTGGAATGGATCCCGACCGTAAAGCTTCGTATAATCTCGCTTGCATAGACGAAGTAGTTACGAACGAGGCATTGCTAGGTGCCAAAATTAAAGCAAATGTAGATTCCTTTAATATAGCTTTTCTTGAAGAATCAGTTCCACATAAAGACCAATCAAGAATTCCTACTATGTTCTTTTCCTCAGAAGCCGGGATACATTCAAACTGAATAAAAAATTTATCCAAAGTTAATCCAGTACTCATATCTTTAAGGTGTTGAATAATAAAAGTATCCAAATTATTTTCATCGACTGCTATTCTTTCTAACTCTATATCTGTGTCATCAATTTGATGTGTCATGGTCGTGACTCTCGGAGATATCATCTCTCCTTGAAAAGATAATAAATATTTTCTTCTCGCAGGTAACATTTGCGCACATTCTTGCCACACATCTCCACCAGGAGGTCCCAAAATTGGAGGAACAACCAGATCAAAACCTTCACGGAATTGATTTCTGTAAAATGTTGATTGTACTATTATGGCTCTTCCCGTATCTATTTCATTGAAAATATTTCCAGATTCTACAGATAGATCTCTACGTGCTAGATTTAGTAAAATATGATTTCTGCCATCTCCGCCCCAATAAGGAAGTGCATGTAATTTCTTTACATCTATAGCTTTTTTGTATGTCCTATCACTTTTTTGTTGAGTGGAAAGAACTTCTCCTATCAGTACTATGTATATACAAGCTTCAGCAGCATTAGCAGTTAAATGGGGATTGTATCCTGTTAAATTACGAATACATATTAATTTGAAAAATGCATGTATATAAATACAAGCATACCTAGTGTTTGTTTAATAGTAGTTTTCAAAAATCCATCCACATCCCAACCAGGATTTACTACAGAATATTGATCTGGGTCATATAAATATACTGGAAAACCACTTGTTAATGCACAACGGCTGTGATCAAAACAATTATACATTCTACACGAATGTGGTACAGTACTTGGTAATACTACAGGAACAGAATTTATTAGTATGCGCTTGGGTGGTGCCAACTCTGGTGTATTTCTTTCTACTGCTTCTCTTTGAGCTACTTGCGCTTGCTCAACACTAATTTTTAATCTATCAAGATCTGTTTGCTGATGTAACAGTTCCTGCTTTAGTTCATCAATTTTCTGAGTTAGGCTGCTGACTTCAATTTGAAGTCTTTGCCTTTTTGCGCTTAAATCTCTGAGCTCATTATTTACAGAAACTTTAATACGTAACATTTCCTCTATTCTCATTTTCAGCTGAGAAGCTTTCATGGGAGTAAAATCTTCAAAAGCTTCCAATGTGGAAAATGTACGGTAAATATCTTTATCTGGAGATTCAGACTCCACCTGTAAATAACAACTTATTGTTCTAAGTTGAACAAGTTACATCCTATATGTCTATGCAATCATTTAAAAAAGTTACCTTCGATAAATAATAATGTGTAAATAATGGCACAATGAATAAAAGGACAGATGTTAACATTATAATCCTAGATAATTTAATATGAGTTATCCAGTGACAAATTTCTCTTGTACTTCCATTTTGATGATAAAGTGGAAGTATCTCAAATATGCTTCCCCCCATTGTAATTATTATAGATTATCATTCATGCTTAAATTTTAAATCAACAATCCTGTTTGGTGGTTGTGTAACAAATGCCTGTAAAATGTAATTAAAAACTTCACTCTAAACAAAACATTAACATTCCTTAACATTAAAAATAGTATATTTCTAATGTTGACATATGCATTTCTTACCCAAAACATAATCGCCGAGCTTTTATTATCATTATTGATCAATAACCTAACAGTGACATATCCTTCTTCCAAATTTTTGATAATCACGGTTAATGATCATTAGATATAAATCACAACTGTCATAACAAAAGGTTTAATAAATATATGCTATTTTAGATACATCCTTTTAAAAACTATCCGGTTACATAAAGTACGTAACAAAAGCTAATAAAATCACACCAACGCCATTTCCATTTAAAGGATCACGTTAAAGAAACAAACGTGAAATAACGCTAATGTCAACATTGCGGTTTTTCTATTAATACTTCTCCATTTGTTCTTTAATACAGGCCCCCGATACTTCATGCATGTCATTCATTTGTGTGGGCAAGTATTTATTATTTCGTTCAACAAGAGATCATTCCTAATTCGCGCAACGCGACTAACTTCAGAAAGTTTTCCTGAAGTTAATCTCGTTTCATAACACTGCGCTCTTCAACCCGTCGATCATATATATGGTAGACAAAAATGTATCAATAAGGAGAAGAGGTAATAATGTAGGACAGATATGCTTGAAATATAGATCTCAATGTATTAAGGCCGGAAGTATAATATCAGGACTTTGAAAATTTTTTCTTTGAACTTTAGAACTACAATAGTTTGTAATTTTCGGATTATAAGGAATAGATAATATTTCTATTCACTGGGTACATTTTCTCAGCGTCTCGAATATTGTAAGAGCGCATGCACGTTACTCTTAGTTACAAGGTATGTTGGAACCAATCAAAACTAAAATGCGCAGAATGAACAAGAACTTATCTGCTGATAGGTATGATCTTCCGTTGAACAAACAATACGATAGTATTTTGTTGTTATTTTAGGAAAACCTTGCCGATAACATCCTCTCATATGAAAGATCTATGAAAAAAAGACCTTGCACCGATGCCACCAAATGTAAAATTGCATTACGTGATGTACCTATTGATTTTCTTTATTATCATGACATAAAATGTGGTGCTCAAAAAATTAAATGTGAATGTTTTAAATAACCCGCGATATTGTTTTCGTTTAACAACGTCTGGTGGCATTACTTATAGTCTTGTTGGTGTATTTGCATTTCTCAGGACCTTCACAGAACATGCGCATGTTCATGTCAAGTTTAGTGCAAAGGAAATAATATTTTGGCTTTCGGTGGCCTAAAATTAGCTAAAATGGTGAGCTGTTAACAAATTTATGAATTAACCTAATACAATATTTTTTGTGATTTCTTTTTATCAACGAAATTGTGTTCTAATTCGAACGTTTGTGACAACGTAATAAAAATGTTAAAATAACCTATTGTGATTCTAAGTTAATGTTCCCTTTTGTTTAAAATTCAAAATCAATTTCGTGGTATATTAAGTGTTTAACGATATTATAAGATAATGCATTTATTTTTATATCTGCAGTTGTAATAAAATGCATTAACGTTTACGAATTTTTAAAATTCATAATAGCTTTTCAAGCAGATCATATACACAGTATCTTAACTATTTTGGATGTTGAAACTTTATTTAGGTTTATTATTAGTGTCATAATTAATTGAAAGTTTGAAATTTTGTAATGTATATATATGTGTATATCTATATATTTATATTATAAAACTTTTTAAGTGAAGTGTAACTGACATAATGGTATATTTAATTGTTATTGTAGCATAAGTTAAAGTTTTCACAAAGGGACAAAGTAAAGAAGTTCATTACATTCACTCATACTGAAGAGCAAACAGCAATATACTGTTTAGCGCAAAATGATTGGAAATTAGACCTGGCGAGTGATAATTATTTTCAAAATCCTGAAGCATATTATAAAGAGCCAAAAAATTCGGTAGACAAGAAAAAGTTAGAAATATTGTTTAGTCGATATCAAGGTAATCATATAAAAGATGTTTAATCTAAAATGATGTACAGTGGGGTATTATTTGTTTGTTATAGGATACATATTTCAAAATATATACAGTGCTAATAGTTCTTTGACACATATGTAGGTCAGCATATTTTTTACTCATACATTCCTTAATCCCTATATGGATCATGATTTATATATACCATGTGTATACAATAGGCAATTTAACATTTGTTGTAATGTATTTGTTTGGTATAAGAATTTTAATTGAATGAAAAATACTGTGGGCTATAGCATTTGTTTATTGTACAGTTGTGTATAAGATACCCCACTGTATCATTTAAGAATGTTTTATTGATATTTACCACATTTGATTGTATGCTTGAAATAGATCCAAATGAGCCAGACAAAATTACAGCAGATGGAATAATGAAATTTCTGGACGATTTAGATTTGAGTCCTGAAAGTAAATTAGTATTAATTATTGCATGGAAATTTCGAGCAGAAACACAATGTGAATTTACTAAAGATGAATTTATGAATGGCATGATGGATTTAGGGTAATACAACATTGCCCACTTATTTTATTTTTCTTGTTTCTAAATATTATTACATTACAATTTATTAAAATTTGCTTTTCAGTGTGGACAGTATAGATAAATTAAAAGCTCGCTTAAGTAGTTTAGAAAATGAATTAAGAGACCCTCAAAAATTTAAAGATTTTTATCATTTTACGTTCAATTATGCGAAAAATCCAGGACAGAAGGGTTTGGATTTGGATATGGCTATTGCTTATTGGAACATCGTATTAGATGATAAATTTAAATTTCTGCCTTTATGGTGTCAATTTTTACAGGTAAGAGATCTGTGCGTACATATTTATAAAACATTAAAAAAAGAATGTAATTTTATGCAAGGGAACTATAAAGGAACAAAATTTGTAACAATTATAATATAAATTAGTTATACCCTTTTTCAGGAACACCATAAAAGGTCAATTCCAAAAGATACATGGAATTTACTGTTAGATTTTGCACTTATGATCAATCCTGATATGAGCAATTATGATGAAGAGGGAGCCTGGCCTGTATTAATAGATGATTTTGTAGAATGGGCACAGCCTAGAGTTCGTCAGTCCCTCTAACATCTTTTTATCACATCTTCATACAAAAAAAGAAGCTTTATTTATTCAATTATAAAATCGTATATTCTTCAAGTGATACTTGATTATATTTTTCTGACAAAGTAACATCATTTTACTTTGTGTACAGAGCACGATAAAGAGGCAGATACTATAATTATTAAAATTGATTGTGGTGTATAATAACTCTGTAATGTAAAGAAATGATATAAAATAATACTTGTAAACAAAGAGGTTACTTTCACGTAATACTAAAAGTTTTGTATGAACTTAATTGAAAATTATATTACGTTTATATCGTAGTTTCACAGATAAATCATATTCGTTTGTCTGTACAAAGTAATATGATGTATAATTAGTTCGTTCTAAAAATGAAAATATAACAGTGAACAATGTTGCTCAATTACCGACGGTATTTGCAAACTGAGGAAGTCATTCACTGTGTTCCTTTGCACGAATTTGGCTTGAAAAGAAGGGAAATCATAAGAGAACTTCGTTTATACCTTTTTGTAGATAGTAATTTCTAGAAATTGCGTTGTTAAAAAATTGTTATTAAATAAATTTTACACTCTATGTAACACTTGTAATATACACACAAAAAACACAGAGAGAAAAATCTGTATTTTAAACTTAATGCTATTTCGGCACTGGTATGCTTACCTCTCTCATGATCACTCGTGTGAACGAGCGATAAAAGATTTATTTCTGTTTTGTTAGTACTGAGTAATATTTATATTGTAATTCTGAGGTACTATAGATGATAGGGAAAATAAATTAAGAATTTTTTACAAGTTCAAATTCTGAGTTTTATTCGTGATTATTACAGATTAAATACTTTTTTGGTTTCGAATATTTACTGATTTCAAACTTGTATAAAGTGAATGCGCGCGTGAACATTAAAATGAGCGAACAACTAATGAAGATAACTTGAATTCTCGTAAAATTTTTTGTATGTACTACAAAATGTTAAAGCTACTAATGGTATTTTATATTTAATGTTTTCTTCCTATTTCACAATGAAATTTGTGATTAATGCTTTTGTAGTTTAGTATAGAATATGTGAATTTTTCAAGATTATTAATCACTTTAATTTATATATGATACAAAGAGATTGCAGAAACATAATATGTAAAGAGATATGTCTCTATAACTTTATAGTTAACAGATAAGGAATCAAAACATTATATCCAATTAGGTATATCAACATTGAAAGGTGCAAAGTAGAGAATTAGCAATATGAAAATATATCGTCCACAAATTTTGGATTATATTTTATAAAAATGTTAAAATAGATAAAATAATGAAGTTTCTGACATACGTATTCATTACCGAAAAAAGTCCAGTTAAATATTGTCAGGAATACGTTCACACAATGCAGAAAGAAATGTTCACAAAAAAATGTATATTACATTTCATTTAAGTGATACTAAAGTACATAGAATTTACAGATTTAAGCTATGTTATTTTTTTCGAATAGTTTAAGCATTGCGTGAACAATAAAGAATTGTAATAGTTTTAGAGTGAAAATGTAAATAATGTAAATAAACCTGTCAGTCTTACTCTGTATAGCATGTCTAATTAAATAAAAAAATTCCGTAATCATTATATAACAACAGTTTTAAGGAAAATGTTTAAACTTATAGTAATAAAATAAGTTACTCGATTATATTTAATGTTTTGCCATTTTTTGTTCGTTTAATATATTTATATAATTTTTAAGATATTTACATATGCTTTATTATATGTTTTCATATAAAATATTAGATTATTCAATTAATCTGTTATTATGTTTCTCATAACAGTTGCCACAGTTGCATAAAGAATTACAGCCACAGCACGATGCATTGTATGGATACAAAAATGCTAGTTCATATTGATCTGCTTCTGCATTGTAACAGTTATTTAATATATCTTCAATGTACCAATTGCACAAATGTTCCAACTGGTCTATACTTGTCTACATTATTTTTTCTACTGTTAATCTAACATGCATTTCTATTACTATCAATTAAAGATGCAAAATTTTGCAGTATCTAATAAACATCCATTTTAGTACATATAATTATACATTCTTACCTGTGCAATAACTAATCCTCGTCTCGGGTTTGTAACTGCATTATGACTATGAGAGTCAAAGAAAGTTACCTAAGAATAATACATATATTTTTTTTTTTAAATATCTTTCACAAGCTTTAGTGAGCAGCTTACCATATACGTTTCTTCTTGAAATATAAATAATACTGTACGTCCACAAGTAATAAGAAGCATGAATAAATTCTTAGATTTTGCTAGCTTGTACCATTTATGTAAGAATCTACTTATGTGAAGAAATAAACCCTCTTCAATTCTTTCGTAAAATACTTGAAATGTCTACAACAAAATTATAGCATTTTAAATACTGAATGTTTAAATATAACGAACCTGAATTTATACCCATTCTCTTAATAAATATAAGTTTCTGCCGCCAATTTTTAATGCTTCTTCCGTACTAAGATACGGATGGGAAATTAATCCTTCCTCAATACTCCATGTATGGATGGCATTACCCTTTATCATAGCTTGAGCTATGATATTAATTATTTTGTGGCATCTTTCTATATCATTTACTAATAATTCCGTTTGAGATATCAATTGAGCAACCAGAAGACAAATAAGGGTACATGCTTTGCTAACTAAAAGATTAAATGTATAAGCTTCATATATTCGGTAAAATAATTCAAGTGAAAAGATATCTTATTACCCTTTTGTCCCGGTGGATATCGACTTTGCGAAAATTCTGGATTGTACCAAAGTACTTTTACATTACTGTCAAAATAATCTTTTGTATAAGAAGGAAAATTTTCGCAGAACAATGGTAGTAAGGACATAATTCTTTATGCAACTTTTGATGAATGTGCTATGTATTACTTGCAAATTTTATATACGAAAACATGATTTCTTTGTAAATTTAATTTATTATGATCTTAGAAAGTTTTGTGTTTCGGCTATTGAAAGCCATGAAGCTGGTTAAGTGATGAATTTTGTTTCAAATTCGTTCATGTTAATTTGTATAACTTATAGTAATATACATGTTATACTTATTGTTTTCTTGAACTAGGTACTTTAATTTTACATTTTAAATAAATGTATTTTAAATTCAAAAATTTTCATTAGTATATTTATTATTCGCATAGTCAGTCATTTCATAAAAACAATACAATTTTTCGTCAAAAAGCAAGCTTCACTTAACGAGTTTCTAGCAAGTTGTAATTCAACTAGATGATTTATATATATATATTTCCTTAATCAAGATTTGTTTTATAAAACAACTTATACGATTTGAATTAATGATAGTTCGCGTGAAAAAATATGAATTTATATTTAGCATACGTTACAAAATTCAAAGAATTTTCTGATTATTCAAGTCTTCTGTTATGTTCATCAATATGTATGGTATTTATTGTGTGAAGCAAAAGATATGTAATGTGCAGCACACTGACAACAAAAAATCAATACATTGTGTACGATGTACAAGTTTCATTCACACAATCATAAATAACGAAATTTAATAAAATGAAATATATTCTGTTAGATATAAAGAAGATGGTTGTATGTGTACATATTTATTTACATTCAATATATTGTAAAAATTGAAAAACATAAATGATTTTAAATTATGCATGTTGTATTAGTTAAAATGAATACTTTAGAATCCATCATTACTTAAAGATTTTAATTTTTAAATTGAGTACAGTTTCCACTTTGGCGCATCACTGTTGTGATAAGCGCTATAAAAATGCATTAACAAAACAATATTTTCGATGAAATAATTAACATCTTTTCTGTGCAAATACATATACACGTATTGTCACACACTTAAATTTGTTTCTTGATGCGCACAAATTTGCAACGTGTTTATGACGTGTTAAAACCATATCTTACGTTATTGCTCATAGTGTTTTTTCTGTGATCTAACCAACACCCATCGATCATTTTACGATTTCCACAAAGCAAATCATATGTCTATCTGTAAACATGATTTATATTCTTATGCTCAAAAATTAAAATATTGTTCTAATGTCACGTTTTTCGTCTGTTTTCTTTTTTAATACGAATAAAATTATATTTTCCTAAATGTATAATACATCTGAATGGCTTGACAGAAGTATCTCTGTCTTTATAGAGCTGCACTGGAAACTGTTTTCCATGATTAGTCTCTTCCTGTTAGAATATCAAACTGATCTTTCATCGTACCTAAAAAATATCACTGTCTGCATTACTATCCCTCATAAATATGTGAATTTGCAGACAGTATACTTGAAACACCATTTACCAGTGATCAAAACGATCTGTACGAAGGTGGATAACGTGCTGGTATACTTGTGGTAATGTGGCGTGACAGATGTTCCCATCCTAAAATCCTTGCAATTTCTATACATTTTTCATCAACTTCCTTTACTGGATGTTCTTCATAATAACGCAATAACAGTTTCAAGTATCGACCGTAATGATTATTAATATGAGCATGCCATAGCGAAAGGGCAATAACCTATTAATCAAATAAGAAAATGTTATGTGGTTTCCTGACATATTCAAATGTAGGAATTAAATACAACATAAGAGCATTTGATATAGAAAGTTTCTTACCTTAATGTCAGTTGGTTCAGCAAATTTCTGTACTTCTTGCCAATGATGTGTAACACTTTCTAATAAATGTGCATAAGGATCGAGTTCTGCTCCAGTGTCTTTCTTAATATTGTGTATGTACAATCGTGCCAGTGCACATCCTTTCTTTACTAAAGCTTTTATCAAGCTAAACTTCTGTCTCTCCATGTTCGTTCGAATCTTGGCTGCATCATCGCGTTGATCACTCTTCAATCCATAATAAGCTAAGAGTTTGTCCTGGTCTATATTAGTGAGCATAAAGTCAGCAACGCTTATAATTTGGTTTGCTAGAGAAATAGATTCTTCTGAGATATCATCGTGTGGTACATGTCGACGAGCTTCTGGTGAATCCAACGACATTAGCATGGCAGTGTGAACAGGCAAATGATCCGCGAAGAGAGTCTTCAATTCTCCATATAATAGGTTTGCATATTCTCCAGGTTCTGTTATTAAAAATAAGATACTTATCATTTTGTTTATGTAGTCTCCAGCTTTTGTTATTAATAGTAACAAGATACTTGTAACCCTGATGCAACAGGAAAATGTAAATACACATTTATTTAGCACAACAAATAAACAAACTTTATACGGTCGCTTAAAAGAACGAAAGACTTGTAAAACATTAAAGATCATTGTTTCATTGTTACATTGCTCTGATATCAATGATTCATAATTTCTTTTAAGTATCAATTACAAAGGGTGAAACAATGGGGATTTATTATGCATTGCATATTCATGCACAGAAACAAAGTCAACCTTTCTTAAATATAAGTTGTAGAGGATTTTATAACATAAATTTTGGAATAACGTTTGATCACACTCGAACAACTTACGAGTAGAAGGCGCTATTGGTAAAATTGAAACCGGAAAGAAGAATAAAAACTTTAAGTAATAATAATAATGGTATTTTATATAAATAAATAATACTGCATTGTTGACAAATTTGATTACCCATTTTTGAAAGCCAGTTGCACTTAAAATCTCTAAGAGCTTCATTGTACTCGTCCCATTTCGTAGTTTTGGTCGAATTACTATGAGTGCTATTGCTGTTGCTGCTACTACTACTGCTGAACTTTTTAGTTGGTTCAGATAGAATATATTTGAACGCGTGACAATCCACTTTTTTTCCATTTTCATCCTTGCAGAAGGTTAATGAACCCTGTAGGTAGCAACCGTTTCCTAAGGTAGCATTTCTGCAAGCTCTTTAATATAAAAAAAATACATCAATACCCTCCTAAATTAGTCAGCTTTGATACTTTTCACATATTTCACTACAAAAAGAAGATATAAACAAAGCATAAAAGCTTAAATAAAACTAAATGAAAGAGAAAAGCATATAGTGTTTTCTAAAAGCCTGAGTTGTATATTGTTACATGTATTGAGATGTACATAAAGCTTGAAATATAAAATATATACAAAAGACTAACCATTCAATATCTTTGGGAATGCATAAGAAAAGTTTGCAATACATTTCTTATAACTACAAGTATGTAAAAAAAAAGCTTTAATTGCACTGACTGATATATTTAGTTGAATAAGAAGGGCAAGTACACATATTTAAATATTAAGGTCTAAAATGCGGTAATCAGTTCTATGAAGCAACAAAGCAATGTAGAAGTAAAACAATTTCAATTTACAGGTAATAAAAATACTGTTCACTTCAACAAATTAATATGTTTATCAGCCACATTCAAAGCATGTAAATGTTTAAAAATGTTTATAAGAATATCATAAACTTACTTGTTTTCAGCGCTGCAATGTGAGATGAAAAGGAAGAAAATGTTCTTAGTATTTCAACAAAAATTCATTTATATACATAAAAAGAAGATAAAAAAAATATAAAATGATAGTATGTAAAAAATTATTTTCTAATTATGTAAATCAAAGAAATGGAAATAATTTAAAACAGCTGATACTTGTTAAAAATGAATAATAACTGAATTATAAGAAATTTTTAATCTAACATCTTTTGAACATTTACATTTCCAAAACTTCGATAAAATTATTCATGCACCTTTTTCTACTTACATGTAAAAATATGTGTACTATTACATATACGAAAAAATATATTGAATGTCCTTGAAATGGTACATAAGCTATGTGTAAACCAGTTCTACTGTTTGATTGTCCTCTTTGTATATTATAATGAAAAATGTTTTGCAACGCTTGTCGAACGAAATATAATGATGGTAATTATTATTTGAAATGAAATACTTACTTGTTTTCATTTGATAGAGGAGCAATATATAATGGAAGGATATGACCCGGTGGAACTGAAGCTGCTATCATTTTCTTGCCACCAATAATGGCTTGTGATCGACTGGCATAAACATCTAGAGTAATTGGGTTACTTAACTTGTGACTCAACAAAAATGGCATTTCTGTTAATTTGTCAAGTAAATCCTTCTTTTCATGTCGTATGTGTATTTTTAAAGTATAATCGCCTTTTTCTAATTTCTGGTTGGCATACTGTAATAACAAATACATTTATTAAAACGCTGACTGCCAACCTGAAGTTATGTAATATTTCTACTTTTGACCAATCTCGTTCATAATTTCAAATAGTACGGATAATGAAATCCTACGAAGAGTCAAGTGTATTTGCATCCCCGGTATATGGTTGACGTGGCAGTCAACGTGCCAATATATTAATTGTAATTTACAGGTAGTACTTACCTTGCATGGATACGCATCTCCGCAGCAGATAAGCTGTTTGTTACTATCATAAATCATCCACATTTGACTCTCATATTCATTTTCGTACAATAAATCACTGAGTAATGCAGCATTTGGAGTTACCTCCGTTGATTTTGCACAGTGAAACGTGTACGACAATTGTAATTCATAAATTTGTCGTGAAGGTGGAATAATATCTCGTTCCCGTAAAGGAGCGATCTTTGCATCAGTGGGTCTGTATCATTAAAAACAAAATGATATGTTTAAAACCAGAACTAAAATGGGCAATACACAAACACTTTTCAATTGTACGTACTTCAAAATCTGCACAGACGATTTAAGAGAAATACTGGGAACTACTTCTTCGTTTCTAAGAGAACTTCGTACTTCTAAACGATTTATTCCATCTCCAGCTTGCATCGTAAGACTTCCATCTATCATGTGAATACCATGAAATTCTATGCAATAATCAACTAGCATATCACCTATATTTGCCCAATATTTTGCAACAACTACTTCTAAGATTAATCCTCCCTATAAATAAAATACATACATAGCTACCACATAAATCTATTAGTATTTTTCTAAATTAAACCATAGAAATTTATAGCACCTGAACAGAAAATGGATGAATAATTTCTGACTGAGATGTTACAGTGAATAACTTATTCACTTCCAAAGTTTTGCAAGACAAACGAGGTTTCAATTGAACACTATGAATCACAAATCTTCCAGTTTTATCCTTTTCTGTACTTTTTAATCTAACGACTAAAATTAAATTGAATTAAAATATTAATTTTATGTTTTCAATTCAAAAATAATATAGATAATATTTACCTGCCCATGTTGCATCTTCGGGAACTAAAATAAAATGTCGACGCAGCGTATTAGGTTTAAATAAAACACTTGAATATGATAAATCTGGAAGGATTGCAGTTTTTGGCAGTAATTGTGGTTGTACTACAGTCACTGGTATTTGAAAAACTGGTCCTTTTGCAATATCTGTTACATCATAAGCTCTAACACTATAAGGACATAATCGATGTTGATATTATATGAAGTCAATAATAAATATGTTTTAATAATGGTTCAAATGTACTTACTTAGTTGTATGAACACCTTCTGGTAAATTAAAAGCATCTACTTTGATAGCAAACGCACGTACCATATTCATTAAATCAAGATGTGTTGGAAAATGCACCCAGGATGCATCGCATACCAAAGTCAATTTTAAATTGAAAGCAATTTTGAGAGCTGGGTCAGTATTTTCGCTATTAAGGAACACAGGTTCAACGGTAATAGCGTAATCTTTAGGTCGATCAATTACACCGCTTCTCATATGAATTCCTTTAGCATTATTTGGACCACAATTGATAGTAAATCTTACGTCTCTTTCAGGTACATTACTATAAGTAACAAGATTATCAAATGCACGTTCAACTTGTAGTAATCCTGAGCCTTGTGCAAAGGGGTCTAAATTTGGTATATGTAAAGCTGTATTTTCAAGAGCCCTTTTTATATTATATGGAGAATAAGGGCAGTCCTTGGCAAGAAGTCCCGATATAAGAACAGCTATAATATAGGTAAAAAATATTCATAAAATATATATATTACCCTCATCAGCATACGATACTTTTACTATAATAATTGTACACGTACCAATAGCTCCAGTTACATGTGGGGCAGCCATACTTGTACCATTCATAAGCTGACTTTTTCTTAGCGTAAAATTTGGAACACTGGTTATAGCACCACCAGGCGCGCATACCGTAATTCCAGCTCCTCCATCAATCATTGGACCACGAGATGACCACGTGTATGACATGCCTGGCATCTTTTCGCGTAAAGAATATTCGGCTACCATCATATCAGGAGAAACATAAGCGCCAACACTAATGACACTGTTGGTACTAATATCTGGTGGTGTCCCTACATAATTTAGAAACAAGTTAAATATACTGAATGGCAATGTTTTAGAAGTCTTTCAAGTTCTATCAACTAACCAATAGTACATAAAGCCGGACCAAGGTTACCAGCTGACGCTACCCACGTTACACCGTACTTGTCAATAACTTCATTCATTAATTCTCCTATTCTTCCTGAGTTTGACCAATGAGCATGTTCTCCATAACTCATATTTATTACGTGTATTTTTTCTTTGTGTTTCATTACGTGTATCATTGCTCGTACAACTGCGGTTCCCGTTTCCATCGTACCAATACGGCTGTCTCCAACGCCTAATGAAATAATTTGAGCACCAGGAGCAACACCGTTTAATTCAGGATTATCGGGAAAGTATGCGGCGGCTATCGAAGCTACATGTGTACCATGACTTGCTGCAATATCATAAAATGAATATTAGTTAAATCTAAAAAACAAACAAAAGAATAAGAAATAAATATAAATTTATTAATACTTACAACATAAACTAACAATTTCTAACGTATTTCCATCGTCGTGAACATTAATACTAACATTTAGTTGATCTTCCGGTATAAGGGGCGCGTATTCCCTTGTCATCGAATATTCTCCCAAAAATACACCAGCTTCCAAATTACCTTCTTCAGAGGTATCAATGCATGCTCTATGTCGTAAAGTAAAAAAATAAACTTAAACGCTAATAATTAGGGAAAATGAAACATCTTGATACACTTGTCAACTTTACCTCCAAACTTGTCCATCATGAAAAACAACACAATCATAAGTAGGTCCTACATCAGAATATTTTTTTTCAATATTATTTAATATTTCAACTCTCGCCTCAAGATCCTCCTTTTGTAATCTGTCTTTTAAAGTTGTTAATTGTGGATTCTTTGCTTCAAATTCCTATGCACAATAATCGTGTAACATAAAAATCACATTATTCTTGTTTTGATTAAAAAATTACTTATTTCTTAATTGAGTTTGCCTTTCAATATATACATGCTATAAGAAAGTAAAAAAGAGATTAAGCACTATTATGTAATCAATCAATGGCTTTACAGTAGATCAAACTGCCAAATATAAATATAGCATTAGATACAGATCACTGTGACACATTGTGAAACCGGCCTCATTTGACTGCAGGGTTCAACATACCCACAACAACCCTATCTTTGGATCACATGGTCTAAAAGCCTATTTACGAATTTACTTTTATATATTTGTATTAACATATAGGCTACTGTTACTTGCATATCATACAAGTTAATTAATTTTTTAAAAACAATCCAAAAACATAAACTTTACATGTAAGATTAACAAAAATTCTTTGAACAAGAAATTCAAGTGCCTTCTAATATTTAGATAAAATATCATCAACACATAATTATTTACTTGTAGTTGTCTAGATGCTTCTGCAAGTGCAGATTTTTGACAATTATCCCACAGACGTTTTTTTCTTTCCATTAATACCCTTTCCCTTAATTTTCCTGGATATAATGAATACAGATTTTTTACTCCAATGTGATATTGTCCAGTAGGATTTACCCAACTTGAAGGAATCTAAAACAGAAGTATATATTATAAAAATAAATTTCACATTATTTTTTTTGTTAATTATTCCATATAAATATTGAACTTTATATGTTGCAGTAGAAAGAATGTACCTTTAATTTCCTACCACTTATACCATTGATATACCCATCAGGTGCTTGTACAATTTTGCTTGTATCCACATCTCCAGCTCCACTGCAGTCATACCTTTCAATAATTTTTGGTTTTCCATCCGAAGTCATCTACATAAAATAGGATAATTGCAAGATTATAATGGTTTACGTCATTTTTTGTTTATTCAATGAGGAACTGCTGAATCATTGTCTTGATGTTATTGTATAATAAAAGATGACAAAGGCATTCAATTGTACAAGTGTATGACTAATACATTCATACATTGTTAACATCTACAGTGTTAAGATAATTATTATTAAAATATAAAAAATTTAAAACACAGTAGCAATCAATCATTACAGTATACGATATAATAGAAATCTTCAACATACATTCAATTAAAGAGTAATAGAAAATGAAAGGATAAAAGACAAATTATGTATATAGTATGTATTTTCTAATTTCAAGCAAGATTATTACAAGGTACATCATTTTATATACAGAAAATATAAACAAATTTATGAGTGAAACAAGTGTATTCACCAAATTGAAGTTCCTGAAAATGATTCAAGGAAAAAAAAGATATTTGGCTAAAATGAAAAAAAGAAATAGGGGACAAAGAAAAATCCGATTTGAACAATCGTGAGGCGTGTCTGTATAAAAGCTTACCTGCATACCAGGAGCCCCAGGATCAATCCCTGAATCAAAAATTGCGATAATGACTCCCCGGCCGTCATATTCAGGATATTTGGTAAGAAATTGAGTGACACCAGTTTCTTTTTTAGGTAAAAGGCCCCACACAGGAAAATTACAATCAATGACCTCTGCCATATTTCAAATACCACTGCCACCGCGACTCCAGAAAAACTACTTGAGATGTTTCCTTTGTACTGCCACAGCCTTATATATCAATCAAAAAACGGCATCTGCGCCTGCGTCAGTGTACGCTGTAAATTTTGAGGTTAAGTTATCGGCTTAGGATATGTTAGATTAAACAGACAATAGAAGCAAAATCTGCTAAACGTTTGCGTTAGGATGCTTAGATAGCAGCACTGACATTGTGAGGATAATTAAGTGAAAGAGTACGAAATGGGGAGTACAGGCTAAATGTAGGATTAACCATTCATGTAAAATATTTCTGTGCAATATAACTGTTAATTGATTAACCTAAGAAGCATAAAACACGAAACATTTTTTTCATTTCATATCAACGCGCTTTGGAGAGAGAATTTTTAGTACCATCTAACGGTGGATGAATAAACTAGCAATGAAGAAAGTGCTTTCTTCTTTCAAGAAATTGCTTTCTACTGGATAAAGCTTTTACTGTTCATTCCATGATAGATCGTACTCGATTCGCGCATCTTAGCTAACTTCAATAGATTCTCCACCATTTATTGTTAGCGCTGTCTCTCCTATCGTATACTTCCCATTTTCCACTTGTCAGACATATACACCGTGAACAGAAATAATAATAAAGTGGAATATTAAAATAGTAGAACAAAGTAGTAAAATAGTAAAACAATAAGACAGTAGAATAATAGTCTTATAGATTTAGCGAGTATCTTGGTTCATAAAAGATTGGTAACCTCTAGTGTAGGAGCATATAAAATTCGTGCCCACCGGGTACACATGTTAGGCTGTCAAAAAGGTTGTCATTACACTTGCATGTTGCGAGGTGACATGCGTAGGATGAACAAAAACTCTTCGTTCTTCTGTGGAACGAATGATTAAATGTCATGTATAGTTCCTAAAATTACCGTTCTGGAACACGAAATGCTTAAAGTCGGTATTTCAGATCCTTTAACATATCTCTTGAAAATTGAAAGCTGTTTGGCCTGTCCTACACTTCATCTGTGTCAGTTTTTCGTGAATGGTGTGATGATGTAAGAGGTTATGTTTTTTAATTATGAATGTTGAAAAATGACATATCTGCTACAATCAAATGTTATCTTTTGACTTGTTCAATATTACGGTGAAACTTTGTGACAAGTTGTAGGAAATGCTAACATAAATACTCTCGGTGACATGTGCAATTTTAAAGCATGGTTCTTACTCCACGAAAGATGAAACAGGTTGCTTTTTCCGTGATATGTATAATTTTAGGTAAATTATTCTGTATTACTAAAGCACATTGCTCTTTGCATCAAGTAATATCAATGTTATAAATTTTCTGTTACAGTATTGGGATTCTACAAAACATTATTAGTCAATCCAGAAGAAGAGCAGTCCTTTCCTCGGATTCATCCACGAGATCGTAAACCGAATATAGAAGATATAAATGATATTGAAGTTGATAATGAAAAACTACCAGATGCCAATGAAAATGTACGATACACTGACATTAAAAACATCGAAGAAGCAAAAATACGAATTCGTGAATTGGAAGGAAAACTAGAACATCTGGAAGCTAAAATTGAGAATAGAGTATCAAAAGACTTTCCAGTAGTCAAATTTCTTAATTATAAAAACAGAAAGAGAATACTGGTCACAGGTGGAGCAGGTTTTGTTGGCTCTCATTTAGTTGATCGGTTAATGCTCGCTGGTCATGAAGTAATAGTTGTAGATAACTTTTTTACTGGTAGAAAACGTAACGTCGAACATTGGGTCGGTCATGAGAATTTTGAGCTTGTTCATCATGATATTGTAAGACCCCTTTACTTAGAAGTTGACGAAATATATCATCTTGCTAGTCCAGCTAGCCCACCGCATTACATGCTTAATCCAGTGAAAACTATAAAAACGAATACTTTAGGCACAATAAATATATTAGGTAGGTGATGTGTTATGTAATGGTTATTTTAACTAAATCCAAGGTAAATATATGTTATCAGTAAGTGGATTTAGATATTACCAAATTATTTCAGGTCTTGCAAAACGAGTAGGAGCAACAGTTTTAATAGCAAGCACATCAGAAGTTTATGGAGATCCTAATGAACATCCTCAAACAGAAACCTATTGGGGACATGTGAATCCTATAGGTATAAAAAACATTTAATATCAATCTGTACTATAAAAGTGAAATACTACATCCCAAGATAGAACACACAAATTTGCAATGTAACTGTTTTAGGTCCCAGAGCTTGTTATGACGAGGGAAAACGCGTTGCTGAGACATTAAGCTATGCTTACATGAGGCAAGAAGGCGTCCGAGTACGCGTTGCTCGAATTTTTAATACTTTCGGTCCTAGAATGCATATGAACGATGGTCGCGTAGTTTCGAATTTTATTCTTCAAGCACTTCAAAATGATTCAATTACAATATACGGCAGTGGGAAACAAACGCGATCTTTTCAATACGTTACCGATTTAGTAGATGGATTAGTTGCCTTAATGGCGTCTAATTATACCCAGCCAATAAACATTGGAAATCCTGTCGAGCATACGATAGAAGGTAACGGTTAAAAAGGAGCATATTTTTTATCATTAATTGAATATTCTGATATGAAAATAGTTAACAGATTTTAATTATTGCAGAATTTGCTCTTATAATAAAGGATTTAGTTGGTACAAATAGTAAAGTAGTCGAGCTTGCTGCGGTCGAAGATGATCCTCAGAGAAGAAGACCGGATATTAGTAGAGCTAAGAAGTATTTGAATTGGGAACCAAAAGTTCCTTTAGCTGAAGGACTTAAGAAAACTATATTGTACTTTGCTAAAGAGTTGCAGAGAACGAAACATTCTCAAAAAACTACTTTCAAACAATCTTCTTATAAGAACGATCATGATATAGTAGAACAACTATAAGAAACAAAATTATTTTATCCACTTTAAGAGTGGTTTGAAAGTGCCATTATGCTCTGGACCACTACGTGCCAAAAGACTCCCCGTCCAAGTTGACTTTTGTGTAATTTAGAATGTTAACGGGCACATATTCTTAATTTATTAAAAAAGCAAAAAATACAAAAGTATCGAAATAAATTTTATTTCGGCCTCATTAAAGATATAAAAGTTTCAAGTATAATTTTATTTATTTTCCATGACTAAACTACTCAGTTCATATGGCTAATGCTTAAAGCGTATTATTTATTTCGTGATAGAATAGGTTTAATTTATAATTTTTTGGTATAAATTTTAATAATCGTTCGACGGTGCTGGTGGCTATGATTAATATCCTTTCTCTCATGTGAAGTTTTAAGATAAACTATACGAACTTTAATAATATTAAGCTGGTTTTACTTAATATTTCTACGTAATCGACTTTCCTTCGGCTATGCTTATCTTTGTGTACCATCACATTTCTGTATCAGTATATGATAGCGACATAATCAATGTCACCTGTAATTAGTAACTTTTCAAGGGATGTTATAACCAAGTTGTTTCGTCAAAGTGATAAACGCGTTCTCGAGAAGGAACGTTGTTAGCTATCACACATAGTAATCGTATTATGTGATTTGTACATGGTATAAATGTAAGCGTGTAAACATGAAAGTAATTTTATACCGTACGAATATATTATTGTATGAGTGTAAAGCGAGTAAGAACAATGTTCAAGTTAATGTTTCGTTACAGCGAATCACATTGTACTGTATTTAATTTGTACACAGACCGCGATCCATCGCGTGTAGATAACAAGATACGTGCTGAATGTTTACACCAGAATGTATATATACATATAAATTAAATATCAAAGAATAATTACATTCCATGATTTCACTTGCAACGAATCCAAACGGTAATAATACAGGCATTGTTGCATAACGAACCGCTGATTCTTCTTGTCCGGTTACGCAGCTCCAACTAGATAATATTATAATTCCGGCAAGCGTGACCACTTGTTGAAGACGCATTCCATGGCAAGATTGAAGAATCACCCGGGCCGTTTAAAGCGTATTTGAAGGGCCGATTGTTCGTAATGGGTGTCGCGTGGGCCCTGACAGGGCGCACGTGGTCGTCCTGTCTGTAAGAAGACAGGAAAGCGGAGGGCAAGAAGAGAAGAGCGAGCAGATTGGCCAGTAAGACTCGGTGATTCTTAACCATAATCATTGCATCCGGGATATGCTGTGGCTTTGTCATCGCGGATGAAAATGCCGCAAGGGTGAAGATGACCTAATCGTCAAGGAGACAGAAGTTTCTCCCTCATTGGCGTAACTAGGATTTTTCTCCTGGAGGTCTGGTCCCCTAGTCTCACTAGCGATACCAATTTCTCTTATTTGGGAATTAAGCGATTTCGGGATGGGAAAAGTTAGATATTGATAGATTTATAAATTGAGATTCTTCTGAAATTTAATAATATCGAATTTACAAATTTGGGAATTTGGGAATTTGGAGATTCGAGTTTTTGGAGATATGAAAATTTGTAAATTTCTAAAGTTAAATTGGTTAGTCCGTATCTTGAGGAGAAGGAGGGGACAAGACTATCCAGAGTTCTATCCACTTACGCCAATGCCTCGTTAATGTGAAGTCACGAAGGAAATAAGACGGATGCCGGTCTTCTTCGTTCCTGCGACTTCATACAACCGGTTGCGCTTCGTTTTCATCAAGCCGCACAGTTTAATTTCACGCGGGCGTCGTTTTGTATAAATAACTGAATGCGCTACAACCTGCTCGGAGATGGCTGTCGAGAACGTTTCTTTTGATGAAACGGTTAGGTCGCTCGTTAAGAACGCCCAAGTAGCGTGGTGTACATATTAATGAACAAGGGTGCATCGTGTAATTGACGAACTTCAACGACTTCCTGTCTGGACGAACCGGAGGAACAGGTGACCTAATTCAGCGTAAAGTAACTCTTGCTCTATCCGTTGGTGGTCCGCCAGTAATCCGATTCGCTTATTGGTAAATGAGACGGGGAGTGCTCGTCTAACGTGGGTACAGCACGTGAGGAGCATGTTATATACCTTTTTACCTGCGTGCACCGCCTGAAATTAAGGGGTTGCTGTTTAACCGAGGAAAACATGAATTCGATGTTTTTGTTTTATTCGCGATACTTGAATATTCATTAAAAGATTACTTAGCGATACAAGATACGTTACGAAACGTGTAATTTCGTTCTTAAAAAGTGCTCGTTAATTCCGCTTTCCCTTTCGTTATCAGAGAGAAAGCGAAATGGAACGAGTGGATAGTCGAAGCTACCCCGGATAGGTTTGCATAATCGAGAGGAAGCGTAGGTAAATTATTTATAGGAAACAAAAATTCGGTAGACGGTAGACAGAACGGCAATCAGAAGTTTTCACGTGAAATTTGCATTGCGGATTTAACATGCCCCGTTACCTGCAGCCGTTCATCTCCACTTTGTGTCTGCATTATGTATGACCTGCAGTAGCGAGCTCCTCGACTCTCTAGCCCTGTTATGGATTCGAAAATGTCGCAGACTACTCGACACACATTCTCCTATCTAACCGTTCTCCATCCTTATCTCTCGTTCTACCTTTCACCGTTCCATCGGCCAACATTCTTGCGACTGCCAGGGCTAATGATAAAAGCAAGAGTTCCCCGGGGGATGATACTTTATAGCGTCACCGGGACATCAGCTTTTCCGATAAACTCGTGAGAACTCGAGCATGAAACAGTGGCGATGCGCTACAACGCGCGGGCGTAGCGTCGCGTCGCCGAGTTCGTGGAACTCGGAATATAAAAAACAATGAAGAAAGTTCGTTGTAAATATGTATGATGCGGCCCCTGAAGTTCGACCCCATATTACGTGCTTTATACTCCTTTCGTGATACGAATCCGTAAACCCTTTCCTCGATGCAGTTCGTAACTCAACAACCATGTAACCGGCTCGGATTATTTAATTTTCCAACTTTTTAAATCGTGTGATTTGCTAATTTGTGTTTTATCGACACGCGTTATATCGCTCGTACAACCACACGTATCACCGGTTGAGAATCGCTGCTCGAATACGTTAAAAATTTAATCGCGATCGTAATCGGACGACAAAAATTTAAAACTTTTTAGTGTTCATCCATTCTTCACGCTTCATTGCAACTATTCTACCATGCTTCTTTCATCTCGTGTCTCGGATCCCATGTTCAACGATCTATCCGCTTGTCTGTTCGCGAGATACAAATCGTAGCTCTTCTCGATGAAGCAGAAGAAGCGCAAGCAGAGACAGAGTTACATGTTTGGCGAGCGATGGTTCCGAGAGCGCTCGCTCATACGATCCTTTTTCCACGGCATCGTTCTCTTCCGGTCGCTTTGACCGGAGTCGCATGCATAAGTAAGCCCTCACCGATCGGCTATTTATTTAGACACCGGCCTCGAACTCGATGGCGCCAGAATATTTGCGATATTGCGAAGTCTGGCTCGAGTGGGCGGTCGTGGTTCAGGTGAAATGTTTATGCGTTTCGAACCTGCACACGCTCGACTCTTCCAGGTGGTAAAAGAAGTCTCGAGGAAAAATGCATGGAGCCTGAAGTGAAATACGTTTCAAAGGAACGTTTTCAAACGGCGACTACACCCGGCTCGAAGTTTAAATTATGTACTTCCGACCAATCAACCGAACACGAGATTCTGGAGGCCAAAGGTAACATTTTGGGATACCCCCGTATTTTAGGCTCTTCGTGCCGAAAGTTGAATTTTTAAATTTAGCGAGAATTTGAAGGAAGTGCAAAGTTTGCCAATCGAAATCTGCACGGTTCATAAACAACAATAAGCTAGGAACCCAGCAGTCTAATACTTAAGAGCCGATAAGGTTACGTCGTCACGCACGTTTGCATATTCTCTTGAAAGTTCGTCTTATCAGTACTCCCGCGGTGGTCGTTCAACCAACTGAATCGACCAAACTTTCGTCTCGCATTTGGCTCAGCGAAGCTCGAATGATACCTGTCTTCCGTAATGATCCAAGTCATAGCGCGCTCGGGCACACAGGTACTGCTTTACAGCTGCATTAGAACCTGGACAATAAAGACCACTTTCCGTCTCTCTCAATCTTTGCAGTGTACGCGCAACCGGTCGAGATTTAGCGAGATCGAATCACGTTTCAACGAGAAGCCTCAGGATCCCGATGACAGGAATGGATGGCGGAGAGAGGTGACGTTCGAGGATAATTTTGACGTAATATTCACGCCAATCATTTTTTCGATCGTTCACATTTCACGACAGTTGATTGGACGCGTTCGGAGAGGAGCTCGAAATTTGCACTGCTGCCCCCTTGCGTTCACGTGTGCATGCAACGAGCACCGTAGCTTTCCAGCGGCGTGTGAACGACCTGAGGGCTCATACGAAATGTAAATATTTACACGTAAGAGCAGCTGTCAGTGAAGGGGAGTATTCGCTTTTTCAGGTAATGGCCCCGATATACTTTGGAGATCCCCCTTGGTACCTACGACACGTTTTTCGTGCTACCAACGGACAGTTTTCTTAGAAATTTTACACGAGAAATATTCTTCGTACTGTAAGTAAACGATCGAATAATTTAATATTATGCTTTTACTGAATTTGTCACCAATGGCACCCACTTTAACATTCTTTAATAAAGGCAATTCGAAATAGTCATTTTCGTACTATTGGTACAATTTGCAATACACTTTTACCACCAACAGGTCAAAATATTCGAGTTCGGTTGGAATCTTACCTATCCGAAGGTATACCGAACAGGGTGCTCGTTATATTCGTATTTAAATTCTTAAAGTACCAGGCAGAAAGTTTAAATTGGAGAATAAAACGATCGCGATCTGAATAATTCCAATTATCCTACACGCAGCCTTCATTGCGAAATTTAATCTAATATCAACGATCTCGGCAAATACTCCGAATTTCTCAATCGATCCAATAACATTACTCAACCTCGAGCTGGCCTATGAGTTTCTTTGTACCCTGTAACGATACACTGCGTCTCTAAATCGCTTCTGTTATCGATCCATAAATCAAAATTCTTCTCGAAGGGGTTGAAGCACAAGAAAGGGACAAACGAGCGACAGGTCGACTTTCGATCGACTCTCGCTAAACACGTCGTAAAAGCGGTTTCCCGAGGAGAGGAGGCGACTTCTCCCGTGGCGGCAGCATCCGAACAACACCGTCGTCCCGTGTCCCAATAGGGTGAAACGTGATTTTTCTGCAGCGTGCCCCTTCTCCACGGCCGAAGATGCACTTGGCACGGCGTTATACCACTCGGCCAGTTCGACCACGTAGTTTTCTGGCGCTGGCTGACGGAGCAGCTGTTTCCAGGCTGGAGTAGCAGGCTGGAAGTTCAGTCTCGTTGCGACCGTCGGCGAGGTCGCGTCGTAGCCTCCCGTTTTCGCGCTCGTGCTCTTCGCTTTCTCGCCACGTGCACTCTCTCCTCTGTTTTTTTCCGACGTCGCGAAGTGAATCGCCGATTCGTCGGGAAACCGGCTTCCATCAGCCGGAGAACGACCGACGCCCGACGTCTCCAGCCATTTCGTCTGGGTCAAGGAACACGCACTTCGGGAAGCACCGAACTTCAACTTCGTCTGACTAGTAAGTCCAATATTTTACGCTGCGTTTATTTACTTTAGATTATTTCATTCAACAGGGATGATTTTATAGATCTTTTTGGGAGGGTCTTGACTTTTCTTTAAACAAATCGAAGTTCTCGGATATTCGAATTTTTATATTTTAGTAGGAATGTTTTAGAAGGGAGTTAACCCTTGTGTTAAGATTTTAAGACAGTCTGACATTTGTGGATTTATATCCCTTATATGTGACAAGAGACCACGAACAATGTTTATAATTTGGCGGTTACTTTGTGGCTGACTTTTGCAATTTTTTAATCTCTTTTATAATAGTAATTGAATTTCAAAGAGTAGATTATTAATGAAAATTCGTACTTTGATGTTTGCTTTGACGGCTATTTTGTGGACATTGAGCATTTTGTGCAAACATTAAATTACTCGTGTTTGAAATTCTGTACACGATATAGTATACAAAGGTAAGGGGATGATATAATATGGCAGTAGTAAATTGAAGCTTAAACCCGAAACTTAATTTCGTACCTTTAATAATTCAAGTTTTTAGTATGTCTTGTTGCACACGTCCGTTTTCACTGCGCGTTGACACGTTCACTGCCACAGTGAAAACGGCCGTGCGTAGTAAGACACGCTATAATTACAATTATTCAGAATACGATCGTTCTTCAATTTAAACTTTTCACTTGTTATCGCATGTAATTATACAGTGCTCCAATAAAATATATACACGTCTTATCACCGCACAATTTGATAAATAAAGTGAACAGAGATTAAATTGCGATCATGTTTGCCATCTTAAAGTCATACGTGCACGTTTAATATGATCTCCATCAATGTCATGTAACAATTTTATTTTATTATTTCTACGTTCGATTCAAAGTATACGTATCTTCTTTGAACATCTTGTACTTAAAACTGTCTTTAATTTCTATTCTGTCAATTATATTAATTGGTGGATCATATTATACGAAAATAATGGTGCTGGTAACTTTCTTGTAAACGTGTTCACAGATCGTCCATGTAAAAATAATTATTATGCTATTCATAAAAAGTTTCTTTCAAATAAACTGGCAGGTATTGTATAACGTCTGCTTTCAAGCTGCGATTCCGAGAATCGGTATCGTTGAATCTTTTACCGGTTCAAATAACGAATTGCATGCGTTTAAATTTCACGACCTGCGGTTGCCGTTACAAATTTAAACTCCATTCCAGCGAGTTCCAAACATAAAGAAAAAAGATTTTGCGAGCCAGCATATTGACGTCCAAATAAACGTACTGTCATTTTGCTCGTCTATTTCGATACCCTGATCGTAAGATCTGTAATATGTAGTTTCGTACCGCATCAAACTTATAAATAGTCAATTTTACTTTATTCTTTACACCAAGCACATTCTACAATTATATTCCGTCTCGTAAATTAAATTTATCATAGAGCTACGAAAAGGCTTGCTCACGTTCTGAAAATTAATATTTTTTAGAGGTATAATTTATATACCTCTGATATACTTCATCGCAATTGTTAACTCACAAGTCTGTGAATAACTAAATAGTTATATATAGACTCGTTAGTTAACAAGTGCGATGGAGTATTAGAGTTGCCTGCTGTCCCCGGAAGACCGCGATGTTACAAATTTTTGGACCAACTATCAATATTTTTTTATAAGACACCCTAAAGGTTAAAATACGAATTACAACCTGATCTTGCTCAACGTCATCGTGAATATGTCCGCAAAAAGAAGTAGCTCGAATCGACATTAGGAATTCGAGTCTCGTTCGAAGTTTTGTGATCGGACGTGTATACGAGGCTATTCGCACGTAAAACCTATTGTCATCTAGTCGTTTGTTTCTCGTGCGAAGATTCCCAGCGTTACGTAAACAACGCGTCCAGTTTTCACGATTCGGTGCAACGCGTCGCGTCGGTCAATTTCGAAAGCAGCGAGCGTCGCGCGCTTTTGTCCCGCCAACAAACGAGATCTCCCGACGAGCTTCCGGCTGTCGAATCCGCGGCTTACGAAACGTTGCTCCTTTGTGCCCGGATCTGCCAACTGATGTATGCACCTGGGACCGTTCCTCGTCTCCTTTGGTTGGTCACTTCGTGGAATCGCGAAAGAGAAAAAAGGACGATAAAATACACGTGTCTGTTGGCAGACATGCAGCCTGCGACGCGTAACTCGGCCCCTGCGGCCTCCGGACGACCGACTTTCGAATATTTTCCCGAGCACATTTTTTATTTCGCGCCAATTCGAATACTTCGTTTCATCGAACACGTCGTTGCAATTATGAAAAAAAAAGGAACTACCCGGTGTACGAGAACCGATAAGATAACAATGCGATTACAGCTTGACGCTAGGATTTATTTTGCAAACTGTAATTGCATCATGTTCGATATTCCATTTATAGTTTGGCTGTTATGCGCTTAATACGATGAAGTCATTAATCGATGGAATCGAGAGATAATTTTATTGGAACTTGGTAACAACCCTCTGCGAGTAAACGCACTTTTCCACACTTTTTGTCGTTTCATCGTTTGCTTTTAAAATTTGATAAAATTCCAAAAGGAACATGTTTTATACAACGATACAATTGTTAAAAGTTAATATAAATATCGTTACAATTGTTATGGGATACAGATATAAAAATTGTTCAAGACTTTGTTAAAATTGTTGAAGTATAAAAATTCACTTCACGTAAGTTTAGAACTTCAGTGGGCAGTTTCACTTCTTCGTGAATATATTTGAAAAGATGTCTAACGGGTATTCATTACTCACCGTTTCCGATAAGTTCCTACCTGACATTTCTCTTCTAATCTAGAGGAAAGTGCTACAAATAGCTGCTATCTTAATCTGTGCCCAAATTATCTTGTCCAAAGAAACGTTCGAACAACCGAACCCTCCAGCGTGTATCCAGCGAGGAAATCGTTCGGTCCCTTCGAACTATTTTAATGGGCCTTTGTACGTGCACAGGAAGGTGCATAGCTTGTTTTACGATCCTATGTGGCTCTAAAAAGCTTTGGTTCCGCGTGCTCAGCTTTGTCGCATAATAAAAGCATTCTTAGCGTTCTGTCGCGTTATCCTCTAGTAATTTGGTCGTTTTAATAACTACCGCTAATTGACAATCTGCGGAACTATTAACGTCCAAGATACCGAAGCGTGAAATTCGAAATAATCGAAGTTATAAATGTCGGAACACTTGAATCGTAAAACGTCGAACACCTGAACGATTCACACCTCTGAATTCGCAAATATTGGTAAGTTTAACCGTTTCATCTTGAAATTTTTTAGATGCTAAACCTTGAACACGAGGCCTTCGAAAAACAATTTAACTATTCAGCTGCTGAACATCAAACATTCTGAAAGTCAACAATAGCAAACACTACTATATTTCCAGGATCACCGCTCACTCCGTACACTTCGTGTTTCCGTTGTAACAACTCAAGTACATTGGCTATTTGTTCTCGTCGATCATCGAGGTATTTGCTGGTCAATAAAGGGCAAAGGTCGATAGCGTAGGAATTCACGGAGATCCACCTTTCTCGGTGTAGAACCTTGTAGCTGGATGATTAACGAATCATTGTCCATTGAAGGGTCATGATAACGCATGCTTGCGAATATTTATAATTTACAAAAATTTCGAAGTTTGACAAGGGAAATGTATCCACAGCCTATAAATAAGTAATCAAGGGAAACAGAAGGTAAATTGAAAATGCGAGATAGCAAATTGAAATATTAATACCTATTACTCTTAATAAAATTGTTTATAACATGATGGTATGCATTATATTGTGCGCTGCAAGATTAAACAGGTATGTTTACTTTGTCGGACTGCGTGTTATTGCAGAGAGAATCCGCGTGGGTGGTTACTTTTTTCAGAAACTGTTTTCTGAAAAATATTCACTTTTTACACCGGAATAGCTACTTCTACCGCATTTTCGTGTTTTCAATAATTTTGCATTGCATACCGCGAGTGAATTTGCATCAATTTCATCTAGCTTCGAATTGCGAGAAGCTTAGATTGTAAATGGATCATCGTAGAAGTTATTTGTACTCGAGTTATCCAATAACGTATCATGACGGAAAAAGAATTTATTAATTGCTAAGGCTTTGCATGATTTTATTAGCTATTTGTCAATTTTAATTGTAACTAATTTCAATATTCCAACGAGATCTGTTAGGAAAGCGTGCATATCAGACCGGTTCCTTATAAACCTTTTTATGAATATTGCAGTCCCATTACACATATTTGCTACTTGCTAATAATTGTAACGGTCAATTTCATCCATTTTATAATTCCGCAACCGGTTTCGAATGATCAGTTACATTTTTTGCTGAAATAAACCCGAGCTATATTTCTCGTGTTTCATCTTGCATTTCTAATAAAATTATACTACTATCAAGGGGTGATTATTAGCCTACGAATGTTTATTCAGACGTACCTATATCCTTGCAGAACATAAATTCTCTGTCTTATCCTAATTTATAAATTATGCATATTTTACTCATTTCCATAACTTATTTCGTACCACGTACTTTACATATCTATCGCATAATACAAACATAAATCATGAACAATACAAATATCCGTAATCTAATGATGCAAACGGATTCGCAAGATTTCGAAATTCCTCCCCAAAGAAAAAAGGCGCTAGAAAACGGGGTGCAATCAGCAGGTCCTTTTTGCGTGCTTCCGAAAGCTTAATCGTCGAGGGATAAAGTTAAACAGAGTCGTATAAGGATCGTCCCTTATTGGGAATCGAATGGCACTCGCGAACTTCCGAGCGGGAAGAAGCAGCTCTGTTGCCAAACGGAAGTTGATGTCAGCCAAAAGTTATCGGATGGCGAAAAGGTTATCCTGGAATTCCAGTTGCCGCAGCATTGCTCTTGCCCTCGATAATATTGATCTTGTCTGGCTGTGCGATAAAAGTTTTCGCAATTTCTTTGCCCGCTCTCTGCTTCCAGAAATACCGAGATATTTACTTACAGTTGCTGCCGGCTCATTTTCCCCGGTGTTTTGACGTCGTTGAAAGACAAATAAAGCGATTTACTCTTAACGATCGAAATTTTCGAGCTCCATTCTTCGGGCAGCGGATGAATTTTCGGTCGATTACGGGGATTTCGACCCGTCGCGAAAGAAAGGTCGCTCCAGGAGAAACAGGGTCTTTTCCGAACTTGACGCTCACGACGCAGCGAGTGGCTTTAAGTGCAGGCACTTTTGCATACGTGCAAACGCACTCAGCCGTTCTGAAGCGCGCACTCTTCGAGTTCACGCTTTGCCCTTGGAAAAATTCCGCTCGAGCAACCGTAGACCAGAGAAATTCTCATCTAAACAAACGACGCGGGCAAACTGTATCGTAATTTCCCTGCTGGCAACTTGTCAATTTCTCGCGAAAGTCGGGAAAATCGGAACGCGGAATACCGCTGGAAGAATTCGCGTCCAAAAATTCGACTTTATTTTTACGACCAGTCTGCATGGCGTCACCCGACAATTGGAATTTTCGTCGGCTTCTACGTCGACGCAATTTATACGCGGTCACCTTGTTTCCTGTTTTCGACGTTCGCTGTAATTTAATGATCCATTTCATTTATTTATCTACCATTTTGGTATAGCGTCATGTTAGATACGGCTATTGTGACGAGAATCGTATTACGCAATTATTTATTATCGTAAAACTGTACTCGATCGAACCATGAAGTCATAAACTTCCTGATTAAGGTTGTTTTCGAAGATAATTTCCAGATATGTGAAACAGGTATAAATCGAAGAATTCTGTCA
Source organism: Megachile lagopoda (assembly GCA_036983795.1). Classification (NCBI taxonomy): domain Eukaryota; kingdom Metazoa; phylum Arthropoda; class Insecta; order Hymenoptera; family Megachilidae; genus Megachile; species Megachile lagopoda. The sequence goes on along the minus strand of CM072795.1, from coordinate 4,478,420 downwards.
GAGATCGTTTGCGTTATAAATTCCTTAATTACGGAAGAAAGTATGAAGATAACAAGCAACGAAAGCTTCTAAGATTAATCAGCGTGCTATCTCGTTAACAGATCGAGCTTCCTCATCCTTTAGCGCGAATTCTTCAAAACGTTCTCGTTATCGATTCTATTACGCGGCCAGGTATTTAGAGCTGGGCGTTATTGCGTGATCGATATCGATAAAAAGACTTCTCCCAGCTCATTACCGAGCTGATCGATCTATTTATAGGGGACCGGGTATCTTGAGCTTTGGCCAAGTCGTCGAGTAAAACGATTGTAACGCTAACGTTTGCTCATCTTTTTCGGCTGCCACTCTTCGGACTTCTTCGAGACGATTGCATCGCATCGTTTCGCGATCGTTACGTTGTCATAACGAATCACGGGACGAATTGACGTCTTTATCGTCTTAACTCGATTGAAAGGCGGATCGAAACTCCTCGTGCGAATTCTGCTCCTCTGCTTCGTTGAGCGCCATTTTTAGTTTTCACGAGTTGAGCACCAAGATCCGATTCGATGACATCAAAATGTTAGCAGTTATGGACTATCAAATTGAAACTTAAAGTCTCGGGAATATACGAAGTTATCCTCGCTTCCAAACATTCTACCGATTTATTTTCATGAGGGTCTAAATTAGTTTTTCACAGAACCGAGCATCTCAGAAGCAACTCGAGTACCGACACCTCACCGTTAATCCTGTTTCCATTAAAAATTTGATATTTTATGCAGATCTGCGGCTCGACCGGCCAGTTAAAACCGTATTGCGGCACCGTAGGTGTTAGATTCCATTTGATGGTTCCCATGCTTGTAACTCGGCCCAGGACCGCCCATGGTGACCCATTGTGGCTGCCGTCGGGCCAGTATCCATTCGGCTGCCTTTTGCTGGCATTTTCGCTCATCGTTAGTGCACGTTGTTTCACGCAAATTATCTTTGTTAAATAGAATTCCTTCCACCAATGCAGTAGGGACTTGAATGCATGGAAACGAGGACTTCAAAGTCCTAGAGTATTAAAGTCCTATTTAAAGTAAAGATATTTAAAGAACTTAAAGATTTCGTGTATGCATTTTGTCCCTCTTTACACTTTAAGCTTGCAGAATTTGCCAACATATCACCAACCTACATATCAGACTCGATTTCAACCGTGGTCCATCAACGGTTCAATAAACGAATCGATGAACCCGTTCACTTAATAACGCGATGAACATTCATCAACGTCGAAAGTAATTAGGAGCAGCCACGAGTCGATCAATGACAGCTCGATAAACGCATCGATCATCGAGCAGTTATCGAATCCCAGGGAAGAACGCGTGTCTCTGTTCGCATCGATTGATCAAGCGAGCACGCGTTACATATTCCAGGCGCGTACGCGCGATTCATCTTCCTCGTCGCCAAGTTTCCGCACGCATTCCTCGCACGAGTCAGCAAGGACCAAGGTCGCGGGTCCGTTCTGCCACAGCAATTACGCTTCGTAATTTCACGAACGCATCGGGGATCGTTGACCTCCTCGATTCTCGTCGACGCCGCTTTCTTTCGCCAAAAAGTACGACGACAAATTGAAGCGGAAAGGACAAAGTGGCGATCGTTAGGTCTCGCCGCCATTTCGAACCCGTAAGAATCTTAAGTACTCGCAGACGGAGCACTCGACGTCGCGTTCTAGCTGCTTCATTTTGGCACCAGAACCATCGACCACCGGCACCCCCTTCGCTTTTTGTATCCGCCACGTTGGTCTTCGAGCATCTCGAACCGAGCTCCAAATGGCTTTTACCCAGGAACCTCGAACCGGGGGCTGTTTTTCGTCTGGGAACGCCACCCTGCGTTCCATCTTAACCATCGAACCCATTGTGCATCTGTCCCGATTTTCTAAAGGGAACGAAAAGACATTTTCTTATCGGCTCTGCTACGAACAAGTATTAAAGAACATGGAGAAGGTGTGGTAGCGATTACATCGGGTGGTCCACTTAAGCCGAAGGTCTACATTATTTTCACGATAAAATAACGATAAACTTAAAACATTTGCCTTTAGGATAAAATTCTTTATCGTTTGAAAATGTCCTAAAAGCATCTACGTCCTTGTTCATTATTTCTGTCTATTTTTAAGCAAAGAAAATAATTGGTATGTTAACTAGACTCTTTATACGTTTTTCATATTAATCAGTATTAATCGTATTAATCATATGGACGTATGAATGCAATTCGTTATCGAAGAAACGCATAAGTTAATGATAATTATAAACTGAACGTAATAATCCGTATTAACAAGTCTTGATAGAATTGTAAATGGATGACATTTATTATAGCGATAAAATTATAAATGAATTATTAACGACCGAAGGCTTATTAATTGGTTCTCAGTCAATGACTGGCATTAATGGAGGCTATTAATAGGTTTCCGGTTGGTAAGCTCGTAACTCTGGATCAGATCATGTATTTAAGTACTCGATATATCGTAACAATTCGCAGTTAGAATTGAAAGAAATGTATAAGCACTGTATTTATTAAATAAGTCTATCGACAGGGAAGTATTTTCGAGCGTTTATGCTCATTTTATGAACTTGAACGAGACATTGTGAGACGAAATGGGAAACGTGGAGGTAGAATCGAGCCTTGGGATCTCATTTTTCTCTTACCTATTGTAAACTCACGTTCCCTCTCCATAGTGTGCATACCGTGCCCGTTTTCGCACCTGCTCGCTACCCTAAGTTTGCGCCGAAATTCACGCGTGTCGATCACTCGGTTGCCTCCGAAACTCCACGACGACATTCCATTCCTTAACTCTCGACGAAGTTCTCGACTAATGCAATTCCTCAAAGTTTCGATACGACTTAACTTCCTCTCGAAATATTTTCCTCGCTCTCCAGCGTTCCCGGTAAAAACAGGTACCGAAAATTTCTCAGAATTCGACACGACTTCCCTTTGAAATATTTTCTCGATCGGTTAATATTCCTGGTCAGAACAGGTCTTAAAAATTCTGCTATCCCGAAATAGTTTCCGCAGGTAAACAAAATTCCCCACATTTCTCCCCCCCCCCCTGTGGGACTATCGACGTTTTCTAAGACCCATTTCACGGATAGAAGGAAAAACCAGGTTTCTATTGAAACTTGTCACACCAACAGTGCCACGTCTACCGAACAGGTAGTGTCGTAAATAGGGTAGGTACCCTTTGTATCAAATTCTCTCATTTGAGGCAACATTTCACAACTTTCGATAATATTAAAATATGAGGGGATGTAGAAATAAGAAACTTTTGGAAGTCTGTGAACAGGCATCGGTCTCTGTAGAATATAAAGAACCTAAAGATTACGTAAGAGTAAAGAGTATATCATTATAGAGTATAGAAAATCTAAATGGGACCCCAGGATGTACTTAAGAATAATCCAGAGGGAATTTAAACATAGTCTACGTGGGACCCACGTAATTTACGACATAAAATTAAGAAAAAAGCTCGATAAAAATGTGATTCAGAAACCTAAATTGATTTGATTGATAAGTCCTATAGATTTATGGCAGAAATATGTTCCAAGTCAAAGGTCACGCCATTTCTTGTCACGACATTAAAAACGGGGATCGATTGTCACGCGAAAATGTAGTTACACATATGTATGCATTGAAATCGATCGATCTCGTCAATAACCCTAATCGAAGCATATCCCAGCGAATTATTTATCATTGGAACAAGTTTGAAAGGCGATAACGAGACAGAACTGTCCCGTTGGAGCCTCGTCCACGTGTTTTCGCGCGTTTTCAAACCACAGCCCGGAGAGTTATGGCCCATTGTTTCCTCAGAGCTGGCCGTAACGAGTCCTTTTCCATGCGTCGCTTTTCTTTGGCCGGCCACTTAATCCCGGTTCCCTTTCACGGATCCGCCTGTCCCCTGTTGACACTTGTTTATTTGTCACGGGTATTACACGCGGACAGTAATGGATACGCAAACTCGTAACGGTGACCGCTCAACGTGGAATAATAATAGGACTAAAGGACGATTTCGAGTTGGTTCGCACACACGCGTGACTAATTCGTAACTGGCCTTGTAATTCATTTTTCACTGGTCTTCTCCGAGCCGTTGGCACCGCCATTTTACGCCTCGCCTCGGTTCGCACTGCGCTGCGTCCACCGACATGCCGAGTCGACGAACCGTGTCGCTCTCTCAGAAGCGAGGATGCTGGAATCCTCGAGACGAACAAACGTCAGCCAACCGGCATCTCATTGACTCTCCCGATTAATATGCATGCCGTGTTCCGCTTTTTGACGAAGGTTGCAAACATTTTGCCGATTCTAAATCACCGTGACAATCGGCCGATTACGCGAGATCTCTCTGTGTCCGTGTTTCGCAATCTTCGTCGAGCCTTTTATTCGATCGTTGCATATTAAATGGACGATTTTGTAATACGGAAAGTCTGACACGAGCGCGGAAGTATCGAAACGAACGTTCACGATTTTCTCGATGGGACTGTTAAAAATGACGCTCGCTTACGCAAAAGGCTTTGCTGTCTCGAGAGTGTCTCGAAAAGTAATCGTCTGGAAGGATCATTAAAATAATATTAAGACGATAAAAGTTGAAAATGAATTTCCGTAGTTTCAAAAAAAGCAATAATTTACTTGTGTCGCAAAATTAAGAGTTAACGGTCCGCTACATAAACGAGCAGTTTGGTCCAAGTCTGCCTCGTTATTTCGCTCGAACGGCTTCATTCGAAACGAATTATTTTACGTACAAAGCGTGAGTAACGTTCATTACCGCAGCAAAAATCGAGGATTCCGATGGTTCGACGGCGAAGAACACGGAAACGATGTCATTAAACCGTGGGCAGGACGGTGAACCGTCGTGCCAGACACGTCCAAATATATAGCGGTAATAAAGCAAGTTTTAACGAAACTTTCACTTCCTTCCGTCGATTGATTTATTGTCCTCGTCTAAGAACTTCTTCTTAGTTTTTCTCTTTTTAATTTCTGCCGATGTCTGGAATTGAGACGAATCGCCTTCGAGATTAGGGCACGGCGTGGGCCGGAAGTACATTCGTTTCGAAGGGATTTATAAGTTAATCGAGCGTAATGGGGCGTCGCGACCAGCTGGAACAGTCACGTATTTCTTGTTCGGGGCAAGGTTCAGCCCTTACCAGGATAGATACAGATATATTAGATATACAGAAGTGTGACTCATAGGCTTTTGTAACGTCCACCCTCGGTGAGATTAAGATTGCTTTACGCTCGTGTCGCGATAGTATCTTTAATGATATCTCTTTTCGGCCTATGCCTCTTCGAGGCAATCTTGCCCCTTAATACGCCCATTCAGATGACCAGATAGAGGAACGCCGAAGAAAAAACACCCTGTTCAGATAGGCGACGATCACGAAGAACTGCAATTAACAGTTGGGCTGATGGCGGACGAGGTCATTTCGCTTCGTGTGCATCTTTGAAGATTAGGATTATTTATAGACTTCGTATGATTCATTGTAGCAACATATACTCGATTTAACTTGTCGCCAACTAAACGAGTTTCAGGTTCCAGAGCGAGGAAGAGCCTAAGGAGAGGAATTAAGAGCTTAGGGGTTAGGGTAACCCAGAAAAGGAGGGTACGCTTATGTAGATCCTAGGTTAATAGAACCTATACAAGGTTCAACTAAGGTTCTACCTATTAGAACCCAAGTTGTAAAGTCTAGGAAGATCTAGCGGTAACAACTGGACGAACGCAGAGTCCTCGCGAGAGCCATTACTGGCTTAGCACGAAACGCGTGCCATACAAGCGTCCACCGGTTGAAAACTTTGAATTTATGAACGGGATAGGAACGTAGCTTTTTATCCGAGTATTTCTGCGGCTTCGAGCAGTGAGGGATAACTTCTTATTCGATTGCGCAATCGATTTGGCTGTCGCTCCGAAGAACCGAGCACGCGATTATGCAAAACGATTTTTTTCCATCGCGGAAGCGGCGATGGTATCGGTTTCTGGAGTAAACACGAAGCGGTTGTCTCGCAAAACGAGTCGAAGAATAAAACGGAAAAGTTTCAACCGATGTCCCAAGGCAACAGTGTAGAGAAAACGCTGAGGTATGCGGCAGATATAAAACGCTTTACGATCGATGACGACGGTTGCTGCTGCTGTTTCTATGAAGCTTTTTCGCGGAAGTGCATTAACCGAAGATAAATATACGCTTAACTGATTTGAGTCCGCGTTGAATGCTAATATCGTGGCCCAACGATACGGGAACACCGTCGTCGGGCAATCGTCCAATTCTCGCGCGCCGCCACGACCGTGAAGCTTAAAAGTGTTAAGGCTAATGGTCGTTACACTATAAACGCTTCAACGGTGTCTAACGTTCGGTCATTAACTTCTGCTCCATTCAGTCTGAGACCGTCGATGACTCCAGCTTCATCCTCATTGGCGCAACTGGAGAGGGTCCAGGATGGGAGAGGGTCCAGGATGGGCCGGAAGATTGTCCTCTGAATGCCAGCAACGCCGATGTAACGTGTGGCGAAACTCGTGATCTAATGGGTGGCTGTTATAATATGCAACACTATTGATAGAATAGTGCTGATAGAACTCGTAGCAATAGCAACGCGTGACAATACAACACTTAGCGATAGTAACGACGATAGTAATACGTGTCGACCTAACTCGTACCTAATTCGTGGAAATGCAGCGTAACGATCTCACGCGTAACTGGCGATGCAAGGATTCTTGAAAGAAACATCCTAGGTACGCCAATGCCCCTCGTCGACAAATTGAGAATTCTTGAAAGATCGTCGCGTTATCGCGCACTCGTAACTTCATAAATCTTGGTCTGCCGACCTGGTAATGGCCGATCAGAGGTGTACATGTATATCGCCGCGCTCGTTTCGCTCGTTTTATGGATTTTCCGGTTATCGTATCGAATTCATTATTCATCGGATCGGACATGCAACGAGTCGCGACCAGAAACGATCGGACTAATGAGATCGAAGCAGATAGCGACAACTTCATCAGCGTGCCTGGATATTCATCGACGCGTGCAATTGCGATCCTGGATATCGTTGACATTTTGTTACCGGGACAAAACTATTCGAAAGATTGAACTACTGAACCGGGATTTGAACCCGGATCTTATCTTCGCTTTAAGCCTAATTCCGAGAGTTTAATATCTGAATTTGATTTGTGACTCGAAGGCTGTACGGGGTATTAGAAAGCCGGACGTTATAAAGCAGGCCGCTATAAAGTGAAATGTTTAAGGCGGGATATAAAGTAGGGCAATAATAAATTATCGGTTATTTTCATATTTATAGCAATCCGGTAAAATGGTAATAATCGAAATAACGATCCCGAGAAGCTATCTATTCGAAGAAGCGTTACGGAGCTTTTAATATCCTTCTGCGATGCCGATTGCGTTTCAGCGCACCGCTTTTATCGTCGAACGACGACGCATCTTAATTGCGATTGCGCTCGTCCACAATGCGGAGCATTCTGCGATTAATCAGCAACCGTTGCTCGACTTATCGTCCTGGTACGTTCCCTTTATCGTCTCTATTTGTTCGCGGTATCGTTCGCCGACCGATACTGACCCAGCAGCGTACTCCGCTTTAATTCAGCGCGGCACACGTCGCGGTGCTCGATAGACTCGCGTGAAATTAGCTTATCGCCGTTTCGGTTTACCGTTTCTCCTCCTCGAAACGACACGCTTCCGTGACTCCAGAAATAAGTTCACAAGCCGACCCGTTGGCCGGACGGATGAGATTCCGCTCGACGAATCTGGAAAACCAACTCGATATTTATACCTCTTTCGGTAGCGGCGGACTATTTTCGAGTCAGGGATTAACGTCGAACGCTGCCGTGAATTTGTGGAGAAAAACGACTCCGGTTTCCGGTTATTAAACATTCGATTACCTACTGCAATGCCGAACGAGATAGCGAGGAATGTTTCTTGTAATTTCACACCTCGTGTTTTCGTTTTATGACTGTCTTTGCTCGGATCGTTTCAGACCGTCTTCGTTTTCTTAGCCGCCTGTTACTCTTATCAGCACCTGATAAAACCGTGTTCTTTGGTACGGTTCAACGACAGTTGACTCAAGGCTGTTCAAGGTTATTTCTGTGTTAATAAGAGATAAGAGTTTGTTTAGCATGGTTCGTCTTGTATTTTGTGTTTAATCAAAAGTTTATTAGTCGGGTTTCTGCGGTGATAAGCAACGTAAAATAGATGCAAGGCGATACATTTCCAAATCCGTATGAATTTATGGACCAATCCGATAAGTCGTCGAACGGGGTTCGCGATAAAGTAGAGAATTTTGTGAAATTCTCGCCACAAAATGTGTAGCAAATCTCCAGAGACAGCCTGCTAGTCCCCGAGCGTCGAAAAAAAGCTGTTAAGAGGAGGTTGAACGTCTTGTAGGGTCGCGAATTCCGAAACTCGGGAATACGTAATGAGAAACTACACGGCCTGTATAATTTTACAGCGAAACGCGATATGTCCGCCTAAGCTTGACCAGCTCAACGAGCTGTCACGGAGAAGTATCGTTTTTCGCTTTGAAAAATAAAGCGAAAAAAATAACAAGAAAGAAACGAGAATCTCCCCCTGATGAATTTCGGGGCTCTCGCGGTGAAACGAGGCCAGAGTAACCGGGTCCGTCGACGGGGTGATCAACGAGAAATTGTAACGGGGATTTTCGACGAGGAGCGGCAGTTTATATAATACTCGTTTCTGTTCACCGTGCAAATTCGCGATTCACAGTGCGTGGTCAGTTCGCGATTTATTAAAGCCCCGCACCATTCAGGGTGCGTTCGAACACCCTCTGGCGAGCGTTGATTCGCCAAGTCATCGTCGTTCGATTTGCATAACAGTGAAAAGCAACTCCCTGGGTTGAAAATTATGTCCCTCGGGGGTGGCGCTTTATTGCGTCTTTCAGTCGACACGTTGCGGCCTTTTAACCGTTAGCCGACCACGCTTTCAGTCATTTTCTTCTTCTACTTCGCTTTTTGCTGTTTCACCAGACTTTCGTATTTAATTTCGCTTTCTTCTCCAATAATCTGCTTGTTAAACGTTTATCGAACGATTTTTAGTAAATACGTTATAGAAAAAATATATTCGTGAAAACGGAGTTAATTTATACCTGTATACACCGTTTGCCGTAACCGATCAGCCACTTCGCGTTGAAGACATTAAGAACGTCAATCTTTAAATTGATATGTCGTAAGTGTCTCTTAGCATCTGCGCGTCACCAAATCACGTCAAGGTTTAATATAACGAGATCCATCAACGCGTCAAAGTGTCGTATTCGAGTGAAATATTTGATGGTTAAATCGCAATTTAAAATTTAAAGCGAGATTATCTAGATGTCAGAAATGGTCCATTATTATTCTACTCCCTACCGGTCCTTTGCAAACAAAAATGAATGAAGCCCCGCTAAAATAAACATCGAATGATAACAAAAGTAGTGTACCAAGGATTAACGTTATTACCGTAACAAAAGTGTGCCCGGAGTGCAGGTTTTATAGGCTGACCCCTGTGTCCATATTCCTATCGGTGGAAGATGTTTGGACTTAATTTTCCCCTCCGGTCATCGTTATTGTACTCGAACCGGGCTTCAGAGAAAATCATGGAGAGTGTCCAGTGTCCAGCAAGGAGGGCAACGATGGGAATATTGTTCGGCCATATGTTACCAAAACGTGGTCAGCTGTTTATGACGCCGGGTGAAACGTCCCCGACGGCTGGAGCCATCGATTGTCCATTTATCAATCGCTCGGTATCGGTTCTCCGGATCGTCCCGGGGAAGGGAAATGAAACGACTTCGACGTGAACAGGGAGTAATCCTGGCGTTCCTGGGGGACAATATCTGTCGCGATTGCGAACGATAAACCCGGGACCGGTGCTTCTTTCCATCCGATGCGCTGATTCGATTCGATCGACGTCGACCCTTCGTGGCCATAGAAAATTTGATGCTTTGTAGGAACTGCACAGGGATGGATTGGAATTTTGTGAAACAATCAACCACCGGGGTTAAATTGTTCGATTCGAGTTTCCGAGTAGAAGCATTGATGTTTAGGATCAGAATGTAGATTGAAAGGACACGGCTCTCCATTCGACCCGCTGAATGAACCCTGAACTGATTAAACTTGCTACCTGCAAGAATTGTCGGGATAAAAGTTTGCGTCAAGTTCGGATACAGGGTGTTTCAAAAGCACTTTCTCCGACGTCTGTACCCACGATTTTTAACGTCATTTTATTTTTTATAGTTCAATAATGTAGACAATACGAATCCATGACTTGGAAGTAATCCCAAATAAAAAAATTGCAGCAGTGCAAATAGAAGAATTTGGAGCAGTGACGAGTAGAATGAGCAGAATGTGGGATATGTGGATAGCATAGTAGAATTCGGACCACGTAGATTCTATCGCAGCAAAATTCGGAGCGTACAGATTCCAGCGTAAAAGAATTTCGAGAAAATAAATCGTACCAGTGAAAAATTCGAGTCACAGTGCACGGTTATAGTGCAATCCTCTTCGTAAGAGAATTCGAAGTGGTTCGATTCCATCGCGGTAAAATTTCGTATGGTCTTTTTAAAATCAATCTCTCGTAACACGTCGCGAACGGTTGCGGGGATCGGGGGGAATCAATCAGACGAGATGAACGCGTTCGCGGTGCAAAGATCGCGGCGGAAACGGCTCGCGCGGAGTGGATGCACGTTGAATGGCTCATTTGAAAATTACACGCCATTCTCGCGTCAAGCAACGCCGACGTCCGAAGACGTTGCGTGACCCCGTCTGGCCTCGTCCATGCAATATACAGCATTTTGCGTCGGTACAAGTCACAGTTTACCTGACTCACGGGTATTCCCTAGCCAGTGTCTCGTCGATCAACACGCTTCTCCGTCTTCGGGCTCGTGATTCAGCGTTCCTCGAGTCCCTTGGCCGCGAGCTTTAATCGTTCGGTGGTTCGCGAATGGGTCGAATCGTCGCGAACGTTGCCAGTCTCGAACAGCTGCCCTCGACAAATTGATGGCCCCGGATGTCAAGGTAGCTGTACGCGGCTCGTAAATTGTCGTGGACAAACAAACGGAGTATTCTTCGTTGGCTAGCGCGTTCCACGCGATCGATTGATTCTAGGGTTACGGTCTTGTCGATATCCTCGAAAATATTCCCTCGTTACGACAACCTTTGGGACTTGTATGGTTTATTTACACGAAGTCAAAAGTAACGTGCAACGATGGTGCTTATAAAGAGAGAAAGAACTCTTCGTAATCTGTCACTTTTTGGTATCATTGCAAAGCCACATAAAAGCTACTAATTGGTCCAGCACGAGCTTGTTCTCAACCACTGAATTAGAACGACGTTGTAAATCGTTCAGCGACGTATATCAGCACGTAATTGAAAGGAAAGGAAATAGTCATCCGATGAATTATAACGCGGAGCTATTTCGAATCTTCGATCCTCTAAAATTACGTAGGTATGCACCGGTGCAACAGCTGGTCGTGCTCGATCACGCGAGTCCATCGGAATCTGTGTGGATTTATGGTCTCTCTATTCGAGCGAGCAACACGTGTAGACGAGTTTCATGAAAACTCCATTAGCGTTTCGAGTGCGTCTCGTAAAAGGGGGGGCTGGAACCAGACTACTCGCTTTTTAACAAACAGACTAAAAGTACCGGTTGCCAGACGGTGTAACGCGATCTCTGGAAACGTTGATCTCAGAAGATCATTGTATCGTACCCACAGTAGCGATTCTGCATCGATTTCACGTTACCAGTTGGAATGGACACCGGAGCGGGACTCGCAGTCGTTACGGAGAATGCAACTTGTAACGTGCATCCTGCCTGGAGTCATTTTGAACAGGTACAAATGATTTCTGAGAGTATGTTGACTGTGCAGCTAAGGCAAATGATGCTGTACTGCTGCGGGACAGTCGGCAGCTGAGACGACGATTCGAGTTTAATTTCGCACTGGCCACCGAATTAAGACACTCGTAGTAACAACCATCAGGTTTTAATAAAAAGACTTCGACGAACTTTAATAAGAATATTTATCAACTGTATAGGTTAGATTAATTGTTTATTAACTGTTCAGGTGTACGTACATTTTTTATTCACTGTGCAAATATAAACTAAATATACATGAATACAAGGAATAATTGAAACAACATATAAAACCGACACATGTTTTGCTTTTATACTACAGATATAGTACTCTCGTTAAGTTGTCACCTGTATGGGGGATCTTATCCGCACGCTGATGGCGTTGCTCCACTATCGGAAAAGAAACGACACGAAGTTAACGAGGGATTACTCTTTAATGGAGGCATTAAGAGCACACGTCGCGTAAAGATGTGAGATGATTAATAGAAATCCGTTGCATCGTTTGTCGACAGCAAATCTTGATCGTTGCAATAAAAATCCGGTGGCTTTCCTTCGTGGCAACGATCCGGAAAAATGCTTTCTCGAAACCAGTTAATCCCGTTGAATCGCGAGCCCACGTGAGACGAACGATGGGGATGGGGTAGAAATATCCCGGCGAACAGCCGACGAAATCGTTTTCATCTGATCGATCGATCATCCCTGGAGGCCCAGCGGGCACGAAGTACCCTGCTGAGAGCCTGCATAATGTATGCGACTAATTGCCAGTCGTTTCATTGGCTGTAATTTCGCTTCGGATTCCACGCGCCGTCTTGTTTCTTAATGGCTCGTCAGCTGACTCTGCCACCCACACGAGCGATCCCACGATTTATTCGTCTCTTTTAATCGAACTTATCTCGATGCAAATTCAAAATCAACCACGAGTATTAACGATGTTCCTCGCTCTCTCTTCTCTTCTATGTCTTTCTCCTGTTCTACTAATTAGTTGTAATTTGCTCCGATGTTATCTGTTCGATTCGCACATGAGACTTATTTTGTTACTTCCGCATTGATCGATGAACGACTCATGCGGTGATGTGTATTTTTACGATCGAAGTTTTTTATGGAGATCGATGGAATTATAATTAACTGAAGGTAGGTGTGCGCATATGATGAAGTACGATATGCGGAGGTGCGTGGATCTGTGCAAGGACAATGTGGAATGCGGTATAAGCGTAAAACGGTATACCATGCATATAATATCGCCACAAGTTTTATATACCTGTAGTACCTCTGCGCGTGATATTGTCATGCGTGGTATCTACACCGTAACTTCACGCGTGCTAATTCCATGCGTAGTAACTCCACGCGTAGTAACTTCTTGCGCTGTATCGTCACGCGTGATATTTCGACACGTAGTAACTCCACGCGTAATAACATCACGCATGGCACTTCTACGCGTAATAACTCCAGACGTGATATCTCCAGACGCTGTATCTTCACGCGTAGTAACTCAACGTCTGGTATTACACACATTATATCGTCACGCAGAATATTATCGCGTGCGCTATCTACGTGTGGTGCCACAATTAATTTAAACATTGTGTGCTCGAATACCAATACTGTAGCTATATTTCACAGAATGTGACTTGCACTTTTATTTTCCTCCTCCGATATCTAACAAATTATAATACCAATTCTAATTACTAGCTGGCAACGATTGAAAACAAGGTGAGTAAAAAGCGAAGTATCAAAATTGCCAGTCGAAGCATTAAATTACTAGCTGAGTAATGCTACCATATTAAACGGTAGAGTTTCACTTCCCGTGAACAGTTGCTAGTACATCGTGTACGATAGAGCGAATAGGAAAAAATGAAAAGAGAGAGGTAGGCGTGGCAAAGGGCGAGATGAAAGCAACACCCGCAACAATCATGTTAGGGCGGGTCCAGCGTTAGAGCGGAAGCGTGTTTCGCAGTGGTGAGTTGTTAGCGATCGAACAAACGAGACTGTCAGTTAAGGTGACATAAAAACGTGTGTGCCGGCGTCGCGTGATCTCGTAATATCCGTCGACGATAAGCGATAGCCGAGTGTATAGGTAGATCTGCGTAGCCGGCCGGCGGTATTGGATTGTTTGCAAAGGCCATCGGGCGATCGCGCAACAAACCGATCGTCTATTTTAAATACAATCGCGGAAGGGGACGCGTATTCGCGACCCCGACTAATTGGAATTCCTTTAAGAACACTTGTTCGTCGTATCTCGTTATGCCGTTCCTTGAACGAGCATTTTATGGAGACTGTCCCATTCCCAACGGTAATGAAGTCGTTAGAATTTTATAGAAGACGGGTTGATCGATGCGACTAAATGGTCTGTCATCGCGATACTTCTAACGGTTCAAATTATTCTTAAGTCCACCTTTGACCTGTTCCACACAATTTCTTCAAGATTTTAATTTCCCGCGTTTTTTAGGTCGTTTGTCAAAATCGGAGAAGTGGAAGCAATTTACGACTTACCAAACGAACTTTCCAAGTTTCACCTCTATTCGTCCACAACTGATAAAACTGAGAAGCAAAGTTCTAACTGCTGCATGTTGCCAAATTTCCGGACCAATTCCTGCCCATAAGAAGGCAAGTAGCCACGAACCGAGATACTAAAAAGGTTTCGAAGACTCTGTCTAGTTAAGACCAAATATCGTGCGCCATCGCCCAAATCGCCTCGATTCTTACTCGGTCCAATCGCGAATTTAGCGCGAACAATATTATTATAACGCTACTAACGTCAACGATAATTGTTCCGGAATCCATAAAAACGAATTCCCCCGACGGAAGGTTTACCGACCGGTCTTTTCGATTACTCGCACGGGTCTCGGTTACGGCCCATAAAAGACTTGGCTTGATTTACGTTTACAGTCGCGTACTCGTACGCGGAACGACTGTATTTCAAGCGTTCGGTAGCGTACGCTTCGCGTGTGGCCCGGCGGAAAACAACGGAACAAATCAGCCGTGCAATTAGTCGCGAGCAACGGGACTCCAGACACAAGAGGGTTGGTCGAGGGCGGACGGTAAACGAAAGGGGTACGATAATCCTTACAAGGTAAACGCACAATGCAGGAACAATGGTTCGCTGTCGGATGCCTGGTCGCCGCGAGAAGTACATTAAACTGCACTTAACTTTCTTTGCTCTCTTATCACCCGTTATCACTCTTTTGGCGCTTTTGCTGTGCCGCGAAAACCATTCGAATGTGACCATAAATGTGACTGTTTAACGGACAGCAAAAATATTTTCAACAAACAAATAATATTAACTAATATCTTTAGACTACGGAAAGATGTGTCTCGTTCGAATGCTAAATATGATCTCTGACCCTAACAGGCAATACCAGGGCCTAAACGTCCGAACAGGTCTTCTCCCTCAAGGACCTCAGGCCCTTCGAAGTAAATTTACTTTAACATTGAAAATATTTTGGGAGTGAGGTTGAAAAATAATCTGAGAGTTCGTAGATTTGGGATTTGTATATTTCCACGTTTTGGTATTTTAAAGTTTGACGATTAATAATTTTGAAAGTGTCTAAACGTCTAATATCCTACGAGTCTAATTCTATATGGGACCAGTCAGTATTTCGCGGAGACCTACGTCGGTCCTCGAATACGCCACTGGCGATATATCTAATTGGCCTATCTCATTCAGGCCCCGAAACGGGCGAACAGGAAACGCTGAGATACCGGTTGAGGTTAAATCGTCACCCAGATAACCGCCTTGAGAAATGCTTGCGGAAATGACTAGCTCTCTGTATTTGGCGTTGTCACGTGTCTCGTATAAGCCGATTAAAAATTGCATTGACAAGCCGCTGATACAGGCAACGGTACCACGGTGAAAAGGGAGAAACAAGCTGGAAAGGAGGGTAAATGCGCGGTGGTTCTTTAAACAAAGAAAACAGCGAGAGAACATTCTAAGCGTTACACTTAATGTTTTGATGAACCGTAGCTTATTTCCTGCAGGAAGAAGTAGAACGGTGGAAGTTAATCGCGAAGTAATGATCGCGGGTCTGTTACGCACGGCCCGTAAGAACGGAGCAAAACTTCGTGTGTTATTAGAGAAATTGCAAAGGAACCGGCTTCGTTCTTGCTATCTGCGAGGAATCACGCTGATTGACGGCCGGGGCGGCTGTAAATCAGTGTCGGGTTTCGTCGGTGACAAGTCTGGATGCTTTCGTTGTATAAATAGGTCATTTTGGTCTTCCAAGATCTTAGAATTAACTCCGTTCTGCTTTAAAACAACGTACGGTATTAGTGAAATATTGACCTTCGTGTTTTCCATGGTCTAGTCAGTAATAAGCAAATTACACGGTAAACTGAATAAACTCGCGTCTAATGAACCTGTTCTCCTCAGACTAGATTTCTAATAATTCCGTTACAATACCGCACGAACGAGAAATTCTTGCGACTGTTAACAACTTCATTAAGTGAAACCTAACGAAGCTAGACATTTACATCTATATTAGCGGAGATCTCGCAAACAGGTCGCCGACTAATTGGTACCAGCGGTATACAGGTTCCCGATCGTCCGTGGAATCGTTGAAAAATCTCGGCTGCCAGGAGAGTCGGAATTGAGGTTCGGAGGCAAAGAACAGCGGTAATTGAAGTTTCATAATCGCGTAAGGCAACGAAACCAGTCTAAGCCTAATGAGATATCTGGCTGCCAGCGATTAAGGATTGCGCAGTAGTCGAATTAGCCGAAAATATGACTGATCGTTATTCGGTCGGGGAAATTTTTACATCCATCTTAATTCATCGTTTTAAACAATAAGTCATGAGTATATCGCTGCTAAAAATTATACATCTCATGTTTGACCCTCTGATCAAACGAACTTGGTATCGCTTCGACTTAAAATCTCCGCAAAAATAATTAGCTAGAAATTATTTCGCGGGAAGATTCTAAGCTCTCCATAGCACGTATCCGATCTCATTAACCGCCTCGAAAATGAACGAAGAGGAGTATCATAGCAAAGAACCTGCCTCGCGTTCTAACGATACGAGATCCTATCTAGATGTAAATGCTAGCTGCGAGCTGGTTTCTCGCATCCGGACCCTTTACGGCTACCCTTACGCGATATCGAAAAGCTTTTACCTTTGATGCGACGTTCGATGCCGTTCCTCTGCGTGTATCAGAGTGAACGTCGTCGTAACACGCGCGAATTGGAAACGTTTCACGGTGCAATGACCCCGGCACTATCTCAATGTGACTACGTATTGCGAGCAATTCGATGCTTCTGGCCTGCCTGTTAGGGATACTTCGCCACGATGCTCGCCAAAGCGGAATGCCATCACGAATGCACCCCTATCGATCGAATTAGCGGCCTACGATTGCTCACCTGCCTTTTGGGATCCACGTTATTCATCCATTCATCATCGGCTAATACTTTCATTCGATCAAACATTAATCTCGGTTCAGATTATACGTGTTCATGATCTCTTCATCTTCTGTCTTTGGTTAGGTCCATTTATGTGCTACTCTTATGTTCTACTTTTGATTCCCTTGCGATCCACCCTCGGTCCAGATCTTATCCAGTCTCGATCCGTTTGTGATCCGTTTTCGATCCACTCTATCTGCTCAGCTTTAAACTTCGATTATTTAGTTCTGTGTTCTATCATTTTTTTACTGAAACATGTATGAATAGTATTTCAGTGCGAACAATTTAACTAATGGAGCAGTATTTATTATTTGAATCAAGAGTCACTTTTTGTCTAAACATCACGATTGGAACCACAGAGTCAGCTATCGTTGAAATAATAAATTCTCTGTGACGAATTAATACGTGATCAAAGGAGCGAGCTGTTCGTTAATGTTCCATTACGACACCTTCGTTGTCGCAATGGTTGTCATTTTCCTAATTGCATATACCATCATCGTCAAGGCTAGTTTCCTCTACTACGTAGACCCACGAGCCAAAGATAATTCGATTCTTTTCCGGCCGACGACGGAAACGTTCCCACGGATAACACGACACGCACGTTCTGTTTCGATCCATGGAATTCACTGTGTCACGAAACGGAGTTCCTTCGCACGAACAAGAAATCGCAAGGAACCCAAGTGCATTCCGCTACGGTAGCCAGACCGTCATCGTGTCTCTGCTCGTCGGCTGCATTGCACGCTTTTCCCACGATCTACCCCGTCAATCTCGATATTTATGTCTTTCTTCGTACTCTCGAACGCTGCCGAGGGGACATCGAACTACTCCGAGGGTGGCACCTAAAACTTGAACCCTCGTTCATACTCGTCTTTCAATAAAACCTGGTGGTTAGGTTAGCTTTTACTGATACGGATCATGAATTATTCATATGCAAAATACAATTATCAGATTTGGACCAAATACGATGTATGATCAAGTTTGGAAATAATTTTGATCAAGATATGAATAAGTAATAGACACTCAAGAGTGCGGAAGTTTCGAAGTCCTACTCAAGAGATCCTTTGTTCACGTATAATTTCATTGTTTCTGTAAGATCTACAACCTCTTAAGAAAGAAGTTTCGCAATAAAATACATGAGCTGGACTTGAACTCATCAAATACAAATTATCCTTGAAGCCCTAATGAAATTAAAATGATCAAGTGATAAAAACGTGGTGTACTTTGTATCAATCAATGAGCATCAACAAGCAAGAAAAAGTTGTCAAGGCTGTTCAGCAACCGTTCTACGGAATCGCAACGAATAACATTATTTCTGTGGCGCATATCGTATCCAGGAGAAAAAGGAACGATTAGAAGGCGTGACGAGGGAGGGTATAGGGTCCAATGAAAACGGCCTTAGCCGGTGAAACGCGGGTCGATCGAATCACGTCGCGAAAAAAAGGCGTGAAACGTGGAAATCCAATTAAGATTCCTTGGCGCCACCCAGCGCGACTGCCTCGGCACATTAATCAGAGAAACGCGTATCGCTGAACGTTTGTCTAATAACCGCGTGCCAGCGTCGTTCTCTCGCTTCTAATGCATAAATAAGCATTTACGACATTACGCGAGCCGATTGCAGGCGGAGGAGGATCGTGCGATTTTTACGCGTACACTCCTCTGCAACGCACCCTTCTTTTGGTTCGGTTCTGGGAGAGATTTCGTTCAATTATGACACTTTCAATTACTAAATAGCTATTTGCATTCTTGAAGTACCAATATCTTTCAAGTTCTCCAAATCTTAAAATGCTTAAAATTCTCCATATTCCATGATTCCCAAGTTTTCTACATCCCCAAATTCCACAATTCTCAAATTGACTAAACCCACGAATTTCTACGTTCCTCAATTCTTACAAATCCCAAATTTTCTAAATCCCCAAATTCCTAAACTGTCGAATCCCAAGATAGCCAAGTGTCCAAAGTACAAATCCAGAAATGTGATCCTCTCCCGTATACCGGTCCCTAAAAACGGCAACCATGCCCAGCACTGTACAGGTCATAGCAAGGCCTCTCCCACGCAAGTCGAACGAAAGAAAGAAGGGAATACCAAGAGTTGTTTGCGTTGATCGTTTCGCGTCGATCATCGGAAGTATCATCCATTAGGCTGTCCGTGGATCACGATAACGACCGAGAAGAGTCCATCCCAATTAGAGCAGGTTCGCTTATTAGTCCGCGAGGCTGCAAATGATTCCTCTTTATCTACGTTTCCGCTGGCAACTGTGCCAGCGTCCGTAAATCATTTCCTCGTCGAACACGCTCGCGTAGCCGAGCGGATAATGCGGTCCATGGTGTCGCCGTTGCGAGAGACACCCGCATTTTTCCCTGATAGCGTGGTAGAATGCACCTTCGTGCACGGGTGTTTGAAATTATGCATGAGGAGCGTGTTCGTAGTCGGCTGTTGTACCTGGCTGCGTTGTAGTATGAATTATTGAGGATACGAGTATTTGGATTTTTCATTTAAGTCGGCGATGTGGCAGGAAAATGTTATATGAGCTGCAGCACGGTAGGGTGTCACGTACAACGATCGATTTAATCAAGTACACTTTAGGTTGGGTAATACTTATATTAATATGTACGACGTTGTGCCGATACGGAGCTGGTAGAGTGGAACATTCTTAAGTGGATATTTTATTATTTTCCTATTGCGACTATATGTGTGCGATGGTGTAATGCCTGGGTGGAGGTCCAATGCCTTGTAATCTTGTGGCGACTTTGTATCGATGTTATTAATATTGAATGTCCAAGTCCAGTTCTCCAATTCCCTAGCTTCCAAACGTTCCAAGTCCAAAAACTCTTCAACTTCCTAATTACATTTCCAAATTCTCAAATGTCTACATTTCTATCTTCCTAAATTATTAAATTGTCAAATATCCAAGTCCCCAAAGTGTCAAGGTCGAACATTTGGGAAGTGTCAACTCTCCAAACTCTCGAACTTCCATATTCCCAAATTTCTCAATCGAACGATGACGTATCGATGATACAACACACAGCAGACTGCAGAGAAAACTAACAAAACTCTAAATCAATAAAAGAGCTCGATACCAGCCATAACCGGGCTTCGTACGTTGAAACGATTTAATCGCATCGAAGTGTAGTTAAACGCGTGTTGTCATCGAGAGGAACGAATTCTCTGTCTGTCATGGATTTTCCGATCGACTGACCATGCCGGTAGACAAATGGATATTGCACGTTGACGATTGTCGACGTCTATAATATAGCCGCGAGTTAGTGAATTATTTCGCGTAATTGATTCCGACGCGTTCAATTTCACGTGTTGCCGCACGGCCCGTACGCCGACGCCGTGAAACCGGTCTTAATTGTCACACAGGTTCTCCGTGTCGCTAATTGAAAATGCTAACCGTGTCCCATCGTGTCGTTGCTAGCAGTCTCGGAGCCAGCTATCGATTCGTAGCCGGGGGATGATAAAGAGCGCGGACACGGTTAGGTGTCTTCCGGTTTGCTGGCAGGCTCGATGATTGATGGGCTCAACCGGCGTTCCACGGTTTATCGCTCTATTCTGGCTCTGCTTTAGCTAGGAAACGCGATAGTATATCCGGGCTTCAGCATAATGCTGCGAATAGCTGAATTCGCGCGAAACACCGGCGGCTACGATTCTTTGAACGGGAAGATTTTAGATTTTCCAGAGCGTACACTGGCTGCCTTCCAATGCTGCAGGTTTATTAGTCCAGTTGGCAGAGCCGGTGCTTTTTGGTCGGTTCGATGTTTTTCTTCGAAAATCTTCGGGCTGATGATATTAGTCGCATTAGTAGATATCATGTTTCCATACTTGCACTATTTTGACGAGTCTGACTCGTGACGCACTTGTGATGCACTTGTGATGCACTTTCGTTGTGATCAATTTTACTGGAATTTTTATATACGCTGATTTGGAGTTCAAGTCCAATCATTTGCATAGTCAATTGCATAATACCAAATTGACATAACACTTCAACTTGCTTTGTCTGAGGATCTGTTTTAATATTGTAGCTGTAGTTACTTCTGACTGATACACCTGGCAAATCATACTGCAAAGGGTTGAACTTGTATTATATTATTCATACTTTTCAAACTAAACATTAACTATTTTGTACAAAATTGTACATTAAATATCATTTCCTATTTTATTACAGTATCCGACTGAGTTTTATTATGATTCATAGAGAGCGCAGGAATAAAAATTGAAGTAGTCTGATAAATTCTTTGGTTATTAATATCAAAGGGGTTTAAAACGATTTGGTTAATTGCCAGAATTTGTGCTCAGCATTTGATTAGGGTGTCGCGACGTTCATCTCGTTTCCATCCTCTTCGGTCTCGCGTGGTAGACAAGAACCCTCGGGTGCCTCGGTACGTCTTCATAGAAACTGGGCACGATGGCATGCCTCGGTTAGGCGACCGTCTCCGGCTTCCGTAAATGCGCTCCCGTGAGCGTTTACCAGCTAGAAACGAGGTGCAGGTATCCCAGATAACAGACAAGCCCGCGGAATGCAGGCCCGCCGAACTCCTACATAGGCAGGCGTTCTATCTTCATGGCTGACCGGTTCGTAGCGCCGTAAGTAGCTTATTCTGCCTGTTTAAGAGACTTAAGGCCATTCGACGTGTCGTTGCTCGCGTTAATACTATAAATATATCATTTTTTCGCTTTGATCTGCGTTTATTGTATCAGAAGAGAG
Organism: Megachile lagopoda; assembly: GCA_036983795.1. Taxonomy (NCBI): domain Eukaryota; kingdom Metazoa; phylum Arthropoda; class Insecta; order Hymenoptera; family Megachilidae; genus Megachile; species Megachile lagopoda. Next base: position 4,456,496 of record CM072795.1, on the reverse strand, counting down.
CAATAAATATTTACAAACAGTATAATAAGTCGGATACGCGAACAAATGGGTTGTTTTATCAGATTTATGGCTTTGTCGTTCAGGACTATTGTTGCATGGTGGGCTTGTGTGAGGATAAGAGTAATGCGAGGAGATGCTTTTGGACGTTAACTGGAGAAAATTGTGACGTGGTTCTGAAACTTCTGAATTTTTGAAATTTTCAAATGTTTCTATATTTTGAAATATGGATGAATCCTTGTATTCCTAAAATTTGTATATTGCAAAGTATCCAACCCTCAAACTTCTCATGTTCCAAAATTCTCAAGCACCAAATCTCAAAATTCCCGAATTCCCAAATCGACAAAATTTTGTATTTTTAGGTTCCCAAAAGGTCAAATTTCTGAATACCCAAACTCTCAAATGGCCAAATTTTGAAATTCCTAAATTTCGAAGTTCCGAAACTTTTACTTTGATAAATTTCCAAATCCCCAACATCTTAACCCAGATCCCTCAAAGAAGTAGCATACAAGTATCTGCTTTTCAGCGTCCCTTCCAGAAAATTACAAACGATGAAAATCAAGTAGTAAGTACTTACATTGAAAAAGAATGGTGAGTAGGGAAGAAAGCGTTATCGTGACAGGTGCCCGGTTTCCCAGCCCGTTCCGTGGGTTTCACGTCGAAAAGGTTCAGACTCTGGAAACGATAGGATACGAATAAGTATAGATCGAAAGCCGCATTCCGGGGGAAATTCAATAAGGAAGCGCGATCTCGAGCTGGGGGACGTTAAGCACCCTTCGCTGAAAGGAAAAGTGTCCACGTTCCGATTGAAACGAAACGAAAAGTCGATGTTCGGTCATGCATATCCCGCTGTTATTCGAAGATGAATGATGCGTGCCTCTGAATGTAATTCAAATGTAATAATGCCTTCAAATGTAATAAATAATCGTCATGAAAAAATTAGTTGGAGAAACGTAACGAAACGTACAGCTTCATATTTTGAAGAAATTATGAAATCATCCCTTAAACAATTCGGTTATTAATGCTGTAAACATTTTGATCAAGTAAATTTTTTGAAAATTTTGCTCATGTAAATGATTTAAACGTTTTGATGATGCAAGCTACAAAGATTTAGTCCATGCTTTGAACATTTTGCTCGTGTAAGTGATTTAAACATTTTGATGATGTAAATGCTATAAAGATTCGCCCCATGAGAATGTTGCGACCATATTGATCACGTTAAATGATATTCCGATACGTGAAACAGTAACGATGCACTTAGTTGCAAAATTGAATAGCGATTAACAGAGGGACGGCATAATATCAGGTAATTATTTATCGACTTGCTCACTGCTCAGCAGTAGATACAGGTATCGATGAAACCACACGTCAACGTGATTAATTGGAAATCGAATAGCTGCTGAATGAATCGAATAGGTTTGTCTCTTGGTTTACATCCACCTCTTGTGTAACAGAGAGCGAATGCTAGTTTCATGCTAGCTGATCTAGAACATAAGCCTTGGAAAGAGGATTTCAAATGCATTCTCTGCGGAAAAGATTTCCTTAGGGTATCTGTTTGTTCGAAGTATTATACGATAATAAATTTATGGTTATTAAATATAATACAGAATCTGGGGTTAAGGGTTAAAGCCTGTGGGTGTTAAAATTTAAAACGTACAATGATTTAAATCTGGAAGGATTTATCCATTAAATCCTCCTGTGCTGCGACCTTCATCCGGTCAAGGTTAAACCTACAAACTGAAATAACGAGTTTGTGTTATCAGAGTTAATCGTTAACTACAGATCAAACAGACATATTTAGAATGAGAGGCTATATTTGCAAGCTGGAAACAGACAAAGCTCGCAATGACGTCCGTTTCGTTTTCCCAAGGGAAGAGTCCACCGAAGGCACTCTGTTCGATGTCAACGCGCCACTGCCTCGAGGCCGAGCTTTTTAACGTTTTTTTTCCCTTCGCAGCACTCGACTGGCTTTGTTTCTCGTCGTTCGTTGCTCGTGAATTACGCGGCTGTGTAACCATGACCCGGATCCCGTTAGCGCGAACTTCTTTTCGTCGCTCGATGGATCTGGCCACAATGGCACGCTTGATCGTGCCAACCGATCCGTATCGGTGCTAACGAAACCAATCTTTTCCATTGCTCGAATCGTCACCATCGCACCCTCTTCTCCTCTCTCTCGTACGTTATTTTTAACACGTCGCTTTGCTCCAATCCCTCTGCAGCTTTCAGATTTCGAGATTGCAGGCACGGGCTTTTGGGAATTCGGGGATTTCACGGTTTGCGAACAGCTCCGGGGTTTTGGAACGATTTGGACATTCTGCGATGTGGGTAGTTTGGGAATGTAAGAACCTGCAATTTGGGAATTTGGGAGATTTGGAGCTTCAAGAGTGCGGGAATTCTGGAAGTTTGAAAATCTGAGGATCTGATATTTTAGGAATTTGGAGGACTTGCGTATATGAGGATTTGGAACTTTAAGAATTTGGGGATCCTGTAAATTCGGAAATGTGAGATGTGGAATTGAAAATTTGGAAGACTTGGAAGTTCGAAAATGTAGACAGTTGGAACCCTAAGAAGGGAAATTGTTCAGTTCTTCAGATATTTGAGAATTTGGAGAACTTTGACGATCTGTACCCTAGGCAATTTAAGAATGTGGAAACTTGAAACTGTTGAATGTGGGTATGTGGACACATCAGGTTTGGAAAATGCGTTGCACCTGCAATAGTAGCACCACGATTTTCCTTTACATTTCCCTTGGGAAGCTTAGCTCACCTTTGGCAGATGTGGGTCGCGATTGACCCGCGCCTCGTCATCGAGCATTAATCCTTGTAGAGACTAACTGACATAACAGTTTGAAAGATCGGGCTAAAAGGAGGAGGCACCGAGGCGCCACATTTTTAAGATTCAGACATCAGAGTCGAAAAGAGAGAAAAGACCGTGCTTGGTCATTAATATTGATGAGTTTTCGCTTTATTAAAGCGGCCAATTATTCATTCTCGACGGTACGCGTTAATCGAGCAGTTGGAACACGGGTAGACAAGGAGGAGGACCGGAACCAGTTCTCGATCAAAGGAATACTCCGTGTATAAAATTATTCACAGTGTATTTTTAGACATTTCCGTAATATATTTTACGTGCGTCGCGTTATGGTGTAATTCGAGGATCGAGCAGGTTATTAAATGGCGGAACGTTGATCGTTCACCGTTTCATTCTCTGTTGGATGATCACGCGATCGTCAGCGTCGATAAACGCCGTTTCTCGAGATAGAATCGCAAGAAACTTGTTCGAGAAACGTACGAACGAGTCATTACTCGTTGAACATTCGATGGAAAAAAATAGCGGGCAATAGATGGGAACGATTTTCTTCGCGGTCGAACCGGTAATTTTAGGTTAATGATTTTAATTGGTCGGTCGGATAGTCTGGAAAGCGGGTAAATATTATGATCGGCCGGCGTACAACCTGTTATTACCTTGTTTCTTTTTTCTCGTCGAAAATCCGACAAGCCCGCGAGTAAATCATTTGAAACTATTACCCGGTCGGAAATGCTACTATATCAATTACTCGTGGATATCGACGTGAGTTATTGACACGAGATACCTGCCACTCGGACAACCTGCTGATTCGTGGAGTCAGAGGCAATTTGCTTGATAATGTCGATAATGTCTTAAGCTTATGGACACGTGATTTTATCCTAACCCAAGTGCTTCTGTATCGATCAACACATTCATTCTTTTTAGACTTACAAAAACCAAAGTAAAATACTTTGATACATATTTAATCAATGCGTTACTGGAATTGATCATTTCTAGGAAAAATGTCCAACCTCTTTTGCATCTTATGCAATCGTTAATTAAAACAAGCTATAAGCTGTTGATAACAGATTATATAAATTACATTATACGAATACCTGAAAATAATTTTTAAATTCTACAAGGACCTAGGTATGAAACTGGGATCTATGAATTCATACACAACATATTAATGTTTAAAATAAATATTAAACCCTCGTCCAAATGATTTTCAATGTACCTTATATTTTTATTTAACGTAGTGGTATTCTAAGTTATGGTCACGTATATAGTTACATTCGTTCGGTCACGAAGATGTGTTAAACGTTCATGGAGGTTATTGGAAACCATCTTCGCGTCTTCAGGAATCTTGTACCTTGAGAAATTGCAACCGCAGACCGCTGCATTAACTAAAGTGCACACCCGAAGACACCGGAGCAGCGACGCCCGATGTATCGCATTATTAACTCCATCGTCCATCATTTCCCTGGTCAACAGGTTTTTTGTTCGTCGTCACCGTCGAGAATACGATCGACCTATTAATCTACCTTGCGGCTTCGTTCAAGGATGCGCCGCAATTGCGATAGCTTTGCGAAGCGGGTGCAACATCGTGGATTGTGTAACGCGATTGCATCTGTTGGTGCACGAGCTTTTCTTCGTGCCGTCGAAAGAAACGACCAGGCTTTAGTTGCGCAACGTCGCTTTGGCAGAATGTTTTCTTGTGTCGTTCCCGGGAAAAAACGGGACACCCGGCATTAAAATAAACCGACCTGAAATCCTGGCCTTTTCTTGCTGCCGAACGATCTCCTCTTCTTTTTGGGAGCCTTGGGAGGTTCGTACTTTGGGAACTTGAGACTTTCTTAGTTATTAGGAAGTTTCAGAAGCTCGGAACTTGAATAATTTTGAACTCTGCGAGAATCTCATTGATTTGGGAATTTGGCAATTTTGGACTTCAAGAGTTTGGGACTTGAGAAGTTTCAGGATTTGGACATGTGGGACATTGGACATTCAGGATTTTGAGCGTGTGGCACTTTGAGTGTTGCGAACTCAGATTTGGAACATTAGAAATTTGAGGTCTCACTGGTTTGAGACGTAGATTTCAGAAATCTTGGACTGTGAGGATTTGAGACCTCAAAAGTTCGAATTATTAAGAATTTGGAACCTTAATTTATAACTTTCTATTCTGTAGTGATAAGGATGATCTGACAGGGATTCTGATAGTTAAAGGTCTTGAGTGGTTTTGACAAGAATTTTGTGATAAAGTTTGAAACCTCGGAAGTTTCACATCTCGTAATGCACCAAAACTTGTCTTAGGAATTTTCTAAACTACTAGATTTTAAGACTCTCATTTAAGAATATGAGATTCTTCAATTTTTGAAAATATCAACTTTCGAAATAGTTGAAGTGAAAGAATAAATTTTCATGTGCATCCTTAAAAGTTTGCAGAGTTCCAAAAGTTGTGCAATTATTTCAAGTAACCCTCAGAAGGTACCTATGTAACCCCAAGTAAAATTGAGAAGAACCTCTAATATTTCTGGCAGCAACATCGATTTCGTATTAATCATCGAATTATTAAATTATTCCGCGTCGCTTGCGCGAAGGGAAGCACTCTGGGAGTGCACGTTGCACCAAGGGTGCAACCCCTTTTCTCTTTCTTTTCACAGCCACATCGACGGTGTTCGGTGAACGCGAAAAAGACGTACAGGTGTAGCAATTAAACGGTGAACTGACCGTCGGGAAAAATGTTAATAAGAACGACCGTTTCGCGGCACGTTAATTACTGGAACGAACCGGTGAGATTTTATTATCTCGAGGGAGCCACGTGCTTCCCGTTATCACCATTACGTTTCAGTGCACGCTACATCGGAAGAGAATAAAAAGCCCGCTCGCACGTATCGATGTTACAACAAAACTTTTTCGAAATGTACGCTGTTATTACGAGCGAGTATGCACCTACTCTCGCTCGAGATATTTACGTCGCTGGAATCATAGTGTTTGATGGGCAGAGTGTAATTGCACGGGTGCCGCGTGATAAATGAAGTTACTCGATGCACGTTTAATACGATGAACGAAAGGAATCCTCATCGAGCAGCCTATACAAACACAGAGATTAACCGTACGAACCCCGGTCTGTTTCTCGATAAATCGCCACCTCGAGCTCCTTGCACCTGCAATTTCAAGATAATCGTCACTGTCAGGGTTCCTTCCTCGATGCTCTTTTCCCAGTTATATTTAACCGGTGACGTTTTAACGCGCTCTAAAGTGAACCTCTTTCAAACATTCGATTCTAAAGTACCACTTTTCTGCTGTCAGACTCCCATTAAAATAATTGCGTCATTTGCTCTGTTCTGTGTATTCAACGCTCGAGAAAATTGCTTTATTTTTCTGCTAGCATCACTGTCTTTTATGTTTCAAGATATAAGATACCGTGGTTAGTACGTCTATAGGCTATTTAAATCTATTCTTGCTCGAGCATCGATAACGATTCAAAAATCGAGCATCCGATTTCAAACAGATTGGTAACACATGTTGAAGACAGGATAAAGAATGATAAATTGTAAGAAGTATCGAGATAACTTGCGTCTCCACGTAATTGAAATCTCGTTACGGTTCGTTTGCGACGGAAGATTTCAGCGAGGGATTTTGATTAGCGAAACGTCCGCGATATCCGCGTTAGAAGTTGTAACGCGGCAACTCGAACGCGTGGGTTGATAAAGCAGCCGCCAAGCAGTCTAGCATTCTCCCTGCCGTTTTCTCGCCTCCTCTCGCACGGATCCTTCTCTCCTTTTACCCTTCGGCTCGTCTGCCTTCGCGTTTGCCCGTCTGTCAACTTTGTCTTTCGCTTCACCCTTCGCAACGCGCACGCATGCGAGTGAACACCCGCGCCGACTCCCGCCCTTTCCGCCTCGTTAATTACGTGTCGCTAATTGTGCGTTATCCGCTGCATCGAACCGCGACCTTTTCAGTTCTTGCCTGCCCTCCGCCTGCCCCCTATCTTCCTTCGTTACGATCTCGAGCTGTTCTCTTCGCCGGTAATAAAGCAATTAAGAGACCGATTTCTTCGGGCTTTGCTTCTGGGTCAGCGAATCTTTTTCTCTTTCACGATTTACATTCTGCGGATTTTCTTCTACTTCTTTAATTTACTTTTTAGTCGCGAGCTTTTATTCTCTATTCTGTTGCGTGTTTATTGCTCGAATTATTGCTGATGTCTGATGCAATCATTTTTTAGTGCACACTCGTAGGGTTAGAAAGTTTAGGGTCGGATTTTTCTACCATTCCTAACTTTGAACAATATTTAGAGTAGATATTGTGATTTGTGATTTTATGAAAATTTGATTATGCTCTACTTGTGATGTACATATACTACTTTGATTATATCATACATGTACTACTTCAACTATATTATCACTTCCATTACATCATACATGTATTATTTTCATTATATTGTACATGTATTACTTCCATTATATTATACATGTACTACTTCAATTGTATCATACATGTATTACTTTCATTATATTATGCATGTACATTGTAATCATTAATGTTGTTCAATGAAGAAATTTCAGTACCTTGTACAGATTTTGTAGATGTTGTTCATGTTATGTAGTATACCTCTAACCTTTAGCAGGGAAAAATCTGCAGCAGAAACGATCATAAACCATTGCGTGAAATCTACGACCGAAGTTAAGAGCGATAGCGAAGGTTGTAGAAAGTGAAAGAAATCATTTTAACACATTCCCTATTACATCGGTTACCACCAACACAGCGGATAAGTGAAAAGATCAAAAAGATCATATGCAAGATTAAATGTACACCTACCACTTATACGGGATAATAAAATTTAAATTGAAAAATGAAGTCGATACTAGATATGATCACATTCTACCGTGGGTATGTATTAATTAATGTAATATATAAATTTTCTTGGGATAACTAATAAACATTTACGTCACGAAATATCATTTTGCATAAATCGAATAAACATTTCCGTCGTTCCTAATGAATTCAGAAATTAAATTGGATGGAATTAATTAAGAAGAGAATTTTTTTGAATAGCTATAATTTACAGATTCGTCAAATACGTAAGATTGAGAAATATTAAATTGCACGATTAGTCGTGAAATCCCAGCTGGTAGCGTATAAAATTTCGAATGAAAGGGAGAAGCACTCACGGAAATTACGGCTGGCAATAACGTCGACGATTCCTTCGCAACCCTCTTCTTGGCCGAAAAATTTCTGATTTATCTCGCCACGACGTTTACCCTGTCGAAAGGCCGGTTTTTATCTTGGCCCTGTTCATCGTACGGCTTTCATTCAGAACGGTGTGCCGTGCCGGTTCCTGGTGCTTCCGCGGAATACGCCCGCGATACGATCTCTCGATCTCTCGTCGTGCTCGAGAAACCTTGCCCCCTCGAACAGATCTTTCCCTCGAAATCTCTTGCCTCGTGGAGAACAATAACTGCCCGTACGAGCTGGTGTCGCGAGACTCTGCCATCCTCGTTTCTCATTTTCACGCTCCCCAAAAGGTTCTCGCTCCTTTCGTTCCTATCGTCCGCTCACCCTCCGTTTATTTTTTCGTTGCCTGTCGCTTACGATGACACACAATCCCGCTTTATTTTCCCGCCCAAACAAGGAAGTAGCTTGATAGAACCTACGTGTAATTACTGGGATAAGGATGCAGGGTCTTTTCCCCAATTTCTTCTTAAAAATGGTTTGCAATTTGATATCATTGCACATGTCATTATTATTTCATTTGTTGTATTACACTGTCCACGTGTCACAAGATGAGTCCTAACTGGACAGTGTAAAATTGGAGTGTAATTTTTTAAAGTGAAGTTGCATTTGGTTTTGGGGGATAATTGTTTACAGGAGTACCAATCAAAAAATAAGAAAAGTAGACTTATCTGAATTCCTAACACAGTGACAGATATTCACTACATTAACAGCACTTGTTTCTCTCTAGAATTTCTCTAGCATATTTTTGTGTATTAAACACTTACACTTTAGTCCAATAAAAAAACGTGAATATTCATTGTTCGAATAAATTTTAAAGCAGCAACATTATAATTCATACATTCTTGATAAAGATCAGATTTTAAAAAAGTTTACGAGCAATCATTTTTAAACGGTTACATCTTGGAAAACAGTTTTTTCTACTTCTTGGAGACCCGTCATATTCATTCCCTTGGACATGTAATAATTACGTTCACTTTACATAATCGATATTTCCATAACATCAATCGTGACATCGATATCCGCAACTTTTTCAAATGTCGCAAAAAGTAGGTTACAGTTCGACTCTTCAACATTGAAAGTTCCAACACGAAACATGTTGATAATAACGATCGAGAGAAAAAGTAGAACGATACGTTCTCGTTAATACTATTCAACTTTACCTTGAACAACTTCTTACTCGGGCAGATGCAACAAAATTGTGAACCTTAATAACGTTGCCCAGTTCTACATTCTTCTTATAAAGAAAGTTTTTACCTTTTAAAAAATATCACATCAGTTGCTTTCACGCTCTGGATTAATAGAGAGATGAAGAAAATTACTCGTCGGCCTATTAACGTGTCTGTGAAGAGTGACAAATAATTAAAATTGCAGCTGGTGAAGCTGTTCAGGAGATGAAAACGCGCAACTGTTACCTTAATTGTTTTAACATACTTTTCGTTTAATCAGCGTGAGTAAATCGCTAGCTCGCGTGCCCGCGCTTTGAACAGTTTAACTAATTACACGAGGAATCCTCGTGATTTCCAAGCGGACGCCGGAAACGGCCATCACGAGACCTCGAGCGTACGCTGGTGGATGTGGGACAGGAAATTTCCCTCGTGTTCGAATCCGTCAAATTCAGCGTGCGTCGTTCGAACAAAACGTAACCATTCCTTGACATTATTAACCCTTAAATAATAAGGGCTATTGTCCCCAGAAATACTATCTCGAATAAAACAGCGATCACTAAAATACCTTTTCTATTTTCCGAGTAAACAAACTCCTTAACAGTTCTCATGGATCTCTGCATTCAACGAGATAAAATAACCAACGTATCGATTAAAGTCTAGACAGAAGATCGCGATCGCGTGAATTATGTTATACGAGTAGATTTTCAAGAAGATAAGAATGATCATACGTTTATCGTAATCTCTCGTGCAATCACAGATGGTTCAGGCAGTGATTTATCATTTTTTCTGACTGGCAGTTTTTGTTTCCTTTGAAAAACATGGTAATCGCGTAAAGCACGGTAGAACATCGAGACGAACACGTGAATGATAGTAATTTGAACTTGGTAAACTTGAGTTAACTGTAATTTCGTGCGAAATCGTTCGACAGATACCGATCTGTTATCACCAGATCGGTATTAATAGACGCAGTATTTGCTACAAAGGCGATGGAAGGTGCAATCTCGGCGCAGGAAAAAACGACGGTGCAAAAAGCGCTCATTTTTTGCTCATTTTTTCACCCAATTTAACGCGTTTGCGTTTAATTTCGTGAATCAGAGTTTTGTCTGGTTCGTTTCCCCATTACGAGCGCAGCTGAAAATTCATCTTTCCTCTGGCCGTAAAACATATTCGACTCCAACGTTGCACACGTGGTGACCAGATCCAGCGACCGAGTGACTGAGTGCTTTCGACACTCGGTATTTCAATATCTCCTCGAAAAACTAGGCTGAAGAGTTTCGAGCACCTCGTAGCGTGGATCGTTAACTCGCCAAAAGAACTCTTGGCCATAACTGCTATCTGAAAATAATATGTGACGTTTGATTTAAAAGAGCGGAGATAACCTTAAACGACTCTTCTTAACGCCTTCGTTTAAAATGAAAATCGTAAAAGAGTCGTAAAAGTAGATAAAATATTCTGTCGTCTCGTTTCGCCGTTGATATAGGATTCCTACGAGTTCTTCAAATTTTACGACCTCTATAATCTATCGTCTCCCTAAAGTTTTTCTTCGATCAACTTTTCCTTCGATATCAAGTTTACGCTCACTTTTAACACTTCGGACGGTCATTCCACATTTGATACCATTTTCATTAAGCACAAAATCTACTAAAGAAAGATTCAAGGTTTCAAGCGAGTCAGATGTAAATTTCCAAATTTGTAAATCTTGATTAGAATTTAAAAGCAGGCGTATCGGAGCGTCACGTTGAAACCGAAAGTCACGAGTGTTCACGCGTATACACGCATTATCTGATTGCGCTGAATTCCGTTTGCGTTCGTTGCTACTGTCCAGGAAGTGACGTCAGAGATCGCACAGCGTGTACGAAACGCGCGATCAGGATTTACGCGCGCGTGAACTCTCCTCCCGGTCCGAACCGGAGTGTCTCTGTCGTTGCTCGTTCCGTAGATTGAATCAGCCTCAGGTTAACTTTGCATCGCAACAGGAAACAATTCAGGAAGCTACTGCCCGCGATTTAGTTTACACAGGATGTTAAGGAGAGATAAATCGGACTCTTTCGGCCGTAATTCACGAAATTTATCGATTCGATCTAACTTTATGTTAGAAGCGAAATACGAGATTTATATTGAAACGGGGAACATTTTACTACCTCGACATCGTCTCACCCATTCTTATAGAGTGTTCACGATTTTTGTGAGTGTCAGATACGCGGAGAAAGGTTTCGAATAAAATTGATATGACACCGAGGTGTACAAAGGACAGACAGAAGTTGATTTGCGGCCAAATACCTGTAGTCGGAATCGATCGGATGTAAAACCGAGGAACGGGTTCCTATTGCTATTCAGCGTTAGGAATCGCTCGACCCGTTGTTATTACGATTCCCTGCGATGTTCTGCTCGTTCGAGAGAATCCCAATCGACAGACTGATGATAGGCTGGGAGAACAGCCGGGGTTCGTAGGAGTCGAGACGCGGATTAGACCATCTGCGGTTTGCGATTGGCCGCGGCTCGTCGAACAAATAACAAGTCGGTGAACAGTCGCGATTATCGTGTGGAAGAACTCGCGTACGTGCTTTCGACGCTTCGTACGGGGAGAATTCTCATTTCGACTTCCGTCCACCATCAAATTAACGCCCGCGAGAACCGTTACCGCTGTATTACACACATGATTGCGATCCCTTCGATCGATGCACTTTTCTTACTTGAAAGGGCGAATGTAATTAAATGCTGCTAAAATTTCACCATCTGAAAGGGAAATGAATATACTCGAAAATATTTGCAGAGGTATTAAGCTTAAAAATTAAGTTCTGTATAATCCAGACTGTTGGACTTTATCTAAACTCTAAACTAGATACATAATTTTATTTGCTCTCAGTTTGTGTAAACTTAACCTAAGTCAACTTAATCTCGATGAATAATTTGATCATGCATATTTATGATTACACAAATCATCGATGCACCTTGATGCAGTTTAATTAATAGAGAATCGTAGGTGCTAAAAGTGACCGAGAGCAACTGGTTCGTAGCAACAAATCAGTTTGATTAGGAGAAGGCAAGCATTATGATCAAGACCGGCGACTTCCCCGAGGCAAGATGGTAGAAGAATAGCGAGAGCATCGCGATAAATCATGCGGCGCAATACGATTTCTATTCTCCGGTCGGACATTCATCGATCGTTTGGCTCGGTAACACCGGTGTGTATAATAGAGTGGAGGAATTCTCGAGGCGGAGGCGCGCGTACACGATCTCGCATTTCAGAGCGGGTCCCCGTCCGGACGCTGCCACGTACGCGAGCGGATACGTGATTTTCGCTCGCATCCCGAACGGTGGTGTACCACGGGTCGGGTTGATCGTTATCGTGATCAACGGCACGATCGTTTAGTTGCCCGTAAATTTCGCGGGGCTTCCCACGCGAGCTGCTCGAGCCGCCTCGGATGAATATTCCGCTGGTCCGACCTACAGAGATCGACCTACACTCCGCGACGCGACGAGGAACATGTCGCGTCGCAGGTTTACACGCGATAGCTACGGGAATACGTAACATCCGTTTTACCTGCGACGACCTACTCCGCCGTATATAGCCGTACATCTGTCGATACCACTCGCCACCCACGCTGCCACCAGCTTTCAGCGCGTGCGAGCGTGTGCGAGCGTGTGCGTAAATCACGTTGGCGATGGAAACGATCCGCTTCGGAGAGGAGGATCGAAAATGGACGAGATGACGCGTGCACGTTCGCCCGACTTGATTATCGACTCTTTGAATCGCTCCCCGTGCAAATTAATGCCATTGAAACAAGCTTCCTGTGTTCAACTTTGATAGCACCAGCTCGAACCTTAAGTGTCAAATCTAGTTTTCGTCTCGTTCCTCCATTACCGCAAAACTACACGATTTTTCCTATTAACTTGTACTACGATTTCCGCAGATGCGTCAGACATAATTAAATCATCAGTCGCATCAACCTCTCATTGGTTATTAGCGACTCAGAAAAAGTTTACAGCTTGTTAGACTCTTTAAGATACATTTAGACTCTTTAAGGTACTGTATCAAGTTTTGGGTCGATTTTAGGTTGTTCTTCAGGGATGATCTTATATTGAATTGTAATCTGTAGCTGCTACAATTTTAAAACGAACGAAGTTAAAATGTAATTCATATTTTGTATTCGACGATCTTTGAATACGAGAATTGTAATTGGACTCAGTTTCAAAATTCAAGCATACGAAAAGTGTAAGAAAAGTTTGTCACAAGGTTAATCATTTTAATATCACCTTGCATAATTTTCTAATTCATCCAAATACCGAGTGAACTATTCTCTTCAAATTTGTACAATTCTTTACTTGCGTATGAATATGACAACCGGTCGTAAGAATTCTAATCATCATAAAAATGCAAGGAACTGAATTAAAAACGAGATGTGCCATAAATGTCGCAATAAGAGGGAGAATAAAAATTTTAACCGTGTCGCATAATTTGAAGGTATATTTCGAGAAGTCGGTAACTTTTCCCGATATTGCAGGTTGAAGGGAGCGAAACAACAACAACGTTGATAGCGTTTCGTATTCCGATTGTGCGATGGTAACGTCGAAAACAGAGTGGCACGTATCGAGAAATTTAATAAAAGACCGTGTTCCCGTGGAAATGGGTGGGTCGAGGGGTAGAAAAGATCGCGATGCGAATACCACAATGACTTTCGTCGCGAAAAACCACCTTTTCTGAAGGTTTCCGTCCGTGAGAACCGCTCGAACCGCATCGTAAATTTGCTATGGCGTTCAGTTATCCGCATCCATATTCCGTTTCCTGTCCTAAAACGACCTTCCATTCTTCCATCGTTCGATCGGAATCGCGGTCACTTTTAACAGCGATTCTGGAATGTCTTCCACGGCTTGGTCGTCGCGGTTTATGCTCGAAAAACGAACAAGAATCGAACGAACTCGATGGAATTCTCGTCTTATCGGTGAAAAAGACAGAGGACGTTCAATGAGCTCTCGAATAAAGAGACTCGAGCCACAGCATTAACGATCTTGAGCTTAATAGATTGAACGCCCGTAGAATTTTTTAACAATTAACGTTGTTCGCGCATTAAATTCCTTCCAGTTTTTAAGGGGTTAAATTGCCTTGAGTGAACCTTCGATCCGCAAAGTATTTCATTCCCGGGAATTTATTTCTGACGGGAATACCTGTTTCGATAAAAATTAACCTTCTTTCGACAGTTGCATCAGCCAGAGCCAACTAATCACTGTTGCAATATTAAAATAAATAAAAAACTTGGAAGACATATTCTGAATTTAATGATCTTTCATTGTACAAATTGTAACTGGTATTGAATTGAAAAACTTTTGTTATGCTAAAACTGTAGTGTGCGTCACGAGTATGATTCGAGCCAAGGGGTTAAAACAGTTGTTCCAATTAAACTTCTTTAAACACGATATCCTGAATTATGCGCAGCAAGAAATGTGAACAAAGCATAATCACGCGCGTAGTATACTTGTATATGTAACGTAATAATTATGTACTAATTCGTCGTCACCCACGCGTTAAACGTAAAATATCTCGAGGAATTTCATCCGGACGCAGGTTTCCGCGCACGATCTCGGTGTGCGAATAAGAAAGCTCAGGCGAGAGAATCGAGATTGCAATAAGCGAGAAACGTACGTTCATAAAGTTCAGGTAAGCGTATGCTTGTAAAGGAGAACATGGATCGGCGAAAGTGAGATTTCATCTTTACGTGGCCATTCGGCGAGCGGTATTTCACGGTGAACAAGAGCTTCACACCTGCGAGGAACAGGAACTACGTAAGGGATCTACGAAACGTGAGCTATTTATTCTCCCCTCGTGCTTTCGTGGCCGCAGAATTTTTCGAAGAATTTTCCTCTTCGTCGTTTCTCGTTGTTGGAAAGCTTCTTAAAATTCCTGCGGTCGATTTATAACTACGCATTCAAACAGCGGGCTATGACTACGTGATACAACTATGTAAACGTAGGTACAATGTACATACTATTCGTTTCATACTTCCATTATGGCATTTTAAGAAAATATTCCTGAACTTTCTTGTATATTATATTGATCCTGTGACTTTTTGAGAGAACATTTATGAACTTCCTCTTTGCGCCATGTTCTCATCTTGTTTGTACTTATAGCATTGGCAAAGAACCACAGAGTATATACGAGCCGACTAATTTCGCCGTCTTATTTCCCGAGACTTAGTTCCGAACTCACCCTCGAATCGGATTAATTTGGCCAAGTGCACGAGCGTGTGGAACGGCAAGACGTTCGTCAGCCGTAAGACAAGTAAGAAACTGACATCAGAAGTTCTCGACCGAGTCGACTCGTTCCGCACGAACAAAGTCAGATCCAGTGGCCCGAATTGTATCCCCATAGTCAGTAGTAGTTTCGAACGATTCGGTGTAACTAGCCAAACAAGCCCATGGGTGCATTGAACCCAATATATTCCTGGTGTCGCAGAGTTCAAACGATCGGGTCCCAGCTGAGGCTAAGAATAGTAAAACAATAATCCCTCCAGTTGTTTCATAACTGCAGTAATTGAGCAACGGCGCTGGTATATGAAGGCTCAGACATGTTCCGAAGTGCATGGATCAATGATTTCGTCGGAAGCTTTCTTAGAATTTGGTACTGTTTGGTGCGATTTTGGTACCTGCTGATTTTTGGGTCACTGGGACTTTAGGTACGGTTGGATTTGAGGATGAGATGGAGACGGTGGGATATACGGGCGATCGTGGGGACGTGGGAATTTCAAGACGATCGAATTTGGAGACGGTCGAATTTAGGGACAGCAGGATTTGAAGACGCTGAAATTTGAGAACGTTGGAATTTGGGGACGTTGGAATTTAGGAGTTGTGGGATATCAGGATGACCGAATTTGGGGACGTTGGCATTTGGGAACGGTAGAATTTGGGACTGTAAGATTTGACGATGCTGAAATTTAGGGATGTTGGAATATGGGGGTGGTGGGATATGAAGCTGATCGAATTTGGGGACGGGATTCGGGGAGGTAGAATTTGGAGGCGGTAGGATTCGGAGACACTGGAATTTAGGAACGTTGGAATCTGGAGGTGTTGGAATTTGGTGACATTGAAATTTGAAGATGTTGAAATTTTTGGGACACTGGGATTGTGGGATGCTGGGATTGGAGAACGCTGAGACTTGGAGACATTGGGATTTCGGATCATTAAGATTTTGAGACGTTGGAATTTTTTGACGTTGAGGTACTAAGACTTTAGGATTCTGGAACGTTAGAATGTTGGAATCCTGAAATATTCTATACGACATGTCTATATGTCATTGTGTCTAAATTCGGTTCTTTGCTATTCTGAATCATCGAGTTTGCGATACTCTCTAAACCTTTTGGTATAGAGTGTCCCTGAGACCCACATGCGAATAAAAAAGATAGCAATCGAAAGTAGTTTCGAAAGTGCAATCGATTTGATCAGTTGCATCAACAACACTCGGACAATTATCTGAGCTCTTGTAACTTGATCAGATAGCGAATCGAAACAACAGTTCCTTAGTTAGCGATAAGCGATCGAACAAGTCGATAGGACTTGAAAGAAAGTAAGAACGAATTAATTGACAGGCGAACGGTAGGAGGCTTGATGCGATGAAGTCGCCAGTTTGGGGCTGTTCGGTATCACGATATCGGGTTGTGAACCCTCGACGACACAAAAGACTTATCGAGTTTCCCATCCAATCAATGTCACGAGCAAACGTTCATTAACGTTAAGACACGCCTGGTGCTTGTTACAGCAGCAGCCATGATATGACACTCGATTGAGAGGAAGAGCGTGCAACCGACGAGCAGCCAGCATGAGGAAGTTACTGCAGTTTTTGGTGGTGCTATTGTTGGGTGTCAACGCCAGACGAACGGACGCCGACGCCCCAGTGGACGACGCTTACGCTGGTCAGCGTCGTGGTTCCCTTCACAAGTCTAATTACAACAACGGGAACAACAATTACAATCCTCAGTCCAGCTCACCCTATCTGCCGTATCAGCAGCCCAGAGAGAGAAAGCCGAACATTGTCCTGATTCTGACGGACGATCAGGATGTGGAACTTGGTTAGTCACCTTTCTATTTTATATATGTTTCGTCATCTCCTTCGCAGATCTCGCTTTCTACCAAGATTATTACCAGGAGATTACCTTTCAGATCTTTGCTCATTTTCAATTACCTTTCAAATCTTACCTTTATTCGCCATTTTCCTCTGTTGCATGTAATCATGAGTTTCAAATCTCTCTTTCTTTGTATGTCAGTTTGAATATTCGATGATTTTCTAACGAAAAGTCAACGTTTGCCTACAAAAGTATGCTCACCAAAGTACATAATATTCAATACATAAAGTAGTAACTTCAAGACGTAACTGATGTAGCTCTACTACAACCAGTTCCTATACAAGAAAGCAACTAAAAGCACAACAAAATCTGTGGACATCAAAGAATTAGAATAAAGTATGCCGAATCCATTATTCAGAAAAGCCGTAGATCCGAAGGTAAAAAGTAGAAGTCGAATCGCGAAAGAAACAGATCGAAGCAGCGAAAGCGGATGACCGAAAACGCAATCTCCCGGAGTCCGAGAGCAGGCCAACCCCTCTATCTTTCAATCCGACCCGACTATTTTTCGAAGCATCTCTCTGATCGTCCGTTGCGGTTGGTCCAATCCCTCAGGTTCGCTGAACTTCATGCCACGGACCCTAAGGCGAATAAGGGACGAGGGAGCCGAGCTGAGACACGCATACGTAACCACTCCCATGTGTTGTCCGAGCAGGAGTTCCTTACTGACCGGCCGTTACGTTCACAATCACGAGGTCTTCACGAACAACGACAACTGCAGCAGCCCCCAATGGCAACGAGATCACGAGCCACACTCGTTCGCCGCTTACCTGAGCAACGCTGGATATCGTACCGGTGAGTACTCGCCCAATGGGCCACTTCTCACCCCTCTTGATCGCGCGATGCGGTTTTTGCTGTCTGAACGTTAGGTAAAAAGAGGACTTCCTCTTTTAGACTAGGTGTATTTTATATTGCGATTACGGGTTTTATTGCCGTTTGATGGACGGAGATTGCCAAGCGTTCTATTGCCACGTATTAGGTCACACATTCTATTGATAGCCGGTATGCTATCTATGGCTTTGTATCGACGTATGCTGAATTAATAATGCGTTTGACAATAGTGTGTTATGTCACAATCAATTGTGTCATTATGTTGAATCGCAAGGCGTTGTACCGTTGAATTCCTACTTATTGTGCTATTACGTTCACATTCGTTGTATGCTGCGTGTTGTGTCACGGAGCGTGGAATTGATACGTTGAATTGCAACGCGTTGTGTTGCGCTGACTTCATAGCGCGGTGAACCATTACGCGTTGTATTACAGCGCGTTGCATCACTACGCGTTGTATCACGGCGTTGAATTCATAACGCGCTGAATTACCATGCGTTGCGTCACGGCACGTTAAATCACTTCGCGTTGCGTCACGGCGCGTTGAATCACTACGCGTTGTACTACGGCGCGCTAAATTTGCAACGCGCTGAATCACTACTCGATGTACTACAGCGCGATATAATTTATAGCGCGCCGAATTGCCACGCATTGCGTCACGCTGCGCTGAATTACCACGCGTTGTATCACGGCGCATTGAACTCACAGCGCGCCGAAGCACGATGCGTTGTACTACGACACGTTGAAGTACTGTGCGTTGTACTACGGCGCGCTGAATTGCCACGTGTTGCGTCACGGCGCGTTGAACTTACAGCGCATTGAATTATCACGCGTTGTACTACGGCGCGTTGAATTTGCTGCGCGCTGAATT
This sequence comes from Megachile lagopoda, assembly GCA_036983795.1. NCBI lineage: Eukaryota > Metazoa > Arthropoda > Insecta > Hymenoptera > Megachilidae > Megachile > Megachile lagopoda. Next base: position 4,437,501 of record CM072795.1, on the reverse strand, counting down.
GCCACGCGTTGCATTACGACGCGGTGAATTTGCAGCGCGTCGAAACACTATACGTTGTATTACAGCGCACTGAATTTCCACGCGTTATATCACGGTCAGTCTAATTGAAAACGCGCTGAATCACAACGCGTTGTACCATCACATGCAAAATTCACAATCCGTTCACAGCATGTTACTAACTAAAATATTGGTCCAGCAAGATCATAAAGCCAAGAACGAGAGAAAGAAGCAGAGATCTGAAGTTCAGATGACCTTATACCCTTGATAACTGAGGTTAGGGGTTGTTCAGCACGATTGTCATGAAAACAAGCTTACTCATAATAAACATTGAGTTGTCCAAGACAGATAAGAATGCTCGGTGATCCGCGAGGGTGCCACAGTATCGTCGAGACGATAATTTAGACAATTTGTAGTTGTCAACGGTGCGTTTAGTCGCGTCGAGATTCCAGCAGAATAATTTATTACTTGGCGTTCTTCTGCAGAGATATACACGGATCAGGGAATTTGCTGTTCGTTCAGGATTACTGGACGAAGAACTTCGATTTGTGTTACGTCACTGTACGCATTCAGTGACCCGTGGCAGAGAGAGAGAGAACATCTGGGTAACTTTAATTGAAAAAAGACTTCTACGCGAGTGTAACGCTCTGCTCCTCGCTCGTAATTGGAGTCAAGTACGTTCGACGCGATAAATCCTTGTTGCATAAGCAATTACCGTGGACACGAGTCAAGTTGTTGCATTAGTGTTCCTTTTTTACTTGGTCGTCGCAACAAGGGGTCGAAAGTCTTATCTTTCATCTGATCAGAAACATATTTTGCTTTGCAATTTCATTTCTGATCACTTTAATCAACTTTCGTCAATGTACAGTCCATAGCAAATTTAATATATGAAAGTATTTTGAAATAAAATTATTTGTTTGTTCAAATAAAGTAACGCTTGTTTATTTCAAACATACGACCAGATAAGATAATCTTAGCGCGTATATTATCTGAACACCTTTGTTTTAAGTAATTCACTCGCAGAATGATTTATTCAACAAAATCTCTAAAATTTCATAGGCAGTAATCTTCATTACATGAAGTTTAAACTTTCATTTCATCCACATTTTCGATCACGACTTCGAACATAAATTTTCATGAATAATCGGCTGGTCATCAAGTCACTCGCGGCATAAACAGCGACGTAAAAAGTTTCATAAGCGCACATGGTTACGAGCAAGCCAGACCCAAGTTCAGCTCCGGACAATTATAAAGTTTCGATGCGTGTCATCCCGAAAACATGGATTGTGGCTACCTGGCGAGAGCGGTGTTTTACCACAGGGCCAGGATACGTCGTGATTCTCGTTCCTCGACCATAATTACGTGCCAAGCGAGACACTCGAACCCGCTCGAGGCCGGTGCAACCAATATGGCAATGGATTCCCGTAGAATTCTCGAGCTTCCATCTCGCCGGGCGAGTTCCAGCCACAATTGTGTCCTTTTCCCTTTATAGCCGATCCTCTGACCTTACGTTCGTCCATATCTTGTCTACCTTTTATCCGAATTGAGCCACGAATCCAAAGATTAACATCAGGGATGATTTTTTCAAGTTAGGAAATAATTTTTAGATAGGACATAAAGTTATATTTCGTCTCAAATCTGTAACAGCTACATAAATAAATCCTAGGAGGATTTACAGTAAACAATGTTAACATCCACGTATACGATTTTTGTTTGACGACTGTAAAAATAAAATACACATCCACATACGTGTATGTGGTAAATCCACGTACCTTGAAGAGATTAAGAAAAATCTGGATGTGATACGTTTTACATATACAGACATGGAAACAGTTTTTTTAGAAACTTGTTCTGATGTTATCTTTCTAATGTATTTTAGAGTATACTAGAAGTAGAGTATTAGAATAGCTGAACTAACGATAAGAAGAACGTGGGACCTTAGCTCGCGGACTGCGAGGACTGCATCGATCGGTCATCGACGATTTGGGAAGCGAAGTATAGGTTGATCGAACGCGTCGATTGTTTGCATTGTTCGATGGTCACGGTGTTCGGAACGATGCGTGGCTCTCATGGCGTTGCGATGGGGCACCCTCGACGCACGAGGAGGCTCAACGCGATACAATTACCGGGTACACAAGGCCTGGACGTAATCACGGATGAACGGAGAACAGTCGAAAACGGGGAATGCAATTTTACGCTTCGAGACTTTATTACTTGGGAACATAAATTCCGAACATTTACTCAATTAGTTAATTAGTATATTTATGTACCGTATACGGTTTTGCGAGGTTTAATGTAAATACGCTTGAAAATTAATTAATCTGTTAAGTGAATTGCTGGAAGTGACCTACATCCCTTTGCCGAGTGCACAGCTGTGCTTGTGTTATCGATGCACGAACTTTCAGGTTTTTCGATATACAGTTCTGGCCAAAAGTTTGCGTTTACTTGCTGATTTCTGGAAAAGTTTCATTCGCTAACGAGTTTTACACCGATTTGCTGTTAACGTAACAGATGTCTACCCACATCAGTTATAATCTTTCCAAGTTCATCATAACCTTCAAAATTGGTTATAATCCTAAGTTAGCCATAATCCTCATAAATTGGTCATAATCCTCCTAAGCTGGTCGTAGTCTTAATTTAACGCCTCATTACTGCCCGTCAGATCTAAACGATAAGATTTATGAAATGAGTAACTGCAGTTCGTAATTTCTCCTAATGGATTGTCGAAGACAGAATAATATCGGGCATAATTTGGAGGCGAGTCCAAAGATGTTGAGACGAGTGTTCTGCAAAGTAGGCTATCTGTATTTCGTCTTGACAGTGGAGGTGCAAAGAGGGATGACGGGAATTTAATCAATTATCACGGAGTAGGACTTAAAAGTCTTTCCCATCCGACAGTTCCCGAACACTTTATTCTCTCATTGTCAGATAAATTTAAAACGAAAGGCAAATATCTCGGTCCGGTCGAGAGAACAGGTTTCCCTCGGGGAAGCTATTTTTCCTTTCTTCTTCGATTCTCGTCGTGGGTCTGAACAATCGTTTTCACGCGAACGAACATTGGCCGTTGAAATCGACGGCCAATAATCAGATTCGTCGAATTCTAGCTACGAAATAACCAACATTCCGAGCCAGGTATCGATCGATTCGTCCCCGGTACCCTACGGATCTCGTTGTTTGCCTCGAAATTTCTGCCCGCTCGGATCGTTTTCAGACCGCAAAAAAGGTGTCTGTAAACACCTGCAGCTGACGGGGAAGCCTCCTCGAAAAAGAAGCAGGGTTGAAGCCTTACCGATGATTCCAACGAGATAACTCGAACGCCCCGAGTGAAATTGCAAAAAGACTGAAACGTCGCGTGGTGTCGAGAGAACCGTGTTCCTCGAGTCTCTCGATGCGTTTACCTTCAATCCGCCCGAAGAGTACGAGAAGCTGGCGAACGATGAGTCGTTAAACGCCCGATTCAGCCTTTTTAATCGCTCGTTACCGATCATCAGCCGCCCTTTCAAAAATCCTGACGCCACTCTAGCCTCGAGTCTACTCTGACCCCTTCCCGATGCCCGTGAAAGGGCTGATGGAAATCTAACGTCTTCGGACCTTGCAATTTGAAAGTTTAGACACTCAGAAACGCCAAACTTTACTGAGATAGATCAAGAAAGTTTAAATAGTAAATAATTAAAAACGAATAAAGAATCTATGCAACCAGATGCCCCTATCATCCTTTCTTTCTGAAAACCTATAACCCAAATTACCACGTTCCATATACAGTCGCAACAAAGTAAGATAAAGTAAAGCTAATATCGCAAATCCATATACGTACCTGAGCAGCCGTCCGGTTATTGACCCGCGGTTCGTTAAAGGCGATTCGCATATCGCGTCTACGGGACAGATCTTGTAAATTAGACCAGAGGCTCTCGTATCTCAAGCACGAAGCATGCATAGATCCTGTAGCCGGCTATCTCGCCAGGAGATTATTCGCGAAAGCGAGCGATGAAGCCTGGCTAACTCGGCGCATTCGAATTCGCTGCGCAACGTCGCCAGACGTCGTCGATCACCTCGGATGGAGTACAGAAGAAAAGGAGATCACGACCGGTAGAGGAACGCGAGCGGAGACAAAAATCTTCTCACGATCGTGACAGTTCGACCCTTCTTCGACGGGCAGAGAGACAGGCTCCTGTTGGGAGAGCCCTTCGAGCACGCGTTCCCTTTAACCACGATGAACGACGACGTCTCTCCTTGTCCATCCGTGTTCTCCCCGTTGTTTCGTCCTCCATGCCTCCACGTACGACCATATTCGAACACAGCCAGGAAGGACGTTGCTCCCTGCGAGTGGCCAGCCTTCTCAGTCTTTAAGCCTCGTCCACATCCGCTACCGATTGGCTAACTTCCAAAAATCTAGCCGCGTTCAACCATCCACCAAAATGAAACTGATACGTGTGCCCGGTAATTATGGCCATATTTCCTTCCAATTTCCTTCCAACAACTATTAGACTTCTCTGAAGAGCTATTAGTAGCGTTCCCGGCTGCAAGGATGCGTCTAATGAGCACCATATTCCTCCTTCATAGGTAGACGGATAGTCCGCCGTTGCATCTCCGCGGACGCAGTCAGAAAAAGGGTGATAATTAATCAATTTGCCTGGCTGCCGTGATTCCCCTTTAGCCAGACAGCCATCCATCTTCGGTGAAATGAGTTCAAATTACACGGGCATTAAACAAACCTGAGCGCGATCCGGTTTCCATGTGACTGCCGGCTTCTGGTTACCCTGATCCCCTCGGAAATTAAGGAACCTCTTTATTTCTACTCTTATGTTTTGCTTCCCCAACTTTGTAATATAGCTATTACTCCTACTATTACTAGATACCTCTTATATTTATTGTAGCTCTAACAAGTATCATAACACACTCGCTTGTAACGCAGGGCTTTTCCAGTTTTAATGAAATTCTGAAACTAACTATGGAGTTCTTGAAAATAAGCAACGTAGAATCAAGACTTTGAGACCTAGAACCAAGAACCCACTCCCAGAAACCAGTATAATTCTCGATTCGATTCGCGTTCGTTTCTTTGGAATAAGAACCCAGATCATCTTTCAAGTTCCGCAACAAAGTTGCAGAAAACGTTCCGATACCGATACCCGATTCGACGTTCGATATCCGACCTGATGGCTGGTTCAACGAATAATTACGAGCCGCGAACCGATCGCCGGTACCGAACGGTCCGAGAAAGAGAACTGGTTTTCGTTATCGTTTGTCCGTTGTACACAGAGTGTCCCTGACCAGAATACCAGGGCTGGCAGGCCGGGCGACAAATTTTCTTCGCTATCTTCGCAAGAGGATCTTGTCACGCGCGCATACGTTAGCCGGCCTCACCTTTAAGCCGCGTTCGCGACCCCACGTTGTTGTTGTGTCGGACGGGCGTGAAACTAGACCTGAATTTGCCGATGCTAATTAGGTCCGAGAACTAGTCTGCCGATCGTTCGGTCGTTGCTCACGAGCAGGCGTGCATCTTGCCAACCGATACGAAAAACCCTGGATCCCAGATCCCTGCTCTTGTTTAACTGGCCAGCTTCTCTGGTAGCGGGTCATCCACCGAGCATTATGTTCGCATTATGGTCTATTTACCGTCGTGAATCCACGTTCGTGAATCGCACGGATTTTCCATAGTTTCGCAGAAACGTGCCGATAAAACCAATAAAGATGTATGTACAAATAGGGCGAATAAAGAGCGAAAATACATCTCTCGAAACAAACTAACGTAATGTTGAAATCCGGCGCCGAACGAGAAGCAATAAACGTCGAAGTTTGCGTTTCGACATTTGTCAATTTCCACACTTAACGACCTAATATAAGAAAGTTATTTTTAGCTCGTTTGCACGCGTGCCTCGTCTCCTCGTTGAATTTTATGAGATTCTATGGTCGCAAAACCTACGCGATGGCCTTCGATCCTCGATCGATTCCGCGTCTTTCTCGAAGGCGTTCCCGCTCGATTCTACCGCAGGAAGCAAACGAGAAGGCAACGGTATTGCCTCGATTGTTCGACTTGGCATTGTTGCGCACCGGCAAAAGTAACGTCGCATGCTTGAGAAGCTTTCGTATTGATCTTGACGATTGAACGATAAACGTCGAGGTAAGTACAGGCAGGGCAGTGATCGGATAAGTGGAAGATCGATCTTCCGAGTACCGAATACAAATAAACGTTTACAGAACACGTATAACGCAGAAGTTTGCAAAAAGTGAAACGCGTTATGGATCGAATTGAATCAGGAATCAATGGCCGACATCCTGAAAGGATCCCCGGTATCTGCAGAGAATCGTAGCACGAGCAAACGTAATGAATAATTTCTAAAACCCGACTTCAACGGATTTGCTTCGTGCACATCAATAAGACATCTCGTGCAAACAGACGCATACTTCTCGTGACTGTTTAAAAAGAACGTATACTTACACTATTTACGAGCATTTTATTTTCGCGACACGCGAGAATCGGCTAAATCACATCGTCGCGTGATAAACCCTCGAAGAAACGAGCCAATAAGTATAACAAGTCTACATTGGCTACACGTCCGATTTGCATAGGCAGATATCCGAACCGAGCGCAGATAAATCTACGAAACGTCGATCTGTCCCAGCTGCGCGTTCGCCAGATCCATTAAGATCTATCAGATATTCTATTAAGATATCGGGACTCGTACTGCGATGCGATAGATAACGAGAGTCGATCGATCAATCGGAAAGAAGATATTTTTCCTAGCGTTGATCGCGCCGCGGACATAGTCGCCCGAAAGGAATTCGGATGCAAATGCATCGAACAGGATGCAACCGTTTGTTTGACGAACGTTACTCCCCGGTTTGTTAGGATTTTCCAGTTAACAAGTTGGACCCTTGCGAGGTGTGCCACCGAATGTTTCCTCTGCTCGTTCTCGCTTTCGGTCGATTCGAGACCTCCGGTTATCCAACGCTGAATCTATTGTATACCTGGCGCGGCTCTCGACGCGTGTGTGGCCTTATCATTATACCTTACGGCCGGCGGAGGGCGGCGTAAAGTGAAAAAAAGTCCGTCTAAAGACGCTGTCGAAACCCTTCTCTGTTTGTTCCAACGGTCACCATTTTTCGCTTCGAGTACAACCTCGAAGTGACTTGAAAATTACTGGCTACCACCGTGTTTTATTGCTCCGCAAACCCAAACTTTAAATCGTGGATACTCGCTTCTCGAGTGTTTGATTTGTTCTTCCGAACTCGCCATATCAAACAACGTAATTCGTGCTCGACGCGCACGGATACTTTCGTGGAAAGTTCAATCAAAAAGGAATGTCGGAGACGTGCTTTTATACGCGAAGATATGGAGATGTCGGCTCGAACGGAATGTCAGACTTTCGTACAGTGTAACTGGCACTCGCGAAACAAGTTCAGTGACTTACGATACAAGGACGCGCAAGGCCACTCCAGCTGTACGAAGAGATCTGATGGTACGCGATGCATCAGCATTTTTTTCAAGTACGAAGATCCGATCATGGGTGCCAATTTGCGAGATTCGAGAACCGTGACTATAGGTGTTTATTAACTTATAGGATACAATGTTTCTGTATTATAATTTTCGCAGTTTCTAGTAACGACTGAACGCGAAGACGAAAGGAATTCTCTTTTACCGTTGCAGAGGGAAGAAAGGGGAACAGACAGAGGGCGGATATGGTCCTTATCCGAAACCGATTTTCTACTCTATAATTTCCGTAGCAGCATAGATGCGCTCAAGACCCAATTCAGGGGATATCAGATTTTCGCACGGCGGGCGTGTAACGTGGCCAGGAAATGGCCGCATGAGAAATCGTGCGAGAAATACTACGTGCTTCGCGTCCCTTTTCCGTTCAACACAGATCTCCAGCGGTGCGATTCAAAGGAACGGTTATTACGAAACGCCGGTAAATCGAGCAGGGAGGTGTTTGCAAAATTAACGGGGGCACGCCACCGAGTACCGGGAAAGTCGTAACGTTTCAAGCAGGTATTCATTCGGAACTGTAATTAGAATTTATTCGAGAACGGAGTTCATCCAACTCGGGAACAAGTATTCGCGGAAACCTCGTTCCTTGCAGAGTACCCGGTGATGTTTAACGAAGAGATATCACGTTTGCTCAACGAACAATCTTCCGAAAGATTGGAAACCTTCTTCAACGGGTTTTCATGCTTACCTCTCTTTCACCTACGATCGCCGATTCGCTCGTACACGTATACGAAAGAAAATTCCTGATTAAACGAACTCCGTCTCCATTCGACGAATTTACGTTCCACTCGGAATGTCCGATTGTTCCGCTCGTATTTTCGCATCGACGTACCCCACGAACCTCTGCTCGACCTATCTACCCTCACGCGCGAGGTACCGTGGCTAGCCGGCAATAAAACAAATCTCCTTATGCGTTGGTTCCGGGATCTCCTGTATGGCAATCGAATTCCTTGAATCTTGAATGCAAACTCAATGAGACACGGAAGAAAAGGAAGAAGGTTGAATACGATGAAATTTCCTTGAGAAAATGGCGGCAAGGGGATCTTCGTTTGGAAAAAGATGTAACAGGATAAGCGTCAAATGTGCCTTTAAATCGATTTTACTTTGTACCGTTCGATAGTTCACAAAGATACATAAATACAGTGTTGCTTATTCTTACAAATATTAAACAATTATATTCAAATTTGGAAATATGGTTGCAGAGAAGAAAATCCAGACCCTAAACTAACATCTTCTGATTCACCGTTTTCATTAGGAAAATGTTCTCCCGGCGCACATAGTTCCGACAACTCGAAGATATTAGTAAACGATATATCGTGCTGTTCCATTAGCAAAGGGAGCGTACAATCTACGGAACTCTGATTAGTTCCCAACTTCGCGCAATTATGTACTCCGAAATAATCCAGCAAACTCATATCGCACACCTCTTTAAAATCCCGAAGAAACTCGCGTCCAAAGTTTTTAATGGTTAATCATATAGCCAAGTAAGGTGCCGGCTGCGTTAAAACAAGCGTTTATGTCCAACTAGCACCTCACTACGAGGTTACACAGTTACGTAGACATTACAACTTTGCGCGTAAACTTTTCCCCTATTACAGGAAAGCGCGTACCAACGTGGTTCTCTTTGCGAGCGTTAAGGATGAGAACGTAGTAAAAGGACATTCAAGGACGATATCTCGCGCCATTCAGCTTAGCTGGCATGTGCATGATCGTATATACGATTAGACAGGAACTGAACGTAGATACAAGCGGAGATGCGATGGTACCGCACGAAAGTCTGGTCGTGAGCATCCTGGAGCGAAGTCCAGGCGTTATCAGAATGCCCAGATTGCTGTTGTTGCTTGTTGCTGACGCAGCTGTTACTCTCGACGAGATTGTGTGGCCGTGTATTGGTCAAGATCCACGGGATCGCATCGACGCATCTGTGTCGACGTTAATGTGACGTAACGCGAGGATGTAGAAGCTAGGATGTCATCTACCTGTAAATACAAGTTAAAACATACACGTTCTTACGGTATAATTTGAAGGAAAAATTGTTCCTCCACATTTTGTTATTGTAAAAATTTTGCTAAGAAAGTGTAATACAATTAATACTGTGAGTGTCAGATTAACGCGAGTACATCTTTGTCCTCCCTATTTCAGTTTTGTAAAAAAATGCGAGTTCTTGTTTGTTGAAAAGCAATAAAAATGGACTTTGAATCGAATCGTAGTAGTTGAACGTCTAGACCGAAGTTGCTTAGTTAACGGAGATTACTTACCGATCTCAAATACAGACCATAGAACCTACCAATTTCGAGCAACCTCGAAACCACTAAATGCTTACGCTCACGAACTTCCTAGATAGCCGATTACCCGAGCAGTAACCGGCCGGTGAACCTAACTTCTACTTAACTTCGGCAATCGAGCTCGTTGTAATCGAACAAAAATTCTCCGCAGGAACTCCTTAACTCCTTAACCAATATTTCGATATTTACGCCAATTAGAACTAATTATTATTATTTCTGGATGTTGCGGTAATTGACGCAAAGAAGTTTGAAACTCGTAACCATAATGAAAATACTTCATCATTTTTGTTACATTTGAACTATAATGCGAGTCGATAGTATAATAGAAAGTTGGCAATGGAGAGATTGTCCTGAAATGCAGACAGCTAAAAATTTCGCGAGGATCCGAAAAAAAGTTGCGCTGGCCATAACATTAGTGCGTACACACGATGGGCAGGTAGCCCATCCGGTGTTCCGGGGTTCGTGCAGGTGAGATTATCTAAATTTAAATCGCGGTATGGCGCAGACCCGTGGAAGAGCATTGTTCGTGGCTGTTGCCGGCTCGAGAGGACGCGCCGCCAGTTTTTCGAGTGCACGTGGAACACGAAGGATAGAGGAGCGATGTTCAGCAAGGGAAACGAAGGGAGAAGGTCGAAGACGAGGTGGACTTCGCGTTGGGGCACCCACACGTTCACTTGGATGGTACGCGAGGGTCGCACACACGCTGCTCACAAAAGGGCCCCCACGATATGCAGGTGCAGCTCTGCGGATCGGTGCATTCAGTGGGGTTTTGCGACCCTCTACGCACCGTCGTCAAAAGGCGCGTTGGCTGCGATTGGGTAAAAACGAATGACACCTTAAGCAGCCGGTCCCGCAGACTCTTTCAACGAGGGATATGATTTTCGTGTCGCTTTTTGCCCCGCTTCGTCAGACGTGAGAAATGAACCGTAATTTCGATGAGGAATGTGGAAACAGCCTCTTTGATGTTCTTTTTCTTCCAATCAAATTAACGGAGATATACCGTGTATAATTCTTTGAAAGATCGAGATACCATGGTAGTTCAGAATATTTATATTGTGAAGTTTTCATTGAATATACATTTAGTATAATTACACCAGAGGATAACAGGATACTGAAGTCCTTTTTTATCGATACAGTCACGTATAACTGACAGCCATACGTGTAAATTAGTTGTACTAAATCAGACGTTTGAGACTTGAACAGAGATTTTATCACCCATCCAGTATGCATTAAATGCAAATGACATTGAAATTTGAACGTTTAAGAACTCGGAAATTCGAGAATTTGAAAATTCCATGAATCAAGGAATATCATTGCTGCAGCAGGTTAGATCACTGCTATTGGTCTACCGACCAAGGGTTAATCACCAATGACTCTGACATGGTACCGCCAATTTTTACTGCCCCACGACTATCATCTTCGCAACGCGTAAAGAAACGAACGGTCAAGAATGAAGTAGTAGGAAGACGGAGTAAAAAATTATCGCGTCGGAACGGACGTTCGCACCGGTAATAAGACAAATCGGTCCCTATTATCTGCATAATCATGATAAGTGCGTAATGACGGTACATCAGCGTAAGACGTCGGTACCATACATCGTCCAGAACAGTTTTCTACGATTAATGCATGCATGCATGCAAACCGGTGGCCAAAAAAGTCGGTACACGCAACGACCGGGATATAATTGCACTTCGTAATGTGTATACAAGACTTTTCAATCGCCGACAATTCATTCACGTCAAAGTGTTCGATCCTTTCATAAATTTCAAGGATGATTTTCTTGTCGATAACTTGTTGAGAATGTACAAAAATGAACGTCTCTCAACTTCCCATAATTGGGGTACGACAGGTAATTATGTAGCCTTCCTTTGGACAGGGACACAAGTGTAAAGTTGACAAAAACTTCGAATTTGCAAATGCATTAAAAAATTTGTCAACTTTCACAAATTCTTGAACGTCCACTTCGCCGAAATCTTAAAATTCCTAAAACAATTTTCAAATTTTTCTATCATAAGACTCCAAGATCTTCAAATATCTACGAAGTGTAAGTTTGAGTCAGCTCGATAATTCTTGCTCGCGAAGAACTCGATCACGTCGCTAACAATCGTACTCTCATCGTGAATCTTGACCATCATCAGGAAAATTTTCACGTAATAACCGGTGATTCGTGGGCAACGTTAAACTGCCTCTATTTGTAGAGAGATTCTTTCCACGAGCTCGTGCCGCTCGTTAAAGCCGACTGCATGCGATGCACCTTTAAATCGTCCACGTTGAAAATCGCACGAAACGGGATGACGAGGGCATCGGTCGACACGCGAGCCAGCGAATCGACGAGCCTCCATGGAAAATGGGGTTAATACCCCGTTGGCACGAAACCATCGGGCCGAAATAATTTGGAAGTCCTGCTATTAGCGATTCGGTACATCGCGATGTGCCGAATAAACTAGCGTACACTTAGCCTTGCTAATATCACCGGTACCGTTCTCTAATCCGACTCGGACACCCGTTGGCCAGCTTTCCTCGCGGGAATCCGAACTGGCCAGCTACGCCGAAACCTTCGCTTCTTTTTAAATACTCTGGAAGCCTCGGGACCTCAACCGGCGAATCTATCCAGATTTACGAACTGCTCTGTCGCTAATCGGATTTAGCCGAAGCTCGGTCGGCCGTGAGATTTTGTACAGTGACTCCTGAGCTTTATTCTGAACGGGGTTCGCTATTAAAGCTATCGTATCTCTTTAAAGTTAAGACAAAATTTGAACATCAAAAGCTTGATGACATAGTGCTACAAAATTATATAACATATAATACATGTATATAATTTGTCGAATCTGAATCGTTTCGGTTGACTGCGAAGAGGAATGAAAAGCGATACAATCTCCCAATTCGATTGTGAATCACGCGACGCGTGAGCAGTGGGTCAAACGCGGCCGATATCCGCATTACCTGTTGCTTCGCGAACGCAGCCAGAACACCGCAGAGTCCGTGTGCAAGGTCGACGCAGAAAAAGCGTGCTAGACGCGAGTGAAAACGCAGAAATAACGGCCGGTTCGTTGTCGATGCCGGTCGATCGTAAAAAACCGAGACACACGGTCGGTCGATCGGTCTGCCCCGACAAAGCGGGACAAAAGGACGAGGGCAGGAGCCGTGATATCCTGGCGCCAGTCGCGGGCCGAGCTTTGGTCCGCACGAATAAAACGACCATATATCCTGGACAGAGGAATCGGAATGGTTGCAGCGATCGATGCAGCGGATATACGCGAGACATGCAGCGGAATATGGGCCAGAATTCGCGAAAAGGATGTATCGAGCCAATGCAACGAACCGCGGCGAATCGAGAACGACGTCGAAGGTTGTTCCTTGACGTATGCTCGTTTTCAGCTGGATAACGACGCTGATATATCGAACGACGAAACCGGGATCCTGATGAGAAATGGTTCTAGCGCACGCTGCGGTTATAATTGAAAACGGGGATCGTTTGGACAGTCTGGCTACGGTGATCGCCATCACCGGAAGCTTCTGCTAAATCTGATTAGCTATTTGAAAGGAAGGTCCTTTATTTTACCAGTTATTATATTTATAACAATATTGAAGTGTTGGTTATTCAAAATGAATTATGTAAAGAATTTGAAGTACAAGAAAATATATCAAATGCTTCAGCATTAATAGTAAGTAAGTACATTTATTTGAACCTCTTCAAGGTTCAAATAATACGTTTACACGTATGTGGATGTTTGTTTCAAATTCGTCAAGTACAGGACACGTTATATCCGTGTGTCACGTATGTCACACATATCACGTATACCATTGTTTCTATACATTACAAATTCCATCAGATTTTATACACGTTATTAAAGAAAACGAGTAAAATATGGCTACATAAAAGAGAATGAATGTATTTAATTGTCTGCCCTTAACAAAATAACCGTAAATGATGTAGATTGTCGTTCACGTGCTTCAGGAACAAAAACTGTGCGGCAAAACCTCTAATAGAATTAAGATAATAACGGCAACATTTATTTTAAACAGAATGTGGATGTTGCAGTTTTTCCAGCAGTTTGCAACAAGGTTTTACGAGGGTCCGTGTTTTTACGAGACTGATACGAGGACAATGATTAAGCGGAAGGATGTTATGGCCAATTAGACTCGTAACGAGCTGGTCGATCATTATTGGAGCACACTGTACAGTAGAACGTACACCGTATAACACGATAAGAATCTAATTGATATTTACGGCTGCCCCAGTGCATCCAAGTATTTTTAGGCTGGCGCTAAGTCAGCGTCGTGTAAAGTGCACTTGAGGTGAACGTGATCGTAGCAACGACCCCGAGGAAATGCGAGATCCACGATATTAATCGATGCAAAAACGATCTTGTCAAACGGCCTTCCATGATACATTCGAACTACTAAATTCTTAAATACAGTCGCGACCTTCTCGTTTATTACTGTACGGGATTATTTATCAACCATTAAAATTTGAGAGGATACATTGTGAGGACATTATACTCGTCTTGTAATAATAATAAAAGGCTTCTTTATGGGATGTATCATTTTTCAGACCTTCTACATGCAATATTCCCTTATAACATAACGAAGATAAAAATGATTAATCAAGCAAATCGAGTAGCGAAAGACATCCTAACATCAACGATCGAAGATTCGAACGATTAATAGAGCTTTCAACAATATTGATAATTGTCCACTTACTTCGTAGAATCAGATGCTATCGCGAGTGAACCCAAAACGATTAAGTTGATTAACGGAACAGCTTTGTACGTCAATGGCTCCCTAAAGTATATTCTCAACACGCTATCCAATAATGCCAAATTATCAACAATTAAAGAGCAATCGTGGAAGCGGCTAACCGAGACAGGCTCGTTTATGCAAATTCTCGTGGAAGATCGGTGTGATCCCCTAAACCTGTTTCCTGAGAAACGTGTCTCGTTTTCGAAAACTTGGCCGAACGGTGTCCAACGACCGAGAGAACTTTTTCAAACAACGTCGCTAATTAATTGTGGATTCTTTTTGTTACGTGACACCAGTGATATCATAACGAACGAGCGATCGATATTATGGATCCGGTGCCACGGCAATCGCTAACGAGACGTCGCGATGAAGGACGTGAGCGTATTTTTCGCTGGAAGCAGTCGGCACCCTTCCAGGAAGATTTACTGTTCTTTATATTTAGCGGACAAGGCGGTCCTTTATTGAGACGTCATCGGTTAACGCAAAATGAGAGTAATGCGATTGGTCCAGCTCGGTGGTCCTCGACCGGTAAAAAGTTGTCCTAACCGAAACAGCCTCTCATTCCGCGCCACTGTTATAAATAAGATTCCCTTATAGGCTCTGCACAGGTAGGTATGTAAACGCAACAGGGACGACGAAGGTGGTGGTACTTTTGAATTAATTATTGGATGCTACCCATATGAATAATTCAACGTTAGTCCGAGATGAATCTAGAGCTGCTTGTATACGGCCGGGGGTCGGCAAGCGGAAAATGGGATTGCCTTTTGATTTATCGCGATCCACTGGCAGGAAAAGCACTAGTTGCCCTTAGGATATTTCTCGCGTGGAATTTTCTGCCGTGGGAAGCTGGAAATTTCGTTATCCCCACGTTTCGTTCGGCGCAAAGAATACGGGTGGTAATACAACGCGTGGCGATAGAACGCATGGCTACACAGTGTATCACCTGACGATACAACGAAGTGCTACTATTCTCTCATTCTACTAAATGAGTTAGGCTCACTGACAGAGAGACACTGTTTGCTTAAAGAGCAAGATCTGTAAATGTTTCGAAATCTACCTATGCGCGTCTCGACGCAATTGATGACCTAAAAACCAACTACTCTCCTCGTCAATGCAGTTAATTGTTCGGTTAATGCCTCGACCCACGTCAAAATCCGTCTTCGGCCGATTTCTTACGACACTAATCCGGTCTCTAGATTCTCGGCCGCTAAAATAAAAGCAAAATTGGCCGGGTAATCGATCTGTTACATGAGTCAGTTCCTGCGACGAGTCGAGCGTGTCCACAGCACATTAATTATTAACCGCGATAGTAAGGGGTAGAGATCTTTCTTTCATTAGACCCGCGAGTAACGAGTCGGCCACACCTCGTGACCATTATTCACTCAATGGCAACACTGATTCGCGTTTACTTTTTTTTTACCAATCTCCCTTTGTGAGAAGATCAATTGATTCTTTAGAAACGCGTAATGTGCCGTGGAATACCGCTGATCCGCGAACATTCTTAGAGGCGTTATTCGAACGAACGCAGCTGCGTAGAAATTTAATTCACGTTATGGTAAACACACGTTTCAGGGTACTTCGGCAAGTATCTGAACAAGTACAACGGCTCGTACATACCGCCCGGATGGCGGGAATGGGGCGGGCTCATAATGAATTCACGGTACTACAACTACAGCGTGAACATGAACGGCAAGAAGATAAAGCACGGCTTCGAGTACAGCAAGGACTATTATCCGGACCTGATAGCGAACGACAGCGTGGCTTTCCTACGTCAGAGCAAACACAATTTCGCCAGGAAGCCGGTGATGCTCGTCGCGAGCTTCCCGGCGCCCCATGGCCCGGAAGACTCGGCCCCGCAGTTCTCGCATCTCTTCTTCAACGTCACCACTCACCAGTAAGTAACGAAAGTTTGCCGTTCCGTTTGCCTTCGTTACCCTGGATTCGGGTCACTTCGTTAGCCCGGATCCGAATGTTTGCTCCCTTCTTCCAATCAAACTAATTCTTTTTTTCACCCATAGCACTCTGAACGTACCATTCGAGTCGACGTAATAATTCGAAATAAGTAACCTTCAAATTCATAATGCTTTAATTACACCGTCCGGAGAGACGTACTGGACTTTGCCTTAGACGTAGAAACGTCTCTCAAATGAGCGGATTGCTAGCATACATTTCTTGTCGACTTTCGCACTTGCTGACACAAGATGCGATCGGGACGAGGTCAAGGAATTTACAATGCCGGACGTCGAATGGCTGTCTGTCGCTAACACGCTCGTTCTTAGAAACAACGCTTATTGTCAGGAAGCACGTGTATGTCGCGTTGGCGTTTGTTGCTATGATACCGTTGTTTCTTAGCCGTGTTCGCGAACGACACCGTCACGTCGTTGCTAAAGTGTGACTACCGTGATCGAATCAATCGACGTGCTGAATACAATCGACTGACAAATACGGAATTTTTACACTTGCTAATCAAAGTATCTGAACAGGCATTCTGCTTAAGGATCTGTTATTTAAAGCAGCGAAATTATTCTTTGTTCATAAATCATTGCAAGTTTCAAATGGATTTGCTGAATCGTTCGAGTTATAACTAGACTGTGGTTGTTGCATATCAAAGCGTACAAAGTAAACATAAATCACATAATCCATTCTGGATCTCATACACGATTTATTTATAGTAGTTCTCGATATATCGTAAGCGCATAAACAAGTCTAGTTATGATTTTAACTTTCTCTAATTTTGCAAGAGTTCTTATGGAAAAGTTATGGCACAAGATAGAAAAGCAACAATATTTTCGCATTCCTTGTAGTATATCTGCAAAATTTCATTAACCAAACCGTTCTATAAAATTAAATCTTTGCATGAATTCCTTGAATAAATGCCTTGAACATAAACATTAATGAATTAAGAACTATCGGCACATTTATCTCCGGCTGTACCTGATCCTTAATATTTCATCGTGCATTTGAAATATTCATTTTCTCTTTTGTCGAAGCCGCGTTATTAACTTCATAGAAACGACTCGCACTTATCAATTTCCGCATCAAAATTTCAAGTAGATTAACGGTTCGAGTCCTCGTTCCATAATCCGATAACAGTCGCTGCATGCCTGTTTAGAATTCTAGAAAGCTGTAGTTCGACTCCGACAGCTTTTGCGCGTTGGATAATTTAACGCGTTAAAGGAATTATGGTATCGTCTTCGAACGCGACGGCACGAAGAAAAGGAAGGTAAATTGCAACTGGAAGATCTCGGCGAATAGCGAAGCTATATAAAGAGACTCTGGAACAGTGCGTGTGTAAATAATAATGCAGCCAGTTGCCTACAATTGCACGCTCTTACGTGCTTCTCGTTGTTCGAGAGCTATTTCGCAGAAGGATCAAATTGTGACGAGATGCATTCGCGAGACAACTACGCAAGCGAAAATCCGCTCGCGAATTCTGACTTTTATTTCCCGGTTCTAAATTCACAAATTGTACGTGTTAAATTATCCCGAAATCGAGATCACTCTTGCGTCAAGACTTCTGACAAGACAATGCGTGTGATTGGTTACAGGCAAAAGTAAATTTCTCGTTTTACAGGTATTTTCAGCACGAGCGAACAATTGGTCACAGCAGTCACATACCAGCCAGACCGAAATACAAGGAACAGGGTGTCTCGAAAGAATGTATTCTGGCTGTTACAAAGATGTACTTTAACTGGCTGTTATATATTTAACTTTGATCAAGGTTATATACTTTGATACATTTATTGACAGATTAATAGAACAAGTTAACAAAAGATAACGAAGTATCGAGTAGATCTTCTGTAAGTTGCTCGTACATTCTTGCATGTCCACAAGTGCACCCTTTTTTTTGGACAACCTGTAGATCTTTCAGCAGCTCCGAATTCCCAGAGCCTCGTGGTGGACAGTACTTGAGCATCAAAAGGATTCGAAAAAAGAAACTGTCATTGAATGGAACAGAAACCGTAGCCGTTTACGACATTTGCCGGCATCGAACGTAAAAGAGGTCCCTTTAGAATCGATCGGACAAAAATAGCCCGTACAACGAGGCGATCCGTAGTCTTCGGTTGACAAAAGATCCCTCGCGAAACGTCGCGAGTTCCTCCTCCGGTTGTAGTCCCTGAATCGTAGTAGTCACCAGGTACGCGTCCAGCCAACGAAACGGAGACAAGAGCAAGGGACAAAGAGGCTACGAGTCGAAGCTGGAGGTGAGAACGGGAGACACCGATGTTTTTTTTCCCGTGAAAACAGAGACAGGTGAATATAATAGCTGCATCGTGGCGGTACAATGACGGGCGTTGTCCAGAGGGGCGAGACGAGACTCGCAAGAGGGGTGCACGCGTTTTTTTTAGTGCTTTTCATCAGCGCACACTGTTCGCCCCGTCTAGGGCACTCCATCACGCGACGATGACACCCCGTGTGGCTGCAGTTATCTATCCGGTTGTCTAGTCTAGAGTGCCTTCGTCTCTCGTTTTCGCCTTCACCTCGTCGTCGCTCTTTCCCGTTTACGAGACGTTAAATTGTCCGTTGGTGAAACAAGCATCTCGTCGTTTCTTTCCACGAAATGGACAGGGAGCAGAGAAAGGAAATATTGAGACCAGCGATGTACAAGTTTGAGGTATTAAAAATTTGAAGCTTGACCGTTTGAAACCCTCACACATTTTCACGGTGTCGGCTTGTCAAGTGCTATCGGAAAATAATTTCTTCAATTAAGAACAGCAGAGGTAATTCAAGCACTTTAACGCTGACATTATCGTTTTAATTCCGCGATTCTCTTAATCCACTTGATCCAATTGGACAGAAAGCCAGGTAAGAGGATTTCCGCTCGTTTAACGAGGGAAAACGAGCGTTTCCTCGAGGAGAGGTAAATCACGCTTTTCCTACAGGGGGAAAACGGCACGGACCTCTCGATTTCGATCGATAAGCACGGTGTCCCGGTCTCGCGCAAGGCGGTCACTTATCAGATGTTACATAAAGCAGATAAGAATGCCGCGGCGCTCGTAAAAGTGAATTGCAGCCAATCCCAGAACGAGCCACAATTCGTCCGCGATGTCGTTCAAGCTGACACGCGGGAATTACGCGGGATATCCGTTGCACGATCAACGTGTTACACACTAAATCGAGCATCGTTAAATCGCGTACGCTAATTTACGACGAATGGAGGAACACCGCCGATCGCGTTCGTCTTGTAATAGAAAGCTGCGGTAATAACACTCTTCGACAAATCCAATTTTTTATTACCGACTCGTGACATTAAATAGGCGGTTCTCGGACACTTTTTGCGCCTGGAACATGCAACTACTGGTCTCTTTTCTCTTAGCACCTTCAATTTCTGAAATACTTAATTAAACGTTTCGAATTTCTTCACCATTTTAATTCTACTGCACGTGCAGAATGTTAATGTGCTTATAAGTAGCTGTTTTATTTTTTTCGTTCTTACCTTGAAGAATATTTTATTCTTATCCGTTG
Organism: Megachile lagopoda; assembly: GCA_036983795.1. Classification (NCBI taxonomy): domain Eukaryota; kingdom Metazoa; phylum Arthropoda; class Insecta; order Hymenoptera; family Megachilidae; genus Megachile; species Megachile lagopoda. Next base: position 4,417,524 of record CM072795.1, on the reverse strand, counting down.
TTTTGCACTGCCATCTGATACTATTGACACATTACTCGCACATAATTGAAAATATGTATACATTTACCGGGACGTTTTGTATTTTTAAACTAGGCATAAGTTTTGTTTATCGAAACTTTCTGTCCTACCAATGTTCAAAAAGAAATAAACTGTCGAATAAATTCAGGTTAATGCATATTAAAGAAATCTCTGAAGCGGAAGAAATGCTTTTTACGATTCGCGCAATAGTAAGAAATTATCGATTACCGCGCAGCGAACGGTATAATGAAAGGGTTAAGAGTGCAAAGGCGAGCTCGCGTAAAAGCGTCGTGAAAGCTCGTAATTGCGTGCGGGTTAATTTTCCCGTTCGATCGGCTTTTGATGGACGAGAGTAAAATTAAAATTTCCGGTTTATGGAATTAAACGGTCGGCTTATCCCCGGCAACCGCGTGAAACTACACTGATGCCTGTAAGCGTTATGGATCGTGTTTAATTATAATTTACGACGTTACTATACCGCATATTCGCGAAGATACGATTTACAACTCCGCTTCATTTTTCATGCTCGATGGAATACAAGCAGAATCGGCGTGGCAGAGATTTACGGGGTTTAATTTGTTATCCAAATAAAACGAACGGTCATTCAGCGCGGATGTACTCGCGTACGTTTGTTCTTTTCAAAGTTTTAATTGCTTCGCCAAGAACAATGGGATGAACGATAAATCGAACGCGTCCCACGGAAATGTCGGCCACTTCGGCCGTGATTCCCGCCTGGAAATTTCACTAATGAATCGTGTCGCCGGCAGGATCGTAATCGAGCAGTTGCAATCGAAATATTGTTAGCTAGACAAGCATCTGAAATAATATTCCCGTGTAGTACCGCGAGAACAATGTGCCATTCGTCCGACGAAAGAAACGTCAATGACCCGAAAGAGAAAGCTGTTTTAAATATCAACCCGTTCGAACCAAATCAATCTTTCTTTGAGAGTTTTCGTGTCAGGCTATTCGAGATAAACGAAACACCCTGCGTGACGTGCGCACTTTTCGAGAGGCCTAAACGACGCCATCTAAATCCAATACTAATCATAGCAAAGCTTCTTAGACCACAAAAAGACACTCTCTAACGATACTAAAGTAGTTTATATCGCTAAATCAAATTAGAGCGACCGATAATCTGCTGATACAAACCCAATCATTTCAAGAGCATCGATGCAGTCGTATCGATCAAGCTTTAGACCTCGAACTGTTACTTTGTATCGTGTCCTGAACTTGTCAGTCGTTCGATACGCAGCTGCATATGTCCGCCATGGCATGACCATAATACAAATATATTTGGCTCGTCCAATCGCTCAAAGATTAAAAAAGATCACTCCAGTGGTCGAATGGATCAACTGGTGGTTTGTCTTCGATTGAACGTGGACCATGTTCACCGATTGAGTATAAAAGCAATGAACTGTAATCTGGGCAAGACGCGTTAATGGCCTCGCGACGTCGAGCTAAGCGTTTTGGACCACTCGATACGCTCGCGTTATCGCGCGGAATGAGCGTGTTTAGTATTTTGACAGCGCCCTTTCACCGTGACTAATCCGAGGGCAAGCGTATCCGAGGGCAGGGGCCGAGTTTATCAGGGATTCAGCTTGTACGGATAGATTCGGTACGCGTGTATCGTCAGACACGGCCTTGTGTATTGTCTAGTGGCGTTCGCCCGCGGCCGCTCCGTTTTCATTCCGACGAAACCCGCTGCTACGTTAATATCGCCACCGATCAGATAATCAGAATTTATCGCCGTAGTAATTAGCCGAAGAAATTTATGCAGCAATTACCCTGGCGGCCGACGATGCGCAGAGAAAGAAAACGACAATGAGAGAAAATTGGCGATTTTAGAACTGAGCGAGAAACGTGCCGTTGAGTTTCAACGGTGCACATGGAATTCGTCTGGGAATGTGACGATGGTAGAATTTTAAATTCAAATTTCAAATTTGATATTTAGAAAGGGAAGCTGGGAAATGTGAAATTTAGGAATTTGACATTTTGGAGAATTGGGAGAAGTTGGAAATTGTGAGATTCGGGGATTTGGAAACTTGAAAATTTCAGGGTATAGGAAGTTAGAAATTTGGAAATTTACGGACCTAAAGATTTGGGAATTTGGGAACTTGTGGACTAGAAGAGCTGAGAAGAAGCTTGTAGAAGAGCTGAGGATTTGGAAATTTCAGAATTTAGAAATGCAAAAGCTTGGTGATCTAAAAATTTAAACTCAGATTTCGAAATTTGAAAATGTATGAAGACTTGTCAACGTTACAACTTTGAATTTGATACGTGCGAACCTTTCGAATAACCTGCGAACGTCATCCTCGTTAAGAGGATAAAAGAAAAACCCATATAACAGAAGCTAGTCTTCGATGAAGGCTATTACCGATCGCTTATTTTTCCTGGTAGTACGTGGTCTTCTTTCGTGATCCCAGGGTACTCGGGGATGTTTGACAGCTACTTAGAGTTCATCGAATATCGATTACTCATGTTACTCGGAATCCCTACATCAAACATCGCGAAAGAGTATTCAATTCTACGCGATTAACGCTAGAATGGAGAAGATGAACTGCCAATCCAACTTATTTCAAAATGCAATTTCATATAGGTTCTTTAGTGCTTCATTATACAGCCTTAATCTACTCTGAGGAGATTACTAATTCTGTCAGTTAACACCCAATTTATCCGAAGAAAACGCTGACACGTTCAGAAACTCATTATAAACTCGAATATAACAATACATCAAAACGCACATGTCCATATAAATAGTTAAAAAATAAAATAGAAAAATGAGTAAACAAACGATAAAACGTAATTGAACATATAGTTTTTCTTAATAAAGATCAACATCTGAAGAAAAACTTAATGAATTTTGTAATTTAAAGTAAGAAACTCCGGAACCGGTCATTCGACCGGTTTGGTAGCTTCAACGTTAAAAATTCGAAGAATAAATTGGGTTGTAAAACATTGGTTCGGATCCTGTTCACCTAACAAGGCGTTAACTCGTCTATAAGTAACCAGGAGCGGTCGATTAGCGTTCTAGCACGTAGATAGAGCTCGGTTTCGGAATGGTATGCGCGCGAGGGATGCACGCGGAGACAAACGGGCAGATCCAGCGATGGGGCGGGCGGCGGGCGGCGCGGGGGCACGTGTCTGGGTGCAAATATAATCGTGGAGTGTCTCGCGGGAAAGTTAAGTGGCCGTGGCGAGCCGGTGTACGCAGAATAGGCCGCAATTAAGGAGTCCAGACGAAATACGCGAGCGGAGTGAGCGCCGAGTATTCTTCGTTCGGGGCTGCCGTCAGATTGCGCGCTTTATTTTAAATTTGCATAAAGCGGCGGGCTGCTTTACGCACCCCCCTCTTCCTTCCTTCAGCAGCTGAGCAAACGAAAAGGCTATCCGACGAAATTAACGCGAACCGTGTTCCTCTTTAAGATCCAGCCCGTCGCTGGTTCGCGTTTTTCCGCTCCTGCCTCCTTTCCCACCCTCTTCTGTTCTTCCACGGAATCGTTGCTCCCTTTTTTCCGCGAACAATCTCCTTCGATTCCACGCGAACTTTTACTCGGCGTATTTCGAGTTTCATGCGGACGCGCGATTTCTCACGAAAATCGACCCACGGTGTTCGAACGTGCAAGAGAAATGGCTGTTTTTCGAGATTACGCGTACGGCCAGCGGCGCACGCGAAGCGCTCGTTTTCATGCACCGTCGACATGCATTTGAAGGCTCAATCTCGTTTCTTGGAATCAATTTCAGAGCTAGGAGCATGGACAGATATCTGAAGCGTGGATGCCGAAGAAATAGAATGTTGATGTTTTCACGAAACATCTGGCTCGCTACGTGGGATGGGCGATAAAACTGATACATTTGAATAAATGATTCAGCAACCAGAATAACTGTACTCTATCATTTACTCCAGACATGTAACTCAGACATCAAGATTATGGCTAGAATGTAGAGTAACTGTACCATTAGCTTTCCCTTGTTACATCAGTGGTATTCAGTCTAAATATGATATCACTTTCTGCAATAATATAGAATAGTTTTATAAAATGTCAGTAGGATGTCGCTGAGTAACAAGTTTAATGACGGTAACGCTAATATACGCAGCATTACTCGATTAACTCCAACAAAACCTGAACAAAGTGGTGAGACAGTATCACTCACTGTATCACTGACAAACTGCTGCAATTACAAGCACAAGTATACTGTAAATTAGACATAAGTTTGACCGTTCAAGCAAGTAGTTAACAAGTAGTTATCCAGCATCGAATTACAATATCGTATCGAAGCCCACGTGTTGACGATTATCATTAAATCCCTCGATTACCACATAATCTCTCGAGAGTCCAGACGAGCAAGAACATGAGCGGTCCAAGGACATCCGCAATTAGCAAGTTAAAAAGATATAGTGAAATTGTACGCTTGTTGGAAAATCAGAAGTTAAATCGACGCACCGCTGACACATTCGCGATTCGATAGCCACCTTGGAGTGTTCCTCCGGAATCCTGGTCCTGTACGAAACGAGCAAAGCGGTAAACCTGTTCCTGCATCCCGTACGAAGGTCTACCAATAAAACAAAGATCCTCCACGTTCGAGACGAGCGTTCCTGAAGGACGCGGAGGAAGGTGAAGGGCCAATTACCCATAATTTCGTGTCTCGTGTAATTGGTGGAGAGGTCGGCTGGAAAGAGGAAGAGAAAGCAGGAGAGAATACGGTGTCTCGAGGGTCCAGCGTGTTTCACCTTCTCGTTGCATCGAACTACCGTGTCTCGTTGGATACTCGAGATTAATTCAATTTCACCTACCCGGCTCGGATTCCGAACGGGCATCGTGCGTGTACACCTAAATCCTAGCCACCCGAGCTACTTAATCGGCTAACTAGTAGTCTTCGACGACTGGGCTCAACTGTCTGACCCTAAAGGGGAGGATACTCCTCGACTGTTCCCACCATTTCTACCCTTTTATTTTATACCGTGCTATTCATTCGATTCTTCTTTACTTTCTCATAGTACTTGATCGTGCAACACTTTCACGGTCCACGTTATTGATCCACATGATCTTTTTTCAAGTAAACGTTAAATATTATATGCATTTGTTTCAGTACCCCAGCCTACGATTACGCGCCGAATCCCGATAAACAATGGATCCTCCAGGTGACCCAGAAGATGCAGCCAATCCACAAACAGTTCACGGACCTGCTGATGACCAAAAGGCTTCAGACGCTGCAGAGCGTCGACAATGCAGTGGACAGGGTATGCGTGATTCATTCGTTTAATGGCGTTTCCGCGGACACGTATTAATTTAACCTTTCGCCGCAGACGTGGCAAAAAAGAGAGAAAAATTGCGAACGTCCGAGCGACATTTCGTCGAAACGACTCGTTTTTACGTTCGTCTGTCTTGTTAACAGATCTACCAAGAATTGAAAGACCTGGGAGAGTTGGACAACACGTACATAATATACACGTCCGACCACGGTTACCATCTGGGTCAATTCGGTCTGATCAAAGGGAAAAGTTTCCCCTTCGAGTTCGACGTGAGGGTACCGTTCCTCATCAGAGGGCCTGGAATCGAACCTGGCACCATGTGAGCTACTCTTTATTATTGTTTCCATCCCCCGTCAAGCGGTTTCTTGGATTTATACATAGTCTCGCGATCGTACGTCGGACAACCGGAGACAAATAAACGTACGATCACACGAGGAGCCGGTTAAACGCGGAGAGGAGGCGTGAAGTTGTAAATCATGTCAGTCAGAAGAGACTGGTAGCTACATTTAGTTAAATTGATTCACCAAGTGGAGGAAGATTTACAGCGCGACCGCGTGTCGGGTCGTTTAGACTTTTCGAAGCTTGCTCTCTCGATTTAACTCTCTGTCTTGCTCGAACTCAATCAACATTGTTCTCATAAATTTAAGTTAGATCACGAAGGGCGTTACTGACGCGTGCGTCTTAACAAGATGACTACTAGGGGGGTTATCGATGACCAACACGAATTTCATTTCATTAAACTCGGGATATAGGCATACAGGAGTATACAGATTTAGACATTAGAAATTTTGGGACATATAAGGGTCTGACCTAGGAACCTAAGAATCTGGGTATCTATCTGGGTACATAGAGATAGGGACGTAGAAATTAAAAGCATAGGGATATAAGGATCTAAAGATCCTGAGGTGTAGACATCTGATGTTCTAGAGATCTAGGGAGCTACGATTCTGGGAACGCGAAGTTCCGTGAACCGTAATTATGCTAATAATTATCGAATACAAAAAGCAAACCATAATTTCATCCCACAAAAGAAGTTTCAAAGGCGATAAATTAGCCACGGTCAGCGTAGCCAACCGCCGAAAAAAGTGGATGAAAAAAAATTCACCGGTTCAAGTTGCCAAACTACCGTGCGAACGAGAATCCTCGGCCATTCGCGTGTAAATTGAAGCATAAGGATGCCTGTTATAAACATCGCCCCGCTAGATTAATGCTCTTCGCGCTCGCGCATTTCCTCGTGCGGTCTTCCCTCCGCCTGGACTTAATAAGCGGCGCCACGTTTCTGCCGCGGACCGGAAACAGTCGAAAAACGCGACACCGCATTGCAGGAAAAAGCGTTTCCGTATTCTCTACTCCAACGAACATTTCCGATGGGTCGCCAGACAGATTTAACGTCATTTCTCGAATATTTTGCAAAATGAACAGGACTGAAATTTGCTTGGGCAGAGTAAGTATCGTATTCCAACGAATGATACGAGGAACGAGGTAGTTGTTACGTAGTCTTCCATTCTGAAATTCTAATCTAATCAAGTTCAAAGTGTCTCACGAAACGAAGACGATAGAGTCATCTGGATAGAGTCACGATGTGAAGGTTAAAGATGACAATGATGTTTAAATTGCTGTAGATCATCATCATTGCCGTACTTAATTATTATATCTCAAGTATTATTATCCGTATTACTTAGTCGAATATAAAATTGTATTGCTAGAATATAAAATGCTAGAATATGGCGACTCCGCTGAAACGATATTCGCCCTTAGAGGGATGAGCTAAGATATCGGATTACAATAAAGCATCTATATGACGTTGCAGAGTAGACGACATAGTTTTGAACATCGACTTGGCGCCGACGTTCCTGGACATAGCCGGCGTCGAGACGCCGCCGCAGATGGACGGTCGTTCTTTCAAGAAACTTTTTCAGAAGTGAGTACACGCCAATTTCTCTCAGCGCGGACGTATATCGTATGTCGACCATCAAATTTACGGAGAATCAACGTTACCTTGAAAAAAATGACCAACTTTGCAGTAAACACGGCAGAAGATCGAAGTTCAAGTGGCCGGACACGTTCCTGATCGAATCTTCGGGTCGTCGCGAGACCCCGGAATCCATCGCGGAAATGAAAGCGAGGGAGGCGAGAAGACAGAATCAGACTCTCGCGAGACAGCATTCGAACCCGACACCGGAAGAGGAAGACGAGAACGTGGCGGACACCGAAACGGATCGCGAGCCGGAGCATCGGTTCTTCGAGAACGACACTGGTAGCGATCAAGACATCTCCGAGGACGTGGATTTCGAGGATTCGATCATCGACGAATCGAGTAAGAACTTCTTTCCTTTCACAGCCAGAATAATCGTAAATTTTCGCCTTTTATTGCCGTATTTCTGCACCAAGGATACAGTTTCCTAGCACGTAACACTTCGCGATGACCTTTTCGTTGGTAATAAAATCGCAGCTCGGAGTGCCGTAATCTCGCATTATCGTGCGATCCTCCAACAGATAAATTGCTTTGAGTACGAATTTACGGGAGTCGATGACGGGATTTCAGCGGCAGGGACCGCTTCATCCACCCTCCGAGATTTAACGAGGGCCATCCAATAAATAAGGAGACAATAGTTCAAGTTAAAATAGTATTAAAGTAAAAAATGTGCCACCTTCGAAATCGTTAGCTGGTATCTCTGTCAGTAATTTAAAGCACGTTCCAATCAACGTAATCTCTATCGTTCGTTTAACCGATGAAATAACTACAATTGTGCCAGAGGATTATGCTGAATAATTGAAATATTATTCACCGAGTAAACCATATTGAAATCGCTCGACTATTTATTTATTGATTAAATAACAAAACGGGGACGGTCCTTGGAGGGTAACTCGAAACCGGGAGTTACTTTGACGATTAAAATCGACACGCTACAGCGAACGTATTCCACCAAGAATCCTCCAAATGCAAACTTTTAATTAGTTCCGAGTACCGTTGTATCGCAAGATACCAGTGAAACTTCGGCTACATGGTAGGAATCAGTCGCAATTGAAACTCGCGGTTAGCGAATTCTTATTCGGCTGAGTTGGATTATCCTCTCAAAAAGGGTTCGAATCCTCGGTTCGATCATAAATCTCGTCAAGCTTTCACTCGAAGATTTACGCACCTCTAATCCCATTTTATTGCCGCATGTTGCCACGATGCTTTTGCTCTCGCGAGTTTGATCTATGGGTACACACGATCATCTTACGGATCCGAGGAGCGAATGTTCGCAATCAAGATCAAATCAATAAAATAAACGATCAAGAAAAGTAACGAGGATAGGTAGAACAATTCGTAAAAAATCTGATATGTGGTCCCGGAAATGGAACCTTCGTGTTTATAATCTGTTAATACTGTGGTGCTGTAATGACACTTTACTATAACTCTCCAAGAAAACGGTCGAGTTTCAACCTAGTTCTCTTGAAACTTTTTATCTTTGAGAACCACACGATAAAATAATTTGACCTTGAATGTCAAGGTCAATTTGACGATAATTTTATCTACCCCGATACAAGAGTGTAGAAACATTATAAAATCCATGACAAATCTTTCTCTTCCTTTAATGGTCAATATATCTCCTTTCGTCTGTCCGTTGCTCTCATTGGACCTAACATCCCTCAAGCACATCGCTACTGCCACGATTTCTCTTGTTATACACAATTCCAGATCCCGCATAATGGATTTCAGGTTCCGATCCGCATCTGGACAACAGAGTGTATCCGGTGCACTCGACCTTTTCCGCGAAGCACGAACGCTTGGCGATCGAGTGTTCGCGTCCGGAAGCCCAGGCCAATTGTGTGCCGGGTCAGAAATGGCGTTGCGAGAGGGACGGTCATCGATGGAGAAGGCACAAGTGCAAGTACGCCGCGCCTCCGTTAAGGATCTCGAAGAAATGCGCCTGCTTCACGCCGAACGGAGTGGTGTACACGAGGTTAGAGTCGAACGACTACGAGGGACATCGATACGGCTTCGGCAGGGACAGAAGGCCGGCTGATGTCTACACAGATATGGCTAGATACTTTGCTAGACGGGGTATGCTGCTCCGTAATCACTGATCTCCGCTTAATGGGAACGCGACGATGAGATTTGTAATTCATGGCCACGATCACGATTTTTGTCAGGCAAACGAGACGCGCCGGACGAGGCTGCCGCGGTCGACGAAGATGCTAGTCGTGATACCGAGCAGCTGGATGATGACTATAATGATGGTGACCGTGACCGGCGAGCCATCGACGAGGAAGACGACGAGGAGTTCTTCCAGGAACTGATCAAACTCGCAGACGGCGTCAAGAGAGAGTACAACAGTCTATTTTCTAGGTACCCATCCACGGTTTTTACTGTTTCAGGATTTTGTAAGCTAGTATTCTTGTTTTATCGGTGTTGCAACTTTATCGGTAATACCAGTGTTAAATAACGATATCTTCCGGCAAAGTATTACGGTATTACAAGCACGTATATCGAGCCATACTTGGATACCAAATTGCTCGAAACTCATTAAAGGGTGCTATCGCACCTATCATCAGATAAGAAATCTAACCATGACGAAGACAGATATAATGTTAGCGAAATGTTGGAAATACCTTGCAGCTGCACACAAATTATACCTAAAAGACTCAGACATTAAATGTAGTAAACCGTAGAAAGCTATCGATGCTTCATCTGATAAGTTTGTTGGGGTTCTACGTTCGTGATGATTGATGCGTTTGCAGGAATAATTTTAATAACCAGACATTGGACGACAACACGCTAGAGTTCGATAACTTAAACGAGTCCGAATATTCGATCGACGACTTCGATCCCAGTTTGGATAAGGTGGTGAAAGGTCGGCTGAACGTGGAGGACGTGGTGAAGAGACACAGGAGGATACGAAGGAGTACCACGAAGAAGGATACCGTTGAACATGTTACTAAAATCATGGAGAGCATAGAGGAAGAGTTGGATGACTTAAAGGTATTCGATATTTGGCTACAAATTTTTATTTACATAGCATTTCACGATAAACTTAAAAATTTCTATCGTTGTGTTTAAGGCTACGCAAATCCGCCACTCGGAGACTCGAAAAACACTGCCCCCAAAGTGTTCAGTTTTACCACAGGGTGGAGTGAACTGTTCGGAAACTGTGTACCAGGACCCGAACGAATGGCGTATCTCTAGGCGAGAAATCGAGCAACAGATAAGAGAAATGAGGATGCAACTGGAAACGTTGAAAGTGAGTAAACTGTACTTCTTCATCTAGTATTACGAGCATAATCGTATCTTTTTTCAGGACATACGTCGTCATCTGATGACCAAGCGACCCCACGTCAACCGGGAGACCGAGGAAGGGCCTAGGAATACCCAAGAGCCTCATAAATCGCACCATCACGCTTCGAAGAACCACGCGAACCGTCATCACAAGAAACACGATCACGCCAGCACTGTTAATCCTACCGTTACGACTATTCGTTCCACGTCGAAGCTGGACCAAGTCACGGAAGACAGAACTACGTCCGTGGGGACTACGGAGAAGCTGAGGATCAGTATTACGGAAAACATTGATGACCCTGATACGACCACCGTAATTGAAACAACAGCGACGACCTTATCGGCCACTGCCAAACCAAAGAAAGCGTCGCGTCGTCAGAAGATAAAAGAAGTTACGAACAATCGAACGGAAGTGGAGGACGATAGACCACTGAGGCGCAGGAAGGTTCATCATCATCGTAGAAACAATACGCTGTTCACGAACAGCGTGCACGATGAGGTGCCGGTAGTCGTGAACGTTAGCGAGATAGTTGAGACAACTGTGACTACTCAAAGTTCCACAGGCACTCAACAGTTTCAATCGACTAGGTATACTACTCTTCCCACCACTATAGTGAAGGAAACGACTGCTCAGAGGGAGACCTTGAGCAGCGTTGGGATCACGAACGAGTCCACGAAGGAGACCACGCTGGAAATGGACCCGCAGACGATAACGTCGATGACGACGGAAACGTCTACCCCAAGTGAATCAACCCCTATAACTCCGAGAACGACTGAAATTCGTTCCAGAAATACGTTTACATCTACAACCGCTGTCACAACCCCGACGACCACACCGATTACGGTCACTCCAACAAAGAAGTTTTCAAAAGTTCAGAGGAATAGGACGAGTGGAAATCTTGGGCCGTCCAGAATAGACGTGACCATCTTGGAATCTCCGGACAGGAAAGGCACACAAGGTTGGTGATATTTTGAACATTTTGAAACTCATGTCAAACATGGGGTCTGACCAAACGTGTTTCTTTTGCGGTAGATATAATAGATATAGCAAATAATCGTCGACTACCACCGATGCTGAACAGCCCCCTAGAAGCTCGCCACAAATGCTACTGCGAGCCTGACTCCTACTCGAAGAAGGACGAGAAGGAGATCGCCCGAGAAGAGAGAAGAAGACTGAAAGAAGAACGACTGAAGAAGAAAGAGAGAAAGCTAAGAAAGAAGGCTAAGCTCGAGAAAGAGTGTCTGACGGAGAAGATGAACTGCTTCGAGCACGACAACGACCACTGGCGCACTGCCCCGCTATGGAGCGCTGGTCCATTTTGTTTCTGCATGAATGCCAACAATAACACGTATTCGTGCATTAGAACCATTAACGCTACGCACAATTTCCTCTACTGCGAATTCACCACTGGGTTGGTCACGTATTATAATCTGAGGATCGGTAAGTATTTTTTAATTCTTACTTTTCGAGAAGAGAGTCGGGTTTATATTATGATTCCTCTTTGTTGCTTCGTATAGATCCATTCGAACAATGGAACAGACTGTCGTCGTTGACGCCCTCAGAACGTTCTTACCTTCACGATCAACTGGAACATTTGAAAGGGTGCAAAGGTACCAGGGATTGTACAGTTGGGAGTGCGAGGGAAGCTATGCCGCAGCTTCAGCAACATCAGAGATATATTTCGAAGAGAAAATATGCTAACACCTTCGGTAGGTTTCACTGATAAGGTGGAAAAATATAGTTTGATCGTTTCTCTTTCATATACTTGTTCGTTTCCGTAGAGGACATGTTTGTACCGTCAACGTTACAAATTATTCGTGAAAGCGAACTTGGTAGTCCGCCTAATAAGAGACGAAAAAAGTTGCAAACGTAAGTACAACTTTTGAATGTTTGACTAGTTAGTGCGGGCATGCACAACGAGCCTAGGAAACTCAAAATCCCAAAGTTCAAAATTTCCAAGGTCTCAAAGTCACATATTTCCAAAAGTTCTCAAAGTTTCAAAATCGCAAGGTTTCAAAGTTCCAGAGTGCCATAATTCTAAGATACCAAAATCGCAAAATTCTGTAGTCTCGTAATTCCAAGATCCTAAAGTCACAAAGACCCACAATCCCTTTCAAGGAACTTGAGTTCCAGAGGACTAAAATCAACAATAAAGAATGAATGTTTTAGATATATAGAATATATGTATTTCGTGTTTTCTGTATTGAACAGCGTTTGGAACAGACGTAGCAGAAGCTGGCAGAGTAGTTGGAGACATCATCAAGACTCTGTGAATTATCGACGGCACAGACATCAGTACTGATCACCGTTCGTTTTTCATTGAACAAATCGTCGAAGGATGCCTGACAGCATTGCCTTGGATGTGTATTCATTTTGCAATGCATTTAATAACGTAATTTATTTAGTGATATTTAAATTGGGAACGGAAACGTGATATTTAATTGATGACGTTCTGATTCCGTTAGACTGCCGCAGCTCGAGGAGTTTACTGTGTATATTTTTCAACGCTATTTTTCTTCACGGCAAAATTAACGTGTTGTGAACGAGAAAAACAATCGGAAACACGATCTAATGAGGATCCATTTTTTTACTTAATAGCAGATATTTTTTATAATAATTTATTCATCTCACGTCTCTTTAGGTCTTTATACAAGAAACGAATAATTACGATGACTGTAATTCTAGCCATCGTCTAATAACGCACGATGCCAAGACTGTTTCGATGAAACTGATAAAATCAGTGGCACCATTTAACCTGCGCAATCTATTGTCTTACTAGAAGCAGTATGGAAACTTTTATAATTGCTATACCTAACAGTCCCTGCCATGAAAAATGGAATGCTGATGGATGCATACACTGTTATAAATACGAAATGAAGATAAATTTATGGAAAATTACAGATATGCTTTGTTAAGAATAAAGACAAGTTTATATAGTATTCAGTCTTTCCTATCAAGAGTTACATATAGTTTAATTATCGAATTTAATATGCCTTTACACAAGCATATAGCTAGGTAACTTGTCTCCATTAGCATTTTATTTTTTTTACAATTATATGTCTGTGTTATGTACTAGATTCTCAGATAGTGTCCTGAGAATACCTTCAAGATTTTGAAACTGAAGCCATGTATTTAAATCATGTGAAATAAATAAATAAACACTGTCCAAATGATGATAAATGTTTCATTTATTTAATCAAAACTTTAGGGAAATGATCTTTTGTACAAAAATAAACATATTTGGAATCAAGATGATTAAATATTCCAGCTTTAAATTTGACAAATACAATAAATTTAGAAATTAATAGAATCATCAAAATCTTCATTGTCATCAAAAATGTTTTTTGTAGGTTTAGCTTTGGTAATATTATTATCATAATGCTGGGTATGATTATCAATGTTACTTGTACTATCAAATGTTTCACTTTCTTCAATCATGTTATCATTTTGTTCATCATATTCTTCTTCGTTATCAAATTGCTCTTGCTCAAAATCATTTTGGTAATTGCAACTAATGTTAGTGTTTACATATTCAGTCTCTGAGTATTCCTTTATTGTGGTATCATTATCTAAACATGTAGATTCATGATTCTCTTGGGAGTTATTGCTTTCGCTACATGAAAAGTTAGAATTTTTAAACGCAATATCTTCTGGAGTATCTAAATACTTTGCCCACTTGTTTTCAACTTTCTCAGAATCTGACTGATTGGAAAAGTTAGGACAGTAATTATCATTTACATTGCTGTCATGATAAGAATATTCATTTGTTTGATTCTCTTCTGTTTTTGATAAATTCAATTTTTGAACACAAATACGACAATCTTTTCCTGACCCTCTAAAGAATACCTAAAAAGGTAAGTGTGAAGGCTATCTTGTTTATAAACTGCACTTACACAAACAATAATGCACGTTTCCAGTAAAGTTTATCAATTATGACAAAACAATAAACTTACTTGTTTTAAAATTTGTTTGTGATTACATACTTTACACTTCCATTTCTTTGCTTGTTTAATCATGTGCACCTATAAAATAAACATAACATGAAGAATTGAAAGTTACATTCTATGCTCTTCATTGTAACCACAATATATTTAAAAATTACCTGATACATTTTGCATGAACAACAGTGCAAAACATTCATATCTTGTGGCATGATATTAAACCTTTCGGTAATAAAAGAAGAATAAAATTACACAATGTTAAAACTGTTATGCTGAAAGCACTTCCAGACTATTTCAAACTTTGACACTTGAAGTATGGCGGTTAAGGATAAAATTTCGGCGGGAAGAATGTACTAAGTTTAAATTTCAATAACAAAATTATACATAATTTATTTCATCTGTTAACTTAAAAAACTCGATAAATACAGGGTTAATTTGTTGACTTATACTTTATTATTTTATATGTTTAAAAATTATTGAAAGTCAATTTTACAGTTAGGCAAAGCTTCACTGAGTTCTTTATAGATGGAATCTTTCTTCTTGACATATATAAGTCCTTGAATTTTCAATCTTTCCAAATTTCTGTAAATTAAAATAAAATAAAACAAATTATTGTATCTGAAATTATATCTATAGTACATGTATTTTGGTAATGTTAATATTTATGTACCACATACTTCAATACTTTTAAGCTAAGCAGACCCTCATCACTAATATTGTTACACTTTATAATTTCCAAATTATTCAATGTATCCCGAATAATTGATAAATATGGCAAAGCATTATTATCAACATATTTACAGCTTTCAAGTTTTATTTCTTTAACATGTTTACATCCTTCTGTATAAAAAAATTTCATGAATAATTATGTTTCTATTTAATTTTATTTCATAAAGATAGTTTTATAATACTGACTGAAATGTTCAAATCCTACATCACATATCCCAGCATTATTAGCATCAACACCCTCAATATAATATTGCTGTCCATTTTTTGGTAACGCATTATAATCTGTTAATAATTCAGGAACATCTTTCCATTTAACAAATGCTCCATTTTTTAAAAGCCATTCTGCACATGCACGATCAGGACCCACCTCTTTAACACGGTCTTCATCAACTCTTACAAAAGGAACATCTAGTATCAATAATTATTCTGTACAATTGAAAACTAAATATAATCCCTTTACTGTGATACCTGTTGAACATGAGTGTAACCCAATAAAATAAAGGTCTTGCATGATTTCTTGTGTTTGAAAACACAATAGATTTTATTTTGTTAAAAATCTGAAAATAAGAATATATGTAGCAAGTTTATAAATGTACTTACACAGCAAAGTATATATCATTTAAATCATACAGGGATTGTCATTTCCCTATTGTTGAATATATAATATGAAAGATGTAACTGAAGCTTCAAAGTTATTAAAATATGTGTAAATTACACAAGGAACTCGTAATTACAGGTACAGTTTATAAAAACACTGTGCAATTGCGTAGAAGTTTAATTTTACGCGTGAATGTTTACACCACAGACTAGAGATACGTTTGTTTTGAGACCGGTATTACGTCGCAAAATGAAAAGTAATCGACTATTGCTATACTCAATAGCGCTGTTGTCTTCTTCTAAACTGAACTGATAATATCGCATGCGACACGAAAATGGTAAATAGTTACGATGAAATAGACATTATTCGATATAGATGTCACCTGCGAACAGTATTTCTGTCGACCACAGTATCCTACGTTATCCGTAGTCTCTGGATCTCATAATTGTATGTGCCGCCGGTTTGAAGAGTCAAAACAAACCTGTGTGATTTGCAGTAGTTGTGATTACATTTCACAGAAAAACTATCAAATAGCATCGACATGAGTCGAAGAAAAAGAGCGAAGGTTTGTATCATTGTCCTCCTTGACTACACTTAATGTTGTCTGTTAACAAGGTTATAATTAAACGAAGCATTGTTATTGTAACAGATTAGTACTCAGAGGTTTTTGATATTTATTTTACAGATATTTGTTTTTTAAATGTTTTCTAGTATTATAATAAACGTCAACGCGAGTTTCTTGACGTGTAATTTGTATATGTTTATGGATGTAAATATATAAATTAGGTTATGTTTTGATTAAAAATACTATTTCTTATCTATTTTAATTTGTAATTGATTGTGAATTTCATTTCCACTTGTTGGAATTATGCATAGTATGTGTGTTCTTTCATACGAAGATGTTTTATACAACTTTTAATTCATAAACGTATGGTAAAATTTTTAACCTATACATCAAAGTAAATTTCTGTACTACCAACAATACTATTTAAAAAATATTTGTTACTGAGAGCATTTGTTATGTATTTTGATTGCTTGATTTTAATACAGGTGGAGTATAGAGAAATGGAGGAAAAGTACAATCAGTTGGAAGATGAAAATGCTTCAGATACGTCAGAAAAATCTAAACCTGGACTTGTGACGCCAGAAAAAAAGGTTGTACCTGAAGTTAAAAAAGAATCTGAGACTGCTATACCACAATCTGTCCCTACATCTTCAGTGCCTAAACTTGAAGTGAAAGATGAAGATGATCAAGATAGCGATCATGAAGATCCTCATGGTACATATATGTGCTATCAAAATGTAGTTTTACTTTATGAACAAAACAAGCCATAATCTATACATATTGTTATTATAGTGAAAGAATTACTTAATGGATTGGAGGGGGCAGCATTTCAAAGTCGTCTTCCATTCGATAAGTTAACTTCTACTGAAGCAGCCTGTTTTCCAGATGTTTCTGGTGGTCCACCGCAAACTCAAAAAGTTTTCCTTCACATTAGAAACAGACTTGTATGATGTTTATTTTCCAATATATATATTTAATAATTTTTATTGATAAGTATCTTTATTTCAGTTGCAACTGTGGCTTGAAAATCCCAAGCAACAGTTAATAATTGAAAATGCTTTACCAGCAATAGAACCACCTTATAACAGTGACAGTGTATTGACACGTAGAATTCATGCATTTTTAGAAAGACATGGTTTTATCAATTTTGGCGTATTTAAACGTCTTAAGGTAATAAATATTTCAGAATTGTTTGTTTTTAAATTATGTTGTTTTACACTGTGTAATTACTGATCGTTTATTGCAGCCATTACCTACTAAAAAGTTAGGTAAAGTGATAGTAATTGGAGCAGGCATTGCTGGCTTAGCTGCAGCTCAGCAAATGCAGCAGTTTGGTTTAGAAGTAATTGTACTCGAAGCAAGGGTAGTTATTTCTTCATATTTTTTCTAATATATGCAAAACATGTACATAAAGTTTTAAAAATGTCTTTGTTTCATAGGATCGCGTCGGTGGTCGCATCGCAACGTTTCGTAAGTCATCATATATAGCCGATCTGGGTGCTATGGTGGTTACGGGTTTAGGTGGGAATCCTGTGACGACGCTTAGTAAACAAATTAACATGGAACTTCACAAAATTCGGCAAAAGTGTCCTTTGTACGAAAGCGACGGTCAAACGGTTAATATAATTATTTTTTTCAAATTGAATGTAACGATTAAATATTTTAAAAAATTATTCATGAAGTTTTAATATTTTTATCACGCGTAGGTTCCAAAAGATAAAGATGAAATGGTAGAAAGAGAGTTTAACCGGTTATTAGAAGCGACATCGTATCTTTCTCACCAATTAGATTTTAATTACGTGGGTAGTGCCGGTTCCGGACAAGGTGGTAACACGCGACCGGTTTCCCTGGGTCAGGCTTTGGAATGGGTGATACGTCTTCAAGAACAAGGTGTCAAGCAACGTCAAGTTGCTCATTTACGTTCGGTTTTATCGCTTCAAGGTCGGCTTATCACCAATCAACATAGGGTAAACGTCTTCATAAGGATGTCATAACATTTTTATAAAAAAGAAGAAATTCATGAAGTTCTAACACTATTTTTCAAAATATAGATGATAGCGATTATGGATCGTTTGGTGGAGTTGAATAAACAGTATAAGGAAATGACTGAAAGTAAATTACAAACACGGGATATAACTCAAGAGTTTGTTTTACGTTCTAAATTACGCGATCTTCATAATGCGTGTAAGGTACGGCTTCAATAAAGTATCCTCATTTATACGGCTATGATCACGTATCACATGCTACTTAACGTTTTTGTATTAGGAATGGGATCAACTTGCGGAACAGCAAAAAGAAATTGAAGCAAAATTACAAGAGTTAGAGGCTTCTCCTCCTAGGTAACTTCTGCGCTATATATTTCCTTTACCAATACCTGTAACTACGCTCATATTTATCATGTAAATATAGTATACGTTAACGAACCAAATTATTGTATATTATTTACAGCGACGTGTATCTCTCCTCGAAAGATCGTCAGATATTGGACTGGCACTTTGCGAACTTGGAATTTGCCAACGCGACGTCGCTATCGAATTTGAGCCTGAAACATTGGGACCAAGACGACGACTTCGAGTTCACCGGCAGTCATCTTACAGGTAAGTCGTTTTTATCTCATATAACCCTCGAACGGCCGATGTTATATCAATCTATTCATACTTACATATTACATGTCATGAATGGAGCTGAAATGCAAATTTTCAGAAATGCAAAGTTTCATCATTAAACCAGGATATAAAATTAAATACTAAATTGTCGCGGTAGTCGGCTGTCCGAGGTTTAAACGAGCGGACGCTTTCGCCGCCATAGTAATTTCAGTTAAACCGATACGTAAATTGTCCGTAATTATTATTGACTGTACGCGTTACTCATTGAGACGCGGCTTAGCACGCGAAAACATTCTAATTTCATAGAGAGTACTCGATTCGTTGAATATCCCTGTTTGCCGGATCGCCGTGTACGGCATTATATCGACGTTCTCGAGAAATTGCTTAACCAACCAGTAGATGGTATAGATAATAGGTGAATTATTCGCGGGTTGCATCTCCTTTACAGGCGTCGGATAGTCTCGCACTCGAGTGTCCGTGCAGTTGACTTTATCAACTTTATTGAAAGTCGATAGCACAAGATTCCGTGTAGATAGTCGCTATATCCTTTTAACCGATCTCGGTTACCGGAGTTCTCATTATGTGAAATTATACTACGATCAGAGCGTGTAGCCGTGTAGCTCGAGCCAACTAATGCGTTAAACAAAACCGAAGGCGGCGAGAAATATTACTATAGATGATCAAGCGATTTCATATTTTACAATGTCCGACGATTCTGTGTTCCCAACTCTCAACGAGTCCGAGTTAACGGTGCCCGCTGCTGGCCTCTCCTAATCATTCCCTTCGAGTATTTACGTTAAACGAGAGAACTTCACGCGAGATCATTGTTCGCATTGATCTTATGAAGCATATCGCGATTAAAACCATGGAGGGTAATCTCATTGTTTTCATGGATAGTTAAGCTAAGTATACGTTTGGACATAATGTGGCGGAACATTGGATCTAGGAATATTAGAATCTGGAGAGTATAAGAATCTAAAGATGCAGGGATCCAGGGACAATACAGGGGCTTTTATTTCTAATATCGTGAATTAACTCGAATAAAAAGTTTCATCAAATTGTTGTCTAAAACGTCTCCAAACCCTAGATATAATACCAGCGCGACATAAACGTGGAATCATGATAGGCAATCGGTCATTAAAGCAGGCAATTTTGAACAGAGGTATCCACACCTGGAAGCTCGGTATAGGTGAGAATTGGAAGCTGACGAATCGCGTAGAAAATATCGTAGTAAACGCGAAACGGTAAATGTAGCGTTAATACATACTCGGTGGTGGACGTTGGTGGATGGTGCGTATCGATGGACCGTAACCCGATGGAATAGCATGGTCGCGTGTGTCGCTACTGGCAAGTACACTCGATTGACAGTGAACGAACGAACCGGTCGAGTCGAGCTCGAGTTCCAATATTGCTCCGGCGTCGAACGAGAGCCGAAGCCCAGAGGACGCGGCCAATCGAGTGCACCGTGCGAGAGAGCGATTCGACCGAGAGTGCTCCTTCAAACGGACGTTGAAACAAGAGACGCACCGAGAGAGGTTCGTTCTTTACGTTGGCCGTGGTACGC
Source organism: Megachile lagopoda (assembly GCA_036983795.1). Classification (NCBI taxonomy): domain Eukaryota; kingdom Metazoa; phylum Arthropoda; class Insecta; order Hymenoptera; family Megachilidae; genus Megachile; species Megachile lagopoda. The sequence goes on along the minus strand of CM072795.1, from coordinate 4,396,988 downwards.
GGCCATGGTGGTCAATTCGAAATTAAAGCGGTGCCCACGGTCCATGACTGACGTGCATCGATGATCATGACGATGGTCCGGCCGCAGGCTCTTCCCGGCGATTAATGAAATGTAAACAATTTAACGCTAAATTAAGCACAACAATAGGCTGTCCGGTGAATCCCATCGTCTGAAATGTTCAGGCCCAACGGTGGATCCACCGATGTAATCGGCTCTCCATCGAGCCTCGAACCTCTTCGCGGTCCTCCTCTTCGCTTTTACGGACCATCGATTCCTTCTCGGTTTCAAACGAATCCCGCGGCAGGGTTAATAACCACTGACCGAAAAGCGTTTTAGGCACGAATATTCTTTCAGATACTTTGTACGCTTCGATTGTCCTTGATCACCGCTTTTTTGCGTCTTGCTCGGTTTCGTTTAATTCCCGAGATTTTTCAATACTTGATCACATGTTCATGCGTCATGTTAGCTTCTCGGGTTATCATGTTACGCGATCGTTGTTTCGGTACTCTTTTCCAACTTAACGCATTTATGTACAAGCTCTTTCAAATACAATTTCAAAGATAATTTAAAGATTTTCTTTTTCTCATCGACTCCGAATTGTAAATATCGACGAACAATTGTAATATAGCTCGTGGAAGCAACGCTCGGTCGCGAGATATCTCGGCCAAAGGATCTCGTCAAGGAAACTATGTAATTTACGTTTCACGAGTGATCGTGGATAACCGTAAGTTATGGGAAGTGTGCTAGATAATGCGTTCATTCGCATTCGAATAACTCCATAGAAGTCGAGTCGCGGTTAAACAATCGATGCATCTCCGGCGTACGTTGTACCATTCTGTTTTTACGCTGACGGAGCAGCATTCTTTTCGACTCGGACGTGTTTGTTCCGACCGGTACAACACGATCTCGTCGGGGACCATTTGGTAGTAAAATTCAGGAATGTATACCGACCCGTAGTCGTCATCGTGTCGCTACAGCGATCTCGTCTTCCTTTTCGATCGGTCGTATATCAAAGAGTTATCGAGCTTTGTTCGCGACACCGAGAACTGGGCGCGTCGTCGTCGGAGTTTTCGGTCATTCGTTGGTCACCACGAAAAAACGTAGGCAGCACGATATTATGCGCGTATATACACGCGTACGGTACACGAAGCATCGACGGGACCGAGACACGGATGATACCTATAACATAGCCGGAAAGAAGGGGCCAGGGATGGGTCATTTACGACGTATCGAAGTCTTCTACACCGTTCGTTGACTCGGAACCTCGCATTCCGTGCCATTCGTGTATCGCTACCAAAATTATACTCTCGTAAAGTTGACATCGTGTGCGCCGCCGCGATCTTTGCCTTCTACAACAACGTTCTTTACACAGGCTCGAATTCACTGAACCCTTGACATTCGTTTAAAACACCTCTGATGTCCATATTCTGGCAATATTTGAATGATTTTTTGGAATCGTAGGTCTTTGGCTGTTTTTTTTTAATTAACTGTCTGCCTTTGTTAACTTTGACATGTTGAGAAAATAAATGGTCAATATTGAAGGTGTACACGTGTAGTTTATCGGCAGGTACGAACAGTATTGACAATATATCGAGCGGTATACACGTACAAATTTATTGCTCGAGTACATACGAGCTTGTGTATGGCAATATTGTAGCGTGTACACGAGCGCGTGTACGATAATATTGCACAAGTATACTGGAGGCTGTATGGCCGTCAAGTGTACTTGTTCAATAAATTTGTGCAAGTATATCGCTCAACTATGCAGTTACGCGTGTAGCTTCACGAGTTTAGAACAAAGCTCGAAACTTTCAAATATTTCACCGACAATATCCTCGCGAGGATTCGTGCTCGGAAAGAATCCGAGACATCTAGGCCAGAAAGATTCTCCGTAGCCGAGATCGAAATCAAGGATCGAGTTAAGGATCGCGCCCGACCCTGGTCTCACAGGTGCGTTTCCCAATATAACGTTCGAAGGAAAATTTACGAACGAGGAATATCGTGAAGCACATAGAATCCCACGGTGCGGCTTAATGAGCTTTCGCCTTCGATCTTCGATCGATTCGGCCGGTGTTACCGAAGTCTGGAAATAAACGACGGGTGGATGGGTCGAACGATCCTGGCTCATTTGGCGAAACAAGCTTTACCCTCTTTCTCCAGGGAAAAAGGACAAGTGTAAAATAGAACGCGTCGTCGAAACGCGGCGTTTTTCGACGGAGCTGCTCGGGACCCGGTACGAGTGTGTTTCCTCGACGAGGACGAAAACGTAGGCAGCTTAACATTAGTTGAGCCGAGAAGTTGGACGGCAAAGGGGGCCCCCGAGTGGTAATTTACGAGGTATCGAAGACCTTGTACACTCCTACCCGCCAACGAGCCGGCCTCGCCCCGCGGAATCCAGTCTTGGCCTTAACGCACCGATACCTTTCCCATGACCACTTTCGGCCTATCTGTGCACACAGCGTGTGCACGGGTATAGTCATCGGCAACGATCTCTTCGTACGCGGAAAGAATAGGAGACGTTTCAATGCCTCTTCTGCTTTGCAACAAGATTGCTAGAGTACTTCCACAGATATACTTATCTTTTGGTACTCGGTGTTTCAGTACTTTCAAGTTTTCAGCTTTAGAATTCTACGTTTTGGTATTCTAAGTTTACTCTTAAGAGATAGTGTTCCAAGTGATGGTCTAAGAGATAGTATTTCCAATCATCACATCCAAGCTGTATTCCAGTGTCCAGTATTTTTGGTATTCCAAGCTTTGGTACTCTTGAATTTCAATATCCTAAAGTACTCCTAATTCCTGTATTCTGAAGTTTAGTGCTTTAAAACTGTACCGATAGTATCCTTTAGCGTGTTAACCAAGGGAAGGCATCTATGCCCGTTGGTGTACACGGTGCTATAAGGCTGTCTGGATGTTTGTGTCTTTACCATTTACAGCGTTCCATCCGTGTCGACGACGCGGTAGGGTACCTTGTCGATACAGTCTATCCTGAACCTCTGCTCTCCTCTCTTCCCATCTCCTCTTCCTCTTTGCTCGTGATCCGCGTGATTTCTCTTCTTAACGTCACCTATCGCCCGTGAAGTGTCAACGAGGCGATTTCTTAGCGCCGGTCGTTCCTCTGCCCTCGAACAAATGGTTTGCCGACACGCGTCCCGGATTAAGTCCTCCTGCCTTCGTACCGTCGATACCCTTTACCGCAGTTTCCTGCTACCTTCTTTTTATCCCTCTTTCACGTGGAACTTTGGTTTTCGCGGACGTTCCGCGTGCACGCCAACTTTAGAACTCTTTCTTCGTACGCCCGTCGACGTTGAGACATCGTTCAATTGTCCTTTCAGTTTCGTACCTTCTCTTTCTTGTTTCGCGGGGTTAACCGCACGATCGATTCATTTGCATCCGCGAGTGCAAGTGAAATATGCCAGCCACGACATTCTTGCTTAGTTTGTTAATCGACGCGTGTCGTTGACAATTTTATGGGGCTGCGCGGTGGTCCATGAATATCTGGCACACCTAAATATTTCCTTACCAAGTATTTCCAGTACAAATTTACATACATAATCTTCTAAATTTTAGTACTTGCAAACTGTAGTATTTGTAAAGATTTGATACTTTTAATCGTTAAAGTCTAAACTTTGAAGGATTCTTTTCGAGTACCAAAAGAATATTCGACTGTTTCGTATCGGTGACGGTTCGTACGGGTTTTCGTTCGGTGCAATTGGATTAAATTGATGATACCGATCAAAGATCGGAGGATAGCCCCGAATGATAAGTCGATTCGCCTGGAATATTACGTGTCAGCATGAAATGTGCTGGCTTGCGGTAGGATTGTAATTAGGTCGTCTATGAGGCATTAGATCACGATATACCTGAATAGGTATATCGTGAATGGGAGATAGACCTCGTGCTGGTCTCCCGAGGTTCTCAAGATTGACCGATATCAACCTGCACCCTCGAAACCATTGATTAATAACGCGTTGGCTGGAAAACGGTTCGAGTAATTGAATCGTTCTCTCAAACGCTTAACTAACGAGAAGCCCGTGTTCGCCGCTTCGACCACTTCTAATCCGTTTTATTTATCGGGGCGATTTTATACGACGCGAACCTGTTGCGATTTACAGTCTGCATTAAGCTACAACGAAACACTAGAATTCATTTTTCGAATATGGAACTTCGATTGCAGAAAGCGAAAGCATTTATTACAGATAACCATCTACTTAACGCAATATGCGATGGGCAACGTATGAAAATTTCGTTCAGAATTATTTGCTTGCTATATGCAGTAGAAAAAGTTCTATTTCCATTAGAATGTAACTACATGATTACATTTAAAATGTAAATGTTCTCAAAGGTATACATTAAGTGCATTCGTGTCTACCTTGTAACCTAACCTAACCATAAACAATGTAAGGTAAAAATAAATATTTTATAAACTTTTACAATCACGATAGATGTGGATCAAAATTATCGGCCGGTGAACGTTGGCACGCGGATTAATCAACTTCCATGGTAGGCTTATTTATGCGCGAAAAAGCTCGGATGTATTCGCGCTGATAACGGAGCTATGCGAGTGGAGGCTCGCGCCGAGCCGAGCGGAATGACGCGTTTAAATTTCCTGTGCTCGCGCACCGCACAGCGGATTCCCTTGACGCGACGAGTTAAGTCGCCGATAGATGTACTGTAACGTCGTGGAGAGTAAGTTAAGGGTCGTGAAGTTGTCGAGCCGGCGAATTATTTCCCTCGTGCGCTTTGTATAACCCGTGTTGTCAATCTGTCATCGGTTATGCCCGGCTCGTACTGGCCGGCTCGCGAGCGCGTATTTATGGAGCTAAACCCTTTCTCCCGTCACTCTTTTTTTCCCTCTTTTCCTTCGAAACATCGTGTACCAAATATCGCGTGTATCACCGGTCGAGTTATTTCGTGGGGAATTTCGTTCTCAATTAATCGGGCAGCCTCATCGATCATCGGTTCCAGCCTGATTATCGCGTAGGCGAAATTGTCTGGCAGCGGACTCGAAAACTTTCTTAAAACCTTGTCGTTGGATATAATCGAGTGCGATGTTCGTGACGTGTGACTATGAAAGGGCTGATGGAAATTAGTTGATGAAGTTGTAACAGTTCAAAAGTAACAATTTTGTATTTTACTACCTTATGGACGTTTAAGTACTACGTTTGAGCTACTCGTAGAACTACACGTTAACTTGTACTCAAAAGGGATAATTCCATGTATTCCGTTTGCTCGAGGGTTCAAGATAAATAGACACATTCCGTAAGTTACTCCGTGGCGTTGAAAGTGTTCCAAAATTTGTATACATTAGTGCGGTAAATTATATCCTCCAAGTGAGTCGGGAAATTGATGCCCCGGCTCGAGCTTCTGGCACCCTGGCGCGAGAAGCTAAACAGATTTTCGTCTCGGTGATCAGCGAATCATTCGACTCTCAATCTTCCCCGCGCGGAATATATCTCTCTTACCGCTTAGATTTGCACCAAAAACCACCGACTGTTCCGCATTTGTCCTCCTCAGCTTCCGTTCGTCGTTTTAATTAAACTCGTTACCACCACCTTAATTGGAAGTTTCGATTCCTTTCTTACTGACGCTCATTGGACAATGAAACTCGCGTTCCGGCTAAAGACTTAATGGCCGACTTCAGTTATCCGGATAATTCGAGCACAGCAGTTCCTGCGAAAGGTTAGCCGGTGAAACTGAGAACTCGAATTGGCAGTTCGATATCGTATGACCCAGTCAATTCCGATCGATCGCACGGTTTACGAGGATCGTTGCATAAAATCGGAGAGCGAAAGTTCACTTCCGTACCATTTCTAAAATACTCAAATTCTATCATAAATTTAGAAGCTCGCAAATATGAATGATTACGGAATTAAATAGTATTCGCTTCGATAAAAAATTACTATCGATTAAATTTTAATAAATAAAGAAAGACGGAAGAGGTCAATTTATTTGCCAATTTAGTATAATTGTTGAATAGGTTATAGTTCGTGATTTTGGCTAATAAGTTTGCGCCTCGTCCGTGGAGGAGGCAGCTATATTTTTCAAATTAATGTCCGGTAATCTTCGGTCGACAATCGTTTCTAAAGGGGATTACGTGACAGGGCGACCGAGAATGATTAAAACGGAACCCTACGCGACGGCCAGAAGAATGACGGTGACCATTATATGTTAATGTCCGGCCACACGCCATACGACGATCACCGTGGCCTTTCAGCATCCTTCGTTCATTCCCGGTTGAAAACTAGTGTCTTTCAAGAGTTTTCGCGGGATATTCATCTCTCCGTTTAACAGTTATCATTTCGAATCATCTTTCACAGCTTTCAAACGTTGAAAGTCAGAACCTTTACAGTCATGAAATTTTTAAAACTACAGAGAATAAAATATTGTGGTATTTAATCTATTAGAATATTGCAGACTTTGACAATGCAACAGAATATTAGAGATTTTGTCGGTTGATTGAAAAATCCATTAAACCCATTAAATCCCGTTCATCCTATCAGAGGCGTGCGTCGCGGTTGTTGTTTAACTCCCGCTACCGAGTAAGCCACGATCGAAGAAAGAGATTAATGAACGTCGCGATTTCTCGTGAATTTATCGTTAAGGGAGCAATTCCCCCGGCAAATTTGGACGCCATTAACGATATTAAGAGTGCTTGCCCTTCGCTTGGACGAGCTTCCGGTTTAATAGCCCTTTCAGAGGCTCTGCCGCGTCGAATTCATCATCGAGATAAACATCGGTTTTTCAGCGGATAATGTTTCACGTTCGGGAGGATACACTCGACCGATCGTTAATTATCGGCAACGATGCACGTCCCGAACTTTTCTATCGCCGCTTTTAATGACCGTCGTTAGAGAGGAGCGGCTAAGTTTTACGAGGAGCATCGGGTGGCAGATTGAAAGCGGATGGTGACCAGGTGCCGGTTCCTACGAGGCGACAGCAATCTGCGCCATCTGCCAAATCAGTCCCCCTCGGGCTGCTCTAAATTTTACTCGAAATTATTTCCACTGATCCACGTGCACGGACGTAAACGATTCCCCCATTAAACCCTTTTCTATAATTACGGGAGGGACGAAAAAAAGGTGTTAGTCCCTGCAACGAGATGTTTCGGGCAGATGAGACCAGCGTTCTTCGGTCTGGAAAAGTTAACCCCTTTCGCTCGACATCTTTCGAAGACCCCACCAGTTTTAGCCTTAATGGGATTTTGTAAGATATCGCACAGATTCTGTAATGATACGTGTAATATTAGATGTACACACGTTAGGAAGTTATATCGCGAAAGTTATGAAAATGTTTCCGAGTTCAAGTTATCTCTAACTTAATTTCGGTATTTCACAGCTATGCTATTTTATCATTAGCGTGAGAATATATAGCCATACAGCTCGATATAAGTTTTAACAGCTTTTGTTAGGATCTCATCAAATTACTCTGGTGCGTGACACGAGCTTGAAAACGCTGAACAGAGAATTCGATCCGTTCATTTTACGTAACAGTTTCTCGAAAACGTTTCACCTAAGTTTTCGCTCCGTCTCGCACAGCGTGTCTCGTTGGCCGTATAACAATAAATATCCACGGTTAATGTCAACCGAGTTGTGCCCGCGAGGTGGCTCGTTCACGGTGAAACTCTATCTGTCGATAGGTTAACTGGCTGCCAGTCGTAGGATTCGCTCTTAGCCGTCGTTTTGCGCGGGTTAAAAGTACGCGGAGCGTGCGTTGCCTCAGCTTCCTGGCTCGTACGGATTCGATTCTTATTAGGTGCGATCCGCGGTGCCGATGCTCTCACGACCCAACACAATACTGTGAACTGTCGCGAACTGTAAATAGACCGCGTTCTCTTGACGCTTTATTTGCCCCGTGTCTAGATTTTTCGCCAGATACGCGCCGTTTCTCCGTCTGCCCGACCACTTTTCCCCGCGATAATCGCCGTTGATGATTCCGACCAGATAACCGGAGCCACTGGAACCTTTCGAAAGGGAAACGTTTCGCTGCTTAGGTCGGCGTGAAACTTTCGCAACTTCCTCTCGCGACTGGCTCGTGCTTTTCATCGCGAGAAAATCTCCTCCGAGCTCGTGATTCGATTACATTCTTGCTTGTTGCTTGCTCAACGTTTACGTCCTCTTTCATTTTCCTTCCTTCGCTTTCATACTTGTGATTGCCTACTTTATGCAATTTACACGTTCGGTAATTTTATGCTTCTTCTTAATTAACACTCCAACTAGGTTTACTAGCCTCTTATTTTAAATTACAAAATTTGTCGAGATACTTTTCTTGATATGTATCTTGACTTTTATCGAGTTACGTATGTTCAATTATGTCTGCTCGTTTATCTACTTTATTTTTAATCTCAAATTATGTGCATTATGGTGCGATGTTCACACATTGACTACCATGGTGGTCACCAGCGTTGCAAATTCAATCAAGTTATTTATACGAAAAGCAAACGAGACAAACTTTAAAGGGCTCTTAAAGATGAAAGACGTACCCTTGTTCTTAAAAATGTGTACTAGCGTGTCTGACCACATACATCAAGTTATACTGTGGTAAACGTGTCGAGGTAATGAATTTGGGGAGGGTCTTGAAGACTAGGGAGAAAATATTACAACGTTAATACTGTAAGGGTTAACAGGTGGTACCATCTCCTGCCTCGATTAGAATTATGTACGAAGAACATTACCGATTGTTAACAGGATCATAGATATAAATACACCTCGTGTCTCACACGTCAGTTTTATTAAAGATTTAGTACTGGAGTCAGATGTAGACGTTGATTTCGTAATAAAATATTAATGACAACGTTGCCGATCACCTGTGAGCCTCGTGACAGTGAACGTGTTAATAGCGTAATACGCTCGTAGAAAGTCGCGCCATTAATCGCGCGTACCTTCGAGATTACTCGTATCGTTTTTCCTGCACGTACGATCTCGTTGTCGTCGAGGAGAACAGTTTTAGAGCGTCGCTGATAAACCGTCCTCGGGGACTTAGACTCGATCGCTTTGTCGCGTCGTCTACGTTTACGGGAATGGAGATCGAGTATCTTCAGCGCCTCCCTCGAGCTTTCTTTTTTTTTCCCTCGCTCTTCAATTCTCTTCCGTTCTCGAGCTGGCTCGCTTTTCTTAGCCAGATTCTTAGCTGGAGCGATGTGCAGCTCGTCAGTCCTTCGGGAGATCGATTCCGACAATCTATCAGCACCTTTCGTGCACTCAGGAATATCGAACTTCTCAGAAAATGCGATTCTCTTCGATTTCTTATATTTGATGCTTGAAATTCTTCTCCTTAATCCGTAACTTTCGGATTAAGGCCACTGTACCTGCTATGGAGATGTGGACGAGTGCATGTTCGTTTTAGTGACAAATCTAGAAGTTTTAATACTGAAAATAGATAGAGGAATTTGAGGAATTTGATACAGGATAGAGGAATTTGAGAATTCGGAAATTTTAGAATTTAGGAAGCTGGGAATTTGGGAAAGGAGGGATTTTGGAATGTGGAGCTTTGGAAATTTGAGAATTTGGGGATTTGGGAATTTGGGAACTTGAGAATTTAGAAACTTAAGTGAAATCTATAAATGTTAGAAATTTCCAAATGTACCGACATAAAAATAAAAAAATTTTCAAGCTCGCAACTCTACCAGAAAAATAGTGGATGATCCCGTAAATCATCCTTGGTCATAAGCATCCTACAAATTGTGCTAACTCCCCTCTTTGAGTGAATTACGCGTAAAGAGACATACAGTGTTTGTTTAGAATACGTACGAAAGAAAATTGAGATTGCAGAGAGTTAAATTTCGTTGCGTTTCGTTGGAAGTTGTTCGCACGGGGCCGAACAATGCGTGTTTAGGGTACTCGGTTCATTAACACATTCTCCTCGGGCTTTTAAACGGAAGATTTACACTTGGAGCCTGGTCGTTTTAATGGCAACATCTTTTAAACTACTCCGCAAACATCGTAGCGTTCCTTCGCTCGCGTTGCCTCCAATCCGTACAAGAACGAACGAAATTCAACGTGCGCCTTGTAAATGTTGCCTGACGAGTTTCGGCGGGTGAAACCATGCGTTAAATTGCTCGAGTCCTTGTAACTTCTTTCTTAGATGAAATAGAGATTTTCTGGACACGATCGGGGAAGATTCTTTCATGTAGTCGCATAGTAAGTGAAATTCATTTGACGCTTATTACGATAGGTTCGTTAGAGAATGTCCTAATGAATCCATGCTGCGGTACTGTTGCAAATTTAATGTACAGGCTCGATCAAATTTTGTGGTTTATGTTGTCAGGAGCATTTTACTGTACAGTTACGTTTTGCATTTTTATTATAGACTTATTAAGGAATTGCACGTATCTGATAATGTACAAATATTAATATTCAAATGTCGCACGTGTCAAATCGGTAGTGATCATTGCATCTGAGATAAAACCTGCCGTCACATATATTATGCACTCTGAAGAATTCTTTTCATATATACTCATCGTGTTTTTTGCGCGTCTCAGTCTATTATAAATGCATAAATATGTCGACTGAATATATTCGAGAGATTAAAATTTGAATAAAATGCATCGATTCGAAGTATGCTTGAATTGACTGAAAATTTGCAAGAGGTAGAATATCCATCACTGATCCCCGCTCACCGGTATACCTTGTCCGTTTCTTATTACTCACGACCCCGTCTCCTCGTTCCCACAATGAAAATGTGTGCACAGCGAATAGCCGGGCGATAATAAACTATCCTCGCCACGTAGTCCTGATCGTTTTGTCGCATCGCGTAGGTTTACGGGAACGGGGATCGAGTAACTTCAACACCTCTCCACCGTTCTCCCCTTCTTGTTCTTCAATTTTCTTCCACCCGTAGCCTTCTACCCTGGCCTTCTTCAGTCTGGTCCTTCGAGAGGGCCCCGACGGCTGAACGGAGAGGAAAAGGGGAAAAGACGAGGAAGAGAGAAGGAGAGAAGAGACGAGCCAGCCAGATCGGCTGAGATGTAACTGGAGAGCACATTACCTGGTATTAAGTCACCGAGATAACTACCTGTGTGGGAGGTTCCGCGCACCAGAGCTTGTGCGTAAAATACGACGACGCGACCGCGGTGCTTGCTGGTCGTTTTACGAAATATCCCGATTTTTCTCCTTCCCCCTAACGTGTGTCAACGTGCAGCCCCTTCAGGAAGCGCGCGTACGACCGGTGAACGCGCGATCGAACCACCGAGCACCGCCTCGAGGAAATACACCGACGCTCTTCCTTTTTCCCGATTTATACCAACCGTCCTACCATCAGGATTTCCAATCGTGTAACGCGTATATCATCGGATCGCGTTTTTCGAACTTGTTCGGTTTCATCTTCCTTCGTGTTTATCTGCTCGAGGCTGACCGCACGGCAAGGAGCTGGCCTGAGGTTTGGCCAACCTTCGGGAGGCGTTAAAATGACTTTCTTGTCCTGTTTGGTTAACTTTCGCGCAAGATGAATGTTCGAGCACTGATAGGCGAACCGACCATTTCGATATAAACCTTTTTCGTATCTCTCATCTATCCTTTATCTTACTGGTCTATTTAACCGATCCACATCTACGTTCTATATCTACGTTCAAAAGTATAGATGCGGTTTTTACGCCACGGTGCTTGTGGTTAAAAATAAGAAAAAATTGTGATATAAGGACATAAATACCGCGAATTGTATCCTATCAACTAACTGAAGTACCGAACGAGTTATGGTTAAATTTGACGCAGGTTTTACTCTCGCGAGCTTTACGAATAAATCATTTGACACATTTTACATCCGCAGGTCAACACGATCCTGCATATCGCGCGAGGGTTAATTCGAGGAAATCGTTGGACAATAAACCGGCATCGGTGGATCGTCGAGATCAAGCGGCAATTTACTCGGATCGGTACTCTTCGATAAATTCAGCCGTTACGGGAAACGACATGCGCATACGCGGGGTGGTGTACCGGAATTTGCACGTTTATTGTCGCATTAATAATTCATGGTGTTGCGCAATTTTTAATCAGCTGCCGTCTGTCATTGATTGATGCTGCCCTCGCGCCCCCATGGGGCTCGAAATTTACATACAGAACGAAAAGGGAAAGTATTGACACGTGATACGTTCCTACCAAACAAGCAGCAAAGTCCAATCGCACGTCATAATGGCGCCGTTTTCTCTCTTTCTTTCTCTGCCCGTTCATTCTTCTGCCACGAACCGGTGTCTTTCTTTCTCCTTCTCCCCGTACCTCTTTTCGTTTCTCCTTCGTCCTCGTCCGACCGACTCGAAGGGATCCCACAAAGAAGCTAACAAATCGGCCGCGGTGCAGGTGAGGCTTTTTATTAAAAAATTTTTATTGCACCCCGCGCAGCAAAGCATACGTCGTCGTCGTCTTCGTCGTCGTCGTCGTCGTCGTCGTCGTCGTCGTTCGGGGCTCCGCTCGAAAAACCTGTTTGCTCCTGCCGCCACCATCACCACCACCATCGCTTCCTTTCACGAGATATTGCTTTACAATACTATATTATATTGCGCGGTACGTCGAATTTCGCCTGTTTGGATTTAACGAGAGACTCGCTGGACGATTGCAACGGAGATGGAGAACCGTGTACTCGCCGCGTATGCGAATCGCGTCCCTCGAGGAACACCATAGCGGTACGTCGTTACTCATCGTCGCGTACCACTGTGCTAACAAATACCTTCCCTCGTTTATTCTCTCCTTTTTCTCTCTTTTGTCTTTGCCCAAATCGAAAATTCTGTTTCCTTCCTTACACGCCTGATTGCGTTTCAAGAGTACACGCTTCCTTGCAATATTTAGTTTAATGTTGTGCTACTTTCATAGTTTCGTGTATTAGTACAGTTGTTCCTGTTAGTCGATCCAGTTATACAAATACAGTTACATTCAATTTTATTTCGTATTTGATTAATAAATTTTATTACATATTTGATTGACGAACTTGATTTTATAGTCAATTAACAAAAGTCATTTCGTATTTAATCGGTATTGGACGATGAGAGCCACTTAAATTTTCTCGAACGATTTAATCCTTAACAGCCTGCTCGTCAAATATATCGCCAACAAAGGAGTTACGACGTCTCAACTGTCCACTAATTATTCCTTCACTCTCGAGAGCACATCAATTCTTCCTAATTGCCCGGCGGGAAAAAAGCTGCGACCCCCCTAATTGTTGGTAGGAATTAATTCGTCGACATGAAGTTAATCCGCGCTACGATGACGATCGTAGCGTGGCGCGACAAATCCGTACAGCGGACTTCTTTCCGGGGCCGACGCACATAAGTACAAAGTACGTGGTTCGTAGGTGTAGACGCGTCGCCATTAATCTTGCGAGATGCCCCGTGTACATTGTCGAGCGGGGCCGCGGTTCGCCGGCAAAAACGCAGCGGAATTCTAGCAGGGGATTGGCAACTTTTTTCCGATATATCCGCGGCAGAGCCGAATGACCGTCCAAGCAAATGCTAGGTCCTTAAGTTGCCGGTATATAACCGGGCAACGCATGTAGAGACAAGCTTTATGGCTCTATAAATTGTTGTTTCGGCCCTCTATTGTATATCTTTATTGACCTCGGTGCGGCCGTACCAGTTAACCGGAATGCCATTAATAACGGAAATGGATATTCGATTAGCCGACCGGTACGGGATAAAAACGTTCGTTCGGACGAGTGGCCGAGTGACGACGAAAAAGAAGCGAGCGAAACGCAATTTAATATAGGGTGAGAGTGTTTACTCGGGGATGAAAATGTAGCGTGGCTAGACGAAACGAGGAAAGGACGACAACAGAAACGCGGCAAAAAGAGCCTGGGATTCGTCGAATGCCACGTTGTTCCTCCTCGGCTAAACGAATTACTCGGCCGTGCTACAGAAGCATCCGTTTCGTCAACGATCCCGCGATACCGATAAGGAATTCCTTCAAACGACGGGGAAAACGCAATTAACAGGGAGACTGAGGTACCTGAAAAATTTCGGCTCGGGACCGTGTCGATTTTATTCAACGACGACCAGGAATTCCCGACATCCTTTGTCTTCGATGCACGGCTTCGCTCGTGCACCCTCCGTTCGGTGTTAGGTCTTTTTATCTCGCCAGATCGATCGCTAAACTTTTCAGCTTTCGAAAGCGTTCAAAGTTCCAAGATTTCAAAATTCTTAATTTTCGAAATACCGAAGTTCCAAAGCCCCAAAATAAAAGAATGAACTTCTGGTCTCAAAGTCGCATCAGCTATAATCAGCCCTCGGCAGTAAACATAATTGAAGGGTTAAAGTGTAGCCATAAGTCAAGCTATACAAGCGGCATTGCAATAGCTGGTCCAAAACAAATCTCGCGTTAGAAAAACGAGGTTTTACGATCGAGTCGTAGGGTGCCCACGCGACCGTATAAATCATGCGGCGCGAAAATAATAGATCGAATCGCGAAAGGGACCTCCGCCCATAAAGAGATCTCATAATCGCGTTGCATCCGCTAAGCGAGCCACGACTCGGCTCCAGTTGACCGCTTTATCGGCCAGGATTCTCTGGAAAGCCTGACGATCGCGTCCTTACAAGCTCGCATCCCGATGTTTACCGGGGTTCACTCGGTGTGTACACACGGGGAATCAACGCAAGAGAGAGAGAGAAACGGTCACGCCGAGCTGATGAAGTGGTTCAATAAAACGTATCAATAAAAACGATTCATAGTCGTGAACGGGAGGCACGCACGCGAGGCACAAGCGAGGGAGGCTGTTCGATGAAGAAGAAACGTAACCGTAAGAAGAGGTAAGTTGGCCAATCCATTACACGGGGATGGTCGGCGCTGGCTTCTCCAGAACTTACCCGAGGGTTTCTCCGTGAGCTCACGATGTAACCGGCTCGAAATATAAGTTCACAGTCTAAATTCCTTTGATCTTCGTATTTTTATCCTCCTTACGTTCTTTCATATTCTGCGGATACCGAAGATTGTTAGAATTAGATCCTGCTATTGTAATTTTTCTTATTGCTCCCATAGCTTCCATGAAAAATATCATTCTTCTCGTGTGAATTTTGTAGTAATTTTTGTACGTCTTCCATTATTCCCTGTTACTATAATACTTCTGTAATTGAGATAAGAGATTGAAACTTGACATGAGATGTCTTTTTTTTGGATATGTTGCGAAATGACTTTAAGTTTCATTTGGCACAAGGGAATTGATCACCTTATTTGGCTATGTCTTTAAATTACATCTCATCTACAAATAACGAAGCAGTTGGTACGTTAAAGTGTCGATACGTGTAAACTCGCTGAGCAAAAAGTACTTTTAGAAGTTCGTTCGGTATTCGAAGTAGCAGCTCAATATCGTAACTAGGCTTCCACCCCATGGTAAAATTTCAGCTTCGGCATCCAGTACCTCGTCCACAATTGATAGGTCCAAATTAGAATTTAAATTTCGACTCGGAAAGTTGCGTCAAGGCTAAATCCTCAGGGGCGGCCCCTTTGTGCCGATGTCCGCGCTTCTGCATACATTCTCGCCCGATAAATATACCCTTTGGCAGTATAATCCAGCTCCACGCGGATTCCTCCAGCACCGGTAGCTTCTGAGAACCTGCCCGAAGCTTCGTGCGAACAGGATAGAAAGAGAGAGAGACGTTGTTGCTCTCCGACGCAGGCAACGGCACGCACATCGAGGTGGTTCCTCCCTCGACGTTTCACCCTACCATTCCCCATATATACCCGTCGCTTCCCTTGCTCCTTTTTCGCCTCTTCTTCCCTCTGGAAACGGGCTGTGTTACGCGAGCCGCGTCGAGACTCGCGCACGCACCAACACGCGAGCCAGGAAATTGTTTCTATTCTTTCTCTTTACCCCTCTTCGTCTTCCGTTCGCGCTTCTTCACCCCTCGCTTTGTCGTTCTACACAAGACTTGTCTCCCTACGGCACTGCTTACAGATTGCGTACAAATAATCCGCGGAATCGCGCGCGGCAATACCTGTCCGCCCCCAATTCGTACTAGCTCGCGGTGAATTTATCTTAACGACCGTTGGAGCACCATGAATGGCTAAAATTACCGGTAACATTTTTACCGTGGCTTCGAATTTTGCGTTAGACGCACAGCGAACCAGGTACACACTCTTATAACCAAATTCTAAACTCATACAAGAATACGAAGGTTGGTGGATGGAGGAAGAAATGCACGATACGAGAAGTCACCATAATTTCACGGAACAGTATTTCACTAAAGAATTGTATATTTCATAAACGTATTATATCTAACAGAAACGTAATCTGTGTATAAAGATCTAAAGCAAAAAAGTTTGCAAGAGAACCTCCACAGAGAAATTTCAATTTGGATAAATTTCATGGTATAATGGATTGCTAAAGTTTGTCGGTATCCCTTTCTCTATCCCCTTTTTACGCATACTCTTCCGCGTTTCCATCGACACCATCCCACCGCGACTATGGTGGTATCCGGTGCGTCTAGAGAAAGAGAAGGAACTCTCGATAAACAGTACGGCGAAAAAAGAGTGCGTCTTGGAGCCGAGCTCTTTGACGCGAGAGTTTCGTGCAGACGCGGTTTTCATGAGCCGACGTCTAGCGAGTTGGTAAGCCCGGCTAATGGATTGCCCAACTTTTTCTCTGTCCTCTTATTCAGCCGCACTCTCATTCATCCTTTCGCGGCCGTTTTGGTCCGGCCCGCTCCATCGTGGGCTTTTGTTCGTCTCGCGATTCGTCCGCCGGGAAATATAACCGGTACACGATGGATCATCGACGAACGGACGATAACACGAGGTGAACGAACGATATAGGTGTCGTGGCAACTTTACTTTTAGCTTTTATCGTGACAGTTACTGTCATAACATCGAATGTCATCGCACGAAATCCAGTACCATCGCAATACGATTCTTGCTTTTCACGATGAACAAGCTCTCCAAGGACTTGATATTGAAATCAGGATCCAGAGTCATGACAGCATGATTGGTAGTCTCTTCCTGACTAAGTCGTTACATTTAAGGTCGTGACATTAAGTGTCATGGTGCTAAATCTATTGTCCACTAAAGTATATTTCGTTCGCATGAACAAGCTCTCGAAGGACATTGAAATCGCGATACAAGTGTCATGACAGCATGCTGATCTCTTTCTAAGTCGTAACATTTAGAGTTATGACATTAAGTGTCATGGAACAAAATCCATGTTATTAAAGTATCATTCTTCGTTCTTACGATGAAGTTTTCCAAGGACTGGGCATTGAACTCAGGATACGAGGTCCAGCGTCATGACAGCATGATTGGTAGTCTTTTTTGACTGAGTCATAGCATTTAGAGTTATGACATTAACAGTCATGATATAAAATCTATGTCACTCAAGATGAACAAGCTCTCGAAGGGTTCGACATTGCAATCGCGACACAAGGCCCAATGTCATGTCACCATGACAGCCTTCCTCCACATCGAAGTCATAACATTTAGAATTGTGACATCAAATGCTACCATGTCATCAAAGTACCTAATGTTATCATCGCAGTATTCGAAGTTATCCGATGCTTATGAAAGCTGTTCTTGGGAAATTTGGAAAAATTCGAAGTGGTGATATCGCGACGCAAGATAGAGCGTCATGTGGAGTTTCAGTTATCGCGAGATTGAACGTCAGTTTTCTGGTGACACGAGAACGTACGGCGAGAGCGGAGCGGTCGTTCTTCTTCGGCGGGACGAATTTGTCGCGCGAGGCGGCTCTGTTCGCGAATTTATTCGCGTCGCGAGTTTCGCCGAGTGGATTTCACGGATTCGAAGGCCGGCAGCGTGTGTCCGGCGACCAGTTCGTCCAGGTAATGGATTGGCCAGCCGACTTTCCTTCTTCCACGTTCTTCCGATTCGCCTCTTTGTCTGCGGCACGGCGCGGTGGAACGCGCGACAGGGCCAAACTTTCGACGTTCTCCGCGTGTTCTTTTTATTAGAATTCGGCATCGGCCAGGGAAACCGCCTCCTTATACCGGCGTCGATAAGATAAAACAATCTTTCGATTAATTAGCAGCCCGTTAGAGCTCAGCTTCCTGCTTTTAATTAAAGAAGTGTTCGCGGCGGAGTCGCGAGATAGGTGGAATTTATTACGACGCGTCTTGTAATAAATTTCACTTACCTCGCCGCTCGACGTTTACCTCGTTCCATGTCCCGTCCCGCCTCTCGCCGCTCTCTAACGTAATTGTTATACATGCTTGCATTTCTGCACGCGTGCACATATTGCTCCGTCTTGTGTCGCGTTTCGCGTTCGCTCGCGATATCCGCTGCCGTGTTTTATTGCCCTCTTAAACCAGTATCCGGCGAAAACGCATCGGACGTTTCGTCCAATCGAAACCTACTGCCTATGTTCTCGCTGACAAATCGCAGAACTTCGAAACTTAAGTCGACGCATACAGACGGGTTATTAACTCGGTACATCATTTTTCTTGGGGGCTGCGACGACTCTCGGCAACCGATGATCAAGTCCGAGTATCAGAATGAATGTTGGTTCGGAAGTTTGGGATTTTAGAGACACGAGAACATGGGAAATTCGAGCGGAGTATTAGGGAATTTGTAAATTTAGGCGTTTAACAATCGCAACGCACATTCATCACGATCGAAATTTCTTCGTTTCAGCCGAGCGTGGGGAAGCATAGACCTAGCCGTAACTTTCTGGAAGAAACTGTCGCAAAGTTTCTCGCGGCAGCCAGAGGTTCGCGGCTCGCCATCGGAGCCGTCGAACGGAGGGGAACGGGTAAAAGCAAAAATTCGAGAGAACATTGCGGTTCGAAAGGGGTCAAAGGGTTCTCAGGCGGAGTTAAGGAGATTACGCGTCGACTCGTATCGCTCGTTTTCGCTTTAACCGTCTCAACCCTTTTAGCAGTCAAACCGAACGCCACCCCTCTTGAACTCGACGGCGATTTAAAGCGTAGGGAAGGCTGAGGCAAGAGGATCGGGGCTTACAGCGATATCCACTCGCATTGATCCTCGTTTCCCGAAGTCGACTATTGTTGCGAAGGAACGAATGAGCGTAACCCTGTGTGCACGTGTCTGTGTGTATGGAACATCTTGAGTTCGGGGATGGCTCGCGAAACGGTTACGCTCTTCCGGTGAATGAGATTCGCGTTCGTTTTGAGCAGACGGGACGAGGATCGAAGTGTTTTAGTATTCCGTGCTCGTTCCCCGCACGATTTATGGGGTAAGAAGAACATGCGGGTCAAGGGGACCACGCATATTAACCGGCGCACTATAAATTCGTTGTGGCCCGCGTATATTTCGTGCCTACCTGCGGAGGCCAGTTTCGTCCGGAACCAGCGGAGAGACAGCAGCCTCTCTAACCAATCGAAGAGGTCCCGTCAACTTACAACGATATTTTTAGCCTCCACCTATCTACTCGACTCTGAAAAAGCCGCGAGATTTATGCCTGTATATCGTCGTGGCATTTATCAGCCTCTATATATACACAAATATGTACATACACTCGGTGTCCAAGGATTTTCCGGCCAAACGTCCTCGGTACATTTTACGGCCACGGAGAAACCGTCTCACGCATAGACCACTTTGAGCTCCGTCAGTGTAACTATCGTATAGCAAGAATAAATCAATAATATTAATACACATGTAGGTTAATACGAAGTTTCTGCTAACGCCATTAAGTAACTATTAAGAAGATTAGAGTGATTCTAAGTTTTTATAATAGAAGCTAGTGTACTTTTTTATAATCTGCAAACTGTAACATTTGTTTGAAAGAGTTTGTTGGGATAACCGAAAGCAGTTACAAAATAAGGATACACCTTGTATATACTGAAAATTACCTAGACACTAATGCCTCGAAATAAAATGCGCGCCGTACGAGATTACCGGCGATTTTTCACGCGGACCCGGTAATTTATACGTCGAGCGTGCACCAGCACCACTACCACCGGCGAGCTCTCCGTTTTCACGGTGTTAATCGACGGATCCTCACCGTGAAGTTACTCCCGAAAATACCCACGGTCCCGGATATTGTAATTCCAGACGGAATCCCGCTCGACCGTGTCCATCCGCGATCCACTCCGGTCGAACGAATTTCCCCGTCGACCGCAAGAATTTACTGCGACACCGGAGGATCCGCGTACAAATCTCCCGTCCCTCGCTCGCAATACGTTCCCGTCCGCTCGAAAACTCTTCGCCTCTGCGTCCCGTCTCGAAATGGATGGCGCGTGTAACGCTCTCGCGGAATCGAGAAACACGACGAGACGCGATGGAACACGTAGCAGTTCAGCCAACAGTTGTCTTCTCCCGAGGCGAAAAGAACGATCCGCGAGGGCAACATCGAGGGAGATGGAGATCGCGGATCTATTAGCTTGTTGCATATCAAATGGACGATTTCGAAACATGGAAAGTCTGACATTAATCGATGACACAGAAGTCGGTATGGTACACTTCTCTCGAATGGCAACGCAAAGGAAAGGAAATCCATCTTAACGTCTGAAAGTCCTTGAAATTTGCAAATTAATTTACTAAATATGATACATCGATGTGACTAATTCGCTACTACTACCCTTAGAAGTTTTCATAAATCCACCCCGATAAAAAAACGCAGAAGTGATCACAATGTCACGAGCAGTCAAAACGGACGCGTGCTAGAAATAATTGCTGTCACGGTGGTATAAGTTTGACTTGCACCAATATCACTGACAATAGAACATCTGTTCCGCTCATATGTTCTATTAGTTCTGCTATCTGTTAACCTACCAGACTAACGACTTGCTCCGCGTTTTCTTTCAATGAGCAGACATGCACAGATTGTATCTACGCACGCAAGTCGATATTTTAGAAAACTTGACTTACGCTATCATGGCGCAAAGTTGACTCATAGTTGGTCACAGTAGTTTAAGTCATTAGCGAATGTCTTGTTCGCGATCGCTTATTGTATGCTGCATTGATACGGAATTTTTTCTTCGTTTCTTTTTCTTTGCACTGCATTATTGGAGCATGCGTTCCTTTCGTATTCAGAGAGACGTTCTACAAATTGTTTAAGTGACACTGGGGAGGTTCTGTGGGGAATTCAGGAGATTCAGGGAGTTTCAGGAGATAGGTTTCCTTGAAGGGAGTCGTAAATTTTGAAGTTCCTAATTTTTCAAAATTTCCACATTGTCAAATTCACATATTACAGAATTCCGCATTACCAAACTCACAAATTTACAAATCCCAAAATCTCCAAATTCCCACATTGCCAAATCCTCAAATTCTCAAACTCTTCACCCTTAAAAAATGCAGAATCTCTAAATAGTAAACTTTCGCCAAGGAAAGGTTTGCTCTGAAGATGCGGTTGACGCGTTGTGCTCGCGGAATCCGCGTTCGTGCGTCGCAGCTAGAAGCCGAGAACGAGATAGTTGGATTTAGTGTCGGTTCGCCGATTATGTCGATATCAAATACCACGAACTGCACTCAGAGCCGCGGTTGCTTGCATCGGCGGCGTCGGCGTCGGCGTCGTCGCCTTCTGCACCGGTCTATTAAATTCACCGAGTAAAATCGTATTGTCTTTCGAGTCGGCCCACCGGCGTGCCGTTACCACGCTCTCAGAAGCACTTCATTACCATATAATTTCCAGTTCTCTCGCGGATTACCGAGAGCGTACCGGTATTCCACGGCTGGAGCTGTTCTAGCTCGTGCATACGATTCACGTAGACCGTGTCTCCATCCAGGCCACATGTGGCTGCCTTCTGTATCCCCTCCTCGTCCTCTAACTCTTCCTTCGCCTCCACCTTCAGCCCGGTAACTTCGAGTATGTCTGTTTAATGTATTCAGAGGTCCCGGCATCACCGAGACATCGCTCGGGGCATTAGAGCGAGACTTAGGTCGCCGGGATTGTCTTTTGTAGACACGCGGTATGGAGTTAACTTTGTTTATAACGTCGGGACCGCGAGAGACGACGAGATATTTTCTCGTACCGACCAGACGAAACGCGTCTCTGTGATCTGACATTTCGATACAACAATGTTATTCGCTACGTTGGGCGGGATTCGCGATGACATCGGACATGCATAAAGCAATATGTTCTTGACGGTGGTTGGGCTCTAGAATCATTTTTAGCGGTTCTGTTTGCGCATACAGGGTGTCTAGTTCTACTCACCTTGTACGATGGTACTTCAAAGGTACTTTTAGGTCTGGACTTTGTTATTTTTTACTTCAATTTTTTCCTAGTTCACTGCTCTTCTGCAGTGATTTGTATGGACACATTGGCATGACAGATTTCCTTGGCTGTACTGTCTCAAGGAATTGTTTTATTTAGTATTTCCTGTTAAATATACCATGATATGTAGATATACCGTGATTTGCTTTCTCTTGCATAAGTTGATGCAGTGCACTCCCACAGGAAAGAAATTCTCGGAATTTGTTGAACACCCCGAGTATATCTCACGAGCACGTCTTGTAAGGGAATAACGTCACCGTTATTTATTCTCTTTTGAAAATTATGAATTTGAAGCAGCGTACAGTCGCAACGAGTGATTGATCGAGACCGAGGACAATGGGATATTTCGTCCTCCCACGTGATGAACGTTTTTAACACGACCCAGCCCAGATCTGGTCCCGTTGACCAGAAAGGGGGAGCCGGTTGCTCGACACGCTCGCGACTTTGATTTAATTACTGGCGTTTGCGAAACGGGCGTCTTGACGCTCTTGTTCCGCCAATTTAACGCGTACCGTTCGATACACGCCGATCGTGCTTAATGGTGATTCGATGTTTATTTATCATTCGGTCTTTGTAGCAAGGGACACGTTGGTTATTAAAAACCTCGTTGCGCCGGTATGACGATCGATTAGCGTTGCAGATATTACAGGGATAGCCCACAGTCAGATCGAAAACGCACCACCTACCTGGCCTCAGATAAGGATCTTCAAATTGAGCGCAACAACTATAACCGTCGAAGCACAAATATTTATTCGCTCGCCGTCGTTGATTTATCGCGGTGACAACAAATTGCTCGACACCGGTTCGACGTGCCTTTACTTGCTCTGCTGCATGACGCGGTTCGATTCGATAAATATTCGACGATTTTCGCAATTCGATCGTTGTCGGAAGGGGGCATTGGTTCAGCCTCTGAAATTTTATTTATTTCAAATCGATAAGAATTGAATAAAAAATTAATTATATACGTAAATGTGATGATGTTGGATGTGATAAAGGTACATGTGTCAGCCGAAGAGATTAATTGTAGTGAACTTGCGTTTGAGTAT
The DNA here is from genome assembly GCA_036983795.1 of Megachile lagopoda. Taxonomy (NCBI): domain Eukaryota; kingdom Metazoa; phylum Arthropoda; class Insecta; order Hymenoptera; family Megachilidae; genus Megachile; species Megachile lagopoda. The sequence continues at coordinate 4,373,853 of CM072795.1, read as the reverse complement.
TATATCCAGATAAGCTACATCAATTTGAAGCTTAAAGTTTGAGTTGAATGATGAGACAAGTACTGTTGTTATCCTACCTAAACTTTACTAGATATACCGAAGGCTGGATAAACTATAGATTTTAAAAGTGATGCGTTTAAAAATGGTACATCGTTGCGAGTCAATAACGCCTTTTTGTGATTTACAAAATCAGAATATGTACATTAGAAAGACAGGAAACAGCAGAATGTTGTTCGAATATTTTATTTGCTTGCACAAATAAATTTTTGCGTCTCGTGTTTGGTAGCTATGCGTGCGTACACGCGAACGATCGATACGCGAGATTGCGAGAAAAATAGCAACACTCGTGAACTGCACGATAATTGAAAGCCTCGATCAATGGTCTGCGTGCTGGTACTCTGGAAATTGTTGTCCTTCGCGATGCTGTTGCGTGAAAACGTACAGAAATATCAATGCATTACAACGTGTTAAATAATTAACTTTCAGAAAACATCGTAGAAAGTTCTGCTGGGTCCCTTGAATTTTAACCAGATCTTGCATGTTAGGTTAAAATAAGAAGCGACTGGAATGAAATTATTCGGCGTAGATCGCAAGAACCGCAGAAATTAGACGACGCCGGTTAAACGAGTAATCGTTGGAGTTAATCGAACATTCGACTCGTGACAGAGCCCTGATACTGGTTCCCAAAATGATATTAGAGAAGTCAAGGGTCGAACGTTCCTCCAATTATCCTGTAATCGACTTGGCCGCTTCGAGTCGGTTACGAGTCGAGCCACTATCCTCGTTGAATTTCGATTTGCACATCACCTTCTTCCCTTTTCTCTTCTTCCTCCTTTTTATCTCTTTCCGTTCGAAGCCGGTGGAAAATTGTGCCGACGACTACACACGCGTTGCGTGCAGGATAATTGGGGCCTTTTCAAGTCTCTCTCGCCGCTCATGACGAGTTCGACACACAAAAGTAGCTAGACTTTATTTGATCTCTGTGTGTGCTATCCATTCGAGGATAATTTCGCTCATAAACGGCGAAATTACCTCCGCGAGTAACTCGTTTTCTTTCCTTTTTCTTTACCGGAGGAAACCTCTTGCTTGTCTTCTTTCACTCGTTAGGTCTCGTATCGATAATAATAACACGTTAAATGGTAGCTGCTACGTTTTTGTGTCGTACTGTTCTTAAGAAGGCTTTACCCGATCCTGTTGTTTTTCCTCATTCAGAAAGAGAGTCTTAAAGTTTATATGTCCTCGGTAATTTACCGTCGTTAAAGCGTTCCTTTCTCTTCCTTTGTTAATTAATTTCACTATTTTCTCCGTGGGAAGAATATTCATGAGCATTTGCGTTTCCAGCATAGTGGTTTTATCATTCCCAATTTTTACATTCGTAAATCCGCCAATTCCTCAATTATCTCATTCTCAGTTTCAAATTTCTGTGTTCCCAAATCTTTAGATATCCTAATTTAAAATTTTTTCTTCAATTTCCAGATACACTAATTCCCAATTCACAAATTAGGAAATTCTAAATCTTAAAACTCTCACACTTCCAAATCCTCATATCGTAAAAATTAAATTTTTAAATTTTTAAATTCCTAAATTTTCGAGCGTGCACTCGAATATCGGTACATGCAGATAGCCAGGAATAATCGTGTACATGCACGACGAGGTCTGCTATTTGCACGACATAATGGCGGACCGATGGTAGAAGAAAGCGTTCCCTCGATCCAGACATTCCGATCCGCGTTTCCTTATTGCTGTTCGATCGGCGAATAGATCTATCAGTCATTATCATAATAATTTTCCGGTCTGACGGTCGTACGCGTCCGCGATACGTTTCTTTAAATATCATAGATATCTGTCATTCTGTTTGTTTTTACATCGACCGTTTTACGTTCGATCCGAGCAGATCACGAACGCGACGTTTCACGAGTACTCGTTTGCTCTCCTAGTAGGCGCGTGCAGAGTACACGGGCGTGTTCAAAAACGTCGGAAACGATGAGATGTAACCGCAAGCTTATAATTATCTCGAAAGTACATCTTCTATGGACAGGTTCGAAGACTGTGCGCTCATGGAACGTCGGTCGTTCAACTCTTTTCGAAAGTTGCTCTCTTTCCGTGTCCTGGAACGATTATTCCAATGATTTATACACGATTTCATAAAAATTAGATCCCTAATTTTAACTGCTGAAGTATATGCTCTTCATGGGGTCTTGCAAGGTTAACTTCTTTAGGGATATTTTTAGGTTAAAAAAGAAATTTTCCCCATTTCCTATCTGTAACGATTACATAAATGAATCCTAAAAGAATTCATAATACAGAACTATGATAATGTCCACATGTTTGCTGATGAATTTGAAAAGAAGTTCAAAATGAATTTAACACCAAAATCTGTCCGCTCCCACAGTTCTGTGGCGATATAACGAAACCTGTACATTGAAACTTTCGCTTTTAACATCTAGTTCGGTCCCATAACGAAAAGCGTTAGACATTGAGCGATCGTCGATCGTGTTCCGTGCAAACGCCTCTCCCTTTCCTCGCGCAATCAAATAATTAAATCGCACCCTAACGGCGGTTGCAACTCAATAAAAGCGGCCGCACGAAAATGTTCCCATGTCGACGAGGCGAGACGAGTCAGAGGGGGCGAAATGGCTGCTTATAAATCCGAGCAGGCATTCGATGTTGAACGGCCGCGAACGCTGCACCAGCTCTCGTTTCTCCGGCTGCAACATTATCGGAATCCTCGCGCCGGGTCGGCTCTGAATTCCCGGCGCAGGCTCGCGTGGCTGGCCCCGACGTAAATCATAATTATCATCGTGTGTACGCTTTTATACGAATGGAAATTCATTAGGCTCGCTCGGTGCATTGTAAACAACGCGACCGCGAGGGGGAGGGTTTAAAAGAAGAAGAGGAGGAGGAGAGGTTAGAAGGGTGAGAGGCGATGCGGAGGAGACCGGTGGATGAGATAGAGAGTGGGTCTAACGTTGTTGCCACGACGAGAGGGGCAGGAGGGTAATTTACAAGGAGAGCTCGAGCCTCTCGAAGCGGATCGTGAGTTCGAGGCACGGAAAGGTGAGTTCGGCCGACGGGCGTGCGGTATCGATATTACCAATAATTGTCGGCCTGAAAGGTTATCTGAAGAAAGCGTGCATAGCAAACTCTCCGCCGACGTGGCCGATAAGTTATGAAGCCTCCTCGCGTCCTTTGCCTACCTCTCAACCCCCTTGGCCAAACCCCCCATCCTGTCGATCGCTCCTCTCTTCATTCGACGCTCTACTGTTCTTTCGTATTCTCAAGAATTAACCCCTTCGTACAAACATATATTTTCTCACTTTTCATACACACGGGTTTATACTTCTTAGAACCTCAGGTGCTCGAGACTTTTGACGGGATCCGGTGAAGGGATTAACCACTTTCAGTTCGAACTCAACTAATTTACAATTTCGTGCAAGAACGTCGATTAGACGGTTAGGAACTTCTTTCTGACTGGGCCTTGTCTTCGGAGAGTATTTATCTTTATTCTAGTGGGTTACAACCCTTTATGACTAAGTGATGTGCGTAATATGATTCGAAGTTCCTGTCTATTGCAAGTATGATTTCGTAGTGCAAACACTTAAGACAAGGATGCTTGGTCATCCACTTTGGCATTTTGAGATTTTGAAACATTAGAACTTCAGGATTTAAGCATCATGTTTTGAACTTTGAGACTCTAGGATTCTGGGTCTCTTGAGACTCGAGGACATTATGACTTCTAGAGTTTAGGATCATGGGTCTGTTAGACCTTGATCGAATTTGAGACATTGCAATTTTGAAACATTGACACCCTATGACTTTGGTAATCCAGAATCTTGAGAGTTTGAGAGTAGCTTCTGAGGCTCTGGACTTTGGAAGTTTGGGACATGGTAACTTTCTGAACAAAGCATCTGAGCCCACCAAAGTTTGCAAAGTCCGTGTATCAAGGAGCAGATAATGATGATTTACAATGACTCGTATAATTGAATTAGTTACAAAAGGTAGAATCCAGAAGTCAGAGTCGCGTGTTCGAGGCCGGGTTAGCGAAACGGTTGCTGGTAACTGACATTTTCCGTGGATCGACGCGTGTAGCAGCGCGTGTAGCACGGCAAATGAAATTCAGTCGTTGAAAGGTGGCACGGGGGAAGAAGGGAGAGAGAAAAGTGAAACGATCGAGCCTGGCAAGATGGAAGCGATCGTAGGCTGGAAAGCTCGCGTGGTCGCCTAATAACGATTATTATCGAAGGGACGAGCGAGTCGCGATGGCTCTGAAAGGCCGTCGATCCTCGAACGTCCGTCGGTGGCTTCGTTTTCGCGTGTTTTCAGCGCGCGCCTTTCAGTTACGCGAGTCCGTGCTCTCTCTTTCTCTCTCTGTCGTACTCTTTTAAACGCGCCGCGTTCCCGACGTCATGCCGGGCACGGTGTCACGCCGCTGAAACGCCCGATGAACACCGATATGAAGCGAATAGGACGCGCCTGGGACATTCTCCTTCGTTCTCCTTTCTTTTCATCTCGACCTTCTCTCGGTTTCCTTCCTTCTTGCTCTCGCCGCGGATCCTTCGGCGGATGGATCCTGATTACCGCGCCATTTACGTGGGTGACATTATGTGAAAGCTCGTTTAGTACCGACGTTATGGAAATAAGTCAATTTTTGAAGCGGCCGGGGTTTCTTAACCCCTTCGCTATGGCATAGTTCAGTGCATACAGGGTGGAACGAAAGTACCTATCGTTTTCCTTAACCTCATCTATTACCCGAGTCGAAATTTCAATTAAGATCCACAAGATTAAATTTTGATATGTGGTTGAACTTTACTCGAGGTGCTACTTATATTCGCTTTGGACAGAATTTATTGTAGTATGTGATACATGTGTAATACAGAATTTATTAAACCCCTTAGGTCATGAAATGACCAAACCAGAATTGCTGCTGCAGCGGAAAATGTAATGATCAAACGAATCGAGGCGTCAGGGAGTCAAACCAGAATTTATGTTCTGACTCGGGTACGTGGGTAATATCTCGTTTCTGTAATTTATAATTTGGAATACTTGATAGGAGTATTTGTGATTGCATAATCAACTTCCGAATGATATAGACGAGTCTCGTTGGAATTTCAAGTATCAATATGTAAGTTTTCTTTTCGAGAACTTTTGTTATCTTATTACGAACTTTTACAATATTTCATTCCGAATTACGTCTGTTCCCTTTCACTTCCATTCGTTAAGTGATATATTCAACTCTTTATTACCGTGCTACTCCATGCTGAAACTGCTGTAACTCACGTCATAAATTCATGCAATAGATTCTTTCTTTGAAATGCGTAAAATTGAATGTAGAAAAGATACGAAGAATTTGAGAAAAATTTCAAACTGTCCATATCTTTTGCATCAGCCTGTACTTCTATCATTTTACTACCAGCTGTGCCGTGTAACGATGTTTCCCATTACATAACTTATTACAGGAAGGTTAATATAATGTTAATATAAGGTAAATGAAGAAATTACTGCCAGGCAGCTACGACCTGTCTAGCAGCTCTAACTGCGATATAAAGCAGAAAATTACCATAGCGATGTTTCGTTCTAGAAAATTACCTAGATCGAATTAGTCGATTGTTTAGAACTGCATCTCGTCAATTAAACAGATCTCGCGTGACATTTTCACGTTATCGAACGTTCACAAAAAAGTAAGTAAACTTCGCGTGACTAACTCGAGTACGCATCGACGTCACTTAAATATGGATGACACGGCGATCAGGGTATTAAAAAATTTCGCTTAACGTCATCGATAGGTGGTCCCACACTTCCGAGCAGTAATATGAGTTTAAAGTAAAGTTTATTGGACACGTAAAGGGTTAATTCAGGAAAGAAAGGATAAGCAGCGCGTGCCTTCGTCGGTGAAAGGAACCAGAAGAGACATCGTTCGCCCGTATCCTCGCGTCCTTCACCCACGACCTCGTGCGATTCTAGCATCTTGCCTAGTTCCAGGAAAGTAGCGTGTGAGACTTCGCCACCCTGGCTCGATCGACCACGAACCACGCGAAAATTGAATTCTGGCGTTGGCGTATGGAGATAAATTGTTTTTGCACGAACGTTTCCAACGGAGTGTACCTCGTCTACGATCTACAATGTGCTCGACGGTTGGAAAGCGACGACAAGCGTCGTTCATGAATCTTGCCACCATCCAACGGGACAGGTTATTTCTTTACGTGGGGGGAAAGTAGAGAAAGGTTAGAGGATTAACAGTAACTCACAATTACGAGTCGGTCGGTGGAGAAGCACGCGTCCGTCCATCAGCGGCGACGTTGATGCTCGTTAGAATATAAATAGACGGTTACCGCGTAGCCAATGTATTAATTATCGCATTATAGCGGCGATTACGCGAGGAGGGACCACCTCGAGCGTAGAAAACGCGTAGGATCTTCTTCTGGCCTCTCGATGGAACCGTGTTTTCTTTCTCCTTTGCTTTTCTATACAACCGCATCTTGTTTCTCCTCCGAGGCAAGTAATGAACAACTCAAACGACGTGATAGGCAGTCGAAAGGTGGTTGTTTGAAATTTTTCCAAAAATTAACCCTCTATCTATTCGCTAATAGGATTCTAGTTATATACAGATTCTAGCTGTATATTGGATTCGTGATATGGTAAAATTTTCTAGCTAAGAGGCCTCCGATGTACCGCACACAAACGGTTCACTATACCGTTCACTTTGTCATATTTACTCTTTTTATTGTACAACTGAAGCAGTAGATGTAACAGTATAACCAAGAACCTGTGATGGTCGAAGCGGAGTGAACAGTACATGTGTGATGATGAAGCTGTTCCACGCTGACCTTCGCTGATCTTCTCTGCTCGGCAAAGTAGAAATTTCGGAATCTATCTAAAGACTTAGGTAGGGATGTATTTCAAGGACTTTATTTAAAGATCTAGGTTATGAGTATGTACCTAAAGGTATAGACATCTGAACCCTCTACTATCTAGAGCTGTATCTAGTGGTGTAACTGAGGATCTAGGTATCTGGAGATTCCAAGTATCAACTGTCACAAATTTTAACTTCTGGTGAATTATTCTTGAAATTTTCGTTAAAATTTTGCCACGTTTTCGAAGTCGTTCATTACCGACGTGTTCAGCGGTCCGGCACCTCGAACGAAATCGTTTCCCGTAAAGTATAACGGTATCACGGAGGACACCGGCATTGTGGAGCACACAGAGCAAAAAGCCCGGGCTGTCACGCGTATTAAGAGCTCTAAAGATGCGGATCTAGTCACGAGTCATTCGATCCGCGGCCTGTTAAAGTACGCGGCGGCTTAACGCTCGACTTTCTCGCTCGCTTATCCCCCGTTGAATGTGAAATATCGAAGTCGCGGTTCGCAAATATGTTTATTTGTTGCTCGTAACAATATCGCGCTTATTATTCACGACTCGTGTTCCCACCCGGTTGCTGTTCCTCGACCCAGGCCAGCTTCGTACAAATTTCTTCGGGGCTTCTCTCCTGCGGAGCGTTTATACAGGGTGTCTGCTGATGAGTTCAACGAACTTTGTTCATTTGTTCAAAAGATATTGCGAACAGATGTCGTATAATAGTTCTGTTTCGTTAGACGGTTAAGGCTGCGGACAGCGCGTTCGCGGACAAATTAATGCCCTCGGGAATAGTGTAAACTTGTCACTCGGGATTCTCTTCTTCTGATATAAGCAGCACGTCCAAAAACACTTCCACCGTAATTTAACGCGTCGAAGACGAAAATGTGTAGACACGATTTGAATATTTAACTCTTAAATTAAGTTTTGAAAATTTATCGATTCCCAGATTGGAATATTCGGGAATGATCTAATGAGCGGATAATGAAAGTCTGTTGAACCGTTCAGACACCCAGTATTTCTCGAAACGTAACCGCAGCGGCTGCCACGCGAGTAAATGATATCCGGCCGGTGTCCCACCTTTTGGAATGCCATAAACAAGAATTCACTCGATAATGTATTTGAAAGCTCGTACGTTTATTTCAAGCTGCAACGATCGCTTTTTTACCTGTTATTTTTCACTCGACAAGGGAGGCGCGTACGAGCGAGAGCCAGCCCGTGGGGATGTGGCGGCGAGAGGGGTGGAGCGTATCTTCTCTCGGATTGTATGACCGCGATGGGGAAAAAATGTATGCGCAAATATATTTCGACGGTCGTGGCTCGCCTTTATACGCTTGCTCGCCTGCCACGCTGGATATGAATTTTCGTGCAGCATCGTTGTGCACGTGTATTCCCACCATCGGGCGCCCATATTCTCCTGGACGTGGCGGGCGAGCAGTGGTGCTCATCGTTGTAGCCCGCGGTATGCGCTCGTCTTGGCCGAGTTGAGTCGCTGTTTCAGCACGGCTCCGGCGTGTCAAGCTGCCACCTTATCGCGGCGAAATCCAGGAAGACAGGTTGCCGTGGATTTGTTTGCAGCGAGCGTTGTTAGCCCCAGAGGTCGACCGTTCCACGCTCGTCTGGCTATCGCCTTGAATTACCGGCCGGCGAATTTTTATTCTCGCGCTAAGTGTATTCCTGGATAACGCTTCCGATTGATTTAGGCGGTTCCAATACCTCGTTTCTAATAGATACGCTCTATTCCGGGCCGGGTAATTGCACGAAACGTTCTCACGACTCGACCAACTTTATTCGTTCGAACTTATTATATATTTCCGTGATATGCAAAACAGTATCTCTTGGGATTCGGAGATTATATCGATACTCGGGTTGTTAGGTGGAATTAGGGGACTCGTATTTCTGATGTCCTTGTACCGCACCTTCAGTTTTCTCTTAAACGCGATATCAAACGTTAATCTGAAATAAAAAGCAGAGCAAGGCGAGGGCGGTAAGAAATGGTATCCAATTTAAGAAAGTGCCTTTGAGAAGAAGGTCCACTTGTCGGAATCGTATATCTTCGTTCCTAAAAGAGGCTACTGAAAAAAACAGCATCAGCAAAATGTCCGCAATCATTTTAACTTAGCATTCTTGGAAGCTTTCTTATTTATGGGAACGTTTCAACCATGTCTCCCTTGAATACTTGATTAATGTAATGCCTCGTGTCTCTCGAAATTATTCAATTATTTCGTATCAAGTCTTAACCATGTAAATGGACAGAATTGATCGTTTAACCTGTACGTATGTACTTATTGTCATATTGCGAACAACCTTATGGTCAATTATATTGAAATGGCAATATAATTGGATCATTAATATAGTAATACAGTAATCATGACCCCAAGTAATTAATAAGATTTGCAGCAATTACGATGATTCGGTGCATGTAGAGATAAGAACATTCCATGTTACCGTTTATGAAGTTCTGCGCAACGATCCAATAATTCGAGGTAAACGATATCGTAATGAATTTTCCTAGGATATCGAGTTAAGCTTGAAATCCATCCGGCAAATATCGTTGAATTCTCTCCGGCGCGCAGCGTCTTGTTCTTTCGTTCGCGTAGCCCGAGGGAACGCGGATAGAATTGCGAATTACGAACACGTGTACGCAGATAGTTTCGCGTTTAAAAAGCCGAAGCGAACGAGCGGAAGCGGTTTTTCCTCGGTCTCGTGTGTACCAACCAGACGACGAAACTCACGTCGTAACCACGGCAGAAGAATAATAATTTACGATGGAAGTTGCCGGTAGGCCTGTGTTCGCTTTCCATCGACTTCTTCTATAATTAATCGAAACAGAACAGCACGGCAACACGATCGGTTAATAACATGGTCGGTGGTCGCGTAATCATCTTGCTAGACGATTTTCGCGAAATCATCGCTGCTCGTTTCGTTTAGCTCTCGATAACTCGGTTTGCTCGGACATCGATTATCCTCATTAGGGAGGCGATCTTGAATAATTCAGACTTCGTTTATGAGAAACTCGAGATGGGCTTCCAGGGAATGCAACTTATTAGCGAGTTAGAGTTAATCTGGCACAGTCGCGCCGTAACGCGGCAGCCACGGCGGTATGCGTTCTCCCAGCACTTTTTTACCCTGAAAAGGCTACGGATAGGTAAAAGAGCGCGGTTCTTCTGGTAGGAGAGGAACGAGCGGCGAGAATTACGTAAAGAACGAGGAGAGGGTGAGAAAGTGCGGTCACGAAGGTGGACGTAGGGAACGGCGAAGAAACCGAGACGACGGAGAAAGAAGAAGAATTGTGCGAGGGTGGGAAGCGGAGAGAAGGAGAAAGATAAGGCGAGAAGTAGATTGAGGTTGATAGGAAAGAAAATCGCACTCGCACGGCGTCGTTAGCTTGTTAACTTGCACGCAACACCTTCGGCTCAAATACCGGATACACTGCCCTTTTCTTTCCTTTCGTGTATGTACATAAGTACATCGTGGTTCTGCTCTTCTATTCATCTTTGTTTTCTACTCTCTTCTGGATCTTTCTTTTCCTATTTTCTTTCGCTTACACGCGGATTGCAGACCATGCGGAACGATTTGGTTCAAGCTTAACGAGATTATAACAAACCCTCTTCTTCGTATCTTCAAACTCGCAAGTTTTTAGATTTCAGAATTGTTGGTACTGCAATTGTTAGTGAGTAGTTGGTACACAAGCGCGCTCGAGTACGATATACGCTTCCTTCGAACATGTGTACATTTAAAATTCTTAAGCTGAATTAAATTTAATCTAATCTTGAAATCTTAATCTCCCCAATTAACTCATTTACAATGTGTAAAAATTGAGCAAAAAGCCTCTTCCCTTGATTGTCATATTTTCCCTAGAGAAGTCAGATTTGCTGTTGACTCCACAGAGCTGGAAGGCACTCTTCTCTATTACGTAGAGTTTCGACTGTAGAGTCGAAATGATCATACTAATAAACTCGAGATAACCAAACGATGTGAATTATCCCTTTGTCCACGTACCCAACCTATCAACTTCGTACAGGTACTGTGCCATAAGATGAGCTCTAGGAATGCATAGAGGTATTTTGCTCCTTGTTCGACCTGATTGGTACGGTCCGTAATTGTTCGCCGTTGACGAGAATATATGTAAAGCGAGAAATGTTGCAGCTGCGTTTTATCTTATCGAGGCTCATCTCGTGGCGTGCGAAGTATAGGTATCGAACTCGATCTCGTCTCTAAGAGGAAGGTTCGGTCGAAAAGTCGAGTCGCAGCGAAGGTAGAGAGCACGTTTCTTGTCATAGTCCGTTGGAGGGAAGGTGGACACGGGCGCTAACCGTGTCCCCACCACGAGTTGTCCGCCCGGGGCCAAGCAACCGGGCAACCAGGCATGCGAGCATGCAAGACGAATACCTTACCTACCAGCCAACCGGACTCGTGAAGCAGAGTGTTCCTCTGTCGAACCGTTCGTCCGTGGATGCTACCGGGCTGCGCGGGATCGGCTCGATCGGTATTCAGCGTTCTATTCCCGATGACATATATGGCGTAAACGGTCGAAGAAGGGAGTCGAGATCGGAGGGACGATAAGCGACTAGATAAAGCATCGATTCGGATACGCCGGTGAAGCGGTTTTCGGTGGAGCGGCGAGAATGTGCCGGCGACGATAGCTCGAACGCTTAATTGCTGATTGAAAATTCTTCGTCGTTGAGATACGCGGCGGGCCGATCGTCGGAAATATACGGCGCATAAGCGACCGGGTAACGAGTTGTAATTTTTGGCCAAGTTCGCGTTAGAGGGAGCCACGATTCTTTGTAACCGGGGGAAAGAATGCGGCCCGCCATTAAGCCGGTTGCAAACGTTATCTGTAATAATTGTAACAGTTTAATCGCGCGCGGTCCCGATTTACTGTTAATGTTCCTGGTTATCTCTCGCGCCTCGTCCTCTCCCCGATCGGACTCTCGAGTCCGCTTCTCTCGCGACTTCTACGGGGCCCGCGTTCTTCGTAACGTTTTTCTCTCTTTTTCGTTCTTTTTTCTTTTTTCCCGTGACCGAACACGCACCGGTCAGAAAATTGGCCGGCTCGGCCGTGACCGCTCGAGACCGAATATTCGCGCGAGCACGAGCGAGCCTGCGTCCTTACGAACCGTGAACTTGCCAGAGAAATTACGGGCCACGATGCTCGGGCTCGATCACCAGCTTCCTCGATAAATTCTGCGATCGTAACTGCACTTATTAATCATCGAACGGAGCTCTACTTATCTCGATCGCTGTACAACTTAATTCTTCATTTCCGTGCGAGGATCTCTTGGATTAAGTCGCGAAATTGCGATCGAATTCATTGAAATTTTCTCCGAATTTCTGGGTAATTCGATGAATTTGCGAGGAACAATCAGAACTGCGTTATGAAGATTAACGTCTTGATTATTTGCAGCTGCGTTTTCGCTGGCAGATGTTGCGGTATCCCTTGTCAACTCGAGTTGTCTTTTCCTTTTTGTTGCATTTATTACAGTTTTTGGCACGTGGCTGCTTTGTGAAGTTGAATGTACATCTGCGTTGGCTCTCCATGCGTTAGGTCGACATGTCGCATTAGCACGGTTTGTACGAAAGTGTATAAAAATATGTTTAAAAAACCAGGTTCATTACAACAATATTTCGTCGCTTTTAACAGTCTGCAGTGCTATATTTTCCATCGTATTTATAACATATCGACAATAATGTATTTGTCCAAGGTTTCATTAAAATCAAAATTTTCGTTTCCTTACCTGTAAACTTTGTGCGAATATGTTTATAAGTGATCGTGTAATATTCTCTTGTTATTTAATCCTCTACGAAAACCCGATTACCGATTCCAACACCTTTTACCAGTTTGTGGGTCAATTTAGTTTCCCTATTTCATGCGAGGCGATTTATGAAAGCAGGGACCGGATATATTATCGATCGTAAATTCGGGGCCACTCCTTGGTGACCGAGAAAACCGGGTTGTTTCATGGTTTTTTACGAGCCCCAGAGGCCCTAAAAAGTCCTATCAAATCACGTGAAATATTACCAAATTCATTAAAGCGTAGCTCTTAAACGTGTATCCTATACATTCATCTCATTAATTTGTTAATTACACCGTCCACGTTGTCGGTGTATTTCTTATCTTCCATAAATCCTACGATTTCCCCATTAAAATCCTTCCGTCTGTCCACACGAAGTTGATTACTTAACGTAAATATATAATACAACATCCCTTGGAAGCTCATCAAGTTCGATCCTTTCGCTCGCGAGCCGTAACAACCAAGCAAATCGAAGTTCCTCGAGTTCCGCCCATCAATTACGACCCTCTCGCACGCGTGTGTCTTTTGAACGTCATTCTCGTACGATCGAGATTGAGTTATCGTTCGTTGGAAACGTTGTAGCCACATAATCGAACGTGCATTGCCGAGGTACTGTAGACTTCTCTACAGGAACAGGGTGCCAGGGCTAAGAATCTCCGTTACTCGTTTTAACCTGAAGATCGTGATTCATCAAGATTCCAAGCTTCGTGTTTAGAAACTTTTTTACATTTGGAAAATTGGAAACTTGCAAATTGGGAAATTTAGAAATTGGCGAATTCGAGCATGCAGATTTCTCAAAATCGAAAATAAATGAGGTGCATTCCTGTTTACGCTTTCTCTTATCCAAATAAAGGCACCGGAGTGTACAATAAGGAAGCGTACGTGTGTTCGCCCTTCGTCGGTTAATTACGCATAAATAATTGACGCGCGAAGAATGAGGTTTCTCTGTAAGGTCGAGTATTCGGTACGTAATTTCGACTGATTAATTTAAAACGCGTACTGTGGCCGCGGGAACGCTCGTTACCTCTCTGATAAGCGTGCTTAACGATCGTGTGTGGGACGAGCGCAAAAAGAAAAGGGAAGAAAAGAAAGGGAGAAAAAAAATGAGAAAAAGGCAGGAGATCCTTCGACCTCTTTGCTCCTTTGGCCGGCTTTAAGCAGCGACGAGGCGTGTCAACGGGGTCCTGTGGTATTATTATGAGCAAAGTCGTCGGGGGCCAGCTACTAGAAAGAGAAGGAAAGAGTGACGAGCGGAAAAAGGTTAGAAAGAGACGAAGTAACGAGGGATCGGGTCGGACACGCCCCGCGACTCGTTCGAGGAGTTGCGCTTGCAAAGAGTTGATTAAAGTCACCGGTCTCGTGCAACTTGTATTTTCGACCTCTCGCTGGAGGCTGGATCCGATTCAATGTTCCGCGAAAATGCCTTGTAATCGATCGAGACTTGTTCGTAGCACTCGTTTCACGGAGTGGCCCTTTCGATTGTGTCAGTCAACATCCACCTTCCCGACGCGCCGTGTAATAATGTTTGCCTCGACGACGCTCGCGATGCTTCCTTAATAAATCGAATTATCGAACATTTATCTCGGTTCGTTAAAAGTCGATTTAGTCGGCGGCACTGTAAACGAGTCTTATACGAAGAAACGATCGAACCTTTCGAGTCACACGGACTAGCTACGAGACTCGAGATCCTTTTCTGATCCTTCCGATGTCCCTAGCTTTCTTCACTTTGATATCGTTTCAAGCCTACCGTTTCTCTAAACATACTCTTCATTTATTATGTTGAACGAACATTTATAAGGATTTCATTACAAGTCCTCGTTAGTCTGGAAACTTTTCACAAACTAAAATCTACTGAAATTACTTGTGGACTTAACGACATGATTATGAACAGTGAAGTTACTACTCTTTGTTTCGATGTATTTATTATATCATATGAGCTTCACTGTATGTGTTATCTTTCTGTTATCAATTGCATACGTGTTTAATGTTCAACGCAAGGTCGTTAATTTGCGTTCGTAATTGCCAGAAAATTAAATCACTGATAGAAGTGTAGGTATGTTTCTCGAATCTTTACACGAAAAACCCTGCTGTATCGAATAACGTACGGTTTATCCGTAAAATAAGTAGAGCAGAGAGGAAGGAGGAACCGTTCTAGCACGTATCTTCAATTACAAGCGACATTGGCACGTGAACTTTATATTCGCGTGTACGATTGCGTGTACGCGAGCGTTGCCGCGTAGTTTAGTTATCGCGATTGAGAATTTAGTGTCCGGCTCGCATTGTCTCGCGAAGCGAATGCATATTTCACACGTGCGCTATCCTTGCACTGGCCGCCGTGCCGCATCGTCGTCGTCGTCGTCGTCGTCGTCGTCGTCGTCGTCGTCGTCGTGTACTCGCTGCGGCTTGCTGATTATGCGAGCGGGTACAGTCGGTTACACCGCAATACCCTCTTGCATATACATCGTCGCGATGGCGCGGACACCGGTGCACCGGTACCCGTAACATCATAATAACTCGCAGAAATCATTTTCAGCCTTTGTAAGGGAACTCTCGAATGGCCGCCGCGAGTAGAACGACCACGTTAATCCGGCTATGGCGCTACGATTATCCGGTTGGTATTAATTACGAGCCACAACCTGAGCGCTCGGAAAGAAAAGAGGAGAGCAACGAGAGGAGAAATTTCTTTGACAATGGAAACGGTGGCCAACGATTGTCTACAACAGATTTTCTGTATACCGCTATTTGTATGATTGCTATTACCAGATTTTCGGGCTAACAGAGAAATTTTCTTATTAAACTAAAGAAATTCTGTTATAATCGTACTCTCTGTTATGTGTACGAAAAGGTGTAGAACCCTGTATTTACGACGCAGTAAGAATAATAAATCGGCAAAACGGTAAAAACGTGGACCGTAGAAAAATCATCGCAGGCCCCAAGAATCGTAATGAAAGTTAAAACACTTATGGCACAAAACACGAGCGGTGTTCCACGTTAAAGCGTTTCCTCGCTAAGCGTCCGGAGGGTTCCTAATCGAGCCGGTCTTATACAAAAGGCCGCACGAATCCTCCTCGATCCGTGGACTACGGCAAAAAGGGGCAAGACCTATCTCTCGAATGCATCGATGCACAGCGATTTCGACTAACGATGCCTTCCGCTCATTGGTCTTAATCTGAGCCACGAATCGCGATCGGCCTCTTCCTAACATGGCCTCGGCCACGACGAACCGAGCGCAAGTCGCGTGTGCCGTTGCATCGCACTGGATAGCGCAAACAGAAATTCCGTTATACTGCATAAAGCATCGGCCACCATCCGCGGGATAAGGTTGGCAGGCATGCGAGCTGCTCGCGAGTCGCATTCTCTCAGGCCGTTTTATATCGCTTTCTAGAGAGCTAAACCGGACTTCGCCGAAGCTTTTGTGGGTCGAGTACTTTGAAAAATCTTTCGTTGTTACGGAGATACCGTAGGCCTAACGTTTTCAACAGTCTCCAAATACCGAAGGTCCTTAAAGCTGCAAAGTTTCAATGTTCCAAAATTCCAGTCTTAAGTTTTCGAAATATCAAAATTTGTAAGTTTCGAATCTAGAGTAAAGTGTACTGTAAACTATCAAAATCTTAAATTCTACAATATTTTAAAATTACAAAATTTCAAAGCTACAAATTTTCAAGGTTCTGAAGTCCCAAGGTCCTAAAATTGCAATGTCCCAAAATTTCAAGGTCCTAAAATCTCTCAATGTCCAAGAGATCCAAAATATCTATAATAAAAAATTCTAAAGGTTAAATTGTAATATTTTAGAGTTCCAAAGTTGAAACGGTAAATAAGCGAGGAAAGAAATGCGCTCCCGGAACAACCTTCTGCACTCCACACCCTTCCCTCCTTTCTCTGCTCGCGTTTTATCGAGTCTAATTCATTGTTTTCTACGCCGTGATCTTTTAGCTTTATGCTACGCCATTATGGTTTATTCTACGTTTTGCTCCCAGCCACGGATATCCTTATGCGCTCGTTCTTTCTCTTCTCGCATTCCCTCGTTCTTTAGTATTCGTTGCCTTTTTTCCTCCTGGCATCAGCTTCTCGCTTTACGACTATTATGTACCCCCTCAATTTTTCCCTTTTTCGGCTCTTTTACCTTGCTTGTTTAATCAGTGTCGAGTTATGTTGCGAGTCTTCATGGCTTTAATATTTGCTCTTAGAATTTCAGATCGTTGATTTGTTCTTGAAAATTTCAATCGGGTACTCTATATTACGAATAGTTCCAAAGTTTCTGTATCGGAAAGCGGAGCAAACTTCAAGGGGAATACGATCGTATCAGAAATTTCAGTGCTTCAGAATCATTCCGTTTGGATTCTGTCATTGCTCAGTTCACCGAAGGCTTTCGAGACCTTTAGTTTCCTATGTAGGTTAGTGACTCTTCAATATTCCAAATAGCTTCGGAAAGTTTCTACATCGGATTGTACAGAAAAAGCTGGCAGAGGAACTCGATTGAATTACCGGACTAATCCACCGACCAGTTTCTCCTTTACGAACTTAATATTTGAAATGGATGCCGCTTTCAAACACGTGCGATCAAGTTTTTGTGCCACTGCATATCATAATACTTTGATCCTGAATTATCTTGATGAAACGGAGTTTTTCAATCGCTGTAGCATTTGCAGATATCTATTATTTAATCCTTTGATTTATAATAACGTGACGCACTCTCGTGACGCACGTTGCAGTTCAGATACAACAAATCAAAATTATATTCGCACCTCGACTGATTTTAGAGTTTAATATCAATTATAATTAAGGGTCCCCAAAATATACAGAACAGTTCAATTTTCCTTATTTGTCTTAAAATTGAAGGAATTAGCTGTAACTGACGTAGTTGTTAAAGAATTCATAGGTTAAGGGATGGAAAGAACGTCGACCATTACTGCATCATTTAGTAGAGTCCTAGTGGTTTCTCTGGAACCTCTCTTTCGTAATTTGCAAGATTTCGCCGATAACAATTTTCAGGATAGCAATTTTCAATTGGCGCGTATTTAGTTGCTACCGGCGATAAATTACATTCGGAGTTTCTGCACCTTGTTGCAAACGCAAAGTTGGATACCGTGTTAGAATTACCAGGTACGAATACGTTAATCCAGTTTCTGCCGGTCGTATCAGCCTCGAACGCGTCGAATATCGATCCCCGCGATCGACTACATGCCGCTCCATTTAGATCGCGCGGTCGTTTCAATCCGCTCGCGTAATTCTCGTTTCTTACGCGCGGTAGTCGCAACAGGTTGCGCGATATCGCGGATTTTTACCCGCGCCGCTAAATTATAGTCCCGGTTCTATCGGAAGAGGGTTGGCCTAGCCTCGGAAGCTTTCAGACGAGATGCTGAAACGGCTCGAAAGAGAGTGCTTTACCCGCGATACGTTCGTATAGGGCTTGTTAATTACAAAAGTGGCAGAACAGGATCGAAGAGGGACGGCGGAGAGGGAAGAGAAACGATCGACGCCGTTTTCTTCGCCGACCGATCTAACACGATCCATAAACGCTTAATAATGCTCCGATAAGATAAGTAATTGAATCGGTTGAATACGTTCCAACGATCCAAACCGAATAGACGCTCCATCATTCTTGGTCGAATTTATTTGGCGAATTTGCAATTCATATTTTAATAGTTGCTCCTCGAGAACCCTGTAAGCTGGATGAAGCAGTTTCTTTTATGCCATCATTCGCGACCACTATGTAATACTAGCCTCCGAGAGAATTGCTACTGATTAATTTTTATTATCTCACTATTAGAACCTCTAACTAGTCGGGATTGATAAGTCCATGTTCGAGTTCTACGAGTCCAAAGGGTCTTTTCATTTCTGACTGGTGTGTGTAACTCTTGCAACCGATATTTTATAATCAAAACGTATACAATCGAGGAATACTCTTTCTGGAAGACATTTCTGTTTAGTATCTTACCATAGCTCATCTTGTGATGAACTTAGGACATCGATTTAATGAAATTTCGAATTCACAACCCTTGAATGTTGCTTCACATACTAAATGACTGGACATACATATATTCAGATGCATAACACTTCAGTTGAGTTTAATAGACTAAATATGATGAATTTCATAAATTAACCTGCTTTGACCTATTCAACTTTTGACCCGTTTTACCTACCCAGCTCATTTATGCAATTATAGTTACAAACTTTGTATCGTATAATTTCCTCTAAGTAATTTGTTAATACAAATGCATCGAACAGTCAGACCTTTTAATACCGTTCCCCTGACCAGACAATCAAACTTGTACCATTACATTCGTTTAAGAAAAACACGACGTAGCCGAAGCAATCACAAAATCCCATTTCCAGTTGCATAATTTCAAAATGTTGAAACTGATTTACCTAGATACCCATCCAATCCTCGGCAAAACAATCTCAGCGAACATAATGAAAGTTGGATGAGTCGATGCAACCGTACGCATCGATATCTCCGATCTCCTTGGTGTCCGTAACTGGGTCAGAAACATTGTACATTTACACGATTACGGGGTGGAAAATGACGGTGCACAATGGAAATTCCTACCGGCATCGAGAGCAAAACCGCAGAACTCGTTCGCGGGGGTGGGACCTAACGGTGTCTCTTCCATAATTCGCGCAATCGCGATCGCCGCTATCGTGACACATATTTGCGTTATTCATAATGACCCGGACGATTTTGCGTCGTATTCTATTGGCCGTCGATGAAATTGGTCGAGGGCGGCGATTACGCGCAATCATAGATCGCCTATTGCATATCAATGCGAAATAACATTCCGCGCGATCGAAATCCTCGCTGAGACTCCGCTCGCTGGCATTTCGGTTGCTCGTGATCTCTAATCCACTCTTCGCGATCCTACGACGATTACTCGGGGTGTTCGCGATGAATTTCAAAAGCCGCAAATCGAATTAAACCGATGCATAATCACCTCCATTACGATTTAGACCGAATTAACCGTAAATCGTCGGCTCTAACGAATCGAGGAAAATCGATCACCGTAACGAAGCACTAAGTTTAACAACCGGTTTCACGGTTTTGAAGTAATTTCAGTTGCAGTTATTTTCTTTTCAAACTGGTCGTCGCTGCTCGACGTTACGGCGAATTTGAAATTGAGATTTTATTGGGCACTGATCCTTCTTATTTGTGTCTTTGCTTATTAAAGATGGCAATAATAAACATGTCAATAAATCGAGCCACGTGGAAATGATCGCAATATACATCAGTTTCCAGAAATTGTACATACATATTAAACCAGTGTATTACAAGTACTTTGCTTAAAGTATCAATAATTAACAGAGAACCAGAAAGATATACTAATAGAAATTTGGATTTGCCTTGAATCTCACCATCTTTTTCTTCGGTTCTCCATATGTACATTTTCCGTCAGAAGCCTACTCGAACGAATTCGAAAGGGTAGTTTCGAGATTAAGTTGCAGTAGGGAAGGAAAGTTTGCCGAGTCTAGTTTAATTCGATTATGACGATCGGTCCGAGAGCCTGGAACTTCCTGTTTTATGTAAATACTTGGCTACTCGAGGAGTATGCAAATGGAATTTCCTCGATGTTGGTGTTCATTCGGATGACCGAATTGTTGGCTCGTAAAATCCGTGAAATGCATCCTCGCCGATTGTCGTGTAACTTTCACGGCTACAAACTGTTCCGTTCTGTTTGCGTTCCTGGGCAACGAAAAAAAAAATCGACCGGTTCCCAAACGAACGGGTAGCTTTGTAATCGAGGGAAAAATATTAGACACGGTATGTGTTCGAAACGAATTTACCGGGCTGGAAAAACAATTACGAAGCCGACATAGCTCTTTCAATTACATCGCGCGAGTGTTACTGTTTATTCCGTTGGTAGACTTTGAGAAGCAATTACGGCGACGAATCAATTACGCCATTCGAACGGCAACGACCCGAACCGACTCTGTTTCTCTCCGTTGCGCCGTGTTCTGTTTCGTGCAAACAATGTCGTCGTTGCTTTTGCTACGAGAACGATCAAAGACGGAGGTAAGTTCTCTCTCTCCGTACGGTTTCAGTAAACTATCTGATTTCTATTACAATGAGCCGGTGCATTACTTATTCCGTTGATGTAACGGTAACGAAACGTGATGACAATGTAAACAGACGTGACTCGATTAGCATAAGAGCTATTGTTTCCCGGTGAAATTCGCCGTGAAAACCAGCCGCCCGGAAGTGTGCACGCTTTTGCGCGCGGAATCACGCGAGAACCACGTTTCCTCTCGGGAAATGTAAATATCCGACATCTCCTCGATTAACTGTCAAGCATACCACGTTCGTTTTTGCCGTTAGAAATATTATCGATCCCACAGGAAATTGTTTAAAATTCCGTCTTTTTAACGAGAATTCGATTCGGTTATTCGACAATCGCGAACAGTGGTTGGAACGTGTAAAAATACTGTTAATAGTCCGAAGAGAAATGTTATTTTTATTCCCAACGTTCGGAACAGCGAGATCTCGAAGTGCCACAGTTTCAAAATTCCAAAACTATGTCGGTTGAAATCTTGAAGCAATTTCTCGAGCGAAGTGAGAAGCGAAGGGAGAGGGACATGTCAGAATGAAAAAAGAAACCGAAGGTGTTAAAAACATAAAAATAGAGCATTTTATTGTTCAGTCACAGGTGTTTTTATTCTAATAATATCTTTTCACGTTGTCGTTGAAAATAGTCTGCAAGAAAATACGAAACAGGAGGATCGCTTGCGACGGAAGCTGAAGGAAATATTGTTTCACGTTTGTACATTATATTTCAATTATTTATAGCGGTACTTTAGTTTCCTTGCGTGACGCGCTCCTTGAATTCGACCGTCTCGATTAAATTCGAAGCGATTGTGTATCGATCGGTGGATCGATTCCCGAATAGAACCGTCGAATTCAAGCAGAGACCTCGAATGGTACTTCATCGAATCGAATGATTTACCACTCGACGCCTCCAAAACGTTCCGGAACGAAATAAATAAGATATAGGCTGCGCGCATTAATACTTTACAAATATCGTGTCACGCCCACGCGGCAGCGCGTGTTCGTTAACCCTTAACCGGTGATATAGGGTCAATACGACCTTGTCTGTCCAACCGAGTCGAAATTTAATTTCAAATTTCATTCTCTTTCTTTTTAATTTCAAGCTGTTCTAGTTGGAATATTTGATGTAAGAAGATCCGGGTCGTATTTGACCCAATGTATTAGTCGAACACTTCGCTCGTAATTCGCACTGATTCGTTGCAAGTTTTCTTCGATTATATTTTAACCACCGTGAAGTCCATGTTAGGGTGGCAATATATCGAGACTACTGCCTAGTGAGGTAAACAGAATTCTTTATAAAACAAGTGTGAACAAGTTCCTTGTAAAACGTATGTAAGTGAGCTAATTTTGCGTGCAAAATCATTTGTTATGCAATATAGTCATCAGTTAAGGGTTGTGTTTGCCGTCGACCAGTCTAAGTACAATTAAATACACATCGATAGCTACGATTAGAGGAAGTGGTATCACTGTTGGCTCGGTAGCTCGAACGATATTGGACGGCGAAATTTGACCCGTGTTCATCGACAGTTTCATCGAAAATCATTTCCGAATCGTTAGGTTTACGAATTGTCGAGGCCACGTCCAAATATTGTTCGATTCTACGGGCTTCGAACGACGTACAATACCAGGAATATTCATTGCATCACTCGAATATTAAAACCGTCGACTGTCATAAAAATGGGAAATAAACGATGAAAAGTTGACGTATGTGGCAACGCACATATTGAAACAAGTTATTAAGGATACAAACGTTTAAAATTTTCAGGGCCGAAAGATTTAAAATTGTAATAAAAAACTATAAAAGAAATATTAACATCGTTTATTGACTTCAGTAATATTTTATCGCGTTGTTTTTTCCTTTAAATGGATATTATCTTTCCAGTTTATTATTCATAATGTTATAGCTTTAATAATGTAGCTCGGTAAAAGTAGCATAATATTCCGAGTAATTCAAAACACACTGGTACAATTTTATATATTTATTGAATTTATCGTGGTCAAAATACTGGTTGCATACGAATCATTTAATATTAATTATATTGCCGGGTGATGCAATAAATATCTCCGTTACTGTACAATTAGTGTACGAATATTTGTTCGTACAATATGGCGCGTCGAGTGTGAAGCCTAGTTTACATTGGTAGAGTAAATAATAGAATATCGGCCGACATAACTTGCCTGTAATACCATTTCTTCTAACTTTAATACTCCATCAATCACTTGTCTAATCGTTTATGTAAGTGAATTTTACCTTCCGATTTGCTCTACCAATGTAGACTTTAAGCCTAATTTACACTGGCAGAATAAGCAGGATAATAACACAAAGTCCCATTTTTGCTAACTTTACTCTACTAATTACCCGTGCAATAAATTCCCTACCGATGCAAACTACGTTTCAGCGATTCTAATCGCTCGACATGATCTTGAACACAGTTTACATTGGGTGGGCAAATTATACGTTATTCCATTTTTGTTTCTATCAATCACCTGTCCGATAAATTCTACTCTACCGATGCAAACCAGGTTTCGACGATTTCGATCGCTCGACACAGATTCGAACTCGATTTACGTCGATGGAGCAAACGATTTTCGCTAATTCCACGAAGCACGTATTACAGAAGTGAACAGATTTTTCCAGACTCTACCATTTAGCAATGTAAACCAGGCTTAAAGAGTTGACGCGTCCAGGTACGCGAGAAACGCGTCTCGTTCGACGAGACGGTAACGCGCACCGTTTAAAACTAAACCGTGAGCTCGATCAACTGGGAAACACAGTCTTAGAGACGCAGAATAACCGGCAAACGTATTTACAACGACATTAAGCTATCTAGCAAACTCACTGACTCGCTGCAATTTACAGACACACCGGGGACGTACAGAGTTCTCTCGCGTGTATCCCCTCGTGCGTGTTCACGAAGGAAGCACCTTAAATATCGTATAATCACTGTCTCCTCTCCTCCGCCGTTCTCTCCCTCGCTATTTACAAAACACTTTCCTCTGGTTCACGTTCGGCGAGCACACTTCGCTTTGTTCGGTTCTTCTTCAACATTTATACATCCGTATCCTCGCAGTATTTACACTCTACACACCGTATTGCACCGTGGTGAGACGCACTCGCGTACGAATCTTCCTCGACGACGCCCACTTCTCGCGCACGATCGCACCGGAAAAAGCATTTACGGCACACATACACACATACACACACACCGGGTCATGGATGAACGGGAAAAAGATGTTCATATGTGCACGGAGACCGTACGCGATCCGTTGGACGTCCTGTTGTTGTGCTGCCGTCGGACGGGCGGCGGTTGCCTCGTCCTCTGTGTGGTCCTCTGGTTGTTGGGCACGTCCGGTAACGCGAACCGCAGCTTCTCCCAGAACAGTTTGTCTCCCCATTGCAAGTAGGTGTTGGTCTTCAGATACAGTCTAATGTCCGGATCGAGATCTCGCTGGTGCACGTCGCCCACCAGCACCAGGATCAGCCTGCGCCTTCGGTCCCTCAACACCTGGTGATGAGCGGACTTGAAGTCGAATCGGCACCACTCGGACTTGATAAAGTTCTCGGACAGCACCATGATCGTTCTCCTCGAGGACTCGACCGCCTGGACGATCGTGTCCGCTATGAAGCTTCCAACTGGAAAGTCTCGATAGTGCAGGCACAGTTTGTACGAGGGGTTCCCCATCTCGAGAACGGGCGCGAGTTCCTCGGCGACGAACGCTTCGTCCTTGGAGCTGTAGCTGACGAATGCGTCGAACAGCTTGTCCCGGTCGTCCCGATCGACCTCGTGGTTCCTGTAGAATATCCGTACGCCGAAACGCGAGTGAAACCACACGCGCAGCTCCTGGCGAAACACGAACGCCAACATGCACAACAGCACCACCAGCAACGAGCCGACCAGGGTGGCGACCAGCAGCGGGAGGTAGTCCTGCAGCAGCTGCTTCTCGATTATGGTCTTCGTGTAGTTGCGGTGCAGCTCGTTCTCGATGCTGGCCGAGCCCGTGCACACGCTGTCGTTGTTTTTCTCGCGGTCGCCGTTAGCCCCGACCGAGAAACCGAACTCGTTGTCCGCGAACACCTCGTCGCCGAACGCCTCGAACTCCGTCACGTTGTACACGCAGCGCAACGCGGACGCGTCGGTCACGCGAACGTTCGGCTCGCGAATCCACTCGCGGTAATTCTGCAAGTAGTCGCACTCGCAGGACCACGGATTCCCGGACAGGCTGATCTCGATCGAGCCAGGCAACGTCCACACGGCCAGCGTGGTCAGTCGATTGTTCTCGAGCCGGAGGAGCCGCAGCGAGCGCAGGGACGAGAAGGTGTCGTTGCCGATCGAGACGATTCGATTCCGTTGAAGGTGCAGCTGCTTCAACGCGTCCAGTCCCTCGAACTCGTGGCCGCGCAGCTCGCGGATCCTGTTGTCCTGCAGGTGCAGGTCCTCTAGATCTCTCAGTCCGTTGAACGATCGGTTCTGCACGATCTCGATGTTCGAGGAATTCAGGAACAGGACTTTCAGCTTCTTGCGTCCGATGAAGGCGTGACTGGACACCACGCGCAGATCGTTCCCGTCCAAATAGAGTCGCGTCGCGTCCATGGGTATCTGCTCGGGCAGTTTGTTCGCGTGGCCGCCGTTCGAGCAGTCCACCACGTTCGCCGACCACGATTGGTCATGGTAACACGTACAGTTCAACGGACAGGTCATCTCGCAGTCGCAGGCATCGAAGTCGCAGCAGTGGCACAGAGCGAAGCAGTGAGTGTCGTACCTGCAGAGGAATTGCGAGTGCGACGCTTCGACCAGCGGCACGAACGCGTGTTCCCGGTCGTAGAGCAGCTTGCAGTAGATGCTCTCCAGGTCCATGACCCGCGGCTGCACTCGGCTCTGATTCTGCCGGTTCACTCGTTGCAGCCATTCCATGGTGCAGTCGCACAGGTATTGGTTGTCGCCGATGTAGAACTCCGGCAGAGGTTTGTCGGGTGGCACGGCGCTGATTCGTAACGCGTACGGTTCCAGGTTACGTATTTGGTTGCCCTTCAGGTCGACTCGCGTCAGGTTAGGTTTCTTGAAGAACGAATAACTCTGCACCTTCGAGATCTGGTTGTCGTTCAAGTACAGTCGTTCCACGCTCATCGGGATCGCGTTTCCGGTGATCTCCGTCAGCTTGTTCTCGCTGGCGTCGAAGGTGCTCAACTGTAGTTGGCTCTCGATCTCGAAGTAGTTGCCCAGCTCGCGTATCTCGTTCGAGTGTATGTCCAGCCACTGCAAACCGGTCGGTATCATCGCGTAGTCGAACCATTTCAGTTTGTTGTCGCTGACGTTCAGCCAGACCAGGTTCGGCAGATTGGTGAAGAGACCCGCGATGTCCGTCAGTTGATTGCCGTCCAAACGGATCGCCTGTAGATTCAGGTTCTCGTCGAACGTGCCGGGCTCGATGTACTGTATCCGATTCATCGCGAGATTCAATATCTTCAGCTCCTTGATACGATCGAATACGCCCTTGGTCAGATTCCCGATATGATTTTCGGTTAATCGAAGCCCGTACAACTGCGCCACGTGGTCGAACGTGCCGGTCGGTATCTCCGAAATGAGATTCTCACCGAGGTCGAGGGTTCGCAGAAGGGGAGTGGCTTTCAACGCGTCCGGAACGGACTTTAGCTGGTTACGGTTCAGGTGGAACTCTTGCAGGGAGGAGGCATTTCTGAGGGAGCTCGGGTGTATCGTGTGCAGCCGATTGTTGTCCAGCGAGAGAAGATTCAGCACGTAAAGTCCGCTCAGCGTGGTGGCGTCGATAACGGTCAGTAAATTATCGCTGAGCAGCAAGGTGTGAAGATTATAGAGCGCCGAGAACGTGTTCTCGGGAAGGCTCTCGAGTAGATTCTCTTGAAGTCGAAGTATCTGTAGGCTGTAGAGGTCGCGGAACACCGTCGGATCCAGTCGAGCGATACGATTGTTGGAAAGATCGAGCACCACTAAACGTACCAAGCCACCGAACGTGGCCGCGTTCACCCACTCGGCGGTCAGCTCGTTATGCGACAGATCGAGCACCAACAACTGAGTCAGTTCACCGAACAAACCGGGCGGTAGCACGTTCAACGTGTTGTTCCTCAGATGAATCTCCTGGATGTTCCTGGCGTCGCTGAACAACTCGGGCGGTAGGCTGGCCAATCGATTGTCCGCGAGCCTCAAGATGGCCAACGAGGAGAGACCCTCGAACGCGCGATCCGCCATGAAGCCGATGGCGTTGCATCGCAGATCGAGGCTGTGCAGCCGCGAGAGACCGGAGAACGCGGCGCTGGGCAACGATTCGATGCTGTTGTTGCTCAAGTCCAACTCCTTCAGGTTCGACAGGCACCTAGCGGCGCTGTTGAAGCGGAAACTCGTCACCTCCCGTAATCGGTTCCTCGTCAGGTTCAGGATCTCGAGGTTCGCTAGTGGACACAGAGCACCCTCCGGTATGCTCCACATGTTGTTCTCGCCCAGATCGAGTTTCTCCAATTGCCGCAGCTCGTCCGTGAACGCGCCGGCCGACACGTCCAGCGCCATCGCCGACCAGTCCGTGTTGTGCGTCCTCACGGTCAAATTACGCAACTCTTTCAGTCCTTTGAACGCATCGTCGGACAGGTTACCGATCTTGCAGTACTCGATTACCAGTTCCCGCAGCTCCACCAGCGGTCTGAAGCTACCGGCGCTCAGCGAGCTCTGATAGAACAACGCGTCGCTGCACTCCAACCGCAAACGAACGGTGTGCTGCGGCTGTATCACGCTGAAGTTGGTGTTCTCCAGCTCGCTATTGATGGTCCTCAGACGACAGACCAGCGACACGTCGTCCTCGGTGTCGCCGGTCGCGACCCATTTGCACTCGTCCGGCGCTTTGTATCTGAGCGCTTTGCTGAGGGAAGCGCCGAGGACCCCGAATATCGTGCCCAGTAATATGGCGAAGAACGCAGGACTGCCCCGCATCTTTCCGCCGCTGGTTCTCTCAATGTCCCATGAAAATCTCGCTCAGTTGCTCGCGGTTTGCACCGGGGCAGCTATCTGTCGCGAAACCGGCCGCGATCCATTTAAGTCACGGTACCACCTCGTTCTTTCTACCTCGCGACGTCCATGCCGATCCCGTTTCCGCTTCTTTCGCGTTAATCCCACCTTTCGATCTCTTCCGAATGCCGAACCGTTACAATCCTGGAGATTTCATTCTCGAGTAGCGCGGCGTATTATCCGGATAGAGCGTGTCGGTGCGCGCGACGGGTTCACCGACCTCCCGGTACCATCGATACTCCCGATCGAGAGAAAAATCTCGGCGACGACGAGGACGAAAAGCGACGGGCGTCGGTACGCGTATATACGGCTCCGGTAAGACCCACGGTTCTCCGAGGACTGGTTGGCAAGTTGTAAGGCCCGAACTGGCACCGCTACCCTCGCCCCTCCGCCCACCCTTGCCCGCTCTCCTCGCTCCCCTCCCCCGTCCCGGTCGTCCTTCCTTCCCCCACCTTTACACCTTCTCTCCTGGTCGTCGTCGTCCGCCGTAGCCGGGGCCCGACGTTCTGGCAAGCCTATAAAAACAAGACAGGTACACTCTCCGGGCCCTTACGGTGGCTCCTCAGCATCTGCAGCCTCTCCATCCACCACGATTCTCCTCGTCCTCCTCTCTCTCGACGCTGTTTGCCTACCGCGCTCTTCGTTCATCTCGTTTCGCAGCCTCCTCGCGCTCTCCGCCTCTCGCGTTCCTCTCTCGCTCTTTCTCTCCGCTTCGTCGTCTCCCTCTTCCGTTTCGCCGTCTCCGTTCCTCTTCGTCCTTTCGAACGGCCGTATCGCTGTTCGATTCGTCCGTGAAACCTTGCCTCACCGTCATCTGTTCTCACATCGTTTCTACGATTCTGTCACGACGAATGAAACCTCGAAAAAGAATGTTTGCTCAATGCCTTTGTGCGAATCCCGTTCCCATTCGCATTCCAGTTGTCGCGAGTCTCTCCGACTACTATTTTGCAACTAGCCTATCTCTTTCGCTCTCCTCTCCTCCGCGTTTCGCCGATTTATAAGCCGAGCGAGAGGTTCGTACGCTACGGGGTACATTGTTCGGTTGCGCGGACCGAGGTTTTCGCGAAATATCGAAAACCGACGGGATAATGGCAGACGTTCGTGTCGGGGAACGGAGAAACAAAGAATGACGATGATGGAAGGGAAAGGCAGGGGATTTTATGTGAAGTAATGCTCGACTCTGGATACGATCCTTCGTAACCCGAAGGAGTACATATTTCTTAATTTCTCGATTCCCTAGTTCGAAAGTTGGTAAATTTATGAAACGCACCCAATAAAGATCGACGAATGCTGGTAGGAAATCGTGCAACAAAATATATCGGAATAACGAGAAAAGCAAGAAGCGGATGAACCTGCGTCAGGTTGTGAATGGGTGCGTGCCCTTCTTGTAAAAGCGTCAAGTGAAATGCTTTCCTTTCACGCGTCTTTTCCGCCGCGTCATTATTAGCTTTATGGTCTGTTTGGGATTCGCGCATTCCCTCGTCCCATTCAGTGTAAAACGATCGGACGCATTGTGTCGAGGGATCGTGTGTAAGGACACGTCAAGTGGTTCCCCACAGAGAAAGACAGAGAACGAGATAGAAAGAGAGAGGGATGTCCGCCTCCTTTCAGAAAACAGTGCACGGTAGCTTCCATCTCCCATCGTTGAAAAGTGATTTGTTACCTTTACCTGGGCAAAGTAGGGGCCCGCATTGGCAGCCCACAGGGCCCCCTCACGAAATACGTCGTCCTCGTGTTTCCTCCTTGATTTACTCATCGAAATTCAAATAGGAGGATACATCATTTTCATCGCGTCCAATAAAAGTATCATTAGTGAAATGAATGCCGTCCGATCCGACCTCGATTCGTTCCACTTCTTTCTTCGGCCCGATCGTTTACAGCTTAGGTAAGCTAAACCGTGATTATTCGTGGTACGACGGGACTAAAATGTTTCGTGGATCGGAGGGGGTCAGAAACGAGCGACGAACGAACGATTGGTAATTACGGGGGCCGGAAAGAAGGAACGAAATAACGGATAGTGCAGGTCGCGTCGTTAATAGCGGCGCCGAGAACGAATTGTATCCTCCCTGTGGCGTATTTTATCGTCCAGTCTTATTGATCCTTATTACAAGATCTTTACCAAGGCCGCGGGCTTAAATCGGTATAATATTTCACCTTTCCGCGCGGTCGTCCTCTCGGCCAGGATAATACCCGTCGTCGATGGGTCCACGGTGTTCCACGAATTAATCGGGTATCGCATGTCCGACCGGCGAAAGTGTGACCAATTAAGCGTCCTCTCCTCTCCGATTCCCACGTTCTTCCAGGAATAGACTGCTCATTTCCACGTAGACCACCTTTGTCTCTGCGATTCATTCGGAATCACCTGCTATCTCGACAAGAAACTTATCTTGACGATTAACAGGTAATTTCAAAACATCCTATATATGATATCGCATTCTGATACCTATATCTCTAAATATGTAGATCATCGTGATCTCTACATCTCCAGATATCTAGACCACTAGATACCTGTATCATCCGATATCTGGATCAGTGGGTTCCTGGAACGTTATTCTAGATAGCTCTCTAGATCCTTGGAGTACCAACAATCAACAGGTATTTCAGACTCCATCGATTTTAAAGCACGCGAGTTCGGTACAGAATCGTTCTTCGTTAGCGAGGACCAAAAATAGCTGTGCTTTGGCAGCCCTCTTTAATAACAGTAAAACTCGCGCAGAATTTATTTTAATAACCACAGAATACGCGTTTAATTATCGAATTAGCCTTTCGGCGAAAAAAGGAATTTCTGTCGTGAACGGCGTTGCACAATCCAGACCCAGTCCCATTCCCATGATTCTCCGGGAACCGAACTTCCTCGCCACTTTTTTCTCTGGCCTGTCCGCTTTGATTAGCGACGCGATGTGAATGAGCCTTAAAGGAGGATGGCTGCGCCGCTGAAAGGTGGCTAGCTGGCGGCTGGGATCGGCGAAAGCGGTCAGTGATCGCTGGGCCCTCGTGCTCGGGCCCCTCGTTGCTCACGATCCTCTCCCCCACCTCTCTCCTCTCGTAGCCCTTCCCTTTTCTTCCTTCTCTCCCGCATCCCGCCAACCTTCTTTCTCTCACCCGTTAGATTCTCCTCCTACCTAACCCCGCCGAGCCCACCCCGTGGGCCTAGTCTCCTTTCAACGGTGCAGGTGACGGGGCATTCTTTTAAATCTAATCAACTACCGAACCTGGGCCCGATGTACACAGTGACTCGCCTTAATATTCGGACACCTTCGTGTGCGAAGTATTATTACTATATCATACCTGGTTTTTCAATTTTAATACGTTGTCATTTTAATACCGATACGAGCATCGTAGTTAATAGAAACATACAGGGTGTCTTCTTTTATTCATATAAATATTTCTTGGAACGACATGCAAAGACGTTTCAGACATTGTACGTCAAGGACCATCATACTTTTACCTGTTCGGTGTACAATGTCTCCTAAGGTCGATCCGTGTAAAAAACAATATTGTACCACTTTTTAAAAAAGTGCATGTAAGTGTATATTTGATGGAACTGTATATTGTTCTACATATAGACGAGTTATATAATTTTTTGACATAGGAGAGTGTATTCCAGTACACCCTGTATATAGAACAATAGCACCTCACATACCGAGGTGTCCGAATATTAATGCGAGCCACTGTATACAGGGTGTTACCGAACTCGACCGACCTGACAGCATCCTTAAAAATAGGATACCGCTCGAATCCTGACAAGGTGTCCACTTATCGAGCCGGCAAGGTGGCCGAGCGTAATTCATGGGCCCGGTCCCTTCAGCGTCCCAACACGAACCTGGTGTCTCGTTTGATCATTCAACGCTGGTATCTCAAGGTAGTTTCTCGGTTACGAAATACGATTTTCGCCGTTGAAAATCTCACGACCGGCGAGATCGATCGCGTCACGAAGAAGTTAAACGTCAGCCGGTCGGTCGATCTTTCCTCAACGAGACTTCATCGCGATGCGGTTTCGCCGATGGTTTTATGGGGTTTCTTTCGCTTGGCGGGGTGAAACGCGGGACGATTGCTCCTTACAGAGAAAATTGCTTCGTAATGCATCAAAGGAGGAAACTGCACGCTTCTTGCCATCGAGCACGTTGAAGAACGCGTGCTTCGATAGCCCACCCTGTATATGCGGCGTGGTAGGTTCTCAGGGGCAAATCGGCGGCTCACGGACAAATCGGTACAGGGGTTGCACGGAGATTTCAAATTTGGGAATTTGGAAATTTAGAAATTTGTGAATTTTGGATTTGGAGAGGTATTTGAGCATTTGGGAGTGTAGGAATTTGGTCATATGTGAATTCAGAGATTTGAGAATTTGGGAATATAGGAATTGGCTAATATGAAAATTTCCAAACTTGAGGGGTAGAAAGAAATTTTGGAATTCGGAGATTTGGGAATGTCATTTGACGATTTGAAAACGCAGCGATTTGTAAACATATAAGAGCAAAAACCGCTTTAGAAATTGTGAAATTGCAAAATTAATTGGCCATCAGTGTCTCGAAACGCTCTCCACTTGCACATCTATACCCATCACTGTCCCGAGCGCCATGGTTTCTCTAGAAATTACGCAATCGCGTCCAAACGCCTAGGTGGATCGTTTAGATTTTCTTGTTTTTTTCTCGTGGAAGGATATATGTCTGGGTTCGAAGCAGTCGCTCATTAACCAACGACCAGAGAATCAATCAAACGAGTCCGGATTGTGGCGCACAATGCTACACGAAACTACCGGATTCCGATCGTCGCTTTACCGGTTTGATAAAGACGGATGCGCGCCGATAATTCACCGGGGTCTTCTCGAACCACGTAATTTATTAATTCGGAATGCAACTTTGACAGGCGAGACTGAACGCTCTTGAAGATTGTGTTCGACGATTACAAAGAGACACTGGGAAATTTATAATCTTCCAGCGGTGGTTCTAGGCTCGGTCCAGGATCAAGTTGTCCCTTTAGCCATCGGACACTGTCTTTGCGAGTCAATCTCACTGTCGTTGCCCGATAATAAAATTAGAATGCAAATAGGTCGCTGCTAAATTAATTGAAAATTTTATTAACCTGTTTTGATCGCTGCACCGATCTTATCGATTATTATCGATGAATTATTAGCGTCGTTTATTTTTACTGACTTTACCTGAAGGGATGTACCAAGGGTTCAGAAACAGGTAGCTTTTGTGAATTTCAATTTTTCTACCTGATATTTTTCTATCAGCCTCTAAATATAACTCATAGAAAATTTAATTGGAAAAAGATTAATGCGTTTAAAGGAATAATTAAAGGTTACGCGTCGGGGCTATATTTAATATCGTACGTCGAAAGGGCTTATAAACCGTTTTACCTGAGTCACCACTGACCAAAGATTAGCCGTCATAGCTTCACGGTTTTCGCTTTTGCGTTCAATCAGTGCGACCAACCGCGCCGATACTTACAAACCGTCGACGTCCACATGTACCTCCGATGTCAGTTGACAAGAAAAAAACCTCACTGACGAAGCTTGATTGCCTGGCTCAGAGGAAATGATTTTGTAAGTAAATCTAGACGAGCTTTCCTTCCTTTTCCTCTGCGACGTCCACTGGGGTGCTCTCGCAACGTCTAATTAGATGTCTCGAACAAGATGACGGTGCAAATGAAGTCACTTTCGCGATGCTTTCTCCTTTTTTATGCATTCATGAATCTTCTGCATATCCTATACGTCATGCGGAATAAATTGTAACAAATTGCCATTCCGTGAACACGTTTTCTCTTTGGACGATTATAATCACATTTGTAAATTTCACGTTACTGAATTTCTATGATTATGAATATTGGAGTTCCTGGATTTCTAAACGAATTCATCAATCCTCGAGGAGAGTTGTTAAATTTCGAAATTCCTAAATTTTCGAATATCTCGATTTCTGAATATTTAATTTTCGAATTTCTGAATTGCTGAAGTTTTGAATCACCAGATCCTCGATTCTCTAGATTACCGATTCCCTAGATCCCCGAATCCTAATCCGATTCCAAATCCCCAAATTTTCAAATTCCCGAATTCCCAAACCCCCGATACTCGAATCTCCAATTTCTTACACTTTAAATTCCTAAATCCAAATCTTCCCAACTTCTCAAATTTTTCAACTCACATAATCCTTCATCCCTAAATTGGTAAAGTACAAAATTTCGGAGTCGTTCAGTGCACCGCGTACTCAAAAGTTGATGCGAAGGGTCATATAGCGAGACTGTCGTAATTATACGTTGTCTCCGTCCGCTGCAATGGCTTCAGTGTTATGAAACAGATCTGCAACGATCAGAATCCCAGAACCTAGATGCACTTTCACTCGAGCGCAACTTTTCTTCGTGTCTCGAATCGTTTATTGTTTCGCGACTGGCACGAAATCACGAGCAGAGCAACGGGCAACGACGATGATCACCTGCTCGGTAGTTTCGCTACTTTCGTCCTACATTCTTATCGAGTTCGGTTCATGAATCGTCAGCCTTTGCCGTTTTATTGCCGTTTCAGCGGGCAACAATGGGTCGTAACGATAGCCGTTCGCGAATCCGCGGAATATTTTTCATTTCGAACGCGTGAGAAAGAACGAGCGAAAACGTCGAGCCGAGCCGAGTGATCTTTTGCAATTTCTTTGAAGAAAGGGGAGCGTTCAAAAGGGGGGAAAAAATGGCACATTGTACGGTGTAGAGCGTTTAATGGTAACTTATCATTAACCTAGCTGCATGAATGAAGCGGAAGGAGACGAATGACTTTTATAAAAGAGGTTATGGAACAGCGGGGAGCATCGAGTATTACATTACGAAGCACATTGACTCAATTACCTCGCGTCCTCTTTCGAAAGATAAATTCTTGCTTGATCTTCTAAAGTCTGCATTCTTTTGACGTTCAGGTTTCTTGCTGAAAAAACTAACGACGTAGACCGTTATAGTTTACCTCTAGGATATTACTTCCGCTACGGTTCTTTTTTAACTTTTCTACAACATTTTTCAATTTCTAGTCTTTAACCTTCCACGTATTAATTACGAAAATGTACAATTCTACATAATCTTTTTATTCTACTCTTTTCTGAGCATCGTTGAATAAATGAAAAATGACTACTCATTTAGCAGCGTAAAATTTTAATGACCATAACGCAGACTTTGTTGCTTCCACGTTTGATTAAATCTCTTCCAGAAATGAACAATAGAGGTAGCAAGAAACGAAGAGTAATCAAGCCCGAACCGTGTAATTCAAATGGCACCAAGTTCACTGTGTTTTAATGCGCAATGCAGTCTCGGTTCTTATTGTTTTCTTGTTTCTTTCGAGTATACTTGCGGTCGTAGTCGCAACGAGTAACGTTCACGTTTTACGCGAGTCCATAAAGCGTATCCCCTCGAACCGAACAGCAACCCTCAATTTCACTCGGTTCGCGCGTTTATCTTGGGTGTTTAAATTAAACAAATAACGCTTAACAGCTTTGCCCGGTGTAATGGCTGCACCAAAGGGCGAACAAATTGCGCGCGGAATGTACATAGTGAAAATTGTTGTATCCTTTTGTGTGGATTTAGCGCACGGCTGTGGTGGACAGTGTTCTTTGAAACGCTCAGAAAACGTTTCGGTATTGATGCTTGCCGAGTGAGTTTTTATTTTTAGAAAACGTCAATTTGCTTTTAACGTCGATTTTATAGAGGAAAGGATCTAGAATTTCTGAGAACGATTTAATTTAATCAGTATTTTCATAATACTGCATGATACGTTCTGCAATTTCGAACGATGAATTCCGTGATCCAGACCTATTTCAATTGAAGTTACTATGAATTAAAGCTGTGTTCAAGTCTTTCAGATAATTCATCTAAACGATAGCTTGGAAGTTATGTTTCATTCGACACTTCCGTTTTATTGTATATTCATTTTCTTCTATTTGAACATAATTTTCTGGTGTTCATACATTTCATAGGAAGATCAAAGCAATTATTAAATTCCTCGATAAAGGAATTAAATCCTTATCACGAATCGCAGTCTCGAATACCGTGTCTGTACAGAGCGAGTAAATAAAATGATCAATAAACTTCAGCAGTCCGGTTAACGTTTAGATTCAATTACCCATGAAAAGGTGAGATTAGGTGAGCAATAAACCTCATCGATTAAATCAAAACATCGACGCATCCGCCGTTACTCTTGAAAGCGGAATCGTAACTGTATACGTGGTATAAATACAAACTCCCGCGGTGCAGCAAACAAACGAACAAGTCGATATTTAAACGGTTATTCAAACAACATCCTTAATAACCGCGAGAAAAAGGCAGATGTTCGAGCCACCTTTTCCCAGATCCCGCCTTTCGACGGCCACTCGTCAACCGTCGTTACCGTAAACTTTATTATCGACTCGATCCGCCGAGATAATCGGCGCGTATCGATAATCGCCGTAGAAAATTTATTGCTACGAGAGGCGCGATCCCGAGAAGTCATTTTTCGCGTGTAACAGGCGCGCGTCCGATCGGTCGATCTCGAACGGTGGCTAAAAAGAAAGAGAGAGAGGAATTTAACTGTCGAGGATTAGAAGAGACATCTGCATTGGCGTAGCTAGGCGGGGACCGCTCTTTCACCTCACGCACCCAAATTAGGGTCTTGCACTTACCTTTTTAGTCAAGGACGTAACATCCGTGATTAGAAGTTCATTTTTAAAGGCTGAAATTTTCAAATTCCTTAATCACCGTATTCCATCACCACCAAATTTTTAAGTCATCAAATTACATGTTCACATGCTGGATCACCAAAGTCCCACATGTCCAAGTTTCGAAGTCATCAAATTATTCTATGTTCACATTAGATCACCAAAGTAGCATATTTTCAAACTTCCTCGTGCCTAAATCACCAGATCAACACCTTTCCAAATCACCAACTTCATGATATATGTTCTGAACACAGACTGTGTATATTGAAACATTCATGTTACAGCAGAGTCTGCAAAGTAAACATAAATTATGTAATCAACAGATTACGACTCTCGCACGATTACTGAACCTCGATAAATCATGAATAATCTGTCGCTTGTGCAGCTGATCCGTTAGAAAAATCCTAGTTACGCCAATGACCATACGTGGTCAAAGAAAAGGAGAAATGAAGCGTGGAGGAGAAAGAAAAGTTAAAAGAAGAGGGAGGAGGAAGAGGTAGGAGGAAGAGCGCAGGTGAGAGGTGGTCGATGAACGAAGACAACGAAACAGCTCACACGCGCTTCGGGAGAGCGGCGAAAGAGAGAGAGTCCGAGGTGGGACGAGTGCGATCGTCTATAATCGAGTTGACCGTGAAATTTTCATTACACCTTTTCTGAGTTATGCATATAAATAAGGAAGGGAGCGGGTCGGTGTGCCGGGAGCGAAGAACGTGGCAATGCCTTTGTTAGCGGAAGGTTAATGGCGAGGGACCCCCGGCTATCTTACCACGCTGACAGCAGTCTCGTTAACGATTACGATAACTCCACGGCCTCCTCTCTGGGGATGCGTAGTTGGCTGGCGATCGCTCGCAGGCCCAACGCCAAGGTAGTACAGAATTCACTGACTGGTCTGGACCTTGTCGAACGTGCTCGGATCGGGAACTATCCTCCAGAAAACTCCACCTGGTCAACTCTCTACGACTATAACTTCCTGCCAACTTGCATTCGACCGATTGTGGACACTCTTGGAAGAAGTCTGGTCTCTTCCTGAAGCAAGCTTAAATTAGTCTGGTTCGGTTGTGAATATCCTTCTAAGTTTGACTCTGATGTGCCTTCTTTACTGATGCAAGCTTGAAGTCTGAATTAGTTGTCAATACACTTGCACGAAATTTGACTCTTCCTGAAGCAAGCTTATATTAGTGTGATGTTTGGTTCAGTCGCGAATAACCTTACAAGAGCTTTCATGTGTGTTCTTTCCTCATGCAAGTTTAAATGTCTGATGTCTAGTCCAGTTGTGAATACTCTTGCAAAAGCTTTGACCTTGGTGCCTCCTGATGCAAATTTAAGCAAGTCTGATGTCTGATTCAGTTGTGAATATCCTCACAAGAAGTTTGACTTTAGTGTGTCTTCTTTCCTGATGCAAGTTAAGGTAAGTCTGATGTCCGGTCCAGTTGTGAATATCCTTACAAGATCTTTAACTTTGATGTGTCTTCTTTCTTCATGCAACTTTAAATAAGTCTGATGTTTGGTCCAGTTATAAATACCCTTGCAAGAAGTTTGACTTCAGTGTGTCTTCCTTTCTCATGCAAGTTTTAAGTCTGACGGCTGGTCAGGTTATAAATATCCTTGCAAGAAGTTTGACTTCGGTGTGTCTTCCTTTCTCATGCAAGTTTTAAGTCTGACGGCTGGTCAGGTTATAAATACCCTCGCAAGAAGTTTGACTTGGATCTGTCTTTTTTTCTTATGCAAATGTAACAAATGTCTCATGTCGGGTCCAGTTGTAACTACGTTCGCAAGATGTTTAACTCCAGTATCTTTTGCCTGATACAAAGTTAACCGAAGTCTGGTCTAACCCAAGTCCAGTAAACTGGATTAACCAGGCTATCTAGCCGTGGCAGTAACTAAAGCAATCCAGTTTTAAGCCGTGATTTCTTGCGAATCGATCGTTCCCGTTTCCACGATCGCGTTTTCCGATTACATGGAACGCTGTGGCGGAAAACTTGCGGCGGACTGCAGCTTAACGAGCGGATTTTGGGTCGGGAAAGTTTGGCAGAGTGTGCACGGTAACGAGTAAAATTTCGGAGGAAGCGGCGAACCGCTGCCATTGGAGACAATCGAAGGTCATACAGTAGACTCTCATTATACTGCAACCTTCGCATTAACTTTCTGACAGAGCTCCCCGCAATTTTATGGACATATAGACCGCCTTAACTCGAGGTACTTGCGGCATTTTTTTGACGAGTTTCGCATACTTGCCTCCGCAAGTATATGACTCGGTTAATGATCATATAACCAGATCCAACTATATACACCTATAATTTGATGAAACTATACCTATATTCAGTGAAAGTTTGCAGATGCCTTTGTGATCTTGTAGAATCACTTAAGTTCAAAATTGAAATGATTAAATGGTATGCGAGCGTAACTCGTGATCATGAAAATCGTTGCGTAAGTTTCATGCTGGAATATCTTAATTGCCCGCGATGGCGTCCAGCCAGCTCGATAACTCGTCCTCGATGCTTCAACCGGCGGTTATCATCTACCTCGCTTTTTTCCCCCATTTTGTTGGTTTTTTCTATTCCAGTTTCCTGCCTCGATAATTTACCCGTGGATCGTTTAATAGCGTATGAAACTTTGACATCTTGACTGCTTTTAATAAGCACCTTCGAACCGGGAGAAACGAGCGACTGTTAACTTGCCTTACTGGAAAATAATGTTTAGCCGCCAGTCGAGGAGCTCATACCGTGAACGAGGTATTTCCGTTTTTCCTTCGTTCGGTGAAGACAGATCGAATTTGTCGATGCGGCTACAGAAGCATGAACCTGTTCAACTCTACCTCGATCCCGATGATTTTCAAAGTAAACGAGATATTTTTGCTTTATTTTCTATCAAGGCTCTCATGACACGGAATGAGAGCGTAAATTTGTTAACAGGAATTTATTCCTTTTATTTGCAATTTCGAGATCTTTTGATCTTTCCACATCATTCTTCGCTTCTTCTTTCAAACTTAGACCTTTCCACGACTGAAGAAGCACATCAAGCTGTTTCTATGGCAAGTAGATTAATAATTCTGATGATCTAAGAGGTTATTCTAGTACACAAATATGTCCTGATTGTAGAAGTATAATAGGAAAAATATTTCTCAGTTTAAAATACAACACATATTATAATAAGTAGACTTAAAAGGGTTAACTGATTTATTCGGAAGTTTCGAAAGTACCTAAAAAGAGGGATAAGAGTAGACCAAATATAAAATTTATAGATAATGAGCATCGAATAAGTATACAATGGTAACAGGAATTATGGTTTCAGCAAAGAATTTCATAAACGAAATTATTTCAGTAATTCGAGGGTAAAATTAAGGAGCCGTTCGCGACTGCGCTCGGTTTTCGTGAACGAGACGGTTAAAAAGTTCCATCGTGAGCAAGCAGCCAGTTCGTAATTTAATAATTTCCTCCGCGACGGAATAACGAGGAGGAGGTTACGGTAAAGCGTGTAAGATAAACCGTCGTCGGGAAAGCTGATCCGTAAGCTCCGGTACGCTTAAGTTCACGCGGTGTGTAGTAAGCGCGTGCGTTTCACGAAATAATTTAATCCGTAAGTACGCGGCCAGGGAGCATAATTTTCTTCGTTACGGAATAACGAAGAGGGCGAGCCGAGGCACACGATGGAAACTCGTAAAATCACGAAACGACGGAACAAAATTCGCCCCTGTTTCGCTGCAAACGGTACGTGTTCACGCACGCGTGCTGCCTCGTTCGCGACGTGTGGACGGACCTTTAACGACCGGCTGAGAAAAAATTGGGCAGTTTTCGTTTACCGAGTCTTAGCCGGTTCGCGAGGTCGTTAATTTTCGGGTGGCCCTCCTCGATGGGATACCGCTCTCGCCCACCGACCAGTCTTTGAACCCGACATTACCTTCGCCCCGTCTTCGCTCCGTGCTGCTTTTCAGCGGTTGCTACGGTGCAGTCTCGCTATATGGCCCGCTCAACGATTATTTCTTCGCCGTTCCACCCACCTTGCTTACCCAACCTTCGGAGCGCACGAGAGGATTCGGGAAAGATAACTTAGTTTTCAAGTTTGGAAATTTGGGGATGTAGGAATTTGAAAATGTGGTAATTTCCAAATGTAGGAATTTGGGGATGTAGAAATTTGGGATTATAGGAACCGGAGGATATAGGAATTTGGGAATGTAGGAATCGGGGGATATAGGAATTGGGGGATGTAGAAATCTGGAAATGTAGAAATTTGTGTTTATAGAGGTTTCGGGATTTAGGAGTTGGGGGATGTAGGGATTTGGGGACCCACGAATTGGGGAATGTAGGAATTTAATAATTCGTAAATTTAGAAATTTCCAAATCGGGAAATTTAAAAGTCTAAAATTCCCAAATCACACAATAGCACTCACAGAACTAGTACCACGCTTTCCAGGACCATATGTCGGGACTTTACAGTAACACTTCAACGCCTTCAATTAAGATATCCAACAATACGTTGTTACGAATCGTCGATCAGAAACGCAGCAACCACGATAACAAGACAAATGGTGTAACAATGCTGGTAGCGGCGATCTTCCGTGCGAAATCGTACATCTCGCACTCGCCAATCTGTGTTTTGATCGATTTTCTCGTTCGCAGCGACGCGCGAACGATCTTCTCCATTTACGATAACCTTCGTTTTTTCCTTTCGCTGTCCATCAAGGTATTCAAACTGATCGCGACCACTTTATTCGAACTACTTAATCGAACGTTGACAACCATTCGATAAAAATGGAGATATTTTTCTTGTAATTAGTTACCAGCAACGAAGGATGCTCTCTAATTAGTATGCATGATGATGCAGCCAGAAGGGAAAAGACAAATTTCAGACATCTTTCATGCGTGCGGGAGATTGGGTCAATATGACCGGTGTAATTTTTTATTTCCGCTGAAACAGGTCAATTTTCTTTATCGTGAAACGGTGTGCCGTATATGAATCGGTAATATTGACATGATTAAGTAGATAATTATACGACATAATGGAAAGTTATAAGAACACGGTTTAACTTATACAATTTATAAAAATGTGATATATTATAAATTAATAGATAGAAGTTTAACTTCTTACAAAAGCAATTTAATTTCTGGTATATTTATATTTGACTCATTTTAAACGTACAACAATTACATAAATAAATTGACAGTACACAAAAGCAATTGTAATAAGAAATAAGGGTTCACATTTACTTTGGCTTAATAAGTCCATATTATGCCGATCGGTATACATATTTCTCATTAAAGAAATGCGCATGTACTCGCGCGCGATCGCTGGTAATTATCCCGAGGCGAAAAGAAACAGACAGCGGTAGGCAACGTGATTAATAAATTTATAGTTTTATTTCGCCACCGGCCGGCCCCGGACCGATCAGATACGCGGCGAGATATCGTTACGCGCTATTGTGCCGCTAGATTAATTCGCGGCAATAAATTCTTCATACCCGCGGCTCGGTTAAGTGATACAAATGAGTTCGATATTCAGTTAAATAATCTGCTAACCGTTTCGGCGAGCCACGAGAGTCCGCCCCTGAATCCAACCAGAACGGTACAGATTACCTTGAAGAATGGAGCCGTCGTTATGAACGCGCGTTTAACCCTGCTGCTCTTCTCAGCTCCGTATAACCCGAAATAAGCGTTACGTTTGCATAGATTTTACCCTGTCAAATTTATACGTTGCATTCACTCCTCGAGATCGTTGAATTTCAATTTATTTCATCTCTTCCTCTACAATGTCATACTCGTGACGCACTTTACAATTCATATGCAATTATTCACTACACTGAGTATTCAGTACAATTGAATTTTGTGTTCAATTTTAATTATAATCTTCAAAGATCGTTGAGAACGCTCCTAACCTTTCATTTTCTTTACTCGACATTTTAGCAATAATTAGCTGTGACGCAAGAAAATTGTGAGTTAAGGAATTAAGGCATAATTGATTACATATATACTTTTCAATATTTCTC
The DNA here is from genome assembly GCA_036983795.1 of Megachile lagopoda. Lineage (NCBI taxonomy): Eukaryota > Metazoa > Arthropoda > Insecta > Hymenoptera > Megachilidae > Megachile > Megachile lagopoda. The sequence continues at coordinate 4,331,494 of CM072795.1, read as the reverse complement.
ACCATTCTTATACTTCTTTTCGAATACACGTTGCGTAGATCGTACGATGTATAGGGGGTACGCCACGGGGAATTGCAATGGAGTTTTCTTTACCTCTCCCCTTTCATCGTACGGGTGCAATATGACGCTCGCCCGCATTATCGATGACTCGAGTTTCTTGTTCGCTTTCGTTTCGCTTTCCGAGCGAACTGCTAACGTTCCGAATTTTATTTACGTTCCTCTGTGCCCCGACGACGTCGTTTCACCAGCCAATTTTCGATTTGCCCGCCGGTCCTCGCATTACCTCCCTTCCAATCTGGTGGTCGAACCTTCGACGGAAGCGGCTCCCCTCAGTCTTATTGGAACTTTGCTTCGTTCAAATTGTCGGAGACCTCTGTTCGATGCTTTCGATTATACTTACCTTTGTGTATACAATTTTGAATCCACCTTTAATACCCGTGGCTTCAAGTTTGATCGACAATTGCACTTACGTGACTTTTATCGATTTTGGAACTTTTTTTGAACATTCTTATTTTGCTGTCTTGGTGTTGCCGAGACTGAGACGACTGTACAATCTTGATCGAATTTTAGGAAGTTCGCAATTTTTCAACCATCAGATTTGGAACCTTAGAGTTTGAAAGTCTTTGTAGAACTTTAAGAGCATGAAAACTTAGGAATCTTAGAATGTCTTTCAACTTTGGAATATGGGTTTTTGAGACTGTTGTATATGTTAATCTTCAGGTTTTATTAATGTATAAAAAGCTTCAGCTTTTATTAATTTTTGTTGAGATCCTAAACTTACACCACTAGCGAGAAACGAGTTTCGCAAGCCACCTGGTGGCCACCGTCCGAACCAACGCAGCCAGAAGACTAAAGCCACTATTTAGCCGGCTACAGGACGTTGCAATTTCAGAAATGAGACGAAATTAACAGACGTTTACTTTCCGCACTCTCGATCGTACCGTATCATCACCGGTTCGGTTTTTCCACGAAAACCGCTCGCACGTCGTGCGAGTCGTTGAAGCGAACCGGATCACCGCAAACGCGCCGCCGCCTTCCTGTTGGTTTAACCCGATCAACCGCCACCGCGATATCCATGGTATTGCTCGGAGAGGCCTGGGCCGGATCACGGACACGGCACACTATGCATGCGTGGGGGCAAGCTCATTTATTTACCGAGGATCAGTATTGGCAGGTTGTAATTTACAAATGCTGGGACCCGTTGGATTTATCGGCGCTCCGCTACCCTCTCATTACAACCCTCTGCCCTCCGTCATCTTCTCTTTTGCCCTTCATCCGTTTCCCTCCCGCGCCCCCTGCTCGCCCGTCTGCTGCCCTTCCACCACCGACTCCTCTCCTCCGGGCTCGTTACGTTTTCACCCTCCAATCGCCGCGGCCTTGCAGAGAACTACGCTCGTGATTATCGTCAATTGACCTACACACGATTGAAATGCATTATAAAAGCACCGCCACGGCATTTTAAACGTACGAACGTTCCTAGAACTCTTTTCAAACTTGAACTAATCGATATTGTACCATCACAACTTATTTTGTAACATTTTTATTTCAAGTCTTTTTTCTTAAACATAGAAGTCAATCTGTACCAGTACTTGATTCTGAAAGAGAGGAATAATGTCCACAGATCACAGTGAGCCGTAAAATCAGTATATGTACATTGAGTTCACAAATCGTTTCATTTTTTTTCCCAAAAGATATATGAACATCCATGTAATGAACCGCTGCATTTCTCGTTAGATGAACCTAAGAGGTAAAAGGAAGAACTTGCGAAAGATGATGAAAACAGGGAATTTTTCGCGATCAGATTGTTCTAAAACACTGACCCGAAGATCGGATCGTTCTCGACTCCGGATCCACAAGAGCCACCAGCTACGCTCGCAGCGAATCACCGGCAGCCGCACACCGAGTCTCTCCTCTTCTTTTTTCCTGCTCATCCTCCTGTTCCCTCGTGGCCTCAACAGCCTCGTCCAGTCTACGGCCATCGCGACCTTATCATTGATAATTCCTCGACGGTCGACCGAACGAGGAGGCTGCGGGAACCTCCGAAGGGTTTGCGTGCCTCCGTTGCGTTCAGATAGCACGGATTATCGGCGTATCCGATAATAGAGGGAAGGGTACTGCGAGTAGGTCGATGATCGTCGTTAACTGAAAAAAATCGAAGCTCTCGCGAGCGGATACGAGGAGGAGGCGAGAGACTCGCCGGATGATGCTCGTCGATCATCGCGGATGGATCGTTCCAGCTTCGACAAAGCTCCGCTGTCGAATTAGGCTCGTAGAACGGCAGAACCGGAAATTTCGAAGCGTTAACGACGTTGGTTTCGAAGCAATTAAGGGTCGAAACGACGTAGGAAATGATCTCACTCAAACGTACCGGTGTAGTTCGAGATATTAACCCTTGAAGCACTGCGGCTGAATATAACGTGCCTTCTATAGCCTATTCGTCTATTTGGACTGTTTCTTACTAATGGGTGAATGTACGTACTCCATAATTATCGTGGTTATCCTTGCATAAATTTCTCTGCATTTCGCGATTCAGAAACATTTCGTTTCCTTTTAAACACTTGTCGGAGTCCCACTCGTCAAAGAATCTGAACACTCATCGAAGAGCTTGAATACTTATCAAAGATTTCATTTCTACATGGAATCGATATTGGCGACATTGATCTACGCGACGTCGTTCAAGGATCATTTAAAACGTCGAGCAAGCCTGGGTGGCATAAAAGTCAGTTTTGCTGGCAAGAATCGAAAGGAGGAGACTAACGAGATCTGAAGGTTCGTGACTGTGTCGTAAATAGATGGAATATCCTATAAGGCAAGGGCTTTGTTAATGAAGGGCCGAGAGGGCACGGTATTTCGCGACTCGCGTGCGTTTCCATCGTGGCGGAGGAAGATGCCACGAGCAGATTCAACGTGGATGCCCGGCTTCCCTCGCGCGGCCTTTCTTGCCCCGGGATACACAGCTCCGAGGTGGCCTCCGAGAAGCGAAACGAACAGAGACCCCTCGACTTCCTCGCGTCGGATCCGGTCGGTGGTTGTCTCTAAATTCCAAACCGTACGGAATCCCGCGAAAGAGTAATGCCGACATTGCACGGGGAAGCGTTCGCGCGGAGGAGTTCAGCGTGGATTTACGTTGATTCAATAAAGTCTGGAAACGCGACAGCGCCACAAAGGATATCGACCGTGTTCGCCGACCGCTGGCCACTTCGATTCACGATTTTGCGATCCTCCAACGAGAATGAAACTGCCCTCTAGAGCCACTTTAGAGCCTTTGCTCGCTGCTTCGTGATCGTTGCATTTGAAAAGGGAAGGCACAGAAAAGTCCCCCCCGTGCGATTTTTATGAAACCGCGTACGTTTGGTAAGCAAAATAAGCGACACGTTTTATCGGCGCAGACGCGGCTTTAAGGAGTGAAACCACCCTTCAGCTTCAAACCACGAATACTATCTCGTGAAAGTAAGAACTTTCAATTCTCGCGAAACGAAGATACGTGAAAACCTTCGAAGGGAAAGTTTTATGGTTCTTTATGTACAGTAACGACATGTGAACAAATTGACCATAATACAAGTATAATACATAGAGACAGAAAGTGACGAGTATTTCGTTTTGATCAAATTTTTATTTACATCCCGCATCGACTCTCAGTCAACGCAGGGATGAATCAGTTTAAGGACAGAGATGCAAAGTGTGGACCAAATCGGTGTTCGGAGGATCGTGCGTTTCCTTATTAGTAGCTACCAATTATCCTTGATTTGGAGGAAATTGGTGCGTTCGATCTAACCGAGCGTGTCGGCGCGATGGTCGAAATTTCAAGCAACACGGTGGAAATTCCACGAGCGTGGCTGTCGGATTATCGCGCCGTGCCGGACGCGTGTTCGTCATTAATCCCGTGGCGAATGGGTCCCGCGAGATTATCGTGTGAAGTATTAGACGCAGTTGCCGTACAAGCTGCAATTTTCCGTGAAGTATATCGCGAGCGTCGATCCTAAGCGTTGTCGCTGTATCACTGTTATTACAAGTCCCCCGGAAGCTGATGTTCGCAATCGTACAAACTGTGTGTGTATTTTTATGCTCTCTTAGTTTGTTTCTAGGCGATGAAACAGAAAGAATGTAGCACGAGATATCTTCTTTCAGTGGCGATATGGAAGACGGATGAAATTGTTATATTTTGCAGAAAGTTGTACACTAATAATATTTAATAAGTTGGGGTAACTTTGGTCATGAAACGCGAAGGAGTAAGTAGCAACATCCGTTAAAAAGTAATAGTAAGATATGTTTAACGTGTCGTCCTTCCTTTGGGTCAACCTTGGGCTAATCTGGTCGAAGGTATCATAACTTGTGATGTATCAAATATTAATCTGAGAAGATTTCGTGTATAAAATTTTGACCTTGGAAAGCTTCCATATATAAATTTTTCGTTTAAAAAATTGTAATATGTAAAAACATTGTTCAAAGAATGTAGATTGTAAGTAGTTTATTTTCTTCAGATTATTTTCTTAAGACTATAAAAAGTTGTTAAAAAGAAGTATAGAAGCGGGTTATCCGGTTGTCCATGTAAGAGTTAATTATTACTGTCATCGTCGTACACGACTCCGAGGATCGACTCGCAAAGGAAAATAACCGGCATGAACTGACCAGTCCAAAGTCTGAACCGACTGGACGAAAGGTATTCTCGATCGGCGTTACGTCGAGCGATGAAGAAGGCACGTAGAGAGATTTATCCACGCAATGGTTGAAATAGGCGAGGTAATCGGGTTCGATTCCATAAGACTCTGGTGGAAGGTCTCTGGCGAACAGAGTTTGGGCCGTTTAACCCTATAACCGCATGCCCATGGCGGAGGCAAAGAACGAGTCTCTCCACCTACTTCTTTCTCCGTCTTCCCTTGAGGTACTCGAGTCCTTCGGTACCTTGGCCCGTTCTTTCTTTCTGTTTCTTCTCTTCTTACGTTGAACGTTGCTCTCGGCCCCGGGTTCGGCTGCTTGCCTCGTCTCTCGCTCGCGTTCGCCTCGGTATCACATGGCGCACATGCATGCATGCATGCATGCATGCATTTCGAAGCGAGGATGGCTCAACTCGGTTCAGGCCAGGGTCTCGGCTTTCCTTCTCTTCGCGGAGAAGAGAACCGCAGCTCGTTAAAAAGTTGCCCGACCGGTTGGGCGCTCGGAGAGCTGACTCTGCTGTGGTCTACGACCCGACACCCAACACACTCTCTCCCGAGCGAGAGAGAGCCTTCGGTCTCTTGTACACGGAACGAGCCGTGTGGACCCCGTCCGTGTTTCTCCCGTGGTGCAGCCCGGTAAAGGCTGAAAGTTGCGCGCGCGCGCGACCAACACGGACGAACAGAGCCGGATATTCACTACACGCGGATGAACATCATTGAAGGCTCTCCTCTCTTCTCTTATCCACTGCCCTCGCTTTCCTTCGTCTTTCCTTCGCCGTGTGTTTCGTCTTTCTCCTCTTTTTCTTCTCCCCTCCTTCTCTCTCGAATCCTCACGATTCCATGCCTTACTTCTGCGTTGCATTTCGACTATCACCACCGCGAGTAGGATATCTTGTCTTACACTCGCCTTCACCGGTATTCGACTTTCGGCTCTCTTCGCCTCTCCTCTCTCTCTCTCTCTCTCTCTCTTTCTCTTTCCATCTCTCTCGAGTCGTTTCTCTCGCTTTCTCTCGCCGATTGAAATACGGCCGTGGCATGCTCGCGCACAACCCTCTCCCTCTTTCTCTCTTTTTCTCTGCTCGTCTCCTCTGGCTGGTTCGTCGCTCGTGTTCACCGTTTCGTTAAAGCCAGTACACTTTTCTGATGTCTGTTCGCCCGTGTACTTCGTTTTCGCGGTTCTTCACCCCTCCTCGGACCCTCTCGCCTCTCGCTTTCTCCCGTTCCCGCAGTTCATCGTCGTCTCTTTTCGCGAAACGAGTTTCCTTCCGTCGCCTTTCCGTCCTGCTCCCTCTCTCTTCGGGGTTTCTTCTTCATCCTCTGACCCGGCTGTTTTTGGCCTACCTCCCTCCCTTTATCCCTCCTCGGGCCTTTTTGTCCGCGGTAACCTTCTTCGCTTATCCTACCGAGAGATACCGATGATCATACGCTGGAAATTCCGCGCGGACGAGCATCCTCCGGAGATTCTTCGATGCTTCTTGCGGCTCGTCGCTTCTTGCCACACGCGTTTATTATATTGTTTGATTTGTTCCGGCCGTTTCGAACCGTCGATCGGCTCCACTCGGTTCCGATCGTCTCGTTCTTCGCCTGTTAACCGCTTCGACTCGCTCTAATGCAGACAGGTCCATGAGTCAGGTTCAAGCGTCATAGAACTTTCTGTTAGATCACAGCGTCGCTACATTCTCAGCGAGGTTAACGCGCTGCATTTCTCGGAGTTAAGTTTCCACTTCCGAAAGGTAAAGCGTTAAGTTATGCTACCAGGGATTAGGTTGGATTAACACGCCACTGAACCCCGAGTTAAGTTGTGGAGCCACAGATTTCCGAGTTCGGTTAACCTCTCCACAGATGATTTTAGTCTCTTTAACGTAATTATACTTCGCTTATTTTAGGACCATAACGAATAAAAATAATTGCAAGGACATTGGTAATATAGGAACGAAATGTCCACATGTGTACACGTGGCAGTATCCTTGAAGAGGTTAAGACGTTACTGCACCTTCAAATAAAAATTGTAGCATCGGTGAACTTCGAAATAAGTTTAAATCAAGTTCAAATTAAGTAGGTATCACATGTGTCAAGTTAATAAACCAAAGAACTTTGAATTGAGTTAAGGTGCCACGGTGAACTGAGACCTTGAGTCAGGTCAAAGTACCATAAGATCATTTGTTGGTTTAAGTTAGCATCAAGAATAATTTCTGCCAAGACTACAAAAATTTCTGCCAAGTCTGCAAATCCTTGAACATGCTTTAGCTTTGCGACGAGCAGAACTTTCGGTGTTTGGATAAGATGTGATTCTGGTCAGTTGCACGAACGCTGGTATCCATTGGTCGTTCAATTATATTTTTGGTCCGGTCTGCATGAATTATTCAGGCGGTTCGTACAAATTACCGTAGGGAACCGTTTGCCTGATTGGAGGAGAATTCATTAGGCCTTCGGCCTTCGCTAAGTATTCCTGTCTTTCGGTCTATTTATCCTGGCGTCTCGTTTCGACAGCGCGGTTGACGTCACCGTTGTTCGTGTGGCTAAGCCTTTAACACCTACTAAGCGACTCTCACCTGTAATCAGTCAAACGGACGAGGGAGAAAAGAACGGCAGGAATTCAGAATGTGTTCGCTTTGTCAACCGTGGCAAGCAAAACGCCCTCGAGCGCAACAAATTCCAATCCGCTCGACGCCTTTGGCTCTCTTGCTTTTCACTCTTGCAATCGTCCTCGTATAATAACCTACGCTCCTTTGTATCGCGATACGGGCTTTTCGTGGGAAATGGTACCGCGTCATTTTCCTGCTGTTCGTGATTAATGGAACTTTTGCTTCGAGTGTTTTTGATCTCATCTGCTTTTCTTATCAACGGAGAATGAGAAATCTCTGCACACAGGCCATTTCACGCAGTTAAAGAAAGTAAACTATTTACTCGGAGCGATTAAATCCAGAAAGAAGTAACAAAATAATTAAATGGTAATATTTGAGTATGTTCTGTACTTATGTCTGCATATCTCGTATGAAGAATCTTGAAGAACCCTCTCTTAAAAATATCAATGAATACATTAACAAATACGTAATTCAATTAAGAAAAATGAAATTGCCTCTCACACGCCACGTGTGTCTCTTGGGAAGCCATTTAATATTGTTGATCGATTCAAATGGGATGTGTAACTCATGAAAGTTACAATAATCATTTGTCATACACATACCTGTACACGAACGATCAACGGTAACACCACAGACGTAAGAACCGACGGTGAAAGCGGAATGAGATAATAACGCGATAAAGCTGGAACGATTAAATAGGCGGAGAGAGCATTTCTCCTACGAGGCTGATCGTCACGCCTTGAGGGGCAAGGGCCGTCATTTCGGCACCCTGACTTAATGGATCTCACTAAATTAACATAAATGCACTTATAAAAGGCTACGGGTCCCTTCCGACGCGAATACTATATTTTTCTTTTGGATTCTTCGTTTGTTTCTATAAATCGAAGCGACTCCAAACTCGAGTCGGGCCTTTCATTAATTCGTAGTGGTCATTTTTGGAAACTCGGTCATCCATGTGTTGCATGGATGTGTGGAATTCGTTTCGGTAAAAAGTTCTAACTGTGTAATTTATGAGATACACAGTCTATGGATTACATGATTTATGATTTATTTTAGTTAGCCATAGTTTGTGATGGAGTTTTGAGGGGTTGTGGATTTTGAGAGATAAGCGAGATCGGTAAAGTTTTCGAAGAGATCCTTAAAGAGCATAAGGGATCGATGACCAAGGCGGGAAACTCAAACGGCTCGGCACGACGTCTGTAAACGAGCAAAGTCGAAGCAGTTTGTCGTCGGTTGGACGTCGAAGTTAGTTAGCTTTTCCGCGGCGGCGAGGCTCGAGCCAGGCGAGTTTTTGCGAGCGGAACGCGAAGCGTCCAACAAATCAATTCGAGAGAGGAGGCCGGCTTCCAACGACGGAACAACGAACGATCGGCCACGATAAGTACAAACATCGATGAACGACCATCACCGTGGTAGAGGATCGTGAAACTTTTTTTACCGTGCGTCCGAGCTTCGTTCCCCGACATTTTTCTTTCCCTCGTTCGAGCCTCCCGTTTCCTTATTCTCCGGCTCCGCGAGCCATCCTTACGCCCGCGTGCAAGAACCTGCTCGCTCCGTCGCAAAAAAACCCTCCTCGAAACTATGAAGCTATTTCTGCGTGTTCGACAGCGTTCGTTAGGCGACGCAGCACGATCTGACCCTTTTGAGTAGCGCCAGACCGCGAACACGCCGAACGAGAGAAAAGAGGATGAACCCTTCGCGCGAGTTCCCTTTTTGCCCCGTCTCGACTTAACGCGCGAGCGAGTGTAAATTTATAAGATGTCACGCTCGTCGACGAAACAGCGCGTTTAACGGACCGAACACCGCGTCGATCGACACTTTTTCCGCCAGTGAGGCCGGCAATTTGCCTTCCGCTCTTTCCCCTCCCCACCATTCGCGTGCTTCTGCAATTGGAATTTTGGAATTAACCAGGAATCTCTGCTTTTTCTTCCAGGTACGTAATCGAGTAAACTCTCGACCCGCTTTTTTCCCCGTGTCTACTGCCGTTCGATGGTAAGTGCGTTTCTGTTTACGGTGTACAAGGTGTTTCGGAATGCAGAGTGTTCTTTGAATGGTAATTTCGTCTCGAGAAAGATTAAGTGGCTAACATTTTTTGCGGGGGTTGGAAACAGTTATCATATCGGTTTTGGTTCTTAAAACAGTTATCAGACAGGATCATGACTGTTATTAGGCGTATCGATTCTAGCTTATATCGGTTGCGGTTCCGGTTCTTCGGAACTGATATTATATGTGTATAATAATACCTGTATAAGACGCACGATCGATGCTATCTATCGGTATAATAACCTGTATGCCGTTATTTTTCGGTTGTGCATTTGCGTTATAGTTTCAAATTCTTACTTGTACAATCGCAATTATATACGGGTGACCCATTTAAATATCTTCGAAAATATCGACGACACAAAAGAACGTTCCAGACAGGAGTTATGATTTCAGAGCCAATTATCTGGGGAAGGTAGCTATCTTCTACACGGACGCGTGGAGGAGATACGAAGATTAAGTTCGTTTTTTTAAACGGAATTTCTTAATGCATCGTTCGATGCAGCTCATTATTCTCCACACAAAGGCATTATACGTACCGACTACAGTGTATATAACAGTTTGAAACAGTTATTTTCGGAACCTTATAGATGATTTTTTGTTGGTTTTGGATGATGGTCGTGTTATGGTTACATTATATCTGCTAGACACGGCGCAATTACTTTCAGAGATCAGATACTCGGGCCTCGATATACCCGGCTAATAAAACCGCCACGATAAAAAGAGAAAAGTGGAAAACATTGAGCCGGCAGGAAAGAAAAAAGCGCAAGGTCCGATACGGCGCTTAACGTCAGGATCACGGTCGCGGTCGATAAATAGACTTCATCGCGGCCCCGCAAATCGTCCGAAATCCGATTATCGTGGAATAGAATGCGACGCGGCGTATCAATTCGATTCACGATTTAACAGAACGGCGGACAGAGAAGAGGAGAGAGAAAGAGAGAGAGAGAGCGAAATGAAACACAGGAGGAGACGCGGAGGAGAGACGTCGAGCGCGTCAACGTCTTCTCGGCTGTTTGACAGTAACGAGGAAGACGTCCCGGCGCCGTAAGCTCCCGCTGGAACTAATCCTCCGGAGAGCCAGTTAAGGTATTTGTATTTTAATTAGCTCCTCCTGTTCGATAGCCGTTTGTTCTGCCCACACCGTGTTCGCGCCACGGCCAGCCCCGTCGGCTTTTACCCTCCCGGCTCCCTCCGGGTCCTCGTTCTGCTCTTCGAATCGTTTAATCATAATCTAATAACCGGCTGACACAAAAAACTAACTCGATAAGTGCACGCCGTTAGCTTAACGCTCCTCTTGGTTCTTCTTCTCTTCTTTCGTGCACGCTGACCAACGAACAGCCTCGCGTCCGGACGGGCCTGCACGTCTGTGTACGATCGCGTCGGTGAACAAGGGAACCCAAGGTGCATCGCGGAGTATGCGTGCAACACACACCCAGAGAGTCGTAGCGTGAGTGGGCTGCGTGGAAGTCGAACCGAGAGAAGCCGAACGTCTCTCCAGATATTATCTATTGCAGTCTGTCTGTCAGGCGGACCGAAAGTCGGCCCTGGACGAGCGAGCACACCACCGCACCGCGCCGCCACGGGATGAAGTGTCTTCTGCATAGTCAGCCTCTTTTTATGCCGATGCCTCGGTTCGACCATCTCGCTAATTCCGTCGTAGCACGCCAGGCACGCCAAACCGAAGCTTTCCGTGCGACTCCCGATGCTGCTCACTTTCTTTTACTTTTCTTTCTCTCCACTCTTCCCTTTCGTTCTCCGCTCTCTCTCTTCCTGCCTTCGTCTTTTTCCTTCGCTCCTTTTGCCCCCTCGGCTTGCCTACCTCTCCGACGATGATGTATTTGACTTATGAAACCTTTGGTTAGGGGGTGTTAGCCACTGTCCTTGCTAAAACATCAAGAAATTCTTTGCAACTCTTTATACGATATAAAGTGTGTACAGATCTCTGCGCATGGACTGTTATGAACTCGTATCGCGTTGTCTCTGAATGTGAAAATGATAGATGGCGCACGAAGGATTAGCAAAGTTCGAAGAGTGGATCGTAGAATTTGCGAAATTACAATAAACATGAGGCGAGCGACGAAAGGTCGCGTGGAGTAGCGTAGCGGGAGGGCGGTATACTTGAATAAGATACGAACACTCGGTTCGAGACGAAAGGTAGACGAGCCGAAGCGAAAGAAGAGGAGGAGCTGTCAAAGCCTCCCACGTGACGCGTACCGATACACCCGGGAAGTCGACATATTTTAAAGGCAGCCACGCTTGCTAATAAGATCGCGTTTTACGACACCTCGTTAGAGGAGGAAAGATTTACAGGCGGGCATGGTGTTGGTGCACCCCGACCCACAGAATGGTAGATGACTCTTCTGTCTCCTCTCTCTTTTTCCTCTGCCTTCCTGGATCCGTGGCGGCTCGTACGTAACCAAGGAATATGGAGAGAGCCCGGCAAAGAACGAAGGTATGAAGTTTTATGAGAAAGAATGGCAAGCAAAGAAGCCGAGCTCCGGACCAATATACGTAGCGCACGCTATGGCCACTATAGGGCTTTGTTCCTTCGACAATGAACGTCTACGGCTGCTGTGTGTCCTTCGGATATTAGCCCGTATACACACGCTTTCATCGTTGATGAAGCCGTTGATATCGCTGATAAAAGTCCCGTGATCGATGGAACGACCCGTCTAGCAACCCTATTGCCATCAACCACGGATAAGGAACCAAGGATTTTCAAAGGGTTTTCAAAAGGCTGTCTCTTCTTCCTTTTCGAGCCCGACGGGGCACGGTTCAAACTGTCTTTTGAAGTTTAAGAAGCTTTCCTTCGTTTCGTTTCACGGTCAATTTTATGGCTTACGGGAAATAATATTTCCCATCGGGTAGAACCAGCCTTGCATATAAACTCGCGGCTATACGAATGCTGTTCGTAGGTCGTTTTACGACCTAGGTTTCATACCGGTCGATTACGACACGCGTACTCCTTATTATCGAGACACGCGACAGCAATCGGATCGCTCCGTGGACTACTTGCGATGCAGCGTGGCACACGGGCTCTCGTACGAGAGGCCAGTTCGGTCTGGCCAGGTGAAAAAAAAGGATAGAGAGAAACGTACGAGGAATAATCAGCGCGCGGACAGCGCTGACGAATGGGACTCGCTCTCTGAAGACATTGTAAGATCGATAGATGGAATCGGTGTGTGTAATGTAAATTGACTCGCAGGCTGGCCGCGAACGGACCAACGGGACGAAATGATTGTTGACAGAAACGCGATCGTTGAGGATCTGAGTTAGAGGCCTCTCGGATAAGTTACGCGTTCGATTCCAGAGAAATCGCTTTATTCGTCCATGAAAAACTATACTGGGTGGTCTAAAACGCGATAGCCTTAACAAGACAGCGATATTGCTCGATATCACTCGAACAGTATAAAAATCTTCATAACTTCAACCTTCCAAATGACCAAATTCCTAAAATTGAAATTTTTTAAATTGTCTTGTTCTTCTAAATTTTCAAATAAAAGTCCCTAATAAAAGGGAAGTGACCTCTATCTTTTCCGCTTTCATACTTTGTAACGCGAAGCGACTCCTAGGGCCGCATTTGGTAAAGCCGTCCTAGAGTTAGCCCTAGTGGCACCTTGTCGCCCGTGGCAATATGGCACAAGAGAGAGAAAGAAAATATAAAATAAATAAGCTACTCGTCTTCCTCCGTCCGTGTCACCATTTCTGTCATCTTCGCCCGAAGGCTTATCTCGTAGCAAACTATGGCACCGAGAACCACCGGGTTATCTCGTTGACAGACATCTCGTTATTTAGCATCGCCGTCTCGAGAGTGATGAATTTCCTTACACCAACTGTCTGCCAGCGCGTAATACGATCAAAATATGTTAAGGAAGTGGATACTTCAAGACGGATCGCACAGGTGGGTCCATTAAAATTCAAAGAATATCGGGCGTAAACGTTCGATCAAGGCCGCACGCTGCGCTGAATTTAAATGGACCGTCTAACTGTCCGTAATTAAAACGACCTATCGGGCTGACCAGCGTAGATTTCAGATACCGTGAAACGTTGACGTTAAACGATCGCGGAGTCCGTAAATCCCGGTCCGCGGACCACACGGTTCTTGTAACCGGGTCCCGGTCGTCCGGCCGTTACCATGTGGGTCGGACCGAGGCAAAGTAAGAATGCTCCCTATCGAAAAGGGAGAATATGGATGGAATGGAAGTGCAAGAAAACGAGCCACCGAGCGCGACGAGGACGGACTGTCGAGATCGAAGGATCGAAGAGAGACGGAGACAGCACGCATCGGTGCATCAACGCTGAACGTACAGAAGAAGCGATGGTGGTAGTAACGCGAGTCAGACTCGAACTGGTGACTCTTTGCTGGTAACGATGAGGACGGTGTTGGTTGGTGTTCGTGGTGGATCAGTTGGTCCGGGTTATACAGGGTGTGCCATAACATCTGGACTCCACGACCTTGCTACCGACCATAAATTAGACGAGATAACAGGGTCATTAATTTTATAACGATAACGATTGTAACTGTGAAATATGTCGTATCGACAGCAACCTTTCATTATACCATTCTCACATTACGTTCGGACAAGTCGAGCTTTCGCCTAGATAGCAATGTTGTTCACAAATTCCATTCAAAGTTGGCCGGAACTTCCATCCATTTAAGACCACGATTTCCTGCAATCCTAAATCGCAAACTGTCCTCGTTAACGAAGTATTCGATCGATCGATCCGCTCCACCGTTTTATCCGGCACAATTACTCCGCCGCATTCTTCCCGCTATCTGTCGCGATAACAGCCCGGTCGACTCGCGGCTAAAAACCGTTCCCTTGTACACCACGGCAAAAACAATGCTTGATAAACGGCTTTATGAATTTTATCAGGCGGAATTAGGCCGTGGAGGCGCGTTGCGGCACACCATAGGCTGGCGTGGCTCCCGTGCCCACAAAGGAATACATTTCCGAGGGATGCAGAAACGGACGCGGCCAACACCGAATAGGGTTTAACGTGGGATCATATTGACTCGATCGCTCCACATTGGCAGTCGCGGGATTCTCAATATGCATCGGATAACATCGAATACTGGCAGGAAACGGCACGGTGTAGCCCTCCTAATATGGCTCGAGTCCACATTACTCGAACCCTCGGCTCGGATACCGGCCGACCAGACGTTGCTCGAAAACGACTACTATAGCCACTATGGACAATATACAGGGTGTATCGTAACGTATGGGCGCAATTTTCACTGCTTTACTTCGTCCAAATATACCTCCCTATATATTACCATCGACGGAACTGCAAATTATTCGGGTTGACAACTTGAGACTCGATATCTTATGATATCGGGGTTTGATCTCCTTCTGATGATACAACGATAGTGTGCACGGTTGATCTGACGCGATGTAATACATGACGATATGAAACGTTGCGATACAACACGTGCTCGTCTAATGCATCTCGGTATAACGTACTTGTGGAGTAGATAAATAGATATGATCGAACAACGATCGAACCGTCGATGTTAAGAGAAAGCTCGATAACGTTTTTATTACGACGTCCATAAATCTAGAAGAAGAAAGGTCCGTGTTGCACCGCAGTAGCGACAGTCAATAATTAGCGACTTCAGCAGACCATAACAAAGTGTCTGGAATTACCGACGACTGGTCCCGTGGCTACAAGATTGTGCCAACGCTCGCATCCAGCAAATAATCGAAACGCACGATTTTTAAACTCCCCGGTGTCTCTCGAAACGGCAAACGAGTCTGTCCGGCCGTTTTTGCCCGTGGATACGAACGCGGAGGACTCGTTACACGCCGGCCCGAACGGGCTAACGAATCCCGAGTCCGCGGCAGGAGTGCCAATAATTTTGGCAATTCGAGGCTCCTTAAGCCGGCGTTTGTAACATTTTACGCGATAACCAGCGCGACCCTCAATACCGTATTATCGTTAAGTCACGCAGTATGCGGCTACATTTCCATATAAACGCGGAACGCGGATCGCTCGCACTCCTCGCTGCCTAGCGGTTTAACGAACGAATTTACGACTGCTTATCATTTCTCTGACATTTTTCTGCGGACAATCTGCGGACCGGCTTATCTCCTGGTCATCGTTTTCGCCGCGCGTCCCCATCGAATCCGCCTCGTCACGTTCGTTTAACTTCCTCTCGGATCTGACTTCGCTCGATCGCTGTCAACGTCGTTTTCCGACGACCCTTCCTTCCTGCGTCGCGGAAAAATATGAGGGTTGCTGACGGCAACAAACGTGCATCCGTGAATAACTTCGGGGCTATTTAGATTTTTCTTAGAATTTCAACCCCTTGTCCTGTATAATGTATCTGACATTTTAACTTTTTTTTCTCGTGTTGTAGGAATAATTGGCGCAACTGTTCAGAAAATTGTAGATGAAGGAGTTCAGCTCTCTCTGTGATCTAGCTTGTCGAATCTTTCTATTTGGAATTTTTGTCTCTAGTATCTCGTGCAATTAAAATGCACGCAATTGAATTGTATCGAGACGCGTCGAATTGAGCAGTCGAACATCGTAAGAATTTGCGTTGGAATTTTGCCAGTGCATCGAGCGTCAGGTTGTCTAGTTGAAACGCACGTTGAGAACGAAAGCGTGTAAAGCGTAGGAATCGACACGATTCACAGAGAGCGGGTGAAGCAACGACCGAGAAGCGGTGAAAGCGTCGAGGGATATCTCTCCGCGATCGACAATCTTCACGATTAATCGTGTCCATCGGAGGACACGAAAGTCTCGAGGGGAAAAATTGAAATCACCCCGGTCGGCGAAAGGACCCGTTCGGTCGCGCACGAGCGGAGAAAACGGAATGAATGGAGGCTCGCGGCTCACGCTGGATGTCATACATATGTATATGAGTTGTATCCGATTAATCAACGTAATAGACCGAGTTGTAATCGCGGCGGACACTCCATTATGATCGTTCGCGTGTACAGTCCCGTGGCCGCTAATCTGAAATTAATCAGCCGCTTAATCATTACCGTTCCGCGTCGAGGCGTCCGCGAACAGTTCCGTTTTTCTGCCTCTCGATATCTTCGTTTCTCGCCTCCTTTCGTTCGAGAGCTCGATCCTCTCCGCGTTCCTCTTCATCTCGCCCACGTGTATCTTCCGCTTGCCTCCTCGATTTCTCTCTCTCTCTTTCCCTCTCTCTGTCTCTCTCTTCGACGATCGAGCCGGCACGTCGCCGCGACCTATTGAAGGATTTATGCCTAACGACGGAATGCACGATGAACTGCATTAATTTTGCGTTTTCGGCGACGCTGATGTATCGTTCGGAGCTCATTATCGCTCGCGTCCCGGCCAGAATTTATAGTGTGACTTAATCTATGATGTAATCTTCGCGTTTGTTCTCGCATGTCCTCTCTCTCTCGCTCCCCCCTTGGCTTGTTTGAATCGCTCGCGGGGCTTAGCGCGAGCATATACCAGCGGCCGCTTCTTAATCTTGGAATTCCTTCGTTATAACGCGCCGGTACCGATCGGTGATCTATAGATCGAGCGTCCCTAACGCGACGACAACGGAATAAATTGAACGAGCCGCCGTTTCTGTCCCGGTTAATTACAATATTTTCCATTAACGCGAACGTCGGGATCCTCGAGTGATCGAGCGAGATCTTCTGGTTCCTCTCCAACCGGAGATTGGGCATTTGTCTATCATATATCACTTCTCCTTTTATAACCGTGCCTAGCAATTACATTTGCGATCCATTAAAATACTTTCACTCAAAAACAATTCGGGAGAAGCTTCCAAAAAACGTTCCCCAAAGCCATCTTATTTTTAAGATCATCCTGATGATAGAAATTAATTTCTTTTCTCTTTATCGAATGCGATGACAGAAAAGAATTTCTCTCTACTTCAACAGATGCAATGACAGAAAAGAATTTCTCTTTTTTTACTAGTCGCGATGACACATACGAGTTTCTTCGCCAGATGCAATGACAGAAATGAGTATCCTTTTTCGTAATCGAGCGCAATGCCAGTAAAAGGCCTGCTGACAATGCAAATAGTTGATGCGGAATGAAACGTGTTTGTCTAAACGGATCTCGTGTGAAGTTCCCTATCCGCAGACACCGGAGATCGTGATTAATCGAAATGAATCAGCATCAGGACCGGTGGACCTCGCGCGATAGAAGACGGACCCTTCCGATCGGGGTGGGCGTAAACTATTACACACATCGGCAGGAGATGTCAGCCGGACCGAGTGTTATTATTAATTAAATGTCTGACTGATAGGCATCAAACCACCGCGCCAAATTCCCTCGCGGCCCTTCTTCGCTATTAGACATCATTTGTCTCTGCTACCAGCGACGCCATTGTGTTCCCTTTTTATGGCGTCACACCTTTCCTCTTCAACCCTTAACGCTTCTCTTTATAACCTGATTCTCTGCACGACCACATTCGATACTGTATCCTTGCTATTTATTTCCTACAGTCCTGTAATTGCCGCAGTTTGATTGATTTTTATTGTTACGAGTTTTGTTACTTGGTTGTTCGAATGGAGAGGTAATTAATCAAGTGATTAGTAGTTGTTGGAGAATCATGTATTAAGTTGCAGTTTTGTTTGTATCATATATTGTTTTATTTGTAAGTTTTATTTGAAAGATTCTGAAAGATTTGTAACTTTTTCTTTTGTCAATCAGACTTCTTGGTCGAAGTGCGCAACGATTCGGATTTCAATCGTCCTGTACCTGACTCTCGAACACAGGAGCATGCTCTAAACAACGAAGATCGATCTGCCGAACGTTTCATCGATTCATGCCTATTAATACTCTGACAGTGCAATTTCAATAAACAATGGTTACATTCCTCGTAGCAAGTAAAGCGGATCATTTTTTACTTTTACCCGCGATGCAACATTTGTTATCGCGAGAGAACGCTAGAAAAGCAGAAAAAAAAACACGGATGAATATTCATTGGAGCGGCTTGCGACGTTAAAAGCGTGAGCGGCTCGCGTCCACGATAATACATCACCAGTGTTCTACAATGCCCGGTATAAGTAAATGAATTAATCAAAATCCGTCTTGTTTGATAGCGAGTCGCTTTGTCCGGTCACCGGCGCAATTACCACCGAGCCAAATATGTCGCACACACCTGTGTGTATCTAAATAACAGCTAATCCAACATCGGTCGAGCACCGATTTTCCACTTGTGACTCCTCCGTGTGCACATCTTCTAATTTTATGATTTTAAACGATCTTATAAGACAAATCATTAGCTATTCAGTACTGTCGTAATGTGTTATTCAAAGGTGAATCATTTAGAAATCGATGAATGGTACAAATGGTGATTTTTGCATAAAGAAATTGTTTTATCCGAAAATAAGGGGTTAACATTGTGTCGAGTCTTCGATAATCCTAAATTGGCCACCGTGCGGTCGTTCGCGCACACGCGTGAACACACGGCTGGAAAGTTTCGCGTTCGTTCGCTTTGAATCATCGTTTCTCATCAACGCGGTGAAAAATCTCTCTAGGTATCGATCGGGCAACTATCGTATCGTTATGCCCCGACAGATACATACGGCTTATTAATATTAATGAATGGCCTCTCATAAGTTCTCCTTGATTTATGTCCCCGAGTCCTACGCCAATGTAAGCTTGTTGTGTTGGCCAGCCGTAAATCTTGCCGGCATAGCGGGACAAAAGTAATTTCTGTACGTTATTTGTATTTTTAACAGGTCGGCCAACCTTCTCGGTTCACTTCTGGCGAGTCCTCGTTTCGTCGCTTCTACGTTCCGCGCTAACGACGCGTGCAGCAATCGAATTCGCTATACGACAGGCGAACCATTATCTATCTAGCGTCCTTCCACCTCCTTCCAGTGTTCGTGGTCCTGGAATTTCGTGCCCTCTGGCTACGGAGAAGTTCGTAATTTCATGATCCGCGGTCTCCGCTCCGGCTCGACGTGGATCCTTGATTTACACGCGCCACGTCCGAGCTCCCCTGTTAGAAACCATGCGAGGATTACTTCGCGTGGGATTTTACGGGCGAACGTTGATTGAAATAATTGTACAATCGTCGGACGCGTTGTTAAAATTTTACTTCGTATCAACGTTTTATTATATTAAAACATATATCAATAATTTACGATCAGCAACTGAGTCGACGTAGGATTATGATCGAAATTAGCAATATCTACCTGGTAATTCATTCGTGACAGAGTACTAGGCACGATATCCGAGGTTTAGAAAATTCCATTTACATTTCTATCTGTGAAGATCATTGTTCCGACTAACATAGCAATTTAGAAAGCGCCACATCTGTCGAAGAAAGTGGCATTTTCCCCTACTTAGTTCTGTTACCGCTTGATAGAACGTTGATCGGGCGATTTTCTGATGGAAGCATGCCACGCATCAGATAGCAGCGCCCTTTCGTCAACGGTAGCCGGCTAATTCGATTAATGCCCGAGCGGTGGCTTATCGTGGGCGCTCGGGAGCTCGATTCCACGGAAAACGGGGGATAAGTTTCTGGCGAACGGTGGACAGTGAATTATGGGCGTTATTGTCCGCCCGCGAACAACAGGCCGCCTCATTACATGTGGGAATTATTGACGGTGGACCGCCTCGGTGGCTTCTCTCTAAGTGCTCTCTACGCGAGACCCATCTTCCAGCTTCGTCGCCTCCGCTTTACTTTACCTTCTTACCTCCGGCCGTGGCGTATCTTCTTCTTTGCACAAACACACACACGTGTCTTTTTTCTTTCCTTTTTCGAGCTGGACTCTAGCGCGTCCTCGTCGTTCGTTAGCCGCGGTCTTTCTAGGACGACGTGGAACTCCGGCAATGTGCGCGCGTTCTCGTTCAAAGGACCCTTTTATACGAGCGAATATGGCTGCTCGTTGCAATTCGAAGTTATTGACGACAATGGCGCTGCTTCTCGTGGGGTTGTTTCGCGCTGAGGAACGAGCTACGGCCCGGACAGAGTTCGTGAGGAGCATTCAATTAAACGGTTGCCCGGACTTCTAAGTCCGGGGATGAAATCGTAAATGCGCAACTTGAAATAATGTAAATGACGTCGTTCGAGTACGGGGTAATCAATGGGACTTGTTTATCCACCTCCATTTAACTGGAGAACTTCCTGCCTGACTCTGATATTGCTACTACAGTGACAGGCTATTGCTGCACCAGATTTTAGTGCGCAGACAAGAGAATCTCTACCAATACTTCATGAGTTGTATTAATTTGATTATTTCATTAAGGATGGTTCTTCCTTTGTTCATTCTGGACACCTCTTATTCTCTAGTGTCGATAATTTATAATGTCCATCATTTTCAACTGTACAAGATTGATTTTCAAAATGTAACGCTGTTATTTAATTCAGTAAGGTATTGTTTAATTTCCTGTTCTATCGATCGTCCGAAGGTCAAGAATTACTGTCAGATGTTCATGGAATCTGAGCAATGAATCCTCGTTCAGCTATCATCGGAATTGTACGTTTCTTCCGCTTGCCGCTGATATATCTAATAACGTCGATGGATCATTTATCAGAAACTGTCTGAAGCGGTACAAGCGTGGCGTAACACGAGCCTCTACTAAATATCTGGCTCGTGCTATTTAACAGTTATTCAACTTATTCAAGTGCTATTCAATGTTAACTCTTCTATCGCGTATAATCTTCTATAGACCGGTGAACGGTGACGAAAATGGCGATGCAAGGTCCCTCGTAAATATTTGCTCAAGAAAATTGTTTCGCTCGACGAATACTGAAATATCCCGTCGAAGTATAATGTAATGAGGGTTTATGTTCATAGAGTATTATGCACGTAATGTTCTAGGAGTTAACTCGCGAGTCGGTAACATACGGTCGTAAAAATGTTAGCAGCGTATGGTGAACGATTTGATCTAGCAAGGAGTCCGAGAGAACCTTCTGGAGAACATTGCAATTTCCTTGGTCGACCTTGTCTGGGTCTTGCCTGTCCGTAACAACCGGTCTCCTATGCCAAAGTCGGAATGATTGCGATTCGTTAAGTTCTCGAGCGACTTGACATTGCGAACAGTTTAACCATAATGACGGGACTGGTCTGACCACTTCAACATCAACGTCCCGTGCACCTATGTGTCCCGGAAGTGTTCGCCTTCCAAATTACAATATGATCAACGTATCCTTCTGAGTCCTCTAATACGTTCGAACGGTCTATCAAACGTCGTTGTTTTAAATACGATCTTGGACATATTTCACTTTCAAATCCACGTCGATAAGTGGTCATGAAAAATGGATAATCGTACAAACAAGGATAATGAAGTCCTTAGCAATATATTTCAAGGCCACCAAAATCGATTCATCGTGCTCTTTTCCGTATGATTAAAAGTAAGCGACGAATCGATACAGAAGGAAAGTTCAAGGACCGAAAGTCGAAGACAGATAGGATAATTTTGTTATTATGAAACGAGGGGGGAAGATATATGGAACGAGGCTGATATCGAGCGGATCAGAAAGGTCATTTTATTCTCGCACACCGGCTCATCTCGCACGACGAACCGGCGGACTTTCTAAACGAGCGGCTTAGCTGACAGTGCCGGGCCACGAGAATGAAGGAGAACAGAGCGAGAAGGAGAGACTGATCTCTTGGAATCTGCTCTCGTGCGGATTTGTGCATTTCGTGAGAATTGCGCGCGCGGACCTTTTAAACAGGCTGACACTAATTAATTCTCGAACGAGATACTGATCGTGCGCACAATAAACAGGAGAAAGTCGCCATTAACTGCCAGAAAAATCCGGTCGCTTGTTAAGAGAGGCACGGCTGGGTATCGTTATAAGCCTGATCGAAGATAACCTGATATATTAACGTATAGTATAACCCCCCTCCTTCTCATTCTTCTTCTTCTTCTTTTTTTTTTAATCCGTGGAAATGTTCGCCCGTTACGTGCGCCTACCTACTGTGCTATCCGGTTAACGGTTTATTAAAGAATCGTTGTACCCGGTGCGCTCGTAATTCGCGGGACCCGGCTTCGGCTCGTGCAACTACTCGCGTGCGCGTAATGCACGCGAGGAATCGCGCGAGGGAATTCCGCGAACGCTTGTAACGGTCGATACCTTACAAGCTTCCAGTGACAGTTACAGAGGCGCGAGTCAATCGAGATCGAGATGCTTTCCATCGGTATCTTCGATTATCGATCGGAAACGTAGGATTGGAAGAACGTACCGCAGATAAATGCAAGTTACCGAACGTCTGCATGCACGATGGGCACGTGTCAAGTTGTGAGACACGGATTCGTCTCACGTTGGGTTATTACGCGAGTACTAGCTCATCTACTTAGATATTTAAATAGATCGGCTAATAGTTACGTATTGTATAATCGTACGTGGAACGCATCGAGTTTTGCGTTGAATCGTCACGGTCAAGTAGTCGCATGTTAAATAGCGCGTGGGTTCATTATGCGTCGAATAACGGCTCATCGAATAGTCACGTGTCGAATACTCTATGCCACGATAACTTCACGCGACGAATATACACGTACTGAACAGTTAGATACTTAAGACCCGAATAGTCATGCGTATAATCAGTTTCGCAGGCGAGACAAATGCACCAGCCCCAAATCGTTAATATTAATAATACGAATCGTTTTGCAGACGAGCAAACGTATTAAATTCCATCGAGATTCTTTTGGACTTCCATCGCGGTACCACACCGTACAACGTAACGGACATGAGTGTCCTTAAATCTCTGTTACCCTTCAAGAAGTCCAAAAAACGACCGTTTCTTACCGTCATAAACGTCAAAAATCTTCGGTATCCGACCAAGCATCGTCTCGATTTATTCCCGGAGTCCCGTTGCAGCGAGAAACGGGGAAGCGGTGTACGGAGGATGTCCGTGGCCGCAAAGAGGGTAGCTTGTCCCTACGCTTCGAGGAGGACGCATCGATGAGGAGACACAGCTGTGAAACGAGAGGAGCCACGCGGAGAGGGCGGTCCGACGGGCGAGAGAGCGTGGGCCAGGGCGTAATAAATTTCACCCGGTAAAAACGGCACGCTGGGTTACGAGAGATTGATGGAGCGACGCGCGAGGTGAGAGCGCGCGAGGACCCGTAAGCGGCCTTTTGCCCACTGACAGTGATCATCAAAGCAGAAAAAGTTGCCACCCGGAAAGTTCGGCCCGCCGGACCGCCCTCGATTGAGGCTAACCGCTGTAATGACCGTGGTCCTGGCCGCTTGAAAATAATTTTGACTCAATTACGTCGACCGATCGTCGCGACGCGTACACTTTATTCTTCCTCGGGGCAACGGACGTCGTTTCGGCTGGATTAGGATGCGACCCTTTCGAATCACCGTTCGCCAAATCTTATTTAATGCTACTTGATGCTTCGTCCTTCGCTGCTTCATTACTTACCACGAAATCTCGGCTCGTGGTGCACTTGGTGAGTATTCTACACATAGGTGGGTATTCGGCGTGCGAGTGTTCGACGCGTTACCACTCGGCGTGTGAGTATCCTACACATGGAACATTCGACGCATGGGTATCGTCGCGCTGCTACTCGACACGTGGTATATTAGATTCGTAAGTATTCGGTGCGTTGAGTATTCGACACGTGATTATTCAGGGTATAAGTATACCAAGTGGTGTGGTATTTGAATGCTGTACTCAATACGTAGAAAATTGGATGCGTGGGTTTATGAATATTCAACACGTGATTATTCGACGTGTGGATATTCGGCACACGAGTATTCCACGGGTGATTATTCCATGCCTGAGTATCGAACACATAGATTCTACATATCACTGTTCCGCACGTGCTCAGGCTTAACTACTCAACGCTGACCTACGCACAGTCACATCTATATTTCCTTCTATCAACCTATAATCAGTATATTACAACAGACCAATCACAGTAATTAATTCATTAAATCCTTGGAAGAATTTTCTCCAAGTCCTCGTCCCATTTATTCGGGAAATGGAATTATCACGGGAGGCGCGTCATGGAAACGATCAGCGATCGTTCGGAATTGATATAGCTCGGTACGTAAATACGTAGTAGAATCGATAAGGTCGAGACGATCGTTACTGGATCTCGAAATATTATTATAGGAACTGACAACCGATGAATTCGCGGGATTATCGTGGAACCGATTGAGATCGTAATGTGTGCCTTTAGCTAGTCGCGAATGATGGTCGAACACGAGTAATGACTCGTTTGTTCCGTCCCATTCTTCCCCGTCCGGATAATGTACACTTTTCCGAATTACCGTGCCGATTCGCGGACAACGATCATCCTCGGTGTGTTTGCCTTGCCGTTCGCCGGCTATTGAATCGAATAACACACGTCGGTTGGGAAGAATTGAAATACCTGTCGTGTTTCGAGGCCGGCCTCCAAGACCGATTCCCGTGGAATTGTTGCGTGTAAGTGATACGATAACAGAAGGAGGGGCCGTCATTACGCCCTCGTTGATAATACAGAGAACGGACTATGTCGGATTTTTCTTTCGCTCTATTACTGTGTTCTCGAGAGAAATTAACGTTTGTTCGATGCAGGGAATAGGGACTCTTTTAGATAAAGCATTTCGAAACGCGCCAGAGAAACTTTACTGTAATATCGAGGTACTGCTGATATTAGGTTGCTGATATCTCGGGTTCACGATCCTTGGGTTTACGATTTTAAAACACTCGATTGTACAACTTCTAATACGTACTAATCGGTAACAAGTTGAACACAAATGTTACCTTGTCATGATTTTCATCGTCAAACCCTATTAAACTTTGCATATTTTTACATCGATCATTGTATATCGTAACAGTTAATCAGTTATTCTGTACTCGGTACACTAGTGAATGATTTAGATGAAACTTCAACAACCCATCGATCAACGATGAACTAAAGTATTAATACTAAGCATCTGAAGGTGTTAGATTTAGAATACTAATTTTCCTTTCGCATCCACGTCCAATTGTCCTTAACTGCGTTAATTTCAACAAAAAGGAAATTGTGAAAGGAATTATAGAAATGGGTATTTGATTGTCGAAGTAAGGGTGAACCCGGCACAATTTGAAAGCTGGACCCTGTTCTGCGGTTGTGTTTAATGGCCCCGAAAAGGGAATGTTCGCATGGCGGCACGTTATCGCGATTAACCGTTTTTTCCGAACGGAAGCGCGTCGTTCGGTCGCCACGCCATTCCACCACGGGATTTAACTGTGACGTCGTTTGACGTGGCGCAGGTAATTGGGAACACGATTGCTATAGCGAAAGCTGCGACGAAGTTGGCTCTACCTTGCCAGCCCGATCTCGCCATTCGATTCCTGATCGATTGGTTATTTAACGCTGCCCGCGTCGAACTATTTGTCTAGTAAACTGTTTGCGATTCTAGTTAAACGTTTGTCGTGTTGCTCGGATTTGACCAGCAGCTGTTATTTCCGCCAATTTGACAAATTCTGCCTTCGCGGATTTTCCATTGGAACATCGGTTCTTATTTTTTATCGTTTATGACATTTTACTCACTTTTATCGGCTTTGTTATTTCTGTGTCTGTTGGTTACTATTTTGTGACACATTTTCATTGCGCGTTCAAGCGGGTACAGATAGTTGACAGGGAGTTTAAAGTTAAAACATTGATCCTAGCATAGATGGACTAGTATGGGTACAAATCACATATGAGATAAAAGGCTTGCAAACCTCTATTCGTTATTTTTTCTTAATTATAAGTGAAGTTGGATAAAGTAATTTTGTCGACATCGCTTTTGAATCTTCCTGTAGATACACGTTAATTTGTAAGTCGGAAACAGAAATGGTAAGTATTTATATTCTCGAAGAATACGAAGATTGAAAGAGTGTCAAGGTAAAAATGTTAAGAATGGAATTTTTGATACAAAGTCAAAATTGAAGTCCAGTATATTTTTAACGAGGGTTAAGTACCATGGCAACTTTTACACCTTCTTTCGCGTCGCATTCTTTCTTCGACGCCCGCTGCGTTGCCTACCTCCAGGGGTCACACGAAGCTCTCCAGTCGAATCCATATTAGCCCAGCAACGTTTTACACCCATCAACCATCGAATCGTACATAAAACGCGAACCATCAAAACTCACGTTCGAGGCGCGTACTTGGGTTATTACCACCTGAAATACTCGATACGCTTCAGAGAACGCCTAGCCACGTTGTAAATCAACCTGCTGCTCCTTTCCCACCCCATTAACATTTGCATTACCTCGTGAACCCATACAGTGCCGAGGTTCAACGAGCGGGAATCCAATGGTAAATCATTCGTGAAACTTCGAAACTAGAAAACTTCTCTTTCCTACGACGAGCGGGACAGATCAACAGGGAACAATGAAGTTTACGAATTCTGAACGCTTCTTAACCCAGTTAAATACTCGGTTACCCACATTCTTCATCCTCAAACGCTTGTTCGTGTCACGTACAGTTTGGCAACAAATCTTGGTTGTTCTTTGGGATACAGTTCTTCGTGCTCTGTACAGTGGGTGATGAAATTGTTGGAGACAAACTATTAGCCTGATAACTAAATTGACGTGTATGTTGTGTGGTATTAATTGAACGAGATTCGAGTATATCACATATATAATAAATATTTGAGTATGCAGAAGTTTTAAATGTTGTATAGCTACTCAAATGTATAAATGTATCTGATACCCACTTATTACCCAGTTAGCACTACGTTGATTGTCCCATTTGTGTGGCTGAATACACGGTCTAAAAGTGGGCCATTACGAAACAGAGGTCCGCGGCAATTCTCGAAGGAAACTGTTAACCCGGTTACAGAAGATCGATCAGGTTATCGATCGTATTAGAGAAGCAGGTTAAGGCAACAATCCCCGATTCCGACATATTATATTGACTGTTGAATTGGACGCGGTAAGGAGGCAGCCGTGGTTGGAAAGAGTGTATCTCGGCCGAGATGACGATGCTTCACGATCGAAGATAACACGGCGAAGACTATACGCCAATTTCAGGCCGCGTTCCCCCCGAAGGGATTAATCGGGCCTCGTTTAAAGCGTTCGCCGCAGCCCCGGTGGGTTCTTCCAATTTTTTTAAATCCTCCCATGGCCTCGTCTCCCTCTGATGGTGGTTCCTCTCCGGCCGTAACACGCACGCATCCATCCGATCGCTCGCGTTCGCGTATAGGTAAGCACTCTAATTATCGAGATCTCACGTAAAACGAGTATGTAAACATAAATCGACAATCTTGTCGAGCGAAGCGGCGCGCGATCGCTTAACTGCGGCTCGCCAGAACGAATTTTTCTTCCGGTAACCCGGTGCACCGTGTCCTTGACGTCTTATTACGCCGATTAAAAGCAACGCCGGCACAACCCCTCTCTTGCTCTTCATTTTTTCTCCCCTCCGTTTCTTGCCTCCTTCTTCCTCCTCCTCGCGGACGCGACTTTCCTTCTCCCTCGTTTTCGCGGTCGAGATCATTCTTTCGCCGCTTATCACTGCTTTTTTCACTTTGTTGCTTTAAACGCTGAAGGCGGTAGGTAGACGGCAAGAAATTCCACGCCGAGATCCTTCATAATATCTTATTTTCTCCTCTGTTATGGAAACCATCCAGTCTTTTTATCCCTCGCTCCCTTTTTGCCTTCCCGTCCTTTCCTCTCGTTCACAGGTATCCCCGTCCGAGTTCCTCCGCGACGCGATTAACTGATTTTCTTCGTCGGGGAATCATCTCTGAACTCCTCGGGACAAGGACTCCGCTTTTCGCCTGTTTTTTCCTCTTTTCGATCGATGAAATGCTTGCGTGCCTCGCGTCCTGGGATCGTCCTTCGTTTCGGCGAAGATATCGGTTTTCTTCGAAATGATTACGACTTCGGACTGGTTCGCCTTCGGAGGAAATTGTTACAATGAAACTTTGATACCGTACCTAAGTACGAACAACGCTCGATACCGTGTTGTCCCTGCTAAAGATGAAAAGAGCGCGAGACGACATAAATCTTGCACGTTATATTTCCACGTCGAGGTAGTCGAGGGTTGTGCGCGTTTATTCTCCCTTTTGATGACGGTATTGAAATGTCCTTGAGAACAAGGCTTTGACTGCTTGTAAATTTGCTGGCGATTTATGGTCTAGCCAGAATGTTTTCATCGATAGCGCGAGAGCGACACCAGGATTCTGCAACGTTGTTTCGCGCGATTCATAAACCGGGTCAATTGCTCTAAGACTCGACAATGATAATGATAGGTGTCTCAACCTGTATGTTAATGGAAGCGGGAGAGCACGCGTTGCTTTCTCAGATGCGGCCGCGCGATATGCAAATCTCATAATAATCTTGAGTTTCATCAGTTTCTGCTGCACTAGCCGCGCAGTAGAACGCGCGATGATTCGAATAACGGTGGCTGAAACTTCCGCTTCGACTGGTCTGTTCGTTTGGTTTTTCGTGTTTATTTAAATCGCGCGCTTCGTTTTTGTTTCGCGAAAATCAAGGAACATTTAAATATCCGTACAGAAAATCAGATACTAGGAAGTACCGTTCGAACTTTTGACCCGTACGCGAAATAAAAATTTGCATAACGAAACTTTCGCCGCGTTTCAAAGTACTCTAACCCCCACGACGCACGTAACTGCGTTACGATATTCCGCGGAATCGTCAGCGTGTTATAACTTTGTCGATAATCGGGGACATCGTTTATCGATAACCACCGTTTTCTTTTACCGAGAGAGCGATCTGAACGGATGAAAATACCGCGAAAGTGGTTGTTGACCGCACGGTAGTTCTTCGAGCATCGATTACCGCGTGTAATTGTGTCCACGGTGAATTACGAGACTTTTCGTGGAATTCCACGAACGTGTACGGCGCGTAATATCGAAGAATCGTGGACGGGTCGAAGGCAAAACGTCCGAAGGCGAAAGAGGATGGGAAACGAGGAGAAGATAGAGCATAGTAAAAAGGAGAGAAGAGACTCGAATGTTTGTTGGAGAGGCAGGATCGAAGGGAAACGGAATGGTGAGCGCACGCGAAAAAGGGCCCCGCGTAAATTGAAAGGGGGCACGGCTGTCTTGTTGTGTTTAAAAAGGCAATTTGCGGGCCTGAGATACGGCCTATATATTACGGAGCAACTGGTACGGGTGGTGGGAGATAGCTGGCTCGATAGCGCCCCTTTGCTCTCCGCTGGACCAGAGGGAACGAAAGGGGACTTTCCATGGGCCTTACCGGCTCCATGTACCCTAACGATGGCCTCAACTTACTGTACCTTCTATCCTTATACTGAACTTCTCCAATTCTTGCCTTTTATCATATTATTAGACACCCATTACCACCTTATCTAATCTACACCTTTTATCTACATATATCTATTATCTACAGATATACCTGGTACCTATGCACATATCTATTATCTATATGGCTTTGTATCAACAGTATCGCCACTTTATTTCCATATAATTTTACGACTTTATTAACGATATAATGATAAGACGGTTTTACGTATTCCGGAACATGTACAATAAAGTCCTTAAAAAACATCATTCCTTTATCTCATTCAGCGTTATATATTTAGGCCTCTTACAAAGACGAACTATTTTACTATCAGGATACTACTCCGTTTTACCATTTTACCATGCCACTTTGTTTATGCAAACGATTCGATTTGTAGC
This sequence comes from Megachile lagopoda, assembly GCA_036983795.1. Lineage (NCBI taxonomy): Eukaryota > Metazoa > Arthropoda > Insecta > Hymenoptera > Megachilidae > Megachile > Megachile lagopoda. The sequence continues at coordinate 4,301,684 of CM072795.1, read as the reverse complement.
CAATAAAAATTCGAAGCAAGTCAGATTATCACGCTATTAATTCTTTATGACACCGAACGTTTCATGAAACATCATAAAGATGAAATATTTTATGGAATATTTACTGACATAACCGATTATTGTCTGTTGCAAATTCGACGGTTAATTTCATTGGCTCAAAGTATACATTTTCACTGATCTTTTTAATCAAGATCGTGTTGCTTCCACTTTACAAGTTAGGTAGCACTTGATACTTCACCCTGTTATTTGGCCGGCAATATGTAGAGGATGTTGAAGAAAGGCGGCTCTGTTGCAGGTTTTATGGTACTCGGCCGTAATAAGCAATTTTTTGTTTCGATAATACGAGTTACCTGAACGGCCACGTTCATTCCCTCATCAGCCTTTGCAAAAGTGAGTTACATCATCGAAACAAGAAATTGCCATTCCATTTTCGCTACGCTGCTGGCCTCATCTTTTTCATTGTCGCCTGTCAATCTGATTACTTGTAAAAATTATTTTCATTACCATCGATTACCAGAGTGTTTCAAGCATCCTCAACAGCATTTCTTCGGTCTAATATCGTTCGGTTATTTAAAAGTGTCTTGCCACAAATATATATTTCATAAAATAATTCCAAACGTACCCGTCGCATAGTTTACATATTTTTCGCGCTCTCCAATATATTACGCAGTAAATGAAAATTTATCCGGCACTAATCACGCGTAAAATAACTCGAATTCGAATAATCTGCATACTCCCGTAAGTTCCTCGCTTTCGAGAATCGTTAATGCCCGGAGAACAGTGATAGTTTGAATCTCAATTTCAAAACGATTCGAAGTGTTTCAGAACCGATTACTATTCAAGTATTTTAAGAGTTCCAGGACTATCAAGACTTTTACGGTTCGAATAAAATTCAAAGTGATTCGAAGCTCGAGTATGCTTGAAACTTGCAAGAGGTAGTTTCAAATATCCATCTCGCTACTCGTACCCCTTTCGGCGTGCGCCTGGCTCTCCCCCGTCTCTCGGTGGCCCCTCGGGCTCCCCCGAGGGGCCCGCGGCTCGGGGCCCGTCGCCCCCCCCCGCCCCATACATCCGGCAAATGCATTTCTTGTGTAGCACGCTGCTCGTTTGCGGACGATACGATTTACTCCCGGTATATAGTCGTATTCAAATATCTTCTTGCTGCTCGGCGGGGCTCGCTTTACGCGTTCTCCCTTCTTCCTCCCCCGGCTCTCCCGGTTTTCTTCCCTCGTACATTGCCATACGGTCCTCTTTCTTTTCCTTTTTCACCCGGGTACGCCTTTCTTCCTTCCTTCCTGTGCCGGCGACCCGGCTACTCTCTCGCTTTTGTGCTCGCTGCCCGCGTGCTTACGCGTAATCCACTTAGCCACTGACCGACCACCTAATTCTCTACAGTTCAGCGAGTAATTGAATGGCCGAAGCGTACGCGCCGCACGAACGCTCGTTCGGCGGTTTAATTATTGCTCGGCTCTGACACCGACCGATCTAAAGTTACCGCGGCCGACGGATCCGCTGATGAACGCTTCCATCGGTTGCGGCAAACCTCGCGCACTCCCGACACCGCCTATCTCCATTCCGTGCGTTATGCTTTCTGCAAAATCTGGAACGAGCAGTTTCTTACCTGAAGATCTCCATGCGCTGGAATCCCTCGCTGGGAGCTTTCTTTGTGCTAACACTTTCACCATTACTGCTTCTTACTGCCTCATTGTTTACGGGATTTTTAATTTTGTCACGGTTTCACTCTTGTAACGAATTCATCGCGACTCCATCATTACTCCATTGTTGCCATTGTTCAGACACTGGTATTTGCATGAATACACGGTTATTTGCGATTTCATCTAACCGCGGCCTAATCTGCTCTTGATCTGCACAACTCTGACTTACTTCGTTGCATGTATACACATGACTTGCATACGTTTCAATTATATATACCTTTAACTCTTCAATGCATTATCTTTGTAAAAGTAAGGAACAATACGAGACCTGATTTCAATATTCCGTTAGTAGGTAATCATATTCAGAAAAGTGCATATTTCAGGTATATACTAATAATATTACTATGTTGTACTTCTGTAACTTGCTATGTCACTACTCGGTATGATGCATTACTATTAATTTATGTGTATTATATGATTACTGCACTGATGTATGTAACTGCTACAGTATCTAACTCGCTTATTTTTTATCTGTTCAACTAGACATAATCTGATGGTGACTGTATCTTAAGCTATCGCAACTTCCAACTGCTAATGCATACATATGAATCATATGAACAGTACAGACTTGTAACTATAAGCTGTGACAAAAGTCATAAAAAATAACATAATAAAGAAAGCTTTACAAATTTTCGCTCTATGATCCATTGATCTTCCTGTTTTACCGACTTCCGTGCTAAAGTTCGAGGCAATGTTCGCAGATGTCGCTGCGTTGCGCTGCTCGACCGAGCCGTATTCATAATTATTAACGCTAATTACTGGTAAAGAACAGGTAATTCTGAAACGTTCCGCCGTATTCTCGCGTTAATACGCGTTTACACAGTCGAACGCACTCCGTGAAATTGGAACGACATCTTTTTACTCGTTCGCGGTGAGAATTTCTTTGATCCGGCGGGATCCGCCGATGGACGCCATCGGTACAAGCTCATTTGCACAGAATGTGTGACAATTGTTATAAATCGCCGTTCGATATCGATCTCCCGCTGGAACGTTAGTTACTAGCGCGATCTAGGAATCTCGCATTCCAACGGTAGAGAAGGGTCTTCTCTCGTCGGGCCAGCATCATAAATTCCGTGCCAACCTCCAATTAACTTCTATCGCAATCTGAACAAATTATACGGAACGTTGCCGATGCTAAATTCACCGACGCGACCGGAACAGGCGCAGATAACGGGGCAGAAAACGAGAACGCCGAAATGACGAGAGATAACGCTTGTTTTTCGTGGGCCATCGTTGTTCTTGATAGTCATTTTCAGTGAAAAATGTCCTCTTTCTTTTTTCTCTCGGAGATACTTCCACTTGCTTCGCTGTTTTTCGAGTGCTTTAAATCTCTTTCTCTTTGCTGAAATACTTATGGTCCTCGTAGCTTTGCCTTTTATTGCCGTAGCCTCTCGAAAGCTCGAGTAGAATTTTCGACGTAACATCGAATGTGTTACGAGTCTTTGTTAGAATAAAATTTAATTCAAGATAAAAGTATAATGATAATATTTTATAACTATCACACTGCAACATTTAATATTTTCTTATCGTTTATTCTTTTGATCAATCACGATTAAAATACTCTGTACGAGATGTCAAGTGTAAGACGTCTCTAAAGTTCTTCGAGAGCGTTCAGAATTAATTGGAGCGAACAAAGAGAAAGTATTGAGAGGTATTAACGTTTTATAGAGCATCCAGCGATGACAAAAGCATCAGAAAGTTTTCTGGCCATTATTTCCGCCGGTACTCGCAGAATCATGCGGTAAACTATCCTCGGCTCTTAAAGCGTTCTTGCCTTAAACCATCTCAGCGACACTTCCTACCGTTTAACGCTCGTTTGTCCAGAGGAATTCCATCCTCTTCCAGTAAACGCGCGATTCGGAATGTTAATGCGACGCGGTCCAACGAATCAGCCCAGGTGGACGACAGCTATGATTAATAGTACCAACAGAGCATGGCCGTTCGTTCAAACTTTCATCCTATTAATCTTTTAAGCAGACTCGTTGCGCAACGGTGTCGGAAGTTTACTCGACGTTTCCGGCTGCAACTCCGGTATAATCGTTAATTTACGCGTCGACATCGAGCGCGTACCGCGTTGCGTCGCTTAATCTCGCCGGCTTTCCGGGGAAATAAGATGGCCGGAGTTCATTTTCGATTTTCGAGGCACCGCGTGTTGTTCGACGAACCACCCTGATATTACGAGTTCCTGATGGAATTGCAACACCCGGCTGGATCCTGTATATTAATTTTCACGCTGCCTGCGTGTGACAAACGCAGGATTATTTAATCTCCTCTGAGATTGGGAGATGAGATAAGTTGCCGACGCTCAAGTGCGTTAGAGACTTTACGGATGAATCCTTGGCGTCTACGAGAAGAACTGACATTAGGAATTTCTGAGTTTTTAAGTTCCGAATGTTTAAAATTTCCAATGTTCTACAGCTTTAAGGGTCTTTTAGGACGCAAAAGATTAAGAATTTCAAGGACAGTATTTCAGATTTCCGTACTCATGAAGTTCCCATTTTTTCACATCTCCAAATCCTCGAATTCCTAAATTTCCAATGTTGTAATACCCTTATATCCGAATACCCTATATCCCTATATCAAGATTCTAATATCTCGATACCCCAATATTTGAGTATCCCAATATCTCAAAGTTTCCGTGTCCCTTTCCAACAGCACAAATTCCAACACCCCACATTCCCTACATTCCCTATTCTCCACGTCCCAAAATCCCAATATGCCAAATTTCCAACACCCCAAATTCCTAATATCCCAAATTTCGAATATACCAATTTCCAACGTCCCAAATTCGCAACACCCCAAATTTTGAATATCCCAAATTCCCAGCATCCCCAACTCCCAACGTTCCAAATTTTCAATAAGCCCAATTCGCAACACCCCAAATTTTTAACATCCCAATTTCACGTCCACCTACACGTCCACCCTACAAAAATGTTCACAGTATTCAGCGCATGAACGCAACGGCTGATTCTACTCTGTCGTGTTAGCTTTAGATTAGAGAGTCGGTCTTGACAAGCAGACGTTGATCGTCACCGAGTATCAAGCTTCAGTCAATCGAGGTTCTTTCGGGCCACGTATCAGACGGTAGACCAACGTCTGGGCTATTTATTTATTAAATATTTGCTTACGTTCCATCGGGAGTTGAGTGAAGACGACGACGACCGGGGCCGCAAAGGTTGAAGTTCACCTGGAAGGCCCTCACGGAGTTAGGTCCTACTGATTTCCGAAAATCAATGTTTACCTCACGAGAGGTAAATGAGACTCGCTTCTCCCTCGCGTGTGCTTTCGCGAACTCACGGAATGTTGACGTAATGGTTGACTGAACAAGAAAATCATCCCTCTGTATTTCCGGGCCACCGGTGGCGTTACACACGTTCGCCTAAAGGCGATCCTCGAGACGTCACTTCTTTGCGTACACTTTCGATCAACGGTCTCGCTGCTTTGTAGACAAAGTTGTTTATTAACATACTATTAGCATATTCTCGATAACGGTAATTAAATTAGCATATTCCCTTAATCGCATCTGATCGTTTCGACGATCTCGCTGCGAGATTGGGCAGAGCTTCATCATTCATTCGGCCACTTCTTAATGGTTGTTGAGATATCTTCGAGATCACGTGAACGTTATTATTACTTCCGATGACAGGTAATAAAATTCCACGGGATTTATGGCGGAGTCAGATACGTTCTCATTGGAGGGGTAATTCGATTTTTTATAGAGGTATCGATGGATACAGTGTATAACATTGTAGTTAAAACCTTTCGCTTCGATTCAGATTTTCAAACTTGAAACTTACGAACTTGAAAATTGGAAAATTTAGAAATTACAGATTTGTAAATTCGACCTTTCGGAAATTTTAATTTAAGAACTTGCAGATGATAGTTTGGAAATGTCAAAATTTGATCACGATGTATACAAGCATTTCCACTGCAACAATTCGCTAATAGAGAAACAACCCATTGGTATCAACCTTCTCCATTTACCAGGAGTTTTCGCAAATCTGCTTACAAGCTTGCTCGAACCCATTGCACGTTCCATTTGGATTCGACGTACAAATTCCCAGTCGGTGTTCCGGTAACGTTTTCTCCAACAACCCTGGTACACAACTCGTTTTCAAATCACTGATAAATCCACCCCTTCGGTTCCTCGTGTACACACTTCGTGGTTTGCTTTCCCCATAAAAACCTCTGTGTGCGTTCAATGAGGTGGTGTTACAAATTCACCGAGTTCTCAAATTTACAAGTTTTCAATGTTGCAAGTTTTTATGTCCTCAAATTTATAAAGTCACAAATTTACAGCCGTTCAACTTTACAATTTTATAATTTTATAAATTGACAAATGTACAACTTTATATTTTTTCAGATTTACAGTTGTTCTACTTTATAATCTTCTAATTTTATAAATTGACAAATGTACAGATTTATACATTCACAAATTTACAACTGTTCAAACTTACAGTCTTATAATTTTATAAATTGACAATCGTACAAATTTATAAATTTACAAATTCAGAAATGTGGTGACGACAAATTTTGATGAACAGAAAATTGAAGAATATACGAATGAAAGAATATAAAAATGAGATATTCTGGAATTTTGGAAAATGGTAAATGTATCGGTTGGTCGAGAAGGAGGAGGAGTTGGGCAGCAGGCTAGACGATAGGTGCGTTGAACTCGACGCAGAATCCGAGTCTCTCCCTTGGGACCATTTCGGTGTTTGACTGTTCGACCAGAAGGACGTGGTTGTATATACGTTGGACGAAACAGGGTCTCTGTTCGTCTTGTTCGTCTGTCGCACGTGCTCGTGCACGTTAACCCGCGTGGCTCTTCTGTTCGGCTCGCCGTTGCGCTCCCGGCTGCACTTCGACTCCTGTCGAGACGACAGAACGCCATAAGCAACCAATTTAAATGTAAATTGAAAAGCAGCGCGGCATACAAATTGTTCGACCCGCCGTCAAAAAATACTGCGAGCAAAGATCAAACGGAAGACAAGACGCGAGAGGGTAGCTCCACGAGTCTCGGTTGCGGGCTCGAGCACCGTAGTCACCGATACCGGTCGAGATAGAACGAGAAAAGCAGGCCTGCAGAGACGATGTTACCCGGCTTCGTTCTACGTTACACGCCACCGGCACGTTGATAAATTCTTCTTTAAATATTTGCCCTCGTCGCCAGGAGGTTACGACTAACGCGGTGGCCCACTACGCGTTTACCCTGTAATGCAACAAATCCGCGGGGGTGTAAGCTAATTGAAATTGTTCGGTAACGTGGAGTTCACAGGTTCGAAAATATTGTAAGGTTTCTTTATCTCTTGGCCAAAGCCGATACAAGCTTCAACGGCACAAGGACACTCCTGTTAGCATGGTTGTTTAGGGCGCGAAGAAACTTCCCTTGGGAAGGAAAAGCCAACGAAAGACACATGCTTCGACTTTGAAAGAAATCGACGGATTATTTTTCTAACAGGGGTGTTCTCCCACTTGCACTTTCATCGAACTTCCATTTCTTGACGAGTCGGTCTACAATATGCTAGTAACCCGTGCTAGTAGCATTGTCAGTAAGTAATCGAAATTTTGCATTTCTAGCTTTGCTTGTACTGCCTCTGGGAAGAGACAATGGTTTCCATTCTTGTCTGCTTTGTCTAACGATCTGGTAGAAAAAAATTGAACTATCAATTCAAAAATTGAACTATCTAATAGCAAGGCTATCAGGCATAGACCCTTACTTGACGAGTCTAAGGCTTTATTCTTCTCCCTCGTCTTCCATTTCTACTTTACCAATGGGACCACCTACTAATGAAATTAATGTTGCATTCGCGAAACTACCGCAGGAAACGGTGAAACGATCGTGCGTATCTTATTCAATTGATACCGGTGATGTATCGTACGGAACGGAAATGCATCTGGCGAATTTTTTATTCCGCGAGAGTGGAGGTTGCGCGAACGCGGTGAAAAATTCAGTCCGGCCGTTCGAGACGAGAAGCGTAGGAACAATAAGCGAAAAACGGGTTGAATGGAGTATTCCGGTTGTTTTTCGTTTTCCAGATTTTAAGTCTGATTCTCTGACGGCGTACAATAGCTCGCTGGTTCACGCTGGTTTGCTTCTGAAAGCAAACATTGAACCTGACATTTGGTGTTTGCAACGACGAAACAATAATACAGGTGCACGCGTTCTTCCGTTTCGATGTTTGTTTGGAAAACCATGATGGAAATCGCGAAACATAGTCGTAACGCGAGGCAAAACGATTTTTCAAATGTAAAAGATACCGTTAACGTCTGAAGAATTAACGCGCTTACAAATTTTTATGTATTAATTTCGCGTGAGCTGATGCGCGAGTTATGAATATAATACGACGATGAATATTTATTTAAAATTACATATTTTTGCACATACTTTCTTAATACTCGTATTTGTTGGTGTATTTGGAAAGAAATTGTCTTTATGGAATCAATTTTTGAGTTCAAGGTCATGCGAAATTTTCAAAAAATCGTTAATTGCAGTTCGTAGACAAATAATGGTCGAATAACTTTTATTTCAAACATCGTTTGACAATGACGAATATAAAAACACGGATATAAAGGGCTGTATATGAAGTAGTTCAAATACGGCAGCGATACGAGTAACAAAAGCTAAAAAATGCACGTGAACGAGCAGTGTTGAAAGTCCGAATACAAATACGATAATAAAAAAAAGGCTGTTAACAAAGAAGAAACGATAACTGACAAGAACCGAAACCGGATCGGTTGATATTCTCCCGCGGACAATTTCCATCGATTTGAAACCGACTGCCTCCTCATTGCGAGGAATTAATTTCCCATTCCCGAACGAGAAAGACAGAAATTGTCGGTCGTACGAGGGAACAGCGTATTCGAAGGGAGAAGCAGGATCGACTTACCATAATTTTGGTAGCAGCGGATCGTTCCCTTGACTGGCTGTTGAATATTCCCTCGCTTATTAGAAAGGGTTTCTGTAATCGACGCCAGACACGAGCGAGTCCACGGCGTAGCCGCCGGTCAAATGGATTCCAATTAAAGTAATAACGAATCCAAGCGTACGAGCGTATCGTCGCAAATAATCGTGCGTGGATCGAGAGCCGCGTCCCCGCGACCTGTCCTTTTTCCGTTCGATCGACTCCTCGTCTCGGCCGGGTCCCGAAAAACAGCCTCGAGAAACCGCCTTGACGTCGAATTTAAATCGTTCGAATTAACGTAAACGAAGAGGAGGCGGTTGTCGTTTCGACGCGACGATAAATTTCTAGGAGGAACAGGTCGAACCGCTTGGAGAACCGAGTTTCACCTTCGTGAAACTGCCATTCTCTCTTCTGGCGTCTTATTCCGTGATTGCGAATCACGTGAATGATGCCACGTTGCTGATTCATTCTTATTATCCCAGCTTCAATTCCATTTCTCATTCATACCATGTTCGTGCTTTTATTTCAAAGATACCTCACATTTCCGATCGAACCATAATTTTAACCCTAATTGTAGGTAATCTGTTGTACGAGTGAAATCGTAAGATTTGTCGCGGTGCTTTTGCCAAGTTAACTGGTCCGAAAGGTTGCGCGTTACGAAGGAGTTCGATCGTACTCGTAATCGAATTATCGCTGGCGATAATTCAAATTACCGCGACGTACCTTCTGGCGGTTGCGTAAATTTAAATCTTTGAAATGGCACACACCGATAGGGCACTGGTCGGGAGCGAGAGAGACGGAGCGCTTGTTAGCACGCTGCCGGCCATCAACATAATTAACCCCCCTAAGTGGAGACGCCTGTGTATCATTATTAGTACATGCGCAGCCGATGTTATGGGGTTCGAGTGTGCTTACGAGAATTTAGGGCCGCGTCAGGTGTCCCGATTTGGCCTCGCTAATGCGAAATATCCAATTAAACGGTAATGGAGCCTTTATCGCATCCGGTGACATCGGTCTCGCAGAATTTCGATCCAGCTTGGACCCACCTTCGCGTCAGATTCACGGTTCATTCGTTAAACTGACTCCCGCTGAAAATACCTCGATGTCTTTGATCGTTTCGTGATTGGCGTTGATGATGGTCGATCCTTAATCGCGGCCAAAATTCGTTGCTCGACTCGTTTGTGCAAATTTCATCGCAGGCGAAATGTTATGTCGATAACATCGAGATAAGTGCTTACTTATCGGTATTCGTTTTTAAGCGATGCACTTTTTTCGCCTGCTCATCACGTGTGTCATTAATAACTTGTCAATTTGGGGGTTATCTCTAACTCTCCAAGTTAAAAAGTTGAAATATTCGCAAACTAGTGCAGGCATGATGCTCAGCGATGTCTATGAGTTCAGAGCCGTATATTTATTTAGGCTACTTGTTCTTATAAGTAGATACGACCACGTTACTCGATAGATGATAATAGTAGTAGAGATTTTTAAAATTCTAACAAATTTAACGAATTATGTTTCAGTTCGCAACGGCTACTCGTGTGTACCTGTTGCTCTATCGGAGGGCCTGGACATCCGGTTGAACACGGCAGCTAGAGCGGTTCGCTACGGGGTGAACGGCGTGGAAGTGTGGGCCGCACCGTCTCGCAGCCCCCACACGAATCACACGGTGTACAAAGCGGATGCTGTGCTGGTCACGTTGCCTCTCGGTGTCCTGAAGGCTTCCGCCCCGCCATCCGCGGTCGCCTTCAACCCGCCGCTTCCGGACTGGAAGTCCCAGGCTATACAGAGGCTTGGCTTTGGCAATTTAAATAAGGTAAGGGGCCGTGCGCGCGCGCGCTCGCCCGTCCTTTAGCCGGGCTACCCGGAGCTGATTTATGCGCCCGACGAAAACGACGATCGAACTTGTCGACCGGACCGGAATGAGATATATTGTGATCCGGCGGCCTCTTTCGTCCGCTCGCGTCGTTGACGTGGCTCGTGTCGCTTCTTACGCCGGGACACGCGTTCCTTTTACGGCCGCCCGAGTCGAGCTTTACGAGCGGTGACCCTCCTCGCTACACGCGTGAAATTGAAGGGCTCGTCGCGAAACGGGAAACGAGACACGGCTGTCAGGATATTTCGGACGATAGCCGATCGTTTCGAATAAATTTCGGGTAATTTCAGGGAATTGGAGGCTTTCGCCGGACTGTGTACACTTGGAGCCAACGTGAACTCCGTCCGAATAACAATAACGACGCCAACGCTTACACTGCTTGCTCTTCGTTTCTTAGTCAATTTTTTTATCTCTACATACATCTCTACATAATATTAATTTATGTATTCGGACATTTCTATGTACAGTTAATTCCTTGCACTACTTTGACGACTCCGCGACGCACCATGTGCGTCACTTCAGCTGTGATCAATTTTACTCGAATTTTTAATACACTGATTTGGAGTTCAATCATAATTTGCATAGTCGATTACTGACTAAAAAATTGACATAACGTTTCTTTTTTTGTCTGTTTTAACGTTGTAGCTGATTCTGATTGATGCACCTGGAAAATAAATCATAGTGCAAGGGTTTAACGCTACATTTGGATAAACGTTCACGGTTTACTAATTTGCAATAAAGTTGGGGGTATTTTGAAGGGAAAATACGCGAGAAAGTTGCGAATTTAATTGCCACCTAATGTAATGTACTCGGGAACGATGAACGCACGGTATCCACGAGTATTAAGGAAATGATGCTCGTCGTAGCGAGAGATTCACGCGACGAAACAGTCTACGTGAGTAATTCTTAAATCCCAGGATTTACTCTAACGGACGAGAGTGCGATATTTTTCCAAACAAATCCACGGGTATCCGGTCGAAGCCTCCTAGATTTCCTCCTGTGAAAGGAGCTCGCTTCCGGAAATTTACATCCTCTTCTAGCAATTTCCGAGCCTCGAGATTCATTTTCAACAATTCTTAAAGTTACAAATTCTTAAATTGGTAGTTTCTACTTTGTACAATATGTCATTATATCATTAGAATTTGTTAATTTAAAAAAGAAAATGGTTTTTGCCAATTTAATTCTCTAAATTACGATTTAAATTTCCATTTAGCTGAAAGTAACATATTAACAACGTTAGAAATGTACTTCAACACACGTCCAGTATAAAGAAAACACTTCCTAAATTAAAACAATGAAAAAAATGACTCGACGTATTAAAATTCAAAACGTAATAAATCTTCGACGCATCGAAACCTCGTTCGAGAGTGATCGATCTGGCCGATGAGAGATCAGGTTGCAAGAAAGTAACACCGGTAAATCCGTCACGTCAGGTGGTGCTGTGCTTCGAGAGAATCTTCTGGGACCCGACCGCTAATCTATTCGGCCACGTGGGAAGCACGACCGCGTCTCGTGGTGAGCTTTTCCTCTTCTGGAACCTCTACAAAGCTCCTGTCCTCTTGGCCTTGGTTGCCGGCGAAGCTGCCTGCGTGATGGAGAACGTCAGCGACGACGTGATCGTTGGTCGTTGCATCGCCGTCTTAAAGGTAAACCTCTTCAAACATTTGTTCCTCCTACGCGCCATAAATTCGGAAGACATTTAATCTTAAACATATTAAGGATACTAAATCTAATACTTCAAACTCGTGTGAGCTATTATACGTGCTATAATATAATTACTGTAGAATAATACTATACAAGCAGTTCTTTCTTTGGGTTTTAAAGGCTACGATTTACTGGTGTAAATTTTTAAACCGAGCATGCTTGATATCATCTGAATTTGGAAATCTGGGTTTATCTGAATTAATTTGAGTCAGTATGGATTTTAATCCTTGAAAGATTACACTCACCATTCAATTTAATATAGTAATTTGACTAAATCTACGTTGTATGATATATAAACACAGTCAGTCTAATAATAAATAATGGTGAAGTACTTCAAAAGAATTCATCAGATTCAATTAGAAAGTTTTAGAGTATCTGCCTCTACAGCAGAAATATCCTCGAGTACAAAGGGTTAATTAGACTATGATTTTGCAGACAATCGAGTTTGTTAGAGTGTCAGTTGACCTCTCACCGACGTGATGTTTCAGGGAATTTTCGGCAACCAAGTGGTGCCCCAGCCCCGCGAGAGCGTGGTGACAAGATGGCGAGCAGATCCGTGGGCACGAGGCTCTTACAGTTTCGTCGCAGTCGGCAGTTCCGGCAGCGATTACGATCTCCTCGCAGCTCCAGTCGCACCCCCAGCCACCCCCGGTGCTCCACCACCCCAACCAAGAGTCTTCTTCGCGGGTAAATATTTTGTCGCGATATTTTCACCGACCCCCTCCTACGCTCCTCTTGTTCTTTTTCCGCAAGACCAGAGTTAACCGGCTCCTAGCGAACCAGCCTGCAACTTTTATGAACACGCTCCAACTCGTGTCCTTTCGAGCAAGCTTTCGCGTTTGTTCATTTCTGTGGCTCTTTTCAGAGGGGATTTAAATAGTTTCATAATGAGTTTACAGAGTCATTTTGGCAACGGCGCGGTATAATATGAGTTAGAACTTTTTAGACGTTCGCGAGACTATTCTCGAAACGTGTACAATGTGTGTACATTGGCCACTCAAATTTGCAAATTTCGTATATTGGTAAACTGGTACTTAATATTAAATTTAGAATTGAAATCATGTGTTGGAAACATTAGAATGTAGTTTATTTAGAATTTGTCGAGTATTGGATTTGTGATCACTCAGGTTGAAGACTTCAGACTTTGTTAGCAAACATTCATCAAATCAGTTTGATTTATTTAAACGAGTGAAGTCATTCTTTTCCAATGAATCAACTCATTCGTCTACAAAATTATTTGCTGAACTTTGCAATAGAAAATGAGCCACATGAACTGTCACTACCCTATCAGAGATGTTTGAGTTCAGCCCTGTTCATTGAATGTTCGCTACGAGGTTACTAATTTTCAAGTTGTAAAAATCTATATAGTAAAGTAGGTATAATGGTAAGGAAAAGTTCAAAGGACCCAATCCCGGTGCAATCTTCCCGTTATTATGGTGACTGCGTGAACACAGCCGCGAAACGATCTGTGTGCTTTCAGGCGAGCACACCATAAGAAATTACCCAGCGACCGTACACGGTGCTTTCCTCAGCGGCCTTCGAGAGGGTGGACGAATCGCGGACCAGCTTTGCGGAAGTCCGTACGCGCCACCGACGATGCCCACTTCCGGTCCAGCGTCGACGAGCATGCCTTCCGCAACCACCGGTCCCACCTCCACGCCTTAGCGATCCACCAACGAAAACGTAGCGTTCGATCGATAACGCTCCGCGTTATTCCTGCTCAGATAACGATGGGACTCGTGTCTCGTTGGATTTAACGTACCGTTAAGTTCGCTCCCGTGCTCCGACCATACGAGCACCGGAAGCGCGATTTAGCTAGGAGAATCTGACCACCGGTGACGAATTTCTGCTACGATCCTACAACTCCTTTTTAAGTCTTTCGGTTGTAAATACGTAACCTCGTAATACGAGTAACTACGGATGTCTGGGTATATTTGGACCAGTCTACTTTGATTGTATTTCAAATTGAGTTCTGCCATAATGCTTCGAACGCATTCGTGCCGTGCAAGGTGGCACGTGCTAGAATGGACACATCTCCATTCGCATAACGTATTGTCGTATACGTTCGAAACGATCGCGTCTATTAAATAGTAGACTCTAAATATATTTTTTCGCGAGATTAGTTTCTACCACATCCGAATAGACCCAGGCGTCGTGTCGAGGTAAGATCGATGGTTTTGGTTTCAGAATGGAATCGAGAATTCGAGGACTCGACTTGTTGCTACGGTTTCCTGAATTATTTAATTGTGGGAATTGTGAGATTATCCGAATATTCGTTCCCTTGTGGAGGTTTGGGTCGCTCTGGATCCCCATTTGTGTTCCCATACATATTTTAAATATTAATTCTTCGATGGGTACACGGTGATTCGAAGATTCGTGATTGTAAAGTTCGTAATTTCATTTTTTTATACAGAGTGTTCGATTATACGCGTTGTAAACTTTTATTCGAGAAAGTTTGTTGGATAGAAGTCTAGAGAAAACTTAGATCCTAATGAAATAGAGTCCAGGGCAGCTTTAGGGGAATCTTGGACTGATCCTAAGAAAATCTTAGATCTTACAAGTCTTAGATTTTATCTGAGGTTACTTTTATTAGAATCCCAGGATTCTAGGGGATCCCTAAGCAAATCCTCGGGTGGTTCCAGGGTTATCTTTGAATGAAAAGAATTTCAAGATCCCTGTGAGAATCCTAGTGAACTAAAGGAATATTTCTTCTATTAAATTTTTATTTCCCTCATTTTCTATACCTAATGTAAATAAAAATCTAGTAATGGACCTTCCCGTTAATAAAAATAACTAGGATCGAGGATCGTGGCAGGATCCTCAACCATGGTTTCATATTCCACGTTTCGTCCATGAAAGCAGTATATTTGATAAATCATCCCATTGAGATTGAATATTCATCAAGATCGAGTATTGCCATAACTCTCATGATTTCATAAGTTCAATTGATTTTCTCATGGAGTCCCAAGAATTCATCCACTGTTGCGATCCTTGGCTTTACGATTCCATCTTCGAGTTCGTGAAAGTTTGAGGAATCATTTACCCGGGCGAAATATGAATTTAAAACACTGAGGATCGTAGCAGACTTAGATTCATACGCTCCTATGATCTTCGATTTCTGGATCGGTGTCGAACGAATCGAGACTCGAGGATCATAGCGCGATTAGGTAGATCGGTTCATAATAAGAGAGTCGTGCCTTTGCTACGTTCAACCTTCATCCATACCTGCGAAACATTTAGCCTGTATCATATCGTAGGATCATTTCATTGTACCCTTACTGTATTTTACCTTATGCTTCAAGATCTCCGCATGCTTCTCGAGCGTTTCTGTCCAGACCTCGTGGTTCAGGATCATGCTTCCGCGAGACTTATTCATCGGCGACGTTCAACAAAGATGTTCTCTTGTTTCTGGATGAGGACACGTATTTTTGTGAAGTGGAAGATCGATTATTTGTAAATTACTTATTGTGAAATTACGAACGAACGCATCTCGGCAATGGTTGCCAGAAATACATCGGCGAGATTAATCATTTGGAATCAGTGATCGATATTTAACATATCAGGTCTCTCAAAGTGATACGCTGCTAAGTTACGCTCGTATTGAAACTGTCTGAATAGTTCGATGGTGCGCCATGATGAGATGACTTCGTTCGAGGACCATTTGGTTCCCAACTAACTTCGTCGGCGAGCGAGATTCGAGCAGAACTCAGAGGAGTATCCTCGTAAACTGTCGGGCTACGTGGTCACTTCAGAGTATTTCTTTCAAACGGACACTCATGATAGTCGCAGTGTTTACTTGTGAAAAATACTCTCGAGTCAGATTCCGAAAACGTAACAATTTGATTGCACTTTGCTCATCTAGGTAGACAATTCCAGATTATATTCAACAACTTTCTCCCATAACATATGAAGGTTTCTTATCAAACTGCTGACTTAACCTCAAAGTATGCAATCGGTACATCTTCATCAGAACTGTACTGTCCATCCATTTTGAGTCTAAGTCAACATAACCTGTCTGACGTAACGAAGTCCATTTAGATATTTAAGAACCATGCAATCAAACTGTTACCCAATACAAAAAGCGGTCTGAAAGAAGCGTAGTCAGACGTCCAAGCGATCAAAGCGCGCGTATGAAAGCGAGTTGTGAATTGCGTGGGCCAAGTGTAAGCGGTAAATAAACGATGAATTGTAAACATTAAGATACGTGTCGCAATTAAAGACAGAGAATTGTTAAGATAATAAGAAACCAACCACCGAGTTTGTTTCATTGCACCATCTATGTCGCGTAACCAGCCGGCGCCGAGTAGCAGCTTTGCGATCTAGGGGCTGATTTATCGTCAGCCTTCTCCCACATCTTGTTCGACGACTGTTCAACCTTTGTTCAACCGTTTCGACCCATATTCCAAGCGAATATCCCCGGTGATCGAGTGTGACGCGCATTGTGCGTCTCGAGTCCCAGCTTCTTGCTCACCCTCGAGCGGGTTTTCCTCGTTGTCCGAGGAACACTTGGGGCGTACGTTAAGCTGCGCAGTAAGAACTGTCAATGTCTCAAGAGAGGATTCCTTTGGCGACTAGGTAGAACTAGGTGAGTTGGACGACGCGTTCTACCGCCACTCGTCGCCAGTTTCTTTGTCCAAATGCGACGAGTCACGGACAAAAAGTCCTCTACTGACTTTCTCACCGGGACGAGTGCCTTTTTCTACACGAGTTTCTTTTCTACGGCCGCTCCATGTATGGCTGCCGATGCGGATTCTGGTCGTAGATGCCTACGGTTTAAAAAAGACGTCATCGGCAGTTTGTCGATGAAACTGGAGCATGGGGCTGCCCTTCAGTTATCGAGCAATTTTTGATCACTGCGGTAGAAAGATATCAAGCTTTTGGTAAGAGCTTTTTGCACTAATTGACATTTTAGCAGAGTAGATCAATTGCGGGACATAGGTGGCTAGATGTGGATGGTAAACTAGGATGTATATAAGTTTCGTATTTGGAATTTATTTAGGTTAGATAATTCTGTTACCGATTACTGTCATTTCAAGCAAAAGATATTGAAATTCAGTTGGAGACATCAGTTCATATAGAAAATAATGACAATCTCTCATGACAGACTCTCAAAATTGAATCGAACAGTTAACTGACCAATTTCAATTTCATCACTGAAATAAGACATTTTGTAAACCGTGAAATGACACCTCACTTTTGTTACAAAATACACTTATGATTTTTCGTACGGATAACCAAAAAGTGACAGACAATTTTCCTTACGCAATTTACGCATGGGGCCTGCGTTCTCGCAAGATCCCCACACTATCAAAAATTAAACGCACAAATACTCACATTAGGAGTATTTACAGGCTTCAGCGCAAGGCCTCTCGCCTGGGGGAACCACCTCGTTGATCATGGTATCCCCTACGCCAGGTTAGTATGACGCGATCCGCCTTCTGCCCCAGTGATTAGTACTATCGGTCGCGTTTTCACCTGCGAGAAGCCGAACCAAGATGAAACTCCATCCATCGGAATTTTGGACAAGCTGTAATAATTGACTGACGAATATGTGTACCGTTTGATTCAGCGGGTGGCTCAAACATTTGTTATTATGATTCATACAAATGGGTTTCCAGTTTCTATCCGTATTGAAAGGATTTGTATTTGGGTTTACCGAAGGAAAATTTAAAAGGTACTGACACAATGAAAACTTCAAAGAGTAACACTTGAACAAGGTGTCCAAACTAGTCTTTCATCGAAGAAAGTGAAGATTTATCATAAACATGATACATGGTTATAAAGGAATACTGAATAGTACATTCTTAATCTTTGATCAGTCAAGGTATAATAGTTCCGACTACGTCAAAGTAATGTATGAAAACGACATAATTTATATTGGCTGATTAATGATAGTTATTTGTGGTAGTCCATCATTTCCCAAAATTACTTCGTGCACATGTTCGTAATGCAAAACGAAAACACAAAGCACTATTAGTATTTCGGAGTTCCATCAGGGCCGAAGTACGGTAACCGTACAATTTCTGTCCGTTTTGATATTTACTCAGCCGTTCTACATCGGCTTCAATAATTCATAGCCATCGACAAGTACACGGGGATAAGGCAAACGATCTCTATTTCGACGTGTTTCACACAACGGAGACGCGTTGTTTCAACGTGGAATCGAGACCGTACCGTAATTCTCGACTCGTAGCCGAGCACTGCGAAATTTCCTGCCTAAATCGGGGATATTGTGAGCTTGATTACTTCGATATAGATATTGCGTTACAGCCATGCCCGGGGGCGTGTAATCGAACTACGCGGAGTCTCGTAAACTCGATGAACTCGAAAGACGAGCCACCGTCGAAGTCTCGAAGTTCTGACGGCGTGCAATGTTAGCACTTTGCCGTGGAGTTCGCTTTTAACCCCCTACCCTTATCCCGTTGCAGACCCTGCGTTGCTCTTGCTTCTGATCCGACGATTTCCCTGGATAATTACTTTTCCCCTGTGCAAACGGGACCACCCCTTCGATAGCTTGTTCGCGAGTGAATTTTAAAATTGCCTCGAATCCCGATTCTGTTGGAGCGAAAAATCGCCATGATTTAGACTCGCCGGGTTTCGCGATGGTTGCGTGGACTATTGCAAAATATAAAGTAACGAGAGAAATTGTAAAAAATTGTGCGCAGCGGACGAAAAAGGATCGAAGCAAAAGTAAAATTAATGGACACGATATGCTAATATATTACATTAGTGTTATATGCAAATTTAAGAATTCGTCAGGTTGATTCCGCGAGCAATAATCTTTCTGATCGGAAATTACAACGAGCGATCAATATCACTCCATAAAAGTGTACGCTCGTAAAAAGCCCGAATTAAGAAGAATTTCACAACCCAATCTCATTTTTCAATACTTCCGACACCTGCAAGGTGCTTAATTATATCTGACACGCCAGAAAAGTGTTCGACCCATTGAAGGCCCATCAATATACTCGAACGACGTAATTACGGCGCCAGAGACGGTCCTTTCAAACACCTATTCTCCGTCTTGAAACACATTTCGCTGCAGTCACGTTCAAGGCATCGGCCGAATGAACCCGCTCTAAACCGTCGTGTTGTGAACCGGTCCTAACTCCGGCTCGATATTAATTCAATAGGTCTGAAGATTGTCATAGTAACGGTGAACCGAAGTTCGCGAAACTGAACGTTTCGAATCAATTTCCGTTTAACCACAGAATCATGGCTTCTTTTCCGACGTACTCCGTGAAATGTGGTCCCTTGAAACGAAGGAAGCATCCGCAAACGGTCCCTGGGACCGTGAACGTACCCCTAGGGTACAGAATCCACGAACGTTGTGATTGCAAAATTCTACCGCTTCCAGAAAGCTTCGAGCACTTCGAGGAGGAGAGGCGGAGGGAATATGAACATCTGATAAAGGTTTTGCACTTCGAGGAGCAAACGAACAAGAGGATCAGAAAGAAGAAAGTCTGGCAACGTGTTCAGCAAGGTACTGGCGAGGAAAACAATGTATTTTCAACGTCCATACATGTAAGTGTGCGAATGAGCGGTAACCGCGGTTCATTAAAACTCAGAAGAAGTTCTATGCAGTTGAAGTTTATAGAACTTCGTTAAAATTTTCATAGAAGTTCTTTTTCTATGGAACTCATAAGGAAGTTCCTGCGCTTCTCGCAATTATGACAGGCAGTTTACATCTCCCTTCCTATAAAATGCGTATGTAACTTCTCAGAATAATTCCATACGAATGCAGTTACTAGAAATTACGAGCAATCGGATCATAGCGGTTTCCCCGGTAATACCAGTTTCCTCGAACCTCATTTCCATCTTTCCCTGCTAATAAACGAAATGACGGGCATCAAAGTCTCCAATTAAGGGAAAGATTGTTACGAGGATATCATCTTCCCTACAACCGTAAAACACCCTGTAGGAGTCGTCGGCGATAAACCGCACGATCTTGATCGATTAATTATTCTTCAGGTTTGACGGAGCACGAGGACGAGGTGAACGAGCGTCGCGAGAAGTTGCGCGAGCTGTTGTTGCGTGAACAGATGAATTTAACTCGCGAGGTCGTGGATCAAGCGCAACATGGCGACGACGCGAGGATGGACGAAATGCGGCAGAAGAACCAGGAGTTGCGAAAGGAGCAGGAGGAGCAGCGTCTGGCGATCGTGGCCGCGAAGAGGATGCAGCAGTACCTGGCGCAGTGTCCGGAAGCTCGAGAGAAGATCTTGAAGAGGTCCACCGTCGAGGCGAAGATGGGTAACCTGGTTCAGATGGCGGACAACGAGGCGAAGAAGCGTGCCGAGAAGGAGTTGGACAACCTGTGGCACGAGCTGATGCTGAAGGACGTCGAGATGAAGAAAGAGAGGGAAGTCGAAGAGGCCAAGAATCGCTGCGTCATCGAACAGACATATGTATCCACGTTGGCCAAGCAGATAGCTGGTAAACTAGCCCTCGAAGAGCAGAAGAAACAGGTACAGGAGGAAGACAAGGAGTATATGGAGCAGTTGATGCAAAATTTCCGAGATGAGGAGTTGAAGAGATTGGAGAAGGAACGTCAGGACAGGGAGAAGCTGAAGAAGGAACTGCAGGATCAAATCTTGGTCGCGAAGAGGCAACTTGCGGAACGAGCCCGACACGAACAGGAAATTGATAAGTTAAGACAGACTTTGGCCGAGGAAGAACTGGCCAGAGAGAGGAGCAAGATCAAGGAGACCAGCGCGGCTCTCCGCAAGGAGCTGCTGGCTTATTTGCAGTACCTCGAAGACCTGAGGAAAGAGGAAGCCAAGAGGAACATCGAGGTAGACCGCATAGTGGAGCAGTGGATGAAGGACAGCAGGGCTGAACGCGACCTTGCGAAGAAGAAGTTCAAGGAGTTCCAACAGAGGAATCTTCAGGAGGTTCTACGAGCTAGGGAGGAGCAACTGAAGATAAAATGCGAAAGGGAGAAGCAAGAAATGGAACAACGACGATTGGAGAAGGAGGCATTGGAGAAGGACATGGAATTAAACGCGAAATTAGCCGCTCATGCTAAGGAAGAAACGAAGAAGAAGATGTTGTGTTATAGAGCAGAACTCGAGGAACAGTGGAGACAAGCTGACGAGGCTCGTCGAAGAGAGAAGCAAGAAGAGATCGAGCGAATAAAGCTTGAAGAGTTGAGACAGCAACAGGAGTACGAGAAACTTACGGATGAACTGTTGAACGCTTCGGAAAATATTGTACCACATCCGTTTAAGATTTTGCTGAAGCAGTGCGCGGCTCGTTATGCCGCGGAAAAGGAGGGACATTGTTATTGCCCTCCTCCTTTGTCCGAACAGTAATTTTAATTCTGTATGCTTTTGTAATTTTATATGCACTTTTATATCGAAGAAGTGAGTACTCAGGGAATTGTATAATTGAAAGGTTTTATATGTGGTGTACCACTACTTTCCTAAATTTCTGAATTTCAAGATTTGGATTTGATATTCCTCATCAAAGTTTGAGTATTGTTTTTCCCGCGCCGAAAGGATCCATGATCTTCCTGTGAGGATCTATAGCGCTCTTCGGACAACCTGTACCATCTGTATCACGCTGTGGGAAGCTTCGAACCATACTCGATTGCCGATAAAGTAGAATTCTGCTTCATTATCGATCCTACATTTTTACCTCGTTACTTACGATGCAAAGCGCCCCTTTTAAAAAGATCACACGAAACAGTTTCAAAATACGAATATGTCAAAAAATAGAGGTCAAAGATTTACACAAACATTGTCAAATAATTTTATATACAAGAACATGTATAAAAATATACAAATACCGTCATTTCACGTATAAATATATCCTTCCAAAATTGAACCACTAGCTCTGATAACATTTCTGTGCCACAAAATCGTTCCAGAACCCTCTTCTGATAAGTACCATAACGTATCTCAACCTACATTAAAATATTTCCCATAATTTCGAGGGGAAATATCACTATAAGAGCATAGCATCCCCTAACGATATAAGAGGTACGGTTTAGGGTGATATGCTTCTAAGTAAAACCCACTTAACTCAGAATTTCAAGGTAGAACACGAAGATCGTTGCTCTTCGCGAATCGTTTTCACGATGTTCGTATACGTGCTTTCCCCGTCATTTTCCGGGCTGATGCACGCTGTTCTAAGAATGTAAATGCGTGCACACGCGAGGCCATGTTACAACAACACCTTTGCGCTCGCTGACGAGCTCAGATTATCTTTATAACGATGGAAAAACTTGAACGTGTCTTACCCCTCGACGCTTCAACTTTTGTTATATAGGATCCCTTTTATCGCGTTTTAGCCTCACCTTTCTGTCCTACTACCTGTGTTTTTTTTTCTTCGGAGAAAAACCCTCGCCCTTTGCTTTTCTTCTTGTACGCGCGTGAATAGGCCAGGCGATTAATTGATTATGTCTTTAGAAGAACTCGGACGGAACGGATTCTTTTCGCGCGGTGAAGGTTGGTTATGTTGATCTACAGGGTGTTTTTTGATTAGCGCAATCTTGAGATAGCTGTTCTTTACTAGTTATATTGCCACAAAATCTTGTTATGTAAAACTGATTCGTTTGGTATCATTTGTCTGAGGATTCCATGGAATAATTTTGTGTAAAAGACAATCGAAAATTATCCAATTAAATGAGCAATCCGAATATTTACACACTTTGATTCAAGTCTGAGGTATAAAATGATTGCATCGAAGCAAAGGTTTGTCACGGTTAAAGCGATTTAAATATTTGCTAGAGATGCTTGTTGCAAGGAATTTAAACGACCACGGTATAAGCGAAACTGGTTAATTGATTAGTTGATCCACTTAACTAGTCGACGGGTCTCTTGAACTTAAGTGAAACTTTATACAAGAATATATTACAGTGAAATATTTACCGCTGGTAGTTCGGTGAATTAAAATTTGTTGGAACTAATTAGCTGGTTCGTACGTGAACCAGATCGAATACACAACGTATTAATTACCGAATATTGAGCATTGTTGAGTTTCAAAAAATAACATTGTTTTCATATACGAACAGTCTTGTTGAATTAAAGAGAACCAAATGCACTGTGGGTCAGCGAGCGTCAAGAGAATAAAATAAACCTATACTTAGGTTCAGCATCGAAGAAGGTAGATTTTTAATTAGCGTAGGACAAAAATAGCGGTGGATATATATTAAAAAAAGGGGTAAAGAAGTTTTGTTGGCAACAAACAAAATTGCACGGGGTTGGTGTCCCTGGCGACAGGATCGTCATCAGCTCCCTCGATCGTGAAAGTTTCAGCCCTAACGAGCGGTTCGACGAACGAGGGGTTAAACGGGCCACTGTTTCAAGCGGGCGGATTCGAACGTGTACGCAACGAACGCGTGCATCCGTCGACGCGTGTGATTGATCGAACGGCGAGCAGGCATTGCGGTTTGTCTCGGCCAGCCGACGTTCACCCCCGAGGTTAGGGGTTGCAGTTGTCGCGGCCGGCGATCGCTTTGAACGTCGCGTAACCAGGAGCCGCAGAATGCCAAGACTTTTTCCCTCAACGACGAATCGTCTCGCTCGGATGCCCCGAGGCGGCTGCACCTGCACGCGTATGCACTTCTCTGCGACAGACACCGCCCTCCCCCGGGGCCAGAGAGGAACAGACAGTCGGCGACAAAGGGAAATAACAGGGAGGGTGAAAACTGAACCGGGTATGTTGCTAAGAGAAATAGAGTTGTAATAGAGGGTGGGAACCAAGGAGACCACCGGGGGTGGGACGAAACGAGAGAGGGGATGTTTAATAACGAGTTTCTACGATACGCTGAAACTTGTATCGGGTAACGATTTTATTTTTGCAAGTGTACACTTTTATACTGTATACTTTATTTTATCAACTGCGAACCGGGTATATTGCTAAGTGAAATAGAGTTGTAATAGAGGGTGGGAACGAGGGTGGACTAAAGAGGGGGTGAACGTTTAATAACGATTTTCTACGATACGATGAAATTTCTGTCGGTTGACGATCCTATTTTTGCAAGTATACATTTTTATATTTTATTTTATCAACTGTTTTAGTATTCGATGTCGGGTAATTTTTGATAAAATGGTCGACGGATTTACGGATCATTCCCATACGGAATTTTACTGTTCCGAGTGCGGTGTACTTCAAAAAGACTTATACGAACATTTTATTATTTTACTATCAGTTTTATTCTTTCACCGGAGATCCGAAGCTTCCACGGGTCGGTATTCGGTGAATACTGTTATAAATTATCGAATGAACAGAAAGCAAATAAAGAGGGGGATTAAAACCTCCAGTACACGATGCCGGCGAAAGTGCAGAGGGAATATAAACGGAAATATAATAATGAAAAGAGAGAAAGTTGATCGAAAGGGGGTGTCTAACGAGGGGACGAGGAAGGGGGGAACAAGCGGAGAACGGAAGTAAAGGGTAAAGAGCGTAGCAGGGAGGGAGAGTGAACGGGGATTGCAGAGTCGCAGGAGCGAATGGACCTCGCCTCTGGGGATGTTCTTTTGACAGTCATGTCGCTGTCGTCTCCTAAGGTCCCCGGCGGCGTTGCATTAATCTTCTTCTTCCGACCCCGCCTTATTGAAAATTCTACAGAGCACCTCACGGTTTTTGCTTTACCGACCCGCCCTTTGTACCCCGACCGACGTCACCCTTGCCCCGCGGGACCCCACCTACGAATTCACCTGTGCGAACTCGGTCGTCGCGGCTTCCGTTTCGTCTCGTCTCGCGTTTCCTTGTCGAGCTGGACCTCTACGGTTTCCGGCCACGGCAAATTGTCGATGAAACTTACGGTCGAAACTATCGAATTTACAGCCCCACCAATGTTATTTACACTCGACCCTAGGGCACGTCGTGTTCGATTTACTTTGACGATCGGCACGTCGAGTTTACTTGATTCCGTTAACACGTTCGCTGTTACAGGCAAAAGTTACGAGTTCACTATTGAATTTACCTCTGGACGGGATGAAAATCGTGCATCGGGTTTCTTAGAGGATTTATGCCGGAATTCGCGTACGGAATTGCGAAATAGGGAATGGACTTGTATGAGATGTTTGGATTGATGATCTGTTGGGATGATTGTGGAGACATTGCTATACAGTTGTTTAATTCCCTGCGTGTAGGGCTCTGCTACCACTCAGAAGAATCAATATCTTGGTGAATTTTGTCTTTATCTTTTCTCAAGTTTCTGACGTTGCAATCTCTTAAATTTACATTACATTTAGTAAACCATTAAATCGTATTTGTGTTCAAAATTATGTACCTGTACTGCTAGATGTAGTGCTAGTGTATTTACATATTAATTGTGAGTGAATGTACTGCTAGTATATTATGTTTACTATAAATTCTTTTTAAAAATCAATTTTATTTGTTCGTAACCAACTTACGTTGTACATATTGCACATGTTTTGGAGCTATTCGGCATTGTACCGGATATTCCGATGAATTTTGCGGCAGGATCAAAACGTTCGATGCGGGGAACCTATCTGGTTTCCGACTTGTGATTTCGGAAAGAGCGGAGTAGTAGCATTGTCGAACAACCGAATCGTATCCAGATTATTCGATCGATAAAGGTTGACGATATCGCTAGCTTAAAATGACTTTGCGACGGGGAATTGGCAAATCAAATTCAAATCTCCTACCGGCACGAATTCGTAATGAGGATGAATAAAGGTCTGAAGCTACTCCAAGTGTTCCAGATTCGAAGTTTAAATTGGAAAATCGAAATTTAACAGAACGCAACATCGCCTTCGTCGCTCGTGCAATTCTCTCGCACAATTCCGTGAAACGAGGCGTGAAACTCAAAACTCGGGCTCGAATTGCGTTCCTTTTTCGACCCAGGCGTGTCGTTAGTAGCCATAATGTATATTCCCGGCGCAAACTTTGAATCGCAACGTTGCAATTTCCCGAAAAACAAGTTGATGCCGGAATTATTGTTAACTGCGCACTCGTCAAATACGAACAATCGAACAACCAAACTCGTTATAGTGGTGCATTTCAAATTTTTCATCGTAAACTGCGAGAATTATTATCCTGCTTTTACGGAAAGACGTATTAACTGTCCTCGAAGCGAGAAATGATTACACATGATTGTTTGTTGAATTTGTTTTCAATGTAAAATATATGTTACGTTGTTTGAATGTAATCCTGAATATAAGCTGCTGAATACGTTTTCAAAGAGCACCGTTTTGAACGTATAAAACATTAAACTATAAATTAAATTAATATACTACTTTTTACATTTAACTTTTATCATTCGTTCACGCTACACGAATTATCCAAATAAATATTGAATTAAAAAAGAGTAAAATGTAGTGAAACGGTAACTTTATTGGGATATCGTGCAAATTACGCGAGCGAAATTTAGTGGTAACAGGATATTCAAATATTTAGTAAAGAAGCATCAACATTTTACCGACAATGGAACAATTATCTCGGTTGTTAATTTCATAAATGACTCCGCTCGTTAAAATCCCACGCTCCTTCTCCCCGTCGTCTCATTAACATCAAAAATAATTAAAGCGATATCGGATCTTCAAGATCAGCCAAATTAATTCCTAGTTATAAATAACAACTTTTATAATTAAAACGAAGAGAACAACCGTGTTCACCGAACATTGAAAATTAACTTGGTCTGTTCGTAAAATTACAAAATGAAATTGTCGAAAATTCCGAATCATATTTTCGATTGAAAGAATTTTGTACGTCGAGGAAGTGGTAGAAATCGAGTTTGATCCAGAGAAAATGAAGCTCTCGTTTGATCCCCTTCGTCAGCGCCCAGGAGGCGTCCAAGCGAGTCGTGTTATCAATCAGCCTCATCGATAAGGGTTCGGTCGAGGCGTCTCGCGACGTCATCCACGCGATGCCCGATAAACGCGTCGCGACGCCCCGGTGACTCGCGAGAAAAAAAGAGGGCTCGACGCTCCTCCGAGGGCGGGGTTAATCCGGCGTTAATGCGCCGGGAAATTGGGAACGTTGTTCCTGCCGCGGGTGGTCCACGCCAACCACTTTCTTTTTTTCACGAGACATTGTTCCTCATAAAATAAAGGGCGCCTAAGGGTCCCTTGTATCGAGATAGGGAAACATTTGTGACGAATGATTAAATAAATCTGGAAATTTGGGCAGTTGGGAATTTGGGAATTTAGGAATTCAGGAATTTAGGGACTTGGCTAATTTAGGGATTCGGGGATCTAGGGATTCGAGGACATATGGATTTGGGGATCTAGAGATTCGGGATCTAGGGACTTGGGGATTTGGGGATTCGGGAATCTAGGGATTTGGGGATGTAGGGATTCGGGGATCTAGGGATTCAGGGATGTGGGAATTCGGGGATCTAGGGAATTCGGGATGTAGAAATTCGGAGATCTAGGGATTTGGGGATTTAGGCATTTGGGGATCTGGGGATTCGGGGATCTAGAGAATTGGAAATCTGGGGATTCGAGGATTTAGAGATTCGGGGATCTAGGGATTTGGCGACCTAGGGATTCGGAAATTTACTGATTTGGAAAATGTGGAATTTAGAGATTTGACAATTTGGAAATGTAGGAATTTTTAAATTTGAGGATTTAGAGATTCGGGAATTCAGGAATTCTGGGATGTAGGTATTCGGAATTGAGAATTTCGGAAATTTAAGGATTTGTGTATTGTAAAGATTCGAAAGATTTGAAAGTTTCTAAATTGAGGAACTTGGAGATCTACGAATTTGTGGACTTGCGAACATAGGAATTTACGAACTTGAGAACTCAGGTACTTAGGAATTCAAGAATTTGAGAATTTCAAATTTATCTCCCACCTTCAGAAAACAAAGGATCAGATATTTAAAAATCGTGAAACAAAATTTTGAGAAAACTTGACAATTTTTTTACTGCTCTCCTATAAATACCAAAGGGTCCACAAAATCTGCGACGCAAACCCATATCCATAAACCAAAACTTATACTTTATTTATCGTGAAAGTGTTAGCGAACCCCATAAAAATTATTTATATATCTTTTGATAGTTCTCAATTTTCCTTCCTTCTCGTTTTATTCTAAAACCCTTCTTTTTCGATACCTCGATGCGCGTCCCCGTATTTTAAACCGATGTCGAAGAAACTGAATATCGAAAGAGTCGTATGGAAATCGGATATATTAACCCCTTTGTGAAACACTCGGTAAATCATCCCTTTTCGACCAACAGCTGCTGATTTTTTCCCCGTTTAAATAAGAACGATGAATCCGCGATCGACTATCATTCAACGAAAGTTCTCGAAGAGAATAGATCCCTTCTTGTAAATTTTCATGAGAGCCAAGGAAGAATATCGAATCAAATCCGAGAGTAAGATTTCTCAGATTTTATTGAAACAAATCTTAACTCCGTAGAATTAAAAAACTTTCTGTACTCGGTTTTTACAGTCGGCTCTGATTATCGCGATGATAAAAAAGGTCCCTCGAAAGTGACTGCAGCTCGTGAAATACTTTAAAGCAATGAAACCTAGGGAATTCCGGAACTTTATAAAATTGTTTACGTAATCTGAAATTTTCAGAAACGTAAAAACAAAGTTACGGAAAAAGGAATAATTCTACAACGGGAAATATTTATAAAAGAACGGGCAATTACTCGACGAGTTAAGATCGCGACTCATCGTTACTTTCTCTTACGGAAACTCGACCGAGACTTTTGATCTTCGCGGATCACAATTTTCACAAAGCAGAGGAAGAAGAGAAAGATTCAGGCAGCTCAGTTAACGCGAGGAAAGCTTCCCCAGCTTCTAAAAGATCACAATTTACACCTCCGCTGGCTATTACAAGACCTCCGCCATAATCCCTTTAAACTTCATCTCCCTGTTCCGTGCCCTGAGGAAACCAAGGTGAAATCCTGGAACTCAATACTCGCTGTAACTTACTCTTCCAATTCCAGGGGGGCTATAAACCCTCTCGCGGCGCGGGAACAGCGACAATCGTAAACCTTCTAGCTGTCTTGCTGCGCGAAAGGGGTTGTATCGTGCAGCGTGAAAAGGAAGAGGGAAAACAGCGAGCGTAAAAAGGAGAGGCCGGTAAGCGAAAACACGGCGATTGGTCCGACGATGCTTTAAACGGCACCCTTTTGGGCAGCGAACGCGCGAGGGTGTTCGAGGACGCCCGTCACTCGCTGCGTTCATCCCGACGGACGCTCTTCCTTTTTCGGGAGACGTTATTAATCATAGCGGCACATGAATCTTGGGATATGTATGGGGCTCGCCACGAGGCGGGGGCTGAAACTCGACAGGGTGGAAAAGGGAGGCTCGGCGAAACGATCGTTCGCGATAAGTGCAACGCTCGATTTCACCCCGTCGAACGTATTGCTTTCTGTCGGCGATTAACAAACGCCGCCTCGAATCGACGGCTGGCAATTTTTCAACCCTGTCAGGGCACAGAAATCGTTTCCGTACGGAAAAGGATTGCTGGTGGTTAGCGCGTTTCTGCAAATTTAATGGAAACTCAATAATTTAATAGTGGGAGGTAAGAATATTATATCGCATCTTGTTACACACTACTGAATTATTCGAATCCAAGCTCATTCTTATTTCTATTCATTTTTTAATTGTAAGACACCAACTGTTTGGGATCTGTCAGGTTTCTTCCTTTTAACGTAAAGTTTATTTTGTCATAACTCGTTGATGTGTATGTGAATACCCCTGCAGATTCAGTTAAATTGTTTACAACAAAAGCAAATGAAAGAAATTTTTATGGGTTCCTAATATTGAGACGATGTTTATGATTTAAAAATGAAATAAAAAATTTAAGGTAAATGTACATTAATCTGTATTGTAGTGTCTGACCACAAATGTATGTTTTCACTGTATCAGTCATATGTGATCACTGCTTCAAATTCAATGAAATTAATTATTTACAAGAGAGGCCAACGAAAGAAACTTTCCAGGGTTCTTAATGGTGAGACAATATACACACTGACAGATTAAAATATGGAACAAAAAGATTAAGTACCCTTTTATATTATAATATGTCTGACCACACACGGCAGTTTTCACTGTAGCCTTAGAATACATTATACATTAGTTTATTTACACCAAAGGCAAAAGTGTCAAAATGGCACCACAATGTATTCAAAGTTCTGATACTTAATTAGGATTCGACAGAAAATTACAGCAGAAGATTAACAGTCTGCATGCAAATTCGTACCATAATTAATTGGTCCGCGATTTCATCTTACTAAAACATTAACGATGGCATTTAAAATATCGTTTTGATACCAACGATGGGCGACATTCAATACTTTCGTACAAATTATAATTGAATAATCGAATGTATTAATCGTATGCTAATATGTAATGAGATGTGGTATGGTGAAATGTGATTTTTCGATTGTTTCAATGAATATTACATTTTGCAAGAATATAGCCATGTAGCATGTTGACTGATCGGTTTATCATTTCACATTATTATTAATATGATAATTTGCAATCGTTTCGTAAAATCCTATCGAAACTGGACGAGCAAATTCGTGTATATTCTCATATCGTGAGTGGACATTTTCACGGTCAGTATCACATATTTATTTATTTGGAACAATTTAATTACGTTTATTACGAGAATACGAAATCATATTTGACAAATTCCTAAAGTGACAAGAGAAAATTGTATACAACCGGTTAATTCCGTAAAACGATAAATATGATACTTGCAAGTGCAGCGATTAAGGTCTACTTTGAATCCTCGGTGTTCGATAAAATAGGACGCGAATCACTTACCGTTAAACTTGAAAACCGCGCTTAGCTTCTTGGATTCTGTTACGAAGGTTATCAGTTCCGAACCGATAACAGATCCCTCTCGAGTTCGAAAACTCGCCGGATCAAATAAGAGTTAAAAAAAAAGGGGAAAAGAAGGAAACGGAAAAGAAATATTGAAAGTAGCAAGATTGCTCCATCCATCAGAGTCGTCGAGAAGGTTTCACGAGATTTCAGGTGGCGTGTATCGAAACCGCGCTAAACAGAAAATTCCACGACGAAAGGGGGATCTGCATATTTTAGAGGGTGCCACGTGGAAGACGCGACGAGACGCTTAAGCCTTTGATTTCTCTAATCTAATGGGAAATCTGCCGTAGGGTCGTGTGTTTACACGTCACGGCAAACGAGGGTTCTCAAATTAAGCTTCGAATCACCTTAATCTCGATACCGTGACGCCCGAATTAACGTGACAATCACGCGATGTAATCGAGACGGTAATTTCCGCGGAGGATCCAATTTATAACAAGAGTATGACGGTCTCGTTGCTTACGGAAAATCGGAACCCTTTCGATTCATGCGATTCGTCAAAGGAAAAATTACGCCGGCTCTCGTTACTCTGACGGCGAAACCCGTGTTCAACGAGAATCTCCATAGAAAACGGGAGAACATCTAGCGGGATTACACCGTGGAAACATTAATCCATGTCGGCGGCTTCGTAATGCTACTCATCCCGCCATTACCAACATTCCCACGAAAAAAAGAGGAGCGCCGTATGAACGTAACATTGGCACGCGAAGATACGTTCGATCCTACTGTATAATTCTCCTGAAATTTTGCAATTTTTACGGAATCTCCGTTTCGGTACCTGCATCAAGTCCAAATTTAATTCACCTAATAACGCATATCCATATATAATAATTCACATATTCACATATCTACATATAGTAATCAACATATCCACATATAATAATGTTAAACCTAGAAAATGATACCAACGAACATTTTAATATTTACTCATTACATATCCACATATAATAATCCACATATAATAATGTTGAATCTAGAGAATGATACCGACGAACATCTTAATATTTAAATGCATATAACATCTAAAAATTGAAAGTGCAATAATAAACTACAGTTGCTAACTAAAGATACGTAATTAACAGTGTTTATAGCCAGAGGTACGTAACAGAAACCTCTAATTATCTCAAAACGCAAACTCCAACCCCTTCGAGGCATTGCAGCCCCCAGTGACAATCAATTCGACCGAACAAACCCAACACGGATCGATCGATCAATCGTAGTACTCGCCAACAGATCCTTCAGAAAAAGAAAATACGTATAATAGAAGAACAGCACCCCTTCGCAAGGATACTGACAATACCAGTCCGGATGACTGGTGGAAGATCGATTAATCCATCGGTAGACTTCCGAACCGAGCTGTCACACGTGGCAGGAATCGCGTTGGCTCGATAACGTTATCGACCCGCGATTCGTCCATGAAGGGGATGCGCTTGCGTGCATCCTGCGGGGGTGCGTGCATGCGGAAGTGCACGCATCGCTGGACGATTCGTGATTGCTCGCATATGCCGACGACTTGATGGCTCGTCTCGAACAAGCCAAATGGTAATTTAAGTTTTCCCGATCACGTCTGCTTCCACGGATTTCGAAATTTCGGCATTTGGGGGTTGGCAATTTAGAAGTTTGGGAGTTGGGGAATTTGGGGATGTAGGAATCGGAGATATTGCGGATTTGGGAATTGGGGGATCTGGGAGTTTAGAAATTTTGGGATTTGAGTCGAGATTTGGAAATTTTGGAATTGGAGATTTACGGATTTGAGAAATTGAAAATTGGGGATTCGGGAATTTAGTGATTTGGGGATCTAGGGATGCGTAGAATTAGGGATTCGAAAATTTACTAGTTTGAGAATCGTTGAATTTGGAGATTTAAGAATTTGGTAATTTAGGAATTTGAGGATTTGAAAGTGTAGGAATATTGAACCTACAAAATGTAAGAATTAGGAAATTTAAGAATTTATGAATTTAGCAACTTAGAACCTTGAAAGCAGAAAATGAATAATCTTGATTGAGTAAATTTAATTTGTATGTTGTTCGAGTTTCCGCTTAGGTGGCGTTTAAATTCGATGAAAAATAAAAGGGTTGATCTGCGCCGTTTGTTAGCTCGAGAGGGTGGTCGATGATTCTGTATGGAAAGACTCGAAAAAATCAAAGGAGCCGCGTTCACGGGGTAAGTGCAACAATAAAAGCCAAAAGGGGGATGCTCGAGAGGGTGAACGGCCACCCCACGGTGTTTAATGTTTTATGCTCGTATATATCCGCGTCCAACTTCAGACAGGGGTGGAACTCTATCCAGCCACTGTTATATTTATCACTCTGTTCTCCCGCTACTTCCACCCTGTTATCGGTTAAATGGTTATTAAATGAATCGTTTTGAAACGACCGACCGCTCCCGTCGTGGCCACCTTTTTACGAGCTCGTTCATCTCGGCGTGTTCTCGTGTCTTTTTGAATTAACTCGTTGTGATTTGTGATGTCCTCTTTAATTACAGATGAATATTCTAGATATTAATTGACGTTCCAGATAATCTTTCATCGTTTCGTTGGCGCTTTAACAGTGACACGCGGAGATAGGTGTTAGGTAGATGTTTCTCTGCTTACATATGTTAAACGTCGTCGATGATTAATTACTCTTTAACCAGTTAGCTGTTTTTGACGAGTATATACGTCACGAAGAAATTGCAGTTGGTAAAATTAAACGGCAAACAGTTTGAACAGCGAGAGAATTTGAATTTTCTGTAGACTATATTAATGTTCATTACTGCACGTGGTAGAATATGGAAAATTGTCTCGTGGGTATAATTACCCGCAGCCAAACGATTAATCATACGAAATGTGTAACTAAATCGTATAAAAAGGCAGAAAAACCATCGAAGACAAAAATGATTTAATCGTAGCTAGAATCATGACTCCTGGGAGACTTCTATTTGACACTTTTCTATGAAAAATGGATTGCTCGGTGAGGGACAGCGGTTCAACCAACGGGTCACCGTGTCTGACACTGTTCGATCATTTATCAGGGAACACGTAGGAGCACGTCAAAGAAACATGTTCGAATATGTTGCGTTCGATACGTGTAAACGGAGAACGAGAATCCAGTGAATTTGCATGCATATTATAGGTGAAAGGGTGCCGGTCCGATCGTACATCGCGAAATAAAAGGGTGGGAGATCTGATCGGAACCTAAATCGAAATTGATTTTA
Source organism: Megachile lagopoda (assembly GCA_036983795.1). Taxonomy (NCBI): domain Eukaryota; kingdom Metazoa; phylum Arthropoda; class Insecta; order Hymenoptera; family Megachilidae; genus Megachile; species Megachile lagopoda. The sequence continues at coordinate 4,267,521 of CM072795.1, read as the reverse complement.
CCATTTTGCCGCGTTCTCATTACCGCCAAGCGACAGAGCCTCCAGCAAATCGCCAGAACCACCCCCTCAATTGATCCACCCTTGTCCTTAATGCAAAACCGATTACCGAAAGTGGCCCCAGAATAAGGAATGTAATTTCTTCCAACATCGAAACTCTGTATCGTTCTTTTAAATTGGATCCTTTCCTTCTGACGAACCATTTACGTTTGATCGTTTCATCTTTGTTACTTGTCTCACTTTCACTCGCGTGTGCTATAACGCGCGGCCATATACCGCGAGGCAGACAATACGGGAGGTCCATTGCATGGTAGTTTAATATGTATGTTTTTTTCTAGAGTGTAAAGGTTCAATCCAAAATCTACCACATCAAAGTCTAATGCATGGTGATATAACGCGTGGAAATTCAACGAATGGGATACGCTCAGTCATACAACCTGAACCATTGAAATATTAAATAGGGTACAAAACACACTATAATACATATAGTAAAAAATGAAGACTTAGAATTTGTGATACTCCAAGAATTAAGAGAATTTGTGTAATATATGGAAAACTAAGCGATTAGCATTTTTCGACCCGCAAGATTAGGAAAAGAAAATAGCAAAAGAAGGTTTCGTAATGTTATCAAGATGGCTCGACCGTTTAATTCCAGCTAGAAACGTTCACGTTAGACGCTAGTAAAACGACAGCCATCCCCGTTTCATTTAGGAAATGGTCGCGAAGCAAGACGTGCCAGACGGAACACAGCTTTCCGCGACCGGTGTATCGTTTTCTCGTAGTTAAATTCCAGCCTTGCTTTTCTTGCTGGTAGCTCATGAGATGGCAATTTTCCAATTCGTTTGTCGAGGCTCGTAGTCCGCTTGATTACGCTCTCAGGCTGAACGTTTCAATCCTCGATTCTTCGTGAATGGCTGCGCGTCTCCGTCGATTGCGACGCGATTTTTCCGTATGATCGAACGTTAATTCCATGGCCGAGGGAGACTTAAGGTTCTCTTTTGGTAAAGCAGTGTCTCGAATTCCTACAGTTCTAAATATCAAAATTCTCCAAATTTCCCACATCATCAAAAATTACGGAACAATAACTTCGAGGGAGACATTTTCTTTTGACAAACGCTACGTCTATGGCGGTTCCACTCACCACCACTAGATGGCGCATAAGATCGAGACCGCCTTTCTCGCTAGTACTCAACGAGCGTAGAGTCCACTAGACGCTCTCTCCTTCATTTTTGCTATCCTCTCCATTCTCCTTAGTCAAACGTCTACGTGTACCTATGTCTTGAATTCCCAAATTTCCCACATCACCAAAAATTAACGAATTCCCCTTGTACCTCAGTCATCACATTTTCGATAAGAAAAATGTGGACTATAGCAAAAATTCACTCGGTAAACGAAGGTCGAAGTTAGAAAAGATACCGAAACGACGGTTTGGAGAAAAGGGAAGATCCGTTCGAGTAGGAGTATAATTCGGTCGTTAGGTGATGGAATTCTCGCGATCGCGAAGCGTAATTGGCGAACCGTGTATTCTGCGGGCGCGTTCGTATTCTGTTCGCCTCGCGTTTCGCCGTTATCGTCGCCGCTCGCCCAAGATCGAACTCTGGTTTCTTATCTGGCCGAGCGCGCAAACACGATCCAAGAAAACTGACGAACCGAGGATCCCACCTCGTTCTGCTCCCACGAATCCCTTATCGGGCAACCCGATGCTCTTAACTCGTTCGCGGTCCAACTCGCAACTTCGATGTCGATGCTCGACCGTCGCGTCGGAGAGATCCAAGATTCTCGCTATCTGTCTTCGCCAAGAAACCTTCTTCTCGGAAAATTATTGTCTCCCTTCGTTCGTCTATTGTCCGTGGCGCATTGACCTAGTGGTCGAGAAGGATTTCGTGCGAGCGTCGTGCTTTCAGATATATCTCCTTCGGAGTGGCTTGTTTTCCTTCGGCGAGGAAAAAGCTCCCGAATGACGGGAATTCCGCGATGCGATGCTCTCGTTGTGTACAAACGTATAAGTAAAACGTTCTGACGATGCTCGAGGTTGCACGTTTTAGACGGAATCCTAAATGATCACTCCGGTAGAAACCTTTTATCTTATATCGTAAACAAACCTCCGAGTCAATCCCGAATTTTATTCGTACTAGTAATAGTTCAATTTTATTTATTCCGCTCATTTCGCTTCCTTAGCAAATTTCGATAGATTTTCAATCCAATTTTGAAATGTTTAAGTTTCAAGTCTTGAAATTTTCGACCTAATTCAGAAGATTTTTGTTCTTCAGTGTCAGGATGTTTTGAGACACTCTGTATGTTGAGCGTTCCAGGCCAATGGGAGGTGGCAGAAGATACAATTAATTAGAAGGGTCCGACTATAAGGATACGATATCGCGGTCCGTGTTTCGATATGATTCTCAAAAGGTCCAGACCAGGTCCCGGATGTCGCTTTAATCCAGACTCGTTTTCAATATATGCGGCATGTATTATTCAAGCGACCGGTAACGACGCGAACCGACGAGTATCGGTGCGTATATGGTCCTGCTATTAAAATACATCACGAAACTCTTCGACTCGCTGCAACTTTTCGGACGACTTCGTTTACTCGTAAGAATGGACTCCAGATTCTTTAACCACAAAGCTCGTTCTCAACGACCATTCGTAAAGAAAATCACTCGATTTGTTTGAAATTATCTATCCCTATCATTTGAACTCCATTCATGAGGTCTCACTGATCTCAGATGCGAAGCTTCAAATGAATCAACTGTATGTTGTCAACATTTTAGAATAATTACAATCAAGATGTCGATTCTCTCATTGTTATATTCCACTATTATAATTCATGTATGCTATTATTAATTCATCAGAGCGCATACGTCCCACGCTGAACTTCCCGTTCCACTTGGAATTCTCATTGTAACAGTTCAACCACGTGTTTCTAAAACAATTGCATGACAATTTATTACTTTATGCATCTTAAACCTTCCTTTTCGTGAGCCATGTTTGGAACCACGTGGATTGTGAATCATTTAGTAATCATAATTGTGAACCATGTGAAGAATACGAGCGTGTAATGTGAAAAGTCGGGACAGCATCGTTCGGTATCATTAACCGAGCTTCAAAATTGAAAGACGATATCAAGTACCTCGAAGTATTTACATATTGATACGATGTCTCTATTACAATGTTAAGAAGGCAAAGGCCATCGGTTCCGATATTCGACCGATCGAAGACACGTCAGCGTCGACATCGAACAGCCCTAACCGGAACACGAGATATCGGTCGGATGGCGACGTCGTCGACTCCTCCTCGTGTTCTCGATCTCTTGTAGTCGCGAGGGTCCGCGCCGCCCACGCAGCACGCTCGAGCACGGCCTTATGTTATGCTAATAACACCGACGAAGCGAACATCGGCCCCGATACCGGCTCCGCTCGGATAAGATAAGCCGAATCTTCGAGCAGGACCGGCCGTAATTAAGGTGTCCCCTCCCGGATCGAGCGGATTTCTTCTCGCGCTTCCACGTCGCCGCGAACGCTCCTCGACAACCGAGAAAGCTCTCTTTTCGCGAACAGTCCGCTTCCAGATATCTTAATCGACGCCATTTCCCTGAGTCCCGGCTCGAGGAATCCGCTCCGGGGCGAAAGATGGAACTTCCGGAATGCGTTCCAGGCTTAATTAAAGACTTAATCCGGCTAATTATCGTTACGCGTTTTCGCCGGCTCGAATACCTCGACTTAGCGACCGTTTCGCGAGGATCTTCCTGGATTTTCTGGGTCTGATCGATTCCTCGTTTGCGAAAGCCTTTACGAATTTTCCTACTTTTCGCTCTTTTCGTTAATGCAGATTGGAACGAATATCGGGGATCTACCGAGGAAGAGTGCATTCGATATTCTACTTGGAGGTTTACAAAATGATTCAAGTGAACGTCTGTTGAAGTAGTCTAATCGGATGTGTATGGAAGCGCGATTAAATGCTCGTGAAAGAACTCGAGGGCGTGTATGGTAAGGTGAATTTAGTAATTTTTTTTGGCGTATTCGGAATATTTCGAAAAAATTCACATCGTATAAAAAACTTAAAATACGCGAAGTTCGTAAAATTCTCATAATATCGACGCTCCAGGCAAGAACAATCTTCGTTATCGTCGGTTGAGCGGTATGGAACATCAAACGTCAAAATTCGAGCTCCGCCGTGTCCATCTTCCTCCATTTCGACCCTCATTTATCAAACTCGCGCATCACTGGCCACGCTTTCCGGCATCACGCACGCTACAGTTACCGCGGGTACGTGATTTTTCCCTATCCGTGGAGGAATAAAAGAAACTCCCCGAAATTCTCCGATTCTATGATGGGTCACGATACGGGGTTTCGCAAAAATCCGACCGATCCATTCAGCCAGTCAGACACGGAGCTATCCGCGGGTCTAAATTTCCGGTCTGGCCGACGTGGTGCGTGGCAACGAGTCGTCAAAAGCGAGAAGACGAGAAGAAGCGAACGCGGGTGGTACCAGACCCCGTGAACTTTCCACCATAGAAACAGAGAAACGATCTCTCTCCCCCGTCGACTTCCTTTCTTTCAGTCGCATGAGTTATAGAAACGGTTTGCGGTATCGCTTCGTCGTTCCAGACCGGCGTTGCATAGACGTTCCCCTATATATATTCCAGCAATATTGCATCGATATTGCTCCCTGTCTCTCGTGTTTCTGAACCCCTTCGTCCCTTCCGTGCCGCGTTACGTGCTCTCCAGTTTCGTCGTTTCTTTTCTCTGCGGTGGCTCGATGACTCGTCGCGAACGCCACCTTCGCTGAAAATTCTCCGCGAATTTCCAACTGCGCTACTACGTCGGAATTTTCTCGCTGTTTCCTCGAATCAACGATAACGTTACGCTGCGAAAGCCACCCTCCTCGATAGCGTTTCTCCACTTCATCGGAACGGGGTGCAAAAACCTAATGGTTAAAATAAGAAGGAAAAATATTCGAAGTACAGTATACTCTAGAGGGTAGAACAGTATAATAGTACAACAGTACAATTAAATGGTATAATGAAATAGAGTAATAAAATTGCCGGTCAACACTGTGTTAAGTACAGTAGTATATTCTAAACGGTAGAACAGTATAATAGTACAATAATATAACGAAATAAAGTAATAAAATAGAAGAGCGAAATAATAGAATATAGGTAGAATAAGATAGTCCATACCTTCGGTAATGTAATCCAGCAAAAGACGAGTCATCAATAATTACAAAGAACGTGGTTAGAGTACGCGACGAATCGATTTTCCTCACGGCCGACGTCCGAAATAAATTCGCGGTTAACGTTTGTGCCGTTGCCTCGGATGAGGGTTGCCGCCCCTGCCAACAGGGATGGAAGAGGGAGGGGGATGGGGTCGTCGGTGGCCCGGCATTCTATTTACTCTGGAGACGCCGATATTATGCAATCGATGGTGGTCCCGTGTCTTGGCTAGCTCGACCGAAACCACCCTCCCCGAACGTGTTTTTCTATGTTTATTTATTCGTCGCTTAACCCCTTCGTCGGTCAGATTTGAATTCGTGTTTTTTCTGCGTTTCCAGTCATCGATTAACCAGCCATCGATTCAATTCCTGTTAGTCTTGTCACTGTGATTTTTTTGCCTCCGCTGAATAATTGGGACCGTCGAAGAAACTTCGCTCGAAATTTAAATTATTCTCTTAAGAATATGAGATTCGACGAAAGTTGTAAAATGTAGTATGTTTTTATTGTACGTCGTAAAAAGAGAACCGCGTTTATCGCTCGGTAGCTCCCGGTCAAAATGTACCAGTTGTAAATTGTGTATATGTTTTACAACTGGGAAAATCTGAAATTACAATCTAAATGTAAAAAGAGCGAACGTTGCAGCTTTAGCTGCTTTCGCGGTTAATAACGATGACAATATCGTTATTTAAAATAATTGTACAACGATTATAAAAGATCTCTGTTTCGATACCTACGTTCATTTTCGAACTCTCATTTCCCGGCAACGAAGGCTCTGATTTACGACTCGTTTCTTCGAGAACAACGCTCTCGGAATCTTCAGCTAAAGTGGAATCGTTTCAACAATGTTGTACATGATGTACAAGCTACAAGAAACCGACAGTCGTGTTAATTCGATTCCTTTATCGCTTCGAATTCTTTTTTCCCTCATGATCGATGTACACCATCGAGTTGCTTAATACATCTTCATACATCAAAACACTATCCACGGATAGCTAGCGGAGAACAAACTTTCATTTGTAACTTTCGAAGATCGCACAGAGTTCTCGCTTGCAAATTGAATCTCGAAAATCTGCTTTACAGACTCCTCGACTTCGTAATATTAACACGAATTGAATAAAAGAGGAATCTAGAGCTGCTGGTATTGTACGTTTATGAATCCACAGTTCTTGCAGAGAAGGGGTTTAACTTGCGTAAAAATTAACAAATTTTAAACTGAACAAATTTTCGTATCCAAGTTTATACCTTTCTGAATTCTAAATTTACAAATTCTAAAGCGAACAGATTTACATTCTGAAATTTCTACCTTCCTGGACTCTAAAAATCCTAAATTTACAAATTCTCAAATTTCCCAAATTTTCAAGTCCCTAATCCTCAAACCCTCAACCCAATTTTTCACACTTGGAAATTTCTAATTGCCCAGATCTCCAAACTTTCAAATTCTCCAACTTCCAAATCCACAACCCCTGAAATTCCCAAGCCCCCAAATCCCAAAATCCCCAAAAATGTAAGCGGAATGTCCGAAAAAGCGAGTAGAATACAACAGATTGTTGGAAAATCGGAAATGTTCAGCCGTTCGTTGTTCTCACGTCCGAATTTTCGCGGAACGCTCGTTGACCACGGTTCTCGATCGAAATTTCAGCCGCTCGACGCTTCTAATCGCGCGTGAAACCGCGCTGAGCGTGCTCGATCCCATGGCGATGCAAAAAAGCTGCGGCCAACCGTGATCCAGTTCGCAAACGAATTGGAAAACGATCATCGTACACGGTGCTCGAGCTGTCACGACTGAAAATGGCGACCTTTTCATGCAAAGAACCTCGTCGAAGCCTCTAGTTTACATAACGCCGCTTTTACCGAAATCGCCGCTCGCTGGCTCGCTCGTTTCGCAATTTTCTTCGCGGAAATCACCCCTTTGGCCGATCGGCCTCGTTCGCGGGACTCGATGACCCAAATGTGGCCGTGGACATTAAAATATCAAAGGCTTCCCGAACCGTTCGTAAACAGAACGCATTGAAACGCTGCCGTAAAATGGTGAATCTTGGACGGGAAATGAATCGACGAATGAATCGGGCGAAATCAATTTTTTCGCGCACACTCGTGAATACCTGATCGAGACTATTCTCTATATTTTGTGTTCCAGGCTTGCTTCGTCGAATAACTTAATCCGTAGCTGGATTTTATTCTAATATTTTGTTGCCTGTAAACGCGTGGTATTTTCGATCAGAACTGTTATCTGTAGTAGTCAGTCTCGTAATTTCGGCATAAAATACGAGGGAAACGAGTTAATCTTAACGCGGACTCGTTTTCAATTTGAATGTATATTATATGACATAGCGACGACAGCGACACGATTTGCAACGGCATATCGCAATCGCGAGGCTGTCTGGTCGATAAGACAGTCGGTTTAACTTAACCCTTTGTCCCTTTCAGACACGATGATCCTCAAAGGCCGGCTTATTAAAGAAACGGAGCTTATCGGGCAACGACAGCGCGATACCGGCAACGGGAACACGAGAATCAGCCTTAATACCGTACTTACACCGAGCAGTGTCGCGTACAGAGAATCGATGATAACATCCGACAAGTTCCGCCGACTCGACGGGACGGGAACACGTCGCGTTAATTTTATTCGAGATAAGCCCGGTGTCGGAAGGTGCGACACCAAGGATCCAGGGCCGAAAATTTATTTACCGGCTGTACGTCGCCGCGAACGACGATCTCTAGCCGATGTCACGTCAACCCGGCCGATCATTACGATCCATCAAGCGACCGGAAGACGCGACGACGACCGCTATATTGCGTCAAATTCGTTTATGATTGTCATCTGTCAAATCGGCCGAGGAACACGGCTCCGAGGAGGACCAACCATGCGGAAACCACCGAATACACACCGGCTCCACGTCATCCTGCAGCTTCGGTCTGTTCTAATTATCTTGGCTAACTGATCGGTTCAACCTTCATTTTCGCCCGCGATCGATGCTTTATGTCAAACCTTCGAATCATTATACTATATCATGTTCATCCCTTGCCCTATGATCTTTTTCTGTGCGTCAGAACTAATCACAGCTACAATATTAAGACAAAGAAAGTTGAAATGTCTTGTATTCGGCAATTCTTCGCTATGCAAATTATAATTGGACAGCAGAAGCGAATTGAAACTTCAACGAAGATTCGTCACAGCTGAAGTGACGCATAGGGTGCGTCATGAGTCAGACTCCTCAAAATAGTGTTAATCGTGTTGACGCTTGAATTTTTGTATAGGACAAAATACCATTTCGAATGAAGATCTCTGAATCTTCATTCAGGCCCCATATTCTTAACCCCTTTTACACCCCCTATTTTTACATCTTTGATGTACAGAGGTGTATATCTTTGAATGGAACTATATTTCCGTATACAAACAAAATAAACCCACATCATTGAAATATAAAATTTTTATACGACCACTATAAGCTTAAGTTAAGGAAATAGCTGATTCTTGTGGACCGAAGTGGCATTGAAATTGTTTCCGTGTAAAATTTCATTTAGCTTCTAGAGTCCGTTTTACTCGCAATAGAAGCTATCGAGGATTCATTCAAGGATCCCGAAACGTGTCGTGATCCTCTTCTGTTCAAGCGATTTTATTCTCGCGCGTGTTTCAACGTACCACGTTCGCTATATTAGAGCCTCGTCCTCGTGACTTTTACGATCGCTCATTCTTTCCCCACAAATGTAGCGACACTAACTGCTCTCGTCATTCCTTTTTTTTTACCCTGTTCTTCGGTTCGCACCGTGACTTTTATGTCGGAGTTTAAATATATGGGTCGATTATTCTTCACCGTTGCGCGGACGAAACTTTTTCGAAAAAGGGATCCCATTAAAGTGGCGCATGCGTCGATTTCGTGCGTGGATTCGCCTAACTACGCTTCCATATTCCCTCGTTATCTGTCGTCAGTACGCACATTTTACATATGTTATTGTATTCAAAAAATTAAACAACATATTACTATGAGTTCGTACTTGTATCAGTGTTTATTGTACAATTTGAGGTTAACACTAAACCAGTGCACTTTAGGTTTTGCCTTAAAATTAAAAAGCTGAAAAATAAATCACACCAATTCTCTATCTTTATGCAAATCCACACAAATTTCAAAGAAATCAACTTCACAAATTCTGAAACTTAAAAAACTTGTAAAACAGTCGTTTGACCGCTTTGAAACAGACCTTTGACCATTTTAGCAAGAACAAATGATAGAACATGAACTGGTATACAGATTAAACTTGACAAAAATCAACACAGACTTCAAGAAAAGAATATTATGTTTGTAATATAAAATAAGAAACTTGTGAACAGTTAAAATAATTATTTTTAACGATAAGCAGCAGTTCAGTAGCAATAACGATGCAGAGAAAAAGTAACGAAACGAGGTAACATGACGAGAGCGAGAGAATGCGGCAACCCTTATCCGCGAGAAGATGTAAAGTGAATAGCGTTACATGCGAGCATGACCGAAATAAATTCGGGCAACTGTTCGGGCAAACGTCCCCAATGGGTTCGCGACTCGATCCTTTTTAAAAGTTCCAATGGCACGCGGGATCGTTCGGAAACACGCGAACTTTCGGTCGTCCCGAAGTCGTTTTATCGGTTCTCGTTAAAGAGATTCCGTGAGACGAGATCGAACGAAGAATATGTTTGTCTCTCTCCTTTCCGTCGACTAGAACTGCATGCAATTCCGCACGATTCGATGTAGATAGCTTGTGTACTTGCGGAGTGGGAATGGGCGCAATCGCGATTTCGAGTTAACGTACCCAGATAACAGTTCCGCGTCTGCTAGTAAAACATTCTTCAAAATGAATTTAAAGAATCTCCTTCGTATAAAAAGTACGGACGAATATCGTACAAAATGACACGTTGTAATAAAAAGGGTACTTTTCTCAATGTCATGCCTTCGGATATTTGTCGGAAGCACGTTGTTTGTTCGTAATATTTCTTTCGTACTGTAAAGCGTTCAAAAGTTTATTTCTGGTCTCTTTCGAGTGGCGCAGTTTGATAAAATGTGTTTCCCGTGTAGCAGTTACTTTCTGTTGGCGTGTTTCGCGGAATGCTGAGGTTGTTTTATTTAGTGCGCGGCCCTGTGTGGCCTAAATGTAATTTCTCTTTGGAACGATTATTTGCAAAATTGAAAAGGTCATCGCGCAGTTGCGATTGTTCGAGTATTTGGAGTAACTTGAATATTGTTTTGGATCGGAAGATTGAATCGTACGGGATTTTTTATTGAAAATGCTTTGAAATTGCTTGGACTTGGCGTCGAAAGCAATCGCGATGTAAAAAAAATGCGACACGAGCCGGTGAGGTGAAACATTAAATAGCCAACAGGGTCGAGTGTTGTGCCGTGCATTATTAGCGGAATTAGACGTGTATTATTCATTCTTACCCGCGTGTACAATTATACACGGAACCACGTCGCGCAGTCTATAACGTTCGCGCGTACCTCGCGTTTTTTAAATGAGAATTTTCACCAACAAACAGCTCCATACTGTGTTAAGTTACATTATTTACACGCGGACGGTTGCACGCGTTTTTCTCGAAGGGCAAACAACGGAGGAAAAAATAATTTTCATAGCCTGAAACCTGCTATTTCGCAAAACTCGCGGAACGCTGTTGAAATTGGAAACATGATTACGATATGCCTTCGACATTTCAAACGACCCATTTCACATCTCTTTCTCTTTTATTCTTTTTACTCTTTCAAAGATAATTGAACAAATTATTTAAGTATCAAGCGGTGCACGCGATAAGAGCAATAGCGATAGTGTTTTCGTTAGAGATTGTGGTACATCAATACTAATAGGAATATAAATAGATGAAGTAATATTATTTCAGATCAGTTGCATAAGAATTTGCAAAAATACTAAAATTTATAAGACACGATTCTCATCCTACAGGAGTCATAAATAACGTCGGTAAAACATTGATCTGAAGTTTCTTCTGCAGCGTATTTCATTTGTAAGTCTGAGGTGTATTATGCAGGTATAATAGCGCACGTAGGATCTTCATCTTTGGTTTCCAAATGTTCTTTTACTTACCCTCGCAGCAACTTCACCAGGGGTTTGTTCACAGCTACTCGAATAGAGATTGACGTTATGGGATCTTGGGATTTGAGTTTCACCGACTGTCACCGGTTTCCTCCGAAACAGACAGCCTGAAAGCCATACAAGCGATAGGTGTTTCAGTGTTCTTCCCAGTGAAACGGTATATCGCATGAATTTGCAATGCGGATGGTTTTCTTATGCAGGTCACGATTAAAAAGTAACCACTCCGCAGAGATGATATGCTCGAAGCTCTTGCAACCTCTTTTCCTTGGCAATACTTCTTTTAACTTTTCTCAAAACTCGATATAACCTGGATTTGTGTTCCTTCGTCGAAGAGATAAAAATATGATACGGTATTAAAAGCACTTTCTGGTGTAGAATTGATTTCCGACGAAAACCGCAACAATAACTGGAAAACGTCAGACGCAGGTTACAAATGGGCGGGAACTGACATCGACGAAAAACAATCCAACACAAAGTAGCTCGTTTTATCGTGGGATCATCCAACAGAGTAGCTCTTTGATCGTTCTCCATGAAAAATGACTTTCGAACGAAATTACCTCCGCGTGTTGGACAATGTCGTTCCACTTTTGCTCAACGGCCGCCTGTTCTTCAGCGTTAAGAACACACGTTAAGTATTATTTCACCTGTTAAAGCGACGAACTAAGACTCGACCTAATTCGAGGCAATTTGTCTCGTAGTCAATTTACGTTTTTACCGTGGTCCCTGAGGAATCTACCCTTCCCTCTCGCGCGTTCCTCCTTGTTCCCTCTAATGCGTTTTATGAGTTTCAGGATCTCGTCCCGGTTATCTCCTCTACTTCGCGCTGGCAGGTGTAGCAAGTTTTTTCATCACTCTTTTCGCAGCCAATCTCGGTTTCATTCTCTCTTCCATTTCGCGTATTCAAATGAATAACGGCAAGACGGATCATCGCTCCCATCTATTTTGCCTCGGCGCCTGCGAGCTCCTACATCGAAGTGACATGCTACTCGTGGATGACTTGCCAATTTTTCAATTTCAACATCGAAATATTACACGAAGTATTTCGAAATACTTCTAATATTTACGTTATTAGAAATTTTGTATTAAATTGCATCTTGAGGGATATTAAATAAGGGACATCATGTTTGGACACGGTCTATATAATTTTTTAAATGCAATGAATGTATTGCGGCGATCAATTAAATGTTTCAGATGGAACATATCAATTGGGCAGAGAGTATTAAACATCGACTACACCAAAATGGTGATCAATCCCACGGAAATTACAGTTTATAAATCAAAATCTCTACCTATAATATTCAGTCATAATTGTCCATTATTAACAGATTATCCCCTATCATTTGTCAATTAAATCCTATTTATGAACGCTTTCACCTCTCTCTTTCTCGCATTATACCGGAAATTATAATTAATATGGAATTTATTTTTACCCTCCTGAATCGTTTAAACTATAAGAATATCTAATATAAAAATTGTTCAAATTTAGAAATTTTACTTGCTAGTGCTAAAAGAACGCAGTGAACCATCTCCGAGCTCCAAAGCAAATTCCGTAAGAGTCTAAATGAATGTCGCAGCTTCTCTTTTTGTCGTCGCGCGAGGGTTGTTCGTTTTCCGTGTTTCGCGCGGCAGGTAGAAGGTCGAAAAAAGCTGACAGAAACGTTAGTCCAGGCGTCGTTCGCGTTTTCCGCACGAAGAAGGCAGACGCACGCACACGCGTGATCACGCTCGGGCCGACTAGGCGTACACGAGCGTCGAGGAGGCGCACGTACGCGTTCCGCGATGGCAAATGCATAATACATGATCGCGGCGCGCTGCAGGCGGTCATGTTTAAGGATGTGTATGGAATATAACGTTGCCGGGCTTTCCTTTTTCACGAAAACGAGATTAGAGATTGGCGCGCTCGTGTTTCTGCGCGATTCCGCGCGCATCACCCTCCAGCAATTTTCCCCGTGAAACGAGCCGCGTCCTCCTCGCGAACTACCCTTCTTTAGACGATCTCGCTTTCGTTAGCTATTTCGTTCGGCACGTATGCGAGCAACGTACACCCTGGATCCACGATGCAACATGACTCGAAGGGCGTCGATGATGGATCTCCTGGATCCTGCTGACTGGAAACCGAAAGAAAGGGCATCGACGTGCTTCTTAGCTCTTGCTTTCTGTGGTCGAAACATTTGGACAGCGCGGGGGTGGAGATTGCACGTTGGGGATGAAGATGAAAATTGGTAACGTGAAGGATGATGGAGTGAATTATTCATGCGAGTGGAGCCTCTTGGCGAATTGAAACGCGAACACGCTGCTTTATTTAATGATATTGCACGCTCGGAAACTACTCTTAGGATAAATCATTTGATCGCCTGGACTTTAGCAAAAAATATACACAAGTACGTGTAACTTTGATCATTTTAATTGCCTGTTTCCGAATTCGTCACAGGTGTTAAATTTGATAAAGAGAAAAATGATACGTCATATCGTTTACGAACGTATAACTTCATTTCCCACAATTCGAAACGTCGAATCTCAGATTTAAAGTTCATGCTCCACATAACTTGCTCAAGCGATTTTTCAACGTTACTCGAAGAATTCTGAAGTGTATCCACTGTTAACCCCTACCAGTTCAATTTGGCCTTCTCGTCACGGTATTTCCACGTTTATTGCGCGAACAGTTTTTACACCACCACCACGATCCTTCGAGGATTTAAAGTTGCAACTTCTATCGACGTTCCGCAGTCCAATTCGACCCGTTTTTCCCTCGGTTTTTCTATATTCATTGCACAACCGTTTTTGACGCTGTCCTCTACAATCCTTTCAGGATTTAAACTTGCCGCTGTCGTTCGTTCTTGGCAACTCAATTCACTTTTTCTCGATCTACTTTGACGTTGTTCTGTTGCCATTCTTCGCTGGTACAAAGTTGCAAATAAATTTCACGCGATAAAATATTACCGTGTTATTCGTAGAATGTTCACTCGAGTGAAATGTAGAACGCGTCAAATGTGAACGCATTTATACAGGGTTCTATTTCAATCTCCCCGAACGGCGGTATTCAAAATCAAAAACACTTTTAATAACGTTGATATTAGAATTATAAATGACTTCTAATTTGATGTTGTATTTATAAATTGTTGTATTCTATATTCATAAAATATTTTTTCCTTAGATTTTTTCCGTAGAAAATGCTGACACCGTTTGGCGAAATAAAAATGAAACACGATGTACAAGGGTGTACACCCTTAATATGTTGAGCGTCTAAAAATGTAGAAAATTCTTTCAGTTAATTTTATCAGCGAAATCCTTTTGTTCGGTTAATGGTTAGTACTGTCAGCCACGTCCGAAGTTCAGGGAAGAACCGCAACGTGGACACATAGTCGGGGATAGTTATGCAATCGGTATACTCGAAGGCGCAAAGGGTTAACGCCAGCTGCGGTGGCGGGTCCCCGAAGAACCGCAACGAAGAGGAGTGGACCGAAACGTTCTCCGTGTCTCTATTCGTCGTTCGATCTTGCGACGTTCTCATTTCCTCGAATTCGCAAGCGTCGACCGGTTGCCGCGGAGCGGGACTCGCATCCAGAAGAGAAGACAAGATGGGCCGTGTTCCCGCGGGGCGTAAGCTACGTTTCCGCGTCGCGTCGCATCGCCTCGTAAATCCATTCTGCAGTTGGCGTTTCGCGTACTCTGCCGATACGCAGCGTGTTCATTAGAATGCGCCCGCATCGAATTCGCTGAAACAGCGGCCCGTTGCGTTCTACCGAGTCACGCTGTCTTTGATTCTCGAAACGCTCCGAAAATTCCGGCTTACGAATAGACGCTTGATATCTTGACACTCGAACGCTGAATACGGTCGTTGATTATGGTTCAGCGTTTAATCAGACCTAATGCAACCCTGCTTTTGACGCTGCTAATCGCTTTCTATCTTCAAATTTTGTTGCACTCGTGTGCTCATATCCTGTGTTACAATTCTGTTCGACTTTAGAAATTTCAGTTTGCTATGAAGAAATTATTCAATTTTCAACTTCATTTCAATGTAGTCCTTCACCGTAATATATTTAATTATTATTTACAGTTTGATTCTTGACCAAAAGTCTAATCAATCAACAACTGCAATTTAATACTCGAACATGAAATATTCGATTGCAACTACAATTCAGTCCTTAACCAGAAAGTATTCAATGAACACTTACGATTTAGTCCTCGATAAGAGATATTGAATTAACAACTACAATTGAATACCAGATAAAAGATATTCAAATAACGATTGCTATTCCATGGTTCAATAGTCGAGGTAAAGTCTGGGAACCTTGACACCAGAGTAAGAATTCGTCAATTATATCTCACAATAGATACAGTACACATCCTAACAAGTTCCGAATGACATGAAAGAGGCCGTAAAATACGTGATTAGTTCCGCCGCGTGTTAAGCAGTGTCGAGTAACGACATTCGAAACCAGAGCGAAAAACCGATGAAAATTCAGGCTTCGGTTGTCTGGCGGGCCCTCTTCAAACAAGAAATGTCCAGTGGACAAAAAAAAAGGGAAAGCTGTAAGATCCCGGGCGCGTGGCTCCAGCCAGTCACCCCTCGGCGCGGTCGAGAGCACCCTGGGGTGCACATCAAAAGTTCCGAGCGAAAAGTACAAATGCGCTTAAGGAACTTTCGCCCCCGGACCTCGCCACCCTTGGTCCTCCCTTGGCTCGTCTACGAGACGCTCGACGACGGAATCCTAAGAATCTCGTTACGATATTCCCGGCCTTTTGTCGACGAACGTGTTAATCCACTCGCGAATCCGAGTTACGTGGCGTTAATTAAATTTCTTCGAACCCGTCTTACGACGGGTCCCCGTTTCGTTCGCGCCGGGGATGATCTTTGTTTGACGAAATCAAGGATTTTTGGGTAAATAGCGACGACGTCGGTCGAGTGAGGTTAATTTCATCCCTGGATGCCTGCTTGGCTTTTTGGAGATTAATTCAGGAGCCGTGTATCCTGGGAGAACAATGATGAAGGTTTTTGTAGAGTGAGGGCTTTTTTATCTTTTTATAAATATACAACGTTATCTGCATAGTGTGGTATATGAAGGGGCGTTTGTAACCCAAATACATACATGAAAATGAAACGGGGATATTGTGATTTAAATTTTGTTGGACGAGGACAACGATGGTACGAGATTGCAACAATGATATAGCTACAATATTGTTAACCCCGTGCCCTACAATATCGTGTTACACTCGTGCCGCACACCACGGTTAAAATGTTATAAATCAGAATTGAATTTTGGGTACAATTTTAATTATAATCTGTATAATCAAGGATCACTGAAAGCAAAATGTGTTCAACATTTTAACATTCATTTTAGCTTAAATTGTAGGTTAAGAGGTTAATTGTTTTCGTATATTTAAGTACCAAGTTCCATGGCCTTAAAGTTTAATCGATCCAGTACGGTTTATGGATTCGATAAATCTAATTACCGTTTTCGCAGTCTGTATAGATTTGACGCGTCATTTTTGTCGCCCCGATCAGACCTTGAAGATTCTCTAGTCATCGCGGAGTGATTTCGCAAGTCAAAGTCCCGGGGGATCTTCATACTGAAAGGATCCTTTCGAAAGATCATTTCGATCTCGTTCGCTCGCGCTTCAACGAGTCCTTTCAAAGGTCCAGGATTTCAGATAGACATTACTTATCGGGCAACTTATCGCATCGACGTTACTCGCCATCTCTGTGAATTAAGAAAGCAGCAAAGAAAGCGGCAACACGCCGCCACGCGCTGACTTGCAACCGAACTTCAATATACACTTCACGGTATCGAACGTGAAAAAAAATTGATTACTCCCAAACTGACGTTCTCGTTTTGCGTTGTGCGCAATTTAAATAAAAACGAAAATGAAACGAATGCGCTATTCATTCGAAATAAAGCGAACACGCTATTCGAACGAAACCGCCATTGTTCCGTGCACGTCGATTATACCCGGAGTTCCGTACATTTCGAGGTTAATTAACTATTTAAAACATCGAATTTTCCAATCAGCCGACTTATTTCGTCGGAAAAGAAATAATTTCAGCTCCGGTACGTCTCTTCATCCCTTTCAATCGTTACACTTTACAATCACCCCGTTGAACTCTCTGCAACCCCCTTGGGTTCGACGTAATTCGCCGCGGTAAATCATCCTCGCGTGCGGTCTTTTTTAATAACTTCATTCCGCGAGCAGCGCTCTATTTATAAACTGACGGCAGCGACTTTTAAATTAAATTCGATGCACACGCAGCCAGTCTCGCTCTGTGCACGTGGCAACGCGTTCCCGTTTCCAAAGAGGAACAAAGAAGAGAGGAGGAACAGAAACATAGCTCGAAGAAAAAGAGAGCAACGAGCGTGCACGGAGACAGAGGCGGAGACCTTTACCGAACGGATTATTCCACCCTAAATCGTGTTTTCGGCTCGAACATTGGCATTCGTTGCCGTAAGCCGACACAGACAGGGGGACACCTGCGTGGGCCGAAGGGTACCCTCCCGCCCTTTTGTTGCCCGTTATTTGTTTTTTCCCTAATGTTGTCCTCTCGTACGGACCGAACAAAGACCACGCTCTCCGAGTTATTCGACATCGACTAGAACATCGTCGGGCTACGATCACAAGAGTTCTCCAGTTTTCAATTTAACTCTTCAGGAAGAATTTTTTTGTAGACAGAAAAATATTACTTGAGACTTGCCTAGGGCGTCACGTTTTTTTAGAACAGAGTTAATTTATTTATTTGTCGAGTGATATCCACGATTTGACGCAAGTCACCCGTCCGCAACGTGTTGAGGTTAGAAAGAAAAATGATTTAATCTCCCTATAAGAATACATTTTACGTTCTGACCGGAGCTCGCATCCCTTTTCCTTCTTTCGCTAACGAGTTTCGTAATTTTGTTCTTGTTAACGAGTTTTTAATTTTCTCTCTTAAATCTATGAGCATGGACCGGTTACTACCCCTTACCTCACCTCTTCAACACCCCTCTTCAACGATGGCCTCGATACTATTATATTTTTCAGTCTTGTTCGCTTCTTTTCTTCCGTTAATTACAAATTTCTTCCATCACTCGGTTTTTAAAAGATAACATAAATATATTTTGCATAACTTAATAATTAGAGAATGTAGAAACGATGCTAACTTGAATATCGATACTAAATATTATAGGGACAGGATAAATTCTACTTCAACCCTCTGCATTTCTTAATTTCTTTCACTTACTCTTTAATTTACGAAAAGAATTCTACAAAATTTGACATCAAGGGGTTCTCAATCAAATATGCAACAGTGCGGAGTATGACAAATACATTTTTCATTTAAAGTAAGTAGTAAAATATATTCAACCAATATTCATCTGAATTATTTATAAGATCCAAAAGAAATGTGATGTTGAGCCACACGGGAGTGCAAAGGGTTAAACGTGTTTAAATAAAAAGCTAATTTTGCGTGGCCTTTGATTCCCGCAATTTTAATCTGCATATACGGCTGAAATTTTTCGCAGGTAAAATCTGTATCGCGGATATAAAATTATACATTTGCATAAAAAACACTATTTATCAGTTTCCGCTTCATTTATCGACTACGAACGAGGGAGTAAATATAGAAATACGATTTTTCGCCGGTGTAAATCGCGTGGGTTTCGGACACTGATACGAATGGAAGGAAATAAAAATTGAGAAGAGATTGGGAATTGGGAAGGCTATAGGTTCAAAGGATCGGACGAGCAAGTTTTTCTCTTTTCCTCTTTTCGTTCTTTGAAGTCTTCGAAATATACCGCTATATCCACGATTGTATCTATACAAGCTTTCACTTTTTTCGCTGCTACGAATAAAAAAATATTCGCAAAATTCAGCTTATCGTGTGAGCTGTCGGAGGGTAAAAATTGCGCTATAAGCGAGCGATTAATTTAAAAAATAAATGAATATAGGAGGAGAAGGGTAAATGGTTCGATACGGTTCACAAAGAGCTGCGGATCCGAATTTTTTACAGCGGGACGCAATTATCGAATATTTGACGCGTGTGTCCGCTGTGATTTCCGGCGAATTAATAGCGACGTCGATCCACGCTACAAAAAAGCGATTTCGATTTCCGTGTTTTCGCACTTTTGTCGGCTGATGAATGAATTCCACGAGGGCTGAATAAAAACTCCAATTCGTCCGTGTCCGTTCGAACATTCCAAACATAGCGTGGAGAGGAACAAATTTTTTTCTTCCCCTTTGTTCCTTTGTCGCGTCCACTGCAAATTGTCTGGAAATTCTTTTGCCGAACAAGAATATCATTTTGAATAATTAAGCTATACGGAACGCGTAGAGATCGCCGCGTACGCGTATAAATATCTTTTATTGAACTATTCGAAAGCAATTCCTGAAGGACCAAACAAGACGTTCCTTAAAACGAACAAAAAATCCACGGACATTTACGATTTTCTTCCCGATACATCGAACACGTTTCCTGCTTGTGAATCGACTCGTCCTTAAAACGGCGTATTCGTGTATAAAGCTCCGATACGACGAAATAAATCTGTGAATGGATCGTAAAGTCGTCCCACCGCAAATTCCACTTTTTAAAGCGTTACAGTGGACACTAGCGACCGCTCGTAAAACCCTGAATCCTTTTCGGACTTCTTAAGTTATTCCCGGCCGATGTTCCTTTCGATTCAACGAAGATCGAATTTTCGATAATTGACCACCAATTGGTATGTGATTTCTTCTTATATCGCGTCCATATTTTCAATAAATTTTGACGAAAAATCTTATATTTATATGCTTATCGGTGATTCTCGACGAGACACAAAGATGCCGCCAGATACACGACTCTGACATTTCTTCTATTTTATAACTCATATATCGTGTGCTAAAAATTCCGAGTAATTCAATTTTCCAAATCCCCGATGTCAAACTTTCCAAATCTTCGAATTTCCGAATATAAAATACGACGATTTGAAAATATCTAGTCGATATAACGAGAGTACTTCGATCAGCTTATAATCGGGCTTGCCTTATAAAATTAATACATCCTGCTTCAAATTTTCGGATTACACGATATTTATGGTCATCGATGATCCCCGCTATTCATTGCGATAATAAATTTTGTCAACTAGTAAACGGTAAAAGTGTAAGGATATCTGCGTGAAAAATGATCGTGGGAGATTACACGAATGACCGAGATTATAGCTACAAGTTGGAAACGTTTTATTACGGGTCCGTTTGCTCAAAAATACTAAAGCTTTCAGATTAATTGGTAATTTTGTTGAGTGTCGAAAGAACCGGGAAGAGAAACTCTGCACGGTTTCCTAAGTAAATTTAGAAGTTTCTGACTAGGTTTAATGAAGCTGAATCAACATATGACGTCGGAGTGGAACTTCTTCTGCAACGCGTCGTTCGTGCATTCTCTCCAGGAATTTCAGGTAAATTGTTTGTTCCTTTAAAATCTGTTGTATACACGTTCGAAATTAATTAACGTTCACATAACGCACAATTTTTCTTTTACCTCGATAACCAATTGTTCACTTCGTTTCACGAAAAATAAATATTTCGATTTACACGCGAAAACAGAATCAAGTCGTACAAATACTTAGAATAAAAACATTGTGTCGTTGACAATTTCCATTTGCCAATTTGTGTAATCATGAAATTGCTCTTTTGTGTGCGTCCATGAAAATTTGTCGAAAAATTGCCCGCCGCACATTTATCGTCGATATTTTCGTGATCAAAACGTCGAATTTTGCACTCGTTGAATAATTCCTATACAATTTCAAGTTTACAGCTTTCGTTTTACGGCTCCGCGACAAACGTGGCACGAATTTTCCTCTTGCCAGTAATCGAACTCGTTTGTCGACGAGGTTCTCAGCTTTTCGACTCGTCAGTTTCGAGACTCCGCAAGCTCTTCGTTCGAATTCATTTGCACGTTTCGGACGTGCAATTTCCGATAAACGATACAACACGGTCTCGCGCTAAATCGCGTATTCTGGCCGCATCCTCGACGCGGAAACGACACGCGTTTTCGTGTTCCTCGTTGCGTTCGTTCGGTCCGCGACGAATATAACGAGTGTATTCATCGCGTCACGCGTCAAACTTTCATCGAGCACGTTAAACGAGTCACCCAGTTGCGAAACTTCGCCTTTGCCCCTCGTTAATAATTTCCGCTTCTCACGGCTCGTTCTGGCGTCCACTTCGCGGTCGCCAGTTCCGTTTGCTAGGCGCGGAAACTTTCTAAAAAGGCACTCGACCAAGCTGCGAAATAACGCGAAAACCGGCCGCCTGCTCGACGACTGCTGTTTCAACTTTTAATAACCGACCGGAAATCGTGCGCGAAAATGCGCCAGCTATTGGCCCTCGACGTTACACCCTCCTGGGATTGACCGACTTTCGAACGTCGCTTCGTCGCTTGTGAGAAGTCCTTTAGAAATGCAAAAAATTCGGTAGAAAAATTCAATTGCGTTGATCGATATTTTCAATGTTTGCACGTCACAATTCAAGGGTTGTACATCACAACAGTACATTTGCAACATCTTGGCAACATATTCTCGTACTTCGGATACGTAGCTAGCTTCAAAGTTCACGTGCAATTTGTTCGAACTGAGAAGAAATGTGCAAGGTTACCTTCATCGGTGCAAATTAAATGACAAGACTGTTATTTAGTTGATGTTTAAAATTACTGTTTATGTAATTATAAAGAATCATAATGGTCCACAAAGGAATCATCGAATCAATCATTAATAATTTTGTACTTTCTCAATGTTATATTTGAAAATTGATTTACTTGGAAGCTTAGAAGATCAACATCCGATAATCAATATCTTGCTTCAAAATTTGCATGTATATTAATAAAAATGATTATTTCTAAACGACCATATTTGTGTTGCATCGTTTAACTTTGTTCTAGAATATCTTCTTCTACTGCGTCAATTTCTCTGTCGAGAGGAGAGTAATCGAACGGTTGGTCAAATAATGATTAATTTTTGGAAAAGTTTGCTGCCGTGTATATAGGTTTCAAAAGAAAAGTAGTTCAGAAGTATGCAGCCTCGACGAGTTGCGAAACTGCTTAGTCAATGTAAAGTAATATATTTTTCTCAGAGTTTCCCGAGCTTTTTCCATTGAAAGACGGTGCTTTATTATACAGAAAGAAACTGATACAGTTAAACCTTTTTTGTCCAGAGGATGCCATATTCCATAAATTCGATTTACCGAGTATAATTTAGAACAAAATCACAAAATATCCACACCCCTATTGAGTGCCTGAATCATACGATTTTCAGAGTGGATTACAAAATTCTAATCAGCGTTCAATATCGTCGATCAACGGGTTATTCTAATAAGCAAGGATATTACAGTACCTTCGCAGGTATAATACTTGCTTCAAATGAAGTCGCGCCTCCATCGGCGCGTTTAATAGCGTTCGAAGTTCGACGAGGGGTTAAATATCAATCTCATATTCCGGATAATGGGAAAACGGTCGCGGAATAAGGTCACGGAGTAAGGGAAGCCCGCTAATTTCCCAGGTCGTCGAGCCGAAGCCTGTGATTTATCGCGTGACACCTTACCGTCGTTCTCGCCGCGAAATGAAACATCGGGCGTACCGGGAACCGGCCAACTTTCGGTACACCCTGTACATGCAAAGCACAATATTCAACGGTGGAACACGTCTATCCGGAATCTTGAAGGGCTTCAATAATATCTGCGAGCTACTTCCAAAGTCTCGGGCGAAGTTCTAGCAGTTTACGATACGTGCTGCGAGGCAACGTTGCCTACCATCTCGATCCACTTACGTCCAAACCCCTCAAACATTTTCCGCTCACCAGCCCTCCACAACCCTATCTTCCACCCGCAAAGTCTGTTCGCCTGTGGGCGAGGAACCGCCTTGTTCATAAATTATCGTTCCACTACACGTGTACAATGCCGATATAGAGAGTGGTCTACTCGATCGAGCTGAAAGAAAGATAACGATTGCCAATATTCAGGGGGTGACCACCCCTTCGATCGTCGCGATTAACCGCGATTTTCGACCAACTGCGATAAGCGACACTTATATTTTTATCATCTTTTCGAAAGGACCAAGCACTCGTTACATCGCCACTGCAAGTTCACGCTCGAACATCGTCTACGAACACATACGTTTAATGAAAAGGTTTCTTATTACCGTAGTACATTCCTAGGTAATACTAATTGGTAAATACAGTTCTAATTACAAAAGACGAGAAATAAAAATAAATTTTCTTAAAAAAGAACATAGTCTTCCGAAACTTCACTCCACAACTTTATCCCATTTTTACCTAGCCAACATACCTGTGCAAACTTGCCACCGAGTTACAGCATCGATTCACGATTTCTTTCAAATTCCCGTATTATCGTAAAAATTTGCAACGACGAAACGGAAGTTTCATTTAACGGCGTCTCTTGCGACAGGAGCGAGCAACGAAGAACGGGGCTGCGAATTCGACGGAGAAGGAAGAAGGGATGGCGCGAGAGAAACGCGGGGCGAAACGTGTCCAAGTAATGATGAGAAAGCGGGGAAAGTTTCGATGGGCCGTTGCATAATTTTCGCCATTTTCGCGGCGGCGCGCAGTTAAGTTGCAAAGAAAATTAATTAGGCGCCGGCATGACTCGCGCGAGCGCAGCCAGCGTGTTGTTAGCGGCCATACAGTGTGTTCCTAAAGTCGTTTCGCCCCCTCGGCGAGCATTGTCTGCTCGCGCGAGGGGTTCTAAAGCGTTGCTTATTATTAGCTGGCAGTTACCGGCACAATAATCCTTGATTCCCCAGGGGGTGGCGCGACCTAGGGGTCCATTCGTCGGCCTAAATTTCGAATAAGATGCAACACCGTCCGATTGGGGTTGTTTCCAACTACCCCTCGTTCGTATTAATCCTTCGTTGCATTCTCTTGCTAATGTACCCCGTGAAATATCTTGTTAAATTCTTGTGTTTTGTTAAACGCGAGTACCCCGATTCAAGAGAGAAGGGGATGACGAACACATTTTGTCACGTTACGTTACGTATACCCTCGGTTAATAATTGTACGTGCCTGTATTTTACGAATACCAGCCTCGCAATTAAGTCAATTGACAAAGAAGTTGGCCAACCACGGTAGCGCCGCTACCGTGAATTGAAATTGATTAGGGTGTACCGCGTTTCTTCCGGGAATTCCTTTGCCGCTCGTTCCACCACTCTGGAGGGACAATTGCGTCTAGCTGCGGTAACTCGGGCTTAGTTGTGCCGATATGACGACGGTAGTCCATTAAATTCGGGAAAACTGGCTTCTAAACCGGTTGCTGGAGGACGTGAAAGTTACGACGCCAAACTGTGGCCCCGTTTTTGCGTGCACCAGAAGGAAGTTGTTGCGTACGTTGACCAGGTTGTTGTTTTTGGGCTAGTTGATGGGCGTTAGGTTGAAACTCCGAGAGGAAATTTGTTATGGCGTTGGACACACGATAACTCGTGCCGTTCGTAACTCTAAACAGAGACACCGCCGTCATTAAAATTATGTTGGCTTATTAACTTCGGTTTTTGGAAAATGGTACAAGTTTGCGGGTAGCAATTAATTGCTTGCTTCAAGACACTTCACCTAACAAGAATAGAGTTTTTAAACATTATTTAACTTACATATTATATAATTAAACTGCAGATATTCGTGTATTTATAATGTATCGAGGTGTACAAATCACGTATAAGACCCACAGTTTGTAAATTACATCAGATATGTCTTGTGGACTATGAATATTCATAGTCTAATTACCTCCACAAATGATGTGTATCCTAAAATATAAAACGTCCAATTATTCTTCTCTTTATTACTAAAACATATGATCTCCACGCGTGTAATGGAGAAAAGCATCCCCTTCCGAAATGTAGCCAACCGAAGCCTGATTGGATCTAACGCGGTAAGGTTAGCGTTCGACCAGAAGGTTAGAGGAAGCGAAACAGAGTATTTAGGTGTGTAAAGGCAGAAAATCTTAAACGACAGCGCGGAATTGAAATTTATCAGAGAGGCCTGGCTCTCCCGGGAATCCCAGGAACGTAAAACGTGGTCCTCGAGGCTGGAGCTTGGAGTAACGCCCACCGATGCACATTTTCGTTCGGCCGATGGTGCGCGAGGGACGGATGCACGGCGAGAACAGAGAAAGAGAGAAATAGAAGGCAACAGCAGGGCGTGTACGACTCGTCAAAGAGTGACAGGATCGGAAAGACGAGAAATCGGGGAGAGAAATAACGAACGATCGTAGAATTTCCTGGGGCGAAGCTTTTCCCGATGCTGACCGAGGCCGGGGGTGACATTGTTCCAAAATGCTACAGCCTCCCATTGGCCTTCTGCTGCAGCTGCCACTCGTATCCTAGACTCGTTGACACGATCCTCTTTCGTTTTTTCTGCAGCCTCTCGTTTCCTCTTTGTTCTCCTTCGGTCGCAGGAAATCTTCTCCTTTTCCTGCGACCCTCGGCAACAGCTCATGCCGAGAGTGTTTTGAGTAAGAGGTTCTTTACGAGAGAATTCTAAGTGAAGTATAACGTTCTGAACGTTACTCTCCTTCTCGAGTAATTTGGGAATCCATGTTTCCACATTTTACGGATTTCCGGCCTTTTTACTGGTGATTTTAAATTACGGAAGTTCGTCGACGAGCTACTTGCGGAATTAGAATGCATTAGCTGGATCTGATATAATGATGAACTGTACTTTTACTACGAAACGGATAAAATTGAATGTTACAGGGCTATCTGGAGGCTTTTTATATCGCTTTCAGTACTAGTACTCCTTTTTGTACGTAATCGATCGCTCACGTGTACAGAAGGTAAAAATTCATATTTCAGACATCGACTATGTTAAATGAAAGTATTCTACGCGTTGCCTTAAAAATTATAAATTGAAGAAAATATCTGTCAAACAGAATTGACGTCTGTAATCAACATATCCCCCAGCTAGTTTCACCCTCATTGTTCCGAAGTATCCTTCATCCCGATCCTTGGTTTCATCCCCGTCACTCTCGGCCAGAAGAATCTTTCTTCGTTTGAACGCGTTCGGTCGACAACTCACGAAGAACTTAGCGACAGAAGCGGGCGCTGATTACTTTGAAAAAGGAAATTCTTTCCACCCCAAACCCGGTTACTTTTAGCCGATCCTGTCGCTTTCCGTCGGTTTTTCGAGAGCACGGAAACTTCGCCGAGCGGCTCTTTATTAAATCCGCAATACGACAGTGGCGAAAGTTCCCTCGTTCCTTCTTGCACGACGAAAGGGTGGTCTACGGCGGAGGGAAACACCTTCGCGCCACCTTGACGACTGCGGGGAGAATCGAGTTACAAAGAAAATTAATTAGACGTCGACGGGGTTGGTGTACAGAGAAACTGCTGCTGGTCGACGTTTAAGTTCTTCGCCGACGCGATGCCCGCGACGGAGATTTCTTTCGCAGTTCGCTCGCTGCCGGACGTGGTTTATCGTATTTCCGGCGTAATAACCGGACAGGAAATCCGTGTTTTACTCGTCCAACTCGTCCGACCGGCTATTTGTTTAATGCACTATTAATATTGTCTATGAAGTATACCGGAACTTTATACGCTATCACGATATTCCTTACCTCGAAACATTTATTTTATTCCATCAAGCACCTCTTTGTCTTTATTCCGAAGGCAAACAGCAAATTGCATTTCTCTTACGAATTTCAAGATTCGAAGTTCCGTAGTAAATGTTTGAACTTTCTTATTATTTCTGCAAACATTAATTACTCGAGAAGTTTGAAGCACCTTTTTGCTCATTGTGCTATGGGATAAATAATAACCGGAGGATTACAGTTAAAACACGAACTTTCGCAAAACGCGTGTGTCTTAAACTTCTGCTTCCATAAATCCTTGCAAAACGGTCGATACTTTTAAGAATTATCGACATTAAACCGATTATTCAAGCAGTTTAAATATATTTGAACGGGTTGAAGTGTTTCAAGGGAAGTAATAGAATATTCATCGGTATTTGCGAGTTCAGCCACTTCGCAACGGCTCGTCGAATGAATTATCCTCGATCGAAAGTTCTCCTTAAACAAAACCGACGAAAAACGTCTCGGAGGAAAAAGAGTCTCCCGTTTCTTCTTCTGGGAACGATCAGCCACACGGTCTCGTGAAATATTCCTTCGAGCACGGGATATCTGTCGCCCGTCTGGTAATTAAAGTGGGTCAGCTCGGAAACGACGAAGAATGGCCGACACATGGGTCGTTCCAGGGAAAAAAAATAGAGAAGAGAAACTCGTGCACTGGCTGGTATATACGAGCGGCCCTTATTAGCGGAAAGAAAAGAGGAGAACCGGGGACCGAAAATTGATCGCGGCGTCAGCAGCTGTCGGTAATTAGCGGCACGGAGAGCGTATTGTCTCGGGGCTAATAGATATTCAACGGTCGTTTTGTCCCGGAGAATCGGTCGTTAGCGGTGACGAGAGCCTGTTCTAGCCTCTGTTCCCGATAAATTCACTCGTTTCCACGTGTCGCGATATGGAAATGCGATCCGGCCGCGAGAATTCGCAGTTTCTTGCCTACCGAAACTGTTTTGCTCCGAATCTGACACCGAAGCATCATGATTTATCGCATAAGTAGGCGGTACAGGCAATTACTATCAATATGGAAACTTGCAGTAATATTTTAGGCAAGTCAATGTTTTTTATGACGTCCTCGAACGTTCAGATGAGGTAATATTTCGTGAAACGCACTCTCCGAAAGTACGTTATTAGCAACTAACGATCTGTCCATTTGGTCGCAACACGTGAGATATAACTTTGAGTGAAAATTGACCCGTCGTTGATTGGACGAGGGTTAACGCACGGATCCAGAGGGAAAAGCCATCGGCAAACACGAAGGATGAGGAGAGATGAGAGAGGGAAAAATTAATTGGTACGCTCTGTAGATACGGATCTGTGAACACGTCCCACTTTCGAACTATTTCGGAAAACACGTTCTGTGAACAGGGTCAGGCTCGATACAAAAAACGTCGTTAGTCACAGGAAACGGTGTTTCGGTGAGATAGCGATGCATGTCGAAGCAGCTGGCTATCCCGGTGGAAAGGTAAGCACGAAGAAGGCCCACGTTGCCGGATAACGACGGTTCCTGCGGAGATCCCGATGATCCCGTGTCGTCTCCGCCGCGAATAAATACGGGTCCTTTTCAACCCTTCGAGCCGGTATTTACAGGTGTTCTCCGCGAGTCGATATCTCTGGAATCCCGTTCGCTCGGATGAAGCTATCGACTTCGCGGGAAAACGTGTCACGAACACGATTAAGAAGGGTTTCTTCAGATTTTTGGTTTGTTAGGAAAGAACGAGGCGTTGAATGGACTCTTGAAGCCAGACTTTCTTGAATGGTTGCCACTACTTCTAAAAAGTTACAAGTTGTGAATAGGTTCTTGAGATCGGAAATATGGTCGGAAGATATTGAGAAAATTCTGAAGGCGTATAGAAGCTCGGGTTGTTATTGTGTTTCTGAAAAACATGATCTGCGGGGCAAAAATCGGTGGAAAGTGCACGTTTATGTGAAGTGTCGTCGACGTCAGCAGTTATATTTGCCCAGGGTTCTCCGATCAAAGAGACTTCACGCTTCAATTTTCAATTCTTCAAAATTACACTCTCTCAAATTTCTCAAACTTCTTAAATTCTCTCATTTCTGTATCCCCATCCCTAAGTTCCTACATCCTTAATTCCCTCATTTCTTCTTTTTCATAAGTGTTAATAAAATCCTTACAAATTTCTTGGTAACTGCTCGTTGAATTCTCCACACTTTCCGCTGCCCAATCGTTTGGTCCTCACTTCTCGCGTGACATTTACCTCTCGCAAAATGCGGATTATGGACCTAATCTTCCAAGCTGGTTCCAACTTCCGGGGATTCTCCCTGTACTATGGGATCTCGTAAATGCCAGTTCATTAGTTCTGGTTCGTTTTTATGTGGAAGAAACACGTGTACGTTTCTTTCCTTGAGCTTGACTAATGAAATGGCGCGTCATCTTTCAGCCGACAGAAGATGTACAGCTTGTCACAGTTAACACCTCACACTAAATTAAACTTTGGCAATAACCTTGTTACCGAATGAATAAACTCAAAAACTTGTACAATTCGATGGAACACAAATTGTTACATTCAGTGTCTCTCATTTGTCAGCAAATTTCAGTTATAGAATTTGACAGTCCCATGGATATATCTAGAACGTGAAGATCATACGAACATATATTTCAGTTATAAAATAAATTACTCGTTTCCCAAAAGCATTGACGCGTTTGTCAAGTTTCATACTTAATAATGTAATAATTGAGATCGTCGCGACTTGCGGGCAGACCGGCGACCACTTAATTGTATAATACAGCGATCAAAACAACTGCGGGTCACGTTTCTGGATAATTTAGGTGAAGAGTATATGAGGGTTGAAGGGGATACTGTGTCGTTAATGTAGTAATAATTTTTCGTGGGTGGCTGGTTTATGTAGTATGCCCGGGGCTCATAATGTACGGTTCACTGGCTGGCCTTCTGTTGATGCTGTATTCATTCGATAACTTCTATTCAATAGTTCGCTTTTGAATTACTGCTCGTTGATACAATACTTTTTACCCGGAAACATAAATTGATACAAATTTTCAGTAACTCGAAAATGATTAAAACAGTTGCAATTTCACAAAAACTACTTCGGCCGAGTTGTTTTGTCTCCATTTAAGTTGCAAATTTGTCGAGTTTACGTAACTTTAAATTTTATCGCACTCCGTGCAGCGACGAGAAGTGTAGTTGCTAAAGTACGGGACGAATTGTAACTGGGACGACTTATTCTCGTCTTGTAGAAAATTGAAAAAAGAAGTTTAGTATTATAATCTTATCTCTTCTTGAAATGTGCGCTTCTCTGCTTATAAAAGATTTTGTACACTATAATAAACTCAGCAATTAGTTACTGCAGTTTACAATATCGAACACTCAATGAACCATATTTCGTTTGATAAGAGTATAATATTTGTTCAAAAAAAAACGAAGCAACAGAATCGATAGCTCAAACAGCTTCCTTATAATAACACATGAAATGTTACTGATCGTGCTGCGGTATCATCGCCGTAGCCAGATTAAAAATGATTTTTTAATTGCCGAAAGCAGAACGTGGATATTACGTGTAAGTAGAAAAGCGGCTTACGTGAAAAATTCACGAGTATCTGGCAGAAAATTTCGAGAAAATCTTCTGCCAGCTTATCACGTCTCGTATCTATCGCTGGCGAGATTCCGCGCCGCGCCGTCTTCAGGACCGACTTTCACGCGTTCAGGATTCCCGGGCTACGTGTACCGATAAATCTTCATAAATTCCGATTCACGAGCTGTGTGGGGCAGCTCGCGCCATTGTGCTCGCCCCGCAAAGCCACTCTGTGTTTAAAATAAGGGCTCGACAGAGAGTCGATCCCGACTTAAGCTGCCGCAGCCTTCAGAACGCGAGTTCACATCGAAGTCGCGTAAGCTCTTCCTAAAAGTGACTCGTCGATACGGAATATCTCCCTAAAAGGTATCTTCTTTACGGAAACAAACAAGAAAAAAATACTCTACGGAAAATCGACTCTAAATCTGATACCTTACGTTGATATTAACAATACTTTGCTTGTAGATACGTTTATCTATAAAGTCAAATTATCTGTAAAATACAAGTTTATATGATAATACAAGTTGTCTATGATTATCTATAAATTTGTCTTGAGTATATAAATCTTGGTCATTGAGAGCAAGACTAAGTACTGAGAATATACAAATATATTTCTTTCAGGTAAATATCTTTAACATTGATCAATTGTCAATTAATCAATTGACAGTCTACTGTGAGACGAATGTAAAGTTAATCAGGATTTTTTGAAGGAGCAGTCAAAAATTGAATTAATATTTTAGTTTGAATGAAGCATCAGAGATCTGTAATGAGGACCTGGAACTTTAATATCGTGAAAATGGCTGGCTCTTAAGGTAACCCGTCATAAGTTTTCTATGCCAGGGTCTCCTTGGCTGGTTTTTGTTCAGCGGCGCGACGAAAACTCGCGACACTTTCCACCTTAAAGCCCGGCTTTCACGCTGGCGGCATTCTCGCCGCGTGTACCGATAAATCTTCATAAAATCCAATCCACGTTGGTAGCCGGTCGAGTGTCGTTGCACTCTTCTCGCGACGCGTCAAGGGCTTAATGAGACCTCACTGCGAGCCTGACGCGGATAATTTGATGCCGAAAAAACTGGCAGGCTTAACGATCCTCCAGCAGCTCCCCTTTGCGAAATTACTCGCGAGAATTGTTAATAAACGACCCCTTTCTGCCGATTATTTTCGGGTGAAACCATCAAAGTGACCTTTTCAAAACCCTCACAATTTCAATTGTTCCTATGTGTCAAAATTTAAACGTACCCAAATTTTCTACGTACAAATTTGTCACAGAGTTTCGCAGCCAAACCGCTCTTTCAAAATTATTCATAAATGTGCTTTGTAGCTCGTGTCGTATCTGCTGTTACAATTTATCAAGCATCAAACGCTCTATTTCGCGTAAAAGCGTACGTAACGAAAAAAGCGTAAAGAATTGGGGAAAGGACAGTACAGTAGAAAACAATTTCACATCTGCTCGTTTCCTGGTGGACCGATTAGAGTGATCGACGACGTGTCGCGTCCACGAACACCGGAATCCTCCAGCGTGAAATGCATTTTTCATGAATCCAGCCCGAACTGACCGGTCGTCGCTACACTCGTGTGTTTGCTTACCATTATTATACAGTTTGCGGAACGAACGGAGGGACGAGGCTGACATAATATCCGCGAAGCAGTGTTTCCTTTGAGAACGTCTGAAACAACATTGTCAGGACATCGGCTCGAGTGCCCTATCCGAGTACTTGTCCTGATCCTTTTTTCGCCGTGGCTTACGTTGAACTCTAATCCGGTACACGATGGAAATTAACGACATCAACAAGTTTATGCCACCGGGACGCCATTTATGCGCCACCTTGTAGCCGGCGTTATTGAATTTCTGAGAAGCCGCGTACGCCATCCCGCGACGACTATGCAACAGATTTTCACTTCTCGGCGTAATCATAAGTTTCATATGGGAGAACGCTCTCGAGTAATATGTTAACGCTTTTGATATTGCCCGTGCCATTTTGAGATTCTATCTTTGAAGGTTCGACGATGAATAGTGTCACGAGCCATCCTTTATTTCGTTATCTCGCTACGTGGAGGTTCTTGGATTGAAATATGGATGGAAATATATGTTTCACGTATGGCGAGCGTGGTCTCTTTCGAGGAAAATGCCGAGGTGCGAGAAGGTTGTACGAATTTGGAAATTTTTGATGTCGGGAGTTTAGGAAGTTGGAAATTTGGAAATGTAGAAATTCAGGAATGTAGGAATTGGGGGATGTAGAAATCGGGGGTGTAAGAATTTGGGAGTGTAGGAATTTGGAAATGTAGAAATTTGGGAATGTAGAAATGGGGGGGGGGGGGGGGTGTAGGAATCGGGGGTATAGGAATTTGGGGGTGTAGAAATTTGGGGATGTAGGAATTTGGAAATGTAGAAATTTGCAAATGTAGAAATTTGGGAATGTAGAAATTGGGGGGTGTAGGAATTGGGGAGTGTAGGAATTGGGGGATTAAGATAATCTCCTCCATATTTATGATATACCTA
The DNA here is from genome assembly GCA_036983795.1 of Megachile lagopoda. NCBI lineage: Eukaryota > Metazoa > Arthropoda > Insecta > Hymenoptera > Megachilidae > Megachile > Megachile lagopoda. Next base: position 4,234,642 of record CM072795.1, on the reverse strand, counting down.
TTAGATTCTTCAGGTTGAGAACGAAACCCTGTCTTCCATTTTTGTTCATCCACGCGTCAATGGCGGCCATCAAACTAGTATAACCTGTACTAGATTGCAAAAACTAGTGCACGGAATGCTAGTAATATTTCCAAGATGGTTCCGATATCCAGTATGAAATATTTAATTGGAATGGTAACGATTTTTGCGACATCATCGGGGTAAAATAAAAGAATGAAAAGATGTCTTGGTCGTTTTCCGAGGAATGAAATTTCTAAGCGGAAGGAGGTTCTCATCGCCATCAACGGAATACTTTCCGAGAGAGAGCGTAATTAGGCGGCTGTAATGGTGATTAAATTACGATGTTAATTCGCGGCTCTTACGTGCACGAGTTAATAACCCGTGCATTCTAGTGTTCATTGAAACGGTAATACCTGCACGAGCGACGTTACGCGGCTAATGACTGCTGGTCCTGTCCTTGGAGGGATCATTATCAAAACGCGTGGCCGAATAATTATCGGAATTTCGAGTGTCGCTTTGTTAATCAACTTTAACGCTGCACTCGGCTTTTCACCCAATTCCAGATGGCAACCTATTTTGACGATACCTTCACCTACAAAGTTCGTAACAGTTTAATCCACGAATTAAAATTTCATTTTAGCCTCCGCTTCCGTCTTTCAAGTTTCAACCCCTTTTTTATGACGTGCGAGAATGCTTCGTTAAAAAATTTAATCGAGCAACTTTGATAAAAACAGTCTTATAGTATATTTTTTAGATGTGAATAATTGTTCAACCGGCTGTTCTGTTGTTTAACAATGCTTTGTGCTATTTATATTTTACACAAACAGCAATTAGGACTTTTTTAACGATACGGCTTACAATTGCATAAAATGCGCAGGCAACAAGAAGTAAAAATAATTCTTTTCAAATGGAAGACATTGTTTAACGCAACAATTCAAACGTTGTTTGAATTAACGATAACAAATTGTTCCAACTTTTCGTTATACTATTTTTATTTAAACGTAATAAACGTGGAGCACATTTATATAGTTCCTACAGTGGAATTGTTAGTTTAGCTCTAATTAGATCGCTTAAAACAATTGGGAGAGTCAACCACTCTGTCTGTATTGAAACAGTTTAATTTTCAGTTATTTCAAATGTTTCTGTAGAAACAGTAGAGAGCAAAATGCTTCTGAAAAATTCTGTGTAAAGAAATCTCGCGTTATTAGTGGCATCAATAACGAGAATAAGGGGAAGCACGTATTTCGTATAAATTTCCGGTCGACGATATCCTTTCGAACCGGAAGCGTGTAAGCTCGCCGAGAAACGTTTCAATCCGACCTAGCCGTTATTAAGACCTTTCGAAGGTTCGAATTTTTCCGCGGAATTGGGACAGACTGCGTATTCCGCACACGTGCAAATACTAGCCCGCTGATTGCACCAACACCATCGCCGCCATCGTCCTGGAAAATTGTATTTAAAGGCGCAAAAGGGATATCGACGTTCTGTTTCTTTCTTCTCTTTAGTTTTACCCTGCGAACGAGACCTACGGATGATCACAGCTGTCTCTGGAGCTGCCGATGCCCGGGGCAGAAGTTGATATTGAACATTTTTTCATTCGAGTTAGATTTACAGTTCGCTTGGATTTAAAGAATTTATTCTGGGGGATTAGATTTGAAATTTTTAGGATTTAGAGACAGCAAGATTTACAATATTTCTATTTTTTAATATTACGTGTTTAAAATTTTGCAATCTCTCAAGTTTCCAATTTCCCAATTTCTCAATTTTCCAATGTCCCAATTTGCTAATTTCCCAATATCCCAACATTTCAATTTTCCAATTCTCCAATTTTCCAAATTTTCAATTCTCAATTTTCCAGTTTATCAATTTCTCAATGTTCCAAATTCTTATTTTTTCAATCTGTCAAACTTAGAAACCCTTAATTTTCAATTCTATTTCTTGTTTTCCAAGATGATCAATTTCCCAATTTCTGTACGTACCACATTCCAAATTTCTCAACATTCCATTCTTCAAAATTTTCAATAACTAAATTTTTCAATTTATAATTCGCAACTGTACAAATTTCGCAACTCTTCAATTCTCCACCGTAGAAGTTTTCAAATTTCCTATCCGCGCAGTAGCCAAATCTTCCGATTCATAAATTTGATCGTTCATCCACGGCACCCTTCCGGTCGTAACTGTCCATCACTGTTACGTACGGTAGAGAGAAATGGCCGGCTCCGAAAGTAGAAAAGTTCAAGCTGAATTATAAAAGTGCAAGCGCATCGTGGTGGGTAAGAAAACATCCTTGTTATCGTTCGTTTCTCCGGATTCACGAGTAATTAACGAACTTCCGCGTCGGAATCGTTAGCTTATTTTTCCGCTCGAGTTTCGGAGGAGAAGCACGTGAATGGAGGCAATAAAGAGGATTAGAGGTTCAGTTTCTCCGGAGCTTGTACTCCAACGTGTACGTTGCCTTGTTAAATAAATTATTCCGTGTAGCGACGAGTCCGTTCAACAACGTTACGGGTAACACGCCATCTAATGAACCGCAAAACTTATGCGCATGTTAATCGCACGTCTCATCGACAGTTTTCGTTCGTTGCGCTTCAAGTGTCCCGGAAAGAAGAGGTACAGCTTCATTAGGTGCATCGTCACTTGGGTATCTTCTGAAAGTAAAAAGGTTGGGTTAAAAGTCTGTGGAAAAGATGGGACGACGTTGAACGATGATCGTTAACGAGAGAACCATTTTGTTACGTATTAGTGTAATTATATGGAAGAGTTATTTTTAAATGCAACACGTAATACTGGGCTAAGATACGTAATAGTGAGAATATGATAAAGTTGACGGTCTTCACCGAAAACTCTATAGATAGCAAATCTTGGTCTTTGCAGCGTCAAGCTCCATAACTTGGAAATATCCCGTCGCTCCGTCTCTATTTTCGCGATATAGAAGACGATCCGAGGAAACACGATTGTTTCCCTTAAAAATTGTGAACGACGCTCTATCAAATCAGAAAGCAGTTCAAACGTGAAAAATTGTGAAACAACGTTTCGCTGAACGTTCCCTGCGCGAAGAGATTGTCTTCGAACGGTGAAATGCCTCAGGCTTCGAGCTAGTCGAGTCGAGATATCCTTCGTCAGAATCAAACGAGAAAGACGGAGTTTTACCCCTTTGAAACGTGATTAAAATTAACAACGACGTTTCAAAGCCGATAAGAATATGGTTAATCTTTGCGAAACCGTAAAAGAGATGTCTGTTTATAGCATTCGCTAACCTATTTCACTGTGACGCTTCTTAAAATTATTTTTTCCTTTACTGGACTTTTATGTTCTCTTTTATATTCGTTTCATAATTAACGGAGGGGAAATAGTTAACATTTTATTAACGACTACATTTAATCTTCGATCTTGCACACTATAAGATATTACAGCAAATTAATAATAAGTGAAAGGAAATATGTAGACGTATAATCTATTTTTAAATTCATCAACCAAAACTCACATGTACGAATATCACCACTGTTTTTACATATTATATAAATAAATCCTAAAAGAAGTTATAATTATTACAGATTTGAAACGAGTCAATTACACCAGAAAATGAAGTAATTTCTTTTCCTCCTAGAAAATCTAACCTCAAAATATAAATGGACAGGTAGCAATAATGATGCATGTTTTGGAAAACAATCAGAGATATGTTTGCGCATCCGGTTTGCTGTCGGACAGATATAAATTCCGTGGTAAAACTAGCTAGAGAAACTTCAGTTAGAACGACATTGTTGCGAAGCCCTCACCATTTCATATCCAAGCGTGCAGTACTGTACGTACGCCGGAAGCTCGTTTAATACTCAGGCTGAGTACACAGGGAAGCTTTCGCTGCGGGAATCGAGCATCCGTGGTGTCGAGCTTCCAAGCAGTCATATTAATCGAAAATAAAGTTCGCCAACTAAAACAGCCGCGGGTATCTCAGGAAACCGTGTAACTCGCGGCTATAAATTCGAACGAAGCGTTTGCCGAGCTCGATGAGCTTGCAATTAGCCACGCGGAAAGAAGATCTTATCGATTCTGTGCCCTTGTAATTGCTCTGAACGAGCAATTTGCCCGGGAAACCGGCGATAATTCATTTTACTGGACCAGCCATCTTAAGCCTAAAATGTTGCGGCTTTTGTTCGATATCGACCAGAGAATTATGGTATCGAGCAGTACAGTCGAGTAATCGCGTTTATTAACTTCCTGAGAACAAATGCCGTGTCGCGATCAAGGGATGTAGGGTCACTTTGACCCGTAACACCGTAATACCGATGCAGTATTTTCGCCCTCTTGAAAATCAACGAGTGTGAAATCGACATTAAATCTGGGAACATTTGTACGAATGAGACTTTACGAGTCAATGTTGTTTTATTAAGTTCATATTAAGCCGGATAACGCGAGTGTTCGATCGGATTGGACCTCATTATTGGCGAATAAAATATTTACGGCTTTGAAAACTTGTTGCTGGTTTAATCGGACTCGGAAACAAGCAGTTTTTAGTTCTGCAAGTGAGGCCGCGAGCTGTTGAATTATTGCGTCGTTCGTATTAAATACGAATTAGTATGAATATTTAATCGCCAAGAAGTTTGAGTGAACAAAATACGAAATGTGCGATAATATCAGTTTTACCATTATTATCGATTCGAATTATTGACTATTATCGATATTGTACCAATATCTTTGAATATCCCTTCTAAATTCCTAATTATTATTAAATAATGAACGTCGAGAAACTGATTACAATCGAGAAAGGACATCTTAGGATTTTCCACGTTAAAGGAGATATCGGAGAACCAGCTGGTTATCTAACAAGAGAAAAAGCGCCGGCTATAAAGTCAAATTTAAAATCCACTCTCCAACAATACGTGCACTCCGTTAATTTCCTCTCTCTGCTTTCATGCTTGGGCGAAGCTCTCGCTTAAACTTTCATTTTCAAGCAAGAACGAAGGCGAGCAGCCCGGTGCCTAAACGCGATCTAAATTACCCTGTTTAATATTCCAGCGTTGCTTGGCCAGCCGCTAAATGGTCGAAACGGGCGAATATAACGTTGAAAGCGGCCAAAAAGAAGGCGTGTTTTAAAAACAATAGGAACTGGGGAGCGTTATCCGTTGCGGCGTTTTTTCAGCGGCGTCGAGCCACTCGTTTCGTGTATTAACCCTTTGCTTTCGGGCCATTCGGCCCGTGCAGAACAAAGCGCGGGACCAGCGTAACATCGTCCAATAATAAACAATAATTAAAAACAATCCCGTAGGGGCTCGGAATATTTGCGTTCGAGGGAATCCATTTTCCACCGGTTTCATCCGCGTTTCCAAGGGAACCTACATTGGCAAACGCGTTAGACTTCTCTAGGGAGAATTCAATCGAGAACTGACGAATCATCGCGTGTAAACAGTTACTATCGAAGATTTTATTGGACACTTTTTCGGATATTGCTTAGACACTTTTAGGAAGATAATTTGCACTCCTTAACTTCTAATACCAACTCCATTTACAAAATAGATCAAGGGGTTCTGAATTAAATTGTAACAATGTATGTGACAAATATATTTTTCCTTTATCATAAATTCAACCAATCTGACTTATAAGATCCAAGAGAAATGTCGAGCCACGAGAACAAGGGTTGAAGAATCTTGAGATTTTGAAGTTCAAAATATTTCTAGGTACTCATTTGAAGGTCCACATGGTCCCATTTCAACAAATTTTCCCAAAATTCAATCCTGTATTTATTCATTAACGTTGCACCACCTAGAATGTCCCTAACGAAGCTTAACACGTGAACTCGGGTATCATAGTTTCCCTACCGCTTTCCCTAGGGATACCCACCAATGTCGGCACATTCTGGCAGACGGTGGAGTTTCGCTTCTGTCTACATTCGCCGCGATTAAAAAAAAGAACAAAAGTAGGTATCTTTATCCGGATGCAGTGAGCCATACGCGCCACGAGCTTTGAACACCTTGTGATCTACGCTGCGACGAGCTTCCGGGTTCGTTGCACTTTATATGGAGAGGAAAATGTTGGGAAAGAACGATGTCTCTTTGATGGATACCACGGGGCTGAGTTTAATGGGCGTGTTTGAAATTTTTAAGACTGAAATATGACGGGGAAATTTTCGTTTTCAATGCCGACGGACTCGGTGGTTGATATCGTTTACCGCGAACGTTTCAGATTCTGTCATTGTTTCGCGGAATACCGGTTCAGAAGAATAGCATTGTTGTTGCACGGAGAAATGCTCGGGGTCCGTTGTCTTTCGCAAATTTGTCGTTGTCTCTCGATTCGTTGTACGATTTCAATGTTCTTGAATACCTTCGGAAGAATCAGAAACGTTTCAGAATCGTACACCGCGATTCGTCGTAAATAACGCTTTAATCGTTTTGATGTAGTTATCTGATTTTTTCGAACACGTTTTCGTTCCGAAAAATCTGTAATACCTCGTCGTTTTATCGCTATTATTGCTGAAGTGGTTGCCATTGCTTTTTGCCGGGATATTTCTATTCGGGAATTCCTAGCTTTATTCTCGCAGTTTTAAAACGGTGCACGAACAAATAGAACACACTTTTTCTCCACGTGAAATATCTTTATTTCCTTTTTTCGAATTTTCAATATAATCGAGAGGAAGAAATGGACGCGACGGAGGGGTTTTTTCGCGTCCACGTAACTCGTGGCTCAATAAAAAGCGGAATCAACTGGCTCGGAAGAATTCCGCCATAGAAAGGGACATAATTTCGAGGGAAACGTAGGTGGAATCGGTTTTTGACCGGTCACCCGTTCACCCTGTATAACCATACGTAAGCTTGGAATGCCTAGCATTAAATCTTTATTATTGCACCGAGTGTTATTACCGTTAGCGTGCAATGTGCGAACCGGTGTTCGCGCGACCTGACGCGTCTAGCCGTATATTATCCATACGAATATTACGCTTTCTATCAGAACTTCAATTTCGAGCGAAATTAACGCGTGCTTCTCGTCGAAAATTTTCTACTTTATTCGCGCGGGACGGCCGTTCCCTCGAAAAACTAAAAAAATCACGCGGAACTAATTGAAGAAGGCGAACCCTCGAGCGTTTCGCGAAGGAAACTAGGTTGAATAACTCTCCCCGTGACTGACAGCGTTAAATTTTGCGTTAAGATGCGTCTACTTTGAAGCGTTTATAATTAAACGTGCTTCCCCGTGATTGTGCTACAACTCTCCGTTAACTCCGGTTAACGGTGCTTCGTGATTGATTCCATTTTAACTGCTTCAACCTTTCGTTAGACCATTACAATATCGCTAATTTCACATAGAGATCTTGAAACGCTACGTGAAAATCGGACGATCATTGCTAATGCTTAATAGTTTCTATGAACTACGTACATATTACAAAATTGTATTTAATACGATACGCCATCCATTATACCCACAGTTTCATAATCTATCCTAGCTTATAATTTCCTTGAATCATCGAACCTCGTTAATCCCAGCGTTAAACACGCAACATCGAAAACGAGGGAAAAGCAGTTTGTTAAAAGTTCGCCAGAAGAGGAATTTAATTTAACGCTCAACACCCTTTCGTTTGTACGCGTTGGCAACCCTCCTCTCTGATGGTTTCACCCGTTGCTAATTGTCGGAGATCGTGGAAGCTATGAACGATGAACTGATTGTACATCGTGGACGATGGGAGGCAACGCTCCCGTTTGCTCAACGTATACAGGCAGGGGAACACAGTGGCTCGTGAAACTCGGCAGATGCACGAACTGACAGCCAGGGGATTGACCAGGGACATAATTGACATGGTCAAACGGTATGCTCTCCCTGGACACGCGAAATGTGATAGAAGACGTGTATCGTACTAGATGACGAATTTTGGACCGGCATCGCGATTCCGCATCCCCGTTCTACATCGTGGAACAACGTTGTTATCCATGTTGAATACGCTGCTCCAAGCTACGACATGCTGATAAGCTCGATTATGAGTAATTGCTAATTAGCGTTAATCGCGTTCTAAAATCTAAATTTTCTTTCTCTTTCGAAATTTGAACTTTCAGGTTTCGAAATATCAATTTGAAGTTGCGGCAAACGGCAATTAAAGCTGGTTTACTTGGTCATTTCATCCTACAATGGATTCCTTACTCGAGGGTATACTATATTCCTGACTCCATGTTCCCCACATTTTCCCTAGGGAAGCTACCCTGCTCGTCGTGCACGTCCCTAAATTTCCCTCGTAAAAAGGCACGAAACTCGGCCAAAACGCCGCCAGAAGTTTCGGGGAGCAACCATGCGCCAAAAGTAAGCGGTTCAAAATTCCAATAACATCGAGATTCCAAGATTTCTAAAAGGAGAAAGAGTCGACGAAATAATAGTTCCGTTCGGAACGTCTCCATTCCGTCGACGTTCTTCCATACACGCGGGTACATCGGTGTGCGTGTGTGCGATTCTCGAGTCGAATTCCCATCGTGAGAGAGGCATGCATGCAGACACACCGACGGCTCGCCGTTATGTCGCGCGCGTTGTAAAGTTCGATTCTCGCGCTGCCTGCGGTTTCACGAACTTCGCCTGATCTGTCACGTCCAGATCGCAAACTCCGTTCGACCGGATCCGGGCCGAGGGTTAAATCGACCGTTCCCGATGGGAAGGAAACGTTTTATGCACTATGGACGCCTTCGAACTTCGTGAACGCTTGCCATTCGCTAATATGCAACGCCTGTGAATTGAAACTTCGACTACGTTTCGATAACTTGCCCCTGTCCTCCGGTTCTTCGGGAGCGACGTTTAATCGGCCGGGAAAGCTTTTTCGTTGTTATCTCGACGTTAGTATTCGAATTGTGGTTACTTTGTATAAATATCATTTTTAGTTACATTTAATTAACTTAGTTAACTTGACAGTAGTTTTTCATTTAGTAGGATGATTCCAGATGAGACTCAGTCACGTGTATTACAAATATATTTTCATTTAACCACCACTGACCAACCATAACTATTCGTACTCCTCTAAAATCTGAATTATCCACAGCAATATTTTCGACATATTTCACAAACTGAGACTGACATTCGCAATCGTTTGGTGTAACCTCACCGCCTAATACGTTTGAACATTTTTATAATAATAATTCTATACTAATTATTTCTTAAAAAGTGTATCATCACTCCTTGACTTACAGTATTATAAAATAGAGTATAGAGGTATAATGATAAAATATAAATATCAAATATTTTGCTGAGCGAACGCTTCTTTACGTCGGAATTTTCCACTTTTGAAATATCAGACTTATAAAAATAGTGTCCGTAAAGGATATCCTTCTACGATATTCGAACGATACAGCTACAGCTCGTACCAACAAGGTTAATTCTACTTTATTCCGGTATAAGTTACGTCGGCAAAGATAATATTTCAATACTTATCGAGAGAATCGGCTTACCGGATTAGCTCGCACCTCCCATTGCATTGTTTCGAAGCGTGAAATCAATCCTGGGAAAAAATGTCCCCTATTTATCAATATCTATAATGATACAAGCGAATAATTCCTCCTTGGCAGTGGTACAGAGAAAATTGTACAGGCGCGAAAGCTGAAAGAGCTTCGCGTGGAATTCGATCGTAGCTTTTCTCGCGTTCGAGTCGAGAAGAAAAAGGAACGTCATCTCGTGAAGAGGCAAACCGTAATCAGATGGACCTTCTATAGCCGCAATAGAATCCCCGGCTTCGGGTTTCCCCTTCAACCCGTAACTCTTTCTCTTCGCGAAACGTCATTCACGAACGCGAGCAAACCTGGAAAAAAGGAAAACTCGTGATCACGAAGGAGGAAGAAAACCCCTCTATTGACGGTGTACGATCCCGGCCGGAAGTCGCATTAAACAAATCTCCCCGCAGTAACGAACACGCGAATACTCGCGTTCGAAGAAATCTCGAGCTCCTTTTTCTCCATCGTTTTCTTCGTGATTAATAATATTCATTCGTGCTGATTCCGAGCGGAATTCTACGGGGGAATTCTTCTTTTTTCCAGAGGCGTTTTGCTGAAAGGAGTAACGAGAGATGAAATTAGCTTCGGGATCAAGTTTCTTTATGTAACCTCGAACGCTAGCAAGATTTTGGTGCTGTATAAAATTGAAAGAACGTCAATGCTTGAGTTATTCCGAGTTTGAAACGATCCAAGCTTATACCCCCGAGTTTGAAGCATTTTGAACTTGATGCGATCCAAGATTGAGCCGTTCCGAGTTTGAAGCGTTTCCAGCGTGATATGTTCCAAGTTTGAAGTGTTCCATACGTCAACCGGGCCAAGTTTGAAGTGAACCTGAAGCGTATCTTAAAACGTACAAATTTTCACTTCCCTCCCATAATTTCAGAGCGTAATTTTAAATTTCTGGTCCCACAAACGTCATTCTTATTCGTGTTCGTCCGAAACACGAAAGCAGAATCGCTTGCCTTGGTTAGAGAAAGCAAGAGCCAGGCAAGAAGAAGAAGAAGAAGGGTTGCAACGTGAAGGAGGTTGAACTGCTTTCGGGATAGCTAGTTTCATATCGATCTAGGTGTCGTTATCAAGCAAGTAGGTAGGGGAAGTTATATAGTTATTGGCCCCTGTACAGTTATTGGCCCGTGGCCCTGGTTACTGCCATTCAGGGGCCAATTTCGTGGTTCATTTTCATCCAGGCGACTTTAATAATAACGAAGGTGCTTCCAACCTCTTCCTTTTTGTCTTCTTTCGTTCTCTTATTTCGTCGTCCCTTCTTTGTTTGTCTTGCGCCCTTTCCTGGTCAAACGGCTATTATCGTCGGCGAATTATTGAGCTACTTTAGAACGAGCCTCCTCGGATGCCGCATAAATAGGTGCAAAATACAGCGTGAATTGCTTTGAACTCCTTCCAGGTTTCTTTTTTTTCAAATCTTATTAACAGGCTCCCTCAATAATTTATACTTTAAATATGAAGCAAAATATTCTGGCTATACATAACATATATAACTACTGTAATTTTGCATCATATATATAAGTATTGCCATTATGCATAATATATGCAAGAATTGTAATTGTATATAAAGCAGAGGTAGATTATATTAACAGTAATATTTTGAAGATGTGCAATTTTAAGATAGTCTACATAATATGAATCTATTTGTTCAGTTTATTTATTCGTTTAAAGAACAGATTGTGTATTTTATTGGAGCAGTTTGTATTTAAAATATATTTCGATAAAAATGACGTCGCGTAAACTGTGCATTCACAGCATTATTCAGAGTATTAACTTGTAAAAGTACATTGGTAGATGTAATGAACACGTAGCATAGCAATGTACAGATTGATGGACTCGTTCAATATTTACATCGTTACGAACGGCGCTTGGACATTCAATTGGACGAATATTTAGCGTTGCGTCGGTCTTCTCCAATTTCTGACTCCACTTTTTGATTAATTGAGATGCGTCTACTTGATTGATATTGTGCTAGTTATACTCGGCACGATTGGCGAGCTTCGATAATTTAATTAACGTTCTGTTAATAACTTCGTACATGGAGAACGTTATTATTATTCATTGGGACTTTTTGTTCTACGTTCAATTGCAAGATTCGTTGTATACAAAAGCTTCTGCGTTAAATATGTATAAACGCTGAGTTCCGCCATGTTGTTCAGGAGCCACGAAAAATTCAAATGTAAACGGTTTTATGCAATACTCTGCATTTCTAACGTGTATTTTTGTAAGAAATGAATTCATATCCGAATCTTTTTACCTAGATGCAGAAAATAAAGGAATACGACGGTCTTAGGTGTCTAATGGAAACGGAAGAGTTTCCATTATCGAACTCTTAGGTTCGAAATTCACCCGTTGCAAGGTGACTCACATTCGGTTTAATAAAACAATTTGAAATAAACATTTTTTAACTGAATCTGTAGTATTATACATATGGTGTATAAACACAGTGAAGCACAGTGATAATTAGTAATAGTCTTACATGAATTCAGCAAACTTTTTAACTAGAAAGTTTGAAGGTTAATATCTGACAACAGCAAAAATATTTTCGAGTACTAAGGATTAATAAACACAAACCATTAGCAAGTACAGAATAAAAGTTTTTAAAGAATTTATTGAAATTTTTCTTAAAAGTCATAACGTTTCGTTACGAAAGCTTGACTGTGAGATGTCAAATGATCGAAACGAAATTCGAATCGGGCGAGAATTACGTGGAAGTGTTAGTTCGAAACGATCGAAGGGAGAAACGGAATATTCGCACGACACGGAATTCCGTGAGGAACGAGCGAAAAAGTTGTCAAGCGGCGGGGAAACAACGACCTAAGGGATGAGTGCTGCTGAAAAGCGTCAGCGAGACGATCCGACTGTCGTCGATAAAATATCGCGAGACCGTCGTAAAACAAAAAGCCCGCGCGGTTCACCGTCTCCCTTAAAGAAAAACCCTTTGATTCAACGTCAAAACAATCCGAACACCGGCTCGAGCTTTACGGCTTCTGAGCTTCCTATAAATACCAAACTACTATTTCTTGCTGCACCTCGAGCATTCGCTCCTGATCTTTCGACGCGAACTTCATTTCCATTTAGTACGTCTATAATCGATATTTGTATTGATCTCACGAGTGAACTTTTCAATCATTCGGAAATTTGGCGATTTGGGAGTTTGGGAATTTAGGAGTTTGGAGGTTAGGAGTTCTGGACATTTGGAATTTGGGGATGCAGAGATACGGAGATTTAGGAATTTGAGAATTTGTCAATTTTGGTGTGCCAGAAATGGGGATTTTGAATATTGGGAATTAGGTTCTTCTCAAATATAGCAATTAAGAAATTAAAAAATCAAAAAGTTTCAATACTTTATAACTTGAAAGTTCATAGCAATAAACATTGTAGCATCAAACATTTAAGAATATATCAAAATTTCAGGATAAAATATTTGAAATTGCTTAAATTATAAACAGGAACTTAGCTATCGTCGCATCGATTTCGAGTACAAATTGCTCAGTAATCGCGAGCGATATCGGTAAAAGTGAACGATATCGGTTTAATCGGCATCAACTATCCGAGTCGTTTCACCAGCCACCGAGAATAATTACAAACATCGACGGGCGTTAACAGGATTATAAATTCTATCGTGGCGCATAACAGGCATCTCGACGCTGGGAATCGGTAAAGTGGTGAGCTCACGGGGGCAAGTTTATGGTATCTTAGCCCCTGTTCCACGATATTAGCTCTCAGGATAATTCTGTCTAAGATTGTTCGCGGTTTAACCACGCCTGTGCAATCACTTTCGCTCGGTGCCAAGATTCCTGGTAAATAATCGTTACGGTTTCGACGCTGATTACGTCGACGAACGTCGAGAAGCAAGAACCATCATGGAGAACGATGTTTCGAGTAGCCTGAAGGGTGCAAAAACAGATATAGCCACTTTTGTCGAAGGGTATGTTTTACAGCTTGTCTCCTTAAACGATCTTTGGGGTCATATATGGTCACAGTTCTTTAATACGTTATTATACCATGTGTTAATTTTCGATGCAAGTGTAAATCATGTAAAATCGAGTTTTGAACTGTTCTGCTTTGAATATATCTCGACCTGCAACGGCTAGTCCATTTGAAGGGTTAAACAGAACGCCGTAGGTGATGATAGAAATATAGGATTTTGCAAAATAGCGAAAGTACGAAATTATAGAGGAGGAGTTAGTGTTTTGATTATGCAAGTGTTAGAGGATGAAGTTTTTGGTATGGCTGGCGAAATTTGGGAAGTTTGGACAGGTTGGTCGGTTCACATAGTCGGGCGAGCACTGAAGCTTCAATGTTGATGTTATTATATGATTTTAGGGAGTGGAGGCGCTCGTACGTATATCACGATTTTCGCTACTTTCATGTCATCGAATCATATTAGACTTTATACACTTTGAAATTAGTCATTACTTAACTGGCAGCTGCGGTATTATCATCAACGAAACGTTTATGTGCTCGTTTTCGTGTAGGACGTTAAACATCAAATACGCTATAAGCGCCATTTTGCGATACTTTACTTCATCGAATCATATCGGACTTTACAGGCTTCGAAACTGGTCGTTACAGCGACATACTAAGAATTTTAATGGCAGATCGATACGTGATTGATTTTCTTCTAACTCGAGAATGGAAACGTAGTGATTTCACAGTGCACACATGGCATCAAATCATGTGGAACTTTATGTGTTTTGAAATCAGACATTATACAATGTCTGGCAAGCAGCCATTTTATACCACGATCGCTAATAAAACATTTAGGTAATCGTTCGCTAGCAAAGACCGTTGCCATTCGCTTGTACCAATATCCAGACGAATTTCATCAACCGGGAGTAGCAATTAGGTGACAATCAGGCACGTGTTCGGGCCGGGATACAGGAGAAATGGCTCGCTTCACGAGAAGTTTCCAGGGAGAGAGTGAGAGAATTTAACGTGCCACGTGCTCGTAACGATCCGAATGTCTGCTCGTACGTCCTGTTCCGGAATTTAATACAGTAACGTACGCGTAATTTAGATCTGGTCCGGCACGGCTAATGCGTTACACCGCAACGCTCGCTCGCGCCTGGAATTTCGCGGGCAAATTATATCGGGCCGGCGCGGCAGAGAGCGGAGAGGCGGTCATTAACGCTCGGTGCATCAGCGTCGCATTCTGCCGCCGCGGATTCACTTTGCGCTTCGGGATAGCGATCGAAAAATACCTGGACGGGTCCCCGTGTGTCCCCGCGGTCTCCACAAATCTTTCACCGCGGGAAATTATATCGTTACGCGCTCGAGCATTCCTGAAACGTAACGGCGCGTTTACAACCTCGCGCCGCTGCTGACTCGAATTTGTGCAACTACGTTCGCCGCTTCCACCGATCATTCTCCCACGCTGTGGAATATTCTCTTTATTCTTCCTTTCAATTTTATAAAGATCTTGCTTAATATCGGATCATTTATTGCCGGTATAATAACAGATCATTTACGCTTTCACAAAGATTGGCGTCTGCCATAGAAGTGATATGTAGCTTCCTTTCTCTTCTGCAGGATAGCTTGTAGGAAGCGCACAGCTAGCCTACAACAGGCGTACAGCTAACATACAACCAGTGCATAGGAAGTAATAATCAAGCATACTAAAAACGCTGCAAGTGTACAGTAAATATACAGCAAGCGTAGAGTAAGCTTATAGCAAATGTACAGTAAGCGTACAGCAAGCGTACAGCAAGCATATAGCGATCGTACAGCAAGCGTATAGGAAGCGACACTTTGTGAACATCTCTTCCACATCTCTACCCATGTGCCCATCGTTACAAAGCAAAACTCTGTTATACTAACCTAATCCTAATCTATCCATCCCTCATAAAGACGCGATATCCTACCAGTAATTATTCCTCCGAAAAAATGATGCATTGTTCTAAATGATTGCCCCCGCATCGAAAGATCGGATTGCCGAACAACGGCGGCGAAAGTGTCGCAACGTTAGGCGTGGTTCGATCGTGGGTCTTACACGTACAAGAAAATCGGCTCGTGTTGCGGCGGAGTCCTGAACTGGTTTCGCGATCGTCGTCGTGATTGCAAACAGCCCGGTCGAACGATATTCTTGTGCAACGGGGAATCGTGCGCGACAGAACGTCGTCGTCGCGTCGTCTCGGTTAGAGAGCGGAAAATGGAGGCACGTTGCTCGATCCATCTTCCGCGTACGAGTTTATCTTGAGAATTTCATTTGGTGGGTTACGTGGCTGCGAAAACAGAGCGATTTTCCCTGGTCCCGTTTTTGCTCCGCTCTCCTCTCTAATTTCGCTAAAATCCAACCAGGAATTCGGTGGTAAAAATCGCGCGAGGAATTAGACGAGATCGCGGGTCAGTTTTTCCTTCCCTGACGCCACGTTCTCTTAGCAGGGGATGCTCGGGAAAACTGGAAGGGCGGAAGGGTTTCCCGTGGTTTCTTGGGAATGTTGAAATTCCCTGCGTTTTACCTCGATTGCCACGCGAAACGCTGACTTGGTAGTTCTGGCGTGTTACGAATTAACGTTGGACGAGTTGGCGACTGGATCGACCCTTCTGCTGCGTGGTGGTTTTGGATTACGACAATCAACAGACACTCGGATTCTAATTTAAATAAGCCACGCAACGTTTCCACAGCTATATTAACTTTTTAGACGTGTATTTGTGAGGGCGCGCTATCTGTTACATCAGACATGATCAAATGTCTCCGCGGAGACAGCTACACGCTCGCTACTAGATGATCTGTCTCGCTATTATCAATCAACCCGTACAAATACATCACCCGTGTGGTACATGTATACGGACCGAATTTAGGAATAGTGAAGCCTAGTTCATATTGTTAGCTTACATCGTTTTCAAAATGATCAGATTTATATATCTGAAAATTTGTATATACGAAACTTCTAAATTCCTGAATTTAAAGTTCTGTAGAAATGTCGAAATTGTTGAGATTCTAAATTTAAAGTAGACACCAGCAAACGCGTTAGCGTGTTCCACGCTCTAAAAAATTCAAGAGTTCCTCGTCCCTATCTAATTTCGAGATCAAACTTCGTGTACGACGGATGTTCTAAATGAAGTACACGAAGACTGACACGACCGTATCAAGTAACTTGAACGATTCGATTAATCAGCCCGGAATAGACAAGTAGCAGCGGCAAGAAGTTGCTGGATCTGTGGGATAGTGGAACGATCGTAACGAATTTCTAACGCGCGTTTAATTATTACCGATCATTATATCGAAATCACCGGGAGATTAGAATGATATTAGAGTGAATCCTGGTGTTGCAGCGTCCGGGCTGACGGTCGACTATCGGAAAACGATTACAACATAATTCACAGTATCGATAAAATTTAATTGCGCTTTATATAATGTAACGGCACAGTCGAGTTAGCGCACGCGGAGCAACGGAGAGATATATACGTACATATAGTAACTCGAATCGGGGAATTTATACACTGTCACTTTTGCAACCGTTGGAAATACCGAGTAACAAGGCGATTTCGATGGTAATATAATTCGTTATCGTACGCGGTTCGTTTTATCATTACCGCGAATCAAGCTACGTTTTGTATCTTGCCACCGCGACTCGAATCTGACGTTTCCCCGATAACCGCGGTATAAATCTGGACGCAATATCGCGGGACAAAGCTATTTGGGTTGGCCACCGATTTTCTGGATGAAGATCGACGGATGTGCGATGCAAAATGTGGAAAATCGGGAAATTTTACAATAACGGAAATTTTGAGTTTGGTTACGCGTTCCATATTCAAACGTCAAATAGTTATGATCGATTACCAGCGAATATTTACATTTCGGGATTGCACATTTTGAATACTCGTAATAGTCACGAATTGAAAACTTATGATACGTGTTGAATACTCACAAACCGAATACTCACGTGCCAAATACTCACATACCAAGTACTCACGCATTGACAAAATATTACTCCATATACTCACACATCAGATACTCGAAAATTTTGATATCCTTGCGTCCAAAACTCACACGCCGAATATTCGCTTATTAAAAGCTTATCGTCCATCACCACCAAAGCAGATAGACTTTACAGCAATTACAAATTCTCGAAATAGATTCACGTATTCCTCGACAAAGGAATGATTAATTCTTCCAGTCGACTCATTAGAGTCAACCTGATTGGATATGAGATTCGCGGAACGATTATCAAGCTCGTTTCCCCGGGTTCGACAAAGCGTTCGCCTGAAGGCGAGAGTGGTTCGCGGACGAATGAAATTTTATCGATTCGCGAAACGATACTGGCAAGTCGACGAGATACGGGACAACGACGACACGTATCCGAGTCCGACTTTGCTGATAACGTTGTATGGTCGCGGAACGTCTTGAACATACCGCGGATACAGGTAGAAAATGGACGCATAACAATTCGAGTGCTTTATGGTAGGAAGAGAGGTAACTGAATCCGCTGAAAAGATACTGATAAACGAAAAGACATACAATCTTCATAGTAACCGTAGATGCTGTTATTTCAATGCTATTGGGTTGTTTGTACATTTTATGTCGTCTGCGATAGCAGTTGGCGATAAGACTTTCAACAAATTCAGTAAAGGTATAATATATGTTTCTAACATAATATTAAAACGAATTACAATAACGTAATATTGAAACGAATTACTATACCAAAATCTACAAAATTTCTAGTACATAATTATTAATAAATTATTATTACATCTAGCACGTAATTATTGATAAATTAATTTCCAACGGAGCTATATTCACGACAGCATCTTCCCGTGATCAAAAGGAGATTCTAACAACCACAAACTTGTTGATAACGTACGTAGATCGATAAAGTTAATATCAAATCTGAAGCGTTATCTTCGGCCCAAGTTGGATCTGACTCGTGCTTCGCGAGATTTGACTTAGATTGAAGTAGGTTGTTAGGTTATGTTAGAACGATCTGCACGTAGGTGAAATTTACGTTCGGCCAGACTACGTTCGGATTAAGATAGTCCTGCGGCGAAGTAGGTTGCTCGGCAGTTTGGTTCAAGCACGGATGAAGTTTACGGTAAAATAGTGTTGCAACAGGGAACAACTTTATCTCGAACGTTATCCTGTTCTCTTTTCTTGCTCTTTTCAAAACGCTGCTTCTTCCATTTGAAATTCATCCGATTTCCTGCAACACGCTCGACTGCATTCCACTTCGCCGATATCGAAGACGTTCCAGGATCACCGCGATAGCGTAACCTGAGAGGAAAGCGTCGAAGATAACCGAGAATTCTCAAGCAGAATTCAGGCATTACGAAGACATCGAGACAAGTCTCGGCGAAGCATCCACCAAGCTTAATATCGCGAAAATGTAGAACTTCTGTTGCCTACCATCTCGCCGTCTTCCGACAAATTGACAAACTTTTCTACCCTTAATATCTCCAGCATTTTTCGCCAACGTTCACGGACTTTCGACTTCCTTAACGAATAGATTACTCCGCGGAACGTGTCCCTCTCTCTCGACTTTTGTCTATCTAAGACGGAGAAAGACGGACGCTTTTTGGAGCAGTTTCGCGGTACGATTGCGCGACGAGGGCATTAGAGATAACAGCAGAAGTGGTTCTGTAAGGTAGCAAGAAACCCTGGAAGAGGATACACACACACACACACTGAAATATTACACGTACAGATACGTAGAGGGAATAGACGAGTGGGTCTACAAGGGCCTTTACGTGGGGCGCAGTCGGCGAAAAATTTGAACAAACAGCAGACGCAAGAAAATTTTTGCTCGCCACGGTAGAATTCGCCGAAGCACGTGCCTCCTCGCTTTTCCACCCTCGTGCGAGTGACACGCTAGGATGTTTATTTCGAGACACGTAACCGTTTCTTACCGAGACTCGATCTCCTCTCGCTTCGATAAACTACGACCGTTCTAAAAACCGTTGCGTGGCTGCCGCATCTCTTCAGCGTAGAATCACGCTTTCGTGTCTATTTCGTAGCCATTACGAGAATCGCCGATTCTTACTCGCAGTGATTTATAGCGGCTGTCAAAGTATAAAGTGACTAATCGTGGCTATTCGACGCGCGACTATTCGATGCTATTCTACGAAGCTGCGTAAATTGAAATTTTTACATCTCGCTCTTTGTAAGCACCTAATGAAACCTCTTTGTGAACATTGACAAAAGCCGTATACTAGACTCGTGTAAGAATATTACTATCTTTTTATGTAGCTAACTCTATCGCAATTTTTGTATCTAATCGATTTAGTTTGAATATCGGGTATATTATACTACTAGGTTTGCAAGAAAATTTCATTCGTTGCAGGAACTGCGTGTTTACCGTAAGACGTGTACGCATCGGAACGATTTGGCGACGTTCGGTAATTTACATCGCACGAGCTGTTTCGCGATTCGCGTCTGTTGGACGGCGTACAATAAAGACGAATAAGTTAATTCTAAAGAACGACAAAGCGGTTTTTCGTGTACAGTTCCCAACAAAATTAAAAGAAAATTTATGAATATTTACCGAAGGATATAATTTACCAATGACCTCTTTCCAGTTGGCTCCATTTCTGCAAAGTTATCAAACGCGGAAAAGGCAGTGACATTATCGAGCAGAAGAGAGGTAATATATTTCGATAGAGTGCAGGACAGTGACAGTAGAGAGCAGAAGGTTAATACCCGGCTCGTTCTGGTTGCTCTAGAGAGCAAAACGCCGTGGCGGCTTCTCTGCTCTTCTCGGTCGCTTTTTCCTCGATCGCGGTCTTTATACTGGACATCGCGAGCAACGACCGCCTGCTGCAGTCGGCCAAGATGGCAAGTGTAACGCGAACTGGAAGTAAAGCCAGGCCGTTCAGCTCAATTATTTTCGACATTTTTCAACGCGCCCCTCGAACGTGTTGCTCGCGTGCACCGCGCGCCTTTTTCTAAGGGACGTTCCGCGAAACGATCGTGGACCATCTCGAAAAACCGTTCCGTGGCCAGGGAATTACACGATCTCGAGTGGACGTAATGGCCAAGGGATCGTAACAAGTCGCTTACCGCTGCGAATTCACTTCCTTGCCGAGGAGCTGCTCGCTCGGCTTGTAACGGGATCAATTTTTCTACGTTACGTTGACGAGCGTCTGCGGAGAAATACTTCCGGTTCGTGCAATGACAGTCTTTCATTTTAGATAATACCCTAAACGCCTCACTAGATACGTATTATACTCTAGGTTTTGAAACGATATTTATCTTCCAACATTTTGACGAAGATACATAAACATATCGTTTTATTAATAAGTTGAAGTTGCTTTTTGTATCAATGTGCTTCAAAATAATTGTTCAAAATATATAAGAAATATGTAGCATTGTTTAAAATACTCCTCGCTTTAAGACTTGTACCTCCTCAGGTTCTAATTTAAAGCAAACATTGTTTCAAATAAAGGCACTTAGTGAAATTCACTGATAATGAATTGATAAGTAGCTCCTCGCCGTGCTATTATCCCTAGAGAACGACATAATGATCATTGTTCAGGTGATTATAGAACACGTTTCACATGACTCGATCTTTTCGCGTTAAGTCGCGCGATTAACTCATCCGCGATGATCTTCCATGATCTCCGCTTCGATTCAGGCTTCTTCTCCCCTGTGCAATCACTGTTTTTCGTTCGTGCGTGGTTAATCGAACGGCGGCGCGAAAGGAAGCGGCTTTTTAGGTTTCGCACGGGAGAAACGCTCGTCGCGTCGGTGCAAATTGGTTTAATTAGAAACAGCACGAGCGACCGTGTAAAGGTGCATCGGTGTTTATGCACGAAGCACCGCGGTTCCCCACGGTAATTCAATTTCCGATCGAAGGAAAAATATTTAATTATGCGCGACGCGGCCACCCTCGCCTCGCCGCGCGTAAATCAATCCGGAGGATCGACGCGGTTCGACTCACTGCGTGTTCGACATACGCGAACGTGGCGGGATTACTCGATAGCCTATGCATTTTGCCAGGAAAATGCTTTTTGCTTATTTTTGCTGCTCATTGATCGGTGAATTCAAAAAGGAAAGAAACTCGATTCATACTTAACCTCATCACGGATGATCTTTTATAGGTTAGAAAACATGATTCTTTTGTGCAATTATATTTTAATCCTGTTAAAAGTTTGCTGTGAAGAACTCTTTCAAGTGTACTATTCAAGTATACATATTAGTTAGATGCAATATATTTTAGTATATAAAAAGATATGAACTGAAGCGTAACAGTCAAATTTAAAGTGTGATAACGAAATTTGTCGCTGACATTTCATCTAACGAGTAAAGACGTTTGTATAGTGACAAAGGGTAAGATCTGTAACAATAAATAAATCCTCAAAGATTTGAAACGTACAAAAAGAATGGCAATGTCTGCATGCGCCATTTTAAACTAAACTACATACATCTTTGAAGAGGATCATTAAAAGTTCGCAGCGAATTCCTAAAGCGATTCCCAGAATTTGAGAATTCTCAAAGACCTCTTTCCAATTTTGCAGGATTAGGAGGATTCAGATTTGTGAATAGTAATGGTAGAATCGGATCGATGGAGATAAAAGTTTGAAGTCCCCGTCGCAACTAATGTTCCGTGCCACAAACGGATCCACAACGAATTGTATATGTCAAAATCCGTTAGCTATCCGCTTTCGGCAAGCTTATGTTCGTTTCATATTCATCAAAGTCGTTACCTGAAATCCTATTACCGGAATCTTTGACAAAAGCTAGCAACAATGAGTGTCGCGATATCAGTGACTGTTTGTTAAAAGATGTTGCAAGAATTTTTTCGAGAATGCTGTCGCATCGGAATCTCTATTATTCGAGCTTAACCATTATTCTCTTCATTATCCGAAGGCCCCATTATTTGAACATTTCATTGCTCGAATGGTTCTGTTGTTGCAAGATTTCTTTTCTGAAACATTCCGTGCAAGTTCAATTATGCCACAGCGTAGCGGTATGCAATGTTGCAGCAATGGAACGGAAGACGCTAACTATTGATCTTGAATGTGGAAAGGGAAGTGGTATGCGGTAATAGTGCAATTACACAACGAAAGAAGTAAAGTGCAAAGACATTAATAAATGCGGTTCGTGAGAAAATCGCAAATGTACGGTAACAACTATTTTATTTAAACATACGAACGTAATTCGCTAATTTTCTCTACCTCAATTTGCAACAAATATATATTCTTTTGAGTTTTTGTAACGTATCAAACAACCTCGGTATCTACTTGGATTCAGAATTACTTAAAATTGCAAAATACTTCCGCATCGAAGAAGATAAGTTGAAAATTACATCGTTGATGTTGCATTAGCGTTACCATCGAGAAGAGTTGCAGAAGAATTTACCGGTCGCAAGAAAAGTTGCAAGTACGTTTGAACAAAGCAAAGTGTTAGCCGGGAATTTTACCTGGCAATTTTCCTCGCGAGGTACGAGAAAAAAATTGAGCAACTTTCAATATTCACCGGCACCATTTTCGCGAGCATTGAAACTTCGGCAATTTCTTTCGCGTAGCCGGCGCGAAAATGGACTGCTAACATTCCGCGGTAATATTTAGTTCTGCTCGTTCTGACCGATGGAAAGTATGTCCGCCGAGAGTTTAAGCGACCGAGCAAAGAAAGACTGTTGGAACACTTCGAGATGCTTTCCAGAAAAGTTACAGACGCAAAGAAGTTGAATAAGAGATTTGCTGTAACATTATCTCGACATGGTCGGGATAAATGGAGAAATAATGATTCTTCTTTTCTATTTTTTTTTCGTCGAACGTCGGCTTAAGTGCACCTGCGTTGTGTATAGCGTTAAATATTTGCAAAAAAATGTTAGCTTTGATACTCGCGATGTCGTATTAATGAACAAACAGCGCGCAGGCTGAAACATCGAGAGAGGACATGAAAAATAAACGAAAAATATTCTACGTACTTTACGTTGCACGATTTTCAGAACATCCAAATATTTTTACGATTTTCCCATTCTCTTTCATTGAATTAATCGTAAACAGTAAATGAATGCTTTTTCGTTCCTGTCAACTAAAAACTGCGCTGCAACGAGGAGTAATAAATATTTCCAGCTCAAATGTTTACACGTTGCACAGCGTTCGGACAAATTTGCAATTCTTTTGCGAAAAATTTCACCGCGCACACGGTCAAACTTTCGTATCTGAATTTTAATGCTTCACCTCCTGGCCTACGATTTATTCGACGGACGCGTCAGACTAACAAAGCATCGGCTACAATATTAATACGAACAAAGAAAGGTAAAATATGTCGGTCTTCTATTTAGTTCTCGTCTGTGCAAATTATAGAACTACTTTGAAAATTAAAGCGTGTTAAAAATACACTGCGACTACGTCAGCATAAGACATTGTGGTTTAAGGGGTTGATATCTAATTAGCTTTTATTATCGTTCAAAGGAGAATTAGTTTCATTCCGGATTTTCTATTTATCTAAGCTTCCTTCGATATTTTTACCAATTGGCCAACTGCAGTACCGAATAAAGTAGCCGAGCAGCAGAGGTCGTGTTATTGATGTAGCAGAAAGAGACGAAACGAATGATCCAGGTTTCAGATGGGTCTGAAATAAATCAGTATTCGGGCGCGTCCAGCTGGAAATAAGAAAAAATGACGGGCTTGTTATCCGTATGAGGAGCGTAGCCGCGAGTACGCGCGCGTGTACAGGCTGGCCAGACCTTAACGGAGCGGAGAGAAGCAGGGCAGCCAACGAAGGGAAGATATATAGACCATTCGCAGAGTCCATTCGCCTCGACGCGTACGCCTGCCTATGGGACAAATAACCGTATAAATTTCCTCTCGCGACACGTCCTCTTATATTACATGGAAATGCACGGGATCTCGTGCCAAATACCCCTCTCGTACGAGTTTCTTCTCTCTCTCCTCGTTGCGTTAATTCTTTCGTTGCCGCGATCAGCGAATTTGTTTGTTCGCAAAAGAAAAAAGGCAGCCACCTTATCTCGGGGCAGGATTTAGTTGCAACAGAGCGTTAATTCAAGAAGAATATAAATCTTCGCGGTACACAACGGAGGAAGATGAGGAGTTAAACTGATGAAGGCAGCCAGCGTTTTGCAAGTAAAATGAGATATCCTTTACAACGCATCTCGGCAAACATCGCGTAAGCCTTGAAGCGTTTGAAGATGTTGCGAACGAGCGAGATGAATTCTGATCAGGCTACAGGTGTAGCCAACAACGTATTTTTTTTTTGCAATTTCATGAATAAATTTCGTATCTTCGTTTCTCTCTTTTTTTTTTAATTATCGCGAAGGAAGACTGGTGCATTCACGAAAATTGAGAGTCGATTAACGCGTAGAATTTTTAAATTGCGGAATATTCAGATTCCCAAATTCCAAGTTAAGATTCGTATTTCTGATACGAATATTCAACGTTCGTATTTAACGGTTTAATTAACGAATAGTGAAAAGGGATTAAACTGTAACGAAGTTTCCAAGGTATAACAGCACGTCCGAGAATTATTCGGTTTGAAACGTTGTTGCGTTATTCGGATAATGAAGATATCGGCTTTGGTACGGTTAATACGGATATCCGAGATATTTGGATAACACAAGTGGCATTGTGAATCGAGTACAGGGCCGATACGTGTACGTGAATATATGGAGAGACCCCATTACTCGCCGTTATTCCCGCTACTCGAATATTTTCTTCGATATTAACATCGACGAGTGTACGGTGGCCGACGCTGCAAGCAGTTGTGTAATAGAACGGAAGAGGAAGTGCTTCGCTGCAGATTATTGTCCGATTCTAGGGTGCTTGTTTGCTAGAATCACGTTCAATTTGCCGTAAATAGCTTTCGATCGAAAGATTGCTATTTTACATTTTGATATCTGATACTAGGTGCATTTATCTGACGCTAGAAAATGTATCCACTCTAATAAATGCAATATCTTCAAATCAGTTTAATCAAAGAAAACATCAAAGCTAAATTCTGTAACGAAGTAGTCAGTGAAAATACATTATGACGAAACTAAAGTTTTTTAACCAATTCGCAAGTTCATAAATTTCTGAATTAACATTATAATTCTGAAATATTTAAATTCGCGAATTTGCCTTTCGCTTCATCGCCACTTTCCCTGGAGAAGCCTACCGCCGCTATGCACGTTCCGTGACACGGTGAAATAATTTCTTGCTATTCCGCTCGGAGCTCTCGTTTTCCGTCAGCTCCACTTTTGGTTGCCATTTGTGTCGCGCAATGGAGTGCGCTGCTCCTGACAGCACTTCACATCCCCTGTACCCTCTTTGTCCGCCACGTCGACACGACAATGAGACACGGGTTCGCGATATGAATGAATCCTTGCCAACCCCTCGGCAACATCCCTCTCTGGCTGCAAGTGCAGATCACCCCCTCGTCCGATTGCCGGTCAAATTCGATCTCTCTCTTTACCTTTGAACGATCATTTCGGCTCTATTTGCTCCAATAAAATCAAAGGTCCTCGAGCACGGTCAGCGTTTCGAAAGCATCGATCATTAGCTCTTTTCGCGGCGGGGACGGCTTTGATGCACCCCTGCGACCGTTCTACGTCTTTCGATAATTAAGGCTGTTGAACGCGTGACGATTCATTGAGATATTGCTCGTCCGAACCTGCTGAATTGATGAATTCAAGCTATCCTGCAGGGGGTTGTAAGGACTGTCTCTGGACATAGGGTACAGGGTCCTTTAGATTGGAATCCATAATGTAAAGTAGGGAGGGCAAGATTGACTTTGTGCTAATTGACGTAACTAACCATTTCCTCCTAAATTGCTTCCACGTAACGTGAGAGTAGGAAACATAATACGTTAGAAGGGAATAATTAACTGTCAGAACGGGGAAATTGTTATGCGTTAAGAAACGTTGAACCCTTTGCACTCTTATGCGACTCGACATTTCTCTTGGATCTTGTAAATAATTCACATAAATAGGTTGAATATATTTATGATAAAGGAAAAATATATTTGTCACATACATTGTTGCTCCTTATTTTGTAAAAGAAGGAGTTAAGAATCTGGTTAATAAATTTAATGGCAAAAAGTTGGTTCGATTAAAAGTTAATGGTTAGATGGAATATGGAGAAAGTACATCGTAGCCGAGAGAGAATCGAATCCATGAGTGGTTCGTACTTAACGATAAAGCGGAACGAGTCTTTGTAATTGTTTCGAGGCGGGTATTGGAGCCGTGGCGCAATTATGAGCATAACTCGATCGTTAGGACGTTAGAAGGCTGAAGGGCCATCGTCGGTGACCGGAGGCTCGACGGCGGAGGAGGATGGAGGTGGTGGGCAAAGAATTAAGCGTAACAAGGTTTCCCGGCGGGACCCGTTATTACGAGCCAGGCGATGCACTGCTCGCCGACTTCTCGTAATTTTCCGACTCGCGAGTCCACGGGAATAATTATAAAAGTGGGCGAGAGCGTTCCCCTTTACGGATGTGCGAGCAGCTTTCAACGAAGCTCGCGTAATTGCTAAGAACTCGCCTCTACGTAGCCTCGAACGAGCCTGGCAGACTCGTGAAAGATAGCCCGCGATACCGGGTCCGCGATTCCATCTGTCTCGCGAAGATCTATTAACCTATATTTCAACAAACCGGGCTCGCATTGTTCCAACCAGAAGTTCCAACTGAATTCGTATCCAGGTGCGAGAGAGGGACCCGATGACGTACTACGTGGACGATTTTTGCGGTCGTTAAACAGGGCTCCGGGGAAATGATCGGAGTTCATTAGGGGGACGCTGATGATTCGCGAATACTACCGGTCGGATTCGCGAGAACAGAATGGGACGCTGATTCTGGAGCATCACTTTTCCAAATGTCGAGTCTTACGGATGCTTTCTGCCTCAGATATTCGGTTTAATTTTCTAAGAACTGCTTTTTCGACACCGATGCAGAATAGAATTTTACCTAAAACGATGGTATCTTTATTTCTTCTAACATCGCCATAATCAACTGAATGAAACTTCATTCAATTGAATGAATAATTTGAGATTGGAAAATTGAGGTAACTAACCAAGTGAGTAAAACAACCAAATATTTTTGTTTCGATTTTGACTTGTACAGTGAGATACCTCAATTTAGGAGCCAAATAAGTTGACAGTAGAAGAGTTGCATTCTATAATTATTTTACGCTCTGAAACGTTCGATAACTTACCGTTCGAAGCTTTGAACTTGACAGAAATTTGCAGTTAAAGAAAGTTAAGAGGATTCGTTAGTGGACAACGAAGCCAAGCTGAACGTCTAATGACATCAAACGTCGTCGTTAACGTGGTCCTTTAACGAGCGTACATAATACATACCGGTTGATAGAATTTTAGATCGTGACGCTCCATGAATCCCAGACTCGAGTGGCTGATCAACCGATGGCGAGGCTAAATGTGGATCGATGATGCTCACCGATGCGTAACAGGATGAAAGGAAAACATTCTTCTCCGTGTTGTGATTAAAATATATATAAATAACTTTATTGTTTATAATAAAATGCCCTATCTATATTACAAATATACAAAACTCTCGCTATGTACAATGAAAATCTCCCGCTCGACGAGAAACAAGAGAACGCTCATCGGAGGAGACACGCTAGACCCCTCTAGGTTCATCGGATCGATAGGTATCCTTACAATTATTCGATCGATCGGTTTTAATAAACTATTCGAGTTCGAGTAGAAAGAGAAAAAACTTGTTTACTTCGTTGCAATTACGAGTTAATTAAAGGTAGTATGCTCTCTGTGTGTGTCTGTGTGTGTATGTGGTTTTCATTTAGTCGTCATTCTTCTTCCGCTTCTTCTTCTGTTTGTTCGTTTCGTTCTTTTTTTTCCATGGTTTTGCCGTTTCCTTCGCTCTCATTTATTCCTGTTGTTTTTTTTTTGTTTTGGTTTGTTTATCGCTGTTCATCGCCCTAATTACATTTGCACACTACGAAGCTATCACGAGTCTCAAAAATACGAATAAACCGTTTACTTAGGTGAGAACACCGTGTTACGGAGTACAATTGCGATAGTAAGAAATACTTCTTGATAATAAGTAGAGAGAAACGTCGCGCAACAGTCGAGTAATCCTGCAACAGAAAACGATATGTGCGTGGTTAGATCACTTTTTGATGTTTGGAGAATTAGGGAACTTTGGTACTTTGGGTATTTTGGAAATTTGAAACTTTTGGGACTTTGGGAATTTACAACTTTAACAGTTTGAGACTTCCAGATGTTGGGACTTCAGGAATTTGAAAAGGTTGAAGGAAAGGACTTCAGAAGATTAAAATTTTGGAGATTCGAATTATACAAGTTTGGGACTTCCGGACTTTATAATTGTGAACTTTGTGATTTTCTTCATACTCTCTCTTAATCGATGGAATTCTAAATTGCAAGCTAGTACATTTCTTTTAAGTACGTATATTTCTGATCAAGCTCGAGAAGAAAATCTCCCTCGAACAGTGAATATAATTCGAGTTTCTACTCCACTGTGCTACGATAGAGTTGCCCATTGCATCTTTCAATTTCCGAGCGTTCCACTTTAAGAAAGAATGCATCATCAAATTAATAAATAGACGAAGAACACTGTTCCACTAACAGAAAACGAGTTTCTTTGCGTTTCACAGAGAAATACGAATGGCTACATATCCTGGGACGTTTATCTGCAAGTTGCAAGTTACTCGAGCTCGACCATGATAAATTCGACTTCTAACACGAAATAAATACTTACGATAATCAACTAAAATTTTCATTAAGTGCTCTATTTTAAAATAAAATCCTGAATATGCAATGTTTACTCTTTTGATATTCTCAAATTGCAAGTCCACATATGACATGTCACGAGCACCTGCCATATGACATATGTCGCAAACACCTGACATATGACACGTGTCACGAACACAGAACATTTTCAGTGTTTGTAATAACACTCGTGTTATCGTGTTTGCAATGATTTGATGACACACCGTAAGTAGTTCTAATTCAAGGGGTCAAACGAAAAGGGGACTCACTTTGCCCACTGCGATTTCCAATTACTTCATGCGTAATGCGAATCGATAATACTTCTGGCAACAGTTCACATCTGAAACAGAAAAAGCGAA
Source organism: Megachile lagopoda (assembly GCA_036983795.1). NCBI lineage: Eukaryota > Metazoa > Arthropoda > Insecta > Hymenoptera > Megachilidae > Megachile > Megachile lagopoda. Next base: position 4,205,187 of record CM072795.1, on the reverse strand, counting down.
ACGTCCGGTTACAACGCTGTCTATAAATCACTTGGACGTCGACGACGCTCTCGACGCTCAGACAAATTCTCCCGGCGAACGTATTTTCAGGGAATAAAACCGGGAACTGTGGTGGTCACCGGGAGACACGACGATTTGTACGCGTGTATACGGTGTACACTCGCTCGAATATATGTATGCACCCGATTGTTTCTTGGACCGTCGAGGATAGAAAGAACGTGCTCGGTTCGAAAAAGGAATTGCTACGTTGAAATTAAGCTGGTTGCAGTCAAAAGTTGGGGAGTAAAAAATGGAGTTACTTTAATCAAAAAGTTCCATCGTAAAACACGTAACTCCAGCTTACTTGTTTACGCTGAAACTGGCGTAGAATGCGATTGAAATTAAAAATAAAGTAGGGAGATAAACAAACGATAAAATATAATTAAATATACACACTAATTCTTTATCTTCGTAGATTTCAAGAAAAGTATCTTATATTTTGTAATCTACGTTGACTGTCATGGTGGTCTTCGGTGAACAGTAGTACAAATTCAGATATAATTTATTTGCAGGAAAGATAAATAACAGCAACTTTTGTAGACTAATGTTCAGACAATGTTATAATAGATTGAAAGATGAAATTGTAAGATTGAGTACCTTTGTTATTAACAATCTATAATATGTCTAATCACACACGTCAGCTTTCACTGAATCAATACGTTAAAATGTATGAATCGGACATTTGTTCATTTTGATGCAGTCAGTGTCAAATGTCTTTTGAGTATTATAAATACAATTTACGATATAATTAATTAAAAAGTTAGCCATCTGTGATCAGAACTATCGTGGTTTCGAATGCAGTTATTATAACCGAAAGATATAGAGTTTGCAAATTACTGGTATGAAAAAAACATGGAGGTAGAAATCAATTTTTAGAATAATTGATTAACTGTCACATTTCTCTTCCTCCGGCAAAATGAAACAAATAATACCCATCAGTATATTTTGTTAACCAGAAAAAACAACGGACCGTGCATACGCGAACGTGAAAATTGATGGATGTTTCAATGAAATTAAAATGATGAATGATTCCGCAATATCGCCGGAACGGACGATGCATGTAATGAAAATTTTAAATTCAATGGACGGATTTGTTAAAATCCGCGATTATCGATGATGAAAAGCATACGAATATGTTATAAGCCAGCTATGATAAACTTTAGCACAGCTTTAATTTCAATGCGTCCAATCTCTTTGAATGCAAGGATGGAATGACCAATCCAGTTATTTTGGCAGTAGACGCTATTGAAGAGTCTTTGTAAATGATGAATACGAATGACGAACATGAAATATGCTCAGAAAGAAATAGGTTTCCCTCGACTGCTTTTAACTCGGGTTTATGAAAATCGAAATATAAAACTTACGGATGTACGCGTCCATGTTAATAAGTAATTAACTCCAGTTATTACTTTCATATTTGCAGAGTTAAATTCTCTGTGACTCGAATCCCCATGGATCGCAATACGCAGAGTTATACAGAGTTTTCTAGATATTACTACTATTACTAGTTGTTTTACTTGCAATTATTACGTCGATATGCGTGCAACGCAATATTTATTGGTATCACCGGTGTTACTAGGAAGATGATTCAAAGTAGAGTTACCCACACTCGTATGAGCTGAGACCCACTTTTCAAAGTTCTGACCTTTCCAAAGACCGATATTTCGAAAATTCCAAAAACTCCAAAAATTCGGAAGTGTTCAAGTCTCCAAGTTCAAGAGACTCAAGGTTCCATAGTTCAAAAATTTGGAAATCTCAATATCCCAAAGTTCAACACTTCCGAAACCCCAGATTGACCTACACTTAAAAAATCTTAAAATTCCAAGTCCCCACGTAACTGATATCCAAACTGCCGGTCTGAAGGGACCACGACAGCAGTGAAGGTGTTAATCAAATTACCCGTAGACAGAAGCAGCTATCGGGTACGGAATTACCGAAAAATTCCACTGAAATCAAGCGTGTCACGACGTCACATCCTCTTTCTTCGGTCCGGCGGGCTCGCCTTTAGAAATGCATTTAAACTTCCGCTTGGTTGTGCCCGCTGTCGAAACGCGTTTCCCCATCGGCGTGGTTGTCGCGTCTAAACGCCAGGATTCGTCGAACACGCGGGTGTTTGGGTTAGGAAAAACCCGAAGGTGTCGGGATCGCGGCTCCTGTCAAGGATTCCGGTTACTTGAATCCTCTTACGCTTCGATGAACGGACACGGCGCGTATCGTTTGCCCGGTACGTCGTCCATCTTGCCCGGATTCCAGCCACGAATTGATACAGCATGGACTGGAATGTCCATTGCTACGCCACGATCGAGCAACGTGCAATCGAATTGGATCTTGGGACACGTGACATTTTATTGCTGCGTACGAGGACAGTTTTACCGTCCCGGAAGGACGTTTCGTAGCTTGGCTCCCGGTATGCCGCTCCTTTTATTGCCGCCGTTCAAATGGTAAACGACGCCCGTCTAACATGGCCTCGATGTCCCTAAATAGCGTTCCGCGATCAATGACACCCGATTGTTGCCTCCTGAAGCGGTCGATGAAGCACGAGGCGAACTTAAACAATTTATCTTGCGTCCTGCTTTTTTTGTTCTGGGACGTGACATTCGCCGGAGACGTAGAAAACTAAAAGAGTTTCGTTTGTTGGATTTTCGAAGAATTGGCAATAATGTTCTGTATAAATATAAACTTGTATTATAAATAGGGTAGACTGAATGCTTCGGATACAAATGACGTATGTTCGATATGGGATAAATATTTTGTTTTTTGATACTCTGATTACAGTTACGTGACTACAGCACAGTGACCACTCAGCACGGGATGCCTACAGTCAAGTTCGGTAACAAAAGGGTTAAGAATCCCCTCCTGTCCGGTGAAACACGACCCTCGACACGCAACCCTTGACGATGGGAGTACAAACTGAGCAGCGTCAGAGGCGCATCGGTGCAAAAACAAAAGGCAGCGAACAAAAAGAAAAGCGTTCGAGTTAGGGGTTGCAGGAGAGACTTTGTCCCTGCCGACGATGTCGCCAGGCGATTTAATTGAACCGGCTCGGAAAATTAATAATGGTTCGCGCCGGTCTCCCTTTTTTCGTCTCTCCCGTCCGCGTGGCCGTTTGTAAAATAATTCCAATAAACGCGAATCAATGGGATTTTCCATGAGAAACAAGCTGGACGCCAGGTACAAATGTAATTACGACGTCAGTCTGCTCGATTGGATCCGCTTGATTCGTGAAACGGCGCGTAAACAGCCGGCATATCGATCGCGAAAAATCACTTCCGGCCAACAAACGCCGAACGGGCGAGTTCGATTAGGAATTGACCGAATGATCGAAATGACCGGACTCGTCGATCATTAATTCGGCTGCGCGCAACCGCTCGGACGAGTATTTCTCCACAATGGCCGATACACAATTTCGTTGATGACGATGCGTCAACTTGTCGATGTTATGAATGTGCAACGGGCCGCTCGCAAAGTGGCCGCGATTGCCCGCCTATTATGTTATCAATTTAGCCGCAATCGTGACGACGCGATGATTAATTATGCGACTCGTGCGCATGGGAATAAAAGTGCAACGATGCGCTGCTCGATCGAGGGAATATTAAATCGCAGTGAGCGTAATTGAAAAATTTCATCGTTGGGGTCATTGCGAAGTGTTCTCGAAGAACACTGGAGGGTCGATAAATTCGATGATGGGATCAAGGGCCCAAGAGCTCATGAGCCTAAATATTACAGCGGAATACATATTCATGTTCAGAAGCAGCGAATAAACTCTTGTAGCTTCTATTAAATATTACAAATGCTTCTTGCCATCGAAACGTTCATTCGTTTAAAAATTAATAAATGCTTCGAACATATTCGATCAATTTCATACGAGAGTACACCCGTTTTACTACGGATATTACCAAGTGTCACAGCGTCAACACATTAGCTCGCAAGTCTAAACACGTCGCACGATGTATGAAGTTAATGAAAGAAAGGAAGAAATTAATTTATCTATGAAGACGTTACAGTCGGTTTGTTCGGATCGCTGGTTAAAATTCCGAAGAAAGAAAACCGCGACCGAGGCCGGTGTTTGCTGCAGAAAGAAAGTAATATCATTCAAAAGCACCGGAAGTTATTCCTCGATGCGAAAGTTTCTCCATTTTACATTACAGAAATGGTCCGCGGTGGAGATGTTAGTCGCGGGGAAAACTTCATCTCGGCGATAACTTTTCCAATTATTATTAGATGGCAAATGGACAGTCTTTGTGTTTCCCGTGGCCAAGTCCGGCCTCCCGAAAGTTCACGAAGTCCCTGAAGGGGGGAACTTGAGCCGCACTCGCACAATACCCCGGTGATAAACCCCGACGGACCCCGCTGGAAAATCTATTTTTGATCGAACGCTCGATGTTTTCCAAGCACTTGCACGCGCTCTCCACGGACAAAGATTTCATCGACAAGTGGATCGACAGAGAAAGAGAGAAAATGTGCTCTAACTCTCTCGAAATCGAACAATCACGTTAACTTCCGTCCGTAACGGTCCATCGATATTCTCCGCGCAGGGTGTCTAGCAATCGAGGCCGCATATTTTAACTGCGCCGATCGGCTCGAGAGGGAAAAGTGCGAATTAACGTGGCTTTAATTCGTGGGAATGTCTGTTGAAAAGTTTCGCAGGACATTCGACAAGAATTCCAACGTAATCCCTGCAGCGAGAATTTTACACACGTTTCGTTACTTTATATTTCGTTAATTTGTGCACGACAATGTAACATTTTAATAAGTAAGTTCGAAGCAAAAGATAATTGTCAACCTAACAGGGTGTACATATGCTCGTTTCCACTGTGACAACGTGTTAATAACCATTGTTAATATATTGTCATACAGTTAATTAAGGCTCATGATTTTGTATAAAATGCATACTGATTACATGGAAGGATTTAATTAATAATCTAACAAGCTTCCGAGTTGAACCTCTTGGCGGAAGAAAATAATCAAAATACTATCAGATACATTTATCACGCTCGTCAACGACACGGCAACAAGGGATTGTACATATCATTTAAAAAAAAAGAGGGATCATCAACGTATCAGATCGCATTTATCAGCCGTTAATCACGGCCGTATCGTTAACGAACAAAGAAGAAAACGAAGAAAAAAAAATAGACAGGGGGAAAAGGTAAGTGAACGACAGAGGGAACATTAATTACAACCGCGCCAGTGGCGTGTCGGTAATCGCTTTCGTCCTGAATTAAAAGTAGATTAAGATATCTGGCCAACCTGTGTCGCTCAACAGTAAGAGAGTGAAGGGAGATGGGTTGTAAAGTACTTCAAATCGTCTCGAATATAACGCTTTGGATTGTTTGTATAATTGTAAATGCATAATCATCGGCAATTTACGTATCATTACTGCGTTGAATATTAAATGACCGAGATCGTTCCAGTTCGTTGTCAGCCATTGTTTCGTAATGGAGAAAATAATTTAGATATTCGATTCAAGTTGGACATGTTTTCTTCACGTCGTCATTTTCCCTAAAGAAATCTACTGTGTTCGATATCATACATTTTTGATGTTTGTCAACACAAGACAGCTATCTCTAGACATTTGATAATTTGTATGAAAAAGATAAAGTACCATGTATCACACTATTTCCATCAGACCCACATTCCTTCCACCAGTTTTTGAACCCCACACAGTCGAAAGAATGGTTCAGCAGGAAATAACGAAATATACTAGCGGGTCAATGCAAAAATACCACCCTTGTGTGGAAGCAGAAGTCGATCGGTGTTTACAAACAAAGTGGAACTGGTTGTGAAGGGACAACCCGTACGAGTGGACACACCCTGCCCGGTGGCACTCGAGCGTGTGAAAGAGCGACGAGATGAACAAAGAACGCCACTGTCCTTTGTCTGAACCGCTCACGACAGGCTGAATATAATGCGAGCGTGTTAATTAAAGCCGATAGCCTGGCGCGGATAATCGCGCGTGCAAAGTTTCGAGGGAAAGAAGTGAAAATGATAAAAAGGGTTTATGTATTTGGTAAAACGGCACCGAAAGATTGCAGCGTCGTTACCGACCATTACCGATATCGCTTACGGCTCCCCGAAATAATAAACGACCAGTTAATTAATATCGCGTATAATAACTTTTCGATCGCATTCCGATTCGTGTTACTTTTATTATCGCAATGGTCGGCAATTAAGATGTCGTGAGCTGCGTGCCGCACCGGCGGCCATTATTAACCGCCATTAGCCGAGTCTCGATCGTCGTTAACGCGATGTGAAATTGAAATTCCCCATTGTTCCCCTGTCTATTAACATTCCGCTCGATTTAAGGGGGCATTCTAGCGTGGAACTTGGAAAAAATTGATTTTTGTCTCTGCTTTTCTCAAGGAATACCAATTTCTCCAATTAACGACGAATTATAGCCTCGAGTTCTCGGTGATAAACATCCAGCTGCGAAGAAGCATGACGCGTAACAAAGATACTTGGTACTAGAAACGTGTATAGATCCATTGACACGAACTTTTCGTATGTCAATCGAGGAAAAAGATGGACAGAACGAAATTTGCGAGGGAAAATTGACAGAGGGACGAGGGTTAAATGAAAACATTTTCCCCGACGCTATCTCCGCGACGTGGTGGCTGGCCGTAGCTAATAAGAGCGTCTCGATAGTTTCGATGCATTATTCCTGTTCCTTCGTGGCTCGTATATACGTATACATCCGGCGTAGCTTCGCGTCCAATATTCAGAGTGCAGCTGAAATTCCCTCAGCCAGGATTTTAAGGAACAGAGGAGACAGAGCGAGAGAAAGAGGGCGAATGGAAGAGAACATCGGGAGAAACTTTCCTCGACCGAACAGGCTCACCCGCCCCCTCCCCCCTGCCACCCTTTTCTATCTGTACTTCGTGCTCGGTTCATTAAAATTGAAGGTTCCTCGTCGTTGCCGTTGCCAAGTCGAAAGTCTGCAGAAACTTCACCGATGTATCTCCACCCGCCACCCGGTTTCCTTCCTTCTCCCTTCGAACAACCACCCGTTCGCCATCGGCAACGATAGTAACAAAACGTGACGTGGTCCCCTGTATTTCGTTACGTGCATGCAAGTGACGGTGTCGCGCGGCCACCGGCAACCGAATTGCCTTTCCTTTCCCCATACCCTGTTCGCCAGGAAAACACACCCCTTTTGCGCGTGGACCCTTCCGAACTTTCCGCCCGAGGGGATGCACACCGCCCTCTCGATATTCGGCCAACATGTAAATTCACCGTGTTCCTCCTCTTCCTTTTCCTCCTTTTTGCCATCTTCTTTTTTTTTTAGAGACTCCGAACCAGGGAAACTTCCTGCAACTCCCGGTTACTGCTAGATAGTGTATCTGGCGGAGTCGACTTGGCAAAGTTCGAGGAAACAAGCACCAGGTTGATACGAACAGGTATTTGTTAGAATAATTGTCTGCATTTGTACCGAGTTGTCGGGTGTGCGGAATTTTCTTTTTTGGACACAATTTACACTGGTAAGCTTTGAGTTTTAAATGAAGCTGCAAATTCCAAATTCTCCGTAATCCAATTGTTACAGTACTACGGTAACAATATGTCAACGTACTCAAATTTTTAACTTTCTAAGTCCCTAAATCATCAAATTCCTAAACTTTCAGAGACTAAATTTTCTATAATTGTAATTACAAAAATTTCAAAGTCCCAACCATAGTTCAAAGATTAAATTTTCCAAAGCTGAAGTTCTGCATTTCATGAGCACAATTTTCTTTATGGAGCATAAACGTATATCGATATTACAATATACTAAGCGATACGTGAAGTACCTCGGTCTCCGTTAGCGTGTGCAGAAACGACTTTTGTAGGAGACAGTCGTTCAGAATGGGAGGCTTACGGGAAAAGAACTTGTCGACAGTTTGGATGACTCCAAGTGGTTAAAGCAGTCGAGATAAAGGTAAGATCCTATTTCGGATCTAGATCTAGTCCGGCACTGAGCCGTCGGAGATAGCTATTTGGCATTATTAGACCCTGAGAGGAGAACGTCTAGAGAAGGGCAGGATGGAGAGTTCGATTAGTTAGAGCAATCGAGTCAAAGGAGAGATTCAACCTCGAACCTCGGTCCAACGATCACCTGTCGAACGATTTTTATTCTTATTGCGATTCACGGAAATAGAATTCCGTTTCTCTACCTCTCGTTCTTCTATTATTTTTCTACTTCGGAATTGCACGAGAGCTGCAAATCGAACGTGTGACGAATAAATAAAACGAGATGGTCTCGATTTTGGGAAGATAACTGAAAGATTATCGAAGATAACCACGTTATTTGACTAAACACGAGTTAATTCGTTGTTAAATACCCGTCGAAAACTTTCACGATAAATGTTTGTCATAGACCAAAACAAGAAATTGTAATTAAACGAATGTTCTTCAACTGTCTCAGTTTTCTAAAATGCGGTTTGTACGAACACGATGCAAAAAGAGTTCGATGCAACTTCGTTCAATTTCGAACAAGGGCCGACCGGTCGATACGACTAATCGATGATCAAACGGCGAAACGGAACGAATCGAAACGAAACGAGACGAATTCAAAAATCATCGGGGACAGTTAGTTTTCGAGCGTGTTAAAAGAATCAGCCGTGAACGGTGCTCGGCAGAGAGGCGGGCAGAAATCTCGTTTCGCGATCGAAATCGAATGAGAGCGAAAGGAACGAACGGTGGACACTATTGATGGGACGCGAGATAGGGGGGTGGTAGAGACGGAGGATGAGGGTTGCGATTGGAAAAAGCGTCATTCAAATTTCGGCTCGTTGCACGCGCGGCGCGGCTTCTGAAGCGGAATGACACAACGGAATGACGACGCCGCAATGGCTCGTTTTTTTCCGGCTTCCGCAGCCGCCTCTGAATGCGAATCGAATCGAATCTATCCGGTCGAAAGGCGGCGTGGCGGCCACGTTCGATAACGAGCGGTCAATAAACGCGATGGGGAACGGTAGCGACGATGTGTCTTCTCTAACGATGGAAAACGTGGTAATTCATTTTTTTCAACGACCTGATTCCCTTTCTTTTCGAATCTGTACCCGAGATATAGAATTCGTTATTGGCTATCGATACCCTTTTTCTTCATTTTTTATATACATATATACATATATCACTTTACTGATACTGAACTTGTTTACAATTACAGATGGTCCTCAATTAACTCTTTGCAATCGTTGACAGATAGCACTTTCAAAATTTACGGTTGAAAAGTTTGATAAATTTACTTGAAGTTATTAAATACTTATTTTAAATTGTTGTATTGAACCAAATGTTGAACATGGACCATCTTTAGAATGCAGAGGTTAATGTAATAAGATACAGACTGATAGGGATATGAAACAAGAATGTCATAAACTTTCCTCAAGTATAAAGAAATGTATGTGTAGATATTATACCATGTATCAGAGTATTCGAACAATAATGACATGTCGAGAATGTCATTAAAACGTCATTAAGGTTAATGGGAACGATTAACCTCAAACATAACCTAACTTGAGGTTACACATAACTTTATTCCATTCCGTATTCAAAATAGGAAAAGCAAGTTTGGTCAGCACTAATATTATGCTACAAACATGAAGGTTATATAAGATAAATATACCAATTAGTTTTAATTTTATTAATAATTGTTTCGCACAATTGTTTACATTTTATTAAACACTGTTCGATAGAAATGTATACATTTCATTAAAACTTGTTTCCCACAACTATTTGCATTTGATTAAAAACGTTAATTAAAATGGTGCATTGATTAAAATCGTTGAAACGGTATTTTATAGATTATTTTAAAGATGTTTTCAAATTGAAGTGGTTGTTTATGAGAATAATTACAGATATAAGACAAATTATTAGAAGTACATAGGTACTTGTCAAGTCATAAATTTCATAAATGAATATAATTCTTTTAAATTAACGAATCATGCAATTAACAGTACGATAACAGAAATAAAAATAATTACAAAATGTGATGGTCAATAAACATCAGACCAAATATCATTAAAAATATTTTTGCAAATATTGATCGTTGTATGTGAACACTGATTTGTCTATAAATTCGAGGTACTTACATTGAATTATACAAAAGTGTGTAGGTAAAAGATGATTATTTTTCAAGAATTCTTATGTATCCAGTAATGAGATCATTTAGTCATGTTTGAAATAAACGTTAACGAGCACATATTATTTAACGTATTCAACATGAGTCCACCAAATTACTGGTCGAAACTGTTTTAACGACGTACAAGGCCAGCAATGCTCGAAAGCACAATGAAACAGGAACGATAAAAGTAGTTACGTCGAAAGTAAAAAGTACCAGAATCACCGAGTTACACGTTTATACAGCATCGTTTTCCCGTTTTTCCGACGAGGCTCAATTTCCCTTCCGACCGGAGGAAAAAAGATGCGTCCACGAATATCCCGTAGATCCGCGAGCACACGAATCACGATGTAACGACGTGGCAGCGTACAGAGCTGACGGGAAACCGAGAGAAGATTTTTTTTCCCGGCCTGCCCCGAGGGCCGACGATACAAAACGAGAACGACGAAGTGGAATTAGTCGGAATCGATGGTTCCCGATGTTGAAATCGTCCACGTCGAGTTTAATACGGGTCCCTTAAATTTCTATTTGTAATTGTGCGAAAAGGTCGACGGTAACGGGTGGAGGGGGGAAAAAAAATCGGCCCGGACAAAAGGAAAAGGCGAAACAAAGCGAGTAGAGGGAAAATGATGAAAAGGGTGGAACGTTGCATGGAAATTTCGCTCGGACCCTCTCCCTGGCGGCTCTCGAAGCCAAACGAAATGCGCATAGGAATGACACGAGCCGCAACGTTCGTTCTCCACGTTTCGATTTGACCATTTGCCTCGATCCCGTGGACCAGACTATTCGACCGAGCACAATGTAAGAGCACTTTTCATGCTAACGAACGCGACCAGCCACGATCCGTCGTTTATCCCCCGTTGCTTCGGCGACCCGCGTAATTTTCGTTTTTCTTCGAAGGACTCTGTCAAAACGGTCTCTCCTTTAATCCGAAAAACCGTACAAACACGACCGGCTCGGTAATATCGAAACTGCAAACAAATCCCAAGGTATTCCTGTCATTTGCACTGGCGTTCCCCCGTCGGTTTCGACGCGAATGATTTTCGAGAACGTTTCGTGCTCCATTGAGCTGTTCCGCGAATACTCCACGCGTGTAATTAATGCTTGGTTTTGTGCGTTTACAGCTGCATTCGTAGTTTCGATGTATAATAGAAATGTTGTCGGCATTGACTATAAAATTAAGCTATTTCGTATTAATACGTTTCTCCGTAACAACGATTGTTGACTGGAAATTAATTAATAAATCTTTGATTATCATTAATTGACAACTCGATGCGATGGAAATCATACGTACTATAATTGAGAGGAAATTGAAATTTTAGTCTTCGGTTATTATTGATTCATGAAATGAATCTGCGTATTTCCGTGCGTTCGTGATACACCGAAGTTTGCAAAGTGTACATTACGTAGTGCCTAATAAATAATAATATTTAATCACCGCATTTGAAAATTGCTACGTGTATCAATCAAACATAAACGCATATGAGGTATGTGTTTATATTTCTATAAGCGTCAAAATAATTCTATTCTCTTTCCAACTTCGTACCGTCCTTGTTCGTTCACCGATCGCGTTTTCGAATGAAACGCTCTCCACAAAGATGCATCTCGTTCATCCTGCGCCATTTCAATTGAATTTTAGCTCCGGTAAGCCGTCATTCTGGCGCTTAAAATTGGAACGCGTTCGCGCGAAAGGTACACGCGAATTCGAAATTCCGCGTTCACGAGCAACTTCGTGTTTCTTTTCGTTCTTCATTCACGCAAAGTCGGCCAAGGAAAGAAATCGCTGATCGGACAAACGACGAGCCACGAAAATATAAAATGGGATATCCATCCATCCTGCTTTCGAAAACGAAACCGTCGACTCGACGATAAATCCAGGGTTTGTTCGCGCTAGGACTCTTACATTGTGTCGGGGTCGGATGGCTCAATTCGTATCAGGATCATGGTGGACGAGAAATCAGAATGAGAGGGGTCGTTCTGACCGTACGACATCGATCTGACGGAAACTGACGAACCAAAATTTGTGGAACACCGCAGTAAAAAAGGTCGAACACTTTTTTTCAGTCATCTGTTTACGTCAGATTCGTGATCAGAAAATTGTAGCAAACTCTCCGGGTACAGTCAAGAACAAGTTTGACTTTCGTTTGGAAACTATTTTGCACGAAAATCACTTGAGAAAGAATCAAAAAGTTTCGCTAAATACGTCAAAGGATTCGAGCCTTAACTAAAAGTCGTTGTTTATCAACTTTTATCAAAATATAAGTCGAGAACTAGTTAGCAGGTTAATTACATTACGCAGCTAAAACTTGGGTCTTATTCAAATTTAATTTGGACATCATTTGAATAGAAATTTTAGAAGTTGCCCCGAAGTTTTAACACAAATTTAATTTAGCATAACGCAACGCTACGTAGTCGTTGCTCCGGATTTAGACTACTTCATCTGTTCCAAACTATTTCGAGATTAACTTACTGTTACATTCAACGTAATCCACGGTAATCTAGCTTAATCCTCTGACCGTTCAGTCAACTTAAGAGCAAACTTCCACACAACAAATCTTGACGATCGCTCGTGAGAGTCTTCGTGAATTAATCAGGTATCATTACGTTTCACGATTTCTTATCTGCAGTTCTATTTTAAAATTAAATCGAAACAAATAACAGTTCTTTTAACTTATATAATAATAACTCAGATGTGACTAATACAGGTACAAATGAACTTTGACATAACTTCTACTTCATAGGTAGTACCTCTGAATATCTGAACGAAGATTAATCGATGCCATAGAATGAGCTGTAAAAAATGAAATGCAAATGTATGAGAAACACTGCTATATCTTACATCATCGTTTTACGATTCGGTCAAGTGTCTAGGCCACATGCTAGCGCGAAACGTTATAAAGAGTCCCGTACACCCAGTTATTCAACGAACCGTCCAAAGTGTTCGGTATTTACAGTCGCCATTTCTGTTCATGCTACGGACACTAATCTCCGGAAGTACTTCTGCCTTTTACTAAAACGTCAGCTTCGTGCAGCCGTGTACGGGATACCGTATGTGAAATTCATGCCTCTTTCTTCCGTTTCTGAGAAGGGACTCGCTACGAGCGTACTCGAGTTCTTGGTGACATTTCTGTTCGTCACGTTGTCGAAATTGTAGACATCTACACATGGATGTCCACGATGAGCAAAATTCTGTACGAATTCATCGTTATTGGCTGATCGTTATCGACTGTATAGCAGTGGCCACGGCAAATGCACGCTTTTTGCGTGGGAAATATTTTAATACTTCGCGCGGTGAAATGTCACGGAAAAAGAGAAGCTGACACACTGTTCCATTTAGCAAGGAAGCGTAGCTACATATTGCATCGGTGTAGTTTCGGTGTTACGAGGAAGAAGAGAAATTTTGCAAAGTTACATTTTTCCAACCGTATATTTTTATTTTTTTTTTCTTTCTGTTTTATACTCGTTCCAATATTGGATACTAATATTTGGAACAGAACGTTGAAGAACTAAACGATATTGCAAACGTTTAACCCGAGTTTTGTAGCCCACCGACGATTTATTTGGCAAAATAGAGAGCAAAGAAGCGAAACGATTTAACTAGGAACCCAATGATTTTCTACCTTAAACAAATTCCAAATTGCAGTGGAACTCGAAAATTCGCAGTCGGCTAATATTGGTCAAATGTATCCTCCCGTACATAGTCCGCGTAAACCGCATTACTTAAGGGATGATTTAATAGCAGCGGAAAAGGGCAAAGCAGAGAGCGAAGTTAAGGGTCAAAGAGATAAAGAGCGAAGAGAACGGCGAAGTGGCAAAGAGAGAGACGGACAGATAGCAGGAAGATGAACACGAAGATAAAGTGTCAAAGGGAGAAAAGAACAACCCGGAGAAAAGAAGATTCAGGGGTGGAGAGGCCGCGAAGGGACAGGGGTGGAAAAATATAGACGAAAGAGGGAAAGAGAGACGCGTGAGGTGAGCCGGAAAATCCGGTAGCAGTTTTCAGGGGGTAGATCCAAGGCTTCGAACGTTCGACGAGGGTTGAAAGGTGAAGAAGAGAGGGTAGGTGGCGAACAAGTACAAAGCTGTGGACGAGGGAAAGGTAAAGAGTGCTCGAAAAAATTTATCGAGCGCTGCACTTAACTCCCGCCACGTTTTAAAACAGTCTGACGGGGTCGTTTCAAAACAGACAGTCTCCCTTCCGATCTCGACTCCCTTCGTCCGATCGACGACGGTAGGCAAACATACTTATCGTTCGTTCGACAATCGAACAATTTCCCCCGGACATTGTCGAGTCTTCAACGTTTAATCATAATCAGACTGTACGCCAAAGTCACGGAGTAAATCAGTGGATCAACGTTGTACTCTTGCTTTTCCTTTGTTATATCGACAATTATTTTACCCGGAAATTCAGTTCGTTTAACTCTATCGTTGATTTACGTTCCATAAGGGCACGTAAATTCATCATTTTTGTCAAGTCTTAAATTCACATTAGATCTCTAGATGTCTGTATTTTACAAATTTTTGAATATTCTTGTTCCAAGAGCAATGCGACCAAGAGCTCCAGAAATAGTTAACCCAGCCACAAAGATATTAAACCGACTCATGTTCAAAGTTCAAAGAATTCGAATTCGTTCGGTTTAAAAGTCTGGACAACGAACATAATCGAGCCACTGTTTAATACCAGCCTGCGGGCAACTGCTACAAATTGAAAGTCCGAGCACAAATGTGTCTGCACAAAAGAACCTCGGTATGCCATGGAAATACCAGGTAGATTAAGAGTACATTCTTTCGAGGGTAATACGTAATTTCGCGGTGTTTCGTGGAAAGAGACAACGGGGCTACTTTCACCCACTATCCCTCTGGCGAAGGTAGCACAACCGGGAAAAATGCGAAAGAGCTTGTCCATACATTCCACTTCCGGCGACGAGCACATACATACAAGCGGGTCGTGTCATTGAACGAACGATAAATCCGGCTTCGTGTTCGCTCGTCCAAGGGGAAGTTACGTGGTGCTCGTTGAATTATGTCGGTTCGACGTTAGATAAATTTGACCCGTGCTTCCGTCCATCGAGAACTACCCTTTTTTCGGTTGTTTCGGTTCCTCTTACACCCGCTTTGCGAACACGAGTATCGCCATTTTTGTCCAAACCGAACAAATTTTTGTAGAATATACGTTACCATATAATGAAGTCATATTACGCTATAATGAGAGTTGGTTCTGTACCAAAGTGACGGTCCTAACAATAAATCCCTCAGGAAATTGGTGTTACCACAGGATATTGTACTGAAGACATACACACATTCCCCCGTTCGATTTTCCTCCGTAACAAGCCCGTTCTTGTTCGTTTTCTTCGCCCCTCGCTGTCAAATTAACATAGTTTTCGCAACCGAATTTAAATAGCGATCCGGGTAACCGTCTCTCGGTCACAAGGATTTCGGTTTACCCCCGTTGAAAGTTTCGAGGGGACTCGATCGTGGAACTTTTTGCGGGATTAGTCGGTAATTGGAGCAATCGAGACCCCGTGACAACGGCTCCAGGCAAAAACAATGTCTCCCTGCAGTTAATTCCGTGTCCAGGATAAGGTTGCAGGTACGACGAAGTTTCGCCGCGAACGTTTATCGAAAGTCCGGACGTAGATCGATCCTCGAGGACGAACAGTGCTCCCGTCTACGTCCGAACGGGATCGGAAAAGGTTTTAAAAAGAGTCCACGTAATTCGCGATGGGCCAACTTGAATTGAGGCTTACGAAGTAATCGGAAAGTTCCAGCCGAAGCGATCGGGCGACACGCTGGCTTTTTGCTACTGGCGAATCCCTCTCAAACCACCACCATCCAGACTGTAGAAACGAGTTCACGCGCGAAAAAACCCACCCTTTAATGATTTTGCGATAACATAGGTTGATTCTACAAATTTTTTACTCGACAGTACAACTCTTCAATGATTTAAAATGTACAAAAATATTTATAATTAAAACTTTCTAAAGTATCTCTTAGATTCGAAAGTGATGGAGCTCTAAGATATTTACGTAGTAGCTCCAAAATTTATAATTCACAAATTCGAGAGCGATCAGGTTCTAAAATACTTGAGCTGTGTAAATATTTTCATTATGCTCCTATTTCGCAAGGCAAACAGGTGGTATCTATAGAAAATATCAGGAAGAGGTACATAGCGCTAAGTCTGGACAAAGCTTGTTATCGCTAATTTGAACCATAAAGATGGACAGATAGTCGACGCTAATTCGTCGGCTAAAATAACAGATTTTAATTAACGGAAGTTTACACACTGGCGAGTCACGTGTTATCAGGAACAAGCGGAGGGTCTTCAGGCAGAAGACCCTAAGGTTTCATTTGCACGAGGCGTAAGGGTGAGCTAATGGCGGTCGATTCTTTCGAGTTCGAGAACGAAGGAGCCATGGGAAAATCGTGTGCGCGACGATTCCCGCGGTCGCATTTTCGTACGGAATAGTTGTATTTTAGCAACAACTTCGAAAGTGCAGTCGGTCGAGGTTCTTTATGTTATGCACGCTTTGCCAGCGATTCCGCGTTCTTCACCCGACATTATGCGCAACTTTCGAGCGTAACTTTTCCCCTCGAAGAAAAGTTGCACGTATATTGTTGCACCGACGAATAATTACTGTCTCGACGAACTATAGAAGCGGTTGGAACTTCTGGAAAACATGTTCGTTTCGGTGGTTGACGACGAGGTAGAAATTCGGAGAAACGATCAATCCCTGACTATATCTACGAGAATTTTCGTGCCCGTGGCGATATAGCAGGGTCACGGTGATCCTCGCGTGTCCACTCATCTTAACCCATTTTTGAACGATACCGTATATCCGTTCGAACGAATTCTCACCCCTTTGGCGATAAAATATTATCGGTCGGACAGTTTTGCGCGGTTGCGACGATTCACGAGTCTTCTCTGTCATTTTGGTTTACCACTCGCTGTTATCTGTCGATTCGTCGCGAACCAACCCCTGGTTGGGCCGTTATCGGTCGGGCGTTTATTGTGCCGGTGTATAGGAGGGGTTGTTTTTTTCTAGCTCGCTAGATTTTTTCGCGGTCGCGAGATTTATTCGAAGAGTCGCGCGAAAGCTTTGACGCGTTTGCGTATGATGGACGGGAATTTCTGTTCGGCGAACGATACCGGTGAAAAATTGCTCGAGGAATGGACGGTGTAATCCCTCGTGATTTTTATTCTCTTCTTTTTCGTTTTGCCCGCGACTACTGGATTTTTTGTTTTTATTTTTACAGCGTGACAGGTGATGGAACTTGGGTTTCCGAGAGAAACAGCTTGATGTAATCGCACAAACTTTTTCGTGGTTCGCTTTATTCGACCAGTGATTGGGTCTTGAACATGGACATATAGAAATAGATCCACGCGAGGGAGAGGCATTCGACGCAAGAAAGAAAAAGCAGCCCTTGGTTGTTCTCTCTTTTTTATACGCAAATTGATGGAGGGATTTTGTTATTTTTGCGAAAGCACCATTGGACTATCTATTCAGGTGCCACTCTCGAAATGTCGGATAAAACTCCCACTGTACTTTTGCATGTCTGACTTTGAACGACCTCGTTGTTTCAGCTTATAGTCGAAGCTTATAGTACTTCGGATAGTTGTCGATTATCAATTACCTATATGACAGATATTGCAGAGTCTCTCTCCCGTGTGCCTATGAGCACTCCGAAGGGTACTTGATCCAGCATTCGAGACCATACCGAATCGCTCCGAGTCAAATTTAACGATTTTCCATGTGGATGAAGGATGAAAAAGCGTTGCAGGGAACGTGGAATGGAGTTCAAAGTCGAATCGCGGTTCGCGAGCGGGCGATGAACGCTTTCGTTCGATCAAGGATGTGAATGGTAGGGGGATGGAGAGCTTCCACGGCAATCTGGAACGGCTGGAGGGGTTGTTGGATGGCAGAACGGATAGAACGGCAGGAATAAGTATCGCTCGCCGGGAAAAGCTCTCCATTGGATACGGGAATTGGACGTTCAGGACGAAGGATGGAATGGAGGCTGCACTCAAACAATTCTTCGGCGTGTATTGACCGTGGGTAAATCAATCAGAAACAGTCGTTTTGACCTTTACGATCAGATTCTCGGTCGGTTGCGTTCGGTTGGCCGGAACAAGGAATCGGGCGGGACGAGCACCGGATGAACGAGTTTGCCGAGAGCGCGGAGAAGCGGACGAGGAGCAGAAGACGGCGAGAGGGTATCTAGACATTGTTTATCCCGATCGCAATTACACTATCGAGGACTTTGCTCCAATCGAGGGGCCACTCGATGAAAATCTTTTTACGATCGATTTAAATCGAAGCTCCCAACGAACCAGAAACAAGATTCTTCTGGCACAGTTCCGTGAAATCGCGATTACGACAGCTACTCGAACGATATGAATGGCGGACTAGTCGCGTCTAGTCAATCTTGAGAAAGTTACTTCATCAACGGAGTCGAAATAATTCGAACCAATCCTTTCCCTGAATTTTCCGGCAGATAATCTGGCGGAGATTCAAATTTGAACGCAGTTGGGAAATCTAGCTCGTTCCTCTTCGTTTTACGCGATCCACGTAAATTCTGGTCAAGTTTCGTATCTCTTCGGTCTCGGTGGAAAGCCTCCTCGGTCCCCGCGCTTTTATCCTACTTCGACTCTGTACGAGAACACCGTGCAACTTTCACGAAAGAGTATTCACCCTCTCGGTTCCCAAAGATCCCCGCTTCATGCACCGCGGCCGGTGATCCAGCTTTTAAATTATTAGCTTCGGTAGCGGAGCCGGTAAAAAGCGCATAACCGATGCAAGGTGTGCAAAGAACGAGAGAAGGCGAAAGAAATTGCCAGCCCACCCGTGTGTGTGTGTTGTTCGTTTTCGCGAAGAAACTGCTGCTGGCCTTGGAGCACCTGCTGTTCCGTTATCGACGCTCCTTTCTTCGAACTCTTTGCTTCCCGCCCCTTCCGCCCCCTTTTCGCCCTTTCTGAACGCGCCGTTCACGGCGTCGCGCTTAAATATTTCCAAAGAACCGGTGACCGTTTCAACTTCGCGACGAGGGGCGAGAAAGCGAGTCGAGAACTTTCCAACAACGAAATTTACCAGCTTTCATGGCGACCCACCCCCTCCTGTTGCAGCCCACGTTTATTCGCTACGTAACACATGGGATAGTCCGCGGGCCAGATGGCGGTCGCGTTAAAAAACTTTCCCGATCATGATTTTCCAATTTCAATGGCTGGCCACGTGCCGGGTAAGCGATTACGGCTCTCTCGCAGCTACTTTATATCTCTTTGAGGCGGATTACCGGCCGCGTGTAATTCGCACGTGGCTTTTCCAGCGCGCGATTCAGCCGTGCGTGCATTAAGGGGCGCTCCGCTCGAGAACCTGCTCGATTGACGCCAGTACGAATCGAATTATCGAGAGGCGGGCCCGGTTCATCGATGAGTTAGGTGATTGTTGAAAAACGAAAGTGATCGACAGGGGTCGTTCGCGCGTGGTTCGTTCACTGATTATCGCGCGATCGATCGCTATAGGGGCGTCAGGACGAGATGCAGCCGATTTCAATTTATCGACAGTTTGTTCGCGGAGTTATTTTTTGGGATTTTGCAATTTTTCGAGACTTTGAAATTCGGCAAATTTTTACGGGATTTGGATCTTAAATCTTGTACCCTTAGGTAAAGATTGATTAAGGAGAAAGAATTCTACTTTCGTAAGAAAATTCTACTACCGCTGCAAATTTAAATGGACTTCTTTATCGGAAATAAATCTGCGACCAAGTTTTTCTATTGTTCCACCGTTCGTTTGACTCATTAGCAAGCAATTACTCGTGTAATTGTTGAAAGAGAGGAAAAAACATATTACGTTTGACTTCGGGCTCTAACGAACTTCCTGAATCGAGAGAAACGAAGAATCGTATTACTCTGTTACAAATTATCGTCCATTTTCAGCGGTATATTGTCCAGCAGTACATTTAATTAAAAAGCAGATAATTTCGAATAATAACTGCGATGAAACTAGAATACGAAATTAAATATTATAAGTTGTCTTCTACAAACCTGAATAACAAGATAAGCATAATTGTCTATAATTGCATGTCATAGACACTTTGTCTTTTAATAATAACACCTTAACGTCAGCATGACCAATATTTGCTCTGAAATTATCTCCGTGGTCGCGATAGCGAACGAGGGTGGAACAGGGTTGTATTTTTACGAGTTCGCAATTACGGTGGTGAATGCACACAGGCAGAACGTTGTGCATAAATTCGGCAAATGGAAATAGTTGCTGTAACCTGAAATTAAATCGACCGACGACATTTCGAACTATTTAAGTACAATGGGACACGGATAGCAATTCCGAGCGACAGGCACGCAGCGGTTAGCCAGATAAATGCCGCGTCGCGACGCTCCCGGCTGCCTTGAAATGTCGCACACTATTTTAGCCCACAACCTTTTCTTTTTCGCCCTTGAATACCCTCGAAATTACGACTTCTCGCGTACGATTCGTAAACTGTCCCGGTAAACAAACCATTCCAGGTTGTTTGGTCTAGGAAATATCGATTTTAATAAAATATATTATTTAACGATTCACAAAGTTTCAAGATATGGACACGAGGAAATTATCAAAAGTCGCTTTGTTATTTAGAAGGTAATATTAAAATTTTAAGTTACGTTTTGCAAATGTATCTCGAAATTCTCGTGCAATTAATAGCGTAAGAGGAGAATAAAGAAATGTTTACTTTTTAAAAATGTTATTCCAGTATATTCATTCTGGATGTACCCATAAATGTTATTAAAATTGAAATAAAAGATTTTACAGAGCAAGCACACCGTTAGATGCAAATACGACGGTCGGACGTCAACAGAGGTTTCCTCGCCGAAGAAAGGGAATACCAAATGCGAGGTTAATCTTTCACGTGCAGCAACAATTTCAGTCGAAGCTTCCCTCTATCGCCAAAGTACTCTCAACCTGCTTCCATAATGCATGGCGTATTCTTCTGTCCAAGCATTAATGTTTCCCTGACTAAAACGCAACATCGCTAGTTAAATCCCATTAGTACCATTAACTTTCAGCTCCTACTCCCAACGGGGACGATACTTGGATCTAGGGGTCAATAAACTGTGCCAGTAGTTTAATCACTTGCGAGTTGGGAATAATTTGTACGCTTTTAAAGTGGCGAGAAAATATTATAGGCAATTCGAACGATAATAACGATGATGGCTCAAAGGGATTGCAATTTTAAAATTTTGGCAACTTTGAAATTTAGGGGTTTGGAAATTTGAGGACTTAGGGTTTCGGAAATCTTAGGATTTAGTGGTTTAGATGTCTGGGAATATGGAATTTGGAGAATTTAGGGCTTTGGAGCTGTAGAAGTTTCTACCTGTAAAATTTTAGAATCTTGGGCATTAAGGGATTTAGAAATGTAGGTAGTTCGTAAATTAGGTATTAAGGTCTTTGGAATTTTGTTACTTCAGAACTTTGGCACTTAGGCAATTTATTAATTTAAGGCTTCAGAAATTTCGAAGATTAGAAACTTAGGTGTCCGCAAACTTAAAGTCTTAATAATCTAAAGAATTCATAAATTTGTGAATCTGGAAGTGTGCAAAGGAAGATTTGTGAATTTGAGAGTTCAGCAACTCGAATCCCTTCCAAACTCATTTCCATCGAAACGATTTCCATCTATACGGTATCGGGACGAGAAAGGCGATCTTCGGACGAAATCGTTCAAAAGAAAATCATAAAGAGGCAAGCGCGACGTCTATCGAGCACCGGATGACTTACAAGTCGCGCAGCAGTCTCGATTCCGTGTTCGCAACTTTACGATCGAGGATTCCAGCGGTGTTCGGGGTAGAAGAGCAGAGGCAGCACGCGTATCCGGTAATAACGATAAATAATCGTAAAAATCCACTATCGTTCACGGTTGGTTAACCCCGGTTCTTTTCGCCGACGGAGGGCAAAAGCAGCCTGCTAAGAATTCAATGCGCGGGGCGTCTAATAAATATTTCTTCCCCGACGCGACACACGCTCGCGAGCGCGCATGTTCCACCCTCGCGAGTATTCTTACAGATACATACGAGCTCTAGGCGTTGCTACGAAATTTCAGAACCTTTTACGATCTCGACGGAAAAAAATTGTGCCGAAATTTCCGCGTTCTTAACCCCTTAACCTACAATTTTCCAATTGCGTCATGCACAAATGACTAATTATTTCTACAACGTGAAGATAAATGAAGGAAATTTAAAAGTTAGACGCGTTCTGTATTCAACGATCTTTGCTTATGAAGATTATAATCAGAATTGAAGGATGCATCGCGAGTTGACACAGCATTGTCAAGGGGTTAAGTTTTGAGAAAAACTTCTCTAAATTTTTGACCCACTTTTTCGATCCATCCTCTTTTTGATTGAAAACACCTATGCCAACATTGTATAAATGATATTTCGTGCGCATCCTCGTGTGCCACAGATTCAATTTCAGTGAAGGTGACCTTATGCAAAATATGCAGGAAGTGCAGCACGGTGTACCGGAAATAAAGGAGCGTATAGATCGCTGCATTTCAAGGATACCTTCGAGAATCGAGGCCACTATCAATAACTAAGGAGATCGCATGAAATACTATAAATAAGTAAAGGTTCTTTAAGAATGTAATATTTCCGTTTGTTACAAACGTCGGTTTATCGAGATGGGAAACTTAAAAATTTATACACCTGAAAATATTTACATATACGAGGTACAGTAACTTCAGGGAAAGCGGTAAAACTTTCGAGTCAAAGTATCGACCAACAGTTTCGAACATTCGTGGAAATATATGTAAGAATATTTATTCTACAAAAGAAAGATAATTTCTTGTACCAGAGATGAAAGTTCGATTCACAGAGTCGGTCTGTTCTAAACCCGTGTTACAGAGATAAAATAATGCGTTTGGAAATAGTCGAAGTTTTATCTCGACAGAGGTTCTCGAAAGGAAAATTTTGTTAGAGAAGTTGGACTGCATAACGAGGAAAATCTGCTCGGAACGGGAAAATCGTTACTATCACCGATCCATTCGCGGAGCGCAGCTAGAAAGGACAGGGGTTGGTTTTCAAGATTTCGGCGCCGCTGAAACGGCCTGGCGTCGACTACAGCGGAGCAGAGCCAGGGATGGGAATAGATGGTCGTTTCGTTATCTTGGTCACGTCTCGTCTGGACCCGTGAGCGCGCGTTTCCTCGCAGGAAAAGAGATACTCGAATATTTGTTGGTCGGCGATCTATAACCGCGCTGAATCTATATACGCGCGTGCACGCGCCGCTACGTGACCTGTCTGCGCGATACCGTGAGACGCGGTTAACTCGTGGTGCTTTTAAATCACCGGTAATTTCGCCGTTCGCGGTTCACGACACGCAACGTTGACACGGCACTCCACGCGGACGTATCTTTGCCACCCTTCGCGATATTATCATCCGAGCCGCGTTTAGTTCGTTAAAATTCATGGTGTTCCGCGAGGCGAGAGCTTTCCCGCCGCCTTTGCACGGGAGGGTGAAAGAACGACGACGAGGGTGGAGGTAACAGGAACGGTGTCCTTTTGAGGGTGGGCGGCTCGCATGCGGTAACCGGCGAGGAACCTTGTATCAGGGGTATTGGTAGTTCATTCGTGCCGGTGCTTTAAATGGAAATTTCACCCTTTCGATACGAAGGCGTATGCGTATGCTCGTAGAAAGCAGATGTACTGGCTGTATCGTCGTGTTAAGGGTCGCAGATGCTTTCACCGATACCATGGAAAATACTGTTGTAATTTTTGTTCGGTTATTGCGGTTTCCTGCACCCAAACAAAGTTATCTCACACTCGTGCTATTATGTATATTGGAATTACTCCTACACTTCTTTCAAACAAGGCTAAGATCCATGGGATTTTTAACATTAGATTTATTTCTTATTTTCATTTACTAAGAAGCTTTTATCAAATCATCGAGATAAAATGTCATGTATAGTTCTCGTATTGTCCATTACCTATTTATTCTCATAATCTACATTCAATTTAAATATAAGTCACGAAATGTCCGTAAATGTTAAAACTAAACTCCACAGTATTGGTTAAATAAACTCAAGCTACCGCATTATCTAACACGAATAAATAATAAATAACTTATCAGTCGGACAGGAAGACTGAAATCGATGAGAGCTCTAAAGAAGCCTCTGTACAGATGTCCCATGATCGATGAAAATATTAAGGAGATACCCAGTTGGAAGATAAATCGTGGTCGAATGGTCGTTTTTATATCGGAGGCACCGATACCAAGGATTTAATTGATTTCTTTCTTCGTGGCCTCCTAGCTACGCTCTCGATCAATCTTACGCGTACATCGTCGCGCCTGGAATGTACATGTTATCTCGAGCGCCAGATAATCGGCGGTTACGTAAAATGATTAAGGGCCGCCCATTACTCATGGAATGGTTCCCTTCTCCACGACGCTCGCGCGAACCAACCATTCAACACCGTGAAACTTTCATCGAGTTTCAACCCCTTCCGATTAAGATCTAACCCTCAACCTCAAAACTACTACTCGCTTCCCTTCGCGGCACCCTCTTGTTACAACGCTGCAGTCTCCCTTTCCGGCACGAGAACCGCGAGACTGTATTTTTCATTTCCTTACTTCCTCTTTGAGGTTGTCGTGTTATTCCCTAAAAATATTAGCTCCATTTGTACGCTGTGAATAAAAGTAGATTTATATTTCAACATCTGAAACAATTTTTAAATTATTAAGTTCTTGAGAGAAACATTTGGTACATCATCTTTCCAATGTTCAATCTTAATGTCCATCTTTAATATTTTCGTGTTCTTAAATTTGAAATGTAGTCGATATTCATTGATAACATTGAAATATCGAGACTATTGTATTTAAAGAGTATATGTGTTGTATAGTAAGTACCTTTCATTCAAATTCCCCTACAAAAACCATAAATTTCACGATACATATAAAAGTGTAGTGCAATCTTATAGTAACACACGATTAACGTTAAAGTGGAACGAAGAGACCATGCGGCCATATTGTAGCGATGGAGGCAAACGAAGAAAAACATGGAGAATAAAGAGTACCGGAGATAAAGATGAATATAGCGGAACTTATAATGGAATTATCTTCCCGGAGCCAAGGTTGAAGCAAGGAAGCCATGCGTCCGCGGAGAACCCATAGAAAACTAGTTCCCTATAATTCCTCTTTTGACGGTGAAGCGACTGCATCGTCCAGCTCCTGCCATTACTCTCCCTCTGTGTCTCATCGGCTCGTCTTGGTTGCGGATACACACTGACGCACTCTGGATCCGTCGACCGAATGGAATCGCGCTCGACCGTAAACTTGACACAATTGTGCCGCTGGACGTAACTCGGGATTAGCACAATGGCTGTCCTCCCTCTATTTTCTTGGTCCTTCCGTGGATGTACATGCGTCTGGCTCGCAGGAAACGCCCGAGGCACGCGTGTGTCTCGGGAGAGAGATCTTAGGAGCTGAACGGGGCCGATCGAGGGGGACGAAGGCTCGGGGGACGCCATCGGTTAGTTGCAGTTTTCGATTTCTTTGCGCATACAAGAGGGACATGCGGGAAATGGAAGAACGATGTAACGTCCTTGTGTCCTAATAAAATTGTCGTGAGGGACGAATGGAGACGGGATTGCCGTATTGCAGGAGACGTAGGGGTGAGTGGTTGTAGAAAGAACGGTGGACCATTATCTTTCTTTTTACTGTCTGCTTACTGTATGTGAAAGAAAATGAGTCAAAGTTGTAGAAGTTTTAACGACGCATCAATATAGCGCTTTTACGTACCATATCTTTTTCGAACGGTGCATTAGAAAGTATAGTTGGCTATCATAACGGGCATCCACCGCCACGGTGGAAGATTATAAAGAATTTATCGCGGTCTGAAATACTTGGGACATAATATTTACCGTTTACGAGAAAAACGTGGAACGGTAATTGGTCGAACACCCTGTATACGCCGTTTCTGTTATCTCGTCTGAAACAGTAGCCCGTATATCCTTTACAACGTCCCGGAGAAGAGGGTTGAATCGGCTGTTCCGCAACGAAATCGGCGATCGAAGGGCCAGGTTCCGTCAAACGCGGGCACGAACAGAGAGAGGAAAGAATTCCGTGAAAAGGGCACAATAGGATGGTGGAAAGATACAGAGGCCGTAGAATAGGGGAGATAGATGCGCGGATAAAGAAAGATGGACACTGATACAGCGTGAAGAACCGTAGAGACGAGAAGGGTACGGATACACGGCGAGATAAATGGAGGTAAAGGTGGCACGACAAAGAAGACACACGCTCGACGCAGCAGCGTTTCACGGGGGAAAAGAAGAAGGTGGGACCGTATTGAATCGGTTCATAGGTTTACGGGCGACCACCATTATTTTCGTCTCGCATTCTGGACCCATTGTATCGGGGCGTGAGGCTGTACAATGTAGAAGCGAGCATCTGCCTTCTCTTCTCTTCTGTGCGCGCCCCTTCCTTGCAAATCTCCGAGAACCACTCGATGCCGCTTTTTGTTCGATCGTGAGCGCGAATTATTGGCGCCGACGAGAGAGAGAGAGGAGCTCCTTTCTCGTCGTGAAAACGTCGTCGCCGGAACCGGCTGCGACGGAACTTTTCACTAAAACGTAAACAACCGGGATCGTTGGCCGTTTCGCCGGCCATCGTCGAATCGATTTCCACGTCGACTCGAAAATCCCTGACACCGAACGCTTGCCTTCTGCTTTCAGAATTAATCCTGTCGACGAACCTGACTCCTGGGGTAAATATTTATCGTAAACGGCGCGGCAGCCGAGTTTTCGCCTTCGAATTATTTATACGTTGCGGAAAATCGGCTTGATTATTTCCTTACTCGGAGAAAACTGATCGAAGCGAGCCATTAGGGACTCGCAACTTCCTGATATTTTACTGTTAATTTGCATTATTGAATGGTATTCTGTAACGTCGAGATTATGCAAAATTTCAGGAATTAATTCACCTATTTTTAGCTGTTACAGCTTTACTCTTCCTGGTAATTTTCATTACTTCGTTCTATTCTGCACCGTTGAGGATATGTCAAGGAATTTAGAGAACTAGTTCACGTAATAATTTTTAGGTGTTACAGTTTTACTTTTCATGTTAATTTTCATTACTTCGTTCTACTCTGTAACGTTGAGGTTATGTAAAGGAATTTTAGTTCACGTAATAATTTTACATTCTCTGTTAATTTACATTATTACATTCCATTCTGTAACATTCAGGTTATACGGAGGGACTTCAGGATTTGGTTCACGTAATAATTTTTAGGTATTTTATAATGTTTGAACAAAATGGAAGATTCAGCAGCATCATGAGTTATTTTCTTGCATTATAGAATCTTAGATATTTCATTAAAATATCATTATAGTACAATTATGATAGATATTATGACACAACATGTATAATATTTCATATTTCATACTACGTATTACATTTTATGTTAAAATCGCGTTTCCAGGTAACAGACGAAAAAGTAATTAAAAAGATTGAAAATCAGAGCAAACAGCCCATTGTTTTAATTATATACAAAACAGAGTAGAAGGTTAACGAGCATTAAACGAAGAAAAAGTAAATTGAAACGTGTTAGTTTCTCGCACGAAAGAAGCTTGTAAAAGATCAAGTTTATCAGGAGGAACCGACTGTTCCCACGATAACGAGGGGAAAAAGCCAGTTTCCCATTTCTAATTTCTGTTTTCCGTGACCTAACCGCACGAGTTGGCGAACGGAGAAAAATAAACGGGAGCGGATCGTCGAGCCGTTCGAGTCCGAGCTGCGTTTTTGTCGACGCTCCGGGAAATTAACTCTTGACCCCACGACCGGGGGAGTTTTATGAAAGCGATAAATCTTCGAGTTTATGTATTTACCTGGCTACGCGCGCTAATGGAGAATCGTTTTTGCCTTGTCTTTGAGACGGATGCCCGCGATGAACCATGCTCGAGCCGTTTCGTTGACTCTCGTCACTTTCGCGGCGCTGGCACGCTTAATTAACTATCGATCAAAATGTATTGGGTTGCTTGAAAACATATAAAATACAGTATCACGTCGGTTTTAATTACTTGCGAGGTAACACGAGTTACCAGCACTCGGTGCTACGTGTTGAAATTCAGTTATGTACACGTACACGTATATCGGTTACGTATACGTATGAAAATTCTAATGTTAGGTGTATAGTGATATTTGAGCATATACATATTACAAGTTATACTACCACACGTTGTATTAGCGTTGTATTAGCATGCATTGTACTATTTGCGCTTGTTCCGTTGCTATGGCTACAACTTCACGTGCATTATGGATTAAAATATAAAAGGAAGGGGAATTGATAATGTTGTATAAGTACGGGGAATTTCAATGGTTTTAATTCCACGCGATATTCCTTCTAGGAAAACCGTTGCTGAAATTGTAGCCGGCACGTGGAAGAACAACGCCCGGTAATTCCGCGCTAACGAGCATTTCATTTGCGCGATTCGTTAAATATTTGCGCCGATTTATACGCGAAATTATCGAACTACGTCGTTTCGAATAAAACACAGAGGCGGAGATGAGCGAGTTTGCCAGCCCGTTTGGACGTATTTCCGCTTATTAATTAAAACAGCGGAGTCGAACAGTTTCTCCGTTTCGTTCGGATAGAAACAGAGGCGGAACAAAATCCATAGGCGTCGAGAGAAAAAGAGTCAGACTCTTGATCTCGTTTTCGTTCCTTCTTTTCCCTCCCGGCGAGAAGTAGAAGAAAAGGAAATTCCGTAGAACCGCGACGAATTCACTTCGAAAAAATCAATCTACGGTTCATTGGCCGCTTTTATAGAGAGCCAATGAAATCCTTTTAAACGTATACCAGAAATTCTGTCTTTGAAATCGAATTTATCGCAGCAAAAAATAATCGATTTCAATCGGTCGTTACGATATTTTCGACGTCGCTCTGTGATTTCTGCAAAAATCTTGCCATTTAAGAGGAAATACCGCACCCATCAATCACTATTCTACTTGGGATACCGGTCCAAATGGAAAACCTGCACCGAACTCGATTTAAACCCTTGCATTGAAATCACGTCTTCCATATGTATCTCTTACGAACTAAAGCCAATAGCGTCAGACGCGTTTCACACACGTGTTCCTCCGATTTTCGTTTACCATTATTTATTTCGTCGGTTTACGTGGATGAATTTGGAAGTTTTGCGGATTGAACATTTTGAAATTTGAAGCTCGAAGGATTTTGTAACATAGGAATTTGGGAATTCGAGGATTTATAAATATAAGAATTTGGAGAATCAAATATTTGGAGTTATAGAAATTTCAATCTGGGGTAGTTGGGAACTTGAGGATTTGAGAATTTAGAAATTCTGAAATTTGATAGGACAATTTGACAATTTAGAAATTGAAAGATTTGATGACTGAAAAATTGGAGAATTGGAGAACGCAGAGATATATAAGTGTAATTAAGCGTGGCGAGAACTGCAGCATCGAGGACACGAGAGCCGTTCGTAAATAGCGTCCTGAATTTTGTCCATTTACGGGGAATCGTCGCGAGTAATAGCGAACCGTTGGCTTTTCGTCCATTTTACGAAACAATTCGTTTCGACCAGTTACGCGCCGTCTGTCGCGGCAATTAATGCAGCGCGTTGTAATTACGCAGCTGGCCACGAAATTATAGAGAGGAACGATTTGTAGCGAATAAAATTCAACCGCCAGCCACACGCAACAAGTAAATTTTAGCGTTATCGCGCGAGGAACAAAAGGGAACGGCGTCGAGGAGATCTGCTCGGATTTCCTGCGAGACTTTCTGCTGACGCTTCGCGAAAGGACAAGCCACCGCTCGCGAAATTACTTTTCTTTGTGTCCGGTGATGCCAGCTTCGTCTAAGGGGACCTGTGTGACCGAGCTCCAGGAAAAATCGCCATTGTTCCATGGCCTGAACGCTCCGTGGAGAAAATCGGACAGAGATCCTGTTACGGTTAATGCGATCGTCGAACGGGTAACGCGTTATTGTAACCCGGTAATTGACGAGATAATACGGGGACGTAATAGACCCTTTTGAATCCTCCTCGTGTCCCGAATGTGTCATTTTTCTCGGGATACTGTGCTCGATTCGTTCCACTCTGCTCCACGCGACGATCAATCGAAGATGGTCGAGATTCTTAAACTCGAAAAGGAAGGAAGAATTCTCGCGAGTCGTCGAATCCCGATGACGCTCGGTCCAGGCTCGAAAACGCTCGAAGCCAAGTGGATTATTAGAAGAGGAATAAAAAGATGGCCGTAGCTCGGAGTCTAATGGAACAGAGACACGCACGTGGGTCCCGAGAACTGGAACGAACGGAACGAAAATTACACGGTAGATTTAATAAAGCGAGGATCATACGAGGATCCACGCGTAATTTCGTGAGCAGCCTCAAAGTCTCTAATGACGGCCGCCGGCTTCAACGATCGCAGTTACCGTCTCGTTCGGATTTTTCACCTCCGCCTCGTTCGACGTCGTTCTCGTCCTCTGTTGCGGAACCAAACGTCTCCCGTGGAACCTCCTTTTTTCGTCCTAGCCGTTCATTCTACCGATTCCCGTGTGTTCCCGGTCCTGCTCCTCCTTCCGTCACTCTTATTCGATTACACCAACCCGCAAATTATCGAATGCTACGCAACCTTCTCGCGTAATGCTTCTAACAATTTCGTTCGCTTTAAATAACACACGACATTTGATAGTTTAGTGTCGATCATCTTGGAAATATTCGAACCATTAAAAAGATATTATGCAAGGTGCCTTGACTGTGCAAGGTATCTCTGACCTGATTTCTTTTCTGTAATTGAAAGAATACGTCTGTTATGGCAAACAAATTAATGTTGAATGTTGGGTCCAGGTTATTATAGTACATCGATATTTCAAAGAAACGTATAAAGCTTGTCGCTCTTGAGCAAATATGGTTTCCTTCGAGAAAATATGGCAACCACTGGAAAATTAAAAATGATCAAATTTAAGGAAGTCTAGGAGCATTACAAACAAGGACTTGAAAGAATTGATTATTGTATAAGTTTTATTAACGATACAATCTAACAAAGATAAAAATATAACATTTCCGTAATTAGAAAACGTATCGACAGCGTTGTTGCTTTTTGCAAGAGAGAATGCACATTCTTGTTTCTCTCGCAGATAGAATTCCAATTATTCTAACAACGTTTAAAGGAATATCGTGGAAAAAAGAAATTTCTATAGAGGTCCACACGGGGTAATAGGTTGTAAAAATTGCGATGGACGTGCACGAGAGGAGAAATTTGAAGCGGCACACAACCGGGCGACGTAATTGACCGACGTACTCGACGATGAATAATAAGAATGGGATTCTAAATGGAAATGTTCCAGCTGCTGTACAGAAAATTTTACAAAGGCACAGGAGACACAAGGCGGACGAGTTTCGAAATTGTTCAACGCGAAATTGCGACAGAAATATTTGATTAGCATGTTTATGAAGTTGGTATACATATCATGATATATTAATCATTAACGGGGATAGAATTATCTGACCTTTGCTGTTCACAATTTTGTACGAGTGAAACATAATTAAATATGAATGATGATGTGCCAGTGGCATCTACTTGCGGACACTAATGGCTACTCAATTTATCTATCTGGAAATTAGGCGATATGAAATTTATGTATTTATGCATTTCAACATTCAATTTCCGAACTTGGAAATTTGCTAGATTTCCATATTTTCAAACTTGAAAATTAAAAATTATTGTGTTCATAGTTTGAAATATTTGTGATTGTCTACAATATACCTAAATTAAAAGATTTGAGATTTATATGTACCTAAATTAGAAAATTTCAGAATTCCCAAATTTTATCGGTGCATGCTTGGAATCTGTTTCACAGGCACTTAGGCAGGGCATCAGTGTTATACAGCATTTTCCGCTCCGCTCAATTTCCCATTGAATATTTCCATAGCACGTCTCGTTACACCAGCATTGTTAACGCGAAAACGAGGATGTTATGATAGGCTGGCAAGGGCCGTTTCGCGGATTCTTCCGCCGAAAGGATCGAAGAAAGGAAAGAGGAAAATGCGAATGGTAAAGAGACACGACAGGCTCGACCCTCTCACGGTTATCATCCCCTGAATGGACAAGAAAGGTAGAAAATTCCGGCTGGGCGTTTTGCTCTTTTCAAACGACCTGGCTAGACTGACACTTCGATGACAGGTAGAGTGCCGGCAATTGAAATAACAAGGGAACGTTAAGGAGGAAGCTCTGCTTGAAAACGACGAGCGATGAGGGCGAGAGGGGTGCAGGGGGAGGAAGAGGAAGCCTGGCTGGTTGGCTGGCTGCTTGCATGAATTCCAAAAAAGTTTGTTTGAAAGGAATCCGCCACGATGCTTCGTGGCATTCGTCTTCCGTCCTAGATCCGACGAATTGCAAAGCGCCCTGAAAAATTGTCCTTTTCAAACTCGTCGCCGAGCGTAACAATGACGGGTCGTGGCCGACCGTGTTCCCTCGTTCCTCTCGGATATTATCGTTCCTTTCGTATGAATTAAATGGCCGGTCCCGCCAAAGCTACTGAATAATAGATGACTACACCGAGATACGTCGATATTCGACTCTCCGTGTCAACCTTTTACCGCGAAATTTTAAATTCGTACGAATCTATTGGGGTTCACGCTCTGTCATTCCTTAAAGAGATCGCAGATAAATTTATTACATAATATATTTATTCTTTTTTCAGTGTCTGATTTTTTATAACTATGTCTGTACTTGAATATGGATTCAGAGAAATATATTCGGCACGAAATTTCCCAAAGCGAAACTTGCAACCATGTATATATGATTTGTACAAAATTTTAGTATAACCTCACTGTATTCTATAGACGTCTTTTTCGAGACTGAATAACATTTTCTACGAAAATGATGTAATATATTGTTGACAAAAGTCCTTGTATCTTTCATTTTTAAATATTTATAATACATGAAAAACTTCAGTGTCTTTGGACCTATTTTTTGCAGTAAAATGTGAGGTCCTAAAATGTAAGGTTCGAGGTTATGTACGCATCTATTGAAGAAGAGTGCGCCATCACATAAATTGAACGAATGTCATCTACTGAGAAAACCGACATAACTCTTTTGGCCGACCCAGTTCTTTCGTAAAATATAGTCGTAAAGAGAATGGTATTCATTTTGGAAATAAATATACAGATCTCGAAATCTCGAACGCTACTGGCTGTTTGACCCAGTATTCGCCTTATATGAACGATATTCGCCATTCGAAATTTAATTATCGAAGCAAAGGCATCAGGAAATTGCAGTGACGTTCGTTCCAGCCTAGGGAAAATATTATATTAGACCTTTTTTCGACGCTGGAATTTTTCCAGCGTGCCGTACGCGCTGTATTTTTATCGCGGCCAGTGTAATACCGCGGCGTGTATACAGCTTCCGTAAAATATGGTTACGTTGATTACTTTTTTGCACACAATCCCCCACCCGCCAACCCCTCGACGTTCTTACGAACCTACCCCCGGCTGATCCTCGCCATTTTTACTGCGCTTTTCCCCTCGCGTGTTGTTCGGCTAATGCAAAGGATCGGATATGACTCACCAGAAGGGACCAGGAATTTTCAGCGGATTCATGGCGGCGTACAAATCGATACGTTCCGCGTTCAAAACCCTCGCCTCGCTTAATACGACTGCTGAGCGAACCAATATCGATACATATTGGCGGTAATACAAAAATTTCTTTCAAAAGTACGATGAAATTGATTTAATATGAGAAATTGAGGGTTTGCAGATTTTGGGGTTTCGGCATTTTTGGATTTGGAACTTTAGGAACTTGAAAATGCAGGTATCTGGGAATTTAGGTAGCTGGAAGTTTAGGGATTTGGAAATTTGCAAATTTAGGACCTTAGGAATTTGGGGATTTGAGGCTTTAGGAACTTAGGAATTTGGAAATCTAGAAATCCATGAATGTTGGGATTTAGGAATGTGGATATTTAGCGACTTATAAATATAGGGATTAGGCGATTTATGGATACGACACTGTAGAGACTTGGGAATTTACAGATTTGTAATTTTAAGAGCTTGTCAATTTCGAAATTTAGGAACTTAGAGATTCAGCAATGTCGCAATCATACAATTCAGTAATCTGAAATGTTAGCAAAAATTAATGCATTCGGCCATCTAATTCTACAATCAAAAACTTGAATTGAAGCACTCCCAATATCCACAAGATCGTCCTTGAACTGAAAAAGACTCCAAGTGGTGTCAATCAACTAGTCTAATTCGTTCTGCAAAGTTTCTCGTCTCGAAGAATAATTTCTTGAAGGATACTATCCAGACAACGTGAGAGTAGTATCGTTGAACGTATCGCAACGGAGGCCAGGGTTTATTTGAACAAGCGTAAAAAAGGAAGAAGCAGTAGCGGAGAACGGTAAAGGAAAACGGAACCGCGCGAAAGAGAGCAACGCGGCCACCGGAAATAACGGACTGACCTTAACGCGGCCACCGGCGCAAACTTTCAGATGTTATGAGTGTAAACCGTGGGGCGAACTATCGTGGACCCAGGCAGCCAGATACGGGCTCCGTTTTATTTATGAAACGAAAACATTCTCTCGCTGCCTG
Source organism: Megachile lagopoda (assembly GCA_036983795.1). Taxonomy (NCBI): domain Eukaryota; kingdom Metazoa; phylum Arthropoda; class Insecta; order Hymenoptera; family Megachilidae; genus Megachile; species Megachile lagopoda. Next base: position 4,170,466 of record CM072795.1, on the reverse strand, counting down.
CAGCAGAATAATTTTCCGCGCACGTCGCCGACGTTGCCGAATTAGCCGCGTCTGGTTACGTTTCGGCTGATACAGACAGTTATCGTTGCACATGGAAGAACGAAATCTGAAGGAATATCCTGTTTTGGCTCGATGCCCGTCGATTCTTTATTGCTATGCTCTTTTCAAAGGTTTCTAACGTAAAACAGAATAATTTAATTATAACGCAATGAATAATGTGATTTAACGCGGTGGTCATATGCACCGCATACGTGGTGCTGCTAATTCGGTTAATTAATTTAACTGAAATGTGCTGCTAATTCGGATATGACATTTTAAGTGGAAAGCTTGGTTAATTCTTGTGATGTTTTTATTCTATTATTAATTGCTACTATCGATTCAGTACATTTATACATAACAAGCATACATTCGGAAATATCTATTTCGAATTGTATTAAATCGCGTGTTTCAGCTTTCGAATGCGAAAGATCAATTATTACAATATTATATAATTACATATTATAACGCATTTAATTATTATAACATGTTATTAGAGCTCTTATTGTAATACGTTATTTGTATTATATGTCTGACCACAGACGTCCGTTTTAACAGTAGCGATCAACATGTAAATTGTGTTTATTATCGAATTATTAAAATATTTGCGTTTCGTACAAAATCAACGCAGGTGTCCGGCTTCTGCGTATTGACACGTCAAAAAGATCGAAAGCTCGCTACGAATGCAACCCGTTTTGTTAACCAACGTTAACGCACTTCGCTAAAGTCGAACGTGATTAATAAAATGTAAAAACGAATACAACGTTGGTACGCGTTAGATATTTGTCAAAGCGAATAATATTGAAAACATGATGTCGGGGTTGACGTGCATAGATATAAACGAGCTTTCTCGTGTCGAGGGTAAAATCTGATTCGCGAAACGAGCCCGCGACACCCCTCGGAAATTGGGTCAGATACGCGTGTCTCCAACAGCTGCGACAGCGTGGCGAACCCGCAACGCAATCAATTTATCAGGTCGAAGCGCGAACGTGACCAGACTTAAGCATATGGCCGATTTAACGATGCCAGTCGGGAAACTGTGTCCATGAGCGGTCGTAGCGGGCAGAGATTATCCGTTCCCCGGGATATTTTCCGTCGTTGTCGATACAAAAGCCAACGGGAACGTAAAGGGGAGAAACGAAGGCAATTACCCCCGGTACCAGCGTCGAATTTGTTACGCCGTTATGTCGTAACCGAACGCGCCAGATACAATTATGAATGCCCGCCCTGTTCAATGGGGGTAAACGAAATTTCCGTGACCGACGACGGTGGTATCTTTTGTTCGACCACGGGCTTTTCGAGTTTCGAACCCGTCACACCCTTCCACCTTTCGTTGCCGCTCGATGATTTCGCGATTTTTTCCCTCCCCTCGGTGTTAATTACTTTCTAGGTCTTTTTTTCGCCCGGCTTCGTTCGCTGATTTTTCCTTTGTGCCTGATTAATGGACTGGTCGAACGGTCGCGTGCAACGGGCATCCGCGAAAATCACGGGGGTGAAACGCGCTCGACGGGTGAACGGCAATTTTCCGCGACGTTCGCGGAACACGTGGACGATCCGTCGCTACGTAATTCCGTTAATAGAAACGAGTAATTTCGTTTCGTTTTTATAATTATCGCCCGACGATTTTCGACGCGATCGAGAGCTTCGTAATGAAACGACCCTTGTCAAAGTCCGCGATATTTTATTCGCGTTGCGCTGAAATTAGCGGCGTAATACTGTTATTGCTGTAGCATTTACTTTTTATACGGGTAAAATTCGACCTCGTGCGTCACAAGTCGTAAATGATTATGAAATCTCGATTAAAAGTGTGGACATTATTACTCGAAATTTGCTGGGTCAGTGAAGACCCTAATCTCGATGCCTAAGGGTCAAGTGTTAAATCATGCTAATATACAATAATCCAGACCGAAGAAATGTCATGAAAAAAGGGTTTACTGCTTTTGAAAGGGAACCAGGAATGGCTCGAGTCGGTGGAACAAACTTTATAGCTCGTTAGATAAGATACTCGGTGTTTTCGATGTTCCAGCATACAAAGACGTCGCTGTATTAAATAGACGGCACTCTAACTTACTAAGAAACTCGATGCTTCAATTGTTTTCGGATACGAGACTCGGAGCAACGACTTTTTGCCAAGAAGCAACAGCCACTCCGAGAGGCAGCTAACGACACGCTTTCAAGGTAAATACCTTTGAATTCCGACGGAGCAAAACGTTGCCGCGATAAAGTGGAAAAGAAAAAAGGAGGACGTAATCGAGGGTAATTTTTTAGAAGAGCACCCCGTTCGACCGCGTTAACCTCTTTTCGTTGGACGTTAAAAAACTCGAGTGGATCGGAAATGTATTGACATAATTTATTCCTTGAACACCACTTTAGACGTTCTCTATTCTATCGAATTTTGCCATTTACAAATCTGGCAATGTCGCGATTTGAAAATTTAGGAGATTCTTTGGAAGAAATTTTGATGATTCGACAATTTGACAATTTGTGTATTTGAAAGTTTGGACCTTTGAATAATTTGGAACTGAAGATTTACCGATTCAGAAATTGAGTACTTGAAGATTCGGAAATTTAAGAGTTGTAAACTTTCTTCCTGTCCCGCGTTAAATTGTGAAGTAAAGTATCAAAGAGGACCTTAAATAAAGTTATTAGAATGCTCTTCTGATCCCGCGTATCTACGAAATGGAAGTTGGCCGTAATAAAAAAGCGACAAGAAGGAAAGAAGTTCGATAAGATAAAAAGCACGTATTAAAAGTGGAAGCTGTGCTCTTAAGTGAGACGCAAGAAGCCCCTCTGTGACGCCGATGAAGTTAGTCTAGCGATGGCGGCACGACGTGAAATCGTCGAGCGTTAAAGCGAAAGAGACGCTTTTTCAAATTGACCAAACACGCCGCGAGATAAGTCTGTTAACGACTACGTTAAGAGAAGGCCGGCTGTTCCTGTATGGAACTCGAAGAAAAAAAAGAATCCACCGCAGAAGCGCACCGACCGTCTGAAAGCGCCATAAAAATTCTTGCTTCTCAAATATTGCGGATGCAGGTGCTATCCTGGGCTCTGGCAATGTGCTCGATAAGACTAGTAGAATTTCTAAGAACGCTACTGTCGTAAAACGGAGTGCTCTACAGAGAGACATCCGTTGTTATCCCGCTAGAGAAATTGTTTCACCGACCACTTTTGCCGTGCACGTTCGCCAAAATGGATAACGAGGAAAGATTAGCCCTTCGAGATACACGCTTTTTCTTCCGGAAAATTTTCATGGAAAATCATATCATTACCTTCGTGTCATAAAATTTTCTATATTACTAATTACCGAGGCGAAATAAAAATACTGAACGCTATCAGAAGGGTGGATTTAAAAATTGAATAGCGATTAGAAACGAAGAGTTAAAAAAATGTAAATTGAGCTGTTAGGATAATTTCTGGCTGAGAACGCGGCCATTTATTTTACAATTTCGGCTCAGACAAATTTCCCGACTTCAGCGAGCGTTTCCTCCGCGACACAGATATCCGTTCGTCAAGAGGCCATCATCCGCGCGCGTTCAACCATCCACCAGTCGGAAACGCGGGCTTGATCGTCTCTCGTTATTCGCCCATTCAATCGAGCAACGCGATTCATTTCCCAGAATTACGAAGCAAAAGGTGGTGCTGATGCTGGAGGGTGCCGCAAGATGTCGGAAAGCCAGCCAGCGGATATCTGTGCACCTTTTACTTTTGCAATCTGCCGCTCGGTTGAAACGTCAAGAGCGACTCGGAGAGGTTCACGCCCGAGCGAAGAGATCCCGGAGCGAAAGAGAGGAAAAACGGAGCGGAAACAGAGACAGACGGGAAAAACCGGGAAACGTGAAAGCCGTAGAACGAAGCGGGGACAGAGACAGAGACACGTCTAAAAGGTTTTAAAGAGTCGAGGAACAGCGACGGCTTATTCGAGCCGTTTCGTTCGCGGTATACTGGGTGTCCGTCTAAATTGATCGTCCCAAATTACCCGACATTTTGTACAAATTTTTATTCGTACAACTTGCAAGTGGACGCAGTACAGGAGAGATGTGTCTCTTTTATAAGACTCTTTCATGCAATTAAGGCAGAACTTAATTTTCTAAATATAATTACATTCCTTATATTCTAAATCAAATCAACTTCTATGTAATATTTGAGGCTTCATCTTCACTGGCTATTTTATCGTCTTCATTCACTGTTTTATTAGTGTTTTGTTCACGGTTTTACCAATTACTAAATGATTTCTACCTTCATGACAGTCAGGATTTTAGTTTACTGACTTATGAGATTGAATGACTGACTAATGAGATAATATGATTGAATTGCTAATATGATTCAATATTCATGTACAAGATCTTTGCTAATAGATTTTCATAAAGTTCGATAGTTGTTAGAAATGATTAAGTGGTTGGGACACCCTGTATAGTTCGGGTTACATTTATGTCCGTGGAAAGAACGCCTTTGAAGGGACTGAATCCATGGCAAAGGAGCGGACAATGGCGGACCAGTCGAGAGGATAGAAGCTTTGAAACGCGCGCGCGGATGCTGTGTGGGACCAATGGGGTAACCTGGTGGCCTCGTAAAACACCGAGCTGACAATGAGGAGTACCCAGGAATGACCGACACCGATTCGGAAACGCGTCTCGCTGGCTACGTTCAGCAATGCAATCTCAGGATATGTAATAGTACGGCTGTCGATACACGGACACGTCGGATCAACCGTATTTCCTGTTTTCTGATCAATTCCAGCGCGGATACAGGAAACCATGGCGAAATGTCCTCTAACTGCGATGTGTACAGATACGCGTCACGTGTTTTTTACTAGTGCTTCCCTTCTTCCTGTCATTAGCTATACTAATAAATAATGGACTGTTCTTTTTATCTAATCTACTATTTCTAACGAAATCTTAACTGATGAGGTAATATTAAGTTCGAAGGTCTAAAAGTAATTGTACAATTAAATGTAATTCTATGCTAAGTGTTCAGTACCTTAAATGTAAGTCTAACTTTTTATAGGTTATAGGTTATTTTTATAGGTTAAGATTGGTCTTTTGAATAGAGATACAAATTATCGTTAGTGAATATGAAACAGATGGTAGTATATTATGAATGCAAACTATTATATATTTTTAACTATTAAACAAAATGGTGAACTTCTCATTGATACAGCTAATATATTTTTATGAATAAAAATGTATGCTTGCGATCAGCTTCAGTTAATATCGACGGATATTCGATGGAAATCCCCTTTTTACTATGCAAAAGCGCGTCACGACTTAATAGATTTATTGAAATTTATGTGAGGATTAGGGGAGCATATTGTATATATATATATATATATTATATGTATCTAGAAAGGTTAAAAAGGGGTTAACTTTCATGAATCTTATAAGAGAAAGGTAAAACAACTTTTTACTACTGTTTTGCTCTATTAAAAAGTAAATATATTATACAATTTTTACAAAAATTTACATTTAAAAGTAACAAGAAATATTTACATAGCGAATAGTTTTACGAGACACCTGTTTTTGACATGTTCCATGGTACCAATTGACATTTTTACAGGTTTCATCTAAAACAAACAAAAAAACGACGATTTTCTTGAATTATGCAAAAATAAAATTGATCTTCGTTATTTTTGAAGTATATTGGTTTTGGCTTTGAAAGAAAAGCGTTATTGATAGCTGATTATTGGAAACACAAACTTTGTATGAACGAAAAGTTTATGGGGACAAATAGCATGGTAGGCTTTCTTAGAGAAAATGGCGATGTAGGAAGGGTCCTAGCATTCGCTGTAATACTCGAGTTTGGAAATGTGTGGGTTCGGAAGTTTGGGAATTCGGAAATTTAGAGATTTAAAAATAATAAAATTTAAATATTTGGAAACTAAGAAATTTAGAGCCTTAAATCTTCAGAAACCCAAAAATTCTAAACTTCTAATATGCAACGAGTTCCTAAGGTAATTTCCTGTGCCTGCCATCATCATTTTCCCTAGGGAAAGCCTAGAATGCGGCCGACTGCAAGTTATTCCAACGTTCTCTCGTTCTCACGATGTGACAGGAACGAAAAAGGATTACGCTTTCTCATTTTGAAAAATCTGAAAGTTACAGCGGAACGACCACCCACCGAAGAGGAAAGAAGCCCGAAGGAATCAGTCAGGTGGCACAACAAATCCTCTTTTAATCTGTAACGTGCCTTCGGGCCAGGAAAACGCAAGGTCGTTGGTAATCCCATTTGTCTTCCAGATTCGGTCCAGCCGTTGTCAGGTACAAACGTAAAAGGGGCACGAACAGGTACACGCGATCATGGATTCAACCTGTTCCAATGGGCACGGATCTCCATTTTCTTTTCCTTTTTTCCGCGATTCGATTCGCTCTCTCTCTCTCTCTTTCGGTCAAGAGTGGACGGTTCTTTTTTCCGGAAAGTTTCACGATTAACAGTCGAGGCACGTATTCGAGAGTCCGAGAAAAGCATTTTTCACAGGTAATTTTTGTCCACGAGCACACTTTACGCCTGTTCGTTTTCCCCTTGCAGGTCTTCGCTGGAAAATACATAAATGGTAAGGTATATGCTAAAGTTTCAGACGTTCTCTCTTAATACTCCAATTATCTTAAATTCGTATGTTCTTTTGAAAAATTGTTCCTTCGATAACTTTCGTTTCTGCGACTTTTAATTGCTTTCACTGTTAATTGCTTTAATCTGAACACGGTGCATGTACCGAACCAGTTTATCTATCGACCTTAAAATTAAAATTGCAACAAAAGAGATTACGGACGTTCAAGTTAAACACCTATTAACCTAGGTACTTTGCTTAAATATAAAAAATCTCACGTGTCGTAATACTAAAACTTGCTAAGAAGACTAAAACTCTTGCATATGCCGTTGCGGGACTAAATTATGAACGACCACATTGGGTGAACTTCATGAAGTGGCTTACCACCGAGCGAATCGATGGAAACTCATTTTATTCCAGCAACTCGTACATCATAGCCGAAATCGAAGCTTGACAACAAAACCCCCATACGCTGCGCGTATGCCGCGTAATAAATCACGATAAAAAGACCACGATCCTTTTTTCCCCGTGCAAGCCTGACGAAACCCTAGCTTCTTCTTTACCGTCTGCCTTTCGGCTTGATCTTACAAAGATCCTCTCTATACCGTGCTGAAGGAAACACGCGGAGCTCAAGAATCCTCCCCCAACCTCATTTTTCTTTTTTTTTTCTTTCTTCCGCTCTGTTTACAGTTAGATCGTCCGCCAAATATTTCAGACACGAAAATACGGCTCTTGATCATTACGGGAACACTTTTTTATTACATGAGAAGAAATTTGGGGATACTTTATTTTGTTACGTCGTTTTCGATAATCGATTAAGGTTGTGATCGGTGCGAACAGGTTACTGCAAGTTTGAAATACCGATGTGGTTTGTGATTTTGGAATATTGGGGTCATAGAGTAATAGGAATCTGGAGTTTTGGAACCTTGGGAGATTAGAAGTTTGGAATTTTTTAATTTTGAGACATTAGGAATTTGTAACTTTGGAACTTGGGGAAACCAGACATTTGGAACCTTGAAATTTTAGGACATTAGAAATTTGTAACTTTGTAACTTGAGGACATTAGAAGTTTGGAACATTGAAACTTCGACACATTACACATGAGAAATTGTGTGATTTCGGAACGTGATAAATCTGAAATGTTTGAACTTCTCAACTTCGTACATTCTACAATCATTAACCTTCAGGCCCTCAAAATTTTGGAATTCTAATTCTATAACATCTCACAGTAAGTATTACCCCTCCAACAAGTACGAACGAGGCATATTCCAAAGTTTGGTCTAAAACGGGAAGGGCAATTTCACCGGTGGTGTGTGATAAGAGAGAATTAGGGAGCAGCGATTGTATATTTTTCGCCGTAATCCCGTAAGACGAAGCGAATCGAGAGTAATTTCAGGGTGAAAAGCTGCGGCGGTATCGCAGCGACTTATCGACGGATCAGCTGTTAATGGAAACTAGGCGTGAATTCGCTGGCTCGTCAGATAAAAAGGGTCCATTTGGTCCCTTCGATCCGGCAAATCTCTCCCTCCCCCCATTGTGACAAGCTGACCAGGAGGAGAACAGCTGAAACTGAAGCGTGTCACGAAAAGTTAACGCGACCAGTCGAGTTCTCGTGAACGCGAACGACCACCTGACACGAATAAAAGGGACACAGTTCGTAGCAGGGGGTGCGAAAGCATTGTGTTCCCGTAGTATTCTGAGCACGGGATCGATCGAACACAATTGACTTTCCTAATTTCCTCGTACCGGTCGCGACAAAGTGTGGCTTGTTGCAATTTCGTATTTCGTACGAGGGGGCGGTTCTCGCTTTATGCCGGTGCACCCTCTTCCAACGAATTGTTTTAGACTCGATCGGTCACACTTTTCACGAGGGATTGAGCCTGATAACCAGTTGGTCGATATTTGTCCCGTCAACGTGTAACACCAGGGAAATAACATGGTGTCGCCATGACGAGTACGAGTGACGGCGTCAAGTTCAACGTGTACAAGTCTAAAGCAATGGTGCTCGAAATAATCAGAACCATTCGAGTTGTACAAAGTATGAGATCTAAGGTGCTAAAGGTTCAGGATACAGCTGGTAGATTTTACGATTATGCTTCAAATAGTTAACTGAGTTGAGTAACAAGAACAGTTCTTGATGATTATCTGCAGGAATTGTTACGACAGGCTTGAAATGGCAAATATACCGATATCGTGCACTCGACTCGAAAAGAGTGCACGCAACAGAGTATGAACCTGTTTGTCAGGTACTCGAGTCCATCGCTAGCGGTCAGCGACGAACAGGTTGCTCGAGTTTCAATTTTCACTCGAGCCGTTAATCGCGCGGAGGCTGTTGTATGATAAAGCATTCGATGAACGGAGAAAAGGAGGCGTGATCGCGCGGTACCGTGGAACGTATCGGTTTAATACGCGCAAAGGAGATTGCCCGTATGTCACGGAATAGATTGCCGTGTCTCGGATGGCGTTGAAAGGTGTTAGGTGCAGGGAGGGCGGATGGAGCGATATCGGGGACACGTTAACATTAGACACCGAGTGAATAGCTTGTATCGGGAGGGCTGTATTGAATTAAGAACGACAACGAGGCGATGATCGATAAAAGGTAACGCGCTCGTTCGGGGCCGATTGCGATCCTTCGCAGGGGTCCTAAAGGCGACTTAATTTGGCGAGTGGGTGAGAATTGCGAAGGGTGGGCCCCGTTCGATCAATAGAGTTTTCTGTAATTCGACGACAGCCGACGAATTTCACGCGTGTTCGTGCACTTTTGACCGGTCCATATGTCCCGGCGCAGCCCGCCCGAAGATGACCCCATTCACGGTCCAATCACAATGACGCGAAATGTGCTGCCGTTAAATCGGGCTGTGGGTCAGGACCCGTGTTCAATGGTATGGCTATAGTCTCGTTAGTTTGTCATTCGGGAATGATATATAATTTTACAGCGTTGCCGCTAGAAGAGGAAGTTGCAGCACTAACTTTACGGACGGATTCGATCGTTTAATCGCGGCTGTAAATCTCGTTGGGAGATCAATGATTTTCTTACGGTTTAACGGAGCGGACCAAGCAAATGGATGGGTATTTCGGTATAATAAAAGTCCGCCGTACCGTCGAAGTCGTGGGCACCGATTGTTATTGCGTTTCGACGGAGAAACGACAAACGAAGTGGCTTTTAAGCAATCGAAACGAATTGTTCTCTTTAAGAGAAAATGCGACTCGTAAAGTCAAATATTCTCCGTTTCCTGTTTGTCGCGTTACTTGACAGTCTTATTTTTCCGAGATGGCGGAAATATCTGTGACGGTGAAATTAATTCGGGTTAGATATTAACGTGATATCGTTTCAACACTTCGGATTACGAAACTTTGCCCCGAAGAGACTATTATAATAAGTAGTCTTAAATTGAGACGATAATCGCAGACGCGATAATACCACTTTAGCATATAAATGTGCATTCAGTGAAAGTCTGGATGGTTCCAATATAATCACGTTAACTCGCATATCACTATTTTACTGTTTAAACGCTAATCCTTTTACTATCCAACGTTAAACGATTAACATGTAACAAATGATTGTTCATTTCTTAAAGGTCTAAAAGATCACATATCTATGGTACGTAGGAGAAGGAAATCTTGTACACTCACCACAAGACAAGCTCCAAGAATTCAGAGAGACGAGTCTGTTTTCCTAAGTTTTTCAATCTCACTCATACGCGTGACCGCAGTAAAGAATCGTTTGTTCGTGCTGAAAATATGTATGAAGCAAGGAATACGCTTTCCGCATTAACCGAGCGCAGTCGTATCTGTTCGGTACACTAGCAGGGTTCATCTTGTGGCGAACTATACAATTATGGTACAGGGCTCGACGGAGTAAAATGAAGATTTAGTTCGTCGGTCATCGGTGGTCGTTTCGAAGGAAGAAGGAGAGAAAGCCGAAAGGAGCATCGGAAATAGAGTGAAGCGTAAGAAGACGAAATAATGGTTCTTACCTAAATAATGGTAGTTCTACGTCCATTGATGCTGCGCCGGGGGCGGGGGCGGCGGCGGCAATGGCAGGGGTCTCTCCAGAACAGGAACAGGGGACACGTCTGGCATGGCGAACCTTAGCTTCTGCCAAAACAACTTGTCCCCCCACACCAGGACGGTGTGCGAGGAGATTCTCTTTTTGAGATCGGCGTCGAGATCCCGTGGACACACACCGCCTACCAGCAGCAGGATCACCGAGCGGCCCTTGCCTTTCAGAGCGTCCCTAAGCGCCGCTTTAAACTCGAACCTGGCCCACTCGCCGTGCAGAAAGTTCTTGGAGAGCACCAGGATGGTGCGCCTCGAGGAATCGGCAGCTTCGGCCACTGCGTCGGCGACGTTGCTGCCGGCGCCCAAGTCTCGATAGTGCAAACACAAACGGTACGAGGTCTCCAGACCCGGTACCAGGATAGTCGATACGAACGCCTCGTCCACGGCCGAATAGGAGATGTAGGCGTCGAAAGGTTTCTCCTGGTCCTCGAACGCGGCCGTCTTGTAGCAAGCTCTCAGTCCGCATCTGCTGGCTGCCCATGCCCTGAGCGTACGGCGATGCCTGAAGGCGCCGCACACCAACGCCACCATGGAAAAAATGAGCACGGCGGTGGCGAGCAGTAGCGGCAGATAAGCCTCGAGCGGTCGGGTCTCGATGACCGAGGTCGTGCCCGTTAATGCCGCGCAATTTATGACCGATCCGTTGGCCGGAAGAGTTATGGGCACGCCGAGGGAACAGGTGACGCTACGCCAGTCGCTGATCTTTGCTCGATTACGGGACATCCACTCGCGCACACGATCCAAGTAAGAGCACTCGCAGCTCCACGGGTTGCTCGACAGCCCGATGTCCACCAGATACGGATTCTGGCCGAGTTGCCAAACGGCGAAAGTGCCCAGCCGATTGTTCTCCAGGCGCAGCACTTCCAGCTGACGTAGCGGAAGAAACGTTTGGTTATCTATATAAGTCAGTAGATTGTTTTGCAGGTAGAGCTCCTTCAGGTTTTCGAGCGGCATCAGTTCCACGCCGTTGAGCACGCTTATCTTGTTGTTCTCCAGATGAAGGACCAACAGCCGCTTCAGACCGCTGAAGGTGTGATTCCGTATAGCGATGATGTTGCTATCGTTCGCGTACAGGATCTGCAGGTTCTTCCGGCCGATGAACGAATGGGAATTCAATTCCCCGAAATTGTTTCCATCGAGGTAAACCTCGGTGGCGTCCATCGGTAATCGACCGGGCAGCGTTTTGTAGCCGGAGTTGGAGCAATCCACCACGTTCGCCGACCAGGATTGATCGTGATAGCAAGTGCAGTTGGTCGGGCAGGTCATCTCGCAGTCGCAGGCGTCGAAGTCGCAACAATGACAGAGCGCGAAACAGTGAGCCTTGTACGTGCAGAGAAATTGAGAGGGTTTAGCCTCGAGCAACGGTATGTAAGATTTGTGTCGATCGTAGGGAAGCCGACAATAAACCGACTCCAGATCCATTACCCGAGGGTGTTGCCTCAGCGTCAGAGAATTGATTCGCTGCAACCACTCGGTGGTGCAGTCGCATATGAACGGGTTGCCCCCTATATAAAACTCGGGCAGTCGCCGGTAAGTGGGCACCTGTGTCAACTGAAGCGCGGACAGGTTCATCTTGACGATCTGATTCGCGTAAAGATCCACCCTGGTCAGATCTTTCTTGTTCAAAAACGTCTGAGGCTCGACGGTATGTATCAGATTATCGTTGACGAACAGAAGCTCGATGGAATCCGGTATCGATCTCGAGTGTATCCTCGTTAGCCGGTTGAACGACACGTCGAGCGTCCTTAATTTCATGCCCTGCGGCGCGATCCCGAGATCCATAATAAGATTTTTATGCAGATCCATCCACTGCAATTTCTCCGGCAAGTAACCGTAATCGAACTGTACGATCATGTTGTCGGACATGTTCAACCAGAGCAGGCCGGGCGCGCTCGCGAACATGCCGGACATGTCCTGCAACAGATTCGAGTCGAAACGAATCGCCTGCAACGCCGGGTTCGCGGAAAACGCTCCGTCTTCCACCGTTTCGATCTTGTTCCTAGCCAGATTCAGGATCTGCAGAGCGGGCAACTCGGCGAAATCCTCGACGGTGACGTTCGTGATCTCGTTCTCGATCATCCGTAATCCGTACAGACTGGACATACCACGAAATCCCGGCCTGTTCAAGCTTCTGATTTGATTCTCGCCCAGATCCAACGTACGAAGCATCCGCATGTCCTTCAGAGCGACCGGTATGCTGTCCAGACTGTTACCGGACAGATTCAACTCCTGCATACTGGAGCAATTCCGAAAGGCATCCGGGTGAATACCTTCGAGTTGATTAGAATCGAGCGATAGCAGGGAAAGTGCGAACAGCCCATTCAGGGAGTAAGCGTCCAGGTAGGTTAATCGATTATACGTTAGATCTAGCCTGTGCAGATTGCTCATCGGCGCGAACGTGTCCGCCGGTATCGTCTCGATCTCGTTGTATTGCAAATTCAATATCTGCAGGGTGTAAAGGTCTTTGAAGAGGGCCGGGTCCAACCGACTGATTCGATTATGGGACAGATTCAGCAAGACCAGACGAATCAGGCCAGAGAACGTGGCGGAGTTCAACCAAGAGCTGGTCAGCGCGTTTCTGGATAGGTCCAGTTCAACCAGCTGATTCATGTCGGCGATCAGACCGGGCGACAGCACGCTGATGGTGTTATTCTGCAGTCGCAATTCCTTCAAAGATTTCGCCGAATCCTTGAACATTTCCGTCGGTAACGCGACGATCCTGTTCCCGGACAGATCGAACGTCTCCAGCGACCTTAGTCCGTGTAGCGCCTCGTCCGCTACCATGGAGATCGCGTTGCTGGACAAGTTCAACACCCGCAACCTCTTCAAGGAGGAAAACCCGTGGGCGGGCAGCACCAGAATTTGATTGTTCGACAAATCCAGCGACTGTATGTCCAAGGAACAAGGATACGGCGACGGGGTCGATTCCGGCTGCCGTCTCGGATGCTTTTCCGTCTCCGTGTCCCTGAAGCTGAGCTCGGTGATGTCCTTCAGCATGTTCCAGGAGATGTTCAACGTGAGCAGGTTCGACAGAGGGCAAAACAAGTGTTCCGGTAACTGCCAGATGTTGTTCCACGATAAATCGATCTTCTCGATCTGCGGGACCGAGTCGAACGCTCCGCTCTCCACCTCCAAACTGTAATTGCTCTTTCGCCCGTTCAAGCTTCTGATCGTCAGATTACGGAGATCTCGCAGGCCGCCGAGAACTTTCGCCGGCCAATGTACCAGCTTGCATCCGATCAGTTTCAGCGATCGCAATCTCCATAACTGGACGAACCCGTCCACGTTCAGGACACCGTTTCCGAGCGACTCGGGGTCCTCGCAGACCACGTTCACGGTAGTCACGTATTCGCTGGTCGCCTGAGAGAAGTTCGTCCGCAGCGAGTCGTTGCCGGCGTAACGGTGAACGCAGGTGACCACGCCATCCTGCCAGGGAGTCCACAAACAATGCTCGGGCAGCTCGGGCCCGGGCGGTAGCTCGCTGGTCACGGCGAGCACGTGGTACACCGGGACCAGAAGACAGTAGCAGTAAAGCAACGACGGCAACACCGATCTCCTCAGCCCTTCCGGACCGGTGAACCCACGCATCTTTAGCGAACCCGTTGCCTTCCCTTGTTTCCGCTCCTCCCGGTCATCACACGCCTCTGCGCGGCTCTTTTTACGCGCGCTGTCGTCGCTCCCGTACGCCCTGTCTGGGACCAGTGGCGCTGCCGATCGTTCGAGATCGTCGATCCTCGATCGCGGGCTATCTCGTGGATTCGAATCGTCGTTAACGATTCCGGGACACGGTACTCGTCGATATCAAGCTGTCTTTGAAACGAGCACGAGAGGCACAATATTATCGCGTTTCACCGGAGTACTTTTCAAGTAGTCCACACTTAAAGAATCACACTTCACCCGACCGGCAAATCGTCCGCGCTTCAAACATTTCGAGCCCCGGACCACTCGACTCGTTTGACTGAGAGTATCCTCGTAACCGACAGAACGGATCTCTCGGAATAATTACGCGCAAACGTCGAGACGCTTTATGAATTCGGTTCGCGCGTTTCGCTTTCTCCCCTCTTGTCAAAAGAACGCCTGTTTACGTAGCTGAGTCAGCGGCGCATCCACGACGTTTGCCGCCTCGCTGTTCATGCTTTTGCACCGAGACTCGTGCGATACCGTCCTCGAAACGTTGTTTTTCAATTCGTACGCAAAATGTCCCATTGCTGAGGCGCGTGCATGAGCAACGTGAATAATTGCACCCTGTTCAGAAATTACGATCCGATTTCACCGAATTTCCATAACCGTTCGAACCGCGACGAACTTGCACGAGTCTTCCGTAAAGGACGAGGGCCAGAGAGAATATCCGTCGGCCACGACACTCTCGAAACCATAACACTCGCTACGGCGACCACCGCGCAACTGACGGTTGAGATCTCCTCAGCATCTAACTCGACGCATAGCGTCCACGAATCGTTCGTTCCCCCTCCACTGGCGGCAGCACTAACACACCGAGGACCGGCATCCGACTCCGGCGAGCACGCGCCCCTCGTCGAACCGCCTATGGTGGAACGAGGACGGCATACGTTCTCGTCTCTTCCTTCTCCGACTCGCGTTGAAATCGCGCGCGCTTTTGTCCAACGAACGCACCGTGTTCTGTTGCTCTACGGTCCACCCGGTGTAAGCGCGAAAAAAACCGACAGTCAACAGCAAACTCGAAGTCCCTAGGGAAAGTGTCGCGATCGAGCCTGCTAGGAGACTTCTAGGGATTTGGGGGAATCTGATAATTACGGGACGGGATTAGAACTTTGGGACATAAGACGGACGTAGACTCGAGGACTTTGCTGATCTACGATTTGATATCTACGGATTTGGCACTTAGGGATTTGGGAATTTGTTGAAATTTACGAATCTAAGGATCTCGGCATTTGTTGAAATTTGGTATTTCAATTAGGTATTTGTGATATAGAGATTTGGGACTTGCAGATTCGGGATCTACTAATTTGGGATTTAGGGACTCGGGGACGTTGGAATTTGGAAATCTAGAAATCTGAAGACGTTGAGATTTGGAGGACTATCGATATAGAAATCTACGGATTTAGGGTCTGCAGAAGTCCTAGGAGTCTCGGTATGTAGAATATGGGGAAATTTGAAAATTCCAATATGTAGCAGTCTCGAAACTTGAAGACATATTAAGAAATTTGATAATTTGAGAAATTGTAGATTTGGAAAGCTTGACATTCAGAAATAGAAAAGGGAATTGAAACTTGTCAAATATGCGTCTTGATGCGAAGCTTTAGTGTTTGTCGACGCTAAAGGCGTTGCAGAATTCGTATGCAGTGTGAGTGGTTGGTGATGTTGGCTGCGAACAGGACACCTTACACCTCGACGTACACGGCCACCCTCATCTCCAGCGATGAAATCTTATTCCTAACTTGCGCGACCACCCTGCTTTGCGGAAGGTAAGTAAAGAATGTACGGGATTTTCGAACGCGACTCTCGATCGGTTTCGCGTGCGTTACTGTCGTTGGACGGGAACGATTTATAATTAGTGGTATTGATATTAATTATTATCTTGATAAACATCGATATCGTTGAAGCGAATGAAAATGATTGAAATAAGCGGGTTGTCGCGTCGTTTATATTTATTTAGTCTGATTTAAATTCATAACTTAACTTGTTACATAAATCTATTTAACAAATACTGAATTTGACAAAAAAGGTCGATTATTCAGAGGTGCATTTAATATATTTTGCATCGAAACGATCGATGTTTTTGCGCTCTGTTGGAGCACCTGCCATTCGCAACCTTCTTGTTTCGTTGTTATTTCATCCACTCAATCAAATATTTCCATCATCGATACAAATACGAATTGTTTGATAAATTCCGGTGAATTGCAAAATCGCGAATTAAAAATAATTCCATTTTTACATTGCGAATGATGCCCTTTATTAATAATTCCAAATTTGGAAATATATTTCTCTTCTTGTAAATGTACGTTCCTCGTTCGGTCCAAAGTGGAACACTTTCTTAGTCGAATGCTTTATGAAATCTCGTTGGACTGGTAACCATAGTTGTAATCATAAAATCAACTTTTTAAACACAACGCTACAATTTTCTACTATATATCATTAGTTCAATCTCACTGGCATGTCAAACCGTCTCATAACGAGGTACGTATTAACGAAATGACTAGGTTCGAACGAAACAATGTATGATTGCATTCCAATAACGACATGACGCGTTCCGAGAATCATTACACGGTTCGTTTTCTCTAAAACAATTATCTTTTCTTACCATCCGATACAAGACACCCCGCGTCTATTTGCGTCTACACCCATCTATCGTATCTTTCGTATCGATAAAAGCGAGAATGTGTCGCGAAGGTGGAAGAAAGATGGCCGAAAGGGGCGAAGTTGCACGAAGAACAGCGAACCGGTCCCTGCACTGGTTTCTCTTCGCCTCTCGCGTTTCTCTATCGCGATCCACGCGATATTCAGAACACACCACCCCTGTCCAAGGACTGTTCATAAAAAGGTTTCGATCAATTTTTAAGTGGTCGACCGACCAGACGGCGCGTTCGTCTGTTTCTCTTTGTATCGTCGTGGCTTCAGGAGGGGAACGAAGGACGTATTTATACGCGCGTCTGCGATCCTCGCGGACCATCGAGATCTTCGATTTGTGTGTAACACGACGACTGACTCCGCAGGATCGAGTCCTTGATACGCTTTGAATAAGCCTCGCTGATTCATTCTTGTCCACCCGTCGAGAGACTTTCGACTTGATCGATGACGATCCCGGATGATTTGTATTATGTATCCTGTCGGGGTGAATTGAATTTCGGGGAATCCGCGCGGGCACCGTGCTTTCCGCGCGATCAACCGTCTCGAGGGCAACGGAGATTAACTCTGGGATAACGCCGATTCGATTAGCCGTCTTTTAATTTAATTTAGCGCCTCGCCGATACGCATCGTGATTAATACGGATAATATTCGATAATCGAAATAAACTTTCAAAATGTCCAAGAAGATTTACGCGGTACTCTAAGAAACTATCTTTCGGAGAGAAAATATCGAAGGTATTCAAGGTATATTCGGCCCTTCAAATTTCAACCTGTTCACAGGCAGTGCTCTTCCACGAATGATCGATCATCTTAATCGATACACATACCAAGGTGAGAGAGATTCTCGAGGCATCACCTGTTACGAGAAATTATCGGTGAACGCCGTTAACTCGTTTCTCGGGCCGTGTATTATTTAATCTACGCGGGGACACTTCATTATTCCAGACCGGTAATTAACGGGAGGATCCTCCGTCTGGTCCCGTCGAATTACGCAAGTCTTCCGATAAGAATCGGCAAAAACTGGCTGCTACCGGCCGGTCTCTCGAAACGTAATTAATACTTCTTAGCGGGGCGGGGTGAGATCGCGCCCTGTGGCCGCTCGTAATTAAAACCGTTAGGAAAGAGAGGATCCTGGATCGTTATAACTGCGATGAGAGGTTCGCGGGATGTCGAAGAAAGTTTCCTTCGGTAGCGGGAAACAGGACGAGAGCAAAGTCAACCGTGGGGAGCCGTAAACTCCGACGTTTGCCAGAAATAGGTCTGCCAGCCGTGGGTCGTCGACGTGCATGTACATATGCGTGTGTGTACACGAGCATTGCTAGACGGACAGGTGCTGGTGTAAGAAAGGGCCAAGAACACTTGTTCGCGTTAGATAACTTCCCTTTTCCCTCGCTTTCGACCCTGTTTATCTTATTTACACTGTGTTTTACCGTTTCCAAACTTTGCCGGATCGTTCAAACGTGGAAGGGTGTGCTTCGAGCGAGCTGGTTCGTACTTCGACAGAATTTTACGTTATTAATATTTAACGCTAACCTACATTGTACATTTACTTTGAAATTAAAAATGAAGTTGAAGAACAAATAAACATAATATTTCGAAAACCTTGACAATTTTTGTAACGTGAAATTATCTTGCAAAACGTTCATTTGATCATTTTGGTACATTTAGTGATATTAAATGTCGATTAAATACGTTAGAAAATTCGTAGAAGACAATTGATAAAAGTAGAAGCGTCTTAAGCTCCATCTGCTTTCTATCAGTTCGATTGAACGAAATGCTCTTGCGGTGGGTCCGTGGGCACCCCAATTCGCGGGGAGGGCAATAATCGAGGACGGCCTCCGTCTTCGGCAAGAACTTTTCTCTTCGATTCGGATATCAATTAGCGGCGGATTCAGTTTCCATGTAAGAGGAGGGAATCGCGTCAGTGACCATTCGTCGCGAAGTAACGGCTGGCCGAGAATGACGGTGAAAAAGAAGTTTTAATTAAAGCTAGAATAAGAGTTTAATCGAGCAAAAGGGATTAATTGCTCGGGGGGTTCGAGCAAGGGGTCAAAGAGGGCTGCTTCTCCGCTGTTGCTGCCTCCTCCTCGATGATTCCGTGGCTTCTCGAGTGGCGCGGACAAGAGAACCGCCCCATAAATACTCGCGTCGAATACTTCTCTCTCTGAAACCCCTTTTTCGTTCGCAAACAAAACCGACCGCCTCGATACTCCCGTACCAATGGGAACCGATGTTATTAAAAGGCTACAGAGCTTTTCTGGTAACGTCCAAACTCGACGTCATTGAGTTCACGAGCACTTCGCCAACAAGACTTTTTCGTTACTGCGTATCGTATCGATTCATTCGACGTGTACCACCCTCCGACAGCTATTTTCCTTCTGATCGTTTAGCAAAAGTTCGAATATCTGCGACGTGGATAACAAAATATTGACGGAAAGATATTCGCTGATCCGTTGTTTCAACCTGCTATATTAACACATTGTTAACCCATTCTTGTTATGGAATCGAAAGAAATGATCAAATCTAAACAAACTTTGATCACTTCATTTGGTAATTATTTTATCTGCATGAATTAGTATCAGTAAACGTCAATAGCTGACAACTTGCATAATTTTATGTTTTAATAACTGTGTAAGTTGATGAACGTATGCTAGTTAATAACGCGTTAATGACCAGGAACGTGTTAGGAATATCGAAACGTTTATGCATTTCGATTAAACCGTAAGCTTTCACGTTTCTGCATATCATCCATTTGACGAGCAGCCTAACAGCTCCTCCCTACGAGCGGTGCAGTGATTTTCTTGCTATCGCGCAACTTTCTCGTGCATTTAAACTCTTCGACGATATCGCAGAATCGCCTTCATCGAATTTAAGCCGTTTCGATCGCGGAATTACGCAAACGGCCGATTTCCGCGAGCGTGTAACGCCGCTAACAGTTTTGCGAAACAAGAAAAAAACGAGTACATCGATCGCTCGCGTTACAACGTACATAGATATGTACATACTACATAGGTACGAACAAGCGAGGAAAAATGCGAGGCTCGTCTGAATGTCGTCGATTTGACGGTCCTTAGAGCGTATAAATCGCGCGCGCGTTTCCATGTTCCCGTTCAAATAACGAATGTACGGTCGAAAGTACCGGGAACACGGTTCATCGATTTGCCGGCAGTTTTCGAAAAAACGAGCCGCCAAGGGCCGAAAAACATTCGCCACGTAGAATATCGACGTGACACCCCTTGGATCGCTTTTAATGGACCGTATAGTCCCGTCGATCTATGGGCGTTCAGAAATTTCCTGGCGCGTAACATCGTCAACGGGCCACGGTGTAATGTGCGACAACATCGTACTTTACGACGATTTGATTTACATCGGATTTTTCCGGTATGGCCGCGGTATTTCAACGCTTGGATATCGAAAATCCGCGTGATGTACGGGAACGCACCTTCTTTCACCGCTTTTTGCCAAACAAATCGCTGCTATGAGAAATCCTGTGATACGCGTGTTGATATTTGGAACGTTATACTGGATTCACTGGTGTTTAGAGAAAGGATCAAATTCAATGTGTTAGGTAAAGGTGATTTGGGTAAATATCCAGTGGATTGTTTCATAGTAACGTAATTATATTGTCACGAGTTGAGGACATTGATGAATGTGCTTAGATTCACTCAGGTTCACCCTAGTTCCCTAGGTTCTTCATAATCTTATAGATGTTGATAATAAAAATTGTTAAGTACATATGTATTTATATTAAAGAACATGTATGAATCTATATGACAATTTGTTAAAATTAGCAAAAAACGTAATTAACAGCATAATAACGGGAACACATAAATCTTCATTTTTATAATTATAAAATATGCTGGTCATTAAAGAGGTCACGCTGAACGTAATTTTTAATATAAATACTTTTGGTAAATATTCAATGTTACACTTAATAATTGGCTTACATAGAAACCTCGAATGTCTTGCAAAAATTGATGCATGTTGAAAAATAGCAATTTTACCACGATCGTTTTACACAGTGGAATTATTTACCCTATATATGCTTTCTGAAACAAAAGACGATAAGTAACGTTAAAGTTATAGGAAAAATGAGGCGGGAATTTCGTTGCATTAGCTGGAGCGGATCTTCCGATCGTTTCCACGAAGCATCGACGTAGCTGCTTCTCGCACGATGGGCGATTTTCCCGAAGAGAACAGCTTTTTCGCGAGAAGTAGATCATCTGCGGTATCCCAGTTCGTTTCCCCTTCGTTCCACGGAAAATACCGTCGAAACGCGGTTGTTTGAAAGTGTTGTGCCTTCAACGGTGGAAGCTCCTTTTATTCTCGAAAAGTTTCCCGCTCGTACATCTCGTGGCCACGTAAAATTTTATCGCCGTACTTTTTTTTCCGTTTCACGTCACCGGGACGTGGAAACAATTGCAGCGTAGCGAGAATATGATATCCATTAATTTTCCCGCGCATGTCGCCGTTTCTTTATCGCGTCCGACGAAAGCAATGATCGGCTGCAGCTTAGAGACTGGAAGCTTTGGTCGAGAGCTCATCGACGACACGATCGACCCTCGAATTCCGATACTGGCGTCGTCTCGAACTTTTCAATCTCCTTTCTGTCGTCAACCCTTTGCGCTCGACGTTTATCGATAAATTGTAAATACTGCCGAGTGGCTCGATATTGAAAGACGCGCAACTGTGATTGCCAATTACTTTCGGAACCGACTGTTTCTTTCCTATCCCGCTCTTTTTCCAGCGCCGCGTTTTATTTCCGCTCGTTATTCGCGTCGGCACACGCCGAGTAATTGTTAGAAAAGCAAATCGGAATCGCTTCCAAATGTTTAGAGATTGGGAAGTATAGGAATCGGTATATTTGGAAATCGGGAAACGTGAAAATGGGAAAATTTGTGAATTGGAAGATGTAGAAATTGGGAAACTTGAGAATTGGGAAATGTAGGAATTGGGGAATGTGGGAATCGGAAAATTTGGGAATTGGGAAATGTAGGAATTGGTAATTTGAGAGTTGGGGAATGTGGGAATTGGGAAATGTAGAAATTGGAAAATACGGAAATCTGAATATGTGGAAATTGGGAAATGTGAAAATCAGGAAATGTAGAAATCGGAAAATTGGAAAATAACAAAATTCGGAAGATAATTAAACGATGTACATGATCGGTACAAAAACATGCATACTAAATTCCTCCGAGTCGAAGCTCGTATTTGATATTAAATTTATAGGACTGCCTCGATGAGACATGGTCTCCAGACGTACATATACGCTCGTTAAGGCAGACGAACAGCAAAACCGTAGATCGATTCGCGTGCTTGTAATTTTTTGTACCCGATTCGATACGATTGATGCAAGTCAGATCGAAGGATGCCCTTTTTGTTAGAACCGCTACTCCGAATTCCGAAGGTCCTACATCCAAATCGATTTCTCGGCGTGATCCGCTCGATTTTTGTTTTGTCCCTTCTATTTTGTAGACGGTAATAAATTACTGCCTCGTTTAACTTTTTATTAATTCTGCACGCGACTCTATCGTCAAACATGTTTCCATGCAAACATACGTTGTCGAAAGTACGGAGAAGGGATGAATTGAATCGGTGCTACAATTTTGTTAGGATTCGGACAGTTGGCGGGGAAGATTTTTTTTTCCATCGGCCATTCTAGATTGTTAATTTGTCGCGTAGAACGCGCGTCGAATGCAACTACACGAGAGAGCGTACATGATCTGGTTTCAATGCGATGGGGAACCTCTTTCAAGCTGCACCGGCACAACCTGAACAACATTTAACCGGAAACTTGATATCGGTGGACATTCACCGCTGCGAGCTCTTTCAATTGATCCTGTTCTACAGGACAACAACGAGGATCAACAACGTCGAAGAACGTAGCGTTACAACGGTGGTAGTAAGCGGCCGCTTGCATCGAACAAACGGAGCAGAACTTGCCTCTCCTTTGTGCGTTATATTGGGTTAGGGAACGAACCAGAGGCAGACATAAATGTTTCTGGAAAAAAAGAACTCGACGTGCTGTTAACGATCATCGATACGAAGACGGGCGCATAGTCGACGCTACTCTATTATCAAATACTTGAATACAAAAATTAATGACTACATTCATTTCTATTCATATTCATTTCTTTTATAAATTCTTCCGAACGTGAAACATCACTCTTTGATACTTCAGAATTTTTCATTTTACCAGCTACGAGTTAATTTATACTTGATAATTGATCATGAAATAAATGACAGTTGAAGGAAATCTTTATGAGAAATTAATTAAAGTCTGATTTATATTGTATTACATATGAGTTATATGATACGATGATTAAAGCTTGATGTTAAATTTTTAGTTTATGATTACGACTCGTTATGATAATAAATGCGTTAAATAATCAGATTATAATTAACAGAGACACGAATAGAAGTAAAATGTAATTCATGTCGTTTGATACAAATGATCCAGCATATCAGCGACAATCTCATTCGGAGACATTCGTCTGTAGCAAAGAGAGGATACGGTTATGGGGATCTTAGAAGCCGACCATTTTCATCTACAGCGTTTCATCGACCGTACGTTTATAACAACGTTTATACGAGCCACGTATATTCACGGTATTCCTGTAAGTCGTATAAACTTCAACAATATCGTCAGAGAAGGATTTTAGAGCGGTCGGTTATGGTGGTAGCGACGACGTAGCCGTCCCATAAGGCCACTGTTAACATGACCTATGGATGCGAAAACCGCTATCGATGAGAGGTCGCCTAAAATTTTTATCGCGCGCTGACGCGGTGAATTCGCGTGGTCATCGCCATCGCGTATTGATATTCCGAATGGAGGTGTGGTTAGCGATCATCGATTGCTTGTCCATACTTAATGGTGCGTTGATAACCTTGTTAAGATATCTTCTACAATTCGGATATTTAGAAAGGAAGGTTGGGAAATATAGGTATTACAGAATTAGGAAATTACAAAATTTGGAAATTTGGAAATTGAGAAATTGTAAACTTAAATAACTAACAGTTGTGGAATATACGAATGGACAAATCCACGTACTGAATAATTTCCAAATTTCTAAATTTGAAAAATCTTTAGAACTTTTAAACATGCTACAGTTACTTTTAGCAAAGTAGAATTTATAACAGATCTAACTTCTGTTTCATATTGTCACCATATCGATATTTCTAACAACTCGACAGTATCGATACTCATCGATAACGATATCGATAAAGATACCTCCACTCCGAAATTGTTGGTCGGCGCGACAGAGCAAATTGTCGAACGTTTCTCACACCGATTCCGTGCAATAAAGCTATAGACGTGTGTCGTTTGCCACTGTATTCGAGATGTGTCCTGTACGTGCCCCGGGATCGTAAACAATCTTTCATCGCGCGCATCCCTTGTTTCGACCCGTTTAAATGTTTGCTCACACGATTCGTCGAGTTGCAATAAGCAAATACGGACCGACGAGCCGTTTCGCGTGGTCGCGGGTACAGGGGGACGGGTAAAAATTCGATTCGATATTTGCCGGGCGCGGAACGTTACCTGACAAAAATCCCAGCGCGATCAATCCACCATCGATGTAAATAATAACGAAAGCTCGTCGATTGGCCGTATCGGACGACCAGACACGTGGAATTACGATTCGTGTAGAAACGCGTTTGGAATATTCAAAGCGATTTAACGTTTCCTCATCGAACGCGTCAACGTTGTTCTACCACGTCGATTCGAATAGTCGATAAAATACTACAATTTTTACTTCTCTGCCAAATGTTACCCTTAAAAGGCTCTTAGAACGCTCTTGACCAAAAGAAGTCTACATCCTAGTATTACCTAATAACATATCACTTTGCAACATTAATAATATACTACGGAATAATGGTCTCTAAACCTAGATGTTTGCCTCTAACTAGTGTATTCGCGTACATTCCGGTCAAAATTTGACTCGAGAGAGAGATTCACCTGTTATGAACTTACGAATACTTAACTTGGTAAAGTTGTAATAAATAAATCGATTAATAAACAGTAGTCAATTCCGAGGACGGAGCCGCGAGTAGGTATTACGCATTTGCCCGTTGCACCGAGGAAACAATGCAGCACGGGCGCGCTGCAGCGGGTAGAATCGTCGAAAGAGGAGAAACGTATCGGGAGGCAGAAACGAGCGAGCGAGGAGAGAAAACCGCGAGTACGGTGTGCTTCGTTCCGCAGCTGTTGCCAGGGCCGTGTGTTACGACTGTGCACAGTTTGTTCATTCGCCGCGCGGTTCCAGCGAATGGGCGGGGGTGCCCACCCGCCACAGAGGGCTGCTTCTAATGAAAGGAGTTTATTAGGACGCGCGACGGCCGACGATGGAACAAGCGGAAGGGTGCAACGCCGGATTTGCATCCCTTATGCGTAATTTCGCTTCGATATTAGATTAGTCGATCCCGCGTTATCCGCGCCACGGAATTACGATGTAGCGGTGCTGATTAGGCACCCGGGGACCGAAACCGTCGCCGACTCTCCCTCGGTTCCCAGGCTCTCCCCAGCCCTCGCACCGAACACAGCGAGCCTCTTTTTGCCGTCTTTCTACCTTACAGCGAAATAAAAGCTGCCGAAGGCCCATTGTCTCGAAATTAGCCGGCTGGATGTCGTGCACCGGCGAGGACCGGCGAAAATCGATCGCAGCCACTGTGTGTTTCCGTTGTCGTGGCTTTTGTCGAGCTTCACCGGTGTTTCGTGCCTGTAGGTGTATACCTATCACGCGGTGACATCGTCTCGAGAGGACCTGCGATTTCGATCGAGTTCCAAATCACCGTCTTCACCGATCGGATGAAAGCAGCGATGTTACGGTGTATGATCACGAATTGGACCTCCCATATGACAGCGAGCTGACCAATTCGTGAAACTATTGAAACGTATATTTCTGGACTTTTGTTGTATCACATGGTCTTAGAATTACTGAGATTCGTACGATTAAACCCTTGATTTTTTTGAAAAATTTAATCATGAATTTCCAAACGAAGATCAAGCTCCCAATAACAGATCAGCGATTCAGTAGCATAGAATAACACAGTAAGGTAATTTGCGAGCAATCTGCGATAACAAGGAAGAGAACAGGGAACAGAATCATAGTACAGATCGTACATTCGTGCAACTCTTTCAATCGATTTGGAGTATGGAATCAATTCCTGAAGCGAGTCTACATAAACGCATTCTGAACGAAAGCAGGCCACGCGAACGTATGCACGGTGAACAACGTTCTAAAATCATTGTGTAAGTGCGCGATTGCATAAGGGTGCATTGTCGCGCGGATACATAGAAACGAGCACAGTTTCGTAGAACGTACACACGCTCGTTGTGCGCGTACGAAACTGCAGACGAACGGGGAGGAGAAGGAGGAAAGTGAAACATCGAATGACGAATGCAAGCTCGAGCAAGGCTGCAAACAAATATCAAATGAATGGGACGGCTGCGCGAAACCTCGACGTTTTAATTACTGGTATTTAGCTTACCGCGACAGGAGCCACGGCTTCGTTCTTCCATTCGCAAACGTTCCTTTCAGATTTTTCGTAGGGAAAGCGAGGTAATAACGAGTCCGTTCGACTAGTTGCGCTGAAACTTGCAAATTGTTACCGTCCTTCCCGGGGAAACTGATTTTCGAAACGGACGTTCTCATTTGGCCCCGTAATGAGACCGCGCATTCAGATTTTCAGCGGGACGACAATTTCTTTTTCGCCATCGCGGTCCTAGCCGGTTACAGTAATCTGAAAAGCCTAAATTGAATCGGCTGGCGAGCGAAGGAAAGCGTGAAAAGAGTTCCATTAATCCTGGACTCGGCCGGGCCGAGTTACTTGTTACGCGAACGGCTAGATCGGGGTCGAAAGAACCAATGGAATTTACACTTTGCTGAACTAAACACGCGATCGTACTTAGGTCAATGCTAGATTAACTTGTTACCGAACTCTCCGGCCTGCGAAATCGCTCCGAATTCAAAGTTTCGCGTCTGAACGGCAGCAGTTTCGCCCCGAATGATACTTGCACGAGGATATAATCTCGAATAACTTTTCTTCGTAACGATATTAAATCTCGGATTCAGACTCTGTCTAGAATTTTCTTAGAACCCCTCTGGAAGTTGCGCAGAAAAACAGCGGAGAGTAGAAACAGCACGAGGTATCGAACGAAGTCAATTTTTAAGAGGTTTCCGCGTGTTTTGGTCGACGGAGAATCGTGTTGGAGCAGTGAAATATTTAAAGGTAAGCTGTACATCTCACGTCAGCTTATGATACGTGCACACGAGTGCCGCGCTACCTGCACGATATGGATATCATTAACCGGGCCGTGTTACGCGTGTCACGGACTTTAACGACCGGTACCTCGTTACCAGATAGGAATTAATTATTTCAAGGTAATGAAGTGTCAAGAGAGGGGACACGTTGTTCGAAGTTATTCGACGGAAGATATTTCCTGCTCGTACGAGGGTTCGGTACGCGTACCAGCGTCGAGAGTTATATCTAATTATATGGGAGCTGCATGATCCTCCGAGCAGATTAGTCGGTAGGTCGGAACCGTCCAAAGATTGAGAGAAAATTATGGCCCGTGGGCGGCTGTGTCACGCGTGACATCGGTCATTTTAATTATAACTACATGGTCCTGGTCTTGTGTCGGTGCCGGCAATGTATAAGACGGGACGGAGTTAACGAGGTGTCACATGGATCTTAGACTATCCGAGTCCAAAAGTTTCTAATTGTGTTTCAAGGTTCCAAGTTTGCAGAATCTCAAATTTTCGTATTCTATTTCCTAAATTTACAAATTTCCGAATTTTTGAAACTTTCTCGATCTGCAACCTTGTCTTCTAAGTATCCGAGTATATTTCTCACGATGGCGAGGCATTAAGAGAAAGGTACAACACGGTGCTCGATTTGGTATTTGCTTTAATTTTAATTTCAGTTCACCCCAAGCCTACTCTAGCATCTAGCGATCCGGCGGCCGACCGACGAGGGCTCCAGGCAATTATGATAATATCTTGATCCGATAATGGGACACGGTCTTATTCTTTACGAATTGTCGCAGGGTGGCCGATGCGGTGGCCAGGGAGTCGGCGGGGGCCACGAACGGCACCGATTTCACGCTCGACAACTCCGGGAATGGAGCTGGCGAAGAGGAATTAAGATCTCGCGGAGGCTTTCTCGTTCCGACAATGCAAAGAACCTCGCGGGAGCAAGAGCGCAGATCGGAATAAGATGGATCGAGCGAGAGGATCGCGAAGGGAAGCCGAAACAGCCCGAACGTGGGGAGGGAACGAGACGGAGGAGAAAAAGACGAAGAGGAAGAGGAGGTAAATCGTGGAGGGACAAGGAACGAGCCGAAGCAAAAGTGCCGGAGGGGGGTAGAATCGAGAAGACGAGGTACAGAGGAACAGAAGCAAGGGTCAGAAAGGGACATTATACTTGCTTTTGCAGTTCTGTCGTCGGCTCTTTGTTTATATTCCCAGGACAGCCAACGGGGACGGACCGTTTGACATGTCGCCGCTCGCAAAGATGTTAAAGGACAAAAGGGGTAAAACCTTCGTGTTCCCCTTACCCTTACCTTTTACCCGGTCCACACAGGACCCCTCCGGTTCGGCCAGACCGATCTCGCGGCCATTGAAAACGCCTCGAACACGCAGCACAAGCTGCCGCTCGTACGCGCCTAAGTGCCGTATCATTATGCGGCCGGATAATGAACCCTCGCTAAGTGTTGGTGGGATAAGTAGCTTTCTATATTTCACGGAACAACCCACAGGCTGTTTTTTGGACCACTCGCGATGCAGGGACTCCGGGTAGACGTGTTAAGAAAAAGAAACAAAACGCACGCGGAAACGATACGGTAAGACGATTTAACGGACCAGTTCAGAAATCTTAACTGCCAACACGATGCACGATGAAGTTCGTGTAACACGCTTACGAGTTAAAGATAAGCTGCATAAGGGGTTAATTTTGCGTTAAGTTCTAACTGTTCGAAATTATCGCTCCACTACAGCAAACGATCAAGACTTACTACAAATGACAGAAATATTCAAGACGAACTATACCACCAAGTATAAATGGTTGAAATATCGCTTCAAGCACTTGAGATAGCCGATCAATTGCAAATAATAAAACAGTTCAAAGTGGACGAAGTTGGTATATTCGGTATAATGGACGATTCAAAAGTTATTTCATGTGGTCAAGATAGGTGATTCACCCTGCACGTAGGTTCTTCTATTTCTTCGGCGCTTTCTTGAGGGTATCCTTGACTCGTGCTGAGACGAGGGAATTGCCAGCACGAACGTGCAGGAAGTTTAGCGTGATCTATTGGCTGAGTTTTCGTGCGCTGTGCGGAAGCGCCTTTGGAATTTAACGAGCCGCTCAAAACGAATATTTTGCTCTCGCGGCCATCACGCCAGGATAATTAAACTTTTCTAATTCGTTCGATGAATCAGTGATTCGCGATAATGCGGCGGAGGCACGGCTTAAAGGCAGTTCATTCTCCAACTTTCTGACCTCACGTCCGCCTTTCCAATTTTCGAAAAGCCTTCGGAAACTCCGGCACTCGATTCAGCGCTTCGAGCTGCATACTTTTTTCCTCGCGATATCGGTCGAGGAGCTTTCAAAGAAATTCGGCAGGACGAAATATTTTCCTACGGTTTATTCCGACACCAAACGTCATTCTTCTTTTTTCGGCATCCAATATACGATCGACGCGTTTGAAAAAAATGGGGCTCTCGAAAATATGTATTGGATAGAGATCGATGAATAATGCTTCGAACGGATAATCTTCGGGATAGCGATATTATCAGAACGCTATAAAAGCCAGGAATGGAATCCTGCCAGTCGCTCTATCAATACTGGGAATGCCTATAATATTCTCTCGAAAGTGAATTTCAAATGCTCGAGCATCAGAAAACGTCGACAACTTCGTGAAATAATATAAGCGACGTTCGCAACAAGGGTTTACTATGAAACTTTCGGAATCGTCGAACGATACGGCACATGAAAACGATTAAGAATTTCTTGTTCCCTCATCGCGCGTAATATCTGTCCGAGTAGCGGGAAAAGAAGATCGGACGAGCATTCTGAAAGACAGAACTTTTAATAAGCGTAAATATTATTCTGCAACGACGGCGACGTAGTTCCGCGTAGCGAGCGAGCGCCATGAAAAAGCTAATTCTCCGGGAGAAGTAAGAAGCTCGTTTCCAGCGAGAAAAAGAAACCAACGGAACGGACATCGTGCCAGGGGCGTATTCGAAAAAAAAATATACGCTCGTTTAGCAGGGAGAAATGCTCGCACAGGGGGTTACTGAAAGTATCGGGCCTCGTCAGGAAGTTCCGTCGTCCTGTGACACTCGAGGGGGTCGTTCCACGAGCCAGGGGGGCGGCCCGGCTGCGCGATATAAAGTTACTCGAAATTACATCTGCATATTATTTCAATTTTGTAGATTGTTTAACTGCAGTAACGCCCGGATACGGGAACTCTCGGAAAAGTTTTCTTAGGATAATCTCTCGCGGAGGTACCCACGGTGGCAACCACCCCTTTTCCGTCCCCGCCCCAACTTGCCGCATCTCATTGACTGTGTCGGAAGGAATTTGTTGGTTCCACCCCCGTTCGTCCCCTTCTTTGCCGCTGTCTAAAATTAATTTAGTGGTTGCCGTTGACGGCGCGGCCGAAGCTCAACGAGCCGCGAAGCGAATAAATAAAGTTCTCGTGAGTTCGATGTAGCGCCGTTTACGATCGTCGATTTCCATCGGAAAAACCGCGAGAAAAATGTCCCGCAGTTCGCTCGCAATAAACAGCGGCGAAAAACAAGGAGAGCCTCGACGGTACAGCGGCGTTGTCGCGAACGTAAATCATCCGAAGTTTACGTTAGATCGGTCGGTAAGCCGAGTAACAACCGGGCGGCGAGAGAGAGCGAGAGAGAGAGAAATGGATGGGAAAAAATTGGACGATTTGCGCGTTCCCGTTGATAGAACTTGCCACGGACTTCCGCGTCCTCCCGGAAATGCATTATTCGCGTGGAACCTAACCCATGCGCCAGCGGTGCAATAAAAGTAACGACGAACCTAGAACTCTCGCGGCTCGTTGAATATTCGCTCGTTACGACGGCCTCGCCGTTACCGCGACAAAATATCCTATCTAGTTCTTAATCGAAAAACTTTCCAGCCAACCCAAACGGACACGGGGTTGCCTGATCCCGTGAACGAATATTATATCGCCTGAACGTGCAAGATGGTCCCGTTTTATTAGCCGAGACCTGCTCGTACGGCTATGTTCGTCGATACCGTGGAGTCTGGGTCACTACTGGTATAACCGGAATTTTTGTCCTGGGTATCTCGGGTCACTAGCTTTAGTGCAGCTATCGAGTATGTTCGTAATTTTACGAAACAAGGACATTATAATATAAGAAAGCACGGTGGAAAGAGCGAGTCGATATGGGATGAAATTTCTGAACTCGTGTACGTAAGCTGGACGTTTTTGTGGACAATATCGGTTAATCCTGTTTGTAGAAAAATGCCAGGGGCGACAGGGCTACCGCCACGAGGGCAAGCTGTTGGACAGTTCTGGTCTAGGTGGTAGAAAAAGGGCAAAAGCCAATATCCGGGCGATCTTCAATTTCAATTTGCAGAACCCGTACACTTATCAGGGCGTGTCGGGCTGACGTTTGACGGAATAGAAGTACTTCCGAGATTAATTCTCCGTGCCTCTCGGCATTTTGATCGGCGGGATACGACGACGGCGAAATAACTTTGAACACCTCCTTCGATCGCGTCAGCCTCGGAGGAGAGCGAAGGTGAACGAAGGCGAGAGGAGAGGAAAAAAAGAGTGGAGAAGAAGAGAAAAGAGGGTAGAAAAGGGTGGGCAGTGTGTCGTTTGTATCAATTTACGCGAGCTACCCTCACACGCCCACCGAACTTGCTTCAGATTTAATCTAATGCCGCGTCGAAAAGGGTAATTCATTAAACAAAGATCCTCATCTGCCGTGCCACGGCATCAAAGAACGGAGATTCGCGATCCTCCGAAAAATAAATAATTAAATTCGACAAATTTTAACAAAGATTCATGAAATGGAATTCAACGAGAGGAAGTTTGAAGTTTAAAGACCACTCGTGAATTAATTAAAATAGAATTATCATTTGGTGCATATTTGATTGTTGCTTCTATGCTCCTGCTTTATTTGATTTAGTACAATTTTCCTGTTCGACAATTTTGTAAGAATCCGTAACTTTCAAAGAACGCAAATGGAAATTTAAATAAACGTGCCACACGATTAATTAAGGATTGTGGAAATATTTCAGAGTTGGACATTTGTTTGTCACGAGTTAATATAGACATCTTTCTGCAATATTAGGTTAAGTTAACAACGGAGGATTTCATTATTTTAATGAATTTTTACCTCCGGTTACCTGTTAAGTAATTCATGGATGAAAGAGGAAGAGCGGTGTAAAATGTATATATGACCGACTTATTTTAATCTTATCAATCAATAAACTTTTTCTACAAAAATCGAACACGTAACATTTAAAATAAGGGACTCAAGAACGTCTTATGGACATGAAACGATGAGTCTATGGGTTAGATTATTAAGACTGTTAAGATCCGTCGCCGACTCACCGACCAGTTGGTCCATCGAATAAATTTAGAATGATTCATTCAATTCTGACGTATACCTTACTAGAATTAGGGAAATAATATTACTGTCATAAATTATTGCGAACATCCGTGAAAGCGATTCAACGACCGCAGATTACCGATTAATGACCGTGTTAAAACCCATCCGCCGACTCATCGAGCAATCGATAACTATCGAATACATTCGAAATGATTCACAGGGAATTTCGATGCTCCGGTAGCATTTCCTCGAAAGAACTTCATGAATCACCCTAGCTCCACTTTATACTCGGGTGTTCACAAGAACACGGTTAAAATTTGAACTACACGGCAAGTTCGGTCCGGTATTCAGCGGAGACCGAGCGTTGGCCGCAAAGGGAGATCATCGGGTAGCGCAAGTCGAAATTATATAACTCATTGCCCGGGATTTCTTGCACCGAGGAATTCCATTCCCGTGACAATTATCCTCGGTCAGGGAAATCGTGCTTATCCGGCTCCCGACGTCGAGTAAACGAACACGAATGAGACGGACGCGGTATTACGAATTCTTGGCCGACGTCTGGCGTCCATAAGACTTGCCGTAATAACGGAGTCGTGTTCGCCGGGTCTTGCGTGCACGTCCGCTTGTATTTGTGCGAGTGTCCAGCGAGTGAAAATGCCCGGTATGCGGGCACGTATATTCAACACGGGCTTCCGAAATGCCGAGGATACTCGTGTCGCGTAGATACTCGGCCAAAGAAGAAGTAGTAATATCGATCCGGCATCATCCATCATGTCGCACTCTATTAAACCGGCGTACCCTATTTTTCCCTCTGACCCCCTTTTCGCAATCACTTTACTCGTTCTATTCCACCCCACTCGTCTTATCCGCCATCCTTTTCGACCCCGAACGCGACGCACCCCTTCGGTCCACCCTCTCTCTCTCTCTATCCCCTTCTCGATCTCGCATTTCGCTATCGTTCCTCTCGAAAGCACCGTCGTTCCTGACTGATACTCCCTGGAAGCCTCTATCCCACGACGCTTTTTAGAGCCTTTAAACTCGTCCCCGTTCGCGGCCAATCCGAGATTCCGGACCAGCGGGGTGCGAGTAAGCGATAAGGACAGCTCTGACGGATGCTAGACGAATGCCTTGGGCGGGCTTTACCGCGGCTAATTACGACCCTCTTCGCAGAGCTACGAGAAAAGGGCGTCCTCTAACTCGCAAAGGGGAACCGGTCTAATTTCTTTGCGCGACACTAGGCCACTGGGCTCCCTCGAAACTGGGTTAATCACGATCGTTAAGAATTCGTATTCTTATTAATTAGGAATTCACGAAATTTCTTTACGATTTTTAAATTATGCAGAGTATAACGTAATCGTATGTATGCGGTGACGTCTCACAACGAACGAGGACGATCGATTCAATTTCAACTCACTGTGCCAACAGCATATCTGGCTATTATCTTATCGCAAAGTCAATGAACATCGTGTGTCCCGATATCGTAGAAGTTTCATTTGAAACATTTGTTTGCATTTTTGATATTTACAAAAATAATCATGTACGCGTATCACACTTGTATATCAATATGATCTACAATGCTTGCGGACATTGATTTACAGATAGTACAGATACAGGGTTTTACAGATAAGAGTGCTCTAGATACAAACGTTTGGTCCAATTTGAATTTTAATCTCCGAGCACCGATCGCAGGCTATTGAATGCGATTAAATCATTGTTAGCTTAGGTAAACTCGGTTTGGCCGCGCGGCCCAAGGAACGCCGGACTTTATCTAACTTCTGCCACCTAGTAAATTGACTACTAAAGATTAATCCCTTAAGCTCGTTGGGCCGTATCTACGAGCCAGGCTACATTGTCTTCGGAAAACTAGTAATCTCGCCAGCCGATTACCTAATCAGTGTAAAATTCAGCAGAGAATTCGAGCGACCGTTATAGCCGGGTCTCGTCGACGCGTGACGCGAACGTTCTCGTAGCTAGCAAGGGTTCGAAATTGAGAGCGCACCCCAAGAAATTAATTGGCTTCGATATCGAGGCGAAGAAAATGGATCGAGGGTGTGACGCGTTTCCTTTGTACGGAATTCCGCTGCGTCATTACGGAACTCCGCCGCGGAGATGTATCGGGATTAATGACCTCGACGAGTTAGTGCGTCGCGTGACGAACTTCGGGTCCTTCGTCACCGTAGGAAAATTGTGAAGGGACACTCTCCGGATAAGGTAATCGGCTTTCGAGCTTGCATTTTATCTTTCGCTTCTTTGATTGCAGACGCGAACGCGTCGTGACCGAGATAAATCCGTTCGATATGAATCCCCGGCATTAAATTTCGCGGGGTCTCGGCGATTTATGGGAAAAGTCTCGCCCATCCGTCCGCCTCAATTTTTTCCGTTTAACGATGCCGCGTTGTCTACTCGCGGAAAACGTGAATCTCAGGAAAAAAGGCGTTTTCAATTTGCTACGGATTCAATTTACTTCCTTGATTACGATCGGAACGTACCGTGGGTTCGCGTAACGGGTATCTTATCCCTTTATGGTTATCAAGCTAGATTCTTATAGTTGCTAACAAGAAGCTAGAACGATGACAAAACGTTGGAATCCTATTTCGGGGTGATACGACCGGTATCCAGAAGTCTGGGACATCGTTACCCACCAAATTATCTCGTTGCTTCCATAAGTTTCTTCCTATCTCTGATCATCCTTCCCCTTCGATCGTTCTTCTTCTCCGCGACCCATAGACAAGGGGACGACGTATTGCTTGGGTTATTGCTTATCGTTGAAATTATCGTAACGACCTACCGGAACGATTTATTCGACCCTGTGGAATCAATGTTGTTTGTCGAAACACGGAATCTAAGAGCTGGAAGACGTACACGAGTCACCATGTAAGATCGTATACTCTGGACCTTCGTCTTTAGCAGACACGAACGAGCGTGAACGAAATCATCATTTGCGAAACGAGTGGAGACGCTCGTATAAAGAATACCGCGTAAATCAAGGAGCGAAAGTATCCGCAGAAACAAAAACTGATTACGAGCAGCGAGCGGGTGACTTTGCAGAAAATATTATTCCTCGCGGAAAATAGCGAATGGCTATTGTGCTTGTAGAAATGAAAAAGAGAAGAAACCGTCAGCAGTCGTTTGTAATACTCGAGTTTGTTGGTGAGCGTGGAAAAAGGGAAAATACGAGGAAGATGGCGAGAAATTGGGTAGCCTGGTAGGAGGAGGGGTTAGGTTCCTTCCGTAACGCAGTAAATCGATTTCCTATTATCAAGCCACTCTTTCGCTATAAAAGAGCCGAGTAGATAGATTATCCATAGCATTATCAAACCATTCTTTTTTATGGGCCGCCATAATGGGTCGCCGGAACCAATGACACGCTCCATTCTTGGCCTTGGTACAGAGATGACTGCGCATTATCTGGGAGCTGAACGCATCTCGACGCATGGTTGTAAATGTCTTCCAAAGGGCGAACTAGATCTTGGCTATTTCGTTGCGATATAAATTTGCCGTGACATCATAAACGAGCAAACGGCTATCCTTCACGCGTAAAAGTTTTATTTTCCTAGCGTAATGTCTTGCCAACTCATTTATTCTGTACGCGAAGTTTATCAATAAGCAGTGTCCCTTGTACCGAAACATGTCACCTTCAACTTTTTAATACCCGGCCGTTGATCACGTAGCGTACAATTTTCACCGTAAGCTCATGCCCAAAACACGAGTATATGCTGTCCCGGCGTACGGTCGCGTGTACACAGAACATTATACCATTTTTGAGTTACACGGCATTCTATGCAAACGCGAGCACAATATGAAGTTGTCCTACGTAGCAACATCTGGTGCACCGAGAAGAAACACTTTCAACCCGGTATATTTTTTCCACTTGTTGTGAATTAGTTAAATGTGAAATTGTTTACAGAGCGAATTTACAAGCGTCCGAAGTTATTAAAAATTGGCCAAAAACGCGTTGCCGACGGTATCGATCGATCGTCAATCGTCAAAATCATAAACTTACGCTGTTAAATCAATTTGTCGTTGACAGATTTCACGTTGTACGCCGACGTTGGCCAGAACAAAAATAATGTCGTTTTATATAAATTATATCCACGTTTCAACGCGATTGTCAGCCATTAAACGTATGTGTTAAACGTGGCTGACACGAACACGATACTGACACGGAAAGTTTCATTGAAATTTATTCGCTCAAAGCGTACCGAATGACAGGCTCGCATTCTCTTGTATTTTATATCGAAAATCAGTGGCCAGCGAGTTCGTTAAGATCGATTAACAAAAGGGTATAACGTTACTCAGCTTTGGAACGCTAATGATCGCTGTCGAAAGAACATTAATGGGATACGGCAATAATTAAGACTCGTAATTAACTTACTCGCATTTATGCAATTGATATTTTATTGCTGCTAGGACATGAATGGCTTTCTCTGGAAACACCGAATAAATTTTTCTGTATATTAAAAATAGTGAACGTTTTCCGTAAGGCAGTAACAACTACGCTATCAAATTTGAAAAAAATATACGTATGCACTCAACTGTATACTTTTACACGTTACATCACAGTCTTACAGAGAGTGATACCTATTTTCATTTTATTTTTCAAATACCTATGTTGATTAATATTTGCACGTTTCCTTTTCAGTGAGTCGAATTCGAGAAATTTGATAGGTATACGTAGATTTTCACGGCCAGCTGTATGTTTTATGACAAACGAGCGTCCACGTTATCTTTCACCGTTTCTATTATCGTTATACCAACGGAATTATTATTTCAAACAGAGTTTTGCGAAAACAGAGGAACGCACGAGTTCGTGGAACGGAAAGCAAAAAGCGACGAAAATATCGCCATTTCCGTTGTACAAACGTCTGCTGTTTTTCCGAAAGCATTGCCACAAAAAGCAGAAATTACCAATTTCTATTTGAAACTCTCTTATACATTTATTTAAGTTATACCTCGTCATCGGACGTATACACTGCTGTTCAGTAGTAACGGCGGTTGCGTAAAAAACAATTCGTGTACATACAACCAATTATAATAATGAACTCCATTAAAAGAATTACTACCAGTTTCCACATGGCTGGTCGTGCACAGAAAACTGCTATCGTTTTCGTCACAATGCTGAGACTTTTCTAAATATTTAACCGAGCTCCGGCTGTACGGTCAAACAATTCTTCCTTCCGGTTCTGGTATTACAAAGAAATTCTAGCAGCACCAGTTCCACTTTGTTGTAAAATATTCCTCGAGACGCGCGTTTCACCGTTTTCCACATTTTTCTTCGAAAGTTTCTCGTACTTCCCGGACATTATTCGGTTGACTCGATGACAGGACCTATTTGTTCGCTTTGTTGGTTCAACGGACCACAATGGTCCGCTGTTGTTCGTAAGGCAGCAACAGTTTGCTAGAAAATATTGTATTTTCATGCTGGAGGAAAGAATATCGTCCATGGAACGATACAAGTACGGAGATAATACGGTTTTGATTAATATTTTCAACCAACTTTCCTTCGAAGAACTTCCTTTATTTAGAAGGATCGGTATTTTTATTATTTTAATGGGGACGCGGTACACTTTATTACCCTACGTTCGCAAAAGTTCTCGAATTTAGAAACGGAGTTTTGCAATTCGCTAACTTTCAAGCTCTCGAATTTACAAGGGTACGAATACTTACATTCTGGAGTTCTCAGATTCCTAGATTATTAAATTCAAGTTTGCAAATTTAGTAGTTAGCATATTCTGAAGATCTCATAAATTCGTAAATTCGTAAACCACCTGACCATCTAACCCCTTATCCCTTAATCTCTCAACTCCGTAAATCCGTAAATCCACAAGGTCCCAAATCTCCGAAACTTCAAATTCCTAAAACTGAAAGTTCCTAAACTTGCAAAGTCCCAAATTCGCAAATTTTCCATTGCCTATATTCCTAAACCCCCTAACCCCCTAACTCCCTAAATTCCCAAGATTCCAAGTTGCCAAACCACCGAACCAAATTTCAAAATTTGAAACTCCCTAAACCTTAAAATTCCCAAATTCACGAACCAACATCAAACGGTCGTGAAGCGGTCGCAAAATTGCGAGCCACAACGCGAAGATTGTCTCTAGTTTGAAGAATTTTAGATCCCCGGAGGGTTCTCGCCAGGGGAATTTTTCACTCGATCGAAAGAAAGAATCGTCTGGTCCCTGCGGCGGTATTCTCCTCCCGTACCTTCTCGATCCGTCTCTGTCCTTAACACGAGGCGAGATCCGAGAACAAAGATCTTGGAAATGAATTTTTTCCTCTTCTCCCAACATCGTGGAGGTTCACTCTCTGACGGTGTTCGATGCGACGTGTTTCCAGCCGAATGCGTTCGACCGATCATGTATTATTTGTCGTTCTACGTGCCGGTTTATTGATACACGCTCGAACGTGATCCTGTTCCAGCTTCCAGCCTGATCGAATGTTAATCATTGTTGACAGTTTTCATGAGTGCAGTGTCCCTTTTGTCGCTCAATGGATACTTTGTTACATTGTATTTTCATGCACCTTTACTGTTCCGTCCGAGAATATTTCGCATCGAGACTGCAGCTCTTGATATTACTGACATACTGTTCATGACTTGTTGATATTTACACACATCGATGATATTGTTAAAGTTAATGAGAGAAATAACCTAACCTAATACGTATTTTTATTATATAAATATTCTCGGTAAGATTTTAAACCTCATCTAACTCAAGGTCAAAGAATAACCAGCTTTAAAAAATAGAATTTTATATTACATTGTTTGGATCATCCACTCTGAACGATGCTGAAGGTACATATATCGATATATCGAATGATGTAGAAGAGCACATGAAGCCGAAACGCGTGCATCTATTTATAAATCGTCGGCGGGCAAATAGTATCTGTAACAGGAGACTACCGTGTACGATAATTAAATGCAGGCCGGTTTTTGTTGTTCCATTTACATATTTTAGCTTGTGCATACGTAATTTTCGTCCAACGCGACGCGGAACGGGCGAACGCTGTCGCGTGTGTGCGCCGGTCCGCTCCGGTCCGCGTCGCGTCGGGTCGCGGGGCCGACGCTCGTTGCGGAGCTTCAATTCATTCAAAATTATCTGCTTCCTTCCTGACCCTTTCTCTGCTGTCGCGAGACAGAGCAACTTGTGTGCGCCACATTTTGAGAGAATTATGCGCGTTCGTGTCCGCGCGGGTTAATGCAGACCGTGCGACGAGGCGGCAAAGCGAAATATGAAGCATATTTTTCGCTCCGCCACTTTCAACGGAAAATTATAGCGCTTGGTAATTAGAGTTTGTTCAAATTCCTTTCACCCGTGTCTCTGCTACGAGCTCGTGTGAACACTGTCCCCCCCGTTTCCGCGCCCCCGAAAACCGGCGTTTTCGCTTCAAAACGCGGCCGTAATAACAGCAAACGTTGAAGATTTACGCTTTGCGTTGCTCACGTATTCTGTTTGCGATACAAAAGGCAAACGCACGCTCCTCTCTCCCGT
This sequence comes from Megachile lagopoda, assembly GCA_036983795.1. NCBI lineage: Eukaryota > Metazoa > Arthropoda > Insecta > Hymenoptera > Megachilidae > Megachile > Megachile lagopoda. The sequence continues at coordinate 4,130,409 of CM072795.1, read as the reverse complement.
TTCACGATTTTTCTGATGTTCGCCAAATTAAAGGGAACCGTTTCGGACACCGGACACTTGCGAGCCACGTTCGATGCGGATCCGAAACAACAATCAAATATTTTTACCGTCATGTAGGGAAAATAGCTTGTAACCCAAATTTTTGACTGACAGGTTCATAGTCGTACTTGTTTTCCTCAGAAATTTCATCTCACATGTCTGCATTATTTACCACCCTATATTACCGTTGTATAAATGAACAATTTTTTAAGAAATAATTGCCTTTGCCATGGCAACCTGGTGGTTATTAAAAATCCAGCGTCAGTCTGCAAAAACCTTCCGCTCATCCATGTCACTGAATATAACAAATGAAATCCCATCGTTATACAACATTCCCTTTGAAGATTTAATCTCGCAATTAAGAGTAGCTTTAATCGGCCGATAACAAACAAACAACGGAAGAGGAGGAGACAAGAATCCTCTTACGCGGCTCTCGTCGCGAATTTCGCAGCGATAAGCATCGTTCGCGAGTCAGAGCCGGTAATCTGAAAAAGGGAAGCGGTCCGCGCGCGGCTCTCTCTTAACGAGATAATGCAAAAACGCGAGCGGCTCGATGAAATTACCAGGCTGCTCGCCTAACTGTTCTCGAGCCTCGACCGCAACAGGTGAGCTCTGATATTGATATTACAATTCGTAAACTCTGTTAGAGGGAAAGATTTATGTTGCGCCGCACGTTCTGTTCTGCGAACCTCTGTCCTCGGCTCGGCTCGGCTCGGTTCGTTTCCTTCTCAGAGAGCCGGTTTCGAGCGGGCCGGATCAATACTCTAAATCCCGGTTACACAGCTCGGTTGTTGGTGTTGTTCGACGCTGCCCCACTGACAACGTGTCTTTTCAAACTGTCTCCAGCAACGACTCCGCAAGTTAACTAGACACAACCACTTGTTGGCCCTGCCTCGAATACGCTCGCGACTAATTCACTCCGCCGAGAGTTCGACCGTGCTAATCGATTGCTAGAGACCGGATCAAGTTCAATATGTACTCACAAATTCTACTCAATTTCAATACGAAAGTTTCGCTTCGTGACGTTCGAGTAACATGAATAATCTCTCACGACACGTGACTGGACGCTTCGCATACACGTGCTGACACGATATACGCAAAGATTCATGCCAATATTCAATTTGTAATGCAGTGTAGGAACATACAACGCAGCGATATAAGGAAATTTTAAGTCACAACGCATCTTAGAGCTCGTTGAAGTGCGACGAAATTACAATGTGTAATTTGCAAAACGTTGGAGTTACCGTGTTAAAAGTCACGACTGAAATTATAACGCAATGCAGTTACAACGCAGCAACAGTATGACGCACCAATATCACAGCGCGTCAGAATTGCAATGAGTCCATATTACAACGCGCTGAAATTACTACGCATTGAAGTTACGACGCATCAAAATTACAACGCGTCAAATTTATAACACGTTGAACTTACAGTGTGATTTGCAGCGTGTCAAGATCAGAACGCACCGAAATTACAATGCATCGAAGTTACAGCGCGTCGGAATTACAACGCATTGATATCACAGCGCATCGAAATTGCACCGCGTCGATATTGCGCGAAGTCGAAATTACAGTGCATCTATATTGCACGAGGTCGAAATTACAATGCACCTATACTGCAGCGCACTGAAATTATAATGCGTACATATTACATCGCATCGATGTTATACCACGTCGAAATTACAAGGCATATATTGCACACACGACTACACGAATGCGCAAGCGTGTTAGTGCGTTGTGTGCTGTGGTTCTCCATACGAACGAGGAAAATGAAATCTGGGTCAACAAGGGTAGCATTCTGTTGGCGATGGAGGTCCCTTAGTTGCATAGAGGACAAGTGGTAGAAGAAAGAGAGACCGGTCAACTTGAGGTCAATCGTAAGCTGCATCGTGGTCACTGTGGTGTAATTCAACGATCGGTGAGTCGCATGTTTTATAGTTCCTCTGGCCCCCATCGTGTTGTAAGACGAATGGTCCGCAACGGCATGGGGGACCGGTTGTATTTTTTCTATTTTTGCATGTTTGTTGACGGTGCTTACGAAACTCTGTCATGTACACCTTATATAGATAAACTGCTCACCTTTGACAAAGAGCAAACCATTTTTATAAATCAGAACAAATTGTATGTACTTGAAATGTAATGTCGGAGTGACATTTCTTCTAACAGTGTGAGAGGTGGATATTAACAAAGATATTTCACAATTATTAAAATTTTCAAATGTTCAAACTTTCAAATATTTAAGCTTTTTTCTCAAAAACGCAGATCTTCAAATTTCTAAGCCCCTTAAATTTTCAAATTCTCAACCCTTCCCCAATTTCCCTCAGAGAAATTTATCATTTGAAAAGCTACCCTACACGAGGAAGCTTACCACGAATTTCAAACGTTTACCATTTAATACAGTTCCCGGTCCGATTATTTGAACACACTCTTTCCAGGATCGTCGCGTTGAAAATAACTAGGGCACGTACTTGTAACCGAGACTTTCTTTTCGCGCTCGTATTTTGAATGGCCGGCAACCGCGTCGGAGTAGTTTAAATTTTAAATTCTCGTTTAATTTATAATGTTGTTTTCTTTTCTCGGCTATAATATCCCACGGTACAGAAGCGTAGCATCGGACTCTTTCTTTCTGCCATTCTCTATCTACGTCGTGGCATTGTATGCATATCGTTGTTTATTCATTTCCATATTTCCGAGGCAAAAGAAAGTCGGTGCGGGCGCGCGGGCGCTCGCGCGCGCAGCCGCGTCCCCGTAAAACGTGTTTACCTTTTTAAATGTAATACACATTTCATTTTATTTGCCGTCTCATGTAAATTCCTTGCTTGTACACGCGGTAACACGATTTTTCCATCGTCCCGGGCGACAACAACGCCGCGATACCGACGGAAAAATATACCCGGCAACACGATGCTTTTTCACCCCCTCCCCCGCGCGATCTTGCAATATTCCGGTGCACCCTGAGTGCCACGTTATTTACCGCGACGATTCGATCGTATCGCCACGTTACGCAAGCAATCCGGATGGCTAAATGCGAGACTGGATGATGCTCGTTTCTTTCCTACCGCGTTACCCTTACTTTTCGCGATAGCTATTCTACGGACACTTGTCCACAAAATATGCCCCGACTTCGCTCTCCTCGATGCTCATTTCATCGAATAACAGTTGAACGGTTTCGCAATGAATCGAGATCTTTCATTTTTCACCCCCAACCCCTTGTCCTATAATGTCGTGACGCGCACGGTAGTTCAAGAGTGACGATGACTCGTATTTTTCATTAAATCAAATATCGTTAAAATATAATCAAAGTTTTAACCATAGTTGCCTTAGAAAAGTCCTTACAGTTATGGTTAGGTCACCCCAAATGTTTTAAAAAGATCAATACCTGTGGTACAATACATATACCTACGTAGAAAATTTACCTGTTCGAATCGAAAGAAATAAAGTTTCGAAGAACGCAGTATCGGAATGAAAGAACGTCTGAAATTTTAATAACTCATTGTACGATGGCTGGAACCCTCGTTTGTATTTATTTTCCAAATACCGATCACGAAACCTGTTGCTGCCGGGCTTGGGGGAAGCAATCGGAGTCCCCAGTGTTCTGAACGCTAACATTGTACGGTCGACTTCAAGAAATTGATCCGGAACCTCTTGTGATAACAGTAGAAAATTATGTTATTTGTTATTTATCGTTCTGGGAGCCGATATCTTGCTGGATATGAGATTGCATGTACAGGGTGTTCCACTTTGATACAACCCTTTGAAATAACTCTACTTTAGAATTTCTACCCCTTCAAAATTATTACTATTTTCGCAAAAACGAGATAAAAATTAAACTTGTTTATGTATTTTAAGTTATACAATCTCTGTTTATTGTTACAAGTGTCAATATTAAAAAGATATATTATTACAATAAGGTTTGATGTTGTTAAGATAAGCATCGATATTAAATAGAAATATTATTATAACAAGCATCAATATTAAATAAAAATATTACCACAATAAGCATCGATATTAAAAAGAAGTATCGTTATAATAAGCATCGATATTGAAAGAAATATTTTTGCAGCAAGCATCGAAGTTTGCAAAACAATGTTAAGATAACAGACAGAGAGAATTTAAACTGGACTGAAATTCAGACCAATTGTTTTTCCAATTCTAAAGAACAAATACTATTTCATTTGCAAACAGCAAATACTCGAAATAACAGAAAGCATTATCGAAGTCCATGAAAAAGGAATAATCAAGTTATCAGCGTAGTCAGTTTGAACAGCTATTAACATGAATTAAAGAACGTTGGAATAAAACTGCGAACCATATTAACGAGCGGACACGGGGGTATTAAATCGACACGTCGAGTAGGTATTTCACCAAACAATTGTCCCGATAGTGGAGAAGAGAAATCACGCGGCGCATTATTTGCCCGAATGAATTCGTGTAAACGAACTCGTTGCAAGGCACCGCGGGCTCCAGCGATCCCCCATACACGCGCCATGTTGAAAATCAATCTTCCTGCCGGTGGAATTTTCATTCCGGTTTTTTGAAAAGTATTTCCATCCGGGTCGGAATTAGCTTACGCGGTGTGCACGGTCACGTTACAACGTTAATTCGCAGTTCGCGTACAGAGGCTCTGTTCCGGTCTCCCTTTGACTCGATTTACCGCAAACTTTTATTAAAATTATCGATTGCCAATACGCTCTCGAGGGCGAAAAAAAAAACAGGAGGCGAGACAAAAAATGAAAGCAACACGCCTGTATCTGTGTATCGTTACCGGCAACAACCGCAATCGTGTTTTTCCCGCATTGACTGCATCGCTTCTTTTCCCTCTTTCTCAACCGAAGATCGGGGTAACAAAGGTACGAACCAATAATAAAAATTCCGGAAAGGCAGCCAGGGTATTCCAGACACCGCTTTTTGCCACCCTCTTGCGGGAAAGGGTAGAAGGTCAGAGAGGTTTGTTTCTCTCCTGCTCTCCCTTTACTCTATCCTGCTGAGAGGCAGTAAAACGTTCCGTGCTGAAATATCATCTCGGAAAACCTCGCTTTTACACGCTCGTTCGGAAGTTTCCAAACGAAAGATACATTGTCGGTCAATACTGGTATCCATTTCAATTTGTCGACGCAACACATCTTCGCGCGAAAGTTCCACCGAAGATTTTGCATGAAAGTATCTTCTCTCTGTCCCAGTTTTTTACGAAACACCTTCACGTATGATCAAGAAAACTCTCGTACGATGGATCACGATTCAAATTTAATTTCATCACCAAACCCCTAAGTGTTAGACTACAGGTATTATCTAATACATAACAGTTCCTCGTTTAAAATCATCTGTCCACATTTTGTGTCCGAATACACCTGAACATAATGTAAGGATTGTAGACAGAAAATTTGAACGCGGCGATCATCGAGAAGTGTCGAATACATTTTACTCGAAATAAGATAATAAATCGAAAAAGAATGTTTGGATGAAAAGAAGCGAGAAAGCGACGTTCGTGAACACGATGTCAGCCACGAGAATGGTGGAGCGTTATCGAACCGCTATTAATTGCGACTAAATGTTCCGATCGGAGCCACGACACCGGTAACGCTGACGATATATCAAGAGTTACTTTTGACTTCGGTCTCGCGATAATAAACGCGGCGAGGCTCGTCCAATATTGGCAATTCTCGTGGCCGCAGGTATGTTCCGGGGGTGCACACGTATATACACGTTTCACCGTCAGCCAACCAGCCAGTTAGCCGTGACCAATATGGAACCGGAGAAAGAGAGGAGATTTTTCCTGTGTACGTACACGGTTATATCGGCCGATATTACCAAGGGGCGAAAAACTCGAAAAGACCCTTCTATCGTTGCCGAGCCAAGCCCTCGGGCCGTGTTTGATCAGTTAGTCACTGTTCGGGGACCTCTCCGAGGATATTGTTACCGATGGCCTCGGTTAATATTCTCGGATTACCATCGTGCCGTGTGCACGGTTTTTCGAAAATACAGCACCACGACAGACGGAAGTCGAGCTCCATATCGGGAGTAGGAAGTTAATGAGAACTCGTGCACTCGTTTCGTAATTGATGCGCTCACCGATGCCCGTTCTCAGAGATTAGTTTCAGAAACGGAACTGGGGCCTAATAACTTCCCTACCTGTCGAACAGCTCGTTTTTCGATCGGAAATCAATTTCGTTCCTCGACGTAATCTCTCTTAATCTCCATAATTTTAGCGTCGACAATGATTTTACAAAATCAGTGACTCCGAATGGAGAGAGGTCTTGTCGCCCACTTAACACTATCAGACTTACCTCCATTCGTATTATTAATGTATGCTATGCTACACCGTTATTTGCAAAATACATATAATTACGAAATTGAATTGAAGTTGATCAGGTGCTTATGAGGGGTTATTCATCTGAACAGAACAATACGTAAAGCAGGATATCGATACACTCGTATTATTAATGTACTGAGCATCAATGCTATACCATTATTTGTAAAGTATATAGAATTATCTAAATGCATTAAAGTTGATGAGGTGCTATGCTACGAATAGATGTCATTCACTTGAACAGTACACCTGAACAGCATCAGACATTGATTCATTTCTATTATTAATGTACGTATCGATGACGTGCTATCATTTGTAAAATACACATGATAACGAGAATGCATCGAAGTTGATCAGGTGCTACGAAGGGTTGTCATTCACCTAAACTCCGAACAGCTCGACATCGACACATTCGTATATTAACGCACGCGAGCAATCGATGCTACGATTATTCGTAAAATACACGTAACGAGAATGTACCGAAGTTGGCGCTGTTAGCGAGAGTTTTTAAAGCGGTACACAGTGTAAAGTAACGAATCTGCATGAACAGTGTTCGTTAAATGGCCGCGTTACCGTCGTTAAATGGAGCAGCAGGCTGTGCGCCCAGAACGATAGAAGAATGATAAATTTGGACGTAGACGGGGTGCAGCCTCGAAGCACGATGGTTTATGAGTTTAGAAGAGCTTAATCTCTCGGCAAACCAATATTTTTCTTCCTCTTTTACTCCGTATCTCTGTTTCGTTATTATCGTACTTCCTGCCCTCTCGCCGGGCTTCATTTTTCTCATTTCGAAGCTGAAAGCTTTCAGCTCGATCGGGGACCGGCAAAAAGTGAATAGCGTCTTCGAAATCCTAGCAACCGGAGTAAGAGTCATTTCGAGATTATCGTTCTAAGAGGCGAACGATTTTCGCGAGTGCATCGGGCCACACGTTCGTTTCCCTTTCTCCATTCCCCCTCCGTACCCCCCACCCCCCTCACGACCCACTTCCGTGGGGTTCTACTAATTGAACGCGTAATTGATGAGGCTGCAGTCTGTACTTACACAACGCTCCAATTGTGCTCAGCCAAGCGCCGGCACTGTGTGCCAATATTAGCGATGCACTCGACGTCCCTATAACGGACCCCTCCACGCACAAATAATGCCCCAAGTACCATAAATACTCGACGGCATCCGCAATATGCCCCGGCCGTCGCTCGCCGAGAACCTCCACTTTCAAAGGCAGCGAGAGTCCTTCAAGGATCCAAGACACGAATACCGAAGGATCTCGCTTTCACCCCACGTTGCATATGCCGTGCTAATGATTTTTCGAGGGGCCAAAGGTGTTTCGCGAGCTCGCAATCTACCACCGTCCCTCGATACCGTACACGTCTTCTTTTTTTTGCCCTAAACGAGCTCGCGTGCTCCAAACCATTTTTTCTATATTACGACCGGAAGGGTGTAATTCTTCGACGTTGTTGTAACTCCTTTAACCCCTCGAGGCTCAGACTTTTATTTAACTTTACCTCGAGATTCGCAAATACACGGGGTGAGTCTGCTCGAACGGGGTCAGTCAATTTACTACATTATAAGTAACTTGTTACTTCGGAGTAACTTTGATCGAGTTAATGTTACATACCAAAGCTTGTACATGATCTTATTGCTCGAAATTGTTAATCTGGTTTATTGTTACTACATGTTTCTTCTCAACGAAGATGAAGATGATTTATTGCCTTTGGAACAGTTACGGTAATCTTATAGTGTCCTAATTTAAAGATACTAATAGTTACATGAAGGCTTTACACTAATAGTTACGTTAAGATGTTATTGATGTTACACAACAACTTAATATGTACCTAAATTTAATCACTACTTTAATAAAAATTCCGTTGTTACGAATTTATTAACAAACGTTGTGCATGGATAGAATGCATCTCCGTCACAGACTTCCCGTTCCGGTCGCATAATTTCTCTACGAAGTATGCGAGATCACGCGTCATTCGTCTAACTCGCGACGAATTTTGAACGCCTAACAGCTACGTAAAAACGATTTGTCGTGCCTTTGGTATTCGTGTCTCACAAATTCCTCGAGCACCCTTTCACTAGCCTTTCCTCTTTACTTCACGACGAGAAAACGACAGCGAGATATATTGCGCGAACGAACAGTCGACTATTTACGCCGTTCAGAGCATTATTTGCTCGCGAAAGAGTCCATGCGGCTGGCGTCGCGCGGATTTATACACGACCGCAAAAAGCAGCACGCTCTCGCGAAATTAAGACCACCCGGCCGCTAATTTTATGGAGCTAGCATACCAACTCGATTAATTGGCACGCAAAAAGTTTACCCGTTAAGTGGTGGAAAGTAAAATAAGGAAGGAACGTTTATTTTTCCCGGGAGTATCATGAGTAGTCGCAAGTAACGAGGAAATTATTTGCCGAGCTTAAGATCGATTCGTGCTTCCTTTCGCCTTTATCCCGCATGTCTCATTTGCTAATAATCGGAAAGAAAGGGTACGTAGTTTCAATTATGAGATGTTGAATTTATTACAAAAAGTCGTGATCTCTTCGTTGCACTTCTTCAATTTTGCAAGAAATAATTGTTTAATCTTTGAACATGCGGGTATGCGAATACTCGGATATTTTCGAATCTTTCGATCGAGTGGATATCCAAGTTAGGATGCTCGTAAATCCGAATGATAGTTAAGAAGTCTAATCGAAGCGGAGTCACATATCTTCGTTAATATACCTTCATGGACCGTGTAAATCGTAGCTGTTCGTTACGAAGGTACGTGCCACTATTCGTGATTGTATTTTCAACGAAGGTTATATTTTCTTTTTTGTCGGAGGGAATAGGATCCAACATTCGACTTGTGTATTCTCGCATCCGTTTCCGTTGGAGCCCTATCCCCGACGAAAGTTCTCTCCTCGGTTTCGCGGAACTTCGAACCTCTCGGCGGAGGCGAATCGAATCCGCCTTCTTATTTATTAAACGATCGCCGGGATAACTCGGTTATTCTCGCCCCGGCGTATCCCTCAAGAGAAAGGGAACCCGCTTCGAGCGAATATACCGCGAGATAAATAAATCAAACGCGGGTAACAGCGACGAGCTGCTGCTGCTTTCTCGGCACACACGCGATTACGAGAGAAAAAGGAGGGGAAAAAAAAGAAGTTGCGTGTCCTGGTGCGTCGAAAAAATGTTCCGAGGGTGGTGAAACCTTGAATACGTTTAACCCGTGTACCGAGCTACACCGTTGAAACTTGTAGCCGTGTACATGAATACAAAAAGTCCAGCTTTATGAGCTTCCGTGTACAGAGAGGGTGGCTGACTACGCGAAGGAAGAAGAACGAGAAGGGACGGTGAACACGAGGCTGAGTTTGCCCAGGAGAACTTTTATAATACGCACAGAACCAGGACCATAGATTCGAATTAATTCGGCGGCGAACTTTTCGACGGCAAATAAAAATAAATTGCTGTATCAATTTAATAACGCTTATCAAGAATATACGGGTGTACACCCTATATTTCCGCCGGTCAGACAGAGTAAAGTCAGAGAAAACAGAGAATTCGGAAATTTGAAGATTTGTAAACTTGGAAGTATGGAAATGTGAACATCTCGCAATCAGACTATCCTAGAGTATGTACGAGTGTCTGAAGTCCGTGATCGATCCATCCGGACATTTTTCCGAGCAGACAAGCGTTCGGTGTTGTTGAAACGAGAAGGTCCAGGTCTTATATTACTTGGTCCGTTGTTCAAGAATTGGTCAAACATCGGGACTCAAATTACCTTTCCGCTCCCTTCATACTTTTCTACTTGTGTTCCGGGGAGAAAATTTCAAGCACGGATGAAATTGTCCACGGTGCTCCGTGCTCTCGGTTGGCAAACAAAAAGTTATTAAAACCGGCTTTATTGTCGGTCCTGTACGACGGATCGTCAGCGTCACGTGTTTTACGCGGAGTCCGCTTTAACGGCAAGCAAAATGGACGGTCTCTCGAGGGAAACGGTGTTTTTACCGGGAACGTATGCGGAGAAAGTTCATGCCTCAACGAATCCTGACTCGCTCCCTCGCGAACAAGAATTATCAGAGACGTAAACGATGATGTTCTGCTGCGGCAATTTGGGGTTTTTGGCTGATTGGCCCGCTCTAACGGCGAGGGTAGATCTTTATCCGTCGACGGTGAAACGTTCGATGGAACGTGAACGGAAATAGACCACTACGGAACTAACTCGATCTTAACCAAACGATCGTTACGGAGATTTATCGCGATGAACGACCAGTCTTAATTGAGTACAAACTCCGCCATTCGGATCAACTTCTCATGAAAAATTATTCTCGGCTTTATCAAATTATTTCATCGGATTTGGGTTATTTGCCGGCATAGCAGATTTCGAAAAGTCTATCATCTAATCACTTAAATTATGCTCAACCAGGTTAACGATGTATTTGCTTTACGATGAAAGAATTCTTTTTACCGAATTACTCAGTCTTTGTATATCATGATTCTCTATCTTATCTCAAATAAGACTACCTCGAAATATTCATGAATCCGTACCGAATTTTGGAGTACGAAAGTTTGAAAAAATCCTGGGACAGCCAGGTGAACCGAGATCCCGGATGAAAGATAAATGGACGTCGTTATGGGAAAACGAAACGACGCAAAGTATGAAAAATTCGAAGAACAGATGACGAAACAAGGGGCGCCACACGATACAGATAAGTATCTGGTCTGTTCTAGTTGTCCCTTGAAACGAGCATCGATCAAAAGAGCCCCCTGTAGAACAGCGGCAACGTAACGGTGGCATTGTCTTCGACAGCGGGACGTCCCTGGACTTGTGTCGCAGGTAACGCAAACAACGAGGACAATTTGCCGTGCACTCGTGTCCGGGTTCGGTCGCCTATGCGTAATTCGTTTACCCTTAATTCCTCGTTGAGCCGGCCGTCGAGCGTATTATTCCGACGCATCTCCGTTGCCCGAGGGACTTTGTTTCGCGTTTGACCCCCTCTTTCGCTGGCGCTAGAACGACGCCGCGAGCTGTAGTACATTTTACGGTTGGCTAGCCGGTAATGCAGTAATTAACGTTTCTTTCATGTACTCTGTGTTGCTTTCACCGCTTTAAACCAGCTGCTTGGCGCAAGACCCGCCCGCCACCCGCCATCACTGTCCACCGGATCGTGCTCGCATGCACACACGTCTCTAAACGCGACATACACACTTACCAACGCCCGGAGTATTTACAGAGACAGCGAGTACGTTCAACCTTTCTCCCCCGTCCCCCTTCTATTTTCACCCTTGTTCCTGTTGGTCCGAGCGGAGACCCCTTACTCTCCGCCCCCTTCCGTCCAGTTGAAAAAATAATTACCCCATAAGCCGGACCGTTTCCGCTCGTGGACCTCGCCGTAGAATACGGACTACGTTTACGTTGCTGCTGCTGCTGCTGCTGCTGCTTGCTCGAGAAATCTGACTGCGAACCAGCCCCTTTCAACGATGAAAGAACGACAGGGTTGACGGAGAATCTTTGATGAATCTTGGAGATGGGGAGACTTTGCAATGCTGCAGGGCTTACGGGGTTTTTATGTTATTCTTCTGTGCTGACGATGAAAATTTCATAGGGATTTCAGTACCGTGGTAGGGAACGACTTGTTTGTTTTTTAATTTCCTTATAATTTTATACGGCGTGTCTCATCTAACCCTACCATCCTTACTTCGTTATTTCATAACAAGGGGATAAAAATATATTTTCTTCGATACTTCACGGTGACCTGCGATTTCTTGTGCTTCTTTGAATCTCCTCGCAGACAATGACACAGGCTAATTAATAAGCCCTCGACGCTCAACGGTATCAGATTTATTACGGAATGTGAAAAAAGAGGGAAAAAATTGAATCGATAAGGATTTCAATTAATCCTCAAGGGTTTACCCGTAGAGCTGACGGTTGCCCGTAACGTAACTAATCGATAGTCATAGAATAATAACAACGTGTTGCCTGTTTCGTATCCGGATTTACGTTCACTCGTGACTCGGTTATCGCGCCGCAAATCGCTCTCCTATCGTATCCGTGGATCGTTCTGGCAACCACTCTGCTTCCATCCGCTTGAAATACCGGATTTTAATTCGCGCCCTCGCGATTGCCGTTTTTGCCAGTCCTTTAATATTCTTCTGTCACGCGCAGAAGCTAACCGTAGAATCAACGACGTTTACTAATTCGCTGCAACCTGACGCGGCAGACTTCCAACCATCTTATTGGAATTCTGACAGCCGTTTACGTCGTCGAACACTAATATGAATTGCTCGATCACGTACATCAGATGTACCCGAGTACATCTTTGTCGAGATGTAGACGCTTGATATTATTGCCGTCATTTATGTTTTCAAATTTGGGAATTTGGGAATTTGGGACTTTGAGGATTTGGTGATTTGGGGATTGGGGGAATTTGGGATTTGGAGAATTTGGGAATTTGGGATCTTTGTAATTTGGGTACTTGTGATCTGAGGAATTTGAGATCATGGGGACTTGAGAATTTGGGAATATAAAAATTTGAAAGATGAGAATTAAAAAGTGTGAAAATTCAAAAACTGGAAAAATAAATAAATCAGCTTGAAAATTTTGAACGTTCTGAATTTAGGAGTATGAAAATGTTGCTCACGAGTCCCCATTTGGTCACGTCCGCCGAAGATTATCATAATATCGACATCTGGAAGATTCTCGCGAAGTCTGTCGCTAGATTCGAAAAGCACCGATTCGCATGCGTGAAAAATGAAACACTTACGTTCGTCCTATCGCGAGTACATTACCAGTCGGTGGCTCCCAGATTTTTCCATTCCCCAAGGATGATCGTGCTCCATCGTCGGTTCTTTTATCGGTATATTTTTATTGTTATATCAGAAGCGGGAGAATCGAGGCTGGATAGAAGTGGCGAACACTTTGCATTCACTGACGTCGCACGTTTTCCTCGATATAAAAAGCTTGTTCGATCGAATCGAGTTGCAGAACAGACAGGGCCAATCGTAAAATCGGAATAATAAAAGAATCGATCGTAACGCGATCAAAAATCGGCTGACGAGGAAAAAACACGCGAATCCCAAATTTATTTACCCTCCTGCGTTTGTTTTTTTCGCGTTCTTTCTTCTTTTCGTCGGTCGACCTTGCTCGACCTACATGTGCGGCGAATAAAAGTTTATTGCCACCACCGATCGATGCAATTCGCGCAACGCCCTCGAAGAAAACCGTTGCGTGCTCTTCCGAAGGGATCGTGAACATTTTCCAACTTCGTTTCGTGTCTGACCTTTCGCCGATTGAATCGTGGCGTTGTCGCGATCTTTCAGTTTCACGCAAACCTTGGGAAAGTTTTATCGCGTCTACCAGATTTTCAGTGTCTTTGTTTCCATTTTATCTGAGCACTCTTCAAACTCAGTTGCGACAATACTGACAAAATTTGAACTTCGCAATTTAGAGATTCTAGAATTTAATCTTTGGAAAATTGGAAGCTTGTTCATTCGGTGATTTAGAAGTTGAGAAATTCGAACATTAGATACATTTGAAAATTGAACAATTCGAGACATCACTGTAACAACCCCGAAAGTTTCGCTAGCAGCTCCGTACAATTAGCAACCTCTTCTCGTTCTCCGTTAAATCCAAGGTGTGACACTCGCATATTCTCCGAACATCGTCTCTCGTGTTCAAACTGAGAAATACCTGCTCGAACGCATTACATTACGTCCTGAATACGCAATCCCTGGTAAGACGCGTAGCAAGTGCGCACGAACGGTGCAAAACTGGCTGGACAAGAGGTCATAATCGTAGCGAAACTCTAGCAAAACTCTGCTCGCTTATTCTTCCTCGTTCCACCCTTCTCGATGGAAGCACGAAAGCGATAACTAGCTCGATACCAGAATAAGCGTTTCGCAAAATACGCGAAAGATATCGGCGATCCGGCACTCGAGGATGATCACGTTTCCATGAGACGATACTAGCCGCTGGATTTCCACGTGCTCGACCGTAATGGCGTTTCCAGCGTTGCTTTTAGCAGAACCATCCACGAAGATCGAGTAGCGGATTGTAAGTCCTCGCGTTTATGGGAATTCCGGCTTGGAATGGTCGATTGAACGCTTTCTTATTGAGAACAAGTTTGTTCAGCTTCTAACGCCGATCAGAATGGTAGTTTCTGCACGAGTTATTGTTCACTTTGCGGTTACTTTTCCATACACCCGGAGAATATTAGGATCTCCATTGTTTCAGGATCTCGCTTCCATGCCGGTGTTAGTTTGTATTTCCGTTTTGGAATAGAATCCGCGTAGCTGTGTGCGGGCTATTATGCGTGCATGTAAATTCAATCTAGACCCGTAAACGTTTGAGGGAATATCACAATAGGTCCACTCAGGATGAACCTATGATATAGAAAAACTGCAACTTCAAGATTATCGGTGATTCAAAATTTGGGAGTTTAGAAATTTTCCAAACTAGAAGTTTAATAATCCAGAAATTTATAGGTTTCAAAACTTGATATCATATAACTTGCAAGTATAAAAATTTCAAGACTCGAAAATTGTTGAATTGGTAATATTAACAAGTTTTACATTTCACATGTAACTTAGTACTCGGAAATATGACCGTATGTTTTCATAAGGCTTGGTCAGTATCAGAACATCGCTAATTGCACCTTCCATGTTTTACCATAGAAAGTTTCAGTTCCGAGAAGGTTTCAATTCCGACTTCGAAAGATCGCTTTTCAGTTCGATCATTAAATTCATCCCTTTCGCCGTTTCGAATCGATAACTGCATCACGTGACAAACATTTTACAACGTCTGTAAATAAAAGCAACGAGAACTATTCGCGCTTTTCCCCGTTTACTGCCGCATATTATTGGGCCCCCCTTTTACGTTTTTCTCGATAGCATGTATCGATGTATCATTCGAATGCAGCAGGATCTTTCGAGTTCCAGCAAACAGTTAGAGCAATACTTCAATCGGCTCACATTCGAGCAGAACAACGTTTTTGCGTTTGCATCGTCTCTCACGTATCGCGATCCTGCTACATCCCCGGGGAAATTTAAAAAATCCCAATATGCGGAACTGGAAACACGGCGAAAACTATATATATTTTCCCAACGTTGTATACATTTTACATGTTCCCGGAAAGATATATCGCGAATCATTATGTTTCTCGATACATTCGTGCGTGAGATAGAAAGAGGGAATTCGTCGATTTCCTGGATGGAAATAAAATTTCTGCGCCACTTCAATCATCCCTTACTTCCCTCCTCCACAAATGCCTTCCTTCTTTCTTTCTTTTTGTCTAACCTTCTTTCGTTTCATTATTAATCATCTTGCATTGCATTGTATAACTTGTAATAATTTTATACTGTAGTTATGTATAACATTATAATGATCTTGTATTATACAACATTGTAATGATCTTGTTATGTACAACAGTATGATGATTTTATGTTATACAACATTGTAATGATCTTGTGATGTATAACATTATAATGATCTTGTCTAATTCGTTTATTACTTCGTTAGTTTATTTGAAACCTAATAAAACAAATTACCTGATAATACAACAAATTGCACATATGTATAAAATGAAGCTTCCGTTAATCCAAAGTGTACAACAAATGAAAAATCAGAGTCGCATTAGAACAAAGAATCAGAACACTTACCACGTGTTCGAGAGACAGAAAATTTTCGGGCGAAGCCAACAGGATGTTGGAAATGATCGCGATCGTAACGCAGGATCCGAGCCCATATGTTCTGCACTCGTTTATTTCGGTGAAAGACGTCTCGTAAAGACATCAAAGCTGCATCCTCGACGCCGGAATAAAGAGTACGGAAGTCCATAAAAGTGAGCCGCAGAGCGAGCATCGTGCACACGTGGTGATCGCGCTACCACGACGACGCTGTTCCTCGCCGTTTTGCAATTTTTTCGCTCGCAAAACACTCGCGGACGCGATCAGACGTGAAGCACGCGGGGTAACGGGCCGTGTAACGATCGTTAACGCGCTCGACGCTTTGAAGTGGCAGCTTTTCCCTGCCCGCCGTGTCGAGCACGCAAAGGAATTCGTTTTTTAACCGTACCTGCCGTTTTCATCGCGCAGACGACGGATAATTGTTACGTAACCCTCCCAGACGCGAATTCCGTTCGAATATCCGCGCACTTTATCCCTCAGGGATCGATAGTAGTTTTGCCTAATATACAGCCTCTGAAGCGGATTTTGGTTTTGCTTCGCATATTTTGTTCGATGAACTCGCTGTATGTTGACGTGATTGAAAACTGAGGAAATATGGGTTCTCATGTTTTCGTATGTCATGTAACCATCGAAATGTCTTCTAAGGGTCAAGTGTAAATCTGGTTCTCCTAAGTAACTTCGAATGTTGGAAATTGTTCATATTTCAAGGTCCAAATATTACGTTAATCCACTGCAGACGTATAATTCGTAGAAGCCTAATTAAGTTCATTACTCTTTGTAAGCGTCTGCGGTCGAATTTATCTTGTCGTTCCTCGCGTTATCAGAACTTTTCAGGCATTAAATTTCGTATCACGAATCTTTGCCGCTGAATAAGTTAACGCGAGTACATACGGCTAACAGCCACACAGCAGTTTACGACAGGCGGTAGAGTAGTAAATTTTTCAGAGAATTTCTCGACTCATATTTCGTGGCTGCATACGTTCCTGTGAATGTTACGCAACGTTCGGTGGGGTCGAGAGCGTGTAGCGCAGGGGATAGACGACGCGTATGCATAGACGCCATTTGTGTAAACCATTTCGTGCGGTCGCTCGTAAAGCGGCGTAATGCAAACATCCGGTCCACGAGTGGCGCCCTCGTATAGCATCGAAGACGATGATCAGAATCAAATGCCAAAAATCACGGTTTCTCTCCTGCCAATTATTTGTCGCGTTTATTCATTCATTCGCGTTTTTACTCGTTTTCGAGCTTCGTTCGGTTAGTCGACGGATTCGGAAGTTCGAAAAATGACAGAAAGCGCGCGAACAAGTCGCATGAATAATGGAGGACACGTAGAACGCGGCCAACAGCCGGTGAATCGATGTCGCGGATAAACATGTATAAAATTGACCGTAATAAACGTAGAAACGTTTTATCAGGTTTCACGGCGGGCCGAATTGAATTGTAAACCGAAACGAATCCGTGGCCGTTCACTCTGTTTGGCGATTCCTGAAACGCGGCCTCGATTCGCGAGCGGATATTGCGCCGAAATAAACTGAAACAAATAAATGTTCACCGTTTATGTAAATAACCATGGGATACTGCGTTGGTCAGCTACGAATTAACTGGCCAATCATAAATTCGTTCGTATGTTGCATCGCGCCCACGAAGTTACGTGTTCTTAAAAACGTTACAACGAAAATGTTTATTAACACTAGATTTACGGACGTTTGATGCCTCTGTCTAGGTCTCTGTCTGACTCTGTCTGACTCTGTCTCTGTCTTTGTGTGAAGTTCTCGAAAGTCTGTAAACTCGAAAATATTTTATTCGACAACTCGTAAGTTGAACAGAGTTTAAACACAGAATGCTCTCAAGGTAAACAAAATATTTTAAGATTACAATTTTGGAAAATTCGCAAGCAGCTTTCCAGTCCGTAGCAGGTTAGCTGATACCTTGATGGTAAGAAGAGAGCAGGCAGTTAACGAGCCAACGGTGTCGCGAGAACAGTTTCGTGTCTCGGTTACGCGTGTCACGGTGGTCAGAATTAGTGGACGACATTAGCAGGCGGACACGTATACCGAGCATGTGGCCTACTAATAAACATAATCGCACCTGTACTTGAGTGTACGTTTGCCGCAGTCGAAATGGACAATTCAATTGCCGCATAAACGTGTAAGCGAGCTGTACAACGATCGGCTGACCATAAACGCGACGACACCGGGCAATCACCACGCGTTTAAACGCCGTTAAATCGCCTGGTCCTGTAAAGCACGCGAGACAATTACCCGGTGAATTCGTTCGCGGTTGTTCTGCCCTTTTTCCTCGCGAAATTACGACTATGTTGCGATACATCTACGATTTCCAGTTTTACTTTACCAGCATATACATCTTTCTTTATTCGTGGGAATGCAGGCTTATAAATGTCACTTTAGAATTGACAATGAACGTTATACAGGATGAGGCACTTAAAACCACCTGAATAATTTGACTGCTGCGATAGGAAGCATCTGGCAAAATTAATGGATAGGGGCTAGTAACATGATCTGCATAATATACCCTGTACACATCTTTCACTTCAAATTACTTCGATTCAAATGCATTGTTGTGAAACATTACGATCGTTCGACGATTCCAATATAAAGACCGTAAACCTGTAAATCCGATACATTCGTCTTTTACGGTTCAATCATCCGATTCCTCGATCGTGAAGAGTAATCTTGTCGCAATAAAATAGCCATTATTCCGTGACTGTAGGCGGAGAGTGACCGGTATCATCGATCAAACATCGATCAATTTTAATCGGTCTAAGCTTGTATCGAATTTGATCATGGCTCGATTTCATGGACGGCCGATCGCGTGCGGCTTATTCGCTCCACCCTTATTTAATCCAGCATGACTGCAGCAAAATATCGTCTCCGATATAAAATTTGATTTGTTTCGCGTGCAACCGGCTACCGGAGCCTATTAACATTTCATCGATAATCCAATCGAACGTGTACCGTAACTCTCGGTGGCTGCGCCTTCATTAGCCTCCGCGTCCGAAGAAAATTTATCCCCTTTTCTCGGTATTTCCTCTCGCGATGGTCGCAACTCGTTTGCCTACGTTTCAGATTAATGCGACCGTTGCAGCTCCCGATTGTCTTCCCAAGTTTTTAAATTTAAAAGTTTAGGAAGAAATTTGAAATTTTTAACTGGGGAAATTGACCCGACTTAAATTGATTGTCCCGACGTAACGATGTCCGCGATAAAACCCAAGGAGATCCCTCTTCGAAGAATACGTGGGTTGTCGCGCGAATTAATTAAAACGAGTAAAGTTCACATGAGGAAAGGAATTGTTCATTTTTACGGAATCCTTTGACCGAGGTATCTGAAACTTCCAACAGGTGCACCATTAGCAACTGTAGGATGTAACAGGAAGTTCTGAAAGAACAGGTTTTACTAAGATGCGTCATGAGAACGAGCCTTGTGTAGCAACAAAATTTACTTCGGTACTCTTAGAACGAGTTTACGGTGAATTCTCATTAAAAACTGACTGCTAACAACGTCCTTCTCTCGGAATTATTCCGACAAAGTTAAATTAAGAAATACATTCAGCGCAATCCAAAGTACGCGTTCAGTTAGCGCAATCCTTGTTCATCCACGAATATGAAATAAAGACCAGTAACTTTGTTTTCAAGTTGGACAACCGATACCCCTCTCGCTACACAAACGAATAAAACACGGTAGACCGGCGGGAGTTTCGTAACTCGTAAATATCCACGGAACCAAAAAAAGATTACTTTACCCCGTGTCGTCGAAAGGTTTCCCAGTTAGCTGTCTGTTCGCGATTTCGACGCTATTTTTTAAACAAGCCACCAGGAACCCTGCAAAGTCGGCTTTCAACTGGCACATGGAGGGCTTTGCCAAAACAAAAGCACGAACCGGTCGAAGTTCATGTTTTAAATACTGCCCGTCCAAAGTTCATGGTCTCGCTTTACCGGCTCCTGCAAAACAAACTTTTGCGCCGATAAAACCGGCTCGCGTTTCGCTCAACTCTCTTTCGAATTTTCAACCCTTAAGCTACGTACATACACTTTTATGTCCACGCTCGGTAAAGGTCACTATAAAATATTCGAGAAAGACACTTTGTTTTCAGTAACAGTAGCAAAAGTTTCTTTGACGAAACATCTCTCCGATATTTGATATCCAAGGTAACTTGAAACTGTTGTAGACAGGGACAAATATTTGACGTAGAATTAAAAACGTGGAATTAGGATGCAGGGCTGAAATGAAAGTTTCATTGTATTTTAGAAACGAACGAGGTACAGGTAGTCAACTTTGATATAATCAGGTGAATGTTTTAGCGATGATATAAAAAGTATGTGACATGCAACGGACGTAACTCGATATATAAGTTTTTGTAGCATGACATGTTACGTTTAATTTTAACTTTGAGTCAGAGGTGATTTTAAGATGGTGCATTTTTTAATATACTTGAATAATAGATGCGTTGGGATGAAAATATACTTGTACACCAGACAGCGACCATCTTGTGAATCTTGAAATGAGTTCAGTACAATTGTCTACAAAATATTCGTCCATTGACACATAAATACAGAGTATTACCACCCTTCGAATGCAAGAAAACACGTAACTGTAAATTGGAATAAAAAATCGTGTATAATACGCCGGCACAAATTCGTCGAGTTAGGTGTTCCGTTGTATTATGTACGTTTACAAGAGCCACCCAAAGCCATCGGTAACAATATTCCCCGGCTCGGCTACTCGTGTAACCTGTCGCGATTTACATAGCTTTAAGCTTGTCGCGGCGGAGGCGCGTGTTGCACGCGAATCGCGCGACCCTCGTAAATCTCTCGGCTCGTAGCGAGTACCAGCCACGAGGAGTCGTCGAAAAGACGTAACGATTATAAACGTCCTGGCACGCGTGACACGCGCCCACACCAACGATGGTGGGGTTAATGAGTACCCGAGAGATGCATCGGTCACGAGACCTACGCGCGGCACGGCACCCGGGGCTATTAATGAAAGCGGTTAATTGCTAGACCGGTTCAACGATAGCCCGTCCTGCTGAGAGTGGACGATAAAGGTGACCTTCGGCGGACGTCGTCCCTTTTCCAGAATACCGACGGAATTCCGAGTGTACACTCGGTAGACTGGTAATAGTCGATGGGGAAATTGCTCGTTTAGGGGAAAGAGGTAGAATGTTCAAACTTTGCAAATTTAGAAATTTGGAATATATAGGGATCGGGAAATTTGGAAGCTTTAAGATTTGAAGATGGGACTTTGAAAATTTTGGAATTTGAAAATTTGGGTATTTAGAAATTTGGAGATTTGGAGATTTGGAAATTTGGAGATTTGAAGATTTGGAGATTTAGGGATTTGGGTACTTGGGATCTTGGGAATTTGAGGAGCTGAAAGTATAGGAATTTGGGGATTTAGAGATTTGGGAATTAGGAAATTTAGGGATTTGGGGATTTGGAGATTTAGGGATTTGAGGATTTGGGAACTTGAGAATTTGGGAATTTAGGGATTTGGAAATCTGAGAATTTGGAGATTTAGGGACTCCGGAATACGTGAACATTGAGAGTTAGAAAGGCAATTTAAGAATTAGCGAACTGCAAACTTCGAGTACTTTAAGGTTCATAAATTGTGAGTTTATATATTTGTTAAAAATTTTAGTAATCTAAATATTTATTAATTTCAAAATCTCCAACTCTGAATATTAAAGTACCCAATCCCAGAAGCTAAGAATCATTTCAACTCAAAAACTTTGAAATAACTCCAAAATTTCTAAACTAAATTAGCAATATAAAAATGAAAATATCGACAAAACAAAATGTTGAAATCTTCTTTACGAGAAAACCGGAAAGCAACTAGTAGAAGTTTCCGCCCCCGACGGTTCTCTTTATCCGAAGAAAGCCTATACTGCACTCTCACGTTGCTGAATCCACGGAACACGGGTGTTGGCGCGTGCGGACACTTTTTGTCCGCGGTCGTAATTTATCGCCGAGCCGGAAGTATATTAACTGGCGAGACTCCAACTTCCCTGACACAAGGAAGGATTTGTTGGATTTGATACACGCTAGCCGCGGTTTAGTCGGCGAGGATCGAGTCGAATAGTTTGCGAGGGAGAAACGGGATGGTCTTTGAGGTCGTTCGGTGGGGTTGGAGGTAACGGAGATGCGTTACTTTTTTCCGCTTTTTTCCCTGAAAGCTTGTCGACGGCGGATGTTTAGCTTGTTGGATGGTACCTGCAAGGCAGGGAAATCGATTCGCACCGCGGAAATTCCGCGCAAGTTTCTGAGTCTGAATATGGGTACTTGCTTTTCTTAATGGCGGCGAGAGCTTTGCGTACTACCCTCCTACACGAGTAGCCAAGAAATGACTTTTGACGCAAAGATGAATCATAAATATATTATAGAATTAAGATCTCTTTTTACGGGACTTTACTTTCGAGATTGGCTCTTAAGTCGTTGTTAAGCGGGGTCTCTGCATAAGTAGGTAAGCTTTCGCTTGAAAAGTAAATCGTAAATCATATTACAGAATTAAGGTTTCTGTTTAGAGTACTTATAGGTTTTTATTTGCAAATCGAAAATAAAAGAAACAGTGTACATCGTGGCAGAGGCATCTCCAGAGGCTGATATCGCCATTTGCTCGAGAAATCACACTTACCTTCTCCCCGTCTCAGGGGTGAAATATTTGCCGCGTTATCTCCGTTCATTTCCATCTTTGAGAGCATTCGGTGCTAGAAAGGCGTGGCCATCCAGCCTTCCACACGTGTCAGTCGAGCCACTCCGAAACATGTGGCTCATCGCTCACTTAAGTCGACGCTAGCAGCGTGCATTCGTCGGTAACGTACGACGAATAACGTGTCATCCTACCATGGACTTCCTCTTCTCGATTTTTCATCGGATCCGCGATGCCTTCTATATGTGTACGCTTAGCTAGGTATATCCCCGTTTCCGTATTCCGAATGCACACGTAGCCCGACGCGTCTCGAATCGCTGCAGCTGTTGTCGTTGCCTTAATGCATCCCCTGCATCCGTTTAACCCGTTAAAATTACGGAAATAAAGTTCGCAGTTCGACTTTACACGTGGAGCACGTTTCGACGATCAAAGCATACGGAGGATCGAACGGCCAACGATTTAATGGCCGGCGAAGTTTTCTTGTCTTTGAACGGGACGCAGACAACCGATCAATTTTCAGCCTCGTTGATAGACTTTGTCGGCTGCTCGAAGTTTTTTAATTAATTACAACGACGAGGGAGCGTCTCGAGGAGAAACTTAACGAACGCCTGATAATATCTGCCGAACCGAGGGAAGTCAAACAAAATTAACTTTTCAGCAGGCTTCGTGGTACACGTGGGCTACACGCGTTCTCCTAGGCGAGGCTTATATTCGAGGCTCGTGTAGTTTGTGCCTGTGAAAACATCAAAGCTACGCGGGGGTGGAAGAAACTTTGTTTCGCGACGAAAATGTAAACCTCGCTACCGCGGTTAATAATCGGTTTACAACAGTCTGTATTCTGAAATGTCTCCGACGACAGGGAAAATTACTTGTCCGGAGAACAAGCTCTCCTGGTTTTATTAATATTTGGTCCGTATCCATTTTTCGGTGCTAGAGACTACTTTTTAAAATGTACATAACTGGAAGGGGACATCATTGTGATTTTTATTGAGATCTGGTTAAGTTTATAGCACTATAAGTATGATAAACATTGTCTTTTAAGTTAACTTAAAAAATTTAAACTTCAGAACAAAGGTGTCATGTAGCTGAATTGTAAGATGTTATAACGTTTGAGATAATAATTATGCGACAAAAGTTACAGAAATATAGGCATACAATATTCAATTGTAAACACCTAATTCAATATAACAGAAGATAAGGTGCTTCATGGGATCGTGATCGAAAAATTGCCCTTATTCATCCGTTTCGGTGGTGAAAGTAGAAAGAGACAGTGTATCGTATCGAACAGATAAACGAATAACCTTAAACGGTGGCGGAAATCAGCCTCACCCGTTATTAAATTTCCCAATGCAGACTAGCGCAATATCCCCGGCGATATCTGCGAGAGCAAAGGGTGCGGCAGAGGGAAAGGGTCGGCCGAGCTAAAACGGCCAGGTGGGTAATATCGCCAACTTGTTCATACAGTTACGAACACGCGGCGCTGTTAATCACATCGAATTACAACACATGCAGCCAGTGCATTTTGAGATACGAGAATCCAGTTAGCTGGCCGCTGGTGTTAATGCGCGTTCCCATGGAAGAAGGAAAATGGGATAAATGGACGGCCACCGAATCGAATAATACATAAACGATCGCCAGTCCCAGAAGATATTGCCGTTCCACTGTTTACGCGCGAACGTAACAGGAAATCGGCTTCGAATTTCCACGATACACGCCACCGATACGAATCCACGTATTTGCTATTCGGTTACCATAGATTGATGGAAAGATCCAGGATCGTGTTTGATGGCGACGTAACGAACGAGTGTCCATCATTGTTACGGGTCGACCGAGTGACGAGACAATCTGCCGCCTATTTTCCGCGATGTCTATCAAGCAACTTTGATGTTTGAAAGAACAACAGACATTTACGCTGCTGAAAATTTTGGGATTCGTCGATTTAAGAATGTCGAGATTTTTGCTCTGACATTTTGTAGCTTGGTTTGAAATGTTGACAATCCCAACATACAAGCATTTAGAGATTTATAAATTCGTTGATTCGAGGATTTAGATTCGTGAATTTATAGGTTTGAAAACTTCTAAATTCTGCTGCAAAATAACACAAGATATTTTTGTAGAGCAGTTGTCGCCAGATTAGCAATTTATTGTCAGTAAAAACACGCGTTAGTTCCCACGACAATATCTGGGCGACACAATTAAACGCGGACAACGGAGTTGACACAAAAGAGCGAAAGGGTACAATTCAGACACAGTTTCCAACAATCGCCACGGGTCGCATCGATTCAATCTCCGGCTAGGTTTACGGCAAATCCATTATATAAATACGCGGCGAAAAAACAGTCGTTCTCTATAGAGATCCTTTTGCCGGACCCCTTTTCTCGAAGCAACGGCAAAGGAACTCGGCGGAACGCGGCGAAGCGAGGCGAGGCGAGGCAAGGCGAGTCCAGCCTGTCTACCGCAAATACACTGCTTCCCCTTACCCGAGCATAACTCTATTAAACTTTGAAATATCTTCAAGGTATCGCGCACAATGGCAGCGGCGAAGGAACGCTGTGTCGCCTGTGTCAGCGAAACGGCACCCCCGTTTCCACACACGACCCACCCCTTTTCTCTTGCCCTTTCAAAACAAACTGTCACATACTTTTCGTATGGGCAGAAGCTTTAAAAACACCGATGAACTATGTTGCCGCGAGGGCAGAATTGCGCCGACGAAGAAAGGGAGACGTCCTCTGAACGCACAAGGGGATGAAGATAAAGGATTGAGAGGTGGTTGCTAAAGAATGGCAGCGATAACGCTGCTAGCGTACTGGGGCTTTCAGACTCCAGCATTTTTTATACATTTTATGTGACTCAAACACCCTGATTTTATGTTACCTAAACGTACTTAATTCGGGATACAATTATTTCGTGTCTGCACCCCATAGTCAAATTAACCCTGTTGTATATTTTCAATTTTGGAAAAAATGTGGTTTTCAACAGCAATGGATAATATGAAAATATGATAATATAATAAACCGACGAACTAAGTTGACAAACTGACAGAGTGAATGATAAAGGGATGAAATAGTAAAATAGTGAGGTGGTATTAGAGAGGTAAAATGATGAAATAATCAAGTAGTGGCCCAATAAGATATTAAAATAATAAGACGATAAAATTGCTAAAGTATGAAAAGTATAAAAAAGTAGAATGGAAGTGAACTGGTAGACTAGCAGTAAGGTAGAAAAGTAAAATGATAAAATAACAGAGTGGAAGGCACATTGAAGCGATGCACGACCCTTCTTGTCAGATCCGTCGTTGCAAGGGTTGCACGATTTTATCTCCGGTATTCTTCTGGCAAGAGAGGGTCCAGATCCGCGGGTCCCTCCGTTGCATGCATGCATTCGATTTATAGTTAAAATGGAGTCTTGTACGTGCACGTAAACGCAGACGAAGAGCGATATCGTCCCACGGCCTTTTAAGGCAGCCAAGGAAATCTTGAGACGAGCCCACCCTCCTTCTGTGTTGGCGATTTAAGCCCTAATCCCTGCGTTTCCTTGCATCCTCCTTCCGTCTCTCTTTCTCTGCCTACCTGACAGAGTTTTTCATGCAACGGTGCCGCTCCGATCTCGTCGGCGTACCTTTTCAATTGTCCGGGCGACATCCGTCTTCCTGCGTACAAATATCGGCCGGGCAGATCAACGATTAGATCTCATCTGATTAGTTTCGTGAGCGCGTTAAGGGCTTAAGGGACGTACACACGCCCCGTTTCCATGAATCGTAGGCCGTAGGTCTGCGGAGGCCGATCGCTGCCGGGGCCAGGTAAGGGAGAGCTTATTGTCGACGATCGGGACATCGGGAACGATCGTACGGCAACGAGTTTAAAGGATCAAGGGGTTAGAAAGAACGTTTCAATGGGACCAAGGGGGATTCCTTCGAGATGGAGTCTCATAGATATTAATGCGATTTGCTGTAATCTTCTTCGATCCTCTGGTCTATGTTCTCTTTTTTCCTTTTATTCTACCTGGAGGGGAACGAAGGATTGACTCCTCGGGGTGAAGATAAAATTAAAACGCTCCTCATTCGATGCTTCGCATTGTAACCCCTTAACATACAATTTTTTAGACAGTCATTCACAACTAGCTAATTATTGCTACGACTAAAGAAAATTAAATCAGCGGTCCTTGATTGTACAGATTATAATTAGAATTGAACGAAAAACTCAATTGCAGCGAAAATACCAGTCTGGTGCGTCACGAGTGTGATATTGTAGAACAAGGAGTTAATGATATTGTTGCGCGTAGAGTCACTTGTATATCATGTCGAAGTTGTTCAATTTATTCCTTTTCGAGGCTACTCGCATCCAATCTCGTTCACCAATTTCGAAGTTGCGCAGATCTTGGAGCGTATCTTAACCTAAAATCATCGTAAGTAGACGCTACAGTGCGAGTGAGGAAAGTTCTGCCGTAGATCGTGAGACAAATCAGCGAAGAGGAGGCACGCTCCGAGCTCGTAGCCGGTCTTCGGCTAAGGTGTTTGAATAATGCATGAACAGCGCTTCATTTTTCTATACCGTCGACCATACGATACAGAGTTCTCGGTCCCGAAGGACCCAAAACAAGCTGCAATCTCCGGCAGTCGATGCTTTGTAATCCCCCTGATTTATGGCGTCAGATTTCGACTAGCGAACCACCAAAAGAAGAAGAAGACGAAAAAAAGCGTACGTGCACGCAGCGCGAAGAAACAGCAGGATCAGGAGGGAAAAAAGGAGGCAACGAACGTGTTGGAGGAAGAAATAAAGGGTCGGGAGAAAGAATAAGATGGAAAAGTAACTATCTGCTCGATACTCGGCCGCGATAAGCCACGAATCCTTTCCGAGCCGAAGGTCCTGCTGCGAGATTATCGGGAGTGCCTCTATAGGGAATCCTCGATGACCTTGCGATTAGTATCGAAAGTTCTGAATGGAAAGGATTTCAGCCACCTACGGAGCCGAAAGTCTAGAAACGTTGCCGAGGAGAGCGACGAGAATGCAACGAACCGATCCGGTCAACGTTTCCAGCACCAGGACAGGTAAATCCGCTTTCGGAGCAACATCGAAACGAATTATCCTGCCGTTCACGTAATAATACGGCTACAGATAAATGCTTTTAACTTAAGCGCATTTGAAATTGCGCGACTCCTCGCCGCTGCGAAATATGCCGACGATTTTGTTGCGTGTAAGCAACCTGCTTCTGATTTTATTTCTCCGCACGATAGAGGAGAAGAAAATCGGAAATTCCAGAATATAGGGAAATAGCTATGATTCTTGCTAGGAACATTTCGGACGCGGGTACTCGAAATTGAGGTGTGCATACATTCGGGTGAGGTCGAGTGGAAGTTCCAAAGTATCCTTACGTTGCCCAATCTTGATTTCCGAATTTTAGAATTTAATAATCTTGCAAGTTTTCAAGTTTCTAAATATCAAAATAACTACATGTCCAAATCCTGGAATCTTCAAGTCGATAAATTCTGGAAATTTCTAAATTTCTAAGCCCCAAAATATTCAAATCACAATATTTCAGGATCTCAGAATCATCAAAAAGATATGAATGCCTTAAACCGAAGACCGCATGGCAAAATGCTGGAACACACAACTTTGAACGGGTTAAGACATATATCAACGTCAAAAGTTTTGGACGAGGATAAGTAGCGAATAGCACAATGGCATAAAGCAAGGCGAAACGCTAGTTATCGCAGAGTCAATAGAAACTGTAGAATCCTGGAATTAATATGTCTCGTAACTCAATTGAAACGTAACCAGAATTTGGTCGCGAAGGTATCGTTTACAAGACAAAAGCAGCTAAATTAGGTTCAGCCAGGTTATTCACCGTTGATTCTCGCGCGTTCGACGCGGTGAATAGGATCGGTGCGCTCGCGGAGTTTCAACGGGAGAAATTTACAACCAAAACTAGTTGTTTTTCCGAGCGAAAAGGAACCGTTTCGCATTACACGAAGCGATGGGTTTCGCGTGACTGCGAGCGCAACTGTAAAGCAATCGAGGGAAGGTCGGGCACGGAAAAAATTGCCGACAAATCCCGATTTCGCGACATCCCCGAATGAGACGTCGCGTCGCGTCGCAACATTTTTTTCACCGAGCCGATTCAAATCCGTCTGAAAACCGTACGCGCGGACAAAGATACCATTTACCGACCGTAGCTTTCAGCGGCCTCGCAAAAACGCTTCCCGACCATTTTCCTCCTCGTCATCCTTCTCGTTTCGCCTTTCCTCCTTCCTGACGCTCGCGATTGCTGAATCGTGAAAGAAACTGCATCCAGTCGCGAAAACTTTGCCTTCTGTTTGCTCCTTTGGACGCACGATGGCTGAAATAAGCTTGCTACTGAAATGGGAAGATGTCACGGGCTGGATATTCAATTTTCATCGTATCCGCTATCTTTATGCCCTTTTTATCTCTACCAGACTTATTCTTCGCTAGTCCACATGTATCAAACGTACACATGTGCTCGTACCATTCTGAGAAATTATAGATAAGCTCTAGTCGAGTTTAGGAATTATTTAAATTTTAAGACAAAAGTTTCGAAATGTAGACTTTTGCAAAGTACGATAAATCTTTCTTTGAATTCGTCTCATGATCAAAAGTTTGAGCGAAACCAAATTTTTGAAAATGTCAACTGACTATTAATTCTTATTTTTAATTGAATTATTCGCTATTTTATTTCGAATAAGTTTTTGTACAAGACAAAAATTGATGCTAATAATTCCTGATTCAGGAACAGCTTCGTTTTATTCGAATTTCGCATCACAAAGTCATTCGCAATAACAACGAACAGGTTCTAATCGATAAATACGACTGACATCACGTAATACGACAGAGATATAAGTATTTTTAATCGCGCAGTTTAATCGAAGGCGATTCAATTGCACGGTATTAAATTATTAAATTTGTCGAGTTGAATTGCTCGTATTGATTCGTTATCGTTCACGGGGCAATACAAGAAAAAGATGATCAGTGCATAAAACATACTCTTTTGAACCTTATTGGCCATTACCAGGAAGCGATTCGGTTAACCGGTCAGTTAATCGCGTTTGTTCAATCATGCCCGTCGAAGACATTCATCAGGTTCCTCGAGCATGAAATCCCGAGCGCTTCGAATCTTCGGATCGTGATCGTGAAATTCACTCGTGCTGCGCGAGAACGATTAGCCGCGGACACGAACAATTCCCCGACGAAGCAGGCGATGGCGATGGCGGACGTAGGTGAAAAAGAATCACCACGGCTGCTACGGGGAGGCACACAGGGATAGGATGATGTTAATTGAGCGTTTAATAAAGGGAAAGCTTCCTTTTAATCCGGCCACGATAAACGCCACTTCGGAAAGAGTAAAGTAAGACCGACGGTAATAAACGGATTAGAGAGTGCTCGTATAATTGCGCCGGATAAACGGCCGGCAATTAAGCGAATACCGGCGAAGACCATTAAGAACATATTATTAAAGAAGTAGTAAACGAGAGTGCATCCCCGCTGACGCGATTAACCGGTATTTACGTACGGCGAGCTGCTAAATATTTGCGAAGAAATAATTACATGCTCCGATTGAAACTAGGAAGAGATACCGGACGACGAACGATTCGAGGGGCTCGGAAGATCGTTTGGATATCACTCGGAAGACTTTGCCAACTTCTTTTTTTCTTTCTTTCGAATACTCTAGCTCGCTCGTTCGTTTCCTCCCCGTTTTCAAACGACTCGTTCGAATGAAGAGGTTATAAGGCAAGCGGCGCGGAACGATACGTCATTCGTTATAGCTTTTTTCGACCTGGTCGATCTTTACTTTTTATCTCTGGCCACGTAATAAATTTGGCAACAAATTGCGAGAACACAGCTTGCCTTCAGTGGGGTTCGAAGAAGAAGAAGAAGAAGAAGAAGAGGAGGAAGAAGCGGACGGGGGATGAGATGAGTTGGCGTTGCCACGGTTTAACTGGCCTCTCGTAAGCCAGACTTCAGCCTGCCGCGATTAATGGCCGAACCCGCGCAGATGACGGCATTAATGGCAGAGTAAGTGTTCTAAACTGGCTCGATTTTTGCCTTGGCACACAGCCGTGTGTATAACGCAACCGTCTCGTTGATTCTTTTACCGGAACACGTAACCGCTTCGGAAGATGATCGAACGGTTTCGTGCTCTCCTATCGTTTTTACTCCGCTTCGTATTTTTTTTAACTCGAAGCGGGTCGCGGCACAGACGATCGCGGCATGCGGCGGTTTCAACAACGATGACCTAATTAATAGAATCGAAGAAATGCAAATGAGTTGATGGGGACTCAACGACGTTTACCGAGCGAGACGAGTAATGGACAGAAGTTCAGTAAGAGATTGACGAATGGATCGAGCAATTAACGGGAACTCGTGAACGAAAAATTAACATTTATTTTATCGGATAAAGTACTTCAACATCGAGGTCGACAAACTAATTAGTGCAAGCTCACACGAATTTCAAATCATTTAACTCCTTGCACTATTTTAACGAGTCTGATTCGCGACGCACTCGTGACGCACTTCAGCTAGGATCAATTTTACTTGAATTTTTAATATGCT
The DNA here is from genome assembly GCA_036983795.1 of Megachile lagopoda. Lineage (NCBI taxonomy): Eukaryota > Metazoa > Arthropoda > Insecta > Hymenoptera > Megachilidae > Megachile > Megachile lagopoda. The sequence continues at coordinate 4,099,172 of CM072795.1, read as the reverse complement.
GATTTGGAATTTAATTATAATTTGCATAATCAATTGCATAATACCAATAACACATTTTAACTTTCTTTGCCTGTATTAATATTGCGGCTAATTAGCTCTGACTGACACACCTGAAAAATAAATCACAGCGCAAGGGGTTAATTGGATACCGCTGAAAGTGCAGCAAGAATATGAAATGGTTACAAAGAGATTCCCAAAAGGTTAACTTTGTAACAACGGTATTCGAAACCGTTCAGGACTACACACTGTAACGCCGAAACCTAAATTGATCGTAATGGAATCCACGTGTTGAAAGCTCTCTATACAACGCGCGAAACAATAAGAAATCGTTGGCTGCGGTTTGCCAGCATTGTTCCCAACTGGAATCCCATTCTATCGTAATTAGCAAAGCGACTGCGCCCCTCGACCCCGGCATTGTTCCTTTTCATATCGCGGATGATTAATGCCGACTAATCGTAACGATCGATCTCCGAGGGTAAGTTTAATTCTCTTAGACGTCAAATACCCTAAGCCTCGTTGGCTGGCCCTTTATCAACTTCCGCGTGGCTTCTGTGCTCTCGTGGTACGTTTTTGCTCGTCTCTTCTTCCACTTGCTCGTCGACCATCCTCGTCAATTGTATCACAAAACTTTTTGCGCGACCCCCTCGAATCGAATTCCCTAGCTTTTTCATCGTGGACATCGATCTTCCCTGCTCGTTAACTCCCTGCCCCGCGGTTTCAGTTAACATCCGGACCGTTCGGTTAATTTGTTCGACGCCACGAACAATTTAATAACGTTATTGATTAGTCGACTTCCACGCGAGCGATTAATTGACTCACGAATCGATGCCAATAGGTCGTGTTCGAGTGTCTTTGTTAGCGATGCTCGAAGAACGAGAACGGGCTCGAGTTGGTCGATCGATAACGAACTGCACTTGTAATTCTATATTACTGGGGCGAAAGGTTTGCTTTGCGTGTTGTTAGTTTAATTAGCAAATTTCTACTTTGGTGCTATTGGTTTCTTGGGAAATTACATTTTTCGCTTTGATACGGACATTGCCATCGGTGTGCAGCGCTCGAATTCGAGATAAAAAATGAGCATTGCATATAATTTCAATTAAGATATGCACTATCGAAGGTTTTACCCTTTTATATTAGAAAGAAGAATGTATGGTACAGAAGCCTAACAGTGATTTGTCATATACATATGTACACATGTATAAACAAGTGTATGTACGTATGTAACGTGTACGTCATGTATGTGTGCACCTGACAAATAAATCGACAAAGAGTTAAAAAGTGAAATTGTCAGAAACTGATGTACTCCATCATACCAATTACGTGATATTTTATTCGATTTTTTCACACGACTTCACAGAGTCCACTCGAATAAATAAATGAACGATCAGCGTCAGGCAGCAATCAGACTCGAACGCGACAGATCACGGTTAAGGAACAGCACGATAGAATCCTAATTGGCAATAAATAACAGGGGTATGCGTAACGACGAGATCGGTAATAACGATCGGACGAGGATACGATCGATGCCGAAGTTCTATTTAATCGGCAGAGAATTAATTACGCCGGCGGGGTGAATCTGCCAGGATTTAGAATCGAATTACGTAAATGCAATTACACGGTGGAGCGCAACAGAGCGCGATTCTAGGTAATTTGTGCTCGCTCGATTCTTTTCTTTTTTTCTTTATTTTCTCGTTCTTTTCCCTTCTTCCTCGTTGCCCACCTCCCCCTTGGTCGCCCTGTCACAACGGTTTCCGGTTAAATGAAACTCCGCCGGCACGGCGAACACTTTTCCACGCTCCTTTCGCGATTAAGCCTCCCCTTGTTGTCGCTCGTTTCGTGTCTGACTTTATTAAAATGAAACGGCCGAGTTTATTAAACATCCGCACCGAGACATTCGAACCTCTGCGATTGACGGCGACCTTTTCAAATTTTCCTGTCGAGCGAAACGCTACGAACGCAATTGCAACTGATCTTTCTGCCGTTAAAACAGAAATAACTTCTCGATATTATTCTAACGTGATACATCGCCACTTTCTGTTGCATCCACGGTTTATTACAGAACTCCTTTCGAAAGTCACTTTACAGTAATTCTTAATTAAAAATACCTTGTACATTAATCGTGTTTCGATCAATACAGAAATCAAGAGTTCAGTCATCTTCGTACTTATTAGGTCAAATTTATAATTTTCCTGTATAAATTTAACTGAATAAAAATTAATATTTTTAAATATGTAAAATTTTTCCGATTTTATATATGGAAGAATTTATCGTTTTGCCCGTCAGAAAACTGTCGACCCAATTTTGAAGCACGGTACCGAAAAGAATTGCTTGAATTTCCGGGAAAATTCGATGTAGTTTAAACACGATTAAAAAATTGCAGTCTTGTAATAAAATTTAAAATTATGAAGTGTATTTTTCTTAATATTCCGTGTAACAGTTCTTACAGGAGCCGTCGAGAGAAAATAATGTGCAGCCATGTACAAGGTTCGAGTTGAAATCGACGCGATTCAATCGATACCGTCCGTATTGAGTGAGCTGCCAGGTTCAATCCTCGCGCAATTAATAAAGCGGCCTCGTTAATAAATAAAACAGCCGGATCGCTGTGGCCATGATTTTCTTGTCGCGTCGCATCGCGTCACGGATAATCGGGCCACCGAAGAAAAATGGTTCGAGCAAATTGAAATCCAGATGGAAAAACGAAGCATAATGGCGTATCGCGTGTACACCGCGCCGCGGACAACGAATTAATAAACGAAACGGAACGCGGTACCGACGTTTAAAAATACACGCGAAAATCGCGGACAAACAAAAACACGGACCTGATGGAAGGCAATTATAACCGGCAAACACGATGAAACGAAAAATGCTTATTACCGTTTGACAAAATACGAGGTAATTAACGATCCGCGCGGACTGGATTATCGGCAGAAAATCTAAGTATAAAATTTACAAAGTTCACTCTCTATATTTTTTCGCCTCGTCTCTCTCCGAATATTAAATTTCATCGTTGAAACTGTTCAACCGAAATCCATATGTAAAAATACTGGCCGTAACGAATCAAGCGGAACGTTCGAAAAAGTTAAAAGGTCCATTTTGCGTCGACGGACGGAAAAATATTGTCAAAATTCCGACGTAATTCAATTAAATGCTTCGATCGACGTATACTTATTTTAGTTTGTGGAAATGTGCAGTGGTATACATTTGCGGTCAAAGTTATAAGTTCACTTCATTTTTAACTAGACATGGGCTATTACTTTTTCTTTATGTAGCATGAGAATACAGCAGAGTCAAATGTGATTTCGCAATTTTTTTTATACATAATGAATTATTGCATGTTTCATAAAAAGTTCTGTTGTAGGTCGAGACCTCGTTTACTTAAAAATCATTTATCTTGTAATTAAGTACAAATAAATTGCTCTATCGTTTTAAATTAACTTATACGTACATGTAACGTATACTCTCCTAATTTCTACATCTAGATGATTATAATATTGCGCTGACGTCTAATATCCAGCGTTAAAAGAATAAAATCGTAGAACAAAAAAAGAGGGGTATAACATCCCAGATTTGAAATAAATCGCAACATTCAGTGTTAATAAGAATCTCCTAGCTGTCTTCATAAAGCAACACGAATAAACCAAAATCTCTCGAATCAGATACAAATCTCTTTCGAGCATTCTTCTGGCAGGTTCCACGAACCATGTACCTATTTCTATTCTAATTAGAAACGGCCCCGTCGGTAAATTATTCATCGGGCAGGTAAAAGTGACCGAACGCAATCTGCAATTTTTCATCCCACAAAGTATCCGAACCGAGACACAGCAACGAACTCGTTTTTTCTATCGCGCTTCCACGAAAGTGCTGGCAAAGAGACAAGTCATTAGCTGGTTGCCTTTCGACGCTTCCCCACCTCCTCTATTTTCCCTTGTCCCCGTGTACACACGGGGCTAAGAGGACACCCTGTATGCACAGCCGGTGGGGACCACTCTCGCTCTCGTCCAGTTCACGGTGCGTGAATACATATTCATGGTGTCATTAGCGCCCGGTGAAACATGCTATCGGTAAACGTTTCTGGTGCTCTCCTTTCATAGATGATCGCGCTACGTATCGCCGTTCTGGGCCTTCTTATAAATTATCGTCGGTTCGTTTCGCGGAACGCCGGCCTCGATGACAAAGTGGTCAGCATTTTAAAGCTGCGAAACCCGTGGCCGGCAGCCGTTGGAACCCGCACGAAACCCTGCTGGATCGTAATTGACGATCGATCTTCCCTTTAACGCCCGCCCGCTTGTTCGAACGATCCACGAGAAAGAAACTTGTCGATTCGACGAGACGATCCTTATTTATTAGTCGTATTTAATAATCAACCGGCCCAGTGTTAATGGAAACAGTCCCGAAGATGTTGCGCTAACCGGGGAAGCTTGTTCTGTTTTATCATCCAATATTTATAGGTTCCTCCTGATAGCTCTTGGGTGGAGCTGGGAAACTAGGAAGTGGATGGAATGTGGACTCTGTTAGATTCGTTGTATCTTCTCTATAGGAACGTCTAAGATTTAACGCTGAAATTACCAAATTAATTTGACCTGATCTTCCTGTTTCAAATTTCAAAATTAATTAAGCCTTTCTCGAAACCTGTATTTGCTTTCATCGAGGTAGAGAATGTGTATAACAATTTGTTCTTCATCGTTTGTTCGTTTATTTTTTCATTTTATTTGTAAATGCATATTATGCGTGAATCATAGTAGGTTTAGTTTTAAGAATCTAGAGTCTACCATCCCTTATTAAAGAAATGTTTTTGCGAATGTATTTAGGAATTCAGGAATGAAGCAACAACGTAATAAGCTCGTTTTTGCGAATAAAGCAAGTTGCCAATTTAATTTCAAAATTATCGCAGCTACATAAACAATATCGTTCCCCCTAAAATGTATATCAAATTCACACAGAAATCCGCACATACAGCACTTAAAGTATTAAAGAACAATTGCAGGCTGCATAGCAGATCGACGAGCACTTCTCCGAAGGGAATATCGTTTTCGAGAATTCGCGTTTACTCAAATTGCCCGTAGTACCCTCTCGCAGATCCTAATTCACGGGAAGTGTGTGTGCAAGCACTTATCCAAATAGCGGATGCAAAGTGAGGAGTGTAGCATTATCCGCATCGGTGAAATTGTCGAAATTAATGAACACGCTACAACTAACTATGAATTTCCCAACGAGTAATTTTCATCCGCGTTTATTCGCCGAATCCAATCCAGAAACCAAGAACACTCGGGCCAGCCGAGCGAATGAAAAATCGCGTTGCAACCTCGAGGACCATCCCCCGAGGGTAGCCGGAAGCACGAAGGGTTTTGGGAAGTCGAAATTAAAGCTGCTCAGGGTCTGGGGAGAACGACACACCGTATAGACCAAGTCCAGGAGGACGAGGGAGAGCAACTTTCTGCCTCCGAAGGATCCGAAGAGAATCACGAGGAAATGGGCGTGTCCTTTCTATGCTGTAAAACAAACAAGACCCGTTAATGATGCGAGCTGCTAGTTAAACGCAGGACCAGCGCAGACTCCTCTCTTTGCATAGGAATTCGTTTCACGTCATCCGCGTTCATTTTTAATACGATACCCTGAGGGCCGCTCAAGACCTTTCTACTTCTAACGACAGCTCCTTATCGTCATGGGTTCAATTTTACCTAGGATCCCCAACCTATTAATTACCCTACTACTAGGATTAATAAAAGTTTAAATCAATGTACAATGTAGATGATTACTATTAGTCTTTTTAATCTAAAATAGATATTTAATTGTATATTTGTATATTATAACTAGAGCATAATGTTTATGTACATAACACGCAACTTACTGAGTAACAGTATTTATATTGAATAGCGCTGACTACGTAACATAATTTGTAAGTAGGATTATCAGGCTTCTAGCCACAAGTCGACGAGGTGGAATACGCGAGAGACGCGAGGACAGTTTGCAGGATCACAGCGGTGCTCGGTGTCCTCCCGAAGGATTAGTCAGCTCGTCTATTTCTGACGTGACAATTAATTTGCAAATCGGTATCGTCGATAGCGAAGCGAGCCGAAGTTCCGGCGATCCCCAACGGCAGCGAGCGGTCGCGCGCACAACAGGTATCGATGTTATTAATCTTCGTTACGCGCGATACAGGCAACGGGCCGTGAAGCATCGATACCAGACAAGCAAGATTCGATACCGCTTATCGGTCGCGTCTTATCAGCGAATATCAAGAAGACCGTGCATACGCACGGTGTTCTTCGAGTACGCCCGATTACATAAATTGGCGGTCGATTTACGAGGAAGCGACGCCGGGTTAATAACCCGATTCCAAGGATTTACGATACGCTTTCTAATCGGAATTTATGGCTGGAATATGGAAATCGATAAGAAACTATGCTAATAAATAGTGTGGCTTGCGGTAAGTGCGATCCTCTGTTGACCGATGCACATCCGCATCGGTCTCGTTTCAATTATTTCGCGGTGCGATCGGCACTCGCGAAATTTTCCAGCGCATTCGATTATCGGAGAATTTCGAATCACTTCGTTGGCGCATTCGAATCAAATATTACAGAATTTCGGTAATTGCAGAAAATTTCGAATTACGGTAAACTCTTGCTACATCGCCGCGGGCGATATTTCCACATGATGCATTTTGATGTTCCGTGTTTCGACGCGCTACGTTGTTACGTATAACGCTTTGCATTGCCGATTAAACGAGTTCTATTTCCCAAGGATTTTCATACATGTATGCTGATCTCCGCTGTTCACTTCGTATATTGCCATTTTCAAGAACAGTCCTACAGACATGTCTGTGTTAATATGAGTAAACTTCTGATGTTTATGCATTTATGATACTTTGAGGTCTGCAAAAATCATGTAAATTTAAGAGATAATTTATGATTTACATTTATTCACTTTACAGTTTGTTCATTTTATAGACTGTGACATATCATAAATCTCTAAAATGTCCTACTCCAATAACAAAATCTGTATTTCGAATTTTGTTCAACCTCAAGTTTCAAAACTAGCCAGACTTCCTAGGCTTGCACCCTTTCGAATAAAACTCGCCGAATAGAAATTTTTTATGAATTCGACAAGATTAGTTTGTTCCAGCAGTGAACAAGATCGGTCAGATCGTTGTTCAGTGAATTTGTTATTCATCATCGTTGACCCGGTTAACAATCACGATTACCGGTGGTTAAACGGACGAGCATTGCTTTCCACGGAAACACTGAACAATACGCAACTGTGTTCGCGAATCGACGTAATTAGACGCAAACTAGCCGTGGTAACCACGATTGTTCGCCGACGTGATTCACCCGGGAGCAAAGCAACTTCGACATTCGAACGCGTCTATTAGCCAGCCAGCTGGGATCACCTTCGTTGGCTAACGATAAATAATTCCGTGTGTACGCTCGAATAGGAGCAGACGGTACAGTTTCCTGAACACGTTGATGTACAGCGATTTGTGGTCAGGCTTCTATTCACCGTTCATGCTATTATAGCTAAACGTTTTTTCGTAAAAACGCTCCATTCTTTTACTCTCCTAACCATAATCAAATTCAACGCTGTTGCGAAAAAATTCAGTATACAGATGCATTTCATACGATTTTAATAGCGTTTCATATAACTTTAATGTCACTTCGTATGATTTCAATATCAGTTCGTGCGATTTCATTACTTCATAATGACTCTATTAATTGATCAAAACTCGTTTCAAGAGAAAATAACCTGATATTTCTGCAAAGTTTCGGATCTTTTTGAACAAAACAATGTCCACATTGGATAAGCTGTTCGATATTTGCCTACTCAAGAGTTAAATTCACTATCATTAAAGAACAGGGTACAATGCTTGATTTGAATGCTTAAGGCACCTTCGTAGAAATATGAAAACACCCTTACCATCCAAATCCGCACAATAACCGGGAACACAGGGTCTGGTAAGAGAAAAAACCGCGAACATTAGCCGATGCACATAATTAATACCCGTGAAAGAACAATTACTCGGGTAGTAATTAGGCGCGGATGTGTGCGGGCCTAAGGCACACGCGTGGCGGAAAAGGGATCTGCGGCGAACGGTGTAACGGAAAACGAAGAGAATGGCTCCGTGGGTTGAATCGGGTCTCGTTAGTCACAGATTCGCGAAACTAGATTAGCCGACTAATTGTCTTGGCAGAAATCTCCGGTGCCCCTCGGCCTTGGCCCGCGGATGGCCGAGGTCCCTCGGTTAGATTCACAAAGACCATCCAGACGATCGTAATAATCCAAACTATGCGTCTCATTGGCCCTTGTCCTGCAAATTCGCCGTTCCATCCTGCCTGCGGGCTAATTGCGAAAACAGTCTGCCAGTGTGTGTCCATTAATTTACAATTTCCGCGAAAATAAACTGTAATCGTTACTCTTTATCTTTTCCCCTCATAAATCGGATTCGTAATCGTTTTTACATGGGCGCATTTATTCTTTGCACCTTCAAATTTTCTTACTTCGCATTCTAATGACTTAATTCTAGTTTAGGTTCTTTAAATTAAGAAGGTTAAAATGTTCTATGAACATTAAAACATTCTTCTATGGAGATTAAAATATTTTCTTAACAATAGTAAAATTTTCATTCATCTTTTCAGATTTGATTTTTTATCCCAACTTTAGGGATACGTCAAATCATTCGTATGACAAATAGATTTATAATACTGAATTTTGTAATACAAAATACTGTTATATTACATCAATGACATTTTCTGATCGTGTAAGTATATATTGCAAAAATAAATTATCACATTATAAATGTCAAACATCATGTACATTTTAATGCACACCGAGCTGAAAATCATGTCATGTCATTAAAAAATGAAACATGTCATTAAAGACATTGATTAAATCTTGAAAACTCGACCATTTGTAATATCTATAGATACCTAAAATACCTACAAGAGGATACACCTTCTGTGTCAGTCATTTTGAACGATAACTTTTGATTGCAAGCAAGTCGCGTTCGGATACGCGAATGCTGTGTAAAGCTTTGGCCGCGCTAACGAGAAAGGTGTTACTGAATTCCGTGTTCTCTCCTGGAAAATTAACATTTTTCTTTGGTGCGTGCTTTCGCCTCCGGTGGGCGTGGTCGCATGAATATGCGCCACGTATCTCTCGTTCGAGCTTCGTTTTCCTGCTATTTCAGGATTCTCGTTGTGGTAATTTAGGCAGCTTTAGAGCGACGGTGTTGGATGCTGTTTCTGTTGCATCACTAACGATGAGTACCTTAAATTGCATATTGTATTTAAAAATATCTAAATTTTTATTTAGGAAATGGTGGAAGTTTGAGGATCATGAAATCTGAAAACCCCTTGTCACACAACAATGTGTCACATTTGTGATGCACCCTACACTTCTAATATGATAAACTAGATTCGTATTTTCACCGCAATTGAATTTCTGGTTCAATTCTGATGGTGATCGGTATAATTAAGGATCGCTGAATGTATCTAACATATTAAGTTTTAGTTGTCTTCACGTAGTGGTGATAAATAGCTAGCTATGAATGACGCAACTGAAAATTGTAGGTTAAGCAAGCACTCATCGGTTTATTCTCCTCACTAAAAACCTGAAACCAATTCGATTTCTAATCTGAGAACTCGTATCCATCGTCTCATCATGCAAATGACCAATTAAGGGATCATCACCGTCCAGCAGAGCATCAAACGAACGATATCAATCTCTCCCCCGACCACGGTCATTTGTCACCCGGGAATAAATTTGTTTTCGTCCGCACGAAATTCTCCACGAACCAATAAGACGGATTTGCAATCGTCGTCCAGACCGACGTAGTTATAAAGCCGGACTTTCATTGGCCCAGGCTGGTAGGTAAATTTATCGCCCGGCCTGATCCTCAACGATGTCTAATCATTAGAAGGAGCTAGGGATTATTTAATGAGGCGCGCTGTAGGTCGTAGCGACTTTCTACCCTTCGTCGTGTCTCGATCTTGCCTTATAGAAAATCCCTCGTCTCGTCTTCCTTCATCCTCTTCCTCTCCGCTTCTTATTATCGCGTGGATCCGCTGTCAACGCTGACAAATTATGCTAGGACGCCGCGCCACTTTCCTGGAACGGTTATTCATAAAGCGGACCCTCGTACACCGGCGCGCATCGCTCACCTCCGCGGGGAAAATGGCCGAATGGGAATTTGCAGATTTCGGTAGTTTGCAATTTCAAGATTTTCAATTTTGGAAATATGGGATTCGGGAAATGGGTAATGTGGAAATTTGGGAATTTGTGGATTTGGGGATCTGAGGTGTTTGGAGATTTGGGGGTTGGGGATTTAGGGATTTGAGGATTTCGGCATTTGTAGATTTAGGGATGCAGGAATTTGGGGACTGGGAAATTGGGAAATTGTAGGATTAGGAATCTCAGAAATACGAGGGTTTGGAAAATGGGTAATGTGGAAATTTGGGGGTTTGAGGATTTAGGGATTTAGGAATTTGGGGGTCTGAGAATTGGAAATTTAAGAATTTGGGAGCGTAGCAACTCGCAAATTAGAGAATTGAAAATTTAGAAATTTGAAAGCGTCAATATTTGGATACCTAAGACCTCAAAAATTTGGAAATTTGGAAATTTGTGAATTCCATAACATAAAGAATTAGAAATTTAAGAACTGAGAAGTATAGAAATTCCAAAACTCGAAAATTCGAAAATTACAGTAAGCCCTCGTACTCCAAAGGAAGCATTGCTCGAGAGTGTACGTTCCGCGGAATTTGCAAATTACTTTTTACGCGGGTTCCTAATCATTCCCGTTTCTCGTGGACGCAGACGAAACAAGGAAGAACCGGCAGATCATTTTCGTGGTAGGACTGTCTGACAGGAGGAGAGCATGCGCCAGCGTGTAGCAGCGTAGAGGATCGATGCCGATGTGCACGCGTGTCGTAACGAGGAAGCGTGTTCCAAGCGTGAGTCCCGGGTCATTGATTGTTCAAAGGATCATCGTTTGGTATGCAGGATCGGGGCTGGTAGCCCGTTAGGTGTACGTACATCTGCTTAAATCCGGCTTACGAATGTCAGCCCCGGGGAAATGTTTGCCGCTGGACAATGGAAAACCGTGACGTCCTACTGCTAGCCCTTTAATCATCCATCCTATATGCATACACACATTATGGACTTTCTTCTGCAAATGACAGAACAAACCGCTTTTTTCTGCGATATGCAACCCTTGTCCGGAACAGATCATTGTTTCCCAATCTGTTTTTGGGCTGCTACACCCTTTTATTGTGTTCAAACACCCCTTCTCGTAGTTAAATTTGATGAGGTAATGGGGACGCAAAAACAGGTATCTCAGTAGATAATTTTATTTAGATATACTTTCTTCACAATTAAAACAATTGGTCGCTGTTGTTAGGACGAACAGTTCCGTCGGTGTTCACAATAGGCATTTTTAAGAGTTCGTGCCTCGTATAATACAAAAAGCAATCCTTACCGTAGAGAGAAACAGGTTATTCGAATGAAGATGTTCTCGGCACCCATGGCACCGCGTGGACATTTTTATCCAGTCGTTTATTGCATCGTTAAAAGTTGGAAAGCTCTAAAATACCGTCGAGGGATCGCGTATGATACCATCTTCCCGTAGAGAACTGGATTGTTCATCTAATTAGGGAGCTGCTTTCTGAGCGATGAGTCACAGATAAAATCACCTCAGGAATTTTTCTGAAATGTATAAAATTGTTTTACAATTTTGCAATCGAATTTACCTTACCCAATAACGATCTATAAATAATAATAAATGTTTTGTACATAATACTGTATAAATGAAACATACATGTTAATATAAAATATGGCTGCATTCGATCATTTTTATTACATCAAAATTCCGAATGCTCGATTGTTTATAATGCACAGGCGGAAATAAAATTTTTCGCATCGAATCCATCAACGAAAGATAAATATATTGTTCGGTAACTTTATCAAAATTTCCGGCGAACATCGCTCGATCAACTGCAATGATACTGCCAAATTGAATTTCGCGTGGTGGCGAAGCCTTCAGCTTACGATTCCGAGCCACGAACCACGGGGGAACGGGACGATTGTTAATTAGCGAGCAGAAAGAGCGACGATTTCACAGCGGAATATGAACCGGCGAAATTGCCAACGAAACCGAATCGATAATAATACAGCATCGGAGCATCGAGGGGTGCCGCGCGACATCAAAGGGTGACGAAGAAGATTCAAATTTGCAATCAACGCGCTGAATGGCGCGCCGCGCCGCGCCGGGAATCGTCTGCGAGTGTTCGCGCGATCGAGCGAATTCGTGCTGGGATTCGTCTCGCATAGAAACTAGGATCCGATCATTTTCTCCGCTGCCATTAACTCCTATCATGTTCGAACATTTAACTTAACGCCGTTCTCGAATTTGGGAATTTGCTAAGTTGAAAAATTTATTTGGGAAATTGGAAGATTTTTGTATGTGATGAGCAGAGTGAGAAGCAGATATAGGGATCTGGGGATAGGAATTTGGGGTTCTAGAGATTTGTACATTTAGAGATTTTAGGATTCAAGGATGTCACACGGATGTCGGGGATGTCTAGGGATTTGGAAATGTAGGAGTTTGTTGATTTAGGGAGTTGGGGACGTGGGGAATTGGGTACTTAGGGATTTGGGAATGTCCTAACTTGGGTTTAGGGATATGGGAATGTAGATACTTGGAAACCCCCAAATTTGGAAATTTAGAACTTGGAAATGTCCCAACTTGCGTTTAGGGATTCGAAAATGTAGATATTTGGAAAGTCCCCAAGTTGGAAAATTTAGAAATTTAGAAATGCTCAAAATTTGTAAATGTAGAAACTCTAACCTAGGAATTCGGAAATCCGAATATTTGAAAAGTCCGCCGTGATCCTTTATAAATATAGGAATACCCCAACTACACAAACCCAAGTTAGGTAATTCGGAAATTAAAAACTGATCCAAGAATCCACCAGGGCCCACATTTTCCTCCTGTTCGTAAATTTAACGAAGACGACATCTTCTCAGGTGTTCCACGCACGATGTCGTCAAGGATAGTCGTTAACCGAGACGACTCGAGTTCGTTGCTGCGGTATCAGCTTGCAATTACCGTCGATATCACGGCCCTTGTTCTACCTCTCAAACGACGGGCTTTCGTTCCATTTTTTCCTCCTTCGGAGTACACCTTTGAAAGACTACCCTCAAAGGAAAGAAGATTCCGCCAGATATAGCGGACCTGAATCTGGCAAAAAGGAGGAGAGCCAACTTACACGAGATTCGATCCTTGCTTCTGGTTCCTTCGGACTGTCGATTTTGAAAGACGGAACAGTAATTTATAACTGTTCGAGTCTTTCGCAAATACTTTCACCCTGAACTCTTAACTTCGCTGGTTTAACTTTACTTAATTCTCGAACTGCGGAACAGGGTCAGGTCCTCGGCTACGAAACATGGAATTTCGACTACAATCTTTCAACTGAATAGCTGACTACTTAAATAGTAGTTTCGTGTAATGAAAGATAATAAATCAAGGGTTGATCAAAGATTTAGTATGAGTGAAAACATCAAGTGTATCTCATTATACAAACTGTATACTCAACATACGAATACCTGTGAATACAGTCAGTATGGAGTCTCGTTCAACAATGTAATCCAATCTGTTTAGGATCCAACTGATCAAGATCCATCAAGCAACTTACAAATCTACAATGACGAGTAATCGACCACTGGTCAAAGCCTGCCTAAAAGCGATCCTACAGGTGCCTAACCCGATAATTACGAAAATTCCAGAGCGGAGACCCGTGTTCATAATGTTCGTAATACACGATGCAGATGTTTGGCGATTTCGTTGTAAAGAAGGACAAGCTGTAAGGTTAGGTCGTAATTGTTAGGTGGACGGGTCGGCGGAAAAGTAGAAAAATGGGCGTGTGCGTTGGACGACGTTGGGGACGAGGGTTCGTGGTTAGAAAGGTGAGACGATGGCGCAGGTAGAAAGTCGTGAAGCTCACGGAAGAGGGTAGAGAATAGAGAAGAGGTGGAGCAACACGGGTCCCGGTCGACCTAATGAGCTCCAGCTCCGGGACGAAAATAATTATAGAAATTTCCTGCCGATGAACGAAGCACCTTAAGAAAGATTGCCTCCCATTAATAAGCCACAGACGTATTTGCCTCCAGAATTATAATCAGGCGGGGCGAACGCAACGTTCGCTCGTGTTTCCGTGAAATTCGTGTGCTCGCTGTCGAGACCTCGCAGCCACCAAACGATTTAGTTTAGATTAATATGCCACGCCGGAGAGACTAAAAAGAAACGGAGAGACGAAAGACACGGAGAGAGGAAGACAGAGGAACTTTGCCTTTCGACTTTATTGATTTTACTCTCCTCCGGTTCTCTGTCTATCGCGGCTTCTCGACGTGCACCTTTTTTCCCTCGTTCTTCTATATATCTTTTAAGCGTTCTGCTCCTTCCGTTACCGCTCGAGAATGACCCAGAGCACGAGTTAAGTACCGGGAATAAATTAAGCGTGTATTAGTTACGGCTCATTGATCAACGTAAGTAACGACGCGTTACCGATAGCATCGCAAGAAATGATCGTTTGTATACACACGGTGCTCGAATATTATATCTCCACGTTAGATTATATCACCATAATGGTGTTTCACCTGCAGATCACCATAGAATTAAAGTTACCACAAGAGTTTGACTTTGAAGTTCGAGGTCAAATTTCTTTATTGTTGCACCATACTGGTTCAGAAGAAAGGTCTCAAAGGAACAACTTGAGCTTTCTTGAACAATAATTCCATTCTTTATACAAGGTGTATAAGGGTGTAGTACAGGGTTTCCTATCATGAACGGCAAAAGAATATACAAGTTTATTTGCCATAATTTTGTCTCCGATTCTTGCATTAACTACAAAATGTCCTTGCCTTACTACAGATTTATCATTCTTGTATGCAGAAATAATTTTCCACGAATAAAACATTTGTGATTTCTAAAATTATCCTTGCAAGGCGAGTTGCTCTAATTCTAACTCGAGCAATTTTAATAATCGCCAAAACGGGGATTAATCGACTGCCGAAGGAACAACTCGACCGTAGAGATTAAACGACGTGCACGCTCGGGTCATTGTTGGCGAATCGCGGTGAAATTAGCCTCGCCCCGACGGCGAAGGGTTAATGATTCCGAACACGAAGCGCGCAGGCTGTCTTGGAAGCGGTCGAACCAGCGGGAACACGTCCGAGCGCAAACAAGTCGGCCTGGACGCGAGGTTAAACGCGGCCTGTATCGATTGTCGGCAAGATCATTTTTCATTGGAAGCGAGAAGGCCAGGGTGTTCGAGACAGGGTAAAGGCTCGCGAAACAAACGCGTGCCTCGCGCGACCGACACACGATTTGCATATGAAAGCCAGCTTCGCTTTGCGCCGCTACCTAGCCTCGTTCCGTACGAGTCGTCGCGAACCCATTGATTGGCAGCGTGCTTTATTTCGCCTTCGTGATTCCAAGAATCTCTGCTGTTTCTCCATCCGCAATGTCGACTTCTGGAAACGAACAGGGAGTACATAGAATCCGTACAAGTCACCCTGATGGAGGTCAAGATGGCAGTGCCTCACACATAAGTGTACCGATCAAAAACACTCCTTACCTCATAAGTTTAAACGCAAGAAAACTCGTAGAAAACAAAAGTGACAGGTGAGATGATATTTGCTGTTCGCAGTAATTACAGTGACTTTTGTCCTTTACGACTGCGTTTCAATTTCGCGGGCAAAGGGTGAATGTAGTTGCACTTACGCCTGAAGCATTGTAGCCATTTTGACTTCTGCAACTTCACAGCCGGGACTTACAAAGCAGATGTTTCTGTACAGTTGACTGCAATGTAAGTTTCTGAATTTTCTTTTAACAATCGCAGTAGTAATTCAACGTAGTAATCTAATCTACGTGGTTGTACATGTTGCACTCTAACGTGGTAATTCATGCATAGAGATCTAGAGACTGATTAGACCATACACGATAAAGTGATGCTTCAGAGGACACTCATTACAAGATGTGTTCAGACAACATACTGAAAGAAATATTTCTGTTATTCGTTAAATAAAAAAACATATTCCATACACATCTCTGATAGGAATTGCTTAGATCAGTATTTCGCACCAATCAAAAAGCGGAGGAAGTGCACTGAATTTCTAGAGCTCATCTCGTGACACGCATACAGTAGCTTATCTGATTTTGCTAGTCAACCTAGTCATTCAACAACATTTACGAATGATGAATTACGAGATTTATGAGTTTTGAAAAGTGAAAATTCTCAGGGATCGGTCGGGATCGTTAACCCTAAGTAAATGTCATGGCTGGTACGCAAATCGTTTTAGTACCAATGAAAATGTGTTAATCGGTCGGTCAGCACGTACGACAAGGCGGCAGTCCGCTCCGAGACGCCGTAGATCACGCTGTTTACGCCGTTCCGCGGTTCTGTTACGAGAAATTACTCGGCATTGTAACGTCGACACGAACAACGTGACCGACGACGAACATAATTCGTGGCGGCGGTTGAATCGCGTTTGCGGCAACCGGCCTGCCGGTTTCTCATTTTTGTCCCGAAGTATTGAGTTGCATGGGACCAGTCAGCCTTTCTTCGTCGCGCCTTCTTCTGCTTCTTGTTCTACCACCGCGGTCTGTGATCGTGTTCGCCCGATCTTAATCTCCATAAGCCGAACCCGACGTAATTTCGGGCCAATTACCGCGCGCGTGTAACATTTGTACGAACGAAAGTACAGGGTGTCGTTGAAAAATTCGACTCGCACACCTCTACGAGTAATTTCTTGTCGCTTCGCGTAAAAACCCTTCCGAGCGCCAACATTGCGCGAGCAACGTACATACAGTTTCGATGGTAACGAAGAAATTAGCTGTTACTTCGGTGGAACGGAATTCGAGTATCTATATCAAGAAATAGTGTACAGGAAACATCCTGCAACTTGTCTCCAATTTCAGATCAAATACCTAAACTCGAAAACTCTAACCTTCCGAGTTCCCGAATTCGTGGAATTCCATCGTGATTGCTCAGAAACGTAGGAAACACCATTCGTAAAGCTTTCGAGATTCAAAACAAATAGGTAGTTGTTCGCAAATTGCTTTTTAGTTTACATAGGACGACGGTCGATGGAGAACACTTCTGTTCAGCAGGTGATCTTCAAATACCGGACAGGTTCTAGTGACCTGCGCGAAGATTAAACGCAAGGCCCGCTAGGATACCTCATGAATATAAATTCGAAGATAAATGAAGGGTAAAAAATTGCTGACCACAAAGGCGAATGTTTCCAGCTGTTAAAGCCCACTAATCAGACATTTCTCCGAGAGAAGCAAATTACTCTTTACATTTCTTTCTTCGATTCTTGCAATCACAAAACTTTCCAGGATTCCGACCGCAGAGTAGAAAATGATCCTCCACTTTCGCTCTCGGTAACATCAAACACCGGCCAAAAAGCAACGTTACATCTATCCCGTACGGGAGAAACGGGGAGAGGGAACTTTCGATTCGAATGCAGCGAACGTGCAATTTGCATAAATCAGCATGGCGTCAAATACCGAAATCAGCGGCGACTATCGGGACACGCGGGAACATGGTCGTCCATGCAAATGCCGATCCTAGGTAAACACGCAAGCCAGAAAAATAATAGGAACAATCCCGTCCAAGCTCCTTTCCGAGACTCAGGAATCTTTGCCGCGTGTGTATACTCTGGGAAGCGAATCTGCCTCCTGCAGAAAATGGCGTCGCTGGGTGCCATTAAGAAACACCTGAAAATGTTTATACTCGAATAGAATTTTAATAAACGTGTAATAGATGTGTCCAACTTTACATTATCATTTAAACATCACTATTGATAAATTGTAATAGACAGACTGTATCTGACGAATTCTAATAGCAAACTGTAACAGACATATTGTAAAAGACAGACTGTAACAGACAAATCGTGATAGACAGACTGTAACAGACACATTGTAATAGACAGACAGATACAGACAAATTGTAATAGCAAACTGTAATAGCAAATTGTAACAGCAAACTGTAATAGCAAATTGAAGCAGCAATAGTAACAGTGTAGGTAAACTTGAGATATCAAAATCGTGAAAGAGGGTATGTAACAAACTGTACACACTGTAAACACTGTATGTAAAAAGTGAATAACAGTTGTTTTCTATCAAAAAGTTAGGGCTGAAGGATGTTAGTAGAAGGAGTTCGATGATCGCAGCAACAAAAACTGGTATCTTCATCATTTTGACGGATAACCTAGGCCCGTACGTTGTTAGGTAATCAAGGAACGTGAACGCCGCTGATTAGTCGTCCGTTATAATTGCGAAATTTGTCAAAGGAACTCTCTCACGATCCTGAAGAGCAGAGCAGCCGAAGCGGCGGAAGAAAGAAGTAGCGGCTAGGACAAAAGCACCGTAGGGTCGTAGGTCGTCGCGGATATGAAATTCCTGTATTATCAAGGTCAAACGATGGTCGAAGGAGAACGTGACTTTTAGCAGAGCTGTTAGCCACGTCACGCACGACTGGTCATGATAACCGACGACACTGGATGTTCTCGGAAGCATCAGTCTTGCTACGAGAGGAGACAGAGAGAGAGTTCTGTTTCTTCTTGCAGACCACGTCGGGGGCAAAAAATGATTAAGCTCGACGACCATCGACATTCCGAGTCTCGAAAAGAGGGACGGATATCGCGTTCGATATCGTAAAATAAATCGAACTTAAGCAATATCGTGCAGTCTGCTTCGTATCCGTTTCATGCAGGAAACGATTTTTCGATTCGATCCGGACAGGGAATGGAAGTCCTTCTCTCTCTTTTTAACGGAGAACGTATTTCGACGAGACTTCTTTTTATCCTCATCAACCCTCACGGCGAACACGCTGACGCTCGATAATTTGTTTTACTCAATTTCATCCGTTCGGCCGTTCGGCAATTATTTACACTGGTTAATCGACAATTTCACGCGTAATTACGTTTTCATTTTAAATCATCGCGTTCGACTCGGCTCCACGCAGAACTCGCGAGGCGGAGAACGCGAAGCGAGTCGTCACGGAGTCATTTGAGTTATCGGGAGGATGGAACGACGACGCTGGGAAAACAAAACGAAACAACGCTCCTGCCTGTTATAGCTTTCCTTCCTAAACTGCCAAGTTACTCATTCGCGGATCGAGCTTCTCTATTTGCCTTCTTTTGAGGATGCAATTTAAAAGCGAACGAGCGTTTCGTTAGCGGTGTTCGCTGACTGGTCAGAACGAAAACGATTCTCGAAAGGATGTCAGGTTCTTGCGTGTACTTGTTTTTCGTTAGGAATTAAATTGAACGACCATCAGAATTGCACCGTTATTTAATTTATCAGTGCTACATTGAAAACTGTGTAACGATTAACAGTTAACGTTTTTCATCATCGGCACGATTTACAAGATTCACAAAAACGTTCCAATTAAAATATTCCAACCCCATCGTTTTGCATGTCAAACTGTTCTTAATAGCATTTCGTAGTTTGCATTAATTGAATCTGCCTCGTAAATAATCCCCTTATCGGAGATGCAAAAGCAGATAAGCCTCGTTCGCAAAGTTCCACAAATTTTCGTTCGCCCTCATTTACCTCGAAGGCCTACGGAATCACCTGTCGCCTCGTAACATCGTCTTTCACGCGTCATTCTACGCGAGCTTAACGAAGCAAAAGGCGTGAAACCGAATCCACTTTGATCGTGTGTATAACGGCCGGAGATCGAGTGTCCCATCGAGAGCCAATGGCCAGTTGCTCTCCGACGAAAACGATCGATCGTGTTTTATAATTCGACCTCGTCGATCTAATAACACGGCGGGGGTTGAAATGGATTTTTCGCGTTTCCAGGTTGACTGGAAACCGCGTGAAAACCGGAATTGCGAGGAGGAGTTACGCCTCGAACGGAGGTTTCCTTCGGGCAACCAGTTCCGATGTTGGACGTTGCGGTGCAGGAAGAAACGGCGAAAAAGGTAGGAACGATCGTATCGGCGAAACGAGTAACCGCCTTTGCTGGCCACGCTCGGGAAGGGCAAAGGGAGAGAGGAAGAAAGGAGAAAAAAAATAAAAAAAAAAAGAATAACGAAAGTTCGCTATACAGTCGGCTGAGATATTACCGTCCGTAGAATCCATTATGCCGGTCAGCGAGTCGTTTTCATGCTTTTTCTTCGACCGCCCCGTTCAGGTTTATCGGCCTATCGATAGAAATAGGACGACCGCTTCGCATTGGCGTAACTGGGTAGGGACTCTTAATTTCGCCTTGGAACCTGGCAAATATAGCTACAACGTTATATATTCTTCTTAATTAAAACATTTGCACATTTTTTATTTCTACACTTTTAACCTAAAATTTAGTTTAAAGGAAATACTGCAATCTAATAGACAAGAACTTAGACAAAAATGTAATGGACAGTAAGGAGCTGGTGTATATAGATTTACAATGTAGAATGTGTGGGGATTTAACGCGTAGGGAGATAACGTGCGGGGAATTAGTACATAGGGATCTAAGTCACAAGAATCTACCGCATGGAAACTCAACGTAGCAATGTAACACGTGGACGTACAATGTGTAGCAATCTCCCGAGTGCTAATTCTACACGTAGTAATTCAATACGTCGCATTCTAACTTGTGGTAATTTTATGCGTAACAGTCTAACACGTGGTAATTCTACATAAAGCAATCTAACGCGTGGGGATTCTACATGTAGCAATCTAACGCGTGGCAATTCAACGCGTAGTAATTTGACGCATAGCAACTTAACGTGTCATTATCGAACGCGTAGTAATCCAACGCGTAGCACTTCAACGCGTAGTAATTGCAACGTGTAGCACTCTAACGCGTGGTAACCCAATGCATGGTAGTTCAACGCGTAGTAATGCAACGTGTAGTAATCTAACGTATAGTAACCCAATGCGGGGTAATTCAACGCGTAGTACTGCAACGTGCAGCAATCTAACGCGTGGTAATCCAACGCATAGTAATGCAATGCGTAGCAATCTAACGCGTGATAATCCAGCGCGTAGCAATTTAACGGGCAATAATCCAACGCGTAGTAATTCAACGCGTAGCAATTTACCACGCAGCGATGCAACGTGCACCCATATCATTCATGGTAATACAACGCGTGACGATGTAAAATTGCCCCCCGTGACAGAAAAGTCCTAGTTATACGCCAATGTCGCATCTTCGTGGCTTTTTGCTCCGCTCGTCCACCTGAGTTCCAGGTAAAGAGCATCAAGGAATCGAGCGACTGTAACGAACGTTCAGAAATGATAGATATTTATCGAGTGTATCATGATTCATTCTAGGTCGTGGAATGGGAACAGCTTTGCTTTGGGGATGTTTCGTTTCCTAAGCACAGGAGGTTACTTTCTTGATCGTGCTTATAGATTTATGGAAATTAGATCAGCGGGTGGTAAAAGTGTATTTATGACAGCTCGGAGATGTTTCAAACTTCCCTGGGGCGCGTGAACCGACGAATTTTGATGGAGAATCCTCGGATTTCTAATCTGTTTGAGACTTTTGGGGTTCTTTGGGGTGTTGATTTAGAACGGCTTCGTTATTACTCACCTCCTATTTGAAATTTTAATTTTGGCTGCTTATAACTGGCGGCTATGAAATATATTGAATCGTTTTAAATATATCTTTTAACGGGTACCTTAATAGGAAAACTTTTGAATCAATTCAAATTTTATTTAACCGCTTAAAAAATTTGACCCTCAAGATCATTAAAGACTTGTATGTCCAGAAATTCTTGAAACTCTTCAAAAATTTGAAGATCTTGACCATCTTGAATAACCTAGAAGTTCTTGAAAATCTTGAAAACTTTGTACGTCTCGAAAGTGTTGAAAACTTTGAAGGTGTAAAAGAGTTTGAAACTCTTCAATACCTCGAACATGATTGTTGATACGAGTCCACGCTCTATAATTGCACTCTGATCGCTCCCCATCAGAATTCACTGACTCGTACTCCAGAAATAGTACGTTTCGCATTTAATGCACCATCGGCGATACGTTATCGCGACACAGAGAAAGTATCGGCTTCCATAGTAACCGGAAGCGTATCGCTTGATAAAATATGCATCGCGTGCGGTCTCGAGCGCGGCGGAACTTCGCGTACACTCGGAGAGATCGAGTGCTAGACTGCGTAGGTGAAGCGAATTAAAGCCGTAAATCTAATCCTCGCCTTGTGGCGAGGTCCATGAATAGAAAAACTTAGCTCGATTCACCTGTCCTTCGCTTTGAAACGACGCGCTTTGCACGCTTATCGTCTGCTTCGGGATCGGAGAGCACGTGGGCAGAGAGTATCTCCGTTTGGAGACCTTGCTGGCTGCGTGGGTTGCTCTTTCGACGAGATCGTAGGAAAAGGCGTGAGGCGTCTATTTAATATCCTGTCGGTGGGTTCGTAAATAGCGCTGATATTCTTTGAAATTTCATAGTTATGATAATGATCGAAATGAACGAAGCAGTTTCTCACGCGTGGGGTACTCTTTCGTGCCCATTAATTTACGCGATGAAACATCATTTCTCATAACTGGTGGTTGTCTTAAAAATGTTTACACATTGCGAAATTTGTGAATTTACAAAGATAACAGAAGCCACGATATTATGTTATTTAAATTGTTCATCAATGACGAAGAAATTCCATCATATAACAATTTGTGCATGCTAGTGAATAGCTCTACCCGAGTTGCTGAGAAACTCGTGGGAAATTAATGAAACTTCATAAGTATAGTGAATCGATGCTTAAGCAAACTGTGAACTTGAACACCCATCCCCATGCAAGTCAAATTTCAAGCAAAATAACAGCATCGATCGCAGAGGCTCGATTCGCAGGTTCAAAAATTGCTAGATAACAACGGCCCGCTAATGTTTATCGTAATATCCCCATTTTCGCGATGGGCGCTCATTTTTTCGCGAGCCAACGATATCCGGCAAATATGAATGATTAAATTTGGACAAAGGTTCACGCCTGCACGATGTGCACGCAACTCCGGCTGGCCTTCCAATAAAAGGATCGAACGCAAAGGACTCCCTGTAATCAGCGGCAATCTCGACGACTGCTTATTTACACCTCGGGACCTGTGAAAGCTGTGCAACGAGCCACCACAATGAGTCTCGTCTGCAAAAATCGTAAACACCGTGCACGAGCTCTGGTGCTGGCTCCGGGGCCGAAGGAATTATTTTTACCGGAGGTTGTATCGACGCTGGATCTCGATGTCCATCGTCTGACGGACAATCCAAGTGTCTCGAACCTGCGAATCGAGATGCGGTTTTATGGCGAAACACTTTCGAAAATTTCAGACGTAGATCGCTTTCAGCAGAAGTGACGGAGGATTTGATGTTATTTCTGGTTGAAACATCGAATTCTTTGTATGCAATGACTATCTTTGAACTTGTTTGGAATTCGGAAAATTCGGAAAATTTCCAAATGTGGTTTCACATTTTGCGATGAAAGCTATGCAGTGTATTCTACCTATGATCTACAGGCCATACAATCCCCAGAATACATTCCCCAGATTCTACTTTAAGGAAATTTATGCAAAGGTTCTTCTCGAGTTTGTGGAAGATTATAGTGGAATTTATTGGAGACTATGATAGAATTTGTATAAGACTATAGTGGGGTTTATATTCCTTGAAATCTAGTAGGGAGCAATGTGTCTACATGTTGCTACATCTACATCCACATGATCTACAGATCGTGGAGTATCCTATATGTTCCGAATGTACATATCCCAAATTTCGGTGCGAATCTACATATTCTGAATTTTGGTGGAGAGTACCACTTTGCCATGGTCTGAGCACGTTAACTGTGTCGAAACTGAACATCCCAATCTAATTCTTCTCGCGTAATATTACGAACCGCTTCGTTGCTATTGTTTCGTTCTCGCTTCCCTTTCCGTTCATTTTTAATTCCAACGTATGCCGGTTACATTTATGATTCGCCAGGATGCGTCGTTCCGTAAGCACCGCGATCGTTCCAACCGGTTTTCGAAACAAAGAAACGGGCCGGTGTCGTGGGGCCGCAAAGGCAGCGGAACGTCTTGTCGTTAGCAGAACAATGGCCGTGCTGCGTGGCGATTCAATGGCTCGGTTCTTACGTGTTAATCGAGATTTACATTGTAACCGCGTAATAACACGCTTCAATCTTGAATGGTGCGTCGTCGATGGCTCTCCGGTTTCAATGATACGTTTCGAAGAACACGCCCGTGGACTCGCGAGAACGCTTTGTCTCGCGAGCTCATTTCCGAGGCTCGAGCTTTCGAAATTTCGATCCATTTCAACCAAGTTCCTGACCTTTCGCCCACGCTACAAATCGATGATTTATCGGCGAATATCGTTTGATACTCCACGGTTGGTAACCGATTGTTTCGAGGTTCTATTGGTCAATATGCCAGTTAATTCGACCATTATGCACTAACGCACATCGCGTTACGGTATCAAAGGACCTAAATAAGTTATCGATGATATTAACAAAGCATGTGGGGTAGCGAGAATTGAGTTCAACATTTGTTAAGAGACTTTACTTCGTGACGGAGGGATCTACATACGAACTACCGGAATCTGAACTATTTGTGAAAATGCTGGTATATGGATGAAGACTGAAGATTCGATGGTCTATGGACATATTATTGATCAGTCATATAACATATGTTTGTTCGTATCAAGCATAATCTGCATCATGAACGTATATGCATCTCCGTATCGACCCGTCTGCAGATCAGTGCTGCAGCTAATTCGTATCAAGGAAATATTGGAAATACTTTTCTTTCGACCTACCCCAAAAGTCTTAAACAGTATCAACCGTAGCAAAGGGGCCCGTGAAAGCCTCGGAACTTTCATTCAATTTATTCCCGAACTCCTCGAGCTGCACGGATCAAGAGTTCGCGAAGAAGGAACCAACTCTCGAGGAGATCCATGCCAAGTCGAGACATAGCCTCTATTAGAAAATTACAAAGTTCGACGGGGTAGTACGACGGATAGAATTGATTTGGACAGGCCGATTCGTAACTGACTGACGATCACGAACGTACAAGGAAGACGTCGGAGCATTTGTATCCACGAATTACAAACTTTTAAATCGCCGCGCCGGCCGGACGTACAATCCCCCGGCCTGTCCGTGTAATCTGTTCGGCCTGTCGAAGATCGGATAACCGTTGGACGAGAAAAGGTAGGGAAAAAGTTTGAAAAAACTTTTCTGGCTCCGTGGAAAAGCAGTCAGTCCTAGCAGTCGGCCAATCTGTCTGCCTGTAACCCAGAACATTTTTTTCTTATTCAACCCGATCCTCCTCGACGACTGGCCAAAACTTTTCTATATCCGGACGTTCGAGAGTACACTCCGGCTTCCTTCTCCGTTCCACGATTCGCGCTCGACTTCCATTGAAATCAATTATACCGACTTCGATACGATTTCACTTCCCTTCGGTTGCCTCCTTCTTGCCGTACCATGAAATATTCATCCGGTTGCTTCGCGTGCCACTGAAGTACGACAAACACAGAAAGGGAAGACGAGAATTGATACAACGGAGGGATCGCTGCTAAGTAAATTCCCACGTGCCTCGTTATTTTCCAACAACAATAGTTTCCCTCTCCTTTTTGCATTTAGGCTATTGACGTACTTCGATTTCTATCGAAATTCTCTACATTACTCGTACATTCTGTAATTCCGTAAATTACTTTCTCTGTAAATACACTTGGCTTTCGCTAGGAATCTACAGCCTTTGAATCTTCTCAATTATTACAACCTACACAAATATTACTCGAAAACTAATAGAATACAATCTTTTCTCGAGTTAGCTCATTGCAAAGTAAATCTTCGTTAAGATGAAAAATGTCTTCGGTTATCCTCACATTGCCATAAATTGACGTCTACGTTGTGTACGTATAACTTTTAATCGTGACAAATAGCACACAGCGTGTCTTGGAGAACGAATATGTAGCGTCAACTTTCAAATGGCTGCAAAAGTGGCAAAACTTGGCCGTGTTTGTGGAAAGTTGCCCACGCAGTTTGCAACCGAGTTGGCGGTTGAAAATTTTACGCTGGCTGATTGTGAAAAGTGTTCGCGACGCGCAAAGGGTAGAAAGGTGAGTGAAACTTCCGGTGACGAGCACGCTGACCCGATAGTACGCTAAGCTAATGAGAAATCGCGGGAAGATCAAAAAGTGAGCAGTCGGAATTAGAGAGGCCGGTGGTTAAAGCGTTGCAGAGAGAAGAGTATCATCAGGGATCGTGGCTGACGAGTCAAAGAACAGCGTGCACTAAGGGAGAACGAAGAACTCGTGTGTAATTAAACATTATCGTGTTATACAAGCGGTTTTCTCGACACTCGTCTACACTGGGACGACCGGTTTAAATGCGTGCGTTTAATTATTTCCTTTCAGGCTGTTTAAGGGAAACGCGTGTGGCTGATTTTTCGGATGAACGTGCGAGAGAAAAAGTTAACAATGCGCCCTTTGCGAGATTTAGTTGCACGACGTAGGTTGGCTGCATAGTTTTGATCAGTCAAACAGGTCCTTTGCTTTGGAAGTCGCAAAAACTTTTAATTATCTTCCTCGATGTTTTTATTTAGCCAGTTACATTAAATTGCGTCGTAAAAATGTTGGAAGTTTTTATACCCTCTCTCCTGTTCCTGGCTCTTTAATTCCCTTCCGTTTCAACTTATTCCTTGCCGTAATTGGGTTAACGAGCTAATGTTTAAATTAACTGTACATTCAAATACCTTCTTTATTTAATACTTGTTTCCCATTGTTTTGCCATAAATGTATACAAATTGCGGAATGATTGCAACTTTCATCCCTCGGCTGAATACGCGAGTACAGTTCTGTCCAATTAGTTTCAAGCGTCGGTTAAAAACTTGTAAACTAAGCAATCTCTGAATCCGCAAATGTCTCTGTTATAAAACTTGTTCCCGAAGTTAAAATTTGAAAGCGGTACAAGCTGTATCGCTATAAACGCCTAGCCCGGAGCAAGTGCCCCGTTAACTGCAGCTCGGAGAAGAGTACCCGCTCACGTAGCCCTCGAAGAAATTAAACAGCGAGTTAAAACGTTTGAATGGTCGCACACGATCGGTAATCGACTTCGCACTCGATGCTCGCGTACGTTTCGGAATTCATCGTCGCCGTTCGGCGGATCATGCGAGCCGCGTCTCGGAGGTTTCGCTCGTCCCTTCTTTCTTTGCGGTTTTCTTTCTGACCTTTTGGAACCGCCACGGGGCTGCGAAGATCGTTAACTAAAGTGGGTAATCATACCCACCGGTTTCACGCCGCAGCCGACCGGCCGTCCGATATACCGGGTGGCGAAATTAGACGGTGTCCGCTCGAATTTCAGCCAGCTCGACGTTTACGTGCCGTTCCCGTTTCATTTTCCGCGCGCACACGTGCGCGTACGACAGCAGTCGGTGCACGTCGCCCGGAAACGTACGCTCGAAATCGTCGGCAAATTTTCGACGACTGCCGCCACGGCCAGTCACGTCGGTTCGCAGTGTTTCGAGACCGGGAGACGGTTGCACCCACCGGCGTAGCAACGATAATGGCCACCAGAAACCATTTTGTGGACACGATAGACGCTACCATGCTGGATCACGAACGTAGTTTTCTGACAACGTAAATTGTTTTAAAGTTTAACTGGAAATGATGATTGGGCGAGCTGCGAGTACGTGACACCGTTTCACTAGCGAATTAATGCGACCCACTAAATTGTCGACGTTGTACATTTTCTTCCGCCTTCTATTGTTCGCTCGACACAAAGTGAACGAAAGATACTGGAAGTACCTGTGAATATTGACAGAACTGCGATTGCTTAAAACGAAGTTACTTGCATTGCATGTATTTTCTACGCTAACAATTTTGTTTACAGCAATCACATGTGTGTCAAATCGAAAAATATGAAATATGTTTTTCTGAATTTCGACAGCTAATCTTACGGGGCAGGCATAGTCTGTAGGTGTAATATAGGCTTTTTACTAATTTAGCAGTGCAACTTCCTATTATTTGTCGTTGCTCTCAGAAAAAGTTAGGGAGATCCTGCAAACTAAAAGAGCCTAACCTCTTGTCCCTTCGAAGTACCAAAGTTCAAAAATTAACTATGAAGTTGCAAAATCCCGAAGACGAGAAATTGTAAAGTATCAGAGCTCGAAGATGTGAATATTTCAAGAGTTAAAACGTCGTGTTCGAAATG
Organism: Megachile lagopoda; assembly: GCA_036983795.1. Lineage (NCBI taxonomy): Eukaryota > Metazoa > Arthropoda > Insecta > Hymenoptera > Megachilidae > Megachile > Megachile lagopoda. Next base: position 4,070,985 of record CM072795.1, on the reverse strand, counting down.
AAAATCGATAATACGACTCACATCGGACACGTATTCAGCTAAAAACTCGGAGATCGATCAGCAAAGGAAGTTCATTCTATCACGTACACACGATCTCGGATAAGACCAATTCGAAGAACTGTTCGACCTTCTATTAACAAAATCCACAGGCAACGGACCTCGTAACACGAATCTCAAATCGATCTATCGAAATCTTCAAAGGAAACGTTTCTCTCTTACGAATTATCCGCTCGAAGGCGTTCGAACATACGATTTATCGTTCTCAATCACGTTTTATCATTATTCGCGTTTATCGCCGATTGTTAACAAATGAACATCTTTGAACCAATTTTCAGATAAATTTTAATGTAACGAGTACAACATTCTTGCTTTCTTTGTCCATAATCTAGTAATTTTCAACGTGTGAAGTTATGAAATCATACATTAATGTGTGGTAATCTGTAATTATGCTCGTTAACGAACACTTTAATATAGATTTAATATAATGTCAGACTTTACATTGTATGCCAAAGGGTTAACTTATGATCGGTCAACAACGTTCAGCAAACACCTGGCCAATCAACGCGTTAACGTCCTTTATTACTCGAGAAGTACTTACCCCTTAACATCCTGCGAGAGTTTTTCCTTCTCAGACCCGTACACGAGCAACTTCTTTCTGCGCGATTATATCTTTCTTTTCTCCATCAAAATCAACGAAGACAAATCGTAGAGAGATCGTAAGAAGTCGTGTTCTAATCAGATAAAAAAAACATCGTTCCTTTATCCTCACTTAACTATAGAATTAAAGTACAGGATCCTTGGGGTCGAAAATTTCATTCAAATGTATGAATTTAAAGAAACAGGCAAATTCGCCTGAAAACGTGATCTTTGTGTACTTAAAACCGGTCCTGAAACTGCTTTTCATGCATACATTGTTTGTCAAAGAAATAAATTATTTATGAGAAGATTATTTTGTATTAAAATCTGTGGTCGAAAATGGTCTCGATGATGAGAAGTCACGAATGAAAAAAGTATAAGAAGTTGTGGTATATACAATCGGAATTTTTTTGCTCGATCGTTTACCGAGCGAAAATTTGCGTGATTGGAACACCCTGTAGATGAGCGGCTGCGTCGTGCGGCGCATGCATACGCGCTCGGGGAGGCGAGGCATGTATATAATTATATGCCTCGAGTCGGCACCTCGAAAATGGCCCTGGCTCGTTAGCAAATCTTGCGAACCGCGCAAACACCTGCCTGATTGTTAATAATTTGCCGCGCTAGGAGCGGCGTTGGCGCGGCGGCGCGAGCAGACAGCTCGCGATCGACGCACGGCTCCGCTCGGCTCGGCCCCGAAACGAAAATCACGCGGTCGATGAAGGATACACGGGCCAGTTAACACTTTCGTACAGGCAAGGCTGTTTAGCCGCCGGTAATTTCGCCCCGCCGATCGAGATTCCTGCGTTACACCGCTTCTTTCTCTTCTCCTTCGCCTTCGACGCTAATCGCGATGCTCGTCCGCGAACCAACGCATCCACAGTTCTTCGAACAAGCCTGTAAAACGACGGACCCCGATACGTGCCGAGGTAGATCGACTACCGTTTTTCGTGCGAACGTCTCCAGATTATCATCCACATCGCATACGTGCCATTTGGAGCAAACTGGGACAGGCACGTCCTTCAGAAATAAGATGTTTTTTGGGAAAATCGTATTATTTGGATAAAACGTATTCTTATGAAAAACCACGTTCTTTGGGGAAAGCAGGCTTATTTTTTAGAAAGAGCTTATTTTAAAAAATCATACTATTTGGATAAAACATATTCTCCAAGTAAAGCATGTTCTTTGCGGAATGAATATTTAGAAAAATCTTCATATGTAGAAGCATATTCTTCAAAAGAAGCAGAAATTTTGTTTAAACATGGAGGTTCATCCCGTATTGCATTAATACTTAATAATAAGACTAAGTGTATACACAAGATGAGTTCTGATAGGATATTAAAGAGCAGCTCGAGATTATAACGAAGAACATATACAACAAAATTTGTCATTAGTATTTAAATTGTGCAATTTAATAAAAGATCTTGTAGGTCTTGATAACAATTTATAGAGTCAAGTCTCGAGTCAAAGCTCGTTCCCACAGTTAGGTTTGATCGACCTAACGACCATCAGTTAATTAATAGCAGCAATTACCGTAGTAGTGGTTGATACACGCGAGTATAGTCGCGACTCGTTCGCGTGATCGTTCGGTTCTCCGGCGCATTTTCTCGTGTTCGGCTTCCTTTCATCCGGCCAGGCTGGTTTCAACTTTCGTACGAACGCATATTATTACGCCTACGTTTATACCGTTGGCTCGGAGGTCGGTTCACGAGCCATGATCGAGACTCTTTTTCTTCCGATTCACCGTTTCCACTTATCACCATCATCTTCCCGCGGTGAAACGTGGAGCTGTCCGCGGCACGACGGGTTGAAAACTCGAAACGTTCGAAACAATGGAAACGGGACAGGCCGGTGTTTCACGCGATCGAACAGACTCGGAGGGAAAAGCTGGAAGAAAAATAGCTAGCACGTGGGAGAGCAATTTGAATGAATTAGTCGATCGTCCATGGAACAGCTTCCTTCTGGTCTGGCCCAGCTTCCCCTGGGAATCGAGTTACGCCTGTCGCGTGAAATAATAACCGACGTTCTCGATTACGGCCAAGATAAATCGTCGCTAAAATTCCATTATTCCGACGTGCAAACGGAAAACTGTGTCTCAGATCCTTCAGCGAACCGGTTAATTGATAACACTTTGATCACTCAAAATTTATTGTTCACTTGTCCGGTCAATGTAGGTCCAGCGTTCTCAAATTCAAAATCTCGCAGTTTCCAAATTTTAGAATTCCAAAGTCCTCCAGTTCCAACAAGACAAGATTTGCTTAAGGTTGATCTGAATATTTAGCACTTCAAGATTCCGGTGCTCGAAAATTCCAAAAGTGAAATACACCGTTCTAAGATAAATATTAAAATTGATAATCTTTGAAATAAGTTACGAAAATTACTCAGTGAATAAATAAACTGATAAAATAATGGGAGCACTGAAAATCACAGTGGTTGTGACTGTTTACTCCTCCGATCGACGACGTTATAAAGAATTTTGATATCAATCACCCCAGCGTTAATTAAATAAATCCATCGAACCGATCAACGTGTCACAACGTCATCGACGTCTACGTCTCTCGTCATCCCCGGTTCCGAAGTTGTCAAAAGGCAGAAATAATTTGCGCCACGTAACGTTGATCGAAGAAGAAACGTCATCGAGTAATTAGCTGATTAGCCGTTGATGAGAGACCTTCGACAAACTTGGACCAATGAAATTTCTCGCTCGTCGTTCTCAATTAAGTTACCTTCCACCACACCTGAAATACCACGTTCACCGATCGTAATGTACTCTTTTTATCGACTCTTTTTCTGTTGTGTCTCGAACGAAAATGAACGGAGCAAGAGTTAAACGAAACTCGAAGAAAACACCATCCTTTCTGAAGAACCGAAAGAACGTACCAACTGAGATTACCTCGAAGAAAGGAGTCGGAACTCGAGGAACCAGTTTTATTTTTTGTCTCGGACCTGATCTACTTGCTGTTTAACTCGACAATCGTTCGTCTCTTGTAATTTTGTAAACATTCAGTATCTCCCGTAACTTTTTAAACATTTAATATCTCTTGTAACTTTGTAAATATTCAATATTTCTTGTAACTTTATAAACATTTAATATCTCCCGTTATTTCGTAAATATGCAATATTTCATATAACTTTATAAACATTTAATATCTGCTGTCACTCTGTAAATATCCAATATCTCTCGAAATATTGTAATCTCTTGCACCTATGTAAACATCAAAAATTGTCATTTTATTTTATCGATATCAATTTTCATTTCTCCATTAGATATAATGTAGTATTATATTATTATTGTTTGCGTAGATTTGTAGTATATAATACAATGGTCTCTTGATGTCAGTTATTGTGCTAAATTTGCGGCTAACCAACGAACTTTCTCGAGCACGTTTCTCGTCACTAATAAGTCCAGCTTAAAGCCCAGGAGAAAAAGAAAACTGAATTGGATCCTCGAGAGTTCGCGAAGTAATGAGAAACACAGGTGTTGACACTGTTCTATTATGTATTCAACAGCTCTCGGAGGTGGCTTTACACAATGCTCGCAATCTTCGCTTAATTTCCATCTTAAAGCATTTATGATTGTATGCGATGTCTCGACCATTCCGGCGCGAGCTATAATTTGCCGACGATATTATGGCCGGCGCGCCGTACCGATTTTTCTTCGTTTTTTCCCGAACAGCGTGTACACGACTGATATTTTTCACGGTGGCCAACCAGTCCCTTGGCACAGGGAAAACTGGGTCAAACGCGCACCGCGCCGTCGGGCCGTGTAATTTAACAATTTCCCCCTTAAAATGTTTCAACGGCCGCGATAATTACGAGCCAACGACACAATGCTACCCGAAACTGAAGCTTTCGAAGCGTTGTTGAAAATTTCCACTGTTCCCGCTTCAGCCTGCAACCACCATTTATCAATTTTCCAAATTTTCCAAACTTGCGAATGACATCGCAAATTTTGAAACCTTCTCATCTGTCACAAATTTTCAAATTCTTAACCCCTTGCGCTATTTTGACGAGTCCAACTCGTGACGCACTCGTGACGCACTTCGGCTGTGATCAACTTTACTAGAATTTTTAATACGCTGATTTGTTCAATTTACATAGTCAATTGTATACCAAAATTGACATAACATTTCAACTTTCTTTTTTTTTAATATTGTAGCTGTGATTAGTTCTCACTGACGCACCTAGTGCGTCATTGCACTACCTCGAGGAGTTAAATTTCAATAATAAACGCGAGGGAAATGGCAAGGTGACACTCGGCAAGATAGAAATCGCAACATTTAGACGAGAAATTTCATAATTGAGACAGTTACTCTAACTTAGGACAAACAACAATTCGCGGAGACTGGAAATTTGCGTGAAACTCGGAGAATACAAAGGACTCGGAGATGGTTGCCGCGATTTTGGTCACGGAAACGAGTGAAAGCGACTTATTGTTCAGTAACGAAGAATGTAGAGACAGAGGGACTCATTTGGAACAGCAGAAGCACGGAGTAATTAAGATGTACGCGCTCGAGCATGCGTGTAGAGCGAAACAGTTGCTGTGGGACAAGTGGAGAACGGCGAAGAATAGCTAGAAATGAAAAGCTGTGTCACGAGACCGTTCTCTTTTCAGACATTTAACCTAATTCCCTGCATAAGACGGACTTTCAGAAAATAGAACATCTAATTATCTTCTTTGCCGCTCAAGATGGCGAAAAAACGTGGTTAAACAATACCGTAACGCGGCCCACGGCGATTACAACTAGAAAATGAAGATGGATACAACAATTGAAACTAATTGTGAAAAATGTACAGCGGCTGTTGAATCAGCGTACAACATTTATAATTCCAGACGTTCTCGCCAGCGATTTTAATTGCTTTCTTTCTTCGCTACCTTAAAATTGTTATTTTATGCACAATGGACACATTGTTGAGTTTACGTATTTACAGACTTTCAATTCAGTAGGAAATTAATAAATTAAAGTCTTTCGCAATTCTTAAATCTAGCCTGAAACGAAGAAAAATTGTGACTGGGAGTTTTTCAGACGAGAGGAAGTTAACTTAACCTACAATTTTAGACAATTGCGTCATGCACCAATATTCACACAACGTCAAAACGAGTAAAGAAAATTAAAAGTTAAGAACGTTTTCTATTCGATCCTTGTGAAGACTATAATTAGAATTAAACTCAAAATTTAATTACAATGAACGAGAGTGGTTCGTCGCGTATGATCTTTGTGCCACCATATTGTAGGGGTTAAACTTAGTTCGACAAACATTTAGAAAAAGTATGAGAAACGAATGGTTACGGATCTGCAGATTTACTGAAATTAATTAAAATTAAAATAAAGAAAACAGAGCTGAGAGTATTGAATCCGTTATCGGATTGGAACGTAGGGAGAACGACTCGATAAAACTGTGCAGAAGTAATATTCATAACTCGGCGCTTTCAATTCGGTTCTTATGATTCCGATAATAGAAATGTCTAGGAATTTCGCAGTTTCGGTTCCGAATATAATTTCAACTTCCCCGGTTCCTGCAGAAATTCTGATTGCGTCGATAGTCGAAACGTTCTCTCCGCTGCGTGACAAGTGATATTTTATTAAAATATTCGGAACAAGATTATCCGGCTCGGTTATTCCGCGTGAATATTTCAATCGAGAGCCATTTTCGCGGCGACTCGTTAAATATTCCGACGATACCGTTTTTTTCCCCGATTGTTATCAATTCATAAATCTTGTCCGAGATACAACGCGGGGCGAAACGCGGATAACTTCTTGGCGTAGAAAAACTTGGAAGCAACGCGACTATCAGCGTTCGTGGATGGCCACGTTCCGGTTACGTAACGACTAATCGATTCGATTTCGGTTGGCACCGGAAGATAATCGGGATCGGGCCAACGTGGAGCGGGGATTAATTATTGAGAAGCAAAAGGTTGGACTCGAAGGCGGTTCGGGAAGTCAGCAGTTCGTGAGCCACGACACGCGAAAGGATGTGCAACGTTTGCAGTTTCTCGTTCAGGTGCAATTAAATCCGAGAGATTCCACGGTAGCTGTCTCGGTCCGATGACGAAACCCAAATATGTGCCGTGTCGACCGATTTTACAACGAAACGGAACGGGGTCGAGCTACGACAATTCGAACAAGAGCGAAATTTCTCCTCTTGCGAAATATTCCTCGGTAGACTTCACACTCTTTGGTTTATTCGCGGAAAATATAAACAGCTTCGGAAATCGGGCTTGTGTGTTTTATTTAACAAAATGTCTTCCACTGCTTGCATGATCCTTTTTCTCAGATCTATTTCTCTTCTGATCTTTTTCTTAGACACGTGCAAGTTTCACGTACATGGGACGCATTTTCTGAAAAGCATGGACGTGGAAGAATGATTTTCAAGTTCATCCATGAATTATTTTTAAGTTCATTCTTTTGATGTTACTATAATTTTCAAGTTCATTGAGGGAAAGCTCATAAATGAAATTAGGAACTTCGAAATTGTTGATATAAATAAAGAATAGGGAAAGAAACTTGATACTGTATAAGCGTAACCTTAGTAAATTTTAGAGCACGAAAAGATTAAACTTGTCGATGTTTAATCAATTATTCAATCGACAGGAAAGCAAATACCTGGCTTGGAAAGCGAACACCTTTTAAAGCTGGAAATATCGATCGAGCATGAATGAATAAAAAGAAACGAGTGAAATGTTAAATATCAATATCGCTTCGCGAAGGTACGATGATGCATAAGTTATTTTGAAAATTTGCGCAGAAATTGATTTCGCAGCGACAGAAAACGAATCGTAATTTAATTCACGAAAATATCTGGCCCGTTGCGAACGCGATTCCGACAGGAAAACCGATTTAAAACAGGTCAACGAGCATATAGAACCTAAATCGCTCGAAACTGAAAGTCGACTAAGGGTGGATTTACACCGATCGCTGTTCGAACCCCTCGTTCGTAATACCCGGCACTCGTTCAACGAAAGTGACCCTCGAATTTTCCACGATCGGGAGTGTCGAGCTTTTCTTTATCACGGAAACTTATCTTCTTTGAGAGCGCGATGGTGTAATAAAAAAGTTGCCAGCTTCGGATGGAATCTTATGTGACTTTTCAACGTTTTAGTTCGACCTTATCCGCGGGGACCATCACTCGTTATCCAATACGGTTCTATCTTCTATTCTTCCTCTTTTGAAACACCTAGTTCCCTTAACGGACTCACTTTCCAACGTTTAAAGACACTCCCCGATCGCCCCCGATCGCTTCTCGATACTCTTCGATAACGTTATCGTTCGATCAACTCTGATTTTCGCGTTCGCGGATCCCGGGGAAAAAAAATTGCATTCAAAACGAGTGGACCGACGAGCAAATCTAGCGTTTCCCGCGGAACAAACCTACCGGCTTATTCGCTGCAACACAAATATTTGCGGGAGCTCGGTTGGTTTGCTTAAAATTCGATTTGCATATCTCGTCCGTCGCATTAAATCTGCACGTTTTCGTTCGATCGAAAACTGATTCGAAATCGTTGACGTTACCGGCCAGGTTAAATTTCCTTTCAAGCATTTCGTTAAACATATTCAAATATCTCTTACGAAATTTATTATACACCCCTTGATGAGACTGACTCGTGACTTCAAACGCACTTCAGCTGTGTTTTATTCTAATTTTTAGTACGTTTCAATTTGGAGTTCAATTTTAATTCGCATAGTCAATTGCACAGCACCAGATTGATATAACATTTCAATGTTCTTTGTTTTAATATTGTAGCTGTGATCAGTTCTGACTGACACGAAAAATTCTAATCATCGAAAAGAAGTGACTAGAAATAAGGAATATCTGAATGTAGCTTAATATAACCTGTAAGAGATACACGATATAAAATCTGTCTGAATGTCTTGGAAACTAATTGGTACGTGACACGGGGTTAAAAGTTACGAATACGTGACACCATTCATGCAGAGGTTAATAATCGTGAAGGAATCAGTTGGGTTCTTTCCACGAATTTTCCGTGCGAATTTCCTCTCTGAATGCAAAGCGATCGCGGGTCGACGCGCGATAACCGGTCGCGATGTGTCGGGGTAGGAAAGTTCCCGTGGACGGGCTCGGTATCTCCTCGCACTATAATTATTCGAGAACGGGGGCGGAATTCGCGGATCGAGCCCCATAACTCAGACAGTTTGAACGGAGCAGTCGGCTCCGGGCAGAAGTCGTGTCGAGGCCCCCGTAGAAAGTTGCAGATCTCCGGGCTTCTCCAACTTACTCGACGACGTGCCTCTGCAAACTGACAGTACAGCCTCTCCTCCTTCGGCTTGCTGCCGTGTTTGTCGAAGACGTTTACAGCGTGCCGTACAGTTGATCCGTTTCTCGACAAATAGCTGCCACGATAACGACACCGGTGATGTACCGTTAATAGTGGATTCCGAGTTTCAAGACGGATCAACTACCGGAGGATTAATTTTAATGCCACTCGTGTAACGTTCCCTGCTACACACGCGCAAGCTTTTTACCTGAGTACATCTGAGTGCTTTCCGAGTATCTTCAGACATGAATTCAGAAACTTACGGCGAGATACTGTGCTTTCGTTATCGCAGTCAAAGAATGTCCGATATTGCGTTTCACGTACAGAACGTACAGTCGATATCTGCTACTTGTACGACGATATCTCAGACGACGCTTCTTTACGAATTAGTAGTAAAATGTTTAGTATCAGGTATTTATACCAAGAATGAAATTATTTTAAGACTTTATATCGGAAGAAGAAATCGAGAAATCTTTTTCAACTTAGTCCGTAATAAAAGTGGGAGCACCTCGAAATCTCTCTTAACGCAAAATCGTTATTTTCCCACTCGAGTTTTCTGAACCATTTCTCTCGAAGCAGAGGACGAAGAAGCGTGGAAGTTGACACGAGTCGCGGCACGCTCGATCTCCGTCGTATTTCAGCGAGCGTGTCTCGTCGGACAGCCAGTATGCAAAACGCGTGCATGTTCGTAAGCGTGAAATTACATAGCGCGCTAGAAACAGCCGTGTTTCGATGGGGGTTGCCCGGCGGGATGGGCGTAGGGGTTGGCTCGGTTCGCGATCACCCGAAAACCCTTACTTTGGAATTTCGTAAATGGTGGCAGCGCTGCAATTAGCGTAATAAAGTGGTTGAATGCGACCCCGAAATCGACCATTCACGCGTGCCAAACTTCCGGGGGTCGCGAAGGGTTCCCATTGATCGATCTTGTTTTGTCGAAGCTCGATGGTCTTTAGGGGATGGTCCTGGTATTTAAGCTTCGACAATTGTCTTTTTCACATTTTTGCTTTGTGCGAATTTGCGAGATTCGCGATAAGCGAAGTGCATACTCTTTTGTTATGGAGGACGTATATGCTCTCGCGTGAGAGTGAGATCATTTTTTGTATAAAATTGTTAGGGCAATTTTTGTAATATTCGATGCTGATATTTCCTTCTTTAATTGAAACGCAATATCGACGATATTTTAGACAAAAATTGTGAATTCAGGGGGTAAATTATCTGGTGAAGCTTATTTCTACAATATGGACGTATAGAAAATAGATGAAGTTTTCTTCGGTAGAATTATGTATTTCTTTATACACTGTTAGATGCAACTCATTCTCTATACAAAAGTATTAAGTCACTTATTGCGAAAATATTTTAGAAGATATTTTTATTCGAATATCGTGGAGTACTATTTCAACGTAGTTGAGTCTTAACATCTTATGAGGATGTTTGACCAAACATCAAGGTGGGTCAATTTAAATGATACAAAAATTGTACTTTGACATAAAATATGTTTTGAAATGGTTATACTTTTAAATCATGGCTAACAATCAGAATCACAAACCGTCTATCATATATAATATATGTCTGTTATTTCATGGCTTACATTAGAAGTGAGTTACACAGAGCACGGAGAAAAACGTGTGGAAGTTTTGAATTTATGACAGAAGTTTAATATGTTACCACAACTTGCACTGCATCGTGGTAAACCGCGCTTTCGTTAATTACATCTAGGGTCCAAAGAAGATGATATACAGAGAGACGAGCTGTGAAATAAGGGTGTGGAGTATTTCAGAAATCATTTGAATTAAAGGTAACTTTTCTTCACTGAAATCATCTGAGCACATATTGTCCATTTAAATTCACATTAAAACATTTCCAAATTACTAATCTCATTTTGCAAATCTTCCACATTGCAAATCCTCTGCTAGCAGATCTAAATTATTATGTCTAGAAAAGCGGTAAAAATGAAAGCTCGATAAAACTCCAAGAGGTTTGAGTCGGATTAAAAGAGTACGATTACGATAGGTAAATATCAGATGTGGACCGATAATACCCCGATTTATATATCCTCTGTAGAAAATAATTCTGGGCTGTCGCGAAGCTTGTCAGCCGGTTGATTCACGAAGCAGAGGACCAGGTTGTGTTCGGTTCGCCTAACCCATTCGCCTAAGGTCTCTTCCGCTGTTTCAGGTGACTCTGATACGGCGATACGGGGAGACTTTGAATGATAAATGGCGCGCAAGCCGTCTACGGATGCTGGCGCGCCTGTACATTTATTAGATGAGATTTATGCCGTTAAAGGACGGAATCGGTAAACGGATCGCGAATACCATTCTCGTAGCCGAGGAAAAGGAGTTTGAATGGGAGCTTCCCCGAAGGAAAATCCCGGCTCGATCGTGGTGCTCTCTTCTTATTCCCGTGCGTTCTTAATACTTTATGGGGCTGTGTTGTCGCGCGAACATTTACATCGAATACCGAGGGTACTGCCGTTCACCAGGAAAAACTTGAACGCCTACGTTTTTACCTCCTGAATCACCGTGCCCGTACATAGCTACACGATACTTGCAACTTTGTTTCTCGCGTTCTACCGCCACTTACGCTCTTCGCTAACATGGAATGTCGCGGTAGCGTTCGTTTTTATTCCCTTTTGGTATGCGATGCTTGCTGCGATATTTCACGCGCTTCGTGAAGGGGTGAAAGCTGCTGATGTTTTATCGAATGTCTTGAAAATTATTTACATATCTACATATTTTCATATACTGTACAAGTCCTAATGTACCTCTGGAAAATGCATCTCTCTTATACACCTTTGAATGAAACATTCGCTTATCCATTTCAAGGAACATAAAAGGAACGTTAAAATATAGCAATCTCCTTTCTCTTCAACTTGCAATACGCTTTAAAATTAGCAGTGCATTATCTTCATTCGCCGAGGGCAATCATATGAAATAGACCATTCGAATCTGCATTGATAACGGCGACATCGGCAAGTTGTTTAATTAATACCCTGAAAAGTTCGCCTCGATTTCCCGTAAATTAAAATAAACGGTCCAGCCGGTTGTCACGCGTCCGTTCGCAGGGACGTTTGGAAAATCAATTTCGAAGCGGCAACGGAATAAAAAAGAGGGAAAAGAAAGCGACGCATACACGAAGAGGAGAAAAACGAGAGCCGAATATTCCCGGTTTCGAGCTTCCGACTCGCCCGGTGAATTACAAGACGATCGGCCGATCAGATACGCGCGAAAACTTCCGTCCTACAGAAAAATTACAAGCCACTGGGCTGAGCGTGAAAAAGATGAATCGAGCTGGTACTGTTTTACATGCTACGAGGCGAATGCGCTTCATCCACCGAAGGAAATAACCGAGGCTATATATGCATCGATGAAAGTTCCGTGGCGGGCATGTTAATGCGTTACAAATACTCCCCGCGAGCTCCGAGCGTTCTGAAGCCTCGCTCCACGAAAGAACAACAGATGTGGATTCAGACGTGGACGGATTCTTGGTATAGCACTCAAGCACTTGGTGTCGTGTTGAATTAACAGATATTTTCTATTTCCAAAGAATAAATAATCGGTTATATATTTTTTTGTACTTTGGTTTTCTGTAAAATTCAATCATGGTAAATTTCAATTTTCATATAATCTCATAACCATCATGTTTCTTTTGATAATTACCGCTATATAAATAGTTATACAACGTTATATAGCTATATATTAAATAGTGTAGATTATAACTACTAGCATAGTTTATAGATCTGATGTAGCAAAAAATTTAAGCCTGTAACAAGGTTTGTAGATACAGTCCGTAGATACTCTTCTATCACTTGTCTTACAATCATTTTTATTACTATTATTTATATAATATTATGAATTATAAAAACCTACCATTGATATCGGTACGTGGGTAAATAAAGTTTAATATCAATAATAACAGCGTATCGTTTGATAAGCTGGTCAACATGATTTCCTTGGTTCTTCCTTCCATTTCATTTCCTGTGTCAATTTGAAGGGCCAGTCTTGAATTATTCATAAAGAGTCGAGATTAAGTGTATTGTCCCAAAAATACATGTGTAAATTAAGCGATACACGTTGCTTGAGCACGAATATATTTTGGTTTTACTGTCCGTACGTGCTTTGTATTTTTGAATGTGATAATATCAAATTAGACGTACGATGAAAACTCAATGGATATTGTGTACCATTTTTCTCATTCATTGACGGTATTAATATTAATCGCGATATCTAAAGCACAGCCGGAGAGGTATCTACTTATTCCATTAAATTTAATTAATTTGTCGAGGCGATATCTTGATCATTGAAGAACGCTTTAATCCAAATGTAGTCTCGTGACAGGCTTTCTAGTACAGGAATCAGCGGGAAATATCTTTCTGATTAATTACACGCTATCAATAAACTTCTTTCGTGAAAGGAAGAGTTTAATCTTCGTGTCAATCTCCTGTCTGTATAGTTAGCGTTCCACGAATCCTGAAAATACATCAAACTAATTATAAATTTGATACGACAAGCAGATAAAACAGTGACAATTTAGCAAGCGATAACAACGGCCTTTAATCCTTCGTCTATCATTTTGTTACACATCAATGTTGCTAAAACTTTTCGCAACTATTATTGAAAGAAAGCATTTGCAAAGAAAAGAGACAAAAACGTAAACGCGTCGTTGTAATAGTGAAAAGACACACAATGTAGCGATTTCCCGATCGACCATCTGTTCCATTTTATTGACTTTCTCTCATCGAAATGCGGGAGAATAAAAGTGGAGAGGAACGTTCGATTCCGCTCGACTCGGTTCTATCGGCCCAGCCATTATTACAAGCTTTTTGGGTCCAAACATCTCTTCGACTCTCACTTGTTGCTGCAGGCTATTTTTCCACAAATCAGTCGAAGTAACAATTATATTAGCGAACTGTTATTGTTAGAATTCAACTTCACATTTCTGGAAGATGGTTTAGTAGTTCATCTGCGGTGTACTCTTCATATACACTGTTAAACGATATATGTTACTCGGACACGCGTTATGTGGTTGAACGTTAGATTTCTATCTGTTGGATCACTACGTGTTAGATTACTACTTGTTGCATAACTACGCGTTAGATTACTACGCGTCGGATATCCACATGTTAGATTACTACGCGTTGGATTGCTACGCGTCGGATATCCACATGTTAGATTTCTACGCGTGAGATCATAACACATTGAATTGTCATGCGTTAGATTTCCATGCATTATATCGCTATGCATTAGATTACTATGCGTTAGGTATTCACGCGTTAGATTCCTACGCGTTAGATATCTACGCATTGCATCTGCACGCGTGAGATATCCACATGTCAGATTACCACGCATTACATTACTACGCGTTAGATCACAACACGTTGTATCGTCACACGTTAGATTTCCATGCGTTGCATCGCTAGACGGTAATCACTTTGCGTTAGATTAATAAGCGTCAGATCACCACGTGTTAGATCACCATGCACTATACGCGCTAGATTTAGTTACATTGCACCACCCATATTGCAATACGTTGAACCCTATAGGTGGCAAGTTAGTAAAAACTCACCCTCCAACTTGACCTATCTAATACTTCCTGATATATGAAATAATACATAGAATAATAACTAGTAAATAAATAATAATAAATAGTATGGTATCACACCCCTTTTGGGCTTTGTTCTAACACAATGAAGCTCGATGTAGAATGCGTGGCGAGAGAATACAATTTATGCGAGGATTAATGCATTGGTTAGTAAAGATTGAAAAGGGGTGGATCGTGAAAAGGGTTTTCCTTGATACGACGCGAGGGGTGATTTAGAAAGATGAGATGAGTCGTAGATTCTTCGTGATTCGGTACCGGACTAATCTTACGGAGGAAACGACATAATTTCTCTCTCGACTGCACGGTTCGAATTAATATTAATAGGTTTGCACGTTGAAATAAACCGCTTGACGTGCAGTTTAATTAAAAGTCATTTTCCGTGCGAACGCTGTTTAATTTTGTTTCGCACCCACCGTGTTACACAGCGACTAAAAATTTCAAGTTTGATTGCAAATCTTGGACATTATTCAGACAACGCGATTGAAAAATAAATATTCAAGTACACCTGTAGAACAATTCGAGTATACATATGAAAAACGATTACTTGTTAATACATATGAAAAATTATTATTATTTCAATAATGAATTTCAATGAACAATTGTATGAATAATATATTGTTTTATTTAATCCCACGCTGTTTCAGATAATTGTGAAAATGTTTCTCTGCGTTATTTCATTTTCTAATTATGAAATGGAACATTATTTTCATATGCAGGACATTTATCATTATTAATTTTGGAATGAAATATTTTTTCATGTTAAAACGAAGCACGTTAAAAATTTAAAAATTGGATAATAATTACATGTTCATCATTAAATTGAGCTTAACGAAAAATGAAGGAAACGATAGTAAAGATCAGCAAGGAAGAAATAAGCCGTGCAATAATATTTAACGAGGGTTGTTGATCTTCGACGAGAGAACGTATTAATTTTTCAAACGGTTGGTTACTTAGCCGCTTCATCCCGATGAATGCCATCAAAATTCCACGGGAGCTTCGGCTCGATATCCACGGCCACGATATCGCGATCCCGACCATCCATACAAATCGGATTTTACCAAATTGGAGTACGATTTTCACGAGCGTCGTTTCCGAGGCTCGCGCGTGCAGAATGGACAGCAAAAAAGTAGGGAAGGGAGAAGGAGATAAGAAAAACGTAGGGTCAGAAAGACGCTCAGGAGCCGCGTGGATGATGAAGCGAATCAAGCAACGACGACGGTTTACGTGCGATGCAGCCCTAAAACATCGCATCGTTCGGTGGAGCAAGTTTCCTGGAAACGCGTTAGCAACGAAACGTCTGTGCTTAGAATTTTCAAGCGCACCGAATTACATCCCCGTCACGGAGAATCAATGGTAGCTGAAATACGTAAGCGACAACGGACAGGACGACGTTGTTCCTGCCCGTGAGAATTTTAATTTATTCCCCCGAGGGGTTAGCTGCAAGGATAACTAACAGGTCGTTAGTCACGAAATTCGTAAAACGGAAGTTCCTGTATTTAGATTACGTGGTTGCCCGACGAAGGTTCTCGCGTGAGAAACGCGTGGAAGTTGCGCTGCTGCTTTACGCATTCGCCATCAGAGGTAACACCTTTCTCGCTATTTCTCACTCGACGATATGTTTCCATATGCATGTACGACCTCTGACCTAACTCTAACCGTGGACATACCAGGTAGACTTAACTAAGTCATTTTGAATATGTCTCCAAATCTTTTATTTCTACTTCTTTCTCAATTCCGAATTTTCTGGGAACACAGGAACAACAATTGAAATACAGAACACCACTTCTACATAGTTAGGAATGCAAGATTTATAGAATTTATTTAAAATAATACTTCGTTTTAAGTACGTTCAAAATCTCCGTTCATACTATAACTACTACATAGAGGATTCGTGTAGTTAAACGTACAGACTTATATGCCTTTGATGTTTGACAAAGTACCTTTGGACCTTCAGGTTCAAGGTTCCAAGCTTAAATGTATTTCCGAACCATGTACCAAAATACTGGTTCTTCGTTCCCGATTATATCGAATTAAACCTCGATCCAGTTCGACCAATTAGCAGACGATCTGTTCGCGGATTAATCTTCCACGGCATTATCATCAGACGAGTCTACCGTTGATGATGGCTCTGAGCTGCTGCTCGAAGGAATAGACGGTTGAGGACTGTTGTTTCCAGGGGTTGATTGATCTACAGGGTTGCTTGAGGAAGAAGATGGTACAGGGCTACTTGAGGGAGAAGATGGTGCAGAGCTGCTTGAGGAAGGAGATGGTGCAGGGCTGCTTGAGGGAGAAGATGGTGCAGGGCTGCTTGAGGAAGGAGATAGCGGTGCAGAGCTGCTTGATGGAGAAGACGGTGCAGGGGTACTTGAAGAAGGAGATGGTGCAGGGCTGTTTGGGGGAGAAGATGGTGCAGGGCTACTTGAGGGAGAAGATGGTGCAGGGCTGCTTGAGGGAATAGATGGTGGTGCTGAGCTTGAGGAAGAAGATGGCGGTACTGAACTACTGGAGGGTGGTAGCACGGAACTGCTCGGCGGTGGTAATTCGGAGCTGCTAGAAGGCAGTGGTGCTGAACTACTCGATGGAGGTTGTGCAGAGGTGTCTGTAGTAGTATATGGTCCAGGAGTAGTTGTCGTTGCAGCTGGTGGATCAGAGCTGCTTGAAGTAGGTCCTGTAGTATATGTAGGTGGTGCAGGTGTACTTGTAGTAGTATATGGTCCATGAGTAGTTGTCGTTCCAGTTGGTGGTGCAGAGCTGCTTGAAGTAGGTCCTGTAGTATATGTAGGTGGTGCAGGTGTACTTGTAGTAGTATATGGTCCATGAGTAGTTGTCGTTCCAGTTGGTGGTGCAGAGCTGCTTGAAGTAGGTCCTGTAGTATATGTAGGTGTAGTTGGTGGTGCAGTATTTGTAGTAGTATATGGTCCATGAGTAGTTGTCTTTGCAGTTGGTGGTGCAGAGCTGCTTGAAGTAGGTCCTGTAGTATATGCAGGGGTAGTTGGTGGTGCAGGTCTACTTGTAGTAGTATATGGTCCATGAGTAGTTGTTGTTCCAGTTGGTGGTGCAGAGCTGCTTGAAGTAGGTCCTGTAGTATATGTAGGCGTAGTTGGTGGTGCAGTATTTGTAGTAGTATATGGTCCATGAGTAGTTGTCTTTGCAGTTGGTGGTGCAGAGCTGCTTGAAGTAGGTCCTGTAGTATATGCAGGGGTAGTTGGCGGTGCAGGTCTACTTGTAGTAGTATATGGTCCATGAGTAGTTGTCGTTCCAGTTGGTGGTGCAGAGCTGCTTGAAGTAGGTCCTGTAGTATATGTAGGCGTAGTTGGTGGTGCAGTATTTGTAGTAGTATATGGTCCATGAGTAGTTGTCTTTGCAGTTGGTGGTGCAGAGCTGCTTGAAGTAGGTCCTGTAGTATATGCAGGGGTAGTTGGCGGTGCAGGTCTACTTGTAGTAGTATATGGTCCATGAGTAGTTGTCGTTCCAGTTGGTGGTGCAGAGCTGCTTGAAGTAGGTCCTGTAGTATATGTAGGCGTAGTTGGTGGTGCAGTATTTGTAGTAGTATATGGTCCATGAGTAGTTGTCTTTGCAGTTGGTGGTGCAGAGCTGCTTGAAGTAGGTCCTGTAGTATATGCAGGGGTAGTTGGTGGTGCAGGTCTACTTGTAGTAGTATATGGTCCATGAGTAGTTGTCGTTCCAGTTGGTGGTGCAGAGCTGCTTGAAGTAGGTCCTGTAGTATATGTAGGTGTAGTTGGTGGTGCATGTGTACTTGTAGTAGTATATGGTCCATGAGTATTTGTCGTTGCAGTTGGTGGTGCAGAGCTGCTTGAAGTAGGTCCTGTAGTATATGTAGGTGTAGTTGGTGGCGCATGTGTACTCGTAGTAGTATATGGCCCATGAGTATTTGTCGTTGCAGTTGATGGTGCAGAGCTGCTTGGAGTATGTCCTGTAGTATATGTAGGTGTAGTTGGTGGTGCATGTGTATTTGTAGTAGGATATGTTCCTGGAGTATATGTCGTTCCAGTTCCTGGTGCAGAGCTGCTTGAAGTAGGTGGTCCTGTAGTATATGTTGGCGTAGGTGATGGTGCAGGACTGGTGGAGTTAGAAGGTGATGGTTCCGTAGTGATTATCGAAGTTGACGTGGGTATTCTTTCAGTAGTGGAAATTTGAAGAGGTGCAGAGCAGGCAAAGAAATGTAGTTTAATCTCAGCGCCTGGTAATCCAATTACTGACAGTAGCAGATATGGTTGTCCAACGCTGCCTCTGATCCGGCTGACCCGTACTGCCAGGGGATTGGCATTTTTCACTGCGACAAACGAAACTACTTGGCCAGGACGAGCATTAACTCCGAGAACTAATCTGTGGCTGACGTAAGGTACTGCTGGCTGAAATCAAATCAAGTTGTTCATTTTATATTCGTTACTATATCGCACATTGTAATGTTGAACTATTTACAGTACTGCATAATTAATCCTTGTTTTTGCATATATAAAATTTGACCAACAATCCCAATAGCTGAGTGTCGTGTTCTAATGAAATGAATGTAACACCTACTTGACACCTTACAGCTTAATGTAATTAATTTCTTGTCACGTGAATATTTCTTACCTTGTACACAAACCGATTTTGGAGTATAATCTCGTTCGGTGACCGTTTTCCTACGATCAAATTGTTGGCCTGTGCAAGGGCGAGCAAGGATAGGCACGCGAACAACAGAACTAACTTACGCATCTTGACAGGTAGCTTTGATTACTGGTTAAAATGTTCCTTCGAATCCGCTATACAATCGAGTGTGATACCATTTATAGTAACTCCTTATCAACAACCGTAACGATTCTTTGAAGAGTGAGTAATCGGTCGATCACGTAACTACATGTTTATCATTGCTCACGTTAGTGGCAACAACTTACGTAACGATATTTATCTTTTGTTCCTTGTTGTTTGATGATAACCGCTACCTTAGATACTTCGTTTCGTATACTTCGACTCGTGTGCAGGGCATGCATAACTTCTATAATCGATAAATGATCGTCGTTTAATCGTCCAAGCAGCTCAGCATCCAACCGATCATTCACTCTCGTACGACTCATCACGAAAATTGTTCATTTTGTCAAGTCATATCGACGCAGACTCTTATCGCCGAAAATGGCCATGGTTTTATCTTTTTGGCACCGTTCAATGCAAACTCGATGGGAGACCTGATAAAAGTAGACGCAATCTGATAACCATAGTAATACATGATCTGCTATCATTATCTAAAGGTATCCCAAGATAATACAATAAAAAAACAACCTTTGACATCAGGAAGACGTAACGGAATATTTTGAGGTCTTCTTCGAATCCGCGAATGTTTTCGAAATGCACGATCATAAACAAGGATGACTGGATCGTCAGGTACAATTTTATCGAAAGTTTATCGCGATAATTGAGTCTGTATGTTCAGTAAGAACTTCCTGTGATCTGGTGAACTCTGATTTTGAAAATTGTCACATTTAAAAACTGGAAAATTTGGAAAGTGGAAGGCTAGCAGATTTAGAAGTTTGGGAGATTGAAATTGAGATTTTGAAAATATGGGAGGTGATCAAAGAGAACTGGGAAATTTGTAAACGAAGGAAACAAAGCCGAAGAAGGGGTAAACATTTGGTGGGTGAAAATCACGTTTACGGAACGCTTCGTTAGAGCGTGGAACAAATGAAATTGTTCGCTTTGTTGGTCGCTAACGAACGAGTTAATCTCGTGATCGATCATTTCGAGCCGATCTGTCGCCGATGAAGTTTGCCCAGTCGACGAAAATCGAAGGGAGATGGGTCCATCCAAAGTTGTTTCATCGATTCATCCCTATATTTGCACCCTTAACGTTTCAATCGCAGAACTGAGTCTTTCGTCCGGAAAGTTAATGGTGCAGAGCCATGATTGACCTGCTACCAAACCTAATTTTTGTACCCAACTGTTCTTCGATAATAATCAACCTTAACAGTTAAATTTTAATGCGTGCTGATTAGTTCAGATAATCGTGAATTTGATAAATAGAACATAGTATCTTATCTTTCAAATTGAAATAAGTAATTAATTGTGCTACTTGAAACAAGTGTTACGAATGAAATGAAGTTTCAAAATGGAAATCAGGTAGTTGACAGTCACGAAATGTTCAAACAAGGTAATATATTTAGATTCCTAAAATATAAAATCTTTCATTTGCAGATAGGATTATAATTTCAGAGAACGTTCGCGTAGAAGCATCAGCTGATAACGCTGTATCGCGTTGATTCTACGTCTGTCGTTTCGAGAAAATTTCAAGTTCATCGGACGATGTTAATTTCCTCGAACGATATTATTGCCGCCTGAAGAAAAGCTGCATCGATAGAGCGGACGATGAAGCGCTATCTCGATTTCATTATCGGATACGGATTTTTTACATTCCGAATCGTTTGTCTTCCCGAATTACTTCGCAGGAGAACCCGATAAAAATACTCGTTAAGTTTCCGATTTTTTCCAACGTTGAAAGAAAAAATAATATCTCGAGAGGATATAGGTGCGCGATTTCCGTTCCGCACAAATTATTTTTCCTTCGTACAAATGCTAGAGCTCTGGTTTACAGCCGGGCCAGTGTGCACTTTAATTTCACCGGAGATTTATGCAAGCGGCCGCTTTGAACGTGTTCAACGCTTAATAAACGGAATGCAACGCGTAACATCGGTTGCGCGTTTTCTGTCCTTTGAAGGGGCCAAAACGTCAGCGATCTTAATATCCTTGCGAAAAGGATTTACGCCGGCGAGTCTCATTTTTTCGTTCAATGGACATTTCCACTTCGCTTCTAATTTCAGACGAACAATAAACACGAAACCGTTTCTTTTTCAGGTTTTCAAGCGTGTAGAATGTTATTCCCGACATTTTTATTCTGATTAAATATATATTGAGCAACTAAATCCAGTCTTTTAGCGAATAATGGGGGAAGATATTCTATATCTTTTATTTTTTCATGTATATTACCTTTAAGACTCTATATGTGTATATAGAAGTGTAGTCTATAATGTATACATATGTGTATATGTGTTTCTGTAAGTCTATATGTATATGTGTAAATTCTATACGTATATATGTTCTATATGTACATGTATATGTTCTATATGTATGTATATGTATGTAGCTTTTAAGCCAACAAAATGTAATAACACTTTCTGGAATTAGATCACACTAAGTGATAAGGCTGCAGACAAATTGTTAATTAAATTATGTTAAGTGGTACGATCAATCAATATTCTAGCCCGAAGTATTTTAGACACACGTAACGAACTAGCTTCTGGGAGAAGCTGATTTGTAAGTAAAATGTACCTGGCTTCAGACACCGAGAAAGATCCTTTAACAAGGAATGTGACTTCAAATAACTGTGGCAGACGGTTGATGGGGGACGCACATTTGCATAAAAGCTCCCGTCAACTTCGTCAACCCCCATCAAAATCTTCGAGCGCGTTTTCGTTAG
Organism: Megachile lagopoda; assembly: GCA_036983795.1. Lineage (NCBI taxonomy): Eukaryota > Metazoa > Arthropoda > Insecta > Hymenoptera > Megachilidae > Megachile > Megachile lagopoda. The sequence continues at coordinate 4,049,008 of CM072795.1, read as the reverse complement.
GGTGACGCCGCACACTTCCAACTTCTACTCCCATAAACCATGAAACGAGAACAATCTAACGAATCTGGAGGAAAAATCTGCCGAGTCGACTAACTTTCCGTCGGTGATCAATCGACGTTTGTAACAAAATTTTACAAGAAGTGCAAATCGCTTTTGGAAGTTCGAAAATCGTAACGTTCAGACATTTGACAATTTTTGTGGTTCAGACATTTTCGAGTGTGGGAGTTTAGGAAGAGATATTTGGAAGTTTAATAATTGAATTTTTAGATGTTTGGCAGTTTGACTATTGATTATTGGGTATTGATTTTGTTGGGGCCTCGATAGCTGGGATCATTGGCCCAAGGGAGTTGGGAAATTTGGGAATTGGGGTGTTTGGTAGTTTGAGAATTTGGAAATTTAGATGTTTGGTAGTTTGACAATGAGTCACCTGTACAGATCAAGTGATCTGATTCCATAAATATAGTTCTATTTCTACTGCTGATACCGATTAATGGCGAAAAAATCAATGGTATTGTTTTCACGTGTTATCGGAAGGCTACCTCGCAGTTATTCTCAGAAACTGAATCTATTGTTTTCTGCGATTTTGACGATGTCTCATAAATCCTTGTCTACTGTAATCGACATGAAGCTATATCAGGAAGATAGCGAATTATCGCACGAATACATTTCACTATCGCATCATCTGATTTGAACGATCGGAATAGCGGTACTATCGTATTCCGAATAATTGCAGTTCTACACGGCATGCTTTGCCGGTGTATACAGCCGTTTTCACAGCGACATTCAACGTGTTAAATACCAATCGATCCAGCCGAGCTTCGTCACGTCGGATCTTGAACAATCCGAAATACGCGAGGATAAAATCCTTGGGATCCATGCGAGAGATCACGATCTCTTCTTTCATTAAACGGCACGTTCGTTTCACACATTGTCCCCTAATTACTGGCCACGGCTCGGCGAAAAGGTCCGAGGGACTCGTCCGGACGGATTGTTGGCTTAGCGGCGAAACGTTTTCCCGGGATAGCCGGAAAATCGGGGGATAATCGTGCGACGTGAGACGCCTTGATCGTCCTTCACGAGCCACGAGATTTTCCTGATCCTTTTCTTCCCTCTCCTTTCGTTCCAACTGAAAATCGTGCTCTTTTGTAAGGAACCATAAGTCACAAATCCGTGGACCAAATTTCATAGACGAATTCTATATTCTGATCAAATACCGGCAGATACGTCGTTGATTGGATTATATCCGTTCGCAAAGATAGAATTGTAGAATTGATTGTTATATTCAATTAAGATTACTTAAAGTCATATTCGATCACGATCAATTAAGATTAATTAAAGTTATATTCGATCACGATCAGCTCGGGTAAAACTTATAATTAGTCGAGATTATAGGCATTAAGCACGTGAAGGATATAGCAATTCAAGGATGTAAAAGCGTATGTCATGTAATCATCCACAAGTTCTTCACGTGTCCACGTATTCTAGGAAAATCTATTGATATCACATTACTTTTTAATAAAAATTATGGTATGATGTATTCTTCCCTGTCAGCAATGGCAGTCAAAGGACTAAATAGTCCATGTCACCCTGCATGATCATGAAAGCGATACGTAACATCAAAATGACATGTCGTAGAAAGTTTGAGGAGCCACTTAAAAAATCCACCGTTAAAAATATTACGCATGCACGTGCTTCACCCTAACCCTGTCTCGCTCGCTCTTTGTCCCCTGCGTTTTTCACTTTTCTACGGTCCGGTGGCCATAAAAAACCGCTGACCGATATTATCCACTCTAAGCTGGTTTACCATGTTCCTACGTGTTCTGTCAGCTCTCGGCGATAACGTCAGGGTGGAGAGAATAAAAGGAAAAAAAAATGGCTTGCCGGCTAGTTGGCGCAACGTCGCCACGTGACGTGAGTAATTACCGGTACGAGCGTCCACACATACCCGCACACGTACACACACATGAGCGTACAGATGGTTAGCCAGGTTCTGTGCATTGAGCTACATGGGCAAGATTTTTCATAGTCCTCCCGGAAACGCGACGGATTAATGCGTCCGCTCGTGATGAGAAGCTGGCGGAAAAGTAGCCGGGAAAACTGCACCCCTTTGACCATTTGTCTGATAATTTCAGTTAGCGGACAAAAGTCAAACGTGTAATTGTCGTCACAGGTTGCGTCTCGTGCTCGCGTGGGTTTTAATTAGAATTGATACGTTTATCGATTGAGGGTGAATTGTTACGTAATTTGTTATCGTGTTAGATAATATGTTTTTAGATGTATTTCTATGTGTCGCATTTCTGCACGTGGTATTTCCATGCACCGGATGTCGACATAAGGAATTTCTACGCACTGTATTGCCATGTGTCGAATTCCGTGCGTCGAGTTCCTACGCGCTGAAATTTCACGTTCCGAATGACTACGCGTTGAATTACCACGTGCCGAATATCTACGCGTGGAATTACCACGCGCCGAATTTCTACACGTTAAATTCCTATGCGCCGAATTACCACACGCCGAATTTCTACGCGTCGAATTACCACGCGCCGAATTTCCACGCGTCGTATTTCCACCCGTCGAATTTCCACGGGCTCTACTTCCACGCGCCGTATTTTCACGCGTCGTATCCCCACGCGCCGTATATCCACGCGTCGCATCTCCACGCGCCGTATTTCCACATATCACATTTCCACCTGCTATATCACTGCGCCTTGTACTACTACTACTAAATCTCTAAGATTGAAATTTGAAGAATGAATCAAGTACTTCATCTTCCTTCTGTCTCATAGCTCATCGGCATATATTCCATCTACCCCAAAGTCCTGAAAGCAGCAATCGGTTATCGAATGAAAGGAAATCACGATCTTCGACGCAACACGCGAGCATCAAGATGTCCTTTCGATTTGATATATGTATAGATGAACGACGATACGCAACCATGTTGGAATCGTCCGTCATCGTTACTCGAAGCTTGGTAATTAAAAGCCGGCCGCTCGATGATGAACGAGCACGCGAGGCAAGCTGATTTTTCTCACGAGCTGGAAGATGGATCGTGGCTCGAACTCGCAACGGAGAATTATAGCCGATACATTTTTTCCTTGGCTCGGTCGAGCGTTTGGCCGCATTTATCAGAATAATCCGTAATTCTGCGCGATGTAGGTCGGTCAATTGGGAAATATTGTAACTCCCGGAATGACGTCGATCGTTGGATCGGTCGGAAAAATTCGGGACACGTTCGCCAGCTGGATTAGATTGTCGGAAAATTTTTTTCCTACACTCCCCCCGCCTTTCTGTTTTTCTTTCGGGTTGTTCAGCGAGCAGAGAATCTAATAACTGGAGGAGGAGCTCGATGCTTATGTTTATTGATTTTACCGAGATCTTGATTCGAAAAGGTTGTTATTCGGCGAATTTCGATTACAGAATATTTGATGTTTTAATTCGATTAGTTTTATACCAAGTCATTTTAATCAACGTATCGTTTGTTGGTAACAAATATACACAGCGTAATCAGAGTGATTAATATTACAAAATACACCAAAATACATCCACGAAATTCCATAATGGACGTGAAATTTTCAGGATGTCGATCGATCAATATCGAGTTTCATTAAATTCATAGAACGCCAGGCGATTTAAGCTTATTCCGAGTTTTCGTTGATTAATTTTCAACTCGTGACTCTACGCTCCGATCGAATAGTAGACCACGCGGCGTAGCTACACGTGTGTCTCGAATATTTCCATAAACATGTCACCATCGTGGCAAATTAGAATATCGAATATCGATCAGCGAACATCGGTCGGTTGGTTCTGGGTCGAGTCGAACGCGGATAATTAATTCGGTGCCGGATGAAATTTACATCGCGTTTGACGACGAAACGTTATATTTAAAACCCATTTCGATAGTTTTCAAAGCAATGCACAACTTGACGATCTTACAGGCACTCGAAATTAATTTTTACTCCATTTCAAGTGCATAGATAAATTTACGCGAGATACGGGACTCTTTATGTTCCAGAAAACTTTTCAATACGAGACAAGTATTGGTTTTATACGAAAACGAAGACAATTTCATTCTAATTAATGTACATTATAATTTATTTCTATCTAATTAATATGTACGAGTACAAGTTAATCCACACGATGAATTAATTCCATCTAATTAATCTGTAAAATTGATCATACCCAATTAAACCATACAAAAATTAAATGCATCTAATTCATATAATTAATCGTCTATTAATAGTGCAAAGCCCCGAAAGTCTCGATTCTAAGAACGAGGTTAGAATTATCAGTTGGAGAGCAAAGCTTTAATTTTGCCGGGCAAGAGGGTGGACTTTCTTACGAAGTCATCGAAATAGATCGAATCGTTCGATCCTTCCGTGCACACTGGGTAAGCGAGACGCGTGATTTCGAGAAATACCGTAGATTATGCATCAGTGTTTCTCGTTGAATGGCTTCGTGTTCACTGATTCGTGAACCGCTATCTGGTCCGCGTGACCGCACGACCCTTCGCCAAACCAGCGCCCCGATAATAGTTCTAACCGTGCAACTATATACGATATGGAAATGCTCGTACATACGCGGTCTCGTGTACATGTACACGGTGATCCTGAAAAATCTCGCTGGAATTTTCCACTCCCTCAATACAATTTCATCCTTCATTTCAAAACAGACTCTTCACAATTTCTTTTGAAATTTACCTCTCATTTTTTCATTTACATTTTTATTGTAAATTAGATTTTAATTTGTAAATTAAATATAGACTGGATAAGTAAATTTTGTAATCTTGAAGAAGAAGACGAATAGCATTTTACATTTCCATAAATTCCTCCTGGACTCTTTGCAAAATCTTCTAAATTGTTTATAATTTTCTTTCTAAAAAAGAGAGAATAGATTATATATTTTGATGAAGCACTTCGTGAACACCCAGTACGTCAGCACAAATCGATATTCGCATGCATATGTATACGTTGCGGTTATTATTAGATTTCGATGGTAAAGGGCCATGGTTTTCCCGTGGCCCTATGAAAATGGGTTCGAGCCTTCTGATCCTCGTAGAACCAATTCACCTCGTGTCCCGTGAAGATTTTCCCTTTCCGACAAATGTCGCACTCCGCGCGAAATGACGCGTGTTTACGCTGCGTATTACATATTAAAAAATCGGTATTACATGAAATATATTAATCGGTAAATCGTGAAAAATCGGTAGCAGGAAGGTCAACGTGTCACGTCGACAGTGATTTAAATGGCCGCGATTTGTAGAAAAAAAGCAGCCGGTATCGAGCGGTCTGGTTATTGTTTGATATCCAATTAAATAGCGAGGCTTCGATGTTTACTCGCGAATGAAAGCGGTGAATTAAACGCGACGGTGTACCTGTATCGATATACATGCAAAATTGACAACCAGAATGGTACGCGAGGACGTCGAGCACGATTTGTTCGTCATGTAACAGCTCGTTCCGCCGATTGCTTCGAGCATTGCTCGAATTCCTGACTACTATCGATACCGTGAGCGCCGTAATGAAATAAAGGAAAAGAGAAATTCGTCGAAAAAGGCTGATCGATGATGAAGTACGAATAACTCTCTGTACCTCGAATACGCGATATGGTATTACAAAATAATTCTTCCACCGATTTCAGTATAACTTTCGCGTTCTGATTCTTGAACAAATATTTCGCACGCGTTTGTTTTCGCTGTTGACATTCGTATTAAGAGAGTGGAAATAACCGTGGAAATGGAGAGTGAGAAATACCTTTTTCATACAAAAACTATATATTCTTTGACAGGTGCGGAATCCAAAGAATTCTATTTGTCTAAATATCCAGCTATATTCTTTATTATTCAAATAGTTCTATGTTTCTGTAAATTTGAGAGATAAAAGATTTGGATGAAAATTGTCGGTATAGAAAAAGTTACAATTGTACTGTGATACAATTATGTACAATGTATCGTTGTATAATTGTGATGACAATTGAATTAATATCGACCCCGTGAGGTACAGCGTTCGCGACAAGCTTCATTCACGACCCTGCAGCCACGTTCAATGGATCATTTAATTATTCACGAAACGGACAAAAAGCGTATTTGCTTACGTTGACACGGCACGTCGCGCCGGTGGAATCAATGATCGAATGAACCGTCGTTCGGATGACGCATATCGAACTCCGTTGACCTCGATCCGTGGAAAATCGCGATTAAAGGTAGGCACTCGTTTGGCCATGGCCTCCGTCGGGACGAAACAATTTTATCGACTGCTGTCTCCGCTGGAAATCGCTTTTCCGCATTATATGGACGCACCCTCGGGACCGTGTTTGGGAAATCTTTGAGCCGTTCGCAGGAAACTGATCGTTTTGTTTCTCTTCGTTGCCTGTATTGCATTGTCCAATCGACGTTGCTTTGTCGTTACTGTTTGCTCCTTTTTGCATCTGTCGTTATGACAGAAACTGTTCTCGTAACTGAAAAAAAGAGGAAGACGAGGGGATCGTTTGTTCAGAGACCGTTTCGTTAATTGTATGACTTTGTTTCGCAACCTGGAAAAATTTGATAAAACGCGTTTGAAAGACACTGCACGAATAAATTTAGAAACCGTCCAATTTTCGAATCGAGGTCTTTGCAGCAGCGATATAACGAGACTCTACTGTACCCAAGTGCACGTGCATCAAAGTTCCTTACGTTGTATTTAAAATGTCTTTCAGTGTTCTTTTTTAATTTACATTTTAATGAACGATTTCTTTGAATTTGGGTCTCGGCACAGGTCGAGATGCGGGCAGTTTTGAGCGACGTTTTCATGGCCTCAAAGTGAATTCCTCTTTTTTCACGGGCCTCGGTACTTTTCGAATTGGAAACGCCCCTTGTCAGTCCGTAGGGTTTCGTCTACCTGCAGCTAATATCTAAATGGACCGGCCAGACATGCACGGTCACGCACGAAGCACGAAAATGCGAAGGCACGTAAATCTCTGTCGCGATTAAACGCACGCTCGTGAAAAGGTACGAAGAATATCGGTAGACTGTGAAAACTGCACGGATGTTTTGTCGCTTTTGCGAAACGAAGGTTCGTCAAACAATGTCTTTTTCACAATTTTTGTACGACATCGTCCGTGGAACGTGCAATCATTTCTCTCTTTTGAATTATTCACCGTATTTTTCTTTTGGGCTTCATCATTTTTTTCGCAACATGCTTTTGACGCTTTTGGTTCAAACTTCGTAACGACGTTTTGTCCCCTTGGTAATATTTTGCGTCAGAATCTTTGTTTTAAGAATTATTAATTAAAATATTATGTATACACACATAATACATTAGCAGATATACAAATATACCCGAGGTTGTCAGAAAACCGATCGAGAATCTGAACGCACAAATCTCGCCCGCGAGCAGCCCTCGACCACCCCTCAACGCTGTGTACGTTTTCAAAGGAGCCGTTTAATATACGAGTGACGTGTAAAGAAGCAGAAAGAGAAACGATCTATGAGGGAAAGAGGGAAAAATCGGCTGAAAATGGTGTGCTGTTGATGAAATTGCCGGGCGAGGGAATCGTCGACAACGCGGAAGCATGCAAGAAATTTGATCTGCAAGCTCGGATATTAAACCGGTGAAGGAGAGAAAAAGAGAGGGGTGTTCCTACATACGGGACACCCCCGCACAAGAAGGCAGCTTCAGACGAAAGTCCAAAGACAGGAAAGCACCGTGGACCTCTGATATCAAAGGTAGGGAGATAAGAGACGCTCGTCGAGATTGGCACTCGAGATTGATACACGCGTGCTTGATTTTCTCTTGTTCTTTGAAGAGACTCGCCAACCGCTCTCCACCCTATTCCTCCTTGGGTACCATTGCGAAAAGCGGGTTAGAAATGGCTCTCTTTCGAATTTCACGCGATAAGTTAGTTTCGAATACTAAATCGCTCGTGCGAGGTTACGCGTAAGGGGATGCGAAGACAGGGGTGAATATTTTTTGTATATCATAGGGAAAATATGGTGTGATGATGTGTGGAATATGGTTCCGGTGATGATAGGGGTAAGTATTCTAATATCGAGGGTGATGTAAAGCACGTATGCTTTTAGATATTTGCTTCGCTTTATATAAAATTGTACGTGTTTTGTATTCAAATTGACTTACTTGATATTGCGTTCAGTTGACATAAGAACGATGCAGGTTTTCATATTCATATAAATATATTTTTTTATAAAGATAGATTTTTTGAAACTGCAAATAAGAGGCATACAATTATCCAGTTACATGAAATACAAAAATGGGTATGCAATTGCATAAAATACAGGAATCTTTTATATGACGTCCAACATGACTTAACCATATGAAAGTGAATCACCTAACAATATTTAAAGAAAAGACCGAAGATCATCTACATATGTATACTCCATTAGTACTGAGATATCAAATACTCAAATACTCCATTAGTTGCTCTTAACAATTGTCGAATTATAAATGATGAGACCGAACACAATTACAAAGAAAGAACAATACGTCGATGGTGTACGGCGATGGACGGATAAGGGATTCCAGAAACCATCGTGGGCTTCCGTCTCGGTGGCGGAAGTGGTCGGTCGAAGCGGAAATAAGCAATCGTCGCGATGCCTCCGCGCAGATCCCTGTATCGTGGCAGGTCGCTTCTGAAGCGAAAACGAGAAGAAAGAAGAGGTCGAGGTCGAGTCGCGGCTGCGTGAAAATCCACCGTCCATGGTTGTTCATTAAGGGCAGCCTTGTGGCTTTGTTAGAGTACCCGGCGAGCTTTATCAACGTGATCCATAAGCCGTGAAATTACGAGGATAGTCGTGCAGCGCCTTGTAATTTGACGATTCGCGGCCTACTTAACACCGCCACGACACCGTGTATTTGCCATAATCGACCTCGATCTGATCGCAGCCTACCAAGGAAGGCTAAACGATCAGCCCGTCCGTCACCCGACGTGCAACAACAATGGATTCTTTCGACCATCTGATATAGAGCCAGCGACAAAATGACGGGGCTGTTTCGTGGCCGGCTGACATGATGTTCTGAAAAACGCTCGGATCGTTCCGCACAATGGACGGCTGGGAACGAGCTATGCTTTTTGTCGGTCGCTTTGACGCGTTCCTCGTAACTGGAAAACTGATCAACGTTTCTTAGCGAATAAAGTCACCACGCCCTTGCGGTCAACCTTTTTATCGATACTTGATCCCTGGTTAATCGTGCACAACATGTTGCTAAACATCGTTAACAGTTATTGCTCTGCTTCAACGCACGTGGACAAATTAACCAAGAATGGAGTTGTAAGTTAGAGTTGTAATTAACCAGAATTATCGAGTTTATATCAACTGTATCTATTGTAAAATATTATCATTTATTCCAGGGTTTCATTCATATTTACTTATGATACACATCTCTTATTTTATTTGTGAAACATTACGGAGTGTGTTATTAATGTTATTCAGTTACAAATGCACAAAGTTCATTAACTTTATTAAACATATACGCAGTCAATTACTGAAAGCGAAATTCATACAGTAACCACGTTAAAATAAAGTGTAACTTTGATGCGCATAATTATTATAGAAGATTAACTGCTGCGCATATTTGAAATAATTTCAAATCAACCCGTAATCGCAGTAGATATTCCCTGAAGGTATTTCCATGAAATCGAGAAAACTTGATGTTTTCAGTAAACAAGGAAGAATGATAATTTCTAAAGACGCGATAAATAAACGTAGATGTTCAATTCGAGGAAATGTCGTGGCGATATTGCGACGAAAAATGCCGATTATCTCCATCATGGCCGGCAAATACTCGATCAGGTTACGAATTGTCCTTCGGCATGGAGATTAACCGCTTGTCAAGCAATTTTTGCGCCGACGTCGATAAACCAGAACGAATAAACGCGATTCTATTTTTTTTCGTTTAAAAGAAGCTTAGTCTTTCATCGGAACGGGATGAATTCACGGATTCGTTTTTAACCTTTCACCGAGGGCATGCATAATTTATGAGCACCTGAAACGAACCGAAGCGTCAGTCAGCCCGATATTGCCGGCTGTAATAATCATCGGTTTCAAAGATGGAACAAGATTCCTTAATCAGCGATAGATTTTTTACCTATCTGTTGAAATTTCAATGATCGAGTAACAAGCTAAAAATATGGATTTGAAATCTAGTACAATTAATTGTAAGGTTATAGTTGATAGTTGGAATTGATCTTTTCATTCGCAGCTGAAGGATTTGCAAAAAGTTGATTATGGTAAGTAGGTCAGAAAGAAGTGTCTGTTTTGTGGAGCAAATATTCTTTATCATGCAAATTGCCGCGATCTTATGAATGGCTGATCAGAACATACGTTGTAACGCGATATCTCATGCAAAGAAAGGATAATAACGTGATTTAAAAACATTACATGCCACCTTGGTATCTCGCAAAGGTACCATGAAAACCATGGCTTGATTTATACGATTTTTCTCTAGCACAACTGTTTTCGACGGATCTTGATTTTGCAACCGTTCACCTGACGAAAACGATGCGCGATTTATTAAAACTTTCTTCAATGACTTGCTCTATTACGTGAAATTTTTAGTTGTGCTTCTCAATGATCGACTTCCGATAGCCTCACGCGCTTTAGATATTGCTAATTTTTTAAGAAAGATAAGATAAGAAAACAAAACTTTAAAATGACTCCGATTGATAAGGTATGTATAAGGTACTTTCGTAATTAGTTTTTAGATTCGGAACGAATTTAAAGCAACGTCTGATAAGAAATTTTTATGCTATATGTTGTAACCGCGTTTTTTACTAATTATTTTTCACTATTGATCGACGAAACAGCGCGTGATACTTAATCACCGTTATCAATTTCACGATCTAAAATGTGTGATATTTCGCGTTTCGAAACAGGAACAGAAATTGGGATAACGGCCTGGAGATATGTTCCGGATATTTTAAAAATAGAATCGCAGGATATTGATCTCTTTATCGATATCGATATGCATTTTAATTCGCCTTTAAACATGCAACCAATTTTGATAAACAAGATGGATGCTTGTTATTTAATCCTTTGAGACCTGATTGTTTTTGTAATCAAAGGAACACTTTGATTATTGTCACAATCAGGTTGATACTGTATCCAAGAGCCAAACTAACAGAAGTCCATGTTCGTTGCTTCACAAGAAAAATAGAAAAATATAAGATAGAATTTTGCTAAAAATTTGGAAAGTTTCTTCTGCAAAGTCAGTTTAGCACAAGTCTGTTTTCGTTACTTTTCAACAAAAATAAAAAATGACGAACACTTACTATGTAGAAAAAGTTTCTTACATAAAAATCGATTAAACAGAGAAAAGAAACGAACAAAGTTTCTAGATTCTGAAAGCACATTGACAAGTACGATGCAGCAGAAAAATAAATTTGAAACAAAAATTAAAATGTGTTACTCATTTTGAAACCAGAGTAAAGTATATTATAACGTGTCCCCGAGAGGGTAGAAAATAAAAAGTCCCTCAGGAAGTGATCCGGAGCCAAAATGCAACGGCAGCATCCCATACGAAGATAGTCGAGAAAATAAGTTTCCCATAAATTTACAACGGGGTTTAAGATAAATCAGCGGCGATCAGAAAATAGAGAGCCCGTTCGGAGACAGCAACAACAACGACGACGACGACAAAGACGACGACGACGAAATTGGATTCGAGGGTGAGAGAGCGTCGCGACGAAGATCCCCAGCGAGAGCCTTTGTTTCTCCCTGGCCCGTAGCCTGTTTGCTTCCGCAACAGGAAATTAACAGCTCGGTTCCATGTGCGACGCCCGTATTGTTCGCTCTCCCCGTTGAAAGTAATCTGGGATTTGTCGTGCTCGTGTGTGCTCCGATATTAAACGAGCAGCCGCGTGACGTGCTCGCGACGGAAGCCGCGTAACGCTCGACTGTGGCGCGCGATACTTGTCGCGGTTAAGTAGCAATTTAGTTTGCAGGTGAGAAGCAAACTTCTCAGAAGCGTCTTCCACCCTCGTAATTGCTACCCCTTCATCTTCGACGAACGCCGGAAACTGTGCAGATTCGATAAATGCGATGCTGACAGATTTTCGTGCGTCTCTTCGGGACCATGCACATGTGGACAGTTCGTTTTTAGACTCAATAAATTCGTATCACTGTTTTTGTATATTAGAAATCCTCTTGGGATTTATATGTGTGATTTAAAACGAGTAACATAATTATATTGATAAATTAGATCCTTTTGTAACCTTCGAAGAGATCAATATTTAACTTCGTATAGATATCCAGCTTTCTAAACTACGTTTCTGGATTTCCAAGTCCCCAAATCATCAAACCTCCAACATCCAAATCCTTGAACCTCCAAAGCCCTAAGCCCTGAAATAACCACCAAATCTCCAGGTCCCAAGTTCTCCAAATTAACTCCACCAAAGCCAAATGGCGGTATAACAAACGTATTTGCCCAACTATTGTACCTTATCTACGCAATCTAAATCTTTATACAAGCCGAAATAAAAGAGCCGTGTATCCAGTTCGTAGTCGCGAACACTATTTATCAGCGAGTCAAAGAACAGTCGTAGAAACGAGAGGAAAATAATCCTCATGCATGTAATCCGCTTTCCGCGTATTCGTTGCCTTTGCAATTTGTAGCCGCTTGCGATATCAGCGATGCGGTTTCACCGGGCTAATTAATGAAAGCACAGGATCTGAAAGATCCCCCGGAGACAGGCGAAAGAGAGGAAGCGAACTGTTGGCCGCTTTGATGCAGCCTCAACTTGCCGGCGTTTTGCTGGACGTTCAATCCAACAGACGAACTACTTTACTCTTTGCTGCGTTGAATTTTTGCTGCGAACCTACCCTTTTGATTGTCACTTCCGGGATGTTTCACCCGCGGTATAGGACGATTTCCGGCGTGTAAGAAATTTCTGGGGTTGACCTTTTGCGAGGGTTTCAGTTAAGGTCGGTTAAGAGGCTCGAGGAGGAACGAGGGCCGGAGACGCTTCAACCTCGTCCTTTGATCTCTGTTGATTCTCTTCGTCGTTTGTGTACCGCAATTCGTCGAATATGCTGGACAAACTTTGGGGGATGAAATGCATGTAAAGAAAGAGTATTGCGCCAAGAGGAGGGTAGTTTTTACCAGAATGTTCTCACCCCTTCGCGTTTTGTACCTTATTTTCCAATCGATGTACGTACACTTCAATTTAAGAATATAAAATGAAATTGCATTACAATTTGTATCTTCGTTTTGTCTTATAATATACTACTGTTGTGTACATAGTAATTGCTGAACTAACCATTATGACCAAGTGTAATCATCATGACTCAAAACAATCATTGAACATACAGCAGATTACTTAAATCACCAACACAATATGAAGTATTTCAGCAATCCAACATTTGATGTACATCTAATAGTTCGACTTTGCAATTTGAACTCTGATATCTCAGACTTCAAGAACATATCTGAAGTCAGCAATCAAGATCTTCTCCGTGCGCGTTATCAATCTTGTTTTTGGGCCCTCGTGAGTGTCCTACCGTCTCTGTAAACGTTTCGAGATCCATATTCCAGCAAATCCAGGAGCAGTTACAGCGACAAAGACGAATCCTCTCGATCGTTGACCTTTCGAAACTCGCCTAAACTCGTAAGGCAAACACCGAGATACGTTTATATTCAGACTAGCAGTTCCCGTGGTAAATAATGGAGAAGATTTTTCCGTTCGACGGCGTGAATGGTGTCTTCTTTTCGCCGGGAGAAACCATCGGTCGACTCGATCGATTCGAATCGAACTCGGATTTCGACAACGCACGGAATCTGGGTCGCGTCTTTTGTCGAGCTTTTTCCGGCCAGCCAGCGCGACGGAATTGAAATATTTTGCAGACGTTGGAACATCGTTGCGATCGAAAAGAAGTGGACGAACTAATGGTTATCGCCGGGCAATTGAAGGCTGCAGAAACGCGGTAAATATTTGGTGTTCGTCGGGGAATAATGCTGAAATGGATGAATTCGTTGATATCGTGTCGCACGAAAAATTAGTTGCGCAGGAAAACGTTCTGTAACGATGCTATATCATTTTTGTATCGATTCTGAACGTAAGATTAACCCTTAGTTAAGGGTACATTTTTCAATACTTTTTAAAGAATGTAGGACATATACATTTATACATTTCTTGTCTAAGGATGGATTAAAAGGTTTAATCTAGTCTGACCCTCACTATTAAACAAATCCTTGGTTTCTCATGAATCTCAATGTTAGGAAATAGAATTTAATTACGTAGATTGATCGAAATATTACAAGGGTACGATCCTCCTGAGCGGGTCAGTAATCGAAAACGAAAAGGATTCACGCAAGGAGATATAAAAAAGCTCAGAAAGCTTCGGAAATTTATGTCCTTGAAGAACCTGCCCACTTGCCTGTTTGTCGGTGCGAAATTCGTGTCAGGCAACGAAAGATCGGCCAGAGTTTCCATCAAAACACTCGCCACGAAGAGATATTCTCCATCAACAAAACGGAGAACCTTCGTGTTTTCTGGCAACCTTTCATTACCCTCGTCACCACGAATCCGTTTCAGTCGTCGGTTCCACGCTTTCCCGACGCATTAACGCGTGAAAGCCGACGGGGATGAGACGGCCACCCTCCTCTCTCCTGATTCGCACCAGTTGCCGTTTGGAAACGCGGCCAATAACTGAGAATCTTCGAGCATCGACGCGCGATCTCGCCTATCGAATAAATTCGCACTGTGATATCGACTTCAGGGGTCTTTCAAGTACTACAGAATTCCGGATAATCAAATACACCCCTCGCGAATTGTAAGAATCTTCGATTGCTTTAGACTTTTCGGGGGGGAAATTTGAGATTTATGGAATTCATGAGGGGGATGAAAATTTTTATATTGAGCAAATTTTGGAGGGAACTCGAATGATGACATTCAGGTTCCTTGTGTTCTCGTTTTGTTGATTCGTTTTAATTTAATTTCGGATACACATATGTATGTTCAATACTGATTGTATGTGGTGTTAAAGAATGAAGTATAGTAGGGGTGATCTACTGAATTAATTTATCTTTCTTGTCCCAAAATTTGATATTAAGTTAGTACCTGTAGTAATGATACTTTGTGATAATTCAAACAAGTATTCAAGTATACGTATGTGTGCCTATAATATTTGTAAATGAAATAGCAATGATCATATGAATGTACATTTTGTTTCTTGTATATTATCACTGCTACTAGAATTCTTTATAACTAACTTAGAGCGAGTAAAATATAATTGTATAAAAAGTACATCATCTTTTAGCTTTAAATCATCCCCAATTCTTTGTGTCCATGTAAATTAACTAAAAAAGTTTCACTTCCAACTTGCGTAAATAAGCAGTCATATAAAAACGATTGAAAAAGGTTATAGTCAGAAAATCACGCTACAATCAAAGCGTCTTGAAAGGATTCTTATCGAAATCCAGGTTGCAGTTTTAAACGTGCATAAAGTCTAAAGTGCGCCATGACGTCGAAACGGTTGAACAAACCACGTTTCTCTGTTTATATCCGGCAAGAAACTTCCAGCCGACATATTAGTCGTTCGAATTTCCACAAATTTACGAGACCCTCGTGTATTATCCTCGCGTTTCAACGTGCTCGACCATCTGTCTTGAGAATACGCGTCATAACCGCGGGCCCGTATGGCACCTTCTGTCGCATGCGAATTTTATTACCTTTTACGGGGGCCATTTTTCCCTGGGACCCTTTTATCAGTCTCAGCACGTTCCTGGATTCGTTGTCGAAGAATTGAAACTGCGAACTTACGATCTTATACCGTTCAATAAAATCTTGTACAAAGCTCACGTAATAATTAATAATTATGACCACAATTTTGAACGAAAAAAAGTTGGAGAAAAAGTTCAAAACTTTGTCGTGTTTCCGTTGACAAGAATGTGTTGTTCGAGAGAAGTGGCAGTCGATTCAACGATTTCGATAAAAAAGGAATGAAGAAAAGAGAGAAAAGCGCGAACTTCATCTCGGTTAACTCATCGTTAATACGACGTCGGGGAACGAGGAGAAAAAGGAAACGAAAATCGGATGGCTCGAAATCTCTCGACCGAAAGTTCGCCACGAAGAGGAAAAATTCAGCGGTCGATCGAGAAAGCTCGAGGCGGGCCTCGTCGAACAAAAAGCCTGAAAGCATCTGCTCGTTCTCGCCGCGGATAGATTAAAAAGTTCTTCGATCGGCAGAATTCGCGACAATATTGTTCGCCAAGTGGCTGGAACAAACGAGCATTCACGTCGAAACGTCTCGGTACATGTGCACGCGGTGAATGAAAAATTTCCCGGCGAAATTCTTATTTTAATACTTTGCATACCTTTTCCGATTGTCTGCGTGGGAAGTCGCGAGTTCGATCACCGAGGATGAGACAGATATCGAAGAAACGAAGGTTCTGAAATATTAAAATAATTCGTCGGGTTTTCAAGGATACACGGTTTCGCCGAACTACCTCGGTATTGCAAAAATTTCAATTCACGATCCATAGTATCGACCGTAGAAATATTATTCTAATCGAGAACATCAAATAAAAGGAGCAAATTACCCTGACAAGGGGAAAAGTAAATCCGGAACGAATTCAGAAACTTCAGACGGAACCCGGTTATCACATCAACCTCAACTTTCTTGCTGTTGGTATTTGCGCGGACCGGAAGGTTTTTTAATCCGCTCGGCCCGGAAAGGGAGCGATGTTTTCATCGTCCGATTCCGACACGCGACACTGCAGCTTCCGGCCGCGGATCTCCATTTTCCACGAAACTTTGACGACGCTCCACGAGGAAAAGTAGCCGGGAACGTCGAGCCGCGTTTCCACCGGGAAGACTTTAATCGGGGCTGAACTTTTTCATTCGTCAAACAGAGGAGCGGCGATGCAGGACCCACATCCTGGACGCGTCCAGGAACTTCCAGATCCTGACTGTCGGCTGTTCCGCGCGACCGAACCGGAGGAAAAGTTTCCGCGGGAAACAATCGTCGCCGTTTAAGAAACCGTCCGCCCGATCGAACAAATCTACCGTGAAATTCGTCGAAGCGCAACGTGTCGCCCTCCCGCGGGCTTTTCCCGGGCTAAAAAGTCGGGGGAAATTGATGTTCCGTTTTCGGGGCTGAAAGGTGGCCGAATTGCAGCCGGAAACGGTGGATCTACGAGCGTAGCCTGGTTCTCAGACGAAAGGAGGAAATTTCCTTGTCTCTTTGATGACGAGATTGTCACGGTTTAGAGATGTTCCATGATGCTTTCCTTTGTGGTCGCCTTTGGAGAGATATCCTTTGGTCTTTGATCGTACTTGGTCGCGGGTATGTTGCCTTATAATTGGTTAAGTACGACTGTTTATGTACCTTGATATGCTTGTTGGTTTGTTGATTAGTACTCGAGATGAAAATGGGCATGTTTGGTATGACAATAGGATAGTTAGAATGGAGAATATTAACATACCCGCAGGCACAGTAGAAATGTTGTACCTAAGATGCCGAGGAATAATATACAGGGTTTAGTGTAACCGATGGTACATGGCAAATGAAAAATAAATCGAAAGTGTCTTCGTACAAAGCTTGTTTTTGCAGAAGATTCAATTCAAGAATTTGTAAAAGAGAAATTAAAGGATTCATTACATTATCGCTTTCAAACTTTTACAAAATGCAGATTCTAATTAACTAAAGTTGCGGGATTATCGTTCTTTTGTTCGTTGCTCGTTCGGTTATATTTCATTTATTCGAGAATTCATAGCTAAAATCCCGGTGTATGCAAGGGTTTAATGAGGATCGTTGCTACTTTGCATAAAACCTGTTTCTCATATAAAAGTAACAGCCGTTAGCTCCCCAGGCACGTTAAAAGCGTTTCTGGGAATTGTCTGACCCGTGCTGTCCCTGTTCTACTATCTACGCAATTCCAATCTACTCACTAACGCGAGGCATTAGACTTGTTAATGCTTTCAACCTCGTTTTCGATTAAAATACTCTATTTTTCTCTTTAATTACAAATTCTCAATTTCTACCAAAGTACTCATTTTACGTTTTAAATCAGTTAAATGTATTTTACAATAAACTTCTTCGTTTTCAGTATTCTCTATATAGACTTGATAGAAAACACTTAACAGGAAATACACTAGTATCACTGTCGATATACACTTCTCATCCTGTAATCACAATTCTCATGTGATCATCCTGTAATCATAATATTTTAATACAGTAAAAGCATAATCGGTGACCCGTTCGCAACAAACGTAAAATATGGAGCTAGTTTTCAGCAAAGAGTTGAAATTTTTTTAATCTTTCGAGCGTGAACGAGTCGGAGGTTTCACGAGAACGATTTCCGACTTGACGGCGTGCGTTAAGAGCTGCCAGCACCGTCGGGGGATGAGGGACGCTCCTCCTCGCCGCATTTCACCCCATCTGCTTCTCGCACGCCGCAGGATTCCAGGATACTCTGGACGTCGGAATGACGTGTCGGTAGAGATTTCGTTCCAAATGCCGGGAAGCGTTGCCCGGGCAGCTTGAATAACCAAGGGAAGGCTCGCGAGCACGCCAGCTACGTCTCCCCGTAACTGGGCTACGTATTCTCGGGGGGTTGGTCGCGTCAAGCGTGAAAATATAATTTTTAACGCGACCCTCGCTAACACGCTCGCTGCAAAATTCCTCTCCTTTCGATCTGCCCCTTTTTGTCTCGGATACACGTCTCGAAACAACGTTACGATGTTTTATTCGTGTTCCATACACCTTCACCTCTATGGAGTATCTTAAACCCCCTTGATATATGGGCTTTGTTGCGGAATATGGAGATGCGAACATGTTCTCTTTCGTGACACCCTTTCTTACAGACGCCTGCTGTTTTTATACTCTACTGTTACCGAAGTTTTTGTACACCATGTTTGATTTTGGTGTTCAAATTTTTACATTACTACTATTGAATTGGTGAGAGTAGATTACTACTTAGGTAGACAAGGTCTTAGATGAACAAGGGTGGTCTTAAATCTTAGATAGACAAGTATGGTCTTAGATCTTAGGTAGGCAAGTATGGTCTTAGGACTTAGGTAGAGAAGTATGGACTTAAGTAAACAAATAATTAGACTTCTTGCTCTTATATTACAAAAATGATTGAAACGTTAATCCTTTGTCGTATAACATCGTGTCACATTCTTCACAGGCATAGCAGTTTGAATTTGACAAACTATATTCGTATTTTCACCGCAATTAAATTTTGGGTTCAATTTTACAATCTACACAATCTAGTATATCTACTAACATTTCATCTTTCTCTACTTGTCTTACATCACACCAATTAGTTAATTCTGAATGGCATCCTCTAAAATTGTAGGTCAAGCGTTAAAGTAACCTCTACCGCATTTGCACCCCTTGCAGTACTCTTACCAGCTGAGAAGTTGTCAGCTGAACAAGAAGAATGAGCTACCCTATCCATCCTCGTCCTTTATGTCTACACCAGTAGATCGTTTGGCCAATTAGGAAAATGCAGGCGTTCTTATGTACCCGTTTAAGGAGGTTGCTCTATTATATTAGAGTCAATCAGAGCCAGCTGTGATCTTGGCTCTCGACCGCACTCCAACCCCAACACCCCTATACAAAAATCACGACTCGCCACGCATAATAATTCGCGATGTTCATCTTATCGCGTTAACGCGACCTCTATTCTTCACCCTCTACCCTGGTGTCCCTTTTGGCGACGAGTATGACCCGTCCGCACCCTTACCGGCAGCCAACAGGAAACTCGAAGTAGGAAATTGCCTGTCCCCGGGGATCCAAATAGGGTGGATGCGCTAGGCCGATCTCGGTGCAGATGCCAAGGAAACTGTCCAGTTTCTCGCGATTTCACCTGAACGTTTCCTCCCTGTGGACTTTCCTTAATGTTCCACCCTACTACCAACCCCTAATTCCTCCGTCTCCGTGGGCTCGTCTTTGTCTTCTTCGCCCTTTCCCTTTTGTCTCTCCGTTCACGTTTCACGTCCCTCTCCACCCTCCGTCTATCTTTGTCCCTTGACATCAACCTCGGAACTCGGAGGGGTAGTCGGCCTATCCGACCGCAGGATGGACTGCACGGGATACGGTCAGAACAAGACCTGTTACCCTGGTAACGCGATACAGAAACTACATTCCGAATGTACTACTAAGTGCAACTCCGTCCAAAATTTCTCTCTGCTCAAGTAAACGTTGTGTTAACACTTGAACGGTGTTTTCGATGTTGCTTCAGGCTTCATGAAATGTATTGGTTTCATGTATTTGTAATAAGTGAATAATGGAGATTACTTTAGGATTTTCATAGAATTTCATTAGTTACTCTGTCAGTGTATACCATTATCACAGAAGCTTCGTCTACTTTTTCTGTAAATAGTTCCACTGAATTTGCAGCAGCGGTCACATATGATCACCATGGCAGTCAACATGTTAATGATTTTTCGCGACGATACTTTTATATATTTTATGCACAATTCCATTTTAAAAAATTGATCTTCGCAGTGGTATAGTTAATTTTCTTGAGCCCTCAAATATTCCTGCTTGAATTAGCTTGAAGCTGCAACATAGAAATTGAAGACCTCTCTTAGGAGATCCATCTATGCAAAGATATCCTTGATGGTTGGTTCTGAACCAGGTTCCTCGTCACGCTCGCGTCAACGTTAATTGCCTCTTCATATTTTTCCGCATCTAAAAGAGAGCCATTCGCGTCTCTATCTCGCGAGAAGGCTCGCTCGCCTAGCGGCAGATCCACGGATTTTGCCTGGCTGGCCACGAATTGCATACAGCCAGGTGCCCCTCGTCGTCTAAAGAGGCCGTGAAATGCCCGGCGAGCGAGCAGCTGCCACGAGTACATTGCTGCGTCTCTGTGTTTACATTAAATATCAAATCTGCAGCGGGAACGAGTCTCGATCTTCTCGAGCGTGCCGATGGATTCCTCGTATCGTAATTCAATAACGTTGAGTGCTGCACGACAGCCAATAAGGGAATAGGACAGTCACGGAGAAGAGATGCCGTGTTTCTACGCTTTTCCCCCTTTTCCTATCGCTTTCCCGTCTCCTCCTGTTTCCCTCTGTCTCTCTGTTATTATACTTTCTCGCTAACGGGCGAACTGAATTACCCGGGATCGTCTGTGAGCTCTGTTTAGCGCGAACGTAATCGAGAGGGTGACTGTTTAATCCTTTGATCAAAGAAGGGTTAAATTGCGAACCGAGTGCATTGAGAATTGTCTGAATTGGAAAGTTTCGCTGTATAGATGGTGAACGGCAGGGAAATTAGAAAATGGGGTAATTGATGCACAGGGCATTAATTAACCGCTTTAAATGGCTGGAATTAATTACATTCTTTGGCTACATAACCCCGTTATCTCTTAAGTTGGTTTCATTTACTTCTTGTTATATGTGTCATGATTGTAATGCACTTTATGACACGTTCCAGTCTTCTTAATAAATAAGAATTCTAACAGAGATGTATGTTACCCCCTGTCGAAATGAGGAATAATTGTATGAATTATTATACCTTTTATTCACACAGACGTAGTGTAAATAATGATATTTTCATTGTAAATAGCACTTTCTCTTACACTTAACATATCTTGTTCCTTCTGAGTGGATTACCAACAAACATTTTCTTAGTATCTATCAATAAGAAACGTTTCTTCTCCCGTGTTGTTTGAGGCAACAAAGATACGAGACTTCAAACGAACAAAGTGCTTTGTCCTGTATCATAGTTATCCCATTTCGCACCTTTTGATTGAGACGCTGAAACGAAAAATGAGAGATCGTTTGTACAGTGTCTATCTTCGGAATTGCGTCTTGTTATTTTTAGAAGAAAAGCACATTTCGTCCTAATCGAAAAGTTCGATCCAGCAACACTTTCACAAAGAAATGTTTTTAGTTCTATAAATGCAAAAATGTTAACCTCTTTCTAGAGGTTAAATTTCTATTTAGATACATTTGATCTATTTAAATGTTTTACTATTGTGCATAATTTTTGCTCGGTATTCGAAGAACATGTACACTTAATAGAAAACTCGAAGCTCGTTCTTTTCACATTCCATCGTTATCGATCGTCATGAGAGCAGAAATTCGCCATAAAAAGCTAACGCTAAGAAGAAACAGGGTTGAAAATCGTTACAAGAACGGACAAGCGAGAGAGGTAGAAGAAATTGTAATTTTCTAAGAGGCTCCCCTGCGAAGGCTGAGAGGGTTTTTACGAGATTATTAAAAAAGGTGTGTTCCGTCGAGAAGGGGTCGAGGGGACCAGGCCGAGGGGAGTAACGAAACTTCCGGTAGCTCAAAGCTCGCTTCCGGCGTAAGTGGTGCTTTAAAAATTAACCGTCGGTATTATATAGTTTTTTACAGCCACGCCAACTTACCTCCAGTTCGTATCCGTGGCTCGCGTTTTATAGACTGACAGAAGGAAAATCATGCTGGGTGTCGTTCACACGTGTTGATTTGTTCATTCTAGTGCAAATGAACAACGCTATCCATTAATCTATGATCGTGATGGACAGATCAAGTGTCTGTCGATTTGATTACGGACTGTGGTCTGCGCAGCACGTTTAGCGAGTTGCGAATTTGACGATTTGGGAATTTGGGATTTAGAAATTTTGGAATTTTTCAATTTGAAAGATGGGGAAGTTGGGCATGTAGAAATTTGGAAATTTAGAAATTTGGGACTTAGGGATTTAAAAGTTTTGGAATTCGGTATTTAGGAATTTGGGAACATAGAAATTTGGAAATTTAAGAATTTAAAAATTTTTGAATTTGGTATTTAGGAATTTGGGGATATAGAAATTTCTCATTTTGGGTATTTAAACTTGTAGAAGTTTGAGGGTTTAGAAATGTGAATATTTCAAAATTTGCCAATCTGGAAGCTCAAGACCTTCCAAACTCAAAAACTCAAAAATTAAAAATCAACCTTGAAAATATAATATAGTTATGAAACTTTGCACATCGGTGTCCAAAAGAAGCCACCATTAGTCCCCCAGCGTGCAGAATTGTCCATCATTGGTCTAAGATGTATCTAATAAAGCGTCAACCTTGTAAATTCATCTCGGTCGAAAATTCCGAGTGAAATACCGCGCGACACAGCAGGTCGGCTTCGCAAGGAAAATTTATCGCTGCTCCGTCGAGATTAACGATCGAGCCGCTTCGAGCTTCGAGCGTTCTTAATCGCTCGTGAATGGAATAGAGTTAACGATCACGCGTCGCTTAAAATCGTTGCGATGGAATAATTGATCATATTGGTTTGACGTTTCGCTAACACACTTATTTCAAAACCTGGTTCGAAAGATCCGAATCGATACCATATTCAAATAGATTCAATTCCTAAGCTCTCCCAGGGATTCCCAGAGGATACCTTTGACTCTCTGCCTTATTACCTCATGAATATTGAGGATTAATGATACATTTCGTGCTTCTGCCGGATTAGAATCTAACCCGAGTGTTCTCCACGGAGATTCTGCACCAGAATCTGAACGCTAATCCTTTGACGGAGCACTTTTGTAACCGTATAGCGCGATATTTGTATGTCAATCGACAGGTTGTAGTCATTGATTTATGTAAATTGTATTGCAAATTCATTGATATTCATTTCTTTCATGTTTGCGATTGTAAAATATTGAAACACTGATATGTTTATAACTACAAACACGGTGACTACCGTGTTACATGAAGCGGCAAACTCTATGTAAGATCAGTTTAGTAAAACATACTCAGCATTATACTCAGAGAAATTTATAGTAGTAGTTATACATCTTCCCTATATGATAGACACGTGAGGACACAGATGTACATACACTTTCCGTATTATATATATTGACAGACATGTGAGGGCGTGTATACACAGTTGTGAGACACCCTGTATACAACTTTCGCAGTCAAGGAGTAAATTAAATCCTGTGCATGCACTATAAGATCAGCCTTAACTACAAGATCCGGATTAAAAGAAATGGAGCTAGTTTCCTTGTAGTTTGGTCCGACTGTTGCATGTGACTACAGTAACCAATTATTGTAACTACCTGTAAAAGAATACATTTTGGTTTTAACCAATCGCGCTCTGTATCCTGTATTCTGTATCCTGTCCTCGTCTGGACAAAGAGTACTCCATGGAAACTAAATTAACAATAACGAAAATGAGGATATTCCTTCCAATCGAGAAGCTCGGTATAAAAATTGGCTGGTGCGATTTTGAAACGAAGAAGAAGAACAATGCAATTT
Organism: Megachile lagopoda; assembly: GCA_036983795.1. NCBI lineage: Eukaryota > Metazoa > Arthropoda > Insecta > Hymenoptera > Megachilidae > Megachile > Megachile lagopoda. Next base: position 4,024,843 of record CM072795.1, on the reverse strand, counting down.
CCGTTCGGTGTCTAACGCGAAAAAAGGAACGGCGCTAATCAGGTCGGCCGGATGCCATCGATTCGTCGCGGGGCGGAAATTTCTCCGCGTGATAATTACTCGCGCCGGAGGCAGGAACTATTCTAATTCGTTGGAAGCTTCCGCGGTGAACATCGCGAGAGAAAACGTTTTCGAGAGACTACACGCGGGACACAGAGAAAAATTATCGTCTCTCGATCGAATTTTTAGAAATTTCTTGCGATTCGACTTCTTGACGGTCGTGTATTTTTTACCGATATTCCGTGAAAAATCTCTTGGTGGAAATTCACGGAAATTCCTGGAGAAACGCTTCGATAAAATTAACGTTCTTTTCCTCTCTTTTTGTTTCCGCCCGTTGTTGTTTAAAGCGTTCCGGTATTATAAACGATTGTTTATTTATGCGTTTCCGCGCGGTTCGAAGTTTCGTTTCGTAGCCGGCAACTCGCTCGAACTTGTCCAATTAATTTTAAAAGGTGCTCGAACGAAAGGAAACTTTTAATTACGCAATCTGCCCGTCAAGAATCCTAATTCCCGTGAATTTTTAATCCAGCCTTGTCCCTTCGAGGTGTTGCCGGCAAATGAGCCAGGGCTGGATAACATCGAAACGACGAGCTGATGAGCCCTTCCTTCTCCTGGAATTGCGCTTAATTAAAACGCGATTGCGAAACACTTCGACAAACAATGTTGCAAGATTTAATGGGCTGGTTTGCTTCCCGAAACACCAGATGCCGTTCCTCCGAATATTTTACCGGATTCCCAGACGAATTCTTGCGAATTTTCACTTCTCAACCTATCTTAAAGGTTTTCTACTGGAATTCTGCAAGAACTCTGAACGATCCTAGGGATATTCTGGGGGAATTATAATGAAATTTAAATCTAATAGATTTATAGGGAAATTCTAAGAAATTTAGGGAGTCACAATTAGACGTATTCTGAGGAGATCGTGAGAAAATTCTAGGCAAATTTTGGGGATCTAATGTTCTAGGTGGTTCTAGGGGATTTTGGACGAATTTTGAGATCCTAGTGCAACTACATGCCTATTCAAACTCACTCAAATTCTAGAAGGATCTTAGAAAAATCTTAGTAGCGATATGTAGAGATCAATGCTTGTAAATATTTTCATGCATAGAAATTGCCACGCGTTATATCGCCACGTGTCAATATTGCGAATAGTAGAAATCATCGCGTATTATATTACAACGCGTAGAAATCGTCACACGTAGGAATCGTCACGCGTAGAGATCACTACGCGTAAGAATTTCCACACACCGAAGTTGCCACTCGTTATATTGCCGCGCGCCAATATTGTCCAGAGTCGAAATTATCACGCGTTGCATCCCAACGTGTAGAAGTCGTCACATATAGAAGTCACAGCCCATAAAAATTATCACACAGAAATTGCCGCTCGTTATATCGTCGCATTGAAGAATATACGTAAATCAAGTTTGGAGTGTGCATGATTTCGTTCCATATTCACGCCGCAGTTGATACCTTTCCGTCTCTCATCTCCGTTTCATCATACTTAGCGTGAAATCCGTTTTCTATTCCCGAGTATTAAACACGGAATCAGGCAGACGGCGAAGCGAGAGGATGAAATAACCGGTGGTAATATTCGTGAATCGTGATTATTGCAAGAACAATGCGGCAAGACAAGACTGAAGGCAACGCGAGTTAAGTAGCAACGAGCGAATCTTTGCCCGAGCACGTTCGTACCTTCTTCGTTGCTGTTTATATTTAATCCGGCAGCAACATTTAGGGCTCCTGTTTCTGCTTAACCAAGCGTTCCCCTGCATTTCGCCAGGCAAAGTTTGTACAAGTAGAAACTCGACGGCGTTAGTTCCACGCCATTCGGTAATTCCCAGCAGAGGTACTTTCATGGAGGCTAATAGCTGAGAGAAACGATGAGCTTCTTGAATTTATTAAACAAAACCGGCCGAAAAGAGTGTTGCTTAGAACTTTTCAACATCGTCCGCGGACCGTGTTCTGATCCTTTTTTACTTCCCTGCGACTTGGTTCTGTCTGTCGAGCGGGGACCATGAATATGGAACGCTCGCTTTAATTTTTCACATAAATGGTCCCCAAATGGCCATAGATAAAAAACTTAAACGAATATCTTTCAGAAATTTCGCCGGGAACATGCTGCACCCGAGTAGATATTGCGAATTTGCGATTTGAGGGATTTGAGACGTTCAAAGTTGGCAATTTACGAGTGCTAGATATCAAAATTGGCAATTTCTAGTATTTACGCTATCAAAATTTCAGAGTATAGAAATATAAAAATTTGGGATATCAAAATTTGGAAATTCAGGGTATCAGAATTTAGAATTTAAAAATTCAGTATATCGGTATTTTATAATTTACAAATATAGTACACAAGAATTTAAGAATTGAATAATGCACAAGTATAAAAATTAAAGCGATAGATTAAATCTTTTAGTGAATTGATCGCAGCATTTGACAATTGTCGTGTTGGAATTCGTCGGGAAATTACTGGTTCCCACGGGACAACTAATGTTCCCGTTGAGAAGGAGCGTGAGCGGTTTGGAAGCGGTCGTAGTATAAACAGCGGCGAGTTCACAGCCACCAAAGCGGTCGATGGCAAATTAGAGCGTACTCCAAACAGGGAGCAAGCCTATGTTAAGGCGTACGGGTACACTTAACCGGGCGCAATCACGAGCCAGTATTTACCTTGTCCAGCCTGCTATCGGGTTAATGCGGCTCACGGTGAAATTAGTTTCGCTAATTTAACCCTGATAACGTGCCGATACCGTTTGATTGATCGTTCGCCGATCGATTCTTGCCACGGCGACGTGTTCGATTGTCGCGAGGTTCCTGACATTTATCATTGTGACGAGTTCACCTTACACTTTTTCACATCTCAAAGATCACTCACTAGTTTAAATGCTACTTTAACCGTAGACGATTTCATTAACTCTGTTCAGGTCTCCACGAATATTCCCCTGGGATAATTATTTCAGGGATAACTCACTATTTGATAGATAAGGGATTTCTCCTATTATTTCACCCAAATCATTTCTCGTACCAGGCCCTTTGAGAATCGGATTTCAATCCATTTCTAAAGTGTACCTAAAGTACAAACAAAAAATTCAAGATCGTTTCTACAGAATAAAGCATCGTTTCTTTTCCCCTGCGCGGCTATCTTTTTTATCATCCCCTGCTCTTCACCCTCATTTTCCATTACTACCACAAAACAGTTTCAAACAATTTAATCCACCATGATATCCATTATCCGCGGAATAAAAGAACAGGAAAGAAAGGAAGATACAACAGGGAAATGAAACGGTGGTTACTACGTACAAGAGACCGCGATTCAATTTCCATCGTGATCGTTACGATTAATTTTCAATATCTCGTCGATAGTACAAATTAGTTCGAGCTGAATTCGTGTTACCGTTCAACGGATCGCCGATGTACCGTTTCACGAGCTCTGCCATTGGCGTAACTAGCATTTTTATTTCCTAGACGTCACCTGTACAGTGCCTCACATTGTATTGCCTCGCAGAGAAATTGTTACAGGTACACGCTGTTGTGTGCTGAAATTGCTATACGTAAAAGATGCAGTGCGTAGAAATTGGCACACGCCATTATAATACCAAGGACAATTACCATGTACTATATTACCATGTTCACATGCTATATTGTTAAGCGTATACATTACTACGCATTATATTGTTATATGTCAATATTTCCAAGCGTAGAAATTGTCATCAAACTTACACGCGTAAAAATTGGTATACATGGAAATCTCCACGCGTCAATATCACCATATGTGAAAACTGTCACCTACGCGTAGAAATAGTCGTGCATTATATCGCTAGATTCATTATCGCAATATATGCGCAACAGTACTTGTAAAGTATGCCTATAATTGATAGAAACGATCTCGATAAGAACGATCACGAAACGTGTCATTAATTGTCGCGGTACGGCTGACTGAACGATTGACCGTGCAATTTCAATAATTAAGTCGAACGATTAACCGAATAATTATCGTGCATTATCATTCATTATTCTATCAAGCGTTCGTGCCGTGGCCGGGCCGTTATCAAGTATTGATCCTACTTGGCCCCCGAAGCGGGTCACATGCCGTTTCCGAATGCAAAACTGATTAATTTAGGTAATGGAAGATCAGATGAAACCGGACACCGAATGTCATAATATTTCAATAATTCATCGGCCAGGCGGCGGTCAACTAGCACTCGGAAATAAACGAAACCGGGCGAAAAGAAAAACAGGAATAATGGCGTTCCCGGTTATATCGAGCGTTATAATTTCGCGGCGGTCGAAAAATTTCCTACGGTTCTTCATTTCCGCCGTATTTTCATTGCCTCGTTTTTATTGAGCTTCCGAATTTTCAACGAGCTCTTATCGTCAACTCGAACTTCACTGCAAGTAAATTAACACGCTCCAATGTCTACGCCATTTTTTACTTCGTTTCTCTTTCTTTTATTATACACTCTCAAATTGTCCGTAGTAGCGATATTTGTCTTTCTTGCATGGAATTTTAGCAATTTTGTGAAGAGGTCTTCAAACTAGAAAACTTTCCTCTCCCATTTTGACACAGGACAATTAGAATCACAAATACCCGATGGATACATAGAACTTTACATTCGACCAAATTTTCGCTAAAAATTCAACAACGTTCTTCGTGTCATATTTTCTTTATCAAAAATTACTGAGCGCAAATCCTAAACCCAACTACGAACAAGAATCTTCCAAACTGTTGTCCGCCATCTCCCGTTATACTTCCAACGGAAAAGTTCCAACATCACAATTATAAAAATCTCCCAGCGAAAACTTCCCTAACAAGGTCCAAGAGCCACTGTCCTCGGCATCTTCCTGCGCAGACACAATTACCGAGCGGTTGCACCCTATCTGTGCGCCCATCGCTGCAACCGTTGTTCAAGTGGTTCACAAAACGTGCCGCTTCAAAAAAATCCGCACCCTCGAGCCTCACCTGACGGGTGGTTCGTATCCATGACACGACATTAGGTCGGCTTTCCGTCGTACAATGACAAACGACAACGGGGACACGTGGAAACGCGAGATCAGGAGCATTGAGCACGCGTTTGATCGCGAAAGGATAGGATACAGAATGGATCCGGAGCTGAAGGACGGGCAAGTTAAGCGAACGATCGAGCACGTTCTTTTGTGAGCTTTTCTAAGCTCCAATGATTCCATTGCCGAAGGACAACGACGGAAAACGAACGGCTTTTTGCCTCTTTGTCGCGTTCAACTTTTCCCCTTTCTTCGGGACTCTTTGTCGGTGTTTAATTAACAAACAGAGATGTCAATAATCGAAGGGAAAATGTAGATGGAGATTATGTTGATGCTGTATATGCAATTTTCATGTATTCGTTAATTTAATACATGTTGGTATGTAGGTGAAGTATATAGGACATCACGTTAAGACGTGTAATCGATGCGATGGATAGTCGACGCGATGAGTCATCAACGTATTGACTAGTCAGTGAGTAGTAGACGCGTTGAATAGTCGGCGCGTAGAGTAGTTGGCGCGCTGAGTAGTTGGCGCGCTGAGTAGTCGACGCGCAGAGTAGTCGACGCGCAGTGTAGTCGACGCACTGAGCAGTCGACGCGTAAAGTAGATGGTGCGCTGAGTAGTTGCCGCGAAGAGTAGTCGACGCACTGAGTAGACAGCGCGCAGAATAGTCGACGCGTAGAATAATCGTTATATGAAGTATTGGACGCGTTGAGAAGTTGACGTTCTATATATCGACGCATTGAATATTTATCTTACCGAATTCTCAACGCGTTGAATACTCATCACACTGTTTAGTTAACTCGTTGAATAATCAACACACTCTACAACCCCACTCTGTGCATCAACCTAACAAAGTTAACCTACTTCAATAAAATTCAGCACTACACAATTTACACCACTATTCACAAACATCACCATTAAATATCTCCAACGCACCCATCCATCACATTTCACACCAGGACATTACGATTGTCAAAATTTATAACACTTTATCCCCGGCTAAAAACAAGTACGAACCATTAATCAATAAAAAACAGTAATGTCTCAACTCAGGAGCAAACACAGCGGCACATTTGTCACTCCTTTTTCCTCCACATGGCACACGTGCAGCAGTTACATCGACAGATTAGGGGAAGCTGTAAATGCCTAGTATGGTCGGACACGTTTATTTCAGCGAAACTTTACAACTGTGGGGACCATTATTTTTAGACGGTCCCTTTATTTTCAGCAAGGAATCGTTATCAGCCACGGATGTCCGCAACTTCTTCCGCGCTGTTGTTTGTCCTGTTGTTACGTCTACTCCCAGGGGTGGAGAGGAAAAAAAAAACTTTATTATCGCGGCTAACTCCGAGCAAATTCGTTCATTTGGCGCAGATAGCGAGCCTGGACAAAACTTTCGGCATTAAGGACACCGATAGCGATGAGATGGCCGGCTGTTTTTGACAAGGGAACTCCTGCTAGAATTGCGTCACGCTTCGCGAGTAAAATGGTGTGTCGGGAGAAAAGTTTTGCACGGTTCCTGCAGGGCATATGAAACGAGTTTTAATTCTATGCTGATATTTCTTGTATATTTTTTTGACTGTTCTGAAGAAAACGCCGGCTGCTGTTTTTTATATTGATTTATGTCGATGACAGACTTTGTAGCCAGTATACGCTATCTATTTTAATGCACTTAATATTTATTAATTTTATTACAGCTGTCTGTTGCAAAAATTTTTTCTGCGGGAATGAAATAGTCTTTGTTTCAGTCAATCATATAAATTTTAATGGTTACAAAATTCTTCAAGTACTTCATGCACGTTCATTGCAACTTTAAATCAGACCTGTTGAATGACCAAAGGAAAACACTCGTCGTTTCATTATCCCAACTTTCCAAATATACACTGGTGTCGTAAAACGAGACAAAAAGTTTCGCAATCTTGATACACCGTGTCGCCCGACGTTTCCGAGGAAGACGCGTCTGTTTACGAGCGACTGAATCGTTGTCGCAACGTTTCTGCGATTGAATCATCGTCACAGTAAATCCCGATTTTCCGTTATCGTGGTTAGTGTACCCGATAATGGTCGCCCGTTATCAGGGATGTTGCGAACCGCAAACGTGCACATATTCGCAATAACTTCTTCGCAATACGTCAGCCCTGACAGGAGCACACGTTGAATAAAAATGCGGTCCAGCCACCAATTTCCCCTAGGCGCTGTAATAAACGACAATCGCGTGTTAATGCGTGGTAACCTACGTTAATAGCGCTGGAAACACCATGATCGATGCGGTCGATTTGTATTCGAACGGTGTCGTGCGAATTCTCGATAAACAGAACTGTTCGGTTTGACAATTGGGATACTTTTTTGTATCTTCTTTCTATTTTAATACGATTTTGGGACGGTTGTAATTGCGTGGCAATTTAAATTTAATGTCATTATGTCGATATTGTTATGTTGTTGTCTATATTGACATGAATTACATGGCCTTGTCTACTATTACTGAGGGTTGTATTATTACGGGTTGCATTATATTGCAGTGCGTTGCATTACTGCACTTGTGTTACTGTACCGCCTTGTGTTATATTACCACTGTACTAATAGGTTGCATTCTTGATGAGACACATTCGCGACGCGTTATAGTCTAGACATGATGAGCTTCTTGATGTGAACAATTCTCGATATGTTGAATTTTTTGTATGTTTGGTTTTCATAGCGTTGAATTCCCGGTGCGTTGAGTTCTCGACGCTTTGAGTTCTCAGAGCGTTGAGTTCTCGATGCATTGAATTCTCAACACGATGTATTCTCACCACGCTGCATTCTCATCATACATTTTTTCCACATATTAAATTCTCAGTACACTTAACCGTAGTACAATGCATTCGTTGTAATCCCAGCTTGTCATATCGCCCTACATTTCTTTCTCTATAATCTCATCTTAAAAGAAATTATCTCACAAACATAAATCATCGTACAATTCCCACTGCAATAAACATGAAGCGTAATGCAAACAAGGAAACCACGCGCAATGAGAAGAAACCGAATGCATATAAAACAGAACGCACGAGGAAAGAGACAAAAGGTGGTCAATGTTCCAAGCAAAGGTTAATTAAAACTGATGCAAACGAGCCCGTATCTTCGTGTCGGCTCGATCAAGCCAGGTTTAATTAAGCGGCTCGCGATTTTTGGCAAATTTACGCGACCGGTATCGTTCGCAATTACTCGTACATTTTCCTCTTTCACTTGCAGTAATTCAATTATTCCGGAAATGTAGAATCGTTGAAAGGTCGCCGTGAGATAGACCAGCCTTCATTCTCATCCTCTTGTTCTCTCTTTCTGTTCCTCTGTTGATGCCTTGCCGGCATTAATTCGTTCGCCGTCTGCAGAATTTCGCGTCGAAACTCGGGTAATTCGATTAACGACGGCCAAGAACGCGAAACAATTTAGCGACGTCCGCCAGACACCCGCGAGGATTCCAAATAAATTCTTTCTTTTAATAACACCGTCTAATTGCACCTACAGCGGCCTTATTTACCTTCGATACATATTTTCGGTGTCAATAATTTCGTTTTAGTTCCGAACGTCCATAAATATTTACAAAAATTAAAATTTTATTGCGATCAAACGAAATGTCACGGACAGAGTCGTGTTTCATGTTCCACACAGGCGAATTTTGATGCTGCCCGGAGAAAAAAATCCAATCCGCCTCTGGGTCGAAACGCGAAAAAACATGGCACACGTATCCATTCCAGAACATTGTATTCGCTGGGTGAAAATATTCGATACTGGCACGACGAAGACATAAATTGCCCGTTTCCTGCGGCGAAAACGCATGAATTCATGAACAGCAAAGCGGTCTCATTATTGCGACGAAATCCTATAAATCTCACGCATCACGAGTTCTATTCTGTGTTTTAATTTATATTTTTTTCTTCTCTTTCGTTTTCTGCATATTTCTTCATATATTATAGGATGATTAGGCTGCATGTGTGATACATCAATGCTCACGAAGTAGTTCATTTAATTTATAGGTTATGTATGCCATGGGTCACATGACTTTGATATATCATAAATTCATAAATATTCCCAGTGTATTGCCAGAGTTGTATGATCTTTGTGAAATAATAATTGGACATGCACTAATATTCAATATCATTGATATATGTTTCAATATCTACATACATGTATAACATTGGTATGACTGCAATTGTGTAGAGAAAGTTTGAAATTTTTAATGTTGACTTTTGTACCCAACAGTACAACTGCATCAAGGATTGCCCGAGATGTCAACAACTTCGATATAAAATAATCGAAACCGACATGTAGATAAACACAGCACGTAGCATTTCTAACCACAGTACATTTCAGCAAATCCCGAAATCTAGCTCTATCTCAGCGCACACTCGCGTCTCACGTAGCGGAATCCATTTTCTAAAACAAACCAGTCCAGAGTTCCTCTTTCAATTCACGGTCGGAGATTATCGGTGCGATTCGAGAGGGAGGTGGCCATTCACCGAGGGCGACCGAATTGTTTCGGTAGCAAGGATTCGGATCAGGACTCGATCGTATCTGGGTCCCCGGTCGAATCTGTTCTGGAAAGGAGCGTCCGCAGGAGCCAATAAGGAAAATGCCCGGACGAGGTACATGCTCCATATAAGTGTCGGTCCCGAGGGTACCCGGTCTCCGGGTACATCAGATAAGGTAACCCGGTCCGGGATAGAACCCTATTATGTTCGCTATAAGTGGCCGCGAGGGTAGAAGGCAAAAGCGGCTGGCAAGATAAGAAAAATGTCTGGACGGTTTTCGGTCCTCGTAACCGCAGAAGTTGTAATTATACAGTGATATTACTACCGAAAAGAATGAGGGACGAGTCGGACCGACATCGTTCTACGTGGAAGCCGCTCGTTTCGGCGTTTACCGGGGATCTCGATGAAGATACGTCCACGCTCAGATAAAAGCACGAGACGACGAGTATTTATTGTTGGTCCCGGTGGCCGTTTAAGGGGGTGAGTCCTACATCTCGGCATCTCAATTAACCAAGAATTCGTGTTGCGCCGTTGTCTTCTCAGGAGTCGTTGCCTTCCACGTGGACCTTCTTCGCCGACTTTTTATCACCCCGATGAAAATACAATTAGGTCTGGGTGTCCAGGGACGATTGGTTCGCGCGATACGTGTTGGAATTTGAAAGCCGAGAAAGACCTCTGACCAAGGATTCCAGGATTCACGCATTGTACAAATCTTAGATTATAGGATTCTAGAATTGTGCGATTGTGGAATTCTACGGTCATAGGATTCTAGGATTCCAAGAACGTATGATCATGGGTTCACAGGATTCTAACGACGTGGGATTCAAAGGTTATAGAATTCTAGGATCGTCGGATTCTAGGATTCTAGGTTCTAGGACCGTAGTATTATAGAATTGTAGGACGCTATGTTCATAAAATTATAAGATCGTAGGAGTCTAGGATTGCAGAACTGTAGGATTGTAGGATTCTAGGATCGTGGAGTTCTAGGTTCTAGTATCTAGAGTTCAGAACCTTAATAAAGTCCATGTGAATCCCAAAAAATGTTTCAAAAGCTCCCACAAATTACTCAAAATTTCAGAAGGAATTCTAAAATATCCTTAGTGCTTCCATAGTGATATAGTGTAAACTCGAGCCATCCAAAGAAATCCTAAAGAATTCCAACAATTCCAAAACGTTGTCGAGGTACCATGAACTACCCCATAGCATGTCTCGATTAAAATTGTATTTACCACGCGTCTACTCGAAAAGACCGCATATGATGTAACGACAAATATTTGCGCAGTGTACACAACTTGCAGAGTTCGCTAGATTCAACGCGCGGAAAGAATACCCGTGGCCTGTAATTCGGTTAATTTAATTAACAACGGGTTAATTGCCGTCGCAACGCGAGCCAGCCATTTCGCTCGGCCAGGCAGGGAAGCGTTCTTTTGTCACGGCGACGCGTTGTAATTTGCAGGGTCGTCGCGCGTATATAAAGCACGCGATAAATATCGAGTCGGGATAGTGGTTCCAGTAAGCCGAACAATCGTAATTGCGAGACCCTGCACGGCTATTAAGCGAACACGCGACAGCTTTCTGCTCTGACTGCTGTAAATCTGATTAAAGATATCGTTACGCGACGGAAGTATGGCTTGAAAGAAACACCGGAAGCAGATATTTATTGTTATCTAAGCTTCTGGGGTAACGAATCTGTCTCGGTGTTTCGAGGCTTGCAACTGTTGCCCGCATCCATTGCTATCTTTCCCCGCTCTTTAATCGCCTTCTTTTACAACTGCTGTTTCTGAAAAGAAAATTGCGTTCGTTACGATAGGTACAGTTTCTTTCTCGAAATCTACACCAATGTGCAACGCGGATTTAGCCTCCCTTCGGATGGGGGAGACTTTTACTATTCGCTTTTGGTCCTAGGAAAATTCAAGAAGTTAACGAGAATTGTATCGTTGCAATTTTGTATTATCTTGTCTGGTTGGTGACTACTTATCGGCGGCTATCGTGACCGACATTTGCAAGACGATTAAGGGAAACGAGACGATATACCGTCGACAACAAGGGTTCCGGCTGACAGTCGTTGTTACGAGAAGCCCTTCGTGTCTGGCTACGAGATTACCGTCGAACTGCGGAAATGGCTCTGATGGAGGGACTTGACTTTGTCAACTGAAGCGCGAGGAGAGCTTCCTCCTGTTGCTACCGCCATTGTTACGTAAATACGTAATACGCAGCCGGTGAATTGCTTGCTTTATTAAAGTTCGACCACGGCTTAACGCGGTAACTGCCATTCCGCCAATGGGTATTTGCTGTAAAATACCTTAAAACGCTAATTATTAGCCATCTACCTTGTCAATTTTCGTATAGCTTTCATATTCTGTCATGTAATTAATTTAGCACCCTTGATGGTATTCGTAATGCTTAGGTTAATGATATTTAACATTATGTTTAAGATTTTGTGGTCACCCAAAACTATACATAGTGTTTACAATTTTTATAACATCTCGTGTTATGAAGATAGTGTAGGATATATTCCAAAAGTTTTGTTTTTAATAACTCAAAATTAACGAGCTGACCAACATGATGATTACTACTCATTACTGCAACATCAAGGCAAGCAAAGAAAATTATGTTTGGTGTATAAGTAACTCAAAGCACCTGAAAATCTTTAAGATTCAGCGATCAACATATTAAGAAATAAAGCAAAAGTGCGTTGACATAGAAAAGTCTCTATGTAATAATTAAAATTTCATTGTAGTTATCGTTATAACATTGATATCGATGTTCTCGAGACAAAATTTTAGATAGCTCTGCTTCTGATACATCCTCAAAGGAAGGCGAAGTCGAATAGCAGTTAAAACTGTTGGAGAAATAGCTTAGTAATAAAATCTTGATTTCCAATCAGTTAGCAGAAACACAATGTTCCCGAGCGTTTAAGGGTTATTTGATAAGTGAATCGGGCGACTATATTTCTCAGCGCCAGAAGTAAGAAGATTTCCACCCCTGTGGTTCTTACATTATGGAGAGGGTCGAACGCTTGGCTCAGCGACTTTCCAAGTTTTTTGATGCTCGGATATCTATAGACGATGGAATCGTGCTCGCGTAGCTTGAATCAATAAGGACGGTTCGAGTGTTATTTCACCGGGATAGGGTAATCTTCGTGAGGGTTGTGTACGTACGTATTTCGCTGCAGGATCTTAACGAACCCCTCCGGGCGGAATCACAGAGCAATCGTCGACGAAATAATTGTAAACGATAAATCGTTTGCTGTATTCGCGGAAAAACTTAATCTGATTTATGTTACATGCTCTATGGAGGAGTTCCCGGTAAAAACTCGGAATCCAATCGAAAGTTTGTTCGAGCGGAGTAAAGATATGGTTTCCCGAACCGAAGAGGATGATATATCAAACTTTGTTTTGTATCGTTTCTTCCTATCCTGTCTTAAAAAGGAAACATGCAAAGTAACTTCTTACTTTGCGTCCGTACTTTATCAACGGTAATAGGAGTTTTATTAAAAAAGTGTTTATAAAAACAAATCTTATGTATATTTCATTGAAGTTACTTAATTATGAAACTTGTTCTTGAAAAATTACCATAAAATCTGAATGAATAAGAAAGATATACGTTTCTTTGTTAAAACGTGCTTACAAAAACAAATCTTACATTTCATAGAAGTTACATGATCATGAGACTTGTTTCCTAAAAAATTAACCACAGAATAAAGCCTGAATGAATAAGGAAGCTACACGTTTCTTTGTTAAAAAGTGCTTATAAAAACAAATCATACATTTCATAGAAGTTACATGATCATGAGACTTGTTTTCTAAAAATTAACCACAGAAACTTGAGTCAGTTAAAAGTTTTAACCGAACAAAAATGGGAATAACGAAGAGAGAAGTAACCCCAGTTGAAAAAACCCCTCGATCGTACGAGTGTTAATGTACTCGGCGCATTGACAAAGAAAAAGTGACGGATAAAATAAACCGTAACCCTCGCATTCGCACCCTCGGCGCAGATTAACCCTTTTAAGCGTGAACCCTCGTGGCGGCAACAAAGGAAGAAACAAAATTCAGTCGTCGTCGAGAAGGAAATGGGACAGAAAGCATCTCGTTTCGCGAGCTGTGCTATTCACGAATCGGCGCCGTGTATGCACAATGGAACACGGGGGTTGAAACCGCGGTGGTTCCCCATGGATTCCTCGAGGAACCGAGACGACCGTCCCGTGTAGGGATTTGCGGTGAATGGAGCTCGTCCGATAAAACTATGGCGAACGTCCCGCAGCGTGTCCCATTTCGTCACGCTCGGACGTTCGAAGCGTTTTTGGGCACCGACAACGTAACCGAGCTCGTTCGCGGCCCATAACTGCCACAGGAAGGTCAGGGGGGCCATAAGTTATCGGGAATGACTGGTACCCGTGACATTTTTCATCGACTCGCCGGAGGGGAACGGGAACGGACGAGCCTGGAAACGCTGCACGGAATTCTGCTGTCGCGAAAGGTCCCGCTGGAACCTCGGAAATAGGAAAGTGCCGGTTGAATGCGGACCGGAATGGAACGGATTTTCGACCCGGACCAATGGAACGTTTTAACGCGGATTTTTGATGAAAGTTACTTGATATACTTGATGTAATTTCGAGTGAACGCGGAATTTAACGATTGAATCGCTTTTCCTTCCGCTATTTATAATCTAAATTAACTTTGTTCTACAAATTTAGCTGATCTTTCAAACTCTTTGACGGCAGTAAAATTTGCGTGAACGCATTTTATAGGATTTTAATCTGAAATTAAACTAGCGATTTTTGTATTAAATGAGAACTAATTTATATTAACGAGTATTCGGTATATGAAGTTCGTGAATTAAACCCCAACCTTTTAGCGTAAAAGGCATGTCGAAATAGTGAAACGCTAAAATGATCATATAATAATAATAACCTTTTAGCATCCTTTTAATATAGTTTCAAAAATATGAAAATATAACAGTAAAGTTTGCGGAGGTCAAATAATTGCGTGCGACTCAATTACTTAATTTTTCAGCGGAAGAAATAAGAATGGAGAAATGATATCGAAGAAAAGGAGATTGTACGTTTCTATCGGACGGAACACGAGTGTCTGGCGCAGTTAGTTCAATTTTGAGGACGATAAGAGGATCAAAGCATTGATAGGTTCGAGATGTGGGAGCATTGTGCAGTATCTCTCGCAGTCTGTACGGAGACTGCACAAGAAACCCGGTGGCTTTTGTTGCAGTGAATGTAATGTGGTTATAATACTGTATAAATGTTAATGCTGAAGGATCAAACGAAAGCCCCTAGTCACGGACAGTGGTCGTGGACAAAAGGATTCTGCTGTTTGGTGTACAAGGGAGAACTTCCGTGTATGTACCACGACGGAAGCTCTATTGGATAGCTAACATTCTCTTTGCCACGGGTCACAAATAGCTTGTATTATTTCCTACGAAATATCTACTCCTCCGGAACTCGCGACCGATTTGTTCTTCGATTTCCTAAGACCCCTTCATTTCGCAGCCAAGACTCGGGACATCCTTTTTATCAAACATTGTCGAACGTTACGTTTCAGTGTCAATCACAACGTTATATACAAGGTTACGTATGGTTACATGTTAAAATATCACGCATTTATATAATTAAGTATATTAAAAACGACGGAGAACATGAAAAATGAGTCAGTAACAAATTCTGGTTCTGTCCCTTCTAATTTCTACGAAGTCTACTCTCTAAAATACCTGTCCGAAAAGAAAAATAAAGAGGACTCTACGAAATAACATCACAGAACGTACAGCCCACACGAAAAGCCACAGTAACTGCAACGTAAAGTCCATTTCATTCGTCCGGTTCGTCTGTAAAGAGCGAGGGTGGCTCAATCGGGCGTCCAGATCGTGTAGTTGCCAGTTTACGAGTGTCTGTCTCGGACACTGGAGTTTTATAGGCACGATGGAGCACGGTTGTAAATGATAAGGCTTCCAAGGAAAAATTTACGATATGACAAGCTTGCGCCACGATCATACCCGTTAAGGGCAAACGCTCGAAAAGAGGCAGCTGGATAAAAATTTCTGGCTGGACTTACTGAAGAAATTACGTTTACCAGGGTTTGCTCCTTTGAACGAGTCGAGATATATCTTTACGTTCCTAAATTTTTAGGTCTCTAGATTTTTAGATTTCTGGATTTCTAGAATTCTGGATTTCTAGATTTCCACACCACTACATTTCCAATTTTCCATATCATGAAATTTCTAGATTTCTAGTTTTGTAAGTTTCTACATCTCAGGATTTCAATATGTCTAAATTCTAAATTGCTACAAAATTACTAGTAGCTAAATATAAATGTTCCAACTTCTAATTTTCAAAATTAGAAACCTGCAAGCTCCAAAATATACAAAATTAAAATTTTCATATGTAGAACAAGACTGTCATCGTGAATATGTTAAATGTTTTTCCACGACCCTAATTCACAACCCTATTTCTTTGCTTTCGTACATGCAACCGGAAGCTGAGCTGTCCACAGCAGCCATGGAAAGCGACGAAAGGCAACGTTACGAAAATGGCGTACAAAAGATATTATACGCGACGTGTTCTACCGAACTTTGTAAATACGTCGTAACGAATAGGTACACAAGGGTGAGAAAAGGGCTCGGTAACCGGGTGAAATTGCTTCCATCCGACGAAGAAACGTGTAGGCTTTCATCGCGAGAATAATTCCAGCGCCGTGTTTAATTACAAATTTTAATAACAGTATTGTGGCGAACTGGTGTAACTTTAAGTTAAGGTTTATTTAATACACGGCTGTGCTATATTGATCGACTGCTTTTGTGCCTGCTTTTCACTTTAAACTCCAGCTTGACGTTTGAGATAGGTTAGGTTTGGTTGATTGTTAATTGTAAATATTTAACAAATATTATTTTGTAATATCATGTAGTAACTCAGACATGATTTAATTTCTAGATATAATATTTTCATTTTACTCGTTTCAATATTTCATACATTTTAAATTTTCGACAGGGACATAAGAAAATCCTAAAAGAATTTAATCGAGCAGTGTGTGTGGAGTGAATAAAATGTAACACTTGATTTTACAGAAAGATGTATTATGAATATACAACACTGATGATTACACATGAAAACATACCAATAGCGAAAGATGTCGTTCTTGACAATCAAGATGGATGACGTAAAGATTCAATTTTTTAACAACTCTATAATATGCAAAAAACAACGGTAATATCCACATGTGTAACTTCTGGTTAATGGACCCAAAAACAAATTAAATATCCACATAAATAACCCTGAAGAGATAACAAGATCCCTTAGATGCAACAAGAAAGAATTACAATATTAAAATTTGTCAAAACATCGCTAAATAAATCGACACTCTTGCGTCGAGATGTGGGACAAGCATGCATCTCCAAAGAGGGTTAAACTCGAGCGGAATCGACGTAGCCGGGAAATCGTGTAAGTCCCGGGTGCTATCAAGAAAAGTATTTACATATCCGCGTTTCACGAGTGTGTCAGCCCATCAACTTCAGGGTTTGCGCATAAAACGCCAACGCCAGGGTAAAGTGGTGCGACTCTAACAGCGACAGCATTCGTATTCGAGCGGATCGCGCGCGGGAACGTCCAGGTTTCGGCTGGAAGCCGAGTTTCGGAAGAGTAGTCTGCTCGGTAAGCAGCTTAACCGGTCTTAAGCGGCTTCGTGTCCCTCGGAGATTCTTCCCCGGTCACTCGGCGCGCACCTGACGAGTGCAGGTGAAAATATCCATCCGACACTCGTTCGCCAAGTTCCCGATTACCCGATTCCCCGAGGACGATGGACTTTCCATACCTCAAAACGCGTCTCCGGGTCACCGGGGATTCCGATCTCATTTCGAACGAATAAAGCTCCGCCGTGAACACCGGCGCATTCCTGAACGACGATCGACTCGTCCTCCGAGCGTTCCAGCTTCTTTGTCAGGGCAATAATCGCTGCTGAAGATCTGGACATCGCGAGCGAGCTCCCCGTGGCGCGGGTCTACGGGTTCAGACCCACAGATCCCTATCTTCCGGGCTACCATTTCGGCCAACCTGGACGATCCGCTTTCGAAATGCTCTTCTTCGAAATGTTTTCGTCCCGAGATGTGAATATTTGATGCTCTGGTCTCGCACGCTCGAACATGTGACTAACGCCGATGGCGGGTCAAACGATTTGTGGATGCGCCGGTAATAGCTGCCGATGAATATTCAGCCTTTGGTGTTGTAAGCTTTTAGCTGGCTCGATGTGAGAGTTTGGATAATTGTTTCAAATTAGAACTTTTGAATGATTTGAAATAATTGTGATATTCTGAAAGGTTGTTATGTACAGATCCACCCAACTTGCACACCCTAAATAAATTCTGAAGTTGTAGTAAAGTTTCATGACTCAGAGGAACACAGCATGTAGTAAATGTACTTAATAATATTTCAAAGATTTCAAGCTCAAATAGTTATCAAATAGTATCACGTAGGTATATTTAGTTCTCAGTAACAAGAATAGACCTCTATTAGCTGTAACCTATATTAGATTTAACAATTAATGATCGCTTCGTTCCTTAATCTTGATATCTGAAATAAGAACCTTGAAATCTTCCTCCATTTATAAGAAAGTTTTAGTACACCTTCCAAATAAAATATTTTGGTTAAACGAAAAGCTGGTGAAATGAAAACGGAAGCTTCAGTGACCAACTATTTTTCTGCCAGCACCGCAAAGAATATCGCGAGGCTTGCAATCGACGCCTAAAAAGAAATTAAAAGAACCGCCTCCTCTAAGAATCAACTTCCGCCGTACACGAAGAAACGCTGGCTGAGCATAACGCGGAAGCGTGCAATAAAAAGCGCCGGAAGTCGAGGAGCAAAGTAAATGAATGGAATCTCCTGACGAAGAGCAGAGTGGTACTCGTGGCTGACATTCATTTCCCGGGCCTTCTTAATGCCGCGTCCCTTTCGTTGAAGAACTTGCTACAAAATAGAGAGCCACCCCCTCTTCTTCTTCTTCTTCTCCATTCATCTTCTCGTTTCTTTCGCACTTCCAAGGAATTCGAGCAGCGTGAAAGAAGCAGATATCGAGCCGGAACGGAGAACGAAACACGCGCGCGGCCAAATTGTCGCTCTTTTCTTGCGAGAACCGTGAGGGTATATTGGGTGCATCAGGAAAAGTGTAAAATGGCGTGCTTATATGTTCGTTGTAACGTTAGAACGGTAGATATATTGCCGTGTGTTATATATTGTATGTTATGACACTGTATATTGCCACATGTTGTATAAACTCTCGTTACGTGTTATACGTTATAGTGTCTTGCGTTGTATCTGGGGTTCTTTTCCCAGATGCTGTGTGTCGACGTGTTATACTTCGACGTTAGTATCGTCATAAGTTGAATGTGGACGCGTTGTGTTTTCCAACGCGTTGTGTATTCGACGCGTTATGTATTCCACACGTTGTATATTCCACGCGTTGAGTATTCTACATATTATGTATTCGACGCGTTGTGTATTCCACACGTTGTGTATTCTACGTGTTATGTATTCGATGCATTGTATAATCATCGCGTTGCGTATCCAACTCATATATTCCACATACTCTATATTCTACATATTCCTATTTCTGTCATATCATGTGTGCAACGTACTGTGTAGTGACTGTGTTACATTATAATTTCTCGCATTATACCGCGAGTACAAATGCCAAAAACAATGTCCCAATTAATAATTCATAAATCCGCAATAATACATTTCTTTTGAGGCAGCTTGTATAATGAAATAGGGGGAAACCTGGAGTGGTTGCGAGGAAAAAAAGGCTGTCGCGGCCTACGACCTCGTCTTTCATCTTTCTCTTTCTATTTGCGTCAATCAGTTAGTCTGAAACGGGCTTTATCCGTGGAACGGTCGCGGCTGTCGCGTCGTCGATTTTCAACGAAAGGACACGACAACAATAACGACGTTTCCTTGGGTGGAGAAGTAAGGGGATGTAGATTCGTGGTGGCGGGACGAATTAATCCGATTCGTCGATAGTTCGTGCCGGGATGACTGTGAAGGAATACCTTCGTTCCCCATGGAATGCGAAGGTTCTTCTAAGTGTTAGAACGAAATCGACGATCATGTAACTCATTTTGATTTCTATAGAACTATTAAGTTCTTTGTTAATTTATGCGAGACTCTTTTTATGGTACAGTTAGTGTGTTATGAACGTTCAGACGGTTCGAGAATCCGAATCTCAGGTGATATAATCATTTGACGATCGCTCAAAGTCAAAAGTAAACGAGACAGAGCACGTCCATGGTGACTGTACCTGGGAAAATTAATGAATTACACCATTAACCACAATAAGTCTACGTAGACAGACGGTGGAATATTTCGTTCCAACTAGAGGAAAAGATAATGAGTCTCCTGTATATATGACCCTAGACTGTAGGTGTGGAAGTAGGAAATTTAGAAGCATTTAAAGTTGCAAAGTTTTCAACTTTTTGATGTGAAAATTTCAAAATTTAAAAGTCCTCAAATTGTCAAATCCACAAATCCTCAAGTTTCCAACCTGAAATTCATAACATCCAAAATTCTGTAGTTTCTAAAATTACAAACTTGCGATAGCGCCGAAAGATGTATCGATCAAAGGACATTCGTTGAACGTTTCAAACGATCCACTTAAGAAACGTTACCTAATCCATTCTAGCGTGTACCGAGTGCAAAGCGTTTGCTGTTGCACGCGTACCGGTACAGAAGCGAGGACTGTTGTCTCGTAGAACCGTGTCGAAGCTTGGTCTTCTATCTTGGATGTTTGCGTGTACGTTTCTTGCGAGTAAACGTCATTTTCCTGAGGTGTGTATACAAGCCCCTTGGGAACGCGCGCTGAAACACTTGGTAGTGAAGTAACTCTCATCTTCCCTGTGCTGTAAACAGCTTCTTGTGTGGCTTCAACGTTACTCGATGTTAATAAGCAATGAATACACACGTACCTAGGTGTTCTGAAACGACGAGACTGAATAAATGCCGCGTCCTCTTAACCGGAAAACGAGTCATCCGTTTTGTCTTGCGAAAATGAAGAGCTAAAGGTGTAAATGATATTCGCGATACGCGGCGTCAGCGTCGAGCGATAATTGCTTGTGTTGATTAAAGGAGGGTGAATCTTTCTGAACGGATATGATGAAGTGCAAATTTATCTCTCGTTATGAATCTAATTGCGATCTATTCACCGATAATTTCAAATTCAATGAGATTTTGCACGTTTCAGAATTTATTATCGAAACCTAATAATGTAATTAATAAAGAGCATATATTCGGAAATATCAGGAAGTGCTAGCTAATTCCAATCATAATAGCATTTAATAGTTTCTATTACGTTATAGTGTTATTGCATTAACGGCGTTCCAACTAGTGTATCGTAACATTATGCATGTTTCGTAAATAATTAATTTGCGTTTCCCGCATTAGGGTGCATTACCCCAAAGCGCGTTATACGCAACTCTGTTTATTTGACTTCCATCTATTTGAACGAAGTCTTAGTCAACACTCGAAACAAATGTGCAAATACGAAAATTTCGTTGTTCATTCGCTCATACGGACGTTGATAATTTTGCCTAAATGAAAGTTACTAATGCGATTTCACGGTGAAGTTACTGCCATTTTAATTGCCTCGAATGTTCCTTTATTGCTCCACTATGTTCAATTGCTCCATTACTTGTTCGATGATATACAAGCACCCAATTCCTTAACTTATCAACTTTCAGTTTTTATCGACATCCTCCAGAATCGCTGAGGGCACGATAGCTGAAATTAATCGGTCGTTTTATCGCGAGTTACGTTCGAGATTAGGATCACGTCTGAACGGCGGAATCGATCGAGACCAGGTTTGATCGCGTCGTCCTCGTTCGAGGTCATCGTAATGACCAAAGGAAGACTCGGGGCTCGAAAAATCTTTTTCGAGTGGTCGGTGGACTCACGTGCACGGCAAACGGAATAAATTGGCCCGTGCCGATCGAAATTCCCATGGACGAGCGGATCGGAAATGGGAATGACGTATAAAGGAGCCAAAGCACGTAGGGTCAGTTTACCAGGCAAGGCATATCCTGTACACCGTGAAGAATCCCCGGCAAATCTTGTGTATGTCCAGCTCGTCACATGACCCCGCCAGCCCCCGGCTGAATACTGATCGGCCTCCTCAGAGACTCCAAACGGTTTGCGTCCCTTTGTAAAATCAGTAGCGAACCTTTCAGCCTCCTTTTTGCTTGGATCGCGAACAGCCAGACTCCGATCCCTCGACCCTTTATAGTCGCATTCCTTTCTGTCGTCTTACCTCGTTCGAGTTACGTGTATCCTTCAGTACGGAGGAAACGCGTCCAGATCGTTACGTTTCGTCGACCCTCCTGAAAGGGATACGCCGAAAAAAGGGACGAGTTTTATGCGTTAATTTCCAATTTCTACTTTCATACTCTAACGCGCCATTCAGAGATGTCTTCTTGTGACTCGGTTTTGTTCCATCGTGATCATCAAACTTTCAAACTTAGAAATTTAAATATTTCTGTAGACAAATACATTTTCACACTTTCCACAACTTGTTCTGTTCGTAAAGGCTCGAGGGCCATATAGCGAGACTTCACCGTAAACTTCAGTCGAGCGAGTTCAAGTGAGCTTCAAGTTTCTATTGAATTCAGAATAATTTTAAAAGAAAGAACAAGTTTATCTTTTAAATGAAGAAATGTGAGTCAGACGAGAATTTCTGCATGTGCTTCGAAACGTCATAAGTCAGGTTTCTCACAGTAGAACGTGTTAATTAAAGGTATCATTCTCCGAAACAGGAGGTACAATCGTTCGATCAAATTTCTGAGAATGATTCTTGTTCCTCTTTCAGCTACTCCAATTACGACAGGACTTATCAATTCCCCGAATCTCTAACAGCGTATCAGCGAATCTTTCTCTCGCCGTTCTGTCCTCCGTTCACGAAACTCCTTCCAACTTCTTCGGCGCCGTTGTAATACCTCATCAGGTATTCCCGTCAGATAAGAAGACGAACGTATGTCTCGGTGGCTGTTCGTTTCCGGATTATCTCCGAGTCACGGTTTTCGGTGACTACCGTCTCACGCGGACTGTTCTATTAAAGACGCCATAATTTCCTTCCCTCGACAGCCATCAAATTACAAACTGTATCGTGCGGTTAGAGAGGGAACGAGAAAGAGAGGGTCAGAGGGAACTACCGAAGTCGCGATCAGCTGCTAACGATACCAAAAATGAAATTAACCGAGGGAGAGAAGCCGAATCGCGGCTAATCTCGTCTGGTATATAGCCGTCCCGATATCCTTCGTAAATAGATTACCGTGGCGACGTTAGGTGACATCCTCTTTAACGTGACAGAGCGAGACGCGATAGAGGAATCTATATGCAGGGTGCGATCCTTTCGGAAAATGCGGAAAATTCGTCGGGAAGACAGTGGCGTCGCGGTGGCGGAACAAGAAGAAGCGAAGAGAGGAGGGAATTGTACGGGACACTGATAAGAGAACTCGGAAGAAACTGGCACGCTTTGACAGCCGGTAAATTAAAGTATATTTCCGCGACGCTAGAAGGCAGATGTGCTGTACGTGGTAATCTGAGAGAATCCGAGAGCCGAGATGAAAGAAGGCAGCATTCGAAAGAGGGAATTTTTTATGAACGAGATAGCTGGCTAGGGGGATACTGGTGGCAAAGGGAATGCTACCTGCGAACTGTACTAAGGTAAATATACACGGTGGACCAACGGAGAATCTGTACTGTCGATCGAATACTTCCAACGTATACGAGTGAAATACAGAGGCAAATATACTCGGTGCTCCAAGCGAAAATTTATTGTTTCGACGACTATAATCTTCAAACGTATATAAATGAAATACTGTGCACAGGTAAATATACGCGGTGATCAAACCTGTAGTTTAGATTGAATAGTCTTCAAACGTATGCGAGGAGCACAGTAAAGAGGTATACACTGCCAAGTGTATATAAGTTTCAACTATCTTCAAGTATATCCTAGTATACTACTTCACCAGATATAGTCGCTGTAAAACTTGTCCAATAACAAGAAGCTCCAACATCAATTGTACATCAAAATTGGAAATGAACTGACTCCGTGTCACAGTAGATAAATCATTTTGATCGCCATGTAGGTGTCCAGCTGCGAGTGCAAGAGAGCCGAGGAGGAAAAGAACACCGGGAGAGTAAAAGAAGTTGTCAGAATCAGATGAGAAGGCTGGCGACTGTAGATCGAGCTAGCCTGGCTTATCTGATGGGCACACAGCCGCGAAATGAATCGATGAAACAGACATTCACCCGTGAGCGTACGATCGTCCTAACAACTTTCCAACGAAATCGTTGAAATGTTGCCTCGTTCGATCGAGCTGTCAACCTTTCCAACACGCCTCGAAGGGGAAACTTTGGTATTGCCGGACCGTGTTACTGTTTATTGGATGTCGACTTATTACCATCGGTATTGGATTAGGATTACATGATCAGAGTGTACGAAATTTGACGAGTTTGCAAGTTCGAGCAGCTAAATGCCTATACTTAGAACTGGATTAACTTCAACACTTAATTGGATTTAGGAAAAATTTCGTGAGATATACATTTCACTTCGTAATACATACGAATTTTAATAGTATTTTGGTATAATAGGTAAGTCAAAATAATTGTAAACATGCGAATAGCAGGCATGTTTTTATATAATAGTATCATCTAGAGTTCGTCAAAATGACTCCTACTCTTCAGACAACCATTTTATATAACTTACAGCAATAATAGCATCCTCTAAAGTTCGTCTAAATGGCTGCTACTCAGACAACCACTACATTTTATACAACTTACAGCAGGTTATATACAGTTATAATTTGTAGCAAGAGTACCTTACAGTAATAACCTACAGCAAGATTTTATTAAGTCTTCAAATTAATTCCGAATGACATCCATAATTGGCCAACCATCGATATCTGAATGTACCATGTCGTATTCACAAATGTTTCGTCATTGATCGAGATTTCCTTCAGAAGCTTTTGAAACTCGAAATCCTGAACGTGTTCGGAAAACTGTGGCACATTCCTTTTCACCAAAGGCACGTAACGCGGTTCTTCGTCGTCGACGAAGCTTGCGGCTCCAAGACAATAAACACGTTTTCATCGAGGAGCGCGTTTTTTTTCAAACGAGGATTGTTCAGAGTCGAGACGCTAGAGCGCCCGGATCTTTCGAGCTGCGAAGCCCTGGAGCGATCTAGGATGTGCCCGCACGAAACCCAGGGTCTGTCTTATCTGGCTGAGCGCATTTCTCATCTCTGAGACCACCACCCTCGCCTGAATGCCCCACCCCCGTCGCAGAGTGGTTACATTGAAATCACCGACAGAAATTCAACTCTTGACCGACGACAGCTTGGAACAACTGTAACATCGACCGGGAACTACGTTCGCTAAAATGGTGGTCTGAGTTTCTTAGACTTTGATGATGTTTTGTTCTGAGATAGGTTATGATGTAATGATACTATTGGAAAAGATAGATTTAGGAAAAGTGTGGAGGTAGATGAAATTTAGGTACATGAATAATTTGAAAATTTCTAAATTGAAATCGGTGAAATCTCTGTGCTCTTCAATTTTATAAATATTTTTCAATTTTCATACTTCTAGATTTCCACCAGACTTTCCAGAATTTCCATTTTCCATATGGTTTATAATTGTCATATTCCCAAATCATAGTTCTAGATCTTCATGTACGTATAATTATAAAATTTTCATGTTGCTAAATTCTCAAGTTTTTCAATCTTTATATTCGCAAACTTTCATATTTCTACATCTCCATGTCCACAAATGTTCATATTCTCAACCAATGACTAACGTGACGTTGACCAAAAGCAACGTCTAAAATTACAGTAAGGTCCGTGTGTTTCTTGTCCCAAGATAACATTGTAACGATATCATTAAAAACGTGAACTTAAAATCTACGAAAAGAGTGGTAGCGGAAGAAATCGGGGTAGAATTCGAAAATATGTAGGTCTCATCGAAATGTACAAGGGACAACCGCGATAGTTAGAAGCGATGAAAGAGGGTGTCGTTGAATTCTCGTCGGTGAAAAAGCGCGTCGGTGATTTGAATGTAACCCCGTCCACCCGTCCCGTTTCGTCCGCTTTTCTTTCCATTTCGCTCTCAATTTCTCCGTGAAGGGTCTAGCTCGGTCCCCTTGTTATTCCAACTCGCGGTCTCATCTTCGTTTCCGCGTTATTTTTTCCTCGGCTCTCTTTTCATCCCCGGGCCGCTTCTTCATCATCCTCCGGTTCGAGCCTCCGGTTTCCTCCCAGGCTCGTTCCTTTTTCCCCGAGTCGTCCAACGTTTTCTTTCATTCGTACGAAACGCCTCAAAGACCCATGGCGGGCCGTCATCGTCGCGAGCAAACACTCGCTCATAGAACGAGCTGGCGACCGCGAGACTCGAAAGGGTTGAAAAGCGGACATATTTCGTGCGGGGATCATTTCCGCGTCGCGATTTCTCGAACGAGATCGTCGCGCGAGTTCTCTTTGACCGGATAACAGAGCTGCTCGCGTGTTTGTAACGCTGATTGCGCGCGGCTGCAAAAGAAGCGGAGCGGAGAAAAAAAAAATGGAGGAGGAGGAACGAAGACGCCTCGGGGTAGGACGCGTGCGGGTCGTCGGAGAGGGTGCACGGAGGAAGATAAGAGAGGAATCGAGCGATCGATAGAGAAGCAGGCTGATTGAAGATGAACCTCGGAGACGAGGAATTCTATTCGGATAGAATCTTGGATTCCTCTAGGAGTCTGCCTCTCCTGCTGGATTGTCTGTCCGTCGTTTTTCACCGAGCACTGCTTTCCCGAAATTGATTGCCATGGGCTTTGATCGTGCTTCCTCGAAAAACCGTCGAATTAATCGAAAAATCAGAAATATTTACACACGGATATTGTTATTTTTATGGAATATTATTCTATCGGCCATCGAGCTTTCTGCTTTTTGACGTTATAATAAATAATAATTCTATCAGTAAATTCTACATATTCACTTTTTTGATTTTATACTGGGAGTATAAGGATTTGGAGGTACAGGGATCTTGCAGTACCAAAATCTAAACAAATATAGGAATCTAGAGTATTATGAATCTAGGGATAGAGCCCAGAGGTCCGTGTCTAAGAATACAAGAAAGCGACCTAAACATATAAATGTATAAAAATATAAAGATCTTCAATATCATTCGTCAATTACAAAATAGAAAAAAGCTGATTTTGCAAATTACAATTAACAAACAACGTATTACATTTAAAAATACGTAGCAACATATCACCATTTTACATTTAAAATGAAATGTGTCGAAGTTAAATATCAACATCGCATCGCTCATTAAAATGTTAATAACAATATCTGCATTCTGAATCGCGTTTTAACATCAATATTACACAATATTTTCATCAACGATACTTTACGTAATATTAAAATAGGGACCAGAGTATTTTACAATAATTGAAGAGAGAGAGAGATGTAGACTCTCGTATAATTAAATTCGCTGTGAACGGCATTTTCATGTTTCCTTTCGTCCAGTAATTACATTGTTGGACAAATTAATAAACTTTTCTCTGCTGTCGAATAATAAACGATAACAATGCTTGAATCCGTTAGTTGGTACGGTAGAAAGCAACGTTATCAGCGACGTCCATGTCAGTCCGGTTGGAAAAATTAACGCGCTCGATGTTTGTGCGGAGAACGCGAGAGAAAAGGACTCGTTTATGATGCGAATTCTTTTGTGGTGTTCATTTTTATAATTTCTTTCTCCATTCGTTCTGGACGCGTTTGCTCTCGCTCGAAATTGCTGTTTCGTTCCATGTTCGCGGTACAAAGACAAAGTTGCTGAATGTGAAATTAAAGTGTCACAAATTTTCGTTTTACCATATTACGGCCTATGGAAAATTGCACATTTTGGAATTTGATATATGGACTTTGGTCATTTGGGAATTTGGAACTTTGGGGATTCAGGCATTTGAATCTGAAATCATGGAAAGAAGTCTCCCAGCTACCATAAACACAAGTTGATCGTTCAAATCAGCAATCAAGTAAAAGTTCAATGAAGCTTTGTCCTAATGCAAAAAAGCACACGCTCGCAAGTTCGTAGTTCGTTTCCAGATGTAAATGGTGTCTTATCGACCTAATTACAGTTTGAAGATTTATACCAAACGGAAACGAACCTGCACCGCTTCGATCCCCCTTCGGGCTATACTATCAGAAGTCTGTAATTCGTTCCTCTTATCTGGTCGATGGTAATGAATGAACTTTTAACATTATTTCTCGACGAGGATCGAAGTCGATACCGAACAAGTACGAGTGGCTCCAAGACGTTCCGATAAATGCAGGAAAACACGATTACCTCTATGAACCCCTCGACTTTTGCTGATGATGATTTTATTGGTGGGGGTCGTGATACTGACGCTGCAGATCAGCTGTAATTAACCGATAAGTTACAATAATTTTCTACTATATTGGGTTGTAGATGTGCACTTGTTGACATGGTGACTAAGTACAGTTTCGTTATGTTTCAACTGTGGCTCTAGAAATGATATGTTTGTGCATTTGGCGATATACCGAGGTGCTTTTGTACAGGTACTGAATGGTTACAAATTTGAAACTTTCTCAATTTCTCAATTTCTAATTTAAAAACATAAACATTTCTGAACTTCTTAATTCCTAATTTAACAACATAAAAATTCGTAAATTAGATAATTCATGATTTTTAAGATTAAATTCTTCAATTTCTAAATTTCTCCCAAAGAAATTGGTCGCAAGATGAGGGATTTTTCGCGAGGAAATAGAGTTTCGAAACGGTTCTACGTTGCCGTCGTTTCCGCAATCTGGTCAATCTGGAATCTACGATAAAACGATTGCACATTGGCACGTTATCAATGCAATCGCCAGCGCAGAGCCAATACTCGTTCTCGTTCTCCTCGCGTGCGATCCATTTGTCAAACTTGCGGCAAACTTCGAAATCGAATCTCGTTAAAACATATAAACATAAATGTGTGCATTTAGTATTCAGCGAGGTTATATCGTACAAGGGGTGTTATTGATCTTTCGGTGTTTGATCCTGCCGTCAGCAATTTATAGAAATTAGGTGATTCTGGAACACCTCAACTCGTAATTCTAGAGAGTTCAATTAGAAGATAGGACCTCCTAGGTCCTGTAGTGTTCTGGCAAATTTAATTAGATGGAAGTAATGATGAAATCGTTAAAGAGGTAAAACGTCACCATGATTAAGGTTGAATACTATTTCAAATGTTAACTCGCTAAATATTCCATTATCTTCTCTTCTCACAGTGTTATGACTTATCTTGCAATAATTTCAAGATGCCTGAAATTATTGAAAGATACCTGAAGAAATTTTTGTACAGGTTTCGAATGTTTCGGATTAAACAATATGTTATATTCCCGTACAGTTTTATGTCTGTAAAATCTGAAGCACGTTGTTTTCCAAGAAATATATAGTCTGGAAAGTGCAGTTCATCTAAAGAGCACCTTAGACACTTCATAAAATTCCGCAACCTCCGTATTTCTTTCCAAGCTTTCCCCGGAAAACGTGTCTCCGGTTTGCAAATTATAGTTCGCTTTAAAACATGTCCAACACGTACTTGAAGATGTCGCAATCTCTATATTTCCTATCCTTGGACAGGCTACGTTTTCACTCGCAAATTACGGTTCAACCCCCAGTTATGCTTTCGTAATTCCTTTTAATGTCTTTCTACATTTTAAAGGGACATCTCGAATACAATTCGAGACCCATGCACGAAGAGCGATGTAAATATTATGAAATAATCTTGCTGAAATCGTAGACGGATAAAAATGTTCGTTTTAAAAACATAAACTT
Source organism: Megachile lagopoda (assembly GCA_036983795.1). Classification (NCBI taxonomy): domain Eukaryota; kingdom Metazoa; phylum Arthropoda; class Insecta; order Hymenoptera; family Megachilidae; genus Megachile; species Megachile lagopoda. The sequence continues at coordinate 3,995,446 of CM072795.1, read as the reverse complement.
GATACTTTACGGAGAGGAATTTCTGCGAAACGCTCGCGGACTTCAACCCCTGTATATACTTTCTAAATCCTTGTAATGATAAGGACGCTTTCAACCCTCGGATCATAATTCTGAGAAGAGAGAAGAAGATTTAAAGAATTCTTCGCAAATCTCTACAGTATTAAAAATACTCTCGACCCCACCGAAATTTAATATTCCATAAAATTCCATGAGAAATGGATGTCGGTGATAACTCGTACCACGCACCACCCTGATATTATACGAGTTATACGTTGCAGACTTATCAAATTTATGTATACAATTTTTATGACAATCTTACAACAAAATTTGGACATTAGGTACTTGTTAATGGAAATACCGTGAATATTATTACAATTTTTCGATTTTCTACTTGTTGAATTTTAAGATTTCTTGAAGATCAAGTTTCCACGTTTCGATGCAAAGGTTATCAGTTTATTACATTATTATATTCCAAAATTTCTATATTCTCAAATTCCTACATTCCTAAATTTTCACACTCTCAAATTTCCACACCCCCTAATTTCTATATTCCCAGATTTACACATTCCTAAATTGCCATGTCCCCGAATGTCCATACTCCCATATTTCTACGTTGTCTACTTTCCACATTCTCACAAGCCCTAATGTCCAATTTCAAACCTACGTTTCTACGTTTCTAAATGTTCAACTTTTCAAACGTCGATATTTCGAAATTATTAAACGTCGGAAAACTGTCTTTAACCACAGTCGATTTATCAAACCGCACGATACCGCGGTTAAAAGAGCGAAATTATTGCATGTGGTCATAACTCGGGTACCGGGGGCTGTGTTTGATCGAAGTCGCCAATCACAGTTAACCATTGGGCCGTCGAAAAAAGGTAGTCCGCGGCCGCAACGAAATTTAAGATAGCATAAAAAAATCGGTGGAAAACGAGTGTTGCAGATAACTCTTTGCCCAATGGCGCACACAACTCTGAGACCGTACGAACTCGTCGCTCCGTAAAACCATCAAACCGTCATGGCACTCGTCCGGGTATTTCTGTATTTTTTTTTACCCCGAAACGGTCCTGGCAGGCAGGTGCCTATTCCGGATTAACGCCTATTGCCCCGAACGCCATTACTTCGCCGTTGCATATTTCCCACAGGGCTCAACGGGCGTTTCTGCATTTCGCCGGGAAAATCGATAGCGGCCATACATAACGTATAAATCTGTCTGGTTGATACATAATCACGAGCTGCCATAAAAGTGTAATGTTCCGCGTGTTGTCGCACGGCCCCCTCGTTCGGTGCGTGTACGGTCTCGCACGTATTTCCGTCGTTAGCGAAACGTCGACGGGCTTAACGAAACAAAATGGCACTCGCGGCCAACAGGGGCCATTTTCTTCGCGCTCCGGCGAGGGCCGAGCCGCAAGAACGTTGACAAGCTGGAAATTGCAACGGGCACGAACGGGACGTATCGCGATTTTTGCTTGTCCCGCAGCAACGTTGATGCTCGTCATTTTTATCTCCTCCATCCGGATTTTACCGACCGGATACCGACGTGGGGATTAAACTGGACGTCGTCATCATCGCAAATTTGGTTTCGAATCGGATGTTTACTGCTGTTACCTGGCCGTACCGAGCGCTTCATGGTATTTCGGGATCAGATTGATTGACTGTGTGCGGGTTTTCGTTACTTTGATCCATATTTGCTGCGTCTATATGATCGTCGGATAACGTCACAGAAATCAGGAAGCACAAAAACACACATTCCTACATGTATCGCTAATTTAGTTTGTTTTTATTGGACGTCATAGTTAAAACATCAATAAAATGGTTGAAAATTATTGAAAATGCACAGAATCCATTTTTGAAAGAGGTCAGACATATTTTTGTTGAAATAACTTCTCTCTTAAAATGATGTAAAATACTCTGCGTGTGTCAATAATTTACATTCTTTTTATTGGACGTCATAGCTAAGACATCAGATGATTAAATAAAATAGTTGAAAATGATTTAATGACGTTTTGATTGAAAATTCGATTTTAAATATAGTCAGACATTTTTGTGATGCTAAATGTCTCGTAATATAATACTTGTCTCATATCAGTTTGAAGTTTAAAATGCAGAGAAAATCATATTCGCTCATATCGTCATCTTTAACATCAACACGTTAAATATTTTATTAAAATTGTGAATAAAACGTGACAAGTTACATTATACCAGTGATCGATTGTTCGCTTTAAGAACAAGTTTATCGTTCCCGTTTAGTTATTTTGATTAAAACTTCTAACCTAACCTAATTTCATACCAAAACTGTACCCAATTTGATACAACAGTGACCCAGTCCAATTTGGAACTACAATTTATCATAGAAATTCAATTATACTTTAAAATTGATTGAGATTTAAACAAAATAAATTGAAATGATAAAATGCAGATTGTAAATTAAGCGTATTAATTCTTCCTTTTTCGCAGAATCGTGCAATAAAATTTAACAAATAACGATTTTCTGTCAAAATTATATGCAATCAAAATAATAATTCGCAATATGTATGTTGATACGTTTTCCATCCCTTTCACGGCGAAATCCGGGCCGAAATTGGTTAAAAGCTTGCGAATTTGCTTCTCAACTTAATGTTTATTTCGAGTTGAATTTTAAATTATTTAAACAAACATCGTTTCGATTCGGAATTAATAGCAGTAAAATTTTAATACGTGTCCCCCAGCGGACAGCGATAAAACGCTATTTCGCTAATGATTTTGCAAAACTGATCCCTCAATCCTCTTTTAAAACAATAATACCTCTTTCAAATAGACTGGTGTTTCACCGCAAAATCCATCGCGAACTTTTATTTCCTGAAAAGTTTCTGTTATCCGCGAAAATGCATTTTTTTTTAAGCAAAATCGCGCTGGTCGGTGGAATGTTATCGTCGAACTTACACGAAAGGCATTTTAATCCGCGAACGCGGAACTACGCGTTGAGTTTCACGCGAAGGCAGAGCCTTTATCAGATTCCGTGCTTTCGAAAGAAACTTTCGTTTTATTATCGCGATAACTCGCGGGCCGGAGCTCGTTCAATTATAACCACGGTTTTTAAGTGACCGAGTTATTAATCGCACGTGTCGAGTTCAGTCTATAAAAAGCCAAGATTTTTCTCGATCGCTCGTAATCCGACTCGTAATTATCTGGACCGATTCAGAAGAACCTTTTATTCCCGACTTGACCTCTCATTTGCGGCTACCTGTAATAATTATCTCGTGTCGTTTTTCTTCCGCCTTTATTTAACCAGCAACGATTCAACTAGAAATTTTTTAGAAAGATTCTTCAACGTAGCAGATTTTACCACTCTACTACGGTATAACTTCCATGCAAGATCGTACGAAGCAGAAAATTATTTCATATGTATTCTGAAGCAAAGAACACCTACCTCAATTTATTTAAGGAACTGCAAATCCATATGTACTTAATGTGCATACATTATAAAGAATTTCATCATTTGTATTCTATTAAATTTATATTAATATTTGTATGTGTGTGAAAACATTAATATTCCTTTTTGCATAATACAAGGTCTAAGTACCAATCTAAAGAAATCAGTACAAAATTTATTCGTGAAGCTGTGCCAAATGATTGAAGATTAAACGGAGATCAGAAGTATCCAGTGCGAACTGGATTGATTTTTCCGAATCGATGTTCTTTCAACAAAGCAAAGACTACTCATGAAAAATGTACGTTCGCCAGGAATTCAAAGCAGGCTTTTAACCGACCGCTTCTCTTGAAAATTTCCAGGTTCGCTATTAAAGCGCTGCGTTTCAAAAGATATTCGCTTTTCAAGGGAACAGTGTACTTCTTCGCTTGAAGATACTTTGCTGTTCGCTTCACCGAATCAAAATCATCCCCTCAGGGTGCAAAAGGACCAGGAGAAAAAAAAGCGCAAACTTATCCTCAATTTCCACTCGCTTCATCCAGAACAATCACCCTCCTGTTCCCGCACGATCGAACCACAATATTCCCCAGCGTCGTTTTCAACGAACGCCATCATCAGCCACTCGTTTTCGTTTCGTTTGCCACGATCTGATCGCGTCAAACCTCTTCTCACTGGCGTAACTAGCATTTTTTGTCTGGCTTCGCTTTTGAGTAAATTTTTTCATTACTTGCATTGTGCAATTCATACATGTCATTGTATATTCTCTATGATATATGATATTCTCTATGATGTACATGATATATGATATTTAGCAATGTCAAAATTTCGTGCTATTAATTTGGTTGCAACGTAGCTATTACGTTTTGAATTCTAAAATTCAAGTGTCCCTGCAGCTTAAGACAACAAAATTTTATTGTTTCAAAGACCTTCTTGAAAACTCAGCCCTCCAAGGTTTCAACATTTCAGAATCTCTAGATCTCAAAATGTAAACGTCCAAAGTTTCAACATTTCAAAACTTCAATATTCTCAAATCTTAACATCTCAAAACTTCGACAATTTCCATAGTCCCAATGTCCAACGTTCCAGTGTTCCCAAGTTTCAAGGTCCCAAGATCCCAATGACCCAACGTTCTAACGACCCAAAGTCTGAATGACCCGAAGTTGCAGCGTCCCCAAGTTCCAACGTCCCAAACTCCCAATGACCCAATGTCACCACATCCCAAAGCCCAAATGATCCAAAATCCCAACGTCCCAAATTCCCTATGTTCCGAATTGTCTACGCCCCAAATTTGCAACGTCCCGAACTTCCGACATCCCAAATTCTCTATGTCCCGAATTTCCAACGTCCCAAAGTTCCACACTCCCAACATCCCCAACCCCCAAATATTTAAAATTGCTCAGGCCCACCTTGGTTCCAACTTACTTATGACAATGTGCTTCCTGTATATACGAAAATGTTAAGTAACGAGTTATCTTCCGTTTCGTGAAGACGTGTCCCGGTGGCGTCAGCTCGCAACGCGTTACACGCTGGTGGAATTCGATTTACCGTCGTGTCGGTGGCGATCGTTTCGTCGCAACGGGGACGTTAATTCAATCGGCATCCGGTAGCGAACAGAGACCGAGCCGAAGGAGGAGGAAAAACGACGTCGCTGGAGGAGCAGGGACACTCGAATCTGCAAGGGAAATTAACAATGTTTTCCTCTCGCTCTCCTACTCGAGGATCACTTGTCAACGAGTAGTCTTCCGCGCGCTAGAACATTCCACTTTAACTTTGCGTCTCCTCTTTGTTGCGTCTGCCATTGAACCGACAAAGGAAGGTACGGGTATATATCTTCTGAAAGCTAATTAAGATTTATCGATCATTTTAAGATTATAAACTGATACCGATGAACGACGTCGATAAACATTTCGTACGGTATATTGCAGCAATTAGTGTTTTATGCACGACGTAATGATTAATTTTGAACATTAAGTCTGATAAGGTGACTTAAAATTATCCCAAAATATCTACGATATATATTACGAATTTAATTAATTGTAAATTACGATATATTTGACATTTGAAAAGAATGAGTATATAAACGTTTTAATGCTGTAACCATGAAATAGCTGATTTACCTCATTGGCTGCTAATATTTATCCAACTAACCTAAAACCCTGTTCGGCCTGGATTTCACTTCACAAATTCCCCGACCTTCGGTTCGATATTGATCGATCAGCACCCACGAACGTTACCAAACACCGAAATTTCCTATTTGGCCGGTTTTAAAATCCGTTCCCAATGTGCGATTCAAATTTCCCATTAGCAGTTAACCCAATTATCGAGGGAAGTAGCCGCGAAACTGCAATCAATCAAGCCGTAACCAACGCGGAAGCCTTTTAACCCACATATTTGATCACCACTTCTTCCGAACGAAGAAGCGTAAAAAAAAACAACGGAACGAAGAAAAAAGTGAGGAAAATCGTATGCAGGTTTAGCCGGAGGATCGAAATGGGGTGTCGTTCAAGGTTCGATCGATCTCGTCCGGTAATCCGTTAGATGCGCGACGCTAAATAGACGTAAATCCTATCTGTTCAGGGGCCGAACTTGGCGTACATGCCTTTAGCATATAATTATCGCGTGTATCTGGCCTATCACGCATGGCTACACTTGCGAACGAACGCAACACGGCTCAGCCGGACCGGAGGGGTGTTAAAGCATTAGGGGATTCCCCCGATCTGTCTGATGATCATTTTATATTAGCCAAGGGGAATCTGCATGACAATGGGTAGCCCCATTGTGTGATAAGCGCTTCACACCGCGCAACCCCATCCATATGTTAATATTCAACCCACCCTCTACGACCCTCCATGCTTCCCCTCTCTGCTTACGACGTACGGGCAACTCGCGAAACTGAATTATACCACTCTGGTCGAAAACTTTTCGCGCAAACTTGTTTGCAAAAATCGGTAAAACGCGTTGGAAATTTTCGCGTTCTACTCGAACTGCGTTAACGTATGGGTAATAAGAACACGTCCGGAGACGCACGAAACTTAGGCTATTGACTACTTGCATTATACTTCTCTTAAAATTTTACGTGCTGAAACTTGCGCACACTGTGTCTACTGCGAATAACATCTCGTGTGGATGCACCCATTATGCTACGGCATGAAATTACTGGTAATGGAATTTCTTCGAAGGGATGATTTATTGGGCGATAGAATATTAATCATTCTAGCGAAGATTGATTAATAAACGTTTTGTGGTAAATCTCTCTACGATAGAAATAAACAGAATTATTCTATTTATTTTATAGAACTTGAAATTTTTCAATAATAGTAAATCTGGATAATAACGTCGTTCACCTATTCCAAAGAAATTTTGGATAAAAGAGTTTACTCCAATAAATATTATACAAAATTGTGATTTTAACCATTTCATATACTAATTCGATGATAGAGGATGTACCATGTACATGGTGCCTCTCAGTATCTACCCTCTTTTCTCGAACCGATATCTTTTTCGTTCCTTTTCCACTTGTTTCATAGACAACGTCTCTCGTTTCCGTGTTTTTTCTCTTTCAATTGCCTATAGGCTTTTGTGTATCCGATTTGGAGGGAGAAAGTTTCGTCTGATGCGCTTTTAAGGAGACACTCGCTCGAGGGAAACTGTTGAGTCTGTTGGTACGCTAATTGGGGATTATCAGGGAAACGGGTCGTTTGAGGTAAATGCATGTTACTCGGGAATTCACGATTCGGTTTCGAGGTTGCTTTGAGAATCTTGAATGGTTGGAGCAAGACGATGCGTAAGTCAATGATACCGTAGCTTACGTACGAGGACTGTTGAAAATAATTGAAATCTCTAGTTGAAGCTCGGGGATGTTCTCGATTGTCGATAAACTATATTATTTGATAATTTCAGAGAAACTCGGATGAAGACTACTATGGAAATTCTGTTTAATTTAATATTTACTTGGACGTGTTTTGTACGTCAGGTTGTAGGTTAACTAGGTTAATTAATATTTATCTTTATAAAGATCTTTTTTCAATTTTTATTCAGATTTAACTTCCTCGATAAATATTGGCTAACATACAGAACCCATTGGAGCAGTGAGACTAACGAAAAAATCGGAGGTGAAATTTAACTGAGTTAACAATGGCGACCAACGTGATAAATATAATGTAACTTCACAACAAAGATTTCTTTTCAGCTTTCCATTTGAATTATTTAGTCCCGACGCGTCCGATTCTTAATTTCTCGAATCGAGTCGTCATCAGTCGCGATAATGAACCCGAACAATGCATCGTTAGCACCGAGATGTACGAGCGAAACGCGCGTTGGCCAGTCTTATCGAATTAGCGGCGATAACTGGCACTCGGTGGCCCGACATCCAACAAAGTCACAACTGCCGGCGAATAATGCAGGTGTCCCCGTAATTTACGAGCAATCAATACGACAGGACAGCGGGTAATTTATATTCATATCCCGATGCGCGAAAACCGAGCTGCGACTCGCTCGGAAACATCTCTACGGAGGACCATTAGTCACGGACGACCAATAACGCTCTCCCCGGAACCTTGATATTTGCGCACGCAAACATTGCAGTTCCGACAATGAGCACTTTCCTATCAAACATCCTGCGCTACCAAGAAGTCCGCCCGGAGAGGTCTGTTCAATCGGAGGAAGGAAAGTATCGATGAATCGATACACTCCGGAGTTGCTTTCGACAAAGTTCCACTCGACGCTGACGAAATAGTTGCGATCCTGTTCCAATTTCGTTCTTTGATGGAATATTTGTTCACGCAATATTGACACGCTTGTTTTATTTCCTTATCACTAAGCCTACCGTTTAATGTGTACTTAATTTCAAATGGAAAATGAAGTTGACAAATAAGTAAACAAATGTCAAGGCATAAATTAGTACATACATTAACCCCTTGCACTATGTGCGTCATACGTACCATACTACTATCCGCTACAATGTCAAAACTGATAAAGAAGATTAAAATCCCATACCGCTATTCTATTCAACGATCCTTAACTAGGTATTTATAATTACAGCTAAACTGAAAGTTCACGCGTACGAAAGATATGAGGAATGTTTACAATATTTAAATTACAAGTGCGTCACGAGCATAGCTGTAGCGCAAGGGGTTAATTGTGTATCTCGAAACCAATGTAAATTTCCAAAAATGCACCTTAACAAATTGTGTAACTTATAATAAGAAACTTGTGGAGCGGTCATTGGTTTGGTAGTTTTAGTGTTAAATTTGATCAGAACATGATAAACATGCAATAAAAATGTTAGACATATGTTATGTCGAAACGTATAGTTCCCAGTTGTATTTTTGTACACGTAAATTTGACGCGCATTCCACGGTTAAAAAGACAGTACTCGAAGTTAAAATCTAAGGGTTGTTTATTGTTTACAAAGTAAACACCGAACCGCAAATATATCGTAGCATACAAAGCAAGCGACCGCGTCACGCTCTATTTATCTAGCGACAAGAAAAACCCCGAAGGAGCTCTCCGCGTTCAACAGAATCTTGTCGGACCTCTCAGGAGTATCTTCTCCCTCGAACACCCCATCGATTACCTCTTTCCCAAGGATCAGCACCCTTTAAGCGGACCCGTCCATTACCGGGGAAGAGAAGGAAAAAGTCGGCCGAAAGGCGCACCCTCGCTACTCGTTTCTGTTGGCACCCTCCGCACAGACGGGGTGGTTCGAGATGGCGCACCCTTGATTTCGCAAGGGGGGTAACAGCGGCGGGGTTTTTGCTCGAGTAGCTGTTGCGAATTCCGACACCTTGTGAAAGGGTTGGTTCACGCGTCAGCGTCGCCACGCACCCCTTTGACAACGACCAATAACCCTCGTCTCGTTTCGGTATCGCGATTCCAAAGGCGCGACACAGCATTCCGCAGCGTCGCGACGTCGATCGACGCAATACTGGCTAACTCGTGTTACTGTCGTCGAACTCAAAGGAGAGACGTTCATTTCGGAGGTGCGTGATCCTGCGAGGACACGTACGAAGCGCTGCGGAAATTTTACAAAATTTATAACAGTCTGAATATTCACAAATTATTGTTACTTGAACTGAAAGATATGAAAGTAGGTACTCTTGTTCTCAATAATTTATATTATAGCATGTCTGACTACGAATGTCAGTTTCCACGGTGGCAGTCAACGTGTCAGGTTTCTAACCTTGACTTTCTCTGCTAGTAGTATAGACAGATAATAAATCAGACATGACTCGTATAACAAGATAATGGACATGTATGATCTCGTACTTAGAAGAGCAAGTCCTGCGTTATTAATAGGTAATAACAGAGCAGTAGCGTGAAAAAATATAATAATTTACAGCGAGAGGAATAAAGGGTTAAGAGGCAGTAGACCGTGAAGCAGATGATAACGAATCGTTCGACGCTACCTGACGTTTCCATTCCGAACGATCATCTCTATCCAAACGTTAATCTGTAAAAACTGTTCAGCTGATTTGACCGTTCAATACACGGAAAGATCTGAAATAATATTTCTGTATATTCTCTAATCGATTGGAGACCTTGGAACAGCGTTGCAACAGTGTTGAATGAAGCAAGCCACAAAGCCTGAAAACTCCTCGACTTTCGAACCGTTCTATCAAAAAATCTATGAAATTTAATGCATCGTTGTGTCCAGTGGCGAATTCGGGACCAGGCCAGACTTGCTATTTTCACCGATCGCCGATTGTAAAATCCAACGACCAATCGACGAAACGTATTAAACGAACGTAAAAATAAGCGACGCAGAAATAACAAGTACATCCTGGAACGATACAAAACGCGAGTCGACCTGATTTCTCTATTAATCTCCGACATAAATCGCGAACGAATCGAGCAATTCGCCGGATTGAAATCTTTATCGACGTCACGAGGTGGGGGATAGAGATAGGGAGAGAAAAAAAAAAGAGTTGATGTCGATCCCTTGAAATACAATCGAGCCACGAGAACAAGCACCAATTCCATAGGACCATTAGATAACTGGGATAAAAAGGAAACGATTGGTGGGTTTGGTTGAAGAGCATTTGATCGGTCCAAGAAGGATTTTCGCCCGAAGGCATCGGCCAAATGAAATTGCCGGTGAAAGAGAGCTGGTTTTTATTGAATGAACCAGCTTGCGGTAATTACCAAACAGGAAGTCGAAAAGCGTGCTTGATGCTTCGATCGCTGTTCCGTTTGCCTCCGTAAATGCGTTCATTCTCCCCGCTGAACGATCCAGTTACTTGATTCTCTTCAATTATCATAGAACCTGGATCACCATTTCCTATTTCATTCTTTCGAAAGAGATCGACCGTGGGTTAAATATATTCCTTCCTTTCTTCGGACCGCACAATATCGGAAGGTATTTGACTGAACGGCATTTTAAATGAAAATGGTTCGACGGTTAACGAGCGCAGCGGATATTGCAATCTTGTTATATACTTTGGTGCTTGAACAACGAAAGCTTAAATGTTATCAAAAATTGTTTATGATCTTGTTGATGAGCTCTGATACTGACCCTTCAGAATACACCTTCCGAGCTTCGCATTTTCAATTGGTTACAGTAGTCACATACTATTAAAATAAAAAGGAAACTCAACTCACCTTTCAGAATTTCTAGAACTCATGTGACGATTTATTTGAAGCTGCAACACACGTGGGACAGAAAGAATTGAAATAAATCGTGATTACAGGGTGGCAAGATTCACGCGAAACACTTTCATCGCCCCGCAGCCTGCGTGTAATTGCAAGAAAATTTGCGAGCCCCCCAAGGCAGAACTTATCCAACAGGCTAAACTTACTTAGGGTACGAAGTAAAATTTACTTCAGTCGCTAGCAAGGACTTACGCGCGGTAATATAGTCGCGTGCATCTTTGCATGTAGCGGTTTGTACGTGCACCGTGCTCGCGTACTTCTTCCGTACAAAACAATTCCCCTCTGAACAGAATCTACGGCGAGCTTCTTCTACCGGATAAACATGGTAAAAAATTAGAAAGTCCTGTAAGAAGATTTAGGTTATGTGAATTACGTGTGACTGGCCGTAGATTTGATTTATGTAGACCGAAAAGACATTTGAATATTTATAAAAAAAAATATAAAAGGGTTAAAGAATGCACGAATGAGGAGTGTTTAGAAGTAGACAACTAAGAACAAGTTTAAGAAACTTGTATAATTTTCAAGAGACGCTCAAGAACAATAAATAGTAGGAACAAATCCTTCACCGCAGTGGGATAAAAACGCGTGACAATGTAATTGTAACAGTCCGTGAACTTAAATTCCCATACTCTCGAATCTTTTTTACGACGGATCGACCATCCAGGCTGGCGTTTTTGCGCTCGTAAAGCGCACCCCCATAAAATGTTCTTCCCGTCGCCGATGGCACGTCGCCGGAGCAGAAGAAAGTAGGTCGAAGGCGAAGAACGATAATCAGCGTTCGCAATCGTTTCGATCGGTGCCAAAACGTTTCATCGATTCCGCCGGAAACGTATTCAAGATTGCGCAACGTCGAAGTTTACACGAGTCGTGAATTAAAACGCGGAAATAGCTGAATTATTACGAACGCTTCCGGGAAAGAATCGCGAGCGGGTCGCGGGGGCTGTTACGTTCCGTTGGAAACGCTTTCAAAGTATTTTCGTTGGCGAACTTCAACCCCGCGTTGTTCTTCCGCGTTTCGCGTCCCGTTGCTTGCGTTTAACCACCTCGAAACTATTATTCCGCGACATAACTCGTGAACTTTTATTTTCCGGGCATGCCTCGCTCCCCGGAATCTCTTCTGCTTCGTCCTTTAATGGAACCTTACAGCGCTTACAAATTCCTGTCTTAGCGCTACAAGTCTCCGGTATTAAAATTTACTTCCTCCCTCTTCGCTTTTCTTATTCCTCTTCTTCGCCTTTTTTTTATTACTGTGTTTCCCGAGCAAAAGTGGTACAGGCGGAAACAGCTGAAGGCATTGTTAGTAGCATGCTGTTTTATAAATACTTTTACGTGCACCGCTTAGTTGCTCTAAAAGGGACGATGTTTTGTTGGATTTTATTAAAAATTGTTGCTGCTTCTTTGTAAGCCGCTTTCACCGGAAGAATGATAAGGCTTCTCCAAGGAAAACGTAACTGTCACTTAGCAGTTGTCACTCTGAAAGTTTCAAATGTGCAAGGACTTTAATTTCCGTATGAACATGTACGAATATTATTTTGAAATTTAGGTATTAGAAGCTTGATTGCATTTCTAATGAGGTAAATCAATATGGTTCCTAATGGGTGAAATATATGATGCTACGGATAAAGCTCATACGTGTATCTGATCCACTTGAATCACCGGTTCCGAAGAGCCAGCGTGAAGTTTTATACGTGATCTGACACGTGGTAAAGCCGATACAAGTGACAAAGCCCAGGACCGTTCAAAGACGCGTTCTCAAAGACAGGTCCAATCCCCGAAGAACAATCCTCGTCGTGGAGAACCCGTCCCAAAGGCGATTCTCCCTCGAAATCCTCTGGCTTTCCGCTTTTTAATAAAGCGGAAACGTTTTTCTACGAACGGTGGGGCGGATAGACGGGTGAATTCCGCGCGTAGCTCTTCTGAATCGAAACTGCCGCGTTTCCACGGGCACGAAAACCCTCCGATGTTACCGTTTTCAAGTATAACGCACCGTTCTACGGACAAAAAGGACCGTGGAACGCAACGTGGCTACGAGAAGAAACAAAATAAAAAACGCAACAGCGTGTAGCAAGCAAGGAATAGACGATAAAAATAAACAGAAACAGAGGGGGAGAGAGAGGGTTTACGTTGCGGGAAATTGCGAAAGAGGGTACCATAAAGGTGTTCCTGGCAGTGTAGCAGAAGCGTTGAATGCGTCTAGACAGTTCCACTTCATACGATGAAAAGCACCGCAAGCAACTGGCGTCGATGTAAAGTTTCATTATTTACCGGTGTACGGGCCTGACGCATCCTTCTAGCCTAACGTTTTCACTTCTACTCTTCTCCTTTTTTTATATATATCTCTACGAAAGTCAACGCTCAGGATCCCTCCGAGGGTCTAACACCCTTTCTCTTCGCACTCATATGAATATTCATTTTATCGTCATAATGGTAGAACGGGACACTTCTACCTGTAGTTGATTTAATTACTGTACAAGAAATTCGACATTCTTCCTTCGTGTTTCACGAAATTTCGCTAATGAAGAAATCCGAGAACAATTTTGGTTCTACGTTGTAAGAACTCTGTAACTAAGTCTATTATTAATAATATCGTACATGTGGCTTCACTGCAGTCGAGCAGCTAAATTATTTTCGGTTCCATTAAAAGTGAACGAAAATAAATAATGAGATTTTACATGGTCTCAAGACGAACACAAATTCCAAAACCATGTGTCATTTACTTTCTGCTATTGCAGTGAAAATAATTTACATATCCATCTTGTGATGTCTTGTACAGCTCCCGTAAGTAAAGCATCCTGTAGAAAGCTCTTGTTATATTGCACATGAAGGTCTTCACACGTCAAAGTTCTACGCACTATCACACGATAGTTCTAAGAATTTCCAAATTTCCCGTGCACGTATCGTGATAAACGGCGGTTTCATAAAAACCGTAGAGTTGGTATTTCGCCATCGATCCCCTTTAATTGATACCTCTCGTTGGTTTGCCGTTTCGAGTCGAGTCATCGTAACCGGAAGCAACCGTTGCCGAAAAAGAGCAGCCAGCCAGCAGGCAGCGAGCCTTGATCGAGTTAATCAAGACGTCAGTTGATAGAGACATCGATTAATTGATGCGCTGTTCGGTCTGGAGCCGGGCTCACTGACGTGCCTGTTAACATAGACGTTGATTAATCGACGAAACCCTTAATCGACGCGTTCATGGACTGATACACGGGTCGAGGGGCGAGAACGATCTGTCTAATGGAGAAAGGAGAAGGAACTTTGATATCATATCGCCGGACCGGGCTTCTTTATCGAACCACTGTTTCAATTAATCGGGCTTCTTGAATGTCTTTAAACCGAGTGCATGAGGTGCTTCGTCTGAAAATTTACTTCTTTACTTTTACCTAACTCTTTCAAACACTATAAATGTACGTGACATTTGTCTTGTTTTGTACTACATTATACATGTTGTGGAACTTTCAGAATTAAACGATTGGTTCAATTTTGATATTAACAGTTGGTACTAATGGGGTCGTTAATGAGCATTTACCTTATACTATAATGATTTCAGTTCGACAGTCATTATTTTGCTTGCGATATAATTCAAAGTTGTAATAAAATGTTTATTTCTCATCGATCGAACAACCTTTATTTAAAAAGTCGAGAGATCAAAAGCAATGAACTATGTCTGTAACTGCTAATACTGGTTCATTACTCATTCTTTTTCAAAACACAGCAAACGCGCAGTTCTACCACTAATTTAAATTGCTGTTTCACCGACTGTTCCTAGAAGTAATCATACTTTGGTCGAGACAGTCTGTACACGAATCTTGTAATTATTTTTCGTCGGAGGAAAATTACACGGTTTCAAAGCATGCACCCGGCAGACGTCGGCTATACGTATAAAACGCAACGATTCTCCTTTTCATACAGTTGCCCTGAGTTTTTCGCGATGATGATATCGACGGATCGCTTGATTTCTCCCTCGAATTCCGACTGCGGCGAAAGTGAAAACCGCGATTCCGCTTCGACGAAAACTTTCACCCTCGCGAGAGGGTTACCGTGAAAAGGGGTGTCTAGCTTTCGCGCGAATCTTTGAAGTTGTATTGGATTTCTGAAATATAGCTCGATATTAAACGCGTGAAGTATTGCTCAATTTCGATCGCTTTCATTTTCCAATGCGTCAAGTACAATTTCATACTTTAATATTTCAACATCTTCTTTTAGAGTCCTTGCTTTTAGCTTGCAAATTTTTATATTGCTATATTAAAAGTTAGTCTTTGAACCCAAAATTCAATGGTGATGAGACTGGTCACATATGAAGTGCAGTGTGCGTCACGAGTGACACGATATTGTAGGGCAAGGGATTAAAAAACCACAAGTACATGTACGATACGAATCATCATTCGGAGCGGAATTCCAGTTCATAAACAATGATTACTTCGTTAGTTATTTACGTGCAACGAACGGCAGAAAGAAAGTTTCCCCGGTGAACGTTAGAGGGAAAGAGTTTCACGAGGTAACATTTGTCTACGTGACGGTAGAAAAATACCGTATCGAAGTGTAGTGCATTCTGTCTGTCCTCGAGACAGACGTTTTCACGCAAAGTGCACATTCGAGTTTGCGAGAGGCGGAAGTGGTGAATTCGAGGAAACTGAAGTGTCCATTGTCGGTGTCAGTGTCGCGAGAAAACGCGTGGAAACTGTATGCTTCTTTACCCTTCGAGGACGTCAGATCGCATGGCTGACTTGTTACCCCTCATTGAGTGCCCAGCATCCGTATAAAGACAATTCCCTTCCGGTCGCTGCTTCTGACGTCTCGAGAGCCTGTATTCGCGACATCCATTCATCTTTGATCTGTTCGGCTGAACATCACGAAACACCGGCTCGAAGGACGTCCCATTCCGTCCTCCATTTTTCATTCGTCAACCTCGAACTTCCTGCTGTCCCGATGTATATTCACTCGGCAAAAGTTTAGTGGGAGGGCAACTAACAGTTCGACGAGATTCCATTCGACACAATCGGTTTATGCTCGAACGTTCGCTTACGTTTGGTCCTTTGGTGTGGTCGTACGGTTTGCGCAATGGTAATTTACGCTAAACGAGCGCAAACAAATTGCTCCGCGTTCGTTTAGACTAAAACGTGGTGTAATATGGTGCATCGCCGCGTGAAACAAAAGCACGGAGAAGAGGAAAAGGAGAATAAAGACGAAGCAGGTTCAGAAAAGCGGGTTGATCGAGTTTTTCGCAGCACTTTAGTTCATCATCGCGGTAGCGTGGGCCCAAACTCACGGAACGACATTACCGGAAATGTAATACCCGTCTTGATTACAGAACGGCCGTAGGGCGTTTCCGTGGTGATGCTTCCTCTGTGAGGCTCTGCCTACGTAATTTCCATCCAACAGCGAAACCACCTTCTTCTGTGAGGCCTGCTTCTACGGTTACTACCGCCATGCCACCGCGTTCCACGGAATTTTCTCTTTATCTTACATCGTGCCGGGCTATGACATTGTCCCGTTTCTCCCTCTCTCTCCTTCTTTCTGTCTGTCTGTCCGCTTCTGTTTCACGCGTCTACCATCCCTGCCCAGCTTTCACACCCTCCGCGCTTTCCTCCCTCTAGTGCCGCTTTCCAATTTATCCCTTTCGCTGCTTCTCTCTACTTCCGAGATATTAAACCGTAGTTCTGTACCTTTGATCCACGGCCTGGGTACACAATACTCGGTCTTAAGCCCTTCCAGCTCCTGAGTTACCACTCGGTTCGGATCGAGCCGTCCCTTGCCATCGATTGTCGCGTTAATCGCTGACTAAATCGCGATTACTGCTTAATGGAGAGGAATATTTTGCTGTATAGACACGAACCGTAATTTGCAACATTGTCTCCGTCCGAGGGTGAGAAGCGACTTTACTATCGGGGAAGGGTTTCGAGGGCTGACTTCGTGTTCTTTAACGTGCGAGCACTCAACGGCAGCCAATTTCGTAACTCGAATATTTCACTTTCTCTGTCATTTAGACTTTTGACCCTCTGTTTGGGACTTAGAAACTGTTCTTTCACCTCGTACTCTTTTAAAAGATTCAACCGGATCAGCAACGTACTTACAATCGCAACTTTAAGTTCTTTGTGTGACTTAAAATTTGAACCCACTTAAAAGTCGAGTTTTCGACCCGCATAAATGTTGTTCGTTTTATCACCAAACACCCTCTCACGCGTTATGCGTAAAGATTTCTACTCTAGGGACAATTAATCAGTTGATACAACACCCTCCATAATTCGGAACAACAACCGTTTTTTTCATAAAGTCGTCACTTATGACAGACATTTGTAGGCCGATCGCGTTTAGGATAAGCGGTGAATTCAAAGGGGTTGCAAAAAGACGTTTGACATAGTCGTAGTCAGAGCGGACATAGTTGGTCCACGGGAACGAACAGGGCAAAAACATCCCCTTCATCTAAATCTCCGTCGGTAGCCCTCAAAGGGACTAGCACGAGCTGGCTCGCTCGTCTGTCGCGTTAAGCCCGGGGTATTACGTCAAAGCGATCTGTAATGTAAAGTCTGCCAGATAACGCGAAAGAACCAGAGAAAATATCGACGTTGGTTAAACTCGTTAGGGATGAAAATCGGTTTCGAATAACGACCGGAGAGAAACTGGCGTTGTTTATGTCGACTCGAGTGACTGCGGCAGTCTTTCAATAATTGTTCCCTTCGCGGCGCAAACGGGAGCGCACGAAAGAGGAGGGAGCATATAGAAGGAAGTAATTTAGCCGGTGAGTAAATATTGGCGCAAACAAAGACCATCCCTTTGGCGTGGAACCTGCGAACGGGGAGAAATCGGTTACTTGCGTGATATGTAATATTACAGTAGACTCTCGTTATACTGCCAACGTGTGGTATCAGAACGTGTGACAATTCAATGCGTTCAAATTCTATTTTATATTTTATAGGAATCTTGAAAATGTGATACATTTTTATGAACGTCGTATAATTTTCGGAAAGTCAATGTTGTACGTTTGTAATAAGTTTGGACCCGTTAACAACGGCCATCACGGGGAATCGTGAGAAACGAGTTGCAAACGAGCATATCGAAAGCAAGAAAGAACGCGTCGAATCGCGCTCGCGAAAATCCAGGAGAGGCGTTCATCCGCGACGAGATAAGCAGCCCGCTGGCAGGAGTAGCTGGATGCTTGTTACGTTGACGGTGTCGGGCGCGAAAAAAAGGAAACGAATCCATTTGTAGTTGAAACTTAACAGGGGGTGGCAGGATCACGAAGGCGGAGGACGTTCCATCATCCGGTTCCCCGGGGTTGTAATAAAAGAGCGGCCGTGAAAAGGGGAAAGCTTACGGGGGCGGAAAACAAAAGCGACGCGAGCGTAAAAATGTCGAGTGGCTAAGAACCGAGTGCAAAACCATAACGGCGGAATGAGATCTCGGCTAGAGACGACGTTCACCGAAACAATGTCACCGTCTGGTCCGTCGATGCGCGACCGATGCCGACAGACAGCCACGAAGAAGAAGAAGCGGCAAGGTGATAGTTAAGCCGGTGTCTGGTATATTGCTCAGTGACGCAAACAAAAACCACCCCAGCCAACGCTGAATCCACCCCCTTTCTTCGTGGCGGTGTTTCACCCGCGAAGAAAAGTCGGTAGCCCTTGGCTCGACCGTTAGACCGAGGGATGAACGCCGTTATCTCTCCGCAAAACATATAAAGTTGGCCGGCAGAAGGCAAGAAACTTAATTCAGTGGAAAATACAGGACAGATAAAGGTCCTTTCAGACGTGCTTCGCGGACAGCGACGAGGAGCGAGAGGAAGCTGAATCGCTCCGGTGAAACGACCTTTCATTCTCTTCCTCTTTTCCTGATGCTACTCTCGCTACCGTGTCGACTAAGACCCGCTGCAGACGAACGACTTTTGCCGTTGCGATAACGCACCCATGCACGATTCGTATCTTTATATTTTTAATTGCCCTAACCACAAGAGCGCGATCCTTTACGATGTCGTGATTGATGACACGAGATTGCGAATTACTGACATGAAAACTCTGCAATGTAAAGGTGAATAGTACATAGCGAATCACTTCTTTGTGAACAATTAATATCCGTGCAACTTGAATTTATGAATTGAGGAAATTAACGTGTTGACCGCAGTTTAAGTTGAATATAAAACATTTCAACTTTGTCTGTAAAATTCAGCTGAGTTTGCAGCAACGATCACATATGATCACAATGGCGTTCAATGTTCAGCAAAAAGTCCTTTGTCTGCAGCGCAGCTAAAAAGCGTCGAGCAGACAGAAGTTGCGTCTGGTTATACGTCGACTGCAACTACTCGCCGTAATGCTCGGCAAATAATCGTAAATATGAACGTCAAGTCGCGGTTTTAGCCTCCTTTCGGTCTGGCATCGGTATCTAGACGAGCACGACGCCAGCTTCTCCATTGTCGTGTAACGGTGGTTTTTTGAAAAATTTATTACAATTACCGACACGGGGTGTATACGGTACTCGTCGATGCCTATAATCCGTTCGTATGGTCGGTGGCCTGTATGGCATACGTCGAGCTCGGCCAGGCTATTCACCCTCCATTTACCCCTAACATTCCGTCGAATTGATCGCGTCGCTTTGCCACCGAGCTATTGCTCGATTTGGCGAACGACTAGAAACTTTATATCTCGGATCGCCACCATCGAGTGTCGCCGTTATCTATCGCCGTGCAGACTCACGATATTTGCCGGGGTTTCTCGCATTTTCGATGCCACGATATATAGAGAACAGACAGCGGAGAAGAACAGCGGAATCGAGGGCTTTACGAGTCCACGACGGTGTAATGCGATTTGTGCCGGTGCGCAGTGGTTTCGGTGGGCTTCTACGGTCTCGTAAACAACGGCCGAGCAGTAAAACACGGTGATGAGCGTTTACCTCCAACGATTAACTGCTCGAGACGGAACGTTGAACCCGACAAAGGTACACGAATGCGTTACAGACTCACGAAACGATTCTCCACGTGTTTTTCGACCAGATTCCTCGATCACAAATTTTCCGCAATTCCACAGTTTTTTCTGTTAACTTTACTGCTGAGTCTCCTGAAAGTGATATTGTACGAATCTCTATTTCCAGGTATTTAGCATGTCGTGGGCCAATCTAATCCATTAGATGAGCTTCCACTGCGATCGTAACTTTCCTTGTTTTTTCAGTCAACAGACATATGATCACAGAGAAAGATTAAAATCTATGGCCTGAAACAGTCAACAAATTGCACCTCTTCCTAAAAATTTCCGCAGTTTAACTTTTAGATATTCGCTGGCTGAAATATTTCAAGTTCGCGGCAACAAATCTCTTACGATAAACGCAAACATCGAGTAGCTACCGCAAACGAGTACGTTCTCTTAAGCGATTCGCGAATTTGCTCATTCGAGAGTATTCGAGTACAAAAGGCACACCGGAGCGTTTCGCGACGTCGAAAACCGAGCGAATTAAACTTACGTGAAATGAATCCTAAAGTCGAGGGGTACTCACCGGTCGGCCCTGTTATACCGGCGGATGAATATTGTTGCTCATGTGTATACGCTAAATAAATTACGACGTTTCAGAAACAGCCGTGGAACATAATTTAATCACATTCCGCGGAAGTGAATATGAAGGTAACCTCCGAATAATTTAATTAAACGCTAAACACGCAGATGTAACGCAGCGAAACGCAGAAAGCACGAGCGATTGTGTGAGCGAATGGTTTACGTGTTACCCGCCTGTACATAACTGTGCACGTGTATGTATTCTATATGCACATATCTCTGTTTCTCGAGAAATTCACCTTTCGACGACTGAATTTTCACCGCGAGCGTTTAAACCCGCGGGCGGTTTTCGGTCCTTGTTCTCCACTCTTTCGTGTATTATCGTCGCTGCACGAACAAGGTACACCGTGGGACCATCTGGTTTAATATGTCTGAGAAATTGTGACTAGGAGTAATTAGCACCGTGGCGGTTAAACAACGGCCCAAAGAAGGACAATGGAATCCCATTGTTGGAGATTCAGAATGTTGATACAACAGGGTTTGTGCTCTTCAAACAATTATAGGATTTCTGTAGTCTGATCGCACCCAAATTCCAATTATTCGATGATGCTCAGATTACGAGTGATCCCCGAGAATTCCTATTATAAAAATTTAATTCGTACACGACGGTGTGTCATACCAGGTCCTCAAGTTTCATATTAACATTAAAACTTGTTTCGGTAAACTTGCACGATAATTAACTTGCAACTAGTTTGGAAACTCTGACTTATCAAACGGCAAAGTAAATAAAACTTCCACGTATAAAAAGTGGAATGACTAGTATTTAATTTGAAGATCTTCGGACAAGAAGGTTAAAAGTATTTAAAGAAAAATTAAATGTCTGACGTTCCAAAGTGACGTCAAGTCTCACAAAGGACTCTATCGTCCGTCGAGAAAAGTTTCCAAAGTGAGAAGCTTCGGAAACCTTTGTAATGATACAAAACTTCGAGGAACTTAAACTATCTCTCTTTTCTCGCCGAAGTATCGATGAAAAGTTCCCTCTTGTTCGACGCCACGCTCTTCGAACGAGTATGTGGAAAAAAAGGAGTCGGGAGAAAAGAACAGTGAGAGTCCGTGAAAAACGCATCGATATTAATTAACGAAGGTCGACGATACTCGAGGCCAAATGGTCGCCTGTCAATAAGGGAAGTACTATATCGCCGTGGAATACATACCGATCGCTTCAATTTCACCGACCCTTCCCTGAAACTTCAAAAGCTTTTACGTTTTACGTCACGCAGTACGCCGCATCGCATTACGTCTTCCTTTCTGCCGCGTTCACAACGAGATCAAACGGACACAGGAATTCGACCGAGCTTCCAGGCAGCACGAGGTATTTATTTACAAAATGGGATGGCTTCGGGTTCGGAATGGCTTCAGGAATTATTGGAATGTCGCGAATAACGTATTCGCAATATTTCATCCCTTCGTCGGGGAAATGATGTACAGGAAATGAAAAACTCGTAATCTAATTGAGTTTCTTCATACATAATGCATCGGGACGTATCACGATGTTTGTCACGGGTACATTTCAGTCCGGGTATCATAAAATGGGTATATTTTATATATGAAAGCTTCGAATAATTAAACGCGAGAGCATTAGATATCGAATGTTTCCCCGGTAAAATTGCGAAACGGACAAACGTTATTTATTTAAAATAGGTAATACATACGACGAAACGTATAAAAGCATCGAGCACTGATAACCCCCCCCCCCAAAAAAAAATTTGTTCGGAAAAACAAAAATTAAAAACGAGATAAGAGAAAAGCTGGCCGGCGCTCGTTTATGCGAAAGTTGAACGATAAATTCGAGCCGGTCGACAAACTGGTCCGGGCGAAATGGAACGAACGCAAAATTTGATAGTTAATGTTTGCAATATAGGGTGCATTTTTGGTAAAACGGCTGGCGCAGGCTTGATATGCAAATGCTTTGGAAAAAATTCACGCGAGACCGCAGGCAACCGCGGCTCCCAACAATGTGAACGCCGCATTATCATTTGCCGCATCAGAGGAATACGCTTTTCCGCACGCACACGCGTGTTACGCGACGAGATCAAAGTCGTGGCAAAATTTTGCCTCGAGGGTCTTTAACTCGATGTTACCCGGGGATCAAACATACCGCATTGTACCGCCATCAGAATTTCTCTGTAAATACGTGCGTGTACGCGAAAAGGAATGATCCTCGAGTGTTTTGGAGTTATGCAATAACGCGGCAAAGTATCCCGTGATACGAGTGATTTAATAGCTTCCTAGAGTTATGCACCGTTATCGGGAGAGATATCGAAGAATGTTACGAAATGTTTCCAACAATGATGTAAAGCGATCTACGATGTTGCCGAGTGTTTTATCAAGTTTCGCTCCTCGAAACGTACCTGTTCTCTTCAAGATCTCTGACGTCGCTGAAAACAAGCTGAAACATTATTTGTACCGGATGTACATTTGAGGTCATGGAGGACCTTCGTTCGGATAAATTGTCATGTACAATTGCAATTCGGAATATTGACAATTATGTGTTCAGTAATTTGCATATTTGGAAATGTAGGAATTCAGAAATTTAGAAATACTGGAACTTGTGTGTTTGCACGTCTGAAAATCTGTCAAATTAACAATACATCGATTTAAAAATTTAGGTACCTGAGACTCCAGAAATCCTCAAATCTAGAAATTTGATTAGGCAATTTTAAAATACATAAGTTTGAGAAATGAGGAAGTGCAGAAATGCATAATGCAGCAGTATTGTGCCAAAGTACAAAATTCCCAGGAATTTCATGTCTAAAGTAGGACAAGCGTTACGTCGAAGCATCTTCAGAAATAACTATTATATCTGCAGCATAACGATGTACTTGCACCCAATGTTCCAGATACTTCAGAAAAACGCATCTCTTGAAAATCTCGTACAAAGCAGCAAAATCGCATTTGTCGAACGGAAACTTCACATTCTCGATTGGTCTTCAGCAGCGAAACCGAACTAACTACCGTGTGACCAGTTTCGAAACTGGTTCATCGTGCAATTTGATTCTCGAATTATTTGTGCACGACAAAAGCCCCTTGCCCGACGATATTCCATGTTAAATGTCGCTTTCGAACTAATTTACATTGAGCCGCCGCGAAACGTGGAACAATGCGTTCTACTGCAAACGACACAAAGCCGAAAGGATCGCGGCGAAAATAATGGTAACAAAAGGCGACTGTTTATGCTGTTCCCATTGCGTTTGTGGGTTTCAATTTAATTTATTAACAGGAATCCGTGTATTCTTCGCGATCGAGCCAAAGTTAACCGTGCAATTTTATCCCAAAGAAATTCTAACAAATGTGCAAACACAAAATTTTACAAAGATTATAAAATAAACGTGTTCTTTATAAAAATGCTTTCGATGAAAACCTCTTCTCTAAAACCATAAATTCTGAATCGGTCATTTTATGAATCATTATGTCCATGTACGTGAATAAATCTATAACTCAGAATGAAAGGCGCGTAATTACATGAAATACAAAAATCGATATCGAAAACTTTTGTCCGCTATATTGTTATAATATATGTAGACATATTTGTAGTGAAATTATGTCACCGCGCGACAGATCGCAGCGCGAAAAAGATAAACGAATCGCAAATAAAGATATCAGGGAAAATAATAAACGATGCGGGAGGAAGAGAGAGCTGTATAGCAAGAGATGAAGAGAACGATATGGATGGTAAATGAGCGACACAGAGAATAGAATTATTAGCGTAATTTATGGGTCACAACGATGCGCGAAATTGAACGTGCCACGGTACCTTGTGCAAGCTATAATTAGCGAGGCAGAAATAGGAGAGGCCATCAATGTTCTTACGGCCATTTGCCGCTAATGCAACGTTACCTATGTATATAAGACGCTGTCAGGAAGTTCGCTGTGATCACTCACGCTCAAGAAAGTAAACTTTTCTACGATGTAAAGCCGTTGCCTCTTAATGGTCACGGTGCCTCGAGCAAGCTTTATCATCGACAACGTTGTCATAGCCGATCTTCAAAGGCGGCTTCCTATCGATGATACCGACAACGTGTGGCAAGTTATTTCGCCTAGACACCGTCTATTAACGAACTTCTCCGTTCCTATGTACCTTGCAGTTTCATAGGAATCCCTTTAAAACACCGTGCTAGCGAATTTAATCGACCACTTTATCACGGTGTTTTGAGTACCTTTGGTCAGATCGGAATGTGTTGACATGTGTTGTATCGCTATGCGTTGAATAACTATGCGACGAATTTTCACGCGTCGAATTACTACCCGCCGAATTTCCACGCGTCGAATTACCACGCGCCGAATTTCTACGCGTCGAATTAATACCCACCGAATTCCTATGCGCCGAATTACTACGCGCCGAATTTCCACGCGTCGAATCATTACGCGCCGAATTTCCACGCGTCAAATTACTACGCGCCGAATTACTACGCATCGAGTGTCCACCCATCGAATTTTCCAAGCGCCGAATTTCTATGCCCCAAATTTCCACGCGCCGATTTCTCAGGCATCAAATTTCCACGCGCCGAATTTCCATACCCCAAATTTCCACGCGCCGAATTACCACGCGTTACATCGCCACGCAACCCTGATTTCTCCTGAAAAGGAGATCCAATCGAAAAAGTAAGCAATGATTGCGTTCCACCCCCATCTCCCCCGTTCTCCTTTCTGTTCAGCCCCCCTCAATTTTGCCATCTTTTAGCGTCTCTTTCGAGCCGATTCAAGAGTGTCTCAGCGAAGTGCGCCATTAAAATAGATCAGCTGTGATCTCGATCGAGGACGGCGGGAGAAGGAGGGTCTTTTCTTTAACCCCTATATGGCTGGTAATACAGCCTCTATTGTGCGTGCATTTTATCGTATAAATTGTATACATATAGTTTGATCGTTTTCATCGTAACTGACGGTTTTCAAAAATACCAAACTAAATGAATTTGAAAGTTTTTAATTCGTTTCCCGATTCTGACACGGATAGTCCGGTGTCACGAGAATATTTTTCGACACGTCGCTTGTAATTTATTCGGTTGGCAGTTATTTTCGAGATAATTAGTCTACCGATAACGGATACGCGATTAATTCGTTACCACTGAGCTGCAAACAGACAGCTATTGTGCCCTCGTTGCTATCGGATTAAATATTCGCAGGCTTTTCCTTTCCGAAAATTATCGGTTCATGTTTATTTTGGTCCCGAAATTGGACACTATTTGATTCTGCTGATATAGAAGCAGATAGTTGGTAGGTCGATTTCGCACAGTAATACAAGCTGCATAATTGTCACGACGTTTCTACACTTTCGATAATTGTAACTATTATGTGTTTATTTCGAGTAGCATATAACTGCGTTGCAATTGATGCAATATAATAGTTACTTCGATACAGAAGATTCGGTATTAGGGAAATAACTCCATGCAATCACAATTCCGATTTGAATGCCTTCTCTTATAAACGGTTTCACCACTTATAAGACTTGTTAAAGGTAACTACATCTGCCAATCGATACCGTGAAATCCGAAACTTTCCATCCAATCGCTTGGTAATTGCAACATAAGTCGCGATAAAAGCCAACGCATTCGTTCACTCACCCCGACGAAAATTTCTTTTCAGCTCCTACTTCCGCGTTTAACCACAATCTGAATCGAGAAATTCGAAGCCGCCTCGAAAACCTTTCCTAACGACATCAGGGTTCGAGTTACCGGAGAATCGAATTCGCTTGCTATAACATTTTCCACTCACGGTTGTTCTGCCTACTCGTTAAAATCCACTTCCTGAACTTTGGCAAGTTGCGAATCGATGTTCTAATTGTAAATTCGAAATAACGCTCCTGTATGGAGAGAGCTGTTTCTGCGTTGTCTATTTCGACGATTTTTTACTACTTCATCCCCTTTTGCATCTTACAAACTAAAACTGGGAGTTGATTACATGAAGCAATATTATTCAAAATTTTTACCCTGACAATATGTGTCAAATATGTGAATGATGTCCTT
This sequence comes from Megachile lagopoda, assembly GCA_036983795.1. Lineage (NCBI taxonomy): Eukaryota > Metazoa > Arthropoda > Insecta > Hymenoptera > Megachilidae > Megachile > Megachile lagopoda. The sequence goes on along the minus strand of CM072795.1, from coordinate 3,968,894 downwards.
AAGAACATACTTCAACGTCAAAATCGGTGAAGTAAAAATAATTACTACATTAAAAACATTTGTATGTCTCCAAAATTAAAGATGAGCAATCGTATGTGTAGAGAAATTCAGAATCACCCCCTTGAAAACGTGTTTCAAGAACATAGTGAATATCTTAATATCACTCTCTCGTTACTTTTTATATAATTACCAAATATTTTCATCGGACATAATCGTTAACGAAGGTACGAAGAGTCTGGTAGATCTAAATGAATTCCTAAAATCTTTTCTGGTTGGAAGGGTAACAGTTGGAAGAAGAGTAAGAGGGCGATGGTGGTTGTGTGTACACGTCGTCGATGTGCGACGCCCGAGGCAGGCCATTAGACGGCGACAATGCGCACCCTTTTCCCGACTTTTATACGTATTTCCGCCATTACTGCGCATTCTATGTCGCAATAAATTCTTTCTCCGTCGCATTAAAATTCTTGAAGGGCATTCTGAATACTTGGCGCGACGCGGCGCGACGCTGCGATATTGATGTCCCTCTGTTGGGAACAAAACGTTGGTGGCAACCCTTGTTCCTCTTCTTCCATCGTTCGTATTGGCACCGTTGCTTCTCTCTCCATCGTTGTTTCATCCCCCTTCTCTTCGCCGTTGTTTCACTCTTCTTCTACCATCCTTGTTTCATCCCCCTTCTCTCCACTGTTGTTTCACCCTTCTCCGTCGTCTCTCTCCCTCGTTGTTTTCGTCAACGGCACGTATGCACACACGTTTCGGAAACGAGTGCTCGTACAAGGGTGTGTGAATGGAAGGAGCCATTAACAGGTACAGCTTTAACTTTCGCCGTTACACGCTCGCATCTCTCTCAGGTGTTTTCGAACGACGATCTTCCGACGCAGAGCGTCGATCGCGTGGCTCAAACTGCGCTCTGAATTTCTAATGCGACACGGTGCACGAGTGCGTTCAAAGAGGCATTCTTTTGTGGAACGAAGGCTGCGGAGGAGGCATGCTTTTGTAGCGATGGAACGTGACAAATTTGCGGTAGAGGTTGCTCTATTTGTGTTCTGTACTATGCTCGCGAGGGTTGCTTTCAAGTATTTCTTCTTCTGAGTGCTGCCAGTCGAACGATTTTTTTAGAGGGTCGTTTTATGACGGCTATTTTTGATAGAAATCGGGAAGAGGGTAATTTCCTCTGAAGTACATTTCGGTTAGATAGATCACTTTACGCTCTGATAAGGAGCTTTACATAATTTTACCGAGCAAGTCTTCCTCGAGGTCGTTCTCGAGATTTCAGGGTCATCAAACTTTTTATTATTATTAACATTCGGTAAAATACAATAAAGTACATACGACAGAGTTATAAGTTCACATTTTTTAGCGGAGGTATATCTTCATGCTTGTATATTAATAACTAAAGTCAAGAAACAAGTAACACTAGTTGTACTTTTTGAAGTGCAATCGTAATTGCACCTACCCCTATCGCACACAAAAGCATTTAAAAATAAAAGGGATGTAACGTATCATGCCAGGTAAGATATACAATTTTCCTTCGATTATTTCTCGTTGAACGTCATCCACTTGCACTTCCTCTGAAGCGGCTACATCATGGCCCATTAATGTCGATGCCCGTGGCATTCGTGGTTCGTTTCATTCTTGCAATTTACTTCGGCACTTAATTCGCGAACAAGGACGGTTTACACGGTGGTCGTGTCTTTTGTGCGACGCCATCGACCGCGAACAGATAAAAACGTTCCTCCTCCATCGCCGGCTGGGTGTCTCGAGGATAAATATTGAAGGAAGAGCGACCAAGCAGCCAGCCGGAGGACAAAGGATCAAAGGGAAAGAAAATCGCGGAGAAAGGAAGCGGCGACGAAGTCCTCGCTCGATTAAGTGGAGCTCTGTTCGTTACTGTCAGCCGTAATTAACAATGTACATCCAGAACGCTTAGAAGATAAATGAGAAAAGATTATCCGAAATTATGCCGCCTCTGGTATCAGCCCACTAGCCGCGTCTCCACCCTTTCTTACCGCCGAAGCTCCATGCAAATTCGAGTTTAATTAAATATCGATTGACGCGACCGGAACTGGTTTCTTCTAATAACGCGGCCGAGACAAAGTTTTCGAACCAGATACCGAACTAATGAGATTCGCGTGCTTCTTTACCTTTTTTTTTCTCCTTCTTTCTTTTTCTTATCAACTCGGCCGATCCGATGTTTGCTTTGAAATCGTTTCTGAACCATCGGAAAAAAGGAACACGGCTGCGAGACTAATTGATTACGGAAAGAGAGTTTCGTGTGTAACGAACGATTGGCCGGGATGAAACGGCGAAAAACTTTGAATGCGCCTCGCTTTTGGAATCCGCGGCAATCGGGAAGGGGAGGGCATTCTACGGGAGTATCGAAGGGGATGCTTTCATCTCATAATTACGGCTTCCTTTGTGGGCCCTTCGACCGAAACGTAAATAAGCCGAGTCGAGCCGCCTTCCGGCTACCATTTCATTCCCGAAATAATTACGCTTATTTGATGCTACGTTTCACCTGACGCTTCTTCTCCTCCCGTTAATTATTCCTACTTTTCACTTATGGTTAACGGGGTAGCTCGTTCCGCCGCTGATTCGAATTTATCATTTTCCTCGTCTTTTACTATACGCAAAATACCATGCTAATTACTGACAAAATATTTACATCGCATAAAATGTTGTATGAAATATTTAAATCACGAGAAATATCGTATAAAATATTTATATTTAAATGTACGTTTAATAAAATATTTCTACATGTATTTACTGCATACGCAATGTTTTTCGTGCTCTTAAAAATTTATTACGTAAACTTTCAATGCGCTGAAAAGTATCGATCAACTCCCCTGTTCTACTTGTCTGACCACATCATGCACCTGTTCTACTTGTCTGATAAAATGATGCACTTATTCCACTTGACTGACCGCATGATGCACCTATTCCACTTGTCTGACCACATCATGCACCTATTCTACTTGTCTGATCTCGTGATGCGCTTATTCTACTTGTCTGACTATTCTACTCTACTTATTCAATACCTTCAATACCCTGATAAGAATTTCTCTTACCACATATCTGATATGATTTGTAGTTTTGACATGTTGCTTATGAAAGCAGTTTATACAGCAGAATATCACGTAACTCCATTATTTTGCCTGTCTAACCATATAAGTCTCTCGTTCAACTTTTTCACCATCCATCTTTGAATCATTTCTAAGCACTTTTGAGGTTAAAGTTTGAATATTAGTCACCATTCATACAAGAAATGGATGGTACTTGGACAAATATTTCGTGATATTAGAGTATGATTAAACACGGTTGACAGTCGGCTAGAAACACAACGACTCTTTGGGTCCTACATTTTCAGCGTTGCAAATTTAACGCGACCATTAAGCAACCTATTACGGATTCCAACGGGAGCCGGAGACGGCATTTTAATTTTCATGAAAAATGTAATTGCTGTCCAAGTGGTTCGCCGGGATCAGCTGAATTTACAGGCGACCGAGTTGCTGGAAAATTGGCCCAGCCATATGCTGTTATTCGCACGCAGCGAAAATATCTGTTGCGGCTTTCCAATAAAAAGCGCGATCGCGCTACCGCGGAGCGAAAAAGAAAAACGAAACGGAACGCTTGCCGTCGTATTAAAACGCAAAAAAAAGAGAGGGAATGACAGGCGAAAACGCGGCGTCCGTTTAATTGTTGCGAACGATCCGTTGCGAGTCGTGAAATATTAGTCGCGAATCTCGTGCTTCATTTACAAAGAATTCAACGCGCGTGTCCCACTTTACCACCGAATCCGCGTAACGATCGTAAACTTTTGTATCCGGGACGATTATTGACGTTCTGCCACTGCAATTTAGTGCACTCGAGGTCACACAAAAATGTGCAGTTTCGTTTAATCATTCGATGATGGATAGGGGCAACAATTGCGCGTGTTGTATTGGCTTGTTTCGGTGCGAAATTGGTGTCATTTCATGCGAATTTTGAATTAGGGATGAGTAATGGCAATTTGAAGATTTGACCTCTTGCAGAGTTATAGACTTGAAAGTTTGAAGATTTGTAGATTTGTGGATTGGAAAGTTCTGAAATTAGTAGATCCTCAAATTTGTAAACTTCTAATTTTCCAACTATTTAATTTTACTAAATTTTCAAATTTTCCTAATCCTCCAATCAGTAGCTCCTAAATTTCTAAATATCTAAATTCCCAATTTCTCAATTTCCAAATTTCCAAATTCCCAATTCCCCAATTTTCCAAACCCCCCAAATTCCCAAATTCCCTAGTTCCTAAATCCCGAACTCCCTAATTCCCCACTTCCCAAAATCCCCAAAACTTCCAAATCCAAATTGCCATAAATTCCACTCAAATCTGCCACCGTACAGCTAACCGCTTTAGTTTCCCCTAATCGACCACAAAAAGTCCGTGCGAAAAAAAACGAAAAAATTCCATAAACTGTATTTCAGGTGAACACCGTGGTACAGCATAGAAATTTCCAGCTTGAAGAATACATTTTCGAATCAGCCGCGGCTAAAAGCTCTCTCCCATTTTCGCTCCTCGACGGAACGCCTTCGATAACAAACCGGAAGAGAAGGAAAAAAAAGGCGACGAACATAAACGAAGCACGGCCTCTCTCTCTCTCTCGTAGCTTTCATCCCTTTCCAGTTAGCCACCCCTTCTCGTCGAGTAATACCTGTTTCCAATCACGGAATTCAATACGGCCTCGTGGCTCGCACATCCGCGCATCTCATATGCAATACCGGATTAATTTACATTCCCCGGGCTCGTTGATCGACGGGGGGATGGAAAAAATAAACGACGGATAGAATGAAAAAGCAATCTTTGCGCGACAATGCGGCGAGAGTTGTGTGTCGACTTCCTGATTGCTCGTTGACTTGGAAAATCAACTGTACAAATTGGCAGCGTGGGTCGCGAGTCAACCGTACGCGAAAGAACGGAATCGCTTTTGATAAATATGCGAATATCGATATATGATCGAGCGATAATTAAATGTATAAAGTAGGACAGATTGAAATTGCTCGTATTTATATGCATCGATAATACCGTGCGCTCAAAGAAATGGAATTTCTCGCTGGGTCAATGGGAGATTTACAAAGGGTTGAACAACTCATTCTCTTCTGCTCTCTCGTATGTACACGAGTACATTCTTGTATTAGACTTTTGTCCAATTTGAAGCTTACAGGTTTTCAAATTCACAAATTTTATAATTCTACAATTTCCCAATTTCTAAAATTCCCAACGTCTACTTCTTCGAATTTCTAGAGTCACTAAATATACCAGCATCACAAAGTTTCCAACTCCTCAGATTTTAAAATCCCTGAGGGCCCTAATTCCCGAATTCCCAAATGTCGAGACTTTGAAAATGCACTTGCATATTAATACGAAGAGAATATACGGTATCAAGGATTATGCACGCGTATCGCATATCATATCGTACGAGCATTAAAAGAGAATGTATGAATGTAGCGAGGATATGCAGGCAACATATCGGAGTGTTTTTCGCTCGAATTTTACGGAGGCAGAAGAATGGTCGAAGAACAAAAACGGATTACCCTGGATACAATTCATTAGTACATTAATAGAGAACACATAAACGCGGAACGCGTAAAATCAATGGCGATCGCATCACGTTCCCTCGTTAACTCGATTGAAAAGATCCCATCCCTCTCCGGGTAATCAGCGACCGGTCGTTTTTAATCGCGGCGCCCGTTCGCCAATTAAACATTAAAATGCGCCGTGATTCCCGACGATTCCTGTTTATCACCTCGTTCTGGTAACTTTATAGTTAATTCGATCCGATTGGTAGATTGTTTTCTACCGGCGATCGATATCGCGAAGAAACCGGTATTCCAATAAATGAAATACCTCGAACGTTTCGCGAATCTGCCATCTCTTTGACAACGGTATTTCGATATAATTGAATTAGAAAGTTAGATTCTCTCGAAGAAGCGCTAAAGTTCCGAAGTTCACGAGAATGTCTTGTTTGTTCTTGAAACAGAAGTTTGTCTTCGAACTTTCTTCTCCGGAAAATGAACAGGTCTTCGAATATTGTTTTACAACGATGTCGATTAAAAATGTACGAAACTTCTGAGTTTTGAAATATTCGGAGATATTAAAGTTCGATGATGCTTCAAAGTAGCTCAATGCATTCGTTGTAACATTCGAACAACTTGTGATTCTAAAATATTCAAGACGATGCAACTGAACTACTTAATAATCGGTTTCATTATAAACTTCCAAATTCTTTTCCTTCAAACTTATTGTACAATACTCGAGTTGTACAAAGTGATAATCAAGCAAGTTGTACAATGATAATGGTCAGACTAGTGCTACATTTATATTAGTCAAACAAGTTGTACAATGATAGTGATCAAACAAGTGGTACAATTATATTAATCAAACAAGTAGTACAGTGATAGTGGGCAAACGAGTGGAACAATGACAGTGTTCAGACAAGTAGTGCAATGATAATAGTCAGACAAGTGGATCAATTATATTATTCATGTATGTTGTGCATTGATAACGATCAGACAAGTAGTGCTGAGATATTGGTCAGACAAGTAGTACAGAGCTGGTAATCAGACAAGTAGTACAAAGCTGGTGCTCAGACAAGTAGTATAGTGATAGTGCTCAGACAAGTAGTATGGCGATAGTAGTCAGACATCTAGTGCAGTGATAGTGGTCAAACAAGTAGAACCACATTGCAGTCAGACAAGTAGTAAAGGACAGCTATCAAAGTAGTACAATCACCAAACGAATAGTATAACGATGTTAGTTTGTTAATGATAGTGGTTAAGTAAATGATTGTATCCTGATCAGACACGTAGCACAATGATAGTAACCAGACGTCTTCATAGTATCAAATAGTAGTATAACGACAGTTGTCAGACAAGTAGTATGGGTAATGTTAGAAGAAGAACGATGGTGATCAGACAAAGAATATTAGATAGTGATCAAACAATAAAAATTCTTAAACAATTAATCATAAATTACAGACAACTTCATTATTAAATTTCATCCAATCTATTAATAAAAACAGTTGATCTGAATTCAGCAAGTGAGCCATCTGTCCAATTATACATGCAATTAAAAGCAAATTCCTTTCCTTTCAAATATATTTGAATTATAAACTGCAAAATAATGTCGCAGTACAATCACGATGCTTAACATAACAGGCAGTGAATATCCAGAAGAGTTGTTGTCATTTTATTCTCAATTCGAAGATTTTCCGTGGAGAGACAATTAAATCCAACAGCAAGTTAAATAACGCGTCGCAAAGCCGATCCTCTCCGTAATTTCGAATGCGCTTCGGTTTCTGCATAAAATACCGCTGCAATTAGCGACGGTAGACCCGATAAATAATATCTATTTTCGCGTCGTATCCCGGCAACACGGAGTGCAACGTGGCATAGTATCGTAAAATTACCTTTCGATCGATGAATTTCATTATTCGTTGCATAATTTCCGACCATACCGGGACAGAGAGAAGAGAAAGAAAGCTTATCTGTCTGCAACATTGGCGTAACGAGGGACGGACCACGGTTCCCTTCGTTGCAAATTATTCAGGAACACGAGGATAAACCATTAACGCAAATATTAACGGTAACATATTTTATACTGAAACTATGATAAGACTTCCTCCAAACGAAGGATAGAGGAATCGGAAATCTAGAGTGCTCTCTAACAGAATCGAGAACATTTAGAACTCTGAAAGTTCGGAGCTTGGAAACTTGAGAATTTGTAGCGGAATTCTTCCTGTACGATAGTAAAACTTGAGGAACATTTGTTGATATTCTTAGCAACGCTAGGCAATGTTTTAATTACGGCAACTGTTACGCCAATGGTCCGCAACGATTGTAAGTAACCGAGCCCAGAATTACGTAGCTTCTAAAGCTTGTAATTGCAGGGACAATTATCGAGGTTGAAGAAGCTGTTTCGCGATGATAAAACCCGGAACGAAGCTTGAACGATGGGAAGTTTCGCGGGAACGCGTCCCCTTCCGATTCTAAAGTCATTATACCGTTTTCAGAGACGTCGCTAGGAAATTGTATTCCGGTTCTTTGTTTCAATAGGAAATATTCCGGAAGCTGTACGTACTACTACGCCCCTCCGTCTTCCCAACTCTTCCTACCCTGTCTGTCCCTCTCCCTTTTGTTTTTCTTCCATCTCCCTCTCTGTCTCGTTTCCATTCCCATCCTGGGAACACGAAACTGGGTCTTCGTTACGTAACATAAACTACATTTTCGTTCGTTATTTACACGAGCGTACAGCTGTTCCCTTTTTCCACTTTGTATTCGCGTAACGTAACATTCGGTCTGATTAAGAAAATTTTATCGTTTCCGGTACCGTCGCCTCGTTCCGGTAGATCAATTACCGGGAAAATAAAGGACGTGGTCCTTCGTTGTCGGGAAATTATACGAGTGAAGTAAAAACAGCGCTCAGCGAGAAGGAAAAGAACGAGTGGCTTCTTGAATGAGCTGAATTTTTCAAAGGATACCAGGTCAAAGTGACCCGGTTTCTGTGGCGGCTGTCTCATTACGGAGTTCAAGAAAACTCTTTTGAAAATCCTCGGCGGGATCCTGCGAGTAAAAGAATTAAAAAGTTTTTTGAAGGAAACTCGATCGAAAACCGAGGAAGATCGTGCCCCTTTTTTTCCACCGACCTCAAATCCAATGAATACTTCAACTTCAACCATTGTTAATTATTATTCGGTTTTATTCCAGCGGGAAAATTTCAGCGAAATTTTAACGCGTCAAGCGCAAACCTTTCACCTTTTCGGACTTTTATCGTTTAAATATGGATCTTTGGCAATTAAAGAGGAATATTTGCCAAACATTTTTTGCGAATTTTCATTCTTTTGCAGAGAACTTTTTATTTCAATATTGACCTAATTTTACAATAAAACGTTTAAAGAGCTTATTATTGTTTGAAACACGAAAAATTGTATACTGAAATTGTATCATTTGCATTAAAACTGTTACGTGTCAAGTGCACGATGTACTAATACTATTGATACAAACATTTGATTATTATTTAGAGTAACCTGATGTTAATGACCTTGACATATATTAAGGTGACCGTCCTGAGTAAATAACAAGATCTCAATGATACAAAATCATTGATATCAGATGGTCTCAATATACAAAGATAATTTTTTTAAAAATCTCACAATTTATCTCCTAACCTAACGAAAATTCGTAACTTGTGAAATTTAAACGTGAAAATGAGCTACAGTCTGCAGGGCACACATTTTTTAAATGCAACATCCGAGCATAAATTGAAGATTTCGTAGACAAAGCAGCACGTAGGGGGATCTGGCAACAATGTGAACAGGAAGAAACGCGTAAATTCAACGTCCGTTGCAGGCACGTGCATGGCGTCTTTCCAGTTCCGCTAGTTTGGCCCGTCACGTCAGCCGTTACATCTTCGAATATAATCCCGATTAACCGAAACTACGCGATTGCCATGAATGCACGTCGGCTACGTACATACGTTCCGCTCGATTCCCGCCAGGTTACGTGTATATAGAACATACGACGGCCCGTTAACACGCGAACAATCAGGTGTACACGAAATTTACACGCGTGCGCTTAATGTGTCCCGAGCAAGAGGAAACCAGCGTGAAAAGCTGTTTGCCGAGCCCCATTGTCGTAGACACGAGGACCAACGCGCCTGTTAAATATTACGTGTGCACATGCACACGATGATGGCACAGGTGTAACGCGCGCCAATCAGGAACACGAAGAGAGACGCAGTTTCCGGCCAGATGCTTCCATAACGCGCGAATATCTTACCAATCCTTGCTGCATTTTCGACGATTTTCTAATCTTATGTGGAATGAGACACTTATTGTAAAAGTTACAAATTTCTGCAATTTCTCGTTTACGTACCTACGTCGAATTAATCGAAATTAATTTCGTAAGTCATCGATGACAAGTACAAAATCTTGACCAAGTGTTGTAAGAAAGAGGTTATGCAGAATGGCTGTATAGTAACATTATTAGTTATCCTTATATTTTTATGTTAGTTCCCACTTCTCATCCAAGATATAAAATTGTCGTCAGATTATGCGGCATCTAAAGAAGTCGATTATCATAAATATTCGGAAAAAACTCGTTTCTCCTCTCCGTTTGTTTTAATTAATAAAATTGATCGCGAATCCAATAGCCTCCTATTTCCTTTTTTACATTACCGAGAAAATGAAAGAAATACTGATGAACGATTGAATTAAATCATAATTGGGCGAAACTTCTTTCCTGCCGACCACTTCAATCCGTTTCCCTCAGGCACCCCCGCGAATTCCGACTAGTAAATTGCATTAATTAAGGCATATTCGAAACACGGTGGCGCCGTAATGAACTGAATCCAGGTAATTAATCGTAACGACACATTGTTATTCGCGACAGACAGGAGCCGCTGCGTGTAATTCTTACGCGTCTGCGATCGAAATCCAATTGCAGCCTGCTGCATCGGCCGTGCCAGATTTAATTAGCGAGAGAAAGCGTTAACGAGAGGTTCTTTGATGCTGCAACCGAAAATCATGGAATTTAAATTACGACGAAACCCATTCATCCGACAGGACAGGATTTTCGGAAATCAAACAATACCGTTGTTCCCCGTAAAGCTTCACAATACCGCGTGTCCGAAATGATTTCAAAAAATTTGTACAATTTAATTACTTCATTATTAACGATAACCCTTTTCGTCGTCCTTCGTATTTTTATCAAACGAGTTTTACCTTCTTTCTTTGTTAATTAAATTTCGAACACGCGTGATTACAAAAAGCGTTTCAATTTAATAATTAAATATAATCCTTATCCACCTTTTATATTTTTATCAAACGAATGTGAATCATTCTAATTAATTGAGTAGTACAGAAGGGAGTATTTTATAGAAGTTATGTTCTATAGAAAGTTTCAGTTTGCGAAAGGGACTGTCCAGAGAGATGAAGATGTAAGCAAATAGGTTATCAAGGATCTGGAAGACTTTTATGACCGATATGAAAATTCGACGAAGAAATTCAGAGAAACTCGTACAATCTTTCGCAAAGCCGGCAATACAGTTGAAAGTGTTTTAATTCCGAAACGTTTCTTTGCAGGTCCATCGAGCACGCCATTATGATAGTTCAATTACGAGATATTGCCTCTTGGGTTTGAAGTGTTTGAGGAGTGCTGGCCGCGGTGGTGGTTCAATAGGCACTCGAGGAAACCTGAAGACCCTTCCACTGTTCGAGTTCTGTCCGATCGTAAGTTATGAAACGCTGAATTTCCTAATTAATTCGTCAGCCCGCAGAATGGAAACACTGCTTCCACTTCCATTTGCTGTCTTCTTATTCCTATTTCTTTCAACTGAGGCCAAGTCTTATTTCAAAGAAATCCGTTACTTGATTGCAATTCATTTTATTGCAATTTGTTTGGTACATCTGCATTAGTATAAGTCTACATTACATATATTATACATGGACATTTATTTGATATTCATAGGAGGTTTGCATGTTCTAATGAAGTTTATTTGGGAATATACAAGTTTAGCAATTTGAAAATTTGTGAATTTGGACATTTTTTAAATTGAACACTCAAAGACCCCTAAATCAAATGCAAGTTGAGACATCTCTACCCTCGTTCTTACCCAAATAAAAATTGCATGATCACATGATCTCAGGTCGCAAATTTTCCAGCAGCGTTTAGACGAGCGGTGATCGATGATGATCGTTGACTGCGTGAACCTTTCGTACTTTCGGACGGAATTAATTGGATGGCTGATAGGCCAATTAAAATTCTACACTTACTAGGAGGGACGAACACGTCCCCAACGTTCCTCCATCGACAGAATAAATAAAGCAATTACCGTGGTCGTTGGGGGCGCAGTCGTCCACGCGTTGTCCAAATAATTGTTAAGTAAAACGTTTATGAATTTTTCAAAGCGACGACGAACCGAAACGAACGTGTGCCAGTCTGTCGCGTTTTCCTCTCGTCGGCATTGTTCATCGTTGTTTCCTTTGTGACGGTAATTGAAAAGCGTACGATTACTTTTTTCGCTCGATAGCCATTACAACGTGTGCGACACGCCACTTGGCGATTTCAGATATTCGAGTTACCGTACTTGTTATTTGAAAGCGTATCAATCGTTTCCGTGTAAATATCCCGTTGTATTTCCAAGTGTCTGTTTCGAATAGCGGAAGCTGTTATGACCGACGGTGTATAAATTACGAAAACATTTTCACGTCAAAGGTTCAAACTAATTCGTTATTTCGTCAGTCCCCAAAATCTCCATCAAAAATTTGTTAGGGTTTCCTGAAGAGTTCCTTGTAATGCTAAACGTATTTTTCGCGCGGATAAAAAGCAACCAGTATCCGTGCTCGTAAAACGAATGCGATTAATCTTCGGCCATTGTGTCGTGTTTTCTTTGTGCTACGACGAATTACCGCAGACAATCGTATAACGATCATGCTGAAATAAAAATGTGATGAACAGTGGTCCGGATGCCGGTATCATATATCTCAATGCTGTTTATTTTTAGTTTAATTCGAGCGGGGTAAACAAGAATATGTTTGCGCGCAATTGAAGCATTTACTGACGTCATTCCATATTAAATATTAATTCGATATTAATTCATGTTTCGGATAGCGTTCGGGTCGACTGGCGTTTGCGGGAAACAACAACAAAAATATCGTTACCGGTTAATTTCGTGTGAATGCTTGAAATATCGTTTTCCCTCCTTTGTTCGCGATTTGCTCGCTCGAAAAGAGAGAGAACTTTTCAAATATTTATTGTTGCTGGAGAGAAGGTGAAGGATTTAAGAATATTAAGGATCAAATTTACAGACTATGTCATTAATGTCTAGTCTGAACGTTCTAATTCGAAGCGATTCTTTAACGAAAACATAAATTAATGAATGATCATCGATTTATTAACGGCGGTCCGAGCGATTTGTGGGAGGCCGTGTGTAAGCAGCGCCGATTCGGCAAACATCAGAGCGTGCGAATGATTAACTAAGCTTGCCGTGGTGGCGGGGGTGTCATGCAAATAGGCATTATGTATTCCTAGTTCATTGGGGACCGATCATTAATATTTGCGTCCCATGGTTACTACCCTTCTCCCCATATGTGGCTTTCAGAGGCACGTATGTTATTAACGATTGTTAATGTGCGCGGTATTATTTATACGCGTGTGCGTTCTGCACCGGCCGAGACCGAAATCGATACAGATAAACCCTCTTTCAGCTCGATAGCTTCGGATTAACGTAATCGATTTATCCGTTTATTGTATCTATCCCACTTTGCCGCGCCGAGATTTCCCGATCATTCGCTCGACTTCCCTCGTTAATTATACTTTTGCGAATTAAGGACCGTTAATGATGCTTAATTAAAGCTCCCGTACGTCCAAACATTATTTATACTTTCTATGGAAATAATTATTTCATTGATTTAAGTCCCGCCGTATATTTGCTGTAGAGTGTCGAATATTTTTATTGTAGAATTATTTTATTCATAATTGTATCGTAAATTTTATTATGAGATACATTATCTCGTATGAGGAGGTATATTATTTATATAGCTTTGATCAATTTAACTATGGAACGTACATAGTGACTATTCAAGGTCAGATATCGCGAGTATAACGTCTAATCACACAACGATAGTGCAACGTATAACACGTGTGGAGAAGTAACGCGCGATACAACGCAACATATCGTGGCGATACAATTAATGGTCATACAGGGACACGTGAGAAAGTAACGCATGGTAATATAACCCGTGACAGTGCAACACCTGGCAATACAACGCGCAGCAAAAGAAGAGAATGTAATGCGTGGGAATACAATGCAGGGTAATAGAACGCGTGACAAAGCAATATCTAACCACACAACCCGATGTGGAAAAATAACGCGTGGCAATGCAAGGCATGGAAGTACGGCAATATAACGCGTGGAATACGAATAGCAATTTAACGCGTGACATCACAACCTGACTGTGCAACGCGTAGCGACGTAACACGTGTGCAAAATGGGTGTAAATATTATATATGGTAATGTAACCTGGAAATACAAAAACTGTCAATATATCGCGTGTAAATATGAATGGCAATTTAACACGCAGCAATGTAACACATGTGAATAATAATGTAAATAATGTGAATAATAGCGTAATACAATTGATGGGTATATAGGAAATTTTAATCCTAAAGATCAGAAGGGAAGAAATCGAAGAGGAAAAGTGGAGCAACGTATCATTTTCCCGTAATTCGTGGCGTCGCGATCAACTCCATTACGCTAACACGTCTGCGCTCATCTTTTCCAGACAGCACCTGTTTCACGGCGTATTTGTTCCCGTGGAATATTCAACGCCGGGAACGATCGTGAAAGACGGGGCTGCAACGAGACCAGCGTGTGTTCCTGGATGATCCTTGCAACGAGTACCGGGCCAAATGAGATTAAACCAGGCCGGACTGTGTGTAACTCGAATAGACGCGTCGTCGCCCTTGCCAATAACGTTTCGCATTCTCGAGAGAAGTTAGAACGGAAGGTTCCGTCGGATAAAAGTGGAGAGATTAAAATGACCGGCTGGCTTAATGAGACGACCCCGGTTGTTTCACGGCGTGGTCACACAGGTATTAACGAAATCAATACCGACAGACCGGATAACGATCGGTGCACAGCTAGCCAGCCCGCTGTACCTGCCGGGCCTCTGGCTCAAATAATTCGTCGTCCGTTCTTTCGACCGACCAATAAACTGGCAATTAGCGGGAATTCGTTGCCCGTGACGTTCGCGAACCGAGAAAAAATTACCACTGCGTTCGGGACGAGGGAAAGAATAAAGGGATAGGACGTGTCAATGCAGGATCAATAGCTTCTAGGATGGCTTGGAAGATTACGTACTCTGTACATTTAATATTCCCTTGTACCTTGCTACGTATTTTGTTTCAACGTCGAAAGGTTTTATACTTGTTTCTGTCTTATTTATTACTTAACTGATCAACCTCTCAACGACTGAAGGAACACTTCATACATCAGAATAATAATACTGAATTTTTATATATAACCTTCATATTTTACACCAATGTCATTTCCTCATTATAAAAATGTGGCTTATGTATAAATGTATGTATGTGTAAATGTATATCATTTTTCAAAAATAAGTTTCATTATATGTTTCTGGGTTTGATACAATACCGAAATAATAGTAAAGAGGATGAATGTTCAAAGAATGAAGATAAGACAAGTTCCTCAAGAGAGTGTCAGAATAGTAGTCGCAAGTGGAACGGTAAGTTAGATCGGATACAGTGCACCATACAGGCGTGCAGATTATTCCGAAACATTTGCGTACAAGTTTCGAACAGCCAGTGTAAATTGCATCAGATCCCCGTTTTGCATGAACTCGCTTGAGGAATCAGTTTAACAGTGTTCTCGAAGCATCACGTATGTATCGAGGATCTAGTTTTGATGTTAACGGCTTGACCTACGAGCAGGACAAACTTTGAGCGATTCGGAATAATTGTTGTGACGATAACACGTTTAATATTGTTCAGCAAGAAATTACATATTTTATCGAGAATGCTTCCATAAAACTTGATTGATCACATTAATTTACAGGATGAACATAGACACCATTTGGCTATATGTTGTACGATCACGTTATATGGCTATACTATTATATTGCCATACGTTGTATTATTACATGCTTTATAACTCGTTGTAATACTTTCTAGCAAACTTGGGAATTATTTCAAGTTTCAAATTAAATTAAAATATTGAGAGCATTCTTGGAATAAAACCTCGTTCATAAATATGACTTTATTTCGAAAGAAACTTGATTTCATTTTAACTTCGAATACCTTAATTGTCGGATTAGATGCTGTAAATCTTACTGAGCTGTAATAGCAACGTGTTATACAACGTATGTATTTTCAACGTACTGTAATTGCAACGTACCGTAAACTCAACGCTGTTATTCCGACACACTGTTATTTCAACGCACGGTAATCGCCTGACAACGTAATGCCTAACCATAAAACGCGTAGTGATGTAACACGTGGCAATTTCACCGTATGACATGTACTTGTGCAATGCGATACCTTTTACCTTTCCAAACCTAAAAAGTTCGCATTTGAACCCTAGTTCCCAGCAACGACCCTTAAATGCGGACATTAAAAACACGATGGAGAAGAATCTACATGATTAGTTTACTCGGCAGCTGCCGCAGGACAGCCGTATCTCGACGGGACAAAGATATTTGTAAGGGAACGACCGCGATGCAAGGTTGCTGTACGCTGATTAAGCTTAAATTCGTATCTGCAATTAAGCCCGTGGACGCGAACTACGGAGGAAACAATGATTTTATTTGCAGTACACCAGTTGTTTTATTAAGCGGGTAGCCTCCGTAACGTAGCGCAGAAATATACACGCGTGTACCGCAATTTTAGACATCTGGCGGTGGCAATAAGTTAACCGGCATAGCTTATGATAACTGAATTATGTAGCTACAGAACTTCGCGTGTACGAAGCCTTGTATAATTCAGGGATTGCGTGCAATTTGTAGGCATTTCCTGGGACCCTGTCTGCCGATATTTTTGACACTCTGCCAGATGCGATCGGTTTTCGTTCGCCAAATGATACCTGGCTTCCAGCATTTCATAATACTGCTATTCTAATATTTCTACTTCAGTATTCCACAACTGCTATTATTCTGTTATTTTATAAATTTTTATTTAAAGAAATTTTTAATGTTGGGGTGATTTTGACTAGGTTAGCATAACATTGACCCAAAGAACATCGATCTTGCTGCTCTGAATTAAATTTAAAATTATTAATAAGTAAATTGCTAAACTACCTCGTACTTTGTGATGCTCCCACTAATTACTCCTTCGTAATTTGAATAAGGACAAAGTCGAGAATGATCATTTGACCAACACCGTAACTTATATTTTCATCTCCATTTGAATATATTCAAGACTGATAAATAAAAACGTAGGAAGAATTGGATTTACAGTCGTGGACCAGCATCTCGAGGAGACGTAAATCGAGACAAGACTCTGATTCCACGGTATCGCGGTTCGCAAAGGGGCATGCAAACAGATCGATAGCCACGATTACCCTCCGCGTTATTTGTCGATTTGCACGGTATACGTTTCCGATAGCGCACAAAGTGGCTTCTAAGCCGTTGCCAAGAATTCCTTTGACGTTTCTTGTTACCTGGCATCGTCGCAAGGCGTTTGGTAGACCTAACCCATCCGATCTTCTCGGCTGTCGTCGTCTAGACGTTAGGTAAAACCCAACCCTCTCTCCGTCTCGAGACGCCGGTGTATCCTCGTGCATGTATGTACAACTTGTTCCCGCGTTACTAATGTATCCGTTGAGTACACTGTTAATATTTAAGAGGGCGCCCGGATTCTGCTAGCAGAGCTGACTGCTTCCTTCAACCGGCCTCGAAACCCTTCAAGTTTCCTCCCTGTTGATCGACGCCGCCTTCCAACGTCAGGTGTTCCGCGCCGGAACACAAACTGCATCCGGTAATTTCCGAAATTTCGATACGACATTTGCGATTAATTAATCACGTACTGCTACAGCCGCGAGCTAAGACCCTCTGATTGCGACGCTGCTAACACCCTTCTTCTAATTTACTAACGAGTGGGCAATATATCGCGCGATGACGTATCGCTGCATAGATACTACGTACAGACTCTGAATAAAGATAATTTTAAGGTAAACTTGACAATTTTTTAATCTTCCTAAATTTTTCAGATCAAACTTCCAAATTTATGAAATTTTCAAATTTCTAAATTCTCCAATTCTTAAATTATGACCATCTTTGTAGTTCAATGTTTTGTGAACTGCAATTTTGTCCCTGCAGCGCGAAGAAAAAGCAGGAGTCGCAATCTGCGCGAGCACGATTGAATTCCTCTCGTGTCGTTTCTTGCAACCGTACAAGTCATTTTATCGGATCTATTTCTTCGTTGTTTCAATTTCGTTCCACGAAACTTTTTGATATTTATCACCAGTAGCCGTTAATACTCCCCACCGACAATTAACGCTCCCTAGCTCCATCGCGTTCAGATCGCAATATTATCAAGATCACCGCTAACTTACCTTATTTACCGAGTAAGCCTATCATCAATGCGTCACCATGTTCCCCGTTAGTCCGGAGCAATCCCATCATCCCCTGCTGTAAAATAATACATCATAATCCGAATGTCTGTACAACCCCCTCCTGTTTGCATACCGAAGCTCTCGCAAAGAATAATCGAATCAACGCCTCCCAAACAGCATCAAAACTCCATCAGCCTCGAAACCGAAGTAGTCCTCGTCAGACACCTCCCTTCGAGATCACCCTTTTCATCCCCTGTCTACCCTCTTGTATACCCTGCTTCGGTTCTTCTGTTTCTTGCGGAGATAACCTTCGTTATTATATACATAATATGAGTTGTATTAATTTCTTGTTGGATGTATTTTTTATGTAGTCAATTGCAATGTTATACGTCATTTTGTATAGATGAATTTTCGTATCAATAAACTTGGATGTAAGTACTCGAGTATCTGTACAGTGAAGAACGTAGAGTACAATAAAATAGTGAAATGGTAAAATATAATAATAGAGAACAATCTATATTAACAATATCTGAGTGAAAGTATCTAGAAAGTATCTACAGTGAATTAGAGAAATAACAATCCACTGACACAGTGAAAATCTAGAAGAATGAAACAACGAAATAGTAAAGCAGCAAATTAGTAAAATAGTCAAGAATAGTAAAATAGTCTAGAACAGTAAAATAGTAGTATAGAATAGTGGAGCAATAGTAAAGCAATAGTACAGCAGAATAGATCAATAGTAAAACAGTAATATAGCAAAATAGTAGTAATATTGTACAATAATGAAACAGCATAGCAGTAAACTAATAGAATAATAAAACGTCGCAGTAAAATGTGAGTATCTCATTAATCGCGGTAATCCTGTGGCAGTAAGAATATCCGTAGTAAAAAAAAGTAGCCTCGGTAATGAGCGACAGTCACGATGGAAAGCTTCCAGTGTCGGAGCTTTTGATGTGGTCTTTTGATTGGGACTTCACATACGTCAGTCGAAGTCTCGTTTAAACGTGGCGCATCCGACGAGAAACGGGGCTTACCTGACCCGTACTTTGATACTATCCGACAAGAAGGGGGTTTGTTAGAACCCAGCCACACGTTTGATGTGGCTAACCATATTTGCCGCGAAATTGAACGTGCGAGGCGAGAGAGACACGTCTTCCCGTTTTTTCGCGACAAATTACGACCTTCGCGACTCCGTACATTGCTGCTTGGGGTAAACGCGTTTCCAATGGCGGTTGAAGCTGATTTATGGGGGTAGAACGCGGATAGATTCAGGTTAAGTGTAGTAGAAAACGTTTGCATATTGTAATAGCAGAAATCGAGGTTCTTTTTGTAGAAGGAGAGATCTTTATACAAGATGGTCCGTGTATATTGCAATCGCGATTATTTATGAATTTGTGAATTTGGAAGACTTCGAATTTGAAGATTCGTGAATTTCCTTTGTTCTCATTGATCGTTTATATTCCGCGAATGGTCGGTCACGTACAGTTCCTTTCTAGAGAAACAAGAGGCCTCCCTCGAGAAAATTGTGGCTCCCTAAGCATGGAATTCTTGCGGGTCTCGCGTAGCTAAAAGATTTACTTAACCACACGACGGTTCCTCTGTTTCTCGACCTGTTCTTTTTCATGGCCGCTCCTGTTTTCCAGCCTTGCTCACCCTTTGTAACGCTCGTTCTTTGTTCCCTTGTCCAGATTACGTCTACGGACTTAATAATTAGGAACCTAGTAGGATTCGTGTATGAATATACTTTTTCTTTTCCTTGCGCCTCGTTTGGGTGCTCGTGGCCTCGGCTAATTTTGCGGAGGCTTGAATAGTTTCTGTGGAAAAGAGCGAGCTACATTAGCGCAGAACATTTTCAATTCGATTATGAATTTAGGTTAGCTTCCTTAAATTACGGTCAGTTAAAAAACTCGCCGTTATAACGGGGAAATGTTTGTGTACGAGTTATATCAAGATATAGCTACGTTGCTAAATTTCTAGTTCCTATAAATTCCTGTATACCTAGATGCCTATATGTATGCTTAGATCCGCATATACCTAATTCTCCATAAACCTAGATCACTGCATACATAAATTTTTATATACATAGTTCTCTGCGTACCTAGATTCCCATATACTTTGTTTCCTATAAACCTAGATTCTATAAACTTAGATCTCATATATTTAACTCAACTCCTCCACATTGCTACCTAACTTAACATTTCTACGTAACCTAAATATGCCTAAAATACCAATACCTATTAAATTTCTATATTTTTCAGATCTCTATTTCTCTACCCAATGTCAACGAATAGAAATATATAAAAGGTTTGACGTAATTTATATGAAGCTTTTAAAGAACCGATTCTATTTCATGTGTCGCCATTTTCCGTAGAAGCAGCTAGAAGCAAGTTAAAAGAGAAACGACGCAACCAGTAGAGAATTACAAACGTGATCCACTCTGCGCGAGGATTTTTGAAACGCGAAGCAGCTCGTAACTCGAAAGAAACAATAATCGTTATCGTGCATCCGGCGAGTTTAATGGTGGGCGTTTTTATGCGCTATAATCGACCGCCGTCGCAAAATGAAATACACCTTCAGTCGCGATCCAGAAAAGGCGTCACGATCGCGATAAAACGCGGGTAGAAGACTCTCGTCGGACATTTTCATTTTCCGTCGCAGGTACTCTAGCTTTGCGAGTCGACTGTCGTCCATTTCGAGAAACTTGTCGTTGACACAGATGTAGAAAGCGTTTGCTATACGTTCTTTGCTATTCGAGCGAAATTTTATTCGAATCTGTGTCAGCGCTTGCCGATTCTCTTCGGCGATAGCGAGGAAAATTTGCTTTGGAATTATGTAATGGATAAATTTTAGGAAACGTTTCAAGCTTCCAAAGTTGTGTTCGAGCTTGTATATTTAGTCTTGTATTTCAAAATTCCTGAATCCCAAAATTTGGATATGTGCGTCTCTATAGTCTCAAATAATTATTTTCTCAAATTACTATACCTCCAAATTTTTGTGTTCTCAGATTCCTATATCCCCAAATTCCTATATCTCTAAATTTCTATATCCCCAAATTCCAGTTTCCCGAAATATCTATACCTGTAAATCCCCGAATCCTCAAATCCCAAAACCCCCAAATCCCTGTATTTCCAAATTCTCAAATTTTTACATATCTTCATTTGCACTAGAAGAAGTCTAGACGTAGAATAATAAAACGTGGAAAACACACCAGTACGTGTAACTTCCCGAACGGATATCTTCCATATATCCATACGAAAGCGATAGATTTTGTTGTTTGATATCCATAGAAAAATAACGTAGTGAAATTCGCTGGGTAGACACCGGGTATTCTTTTAAAGCAAACTTCCATCATGCGGATCGCGTGTTTCGCCCGAAGACCCGAGCTAATAATAATAGTTATTTTTGCGGATGATATTATTCGATTACGATCCACGATATTGTGTGTGGCGTGCAGGAAAAGCGGCTTTATAAATTCAATAACAACAGAGACCGCAAGCTTGTCCTGCGCCGCTATTATTTCTCCGGCAATTCGATATCTCCGTGGTTCCACAGGCAAACGATATTTTGTTACCGTTGCACGGTGCACACGCGATCGACTTCCGATCGTTACTGCCAATTAAAAACCGTCCACCTCTATCTTTATCGGGGCCGGTTAATGAGAGTAAGTCGTCGTCAGGAAATTCCCTAACGATAATTCAACGCGATTATCTCGACGATATTTTTGTTCGCTAGGTAGAAAACCGTTCTTCTCTTTCCCCCTGTTTGCCACGGCCAAGGGAAATAAATGGCTAGTCGTGATTTTCATGAGAAAAAGCATTTAATGGTGTTAGTCGCTTAATGGTTTGCTGTTTCTCGGTCTTGAGCCACCGGGACGTTTTATCGACCCGCTTCCAAACAACCAGACATTGAACCACGTGTGGTGGCCATTTCGAAAACTCCGAATACCTGTCAACCTCCTTTGGCTACGATCATGTTTTCTAGAAATTTCTAGCGGATCATCTCGGATACTCCGATTCGATGAACCTCTCCCGTGTAAAGTTACGGGGGATTAGGGTCAATTCCAAAGTCTCCGTGTCTGTGAAGTTCGACTGGAAGATTCCGATGTGATCGCAAAAGTTCAAGATTGCCAGAGATCTTATTTGGAAATCCTGAGATCTAAGTAATACATCCTGCACCGATGCGATTTTTAAAAAGTTACATCGTAACAATATCGACTTTAGAGACTATAACAACTTTAACTTTCTAAAAAGACAATTAAACTATCGAAAGTGAACTTGACCAGACACAGCAATAATTTCTAATGATATGGAAGGTCAAAATAAATATTCACAGATAAATTTTACCAACAATTTTCCCACCTCCTTAAGCCTCCATTTTTATCCGGGTAAAAAGTTTATTACGCATAAAAATTTATCAACCTGATACTGCAAGTATCGTGTAGCACGCTCGAAAGAGACGTTCTCGAGGGTGTCTCCGCAAACCGGAAGCGATTATCTGTCGTCGATCGTGCGGACGCAAGTGGTTCCGCTTAATTAAGTCCACTGAGCCTCTAAGCGTGAATCATTTGGCCTGTAAATGCGTCGAGTCGATGCATTCGGCCATCTGTGGCCACTTTGCCGACGAGACCAACCGACCGGTTCAGGTTATTATACCTGTGTCACCATTTCGCTAGGTCTCGAAATCGCCCTTCGTCGGCCATTGTCCCTTCGACCCCCTGACAGGTTGGCTTCCGTTTCGTACGAATTGCAATGCTATCTCTCCACCCCTCTGGCCCGTGGTTTATGGCTTTTTATTATAAATGTTCCCCTTTTTCGATGGCTAATAGCCCGGAACCTGGCCACCCTGTATCGAACGCCAAAATGGCTACCGCGTCACGTTTTTGTCTATGTTCGAGGGCCATTTCCGTGACTTTCTCCCTCTGTACGTTTCCTGCACACCCGGACCCTTATCGTGCGTGCAAAATCATTTTTCTTCTCGGTTATTGACATTCTTTGAAAATTGTAATTTTATGTGAGGGTTATAGCTGCTCAAACCCTATTATATTCTTAAGGGTAGCTAAATTTAGACTCGGATATTTTTGCTTTTGAAATATATATGCTTATATATCAATATAATGCTTATATGCTTACATGAATGCTTACATTCATTATAAGTAAAGAATATTAATATTATAAGCACGAGATAAAATCACTGTACCTGAGCAGACACTGTTCACTTAATCAGAAAACAATTTGGTCCTTCGACTTTTTGTACTCATTATCAACGTAGATTTCCACGCAGGTTTCGAAAACACCTGTACTAATAACTAGGACATAATCGTTTGTCTTTATATAAAGACTCCTAAAGAATTTGAAAAGGAAATCGATGATTATATTTTATCGGCATCTTAACGAGACATGAAAAGTATCTACATCCTCCATTAAGCTTCCCGTCGTTTTAAAAGCAATACATCGACGAGCAAGATAACGAGTGCAATTCCGTAGAATTTTCCGGTGAACATTATCGAATAATATAAATAAATTATGCGTTAAAACCATGATGGATAAAGGGGGATTTATCTTTCAGCTGTAACGAAAGCGGAGTCGATAAAGGAAGAGTGATTAAGGATTATTTACACGGGAATATTGCACTTCGAACGAGAATATGGCACCTCGTTATGCAAATCACAACGTTATTCGAGGATTTAATTGTAAACGCGTTATAATACGTACGCATTTAAAACGAGAAGCCATCGACTCGCGTGTTCGCGTATATCCGTTGTTCATACTCGTCCGGCGTTAATTCTAACGAGCATAAACTCTCCTGTAACCCGGGTATCGATCAATTAAATCGATAAACGACACCTGAATAAACCAGATTCGTCCGCGTTCCTCTCGTAATGAGTTTTTAATCACCGATAAACCAGCGGAATCGTTAGCCACCGGCTTCGCTAACAATCGTGCAGGAAACGCGGAAAGTCCCCGTGGCCGCATTAAAACGAAACTCGTAGCTCGCTGGAAAGCTTCAGGATCTCGCAACTTACGATAAAAGAAGCAAACAACCGTAAAGAAGGAGTCGAACGTTGCTCCGCAACCAGCCCCGAAGAAAAAACGAACAAATATCCGCTGCCGAGAGAGAGAGAAGTCTCTGTAACGTTTTAAATAAATATTCATAAGCTCGTGGTTTTCGAATAAATTATTCGTAAACAAGCGAACGTACCGGTAATACCTGATCGATCCTTCGTTCCTGGAATTTTCAACGAAATTATTCAATTTTATGTGAACCGTGAGAAACTCGGTATGTACCATCTTTCATACTCTTCTTTTCGTGTACACTCTAAGGATATTTCAGTTACCTCAACTTTGAAGAGTAATATAATTTTAAAAATGAATCAGAATAAATGCATTTTTTGTTCAATGAAATTTACATGAAAGATGTATAAAGTGAATGCTCCAACCCCGTAATGTAATATTTGACCTCGGGTTAATCACGACAGGATACTTTGTATATTTTTGAGGGCAAAATACAATAGTTCGAAGGGTAACTGGACCCTCATCGAAATCGAATGGGAAACGTGAGCGAAATTATAAGATAAGGTGCCGGTTTTGAAACTGTTCTGAATCTAAATTGCTCAATTGCAAGAACGAAGGGTTTGAATCTTGATCCAACATCGATGGATCTCTCATAAAAATTATATTCACTCTTCGAAATATAAACTGCCCAAGAAGAAGTTTCGACAATTGAATTCTGCCAGAATGTTAACGCAGAAGATCGTAGTTTCATTCACAATTCATTTCACATTAAACAGAAAATTCTAAAATATTTTAGAAGAAAGATAACTCTTCCAAGATAATTGATCAATCAAAGTGACGTACAAATATCCTGAAAATAATTGCCGGAGGAAGCTGATCAACGACGTTTACGAACGATTAGGACGTGAAAAGGTGACGTGTCCCTCGTTTTCGACGATAATAACCGTGCAGCGCGACGCAACTGACCATTTCACATTTTATTTCCACTTATCACGTTATCTCCTCTCCCATTACACGTTCTTCCCGCGACACGTCCTATTGTTATTGTCGCTACTTAACGCCGCATCCACGACAGTCGTTCCTGCTTCCGCTATTTTGCCTCGCAGTTTCAGCAACCCTTTTCCACAGATATTGCACCCTTATCGATCGCGGGAGTCGATGCCGTTCTCGATCGAGTGCACCCTTTTATTCGCTCTTCGTTAAATTGTCTTTGTCCCTTCGAGCATTTTTGCTCGCCATTTTCATATTAGAGAGAGCGTAATTGCGAAAATGTGAGATTATAGATCACTATAAAATGTCACAAAGGTGCTCAAATTATTATTGGAGCACTGATTGATGAGTGCAGAAAGAACTACGATGGGTTGCTATTCATAAAAGGGGTGTTTATGTGAAAGTCAATTTCAGTAAATATAAATGGAAGTTTTATTACAAGTAACAAATTTTGCTGTATCCTGAAATGTTTCGAATAATAAATAATATTTGCGTGGAAATATCTCGGTAACCGACAAATCTACGAGGGCCGCATTTTACAACCCCTATAGAGACTCGGTAGCGTCTTCCCCATTTATGTGTCACTGATTCACGTCGCTAAATTGCGGCGATTCGTTCCACACATGTGTCCGCATCCAATGTCCCCTATGTACCGTGAAAGCTACTTAACACGATGATCGATATCCTATCGATTCAATCCGTGAAACGCGATACATCATAGCCGGAGATTCAGCACGCAGGACGAAGTTAATCCGCTAGGACCGTTTCACGAAGCGTTCTCATGAAACGATCCTGCTCATCCTTTAAATTTAACTACAGATATGTATCTCTGAACAATCCTTCGATATGTAGTCGGACCTCCTATATTCGTAAGTTCTTAATTAATTTATACCACCTGGTGACACTTGGACGAGTTATTGACCTTTATAACAATTTTTTAATTTGTCAAGCATGTAGTCTGTATATTAATGAAACACTAGTCTATACTTGTTAGAATAATATCTTTATTATAAATGTATAGTACAAGTTTTACTTTAAGCACACATGTTACATGTTCAACTGACTGAATTGTCCCGAACCTTGCATGATTCATGAGTTCTATTTAGAGGACGATTTTCTCGATCGATAATAATTGAAAGTGTACCTTAATAGGAACTGAAAAATGTTCCCAGCTGAAAAGTCTAACAAATCAGAAAGAATCTGGCCGACTATCGGGAGACAACGATCCGTTACACGAGGAAGCATGCAAGAATCGTATCACGACGGTCTTGCGGGTTGAAAATAATTCACGTCCCACGAGAGTCGTTGGGTAAAATTACCAGTCTGGCCGAAGTATTAAACTTGTTAAGATATTTAGAGCCCTATGGAGATTCGTCGTGAATTACGACGGTAAACGAGCGAAAGGCTGCGTAAAATTTCAAGGCGTCGCCTGGAACTTGACAAAAAAAGCCCAGGTTCGTTTCGTTCGCGAAAAAGAAGAGGAAAAAACGAAATGGCTGTCGCGAACTACGGAAAGATATCCTGTTTCGTTATTTAGAACGAGGGACTTCCCTCTTTGGACGGGAACACTCGGTCCTGCTGAAAAATTCAACGTTCGCCAGTGAAATTGCGTATCGACGGAAGTTCCTTGTCCTGATCAAGGATCAGGATGGATCAGGAAACTACTTTCCTTTCTTGAACTTTTATTTCGGATAAACTTCAGTTTACTTCGACAGTCTGCATTTGTATGCACAAGTGCAATCAAATTTGAGAATTTTGAAGCTGGAAGATTTAAGATCGAACGTTTCAAAGTTTTTAAATTCAAATATTACTAAATTTAAAAAAATCTCGAGTATCGGTCATTTTAAAAATTCAACAATTTGAATGTTATCAAATTTGAAAATTCATGAATAAAATTGAAGTATACGCATAATTCATATTTATTAAACAAGAAGTTTGGAATCTAAGGAAAAATATACCCCAGATGGTACACGACATAAGAAAAAAATTGGATACCCAGATAGGGTTTAAAGGAACAGATGAATAAGTAAGACACGTGAACCGATTTCGAAGAAAAAAAATGCAAATGAAACAAATACACGGGAATCCGACGTAAATGTTTCCATCCTGTGGAAATGGAAGTTTCCATGAAACTTCCAAGGATTTGCTTCATGGATGCGTTAAGAGGTTTGCCTTCGAGGAGGGTAGAAACAAAATTTTCATAATATCGAACGCAACTGTGACCCGAATTTCTTTCTGTTCGAGAGGTATACTTCGAGATTGCTTTGAGAAACGAGACTTCAAGAAGAATGAAACGACAAGCAATATATTCGCCGTAAGAACTGATTTTTGGACGATTTCACGCGTGAAGATGATTCGAGCAGAAAATAAAAAACATTTGTCCGATGTTCGGCGTGTGATGAGGGTAGAGCAAGTACATTTATCGACGAACTGTGACTTTACAAAAAAAGAGATTTTCTTGGATCGTTTATAAACGAAAAAATACTAAAATATAATTTTAAATCAATAAATTGAGTAATATCGAGTTTTTCATGCGAAATAGCAAATTTTGTGTACCTTAAGTTTACCAGATTACCCAGTGCCCTCGATACATTTTATTTTCAAAATAAAACATCGCTCGTTAATTAAAGCAAACGTATTACAGTTCCCGGAATATTAATAAAGAGAAAAGTTGATACACCATATCGATGAAATACACAATTATTGCAATATTTCCAATCGCAAATGTTTTATACGCTGCTCGAAAAACTATGCCACGGCAATTTTTATGAAATAATAGAAACACGAGTACAGAGGAAAAGAATTTGCCAGTGTATCATGATCGAAACGCGAAGATTGTGGTAGCGGAATGAGTAATTTAATAACACATGGATAACGACGCAAATAAAAACCTCACCGTCGGAAACTGCATCACCGAGTATCTTCTCTTTCCCTCTCACTTTTTTATCAACGCTTGTTCTTCCCGTGCTAGCTTATGGAAAACTGCATTCGTATAACGGGAACGGGGTAATAAGAATCGAACGAGTTAGAAGAAGCAAATTGAAAAATTTGATGGCATATCGGAAACGATGCAGCGAATGGTGCAGTCACCCGTGTTCCTTGTTTCGTGAAATATTCTGTCGAACTTCTCTCGTCTCTTTTTTTCCTCTACGAATCGAGGCCACTGGTACAAAATGGAGCGATGGAAATCGAAACCTGAGAATAGGTGCGAGGAATGATTAGGTACGTACTTCAAATATCATTTCACGGACATTCGCACATTATATGAACGTTCTGTTCTTAAATTCTACAAAGATCACATATGTGGATATTAACATTGTACATTATAAATTTTTTTCAGACTTCTTTATACAGTTGTTACATATTTAAAGTACCATTATATCAAAATTTTGATCATAACTTTAAAAATGTCAACCCTCTTGAGGTTATAATAGTACCAG
Source organism: Megachile lagopoda (assembly GCA_036983795.1). Classification (NCBI taxonomy): domain Eukaryota; kingdom Metazoa; phylum Arthropoda; class Insecta; order Hymenoptera; family Megachilidae; genus Megachile; species Megachile lagopoda. The sequence continues at coordinate 3,940,356 of CM072795.1, read as the reverse complement.
TGGCATATACGTATTACGTTATTGTACGCAATATCATTATTCGTGAAAGTGACTACTTGTGCTAATCATCAGGTGTACGTGTGTGCGTCAAAGAGTAATCGGTAACACCAATATTTACCGTGCGTACATTCAGCACAAGCGATACACGGGATGTGAATGGTTGCGTCCCAAAAGACCGTTGAAAAAAATCAATGAGGTAACCCTCACCGTCGCGACGGCGAATTCGTTGGTCCCCGGAGAGCGCGTCGGAAAATCGACGTCGGTCGTCGACGTTGTGGCGAACGTACCGAACAAACGGTCGGAAACATACGAAGGTTAATCAATTCCAGACGCGGCGTCGTTTCCGCAGACTTAATTCGTGCTTCTCTGGTGCGGCACGAGGCCCTCGGCAGCCTTTCTCATTATTATCCGACGTACGAGAGGGTTGGAAGCACACCACAAGGGAGTCTGATGCCGCGAGCTCTGCCTTCCAAGGATGAGGCAAGACCGCCTCTTGTTTCCTCCTCTTCCTTCGGCTTCAGATTCGCCTCCTTCCTTCTATTTCCGAGTCCGTGCTTCGTTGTAGCAACTTTGTTCTCCGGAGAAATTCCCCGTAGCGCTATCTACATATTTGATGTCGCCTCGTCCACTCCGCTAATGCTTCTCGTTAGAAACTTACCGCTTTACCCGCGACCTACCACCCGTGTGGTTTCCTCTTCCTCTTTCAACCACCCCCTTCTCGTCTTCTGCTTGCCTCTCGCTTCCCCCCTCGCCTCGTTGTTTTCACCTTTCTCTCGCCCTACACGCTTCCTTCTTTCCAGTCTGCAAACTCCAGTCAGCATTCTACTTGCTCCCGATGACCCATCCTCTCGCAGTTCGACGGTCAAAGCGTCAGGATTTAACGTGGAACGGTAAACGTCGCTCAAAACGGTGTGTGAGGACTGTTTAAACTTTGAGACTCCGACGGGGACGATGATTCAAAGCGTGCACGTGAAACATTTTAGAAGAGGCGAGTTTTTAGGCACTGTGGTACCGTTAGAGTTACTCCGATGTTACATTGGTTACACTGGGACTGTTAATGGACGATCTAATTAGGAGTTCATAAAATTCCGCCTCAATAGGTCCAAGCACAGCTAGATCAGAATATTTCTAAATAATGTCCGTACAAATAATCCTAACTCCGCGTGTAGCCAAATACCATTAGATCAGAACGTACACAGAGCTGGATGTCTCCAAATAAAAACATCCCTAAGCCCGAATTTCCACAGATCCAAATACTCATAGGTCTCAATATTCCTCCACCTTTGCATAGACTACAACATCCCTAGATACGAATACCTCTAGACCGAAGTATCGCAATATCTTGCCCACATATTCACATGTCTCTAGAATATTAATTTTTGAACGCGCGTATCAATTTGGGAAAAGCATCGTATTCATTCGGTTCATGGTTTTTCACTGAATTACGCTTCAATAATTCCGACGATCCTTTCAGCGGTTGTTATTGCTACAATTTTCAATTCGTTACCATTTTTGTATTTTTTTTTATATCACTGTTCCGGGAGCTTCAACGGACCGTGTTTCGTAACGAGATGATGCGGCGACACAAAAATGATCCGTGTAACGTTATTCGCGTGTACGGTCACGTAAAAAGCACGGAACCATTTCAATAGCGTCCAATCGAACGTAAAGCGGGCCAGTTTACCGTATCGACCACGGTTAAATGATTTCCGGTGCGTTACGGGAAAATATTGCGATGTCGTCCGTCATACGATGACGTTCGTCGTTCGTGAAACACGAATAATGGTTTATGTATATTAACGTGCTAGTTAATCGAGAACGCGACTCCCTCTTGAAAACGAGTGGGTTGGTACGTGTTGACCAAGAACAATATTTGTGTTTGTAATGTATTAAAACGAGAACCGAAACGTGGAAACCTTATGATACAATGTGTCGAGAGAGTGTCGTGATTAAATATGTATTAAAAAAAATATCTTTAACTCTACGTGATCAAATTCTCACATTTAAGAATTTGTTGGTGTTACAGTTTAAAGTAACTGAATAAACTACACTTGATAAATGTTACATGATGAAAATGTTAGAGCATAATAAAGTTCAGCCAGCTTCCTGACTGACATGGGGTGAACAACTCTTCAGTAGGTATAGAATTTTTTCAAAATTAAATATGCATCTCTAATTGCCAAACTTGCGAAGGATGTCCGAATCGGGCGAAAAAAAATTGTTGAACAAGCTCGCGATTCAATGTACGGTTAAATACTTGAATGTAACGTTTGACCAGGTAACCGGGTTTCATTTTTTAACGACTCGCCGCCGCTTTCGGGAATCACGTTAAAATGCAAACAAAATCAGAGGAAAAACGGAGACCGGTTAAAACGAACAGCCGGAATCCCAACGACACGGAATTTCTGGAATTTCCGTCAGTGGCTGCTTTACATATTAACTAATTCCACTATCCGGCCGGCCAACTTTGGATTAGACGATTCCCCAGTTAGTAATACCGCGTAATGCGATGCAACGTTCGAAGCTGATTGCAAGTCCTCCCATGGAAATCGTCATTATCATTCGCTAACCGGTTGACTAATGGAAAAACCGCCTCCGTCCACTCCTCCCATCCTCCTCCCGCGATTACTTTCCCTTATCGTTCAACTATTCGCGACAAAAATGAGAAGCAACCTTCTCCTTTTCTTTCCCTTTTTTTTATTCTCTCTCCCTTCGCCGCTCGTTTATTTAAGCAAGAACGACGTTCAACACCGATGCTATCTTTCAAACTGCTTCTTAAGTTATGGAAAACTTTGCTAAAGACGATAAAAGTGGTTCTTGCTGTTTCGCAATTACGCGAACTTTTATTATGAAATTATCGGGGAACTCACTGAATTTGCCTTAATTGAAAGATCATTATTTTGTCGTTCGAAGATCAGAAATTTCAAAATGGGTATGCAATCCTTTTTCCGCTTCGGTATAGCCTCTTTTAACAATTTACGAGATTATTTATTCTTTTCAGGTAATTTTATGTCTTGATATATTTAAGAATCATATGTTATTGGATCTGCAAATTTAGAAACTCAGAAATGTACAAATGGACGAATGTAGAAATGCAGAAATGTAAGAATGTAAAAAATTAGAAATTTAGATAAGTTCAAATTTCCCAACTTTCAAACTTGCAATCCAAAGGACATGAATATAAAAAATTGTTAGATCTCCAGATGTAAGAATAGTCCACAGATCTAATTACCTGTAGATAAATGACTGCTTAAAGGAACCATAAGCCGAGAAACGTAGAACAGAGCTTCGATTCGCTGACCTTCCGTTTCCGTCTGAATTTGATTCGGCGTCTTGGATCCCGTTGACAAATTCCATTCCGCTAAGTGGTGACGCGACTGACGTGTCTGGTTTCGTTCCAAGACTCTGTTCCATTCAGCGAAGTAGCTTGACAACGTGGCGAGATATACCGAAAGTTTCCCTCCTCCTCACCCTCTTCATCTTCACGTGCGTGTGCGTAACCATCTCCTTTAGTCCGTTTTCATCCCCTCGCTTTACCCCGTCTTTCCACGGGGAAGCTGCTGAGTGGAGCATCCCTTTTCTGGTCCCCGTACTTCACCCACTCTGTCTCTCTCCGTACACCGGCTCTCCGTTCCTTTTTATCTTTTTCACCGGTTGCCTTTACTCTCGTTACACTTCGACCCTCGTGCAACCCCAAAACGTTACGCTTAGTTTGATTCAGCACGTGGTACCAGCCACTTGGCCCCTTTCTCCCCTCGGCCGCTTTTCATCCCACCGCCCTGTGTACTCTGCCCTTCCAGTCTGTGTTTCGACACCCTTTCGCGAACACTTTTCACGTTCGCCCGCGTGAATTCGAGCGCTAATTGCGTTGCAATCTGGGAAATTTTCGCGCCTTAGGCTTCGACCGAGTTCTTTTTCGGGGTGGATCGATTTGGGCTTGTCCTGAAATGCTGGAGACGTGTTTTCTCATCATAGGAAGTCCTAAAGGTGCCTAGAACCCTACAGAGGTTTGTTGGAATCATAGGATTCTAGAGGTGTCTAAAATCCTACAACGGTGTGAAATTGTAGAGAATCCTGGAGGTGCCTAGAATTCTACAGAGGTGTATTGAAGTCATAAGAGACCCTAGAAATACCTGGTAGAATCATAACCTAATACTGAAATGTAAACCTATTGTAGGTATAGGAAATGTAGAAGATCTAGTAAGATTTTAAATGAAGTTTAGGGAGAACCCGTAGATATCCTAAGAAGAGTCTGACATAGTCATTCCATCTTCTACATCTCCTAATTAAGGGAAACTTCCATCCTGTAAATTCCAGTCGATACTTCATGACAATACATGGTACATTTAAAATTATACGAGCGAAACGTCAGGAATAAATTTAATTTTATTTAATTTGTCATGCAAATTAACCTGTTACGAAAATTCCAAGAGCTCGATGATTGCCAACCAGATTCCGGAAAATGTATCAGATTTCAACCGTGAATAATTTCCAGCGGTGTACCAATGTAACAGCGTTACCGTGTTAATTAAAGCGAGAAGAAGAACCACGTGTTCCAACGGGGCAAGAAAGTGGAAAACGTTAATATGGAAATTGCGTGAGTTTCCGGTGGAAGTTTTCCCTTTGTGCGGGGAAAATCATTTTTCAAGTGAGTATTATTTTTTTATAATTAAATGCTCGACTACGGTACCGGATTAAAGGCTTTGTTCTTTGTGAGATAATCACTTTGAAAAGGTACGTGGAAGCTTTCAGTTATCTACAGGCTTCTGGCGAGGGTTCTTCCGGGAACAGAAATTTTAATTAGTAGGTAGACGTCTTTACATCCAAGCAACCGAGCGGACTATTAATTTCCCTCTCGCCCCTCCTTATCCTCGCCCCATTCTACGTCATAGACGTTTAAACTTTCCTTCTCGACAAACAACCTGTCTTTTCTCGGACCTTGTTCTTTCCGATCTCTCGGCATTGCCCTATATATTAATTTCTTAATTGCATAGTTAACTCCGGATACTTTGATACGAAAATTCCTATACCGGATCACTACGTTCCATAATCTCCAGGGAAACGATTCTCTACATGAGTTGATCTCTGTATTGAATTCCTACGGTGCTTGGTAGGTCACCAGAGCCTTACATTCCGAACCCTATACCGAAGTCCTTACGTCTTGTAATCCTTATATTCCGACGTCCTTATATCTCTAAATCGCTATGTACCGAACTTCTTATATCCCGAAATTCCTATATACCAACGTTTGTACGTACTTGTGTCTATGTACCAAAATCCCTATGTCCCGAACTTCCTGCGTCCCGAATTCTCGACGTCCCGAATTCCTTATATTCCGAAATCCCTATATCCCAAATAGGAAAAATGTGAAGAGAATCTCGGTCATTTGATTGAACGGGCGAACAATATTTTTCGGATCATTTTCGACTTTGCCTATTCTTCGCATTTTCAGCAGCAGCAGTTCCCTAGCCCGGAGAAAGATCGATCGGAATATTCTATAGAATCCTCTATATCCGTCGACGGTAAACTACTTTCGACTCTTTTTGCCGTGCTGAAAGAAGAAACTGCCTTTCTAAGGAGCTGGTCGGAGCAGTCCTGGATGCCGCATTCAAACCGTAGAATATATACTGCCGGCTCTTTGAACATCGGGAAAACTAACGAGAGGGCATTCCAGGACTTGGCTTTAAGGAAGTTTATTTTCTTAATACCAAACCTCCCCCCGCCCGTGCATCCGACCGCCGCGCCGGGTCAAGTCGCAAGCCGACATTCAAAAGCTTCATTAGGAGAAGCCGCGGATTCTGAGAGCATTGACTGAGCCGCGCTACTGAAGTCACGTGAACCTCTATACTATTCTAACAGCTTCGCCAGTATCGGTATCCTTTATTATCATCTCCTTTAACAAGCTACTCAACCACCGCCAGCTCTCGTTACAGTTATGTAATTTTTATTTCAATTAACGACGAGAACGGATTTTCTTTCGTATATAATATTTGAGGTTAGTTCAGGTTGATTAGAGGATCGTAACCAGCGATTATTCAAGAGTATCAGCTCTTCGACATAATTAAGTGGAAAAGTTATTCTGCATGATTTATTCTAACATTATTATTATATAACGTAACGTTATTATATAATGTAACAATGTACACTCAATTTAACTCTTTATCTAATTTAACTCTTGATCTCAATTTAAGTCTCAATTACAATTAACGACGAGTGGATTTTCTTTCGTATAAAAAAAGATTCGAGGTTAGTTCAGGTTCATTAGTCAAGGGGTCCTCTAGTCAAGTATCCAATAGTCAATGGGGATGAATTAGCTGTTCAACCCAATTAAGCGAAAAAGCAATTCTGCATGATCTATTCTAAAACGCGATTTGTCAACACATTAGAAACACCAGTCTAACAAACGTGCGCTCAATTTAACTCTCGCCTTATCGAACCTGCGCTTAATGTTAATGAGACAGTGCGGTCCGTCGAGTGTGCGAATTCACGTATGTACACGAACACGTGAACACGCAGGTACAGACGTAACTAGCCGAAGGCTGTTAACCTCCTCATTTGCAACGCTTTGATGCAACCGTACTTTCCAACAATGACTATACGGGTAACATCGTACACCCGGTTCCGTGTCTGTGCCGATCCAAGCTGATCGATCGATCCTCGAAATGCTTCTCCATTTCGACGTAACCGATGTCACCGACTGAGGTGGACCACAATACGATATAAAACGGTCCGGCCAAACTAGATTGATTTGCATAAATAATTGCGCACATATCATCAAGACACGAGCGAAACCGGTTAATTAGTACGCCGTTCCGCGAGAATATAGCCACGTCAAGGGGATTACCGACGACGTACATAACGCTGGCTTTACATCGATCCACTCTGAACGGATCAGCTACTCTGAGAATGGAAATGGAATTACCGTCTGATCGGTCAGGCTTATTTGCAGAATTATGCATAGTAGCGTCCTTCTTCTTCTAATTATTTATTAGCGCTACTATTGTATTCGAAATGATGTAAAATTACACGTTATGAAAGTACTTTTACAGTAAGAGATGAATTGCGAGTAAATGAATGGTGAATAGCGATGAGCTGCTGCACTTTGAGGCGCCGGTGAAAATGTAGTTGGAGAATTAAATAGGTTCTACAATTGCATATTTGGAAATTTGACAACTGGAAAATTTTTACTTTTCCAACTTCCACTGTTCTCAGAGTCCCAGATTTTTATCAATCATCGCGCTTCTCTAAACTTCCAAGGTCCCATACTCTCAAGATCCCATACCCTCAAATCCTCAAACTCCTAAGTCCCCAAATCCCCAAATCCCAAATTCCCAAATTTCTCAATTACATCGATTCGAATCAATCTTCCCTCCAACCAAACCCGAACTAGACTCCAAATAAGTCGCACAAAGCATCGAGAACAATATCGGGAATAACTCTCCCTCAAAAGAAATTCAAAGCGACGAACTTCAAGTTCGTTAGAGTAACGATGCCTCGTAGCCTTCGATCCTTAAGCACTTCCGCGATAATCGTTTCCCAAACCGGAAACGGAAAATCATCGCGACGGGCATCGGCGGATAAAAAAGGCGGACAGTTTCATTACGAGAAGCGTATTTCGCGAACAAAGTCGAGCCACCTTCGTCAGGGATCGAGTGACAATGCAAACCCTGAACGGAAGTCACAAATCACCCCGTCGGAATGGCGAGCGGCTCGATTCATTTTAACGACCGTTAACCGGAGGAATGGAGAACGCGATGTTACACTTGGCGATCGTTAAAAGTTAACGAAATCCTCCACCTCTCGTTGCAACCCCGTGGCTACAGAATGGGCCAGTATGCTAGCAACTGGAAAAAATCAGGGTCAGAACTGGGGAGACGTTGCGATTGCATCGATTCGAATAACTACTCTTTCTGGTTAGAGTTAGCTAGTAGCTTATATTATTTCGCGAAACTTTATAACATAGGGTGTTCGTTTCGGGTGAAATTTGATCATACGAGTGCTTTACGACTAATGTAGTATCACTGTTATCGTTTATAACCTTACTCTTATTTTGTATTATTTGATCGACAAAACTTTTTCGCCATGAAGAAATTTCATCCCCTATACAGGCATATTTTCCCTGACAGAATCAGCCAACTTTAAGGAATCCATTTTGTTCACACACGTAGCCCATAAAAAATATGAATGAAGTCTCTCGGTTCATTTGCAACGAGAAACTACACAATATCGCCGCGAACCATCGTTCGACTGGGAATGGTTCCATTTGAGGGTCGGTTGCCACCTAGAACCCCCAATAAATCCTGTAATCCAGCGTGTCACGTTAGGAATACGAATTTCCCGTGGCGTCGCGACGCTGCCGCGCTCCACAAAACGTCCCGCCCAAGAAAGATTGCATTTTTTTTTATATTAGAGAGGTGGCAGGGCTGAAGGCTTGACGGAATCCCAACCTTACACGTAACGCAACGTAACGCAGACAAATTACACGATTCAACCCCTATGGCGCGCACGTGTGCAGACCGTTCTATAATTGGCTATACGTGTTTGCGATGGGGTGATTCCTCGACGGAGGAATAAAGCGTACAGCGTTTACCTTATTTATGAGGCCATTTTTGGGATTGCTCGTTTAAAGCTGCGGTCCATGATTTCCAGCACGCGTCTGAGAAGGAGAATGTTTCCAAACGTTGTGACGCAGGGCTTTCTATTACGATTAACACTTTTTCTTAATTTACGTCCTTTCACGTCGTGTTTCATATTTAAAGTGATACGTAACATTACATTTTTCCTCATCTTCCAGAAGATAGATGAGCAATTTCACTTATCTTCTACAATATTTACTTATATCATTCTGTAGATCCTCTGATTCAAATGTTAATAAAATTTATCATTTTATCAACATTTTTATGTCTGTATCGATATTCATATCTGATGTCTATGATATTCATATCTGATATTTTATGCCTATGTTTGATCTGCGTACATCTTTCTATGCAGGCATTTCAATGCTTCCCAGTATATCATCACACTCATAATGTTCCTAAGACTAAGTTCTTAATTTAACTAATGGTCCAAGGTTGTACAAAAATGTTTCGGGAAATTCGAACATATTTTTATATGAATATCAAGTGCCTATGTCCATTTACTTTTGATAATCAACGCCTTAACAAACGGCAGCTGCTTAAGGATGTGACAGTAACAGATCCAAGGCCCATGAAATTCAACCGTTCCATTCTTCTTCCGCCATTTAAAGTGCACCGTAACAAAACAGTGTTCACTTCATATTTAAATGTCTCTTGAACCCATTCACAATGTCTCAGGGATCTCGCGCGTCTACTTGCGGTTCGAGCAAACAGACGAACAAGATAAGGGACACCGCATCATTCTTCGAAATTTCTGGCCGCATCCGAAAGCACTTGCATTTCATGATGCGACCACGTGCAATACCAGAGGATGCGAATATAAATAATGGAGCACGGAGCGACATTCAAGTTTATTTCCCCGTCAGGGAAATCCCTTTCTCTCCCTCGTCATTCACCAATTATGAAACACCCTATACGTGTGCGCACACACCCGAACGAAGGCAGTTTCGTTGCTTACCCTCTCGCGATGCTTCTTCTTTCCCGCGACGTGTAATACACTTTTATGTCGCCTGCAAGAGGGGTTGCAACTCCCTTTGGTCCCCTTATTCCCCACCCGACTCCAACGATTTGATACGCTTCAACCTTTGCAATCGTTTCGCTCGTAACTTCTTCTGGCCCTTGCCAGATTTTCCCCTGCCCCGTCGCTCGGAAATCTCTTCACGCCGGAAAGTTCCGAATTTCGTCTCTGACACGCTAACGTTCGGAGGAGACGTGAATCTCCGACCTAATTCCTCTTTTTGACACGTTCTGATCACGGAGCGGTCAGGTTCATAGATTGGTCTAGTTAATGTATTATGAACTTTGCCCAGAATCAGAGCAACACGTGTTGTCAGTGTCGCCATTTTGAGTGCTGGGAATTATAATGCGAATTTAGTTGAAACCCTCGTTGACCTTGACAAGGGAAGTTTCACTCTATGAATAATATTAAATAATATTCGTAACATTAGCTGCTCGCCGGTTAATTTTCGGCCATAAATCGTAATAAATAACGCGAAGGTTGCTCATTAACATGAGTTTTAACCTACTTGAGGAAAATCCAGAATTTAACGCGGCAGAAGGTACCTAACCCGGGACGCTGTCGCGATGACCCAATTACCGCACTCGTAAAGTGCAACGGGGCGGGACGTGAGCCACATGAAAGCGGCGAACAACCGGAAACTTTGTTAGTACTCGCAGTCTTTCGACACGTTAAGAGGCTGTGCACGAGCCACGGAAGCCCGGCCACTGGCTTCGTAATTAGTTAAGCCGCCTCTTAACGCGTCGACGAAGCTCCGAGATATTTCCACGGGAAAACAATTATTTCCGCGAGGTAGCCGAATCGGCAACCGGAAACCGTTTGTCGACGACCAGAAAAGAAGAACGAACCGCGTTCGCGGCAATCGGCCCACTCCACCAACGAAAATACCGTGCGCCTACACGTGTACATACGTACATAGGTACACGTCGAACGAAAATTTAATTAAATCCACGGGTTAAGGTTCCGGCGTTCCGGTATTCGAATTCGATCCAGTTAATCCGATCGAGCAAGCAAATCGGCTCCCTAAGTAATTTCATCGATATCGACCAACGAAACGGCCGTTTAAACGGACTCAATAAATTTTCAGCTTGCCTTTCTCGCTCTGTTTTACTGTCTGCTTTTTACTTCCCTTTTCGGGGATATCAACGACCATGAATTTCTGTTGAAATTTCATGGGTACGGATTTTCTGTTTTCACATTTTGATCACAATCTAACGGATCGTCCGTGAAATTCCTTGATCATCTATATTTCTACCAGAAAATATTCATGGCAATTTTTGATGCAAAGACGTTTTCAGAACGATGGTGGACAAAACTTGTCTAGTACTACTTGCATATATGAGTATTTGATAAAATTATTAATATACATATAGTATTTTTAATGCTAGTTTTGTAAAATCATTTCTCACATCGTTTATCTTTCAAACTTTCCTTTAAAATGTTATCTTACAGAATAACAGTGAGTACTATGTGTGTGAACTCGTACCTTTGTGAATCTCATAATTTCCTGGAAAATGTACTTTCCTGGAATTGATAATTATCGAAGTAACTTGACCGTTCTTGATTTCCGTCAGCCGAGTGGTCAAGCGATACGAATTTCCGGAATGAGGGTTTCAACCTGGACGTACGTGGACACGCGTCACGCGATTCACAGAGGATATCAGAGAACTCTGCACCGTTTTCCCAAATTACGCCAATAACCTGTCCGATATAATGTCTGACTTCGCCGTATTAATTAGCCGAAGCAACAACGCCTGGGAACGGTAACTCGACCCGGTAGGTACATAGAATTGCGATCGAATTAGCAACGCCGATACCCAGTTGCCTGTTGAATAATGCACGAGCTGACATTCCGTTCAATAACAAACGTCCGTTATTCCATCGTTATTCACATCAGCTATTTTAACAGGGAGTGATTTTTTAAGTACCCAATCGTGCGCAGGAGAATAACCGATGGACCATGAGCATCTCGCATAATCAAATTTAAATCGACGAATCGATAAAGGGGTTGCAGCGATCACTTCATTATACGGTTACATATTAGATCGCCGCGAGTTAGATCAGCAGGAAGCGGAATATACGATCGGAAACTCCAGGACGCCATTTTGTGCGGGCACCACAGTCACGTATCAATAAGTTTACAAATCTGAATATTTACAAGCTGGCATTTGCAAATTTGGAGATCTAAGGATTGTTAACTTATTATACATATTATTAATTGTTATAGTCTGTTTTAAGGACTATAAAGGACTATCTGTCTTAAGGAACCATGTGAAAGGATACTTAACCCATGTGCCATCAGCGTTTTGTATAATGGAATTCAAATCGATGTATCGCGAACACCCCACTGACAAAGGGGTTGCAACGACTAACCCTCTTGACACAGTGTCCTGGATTACCGGCCGAAATTTATGTTTTCCCGTGACACGACTCTCAGCGTGCCAGAAACGATAAGTTTCTTAAACGCGTGGCCTTTACAGGCTTATCATATTTGTAGCAATCCCTGGGCTAAGCCTGACAAACGAGATCACACGCTCCTCCTTTTTATTCTGGCCATCGTTTTATCGAAGCATCTCGTTTGGGTAGTGGAGAAAGGATAAACAAGTCAAAAATATTCTACAATTTTTCTTAGCATATAAGTACATTAGTGTACCCTGAATTTTGCAAGTACTATTCTTTACAATTATTTATGGAAAATACGTGATCTCCTTCTGGCAAAAAACGGATTAAATCTGATAAAAATTTTTCCGGGAAACTTCACAGGTTTATGGAGTATCATTTATCGATCGGTTAATATTATGTCTCTCTATGAGGAGAGATAAGTAAAGAATATCCTTTTGCAAAGATTAAAAATGTTTACTTTCAGAAGTGTGTCAAGCTAAATGATTTATGCACGGCGTATTTTCGCGCAAATGTACATGAATAAATAGGACACAATATTCGCGGCGGTGTACAAATCATCATTACGGTTCAAAGATTAATCAATCAGTCATTTCGCGGAAGAAGCATCCCCAGCAGGCTAATAGTGACCCTATGTTTGGCGGGCGATGCAATATTAACAACTACGCTGCACGCGTCGGTTCGTTTGGTAAATTATAGATAGATACACTCGGGTAACGCGAGCATCATCGAAATTTTCGCTGCAATGGGAACTGGTAATAAAATGGATTGACATTATGTAACCCCGTAATGAACCGACGCGTTAATTACAGCCTGGTGCAACCTGGACGCCCAGGACCACGCTAATATCCGTCCACCTGACACGTAACGATTTCATTTTCGTTCATTCACGATTCACGATCTGCGTTCCGGCCAATGAGAGATTACCTTCGGTCCCGTCCAATTACAGCATTAATTTTCGTGCGAAAATTTCCTTCGCTTCGTTACCTTTCCTCACCGTGTTCACCATATTATAATACATGATCGATCGTGCGACATTATCAATCGCCTGAAGCCAATTTATCGATCAAAGAAGCTGACGCCAATTTTCGCACTAATTACTAACGAACGAGCTATTAGGTTATGTAGTTTGCACTTGCTTGTCGATAAAGCAGGCGCCTTTGTACTTGCACGAACTGGAATCAAGGTACATCTTAAGGGCGAGCAGGTACGCATTTACAAGTTAGGTTAATCGTATCAATATTGTGATGTTGATAATTATATCAAGGAAGAATGCATTGTGATCAGTCAACGGTTAATCCAGCTACATCTACTGGCTAAGAAAGTATCCATAGGGATAATACAACCAAGGAGGATGTCTCCCAATCGTGAATTTTTAGGGGTGAGAAAATTTGGAAATTTGACGATCTGAAAATTAGGGGATCTGGGATTTGGGGATCTAGGGATTTGGGAATCTGAGGATTTGGGAACGTGGAGTATTGGAAACAGGAAAATTTGGAACTATAGAAACTTGATAATCTAAAAATTTAGGGATTTGAAAAAATAGAAGTTTCCGATATACTCATATGTACTAATTAGAAAATTTACAAATGCACCAATTCGGATCATAGAATATTAAAAATTGCGGAGAACGTACACACACGAAGATAGTCAGTCCAGAGTAAACATCCTAAGGATCGTATGAGATCCTTTTGGTCAATATGATACGGTCAAAAATCGCCATTTTTTAATATCTTGCTCCGAGGCTACAGTAAACTGGAGGAAATAGGAGTGCAAGGGAAACTGCAAATCCTCTTCTTTGAAAGATCCAGCCTGGCAAATGACGTTGGCCGATGACGCCCAACGAACACTTGGATACCAAAAGTTCTCTGTGAAACCTACGAACCTCGAAATTAGCTACTTTCAGCCATCTTCCAGCCGAGACGAATGGCGTACTATAGGGAGCTAGACAGCCGGACTAATACCGTACGCTTTACCGTTCCTGTGCTACTCGTCCTAATGGAAACCTAGGACACCCGGAATCCCGGCTTCGTCTAATTTATTTGTCGATGGTCCGGTGACTCGCGTGGACTCCATGGTTGGACGAGTGTTCCCTCGAACAACGAGAAAACGTAAAAACAAGTTGTTCCATGCGTTTGTTAAAGACTCTGGAACAGACCAGCTTCGTTTTCAAGAAACGTTGCGACAAAAGTTATCTTTCGAAACCACAAATTATTTGGAGACGTCAATTATTAACATTGTTATGGTAACAATATTACACGTGGAAATATAAATAAACTTTAAGCTGATTAATGACAATGCTCATAGAAACAATGTACACATTTTGAGTCAACGAACGACACGTTTGATCTGAAATGAAGCAAATGGGTAAAAAACAGGTAAGAATAATCTGGAATAAGCTTGGCTATAAGTTCCACAAAATACCCGGATAACGGAAACGCTTTTCGCTCAAGATTGAAACTAGAAATAGAGATTTAAGAGAGAGAAATGTACGTCGAGCATAAATGACCAGCCACAGGGACCAGGAACAATCCACAAATCCTATCCATAAATTTCCTTAGCTACTTAGATCCGTATCCTCGATTGCAACCTCTAAAAGCTAATAAAAATAAAATAAATCGTGCGTACCTTTATTAATCTACCCATATCTCGGCTCCTGACTGATATTTATGCATGTATCAAAGCCTGCAACGCAAACACGATTTAATCTACAGATTGTGGATTTTAGAGATACACTTTAACATAAATGCATATACATTATAAATGAAGTGTAAGATTAACTCTTTGTAATTGAGAGTATTTTTTCTGTGGATAGTTCGCAACTCTAAAATTTTCTAAATACAAAGTTTAACGAAATCTTTCACAGTTTTTATTTGTTATTGATTAGTCTACTTCACTATATTCATACATCACACTTATGACACAACAGATTTAGTCAGAAAATACTTCGTTCAAATTGTTGTATGAAACCAAATGGTGTGAATCACCCTCCGAGTGCAAATAATAAGGGTTAAGGCTAGGTTAGGTTAATAATCAAGTTAATAAGGGTTGGGCAACCTAACCAAAAATCGACCTTAAAAATGAAAAGTCATTGTTCCACAAAAAGTCCCATAAAAATTGTTGGTGCTCTAGTCTGACACAAAAAATAAAAGATCTCTAGAATCACAGCACCTGGGAAGTCGATACATCAATCATTTCGTAGCAAGTTACCCTTCGTTTTGTACGTGAAACCTGACAATGGCTGATTTACTCGTCGCAACCAACAGATACCCTGGGTTCCCTTAACGCGGTCAGGGCCGATACGGGGTCCTCCTTCTCTTCGGGCAGTTATGGCGGTCAGACGATGACGCCGCTGTATCATTCGCGGCCAACGTGATTGATAAGGGGGCCGGCTGATAAACACGAACGTTAAGCGTGCACCAGCGGCCACGATAAATCAAGAAATGTTTTCGAGAGGCGCGGCTAACGCCGTGGATATCGGTGTTTTCGCGTGTTCCTCTTTCTACGCGGTTTTATTGGGCGAACTACGTGGCGCGGTGCTTTCCGACGTATCTGCTGAAAAATGGGGGTGTTTGTCGTGTAATATCGTTGAATTGCACGGCCCAAGCTTTTTGCTTTTAAAGCCGCTGCTTCGAATATTAAACCTCCTGGAATTGGTATCATTAGTTTTCCAAATTTCCTGTTGCGTGGAAATCTGGGAGTCTGATGTGTGGAGATTTGGAGATTTGAAAATTTGCGGATTTGATTGTTTGGAGATTTGGAAAGTTGAAGATTTGAGAATTAAACAATTTATACCCTATATCTGTATGTCCCGATACCCCTACGCCCCTGTATCCCTATGTCCTTATATTTCTGCGCCCCTATTCTCCACATCGCTTTATAATTGTGCCCCTATATTCCTACACCCCGTATACCTATTCCCCCATATCCCTATATTCCTGTATTCCTATGTCCCTGTATCCTTACGCCCCGACATTCCACACCCCTATATCTCGCGGTTATATTTTTACAACCCTATATGCCTACACCCCTGTATTCCTATGTGCTCACATCTCTACATCCACATGTCCCTAAATCCATACGTCCCAATATATCTATATCCCTATATCCCTACACCCCCATATTCCTATGTGCCAATATCTCTACACCCCTACATCCACACGTCCCTAAATCCATACGTCCCAAAATCTCTACATCCCTATATCTCTTTGCCCCTATCATCCAACGTCCTCATGTCTCTATGCCCCTGGATTCCTACATTTCTACCTAATCTAAAATTTAACAAATAAAAAATGAGCTAAACAAAAGTTTTGATGAAGCTTGCATAATTAATAGCGCAAAGATGAGTTTGCACGGGATGTGACGCATTGCATGGGTCCTCTGTTCACTTTCGTTCATTTTTCCAGTCAATATCGTCAATTTTATTCGCTTCGATCATTCCATTGTACTCGACTCGTGACACACGTTTGGCATGGCAGGTGACGGGCCAATTGTTTCGTCGCTGAAGGGTTTTTCCAGAGATAAAAAAGGGTCGCCAATGTTTTCATTAAATTGTCGCCTGTTCCGGCTCGACAAAAATTGAACTCTTTGGCCAGCTGTTCGGACCGTGTAACACCCGTGAAACGATACGCGTTAATCGAAGAGAGACTAAAAAAGTGTGCCAGGTACCGTGCTAGAAACAAAATCGTTTTCATTTAACGCGCTAATAAAATTGCTATCATATTTTCGTGGTAACTAATCGGACTGCCGTCTGCAGGGAATTGCTATCAACCGTTCGATCGATACTGTTTCGTTAATTAACATCGTTGAAAAATTGTTTACAGTTTTTGATTGTTTTTCGTAACAACAACAACCAAGAAACGTTGTAACATTCTAAATGATAACGATGAATAGAATCTTGAGACTTCCTTAAGACTTACTGAGATGAAATCAAGGTTTCCAAGATGTCTTTAATTCAAATTAATGCAAATCGAGGTGAAATATACTCGAAGGAAATTTTTAGGAGGGCTTCAGAACCTTAATCTTTCTTAATGGAACAAGGGATTCCTTTAACCAATAAGGCAACGGAATCGATGTACCATTTTGGGGGCAACTCACCGTTCGTTTACGCTCCATTGCAGATCTCTACTTCGAAAGGTAAACATTTTACATAAGACTTTCTTGGTAACCCATGTTTCGTAACAGTTTTTACATTTATAACAGCAATGAAAAAGAAAGCTTCCACATATAGATACACCTTTATGCTTTTAACAAGAAGGGAGACAAAAGACAAATCCGTTTCTATGAAACAAAAGATAGCTGTGTTTCTGTTATCTCTTTCGTGGAGCATCGATAACTGTATCGCCGGAAACGGTAACTCAGAGCTGCAACCTCGACAGCATAAATAGCATACGCTTCTATTCGAACGGGAATTACCCACAAAGAACAATCTGGTATACGGGGTGAATCATGTGAAACAGGGTATCTGAAAACCGTTAATATTGAAGATGAAGAGATATTCATATATTCAGAGAGTCTTATGCTATCAAATTTCTGCAATCTTTAGATTTTCATATTTGTAGACACTTAAATTCATACATAAAATTCCTAAGTCCACAAACTGCTCTAAATTTCACTCTCAAAATATTGTTCAAGATGATTAAAAAACGATTGACTGACATCTCTTCACTCTTGACTGACACTTTACTCTTGACCGCCATCTTCAAGCTTTTCTGAAGATCGTCGATAGCTTTTTAAATTGCATTACATATTTCTAACTTTCTTATATCGTAGTTGATGTCAAAACCACTTGAACGATGCAGAATACTGAAACCTTGAAATGTCTTTGCTTACAAAAATTATTAATGCTGTGTAACTTTACAAATTTATTAGTACAACCCATCAGTTGTTTGTCTATATATGACTTGCTAAACTTGTTCAACCTTCACAGTGTTAGAAGCTCCGTTTTGCACGACACCGTGTACGTACGCGTATTACGAACGGTATCAGTGCGTATCCCCGTAACTATTTGCGTCTGGAAGCAGCGTCTGTTTTTTTTGTTCCCCGTGGCCGTCGATAAACGGGACGCGAGTGCAGGAAGCTGGCTGGATCGAAAGCAAGGCCCCTCCAGGCATGTAGTTAATCCGGGATAAAGGTGGTACACAGCTACACCAGGAGCACGATACGCTGGTTGAAGATGCATCCGATGCATAGCGCGTATCCCACGGATTTATAGACTTACACGGGAACGGAGAATCCATCTCGTTCGTCCGATCGAGACGGGGCTTTATGGTCGAAGGGATCGGGCGTCGAAGAAACGACACACATGTCGCATCGGATTCATCTGCATTATATTAATTAAATGTGCCGCTTCTATATATGCAAAACCGTGCAACTTCTACCGTTTCGTTTCGTATGTAACACATGCCATTATGGATATTAAATGTAACCCAGATTTTCTCTTTGACAAATAAAATTTCACGTGTTTCAATTAATTCATGTTGTACGGAACTTTCAATCGGTATAATGAATCGAATTTTCGGCGGTAACGCAAGTTTACATGTCGGTTTTATTGTATTTCCATTATTGACATTTCACAACGCGTTAAACACTTTATAGTGTCCTAGTTGCAATTGTGTTTGTTTTCGCAAAATCGCACAAAAGTGCATATATAAATTTAACTACACATTTCAAAACAGTGTTCTATGTGATAAGGATTAGGAAGTCCCAGAATGAAGAATTTACGCGCGTAGACACTCCGGACAGATCATTTGACATTTACTGTCCGAATGGGACAGCGTAAAAAATGGACCGTAAAATCTTAGAGTCCGCTGTCAATAAATTCAGCAGAAAATAGCGTGCATCGTTCCAAGTATTTATTGCGATCCTCACAATGGCTACGATCGTGACCGCGGCGTTGCGGGTGATACGAAAAAAGGACACACTTTCGTGAATAAGAAAAAAGAAGCAACGACGAATGTGTAGCAGCGAAGATTTGTGGTCCGGGCAACGATATTTATTACAGGCCCGTGGGTCATCTGTAAACATTAAATAACCAGCTGCATCGCGTGCAGCATACAATTCTATTGCACGGCTTGGTTGGTTCATGCCCGAACTTCAATTTCCTTTGAGCGTAAAACGACCGAAAATTTGTCAAAATGAAATATCTAAAATCCAGGTGTATATTAAAATATCCTTCCGCGAGAATGGAGGCGACACTGGTCCTTTGATATTGTGCATCTGACTTCGTGCTTCATAAATTTGATCGAATCAGAGCAAATAACGGAGGTGTACTTCCATTTAATACTGCAGCGAGAGTCGAACGCGTGGCTTTATAACGCGTAACGAATTTTACGTGTAGCGATTTTACACGCAACGGCACGACGCGTGACAATTTCTGTGCGCGAGGATTTTATGTGTGACAGTTAACGCGCCCAGCTTTTATTTAAAAACGTGCTTGACGAATTGAATCTGCTTTTTAATTAACGGAACGTGAATGAGATATTATAATCTGTTCCAGATTTAATCACCTAAAATCACTGACACGTGATATCGCTTTAAATATTTTGTCTTTGAATTATTTGTTTGTTTCGCTGTATTTTTGTAATCGAAAAACAGGCGTTATCTGTTTGAAATGAATCATTTAGAAAGATAAGACAGGTATAAAATATTTTATGTGGGTTAAATATTGAAGTGTATTACTTGATTCTAATGAATTTGTGAGTTTAAACCAAGAAGTAAATGCCGGTATATTTGTTTTATTACATATACATGCTCTTATCACGACCTTAACAAATACGATTGTTTAAAGTTTAATAGTATCGATAAATGTTTGCATCTGCGTCACGATGGAAACATCAGCGTCGTATTAGCAGACATTATATCGGTCGATACTGACAAAAAATGGCAGTTCCAGAACAATTAACGTAATTCGTTCAATACTCTTGCTATCACTTGATCATACCTGGAAAATGTACAACACGTTTGCAAGCTTTCAAACGTTGATCGTAATATTTCCATCGTCACGAGTATTGATCTTACTACAAAATGCATTCGCAATTCTTCAGAATTATCCTGACCTAAATAATGTTCGCCGTACATATAATTTCCAGTAATAATTGTACTCTACATGCTTTTGTACACTACTATTCTTCGCAGGATATAAATACAGACATAATATGCGTGTAGACGTATATGCGATTAAATTATTGCTATTGTTCCTAAACGATGCGCTATCATGGCACGGTGATGCGCGATGTGACAACAATCGATAATTAACACGTTGAATGCCATGATACACTGATTATCGCCATCACGAAATTAATAATAATTCAACGTGGCGTTGATACTCTAATAAGTTCGTGGCAAGTAAAAAGCTTGGGTCTCGATTTTTAAATCCATATCATCGCCATTGTTCAAGTTATATACAAAATATCCCAAACATTATAAAATATTTTCCTATAAACTACTTTTTGATATATCAATGATATCAGATCTCTAAAGGCCTAATAAAATTCACAACGGTATAACGTCATAGTTTTCATCTTGTAAACAGCGCCATTTTATAACTAGTTTTTTGCATACATTGCTCTCGATAGTCGAGACACTGTAATTACGTTCTGAATAAATAGAACAGGTTAAGTCAGTGGACTCGGTATGTGACATTTAACGTGTTAACGTTACCAGGAAGAATCTACCGGGACAGATAATTACCGATTGGTACGTTTACTAACATGATGCAGCAATACTGTGTAAATACCTGAGCATAATATCGTGTTTTCTCCTAAATGAAAGAAGAAGGAAGAGGAAGAATAAAAAGCATCATGCGGCAAACTGACTCATCGTGCATGAACCTCTAGACGACAGATAACACTTTGATAATTCATAAGGAGGTACACTTAAAAATTCATTATACATCGTCTTATCTGTCGACTGGGGAAAATGAAATAACGAGGCGGCAAGTTATCGAGACCGTCCGCCAATCCTTCATCCTGTCGATTGACCGCTATCGATGAGTCGCTGACTCGTTTCGTAAATTTGATGGCAAATTGCTCGCGATTGAACTGTGTCGATTGCATGGAGTCGAACAACATGGAGGATCTCTCGAACGTTAAGCTCGTTTCGTTTGCTTCGGTGTTACGTCACGATCCTGAGCTTTCAACGGATAAGGAATCGATATAGTCTTCTTAGCTCGAGAACTTCTGAAAGCCGTTACTGCCGCACTTATTTTTCCACATTTCCTTTTCGCTATTTCCGTTCGGTTCTTTGCATTGGATCGCAACGGAACAAGTGTTTCCTCTCTTTAAGATGGCGAATCCTGCACCTCCTGCTTTGCCTGCGTCTTCCCTATGTTCTCCGCCTCCCACACGGTGTCCGGAAGTTTCGTTCCCAGCGTTTCCGGGAAGAACAGAGACAACAGGCCCGCGGACATAGCCATGCACCCGAAAAGTATCAAAGGCAGTTCCGGCATGATTTGTGCCTGCGAAAAACGACATTTTGACAAAAGAAAATCGATTGGCCATAAAAGTTTAAGAAGCCCCGTTTCGAAATCGGCCAACTGCAGAAACAAGGAGCGAGCAACAAGCGACTCGCGTCAGCACGTTCTACAGTATGCATAACACTGCTGCGGTAGTCGACTCACCAAAAGAGGAGTTTGCGGTGACAATATTGACCCCATGCGGCCAGTCATGCTGCAGATTCCTAGTAGCGAGTGTCTGAGGTTCGTGGGGAACAGCTCAGCTGTGTAAATGTAAACCGTGGAAAACGACATCGTGATACACCATTTTCCACCCATGTACAAAACCAACGGCAAGAAACTCCATGAACCTGAAAGGAATTCATCGTACACGTTCGCCTTTGCTTTGATTGTCTCGGATTGAAAGGCAAATTTTCTTCATGAATATTTTCAGCGGATAGATGTGAGCAGCTGTACAAGAGAAACTATCTGATCGTTGAATCGAGTTTACCTGTAGGCACGAACTGTATCGCGAGGCAGAATGCGCCGCTCAGCAAGAACGACGAGGAGAGAGTCGCTTTGCGACCGATGAAATCGGTAAGAAACCAGGTTAGAAAGTAGGCCGGAATCTCGACAACGGCGACCAGTATGAAATTCGTGTATTTATCGCCGGCAAACGCCACCGAATTCAAAGACAGTCCATAATAGACGAAGGTGTTCGTCAGCCAACAGAACGAGCAGGCCAATAAACGCGTGAGCATTACCGAGCTAGTCAACACTTGCATGAACGGCGACTTCTTTTCATGCGCCAGTTGCTCCGCCTGCAAAGTGATACGATTATAATAATTATAATTTATTTATAATACGATCAGTTATAATTTTGATGGATGTTCCTAGATGTCAGCTACGTACCTTATCGGTCTTCACCATATTTAAATCCTTGAACGCTCCAATCGCCTCTTCCGAGACTTGCAGCCCGTTAATACGCGCCATTTTACGATAAATTCTCTCCACCTTTTCGTGTTTCCCATTCGCCAATAGCCACCTTGAAAATTGGCATCATGTGTTTTGTTTTGTTTACGCGTACGAGAGATACATTTCGAGGGGAAACGAGTGTATAGAACACGCATTTATCGATTACCTATGACGTACATAGAAAAGGCAACATGAGAAAAGTATCTGGTTGAAAACTCGATATGGAGGGCCTAACATTAAACGGAGATACGATCCGCGGCGTGGGCAGGCTATTTCCGATCGCGTTAATTAATTAGAGAATAACGGCTCCCATCAAGGGTGTCGTGACGTCAAAGGTCCAGTTAATTGGCCGGACGTCGTAGAAGTATAACTGGACGACGACTTCTTAGATCGTTAAGCGGCTCGTCTCGGAGATCGTTAACGAGGATCCCCGGGACAATACGAATTAAACGGTCGCCAAAGGAAATTACCTGACTGATTCCGGGATCAGGAAGGGCAGCAAGATGGCGAGCAAAGCTGGACCGTATACCATTCGAAGGATCAACCGCCACGATCTCAACCACATCGCAATCAATCCTAACAACATCTCACCCACTGCAAACATGCAGCAAATGATGGTGCTTGCCAGGACTCGGCCTTTTACTCCTGCCATCTCCATTCCTGAAAATCAACGTTCTCCGTTCGTATCACTCGTATAACATTCAACTATTAAATATTTATGCATATTCGATTTAACGACTACGTCATATTTGAAAGCTAGTGATGTAAATTAAACTTTGCTTACTGAAAGATACAAGTTGTCCAGTAAATTTGGAAACTTGAAAATATTCAAATTTGTAAGTATTCGAATTTTCGTTATGGTAATATAACGAGAATCTACTATACGAAGAGAACAGATGTTCTATTCACAATGATAACGCAAGTTAAACTTGTACCATTACAGCTGTTCCCAATGTGCGTCTGTTTCGCCAGACCATGACATTATGATCGCTAAATTGCGGATACTTATGCAAATATACCTTTTGTTTCACATTTTCCAAATGATTTGAACTATTGTTTCAATGCCGCACTCGTTACAATTCATTTCGTTTCCTTATCGGAACCGTTTCGAACTCATTTAGGTTAGGTTAGGAGTTAGGTTTAATATTTACGGTACCATTGGATATATTTTATGTAACTCAGTTTACTTTCAATACTCTTCGAACGAATGATTCATTGCAATGCTAATTATGGCAATCTATATACCAATGAACGTTTAAGGCGGATCAATATATCTATTATAATTGTACATTCTAATTCGACGCGTTAGCAAGTCAAATGATTGATAAAAAAATTGAAATTCAAGGTTTGCAACGGTTATGAGTACACTTTGCGATACTTTTTTCGATATGGAAAACATTTCTGCGTCTAGTGCTCCGAAGCGTGTAAAACATGGCCGTTATTTATATCAACATTATTCACGTCGAACATCTTCCTATACTTTGGCTCGTTATTAACTCACCTAAAATAAATCCAGCGCTGTAGATACCGGCCGCGACAGTCGCATCGATAAATTCGAACGCTAGAAACATCCAATAATTCACGGAAAAGGAATGTATCAGGCCGCTGATTCCGCTCAGGGACGTGGTGAGCGTCAAAACTGTGCGTCTTCCGTATCTGGAAGCAACAAAAAAAAGAGCGATCCAATTGGACATGCATTATTTAACACGATGAACGTTGTTCTGAAAACACCTGCGTGTTACAGAACTACCGATCGGTTAAGCTGTTTGTATAATTTCGTATTACGAATTCGTTGTCCGACTAATTGGAATATTTGTATCGTCGGAAACATCTGAATTTCGATTATATTAAAAATGCTTCGATTGTTTGGAATACGGGGAATTCAATATGCCGCATTCATCGCGGGAAATCGTTTCAAAGCGAAGATGAATCGCGAAACGTCTACCAAGTTCAAATCGTTCATCGTAAATCTCGGAAAGTTTTCCCAAAGTACGAATTCATTTAAATATAATCTCCCACTTCTTGGATCGTCCCTCGAATTCGAATCAGAATTCATGAACCGGCGAAAGTCTGAAAGCTACTGGCTGAAATACTAGATCTGCTCGTATACCGCGAATCTACAGGGTGTTTCACATTGCAACAAAAAATAATTACGAGCAATAATAATAATGCAACAAAGTATTTATAATAATGTATACATTATGCTTGTTGAATCCTTTTTAAATAGAATCCTCCAAATAGAAAGTTTCTCGACATTAAAAAAATCTTGCAATCATTAAAGTAATAAATACGGTGTCCGATGTATTTCGTTTAAAACCAAAACCCGATTCTTCCCACTTATCACCTATCCCATCAAGATCCAAACACTTTGACCACATTTTACGAGACTCTCGAAATCAACGACCTGTTGATTTCGATCTCTACCCTCCATGGTTACACGAAAAGAGAAGAAAAAAACTTTGGAAAGTCACTTTTCCCCCGGTGGTCCTATCGATTTCGATTCGAATCCGAGAATCCAGGAAATTGGATTCTTGGTACGAACCGACTGCTACTAATTAAGGACACTCGATGTTGATTATTTCTCACCTGTCCGATATGTATCCGGCGAAGATCAATCCAACGAATTGGCCGACATTATTTATCGTGCCCACCAGCGTGAGTTTCCATCGATTGGTGTCGCAGGTGAGGTCCCACTGTAACGAAAAAGGAAATCAATCTACCATCGTTATTCATCAAATTTTTGTCTACTTTGTTTCTACTTCGTCAAATAAATATTATATTCTTATGTACCTTTTTTATAAATGTATTATATTATATTTATTATACTTGTGTTAATATTTATATTTATTATTTTATCTACTAGAAGTGCTGTTATTGATTGTTATCGATGCATGTCTTATTGATATTTAATTACCTCATTATCGATTACTATCATTGTATAATACAATCTGATTAGTTAATCTAATCAGTGAATCGGTAAAACAACAGTGTGATCGACTTTACCTCGCTGAGCACGGTGTTCTCTGATGGATCGTAGATCCAGGAATCGCATTGTTGAGTAGCATTACTGAACGACTGGTTTGTACAAGCACCCGTATGGTTTTGAACAACGTAACGAGTGCATTTGGACATTTCTGACAGGTCCGGAATGGCATCTGCCGCCCATGGCGAATTGAAGTCTGTGTTGTTTGGATCTTCACACTCTGGCACCAAACACCTGTTTTGTCGACGATGTTTTGTTAGCACATCAGATGTTTAGCGAAATCAGTAACGTGAAATTATAGAAATTGTTGTTGAAGCGAATAAAATGAAGTGTTATTTTTCTTTGAATTTAGAGAGTTTTAAATTTTTTCTGATAAAGTGTGTATTGGGAGCTGAAAAGTTGGCAGATGTTGACTATTCACGCTCTTGATACTCTTCCTGGTTACATTAGTTTGTTTGGCTAACTAGGCAAATATGTATGTCATCTTCCTATATTTACTGAAGAAGGTTGACCTACTGCATTATATCCAATTAGAACCGATTGCCATCTTCTCAGCTCCCAGTAGTATATTCTATTGATGATAAACGAAAATACCCACTGGCTCCTTCTTTAAATGACTTGAACTTTATTGATAATTGTTGCATATAATTAACTTTTACCTAACACTTAAAACATCACCAAAAATAAATTGACATTACCGAAAACAAAAATTTTCCAACATGCTCCCATCACAGGATGCAAATGACCAAAATACATATGAGGTGCAAGATTAAAGGTGTACTGAACAAAGAATCTTTTCATTTAGCACAGGTAATCGGAAATTTCAGAATGAACGATGAGTAATCACTGCTCGAGCGTTTGCTCAAAATAATGGATACGTTAAAAGATGTAATTGCTCGAATCATTAGGGAAACAAGTGGTTTGCTTGGTTCTTGGAACAGAAACTACTCGTTAAACTCTGATAGAACCTTACAAGATCTGTTCACCATTTGTGCATCTTACGTAAAACATAGGCTCTCGTTATATTGCCGTGGACAAGAAAATCTAGGAATGGACGATATATGTGAACGAGTAAAGTGTTTTCTTTATAACTCAAGAAGAGCTATAAAGGTGGCAATATAACTAAAAGTCTACTGTATGAATCAATTACTCTTAATCAAAATTATCGCGTTGTTAGTAGAATAAATCAGAATCCCACGTGTATTCCGCGGCGTTATGAATTGAAGGGGTTAATAGACTTCTCAATAAAGTAATCGATTTATTGGCCCGACGATATTACATGTTCAATCAATTTGTTCCAGCTCGTACGTTAGGATCTTCTTACGAGCTGAATTGTTTCCAACTCTATCGAACAAAATAAACGGGCATATAGTGGAACAAAATCTCGAGAAGCTGGAGCTCGGAAAAAGATAAAAAATCCAATATTTTTCGTCTCTATAATCATACAACTCTATTTTCTCATAAAAAAAGTAGTAATGTTTTAATACAACCAAAACTGTTACATTGTGATGTTTTAAAACTTCTAAAACTATTAATTTTTTAAATGTACGTTAATTAGATGGAAACAGTGCTTATCATAGTTTATGCAATGTTCTGCGAGATTTTGTCTCCGCTGCGAATCGCATGTAACAGATAACGAAAATTGTTCGAATAATTAATGTAACATACCTGTACTTAACTTCCCCAGCTGTGAACACGTACGCAAGCGTGAATCCTGCTGACAAGAACAGAGGCAAGCTAATTATCGCGAACATAATCATTTGATAGTATCCGAAGCGATCCACTTCCTGCTCGCTGCCTCTCTTTCCTCCTGCGAAAACATTGATTTCCGGCTATCAAATACACAATTCTTCCGGCTAATTTCATTTGCATCGCACGATACACGTAACAAGCGGAAAAATCGACGATTAACGCTCTGAATGAAAAAAATGTGTACTACATTCCCAGGTTCTTACAAGTTCAGATCCCTATATCTCAACATTTCTACATCTCCAGCTCCCTATTATTTCCAAATTCCTACATCCCCTAATTTTCACATTACTGAATTCCTACATCCCCAGATCCCTACATCCCCAGATCCCTACATTCCCAGATCCCTACATCCCCAAATCCCTACATCCCCAGATCCCTACATCCCCAAATCCCTACATCCCCAGATCTCTACATCCCCAAATCCCTACATCCCCAAATCCCTACATCCCCAAATCCCTACATCCCCAAATCCCTACATCCCCAAATCCCTACATCCTCAAATCCCTACATCTCCAAATCCCTACATCCCCAAAACCCTACATCCCAAGGTCCCTATTATTCCCAAATTTTTACATTACTAAATCCCTACATCCCCAGATCCCTACGCTCACATATTTCTATATCCTCAGCTTTCTATTTCCCCACATACTTATGCCCTTAAATTCCTATATCCCCAATTTTCTATATCCTCAAATTTCAGTATTCTCAGATCCCTACATCCTGAGATTTCCACATCCCCAGATCCATGCATCATCGACGGAATGTATGTACATACTTGATGCGGACATTGCCGCATTTCGTTTCGCCTTCGTCGTTCTAATTGATTTAACCGACGTCGTTAATGAATCGCGTCACTAAACAACAAGTAGTCGTTCTTCTCCTTCGTGCAAAGAGAAGAGAAGAAGCAGCCTCTCGTCCGAAATGAAAAAACGTCTGGCGAAAGGAAAATCGCGCGATATATTGCCTACGCCCGTTTCTCGAGTCTCCTCGTTGGTGAGTGTACTTACGCTCGCCCGACAATTAACTCGAGTTACGATTAATCAACGAGAAAATAGCATGAACCCTTTGCAGTTCAGATTATTTTTGTCGTCTCGTTCGGTCATTTTTCCCGAAATAGATGACGAAGGTAACAGAATGAACGTCGCCGAACAGTTGTACACATCGTGTTTATTAAATTAACACGATGGTTTGTACCACGGAGTCGTGACTTCGATGCCCAAGTTTTTGTAAGAATTTTTTGCACAAATTATCCACTCGAAAATTAGCATGATAACCGGGGAATTCAAGAGAGGGATGAAAAGTTATCTTGTAGCTTTTGTTGTGTTGTCACAGACTTTAAATTTATTTTCACGTGCAACATGTTAATCAAAACTGTTACAACTATTAAAACTGTTTTCACGTGCAAAATAAGCAAATTCTTTTCCCCTTCTACAGTTAGGTCTATGAAAGGTAGTTTTGCAGAACAACTGTTAAATCTCCTACTGGGTACGAGAAGTAACATACAATCGCAACGCACGTGGTCATCATGATGTTAAAAACGAAATACTATGCAAGACTCGTATCGGGATCTTGAAGGTTGAGTGCGTTGACTTTCATGGAAATCAACAGCCAACATCGTCAATTAAACGAACATAATGTCAATATATGAAAGTGTTGATCAAACAAAAAAATAATAAATTTCCACGTATTTTTCAAAGGATTAGTATCAGTAAAGTATTAATTAGAAATAAAGTACATAAGTGTAAGTAAAGTGTTTACCTGTGCCATCGATGGTTTTCGGCGCCGAGGACGCCTCGTCCTTCTGCGAGCAAAACAGCCTCATGCTGTCCTCTTCGTCGCCTCTGAGGCTGCGAACACAGAGATTCGAGAATTATGCCGGCGTTTCCTTCGTTGACCCCACGTCGAGGGTCACTTGTTTGCTGTTCGTACATTTGCGAAAAACGCGCGAAACGACGCAATTACTCGCGCGCATTACATAAAGCTTTTACCGAACGAGTCGAAGGAGGGAAAAGAAAACCGGCCAGGAACGGGACTTTCACGACACCTCCTGCCATCCGGCTAGCACCAAGGTGGGAGCGAAACGACCGTCTATCGAACGAGTATCGACAGATTTATCAGAAAATTTTCGGTCAACGAACGTGCTTTCGTGTCCCGGAGATGATCCGACTTTATCTACGTAATTTGAACACGTTCACGACCGGATCTGGCCAGATCGATAAAAACAATCGACTGATCGCGTACCAACGACCGCTCGCGGCGAATACCGATTTTCTACTGGCACTCCGAGAGCGAATGAAATCGAAGCAAGAAGAGAAGCAACGCAACCGGTGGCGTTCGTCTCGTTCCGAGTGTGCATACGTGAAAATTAACGCGTCATGCAAGCACGCCGATTTCAGACCGGAAGTATTCCGCACGCTTCGCGCTCGAACTCGACCATATTAATCGTACAATCAAATTCTGTTGTCCTAATTCTTTCATTGAAGATACACGCTACGATTTTGTTAAGATGCCTGATAGTCACGGTACAATCTCCAAGCGGATTATTTAATTCCTGTTGCATTGTGTTGCGAATGTTACATAAAATGCCCCGTGCAGTTCTTGTATCTTGACAGACACAAATGGACTACATACTCTGCTAAGGTAATTGCCTTTTCTAATTACTCGTAATTTTTTTCTTTCAGATTGATATAATGTTGCAACTATGCTAGAAACGAGCAGCTTTAGGGGAAAGGAATTTTTTATACGAACAAAAATCTCTCTTCTGTAGAAATGAAAAATAATTAATCAAACATACTATGTCTTTAAAATATTACAAGCTGGAGATTAAACGAAACTTCAATGTTTCCAATCTTGATAAACCTTTATCAATCTTAAAAAATCCTGACAAATCCTGACAAATCTTTTATAATTTATATAAGATTGGAAATGAATGAAAGTACAGTTGGATTAGTCGGAAACTTGCAACAGAGAGTTCCATGCATATATCGATATCGACAATGGATGCATCGAGTAGGATGGCCTTCCGTTCGGAATTCCATTGACTTTCTAATATGGAAGAGCGTGTCTGAAAGTGTTGCACGTCTTAAATGATCAGCATCTACATGCCGTTCGAAAGACGCGAGTATCACCTTGACAATTCTTGAGCGTAACTCCATAGCCGATTTAATGTTTCACGAGAAAGATGATGAGTCGTTGTCGTTACCCTTCACTCTCGTTGCCGGATAAATATGGATGGAGAAGCCCTGCGATGTTGCAGAAAATGAGCACGCTCGCGTTGTCGTCGTAAATCATCAGTTTATTATTATTTATCGCCGCGTTGCCGCCTACAATTCGCTAGCCTTCTTTTTTTTTTTTCGTCGGCCAAGTGATTCAGGATAGGCGGATAGATAAACGGTCATCGTTACGTTATCGCGTAAGTGTCAGTTTATAAATTAATGTAATATTTCGTCAAAATTTTATGCTTTACGATGATTAATCGGCTTTAATGTCTAATGCGAAATATTCAAAAAGATTGCTTTTTAGAAAAACTTAATCTCGTGTGTTAAAAATATCTTTGACCTTTCAACATTTCTAAATTCGTCAAAAATAATCGTGACACTGATTCTAATCGAGTCCCCGCAAGTTCGAGGAATTTCGTCATTGCAGAAAATTAAAAACTATTTTATAGACAGAAATTGTAAAGCTTTCTTGTATTTTAGAAGTTATTTCCTCGACTAAGAACGTTGATTAAATGAAAATATTGCGGTACAATCAGATTATTATGACCATTCTGTAATTATCAATTATTTGGACTTTAAACCATGAAACTGAGAAGCCTTATGTTATCACAAAATACATAGTTGTGTTTTTAGTAATATGTAAGAATTTGTTTTCTACAAATTGTATGAAATTCTTAAAAGTTCTTTAAATCCATAAAATTTGCATCCGTATAATTCTTGACATCTGCATTAAAAAATTCTCGCTTGACGTGTGTAGTGTAAATATTTCTCCTACGATTTTGTTTTGAGGACACGAGTAAAGAAACACGAACTCACAAACCGCTAACATTATATCTCAACGTTGCAAACGACCAACGGAAACGTAAAATATGAATTTGTCATTAAAGCATACAGTCACTCGTGAAAATGTTCACAGATTCTGCTGGAAGATTGCTCGAAATAAACAACAGAGTACAATCACACATTCTCAGTCAATTTATGGTAAATACAAATTCTATTATCATTTTCCGTATAGAAATGTATCGTACTCTATTTCAAAATGGGTATTCCGATACTGTGCCTACTTTAAATAATTGAACCAGTTCATATTCCGGAAGATCAGGTCCGAATGTTATCCAGTTACGCCAATGCGCTGACATTTCACCAGTTGATATTCCTGACGATTTTCCTACGTTGGCTCGAGATAAATTTCGAGATACGAAATGTTTGGCATTGTCACGCGTAATGAGCATCGTGAAAAGAGAAGGCGAGAAACGGAATGACCGTCGTTGTCGTTGAATTGGCCGAAGAGATATTGGATCACGGCTGCACAGGTTCTGTCCTTCGCGCGCAATTTCGCGGTTACTCCGTTCTCATTGAAACGGTCGCGCGATTAACATACATTAACGTTTAAACGATTTGTCCGCTGGAGAATCCTAATTCTTCAATAAAGACGCCAGCGTGAAGCCAGCCGGTATCGTGTTACCTTCCTTCAAACCCCGGGAGCGTCTCTTCAACGTCCTCCGCTTTGTCTCGGCGAATTTAAGCGAAAGGACTAATTAACGAGAAGCTAAGAAAGACTACTTTGCAATATCGTGTCACACCCGTGGCCTAATTTCTACTTCACTTTGTGTCGTCGAGAATTTACGAGATTCGCTTCAATTTCTCGGTTCGTTTTCAATGGAATTCTTTCCCTGCTTACGAACTACCTGAATCAGATTAATTCGCAAGAAACGCTGCACGATTCCGATGAAAGGTTCTTTGTCGAACGAAACAGTTATCCAACTAATTTGCGTGCGATATCGATTTGACTCACCTCTTTCGATGCAAACTACGAATTCTATTGTTACACGATTTATAGCCATTGGTTTAAGTAGGTAAAAATCAAAAACCACACGAGATCGGAACAATTTATATAATCTAAATAGAGGGTCCTCCTCTCATAAGGGATGTGAGATATACTTGAACCAGAATTGTCAGATTCTCAGTTTCTCAAATTTCCGAATGCTCAAAACCCCAAATCCCAAATTCATGCAAAATTGTAATGAACACGTTATACGGAAATAAAGCGATACCTGTCAAAGTATGAAGAAACGAGAACTATTTATGTCCACGACTGAATCAACCAGTGTTCGAGCACGAATATTTTAATTTCCAATTAAAAACATGCACAACAGTATTACGCAGACAACCGTTCGCACCGATTAACACTGAAAGGATTAAAGTCGAAGACTATATCCAAATCGAAGCGGGAACGAACATAACCGATTATATTGGCTACCTTAAAACGCGCTCCAATTAAACCATCAATTTCAACGACCAACTTAAGCCTTCCTATCTGAACTCCATTGTTCTTAATTTAGCATGCAATTGGAGCCGAATGGGTCTCGATCAAACGCGACACAATTCCTGTTTGTCATTTAAACGAAAAGAATAATTACCTCCGTGCAAACGACTAGATCTTCTCCAAACGATCGACGGAGTCTGAAACGAACCGATATCACTGTTCACCGAGTTCACCAAGATTGCTATTCGGTATCGAGAAAATTTCACGATGTTTCTAGCAGATTGAATGAAACGATGCTCCCAGGATCACAATGCGTGTCCGCGTCGCTGGGATCGGATCACGCGTGAAACAGGTGTCCACTCGGTGTCCTTTCACGAATCGCTTACGCCATCTTCTATGTCTGTTTCTCGCGTGCAAACTTGTTAATTTCGCGACGGCTAACACCACCGTTATGGAAAATCGCGAATCTAAGCTGTGCGACACGCGCAACTACATGGTAGGTGAGCAGAGTCGCCTCGTTGCTGCAGCAACTGTCTTTTGAAGGTAAACGTATACCACGCTCTGCTGGGTCTCCGATGACCATATGGGGGTGGGGGAAGGCAAATGGTCTCGGAGAGGGGAAAAAGGATCGGTCCTTCTTAAGTTCTGCTCTTTACGACCGGATGACCACTCCGTTCTACCTACCGGTCACAGCATCAACACTTTAGCGCGTTTAATGACTCCGTACGATAACAATCATTCCAAACAACTCTTTTACGTTTTTCAGTTTTTCATACTTTTCGTGAAGAGTTAGGTAACATTTTGTTTCGTTTTTTAATGGTATTTATTTACATTGAGGTCGCTGCTGAATGACGACACACTTAACATTCGACATACTTAATGTCTTCATCGGGTTCTCATTATGAAATACTGACTGTCTCATTTGTCTAAGAGACAGTTTACATATACTTTTGAAAAGACATGTTATTTGTACAACTCTGCGTCATTCTTACACTACATTATTTTTATTATTGTTTTACTGTTCTACTATAAATGTATTTGTAATAAAGATACGAGCATGTTGTTCGAAATGTTATTGTTCCCGTAAACTGGAGATTTACGAATCTCGTAAAAGAATGACGAAAAACTTCGACGAATTCGAGCCCGGATTAAAGATTGAAATTTATCAAAAGCTTGACCCGGCATGTTATTAGAATCGAATGAATAATAAAACGTGAACAAGGCGTACTTGGTCTTTGTTCAATCGCGAGGGAAAAAGAAACGAGAAGTGTATTGCGATGTAATTTATGTGTTCAGGCTTGGCGATTAACTGGGCGAGCAGAGTTTAGCGACATTTTCATCGCAGAGATTTTATTGGCCCTGACGATTATGTTACGTAAAATATCGCCGAGGCATATTTCATGCTTTGCTGGATTAGCTTGGATATTTACTAAAATTCTATCGTGTCGAACGTAGCTTTTAAACTGTTTAATGACCGATCGTATCAGAGAATTGCACAACCCTTCGAATATTATGTGCCTTAGTTTCATAAACTTGCGGTTAACGCGTTGAATTTCATTTTTCTCGCTGTTTCGTTTTGCCGTCAATTTTTGCCGAGTAAAAGGTTTTTGCAAATCTCGTTGCAAAAACGTATAATAGCACGCTGCGTGTATATTGTTATTATTTCACCGTTGTTAATGATCAATATACACTTTCAATTTACCAGCGGAAGATTTACTAACGATTCAATAATCGTTATCAGTGTGGAGAAAATAACGAGTTGAATTATACAAACCGAAATATCTTGTTGTTCTATTATTCTTATTTTATTCCACAAAATTTTAGTATAGAGAGCTCTGAAATAATGATAATATATTTTATAAAATACAGGAATATTGTTCTCCTGTAAATAAATACACGGTACATCATGTAACTATCACATTGTTAAATCGTAACGGTACTGTAGTACCGGGATGCCATCAGTTTTTCTGAAAATGCGGACATAATATCGCGATAAACATTCCATAATGTTCTCGATATGACGTAAACCCATGTGAAGTAATAGTGGCTATTAAAAAGTTGCAAGAATTTAATGTGAAATTCTTCCTGGTCTCGTTCCACTCGTAATGGTTACGCTCGAGGATCATTATCCGTTTAAAAATCAGATGTTTCAGGAAACCGTGCTCACAAACTTCAGCACATTATATTCTATTAGAATTATTCTAAATTATAACGGTGTAACCTGGTTCAGAGGGAAAAAAGGAAAATCTTTTCGAAAAATGGTATATCCAAATCGATGAGTCTCAACAGATAAATGTCTGAAAACACGAGAAAAGATTGCACAAGTCACGTCGTATCTTCGTGACAACGGACGATTATCGTGAAAATTGTGATTTCTTCGAAACCGATCCGGAGCCTTCGTCGCGTGACGTTCGCGCGTGATTTTGATTTCGCGTCGTCGACGGTTTCGTTCGATCCCGCTGAAAATCGGAGCGTGCGATTTCCCGCGTGGAAATGCCAACAGATAACGCTGCAGATAAGGGAGAACGGGTGAACGTTACTCGGCTCGCGAGCGCGCGTACGCGAGTATTTTTGTCTTATTCAGTTCATCGAAAACAACCGAGGAAAAATCAAATAAAACTGGTTTACGCCGGTTTACACCGGATGCGACAACTTGGTTACAACTATCGAGAGCTGGTTTATTGTTACATCGAACGTTGGGTGTAGCACGCTGATACGAAAATCGGTATCGCGCGATACGATCGCGCGGACGAGAAGGAAAACCGATCCACATCCAGCGATCTGTTTTCACCGATACAACCAGACAGTTTTTTCGCGCTGCATTTCATTACGTGCGCCAGAAACGAATGAGAGGAAGTTTAAATTGAATGGAAAAAGGTTCGACGCACCTTGTAATCGAATTGAAATAAAAAGAGGATTGATCGAATACGACACACCTTGTGCATCCTGCATCAGTTGAACGACGTAACGAGAGACGCACTTTGTGCGTCCTATATATGATACATAACATAACACGTTTTACGCGTCATGTTTTATTTCGGCGATATAAAGAATGACGCAGCTTGTGCGTCTTATATATGATACGTAACATGACACACCATGTGCGTCAGGCATTAAACGACATCCACAGTGACGCACCTTATGAGTCCTATATTGTACGATACATAACACGACACACTTTGCACGTCATACTTTATTTAAGGGACATGAAAAGTGACGCATCTTGTGCGTCCTATAATCGATACATAACATGACACACCTGGTGCGTCAGGCATTATCTGACATTAAAGAATGACGCACCCCGTGCGTCCTATATTCGATACATAATGTGACACACCTTGTGTATCATATATTATTTAAACGACATAAAGTATGACCCACCTTGTGCGTCCTATATTCGATCACAACGCGACGCATCTTGTGCGTCATATGTTATTTGAACATAAAGAGTGAAGCATCTTGTTCGTCCTATATTGGTCGATACATGCCGCGACGCACTTTGTATATCGTACATAGATTGTTTTTACAATAAATGTCATGATGTACATTGTACGTCTTACATTTTTTATTCAGAACAAATTGCGACACACTTTGCGCATTCTACATTATCTACCCTACGTAAACTGCAGTACATGTGCATTCTGCATTATCGACGTACGAACCATGACTCACCTGGTGCGTCTTATATTATGTATCCTGTTATAAAATAGGCACATTGTTCGCCTTGTGAAACGATTTACATTATCAAGTTATTCAAAAGATAAGATCGTATAAAATATGAAGTTGAATAACCTTCTCCTTTGTTCAAGTTGATCAAAAGAAAGGAATTGTATTTATTCGAAGTCACACGATTGTGAATCACGAACAAAATCGATGGAGTTCGACCTCGTTCGATTTTCATATTGGAAAAGTTGAAATTACACTACGTTAATAATTGAAAGGAATAAATATACGGCGCGCGGAAAATGTTCGATTCGTTTGAAATTGATTTGCGTGTTTCTCGTTGGATTTTGTGCCCGATGTTTACGACTCTTCCGATGTACAATGCACCGACGTTTCAATTAGATAGGTGCAATCTATCGTTCCGATTGCGTGGTCGATATCGGTGCACAATTACATCCGCGTGCTTTTCTCTTTTTTTCGAAAACGTGTTGCTAAAGATTGATCGAAGGATCTCGTAAAGGATAGAAACATGATAAATAAAAAAAAAAAGAAAAATGAATCCGTCACGCAACGTCGGTAACGTTCAAACTATCGATTGGCTCATTTCAGTGAACGCAAGCTGTGTTTTTAATTACTTTCCGCGATGAGGTATCGCGATAGATACAAAAGTAGCAATTCACATTCTACTGCTGATTCAAGATGTTCAATATATTGAGCGAAATCGTGTTATGTAAATATCATAATAGGAAAGCGATAACGTAAAGAGCACAAGAACACGGTTTGTCTACCGTATCAACAATAGCCTTGCCTCCCTTTTAACCATTCGTCATCACGTCAATAACTATTGTGCTGACAATTCAGATTTTTTACTTGTTATAGACAATTAGCTCTTTACCAGTGCATTTTATTCGATTCATAGACTTTTGTAAATAGTAAAAGAAATTATAAAAGTTTCACATACAAAGATTAAAATTTTGCGAGGTGTTTATCAATTGATAAGTAAGTGAAGTATCAGAAACTTCGGAACCGTGTCGATACAATTGACAGATCCTCAACCTAAATCGCTTTATCATACGATAAGATATCGAACACTTGAGAAAGTATATTACGACAGTTATCGTTTCGTGTATCTTCTATTGTATTATGATATGATTATGAAGTTTTCGAGATCTGGATCTTAATACATTGATTTGAATGTAACGTAGAATACATGTGGGGGAGGAGTGATTCACCTCTTAGAAGACCTTAGGGATAACCTCCATAACCTAGAAAACTTACGGTTTCCATAGATGGAACCCATGAAAAACTTAGAAAGCCTGAGACAGCCCAGAACTTGAAGGAAACTCAGTGAAACTCAAGGAGAGTGCAGTGATCAAATAAAACCTAGGGAAAGCCTAAGTAGCGTCACTAATGCTAGTATATTGGACCTAAGCATACATAGTAACTCCGAAATATTTTAAGTCAAGTGGTAACTTTCTGCTATATCATTACTCTTCCTAGGGAATATATACTTGACTTGTAATAACTAAAATCTGCACAAAACTTTATGATCGTGAACGATCGGATGAATTTTTTGTCCGACCGTTAGAAAGGTCAGTTGCAACTATTTTGCAACATTGACCGACATTTAAACATGATTGTACAATCATCTACTATCATGGAAATTTTAGGTCACGATAGGCCTATCTGTTTGCGAAGAATTTGCGTTATTCTCGAAGATCGACGATCGTCAAGATTGCTCGAACGATCGACGGGCTCGTGCGAAATCTTAAACAAATTGCGGGTTATCGTCGTGCAAACAGACTGTCGTTGGCAGAATGAATGCATCTTCTTCAATGGCCACGATAAAAGTCTATTATCATCCGTTTTATTTCCCTGCCACTATCTTCTACTTTCCGATTTATTTTTTCTCCTTCTCAACGGTATCACGTTATTTACCTCGACAAACTGGAATAGCCCACAAATATTTGCGCAACGAACAATTGTCGACCTCCTTACGCGTTTTCTTTTATTACAAATCTTTCCTCGATCCCGTTGTTTGCCTTTTTTATTATCGCTCGGTCAGTGGTAAATATTTCAACGGTTACGCGAGTTTAATGACCGAAATCGAAAGTATTCGTGCTTTTTCTTCGAGTCACGAATCAATCACTCACACCGGTGCGTTTATGGTTGCCGGCGAGATGATTACAATTCAACTGAAAAAATTACAATGCAAAGACCAACCTGTATAATTCTTGAAAGTACAAAAATCGAACGTAGCCATCAAAGTGTTAATGCCGCGATTAAAAAAACCGTTGTTCCTAAGCGTTCTGCAAATACAAGTTAAGTCTTACAAACATTTCGAAGGTCGGTTTAACGTGATTCTAAAACGATTGCCCGTGCTAATTAGTCAGCCAAGCATAATGGCAAGGTAAATGGGCCTGGCCAAACCCTGGTCCGTCCTCGATCGTGACGCGACGTCCACCATGAAACTCTCGGGGAAAAATCATGCGAGGAAAATGCGAATCACGAACGTACGAAGTTCGCGACCTCGTGGAAACGTGACTAACACTCATTCGAGACAAAGTCACGCATTCGCCTTCGAATAAATCGAGTCTTAAACAGCTTTCGAATCCGTAACTAGTACTCGTCTCGGTGTCTACGAATTACCAAGCGATCACGTTGCATTTACACGTTCTTCCCAACATGGTCGTTCACGAAGCCTTGAAACTCTTCGTGGTACTATTTTCGGGCATGCTGCCTCGAATTTTAGAAACTTTGCACGTTATTGGGAAAGGTTCGGTAGAATGTTAATGACATTTTTATTTGGAAGTTCCAGGACGAAGGGGAAATTCAGGCACTATTTTGGAAATTTTGGGGATTCGGAAATTGTGAACTTGGGATTTGGAAATTTTAGGATTTTAGGATTTTGGGATTTTGGGATTTTGGGATTTTGGGATTTTGGGATTTTGGGAGATTGAAAGTTGAGGATTTGAGAATTCGGGAATTTAGAAATTCGAGAATTTGAGGTTAAGGAATTTAGGGATTCTAAAACTCAGGAACTCAGATGTTTAGGAATTCGGAAATTTATGAACTCGAAAATTTAGAAATTTAGGAACTCAAGAATTTAAAACCCGAAAATTCAAGAACTTAAAGATCCTTAAATCGCAACAAAATTACAATTACACTAATGACATTCTCAACATCGTAAATTCTTCGCTAATCTAGTCTTTCTAAAGGAAATGATAAGAGAAAGCATAAGCTGAATCACTCGTACGCAGTGTGAAACTAAATCTCCTTCGACCTGTACACAATAAATGTACAGATACATAACAATCGACGAGAAATTGCTGTGACTGGAGAAAAACAACCTTGTAATTATCAATTTAGTGCGAATTAATCGTCATGTTGGTAGATCGTTTTCGAGGAATCAACGACAATTGGGGTACTCCTCGAGGTAAACATCGAGCGTGACGGTAGATGTGCTCATTTTGTTCGTATCGAAAGTGAGAGCATCGTGGTCATGGTATTTTGAAAAAGAGAAAATCGACGAGCAGATAAAAACAAGCGGGATCAGCGGACGTCTGCGACAGCCTGATAAATATGTACGCGCTCTACCCAACGATGATTCCGCTCGAATCACAAAGAGTACAATGGCTGACATTATTTTTAGATGATTTATGACTAAAAACTTGTTTGTATTCCTGTAAAATGTCTCGCAATCTGTCGGAAAGCTTATCGATGAAAATTAAACGATCGGTATCGAGGAAACGAGCAAAGAACAAAGTTCGAAACACGCCCAAAATGTATGAAACTCCGCGATGACGTTTGATCACTTTCGTATAAGAGTGCGTTTACACCGGACGCTGTTCAATACCAGTTACCTTATTCCTACTAAATTTTCTTCGATTTTCGATAAATCGTGTCGAAACTCCGTGAAAACGTTCTCGATATAGATTCGAAAACGCGTAATAACTAAAAAGTGAAAAAGTCAAAAGTTGTGTAGAAACGTATCAAATCGAATCGCGTCGAATCGAATTACACTGAACCGAACCGCGTCGAATAAAATCGCGCAGAATTGAATCTTGGCAAATCGAGTCGAATTGATTCGACCAGCACGTTTTTTGCGAGCACTCGTTCGCGTCAAGTGCTCGATCCGAAAAATCGTGCGTCAATGTTCGTTTTAAAAAGAAAGGTAAACAACGAATGCTCGCTCGGTATAAACGCACCCTAAGATCAGGCGTTGTTTCACGCGCGGCAGGCGTGAATAGCGTCGGAAGAAGAAGAAGGGTGAACTCTGTTAACTGTGTGAAAAACACGTGTCCGTATGAATTACTTACATTCTAGACCCCATCCTGGACCCCATGATGCTGCCACGTAGAAACTCGTCTAATGCACTTGGTCCGAGAACGGAGTGGCTGCCGTTAAAGCGGAAAAATGCTTCCCCTCCGCGTAGATCGCGGGGCGAGGAGGCCGTCGAAACCGCTCGACTTAACGCCGCGCTGTCGAGGCACTCTCCTTTGTCCTATATTTCACAGCTCGCGGAGCTTCAGGCACTCGAAAGTTTGTCAGTGTTTAGTCATACGGAGCAGCAGCAACGGCACAAGTTTGTACCCAGTATTAAGTAATAGGAGGAGAAAAAGGAGGAGGAGGAACGATGCTGCGACCGGTGCGACGCGATGAAAAGTTGGGGGAGAGACACGAGGCCGTCGTGGGCAGCGCAGCATTTTTCCGACGTTCTCTTATCTGGATTATTGTCAAAGTTAGGTCAACAACTCGTCTGTCGGGATACGACAGACGCTCCATGAAACTGATTGGACTTCCCTATCTCGCTGTTCACCGAGGATATCTCGCCTGTTGACATCATTGGCGTAACTAAAATTCTTGTTTGGCTTCGCCTAGGTCCCCTACCTTTGACAGTGTCAACGTACCGATATCTTTCGCGAATTCCGCCATTTCACAATTTGAATATCTTCGAATTTTGGGATCTGTGAGCTCCGAAATTTAGGAATTTTGGGAACATACCATTTGGGAAGATTTAGTGATCGGGAGTGTAGAAATTGGAGCGATTTGAAAAACTTAGAAAACAGGAATTTAGGAGCTCGAGGATCAAAAAATTTACGAATTTGAGAACTTTAAAATTTAGAAACTGGCAGATCCAGAAATTAGGATGATTTGAACCTTTAAAATTGCAAAAGTATGAAAATTTCTATCAAGAGGTGTCTTATATCCTCAACATTGATTTTCTGGTGCACCATAATCCGCATCTAATTACGCCAATGAT
Source organism: Megachile lagopoda (assembly GCA_036983795.1). Classification (NCBI taxonomy): domain Eukaryota; kingdom Metazoa; phylum Arthropoda; class Insecta; order Hymenoptera; family Megachilidae; genus Megachile; species Megachile lagopoda. Next base: position 3,898,749 of record CM072795.1, on the reverse strand, counting down.
TATCACGGTTCATTCTCCCAAACTTGTACGCAAAACACAATCTCCGGACTATCGGTCATGGTCGCGTTCTTTTCGCGCACCGTCAAAAATCGTAACGGATAACGCCATGGACATGGCAGACGCGAGCGAACTGCTAATCATTTTCGAGCACGCTTGAATAATTATTCTTCCAGACGTGATGATCTTTGAACAGCGATTAAACGCAGACAACGCGTTTGTCGCTTCCATCGATGCTCGATCACGCTTACACGAAACTGATTGCTGACTAAGGTACCACGATTCCCGATGAATCGTCGTGGAAATCCTTTCAGAGGGAGATAGCGGCTTCATGCCACTCTGCCGGGAAGGTCGATATGTAATTTCACCGAGGTAGATATAACCATTCGTGTAGAAGCTGATAATAAAGATTCTTGGTTGCGGCGCGATAAATATCAAACGTTAAACGATCTTGGAAACTTGAATTATTGATGTGAATGAATTTCTGTTCGTGTTTGTCTACATATGCTAATGATTATAAAAGTGGACTTTGCAGACACCAAGAAAATGTTCCTTATTTTATGTTGATTGATATTCAGTTTTTTTGTGGCGAAAGAATTTTTGCGAAATTGGATCTCTGTATAAAATTACCATTAGCCGGGATGATGGAAGATTTTGAAATATTTTTAAGTGTTTGAGGAAACTAATTATAAATTATAATTTCCTGATTTTCTTCTTTGACAAGTAGTGATCCCCTTTATATAATTTATTCGTCAAAACAATTTTTGACAAGATGCATAATTTTAATTAAAACTGTCGTTTCTATTTTATGTCAGAATTAAGCATCATTCGACTAATGTACAGATTAGAATATTAATTACTTTTGATTACTTTTGAAATAACTTAGCTTCATTCTTGGAATTAATTCTCATTGATGAATTTATATATTCTTAAACATCATTCTAGCTTGAAGTTGTAATTGAAGATGTTCAAATAATGCCCAATTCTGTTTTACTGCAGTTTAAATTTCAAACTTACCCAGCCTTTTCATCCTATTTTATGAATGCATCGTCAGATGACGTTCGCATCGTCCGCACTCGAATACTTGTTGTTCTGATCTACCGAAACATGTTTATGGTTATAGTTCATGACACAAATTATGTTCATTGTGTTGTGTCAATGCTGTTGGTTAATTTTTAAAAATATAATTAGAAGTGAGACGATTCCGTTCGATTCCAGATGAAAGCGTTAAATACGTAATATTGCAACGATTCTTTCTCAAATATATTGTACATGATGCCTTGACAAAAGGAACTACACTCCTGAATTCGCCGCGTTTATTTAATAAACGAGTTGACTTCCGTTTGACAAAGCTGGTCTAAACAAAAAGTGTCAAATATACCGTTTAATGATGTCAGTCACAGAAACTACAGTTATTTTTGCTAAACTGGAGGCGTTGAAAGATATCAAGTACTTAAATGTGTCTACTTCTGAACACTTTTCTTTAAAATTCAATGAAATGTTCGAAAGATATACAAATAGCAAAACTCCTTTACATAATACTGAACACATCAGTCTACGTTAGAGTAGAATATATACTTGTCAAATATTTCTGTGAATTAAAATGAAATTTGTATATTTTATCAGAACGAAGACCCTACAATTGGAGAAAATGAAACAAAGGATATTGCAAGAGGTAGAACAGACTGAACAAGAAGAAAAATGTTTATTAGAATATAAACAGGAAATGGATCTCCTTATGCAAGAGAAAATGGCACATGTTGAAGAATTACGACAAATACATGCAGATATTAATGCGGTATAATAGAACATGTTTTTAATGTTATAGATTTAATAAACAATGTCGTATGTAATCTTTTCAGATGGAAGCTGTTATTAAACAAGCGGAAGAAGCTAGAAATAAAGCAAGGGAAACTGCTAAGTTGATTCATAATAACGAGTATCAACCTTTGAAACATGATGTTGATCGTATGCGCAGAGAATTTTTGGGTTTGGAGAGATTACCAGAATTATATGAAACAGAATCTGATCTTATTTCGCCAGAGTTTGTTTCTTTTCTTAAATTACTTACAGGAAAGTATAAGCAATTTTGAATTCTTTGGTAATTATATAAATTGTTTATTTATAGTTATTTTGAACGTCCCATGCAAAAAGCAGAATGGAGGGTAGAAGTACGAGGAGATGATTTATTACCTCCGCTTACTTTACACCATCCTGGTCATCCAGGTGGTTCCACCCCTTTTCTTGCACCTCAGCCTCTTCAGGGTCCAAGTAAGCCAGAACCAAGACCATTACCACCAGCCCCGGGTCCACCAGCTCCAACATTCAGGTACCACTGGTATATCGCGATTTTATATTACATACATATATTTAAATATTAAACAACGCATGTGAACTTAATATAATTTATCAAATTAGTTATATCAACCATTGGAGTACAAAATTTGTGATTGAAACATAAGCAATGTCACTAAGAATTCATTAAGATAGTTTTTATTCATATTATCTAATATTCTATTAATGTAATTATAATTTTATATTGAAATTCGGAAACAAATTTTTGAGAGCTTAAAATATCTTGCTGAACTCTGAAGGTGAAATATACTTGATTTTATAAAATTGTCTTCAAAAAAAACATTAACCCGTTTGCATCACAATTCTACTTATACTACTGACTTCAGACATCAGTAGTGATAAATGAAAGTCGAAGCTTGCGGAATCCGTACTTGATGATAGGTACCGATCGTCATGTGCGTAATATTCCACTTACGGATGCAAATGGGTTAAGAAACAGAAACACGTGTAATTACATATTATTATTCTACTGTATTTCTTTGTTTTTAGGCAACAACCACCACCTATGAAATCATGTTTATCGTGTCATCAACAAATTCATAGAAACGCACCGATATGTCCTCTTTGTAAAGCTAAATCCCGATCACGTAATCCTAAAAAGCCAAAGAAAAAAGACTAATTGTAATTGTAAATGTAATTTATATGAAACGTGAAGCAATTCTGTCGTTTATTTCTAAGGACATGTGTTAATGGTTTTTTATAACTTATAACAGTACTACAATATACTATAAGAACATACATTCGTGCAAAATGTATGTATTTATAGTAATTTGTTTCATTTTATATAAAAAATTTGATTCTCAACCCGTATTAAGAGTAATGTCATAGATGAATATAATAGATAATAATTCTATAATAGATACAAATACAATTGAATGTTTTACGATTTTCATAATAAAAATTGTAAAATGTAATAATTATTATTTACACAATCAAAGGACAATTTGATTACAATTTTTTCCACTAAGTAAATTTTTATATTAATTTCTATGAAATGGAATTAAAGCAAATTTAATTTCTACAAATATACGAATATATCATTTTTATTTTATCCAAATCCTTAATTATACATAGTAATATAACATTTTTTATAAAAAGTTTCAATAATTATAATCAACATAAAGAAATTGTTATATTTTTAAAATTCATCTTATTCGATTCTGGTAAATATAAACAAATATAATTTGTTTCATGAAAGATGTTTGCAATTGCTACATATAATTATATTCTAATTAGCTCTTGAAATTTATATAATATCAGCCTTTACATTCTGATATAAATATTTGTTGAAAATCAAAATATATAAACAATTTCCAGTCTATAATAGTCACAAAATCGTAAAAATTTGCATTTTTCAAATATCATTTTGTATACATAACTTAACTTAACTTAGATGTTTTTATTATTAGCAGGTATTGTATTTAATATCATTAAAACATTTTTATTATGCAATCTTATATTATTCCAATATGGAAATAAACTAATTTTATATTGAGCAAATTATTTCCTATAATGATTTGTTTGTATTGTTTAAATGATATGATTTGTTCATACTGTTTCATTATTCGTAAGAATATTCATTTACAATTTACATATTTATACGTGTAAAATATATATTAAAAATCTGTAAATATTCGTCAAAAAAATACATTCGCATTTTATTATATCATTCTATCAACTTTGAATGGCAGTCTACATATACATATATGTATATGTATTCTTACACATAATTGTAAAAGTAAAATTGCGCTTCGAGCGGAGTGATTGTTACATTTTATCGCGTTCCTCTATTCTGCTATTTTGTTGTGTATCACTTAATTCTTGAGCATCATTAGGTTTCAAATGAACCAATGGAATTTCAACATCGATATCTTTGGCAACCTTTACAACAGATCCATCAGGCGGAATCAATCGTTTATTTACAATTTGCAGCCATAACATACATAATATTAAAATTAAACCGGTAATACCAGCTGTATGATATGGCCCAAAACGAGTATAAATCACGCTAACAAATATTGGACCTAATACACGAGATGCACATCCGGCACCTGTCATCAATCCCATCCAAACGCCTTGCGGCCGCGGTCCTAATACTTTACTGAAGATAGTTTGTATTAAAGTAACACCTAATGGGTAGCCTATAGTAGTGAATCCAAACCCAATAAGGCACTGTGCAATCGTGAGTCGCGGTGTATAAAAACACCATTTTTGAGTACTTGGACATCCTAAGATTTCTGTCTTATTGAAATCCTCTGTCATATTGCTATACTCTATAAAATATAAAGTTCAAGAAAATTGTATATCTAAAATAGATTTTCAGGTTTACTTACGTTCAACATAAGCAATTTGTGGTGGATCAGGTCCCCATGGAATATAAAGTATTCTCCCTATTATCATAAACAGGAATCCACCCCACAACATTATTTTACGTTCATTAAATCTGAAAGAAATATATTAGAAATAAATACAACAATTTTTTACAACATATTTATGTAACAAATATATACCTTTTGCATAAAGGTTCAATCATAACAAATGTGATGCAGGATGCAATAGCTCCAACACTCATTACTATACCAATATAGTATAAAGCTTCTGATTTTGACCAGGCAAATTGATCCATGGTTAAAGACGTACTAAGTCTACATAAGGGAACAAAAAAAATGTAAAATACGATATATACAAAATAAATTATATCAATCAAAATTAATGTACTAACGTTTCAATAAGAACGAAATTAAATACTAAGACAAAAAAAGCACATATCAATGTCCAAGTTGCTACATAGTCAGGTTTTATACTCTTCAACGTTTCTTCTTCTGTAGATGATATACAAATTGCTGAGTAAAGTAACTAAAATCTATTTGTTTTTGCTGTTATTGTACTTTTTACCTGTTTGCTTTCCTTCATTTCGCATAGCTTCACGAATAGCTATCCTATATTCCGTGAAATTCCATGGAAGAAATAAAGCAAAATTAAGAACTCCCATAATAACATTTATCCAACCAGTCATAGTATACATATTAATAGGTAAATGTATAAAATAAAAACCATTCTCTCCAAGAGGCGTAACTGCTGCTTGTAAACCAGGTCCTACCACAAATCCTAATACCTAACAAGTTTTAAAGCAGATTGTATGACAAGCATCGTTAACTTAGTTTGAAGGGAGAGAATAAATTACATTACCTGTGCAAGAGACACCATAGATACAGCATGCGTTCTTTCTGAAAATTTTGTAGCTGCAGAAAGATAGGACCTTGCTACTGCAATATTAGCTAAAAATAAAATACGAATGCATTACAGAAATGCAGATGGTGTTTGATAACAGTAACATTAGGCGAATTATTAACCAGAGCTAACTCCAACCAAGAATCTAGCAGCCACCATGTGCATTTTTCGATTACCCGGAAGAACTTCAAGAACGCTATACATTCCTGATGCAAATATAAAAAGAGTTATTGTTGTTAAAAGAGGAGCTCTTATCGATTTTCTTTTGTCTCCCCACCAACCTACAAGAGGAGAAAACAGCATTTGTCCTAGAGGATTAGCTGCAACCACGTATCCCATAAATTCTTTACCCGCTGTTTTATCTAACTGTAATTGTATTACATTATTATACATTGTGATTCACTCTTATATTTCTTCACTGTACTTACCTTATCCAAATATGGCCATACTCCGGTAAGAATAATACTAAAGCCAAGAGACATAAGAAACATAGTAAAATATATAACATAGATGCTCCTCCATCGCATTTTCCTTTCGCTAACAGTTTCCAGACCATCGTCCACAGGAATAGTGTTCCTATATTAAAAGAATTTGAATGTTTTAAAAATACACAAAATTAAATATCCACACGTATTGTATTTTATTTTACCTTCTATGAAGTAACTTCTTGCACCTATCCATTAAAAATAAAAGTATAAAATTGATATAGTTATAAATTTTTTATTTTAAATGTTTGAGTATAAGATTTAATTCCTTTAATTTAAAATATAAAGTATCATTTGATCATAAAATATAGATTTAGAATATTTCACTGCTTATACATTTTTCAAAATACTCAATATATACATATATTTATAAAATAAACAAAATATATGCACATATTTTACAATTTCGAATTTTGAAAACAGGAAATATAAGTTTATTCACCTCTATAAAAGAAGAAAAAGGTTAGATATAAATATAATCTACTACAATATAGTACTTCACACTTGATAATTTTCTTTAAAAATGTATGCACATACACGTTTGAGAGTAACTCAGGCACAGTAAATCTATCATTACAAACTGAAAAACTTTTGATCCATGCGTCATCGCAGATGTTTGTTCGATATACACATATCAGATACTGTTATACGTTAAGTACGCCAGTAATTTAAATTTGGGAATTAGATATAGATCGATAAATAAAACATGAAAGTACATGATCAGTTAAATGACTGTGAAGTGTACACTGTTTAATTCTGTCAATGATAGATATTGACCGAAGATTTAGCGTGACTAAGTACTTCATTAACTAGCAATCTTTCTTTCAATTGAAAGGATATATGTAAGCATACGACGACAGCATATTGTGTTCTTCCTTTGTTCAATCAATTTCAATAATATGCAATGAAAACAAAAGCAGCACGTGTTTCGTAGTTACACTCTAACAGCTGATCATCATATTTAGTACATACGAACATTATACATATACATGTACATCGAGGCATTTTAAATTTATATTATTACTGTTACCAGAGCCGTAACTAGAATTTATTGGGCCTTCGACAGAACGGTTATTGAAAAATAAAATTTTATCAAATAATACACATTTTATTCATTAAATTTTTAATAAATCACCGACAGATTACTTGTTTTCAAACTTGAATAATTTATTTTAATAATTTTTTACTGTCAAGCACCATGATTATATAACCTAAATCTTAATGGTATAGTTAAGTTTGAATGTCAATCTGGCAGAATTTTTTTAAGATTTAATAATTGTTAAACAAATAAATACATCTGTTGCTTAAGAAATTCATTAAAAAATGTTTATTTATACAAATACAAATATCAATGTGAGTTGGAGTTATGAAAAGGAACAAAATCTAAAATGAATGTCTTGAATCTGGATGTCTCCTTTTGCGCGAGTTTTGATAATGTGAAAACCGTCCATATGATCTGCTACATCCTCTACTGTACCATGTTTCAACAATTGGTGGTGTTTTTAAGTTCATATTTTTCATTTTCATAAATTCACTATCTTTCTCTGTGTAACGGTCTTTAAATTCCTCTTCACATTCTTCTAAAAATTTTTTCTGTTCCTCAGTTAATTCTAATTCTTCCATTTCTGTTACATATATTTCTCAATACAAATAATATATATCTGTAATAAATAAATCATAAATTATTCAGTATTTATAATTCAGAAACTCAAGACAGTTTCTAAAGTAAAGTTCAATAACAAGTTCCTTAATATAAGTATTATTGATATATATTTACACTTATTTATATAAAAACATGTATGAAAACTTCTATTACTATATTTCTAGTCAAAAACTGCATAATATAAAACATTCACATATATAGCAATCTAAATACATACCGTTTTGCTTAATTACATATATAGGTTAAGCTAAGATTTATCAAAAATATAAAGTTTGTACCCATCATTTCATTAATAACATAACTGCAGGATAGTATCGAGTACAAAATGTTACTATTTACATTAATGTTAATCGTATCAATTCAATAGTATACAAAGTAAATAAATATATTTGTATAACCATAGAGGAGGTATAGAATAGATTTAACCAGACCTAGCAATGTTAGGTTAACACCGTGGACGAGATATAGTATAGACTTATCACGAAATACAAATTTCTGCTTCACGATTCAAGAGACATCCTTATCATTCAAGTGTCACAACCTTCTATATCTACTGCGGTTGAAATTATATCACAGTGCCATCAGTGGTGGAAATTAAAATTAAAGATAATCCATGCAATGTAATACACCTATTGTGGAGAAACTTCGGAATATCGACCCAAGGATTATTATAAACAGCATAAAGTCAATATTAATAAATATATAATAAATATATAGCATAGTAATCAATAAAATCAATATTAATGGGATTTTCAGAAAAATGGAACAAGTGGCGCCATCTCTCCAGCGAACAGGGTGAACTACACACTTTTGAAACTGTATTTTAATTAGTTCTCATCTTCTGCCGCTAGATGGCGGCACATGAGACTTAACCCCTTAGGTTAATTAGGATTATGCCGACGAATGGTTAAAAATTAATAGTTTGTTACTATAATATAGTAACTATAATTTACTATAATATATGTCAGATTACATCGGAGTGTAATACTAATTAACTTCGGAATTTATATTACAATAGTACTGTTATCTTATTCTATTCTCAATCGATAATGACGCATGTGGCACGGATATGATAAAACAGTTACATAGCGACTTAGCCAAACAGTGTACCTTGTTTGTGGTTTTACAGTAATTTTCATTAACAGCTACCGATATCACTAGTGTTAACCAGTAATCAGTAAAGTAGTGAGTGACTAGAATAGTAGTTAGTAAGAAGTTAGCAGTGGATGATACTTTATCATTGAACGATACATGATATATTGCATAAAGAGTGATGTGTAACAACAATTTTTTGTGTACAACTCAATAAAATCGTTTCAAAAATTGGAAAGGTTTTCTTACAAATAAACCTCCAATATTTTTTCTAGAATTACTAAATTAAAAGTAGAAGTGTCATTATAGATTATAAAAGAAAAATGAATTTTTTTCTTATCGAGTGGATGAACAACTTCCAACGAACATATTTATTATTACCACTACTTATTTTATGCATTAAAAGGAGAGAAGTCCAAGTTAGGCTCGAGTTATTTTGTTTTTCCCTGCATTTGAAACAAACAACACGAGCTTCGAGTTACGGGCTGAATTGTATATTATTTCTAGTATGAAGTAATTAACTCGCGGTATATGTAAGAACCAGAACCAGAATCAGAATCAGAATCAAGAACATAAAAACTTTACGAGGAGATTCTGTGCCGTAACGAGCACGTACTTTATTTGCGTTCTTTATTCTCGCCACGGTAAACGCACGTAATCGTCGGAAGGTTCATCCTTATATTCCCAGTATCATGGTTTTGTTACGAGCCTAACATTAACCCGTGAACGATCTATCAAAGGATCCTAGTAGGTATATGTACTCGTATTTCCGTGCTTCGTTGGAAACGCTCGCGTATCGAGTCTTCTGAAACGATTAATAAACGATGCGTTCCATGAATCTCTGCCTTTAATGTTTACGTAAATTTTCAAAAGCTCGCGAATTACCGAGAATTCTTCTAGCTATATGTGCGGAGACTTTGTCCACGCACAGTTTTAATATTGACGAACAACGTGCAGCAACATATAAACATCTCCATAGAAAATAGCGATATAAGACTATATCATTCGCCATAGCGTTTAAAAGGCGCAAGATTTGATAAACACACCTATTATAACGATCTGCACTACTTATGCCTAATTATGTCTAATTACCTGGTCAAATAAACCCTATCAGTTACAGAATTAATTTGAATGGCTAATGTAATTTTATTTGATATTCGACTTCGCCTAATGTTCCACTTAAACAAGAAATTAATCATCGCGTGATAGCAATATGTCATTCTATTATCCTAATTGCAAATTATGGCGGCAATAAACCATTCCGTTGGCTTGCAAATCAGAATCATCGAATACTAAATGCTCATGTTGAAATCCTGAGCACCGTGACTCTTGAATATTAATACCAGCAAAGTGATATTAAAGACAGCTATATCTCGCGAGTGTTTGCTCATTAGTAAGCAGCGTTGCAAAAAGTTGATCGCCTTCGTCTTGAATGCGTTTCTAAAGAGCCCAGGGAAGTTCTTTTCTACTGAAACCTACATTGTTTCGATCATAACATCAGGTAGGTTCAACAGATAGTACAACTAATGGTAACAAGAAAAAAATGAGCATAAAGGTGAACACAGTTCGATAAAGAATGAAATAAAGTAAATTGTAGACCATTTTAGGAAATGAGAATGGAGAAGTTAAGTGTTAAGGACATTAAGACTCGCAAGAAATAAAAAATCCGTGTTTTTTGTCAATCAGCCAAATAAACAAGGATAATTAAGTGGATTGCGTGCACCGAGGTCTTTGCACGCGTGTTCACAAGATGGCTCGCGCGAGCGTGTACGTGGCTGGTCTCCGAGGCTGATTCGAGTTAGCCACACGCCGAGCAAATCAATCACGTCGCACGCACTCGGCACACATGCCGTTAATGTGCACGCGGGACCACCAGCTATCGGGAGAGAAGGGCCCAAGGATTAGGGTGCGTTTCCGTTTCGAGGATAATTACTTGGCGTGTCGGCCGCGTCTCTGATCTCCGCCGGAGGAACGATCGTGCTCTAAATAGGCGCTCGTTTCTGCCCGGTAATCAACAGTGACGACGAGAGAACGAAAACGAACGAGTTCATTCGTGAAGACTTTCGGTGTGTCTGGTTGTTAGATCGGTATTCGTTTGATTTTTAAATTAGAGCTCTATTAATATAGGAGCCCCGGAGATTGCCTTTAAAAGTGAATGTAATTGCCTGAGTGGAACAAACTCGGCTTATTAGCCTTATGGCTAATTGCGTTACTATTCGTTTGATTTTCAAATTACAACTCTCTTATTACAGCATGGTAATGCTCTGCTTAGCGCTCTGGGTTCCTAACCAAAGCGTTAAACGAAATAGCGTGAAATGAGATCTTAGATGGGGGAACATGCGACTTAGAATATGTTTTACTTTAATTTTAAAACATAATTTGCATTATGTTAAGTGATGCATGTAGGCACAACAAAATTGCAGGAATGAATTAAGTCCCTGCAAGCAATAGATCGATGTTTGGTATATAGGATGATTGGTATTTGGGATGTTTGATATTGGAGTAGATACTACATGCCTGTAGCAGTAGATACTACACGTAGATACCATGATTATCAAGTGTAATGCTATAGCCCTAACCGAATCAATATGCATTCGATTTCTACAGTAGAAATTAATACAGAGCTTTAAAGACTATCTGAACAAATTAAAATGATAAATAATTGATACGTCTAAGTTGAAGATTATTATTTGACAGTTAGCGATGACACTGCAAAGTTTTAATCCACACCTCACAATTAGCAGCTAGGAATCGCAGTAACAAGTGGGAAAAGCTCGAGCGCAAAAAGATTACGTTTCGAGAGCACTTGAAATTAAAACGTTTGCCGTTCCGATTAACGAACACCATCAGCGAATTAATTAACACGGTCTACCACAATCGCGGACACCTCGAACGTGTCCGATCCATCGGATAATGAAGATCTCGTGTAATCGAAGCTCGAATAATTGAAGAACCATAAAATCGAGCCTGCTTAATCGAGTTCTCTGGCTGAACCAGAATGAATATATCCCGTACGATTAAAGCAAAGCAGCGTTGCGGACGAACAGAAGGAAACCTTATTTCACGGTGTGAATTCACGTAAAAGAAGAGGAAAAAAGGGCCACTCCGGCAGAAGAAGAACTTTAACAGAAATGTTAGCGTTACGCATGATGGCGCGGGAAAATTGCTTCCGTCTCGGGGATCCTCTCGAACGATACGTGCGAAATATTTTAACTTTTTCGACACGATTCGGAACGTCAAGGGATAGGTAATTGGTTTCACGGTGTCCACGATATAATTGTCTGAGACCAACCATCTTGAAACATCAAATACGCGTTAAGATCCTTGAAATACATTCTAATTAACTCGTACGACAATCGAGCCACCTGAGTGACGGAATAAGAGGTTACGCCTCCCGACTCCGCCTCTGGACGTGCTCGAATTGCTAAGCAATTACAAACGGGAAAAGTGGCTGGATGTGTTGAGACACAGTAATAGAAAATATTTCTTTTGAAAGCACTCTTTTCACGTCGTGTTAATAAATTCCATGATCGAAAGATTACCTAACGTCATAGCTAGAAACGTCATATTAAATATTCAATTTTATTTCTTGCTATCGACAATTTGATCAAAGGTGTTCAAGAAGTAATTTACTTCGTTATAGTTAAAAAGTGGTTCGTACTTTGTAGACAGTAATATATCATAAATGCTTAAAGAACCCAGCGTAATTGTTGTCGTCGACAAACTGTGGACTTTCGCGGTGTAATTTCCCTCATCGACTAATAACATTACATGAACCCTTTGTTGAAATATCATCACACGCGCAGCACACGCTCGAGAGATCTTCAGAAAGCTCAACGCGTCTCTGAGGCCATCGCAAAGAGATTCTCCAGAGGTGCGCGGCAATTTTCCAGCGCCGTCAGCCGTAAACGTTAACATTTCTGATAAAGTTCAGACCGGTACTAGCTCGACGACATGGTCCCCTTTTTTCTTCTTTTCTCTCCAGCCATCCAGGCTCGAGTCGTGACAATGGAGCGTATCGATTCTCTTCTCTCGTTCGTCCGTCGGTGCGCCAGGTGGTTGCTACACCGGTCGAGGAAATCGTTCGACGGAATAGAAAGCTCGACGAGTGCAAGTGTGAGGAACGCAGTTGCTCCCGTAATTATCGAACGACGCGTACAGAGCGTGCCAGCTCTCTCGAGGATTAATTAACTCGTTCTGGCCGCTGGACACCGTCTCATTATGTGCATCTACGAGTTGCCCTCACGTAGTTCCACGATACCTGCAGTCCTGAAGGAGTCATCTCACCTGTCCCTCGTTAGGGTGCAATTAGAAAATAGCAGGTAATACGGATCACCCATGTACTTGTACATAGAATCGTCCCATGACAAAAATGCGGACGTACGAGAGGCATGGAGGAAAACGTAGCTGCTTGATGGCGCTGATAAAGTGCATGCGAAGACCGAAAACGGATAGAAGACAAACATTAAAGTACAAAGTGTGGACGGAAGTGTACTCGGTGCTGAATCAAAACTAACTCATGGTGGGTTAGTAATACTGCAGAAGTGGATAAGAATGAACTTTTAATGAAAATATGTATAGACCGGAAGTAGACAGAAACAGACAGAGAGTGGATAGAAAGTGCATCACAGGTGGCGCTAAAGTAGCGGACCAGGATCGTATTACGAGACAGTTGAAGCAAACTAACGAGTAGGTTCGTGTCACTCAAATGGCGTAGTACGAGAGTTCCGGTATCCTAGTTCTCTCTCGCGTTCGCTTCGTTTCCGCCAGAAACTATAAAACGCACCGTAAAAGTTTTGCTTCACGCTCCATTCGACGAGCAAATCTAAATCTGCCAAAGTTCCCTAAATGTCCGCGCCTTCCCCTATCCGTCACACTCGCGTTCTTTTTTTCCCTCCGCCGTGGAATGCCCCGTGAAACGCGTACCGTGCGCGTAAATTTCAATTTTAAATACGTTGGCGGCTCGCGTGTCCGTAGAAAGGATCCGGTGGCACAGGTAGCGGCGGAGAAAGGAAAAAAAAACACACGAGGGGACGAGTAGGCCGCGATTACGGTTTCTGGTTTGATTAAAAGGCCATCCCGTCCAGGCGATATTGATTTTGGCCGATGCTTTTAAAGTGACTACCTGGCCCACGAATTAATGTAAAAGGGTTCGCGAGAAGGGGAGAGGCCGTATCGGAACGCGGCAGATTTTTCATGAAAATTAGCCGTCCAATGTCATTTTCCACCGATGGGAATTTCATTTTTGCAATGTCTCGTAATATTATTTAACCCGACCCTGTCAGGACCCTGTCGCTGATCGATCTCTATAATTCATTTTTTAATTAGATTCGGCTCGAGACGAACGAGATGGAACGTTTTGGAGAACTATGTAAATGTTTTAAAAATGAAACCGGTTCAAAATAGTTGCATCGATAGAAAATAATTTAGATGTTAGACTTAAATCCTGTATATAACCAAACAAGGTCTTTTATCGTCCCCACCTTTATATTTTTGTATTTGTATTATCTACCCCTAGTACCCGAAAGCATCGTAGCCCCATTTGGTCCCCTAAATGCAGGTGTTTCGAGCCGACAAGTCAGCGAGGGAATTCGGATTGTCAATCCGGGCGAACTGCATTCGCGAATAGAAAGATCCGCTTCAGTTGCGTGCCGTGCTCGGGCAGAGCACGGCGGACGAACGTTAAAGGGGATGAAACTAGGCGCGTGACACAGATTTAGATAAAACTGTCGTAGTCGAAACCCGTGTCCGGGCTTAAGCACGGAATTATAGAATTAGAATCGAGGATCGCGATATCCGTTTATCGTGCTCCAGCACTGGCCCCGGTTCGAGGGGTCGATACATTTTTTCTCTCTGTCCTCGAAAAAGGAGCGAGGGTAAAGCGAGACCACGGGGTTAGGTGAACCGTAATCGAACGCCGGTTGAAAAGGGGTACCGAGGGGGCTGGTTTCGAGAAATAAATCCGCTCATGCTCGACGTACACGCGCCGCCAGGAACGACGTCCGCTAGTACGTACACCCGCGGGATTTCCATAATTTGAATTGTAAAAGTATTCGGGCGCCAATTGCAGCCTCCGAATTTATGCAGTCCGCCCCCGTGCCGGCTATCCGTTCGCGACGCCCCTTGAGGGAGACTTCACACGGTACGGAATATCGACGTGCACGCGTGTACCCTCGTCTTGCGGCCTTTTAAAGGGAGCATCGTTTCACGCTTCGAATCATCAGGTAGAATCGAGATCCTCCAAACCGTATATCGTTCGACTTGTACGATGCATGATTTAAGTGTTCGCATTTCGCTTCAGGATATTGATTAGTATGGAATAAATAAAAAAATGTTCATTCTACGGAATGGTACCGTGAAATTTAAACGAATTGCACGAGACTTCGTTACGAGCAGAAAACAAGAAGTACCAGGATCTTTTTATGTCTTTGCTAATCGAGGAACTTTTCTCGTTTGGTCTTCTAATTTGAGTCGATAAACTCTTGGTTAATGCAATTATCTTCCCTCTTCTCGAGCACGCTGCAGTAATCGAATAATTTCTCCCCTTTTCGACTAATACGCGGACGATAATAAGCGTCTTCATTGTCGCGACAAGAGGGTGCGAGTTGATCGTGAGTGGATCTCTAACTCGAGTAGACTAAGATGAGTGACACGTGTTTTGTTGATCAGTGAACAACCCTTCGGTCGGACTTGATCCGTCACCGCTGAAGAATATACATTTACACATAATATATGGTTTCCGGATATATTTCAGAGGCTGGAAACCGAAGACAGAAGTTTTTGCACGTTTGAAAAAGACATTCCGAACACGTTCCCGGTCTCGTTGACAAATCATAGACAGAGCCCGGGGTCGAAGACGTTTTCGACGATAATAATTCTTCGGGTTCCAGTGCTATTGCCACGCTATCGATAAAAACCCACGGCGAAAAAAGCTCAGACAAATATTCCGGGAGAAAAACGATGAAACTACGCACCTCGAGGAGAACGCAGTTTGCATTTCTCAACGTCGGAACTTCCCTCCCGCGGTCCCTTGGGATGACACACGCGAGGATCGTAAAGAAAATGGAGGCAAGACGAAGATTGCGTCCCTCACGACGTCTCGCACGAACGTCCCGAATCGGTCGCAATCTCTAATACCCGAGACAGTTCTGAAAATGATTAGATCGCTAGGCGATGACGAAAAGCACGAGACTGTGCTCTAAATTAAAACTATCGATTAGCTTTGTCTTTTCTTATCTTTTCAGGGTACTTGTAGTTCTACGAAATATCGTGTTCTTCAACATATTTTCTTGTACAAATCATGTTTTGCTCGACTCAATGTCTGTTCACGTTAAAGTACATGAGCCGAAGATATAACCCGACAAAAACTTAATAACCATGCCACTTCGTTCATCTTCCGTTTAAGCGACAGTAATGCGATTTCCCGGCAAAATGGCGCAATGGAGTCGTTAGAGGCTCGAGCAGAAGAGGATGGTTTCCCGTTCTACGTCGGGCCGTTGGAGGAGCGCGTTGTCTTACATCGCGAGGATGCGCGTCTTAGGTCGCGAAGCAAAAAGCAACGTCAGATAAGCTCGACAACTTAGCCGCTAAGCCCTTCTTCCTCGGGATTATCAGCTCAACCTCGGTTCTCCCGTTCCTCTTCTTCTCCACCCTCGTTCTATTTCCTGCGGACAATACCTACACCCCGGTTTCATCCTTCTTCTATCCAGCATCCCTTTTTCCTTTCTCTTTCCACGCGTGTTCGTTGTCTGACATCCCCGGAGTCTGCAGTCACAGACAGTTTCGAGGGGTCGGTCGAATCCCAGGAACGTACTTGCTAAGTCGATCTCACGTAAAAGATTCGATCTCCTGCTCGTGCAAAGCGATTGCTCGATCCAAGTTATTGAATTGCAGGATTCTCTAATCCTTGCTTTATTTTCAAAGAGATTCAGAGAATTAACCACTGCAATGACGATAAGATTGATATGTTATCGCGCTTGAATAATGTGTTTGGATCAATAGTCACATGGTGGAATGAGAATAAGTAAAAAATAAAACGAGTAGCTCGTTTTTTACAGAACTGCAAGGGTCGAGGGTTGATGGCGCCCCTTTAATTTCGCGTGCAGGGACATCAGGTTGTGACACTGCAGAGGAGGATAGGGCAGAAGGAAGACACCGTGACATTTGTCGTAGAATCTTGATTAAATAAACATGAAGAAAGCTCGTGTCTGGGGGAGACGAGACCCATTGACACGGAAGAATCGCTAACATTGTTTTATGGAATGGCTTAGGATATTGGTATTGCGGGTATAATTGGGACTGAATATTTTATGTACTGAAGGGTTGCTGCAATCGCGATGAATATAAATCGTAATAATCGCAATTCCAAATCATTCTCAAATTTGTATATTTTTCAATATACATTTCTTGAACTTCTTAAATCAATTAAATTTTTTAAATATCTCAAAATTTCAACGATGGAAAGGAAAATTGACGTCGACTTCCGCTTCCAAATCCTCACAATTGCTAGATCCTCGAACTCCAAAATTCTCAAATTTCCCAAATCTTCGGTTGAAAGGAGAATTGTCATGGCCTCACGCTTCATTGATTCGGCGACAGGGTGAACGCGCGTTTAGTCGTTCAATGTTTCTTCAGAGCACTCTGGGCCAACGTATCGTCTTATCGGGATGATTTAGAGTAGGATACAGTGTATATCGCGCGGAAGAAATGCATCAGACCGCGTACAAGTACGTTCTCTAGGATTTACGAGAATCGTCGTGGAGCATCTCTAACCGGGGTTTCCTTAAAACCCGCCAGGAATTCACAGTCTCATTCCTGTGTCCGCTCTTTACTCTCCAACACTGTCGTTTACCACACCCGACAGCGAATCAATTTACGGTCCGACGAAACGTCGCACGTTCACATTTGAAAAAATCTAACAGAAATTTCATTTTCTGATTTCACACTTTAATTTACTAATTAGATATTCTTACATACTATCACAATATTGTACAGTTTCAAGCTGTTATTCAATTTTTACATATTTTATCTTCAATAGTAATGTTTATCCTTAAAATTAATATAAAGGATTTCAAGAAAAATTAAGAAATGACGATTTTAGAGAAAACTGATAGATAATGATTTGATATTTATGTCCAAAAAATAATCGTATAAATTTAATTAATCAAGAAAGGCATTATTTATGAAAGTTACAAACGGAAGTTATTGCAAGGAGAATTTTGAGAACGTATATATCCGAACACAATGGAACATTTACCGAGGGATTCCGAATTAAAGTAAATTAATTACGCAGTTTCAAGAGCGTTGTATCAAGCGATACGAAGGGAACTTGCGACAACGTTTGTAACCGCAGACTAGGAACTTGCATTTAATTTCCTACAACATAATCAAAGATATACAAAACGTCGAGACAGCACGGGGTCTCCGCCCCCCGCTGTTTTTGCACAGACGATTCAATTTCATCGACGCTCGACATTACTTGGAATCTCATCTTCCCTACGAACGGGCTGGTGCATGAATCCCAAACAATACAACAACGAGCACTAATAACAACCCGACGCATGTTCTATCAGCGGGCGTCGACCGCGCCCTCGCAGGGGTGGAGGAAGAACGAGAAGAAGACGATGAGAAACACGGGCGAAAGAGAAGCGTTGGAGGTGGGCTTTGCTCGGTGAAGAGAGACAGAAACACGGCATAAATCACAATTATAATCAACGTGCACGAAAGTTACACCGGCTTCGTCCCCTTTGGCCCCCGCGACTCGTGGCTGCCGGCGTCGCATGAAAATTTATCGCCTAACTTCGGTTTCCTTCAAGGTCGCTTTCTGGCTGCTTTGCATACGTCGCTTCTTCTTCACCTTTTTCGCGAGTTTTCCCGGGGAAAAAACCCGCTCGCGTTACGCCGCTTGCGCGCCCGCGCCGGAAACGCGCCCGGACCGGGAGGGCGGCTGACGTTTCGCCAACTTATAAGTGTTTCTTTCTGCATTAACGAAGGCAGAGACTGCGACGAAGAATGAGCGACTCCTTCTTGGAGGAACAATAAATCCTTGGAACGGAAGTTGTGCGAAGCGAAGGAGTTTCAGATAAGGAAACGAACACGTAAATCGTGGTGAAGGATGGTAAATCTGAAATTTACAGCTTGACACGATTAAAATGTTTCGGACGTAATTCGGTAATATCGAGTTTGGAAAGTTAGCAACATTTGCTGTAGAGAGGGCTTAGATCCACCTCAGACAGGAAATGCAAAAGTAGAGTAAAAGATTATGTATGAACATATTTTCAAACCTGTATTTCTACAAACATGTGTTTGATTTATACATGGAGTAATAGTGTGTATTTATATAAACAGAACTAATGGAACAGTCTGCTTAACATCAACGAAAAGGGAAACAATAGATCCTACAGAATTCTTACCCCCAATATCCATTATCAGGTCCGTAACAATGCCCCTGAAAAAGTTATTGATAGTTAGGAGCTGACAGGCTGTATCGGTCTTACGGTCGAACAAAAGTTGTCGCAGGAAGAAGTCGTTAAGAAAGAATATCCGGCACGAGGATGGGGTCACGAAGACGTCGCGATGACGATGACAACGACGGAAGTAGGGAACCGAAGGTTGCGAAATGACGAATGAGTCACGAGCTTCGAATGATCGAAGAAGAGGATCATCTTCCTCCCTGCTCGGTAATCGCGTGAACGTGACGATCGTCAACGACGGTACAAAGTGGCTCTTGCCACCGAATGGTATCGAATTGCCATTCGAATCGAATCAATCGAGAGCATCGTCGTAATTCAAAGTGCAGGCACGAAGTTCCGATCAACGGCAGCCGCGTACAAAGTGGCTGGGGATGCTTGGAAATCTAGTTTCTTCGTTACGAACCTCTTTAAAGGAGGAAGGGAGACGCGGATAGCGGATACTCTTGGGATGTAGTGATTCACCTTCATCTCGTGCGGATCGATTGAAATCGCCGGATTAGAGGTCCCGTGGAGGATTGTAAAAACCATGTTTATATGCTGTTTCATTGGCATCCGTTGTTTTAGCGAAATTATATTTTTAAAGGGGTTGTCTTTTGAAATTGTGAACATTGATTTTCGAGGATGAAGTGTACGGTGAGAGACATCTATTGAAATTTGTAAATTTTCAGATCGTCAGATTTGTTACTTCCTGAATTTCTACATTTCTACTATTTCTCTAACAAAAGTGACAAATAGAGAAACAACATAGGTAAAAGGAAACTCATCTGATAAGGAAAAGAAGAAATAACAGGGACTATCGCTGTCGTACAATTTCAGTGCCTTTCACCGTATAGGCCATAAACTACGAGTGAAACAGCCGGAAGGAAAAAGAAGAGATCTAGTTCGAAAGAGGCAAACACGATTCGAAGAAGGGGCGAGCAAAAGAGGCAATTAGAACGATGACAGATCACGAATTAATCGGCGGCAATTAGCTCGAAGGGGATACGTACAATTGTCGACGCTAAATTTAATTTCAGTCCAGACTACTTGTTACGCTGCTTAACGATGTAACAAGTTCCACGGAATTAATTCGCCGGCTCGGCTCCGTTCGCCTTTTGCTCCCTGTAACTGACCGAGCCCGGCGTTCGCCACTTTGACGATTTCTCATAGCGAACAGAATGTACCTCAGGTAATTCCCGTGGAATCAATTACCGCACGCCTCCAACGTAACGGATGACCGACCCGAACCCCTTAGAATCGTGCAAGACGAATGATAATCGTTTTTCACCAGATGCCCGGAAGTTTGCATCGTTTCGTTCCATCCCTCTGCTCCGTCTTCGTTCCGCTGATATTCCATGCACCCCAGTCGTATCACGGTGGTATGCATCGTGTTCCGTAGCGACGTAATTTCTCGTCACGTCGATGCCAGGAAGCAGAGATGAATTATTCCGCGGGTAATGGCGAACAATTGAAATACCCTTAGTTGCGACGCCGGGGGCGGGCCTCGAACCCCTGAAAAATTAACATTGCCCCTTCTTCCGCTCAGGGGAAATTGGGATAGAGTAGTAGAGAAAGCAGTTTCGTAAAGATTTCGATAAATTATCACAGATATCTAACGATGTATCGTTAATGGAAATGCAAGTACCATTCAACCTCCTTTAACCTGACCCAATCTTAATTATCGTAAATCAACACACAATTTTATCTCATAACTCACAATTTTGTTATTCGAATCTCTTTACTTCTGTTTAAACATGAAAATAATCTAACATGATTGTACAGATCTATTTAGTTTTGTGTAAGCATAGCAAAGGGTCCTGATATATTGCCGCATAAAAACATACCGTTAGCAATCGCTATAATCTGAAATCGATATAGACGCCGATCAAAGCCCTCAGTCATAAGTCACGGTGAAACGAATCTCTCGTGTATGCACGCGTGTGTGGGTGTGTAGGCAATTGCGCAGAGCACAAGTCGAATCGCATTATCGTTGGACGGAAGCATCGTGTGCCGGCTTCTCAAAGAGTCAACTTGCCCTCGAACGTAGGGGAAGTGGAGAAAGGCGTAGCTACACAGTGGAACGGTTCAAGGCAAAGAGAAGGATAGGAAAGAAAAGGAGAAGGAAGGAGGGTGTAGGAAGAGGAGACGCATAGATACGAACCGATAGAGGTAGTTGGTACGCGAGTGAGCCTCCGTTTACTGGATCTTCCTGTCGGTAATCAAAGATTTATATCTGCGAGGAGGCTGCACGGGATGCTGTTACGTTCGCGAAGGCACGATCGACGATAGGGCAGCCTGATGTTCGCTACCGAGTTCCGTTCGTTGACTGGACGGACCAGGGACGGTCAAACGTTGGATGCAGAGGGCGCTATACTTCCGGGCCCAGGGATATTTAGGGGAGAAAGATGTTTCGAAATTTTAAGTTCTTAAATTGTCAAGTTTGAATTCTTATATTTCCAAGTTCTCAAGATTTCAAACACACTTTCCGAACTCTCAAGTCTCCAGATTCTCAAGATGCCAGAATCTCAAATTTCCAAATTCTCAAGATGACAAATTCTCAAATTTCCAAGCTCCACATTTCTAAACTCGCAAGCTTCCAAATCTCAAGTCCCTAAATTCTTGAATCTCCAAATTCTCACATCTCCAAATTCTCAAATCTCCAAATTCTCACATCCCCAAATACTTAAGACCCCAAATTCTCAAATCTCCAATTTCTCAAATCCCCAAACTCTCATATCTCCAAATTCTCAAATCTCTCACCTCGTCTAAAAATCATTTTGGTCCCGAATATATTTGTAATGGCCGTGGCCCGTGTGTGGATAATGTCGATCCTGGCGTGGACGATCCACGATCGGCAGATATCGCGGTCTGCCTATGCAAAACCGAATAGTAGGATGAATTAATGTCACGGCCACGATACGATATGCTGCTTTTATGTTAATAGCCGTGCGTCCGTAAAGTTACGTGCTGCATATTCGCGGAACGCTGATGGATGTTTCGCGGTCGCGGTGCGAGATAAGTCGTCCTGCTGCCATTGGCGTAACGATTTCGATGGCATCGCGATAACATTCGTGTTCGAGATAGACGGAGAAAAGGAGCGGAGAAACGTGCCACGACGCTCGTAAATAGAAATCCGTTCGCGTTTATTTTGTCTCGGGCAAATATATAACGCTGTCCAACGATAGGCAGCAATTTCGAATAATTTGGACAGCTCTTATCTTTCCCGATAACTTATGGTTCCAGAGATATTTTACTTTCATTGTAACAGTGTTTATGTACTGGAAAATCGAGTATTCGTCTTGGTTCTTCAGATGAAAAATTATACGTTCGAGGATCGTGATTTTAATTAGATATGTATAATGTTCTTGACGTATGGTACTGGATATTTCAAGGGAAACTTGGCGGAATTTTATTATTACTAGGAATATAAGAATTTGTATTCAGACATAATTCACAAATTTCTAAATCTTCACATTCCCAAATCCCCAATTTAATTTGCAAAAAAGTAGGATCCAAAAGGATTAATTCACTTTAAAGAGTTAACTCGATCAAAGTTATCGGTTCCTCGGCGACGGGTTTCATATCGCGAGAAGGGTTAACCGGGTTCGTAACCGGGTTAGGAAGCGGTTAGAATCCTCGGCTGGTGTCTTTAGAGAGTGCTTTCGGAATTCACACTTAAGTTGGTCACGAACGAGGCGACGGACTCGTCTGGACGAGCATTAGCATACTTAATGGGCCTTTGTTTGGCCAACTTGAACTACGAATGTTGCGAGCGACACGGTTCGTTAACTTGACCGAATCAAATTACATGAATTTACTGTCCCAACGCCTCCGTGGTATTTCATCGTGGATCTACGATATAGACACGAGCACACGGTCCGTTTTTGCCGTGGTCCGGTTGAATCAATTCCGGCAGGACCTTTGCCCTTTTCCCCGTCGCGTTCGTTAAAGCTCCACGATGCGTTTAGTCGGCATAATAATTGCACGCAAACTTGGAAACTTCCAATTTGCACTTT
Organism: Megachile lagopoda; assembly: GCA_036983795.1. NCBI lineage: Eukaryota > Metazoa > Arthropoda > Insecta > Hymenoptera > Megachilidae > Megachile > Megachile lagopoda. Next base: position 3,875,459 of record CM072795.1, on the reverse strand, counting down.
AACGCCTCGCTCGTGTCCCGGTAATATCGTTTTCGTGCAACAATATTTAATTTACATTAGTTCGCGCCTCGTCACCTTCCGCGGGGTGGGGAGGCCATTATTAAATTTCCTCGGCGAGCTAATAGTTGAATCACCGTTGGCTTCTAATGAACCCGACTAACGACCGGAGCGGCGTTTCGCTCGCAAACTTTCCGAGTTCCGGACTCCAAAGGCTGCGTCGATTCTACGTGTCTTCAGAATGCGCCAGAACGAGCGATTAAGCATTCTGCAAGTTAGCGAACGCTCGATTGACTGAATAGGATCGTTATTAAATTTGAATACAACATCGGTACCAGCAGTTAATTCGCATTTCATTCCTAGAGCTTAAGGAATTTCTCTATCGCGAAGACAGCTTACAACTCTATTTACTTGTATCAGCTATAGGCATGGATATGCTATAGGTCCTATAGGTATGGACATTTGAAGACGAAGAGACGTTTACGGCCAAGATCAACAAAGAAACGTTTACGATAAAAATCATCAAAGAATGTATAATCAAGATCAAGAATCAGACAAGATCAAGGTCAAAAAAACATAATGAGGATCAAGAAAGAAACATTTGCGATCAAGAAGAAACAGACATGATCAACAGCGGCGTAATCTTGTAGAGGACACAAGTGATACGTGTAAATGGACCATTACACAGTGTAGATGCAAAAGGTTATGGTCAGCGGCCATTTTAAACGGTCTGACCCCAGCCTTACCGCTTCGCATTCGGGAGGTTATGTCGATGACCTTGATGTCCCGAGTACTTTCATGTATGCATAAAAGGACGAAGTGGAGGCTACTCTACATAATTACCCAATTTGTGTCTGTACAAGTAAAACGAACGGCAAGAGCGAACGCGTGCGGCTGCCTTAAGCGGCAACATTGTCAAACGCCGTGAATACGCGGATATTTTGTACGTCGTGCGAGCTTAACGAGCGATCGATTGCTGAAGAAGAGAAAAAAAAATGGCGATTTAATGAACGCATCAACGGTCCGATCGCACGGAAGATGAGAGATAAAAGCATCGGGTTTGAGGCTAACGCGATAAGGGGCGAACATCGATGTAACGCGGCAGTAATTTGCTGCATAATTCCTGCGCTTCCGGCTAGGATTAAATCACCAATTAGTAGTAATGTTACACAGACTGGTAGGCAAAGCGAGCGAGCGAGCCAACAGAAGCGCTATCGGCGAAGTGACCGATGACTCATTGTCATTAGGCGAACGCGGACTGGAAACTGTTCGCGTTGCTACGGCGAAGGGCTTTCGTTGACGTTAACGGATCGTCCTCGTGTAAACGGGCCGACCGGGGCCCGTGGTGTGCGATTCGTCATTGTAATAATTTGCCTTGGCTCCTTCCGTTAGGATTCTCCCGCGAACCACCATTGAATCTCAAGAATTCAGCTCGAAGTCGATGCTCAATGGTCTGAATTCTCCTGTCGCTCCTAACCCTCGGCTCGTTTTATAGCTTCATTAGGAGCTAGGGTTCTCGTTTAATAATTCATCAAGGCTCCCTGTCGTTGCCCATCCTCGATACCTGTTCTTTCACCAACAACTCGCTATTTTCTTCTCGTATTCCCCCATCGATTTAGAACGAAAAATTCCTCATACGTTTGGAGACTTTTCTTAATTTCTGGAGACATTTAATATACGAAATGCATACAGAAATTGTTACAGGAGTTTGGATAATTTTATGATAATGCTATACTGGTACAGACAGTTTTGTAATTAGAGGGTAAATTATTATACCAGCGGATGCAAAGTTGTATTTTTCGAATTTTCCATTTGAATGGGCCAGTATTGTAACGCACGTCCGCGGCAGCGAGCAAGCACGAGTGAAATTCAATGGTACACTGATTTTAATTTAACGCCGATGTCTTCGAACCATACACGAGCTACGTTAAATCAGGGGAAGTGCTCCTCGACGGTCGACCCCCCTCGGTTGCTTTGTTCTCCTTTATAAATAATTGTTACACCGCATTGTTAGCCCCGCCATGGCAAGACGAATTTCGCGATTGTTATGGGCCGTGTTATTATGACGTCGTACACGGTGACCATAAACGAACGTAACGCAATAAATTACGTATGTGCCTGTCGGACGAACAACACCAGGGAGGCGGGGGCGTGTTTTAAGTCGAGGTGTTCTATCTGAGAACACGGCTCTACAAGGTGGACGATGTCTTAAGGGATCTTAAAAATTTGTTAAATATTCAGAAATTCAAGAATTTTCAAACTTGAAAATTTATGAACTTAAAAAACATAGGAATTCGGACGTTCTACTAGAAATAGTAGCAAAAGTAGAAACTAGAAGAAGTATCAATTCCAAATCTCGAGTACGAAAGTGTCTGGTCTGCCGACACCGAGTCGGCGATAAAAAGAGAATAACGCGATCTCGACAACTTAATAATTACGTGGTGTTTGCAAAAAGAAAACGAGCTGGAAGTGTCCATGGTTTTACCGTGGACCCATATGTTTCCACTGCAACGTTGTCTCGTAAAGTGCGAAAGAAATATCGCCGGGCTATTTATCGAATCATTACTGTCCATAGAAATCCAATGGCGCGAAGAACTGTAGAAAAGGAGGGGCCGTGTATGTGTTCGTAACACGTGGCACGCTCGAAGGAAGTCGTGTTTCTTCGTTCTTCGCTTTAGATGCCAACGAAATAATTATTGGCTCACGTGTCTCGATAAATATCCCTGGTCCGAGTTGGTAAACGTCGTGCTAACGACACGCTTCGTTATGCAACGGCTACCGAGCAAAGAATTTTGAGACACTCGTAGAATGAAACGCTCTTGTGGTTTCTTATTGCTACGTAGTGTCGCTTTATTGAGCCTAGGAATGTCGAAGAAGCACCACTTTATTTTCACATCCTTTAATTCTTAGTAAGTTTGGAACTACTGGCGAGATGTTTTGGCAATTACTGTTAAATTCCTTAGTCAGAATAGAACTAAATAATGTCAGGAGCAACGGACACGAAATCGCAAATTATGTGCAAGAAAATCGTATTGGTATGTTAAACCGATGACCATAAAGGTTCAAAAGAAGAATATGTTCCGTTATAATTCGTACTTTAGGAACGCAACGAAGGGTCAGAAATATTTCGTTCTCGTTATGGTGCCAATCTCGTGCACCAGAGTTGTTCACGGTAATCGTAGCTATATACAAGGCGTGCGCGTGCGAAATCCTGTCGTGATTCAGATTACGCGGTGCTGTTATGGGTCGTTCATCGCGAGACAATGGATTCGCTGGATCGAATGGAATCTGACTACACGGAAGATAGATAGTATTGTCGCCCGATGCCAGAGACTTTCTACGGTTTCGCGTTTATCGCGGAATTTATTTCGGCCCGCTATTGAATTTCGCAGCGTCGAGGCTGCAAGTTTCAGGGTTGAACCACGTAACACTGAAAACACACGGGGTGAGCACAATGCCGGGCCACACGTGTGGCTGACTCTTTTTGTCACGAAACCGTGAATCGATCGGTTTCTTTCACCCCGTATTCATCGATTATTTTGGTACAGCGAATATGTACGTACGATATCGTTACCTATAGAATTTCACGATATGTTCGTCTTTCTTATCGTGTATTTTATGTAGCACAAGCTTTGTAATATTTTATGGGGGCCTCGAATGATATTATAGAGATCTCATACGATTTTATAGGAGTTCCTCAGAACTGTAGCGTGAAGGTTAGAATTTTAATCACGGATAAAATATTCAGTATATGTATAGTCGACAAGAGTCTATCCATGAAACAAGTGGTTCTAAAAATGGGCGTCTCAAAGATCACTTGAAACACTTCATTTATCTCTCGATACAGTTGATCGTATCGTAGCTTATATCATCTCGATATTATCGGATCTCTGACACTTGTCTGAGCGTCATTCCACCACGTCATCCTCCTAAGCTCATCTCTTCCTGTGGGATGATTAAGATCATAATGCAGCGGTTCGAGTCGCTGTTCGAAGTGGAACGTGTACGAATATTCCCCAGGAGGCTGGAGAAGCGACAACAACGGGAAATAACAGGCAGGACGGAGACGCGTAGCTCGTGTATATACATATACCTTGGCCCTGAAGCGAACATAATTGAGTTAGTCGCGTGACACGTCGTTGCCGCTATCCCATCGCTACCTGATTTCGAACTGGTATACAGGGTGTCTGAAAACTGTCGCAATCACAGCCTTGAAATTCAAGGTCCAATCTTTTTGTCATGTAGTATGTCAAGTCGAAATTCACTGATCGTTTTCTTGAAAAACAACATTAAAGTTCCATCACCCAATGCTGTGTGGAGAGAATGCAATAAGATATTCAGGATGTGTTAAGTTCTTATATGTACATATAATAGTATAGGACCTATACAAATTCGAATACACATTTTTCTACATGAAATTCTAGCTGAGAAACAGCTCAACCAAACTTCAATTTCAAGGTCAAATTTTTAGCGAAGACCTTCATAGGTGTTCATCGATGCATAAATGCAGAATAACGCAACGGTGATCGTGACGTTTTCAAACACCCAGTACAGAGGGGACGATAAAGAATGGGAGGTGTAACGATAGGGTTGATGGTTGGTCCAGGACAAGGCTGAAAGTTTGGTCGGTATCGGTGCGACTCGTTGCACCCAGGTCGGATGTGCCGATAAAACGCAAACATTTAATTAAAAGATAATCAACCGGATTGCCTGTGGTGGTCGCTAATGTTGCAGAACGGCAGATAGGACGGAACAATCGGTTCTTTATGCATATGAGTCGTGCCGGGTTGGTCGGTCCGTGCATTGGCTGGCTGGCTTCATCCTGTAGATGGCCACGCGGACCGCCTATGTGATTTAATTTTACACGAATATAAATTCGTATCGCGCCGCCTGATACGCCACCTCTGTCCACTCCCTTTGCAACCCTATCGCTTTATCCCCGTCCGTGGATTCGACAGGCTCGGGTCCTGACGCGGGACGAGGTAGTCATGACGGTGATATCGGGGGTTGGTAGGGGGTGCAGTTGCACCGCTGGCGGATATCGGTTCGATTTCGTGGTCCTTCGAGCGTGTTGCGCGACGCCGGATATTTTCAACGTGCAGACGTTTTTCCGTGCGTTGGCGAACAAAACCGTGGAGAAAAAAACGATTGATAAGGGTATCTTTGATGGAACGAGACTTGGATGAAGAAGAAGAAGAAGAGGGAAAATGGAAAAATAGAAAGGAGGTGAAAGAGGCACGACCGTTCTAGGATATTAAGCTCGCGGTCACGTACGCCATTACCGAAGCTAATGCAAAGCTGCCAGTCGTTTTATGCCATCTGTAACCGGATCTCCCTTCGACGACGAGGCGCTACTTCACTCTCCCTCCTACCCTTCGACAACTGGCTCCACCGATCGATTCGACGTGGCTTCGATTAAAGACCTCCCTTCCCCTCAACGGCTCCTCTTTCTTCTCCATTGATTCCAGTACGTTTCGCTCTCTTTCGTCGGTCGAGAAGAAAAGTGTCCCGAGATTTTTTTCTTCCCCTTCGTTCCTTCCGTTGACAGGCTACCACCGATATCGTGCCGTTTCTCGCCAGTCAGTATTCACCGGGCACGATCGCATTCTCGCATTCAACGTGATAAAGCCCGTGGTTTATGGACAAAATTCCTTTTCGTGCGAACTACCCCGTTTCGGTCAGCACGTACCAGACGATACCACTTATTAACTCCCCGATATTCACGACTGGTATCCAAACACACTGATTTTTATTATCGTATCCACGCTTGATGCGCGAATTGGTTTGGAATAGAAATCCGGCACAACGTTTAACGGAGTATGGTCAAGCGTTGTATGGCCACTATATTGCATTGTTATATCTACACGAGTCATTTCTCATATAGTCATACATTGTGGCGTTACATGTTGCGTCATTTTCAAATTTGTTTCATCTTCAATCACCATTCATCGTTTTGGTACGAGCTGTACCACGGTTACCATTCGTTACAACGTTACATGTACAGTTACGTAGGTAGACGCACATTATACGCCAACAGTTAATTGCTTTATACAAACGTGCACTGAAAATCAGTTTCGTTTGCGTGTCATTTGAAAGCTCGGTATCACTGTCAAAGCAGTATATACAATTTAGTAGAAGTAATTAAATAAATATTTTACGCGGAAACAACTTGTCCGATTCATTAATTTGAAAGCAATTCCAGCTCCGCGAGTTGAAGGTTTACACATGTTGATTTCTAAAGCGCGGTAATATTTTATGCGACAGACTGTCCAACTACTTGAGGAGATTTCCTGATGAGTCTGGTTTTGCGACTAATTCGTGCTCGCGCTCGCACGAGGTAATAAAATCTGTAACGCAGGTGGCGGAAGATTCCCCCGAAGATGTCTTGAATCGAGAAAAAGAAGGACGCTTCTCGATTTATGTAGGCTGATTCGATAGATCGGATGAACGTTTGTGGAGGAAGAAAATCTAGAATAAACACGGGGACGTAGGAAAAGTTTTACATGAAACGTAGCTCGACGCTAATTAAAGCGAAGGTTTATTCTGAAAAAGGCATCGTGTACGAAGCTCGATCGATCTTTGCGTTCATGCTCGAACGAACCGGTGCGTCCGGTTCTCATGCTCGCGCACCAGAAGAATATTCTGACAAACGGCGGCGAAATATCGTAAAACCGTCGATCGTCGATAATTAATAGCGGCGAGGAGCGGCCCGACCATTATCAATGGGAAGCAATAAATAATGATTCTCCTTCTCGGCGACTGTTTATTAGAGGCTACCACTCTTTATTGTCAGTGCCACTTCATTGCACTCGACGATATCCCACCCCCATTGTCTCTGTGATCGTCTCTCCTTCCAGCGTTTTTCTTCGACAGTACAATAAATTTATTCCGCTCGTTACCTATCCTCGTTCCGGGAGAAACAAGGCTCTCCGCGTGCATCGGTAAGTGATACACAAACGATATTCTTGCAACGATCACACACTTCTTCCGATTAATACTCGCGTTTCTTCGCTGTGATCTATGAGTGCATCAAGGATGTCTCGTTGAAAACGCTAACGGAAATGAGGCGAAAATATCAGCTCAGCACATCTCAAAATTTCAGTAAAAAACGACCCGCATGTGATGAAAACACGATACAAGTCCCGCATCATGAACCAGTTAAAATTGTCAGGTGTGCAATGAGAAAGTCAAATAACGTTCGAAATATCGATTAATCATACCGATTAATCATATAGATTATATCATTCTTTCATTCGAGGAATATTCTTATCCCGTTCATTAATATCGATTGTAAAAAATCAATACGATCCAGTATGTTCGGAGAACATCCCGAGGCACCATTTTTCCGTCCATCTTCGGAAGTTCATTAAGCGAGGCGTCGAAGATTGTTCATCTCGGGCAAAAACGTCAGCGACAAATTGCTCGCGTGAAAGCGCCACTTAAACCGGGACGTGAAACTTAAACGGATTACCTTGGACTACCTCTGTCTGGCGGGATCGTCTCGCGAGTGCCCGTCTCGTAGTCGATAATCCGTGAGATAAGAAATATCAAAGTACAAAGGCGAAGAGGCACTACGGGAATCCAAGATCATATTCCTCCCTTTCGTCGGCGTGTCTAAGTACTCGCTCATTAAAAATAACGAAGGCCGTCGACGAGCAGCCGAGTCCGATAATTGAATTTCCAATATCTATTTACCTTTGCAGGAATAAGAGGGTACGAATCGATGACTTATTCTCAACGCCTAGGATAAAGGTTGAAACGGGAATAGGACACGAGAAGTAAGTCTGAAAGCTGGACAGCTTTCAATGCTGGAAGTATCTATTTTATGGGTGTCTTCACTCACATTTCTATCTGGAGATCAAAAAGTTCGATGTAATATTTGAACTTTCGGGAACCTTAGTAGAGAGAAAGAATAAAAAGCAACTTAAAAAGACAAAATATCCAAAAACCAAATACTTGACCTTGATCTTCACACATGTTATTAAAGTTACTTCCGATAAAAAGTAGTAACCTAGGCTAGTATATTTGGATAATGAAATAAGGGGTTGCATTCTACCTCAAAACTTTAATTTTGCCGATATATTTAGATATCTACAGTCGGTCTCGGAATTACTTTATTCTCCAGGCGATCGTCCGCCACCATCCCAACCGAAACTAGCGGAAAGGAAGTGAAGTAGAGTAACGAAGGAGCCATTCTTTGGCGTGTGGCGATAACGAAAACACCGAGAACCGTACGAGGCATCGTAGAAAACGCGTGTACACGTTTGCAACCGGAACACACGTGCACGTACGCGCACGAACACCAACGGGAGTTTCAGTATTTTGGCGGGGGCCACTTAATGGAAAACTCTTCGGCGAGCACGAGCCACGAAGAGAAACGAAACCATGGTCCATTCGGTCGCCCATATATTTTTCTTCGTCGACGCGGCAAAGGAAAAAGCGAAGTCGTAGCGGAACCGCCCCTCGTTTAAGAGGTAAAGAAAGAAACGGGGCCAGGGCGCGCGGCAAGGGGAGCAAGAAAATAAGGGCGGATTGAGAATTGTGGGAAATAAGTAACGCGGAACACGACGGCAGCTTACGGCTATAAGGGTGGACCTTAAAACCCGTGAGCGTCCCTCTGCTGGTGGAATTTAATTTCGACGTTTTAAGAGTACCCTCCCCCTCGGACGTCGTCTCCTCTCCCTCTTTGTCCTTCTCTCTCCCCATATTCCTTGTCTGTCGATAGATGAAAGGGTTTATTGAACTGTTCGTAGTAAACTGCGCGAAAAGTAGCTTCTAACCCCTCGCCAATCGAAACGCCACTGCTCGAAAGACTTATGCTACTACATTCTGATAGTCCCTAATTGCATCACATAAATTATTCATATGTTATGGTGGACTGTGACATTTACGCTTCAAAGGGTTTATGAACGTTTGTCATTTAATTACTAGTGATATTTACTGCACCAGCATGACATCGTGTTTTGAAGTCTTCATTTACGAGTGGAACATCTTGTACGGGATACACGAGTTGATTTATAAAACACATCAAAACTAATATTACATCAAAATGTTTCTGTGAAGATAAACAGCGGCGAATTCATGAAATTCAGCCTGAAGAGGTAAACAGTTAAAGGACCTGTTGGATGCGAAAGCTGCGGATGCAAACGGACTAATTCAATTGACGACGAAAGTTCCGTCGTAAAATATACGATTAAAATTTAAATTCCAACTTGGACCCTTTTACAATACCCTTTCTCCCTCTTCCGCTTTGTACCGCTGCCGATTCTTTCCGAGCATCGTTCAGTCAGTTGCGGCCACCAAAGGCCAATCAATTAATAAAGGTGAATTAACTCGTCCCCTCCATTAGCATTCGTTATCGTCAATCGACGAGCTGGCCCGTGCGTCTTTCCGTTCCATTCGTCGGCCCGCATGCGTGTAACCCGAGATCGTTGGGAACGTTCAGCAACGTTCTCGAGGCTTGGCCCTGCGATTCTTCTTCGCTCGTACTTGCTTGTTGCGCGTACACATGAAAGTGCGTTTTCAATGGCCGGGCCCTTTCACGAGGGTGGACGCCATTCTTTGATCCTGGCACATTATCGTGCCCCTGGTATCGAAGCTGCCCATTGTACGAGCTGGTCAACTGCTTCGTTCGATGTCGAGGGTAACTCTGCTCACAGGAAACTGGCTGATAGCTTCTGTGACTTCCAGCCAAATGGACGATGAAGATAGAAACACTGTCACGTCACGCGAAATCAGTTATCACGCCGCAAGGTGAACTCTGGTAGGATGCCGATGAAGATAAAACTGTGATTGGTTAAAACGAAAAACGTAGTTTCTGCAAGAGCGAGCAATTGCTTACAGCTGTCACACTAATCAGATCAAAAAACAAGATTTACCTCTCTGAACTATACATTCTGATCGCGCGTATATTCTGCTCATATGTACATTTTGATCGTGTGTATATTCCGATCTTCGATTAGACTTATCTCTGAAGTTCAATACAATATAAAGGTTTCGAAGAGCTATCATTTTTCCGTCAGGGTATATATTCCTTGGCGAGGAGGCAAACAGGATGCTCGGATGCGTTCGAGCGTGGTAAGACCGATAGCGATGTACTCCATCGTGTGGCGGTTTTTCAAGAAGACTCGACTGGGCGTTTCACGGTCGCGCGACGCCAGACTTTGAGGCTGCCCTGGTCTGGTCTATCGGCCCATTACCAACCTGGAACGTTGAACGTCCTCGTAAATCACCCAAGTGGTTGGTCGCGTTCGTTGCCATGATTTCTTGCGAGCGTAGATCGCTAGGCTTCTCCTCGCCGATCTACGGAGGCGAATCGAGTCGAATGTATATATGCTGCTAAACTCGTGGGGTTGTAATCAAGATACATAGAGGCTCTTGGATGCTTTATTTGCCAGACTTCTACTGCAACCATTAAGTAGCTCGTTCATTTTCTAATATTAGATCAGCCGAATCAGTTGCAAGGTCGTACAAACGTCAAGTTCAAGGTGATCGAAGTTCATTTTACTAATTTATATTTCACTACTCTAATAATATTGTTATTTTTATTTTATTTGTACTCTTGCATAAATCTTTCGAGCCCAAACTATGTCGAATATTTATGCACTGCATACGAAAATCAAAGTACAGATTTGTGAATACACATTGGCAGAGTTCCGTTGCCGGTATAGACCCAGTTTTAGATCGCATATCGAACTCGAGGAATACTATCGTTGGCTTGTTTATTCATAAGCGTTCCACGCTGCACGATTCACCCCTGCAGAGTTACATACGAACTCGCCGGGGTTAGAGCAGATCTCTTTACTTACTTATGAGTTCCAGTGGGCGGCTTGCTGTCCCGGAAACAGTCGCAAAATATGGAAGAACGATATATCCTTAGGAGGGACGTTTCGTCGAGCGAATCTGTGCGTGCACAGCTGACTTACGGATACCTCGACCGGTCGAAATTGCAAATGAAATTGAACGGTGAATGTTTGATGGGAATTGCGTTACACGGAGAAACAACATAGTTCGACTTTAGCCGGGTACCTGTTTCTTGATTAGAACGATACGATGTTGAAGAGGGTGCATGAATCATGGCGTTTCTTTCTCGAAGACGGTATAAATTTTGTTGATGATAGGCTGCAGTCTAGAAAGGATCGATTCTTTCACTTTCTATGAAATATTTACTATTCTTGAATAATGTTAACGGTATAAAAGTGGAAAAAGTTTCTGTTTATTCTTTTTTGGTGTCCAAATATAGTAAGGTGAATAGGATAACAAGTAGGATGAGTTGGTATATCGGCTATCTCTGATGCACATAAGCGACTTTATGATTATATGTCTTTGTTACTTTCGCTAGTAAATATGGAAATGCTATTACAAGTATTCATAAATGTTAATGAATAAAATATACAATTCATAAGCAAGATTTGGCAAGTAGATTTCCTTGTTTTTCTTCCTATTCAACTCTCGATGCACGTCCATTCGACCGATTCTCCGCGGGCAGGTAAAATCCACCGACCCTGGCGATAGAGACCGCAGTTAAGATAGGTCCAGGGGAATTATCGTTAAATAAAGAGAGATCGGGTTCGACGCAATAATAATCTATGTAAACTCGCGGGTCGAGAGATGACTATCTTCGTACGCGAGTCGTTCGTTCCGGTAGTGTTTCTCCCTTCTGTTCCTCGAAACCATAGATCAGCAGCCAGTGGTGCGACGTGAGAGCCTCGGGAGCCTTCTTCTCCGCAGGTATATTATCCGTATGGCGCTAAAAATACCGAAAGACCGAAAACCGGGCGTTGAGATAGCGCTGGGCGTGACCGAGTCTGAGGGTCTACGGGCGAACCGCGCGCGCTTAAAGAAGGGTTACGGCTAAGTAATGGCCCGTGCACCGGGGGTAGGGAAACAGACCGAGGAGAGCACAGGGGGTGCTGTCGAGCAAAGGTTCTCTTTTTTCTTCGCAGCACGCACGGACGATAGACTACCTCTACAATGGCCTAGGCCTAAGAAATGGAAAATCAATATCGGCCACTTTCGAGACCCTCGCGAGACTACCGATCCCCGAGGCTTTCTGTCCTCCTGACTTCCTCTTTTCTGAAATTACCCCGATTCTTCCAATTCTTCTGCAACTTGTATAAACTTGCTGTTCATGTATAAGGTGATTTAATAATATGGTATAAAATATAATGCTGAAGACACTATATGATGCATCTTTTGTAAATGTGGAAAGATTGACAGACACGGTAAGAGTTGCAATAAAGGATTACAATGTCTGAAACATCTACATAACAGTAAATAAGTGTTCCTCTAGTAAATTGCAATAGTAAGCCCCATTGTAGCAGTATTCATTGCTTTAACCCCTAGCACTGTTTTGACGAGTCTGACTCCTGACGCACTTCAGCTGTGATCAATCTTACTCGAATTTTTGATACACCGCTTTAGACTTTAAGTCTAATAATTTGCATAGTGAATTGCATAATACCAAATTGACGTAACATTTCAACTTTCACCAATAGCTGTGATTACTTCTGACGCACCTGGCAAATAAATAGGGGTTAAACTTACGAGATAAAAATGATGCATTACGTATGAGATTGTTCCGAAATGAATGAGCAACTTTAGGGTGGTCGAGGACTATTAAGGAAAATATGAAGCTGGACGTTGTCGACGGATGTCGGGCGCGGTGCCAAAACCGTTTTCGTAATTCGATCGAGATGCTCGGCCGGCCAAGGTCCTATTGGTGGCCCGATAGAAAACTTCTGGTCGACTCGATTTCAATCGTTTCCGTGCGAATCAACTATTAATACCATCTTGGAGCGGAGGTCCGTTCGATTCCTCCCGGCCACGATGGAGTAACTTTTCCAATAATGAGTTCTTTAGAAAATATTCTATCGGCGTCGGGCGGGCTGCGCGCGAATAATTCAGAGATGTCTGGAAAAATATTTTCGATCCGGCCGCGAAGGCCTTCACCCGGAAGCGGCTCGTTCTCTCTCCCTTATTATTCTCCGTGGCTTTCTTCCGCGAAATACTACCCTTCGTTTCGCGCGCCACTTTGAATCGCGACGATAACAGCCAGCCTGTTTTTCGTTCGCCCTTCGCCGACGCGACGAAGTGGCGTCTACCGGTGACACCCTCGACAACGGGGAATACTATCGACACCATCTCGAAGGTACTTTTTACCGAGTTACCAGCATGCAGGAACCTACGACCCTGTTGTTCTCGCGTTCGTGCCTACTCGCGTTATAACTTGTCGAACAAAAATATAATACTTCGGACACTTTACAGATTCTGTGCGATTAAAATGAAACCTCTGCATACAAAACGGGGAAAATTCATAGATTTCTTAATAGGTATGCGCAATTTTGTCTTACAATCAGAATAAGTACAGGATTTTTAAAGTACTTGATAGTAAAGTAAATACATTCTACTATTCGTTTCAAAAAGGGGTACTGAAAAATAAACGTAAGCATTATACATATACATCGGATATTGGAAAGAAATATTTGAAAAGTAAATATCTATGGAAATCTTCATGGTCCGTTCCAAATGCAAATATTCTCTCGACTAGCTTATTCTCGCGAACGGCAACGTTCTATTAATAAAGCTATCTCTTTCTGGGTCTCTGATATCCGCCTTTATATTATTTCAGTGAACGTGGTCGGCAATTCGGTCGACGTTCATAGCTTCTAACGGCCACTGTAATTCCGGTGGGTAACACCTTCGTTAACGCCAGTAACTGTCGTCGACGGCCATTATCGCGATCACGAGGGTCGTTCGCTGAAATTTTTCACGACCGTACGACGTTCCTCTCGGAAATTTATGCGAGCCAGAGGGAGTACAATCCGCGTAGCAGCCCCAAGCTTAACCTTCGAAGGACTCCCGTTGCGTGCTCGAGAGTGTATTTCTGGGTCAGGATGCTGAAACCCCGTTGAAATATATATCGCGGTCCGAGGGTGACGAGAGGGTGCGATGGAACGAGCAAAGGGAAACGAAGCAAAAGAAAGAGGGAAAGAAAGGAATCAGATGCGTGTGCTTTTCATGGATGAGGGATGCCGAAGAGGGACGAGGGGATAAATAGCTTTGTGCACAGCTATGAAGCTCCAAATCGCTTCTCATATTCACGAAAATAGTTTGGAATCATTTCGAATTTCATTCAGAATTTCTGGAGATGATATACTGAAATGATATAAAGACCAATATCTTCTCTTTTATTTGCAATAACTGTCTCAGTACGTTTCCACATAAATTCTACAAATTTCGGAATCTTCAAGCTTAAGTACCATGCAGACTCTCAAACGAAGTAATATATTAAAATAAATTTGCCAACTCTTTCAAGAATTTCGATACCGATACCTGCAAGACTTAATGTTTTCGCTCCGAAACTTTTGCTGAATAAAATTCAAGGCGACTCGAAGGCGTTCTTGAATCGCACAAGGAAGTTTTTAACCTCCATCACTTGTGTATACGCGTATTCCGCGTCTTTCTCCTCCTTCGCGGAGGCCATCATTTCCAGAGCTCTGGCTCCCCCATAAAATGGAGAAGCCCGGTTCCGCGAGATGCATGCGGGCTATTCGCTGCGGAAAGAAAAAATAGAGACCCGTTTGTGTCCCACATTTTTGACGGGTCGTTGGCTACCACTGTTACGTCCATCTCTGTCCCCCGGGGTTGCTTTCGTTTTTTTTTCATGGATCTATGTTCACGGTCTTATACGTGGGAGTTGACTGCGACGTTCAATAGCCTGAATTTTTGGAACACGGTTCAGGTCGGGTTAGGTGTGCGGTTGGTCGGGATTTTTGAATTTAAACTGCCCTTGCTGGATGCTTAAACATTGAGCACAAAAGAAATTGGGAGAATGTAGGGCATGTATGCGTAATGTTTGGCGAGTTTATTCGGGGGTTGTGTTTGCACATGGGCATGAATAATTTTGTAGGATGTAATTGTCAAACAGCTGCTAATGGCTTCAATTATCGTTTTAACTGCGCTTAACTTTAATGCAGCTTTATCGCTTCAACCCTTTGAAAATTAACAATACATAAATATGTTAATGAACGATCGATGTCTGGTAGCCCAATTAATTTTTAAGGATCACTTTAAATTATTTGCTAAGTTAAAAAATGGACGCGATAATATTTCGCAGCGGAGAATGGCGCGAAATGTGAAGTTATCCTTCAGATAGCGCGGTTACGATCATTAAAGGCCGGATTATCTTGCATTATAGTTGGGCGAAGTGGTCGTCGTCCCTTTGATAGGGCTGCAGATTTAACGGCCGACAGGTAGAGGCAAAACGGTCCCTGTAATCACGTTAAATTTAAATATTCATCGCGCTGCAGCGCTGCGCGTGTGTTAACAGCGAAGAACCGACCAACGCCAATCACGCGTTCAATGTTCCTACATTGAGTTACACAACGACGCTACAATGTCCCGCGATTATGAACTAATGCCATAGTGGGACGGTGGCTAATGTAAACCGCAGGTATTCCAGCTTCCTAGTAACTGTGATAACTTCATCAATGATTTTGCACTAACTCTATTCATTTCTGGGACAGCTGAACAAGATTTGGGGATTCTCGAAATTTATAAATTTCTATTAATTTTAGTGGATAAAACATTGAGGTAGAATTCATAGAGGTGGAATGAAAAAGGGACGGCTAAATATGTTGATTCTGCTGAATCTGTAAAATACTAAAACAATTCCTTTACTTCATCATTTCCTAAATCACAATAATTAACATCATGTGGAGCCAGTGTCCACAGCTATTTAAACAATCAATCAACATTATGTCAATTACAGTCAATGCCGGGCCAGCTGTTCGTTGAGAGTTAACTTCATAATTCCAGAAGAAAGATTTACGAATTTCATTATTAACATTTCTACCTAAGAAATGATCAAATCCATCACTTCCATAGCCATGAAAAATATAATATTACAATTATGAATGTGATATTATATTGCAATTAATAAAAATGAGACTCAAACTTATGAGATATCTTAAAAAAATGAGATCACAGAGACCTGAAATTGAACACTGACAGAAATTGAACGCTGTTGAAGAGTGAACGTGGAAGTTGCGATTCGAGTCGCGAAGTGGAAAATCTTCGGCCTTCGGCGAGCGTGGCAACAGAAGATTGAGAAGGAACTGGTTCAGAGGGTTGCGGTGACGACCTCGATCACCCGGTAATTTCCTTCTCGCGGTCTGCTTACCGTGCAATCGGGTCGGTCAAAGGCGATGCCCATCGGCCGCCAATATAATTACGCGTCTATCGCGCGCTTGCATACGCGGCCTGTAACGTTGCGTTTGAAGTCCAGCCGGGATTGCCATTAGCCCCCGACCGACACAAGGGGTCTCACCCTGTCAGAGACGCCTGCCCGTCGAACAGGCACGCCGGTTATTGAAACTTTAAAATGATTTTATACCGAGCGACAGGTAATAACCTACGCTTCACGGTTGACCTGCGCTGCCGGGTGACAGTCGCGAATGTTTAATCCTCCGCTGTTTAACCTTCGAGTAGGTGAATTCGTCGAGCAGCGATTACAGTGTTTTAATTTGACAATGAATTAGTAAGTAACGAAGAGGAAGGTACCTCGTAAAAGAAACTCGTCGACCAGGACAATCGCGCGATTAATCCTCGACTGTTTAACCTTCGTGTAGGTAAATTCGTCGAGCATTGCAGCGTTTTAATTTTCAAATAAATTAATCGTGGTGGTCGGTAAATAACGAAGGCACCTCGAGGTTCCCCAATTGGGTATCCAATTCCCGATTCGCGGGACCGGTTAAAAGAGACTCGTCGACCACGCGGACACTCGCGTATCAGTCTCGGTCCCTTTTATCTTGACGTTGCCCCGCGCGACAGAAACAATTTTCTGAAATTTATGCACCCCCGTTGTTCAGTGGCCGTGGCCGACGATGCAGTCGACCTCGTGATATTTTCACGGAGAAAGAAACAAAAAAATACGGACGAGCTTCTCGTAAAGGAGGAGGAAAAAGGAGAAAATAAGAGGCAGGAAAAATAACAAAGCGGACGGGCGAGCGTCACAGAGAACGAGCACCGAGACGCCTTCCGCTTTTCTGACGTTGTCGGGCTTCCAGCGCAGGAAAACGTGTCTCTGATATTGCAGCCAGAAATTGACAGAGGGGACAAACCATGTTAATGTCGATAAACACGAGCGACCGTCGATTTTCCTGGACCGACCCTTTCCATGCTGCTCTTTCTGTCCGCCCCTGTGTCTCGTTCCACTTTTGCCCTTTCGCGACGCGTCGCCGACCCTCTGCACGAAGACGGGACGGAAAACTGACACGTTGCAATTAGAATTTTCGATTTCCGCTTGAAAGTCGAGAATTTGCATGGCACAGGCTCGTTCTGGGCGCCCCTGACATTTTTCTCTGCGCATGCTTCTTCTTTCCTGCCCTCCGTCGAACATTTTGTCATCGTGCAACGACTTGATACTATTTAACGGTGACATTTGTTGGAGACTTGTTCGGTGAAACTGTGCTGAACGGCTTTCGAAACTTGCTCGTTCGCCGACAGAGACAAGTTTGCGGTTCATGATTTCAATGAAGCAGAGAGCGATACTACATTCTATCTTGGTTTGGGGGTGCAAGTATTAATTTGGAGATGTACAGAGTGCTTCGGTAACTTCGTAGCGGAACGATTTTGCGATTAACAGAATTGGTCATTATTTCTAACATTTTTTAACGTGGAAAACAATATTAACTCTTTGCATTCGAAGATTATTTTACGATTTAAAATGTCCTCTCAGAGGGGACATTCTAGTGCAAAGGGTTAAAATATTCGAAAGCCAAGCATAATTTATTCTTGGAATGTGTATTCATGAACCTGGAATAAGAATTTCAAACGATATCAAATTATATAAAAATACTGAATAACTTGTGATTAAAAAGTATTCTCATTTGAAATATTTTTATATATTTTTCGAGATTCCAACGTTACATAAAAGTTGCGACACATTCTGAAACCCTCTGGTTCTCGTTAAAGGTACACCTTTTTCAACGTCATCGTAGCGTACAAAATACTTCAATCAATAACAGTCAGACTCCCCACAGAATTTGCTACACCCCCATAACGAAATCACCGTATCAACAGCAACATAATCAGAATCCCCCATTTGCTGGATCGCTCGGTATGGTTATACGCGTATCCAGTAGGAGTTCAAACACGGTTACACCTCGATAACTCGAATCAGACGAATTTCACGTTCGTCGTACATATGGCGGACAGCTGTTCGCTTAACGCGGTTCCAGCGGGAGATCCGTTCGCGCGATCGTCGTAATTCCACAGTCCGCGGGCTGAAATCGAACTTCGAAAAAATGAACGGAGACAGAGTAAAAGCAGAGGTCCGAACGATCCACGGTCAATCGTGGCTGGTGGCGTGCAAGTGCACGCGGACCACACCGCGGCCACCGCAAACCCATAACACGACACCGTATAAAATACAGTATTATGTCGCCGCAGGCCGTCATCTGGCTATGACGGCAACAACCTCTTCAGCCCCGCCACCCTGAACCTGATTAATCGTTACACGTGTTCGCCGCGTTTGTTTTCTGGATCGCGCCGCCACCCTCGTGCCACTTTTTTTACGCGAGTCTGCGGTCTTCGATCTGCTGTTGCGCTTCAGCCAACAGACCGAAACCTGAATTTCCTATGAAAAGGATACTTTCATTCGGATTCGATACGGATCACCTTGAGAGGTGTGATCGTTGAATGAGGGCAGGAATTGGTGACATTGATATCACTAGGTGGAGGCATTGGAGATGTTCATATGATGAGGTACTTGGAGTTCTTCAAATAGCGGAGACATATTTGGAATAGAATATCTAAGGATCTAGAATGTAGGGAGGATCTAGAGTGTAGGTAGAGCCTAGAGAGAATCCTTCTATCATTTGGTGACTCGAATCAAGTGCTCAAACGAATGCTCGACGCAATCAATTCAACGTGATTCAATTCTGTGTGACTTGATTCGATCCAACCCGATTCGATTGTTCTCGTCCAGCGTAAACGCACTCTTAAAAGCTTAATCGAGCGAGCAATTCTCCAAAGAGTACATCAATGCGTTCTCGTGCGTCTTTCAATATTTAATTAACCAGTCCCCTTCAAATCCAAACAAAGGAAAATTCTTCCATCAAGAGATTCAACTTTCTCGCTTGAAGTAATACGAGAAACAATCGTCCAGAATCTCAGGTGTAAGGTCGATACCTGTCCGCGTGAGCGGCAGAAGCCCAAGCGAGAAGAAAGGACATGACACAAGGAAGAAAAGCATCTTCGAGGTAAGAAAGGATGCGATATCGTGTTACACGAGATACAACTATGGTACAATGGAGCTTTGTCGAGGGTAGCCTGGCCTTTTATTAGAGTCCTATTGGTTCCGTGTGACCCTTCGCGGACCTCGACGGAACAGCCTGACCTATTTTCTCCATCTATTCATTACTTCCTCCTGGAAACACGAGCTTTCTCGATCCTTTCTGTCCGCGTAAAACACGCACGCGAGACGGACGACGCCGATCGACGCTGATATAATCCGATTCCTCGGACAGAACTAGATATTTCTTCGTCTCCTGGCTCCTGCGTGAGATACGACTATGGCCGTTCGCCAGTAGCGTAACCGGATAAAATATAATATTCAAGTCATCAGTCAGTGATGATATTCACTGGAATTACCAAGTTTCGAAATATAGAAGTTTGAAGATTTAAAGACTTCGAAATTTAAAAATTCAGAAGTATAACAGTTCAGAAATAGCGTCTGATGCGTAGAACTACATAACGCATGACTATCTAATGTGTGGATATACAACATATGACTATCTAACGCGTTATA
This sequence comes from Megachile lagopoda, assembly GCA_036983795.1. Lineage (NCBI taxonomy): Eukaryota > Metazoa > Arthropoda > Insecta > Hymenoptera > Megachilidae > Megachile > Megachile lagopoda. The sequence goes on along the minus strand of CM072795.1, from coordinate 3,855,649 downwards.
TACAACATATGACGACCTAATGCGTAGCTATACAACCCCCTGACAACCTAATGAGTAGTTACACAACCCACCGCGATCTGAACTATGGAACACAAGGCGAAATAACAGGTGGCGATGTAACAGCACCCACCAAAGATTCCGGCTACGCCAATGCTATCGAATGGAAGTTTCCTCGTGCAAGCTCAGTGCATTAGCGCGTACGAGTCTCGGTAAATAATGCACGGTTAAACGGTAAATCGTGCGTTAACGTATTATCGTTGGAAACGATCCCGGCTAATGTTCCAGTCGGACTGCGAAGACGGAATGCATCGATTCGACTCGTTACACGATCCACTCGAATTCGCAGTTAGCGTGTTCGTGTGCGCGTGCACGATGATTTGTTGGCCGACCAGGCGAAACTCTATATCGTTTCTAAGTTCCTATTCGAGCGTCCCTTAACTTTCCGCAACTGTGAAACCAGCGTGTCCTCTCGAACAAACGCGGACCAAAGACCCGATCTTTGAGTTTCAGGATTCGAATTGTTCGTTCAATTATTCGCGTGATATCTCCTGGCAAAGGGAGTTGCAGAAAGGATCCTCAAAAGTCCTTATTCTCCTGTATTTCACGATCTCGTTATATTTTAACCGTATCGAGTATGGATAATTAAAAATAACTGAAAGTGGAGTCAATATGGAGTCGTGCTAATGTTGCACTTTGTTTTAGTTAAGCCACCGCTTGCTTTGATTTTCTGTACAAGTACAATCGATATAAGTTCCATAATTTATGTTGAAAATGCTTGAAAATTTCTCTCCATTGTTAGATATTATTCCGAGCGTTGCTCGTATTTCGCTTGATCGAATCGCAATTACAGCAAGAACGGAGTTTTAGGCAGCACGTTCGCGAAAGGCTCACCTTTCGTTAATTGGAATTTTACGACTGCCTTTGTGCCTTCCATGGCGATTGTCAGCCCCTGATAAAAGCATCATCGGGACGTTGAACCAGATTTTCCCCCCGTTCCATCGACACCGGTTGCAACGAGGCGCAGCGATCACCTACCCTCTCTCTACCCCCTCGATCGGACCTCCCTTTTGTTCGCAACGCTCGCGATTACGAGTCCTATGAATTCTTGACGGAAGTTGGATGCCAGACGATCCGATAATGAGACCACTCAAAATTCATGTCTGCCTTGTTGGAAAGACATCGGATGGCTCGCGTGTGCGCATCCCTCCAATCTATTGTATTTGCAAGGGGTGGTTCGTGATCCTACAGAATTGTTTCTAAGTTTTGAACAATGACATTCGTGTAAAATTATGGTACTGATAATCGAAAGAAGAATTTAGGGTAACTGAAATGAGCTTTAACCTTCTCATTGACGATTAAAGATATAATAGAAAGAAACAGTGCAGCATAATAACGTGTTAGTATAAATTTAAGTGAATTAGGATATTCGGATTTATTTATGCTTAACAAAACATTCGAACTTCTTTGCTGTTTGCAAGTACATACAGTTGTACAGTATATACAGTTTTCGAAGTAAAGAATGCTCGAAATAGAAGAATGGTAAAAGATAAAGTAGCCCCGCAGTCGAATTGATTTCGAATAAATTCAGCGTTTCGCATGTCGTTAATATTGAAACAGGTTGTACCGTTTGAAAAGGAGAAAATATAAACACACTTCGATTGGCTGTTCGCGCATGCCGACAGATTCGCGAGAAATAAAATCCAGTGAATATCTTGGAAGAATATTGTGTATCGAGCATCAAAACGATGCGAACGCCAGGAGCGGCAACATCGAGCGATACATTTGCCGAGAAAATGGATTTCTGAGTGAAATACGAGGTGGCACGATCGAGTTGGCTCAAGAAGCATCGCGACTTCGATTCTCTTTCGCTCGTAGCATTTGTTCGCTACGGGAATCAGTGCCGTTCTGAATTTCTGATTCGGATATCGAAGTAGACGTTTCCAAGCCGCGTAACCATGCCGCCAGGAATCGATATAGAACTTCTCGATTCGATATTCGAGCCGAGACGGTGAGGCGCTCTGATTCCTGAAACGAGGTAGTCGTTTCAACTCTGTCACTTTTGTTTCCGGTTTAAATTTCCCAAAATCGATTCTCAAATCTTTGAGTAGTCCTTAAAATTTTGGAACTTTTAGGAGCTCAGATTGATACTATTTTTCCCAATTCGTTAAATTGGTAAATATTCCACATTGATCAAATTCTCTACATCTTCATATTATGAAATTTTTTATTTCTGATTTCTAGACTTCTACGTTTAAAAACTTCAGTCCTAAATTTCATCTCCAAATTTCTTAAATATACAATTTCAATCTTTGCAGACCTAATGTACTAATTTTACAATTTGAAGACCGATTACCAAAAAATGAACGACTCCCAGTGCATTCGTATGAGATATTCAAATTATTTATCAACGTATCTTTATAAAAGATCTCGCGAAGAAGATAATGTCTAGCTGTGTAATGATCGAGTCTGCAGGGTTCTCTTCTGAATCGTTAAGCCCGTTAAAAGGATTTTACATCGGTGCAGATTTTCCGGGCATAAAATAAAGATTGCGAGATAGTCCCCGTATAGAAATAGTAAGAATACCATTAAAGTCTCGTCATTATTTATCACGCTTTATCCAGCTGTAATATCTTGAAGAACTGCTCTTAGAATTTTAATTGACACCCGATGAATGTCTCCCACCCTTCGCGTTCCTCGATCGATAATTGTTATTCGACGATTCCGGCGGGTAGGTTTCCATTCTTCGCGTTCGAGTTCTTTCCCGTTGGTCCTTGTTTATTCATGGAAACAGAGTTTTCGCGTTAGTTGGACGATCTCAAAGGTAACTGGGGAAACAACGTGGATCGCGGAGAAAGGCAGACTCTCTCGAACCGAGATCGATTTCGAAGTTTTCGCGGGATGCCGCGATTCATTCCAGACTTCCTTTCAATTCTGCCCGGTCTGCCGGTCTTTTTCCTTATTTTTCATTATTCCCGTTTCAATCTTCGATTGCCGATCCCCTCGGACCGCTCTTTTTTCCCAAGCATGTCGGCTTAATGACTTGCAAACAAAACTCCTGTAGCCGAACCCTCTCCCGCCGACCATCGCGGACCGATAATTACGGAAAACACTTTGTGCTTACCTACTTGGCGCCGGCTTTCGTTCGAGCCCGAACCAAATCAAAAAACAACACGAACGCGTAATCGAGACCGTTCCTTCGGATTTACTTGCCAAACGGACAGCTGCGGCTAATTCATTCCGCGTCTCGACGATTACGATTCGTTAGCGATTCGTCGTTTTGTGCGCGGATAATCCGCAATCGATGTAAATGAAACGTCTGTTGAAACGCGGCTTCATCTCCATAAATTGTTCCCTGCGACCACAAAGGCGGGCTCTTTGTGTCCTCTGGGAAATGATGGACCGCACTTGTGCAGTCTAGGGTTATCGATTTGAATTTTAAGCGATAAGGATCGACTCGCTTGTAAGCGATAGGGAAATCATACTTTCTAGCGGCGCTAATCTCGGTTTATCGTTTTCAAGATCCATATCTAGGTTTCTCGGCTGGGCAAATTTATCTAATAAATCTTCTTTCAAAAGATATATTCACGTTGGCTCGTGATGCACTTGCAGTTTAAATACGGTAAATTTGTAATATTTTTAGTAAATATATTTCCAGTTTAGATGTATTATAATTTGCGTAGGTACTAATGATGAGATCGGTTTTGACATTGTAGCAGATAATAGTTTGATACGTCTGACGCTCATGTTGAATTGGTAGTGCAAGGGATTAATTGTATATAGTTATACAGAACAATTCTTCAGACACAGAAGATAGAAAGATGCAAGATATTCAGAAAACAGTTTTATATTCTGCAAGTTTTTTAAGGATCGGATCTCTTGGACCATCCCTTGTACGAGGGTTAAAGTCTTGACGATTTCTATTAGACACAAAGGCGATTTCGTTCAGCTTGATAGAGTTCCTGATAAAATTCGATGGCCCGTGAAATTCAGACATCGCAGGTCAACAGAAATTAACGCCTCGATCGCACGTGTCGAACCTCCCCTCGCGAAACAGGTTGCTTTTAATAAGAATGAACTTCCTTCTACCCTCTTTCGATGGAACCACTAAACGCCCCTTAAAAAGAGACGGAGGGATAATCGTGCGTGAAATTGACTCGCCACCAATTTGCTGTAGCGGAAGATACGTTGTGTTCTTAATCGTAACGATCTTGCTCTTCGGAGACGCAAGAAGTTTCTTCGTGTTAGATCGTGCATGCAAAACATGGCTGAATCTTAACTGCATCACTCGGCAGTGATTTAATCGAAGTTGATGGCTTGTTCAATTTGATAGAGCAAATTTAACTTTTACTTTAAATTTTATTTAGACCTTGACACATTGAAAGTTTCAAGTTTTGACCCGAAACCTTGGGATTCTGTAAGGATTCTCTACTCTTCAATAAGATCCATTTGATAAATGTGGACCTTCAGAGCTGCAATCGTAATTTTCAAAGTATGTAAGTCCACACAGTTAAGTGTCCGATTTAGCACGAAATAGCCAGTATAAACAGTCGAAAATGAACTTATTTCCCCCGGCCGTCTGATCCCACGAGTCTCACTTCAGACTGTTCCTCCGCATTGAATCGGTAGTACAAAAGGCGAGTGGAATCGTGGCCAGACAAGCTTGCCTGGCGGCTTAATCGAAATCGATGGCTCGTGCGATTCGGTAACGTGGGGAGGCTCGCGCAAATAAACCATCGAACGTTTACAATGTAGGTAGAAGAGGGTAGAAGGAGGAAGGACGTCGGTAGGCTGGCAATCAGACAGGCTGGCTGGCCGTCGACGGCGTCGGTGGCGTCGGCGTCGACGTCGGCAGCCGCTTGTCACTCGCTTTAAACGTGTGTCAGTCGATATCATCGCTCGGAGTGGAAATCTCTGCTATTGACAAGCGTATGAATATCGTTAATAATAAATAATGCCTCCGTGGCTGCGGCGGCAATTCCGCTTACCTCGGTTCACCGTTGTCGATCCTTTTCACTGGGCATCGATTCGATCGAGCAATCGACAGAAGCGGATTAAAAAGCCACCGTTCAACGACGCCGAAAAGTGTTCTTTCGTGACACTCCAGGCGATTCGGGACGCCTATGTGACTCTTATGTGTACTTCTACCGCTATTGTACGGGGGATATCATTCGATCGCGTATCTACGGGGGGTGAATCTGGACCAAAGAAGGGTGTCAGATACGCCGAATCATAGAAGAATGCGACTGATGAGCGGTTTTTGACGCGTACTGATTTCACTCGACGTTCCACGCTCCGTTTTAACGCTGACTCTTTTTGCCCACATTTGACATGCTGATTGTAATTGTTGAGGGTTATACTTAGGGGTATAGGATTTGGGAGACAAGGATATGTGACAACAGAATTTAATTGTATTGAATTTCGGGATGGGGAGAATACTGTACTGTGGTATACCAATGTCATTTCTTGATTCTACAAAATTCATAAACGTAAGATAAGTTCGACAGGGGTAAGTACATCGTTTATTCTGTCTCAGATTTACAAAATAGTAAAAATTGTTTCTGTAACGCAACATACATGTTCTCTAAATTTAAAACGAATTAAATATGCGCATAAAGCTTGAGGAGTTAATAACATGTTGCGAAAGAAATGACCACGATCGAGATTATAATTGCACGTTAATTCGAACGCGATGAGAGATCGGGTACATGTCTACGAGACAGACATTTAGAGGGAATTCCTCGTTTGTCTGGAACGAGGTACGTCGACGATAACGCGAATCGGTTCGACGAGGACACGTTCGCGAGAGAGGAAGATGCGAGACCGTTTATCGTGCCGATCGAACGATGTAATTGCACGTTAGCCGATACGAGAACCAAAGTTTACGATTACCAGAAATCAAGCGGCGATTAATACTGCCTTCATGAAAGCGATTACCCATTTTTCTCTCTTCGAATCTCTCTTTCTCCGTTGAAAAGCGTAGCATTCGAGGAAGAGGAAAGTGTATGAAAGGCTCGTTTGCAAAGCGATCGTTTAGAAGAGGTTCTTATCCTCGAAACCGATGAATATGTAGATGAATCTTTTCCCTCTAGCGAGAGATCGAGCAAAATAATCGTACAAAGAACGACTTCGCGGGCGCATCCAAGGATCCGCGAAAAAATCCTTTGCATTTTTAACGTTTGCGCGTGGCCCATACGATTTCACCGGGGGTTTGCGGTTGCCTTGAAGTTCCTTCCTCCTCGCAACTTCCTCTCCGCGCCGAGTTTCCGCTCTTGCCTTTCGATCTTCCAGCGCGGCTTTCCATCGTGAATTACGGCGAACGGCTTGCCTCTTGGAAGCGTGTTCTGTTTACATCGGATGCGGAAGACGTTTACCCGCGCTGTGTGCGTTTGAACGGCTGCACCGTTAAGGTCCGATGAATATGTAAATTCTATTGTCTTCCTCGTCGGCTCGCCCTGGCTTCCTTCGTGTTGTTCCGTTATCGCGGCTGTCTTCGGCGGAAGTCGCGTTCGACCGCGGTGAAAAGTTTCAATTTTCTCGGAAGTAAAACGGAGGGACAAACGCGATTCACTCGCACGTCGAATGCAGCTGTCTGTCAACGGTGAGAAATGTTTGGGGGAATGTTCGTTTCGAGTGAAGGGTGTTTCGATAGGCAGTCGATTTATGGTGGATTGAGAAATAAATAAGAAAGGTGCAATTTACGCAGTATGGCCAAATGGCTAGCTCATTAATATATTGTTCGAACAAATGTTTGAAATAGACCCATGTATTAAATATGAATACAAGTTTTACTTAAGACCTAAACTTCAGGTAGAGACTTTAGTTACGAATGTTAAGTGTCTTACTTAAGTAAGTTAAGTAATATACTCCATTTTAGTGGAGTATCTTTAAGTTAATGCGTTATCATTTATTGATTGATATCATATATTGTTACTGTGTATAGCTACTTCTACACATGGACATTTTTACTGTACCTATCCATATGTACATTAAAAACTTCACAAAGAGTGACCTTATTTACTCTTTCCAGATTAACATAGTCTATTGGTGAATAGTTAAGAATGTCTGTTTTAACGAAATAGCATTAATAAATGATAGTCACGGGTCTTGAAGCGGAAACATGCGAAAGAGCGGGAGTCAGAAAGCAGTCGATATCGACAGCGGTCGTGGCGCAACAGACGAAGGGAAAACAGGTGGCGCGGTGCGTACAAAGCGCAAAAGAGGGAGTCTGAGGGTAGGAGACACGCGTAGCTGGCAAACTTTCATCCCCCGAGGGACTCGCGCGGATTGCCGCAATGGCCGTGCGTTAGGCGAACGCGTGAAAGGGGTAGATTCGAGAGAGAGAGAGAGAGAGAGTGAGTGGGTCGCATAGGAAGCGGAATGGGCCGACACTCGTAGAAAATAGATCCCGGTTCTGTTTAAAGCGCGTTGCGCTCGGTGCAGGCCTCGCGTATCCGTGTGACGCGGCGCCGAGCAGAAGTAAATACGCGGCATTGTCGTATTAATGGAAAGGATTGCTTGTTCGAGCGTGTAGCAGTCGGGAAGCGGCGGTTCGACGGGTCTAAATTGAAATTCGATTGTCTGGCAGTGCGACGCGATGGTGTTTGCCGTGTTTCGTTCGCGATTGTCGCCTCGCGGAAAGAGCACGGGCGAGACAACGACTCGTCTGCCGTGCGGGCGTTTGTTGACTGGCCGCGAATTCGTAATGAAGCTGTATCGTTGCGTGCACGCGCGCCCGAAAGTTCGCGAACAACTGCCGAGAGGGTGGAGGGCGAGCGAATTTTGCGGGCGTAGGAATAACGAGCTGCAGGAATTCCTAATGAGAGCGACAACGCAACGGGTAGGGTAGCTGATTCGGTGGCGGTCGAATCGTCGAATCTGTAGTTTCCGGAGGGCGGGGGTTGAATTTCGCGCGGTTTCCGGTAATTATGTTACGCCGACGGGTCGGTTTTTTCGCGCGACCGACGAAGCGCTGTCCACCTTTCCTCCCTTTCTCTCGTCGCGTTAATTAATGTTCGCCGGATCGCTATAATTTTTGACCCTTTTGATTCGGCTCGTTGGATACACGGTTCGGTGGTTCCGTTTTTGTGCCCGTTCGTGGCCGGTTGACGTCGCTCGTTGTTCCGCGAAAAGTGCACGCTAGACGAAAATTCAAACACCTTCGGGGATATTATACACCCTTTTTCGTCGGGTCGTTTCACGGAAAAACGACGTTCTCGAGCTCCTTTCATCCGTAGATTCGCCGAGAACTTTCAACGAGGAACTCTTCCTCATCCTCGTAGATCTCGTTGAACTTCGGGAACTTCCTCTTACGATCCCGTAACTTGCTTCTTTTCAGCTACCACCGCGTCGATCCGCTTTACACCTGGCTCAATTTCTCTATTAAAGGGAAAAAGGTTATTTCTTGCGTGCTCCGCGAAAAAGCTCTTAAGCTCTTCTTTCATTTACGTTGTCCATCTTCTTATCGTTAGTCTAAGGAGATCAACCCAATTGCTTATATTTCTCAATGGCTATTACCACGGTTCTTCCTGAATCAGTCTGAGCGGATTCATTTTGATTTATCTGTAATATTAACAATTAAATAAAAACTTGCGCAAATTCCCTCTTTTCACATGCTATAAGTTTCGTGATCCTCCAAAGGTAAAATTAAGTTTCATAATCCTACAGAGCCATGAATTTTCTTATTAGCATTCATAAAGAACAGACTGTCCAATAATATCAAACGATTCAATTATCTTCCGCTCTGTCCGTTCCTCTAAGCCAACTCGAAGGAGTTTAGGGAGAATTTAGAGGGTCCCATAAATCCGATCTGTCGATTCTGTTCCTCCTCGCATATCGAACCGTCATTGACCCATAGATTTTCCACTTGTTTAAACCCTCTGAATCAATCGATAGCGTTCTTCCTAGCCCTGTTCGAATAGCAGGAAGTTTTTACGCGTACGGACGATCGAGAAAAAGGTAACGCCAGCTCGTTACTCGAGTTTTCCGTCGGACGGACCGCGTCGCGTCGTTTCCGTTTTCAAAGGGATTTATGTATACGGCCGGGCAGACGCTCGCTCGCGAGGTAGCGCGCGCTACTCGCAATTAGTCCAACATTCAGCGAGATAGCGTGCACGTGTTCGATAATGCCTGGTTGGGTCTAGGCACGGTGCACCGCGTCGGGTATAGACTTTCCCATGCATAAAGACAAACCGTGCGCGCAGGGCGGCCTTGTCACGTTCAGATGTAAACCAGACTCCCGAGTGCAACTACTACCCGGCGGAACACGCGTCACGGGGAGCCATGCACGTCAGGAACACGAGCACCGGTTCCCCGCCGCACCTGGCCGTAATGCACGCCGCGATAGATGCATACGCGCCATTGAATAAGTACACACCTATTCGCATGAGTTATCGTCCCGTGGACGTCGTTTGCCATCGCTTATATCTGTCGAAATAAAATCGGGATCTCGATGGGATCCCATCCGTTACCTTCCTGAAAATCGCACGACATTCGGCCTCTCTATGCACCATTAGCTGAAATGCTCTTGCACGCTGTACTGCACACGCCTGCACTTGCACCGATTCCGATCACTATACACCATATAGTCTGTTTTGTCTCATAAAGATCAATTTGACATCTTAATTGGCTAAAGTTGGAATCCGTACTTTGAGGCTTAACGTGCATTTAACGTCCATTTATTCAACTGTACCGTATCGTATCGTTGCCGTACCGCCGTAGTATCGTCATAGTGCCAGCATCGATCCGTTATCGTACCGTATTCGTATCAGTACTGTATCATCGATTCGACATTGTACCGTAACCGTACTATGCCATCATCGATTCGTCATCATACCGTAGCCGTGCAAGTATCGTAACGTATGCGTACCAGTACTGTATCATCATCGATTCGTCATCATACTGTAATAGTGCCAGTACCGTGCCACCATCGATCCATTATCGTACCAGTACTGTATCATCGATTCGACTTTGTACCGTAACCGTACGTGCCATCATCGATTCGTCATCACGTAACTATATTAGTACTGTACCATCATCGTTGGATCCGTATAGGCATCGTATCGCCATCGTACTAGTCTCATCGTTATACAACATCGTCATTATACCGTCAACGCAACTTTTGCTACTCACTTTCCTAAAAAATGATACAGTTCTATAAATAGATATCAGCTCTCCATTTTTCTAACACACGAGTCTAGTTTGAGTCCACCTATTGTCCTCTCTCTGCCTTTTAATACTGCCCATCGTCTGTGCGCTCGTCACGCGTTCGCATTGCTAAGATAATTCGATAATTCTGCCAGCTCTTTACGGTTATGTCTGTTTCCTCGTCTATGACAGTAAAGTGTTTGCAAGGTAGTAATTGTATACACTGTAGTCTATGATAACAGCCCCCGCAGTAAGGAAGACTGTGGTTTAGGATAGTTGAAATTGTTATCTTGCTGGGTTATGTAGCTCCTCTGTTACCCTTGAATCCTAGCTGTGTTTGTTCTGCCTTATTGTTCATGTTTAAGGATGGGTAGAGTTTGTGGATACGATTAATGAAGTATACGGAGATCGTGGAAGACATTTTCGTTGAAATGAGTTTGCACATCCACTTACTTTAAAGATTATATTCGAATTTCAATTGTAAACGAACAAAAGATACTCCACGAATAAACTTGACGAATTGTTCGCGAATTGTAAATGTCTTTATTGTCACGGGTGAGTCGTTTCTATACGCGAATATATTAGTGTAGTCCAACAGAGAATATTGAATATTAGTTAGTTAGGCAAACACTGTCGCGAAGTCATTAAAATGTCAATAATCTTTAATCCAAACGTATGCTGGCTGCATACACGGCTCGATTGCATCGTTGTTACGCGGAAATGATATTCAGGTTCAATTTGAAACTATTCTAGGCTGTTTCAGGATATGTAGCGTAACACGCGACGGCTCATTCGCGGAATTCATAATCATTTCGCGTTTAAAGCTGCCAAGTGGATCGATATTATGATCAAATGGAGGGGTTTCCCCTGTTTAACGATCTAAAGCAGTTATTTGTATTATCAATTCTACCCTTCCGTTTCTTTCGGCGTATCAAACGTATATCGCTGAGCAAAAATCTTTCATATGCATTTCAATTCGCTAGTCGAAAACGTTGCGTCGAGGTCCCTTTTGTTAACAGGACCCCTAATGCGTAACGATGTTTGCTCGAGAAGTCGGCTAAAATCTCAGCGCATACACGACGAAGTGCACAGTACAGGCTCGCTTCGTAGCCCGAGAATAAAGGATAACGTTTTAAGAAGGATCGCCGATGGCGCAGCTGAACGTTTCTCGACCAACCCCATTAAATCGCTCATCGCACGGACGCACGAACGAGTCACGAATTAGCGTTGGTAAATAGCTTTTCACGCTTGTATCATCGCGCTATTTACGAATGTTATGAAATCAATCGTGCTCGCCGGTCTTTCTCGCGGCACTCGACGCTCCTCGAGGATCCTCGACAGAGGGCCCAATAATGGACAGCGAACGCGTTGGATATACAAAGATTATTTGCTCGCTTGAAAAACGGCCCTTTCGACGCGTTGATATCGAGAACTGACCGGACGGTATTCTCGAAGCGTACTCGAGACACGAACCGATGCACTCGCTCGATGTCGAGTGGCGAACGAAATCCTCGCGACAGTTGTACGACCAACGTAAATCTCTCTCTCGACCGGAGTTTTTTACGCTCACCAGTCTGGGGGATTATTCCATGCACGCGTGAGAAGACAGCAACCCTCTTGAACACCCCGATCTACCCTCTACACCCCCGCTCTTTCATTATCTCCGGAAAAGAAGACCCCTCGATTCGAGACCACCGCAGATGTGCCTCGAAATTAGACGAACCTTCGAAAACACCAGACGCGTACTTCTTCTTTCGTTGCCTCGCTAAAAATACCAATTCGTGAGGGTAAATTAATAGTCGATGATCGGATTTTCTTCTGATTTCAAACTCTCAGGTTCCTCGAGTTCCCAATCGAATTTCGGGGATTCTCCCGAACTCGATCCAACCTTAAGAAATTCAGAAGGTGTACTAGCTTGTTCTTACGTAGGCTCTGCATGCTGGCAGTCGTTGAAGAGACACAGTAATACCGAGGCTCTTCTCGCGTGGTAACGACACTTAGGTAATTGCACTTAAATTACGTCGGTTTAGTTGGCGCAGTCACGAACGAAGGTAGAAGCCGACGTAACTCGCGAGCTTTTGCTTCACCGCCGACCAAATAGTCCAACTTTTCCGCCAGCTTTGCCTTCGTTTCCTCGCAACGCGTTCGTTCGGCCAACGATTTTTCTCTCTCTCTTTTTTTTTCACGCACGCGGAACTTTCGCAGTTACCCGACAGGCCACGTCCCCGCAGCTTCGTTTTTGCAGGCGAGCGCTTTTTAAAAGCGGACTCCAAACTTTCGTTGCCAGCCACGAGCCTCACCGGCCTGCAATTTTCGCTATTACACTATCGAGCATTAAATATTTCACTCTATGGCCGGGAAAAATGCCCGAACATTCCGCGATACGTGGTTGCAGCTTGCGCGTACCAAATTTATTAAACTTGTACCAGATGTTCTCGGTTCGAATGCGTGCATTATCGTAAAATCTTATGATGCCTGTTTGTTTCGAATCTGTATGCTGAATTTCACCTTTTCGCTACGCTATTTTAATACACTTTCCGATACGGTACAAACGATTAAAAATGATGGAACATCAATTGTTTTATCGACAAAATTTTTCATGGATGTTCCCATATATTCACGCGTATAACTTCTACATATGCATGTGTATAACTTCTACATATTCATGTGTATAATTTCTTTTACATATTCATATGTATAATTCTTTATGTATTCGTGTGTATAATTTCTTCTATATATTCATACGTATCATTTTTTCTACATATCCATGTGTATAATTTTTTCTACATATGTATGTACATAATTATTCCTATAATTCACACTTTCTTGCCGACCTTCCGAACATTCAAAGATAGTTCGACTTTGTCAAAATTTATAGGACCTTGTCCTCCACTTCTTTGGTATCGCGATTTCCGGAAAGGAGCTTATCCCGTCAACAACCTGTGGCCACCGTGGTCCCAGCTCGTATCTTTCACTTATCGAAAACATCGAACGGTCTCGATATGTTGTCGGCAAAGGACAGCGTTCTTTTTCTTCGACGTTGAAAAAAAGTAAAAAATTGACCACGCGAGTAGAGAATGTGTCGCGGTCAGGAGAACGACACAGGAAGCTTCGAGGACGCTTTTTCAATCCCGTGAACCGAGGAAAAGGAGAAAGGACACGTGGGATTCGGGGCTTTAGGGCGACTTTATGGTAAGCAGCTTCGATTTTCCGTTAAGGTTACGGGCCATGGCTAGACGTCCTGGCTTACGGCCGAAGTCTATTCCCGTGGATTTTCAGGGATAACCCGTAGCCGATAACGTTCCCTTCAGCCGACGATAAGCCCGCGTCGTCGGACCAACGATGAGGATTTTCAACTTTCTTTACGCCGGCACGCGACGGTATTCTCTGACGACAGACTCTGTGCGGATGAATTCTTTCGGTTTGGTTGGCATAATCGTAATACCATTCGAGATTCGTTTATAACATTATCGAATTATTGGTTCAGATATTGTTGAATCTTGAAGAGGCTATGGTTGTCTCACAGTGCTTGCTGATGTCATACAGTAAGATCAAGATTATTTCAGTATCATTGACTATGCGAACTCTCGTACTTTATTTATACTTTGCCTCGATATATCCTAAATACATCTGTTGCTTATGATTCATCTACTCGAGGTGATCAATGATCAGATTTTGCAATGAGCTCGATCAGAGTTTGCAATAACCTTGATCAGGGTTCGCAACAATCAGCATTTAGGTTTTGATACATGCTTTAAACAGAAGTGGAAATTATCGTTCATATGATACCACTCAATTCATCTCTGTCAACTCATCACGTATCAATTACAATAACCATGAGCTAAGATAAAGTAATCTGCTAATGAAAATGTTTTAACCAGAGCATCGTTTAGAAATTTCAAACTAATAACAAGGTACTTAAGCTTTCGATCATCAAATACTCAGCGAAGTTAACAGCAGCGTTGACAAATGGATGCAACATTCTGATTCACATCACGCCCCATTTAATTAACAAGTCAAACAGCCATAACATCGATTTCTTCGCGCGTAAAGCTCATTTGAGAGGCGACGCTCGAAATATCTAGGATTATTTGAACAACACTCTGTCTCCTGATGCATTTCGTAAATAAACATCTCCGTGGAAGAAGGAGAACCGCTCTAGCTTCCTAGGCCATCAATCCGTCGTCGTAACGTTAGCAATTATTACGTTAAATACGCATCTGAAATCAATTTGAAGTCGAGAAACGAAGCGTACGACGAAGGGGAATAGAAGCAGCAGGGATAGGAAATTCAAGGCGTCGAGGACAAACACGGGCGCTGACATTGTGTAAACATGCTGTGACTACCCTCGTCCGCGAGACGTCGAGCTGACGTCGACGTCTTCGACGGTACATGGCTTTCCGAGAAACTGGATATTACGTCTTAAGGCGGGAATTAAATGCGTTCGAATTGTCAGCAGGGAGACACTGATTTTCTGGAAAAAAACCCGTGTCAGACGCTGTACACGTGATCCTGAGGGATTATTGGGATTATTGGGAATTCCTAAATTTCCAAATATCTGATCCTTCAATTCACTAAATCTGTAAATCTCTAAATTTTCAACTCCCGAAACACCTAATCCCCAAATCTCTAAATCACTATATTCCTTATCCCGAAAACTCTAATACCGATATCCCTAATCCTCAAATCCCTAATCCCCGAATCCTTAATCCCGAAATTCCTAATCCCTATATCCCTAGTCCCCAAATCCCTAATCTCTAAATCCCTAGTGGCAAAATCTGTAATCCCCAAATCGCGAATCATTAAATTCTCAAGTTCTCAAACGCCAATTTCCTAAATTCGAAATATGCAAATATCAAATCCTCAAAGCCGTAAATTCCAAAATATCCTGTGATCCGCAAATACGGTACGTCAAAAGGGTTTACGAATTTCATAGGAGGATATTGTGGCTGGAACGTGTTCGAATTGTCTCCGCGCAAGTTTATCCGTTGATTCTCCTGCACAAGGTAGATGACACGTGCAACGACAGTGACGTTCAATTTCGTAGAGCGATCTACCTCGAAATGACCCGGTGCCATTCGGAGCGTGAAACAGGCTAAGCAGGGTAGAGATATTGGCTGGCTGTGCCTCGGTACTAAAAGGGGTTGCTTCCTGTATCACGATTTGTTGCTCAGCTTCGGACCTTCAGGAAATGAGGATTGCGTTCCCCCTTCTCGATATTGAGTCAGCGCCGACGCGTTATTCGCGTTCGTTTGCCTTGAAATCGAAACGAAAACGCACCGCAGCCTGCCAATTTTCTAAATGGGCCGCATTTACCAGCGAGTTCTGACTCTAATGGAATGCACTTCATAACATTCATGAGGATTATCGACACGAATAGGATCGTTGCAAAAATACACAAACTGCGAACAAGAAATTCTATCCTTTCTCTTCATCTTACATGTACAAAATTAAAATAGAATGGTAGCAAATTTATTTCGATTATAAATGAACTGATGAGTTTTCATTATAGATATGATAACTTGATGTTCTTAATATGCATAAATTTCTGTTGTATAACAGATTAATATAATACATAGTTTCAGAATGAAATTTTCGGAGATTTATTCTGTACTCCCTGTGTGGCATATGTAAAACAGAAATAAAGAACACATCCGTCAGTACCAAATCCTCCGCTAAAAACAAACCACCATTTTCCCTTCTTCAATCTTCACGACATGGTGGGTTGCACATCAATCTTCGTCTGCTTCGTTTAACAAAGGCTGTTCGTAAGCTAGCATCCCAAAATTGTATGTCATTCTATTGTCAACCCTAACTACAGATCATAATGCTTGATTTCATAAGTTCCATAAGCGGCGTAAGTCCGAAAGGTAGGTTTAGGTTCTTCTAAATTTCAAATCTTTACAGATTAGATTACCATATGTTGCATTACCATTCGCTAGATTACTAAATGTTAAAATACTGCACGTTAGAGTATTATGGGTTGTATAATTATGCATTAGATTACTATGTGTTAAATTACTACTGGTAGTCTTATCATGGGTTAGATTACTACGCGTTCTATTATTACGCGTTAGATTACTACACGTGAGATTACTATGCGTTGTATTGTTACATGTTAGATTACTGCACGATAGAATACTACGTGTTGCATTATCACGCGATGGGTTATTACAAGTTGTATTACTACGCGTTAGATTACTACACGTTGTATTACTACGCGTTTGATTACTACAGACTGAAATATTATATTGGAGCACCACACATAATGGTGCCCACTAAAACCATATGACAAATATTTCATATTCCTTCTCCTCCATTACGATCGTTCAAATCGACGTTTCCACAGCATGAAGTTCATTTTCTCTTTGACCGTTCAAATTGAGGTTTCTCGCAGATTCTCAAGCAAGGAGCGAAATTTCTCGGTGAAAATTGAAGATCAGAACGACGGTGGGTTATTCGCAGGACACTGAGCGAAGGATACGAAGGCTGTAAGTAAAGCGCTCGCCTCCGGAGTACGTAAATCTCTGAGCTGGTACCGGAACTCGCTTAGCGGCAGATTTAGTACGAGGCGTCGACTCCGCCTAGAAACCGCGGAGGTTCGAGTTAAATGGTTTATGCAAGACCGAACGAAGCGGTAATGAAGTTCTCCCGGCAAGCCGTGTACAAGGATAATCTACGGTGGTCCCGATTTATCGTCCGTTTATAATGCGTTTACTCCGTGGCCCCGTGTGACCTCGGGTTTTAAGCGGACGCGCGTCGATTTCGTGGTTCAACGGATGCCTAACATTATTAACCGTCCGGCCTCGTCTACGAAACCTGCTCGTTGTCAGTCTTGGATAGTCGTCACGAACGTTCGAACCAAAGGGAAAGAAAGTTTTTACTTTGCTTTTATTATTAATTTTACTTCGCTGCTTCGAGATGCTTTGAAACGCTTACTTTGAAGATGCAGAATATCTGTGCTTTGATAAGGTTGCAAGAGGAATTTGATCAGATAAGTGGTTGGGAATCCACGAGATGGGATTAAAGAAGGCAATCTTATAATTTTTAAATTGTTTGAAGTTGAAGATGTACAAGGAACGTTTGGAAGGTTCATTAGGCTGATTGGTTCGATCGGTTATTAAATTAAAGTGATATGAATTAATAATCTATTAGGATATGATTCGATATACCATCTGCAGAAAATGGACTCAAATACTCTTTCATATTCTGCATTGTATTGCATATATCCAGAGATCCGAATCAATTCTTTATACCGCTTACTATAAGAACATCTAACTTTCCGGGAACTCGGAGGAACACTGATCGAAAATCGATGGGAAGCCGTTCTTCCGACCATTAATCAGAACGCAAGCGCGAGAGTGTCAATATATCAGACTGGCTGGAAGCAAGGGACCGAGTGCCCACGAAGAAATCGTCGCCACGTGCTGTCGATAAGAGGAAATAAAATTGTCGTCAGAATCGTAGCTCGGTCGCCCTTGAAAAGAGGATGGCGATCGGGAATGTGTGCCATCCCCTGCAGTGGGTGCACGTGTTCGCCTTCGACCCGGAAAGTATTCCGCGGAAAACTTGTATGCATACGGAAGAACGAGATCCTGAAGAGCATTGGCGTAAGTGGACAGGGAATCGATTGCATCTGCCTTTCAATATATCTACTGAGGGATGTGGGATGTAGGAAAGTTACAAATTTATTTTGGAAATTTACTCATTCAATTTGGAAATTTTTCATTTAAATTCTCTAATTCCTAAATTTTCAAATTTCAAAGCTTTCAATTCTCAAATTTTCAGATGTCCACATTCCTAAATCCCCAACTCTCAACTCTCCAAATCCTTAAATCATCCATGCCTAAATTCTCGAATCTTTAAATTCTCAAAGTCACAAATCTCCAATTCCCTCAGTTTGCAAATTCCAATGTTTCGAATTCTTAACTCCTCCAATCTCTAACTTGCCAAATTCTCAGATTTCCAAATCCCTAAATCTCCAACTCTACACTCCCCAAATCCCTAATCCCCAACTCTACACTCTCCAAATCCCTAAATCTGCAACTCTACACTCCCCACATCACTAAATCTCCAACTCTACACTGCCCAGATACCTATGTCCCCAACTCCACACTCCCCAAATCCCTAAATCCCTGAATCTCCAACACCCTAAACCCTGAAATCCCCAAAATCCCAAATTCCAACGTATCCAACTCTCAGATCCCAAAATCCCAAAACTCCAAATTTTGTCAGCCGATCTACCGCGGATAATTTCGGCTACGCCATTGGTGAAAGGTGGTCGAGCGGGAGAAAAATGGCAACGAGATTTTCTCGTTTGTAGCTGATGTTTACTCTGGCTTGGTCAACGCTGAAAGCTTTTTACACAGCCCGCTCGAAAGCTGACACGCTATCCGTGCTTTCTACTTGCATCTCTACTAATTACTCTGACTGAGCTTCTCATTCAGCTCGTTCGCGCAATCCTTTCCTGTTTACGGGCCCATTCGTCTCTTCCGGTCCAGTTTGAAGGCGACCGAAATGGCCGACACACTGATGAGAGCCGCGTGATTATCTCGCGTTTCATTAACGTCCACTCGCGAACTATTAGTTTGTTGCATATGAAATGTCGGATTTCGAAACATCAAAAGTCTCACGCATTTGATAACACAACGCTATTATAACATACTGTTCATCATATATCAATTTGAAGCTCAACATCCAACGAAAATGTACAATCCTTAGTGATCATGATGTAACAATTTGAGGCTCAGATTCTAACGGAAATGTAGAATCATTTCATCGATATTTTAAACGAAGACTGAATATCAATTCTAGCAAACAGTGACTTCATAGTCCCTGAAGTCTAACACAATTTGATGATACAAAATTACAGTCCGTCAGTATCATTACAGTCGAACTTTGTATACATTATAAACTGATATTTAATGCACTTGAATAAATATTTAATACTCGATTAGGTTAGTCTATATACATCAGAAGTTGAAGTTCCAGGTTGTCAGAGTGATGAGAAGTCGCAGCATGCGATCGGATTTTCAGCCTCAATCAACAGTATCATTTCGGGCAAGAAGAGGTTCGGTGCAAGCACAATTAACATTGTAGATCGACAATCGGGCCAATTGCATATGCAAGGAGTAGCCGAAGCCAATAACCACGGGTGTTTCGCGAGCGCGTATACTGTGTGTTAATCAATCATCGATATGTTTGCCAGGCTCCTGTGAAGACGGACCGCTCTGTTTATTTTGCATCTGTGCGCTTTGAGTCGGCCTCGGTTCCCCTTTACCACGAATTCCCATTTCTATTAGCAGGCCCACAGTTCGTGGCTTCCATTCCAGACACTCGGTTCAATCGAAACCGCGTCGAACGTCGTTTCCTCCACGTCTACGACGAGTAGAATTCCGTGTACCAAGGAGGAGGACCCTCGACTATGCCGTTTCCCGAATTCGCTCCCACCGCTTCAACTGCCTTGGATCCGTCGATTCGCTCGAGGAGCATTCTAGCCACTTCTACAGAACGCCTGCTAGACCCCGGTCTAGGGTATTCAAAGACCATCGTGGAGCCTTCACGTCAACGAGCTCGCAGACCAGAACTCGATGGCGTTCGGACACTTCGAGCTACCTATGGACCTCGTATCGACCGTACGAATTTCCAGACTGACGCGCACTACGACCCTGGAAATAACTTGCGAACGCTATATCCAACTTGTACGAATGCTGGATTACGAAATGTCAATTGCTTCGTCTCATATTTTAAACTTTATACCCAGCTAGTTTAAAGTTTTGTGATCTGCAGTTAGATGCAGTGACTGCGGGTACTTGCAAGTTTGATGCTTCAAGTTTAGAGTATAAAAATCTTTATTTTTCCTATCAATTTTGATGGTGGAGATATATTCGTTATACGTTCATTTGATGTACAGGATGTTTCACTTAAGTTGCACATCTAAATGGTTTTCAAAGATGAAATAATCTTGAAATGATGTTTACGTTGTCCTCAAAACATATTCTTTTTATCGTCACTGTACTATAACTATAACGTATGTAACTCTACTCCAACATCATATAAGTTACACATCGTATAAGTTATACATTGGCCACATATCGTTATATACATTCTGAAGCAATGTAACAATGAAAATCATGTTATACAAACATTATTTACCAATGAAAACAATGTACATGTTCGACATAAATGTACACCCGTACCCAATAAAAATGTGGAAGTTGTACATGTAATACTACACGTACGATCTCGTTAAATTCGGTAGAATCAGACGGTCAGAACGGCGAGAGCAAGTTAGCTAACGATAGTCTTTGAGCTTCAATTATTTTAGCTACAGTAGACTTGCTCCGGGCGAAACCGTTTCATCTTGCCCAGTATAATGTTTCCTTCGATTCCCTGCTCCTTGTCGAGACACCGTAAAACCGCGCCAATTACACGCCCGCGGGAAACAAACGCATGCCCGTCGTCCCCTGTGAACAGACCAACCGTGCAAATTGTATCCCGTGTGTCACCCATTCGGCCAATTAACTGACGGCCAATCATTGACACCAAAGTTCATACTCTGGCTTTTGGTTACCTTTCAAAGCAACCTACCTGCGAGATCATTATGTTAGAATTATATCTGAGATAGTAATAATAATATTCTTTGAGGTAGGGAAGTGGAGAGCGTCGATTGTCGTATCTCTAGATTTTGGGCTATTGCTAGATTCTTGTACTATGTTAGACTATCACTAGATTTTTGGAATATTTATAGGCCGATATCTACCTTTGACAACTGCAATCTTTTCAAAAGTCTTAAAGTTCCAAATTTCCAATGTTCCAAAGTCAAAACTTCCTAATAATTCTACGTTTCACAGTTTCAACGCGTCAAAGCTCCAATAACTCAAATTCTCAACATCTTAACGTTCTAATGTCCCAAAGTCCCAACATCTCAAAATTTCAACGTGTCAACGTCTCAACATCTCAAATTCTCGATGTCTTAAAGTCTCAACGTCTCAAAGTTCCAACCTTGGTAAAATCCTAAAGTTCCAAAGTACCAAAATTGCAACCTTCCAGCGTCCCAAAACCTGAAACTTCTAAATAACCCTTTAGTCCCCTCATTCCCCTAAGTAATATAGGTGGCAAAGTGAAGTGCATACATGATTAATGCATAGGAACCCAAGACCCTGCCAGCAGGATATTATCTGTGGAGTAGTTTAACGAGTGGCCACTGTGTATCACAGTGTTATAACGATTACAGCATGCAGGAGATGCTAGTGACCCTGTTTCAATATCTGTATTTTGGTGGTCTCGTTCGCAGTATAGTCTAGCATCTTCGATTCTCGTTCTCACGATGTTAACGAGGCAAAAACTGGCCACATGCCGTCGACCATTTTAATTAAAACCCGCTGTGTTTTGTTGACGTCGTGTTAGCCGACGACACACCGCGTAACTTCGTTGCTCGTTCTTCGACGTCTTTTTTTTTTTACTTGCTCTCCACTCGCGACAGGCATCGGTTTTTCTTCTTGTAGAAACTGAAAGATCGATGGCCGAACGCGTCTAATGGAGACAGTTAACTGCTCGAGGAATTCAACGGGACCTCCTTCAACCTTGCCAGCTAATTAAAAGCAGCGCGAGTCTAGGGGACATTCGTTAAATCGTCCGTCGAACGTTCCCCTATTAAGTGTCAGTCTCGTAGTTAAAGCAAAATATATTTGGTAGAATTTTTAAACATTATTTGACGAAAATTTTACCTCGAAAGAGGACATCAATTAATAGTGACGCGAATAGATATATTTTATACTGCTCTCTCTGCACAAATTGATTGCGCTATATTCGTATTTGCTTCATGTTCGTTAATAAATTTAATCGGATGCAAATTCCTCTAACCCAATTACGTCGCCAACACCAGAAATCGGCAGGAGTTTAAAACGGTGGCTGAACCAGTCATCGTGCGAATTAATTTTTCGAAATTACCCGAAAACCTCTCAGTTAGCTAATTAAAAGGAACGATCAAAGCTGTCCGAATCGTTGATCGACGGTTCCTTAATTGACGGAGTTCTCGTGGCTGTCACAGAGCACACGATTTTATTTTCCTGAAAAAAAAGCGGAATTAAAAATTCCGGAGTCGTTGATTTGTACCTCGTGACGGTACAAAGTGCCATTATAATTATCAGGATAATGAAATAATTTAATTACCAACATGTCTATCTCTTCTGTTAATTATTTTAGAATAAATGTTGCTAATAGAAATATTTATAATTCTCCAATGAAGAATCGTGAATTATAAAATATTTTTATTTAACATATACTTAAGGATCATTAAGATATTTTTACGTCAAAAATGCTTGGTTATCCGACGTTGAAAGTAACTCTACTCCGTTAACTGGCAAATTTTTAGAGCCCGAAAGAGATAAAAAAAGGGAGCAAACGAGGGGAGAAGTTGTCAGTAAGGATTCCTAACAGACAGTAGATGTTAGGAGGTGTTTTAACGATCTCATGGTTTTTTCCATCAGTCTCTGTTCTCGTAAGTTTTCGCTTAGTCATCGTTTCTTCCGAACGGTGGCTTCGTTCGAAAACCAAATGTCTTCGTGTCTAAGACACGGGTCTCGTTCAGGTAGCCTTATCGACGAACTTGCCTAGCACTTTCTTGCTTCCTCATCTTTTTCCAGTCTTCCTTCGACAACTTTTAGCCGTCAGAGCGATGACGAACGAGCGGCACCCGTCAAAGACGTAGTTCGAAGAATCGTTGCTCGGAGAACTTGAAGGAACAGAAATCGATGGGACGTATGAGCATTCGTCTGGATGCTGCACAAGCGAAAAATGTTCAGAAGTTGTTCATGAATTATAAAATTCAATCAACAGATGTATCATGCTTAACAGCTTCCACTGACAACCTCTGTGTAGAAGAGTACTCGAATATTTTTTTCAATTATTGATAGAATTTTAGTGGGAAGTCTGTGCATGGTAATATAACAAAAGTTTGCAGAACTATTTCCAAGTAGATGTGCTCTAATCTTAACCTCTGTAGGGATGATCATTTTGTGGTTAGAAAAAGAAACGACTCTATATAATAGTAAATACGTAACAATTATATAACACATTTGTAATAATTATATAAATAGATCATGAAAGAATTTATGACGGAAGAACACACGTGTCATCTTCCATGTTATCCATACGTGTTCTATGCACGCAACCTTTTGTGCCATCCACATAATATTTGGTTAATGAATTTGGAACGTTCATATGTACGTATGAAAGAGGTAAAATTTTCTGCGATTGCTTAGCATAAAAATTAGACGTAATTCAGAGTAAGAATATCGTAAAATGTTTGGAAAGGGAGGTGCGGTATTCGCGTCACATTTACGAGGAGCGAAAAAAAGGCAAACGTATTTTCTGCAAGCGATTCACGATCAATGGAACGGAAGGTCGATACGTTTCGTTTCGTCCCGTTCTCGCAAAAACAAACAGAAAAGAAAAGAGAAATATCTATTGAATCGGAAAAGCGATTGTGTCGAGCGAGTGACAATAAGCCGTATCGTTCCCCTGCACGGCTACGAGGAATTTGTTGCACACGTAGCGTTGCCGATCGGATTTAAAACGTCGCCGTATAAACTTGAGAACTTTGGTTTGCAATTGTTCCACGGGAAAGACACAAAAGGGTTTTTGTTGATTGAAGAGTCCGGCCCTCTCGTGGCTTCCGTCAGTTCGCTCAAAAGTCGACTCCTCAAAGGACTCTAATGAATAGAAGCATTTACTATTCTTCCCCGCACAGATGTAATTATAAAACCATTCTTCTGTTTCAGCCGCCCATTGACGAAGGAGGAACGTCCGTTCGTTGGAAGCGGCCCATTGTGCCTCGACGTTCTCTAGTCATTGCGATTTAAATTATGCCCGCTCGTCGCGGCCTCTTGATTATTCGACTGCTCGTCGAACCAATTCGTTACGTTTTAACCAACTATGTAATATAATCGTATCGTCGAAACATTCTGCTTCGATTTTGATTTTAATGCCGACAATTAAATCGCCACGCGACGAAGCAGGATGAAACGATTGTTGTATTTGAATACAGGGCAAATTGATACACTTTCAGTGACTGTATGTTTCCGAGTTCCTTTCTTTCGCGAAGTTGTTAGCTTGAAAGCGAATCGGTAGCAAGGCGAGCAAAGGAAAAGCCTTCATTTACGATCGAGCCTTTACGCGAGCAGCGACACGTGTTTCCGGTTGCGAATGTTGACTCCTTTGGCCACGATACCGATTACCTTGATCACGAATATGTGGAAGTTGGCAGCTTGCCGATGGCCGGGATCAAAGGACGCGTATGAATATGTCCCAAGTGCGGAGACCGATTTTTATGGGCCTGTTGTTTATTTGGCTATGACACGAACTGCATAAAACACGGTCCATTAGCGCGCTTTTATTACGCGGCCCACGGGTGTTCGCGAATTAATATCAATCCTCGTAGCCAACGTCGATGCGAGGCGTAATTAAAAATTATTGTTACGTCGCCGGCTGTAAATCCGCCCATTAACGACGCCTGTCGAAATTTGTTTTCTTTTAATCCTGGAGCGTAACAGGTTGAAAATGAATGATGTAATTTAACGATTTGCCAATTTGGGAATTTGGGAATTTGATAAAATTGATCTTCAGAGATTTATGACTTGGGAGATTGGGAGTTTAGCAATTTAGGAATTTGGAAATTTGGTGTTACAGGGCTTTGAAACTTTGTAATAGTAAAAATAAATAAATTTGAGGATTGAGAATTTGGGTATTGAATGAATTCACGCCGCCACCATCGGTGAAAAGTGGAATTAAACATCATTGTTACACGGCGCACTGCGAATAAAACTTTTTCCGTTAATTTGAAATGCATAACGCGTTACAATTGAATTTTTGCGGTGATTGTTTCGTACTGATTGATCATTTGAATAAAATAAACGATCGCAGTTCTCATATCGAATGCAACGGCGCAATTGCAACAGCGATTGATATTCAGTTATTCATTTTTTCAGTTTAGCTCGTCGATAAAAAGGTAACAAGCAATCAATTAGTGTAACGTAATAAAACTAACTGCTTGATATCCGTTAATATCGCTAACAAGCTGTATTACTCTATTCGCGATGTTATCGTGTTTTTTTTTTGTTTGCCCATTAACTTTTCCTTAGTTTTCCGTGGAAACCTTGCTACACACGCAAAAGCCTTCTTTCAGCAAAAGTCATTTACATTCGAAGGTGTATCATTAAAGCATCTCATTTGACTTCTTAAGTACGGTTCTTCCGTATAATCATTTACCGTCAACGTTACATTATCACATGATGATACGTTTCGTCTACCTACTTATCAAACAAAGAATGAAACCTTGAACGACTCTTCGCAAGTATCTCAATTATCCATACCCATAATAAACGACGCGGACGTGCATTAAAAATCCTTTAAGCTATCATTAAATTACTATACACTTGAGAGCCATCACGGAGATTACAATTTCATACTGAAAAACGCATTCCATATTTTAACCTTCGACGGTACACTGACACGTCGATAATTTATGTGCAATTTTTCGAGTCTTTATCGTTTTTATTTCTTAAACATATTCAATTATTTCTTCCGGTACTAATTGATACGTCTAACCATCAATTTGATTGAAGAGCGCATCGTGAGTCGAATGTAATATACCTGGAGTATAACGAGCGTCGATTTCATTACGTAGAGAATGTAACGCACTGTCAATATAACGTGCATCGAATTTAACATGTGAAGAATTCAATGTGTGTCAAATTCAACGGTCGTCAAATATAACGCGTGACGAATACAACGTTTGGAAAATTGATGAGATGAATTCAGCCTATGTCGAGTATAATGTGCGACGAACTCAACGCACGTTGGATCCAACGCGGAACGAATTTGACGCACGTCGAATGTAACGCAAGATGAACTCAACGCACGTTAAATTCAACGCATGGAAAGTTTAAGACGGAGCGAATTCGACTCCGAATATAACACGTGACGAAAATTCAACGTCCGTCGAATGCGATGCATGGAGAATTTAATGCACAACTTTGACGTACATCGAGTATAACACGTAACGGTTTAACGCGCGGTGAATACAGCGTGTATCGGTCTAACACGTGATAATCTACCTTGTTGCGACGCAACATGTAATGATGTAACACGTGATAATCCATAGCGTAATATTCAAACGCGCGTGAAATTTACCGTGTAGCAATCTAGCGTGCAGCAATTTATGGAATTACGATCTTACATTTAGCAGCCTACGATATAATACTTGATCGTATAAATACGCGGTCACACCTCGCAGCATCACAGCTGCACAGTATCATTGCAAACAGGCGAACCTCAAAATTGTCATTACCGAACTCGTACGAATCCCCTCGTACAATCGGACAGCGCCACAAAGACACAAAATGGTAGCCACCCTCGAAGCCACTTTTCACGGACACACCATCTACATCCGCTCGGAATCACCGCGCGCGGAGAGTGTATTCGCGTGTCAGCAAATGACTCGTGTCACCGGCTGCATTTCGCATCGTTAAAACACAATTTTGTGCGCCGATTCAGCCGGTGAGTGCAACGCAATGACGCGGAATCTCTGCGGGCCAAAGTTCACGACAGTTCTGCTTCGTATTGTTCTGCTCGTCGGCAAAGAGCTCGTCGTTCGACAATTGTTTCCGGTAACGAGTGTTACTTAGCGAAAACGACAGTGAGGATAAGAGGCCAAGCGTGCGAAGAACGGACAAGTGGGTTCTTTCTAACCAATGAAGCTTCTCCGAGTTGGAGATGTTTTGAAATCGCTTTGAATTTCGTCTAAACTTTGATAGTTTTGAAATTTCGAAAATGGAGTACACGAGGTTCAACAGGAAACTGGGCAAATAAAGTCTGACATTACTCTTGGCATCATATTCATCAGATTTAGTCACTTGCTGTTTAAACAACTAATTTAAACTTTTGAAATTGGAACACCTTTTTGATGAAAATTTCCTCAAACTATCTAACACGGTTCATTAAGATTTTATAGGTAGCGAGCCAAGAATAAAGAACATGTACAATATGTAGCATATCCTGTTGGCTGGTCGGCGTGCATTTCGTTTTCGTCAAGGTCCCGAGACGCGATTACGAGGTCGAAGCTGCCGTTTTCCTCGAGGAAAGAACCAAACGACCGGTCGTTCCGTCGAACAGCGTCGTTTGAACGAAGCCGGGAATAACGTTTGCTTTCCGTTTATTAAAGCGACGCGACGCTGGTCGTCGCTTTGAAACGCGATCAAACGTGAGCCGAGAAGGAACCGCGTGACGGATGACGAAGATCAACGAGCCGAATCGGTCGAGAGGAATTCGCGAACGATTTATCGAACGGTGAAAACTCGCGACCATGTTCCATATATTCAAGGCAATTAATTCGCTCGTAATTGACGCGGCAATTAGCAGCGACCAGTGGGCGTACTCTTGGTCCCTGTCGTTCGATGGACTTCGAATCAGAGGTACACAGAGTATCTCTGGTTAATTAACGATACTCCGAGTAAATGCGCGGAAATCGGGCCAATCTTCTTATTCGTCCTTTATGAGCTTGTACAGGTTGTACGCCTTGAGATTTAATTGACATATGCACATTCTGGTGGAACGTAGACTTCAGTAAGTACATGCAAAGTAAATTCATAAATTTATATTCTAAATTTTCACATGCCAGGAACATGTCATAGTTTAGAAAAATTTTTATTCTCAACTGTACATGAGTCCTAATATACATAATTTATTTCTGTAATTATTTACTTGGTTATCTCGATACTGCAAATTGCAGATCTTTCTAAAGAATATTATCCCATGACTGTCATGTTCAACAAATTACCTATTCAACCACTCTATTATTCCAATGTTCCACTCTTCCACGACAAGGATTATAAAATATAGAAGAGAGGGGGGATTTTTCGAAGCCGGGTATTGGATAAAAGTGGTTCGAGCGGTTACGAGATCCTCGTCGATCGAAACGTGTGGCTTAGCGGGTCGAATGCGCCGAGCCGTGACGGAAAATTAGTTAAGTGGGCATTATTAATGAGTTTTGTCGGTCCACTGAAAGTTACAGATTGTAAGACACGCATATTAACGAGTCGGCGCCAAACGGTTTTTACGTAACGTGCGTACGCCGGCACGGGCGCTTTTCATGCGAGACGAGAAACGCGTGCAAGAAAGCAACGGAGCTACCGTCACCAATGTGTTTTCCCACTTTTATTATCCGCTCGGGGGAAAAAATGTCGTATCTGTCGATACAAAATGTCGCAATGTACGAGGTATCGGCAAATTAGCGCTTAGCACCGTGCAACCGAACGATCGATATCTTTCTCGGTGGGAGCGATCGATCGTTGCGAACAGGAATTCCTCGATCGTGCATTAAATTCGCTTTCGGAAAGTGTTTGGATAATGAATGTAATTGGTAATAAATTCACTGACCAGTTCCGTGTGATTTTAAATCTAATTTGATCATACTCAATGTAACAGATCTTAGTTTGTAATATCGATCATTTTTGTTGACTTTTCGTACGAGATAATATACAGGACCTTCATACCGGTTCCGCTGAACCTTCGAGGGTTTATGATACCAGATATAAATTACATAAGTATGCAAAGCCTGTTATTAGATAAATTAACTATTTTATCTTTCTATCTACCATGATATTAGTTATAAACTATTTGTCGCGAAAATTTGAATAATATTCGAATTTTTAAGTGTTCCAAGATTGATTCGATCGCTCCGGCTTAATCGTCATTCCTTCACGCTTTTCCCGTTCGAACGAGCCTTTTCTCTCCGTTACACAAAACTGCAAACAGATTTCACGCTCTCGTTCCAGCTTTCATCTCGAACCACACATCGTGTTCCTCTCGTTTGATCCGCTTTTTTCCAGACCGCAGCCACTCATGGTCACGTTTGAGGGGCGTTCGAAGGCGGCAGAAAGCGAAAGAGCAGAGAACACCGCTGGACGAGCGAACTCGAGAATGAAACTTGGTGGTATGGATAATTAACGCGATCCACTTCCCGTAATGTTCTATGTTTGCTCGAACGAAGCTTGAAAGGGAAGCACGAGCCTCGAAGGGCTCGCTTCTTCCCTCGAAGCTGCCACGGGGAAATTAGGGACGCCTTGTAAGGATATTTATAAAAGGGTTAATTAAGCGTGGCCGTCTCATCGCCTTGCTCGTGGCCCAAGGCGAAATCGTTGCTTCGACTCGAGACTTTCTTTGTCTCGATCATTTTATATTCCATAAAACACCTTCCTAATATAATTCACGATTTTTCAATCTGTCAAATTTTCCAGGTACCGAGATTTCTGTTGGACTTTAATAACATGTTCATCTCTTATCGAAATTAACTCCTTGTTCTACAATGATGTGTCACACTCGTGACGCACTACAGAATGTATCAGACTCGTATTTTTCACAGCAATTTTTGGTTCAATTCTAACTATAGTCTGTATAATCAGGGCTGAAGGCAAAATGCACTTAACATTTTGAATTTTCTTTAGTTGCCTTAACATTGTGGCAATAATTAGCTGTCTGTGACGTAGCCAGAAAATTGTAGGTTAAGGGAGAAGAAGTTAATGAAGTTCTTCGTCGATGAAGAAGAATAATATGTCAAGGCAGAGTTGATTTTTATTGAGACATTAGTACGACGATATCATGCGAAGCGATTTCCGTGTCACCCGAAAACGCTATACGTACTGTCAGCCCGGAGCGAGTAACGTGGATTATCCGTGGCGATCGATCAGCCCTCTAATAGCTTGCTCAGGGGTACAGCCAGCGAGATAATGCAAAATTGATGAGTCCCTCCGAGTGTTTGTAATCCCGAGAAATATATTGAAACTGCCGGCAAGCAGACAGGGAACTTGCCTGAAAATGATTCGTCCGGTTCGCAATAATTCTGAATGATTTGCCCCGTGAAACCGCTCTCTGCAATCATCGCGCGAATTACGAATTTCTCGCTGCATATTATGTACAAACGTTGTTCGTCGTCAAGCTCGGTCGTTTAACAACGATCGTCCCGTTTCTCCGATCTGTTTGTCCACCGCTCGTTAATCCTCGTCGTTCGTTAGCGCGGCTGGAATAATGAAAGACCCGGCTCCGGAGTGGACCCGGTGTATTTGCGAGCGGCGCTGTTAAAACGCGCGCTCTCCCCGTCGAATCTGCATAATTAATGATTCTTTTTCGCGCGATTGTAATTTCTACGCGGAACTTGTTTATGCAGCTGAATCGTTACCAGTGATTCCTTTCGACTAAGTCTTATTTCGTAGGTGCACTACTGTAACTCGTATTATTGCTATTACGAGTTGTTATTAACTATCGAATGATGAAATCAGAAGTAACGCGGCTAATAGAGATAAGAAGAGAAATCATTTCATCCCACGCGTGTATTCTCAATCGCGAGATCTCCATTTATTCCATCCGCCAATCCTTTCATCGTTCCTCGCAGAACGCGAATTCGATTACACCGCGCGCAACTTGATGGAAGCTGCAGCTTACCGAAGGCTGCAATTGCGGTTGTTTCAGTTACAAAAGCCGGCAATTACGGTACCTTCAACTAAGAAGACGCGGAAAATCCACATCTGTGAAAGAAACCTTTTGCGAGTGTACCGTCAGCGAAATCCTCTCCGTCAACAGACGCGGAATCAAAGTTCCGCCACCATGATGTTCTCCAGAAAGACGAAACAGAGAATCTGGAAGCTCGGTTGGTTCCCTTTTGCAAGCTGGCGAAGTCTATTTGGCCGAGTGGTTCGTTCGCGTTCATAAAGGTGCGCGGCATCGGCGATCCCTCTCTCGGATTCACGTATACGTCTGGGAATTTGCCGGGATGTTAACCAGTCGGTGCATATTAATTCCAAGGGATGAAATATCTCGACCTTTGAAGAAGCCCGGCAAAGGGAGGATATCGCTAGGAAAAGGAAGCAACGTGGAACGGTGGATGTGTGTGCAGAGTTCTAGTTGCGCTTCTTCCTTCGCTCGTCACGATCCCGGGATTTCTTCGCGG
Organism: Megachile lagopoda; assembly: GCA_036983795.1. Lineage (NCBI taxonomy): Eukaryota > Metazoa > Arthropoda > Insecta > Hymenoptera > Megachilidae > Megachile > Megachile lagopoda. The sequence goes on along the minus strand of CM072795.1, from coordinate 3,824,502 downwards.
GAATTCTTAAGATCAGCCAACCGAGCCAAGAGGGTTTCCGGGATCGAGAGAAGCCGGGAAACGAGCAGGGACGAGTTATTAACGATTATCGAGGTCTTGGGTCTTCCACTCTGTGGCGGTTTGCACCCCTCCGAACGCCTCTTCCTCAACCCCTTGTCATCTGCCACGATTATATACGACTCGCTGCATTAGCCACGTTTCACACTGCCTTTCATGCGTATTAGGTGCTTCTCTTGGTAATTTCGCCGATGTTAGTGTAGCTGGGTAGATCAAGTACTGAACATAGGAGTTCAACTGGATACGTGGACGCAGTTCATCACTGGATGGAGACTTTACAGACAGATTATGTTAACACATAATTCTTCTGAACTACTGTAGTCCTTTACTTTAATATTTAGTTTGATATACGGTTGAAGAACTTTGCCATGGATATACTTTTAGAAATTCTTAAACTATAACTCAGAACACGTACTTGTGAATCCACCTACTGACAGCGAGATGGACAAGTACTCTTCTGTGGAGTAGTTCCTAAATCATATGATTTAGTACTTGAATATATCAACATATTTAGTACAAATGTATAAATATATGTATGAGTAGTAAGGTTAAGAAAAGGGTAAGATCAGGAAATGACCAAATTAGATGAACTATCCTAAGTGGTCAAGGTTGACTCTGATCATGAAAAATTTTCCTATCTAACATTCTGATTCAGAGCAAGTAAGACAATATCTGCAGCCGTATATTTGTTGATCATTCAACGCTTGACTCGCTTTATCACTCGATAGATGATTACCTAACAAAGTTCTAAAATATCTGTCCAACGTTACGTTCACTCCAAGATTTCATCTGCCTCGAACAATGGTTTGTTAGTTTAATACAAGCAGAGCCTCGAATTAGGTAATTTTGAAGCACAATTACCAAAATTGAAACGCAAAGCGTATTCAGGAAAAATGCAGAGCGACACGCGAATTTACCTGCGTGCACGAGCGTGTTCATTCGTTTGCACACAGATGCGAGCATCCAGCATCCCAACTGCGGAACCGGGACTGCAATTCGATTTCGTTAATGGTCCCGGGCTGGATACAGCGACATGTCGTAATTTTTAATGAGCTGAACAGCGGGCTTAGAGAGCTCGCTGGCATGTAAATGCGACCTGAATGGCAGTTTGATGATGCGCGCGGATCACAGTTCCAGCCAGGTATTTTCCGTAATTGAACGAAGTCGATTAAAAGAACGACGCGTTACCATTGCGCCGCTCGTTTTTACTCTGACGTTCCATGAAAACGACGTGCCGTTAATCTCGTGATCTCTGTAACGTGATTCTCGTTTCTCCACATTATTCACAAATTATATTCTCGTGATAACAGACATCTGTCTGTATTGCAGTTGGATATTTTTGTTAGTATAGTACATCTCGTCATATTATTGTTAGTACGCATTTCCGATTTCACTTGTACGCTTTGTACGCATTTCTCCGATTTGTACGCATTCATAGTCGCTTTGACTATTGAAATTTGAAGTCAACCTTTCTCATCCCCATAACTTCTCATCCTCACTCCAGTCCGTCCACCTGCAAGGACATCCACACGCACCCTCCATTAACCCACAATGTAACACCGAAACGACTATGTTTTTCGTCTCGAAGCGGTATAATTTGTTTCGGTGATTCGTGAACGAGTCGAATTCTCGACGCACGACGGGACGCATTTACGAGGCAATAAAGAGCCGCTCGCGGGGAATGGTGAACGCCAGTCCCACGGTGCGTATTTAGCGAGGAAGTTGCGCGAAAAGTTTGCAGGCTCCTTTTCGCGTAACATTCACGGTACGTCTTATTTATTGCCTCTCGCCTGTTTCGAGAGGTAAGGGGTTAAGGCTGAAGAGATACCTTCGACCCATCTCTTCACCTTACGCTTTCATAAGCTCGGCCCGGTCTCTCTCACGCATACGTAATCAGTCGACGGAAAGAAGCTGCTACGCCGAGATAAAGTCACAGACTGGTGGGTGGAGGGGTCGTCAGGAGGGGGTTAAGATGGAAGGGAACAAGACGAAAGAAGATGAAGAGGAATGTCGGAAGAAGAGGACAAAGAGATGGCGAGCTTAGTCAAATGCACGCTTCAGGGGCTCTGCATAACTTGTCGACTGCAGTCCTCCACTTTCTTTTGTTTCGCCTACTTGCCCGATCCCTTTATTCCCTCTTTCTTGTTTCTTTATTTCTGACCGAGTCACGCTACTGGGGTAGAATACCGAGAAATAGGGGAGGATATACGAATTTGGAAGTATCTCTTTTATTAAATAATTACGTAAACTGGTAATACAGATGCAAATATCCTAGCTACATTTGATTACGATGATGAAATAGCTGTATTTCATAGCTGCTGCAAGCACGTGTCATACTTTGTCTCCTTAATGTCAAACTTCATATCGAATTTTTTAATACTTGTCTACGTGATAATAATTACATGTCACTTACCTTCATGAAGCTGCTGGTTAAATTTTCCTTCTCTTCATAATTCAAGATTACTAAATTGTGCCACCTAGATCTACTTGCAAAATATTTGTTGTACCTAAAAACGCCTCGAACAGAAAGTTGTTTGGTAAGGAGAAGAGAGCGTCTCTAAACTCGTCAACACGAGTAAAGCGTCCCGAGGAAAATATCTCACGATCTTCCGCTTAAAGAAACCGTCTCATGATCGCGAGACGCGGCGTACATCGAATACGAATTCGAATCTCGCCCCGCAAATCCGACGAATTTCGTGGAACACGTTCACGGTCAAGCGAACACTCGCGTGAATCCGCCGCTCTCTAACTACGCCTCGAATATGGATGAGGAGAATATCCGAAATGCAGCGGATTAACCGCGCCGATCGAGTTCGAAGGCGTGGTGAACGTTACGAGCAGGGATCACCTTTCGAAAATGGTAATAACGAGAAACGGGAGGCCGGATGCAGGGATTAAATTGGATTTTAAACCGAGGGTGATAACTGTACGCGAACTCAAAGACGAGAATAGGTTGGAGCAAGAGCAGCGGAGACACGAGAGGCGGCCTCGAAATTGCATTATGCATGCGGCGCCAAGTACACTCGGTAATTACTCCTATTAATAGAATCAATCTCGCGGCGCATGCCGGGATGACGTTTATTAGTGACACGTGTTTGCTACAGAAGCAGCTTTATGTGGCCGTTATCTGTCGCGAACCGGAGCGAATAGGAGAATGTCACGGGAGAGCTACGGCTACCTGTTGTTGGCCACGCTAATGATTTTTGCATAGTTAGCCGGTGATTTTAACGCTTTGACGCTTTCACAGTGTTAGTGAGCCACTGTGATGCTACGCGATGCTCTCATGTATCGTTTGTACCTTAATTTCGGGTGCAATATGTCCTCGTGTTCTCTCAGGGCTTTCATCTTCACAATATTACAAGAACCGTATTATATTATACTCTGCTTTTGTTAAAAAATTATGAGGGTCTAGTCGTAAAGTATGTGCTTCTGATTCAACACGACGTTCGATTTAATTCAAAAACACAATTGCTGGAAATTTCAGAAGTAATTTTGTAAAATAATATTTAGAATTTCATAAAGAAAGGATTCCCGTCAGAAGCTTCGCTAATAAAATAAGACAGAGAAACAAAAGGAAGATGTACGATATGGTAATCATAATGTTTGGTTAGGTTAACCTAACCTACAATTTTACCGCTAGACCAAGTGGACTGTGTATTTAACCATCCGACAGCGTACCGCAGAAATAACCATAATTTGAATTTAACTTCGTATTTCGCTCCTTAAATCTACAAAATTATTTCGTTTAAAAACGCGCGCACGTAGCGTTAATCGAGGCAAGTATTTGCTATCTAAACCATTTACCGTTAAACTGATCTTCCGAAGAAAAAGAATTTAACCCGAAACGTTTAGCGCCAGCGTTCGATGTTAAAAGATTCCCAAAGAAACACCGTGCTATTTTCGTCCTGTGCGTTTTCAGAGTTAGGCTGGGTAAAAATTGCTTGATAAATCTAAGTCTGAAAGCTTCTGACGCAGTGCTATACGTTTTGTCGCGCATCGTTTCATCCAGTCCCATTTTTCTTGAGTGGCTGAGACAGGGAACACGCTACGTGTTTCTTTTTCAGCTTTTGACAAAGCGACGGTGGTCGAATCGAAACATTAAGAATTTGCGAAGACAAAAAACATTTGTCAACGATCACAACGGCGGAAAAATTGCATGAAAGTATTAGTTTTCTGATAGGGAATTTCGAGCAACGTATCAATCTTTGCCCGAACGGTGAATCATAGGTTCGATTGTTTAATCAAGAACGAATAACGAACGTTGGTAAATAAACCTGATTGCGATCGTTCCGTTCTGGTGCGTTATGGCTTTTGAAATAATGCAGATTGAAGCGGAACCGGCGGCGCGGCGCGTCTCAATTTATTTTCGCGTGACGGGTAAACATTTAAATTCATTACGTTTCGAAATCAGGCGGAACGATTCATCGGGAACGGATATTCGAAGCGTCGTGCTCGGATCCGAATGATCACGCGGTAGATACGCGTGAAAAGGACGCGTAGGTTATTGACACAGGCATTAAAAGCCGAAAGCGACTAGCCGAGAGGGAATCCTGTTTTCCGTCGAGTTCCGTTCTCGCTTTTCAATGGAGGCAATCAAACAACACCCGGCGGCGTAACTTATAATTAATTAAATACAAACACGCGAAGCAATCGGGCCGAGATATTACTTATTTGCATTCGGGATTACGCGTTCCTGATTTACCGAATGTTGACGCCGATAATTGTCGCGGCTGTCTCTCTCGGCCTGAAATTTATTTTTACCCGACGCCAATTAAAATGATCAATTAATCAACGTGCTACTTGATCGAGCTAATTTTAGAGTGCCGCCAGATAATTGAACAAAAAAGGGAATAAGTTCGCGGAAACATGTTATCGAACCGAGTTTATTTGGCGAACGAGAGACTCGTTTACTCAATTCTTTCGAGAATGATAAGTTCATGCTTCTTACCGATATTATAAAATCCGAAAATGTATTTGCATACTCGGATACGCTGTTATCGAAGGCGAAATTGCAGCACCTGCTAGTTATGGTTATATTTAACGTTACCGCGTCCATGCGTGTGTTCATCGATCCCTGAAGACGCTGCTTGCAAAACCAGCGAAACAGGGGATCTTTTTCTGTTATTTACACCCGGAGGCTTTGCACAGAGAAGCAGAGAGCGCGAGGCGTAAATGATGTTTCTAATTGAACGCAATCGTCCATGGTGCAGATAATCAGGACTGAATTACGGACTAATAGGAAAAACGGGATGCAGCTAATTAGAGGCTTCGCGCGACATCGATCGTGATCGATGAAAGAAGCGATCTGTCCGCTTCGGCGACGTATTTCCTCGGTCGTGGTTACAAGATCGTTTGAACGAAACAGCGGTTTTCCAGGGCCGCGTCCAATCCATCATCATTATCATTCTCCCGTACAACCTAGGTAACCGCCACCGTGCGTTCAGCGCCGCGAGACGGGGCATTATCGGCGCGACGATCGCGAGCTCGGTTCCCCGCGTGCAGCCGTGTTTCGATTTCCCGCCGATAAAGTGAATGACAGTAGAACTGGTAAGGTGTACGGGCAAGAGAACAGACGTAAGCGAAAGAGACAGGGACAGGAAAGTGTACGGTAGTGCTCGAAGCGAACGATTTAACGCCGCTATCAGGCTGGCGTTAACCGCTCGGCGAAACGGAATTACGAGCGACGGCAGGCCGTTCTCGGGCCGTGGATCATGCGACGCTTGAAATTTCATCCTTCAATAAATTCAGACGATCACGGCTCGGTCTCGGGGCTCGATAATCCTCCGTCGCTAACGCGGCTGTATTTCGAAACGCGCATAAATGAATTCCGATGGAGGGCGTACGCGATGAAAACGTTGTTCGACGGGAGAGCCGGTTGTTTCAGAAGGTGCGCGACGCTGTATTCCGTTGCCAGTCGATTTTCCGTCGCGACGAGACGCGACGTTCGTAATCGTTTGGTTATTTCGAGTATTAGTATTCAGACGAGGCGATCCTCCCCGTATATCACGAGGCGCGTCGCGTTTCGCCTGTTTTCACCGGCTAAGAACGTGGGAAAGAACGAACACCTCCAAGATTACCGTGGATATAAAACGATGATGTAAAGCTCGTACAGGTGTTTCGTCGTTGGTGGGTAAATTTCACCGGTTATTACGGTCCTCCTTTCTGACCTTTCAACGCCTCCGCGTCCACATATGAATCCTAAAGTAGCCAACCGACTCTCCACAGGGATAGTCAAACTTCTCTAATTACTAACCTATCGGGTCCTTTACTCGAGTATCGTTAGATATCATTTTATTGGTCCTTCGCTGTAATCCTCTCGTTTCTATTCTGAATTAACTCTTTTGCGTATCCAACGCTGGAGCTTCAAAAATATTTATTGTTACTACCAGTTATTCGTGATGGTTCAACTCTAACCTCATGATCATACAAACTAATCAACTCGAACTGAAGTGTGACCTTGACCAAGCTCAATGTTAAGGTCATCAGAGGTTCTCCATATTTACCGCAAATATAGTTCTAAGGGATCGTGGATTTTATCGGCTCGCGTGCAGGAAATCGGAAATCAGGAGCGGGTTTGTAGCATATCGCTCGTCCACGTGAATCGCGATCGTAGGGATGATAACGATATCGTTAGCTCAGTGGATACCGGTATGGCTGATCAGTCGATAAACTCGTGGCTAGACGCGCTGTCGTCCGCCGACGAAACGATTCGTTTCCGTAATTGTTAATTAGCGAGGTCACGATGTTGTCGTTACTTTTATCGCATTGCATAAAATGCTAACCTGGCGAGTATCGAATTCGAGGGGTGCGAGCACGCGATATTCCATACTTCCAAATATTCTGCCACCTTTGACGTTCTTCGTATTATTATTATATTTGATTCTTCGTAACCAAACATATGTACATTAATTAAAATGAAACATTCAGCACTTCATAAACTTCAGTGAGTTATCACAGCCACCTATGACTTCAAATTAAGTCTATAAATCTAACTCATGATTTTACATTGAATCAATCAATCTTTGAAAACCTACCTACGTTGAACTACCTAGCTACCTATTACTGCTTCGAGTATTGATGTTTGTAAATTGCAAGTATACACCCGACAACGGCGTAAGCAACATTATCCTTCATAAATATGCATTCGTTTAATGTTGCATATTCTTGTACCGCATTTGTTTGAATATTTGTTTATAATACGCTGCATACGCAGTCGTTCGAGCACATATTGCATATATTTATTCAACTCCATTTATTCACAACCTGTCAGCGGTAATGCTCGTCAACAGAGATACATCTTACACAAATTTCAACTGCACGTCATGAGCAAGCTGTGTCACGTAATTACGAAATTTACGTAACAATGCTACGGCTGTTTAGGATCGAGTCGATTTACCGTGGCGAGAAATGACGAGACGCGTAACTTTTACCAGCGTCATGGTTGATTGTGCGGAGCGAACGGAAAGCAAGAAGGTCGCCTCGTAAACGTAGAAAAATAATTAGCAATAAACATTCTCTGCTCCTTCTGTTTCTCTTTTCTTCCCGGTGACCTGCACAAAAATATGTTCCGCTTTATGGTTTCACTCGTTTCTATACTACGGTGCAGTGTACACATCCTTTGGGTGAGAATTTGTTCGAGAAGGACCTTTATTCACTTCTAATTTTTAGAAATGTGGAATTGAGAAATTTCCAAATTTGGAAGTTCATAAACTTGAAAATGTGCAATTTTGAAAACCGATTACCCAGAAATTAATGAACGATAAGACCTTGTTCTGGTATATCGCCATTTTCCTAATGGAAGTCTACGATATTCGCGAATGTAGAATCCGTGCACAGAGTGGATGCAATTTTATTCCATGCTCGGACAACGAGCACACACCACTTTCCAATTTTACGATACGATCGTAACGTTAAATAAACTCGGCAAACGTTCGGTCCGTTATGTCCCTCTCTGACGGCGACGCCGATGCTGCGTCGAAAATTCGACTGTTCGTTAACTATGTGTCCTCGATAATGTCGCGTCGAAACGCATAAACGACCGTCGAGATTTTAACCAACGAGAAATTCGCGTTTGAAAACGATTATTCGATTAGCCGCGGTTCCAGGGAAAATTTACGCGGCCGGTAAATCAAACGCGCTCGAAAATCTATGTAAATATTATCGGCGGTGATATGTGGCCTTGTTACCGGACCCGATGATCTTCCGACGAAAGGAGAGCACGGGAAAAAAGTAGCTCGTCGTTTATCGCTGAAATATCGTTTCAGCTATTACGTCTAATTATTGGCCGTACCAATAATAACGGTGATTTACAAGCTGCTTGAAGCGTTATAGTGTTTACGAGCCATTAGTTTGGAAGATTTACGGCGAACGGTTGCCCCCCCACCCTTTGGCCGTTTTAAATGAGTTCGCATCGATTTATCTTGATTAATTAAGGAAATATTCGACGAGACTGATGCATGTAACTCTTGAAACGTCGATTTGTCTTGAAATTTTTGTACAACGGTGCCTCCTCTGTCGGACTTCCCTCGGTTACAGAGATCCGGCTAATAGATCTCCAGAAGATGATCAGGCAAATGGAGCTTCAACTTTATATATCAGTAATAATATTTCGTAGAATTTCACATGTTCGTGATTCCTTTTTATTCGTCGACGTCCAACGATTACAAAAGCACAGACAATTCCCAGTTTTAAAATCATGAATCGCGAGTTTAATTAAAAATTAACTGCACAATCGCACGGGGAACGCGTACTTTTTCTCCGGAGCGGGGCTCATTTGCTACCGGCGTGCAACTTTGGCCAAATAGCGACGCTGGTTAACATCGACCGGTGTTATTGCGGAAACTTTTATTCATATCGCGTGTTATTGAGACAACTTCGCAATGATTACGTCCGTAAACAACGCGACAGGCAGACAACGGCCAGTAATATCGGCGGCAAATTCAGGCGAACGATATTGAAATTCGCGCTTAATGTTTCGCGCGCAATTAACGTGGCGTTCGCACAAAGGTGAACACTGGCCGCGACGATTAAAAATCTCGTTTTCATGCGTTTCGTGCATTCGGTTTACTCGATCGTCGACACGCTCGGAATTGAAGCTGCGACGTCTACGTTCCGTGCTCGTTTTCAATCGTTTCCGCAGGTCAAGACCCTTCCACCGAACCTCTTTTCACCTTTATTTTTTAATTTCCCTGAAACACTTTCTCGCGTTACAAAGAGGCTGCTTTTATCTCGCATACCTTTGCACGCAATTGCAACGAACCGTCGCCTTGGTACTTTTTAATTCGATAAAGGAGAAAATACGAAAGGAAGCAAATACGGTACACCGATGTCTCTTTGTCACGGTTCTTTATGAACAGTCGCTTTGTAGATACTCTTCCGCGACTAGAACGTCCATTAGAATTTCAATCCTTTATCGCGTTTTTAAATAAAATGTGAAAACGGCGTTGCGGTGGAGTGGATGTAAAACAAGAGAATTTTATTTTTCATTAAAAATCGTGATATTATGTCCGAGCGGGATTCGCGAATTTGATTAAAACACGCGAATATGTCCATGGATGACGAGTGTTCGGGTTCGCGTCAGGGTGTGACACGCGGGGTGAAAAGCGTCGCGATAAAATTCGAAATTAATCGAACCGAAAGAACGGTGACCACTCGATTTTCTATTCTATCATTTACATATGGAGGCTTGCTTGAAGCCGACTGCAAACACCGGCCTCATTTAAAGTGGTCACTTTTGAAAGCACTCAGCCGACGACCCTCGAAACCGCACCGCGAATTCGGCTTCGATGAGTCCTGCTATCGATTGAAAACTCGATGGACCGAGCTGTATATTGTACTGTGCAATTGTTCATCCTTTTCGTGACGTCTCACTTGGAATACTTTTCAATTTAACAAATTCTATATTTTACGAACTGTGAGTACGATGGTGATTTTAGGAAAAATCTAGAGTATACATCTACGAAAATCGTAGGAAAAGTTCCGAAAGTTAGAAGGACGAAATGCAGACAAAATCACGGTTTTACCACGGTTTCTTCTCCACCCCTTTCTTTTTGGGCAAAGTTGGAATCTAAGGTGGAGCCGCAGTCGCGTGACCGCGTATAGTTTTTTCTTCGTTGACCGATGTTTCCATCGTATTCAGAGGTAGCCAGCGTGCGTGTTCACACGATGCGCCGAAGAATTTCGTGCCGACGAAACGTACACGAGCATCAGTTAGCGGGAAGCTGGCCGGTAATAACCCGCCGAAGAACCGGTACCACGACGAGGCTGGTGGTCCCTCGAAGAGGAGTCGGCGCACGTCTCGAGAATATTAGAAGCAGGAAGAATACGAGGCGTTTCGCTGATTACTCGATCTTCTGGCTAGTCGCTTCGACCGGCTCTGAACCGCGCCAGAAGTTAAGCACGATCGCTGCTTTACACGATGTCGCATCCGAGGGGACATCTTTCAAACCGGGACTTACCAACGTTTCAACGGCAACTAACTTTGCTACCAAGATCCTTTGTATCATTAGTCAATTTAGACGAGGCTACGTGGGTGGGTTGGACAAAAATAGGGAAATGAAAGGAACTGCGTTCGCGAGTTAGTCTCGAGATGATCGATCGAGTGCTTCGAAGTTTCGAAACCACCTAGTCACTTGCTTTAGCCATTGTTTTAACGATAACTTCATTTTCGAAAAGATCCACATTCTCCCTTTTTCGACTATGCAGACACGTTATGCATTTATGATCGAGGCATAACTCACGTAACCTGTGGATCCCGATTGCGTGATTTATGTATACTTTGCAGGCCGCGATATATCATAAATGCATAAACATCCGCGGCGAATTCATGAATATGAACAATCCTCGATACGTCAATCAACGATAGAGTTAGAGATAGAAACGTTGACCCGGCTGCCGATGAATTGTACACCGGGCAATTGTACGGTGACAATGGGACGCGTTTACAAAGTTCGATTCTACGTGTCCAGAGAACCGAGCCACCTTTCGAGTGGCGCAAAACGAAAGCCGGAAGTGTTACAGCAAACACTGGACGTAACAATGGCCGCGACGCGTTCAATTGACGGGCATCCTTAACATCGTTTCGCTGATCGTCGACGTTCAAGTGCGTCGTGCTTTTCCGCGAACGTCCACTCGATACCTGGCCACACGCGGACCCGCTCTAAACTAGTCGTCGATTGTGAACATTCGATTTCTATTTGCTCGTTTCTCTCGCTTTATACCGCCGTTTGACACGTCGACCAGCCACAGACGAGTTGTGTGTTTCGCAAAGAGAATTAAGTCGTTTCCAGCGGCCATTCACGGCCGCCGTCCCTTCAGAAATATTTGAACGTTTGCAGTTCAAACAACCCGTTTATTCCTCTTCTACGATTTTTCGCCGGCATCGTTTAGATTTCTGCGTTTAATCACCGGCCAAGATATTTTTTCGCGGATTCGCCCGTAGGCGGTGATCATGCCAATTTTATGATTACCGGCAGAAGGAATTCGCGTGTAGGCTCGGTAGATGAGTTTGCGGAACGGTTAGATAGTAAATGAAAGGCTTCGAATTCAACGATGATCTTCTTTTTTGCGTGCATGATGATTACGGTAAGATGGGCAGCGATGAACGCTTATTATTCTCCTTCGATGACGAAAGAATTCTAATGGATTACAGCGTTCTACGTGGATCTGAGAAATATCGATAATGTTCGGTGTTGTACACAACTTTTCTCTTAGCACATCGATGTCTTCATTGCGCGTCTCGCAATCTCTGATATTAAATCGTGAAATACAGTGTCGAATGTTTATGACTGCTTTTATGATTTCAAGGTTTCCGTGTGAATTGTATAACCTTGGGATTAGACACGGACAGTTTTATACCAGCTGCTTTAATAGTTGTTAGAAAATTGTTCACGCTAAGGACAATGACTAACATTCGGTGTTTCGGATCGTTAAAACTGTCTACGCTGGAAGCATTCGACGAATGTGTTTGTGTAGGTAGCTTTCAATAGCATACTTCCACTTTTTAATGGCTGTAATGGTTGATTGCCCGATACCATATATCATTCCTAATGGATTGTACTTTCACCATTCTCGACTCCTTTAATTATCCCATATTTTATTTCAATAATTACCGCTACACGTTCTCGCGTTAACGTTATTACGATATCACGTGAATGATTAAATTGTGACCGTACAGGGCCACTGTACTCGGATAAATTATAACGTTACATACATGAACGCTGTAGTTTATTACAGTGCAGCTAAACATGGAACTCTACCATTCTGTAGTGCATGATAGAACGCAATGGGAAAAGGGGTTTGTATAATCTGAAATTCGATAAACTCGGAATAATGTTATCCGTATCGAAAACGCGATCATCAAAGCGGGAACAAAATGTCCGACCGCCACAGTGAAAACAGTCACTTGTGGTCGGACATACAATGATTATTAAGAACAAGGCTGCTTAATCTTTCAACTTCATCTTTTAATGTGCTTTCAATCCGCCGTGGTCATGCGTGAAACATGTAAATTCGGTTAAATTAAATATTTGCAGGAAACGCAAACGAAAGGAGCTGAATTGACCATCACAGTGAAAATAGACCTTTGTAGTCAGACATGCTGTAAATTATTAACGCATCGTTGACTAGTTACGAATTAACTCGTGTTTGCACTTGCCATAACTATTCAAATTTTGGAAATTTTGATAGAATATTATCACAGTCTTGTCGTGTTCTTTTCATACTAAAAGAAATTATTTTCCTTGATTTTCCTCGAATTTTTGTAATAGTTCTCAAAGTGAATTTTCAGCGCAGGTCAAATACGACCACCGTGAACGCGTGAAAGAAAGTTAAAGAAACTAGCGAGCAAGCAAAAGGCTGATCAACAATTATTTACACCGGCCAGACGTTTTTGGGCTCCATTGAGGCAACCAAACACGGAGCTCGGTAGAAGCTCGGCCATTGTGAACATTGAATTTTCAACAGATTTCTATTTACCCCGCGTACACGTACCCTTTGGTCGGCAGAGCAGCCACGGATCCATTGTCCGGTCGGTCTTTTCATCCCGGTGGACATCGAGCTAGCGTCTGGCCGCCATAAATCGCGCGCGACGACCGCTCAGGAATTCCCGGTGTCGCGACGTCGTCGCTTCGCCGCGGGAGAGAAAATCGCCTTTTGTCCCGAGGGACGTTAATAATTACTCATGCAAACGAGCCGTGCGGGAAGACGGTCGACGTACGCATCAACGTTCGTGAGCTTCTCCGGAAGTAGCTCGCCCTCTTTGACGGAATTCGCGCGCACGGAAATATCCTACGGGTCATCAATATTTCGCGGTGACGCGTCTGCTACGAATATACCTCTATAACGATTTTCTCGCTTTCCTTCTCGTGTGCTCTCGCTTGAAATTTGCGTGATTTCTGGAAGTAGTTATATATCATATTAAGCTTGAAAATTTATTTGAAGTAACATTGTTACTTGGTAACATTCACTGAAGTAACATTGTATTCTGCCTAGAAATCTATGCAAGTTATTCGTAATAACTTTCATACGCGGCGGGTTAAATAAAGGGTTACAAGGTCTTCTCGAAACTACAGCAAATATCGAGTTCCTCGAATCATAACATTTTGACATGGTTCACGGCCAAAACTCGCATCTTTTTCCCATCTTTCGTCACTCACGCATGATTTACGATGCAGATACGGATCCTCCCCGTTCACCGTCAATCTCAACGAGAATTCCACGTACTTTCCTTCGCTCCGTATCTTTGCGATCTTTCGCTCTCGTTAACATCTATTTATAGCTGCTTCTTAACATCCTCATCCCGTAATATTCATCCGAACACCAATTACGAGAGGATCGTGCTACCAGCACCTTCTTTATTTTTAGACAGATATAATGAAAAGTTGCAAGGTTATAGAGTTTCAAAGTTCCAATGTTCAAAAATTCCACAAATCTAAAATCCCAAAGTACCACTTCAGGCAACGATCATTTTTCTATCCATTAATTTTCAACGCATATTTACCAACCAGTCAATATGATTGGTTTCATGTTCCACATTTATTCGTTCCACATAATTGCTTTCATACTACGAACTGTCATTGCCACGCCTTTCAAATATCTGTCACATTTCAGACAAAAAATACTTGTACATGTTAATCGATCCTTCAGTATTTATTTTTCCAGTACACTCCACTTTTCAATGTACAAGTGCGCATTCAACGTTCGTAGCTGAAGCGAGGTAGATCGTAGAAACTCTCGTTCGTGTCTGAAACCGCGACAGACTCGTAAGTAACATTATTGTTCTACACCGTGAAACAATTACGCGTAACCGGCGAAAGGGTGGCCTGTTAAGTATTCGCCGCCTCTTAAAATTCCACGTCGGTGTTCAGATAACGCTAACCGCGTACTACGGGATCGTTGTGTGGCTGACACAATACGAGAGCTCGTTTCTGTCCCCTTCTTCGCCGCCGTTTCTCCCCCCGTGACGCACGCTAATTAGAATAAACAGGTTGCCGACAGCGGCTTCCTCGCGAGCCTTATCGAGCGCCCGATTAAGCGTCGCGATGCTATCGTTCCGGCAACGAGGGCCCTGTTGCTTCTCGAACATCTCATAAACTCGTTCCTTCTCCGGGAAAAGACTTGGCCGGAGCACCGGCGACGAACACGCGTGCTTCTCGGGAGATGGCCCGTTCCCAGCAACCTTCGAAGCTCGATTTTAATCGGGCGATTACCAAATGACAAGTCTTATTTCACGAGATAAGCTCGAACCTTGCGATATTGCTTATCGAAATGTTATAACGCTCGATTTTGGGTGGGACGTTGCTGATGATGCGATTGCTTTTTAGATATTTTGCCCCTTCATTTGACTTACCCCCCACATTTATATACAAATATTATGTACATGAGATTTTATCAAATTATATAATTTGGTCCTGAAGTCTTTTCTCCATATTTTTAAAAATTTCAATGCAGTTTCTGAATAAAAGCAACCCCAGTTCGAACAAACTGCATTACAAAGAAGCATAATTGTACCAATGAATACTACAATGTGATTCAATACTTGTTGAGATTGCTAGTCAAGGTACAATCGAAATATGAAGACCTATCGAAATGAAATATTTTTCCGCTGACTGACAGGAAGAAATCAGCCCCCGATTTTTTCTCGGCATCGATTTTCCTCGTAGCCGTGCAACACACTGCGAAAGTAATCTTCGCCGCGGAGGCACAAGTGCGCCCTCAGCGAGGAAAATAAAAGAGGAAAAGTCGAGCGGTTTGTCGGCTTCGACAGTTAATCCCGTGCCTAATATCCAAGCAGGGCGCTACCCTTTTCAACCGGTCGGCAGCTGCGCAGCCACCCTTTCGTCCTCTCTCGATTGGATACATCGCGAGCATGGGAGAAAATAAAACAAGAGAAAAGTTAATTGGTCGTCCATTGATGGACGCATCGCGCGTAATCCGAACGTGGCTCGTCGATTCAACTCCGAGCAACAAGAATCGCCTCCGATTGCCACGATAATCACGCTACTTTTGCTCTCTCGAGATTTTTTCCCTGACTTCTTGTTTCACCACTCCGGCACCGATATTATTATTATTGCAGTAATTGCCGGTTGAAATAAACGCGGAGGTTCGACTTTTTCTGTGTTCGTCCTTGTACGAAAAGTCGTGTTGTTTATCGAGATTTTGTTTATTCCCAAAGTGGTCAACTGATATTATTGCAATAATCACCTATCGAAATAAATGCGAAATTTGACTTTTCGTCTCCTGCGAAAACGTGATTCTTGTTCAAGTAGCGTACCGTTTATCGAGATTCCTCTTTTATGCCAAGGGCGGCCATTTTGTCAACCGTTCGAATGATGGTCGCTCCCTCGCGAAAGAACAGTCGTGTTATGCGAATCGTCGAGGATTTTAGCGGTTAGTTGAAACTTTATGTACAATGTTTCGCCTCTGACCATCCAGAACAATAAAACCCGCATCGTTATGATTCGCCCGTTTCATTGCAACCCTTATCTCTGTCGTATAATACGCGCGTAAGTTAGCGAGGCGAGCGGGGACTGACAGATAAAAATCTTCCGACCACGTCCGAAAAATATTTTTATTTCGACGGCAGTATTTAAGGATAAACAGGGGACAGGTCCTCGAACGTGTCCTCGTCGTACCACGATCAGTCAGCGAATTTATCGACCGGTATCATTTGTCGCCACCTCGATAATCGATGGTACACAATTCACTTATCAATTGCGGATAAATTGCTTGTTCTCTGACGAAATCGAATGAATTTATTTTTATGTAACGATCGAGGCACATTCCGTGAGAAGCTTCTTACCTCGTTTAACATTTTATTTGGAATTTATATCTCTTCGTAATCGAATTCAAAGATTTCATGAATATGCAGTCTAGAAATAAACTCATAATTTATCGTCTCCGTGGACATTAATAACGGAAGGGTCTTATAATTTATTCATTGATTCAGAATTCATAGCTGTTCCTAGTCTTTTTCGGTGTATTACGATGGATTGTGAAAGCATGAGTATTCTCAAATAAGATGGGAATGTAGGGATATAGAAATTTAAAAATATAGAAATGTAATCTGCAGATGTAAAAATTGAAAGAAAATTTATCAACTGCGGTATAAATTCCCAATAAAAAGATCCATCAGAATAAAGCGACAGGAGGGTAGTAAACTCGGGAACCTCGGCAATTGTCGGCAAAGGTGTTCCAGGAATTTTGCATTACCGTCTTCACAGACTTAATTTACGCGCAGTTTCAAGACCTAACGAGGATAACTATGTGACAGATAACAAGGTAGAAACTATGAAAATTATTCAGACACTGTTAGCGCTACACTC
Organism: Megachile lagopoda; assembly: GCA_036983795.1. Classification (NCBI taxonomy): domain Eukaryota; kingdom Metazoa; phylum Arthropoda; class Insecta; order Hymenoptera; family Megachilidae; genus Megachile; species Megachile lagopoda. The sequence goes on along the minus strand of CM072795.1, from coordinate 3,807,622 downwards.
AGAGTTTCATCCTCGAATCCAAGTATCAAAGTACTTTGTCGCTATCGTAGATTTTCAAGCCTCCCTCGAATAGCTCGAGAAACAACCATTGGAAAATAAACGAAATAGAAAATAAATAGGGTCGAGGGTAATTTTTCCGAAGACTTTTTCTTCAAAGACTCGCGAACGAAGGGGAGATCTTTCGTACACCGTGGACTCCGAGTCTCTTTTATCGGATAGAATCGGAAACACATAAGAGTGCATTTTCCCACCGTAGTATATTTGAAATCTGCCTTTTTTCCATGGAGAAAGCTTCCCGTGTGTTCCATCTTTTCATTCGCGCGCCTGTTCCCCGGTCCGCCAGGAAATCCGCGCGTTATTGCTGCCTCTTCTCTTTAAATACTCCGTTCGTCGATTTTCACGCAGCGATCGATTCAACGATAACGTTTTCATACCTCATTATTCTGCCCATTGAATTCTCCGATAGAGCGAATGTTTGCTTTACAGACGTTCCACCGGGATTACACTTTACTCTAGGATTCAATTTTATACGGTAATTATTGTAATTAATACCCCACTGCGTCATTTCGATTAGTACCGTCTTGAATTAAATAAATTAAATAAATTACCTTGTAAATGCAATCAGCAGACCATGAGAGCTGTTACTTTTGTTGCGTATAATTGCATTAATATTTATTGTTAATTATCTGAAATAAAATAATTGGTAAAATTTATTACTAGTTCAGTTCTTGAACAGACTTATGTTTGAAATACGTTTACATTTAGAATATGTAAGGAAAAATAATTAGAAAGTTCCGTTTAAATAATTTAAAATGCACTATTGTTTTTATTTTTGCGATTATGATCGATGTTTCTGAAATATTTTCCCTTTTTATTATTTTAAGACGTGTTAACATTCTCAGCGCATTCGAGGCGTGTTCAATTCGTGCGTTTTCCCATAACACTGACTTTTACGCGGTCACGCTTCAAGTTGCAATGAATTAAACGGAAATTCGCGAAATAAATATACGACGAACGGGTCGACTTCTTAACACGTCCACGTAACTGTACTTAACGCACTAAATTATTCTAAAGCGTTAAAAATCAGCGTGCCGGCTCAGCGTGCTCGTAAACGTCATGCAGCCATCGTCAAATTTATTTTTAACCGGCGAAAATCGCCTTACCGTTCTCTGGATTCTTAATTTTGAATTCCTTTTAAATACTCGCTCTCTGTCGCTGCTTATTTATCGCTTGGCCGTCTCCTCTTTCTCAATATACGTTTTTTCACCTTTCATTCGAAACCAGCTAGTTCCGCAGAACGATACAGGCATTTCCACGTACTGGTAGGAAAATAATATTGTAGTGTTGGGTGCCATGTTGGTGTAATTCTGATCAAAATTAGAGCGGTGCAATTTTTCATTATTTGTATAAATTTTCAAATTTATAGGTCTTTTGGAAATTCCCAGATTCCCAAATTCTCGAGTTCCCAAATCCCCCATACCCAAATACCTAAATCTCCACACACCCAAACCCCAAAACTTCCAATTTCCAAATGATAAAAATCGAAAACCTTCGAACGGAAAAATTCCGCATACCGATCAACAGGTAACGAGTCCCCTCTCCCTAGATGGCCACATTTCCTAGGTAAGTTAACCGTGTTCCGGCGAGTGTAGCTCTCGTGCGTTAACCATCATCTCGACCCCGTTTAACGACGTCCAATCTCCTCTCGAAATGAACGAAGCAACAAGCACCGTCTCGCTGTTGGCCGATGCATAATTCATAGGATGAAAGCAGAAGAAACAGCCGATCTCTCTCTGCCGGTATCTAAGTCAACTTGACTGTTAACGATGTAATAGACACATCGTGTCGGATCAGGCGGGATTAGCCGGTTACACGGTCACGACGGGAAACACAGTGTTCCTTCGATCTGACCAACGAACCGACGCGAAATCAGTTTGTAGCGTTTTAGACGCCGGTTGAATTCTATCTGCGATCTGTTGTGACAGTTGAGCGATAGCGTAATAAGTTTTATCGGATCGGGGTGGCTGGTCCCGTTTCACTCGCGCGGACTCGAGCGTTGAAGCGAGTTCATCTCGAGCAACGGTAGCCAACGTACGAGGAGGAGCCGTTCGCTCGCCGAAGAGGTGGGCTTCGGATCAAATTATAAGTGTACACCTGGCCTTCCAGCGTGCTCGTTTGCATACGATTTGAACGGAGACCTTTGTGTGCTCGCTCTTTCGCGCATACAGTTGCCGCCAAAAGTCTTCTCGCTCGTTCGCCGCTTGTTAACGCTCCAAACCGCTAATTGGAACTCTGCTCGCTCCAATCACCGCTGCGCAAATATTTCCAATAACATCGACCTGTTTACCATTCGATTACGTATTCATTTGTTATTCAAATTTTTTAATCAAAGAGATTAGTAGTTGTAATGGTCGTTTGGTTATGTCTGGTTCATGCTCAGTTATGTTTTGGTTATGTTTGATTATGCTTTGCTGTAATTAATCTACAAGGTTAGCAGAAGCTTATAGCTAGAAATATATAGTGCACCTTCTTCTTGACAGTTTCGTAATTATACTTATTGTGCACAAGTACACAAATGTACCCTTGATGTACACCTAATTTTAATAATAACTACCACTCCCACAGACAATGCTGAACAGACTCATAAATGTTTGTGTCTAGAAAGTCAACAATTTGCATATCTGATTGACAAAGCGCGGATAAATCAATATAGTTATTTACATAGTTAACCGTTTGAGATCTTTAATGCAAGTTGCAGAAAGTTCGTCAGAAGTAGAAATAAAAGTGGAACAATGGCAGACTTTTGGCTGACAGTGTACTCACAAATACTCCCCTTGAACTGTTCAACAAAACGCAAACCAAAGAAACCACGAAACTATACAATTACTTATTTCAAACAATCATTCATTGTCCCAGCAAGAACCTCAGCAGGCTCGAACCACGCTACTAACGATCTATTATATTCTCCACCCCCGTTGTGCCTCGTTCCACCCTTCTTTGAATCCATTCGGTTTCTCACGCGCCGTTTGTCGCTTCAAAGCTATAAATATTCCTCGATGAGGTGTTCCTTTCAACACCAGAATCGACGTCGCGTCGTTGGCTCAAAAATTGTTAACGCTTCGACGATCGCGAACTTTGTCGAATACATTAGGATTATGCAAAATTTTATCATATCTTTGTTAGCCTGCACGATGATCTCTCATGGAGGTAGTTATGTAAATTTATTTTTCATGATGATGGACTGAATTTATAAATTACGTTCTTAAGGTTATGTCTCAAAATGACCTATGGTAGTTAACCTCTTCAGAGATGACTTTAGAGGTTAGCTTTTTATACTTAAAAGGGTTAAACGAATCTTCTGCATGACCTTAATAGAACCTTTGTAATTTTATCATCTTTTTACACATCAGAATCTTATATGATCTACTAATGTCTGTCATATTAATAAGATTATAAATAACCAATATTAACTAAAGTTTTATAGTCGTAATTATTAAAATTCAAATTAATTCGAGCGGCAGATTCGCAAGCAGAGCATACTTTTGCCAGCGGCTGTATGCCCGTCGGTGTGCCGATAGAAACGTATGGCATTTTTATGCAAATCTTGCGGGATCTTCCGGCGAGGAGGCCTGCCAGTTCTTTCGAGAGCCAGTTCGACCGGTCGAAGTTCGGGGTCTAACGCACACCACCCGATCCTTTTGTTTTACAAGCGTTACGCGGTGTGCGTCGCTAATATTTGTCGTCCTAGCGTCTGCCCGGCGTTAAAGTGGCCACAGTTGACTGACCAGTTTATAGGCGGTGTTTAAATATCCACGTTCGTCGCGGGAACACGCGGAAAAGGCGTCGTTACCGCTCCGACACGCTTCAACGTCTCGTTAAGAGCGAAACGAAAGCGTTGCACGCTCGCTAATACGATCTTTTCCGCGCCAGTACCGAATGCCTGGCATATCGTGCGAGCTTGTATAAACAATAAGGCAATCGTAAATTACGTTTTCGCGCGTGTTTAAATAACCGGCCGAGTCGGAATTGCGATCTTGCGCCGCTACGGACAATGAACAGATCGTAAATCCTCGTTTCAGTCAGGATTCCGTCGCTGGAATTTAGAAACGTTAGACGCTAGTCTAGATTCTATAAGGGACCGGACAGTAAAGCAGCTATTCACTGTCGTTTTAATTGTTACACCTAGGGTGATGTCACTGAGTTTGCAGATAGACCTTGTTACCGTATTATTCATTATTGTGGATTATCAGAGAGTGGGGATCAACTAGATTCAAAAGTAATACCGTTTCCATAACATTCCGTAACATTTATAACATTGTTATAAATGCAATGTGCAATGTACACAGGTCAATGAGTCGTCGACGTCTGCTTCAAAATACAAAATGGCGTTGAACGATATCCAACATTTATTTTGAATGTACCTATCTTCAAACGGGTATATCCTGCATCGAAAGCTAAGCGACTGAGGTTCATAGAATTAGGATACCCGGAAAATTCAGGATGCAGCAGCCATCGTGAAGTAAGCCGCGGGTTACTTATAGACATTCGAGCGTTCGCGGTGAAATAACTGGCGAAACTTAGGTGCAGGCCGGAGTCGCATTCTCCGCGGTAGTTTTGTCTACGCGTCAGACACCGAGGCTGACCCAGAGAAGCCGAGACGCCTCGTGGAACGAATAAATTCGCGAAAAGACGAACCCCGGGTTGGCAGATTGGAACGAAACGAAGCTGTCACTCCAGCGAGGCCGTGTTTCCGTACGTGCGACGATAAATCCTCGGCCGCGTGCGCATAGTCGGACGTGTTCCTGATTCCGTTTCGGAACAACCTTCTCCCGGCTCGTTGTTGTTGGCCAGGGAAGGCAGGGCGAGAAAATAAATGAAAGTCGTTTAAAATAGGCCCGCTCGAACCGTTCTCTTCAATATGCAAATGTATGTTGATTCGAAAGATTTTTAGGCGCATGACATAATGATGATGACGATCCCGGCCACGAAGATAGAATATTAAGGGATACCCCTTCTGCTGCCCTATAATTTCTCCAACGGCCAGCCTTTTAAAAATGCTCATTCTCACGACCGGGATCGATTTAACCGTCCCTGGTGATTACCTACAATTTTATTTCGTAGACGTAGACTTCGGACTAATACGAACTAATCGAGTAATTTACGTCAATTCCTGGGATCTATATTCCTTGACCTATTATGTATTTCTCGCTATTATGTAGAATTGTTATATTGCTACCTTTATATGGGTTTCTATGATTTCGGTACCATTGACCTAGATAGCGTTCAGCGGTATATCATCACGCGTTGTTTCGGCAGATGTGTTGCCACATGGAGTATCGCCATATTTCACAAGTCCACACGTTATATTACCATACGTCATAAGACTACGCGTTGTACTACGATATGTCATAAGAGTGTCGCTATATGTCATAAGTCTATGCATTGTATCGCCATACGTCATAAGACACATTGCATCAACACGTCAAATCTTAGTAATTTTATTCCGCATAGTATTCTTTACATGTATCTCGTATAATTTTGTTACATGTATCGATAAATATTGTAGCGGTTTAGTCAGGATTAAATTGCAGAACGGTAATATGGAAGTTAGGTTAGGTCATGGAACTACGGCAGAGTTAGACAATTAATAAAGTGAACGAGAAAGAGCAAAACGCAGGGTTATAATTATAAATTGTTCGGTTATTTATACAAGGGTTAATTTAGCATTAAGAAGGTCAGGCACGTAGAAAGTTCCTTACGGCTAGTTCTAAAGATACATCGTTTACGAGCGGCGTATGACGTATCGCTGGTCGAAAATAAATTTTCGTCGACGGAGTTAGACAATTCGTAGAGATAAATCGGTCCAGCCACGGAATAGTTGAAACACGGGTGAGGCTCGCTTGAACGGACCACGATCGCCATAAATCGCAATCGTCGGTTGCAGGGGCGTTACACGAACGTTAATTATCGCGCGGACGATTGAATTGACACGATAAAAACTAGCTGCCCGATTCGACCCGCGGGCTAAGAACCGTCTGAGATCGCCCCGTGTGGCCCATCGATATTCATCGCGCAAAACGTCCACCAAGTTCGAGAAATAATTTTCAGCAGCTGCGTCTTCTGCAGAATTCATCCTCTTAAACGTCGTCTATATGCGAACATTAAAACCTTGTATTTTCACGATTATACAGTCGTACTTTAACACGGACGGACAATTATGTACTCAAGTGGATGAGAATAAAAGGGTGAATGTTTCAAGGGGAGATATTGTGTACAATCCTTTGTTGTCATTGTCTTTGGTTATTAGAGTATTTTTAGGGTTATGATCATTAACTAGTAGTGTCGCATTACTAGATATAACTAAAAGCACTTTTTGTGTTTGTAAAAGAGCACTTAAAAATTTGCAGAATGGTAAGTTTGAAAGTCTTTAAATTTCTTACGTAAGGTAGACGAGGTTCTACGTTTTTCATGTTACGTAAGGTTAATCAGTATTTAGGAGGAAAGGTAGGTCCACCTGGGTCCCTACTTACGCCAATGTCTATAATGCACAAAGAAACCTTTAATGCGGAAAAATATGCATGGTAAGGAGAAGAGAAAGCACGTGTCTTAAAGGGTATAAAAGGTGCAGCGAACTGGAGATGCAAGATAACAGGGAAATAATGTTTAATATAAGCAAAGCCTTAATTTGAACAAAGGGATACTTTCGTGGAAGATGCAATAAGAAGATAATACAACATTCTACGGGGATATTGGTTATCGGTGGGAAACGATGTTCCCTTCTCCAAGCTGTTTAACCAATTAATTGCAAAGCTATTGTATATAATCTGACCGGATTTCTGAAAATCTCAGGAAAATATAGTAGGACTTTGGGAAAAGTGAATGAAGATTTTAAAGGGATTGCATGGTGGTTTTGGAGAGATTTTGGGAAAATTGTACGAAGATTCCAAAGAGAAGGGTGGTTTTAGAGAGAAACTTGGAAGGGTGTAGAAGTAGATTGAATCTAAGATGATCCTAATCTTTTTTGTATTATTCTTTAAGTAACAGTAGTAGTTGTCCTGGAGTGTACATATCCGTGGGTAAAAACTGATCCGTTGCCTAATCTGGCGTTATCTTGATCAAGGTCGTGAATCGTCGCGCTAATTAGCCGTACAGTTGACCAATTTGGAGGCTGGTAAATTAGTATGTAGAGCGGTTAATAATGCTAAGGGAGAAAATTCAACGAGTACCCCGTCTCGGAGAGGAGACTTTATGCACTTTATATCATCCAGTAAATTCCGGCTCTACGGCATATTGAATTTCGATTTTTATACGCATCCTTAAACACTTCCATTACTTTGGCCAATAGCGCATCGGAGCCGGTAGTCGCCGGTATGCGGTGCTCGCGAGGTTTATGCATATTCGAACGGTGCACTCTGCATATAAATGCGATCTCATCGCATCCGAAAGACGGCGTTTAGAGGCAAAAAGGCAACGGGAGAGAGTAAGATAGAGGGAAGGAGAGAAGCGTCACGTTCATCGAGACATTTTTCGCGCTGGCTCCAGGTTCTTCCTTTCTTCTTCCTCCGTTTTGAACCGTCCGTTCTCTCCGTCTCTGTTCGTCGCCGTGTATACTTATATACGTATTTATATACACGGGGCGTGCTCCTCGTATTTGTATGCGCGCGTCTTTCGTCCCGACGAAACGCTTCCAAGGATTATAAAGCTCGCGAAATATTTTCGGGCCACGGCCGTCATAACTCAGCCACGACGCTCGTTTTATTTCCCTCCACCGCCATCTACGTGAGCGGGGATGATCTCTTTCGCTCTTGTTGCAGCCAGCCGATGCAGAACCACCGGCTTCCGTTCGCACAATGGACCGTTTGCGAAATATGGACGCACATTTGTCGGACGTTATGCTTATGCGGCCGCTGAACGTGTCTATTAGCGGCGCTGTCGCGAACGCGAGCTGGAAAACGCTCGGCGCGACGCTCGGCGACGCCTGCTAGCCAAGGTAATCGGATTTCATGGGGAATCAACGACGTTTCAGCGTTGTAGGTGGCCACCAAACGACACGCGCGAAATACTCACGATGAAAGTTGCCAGACCTCGATGCTCTTCGTTTGTAAGACTCTTAACGGATTATTCGAGGATTCGAGGCGGTTCGTGGGAGGAAATTGTATTGACTGCACTGTGGATTATCGTGATAAAATGAGATGTAGTTCCGCGTGAAATATTCCACGGATTACGTTCTTCATCGGTGAAGCGGTGGAAATTTTATCACTTAATTGCACGCGAGTTCGAGCAACAATGTACGTGCCTTATATTTTATTCTACCTTACTTCATTTTTACGTATACCTGAATAGAATTATAACTTCAATAGGATTGATAGTCATGAAATGCATTTTCTTAAATAAGGTAAATGATTATTCGACACATAAGAATGTAATCGTTTGAAAACAATCGTACTTATCAACATATGCAGACTTTGTTATAAAATATTTTTCATTGTTCCTTTCAAGATTCTAAATTTCTAAGCCAGTTTTCACATTAAATATTTACCAAAGATTGATGAATAATGACAACCAACTATATCGTTTATACAATTACATACGATCAGGTAATTAGACTTGGATCATAAAAACAATTCTTAAGAAAAAGTTCTCAAGTTTTGTTTCTACTTAATAAATTGTTCAATAACGGGATAATAACATTAAAGGGAAGAAGCCGAAACGTATCCTGCCACATTACGCAAATGTCCGAAAGCGAAGAAACAGAATCGAGCCGATGAATTAAGTAAATGTCTGTAATTCGGCGGGGCTAAAGGGACAAGGTAATTTCAACCCCGGCGCCCCCGTACGAGAATTTAATAGCTCCGAGCGCGAACAATTGCAGCTTGCGGCGTGATTAATTAGACGAAAGTATAGGGACGATCCCGGCGATAATATTGTAGATAAGGATCGAAGTATCGGCCAATGGCAAAAGATAGACTGGCCGACGTTGGTGCGTGCCTCTCGACCAAGAGACCAAGAAGCGAGACCGTTTCGTTCTCCTTGTTCGCTTTTTTCCTCTTTCTTTCCTCGTCCCTCGTCGACGGCTGTCATAAAAGCCCGACTACGTGAAACTATTTCTGTTTGGTGACAAGCAAGTATCCGTTCTGCTGCACGCCGAAGATATACTGTCCTTTTTAGCTCTCCGATCGAGCAAGAGAAAAAGGAGGAGCAAGAAGGAGGAAAAGAGTAACACACGATCATACATGAATATTCTCGAGGAGGCTGATATTGAAAGTATTGCTGGACCCTGCTCAGGGCCGCGTGTGCGGGTTCCTTAATCACCTGGCTCGATTAGCATTTGTATAAGGCTGGGCAGATGCTACTGTCGATTAACGATAAATTATCGATAATTTATCGATAATATCGTTAAAATAACAATGACACAAGTGACACGGGACGAGGAAGGGCAGGTGTAACGCGTTCGGTTGATAATTAAATTCATGACATTCGCGCGTATTTTGTTTCAAAATAATATAACGCGCAGTAATTTAACGCTCGACTATACGACGCGTTGATGCGCGCGCGACATTTCAACGGTACAAAAGAGAAACCAGAAAAGTAATAATTTTCTGAGTCACGTTACTGACAGCGTGTCGAGCAACGGTATGACGCACGTTTCGAGTTAGCTTCGGGTTAGTATGGTCCCTCGATGTTGGTACAAAGATTGTTTCCGTCTCGTTTGCCGAGCAAACTCTCCTCTTCCTGGCGCGGACGGGCCGATATTTTTTAACGCGCCGCCGAGTTCAAACCGTTTTCGTGGGCCCCCTTCCGCGCCGCGCGTAATCACGTAATTACGCGCATTAAAAGGAGCCTCCTCTCGTAGGTACCAATTTAATTTCCGAATTTCCAGCGGCGAATTACCTCGACTGCCGCGGAGATCAAGCAGGGGGCGAACGGACGGCGTCGCAATTCAGGACCATTAGCGAAATTACTCAGCGTGGAACGCGCTCGCTCGTCCGCTCGGCCTGTACGACCTTTTTCTTCGTCGATCGGCCGAAAAACGGCGCGAACCTTCAGCACGCTTCGCGAAAACCTCCGCACGATCTCCGCTGAAACATGAGCCAGGATCAACGGTACGTCGAATGATTCACTCGAATATCGGTACGTTCGAGTTTCGACGATTTATAAGCGGTGTCGAAGCTCTTGTTCGACTAAATTACACCGACGATCCGAGGATGAAGTACGGACTAACCTTGTGGAACGATTACGAGCACGTACAAGGGGAAGAAACGGGTCCGGAAATCGCTTTTGGAACGACACGATGTCGAAGCTGCGGTACGCGTGTACTGTTATAATACTTTCATGGGTTTCTTCAGAATGTACCTTCGTTTTCGAAATATTTTTCTCCTAGATTTTATATGGACCTAATCGATCAGTTACGTATCCACTTTTTATATATTCATTTATTTATTGCTTACAGGAAAAATATGAAAGAAAGACATATGCACAGAAGTATTACTTTTAAAATTAAAACTGTAACTGAAACTGAATAAGAATAAAAAATAATATCTTAATTGGACGATGCGAGATTACCTTTGTCGAACTTCTCAGCTTCCAATTCGAGTAAGAATTTCATTCGAGACGTTATCGTTCGAGTCGATCCGCTCGTAAATGTTTCTCGGCTATATTACTTTCCCTGTTCTCCGTCCAAACGTGAAAGCGTAACCCAGGAACGAAGAAGAGCATAGTCGACCAATTAAAAGAAATATCGTTTGGCTCGGCCACGAAGGAAATTGATCGGCGGTCGTTGCATTCCGTGACGCTAATCGTGGCCCCTGTCAGAGGGCAACCATTCCCGTGGACCTCACGAGCGCAGCTCGCAGTCAATTAATAAAACAAATGTTGCAATTAATGGGCAATATTACGAGTGTGTTACTCATTCCCGTTAGCCGTTAAGTGGCGCGTACACGGAGCAATTAATCGCATCGTCTGCCTGGCCTGTGTTTATTCAGCAACGATTCCGTATGCGGTTCACGCGTTACGAAATCAACGAGCCTGCCTGTTGCGAGACCCAAGAGTTTGCCGGATGGAAAGCTGGGGATCTCTTTAATTATTACCGCTGCTTGTTCGCTCGATTAAACGGACAATTATCGAAATGACGAACGATGCGCGACTAATTGATTTTATCGAGTCGCGTGTAACTTGGGCTCAGTCGACAATGTAAAGAAACCATAAATTCAGATGTCTCATTGTCTCATCTCATTCTTTGTCTCAAATTCGGATAAATTTATTTTTACCACTCTTGACTTCGACAAAGAATGTCCACAAGTGTCTGCTTGAAAAATGACTCGCACGTTTCTTCTCTTTAACAAGCAGTCTTAAGAATACGTTGAGACTACATTTTCCGCTTATCTTGTTTAACTAATCGCGCATACCAATCGATCAGCCGACTAATTAAACTCGCCGGATGGTCGCCGTCGATACGAGTTGTCACGTAAAAAGGATTGATCGATCGAATTAATCTGATCCGGAGATCGAGGGGTCTTCGTGGCTACCGGTAGACTCTTTGTATATTAACATCCACTTATTCTCTTTAACGTATCAAATTACTTTCGGTGCAAGGTATCGTCGACGAGCATTATTTCGTTTCACGTGCAGCTGACGAAATAATTCAACCCTTTGACTGTGGCGCACTTTTGGAACCATCGGTATAATGTTTATGACTGTAAAATATTGAAATTACTTACTGATATTTTACAGTACAAAACAATAGATTTGAAAGATATAAAGGGTGTATACGTCCTTCGAAGGCAAGGGGCTAAAGAATATTCCTCCATTCGAATCAGCTACTCGACAATTTCAAAGAATATACCTCAAATAATATTTTAACGAATACCTAGTAGTCAATTCGGATAATGTTGAAACTTGTCCCGTATCCACGTAGCGTAAAAATTCGCCGGTTCGTCCGGGCCAGCACGAAAAGACGAACGGTCCAGAATTATTGGATCAAAAGCGAGCGAGGGCGAGCCAGTGCGTGCCAGTACGGCGGCCGGTTAATTTAAATTTATTTTACACGCGTCATTCGTGGTGTACAGCTGCAATTCACGAACGGGGGCCGCGGCTGCCGGGGGGTTGAAAATAAAAAAAAAAGGAACGAGCATTGTTGGCCGTGAGATTGCAGCGTCACGGCTCTTGAAACAGCTCGTAAAATCGCGAATGGCTAAAATGAAGAACAGAGACGGTCCGAGTTGTCCCCGGACAAATCGAAGGGGGACAGCACGAGAGGAGAGAAACAGAGAGAGGAGAGAAGCTCGACGTATTTATCGGATAGGCAAGATCGATGCCAGTCCTGGCACGACACTCCTCGTGGATGTACGTAAGCGCCTCCCACGCGTACCGATAATGGCACATCCGCGTATCTCGCCGCGGTCTAAGGCTCGTCCGTGTGCGTAATCGCGCCGCAGTAAACGATTTTCTGCTCGCCGTGTCCGGAACACGGGTTTTGCGTGGTCGGCAACACGCGCGGGTGTATTTGTCTTTATTAGGCTCGTAAGGAAACGAGCTACGTCAGAAAGCGAGGCCAGATATGGAAATTTATTCTCGTCGTTCCGCGTGAAATACGACCGCTACCGCGTCCGCTACAACGCCGGGACACCGCGACCACGGGGCTGTCTTACGAAATCGCGAACCATCGACACACGGACTTTCTGTTCGGGATACGCTCTTACACGATCGAATGTACGAACAACGTTCCCATTGTCGTTAATTTGTTGCCCGGCAGATTTAATTTAAGCACTCGCGGATCTGAGAAACTGATCCCTGCAACGGTTTACTCGGCTGAGTTACGAAAGATCGAAAAGACCGATTGTAATTTTCATCGCAGTATTCGATGGGACGGCGTTGTTATTTCTGCCCTGATGGCTTTCAACTCGGTATTTATGTTCCGCGTTTCGGCGTGAGAAAGTTAACTTAACATTTTGACGATACGAGGTCTAACTTTCTACAGGGTGTTTCATTTTTATCCTCAACGGTATGACCAACGAATGTTATATAGATATAGGTCATAAATGATTTATTTGGAAGAAGAAAGAAAGAAAATTTATGTTTGCGTATCATGCGATGGAATTGAAAGGTACTTCTATGAGACAGCGAATACACTTTTACTCCATGAGATGATGACTGGACTAGCGTAAACGGGAATGAGTTTTACGAGCACTAAACTTAACCGAGATGTTTGGAAACGGTATACGTGCTTCGAGATGATTGACTGGCTACGGTAAACTGCTAACACATAAATGCATCCTCAATAAGATCACTACTTATTGATTCATAATAATTAGAAGTATTTGTACAGCTTAAAAAGGATCTATTGTCGATACAATTATATTTTAAATTTGCAACAATTGTATAAATAAATCCCAACAGACTTTATAACATACAAAAACGACGACAATATCCACATACGTTGATGAATTTAAAAACAAATTGAACATCTACATATGCAAGTACGAAGAGGTTAAATATAAAGTGAAAACTGCTTGTTCAACGTTGGACTTCCTCGTCCAGGCTTTCAATTCAATTGACGTCTTCATCGTCACGTGTCGAAGCGACACCGAAAGAAGCACGTGTACGCGAGAAAAGATCAGCGACATTTTCATTCGAATGGCCGGCAATTCGCTACATTACTTTACGTCGACTACTAAGCGCTCCTTAAACGGTTCATGCATTATGGATTAAGGAATCTGAATTCCCGCGAGCAAGCAATCAGAAAAGGCCACGTCTACTCCCCTCTTTCGCCAACGTCACCGACGATGATAACGTTAAATTTATTCAGTGGAAAACTCGAGCGTCGAAAAGCCGCCGCCGCGTCGACAGCTTTTACCCAGCTCCGTTCTCTTTTCAAAGTTCGGCTGGCCATTAGCCGTGTTCCCCGCGGCCTTCTCATAAAAGGCTTTTCAACCATCGCGTTCGTGTTTCGACCACGACCGACGATTTATCGATACCCATAAGTCTCGTTATTCGGTGAATGAGCTTTGTTAGAACATCGATGGTCAAATCAAGTGCCTGCGCAGCAAATTCTGGACATTTAAAACTACGTTCCTCTGGACATTGTACCAATCAAAGATAGAAAGTTGATTTATTTCTAGAAAGGTAGCTAGAAAATGGAGGGAATTAGAATAGAAGAATTATGCGTTTCTGGTTAACCGCATGTCCACTCATAAACTGCTAATACGTGTATTTACCGAGCGATTAACCACTATTCTACCTTAATTACCTATCGCAACTTGGCCAACGTTATTTCTGAACAATGCGATCAATCACCGTATCTCGTATCCACACACGAAACACAGTTCTCCAATTAATTCATCGATTCATCATTCACCCGACGCTACCTGAACCCAACTGTCCGGAACTATTTACATCAGCCTACACTCTCCGCGTCGAACCCGCTGCGGTGCATCTAAATTTCAAAAACTTATAACACCAGTCCGAAACAGAAAACACCGACGTAAAACGCTCGAAAATGCAGCCAGGCAGAAGTGGCAAATTCGAGCAGAGGTCGTGAACGATATTCGTGTAAAAATATCTACATTTTTGAAGTACCATCGTTAAAAAAGAACAGCCACATCCGTCCGCGTGTTCAAGCTGCCTCGATGCTCGAGTGTCAAAAATTCCGGGCAAAAAGTTGACGGTATCGAGTAAACGTAGAAATTGTCAGCTAGACACGGTAACCAGGTGTCGAAATGGCGTGTGCCGCGTCACCGGTGGCTGACGCTGTGGAACAAGGAAAAAATTCTCGGTCCAGTTTCACCTTCTGCCGCTGCCAGGGTAAAAAAAGGCACAGGCCGTCGTCGGATGCACGAAGGTAACAGCTGTAAAGAGTCAACACGCCGTCCAAATATACGACAGTACGCAGACACAAGGTGTCAGGGGGTGGCAGAACGCGACTGTCACGTACACGCTGCGACCGGGCTTCATCCACCACCCCGTCGAGATGCAATTTCCGCTATTTTTACCAGAAAAGCTTCTCGGCCCATCCCCGCGTCACGTTCCTCAAATAAAGTCCGCCCACCCTCCGCTACGTGGCTCGGCCGCGTGGCTACGCTCGCGTACTCCTCTTCGCGCCCAACTCGCGACCGAGTACGAGACAATCCTCCCGTGAGCCCCGATCTCGTGGAAGCCTCACGCGGATCCGGCTTCCGAGTCATACTTAACGCGAAACGAGCCGGCTTCCGCTTTCAAATTGCCGGCGAAAGCTGATTCCTCGGGCGCGTGCCGAGATTGAAGACGCTTAATAGGGGACGGGGATTTCGGGGATGAGACGCTGGCTCTTACGGTGGCTGATCGAAAAGTTGGGGATAATGGACACTTGTTTCGAAGAAGGACGGCGCCACTGGATTATTGATTCGTGTGTCGCCAAGTATGTTGAGTTCATACTGCGATGGTCATACTAAACCGAGAAGTATTAATAACTTATACATTGTGTAAATTATATGGAATTTATATGAAATTGAAAATACACCGTACATAATTATAAGTATTGGATGATGCGCGTGTGTTTCCTCTCCGAAGGAGAGCAGATTGAACGAACACGTGAAGGAATGTTTTTGCGAAACGTATTGTTAGTGTTATTAAGGAAGACATCATTATCATACTCTATCACTAACAATAAGTATACTTGTTACGTATAATTTAATAGATGCGTGTTATTTGAAGGTAAATATAATTTAGCATGTAGTTCATACTAAATTTATCATCAAGATCCAAGATCTACGTAATACTGTCCACGAGTATTTTATGGCATCCCATAAAGCAACAGTAGCTGCGGAAGTGCTCGAGTTTCAGCGAGGCACCGGCGTGAAATCGTAAAGAAGCAGATGCAAATCGGATCCTTGACCTATCCGCGTGGAAACGTAACTCTTCGGAGCGGACTCGATCCGCTCGACGATTATCCTGATCGCTGGATTAAGGGTCGCGGCTTGTCGCGGCTGGAATTGAGTATCCGCGTGATCCCGGGGCTTAGGAGCGAGCGTCTGTCGGCGCGGATGAATTTAATCGTCTGAAACGCGCCGCGGTCTCGCCGGTGGAATCCTCGCTGTCAGATGACGGGACGTTAAACGGCATCCCCGAAGGTATTACGAGCCCGTTCGTTGCAAAGAGCGGCCCGATGCGGGGCAAAGAGAACGGAAACAAGCCTCGAACGTCTCGGTGCTTCAAAACAAACGTCGACGAGGTCGTCATCGAGACGCGATAAATACCTGATGCGCAATTTACGAGGACGATGACGACGATTTTGAGCAGATAGTCGGTTGTTGTTACCCATATTAGCGCTATTAAGACCTAGGGAGTTTGGGAATTTGGCACCTTGAAAGTGCTGTCTGCGGAAATTTGGGACCTTGGAACTTGGGGGTGTTGAGCATTTGGGGGCCTTGAAATTTTTGGCCGTTCAGAATTTGAGACTTTGAAGTCTTGGGACATTGAAAATTAGGATCTTGGATCCTTTAAGGTCCCTCAAAGTTTGATACTATAAGAATTTGGGGCCCTTATGTTCTGAGTTACTACAACTATGGTACCACCGATCCTCTAAACTTTGAGATTTTAAACGAAGAAAGCTTGGGACATGAAATCTTTGATACTTCCGAATTTCGTATTTCCGTTGGAAAATAATTAATAACGCGGCAGTGTTGGAAATCGTGTATAAAGCTGATTCGCGGGAAAAATTCCAGCCAGCAGGTATACCAGCCGCATGAAAATCGGAGAGATTTATCGTCTGCGCTGACACGAGTAATTATCACCGTGGTCGTTGAAGAAATTTCATCTTGGAGGCGTCGCGCGAGGCGCCAGTATCCACTTCGGACATCAGAAAGATGAGAAATTATTCGCGTGGGATAAGAGAAAAGAGGCGGAGGAGGTGCGCTTAAGGTGTAGAAGGAGGAGACTCTTTGTTGCGATTGTATCTGTCGGTGTGAACGTCCTGTCCGATAGTTAAGATGGTCGTGGTGCAACGAGGGGTTGCGGAGGGGCGAACGCGGTGCCCTGGAGAGAAGTTTTATTGCGACAAGTGCGCTGCTCTCTTCTACGGCCCCCATTACCGACCGACTTCCGGTCGGCACTGAGAATCGTCGCAGAACGCAACCATCACTGAAATGCAATTTACTCCTGAGTCGAGTCCATCGAAACTCGACGATCAATCCCCCTCTTTCTTTTGTTATCGAGCTAGGTCCTTAAGCCGATCTATACCGCGAACGACGAGTACACTATTAACTTCACAATCGGGAATGACAAGTTAATTCGCCGTTATTAGAGTAATTAGCTACCCGGGTAGAGGTATTCCATAGATGTTTTTCAAAAATAAAAATGTTATAATGTTCAGAGTACAAAAAGTTGCTGATCATTAATCCGATCTGAACAGCTTCCAATACCACTTCCATTATCCTCATAATTACTGACCATCAAATTCACCGCAATCTCTTAAGAGGATAAAGATGTTACAAGATAGCGATTTTGAAAATACAAAAATGTTCCTCGCTGTTCTTTAATCTAATAATCAGCTTCGGACTTCCATTATACTGGCCATCAAATTCTTCGCAATCTGTTAAGAGCTTAATCGAGTTCGTTAATCGTCCCACAGATCAACCGGCAGATTAACCGGCAATCTTACAAGGTGTACAAGTCGAAGGTATATCAGATATTAACGCAAAGAGCAATTCCCTTTATATCTCGATCACGAGGAAGCTCCACGTGCCCGAAAGTTGCGTCAGACCTCCCCGGAGAAACAGTTGTCCGGATCGTTACCGCGATCGAACACCGGGTTCAATCTACACGTGTAAAGATAGCACGGTTGTTGCCACGGATAAACTCGATCGCAGCGTGTAAGCGAGCTGCAGGGGGTATCCGGAGAATCATGAGCGTGCGCTGATAGCCTCGTGATGATAACGACCCGAGGAATACGGCCGGTCCGCAGAGTCTCGCCGATCTCTCAGGCTGCGTAATCGTATAGTTGCATGTCTCCTCGTTGCCCTTTCTGCTCCACCAGAAAGGACCCACGGTCCAGACATTTAATTATTCCTGCGGGGCATCGAGGACCGGCGTGATCTCCGCGACGAATCCGCACGCGGATCATCTCGGATCGAACGAGAGCGTCCTTCGTGGAAGACTTTAGAGCCACGTGTGCTTCGTGCCGGTTGCACGTGCGCCTGCAGCCCTCTATGGTCCTTTAATGGTCCTCTTATCGGATGGCCAGGCCTCGTCGAGAATAATCCTGGGAAGCTGGGGAATTAAAACAGAATTATAGCGTAATCAGCCTCGGGTTTAGCCTTTTTTATCGAACGAATGTATTCGCAGACCGCATAAATAGGGAGTAGCGTTGGATTCCAGATTGAAGGAATAAACGACAACGCTTTTTGGTAGAAACTTAAAGGTTTGTAATCGTAGATGGTAGGTTCTTCGTGCTCGTACAGACTGCAGAGCCAACTGACGTGAAGTCGAAGGATGCTTATATGCAGATTGTATACAGAGATTTTAGAGTGAGTAACGGAGGTAAAATGGTCAGTGTGAGAGTGCAGAGGACAGGATGAGTAAGCAGGTAGTTAGATGAGTAAGGGTTTGGAAGTGTAGTTAGGATGTTTGTCTCAGGATGATTCTGTGTTTATGCAGTAACGTGAAATCTATGTTGGCTATCAGTTGGTCATGTCACACTAGTGCTTCTGGAGACGAAATTCTGCTTTTATAAATTCGATGTGTAACTGCAAACGTGCCACGCAATCTGCCACAAGTGCGTTGCAAATGTAGCACGCGGAAAGTGATACGCGCCGCAAATACAATTGGCTACGAATGTAATGCGTTGCAAACGCAACGCGCCGCAAATTCAACTCGTTCTAAATTGGATGCGTTGCAAATATAGCGCGTTACAAGTGTAACGCGCCGCTGGTACAATGCGTTGCCAATGAACGGGCTTCAAATGCAAACGCGTTGTTATACAAGTGAAGATACTACGTGTTGCAAATGCAACACGCAAACTGCGAGTAAAATCGAATCGACGCTATTAAAAAATTGAGCCACGCTATCCTCAAAGGGAACGAGTTGTACGCTCACATCGAGAGAGATAGGTAATTACAGGAGCGGCCGATATAAGGTTAATCCATAAGAACGAATTACATCAGCAACGATTACACAATTTCGAGCCGATGTATTGATCTTCTGTAGCGCGATGGTTATCGAATCTACCCTCGACTTACTGCTGTGTTTATCTTCTTAAAGGGTTTAAAACAGTTGCCGCGCATTCAGCAAAAGATGTCTGCCGGTTCATCTTGATCGTCGAATCGCTGGAGGGCCCCGTAATCGACGATCGAACGATGAAACAGTGGAACGCCGGAGACGAAGAGGCGGCTAGAGACGGAGAGAGGTGTAACGATTAAGCAGCGTCAGCATCAGCAACTACGGCAGCCAACGGGCTCACCGGAAAGCGGCAGGAACAACAGCAGCAACCAGGTTGCGGCTCGCATTGGCAGCGAGATATCGATCGAACCTTCGCCTTTCACCGGCCATTGTCCAGAACGGTGCCAGTGTTGGAAATCCGACTGCCGATAATTGCCTACGAACCCGTCAAGTCATACACTGTAATAGCATAATAACCGAGGCTAAGCGATCAGATTAAGGGAACGACTGCCCTCCGGCCAGAATAAGGACAAACCGTAACCCCTTCGCGTTCCTTCTTCTCTCGTTTCACCTACCATTTTGTCTCTTCATTCGTTCCCGAAGATTTATAGCGCACCATCTTCGAGAGCCGCTGCTCTTCTTTATGCCGCGTATTGTCGCGGAAAGTGGAAATGATGTATTGCATGTGGTAGGGCTGGTTCTTGTGGGCTAGCTGGAGGTATGGCAGATGTTCGTGAAAGTTCGATAACCGTTAGTCCGACAATCTAGTTAGTACTTGGAATGTTGATTAGTGGATCGAGGTGTTTCTTGCGATGCACGGGTAGCTTGACATTTTAAAGGCAACGTCCAGAACGATTTCGCCAATGAAGATGATAAGCGGCTAAGGATGTTTTTGGATTTACTTCGTTTATCAACATTTTGTCCTTTGGGAGTACCCGTACGAAACGATCGAACCTCGTTGAACGCGAAGGGGTTTAAAGCTGGTTTAACACGAGCCACTCAGTGTAATGCTATCCTGTTAGCGGAAATCCAATTCACGCGGGTCGATCTAATAACCATTACCAGTTTAATGCTGTTAATATTATGGAAATTGGAAAGAAATTGCTATATAAAATTCCTATTCTAGGAAATTCGCCTTTGCTCTTACGACTCTTTTTCTTTTACCTTAGTACAGGTATGATTCAGTGGGAGCCATTCGGTTACAATTCCCGTGTTCTCGCGTGTGATTGTCTCTGCAATTTCTTGTCCAAATCGACAAATTCTATAGTTTAATGGAAATTCTAAAACTCTGCCCGTACATTGTATATCTTCGCGAGTCCACCAACACGCCATGGAGATATAATAAAGGCAATTTCTCGCTGCCTTTCTTCTATCCGTTCCCTCTGTATTTCCTTCGAACTCCTACGAGCATGAATCAATATTATCCTTTTCCAGCGACCGGTCTCGCGATACGTTTAAGGACACAGGAAAAGCAGCAGACGGTGCGCGAAGAGGCAGAAAAGTGGCGAGTGCCGGACAATGGACGTAAATTCGTGTCCATAGGCCGACTCCACGTGGTGCACGCCCACGTTTACGAGTTAAAACTCGGCCGACGACGCCTCGTAAACGCGAGTACGCGCCGCTGCAACGAGCATTATTACATTGTGACTAAGAAAGCCAGCGGGCCGCGGGCGAAACGATCGTAAATATCGTTCGAACGGTTCTCCCTTAACGGCCGAAGGCGAAAACGGACATCCGCAATTGGCCGGCTAAGCCGATATTAATCGTTCTTGATTCAACCTTCGAACGGGTGGGCGAGACAAGTAAAATCTCTACATAGATCGGTCTATCTATGAACGCTGTTCTTGCTATTTTTCTATGTACTTTGCTAAACGGTTTCAACACTTTTGCATGTCCATCTTTGGTGTTTGGGATAACTATTGCTATTCATGTTATAAACCGTTCATAACCACATTGTAGATCTTCGGGATCTTCTTTGTGACTCTTGGTTAAATGAACAATTTTTGTTAGAAGTGATTTGTACAGAGATGCAGTTTTTTGTATAGGTCGTTTGCACAGATGCAATTATTTAATGAAAATAGACAATGTTTCAAACATTTTTCGTACAGAATATAATCTTCTGTTTTTGACTCTTCTAAACTGGACACTTCAATCTTTGAACTGTTAAGAGCATCTATACATGTGTGCTCAAAGTAATATTCGTCGACAAGAATATATCTCTTTATAGAAGACGATTTTAACGAACACTTAAAAGTAATAATCATAAAAGAGTACTATACCTATACGCGAAGGTTAAGTACCAATATTACTAAAAGTATGTTTCTCTTTCCCGTCCAGATTCTTGGCTGTCCAGTATCGGATTTATCTTTGATTTACAACGACAGCACGATAAAGCAAGTAAAGGAAGAGCGTAACAGGCAGAACTTTTGATTACACCTATAGAACGATTTCATCGTTTCCAACGTAGCGTCAGTAAAGTGGAAACTCTCATTAAAACTGGCTGTTCAGCTTCTTCTCTCGGTTTCGAGCGAGCGCCTCGTGTCATTTCGATCCATTCCACTCGGGGGTAGAGAAATCGATGGGGCAAGGAGATAACGCGTTAACGAAATGTTCGTGGAGCCGTGACCGGGAACAGTTCAGATTGTGCTTCAACGTGGCTATCTCTATTGGCGTTCGAACGATCGTAAACAGCTTGTCTTTTACGTAGTACCCGAAGCGTTAAGGAAAGGAACTACGAGATAGACTAACCGGCTATGGGTATTAGTTAGATCGATGGGCGAAAGTGTCGGAACGTTGAGGTCTCGATCGACCTTTCCTTCCTTCACTTTCCTCACGAATTTTATCTACCAACGCTTGTCTCGTTTTTACAAACTTTACTATCGAATCACCTGTTGTTTCTGTACCCATTAAGATATCTGAATTGTAACAACTTTAACGATTCTGTAGAGACTACAGTTCTACTATACCGAAGAGGAACGCAGTTGTCTAAATTTTCAGTGTCAAAGTTTGTCCCTTTCTACAATCCTTATTTAATGCATTACAACTGCATACCACCAGCGAAAACATTCAGAGACAAATATTTCCAGCACATAACTCAAGAGGACCCCGCTCATTGAGGAGTGATTTCTCGGCAACATGGCGCCGGAGCGAATAGAAACGGCGTTACACGGAAAGCACGAGTGGCCACGTATCGCGCGAGGAATTCTTTATCGGGACTTTCCACGCTTCGCGAATATCGTAGCCGTTCTTGGAAACAGGAAGCCCAGATTTGCATTGTCTGCGGCCCAGACATTACAATATGTTTAACCAGTCGTAAATGTCGGCTGTTCCCAGCACGGATGAACGTGATCGGAAAGATTCGATCGTATGATAATGATCCCCGTGTGTCGATCACTGTCCGCCTGGAACTCGCCTGGGACAGCGAGTTCCATCGCCCGATACATCTCTCGGCTCCGCTTCCTTTCGGCTGACAGACAGCTGACGCGAGTTCCTATCGGTCGATTCTGCGTGTTTAACATACGCTCGCCGTAATACCGTGACTGTCATCGTGTCTGTCGTACATCATCGAGCCCGGCTGCGACAAGAAACCCACGGGCACTCGTAAATTTTACGAGCGAGGACGTCGAGTTCCGCGGAGGATGTCGCCTTGATCCTGTCCGCGGGTGACTCGCTTTTGTTCCGTGGCTTTAACGCTCGCGATAATGGCCGTCTCCGCTATATAACGTTAATAGCTCGACCGAGTCGTTCTTTTTCGATTTTCAGGGAACCCCGTGGACACGACTTTCTCTTCCATAAACTTTACCTTCGCTTCGAGTTGTCTTCTTTGAACGATGCTCTTAATGCTCTGCGTGAACCTATTGTTTTATCAGAAAAAGAGTACTCCTTGCGTTAGAGCTCGAGAGATTCGAGCTAGAATGCGTAGAATTCTCGAGGAATCGCGGGGATAGTCGATAGTCGCGAGAATGTTACATAATAAAATAAATTGCGTTACCGACGAAAATAAAAGCGCAACTTCCTCGGATTCTTTGACCATTTAGCAAAATCGTACTCCGTTTAAAAGTTCCCGGTTCTTTGAATAATTTGAATAATTCTTAGCTAATTTCATGGTAATAAAGGGGAGATAAATCGTAGTCGGAACGAGGAAATCGCGATTCATCGATGGAAGATTATACCAGGTTCAAAGTCCCCTTTTGCTCTCCTCTCCTTTCTCTCTCTCTCTGTTTCCCTTCTGCCGCATGACTGTCTTCTGGTTTTAATCTCTACCGGTTCGAACGCTCGTTTCCTACGAATTCTTCGTGTATCTTCGTCCAATAAGAAGTAAATCGGCGAGCATCCATTTTCTTTGAGGATCGCGGCGATCGCGACCACGGAATGCCTGTGTGATGGGATCCGCCGCACAAACGGACCTCCACGCTACTGCAGGCTGCAGCTAATTCCCGACGAGGCAACAAAAATCCCCGGATCCCGCGATCGCGATGCAGGAAAACGATAATCTGCCCATCTGGACGCCACGTCTTATTGTGTTCTTGAACTCGCTGCATCTCCACTGAAGTATCGTTCGCTTCTGGTCCCTCATTTCTCTACACCTTCTACAATCGCCAGCTTTTCCGGATACTTAACTTTCACGTTATAGTTACAATTATCCTGAATATTATTTTCATTGTTGGTCCAATAATAATGAAATCCTATGTTAATAATAAGAATTACGTAAAAAGAGGAAATATGTCATATATTCTTTGTCTGAATTTTTTCCAGTCCGAACCGTCCTGGTCGAAAATATTCTACATAAATTCATATTCTACACAAGATGGTACTCTAGAGTATAAGGTTGCAGTACAAACGTTAAGTTTACTAGACACGTTTTTTAACGCAATAAGCTAGCATAAAATAGTAATAATTCATTGTACGTAGCAGTGGAAGCCTGCAGTCGGGACAGTTGGAAGCTGCAGGTAGGAGGGTAGATAGGTAGACCGTTGGCGGGTAGGAGGGACGGAGGGGAGAAAGAAGAAGCACAGACAGAGGGGACGGAGGTAGCACTGATAATTAATAACCCACTTCTTCGGCGAGGTTGCTCGGCCTTTGTGCTCGGACTCGTTCGGTTGGCCGCGAACCCGGTTCTGGCGAGCGTGCCGGGCATACCACCGCCTCTAACCTCGGCTTACACGCTGCGCGGGTACGAACGGCCCGGATGACGATTCATTAGCCGAGCAAAACACTAATTGGTTCGCTTCCTCGAAGCTTGCTCGATCCGCAAGAAACCGCGGCAACTTTTCGGGTCGACCTGTTCGTGACCTAGTGCAGCCAAGTCGAGGACGGTGCTGCGAGTAAATGGCTGAAGGTACTGTTATTTGGTAATTGTTAGGTGGTCGTGGAACACGAAGAAAGAAACTCTCGAAACGTGAAATTAAAATTGCCGACCAGTCGTGTATATTCCCTTATTCGTAGCGCGATGGAAACTTATAACTGGTTCGACAAACTCGAGAATCGATTAGTTCCCGGATTAAGTACCATTTCTACCGGATAGTTTTCTCCTCGGTACTTTAGGTTTCGATCGATCAAGGCAGTCGAGTTTATAACTAGCTCAGTATCCCGGGAACTGGTTAATTTTGGGATTAAGCACCATCTTCGCTGACCAGTTTCCTCGTTCAAACTTCCTGATACGATCGGTCAAGGTAGACGGCTCATGAATTGTTTCATCGTCTAAGGAATTGGTTAGTTTCGAGTTTAAACGACATTTGCTTGGAAACTTCGGGTCACCGCGGGTCACGGTGAACTCGTTTAAAATCATTCCAACTTTACGTCGACCAGTCTTTCTCTTTTTTGATACTTCTGCCACGATCTCTTAGCCAAGCATGATGTGGCTTGTCAAGGTAGACTACACTCGAATTTCAGCGCTGTCGGAATTACAATGATTTTTTTTAGGATAAGACGATAATGATGAAAACATGCAATATCTGCATTCATCAAAACGTGAATGTGAAAAATTCATAAGACGGTGTCCAAGTACTTATCAAGTATATCAGGATAACATTCTCATGTATGTCAAGATATATCATGTACGTTATCATACATGTTGTGTACAATCGTGTATATTATTTGAGCAATCGTATCGAGACAATAATGCAGAGTATCGAAATATTTATGGTCGGGGGTGTACATCCGCCAAGAAGCGGTTAGACGAGGTTGCGCAACGTAACCGCAGGAAAGCAGTCCGCAGCGAGCCGTAGCGGAAATGTAAATACCCTTTGAACCGAGGCAAAGAATAACGAAAGCAGCTCACAGTCTGTCGATCCTGTCGAGCAAAGAAGAATTCCTCGAGCGGAACTGCAGTCTCGGTAGCTCTCTAGGAACGGCTCGGGCAAGTCGGGTGCAAAGGTCAGAGAAGTGGTCGGGGCGGGCGGATTGAAGCTCGAAGAAGAGGTAGAAGGAACGTAGCGAAAGGAGCAGCGAGAGATGAAGAGAACAGAGAGAGAGGGATAGAGGGGGGCGGGGAGAAGAAAGCGCGGGTGGCGAGGGCTCGAAAGGTCGCGGAGATATTTACATTGGAGGGTCGGTCTTTCTTCGGGGCCGCTGCTATTATCAATATTCATAATCCAGAGCTGGAGACATCCGTGGAACGTGCAGCACGCCGGCCTCATGTGGCGAGCGAAGAACGGTCCGCTGGACAAAAAGAAGAAGAAGGCCAGCCGGGAGGAAGAGGAATTAGGGAGAGAAAGAAAGAGAGAGGCCCATCGAGGAGAACCGGCACGATGACGAACGAAGAGGGAACCAGCCAACGGACGAAGGGGGGCCTAACCGCAAAAGAGGCAAATCGACGGGTAAATACGTTGTTGACTCTGCGGAGAGAAGCCCGAAAGCCAAATGGAATTCGGTCCGGTGATTTAGTGGGCGGTCTTCGGAGACCGCCGGCCGCCACGGTTGCTTCTACGCTTCTTCTTTTTCCTCCTCTTCTTCTTCTACTTCTTCCTCCGGTTCCTCTTCACCGGCTCAACGTTCATCGGCCAACCAGCGTCGGTTCGCGGACAGAGGCATCGCGATGCAATCGGCTACCGTACGGACGCGTGCGTGCCGATTCTTCGTGGTTGAAGCGAACCGACGCGACGTGGCCTGGAGGGCCGGTTCCAGTTGCATTCAATTTACAGAGGGACCGCGCGATTTCGACTCCTCGTTTTTTCCTCTACCTACCGTCTTCCTGGCTTTTTGTCCCGCTGCTGGAGGGACCGGGCCCTCGTTAAATACCAGATGCGCCATTTTTATCGAGGTTTTATTGCACCAACGGACTATAAACTCCGGAGAATTAAAGTGGCGACTTGGAAACCGGAGACCGAATGCTCGACGATCACGCAGACACGCTTCGACGAAATTCGTCCTGGTTCATTCGCTCGCTCGCTGTTCCTTGATCAGCTGGTCATTAAGGTGTAATTAACGAAGGAGTTTTCCGAATCATTTCCGTATTTTTTAACAAACTGTAAAAGGTCAAAATGTCTCGAGCGATGACATTATTGTTTTTCTGAGAGAGGAAGGTGATCGCAATCTTTTGTAAGATTGTCAGTCGAAAAAGTTAGGTTACAAATAAAACCTTCATCTAACAAATTTTAAAAAACTGTAGCCACTATTGATAATAACCATCAATTATATGAAACCATTCTGTTCAAGTCTATAAAAAAGTTCGTGAAACACAATGACAATTTTCTTTTCACAAGAATAAACAAACATTGTTACTGAAATATGACCTCTGGCTGCTTCTAAAGTTGTACAGATTCCTCGATATCGATTTTGAAGCGTCTATGTATAAAACCATTACCATTCATATGGAAAAAAACGAAGAAACCAGAGGCGCAAGAGGTTGTTCAATGGCAAGAAAACATCAAGACATTTTGCTTCTAAAGTTACGCATAATATTACTCGGGATATTACAGCCGTAGGAAGGAACCGAGAAAGATCCTTCAGGGGGAACGCAGCCACCCCTAACCATCCGCCCATTTCTCCATTACGCTAAAATATTTTTATCTCGTTCCTCTCGCGTAATATTTCCAGCCGTTAACCAGTCAGCACCACGGAGAAACAATGATACGCAGGTCGGGGTCGTGCACGAGAGGGTGCGTGTTCTTCCCTGGGAAATATTGCTTCGCCAGCCCCAAGCTTTCGTCTTAATAATCTTATAACACTGGGAAACGGTAGCGAGCTTGCGATGCTTTTCACCTTACGAAAGTCGAATTCCATGAAATTTGTGGCGGGGGCCATCTGCTGCGATGATATAGACGTTGCCTTCTAGAACTACGACCAGGTGAACTATTCTAACAATTTTCGGGAGAATTTCTACGGGAACTCCACCGATATCGAATTGTACTGGGACATCGAATCGTATTCATTTTAAATTCTATTAATGTTCGATTTGATTTCAATTAATACTTGATTCTACTGATAATCGAATTCTATTGATATCTGAATTGTGTTGAAATCCGAGTTCTATTGAAATTTAAACTCTATTGAGATCCAAGTATTATCGATATCTAAATTCTATTAGTATTCGAATTCTATTGAATTAGTACTATTGGTACTCAACTTCTGTTGGTATACTAGTCATGTTTATTACAAATCGATACCTGAATACTATTCGGTACAATTTTTATTAATATCGAGTTCAATTGGGTCTTCCTGGATTTTCGAATTTTATTTTAATCCAAATTCTATCAGCATTCACATGCATGGAACATCTCTCATAATAATGAAAATGTAGGTAGCATATATTTTACAATCTTGCAGTTGACGTGAACCATGAAAGCCACGTAATATCGGCTAATGCCAGGTCGAAGCATTAAAGGGGCAGAGACAAAAGGGAGGCGAAAACGGTGTTATCCCGTCGAAGGGAACGCTGTCGGCCCTCGAAGACGTTAAAGGAAGGAAGGTGACACGTAGCTAGGGGAAGCTCGAGGTGTTTGATATGCGTGGAACGACGGGAAGGCCGGTTTCTGCGGTCTTAAGCTTGAAATTCCTCCCCCCAGAAATATGCCGACCGCTCTTAAAGCTCCTCTTTAACGATCGAACCAGCTCGAAATTAAGCTGGCGTCGATGTCACCCCTGCTGGACAGCTTTGAGGGAAAGTTTCCTACGGGAACTCGTAACGTAGTTCCGGTTAGGTATCACGATTTCCTGCGTGGCTCCTTCGAAACCGCTGATATTGGCGATAAATCGTGTGCGCGGGAACGACTCCGTGGTTACTGTTCCCGTTCTAAAGCACAATAAAGGGTAGCTTATGAACGTCGCCGCGGTTCACCAAGGATTTCACGGTGAAGCATCGCTTCCCGTTATGCTTCCGGATATTGCCAGACTCTTTTTCACTTTACGTTCCTACCTTTTGCACGTTGAATAGGTTAATTAAGCTTTCTAATGAGATTCTTTGGCACTGGAACGAAAGCGAAATTGAAATGATGTCCTTACATTTTTTTAATTTTAAACTAGATATTTAAGAGAGGACGTAGAACTTAGAACAATCACTAAACACATAAGGGATGTCACATTGTACCTTATTATTAATTTGACCTAGATGGGTTATGACACCTTAAATAATTTCATTTGCGTTTCAATTTATACGTAGCTATAGTTTGAGAGAATATTCTGTATCATACTGTTACGTCATGAGTGTAATTAGTATCCCCCTATATTGTCCAGGGTTAATTTAATCCCTTGATTGTTCTCCTTTAATTCGTAACATTATGTCACCGAGAAACGCAGAAAGGCAGCGTAACGAAGCAATCAAAAAACAGTGAAAGGGTAGCCAAAATTCTGGTTGCCAGAGCTGGACCACGTAATTGCTCGTCGACGTGGACGAGCATGTTTAGGGCTTCGCTTCCGACTTTTCGTGGCTTTTAATTAAAGAAAGCCCGGTCGTTAATGAACGCGGAGCCAGTCGCTATTAAAGCAGTCGTCGAGACCGTTAACCTCTCCTCTCCTCCCGACTCCTCTCCGCGAGAGAACACGCACCGAAATACTTTTTCGACGTCTAATTATTTCGACACTAGCGTTACGCGCCGATAAGTGTCGGCCTGTGTTTAGACAAGCTTCCTGTCACCGTGTTCCGATTTACGCTCGAGATACAGCCTGGTATTCTTTGTTCCGCTCGAAACCGCGAGCCCGTTCCGCACAGATGTGGCCCGTGCACCCGGTGACACACGCGGAACTCATAAAGCCGATGAGACGTCAAGCTGCCCGGGGACTCCCGATGGAATTTTAATGAGCGACGTTTCGTCGCTCCTGTCGGATTCTCCTCGCCGACGCGTTAATGCCTTCCAAATGTACGCTGCCCACCTTCTCCTACGCCCCCAAGGACGAT
This sequence comes from Megachile lagopoda, assembly GCA_036983795.1. Lineage (NCBI taxonomy): Eukaryota > Metazoa > Arthropoda > Insecta > Hymenoptera > Megachilidae > Megachile > Megachile lagopoda. Next base: position 3,778,161 of record CM072795.1, on the reverse strand, counting down.
TCTCGCTAACCGTCTAGGTCACTTTCCAAACTAGTGGACTTAGGGGTTTGGATGGTTGGATCGCGCGTGCGTTTAGACTCGGTAAAATACTCTTGACCCAAAGGGACAGTTGTATTAAGTAATCAGTTTTAATGCCAAAGTATTGGTGTTACTCGGTAAGGAATATTATGGACAATGTCAGTATACGAAGACGAATATACAGAAACGGACTAGATAAATAATATAAGATACTTGCCCGATTATCGGATAGAAATTTTTCGCGTATTTCAAACTTTAATTTTCACCAACAGTTCTCCAACAATTTAACGAAAACAATGGAAAGTATATATTTTCCATAGGTGCCTCACGCTAATTACGAGCGTAATCGCAACAGGCGGCACGCTTCACAGAATACCAAAATACCGATACAGCAGGATTCTGCATCGATCGTGAATATCTGCGGTGCCGAGTGAAAAGCCGGGTTTGCTCCATTTTTATCCCGGTGGGCACAGTTATTAGAAGCAAAATATTTGTAATTACTAGGCGGCGAACAGTGGGCCCACCAAGGCGGAAGCGGATGATGAACCGACGGCTAAGTAGGTCGAGCTGAAAGGGACGAACTATTCGTTCACACGGGATAGCTCTCGACGCGTATAATACACCGGAATGTCGCTTCGCTCTATTTCGCTCCCTAAACGAAACACGTTTCGAATTGGAGCGCATCTCGCGTCCACGAGCACGTCGTTGATCTAGGCGGGCTGTGGTCGGCTCGGCACAAAAGCGGCTTTGATGAGAGGATTAATTCTCGTTCAGGAAACGCTCCGAGTCGAGCCACCTCTTCGCTAAGAGGCCGACGGAAAAATAATCGTCACCGGAAAGGAAGGCGTGGTTCGCCAGCCGCCCGAAGACACTTGTATTCTGGTTCCGATGCTTGTAGCGTCTTCAAACGGGGACCTCGCTCGATCTACTCGGACATCTGTCGCGAAATAAATTTTCCTAGCGTCCTGTCTGACCACCGGAGGGGAGAAAAAGAAAATTTGGAGATCGGGGATTACGAGGCGTACAAACTTTGCCGGAAATTCGTCTCGCGGCGAAGTTTTAATATCCTCGCGAAACTTCTTAATGAAAGATAGAGCATGGCGAGCGCGTTAGAGCGTAAATTAATTCACGGTCCCTGGTTGATGTTAAAAAATATTACCGACGTTTGATGCTTCAACTCGATACGACCCGTTTATCTTGGCCGAGCGTATCTTTCTACGTACGCGCGTATCGGAGGATCAGGACGATGGACAACTTCCTCGAAGGGCGACTCGTCGCGGCTTCTTACGACTCCGAGTCGTAAAATCTAGATGCGATCGTAAAACACCATCGAATTCTTGCCGATGATTTATGTATCCGGCGATAGATCGTGTTCGACGTGACAGACAAATGTAATTTCGATATTCGAATTGGGGGTCCTCGAACAATTCGGGGGAACAGGACTAACGAGTGAAAGGCACGTTACGTACAACCTATGGAACTTTATCGTAAAAACCCCATTGAATCCTTCTTTTATTTTACTTCTACACCGTCTTATTAGCACTATCCTACTTTATTACTATACTCTAGTATCACATTACACTACCGCATTCTACTGCTATACTTTAATAAGAATTACATCAAGAGAAATATTATTATACCATTGTGTTGCTTATCAAGTTTCATTTTTCTTTCTGTGAGAAGTCTAACCCAAGACTTTTGTTACTTTTCAAAAACGGTAGAAAACGAGAGTACACATTTCGTACGGAAATTGATTAAATAGGATAAAAATGGACTTGGCTAATCTCTCAGGTATAGATACATGAACAGTCGTTAGATCATGCTGTAGTTACAAGAATCAAATTTCCAAGCACGAACTCGGTCATGTTTCCCGGATCCATTGAGCACTTTGGACACCAAAGAATCCGGCGAATGATGCGTAACACCCTGTTTCCACTCCAAACATCGCCAAACAAACTGCCTCGTCCCTCAAAGTCCAACCCACCGAGAGAAAAAAAAGGAGGAGAAAAAGAGGCCAACGAGTCACGCAACGAGGAGGAAATCGGTTGCGCGACGAGGCGCAAAGGGTTAATCTTCCCGTTGGAACAGCCCACCGATAAGCATCCTCCAGCAGCGATCTAAGTCTTCGAGTCGTCTCCCGTGAAGCAGGACGAGGCGAGGGAAGAAGAAGCGCGCCGAACGAAGAAAGAGAGAACTCGGAATACGCGGACCGGGCACATTTGTCACCGCACAGAGACGTTGTGGCGAGCTGATATAAATAGGCTCACCGGTGACAAACGACCGGTTCTTACGGGAAAATAAGCAAACACGCCGTCAGCCACGCGGATGGAGTGTCGTAGGTGTCCCTGTCGCTTCGGGTCACCGTCTTCGATGTCCACCTTCGGGACACTCGATTCGAGAATGGAATCAGATCGTCCTGCAACGGGTAGCATCCAAAGGACGACCGGTAACCGGCATATTTTTATCCGTCGCTGATCTGTCACGCGCAGGAACGAGTTAGAAGAGCGTCGGTTCAGCCGGAAATATCTGTACGCCTCTGTACAGGGCGCACCATAACATGCGGGCATAATATATGCGGACTCGGCGCACTAAATACAGCGATTACTTTGTGGATGTAGATTTGAACTTAAGACCCGGAGTATCATTTTCATTACAGATCTTAGTAACGCAGAGAATTCTGTGCCAAATTTTGGTGCCACACGATGAAGAGTGTAGTTCTACCAATGCAGATGTAGTTGACGTAGACGTATAGAAAGAGTCATTTAATGACAAATATAATAACATAAATCATGATGTAGACAGTACTATACATGTCATAAACAGAGAAACGGAACAAATGTGCACGAGAATTTTTATTCATTATTTACAAGTATCGAATCCGTCACAGGTCATCCATATTTTATGATGCGCCCTGTATTTACGATGCGAGGGTGAGCATCATCCGATGAAAAATCCAACGTTTCCTGACGAAGAACGATATTTATACGCGCCATCTTATACCTCACTCCGAAGACGACGACCCCGTTCTCATCGTTGTACAGTTTTACGTCGACCTGCGAACTTATGGGATTTTTCGAGCGGATCGTGGACGGATCCGAAGCGGATACGCTCGTTGCTTTATGACGACTTCGTGATCTCGAGGCAGGTAGTTGATGCTGTCTCGTAGGCGGATAGAAGGACCGCTCTTTCATTTTGTTCGGTGATGCGATGACGTTCCTGAGAGGCTCTTCTCCTTTTCGAATTTGAACGCCAGAGATAGCCTGTCTTTAATCATGAGAGCGCGACGAAAATTATGTTGCTTATGGGACTCTCAGAATTTTGTAGCGTTATTAAAGCCTTTGCGGAAGGTTCTTCAATTTTGAAATATCTCAGACTTTCGTGTCGTCAGAAATATTAAATTATAAATGTAATTTTATTAAGCTCTTAAAATTGAAAATCCAATTTGGTGAAACTGAAGATTGCAGAGCAGTTCGAATGTGGTATTAAATATAAACGTCGCGAAGTGCGATCACCCTGGGATTTCAGTCCCCATACTATCTTGGTCTTTTACAAAAACGAGTAAATCTTACGTTTCCCCGTAATTCGAGCAGTATGTCTCCGTTTATGACGTACACGCGACCCAACGGTGAAATAATTTGAGAGTTCCGAAACGAGCAACGAAGAAGACTAACGCGATGTTACATCTCGCACGCCCGGTGCATCGACCTTTCGTCCCTGTCCTCTTCGTTTTTCGGCGGTCCTCTTCTTTCTACCAAGGGGTCGCGTGGCTATTCGAACGACAGCGCGAAGACAGAATTTTCGGACGACGGGGCAGAGAAATGCCTCAATAAAGTCGGAATGCATGTAGGTCACGGCGAGGCGAGCGAACGTCACATTTGCCTGATCTACGGGGCTGGCAACGATTCAACAATGGTGCATCGAACCGGCGACGCCGGAATTAAATTTCACCGGCTTCATTTGCACCGACGCCGTGCCGTGCCGTTCCCCTTCGTCTTCGTTTGACCGTGGAATTGGTTACATTCCAAATGCATAATATAAAACCCATTTCTGAACGGTCGACGGGACGGTTCCGCTCATTCCGTGAAACGAATCGACACCGGATGCCCTTCGATGCCGATACATTTGCATAAGCGCCGCTGACCCCCCTCTTGCCCAACTTTTCACCTCCTTATTTATATTGCGAGCTTCGACCAGACTACAATGGAACAATACAATTTCATTCGTCTTCACCAGTAGTTTGTACCGATTTGCAATCGCGCGTTGAAAGGTTGCCTCTACACAAGGTGTCCCACAGTTTTTCATGCACGTTTCGCATTGCATAAATCATATGACATCATATACTAACTTGAACTAACGTGGTGATATAAGGGTTTAGATATTAGGTGATGTAACGATTTGATGACCTAAGCTTTCGGGGATGTAAGGATGTATAGGGGATGAATGCAGGGATGCAAGCATGAAAGAATATACAAAGATTTGAAGATATTCCTACATTTTTAACCTACATGTACGGATTTAAATTTATAAAGATTTGGGTACAGGGACTTCTGATGTACGAGTCATGTCACATGGTCCGAATCGCGTTAAAACATCTTAAAAAATGAAAGTTATCCAAGTCTTCGTTCACGTTATAAAACATCTCTATCAATGAGATCGAACGATCGACTGCTGGCGGGGTAAACGAGGCTTATCTAATAATGGATCATTTTCACCGAGCGATTTCCCTCTGCGAAGAGCCGGGTCGGTCGTGAATAGCCACGATTTTCCGGCTGTTAGCGAGCCATTTCCCGGCATCTTCCAATTAAATTCACCGACTCGATGAGACCGGTGGTTGGAATCGTCGCGTGGAAATCGGCCGTAAGAGGAAACCGTGCGGCGGCGAACAAGCAAGAAAAGGGGAAGAAAAACGTGACAGGAGGTCCCGAACAGAGGCGACGAGGAGGAAAACGGAAGTGAAACGTTACATCTGGCTTAACCGGCATGGACGTTCGCCGTTCTATATTTACCGGATTCCTGTCGACGCACGATTTCTATACCGCGGCGATAAACGTTCGCCCTCGACGACAGATTTACTCCGTCGGGAAGGGTGTTTCCTGATTCCGTCGCAGACTCTCTCTCTCTCTGCCTTCCTTTCTTTTTCGTTACTGCCGGATCGACCGGGACCAAGATTGCCGTGAAGGGTGGCACAGGGCGGTGGTAGGTTGCTGCTCCTTGGAGAAATCTTAATTGGACTGCTCGCCGTCGGTCCAAGCTGCCTCTGAGATGCCTTCGTGATCGAAAGTACCGGCAATCTCGCCGATAATCGAGTTGCTTTCGTTAATGAAAATCGGCCGGATTGCACTCGACCGTCTGTATGTTGTCGATTGGGGAGAACACGAAAGCAAGAACCGTTAATAAGCTTGCTTTTCGATTGAAGTCACCGGTTTCGTGCTTTAGGACCAGGTGCTTCCAATCGAATCGGCGCAGGCTCACCGAACTTGGCGATGCGGACAGGGCATTCAATCTTGAACAAGTTACATTATTCAATTAAGGGTATCAAAACCCTGAAATAATCACGAATTTGTCTCGACGAGTATCTTGCTATTAAAACCATAAATTACACCGATTTGCAAAGACGACAGTATGAATTTTATTTTACAAGATCCTTCGGAATTTTGAATTAAGGAAAATGACAACTTACAGTCATTCTTCTTGACATCAAAGATGAATTAGCGTCTTCGACGATCGTAACACCGCCAGTTACAATGTAACTAGCAAATAAATATCAAGTTGGCAAAGGCGATTCGCAATCGGCTAAAGAAAAGCAAAAATCGGTAGATCCGGAGGACAGTGGTCCCCCGTTGGTTCGACGAGATATTCTCTGTCGTGGGACCACGGCACGTGGATACGTTTTGTTTTGGTACAAATAGGAACACGGCGCCTTGGCACCCGGAGCGGATTGGCTTGTCAAGTTGCCAGGGTCCCGGCGAATACGGGATGCTCCCGGGTTTAGTCACCGCATTCCTGGAAGCTGTGTCCGCGCGGGCGCATACGTGAACCACGGCTCGATGAATTATTGCGCCGATTTAGAAAGGCTCCAGCTCATGTGAATACGACGCGCCACTTCCTCGCTGTGCCACCTTCCATCGCGCGGATGGATACGCCGCACGGCGAAATACTCTGGCTGGTTGGCGCGCTGAAATCCGCCTCAAAGGCGACTTTGTGCGCGATAGTCCAGAAGCAGTTACTTTACCGCTTGGCATGCGAATTCCGTGCCACTCGTCGGCTCGGAAATTCCAGCTGGAAATTTCGTCCGGGGCCCCTTCGCCTTAATATTTCATCCAGATACCTCCTCCGGGCAGGGTGGAGACTACCCGCTGCAGAGAAATTACGATTTTTTGCCAAATAATTCGCAGGAAGCTGTATTTCTACGCGGACATTCGTTCCTCCGTTGCAGACAATGTGTCTGAGGTGCGCGTGGAGGTGAACCTTGCTTAATATTTTACGGAGTATCAAAAGTAGAAATATCTCAGTATTTATTCGTTCTACGACAAAACTGCTTAGTATCTTATTTATGGCTTGAGAATTTCTCTGTAAAAATGGTCATATCGGTCTTCTTCGTAGGTGTAGCCATTTTCGTGTATCTTGCAATAATGCTCTCTTTCCAGAACATCTGAAAACTCTGCCTCTTACAGAACGGGACTTTTTCACATCTGGTACCCTTAATAGGTCTAAACCACGATACTGTTTATAATTGCGTCTCTGATCTTCTTCATCTTCAAGATCTACTCACATATCGCTTGAGTCATTTCCTCTAAGAAATTGACAAACTCCTTTTAAATCTTCAATTGTCATACGATTAATTTGTCAGGAATTATTCCACGGATTGTTCTCATTGTATAATTTTCCTGAGCGTCGATTTGTGCCAGTGGGATAACTCGTTCGTAATTCGAGCAAAAGGGCGTAATTATTTTAAGCGGCCACGGTAGCAGGAATCAACGATCGCCTTTGATAGAGAGGATCATGCAAATCCAAGCGTGTAACGTCACGCATAATGTCACGGCTCGTTGAGTTCGACGTGTGTCGACCTCGTTGAATATTCCGTGTCTCGGATCGACGAAACGTTGCGATGATTTTGAATCACTTACCGTGTTAGCTTCAACTTAACGTCTTAACTACACGACGCCCGATTCGATTGTCGCATGTAATGCGACAGCGTGACTGGAAATGGGTATTCGAGCCGCAAGGAATGCACGCCCATCATTGTCGCGACTGTTGCAAACGGGAAGTGATACCGGGTTGCAAGCTATTTTTGTTCTCAAGTTACGTCATTGGGTCAACAGGTTATAGTTTAGATTTAGAATATTCTCATGTGATCTCCATTTATTTTTAATGAAAAATTGCGTCAATTATTGCTGAAATGATAATTGAGCTGGATTATTGGTGTATTTGTTTTATCGCTTTTTTAGGTTTACTATTTTTTTATTTTACTGTATGGACCTTAACATATATCACTGTTCTACTAATAGGCTATGTGTTGTTTGTACTCTTGCGAACGTTTTATAGAACTCAGTCTTTACATGGAAGGGTGCATGCTCTACCGTAACAGTCTATTAGGGTTAAAATCTGCACACTGCATGTACTTTGACAACAATACAAATTTTTAGCTTTTATAACTATTTATTGTAGCTATCCAAAAATTGTAGGATTTAAAAATTATACTCATAAAACTGTACCGATGTCAACTTCTTGCTTATGCCACCTTGATACTTAACATGCACGTGTAACTTTCAATGTATCTTTCCGCGAAGCTGACAACAAAATGGCGGCATTGGAATCACTTGCCATTAGTGAAATGACTTTTTCCACGGTTTGCAGAACAAAAAGAAATGAGACACGAAAAAACGGAGAAAGAAATGTTGATTTTTCGAAAGTTTAAACGAGAAAATGTCAGGTTTCCGTGACGCAGCGTCGATTATCATGAAAATAGCAGGAACGAGGTAACATTTTAATGGGTGAATAATAGCTCTGTCATGTTCCAACGGTTGGAAAGGTTGCGAGTAGGTAATTCGCAGGAGTAGGAGGTGGTAGGAATAGAACTCTAATATTTAGAGGGCAAACCGAGTTCTCGGATTCCTCGAGGCATGCATCTCGTTGCATTTCTAGACGGACTACCGGGTTTACCACGGTGGCGCCGTAAAGTAGGCTACCGAGTGGAAGGCCGTGCGGTTCGCGCGAGTAGGCGCGCGCGCGAGCGCGTGCAAGACCTACCAGGCATTTGCATTATTGCAAATTTATGACTACACCGTACACCAGCTTCGTATCCCCGACACCAGGGCCGCTCTCCGTTTCAGAAATGTATTATGCATTATCTTTCCAGCACGTAGATCAACGTTAGCCGAAGTTTCTGAAGGCGGCCACTTCCTACCGGTCACGATCCTCCACCGTACACCCTCGTCCGACGAGTAAATCTCGCGCGTCCATTTCCATTTCGAACACCCGACCACTCGAGAGGAGACGAGCGACGAAAAACTTCTGATGGAGTTTCGGTCGTGGCGGATTGCCGCGCGATAAACGCTCGACAACGCGCCAGGACCCGCTCCTTAATTCGAGATTTTAATCGGTGAAAGTGTCCGCGATTACCGTGTCTCTTTCAAGCTGCACGCCGAGCAAATTGAATTCGCGTTAGGCTATAAATCAGCCGTCCACGATCTTTTTACCTTTTCATTTTTATCGTGCTTACCGCTGGCTACCACGCGAAGTGCTTTCTAAACATTCGCGCAGTTCGCATTGTAATTTATGAACGGTGTTTGTTTTCTTTGGATGGGATCGGTTGTCTATCGCGTAATGATTGGTATTCGATAACTACCTCTTGTCAATATTCAGCGCGTCAGTTACATCGTCAACCTCGAAACGAGCAAAAATCGTGTGACGCCGGTGAACTTACAGTGTGCGATATCTTTGATGGCGTACTCAGAAAACCCTTCGATTCGAAATTTGATCAACCCCGCCGAAAATAACCACCACCCACGTATCGCCATCCTCATAATTTATTCACTAATAAAAATGGAAGTTGCTCCCTCGATCATCGCGTCGAGCAACCGCTTCGATAACCCGCGATTTTTACGACTCGTTGACCAACCACCACTCAACGCGCATCATCCAGACAATACTCAATTTGTCAGCGAGAATCGCGAGCGTAGTCGTCGCATTTCTATTCACGCTCACGTAAAAGGTGTTCCTTTATTATAATTCCGTCCTAGCCCGGGAATCGATGCTCGGAGACGCGGACTTTACGATCCTTTCTGCGAGCGACTTTACGATCTCGAGGCTCCCTATACGAGTCACGATACGCGTCATGCGACATGCGTGGTTGCTTTTCCGCCCGATCCACGCGCCTTGCCATTAAACGGCACAAATACCACGTGCAAACCGGAGAAAGGACTTCCTTCTTTCGTCGATGACTACAGTTCACCCATAACCATTGGCGTAACTAGTATTTTTGTCTAGGGTGGGTTAACTTCCATTTTGTTCTTAGGCAGGGTTAGGGTTTGATTCTCAAATTATTGACAACTCATATATTCGACTTCTCAAATCTTTGAATATTTAGTCTCCGAAGTTATCAAATGCCCGAATTCTCAAATCCATGAATATTCTATTTCCGATGTCTCAAAACCCCAATTCTCAAGTCTTCGAATACTGAGTCTCCGAATTCTCAAATCCTTCAGTCAAATCGAGTTCCTAAATTTCAACAGTTGCACTTTCTCCAAAATCACCATTTTCCCCAAATACACCAAGCTCACACCATAAAATTTCAATAATATCTGACATCATACGCAAGTCCTTGGGTCCTGAGACGGGGTCCTAGTTACGCCAATGTCCACGATCGCGGTTTAATGGCAACGAGAACGCGAACGAAGAAGGGCGAAATGGAGGCGAAAAGTTTGATAGTTGGGGTCGTGGAGATGAGTCACGTCTAGTCGAGATTTATGCGACTATCCGCGTCTCTTCGAGAGTAAACGAATTTCCCTTGTTTCTGTTTCTCGTTGCGTCCTCTTCTTTCGCGGAGGGAGGCGGACCTTAATGTCAACAGTCTCCCCAGGCGCGGTGGCTGAAAATCGTGTCGAAAAGCGGGACAGCGACGGGAAATCCTGCGTCGCTACGAATTAGGAACGATAACGTCGTTTGCCTCGGTGAATCGTGGCTACTTTCGACCTGGAAGCAAGGGGATCACCCGGAGGAGGCTAATTTCTTCCTTATCGGGGATAGAATTGATAGTTGATTCGCCGGGATTAAGTAATGCCGTGTTCCTGAGGGCAATTTGCTGGTCGACGAGGAATTCTTTGTTTCGAGGGGAACAAATTCCGAATGTCCTCGGGTTTAGATGGTCCTTGGGAAAGTATCTGCAGAGTTATATGTTTAGGGTGACAGTTGCCGAAGTTGTTCGTCTTATGTTTTTGGGAACAAGAATAAAAGTATTCTTCGCAAAATTATTCGATCAGTTCAACTTTGCTAATAACTGATAGCTTCGAATCGATTTGTGAACTTTTGTTTCATTTTTTTTGGAACAAGGATGTAAGTAGATATATTCTGTAAGATTCGAACATTGTTAATAATATGTTGGTATAATTGTAGTAAAGTGCTGAGAAATTTAAATCACGCTTGGTAGAGCATGACTTTCGAAATTGTATGTTCTATCTCATATCTAAACGAGGCTTATTTATAGAATTATATTACAGCAATTCGTGTGAAATAAATGGTTAAAGATAGCTTTTGAAATATGAATTGAATATCAGGCGATGTGATCGTTTGAAAATGGATCAGGTACAGGTACATGTATTACGAGTAACGTTTCAACATTTTGTTATCTAATGCGTTAAGCGTAAATTTTGCTGTCTATTTTATTACCCATCATCCTATCGTTTAATATCGAATGCAAAACGCGAGTGAAAAGAAAATGGGAAACCTGTACCCATACGCGAATACAAATCCGCTGGAAGGGGTTAATAAAACAGGAAGAGGGTTTACCTTATCATACCGTAAAGAGGAGCGTTAAAACGAGAACGGGTCGCTCGAAATGGTAGCTGGTTCGTTCGATAGACTCTTAAAGAAAAACAGACCGCGGCCAGATGCCGCTAAATTGGCACTCGAAGTCGTCCCTGGGCGGTTGTGGAACGGAAGCAGCCGAATTGGGGACAAATTTAATTTCGCCGAGGGGAGATGCCCGTCGAAACAGCGTACCCGCACCTGTTTTCTTCCGCCGCACGTATCCGCTCTTACTTTTGAAAGCCTTCTTAAGAATTCGGAGGAAATCGGATGTCACGTCACAGGAAACCGATGCCAATCGATATCGTTAATGGCTATCTCATAACATCCCGAATTTCTGTCGTAATAAATGATAGAGGTAACTGAAATAACTGATAATATATTTAATATAATATTATTAATAATTTTAAGGATTCCTTTCAGATAACACACTGTTTCGTATACATTCGTTGGTCAATCGATGTCACTGTCTTTAAATTACACTTCTAATTCCAAACCTCGTTCACAATTTAAAATCTCTCGTATCTGATTCCAAATCAAGACACGTTCGTTAAACGATATATTCTCAAATTCGTAGAATCAATAAAATGCTAAGAACGGTGCACACCTTCGAGTCCACGTGTCCCAATTTCAGCCCACGTTCAAGCACACGTACAGTGATCGCATTAACGCCAACAAACACGTTCAATTCCCCGGCTCCCGTTTTATCTAATATCGATCGATCGCTTGATTCTCGAACCGTGCCCAAATTTCGACATCGATACCGATAACCGTCGGAGGCGAGCCAGGCGTTTTCGAGGAGGATCTTCGTTAGCGGAGCGATTACTCGCGTAGGAGTAGGGGCCCGTTAAATCAACGAGGGCCCAGGCGTAGTTAAAATGCCGATGTTAATCGCCTGGAGGCCTCGTTAGCGGCCTTTAGCTCGCGGCCTCGCCCCGTCTCTCCTCTTCGACCAGTTTCTCCTTTTATTTTTTTGCTCCCGATGACGCGACAGCGGAAGCTCGCTTTTCGTGCGAGCACCTCCTCGTCGAGACTCGATCTCTAAGGTAATGGAATTTTCGTTATCATTCGTTCGAACACGGCTAGTTAGAATTTACCGTCCTAGGCGTATTTATGGCTCGCGAGCAATTGCCTTTGAATTTGTAATGGGGAATCGACCGGAGGAAACCGGCCGCCAACTAACTGCGAGAACCTCGCGCCACTCGATAACGGAAACGCTTCGCTGATCGTCTCTTTATGAAAATTCGTACTTCGATCGGACTTTATGACGCGGATTTTTGCCACGATGACGAGTCCCGATGATGCGGAGGGTTGCGAGAGGGAGAAACAGGGGTGGGATTCGATGAAACGGAAGGTGACGATGGTCGGGGAGTCGTCACAGTGATTCACTCTTCTCTATTTTGGGGGTTAATGATTGCATTGCACGCTAGATTGATATGTAGGTTTACTGAAGATTGTGGGTTTCATGTTGAAAATTGCCGAAAAATCTTAGTACCTATATTACTCACAGCGTACATATAATTTAAAGCGAATAATAATATTTGTCTCATAAATTTAAACAAACTTACAATGTTTGATGAAGTCAAAATCCCACCACGATCATATCAAGCCTAAAAGTATCATCAATCCTTGAACGAAAAAAGAAGCCCGATGTCGTCCGGAGCATCTTTTGACATTGTCATTTGATTGGTTGAATAGAAGCGGGGGTGGAAGAACGGAAGGCAAAAAAGTGTGGTGTTGGTATTTTTTTGCTGGTTCCTTTATGTGCTTCGGTTTGTCGTCGAGATAGATTGTCGGTGAAATAATGGATTTAGCGGAGACAAGGTATTTTTCCAGAGGGGACAACGCTGCATTCTTGCGATTATTGTTGCCGATCGGGAGGGAGGAAAACGAGGGTGAGAACCAGAGATTCCGAGGGAGAATCGCAGAGTTTCTGCGTTTTGTTAAGATTGATCGCGGGTTATGTAATGGATTATTTTCGTCCAGATTGGATACATCGTTGCGGTGAAACAGAGATGAAAGCGACAATTGAAATTGTATACAAATTCCAACGAATCCTCAGACTTGGAAATATCTTATTTTCAGATAGAAATATTTGGGGAATGAACTGAAAAGTAACAACTTCAAATAACAAGGTACCTCGACCACTTTATTATTCTTTTCTTTGTGTGAAATGCAAATGAATAGTTTTAAAATTATATTCGAATCCACAAAGTCATTCAACTGAACAAATTTTAGAGAAATATCATTTTCATGTTCGAATGAAATAACGCACAATTATTTCAAATAACATTTAAGTAGAGTAATATTTGACATCGTTCAAAGCATCGTCTGTTATTGTTAATTACGTTACTTTATTCCACGATGACTTCTCTTCATCCTAATATTATTCAAATAATAATTACTTCAATACTACGTGAGAATAATTTGTACAAGATATTAAATAGACGATATGTCCACAAAAAAGAAGCAGAAGTATTAACAACGTAGTTTGTATTTTAATTCGATAAAGGGTAAGCAAGCTGCAGTTGGTTGCGTATCGATCGCGAGCATCGAAAGAGTGTTCCATTTAATTTCTTTTTTTCCCCCGACTCGTACGTTCGTTTCGAGCAATTTGAGAGCGATCCGTTTTATACGGTGTTGTTGATCGAGTCAGAACGCGAGGGGGGTCGAGGCGGGTGGAATCGAGGGAAATGTTGTCCGATCGGCAGCTACATCGGATCGTCACCGAGGGAACATTCCGACACGCTCGCAATTGCGTTCGCTCGCGGATTACAAGGAAAATCACGGCCTCCGGGCCCGGGCAAGTTTTGTTGCGAAAGCAAACACGCGTTTCTGTTATTCTATCGACTGCGAACCAACGGCCCATATGTATAAGCAGGCTTGCCCGATATTTTATTGACCCCGTTCGCGCTTAAATACACAACCAGCGAGAACACGCGGACACGCCTGTCCCACTAGCAATCGCGACAATCTGATATCTCTTTTCGAATTAACAAAACTATCCCGGTACAACACTGCCAATTTCTCTGTTCTTAACGCTGCCAGCGTTAAAACGCTTGTCTTCGAACTAAAGATAAAAAAAAATAAGTAAATCAAAAACCCGATACATTTTATAGCACAAAACGTGAAACTAAATTTGTGAAACCTTCAACTCATTTTAGATAGGTCCACTAAAGACTGAAAATGCTAATATTAATTTGTTACCAGCTTGTCCAGTGATTTCGTCGAAAATAGTTCTTTCAGAGGTAGATAAAGGAATGCCACAAGGTAAAAAAACAGTGCTTAAGACGCTGACAGGATCTCCCGCGTGGATTACAATAGCGATTCATTCATAAGAAGGCGGAGATTACAACACCCAGAAGAATGACGGACACGGACGAGCGTGAAGAATGAGAGACCGTAATTCAAACTCGGAGCACAAAAGAGAAGTTGCCGATGACGTAAGAAATAATACTGAATTATAATAGTGGTTACAGCGGTTTTCAAAGCGAATTCAATTTCGGGTTCCACGATTTATTGGATCGTTGCGATCACCAGATGTCGGAAGTATCAATTGGTAATAAGAAAGAATCAACGAATAAATTACACGTCACAGACGATATAAAACCTGAGCAATTGAATAGGTTCGCAAGTACATACATACCTTGAATAGCTTCTTAAATACGTGTTTTGACATTGAATACTCTTTGAGATACTTGAACATCATCCTTGAAAGAAGCACTACCATATATCTCAAACAATGCAACTGCAGTAAATATTTCCGAAACAACGTGTACTTAAAACTCGAGGTGTACTGTCTGGGCCATTCTGCATAATTTGAATTGCTCCGCAGCCGCTAGTTAGCATGCCATTAGCGGACGGGTAGTAAGGAGGGTGTTAACAATCGGATTATCGTTAACAGATCGTAATCGGACAACGAGCGTAACCGAATCGTTAGAAGATCGTGAGTACGCCATAAGCGGACTGTAAACGGATCGTGAACGGGCCAGGAGCGGATCAATAACATACCGTATTGATCACGTTAGGATCTAATTACGCCGTTTCTACACGGTGTCCGTTCCAAAGCGGAAGCGCGCTCCAAGAAAGCCGATTAGCCGCTTTGGCGGATTCGTGGATCGTGCGAGCACATACGGCCGTCTATTAAGCGACATTAGAACGATGGCAAACCGGTTCTTATGGTGGCGAAGGCAGCTTTGTTTACGGGGCCCACCAAGCCCGTTTGTCGTGGCGCTACCGCGCTTGAATTTATATAAATGGTGTGCCCGCTTCTTCGAGTTCGCGGACCAGCAACCCGCTCGCCACCGGGTGCTTTAATCAAGGATAACAACTGTAACGGCGTAATCAGCGACGATCGAGACGAACAGAAAGGGAAAAAGGGTGCTAGGTCGAGAGCCACTATTAATATCCATTTGGAAGTCAGCTTTTCTGTCTCTCTCGAGTTTTCACGAGACACACGCTGCAAGCGTCTCTGTCCCCGTCTCGTTAGACACCCTGTTCGCGTCTCTGTTACGCTCTGGCACGCGGTTAAATTGAACGAGGGGTCGGGGCGGAAGGGTGACTCGCGGACAAGCGAGAAGGGCAGATTCGAAACAGAGGAAAAGGGTAACCCGCGCGAATCGATCCGAAAATACCGAACCGGAAATTGCCGAGCCGATTACTTCCACCGGATTTCACGATCGCGAATGCTTTTTTCTGTATTTTCGAGATCGATGATCTACGCTGTAGGCATCCTTCGAAATTGGAAGATCCACATTTGCTCTCCAATGTACCACGTTTGGAGAATTAAAATTAATACGTTATGATACTTCGTTAATTATGTTAATATTGCTACGACATGAAATAGGAGTCGCAATGTTGCAACTTGAGACAAGTCTCGATGGTATGAAGTTGTCCGCGGAAGTCTTCAAGCGAACTGATCGTGTTCGAGTGGTCAAACTTCCGGTCGTCGAGAGCACTAATGCCTGAAGAGTAAAAACGTATTTAAAGTGTACAAAATTCTGATTATTCCGTTTATTAAACGTTCTTAAATATTACTCAGAGTTGATAAATAAATTTGATGGCGTCTCCTGATTTAACTCCTCGGCGCAATATTAGAACGATTACGACCTATCATCGTACAATCATCGCGAAGCCAAGTGTGACCATGGCGTTACAGAGAGGCCACTCGTGTGCGTAACTGGTGTTGAAAAGCGAA
Organism: Megachile lagopoda; assembly: GCA_036983795.1. Lineage (NCBI taxonomy): Eukaryota > Metazoa > Arthropoda > Insecta > Hymenoptera > Megachilidae > Megachile > Megachile lagopoda. The sequence continues at coordinate 3,761,921 of CM072795.1, read as the reverse complement.
TTGATAGGAACGAGTCGAATAGCGGAATGAAATTTGTTCGAATCGAAGGAGCTCTAATGAGACACAAGTGCATAGATTTCATCCGGTAAGAGTTTGAGTGGAATTTCGTAAGCGCCTGCCAAGTGGCGGGCTATTGACCCAGACGCAGAGGAGAAATAGTCGGACAGAGTCAAAATTAGAGGATTCCGGTGACGTAACCTGCGTGACACGTCTTATATTTAGAAAATCGTTCAACAGATCAGATCGTTGTTGGACGAACCTGTTCACGTTTGCTCGTCGTTATATAAAACGACAACCGTGAAGCGTTGACACTCGCTGCACCTTTCTGACAAGAATTATTACCTCGTGCCTCGATCGTCACCTCGTGAATCCGTCAACGCTCCAAAGAATCGTTCTCGAAAACATTTAACCGTGTAACAATCTTTTTTTACGACGATCGCTTGTTTTTGCCTGTTTAATCGCCGCCATTGGTTACAAAAGCTTTTCGGTGTTTTGTCGACGGTCTTCGATGAAGAATGTTCTCGGTTTTCACGCGTTGGAATGCGAGGAACGTCGGGGAAGATGCAAGGGGTGTATTATTATGTCAAGCCATAAACTGCATTCAGTCGTATCATTTCTCAGCTTAATAACCTTTCGGATAAGATTAATTCATTAACAGGTACCCGCTAATAACGTCGCCTTGTAACCACAATTCAACCGATCGAGCAGAGGAGGACGCGAAGCGTAGGCATCTGTTGGATACATCGACACGAATGCTTTATGACGTTGTTCTGGGAACTATAAGAAGCGTTCAATCCACGATTATTCTTGCGTCGCGTCCACACTGGGGTTCGCCAACACTTTGCGAACTGGTCGTGAAGCATTAGGTCTACCGGAAAGTTCTGCTCGATATCACTGCTCGAGTTTCTCGCATCCAAGATGAGTCATTCTACAGAAATGGAAGCCACAAATTGTCATCGCTTTATTTGCAACAAAGTATATTATATCGTTTTGAAAATGTATTATTTCCTTTTAGTTGAAAAACGGGTACCTGACATTTTATGTTACTGATATGTTAGCTATTATTCACACCTTCATAAAGGAATCACGTTTGAAATAATTTCAAAATGTTTAAAAGATGAAATTGAAATTGATATACATTTACAATTTCTTAATAATCAGTATTATAATCTGATCATAACATGTCAGTTCTTACTGTAACGGTCAAGTGTTAACGAAATAAGCAGTTGATGTAATGAGTGCATTACTACGGTGTCAGTTTAACGACCGCCTATAAAGCTGGTTCGAATAGGAGGCGAGCGTCTAATAGACACCTCGAGCCGCGAAAAACGTACGAAGGAGAAAAGAGAAAAAGAGCGGCAGAAAAACCGGTTAAATCAGCGCGACAGTATCGAGCTTAACGAGAGGAGATTTCCACGGGAAGATAGGTAAATTTAGGCGGGGCGAGGGTCCGTCCACCTGAAATTGGCAGCTCGGCCCAGCGAGGGTGCTAATTTTCGAGGGTCGGCTCCGCGGTCCTGTAATTAATGGGGTTTGTCATCCGAGTAAAAAAGCCCCGTGGGTGTAGTCCGGAGCGGTAGTAGGTAGCTCGATCGTTGATTGGTATCGGTAATTGGCCTGATTGTCTGCTGGCCCAATTAATTTAATTACCTGTAATTGCGTATCGAGCCGCTGCCGTTTCTCCGCCGTTCGTTTCCTTCTTTTTCTCCGCTGTTGTCTCTTATTCGGAGTGGAACGACGACAATCTAGAAGAGAATCGTAGGTAACCCGCGAGCACGGATCCCCATTCAATTTCGCCGATCGGTCAATAAAATTCGGTCGAGCGAAAAATACGAGTCTCCGGTTGGTTTGTCTCACGTGGGCAGCCCGGAACGATGAGACCCGACGGTTTTACGGCGTTTCCAGCGGGAAACGAAGACAAAAGCTGACGGGGAAACGGGAATGGAAGCCACGCAACGGAATCGCGAGTTTATATCGTTGCGGTTAGTTTTGTCGTTCTCGAGGCGAGCCGTTTATGTAAATCGCGAGGACGTAGGCACACGGGAAAACGCCCGTTAAAACGCCACCGTTGCTGCTGAGATACCACACTCCGGTGTCGCGTAATGCCATGCAAATCTCGGCTAGTTTCTGAAACTTCGTTGCCACGAACCGTTCCGAACGCGAGAAGCCGAACTTTCCCCGAAAAATTATGCGACTTCGTTGTCTGCCACCTTCTGCCGAGAGTAAAGGTGATCGTCTCGCTATATGGCCCTGGCTGAAGGAGCGAAACGTTGCCTGGAGAAAAATAATCGGAGACTTTAACGCCGGACGACTCGTAACGCGTGAAACACGTGCTTCGATAGAAAATCATTTAGGGACGTTATTTTTGACGGCAAGTTAATTCGGCGAATTTAATCGTGAAATAATGACGCCGACAGCGAGCTATTATTGGCAAGTGAAATTTCTGACTGCTCCGGCAGATATTTCCTGATGCGGAAACAGCCGATCGCTATAATAACATAGAAATCGTTACCCGCCAATTGAGATATCAATCTCGATAATCGTTTAATCGCGAGATATCGATATTACCCGGCAATCACCAGGCCCGATCGTGGAGCACGCAGCCGGCTCGCTGTCGGTCTTGCGAAACAGCCGCGTTACCATATAACGTGCAATTATGAATTTTCACGGATTAACATTAAAGCCTCCATTCCGTGCTTCTCTCTGCGATTGCTTCGCGAAATGGATTACGCGTAATCGATGCGCGTTTTTCGACGCGTTCACCGGCAGCCATTTCCATATCGATTAAACTGATCTGCGAGCTGAAGTCGATCAGAATCGATCAACTTATGGTATCGATTGCAATAAAGTATGGAATTAAATACTTATTACAAACCATTGCTTACAAACTTGAACTACCGAACTGTATTAATAACAAGATATACGTTTTCTTACTTATTTCACAGTAAAATTATTAACTAAACTAAAAGGCTTTTAAATTTGTAGCTCAATTTCAATCGAAGTACCATTCACTTTGACACAAAGTACCTGTGCAATAGATTATGTAACGTTATCTCCAGTGTCTCTAAATAATATACATAAAACGGATAGAAGAAAGGATGAAACGTCAGTGAAACTTGAGATATTCGATTGGAAAATATTAAGGAGATATCGTGAAGTTAGTAAACACGGAAGACACTAAAGATCGAAATTGATGAAGTCCAGAGATCGATAAACAGATATCCTGCCGGGACGTAGACGTCTGTCAGGGTACCGAGTAACCATCTGTACACAAGCCGAGTGGAAATTCAGTGAACTCGCGAAAATTCAAATTACATCGAGATTCCACCGGCTCGAGTGGTCTGATACAGTGTAGTCACTCGGCGAGTCCTCAGACCACTAATGAAACTGGTTGCAATGGTGAAGGGTCGGAAACGTTCTCCAAAAGAACACGATATTAACTACAAGAATCTGGGTCGAGAAATGCTCAAGTACCTCAATCAAATTATCGTTTCGTACGAATTTGATCATGGCATCCAGCTTGAAACAGTATGAATTGCTCTGGAGTACCTGGCCGATCTGATACACATAATGAACCATGCAATTTGGTTAAGACATCACTACACTCCTAACAATAGGCATTTGTTTCGAATAAAAATGAAAGAGAGAAAATATAAATATATTTTCAGCCTAAGTTTCATTCCCATGGTTCTGCATTTAAATATTATAACAAATTTAGACATCTTGAAATTTGGAAATAAAAAATTTGTAATTTAACACGGTACAAAGAGAACAGGGGTGAAATTAGAAACATCAAACGTGGCTCAGAAACATCAAAAGCAGCTTCTTCGGATCGGGTGGTCCTCGAAACCACAAAAACGTGATCCATCCACCCTCAACCCTGCGCCCGAACCGCAAGCAGCTTCTTCTAACCAGCAAATTCCTATCGAATCGATGCGTTTAGAGACATCAAACGTTATCGAGGGTCCGGCGGTAGAACGCGATTTTAAATTCCCGGTAATCTCGTTGGGCGATCGAGGTCGTAGCTGCAGCCCGTTATTAGGAGCAACCGTCTCTCATGAAAATCCGCACCCTCGGCGAGTCGCGAGCGGCTAACAGAAAATTATCACGACCGCGTATCGTTCCCGGAGGGCCCGAACGTTGCCCCCACGTCCCCCCGTTTTCGAAACTCACCCCTGCTCGACGTTGCGGCATTATGTATACGAGAGAGAAGAGCCGGCCAAAGCACACGAGGGGATTCCTCGCGGTATTCGTTACTAATGGGCGTTCTATTTAGCGGCGCCCCCGGCCCTCCAGGGACGTGTCACGCGTCACTGGGTTCCCGTGGCACAATGCTCGACGTTCGCAACGCCGCTGGATGTCAAAGGGCCGACAAAAGTCAGGGATCCTCGCTAGATTTCGACGCTTCCTGTACGTACGCGAGATCTATCGTTTTTCTGCGGGTTCTGTTTCGATACGGTATCTTGACGGTTTGGACAGTTTTGATACTAACATGGGTTGAAGGGGTGCTCGAACGCTTTACGGCTCGACGAATATTTTGGTTTTTTATTGTGAGTTTCAGCTGGTTGTTCGGTAGACAAAGGAAACATGGACCTTCGTAGCTCAAAGGAAAACTTCAGTTCTCTAAGCGTTACTGTCAGATATTTCGGATTTTTATGTCATCGTACAGCTTTTTATAAAGTTTGTATGGATATTCCCAGTTGCGAAATAATTTTGTTCAGCTGTAATTTTTAGTAAAAGTTTGTTATTTCAAACAGAGTTTATTCTCTGTTGTTAGATGTTCATTCATCTATCACCTACAGGAAAGACATTTAAATAAATCTTCAACCTTTTAAGAAACATGCACTTTTATAATGTGTTTATCAGCAGATTGAACACCCACTCCCATGGGAAAGTCTCACTCATATAAATCTTCATTAGTTGTTAAAAATTTGCTTCGGTATCTATTTACACCGTGTATCTTCAAACTTCGCTAAAAATCAATAACCTTAAATCTAAGAAAAAAACAACTATTCATCCTCTTAGAAATAATTCGTTTAAATAATGTTCACCGAATTTAATTTGTAGAAACAATTACGCAAAAGTTTGAATAGGAATTCACTCTGAACATTTCGAAACGACGGAACTTTCTCCGTTCGCCTAATACTCGTTTCGCCTATATCTATTAACAACGGGGTAGTTCGCGCGAGATTCCATGGGGCGACACTTTTCCGGGATGGGGATGCACGGGTCCGATGTGCCCCTCGATCAACGTCAATCAGCCGTTAAACAATGACGCGCCGCGCAAAGAGGATTTTATTGTATTGCGGAGAGAGCAAAGTTCCAGGCACAATGCGTTCATCCCCCGCCCTCTCGGGGCTGCTAAGCCGTCAAGTCACCCTCGAATATTCTCCGGCGAATGTCACAGTTCTGGCCTCGTTTACTTCTCTTTTTCCCGGTTTCTGTATCGCGCGATGCGCTTTTTATTGCGTTTTCGAGCTTTGTGAATGCGGAAATTCCCGTTTTAACCTCGAAAAAGAGACGTTCTCAAGCATTTATTACAGACTTTTTGAAAATAAAACGTGTGAGAATTGGGGACAGTGTCGATGGACTGGTTCAAGAAATTACTGAAAGATCCTTTTTATATATTTTAATAATAAAACGACGATATATTAGATTAATAGTTTATGTTTTCTATACTGCATAGTACACTCGCTTTTTGTACATTCTGGTGCAAATTAAGGGTAATTCCAGACTTGAGAAGCTCGTCACAAAGAGAAATAACTTATCGCAGAACAGCCACTATTTATCCCGCGAAAATATAATTTCTAATAAATCTCGTTTCAACGTTAAGCTTTATTAAATTGAAGGTTGTACAAATGGAATTACATCCCTTTAGCGAGCGCCTCAATTACATTAGAAAACGTGGAATCTACGGTCGGAATTTTTAAAAACATTAAGTCGAATGTAATGGCAAGGGCGAATGAAATATTAGGGGGAGGAGTAGAGTCGTCGAGGGATGCGCACACGCGCGGAGGGGTTAAACGACGTGGCAGTGTTTAAAGGGGTCGAACGCGTTTGTTAGGACGAAATGGATCTTGATACGGCGATGTGTCGATGCGGCTAACAAAGGAGAACCGTTGTAAGGGTATTAAAACGCGTTCGAGCACGACAGGCCCAGTTGTCCTTCTTTAGGCCCACCGATGAATTACTGTCACAATTGGTACAACCAGAAACGAGGATTAGTTGATGATATATGTGCGTTTAAAAAAGTGGAGCTTCATCTGTTGTTATTAAGGGAGTTCATAAATTTGTGGGTAATAGCAGTCTGAGTCAAATGTACACCCGGTTGTCTGCCGAGGATGAGTGTACGGGTAGAATATTTTATTAGTTGAGTTCAACTTTGGGAAATAAAATATATGAAGTTATATGATCTAAATCCTACGATTCTGTGGAACTTCTTACGTAACTCTTTCGCAAGAAACATACCCCAAAGCATCGTCGTAATCCGTTATTCCTTTGATGCCTTGAAATCAAATCTAACGCCGAAGAATCACTCGTACCAGCGTCTACCAGTCTCACCGGTATCAATTCCTTTCCCGATCAGAATCACAATTCCCCGTTGTAATCCACTATCTGCTGCGCTTACAGGGCATTAATACCAGCGTATCCCCCAGAAACATCATCGTAGAGAATCAAAGAACGTAGCCACGATCGGAGCGTGCGCCCACGCGATCGAAGTAGTCGAAGCAGATCGATAACAAGGAACGCGAAAGGCGGAAACGACACCGCGATCGCGTTACCCGGCATGGACTAACTCTGATCAGCGTTGCCAGCGTATCCAGTGATTTCGTTGAAATTTCAGCGAGTTTCGTGATCGAACGATCCGTCTCTTAGCCAGGTACCCGCTTATCCATCTTCGTTGCGTCGAGACACGGCTCGCCGCGACTCGCTCTGCCCTCCCCCATGGACATACATATGTATCCGGTGTTCCGAGCATTGTCAGCCTGAGACCCTGAAGGCAGTAGATAAAGAGCAAGACGGATACTCGTTCTCGAACTTGCCAGCTGCGAGCCCACGCGAATTTGGTGACTCACTTTAGAGCGTGGCTCTCCGCGTGTATACCTACGCGTTCTCCGCGCCGCGCCGCGCCGCGCCGAGCGAAGCCGCGTGTCACTCGTGAATGGTTCGCCTGTAAAAGAGGGAAGTGACCGTATATCTGGGAGGATAGAGAGGCGGGTATCATATTGTATGCTTAAAGCTTGCTAACCTGATAAGATCCTGAAAAGCCTTGATAGACGATTCCGACTCTCTCCCCTACTCTTCTTTCTCTCTCTCTTCCGTATTCTTCTTTCCTCCGTTTTTCTGGCAGTCCCTCATTGTTTGGCCAAGCGTTATTCATATGTATGAGCCGGGTACAAGAGGTAATGGGATGCTGACTGGCTGGTCGGTCGGATTAATAAAAATGTTTGTCGTGGCTTCTTTCAAGCGTGGCCACATCGAGCGGCAATGATCGAGAGCAAGAAATAAACGAGCCCGTTGCGAGCGTGTAGCCGCCGTGATTATCCTGCGGCCGTGCCTCGGAATTTAACGATCGAGTCGTGAACGTCTGGACCTGGAGTCGGTGGACGCGCGTAATGAGCGAGACCGGACCGGGATAGACATTAAGGATCCCGGGATTTTGTTCAGAAAATTTTAGGGTTTAGTTTGTGATTAATGGTCGTAACCCACGAAACTTGATGACCGGCCTGCGAGTTAACGAGGGGAATTAGTAGCTTTTTGAAAAATTTTCTGTCTGATGCTTTCGTGGAAACCACGGTAAGCTTCAAACGAGATTTGTCGTAGAAATTTATTCTGCTGGATTAAAATTAGAAGTATGGTCGATAGTATCCATCATAACTCGAACGTAATCCCAAACTTCGAACTTGATCTCAAAATTAAGATACCCCAACGGTGTTGAATGTTCAGAGAATTCCGATTTAATTGAAATCCTCCGTGTTATGGATGCACCTCCATTTTTCGCCTCTCAATATTTCTCTCGAAAAGAAAAGTTCGGTACAGTGGACACGTATTCGCACGATCGAAACTGATGGCGAAAACAACGTTAGAAGATTGGCTCGTTAATCATTCCTGAAAACGATCGTTCCTTTCCTCGCCGCTGCTCGCTTACGCCTGCCCACGAAGGATTCGCTCGGCGCGATTAGGAGATTCTTTCCGGGATAGGGCCGTTTATCAAGAAAATGAGCGGAACAAGAAGGCTGACGTTCTGTTTACCCGGGTGTACGTTGTTGCGGCTACCGTGGTCAGTTTCCTTCTCTCTCTTCCCCTCTTCTCTTTCTCTTGTAATATACGAACGAACGAGAAAAGGAAATTGAAGAAACGCCGCGGGCTTCTCGTACTTACATGCTCCTCCACGACGAGAGAAGAGGGACGGGGCCCGACAGCAACGTCTTTTGTAGGATGACGGTAGCAAGTAGTCTTGGTGAAATCGATTTCATATACAATGGCTGTTCCGTTCGTGATGTAATAAGTCGGCTCTGTAGCGTGCAGCGATATCGTGCCGTTCGATCCAGACGATTGTAAATATGTACGTGCCGATGCTTCCTCTGTTCGGAGCACGGGATACTAGGAGTATTAGTTCGTTGGCTCGTCAAGACGGTGTCTCTCCAGCCACGCTCTCGGTAATCTTCTCTGTTCCTCGTATTTACACGTATATACTCTTGGGATTCCGAGGATTTACCGAATACGACGTTTCCCGTGTACACCCGTAAGCTCCGAGATCGCGTGAGACGTTTCCACGCTCGCAGTTGGAGAATCTGCTTCGCGATCAAGCGATCCATCAACCGGCGGCTCTCCGAGTTTCGAGCGTTAAGATGAACCCGGTACTTGGATTTTAAATTGTCAGGTGTTACCGGAAATTGGCGGACATTAGTTCGTTTAGATACGGCGAATTTCGTGCTCTTTGTTGCACGGTTATCTTGATGTGCTAAATGGAACGTGAATGCGAAATCTTTGCTTGTAGAATCGATGGTGTAGCGAGGTAGTAGTAAAACGAGATATTACTGTACACGATTCTGTTCGAATTCCGGTACCGAGATATTAAATAACAAGGTTACTTAACGATTGAATAATGGTTCATAACAGGGCTAAAACTGAGCCGTTCCTTTTCTCTCGAATCAAGAATAATAGCCAACCATTATCGCCAAAATATTCGCAATACGGAGCCGTGTTAGCACAGGAAATAAAAACGTGAAAGAATTTCATCCGCAGTATCGGCATTCCTTGAGAACTTATTCCACATCGACTGGCAATTGTTCCCTTAACGATCGCGACCGCTCGAGAATCTCTTTCCTCGTTCCAATATATTATATCACACGTGTAATGCAAATTACCTGCGAAAACGTTTATTCGCCGAGGTATCTCGTTCGGCTCGGCACATTCTAATCGATCTCTCGGACGTAACGAGCCGTGAGCTCGGCTCGTTTCTTTCTTCGGCGCCGTTTACACGCGTTTCTCGGCCGCGTGCGCGCACACAGCTCGCGGCGACGACGAGCTCGAGGAGGTGTAAAATCGTGGCGACCCGAGTCGCGATGAAAGTGAACGAACATTCCAGCGACGCAGATTCCGCCCGTTCTGTCGTAACGCATGACAAACAGTGTCGATAACCCGTAATCTTCGGGCCGCGTTAACATCCTCCGCAAGGAAGTTCGGGAAAACGGAGGCTGAACGCTTCGAGAACCCTTTGTATTCCGATTCGCCACGCACGACTTTACCGTATCATTTTCTTCGGGTTTGCAACCTGATCTGAATTATGGCGACATGTTGGCTGATACCGTTTCACATTCGTTGAAAGAGTAATCTGTATCCTTCCGAAGGTGAAGATAGTTGAAAAGATTGTCAGTTATCGAAGATAGTTGAAGGGGTCAGCTATCAAAGATAGATGAAGAGGTCAGCTATACAGATAGTTGAAATTAGATACTTTCAGAATTTGATACTTGAACTTCTGCAACTTTGTGAACTTCAAGAACTTCGGCATCTTGAAACTTTGCTGATTGCACTCTTGTAACATATCTAACCTATCTAACTAAACCTTGCTTTCTTATCAAACATCATTTTCTAATTCTCCAAATGATCACTTTGTCCGACAAAGTGATTGATAGAAACATCGACTAAAATTAAGACGGCGAATGAAAACTGTGATAAGTCGGATCAGACAGGGACAATTCGAAGCAGACAGAACTGAAATCGTCCGTCATTCGATGTCGGCCAGGCTTTCTCGCGTTACCATGTCACGCGTGTCTACTCCAAAGCCTAGAGACAAGAAAAACCGCGACAAGAACACGGAACGTGACCGGGCAACAAAAATGCGCGACACCGTCGGCGAAAGAAACGAGTTGGACCAGACGTGCCCTTAATGACGATTCGACATGCCAATAAGTCGCCGGGTGTCGCGTGGATGACGCGAAATATGTCGCCCGGGTCCGAACCGACATTCGCCTTCACGCCACGTTACGGTAACTGCTGGAACGGCCTGGGCTTACGGTCCTTGCGAATAATTAGTTCAACTTAAAAATTTATCGTTGAATCTTGCCCGTCAGCGGTTGCAAATCCTACACTGTATTGGAGGATATTTTAACTTCAAGGATTACCTTGATGTCATCATTTATTCGAGGTTTTGACCTACGTGTCTGCTGTTCATTTACTACTGCAAACTTATTTGTTTCGAGGAATTTTTATTTATAGCTTCCTGTACTTTTTAAAGGACGTGGTACTTGTGGGTCCTTCTACTTTTATGACATTTATGTTTAGGTTCAGCTTATGTATAAATATACTCAGGTTTATTATTCTACATGTGACTGTTTTTAATTTTGCTGTTTATACTTCAGGCATTTACCCGTACAGTAAATTTACTAATAATCTGGCAAATTAAACATGAGCACAGTTTATAACTGAAAGTAATAAACATTGTTTTACGAAACAAAATTCGTATAAAAATATATCAAAATGATAAAAATGATCCTATGCATGCTTATTGTATTCAGATAACTGACCCAAAATGTAGGTTGTCAATATTACCCAGCAATAAGCCTTGATTTTTCAGACCTTGGTACTCCCAGATCAAACTTGTCTCAAAGAAACTGCGATCTCCCTTTCGTTCTTATCGCGAGCGATAAATCGAGCGGGCTGAAAGGAACCGAATCAACGATTCAACGCGTGAACGTCATAATGTCGGTTTATTCTTTCAAAATGGTCGCATAAACTCTCGACGGCCGTTTCGTTCGAAACGATCTCACTTTTCGTCGATTTGAAACCAGTCGGCGAGGTTGATCCGACAGTAGTAGATTTTCGCGAATGAAAAATCGGGACTGGTTTGATGCTCGGTGAACGGTTTCGTTTGGGTCAGATAGGTCGTCGGAGCCTTAAACGGGGAAACTAACCGAGAACATTTTTGTGCGATTCGAGGAGATAGTAGAAAGCGAGGCACGTAATGACAGGTATTTAGAAAATCCTATCGTCTAATGTCGCTGCCGAGGGGAATCTTTAAGGATACCTTCTCGACAGGGGTTCCCAATACTTGTGAAAATATATCCTGGTTAGTTTGAACAAAATAGACTAATAAGGGACACTCAACAGATATTCATTTTATAGAGGATTGTAGAATTCTTTGCTAAATCGTTCAACTTCTATGTGGATGAAGCTGCTTCAAATGAACCACCCCTTTCATCTATGAGTTTATAATTTAGAAATTATAAAGAATATTGAAGAAGTACTTACATGAAGGAATGACGATGTTATATAACTTGTTATACTATACATGAAGATTGACTTATGAAGATCAAATTCCTCCTGTGTATCAAGATTTAATGCTTTGTCCTATACAGACGAACACTACTACATCGAATGTGATGTATCAGATTCATACTTTCATCGCAATTGAATTTTTGGCACAATTCTAATCATAACCTACAAAATCTGACCACCATATTAACTTTGTTTGTCTCAACATATCAAAATTAATAATTCGTATCCATTGACACAATTCCATATTAAATACCCGAGTAAATCGTGACATTGTTATGAAGGAAGATACTGGGAACAGAATAGAGATATTGGGATACAGAATAAACACTGGGAACCCCTGCTCGAAAGGGTTGTAATCAAGACACGATCGCCAGTAGACGCATATCAATGAGGATTCGGCATACCGACGTGTCCGTGTTGCGATCATGCGAATAGTAAAAGCGGCATCGGAAGCTGACGGTGACGGGAGAAGTAACCGTTTCTTTCGAGCTATTTTTATGACACTTAGACTTTCCTTCGGCCAGGCAACATGCTGGAACACTTGAAAAACACTTGTACGCATTCCGTTACGTTTACGCAACGACGCTACGAGACTGTCGGAGAGTGGCTCTTCATGGTGTTCCCTGAACGAAGATCAAGTGGAGACGGTTTTTAATTTTCTAGAAGGTGCGGCATCCACACTCGGGATCTGTTCTGCCTTCTTTCAAGACCCTGCACTTCCTTGGAATCTCTCGACCTGACCGTCTTCTCGTGAGAAACTGAATCACGTTCGCTCCTTTTTCACACTCGTTTCCCGCTTTTCCCAGTATTCTTACTTTGGTTTCATTATTGCTCTTGAGGACGGGGATATTTAGTAAATTGCTAGTTTGAAAGGTGGGAGTAGAGGAATGTTGGATTTTGCGGCTTTGGAGTGGGACTTCGGTGTTTTGGGTAATTTTAATTTTTGGAAGTTTATAATTTCAGAAGTATAGGATATTTTTTAATTTTGTGGCTCTCAGGCATCTGCACTTTAAGCTTCTAGAATTTAATTTGATCTTCCTCCCTTATAAAGTCTTATGTCCGAAATTTTTATCCGTCGCGGAGCCATCTTGCACGAAATTAGCCCGACAACGCGTTGACGAACGAGGGCAACAGGATAGCGTAGATATATGCGAACAGCGTACATCGACCAGTCGCAAAGTGAGAAACTTCTATCTCTTTGGTTGGTCCTCTCTGGAATTTAAATTAAATATCGCGTACGCGACCAGATACCTCGCTGGCAAAGCGCTTTATGACGCGTTTCGTTGGTTACTCGACGTCGTTGAAGGCAAAGGTCTCATTCCCTTTGACCGTTTCATTTTCAGCCAATAAAGAGTTTACAGTCACCCGTTTGCGAATCGACCGAAAGCGAGTAGCTTAACCTTTTGTGCGACCAAAACGCTTGTTTGATAGCCAGTCGACTGAGTTACCGGAGAGATACGTTGCTTGTTTCCGGCATTTCAAGATCATTTTCATGAATTTTATTATCTCTCGAAAATAAGCTGTGGGTTATCGCGGCGGAGTGTCACGATGTTCGAATTCTTAATGAACGAAACGGGTCCGAGGAGATACAATCGTTTGGATGTCGTAAAAAACGGATGAGGTTCGTGCCACAGAAATTAGTCTTTTTCAACGGGAGCAACGCATAAACGTTCTGTAGACTTGTTAGATAACCGAGGTTATCGGGTATGCTTTGTACGATGTCAGTGATGGACGTTTTTAAGATCGAGATTGGAGATTTTAGATCTGACTGGTCAGTTGCACTATTGTTCAGATATAAAAATATTGTAGATTTCAAATTCATTGTTGTTAACTATAGCTTCATATCATGTTAACTATATTCATGTTAACTATAGCATTCATATAACTTACTGACCTTTCAGACTAAATTTTAGTTCACAATTCAAAGACTATATAAAATTACTCATATGATAGGCTAATAGTATGAATTTTGAACCGAAGAAGTTGGTATAGTACACCACTATCATTTCCTAATTAGTGCATAAATAAGCCTCACTATACACTTTTAAATTTTATTGAACTTGTTAAATGAATTCTGTAAAAAATTCAACAGCAACAATATCCTATGATTAATAAAATTATTCAAATATCTAAAAGTTCCTAAAAGACGAAATAATCTTTCACGTACAACTTGGTAGAGAGATAAAATGAGTCAACAAAAGTTGAAGATGGTTGTCTCAGCAAAAACATATCATCGAAAATAACAGCGCCATTAAAAGCTTAACGACACGTTTCATCCACTATCGATAGGACGTGAAATGACAAAGCGGAAGCAGAGTAAAGCTTGCAGAAGCGTCTCTCGCAGCTCGCCGTGCAAAAGCCATGGTAAGCTAGCGTACGCGTGACTGGTATCGACATTTTGGAATTGCTACGTTCGACGTCCATTGTTGTACGTTTCTCAACGTAGAGCTGCTACGTGTGACTGTACATTTCGGTATAATATAATCCTCTGTTGCTTTAGAACAAACGTAAACTACAGAGTACTTCAATTCTGGAACATTCAGTGTGTATGGTTGAACATTGCAAAGGTGCAAGTCTATAAATTTTCTAAATGTTTATATTTCAAATTCGTGGGTGGTCGAAGTTTCAAATTTCCAACTTGCAAAGTCTCTGAACTTCCTCAAGTAGATTAGTCTTCAAATTCGCCAATTTTCAGAGATGTGAATTCTTAAAATTACGAATTTACTGATTTTCTAAATACCCCACATTCGTACGCCCCTGCAGTCCTATATCTCCAAATTACCAAATCCCCAAACTTCATCCCCATGTACCTAAATTACCGAATTTCCGAATATACCAATTTGTCAAATCCCCAAATTATCAAACTTCTAAATCTCCCAAATTCCCAAATCCCCAAATATCAAAATCTTCAAAATTCCTAAACCCCCAAATCCTTAAATCTCCAAATTCCTAAATCTCGAAATTCGTAGAGGAAAGAATAGTCGAGAAATATCTAGGAAATTGCTCGTCGAGGTCTCGAACGCGAACGGCAGAAAACGATATCGGAGCAAGGGCTGGTCCTTTATCGAGAACCATTCGGTCGTTCATAATCGATGATACGTCGATAGAGTGCACTCGCCATAAGCTATCCGTATCTTCTGCATTTTCCTAGCGATAGATCACGAAGAACGCGTTTCTCTCCAACACACGGTTTTTGATTGAAGCGCCTCGCGTGTTCCATGGCGAACGCTCGCGCCACGGAACTGTATTTATTTAGATTTATGTGGCGTGGCTCGCGCTACGCCGTAACAAATCGTGTTCTATGAAGCTATTACAGACGGAAATGCAATTCTCCTTTCTCGTGGCCCCGGTGAAATATAGGGTTTCGCACCTTTGAATGAACCTCGCTGCCTTGACAGACTGCCGGAGGTATTTGAGAATGTTTTATAAAAGAGTGCCGGCTTCTCGAGTCGTTCGTTTCGGGCTCAACGTACTCTACCTATATACTGGCTGCTTGTTTCTGAGAGGTCTTTATCGGAACTTTTGACAAATGTATCTCGAGATAGAGACTTCAGAAAAGTATTTCACCGCTGACACTCGGGAATTTGTCGAACGACGTGGAAAATTGTGTGTAGGAAGCCTTCCACGAGCAAAGACACCGATTTTAAGCAGTGAAAAGAGGTGTAACCTTTATCGAGACAACTTCTACGTGCAGGAAAATGTTCTGGAAATAATGAAACGCGCATAAAGTTTTATAACGAGTAATAATTTCGTGCGAAATTGAAATTCTATAAAAATCTGTTCGACGAACGGTAAGTTAAGTATCGAGACAAATTTCGTATAATTGCGAAACGCTCTCGGATAAAACGGCAGAAAAATTCTTGTTCGTTTCGTGTTTCCTCGTTTCCGAGACTTTCAACGAGTCGGTTCGCTGTTCCAGGAACGATACCATCGAGCTAAAAGGTTTCAAACTAATTCGGAGACGTATTAAGTGCACGCATCGCGCGGCCGGAACAGTTATCCGATATCACGGAATCGAAACTCGGTAATGGAGGAACGTGATGGTCGCCGCGAAACTTCGCGATGATTACCCGCCAGAAATGCGGCATTTCACGATCGATGCCGATTCGCTGCAGCGAAAGTTTTTCACCGTTAACTTTCTTTATTTTGTATCGTTACGCATATTTTCAATGAGACGTTCAAAGAAAAAGGCTCGTAAATATCGGTTAAATCCTCTGTAATCACCGTGAACCTGCAGGGATCTGATATTCAATTTCGAAGAATATTCCACGGATTAACGTTTTATTTTAATGACAGAGTAGTCAACGCGTTAAGAATCGTTTCGTACGTCTTTATTGCAAACTTTCATTCTCGCCGTGGTAGATAACGCGCATATTAATTACTGGATTAGTCTCATTTACGTACCTCAGGTTGCGGTTGTGTTTGTGGATCCAATTCAGACATAATCCTGTTTTTTTAGGCTCAATCCCGGCTACTTCGTGTGTATTTTGATTTAAGATCGGCTTAATCCACACTCGTGCCAGTTTAAGCTCGGCTTACCTTAATCCTATTCATCGATGCTGGGGATTTAAAAAATCTCAAGTATCGTTCATGTATTCGTATAACTTTCGAACGATCGCTAAAGAAGCTACAGCGAAGATGAAAGGGAAAGGAACCATTGTAATGATTGAACGCTCTCTCGAGGTATACAAGAATATTTTATTCGTCGAAAGTAACAAATATACAATTCTTCCAAATAAAAATCTTGGGTCGATTTAAAAATCAGTAGATTTGTCGCGAAATCGGGTTCGTCCTACGTGACCGAGCCGTGTCCGATCGATTTCATAGGTCAGTATCGATCTAAACCAGTGATGGGCAGATCGGGTGCCCATCAGGATTTGAAGTTTTGGGAATTGGAATTTTGAGATTTGGGAATTCGGGAGATTGGGAACTTGAGAACTTAAGAATTTGCGGAATTTGGACATTTAACGATTTGGGAAGATAGATATTTAGACATTTGAGAATTTGAGAAATTAGGGATCTGAATATTGGAGAATTTGGAGGTTTGGAAATTTTAAACGTAAAACTTTGCACCTCAACGCGAGTGCATTTGCCCATCACTGTTCTAGCCGGACGCGGTGCGTGTATTGTCCATGTACGAAAGAAACCGCAAGGGCTCGTTTCAACAAACATCCGAATAGAAACATCAACGTAAGCGTCGTTCGTCTAGTCGAGAAACCGAGAGTGAGAATTTTGGCACGATCATCCTTCCAGGAAACCATTGGCCACTCGCGTGTGCCTCGTGCGTTCATATAACAAATTGATAAAAAACGCGTTTCGTTTTACCTTCTGTTTTTTCGTTCCTCCACTTACATCGCCTAGGAACGATCTTCCGTTCCTCGCTCTAGCTACCTATCTATCTAATTATGTATATATATATATATTTATATTTATATAAACATCCATCTAAATGGATAATAATCCATTTGCTCGCCAGCTCGTTACCACGTATGTACACATATATACCCATCTAAATGCACAGTCTCTAATTTACTTCGTTCACGATTAATTAACGTAGATCCAATTCCCGCGGCTTTAAACCGTGTCACTCGAGCAACGTTCGATTCTTACAAAACGGAAGTGTTCTATGTACAAAAAGAAAGAAAGCGTCGCGAGAGAGTCCCGCACGATTAAGGCAGTGTTTCGATGAGATTCGTACGGGGAACACGTGTTATCCCCGTTCGCCAACCAGTTCCAGTTTCACTTTCGACAAAGTTCCACCCGTTGGACGTCCGGTCACCCACTGATTCACTGATCGTTCTTGAGCTTTCACTCACCGAAGGATACGCGTTCGAAGCCTTCGAGTATTTCGATCGTTCAGAGCCAGGGACCCAGCTGTGCCTCCAAAATGGTGGCCGCGTCGGTTCTGCCCATCACGCGAAGATGGTTCAACAGATCCGTCACGGCTGTCGGCTCGTGGTGCTTCGCCTCCCACAGGTCCAGAATGTGTTCCGTTGGACTGGGCTTGGTCGCGAAGTAGTTGATGTACCTGCGAAACGAAAGTGAGCCGTGCGTTCTTGTAGCTATTCGATAACCGAGAACGTTTCTGCCGTTTGCAGATTTTGTGCGTGCAGTTTACAAACGAAGTAACGATCAACAAGTACTAAATACAAGGTGTAGTAAGCTATAATTAAGCTCTAAGATATTGTTTGAACCTTCTCGGTTATTTCGTACAAGAATATATATTATAGGAAGTATAGACAGTGTCAATCAATTTGACAAGAAAATAAGATAAGTGCTCGCTATGGTTTGGTCGTATCTTGAAATGGTTTGTGGAAATCGATAGATAATAGCGAGTAGACTCTCGTGACGATAATGAGCGTATGCAAAATAGTCGATTTTCGTTCGAACGGGGAGATGTTATAAATAGTAACGAAACGGTGGCGTAATAAGGGAAAAATGTTATAAATTGCAAGGAAAAAACTTAAGCGGGTTATTACGGACGCGTCTACCTTGTCACTTTCGCGTCTACCTAACTTCGGAGCAAAATGAAGCGATATTGAAACTCGTTCTACAAGAACGATCCGATAGAAGTATCCGATTTTTCCCCGTTTAATCCGGCTCAATTTATAAAAGCGTGAACGGGCTACCGTTTCGATCGAGCGATTCCCGCAAAACATTCTAGCAGAATCACCGCTCATCACCGGTTCCGAGGCACAAAATAACCGGCTGTTACCGGGGAAAACGAGCAAACGAAAATCGAAAGCTGTCAAGAGGCAGCCGGTCTTCGGGGCTCCTAACATTCCCCGCAGCGAAAAGATTAAGATCCACGTCGTAGCGGAACATACGCGGGAAATCCTTTAATAGACCATCGACGATCGTCCAGCGTTTAAAAGGAACTACTACGATATCCCGCGGGGTTTAAACGCTCGGTAGCCAGTAAACAAGCGGTCAAGTAAAACGCGCGTAAGATTGCTAACCTGTCAACTTGAAGCCTCTGCGCCAGCATTCTCCAGTCGTTGCCCAGGGCGTTCGGCGGATCCAGACACTGGCATAGCTGCTTCCTGAGGGACCTGGTAAACCGAAACGGTCTCAGGGTGGTGGAGTCTGTGGTCGCGTTATTAGCATGCCCGCTGCTGACCACGGTCACCTCTCGCAACGGTCTGGTCACGCTTCCGGACGAGATCAATTGTTTCGCGGCGTCGTACACGATCCTGAACACCTGCCTGGTGTCCGAGTTGCCTTGCGACACCTGCAGTTTGTAGCTACGACTGTTGCTCGGCCCGAACGCGGTGTCCAGGCCGAAGGTCACGTGTTTCGTGTTCTCCAGACAGTTCCACACGTCTCTGAACGGTATCTCCTGTCGTTCCGTCGGCGATTTGCTTTGCCACTCGTTGCCGACCTCCTCCAGGCTGACGCACAACGACTCCCCGTTATCTTGGTACAACAGCGTCCGTGGTTTGTCCAGGAGGTAGCCCCTGCTCTGGGATTCCCTGTCGACGATCGCCTTCATCGCCGCCTTCGTGTCCTCCACGGCGTACACCCTCACGCAGCATTGGCCAGCCTGGCTGGCGAACAACGCCAGCCGCAATCTCTTCGTGGCGATCATGTTCTCGCAACTTTGACCGGCCAGCACGTAACCTCTCAGCTGTTCGGTCACGATGAACGCCTCCGCGTGGTCCAACTGCGTGAACAACGGCGTGTTGATCGTCTCGTTGCCCAGCGTCAACACCCTGGTCCACGTGATCGATTGGTGCTCCTTGGAGGACATGATGGCCGTCCCGTCCTCCACGCTAAGACCGTCGCACGCCCAGACGCTCAGCTCCCACGTGGCGGGATGGAGCATCGCGCAATGCTCGAATTGCAGGATCACAGGCTTGTTGAAGGTCGCCGACGAGGGGCCGCACGTCACCACCGCGGATAGTTGCGTGATACCATCTGTGGGAAACAGGCGGTCCAACTTCCGTGTCATCGATTCGCAATCGGGGATCGAGTTAAACGTGTATATGTATAGCATATTTGTTCGATAAAATCGGCATTATGTAAGAAACTCCCACAAGTAAATCTTCACGAATCGATTGTTTCTCAACAATTCTATAGAATGCTAAACCCTAATACAAATGCGGTAATTCTCAGAAGTTCGACTTTACTAGGCTCCGCTTGACAAGGGTTTAATTTACGACCTCGCTACGTCGTATTATACTCGTAATTCTATGATCGGATGACAAAAGCTGATATATCGCAGTAGGAACATATCGCGTTTTGCCATCTGATCAGATTCAAAACGTCCGTCGATCTCGAAGACAATCTGGATCCTATCCAAATAGATATTGATCTAATCGGATGAACGTAACAGATCGTTAACCCGTAACTGGCAATTGCAGCGGGTCAATTAATAAGGCGCGCACCACTTACCGGGTAATCGAGGCCTGAAGCGATCCTCGTTCAGCACCGCCAGGTAGAGTTCCTCCTTGAGCGGTTTCGGCACGGCCCCCTCGGGCACCGACATCGAGATCCCGGCGTCCGGGAGCACCAAGAGGGCACCGCGCGTGTTCACCGCGGCGCCAGCCACGTTTCCGGTCTCGAGCTTCTGCAATCGGACGCTCTCCGAGGCGACGTTGTACGTCGAGTCGGAGGAGGGGTAGGAGCTAGTGACGCTGTTCTCGCAATCGGAGTGGATCTGCTTGTCGCTGCAGGACTCCTGGGTCGAGGTGCTGGGCGTCGGCGACATTGGCGACGGCTGAGGGGCGATCGACAGGTGGGGGACGTCGTAATGGTGTTCGGAGAGGGATCTCGACATCGACAGCTTCGGGTCGAAAGGATACTCGTAGCAGGCCGGCACGCTCGTCGCCGTGACGTCCGGCTGCAGGCTCAGCTTCTTGTCCTGGTCCGGGAAGAACTCCGGCTGGAATTCTGAAACGCACACCGCCGAGCCACGGCTCGTGGGTATCTCTGCGCGCTGCGGACAGACGCCGCTGTGATACTATTTCGATTTTTATGCTGACACCTCCGGGTTCGCTACCTTCATCGGATCACTTTTGCACGCTGCATACACACCTGTGGACCTATCCCTTTCGGGATACTCCATTCAGGAATGTGCATAAGCTCCCATTGTTTTCAGTTTTCTTCCTTGACATTTTATGCGTAACAGAACGTTCCTAACTTACCTACATGTTTTGATATCATGTGTACATTTAAATGATAATTGTGAAATAATCATATATTGTCATGTACCTGACAGTCAGGTACATTATGGTTAAAAAGAATCAAACTTTGTAGCTATCTGTTAATAAAACTAGTCTCAAATCTTCATCTTAAGTAACTATACATTGTATATACAGTTCACAAGAAGCACTCGTATCAGCGAAAACGTCAAAAACAAAATAAAAGATCAAAATATGCTCGTTAAAACAAACATTCCGTACGAAGATGAAAATTAGTAGCAGTTTGAAGCTTGGAAGGTTAAAGATGTATAAAATAATCGAATTTCCTGTGATCGATACCGATCAAAGTAGCGAACACGTGGTGTCGATAAAACTTCGAAATAGTACCGCTCTGATCGCGTGCAGCGAACGAAGGACCGAAAGCAAAGCTAACCTCGTGAAAGGGGCAGCAGTTTTAACCCGGAACATAATTACATCTTCTGAACGTCACGCGTTTCGCTCCTTCGTTTGCGATGAGTCAACGCGGATGGGGTTTCTTTTTTCCATCTCTGAAATGCTTACCGTTACGAGCCATGGAGTAGAGGGAATGGTCCCGACCTTTGCGCCTCAGAAGCTTCGCTAAGAAAAACGCCAGTCCGCCGATTACCACACACGCGACAGTCAAACCGATGTACAGTGCCACGTCCATCTGGCGATTCGCTGTAAACATCAAACGACACGTTTTTCTTTGTAATTCATTCTATCAGCTGTTTATGGAAGATGATGCGGGGAAAAGTAGAGAATGAGGATTTCGAAGGTGTCATTCGAAGAGATCAAATTTTTAACGACTACGTTGAACAACGTAGAATTCGATAGAATTTCGTCTTCCTGGCGTCCAGCAGAATGGTCAACGATTCGACGAGATCGGGAATTCTCGCTAATTTGAAACTTTGTTAGTCCGTGCTAAGCTATTCGCCGAAAGATTATCACTGGTTCGGAGATTACGGTAAACGGGTTGGCGTTAATTCCTCGTTTTAAGGGGTCCACCGAGCGATACGATCTCGCAGCAGTTTAAGACGTACCGTGCAAATGGTGTCGGTAATTCACGCGTATCCGCGAAGCGTGCTCCTCGTGGACGACCAACGACCACCGTTCATGAATAATTTACGCGGCAACTTTTATACCTATACGCCATTTTCTTCCCTGTTTTCGTTTTTATGACGAAACGTGTACACGGACCGGGGTTTCGTTTTTTCCTTCTTTTTCCTTTTACTTGATTTTTTCTTTCAGAGGCTGGCCGAGGGGACACGCCGAGAGTTTTTAAACGTTTCCCGCGTCGCGCTAAATATTACGAGCATCGTGGTAGGAAAGTTTTTAAGCTCGCTTCCTCTCCATTTAACGCCAAGTGGACACGGCTCGTTTTCTTCATCCGACCGCTTCTTTCTCTTCTTCTGGCGCGGTTTTATCGCTTTACAACGGACCGTTTATTTCGTGCTTTCGGCGATAAAGATTGGCATCGTTATTATCGTGGCTGTTAACGGGCCGCAATAAAAACAGCTGTATAACATACCGTTCGAACGGAATAATAATTTTTAACTGGCCGTCGCGCGAGACAACACGGCAAGCGATTAAAAACGCGAAACACAGACGGCATAAGTCCTCGTTCTACGCGTCCGTACGAAATCACGATTGAATTACGTTGTTTGCGGAGTTTCACCGAGATTCGAGCGCGTTCCATGAATTATATAACAGCGAATTTTATCGGGGGATTAAACGGTCGTCGCGCGTAAATAAGCGATGATATACGAAACGTCGTAAATCACTAAATTTCGTATCAATTTATCAATAAGGGTAATGGAGGATTACTCGTGGAACTTTCCTCATTACGCACCGCTGAATTCTCTTTGAGAGTCCATTATTGTCAACCGTTCGATGCAGGCTAACGATGAGATTCCTCTGAACTGAAAGACGGATTAATTGCAGTCTGCACTGCAAACGGAATCTCAGCCGAGATTCTACTTCGAATTTTAATGGACACACGGACTGGACTGTAGATGTCGGAGATACAGGCAGATTTCAAATTTTGTTGTAAAGTTGGAAGTTTGGGGATATTGAAATTTGCAAATGTAGAAGTTACAGAGTTGAAAGTTTTGAAAATATAAAAACTTGTAATTCTGTAATTTAATAATTTAATAATTTGATACGTAGAGAACTAAGATATCCGAAAATGCAAAAATTAAAGAATTAAAAATTATGACAGTTTGAATATGTGGAAAGTTAGGACAGTCACGCCTGTGAGTTTGCCGTAAACTCATTTCCAGTAACAAGTAGACGTCACTTGATCGAAGTAGCTCGTGACTCGAATTTCGGCGGCACAAAAGAAAAATCGTCAGGCTGTCGGTGGCTCATTGTCGCGTTGAAGATGCGAGGCGACCGCTCCGGAGATTTTCAAGAAATACCGAGGGAAACCGGCGGCTGACGTTCCTAAGCTTCTTCCAATTTTAGAATGTCAAAGCCATTCCCGGTTGTAACCCTGGTACGTGACTTTCAAGGGCCACGGCATCTTGTTCGCGGGATCATGTGCGTCTGCTTGGCGCACGCTCGTGCGACCCGTACGGGACACGTGCTTCGAACATCAATATACTAACACGCGGCGACGAAAACGCATACGAATTCGTGACAGGGCGAACGCATTCCCTGAAACGCAGATAGTTCCGCGTCGTTAGTCGGGATCCGTTTCCCGTAGAAAAACCGCCCGCGTCTTTCACCCTCCGCGAAGAGAGCGAGGCCTTAGAAAAGGGGCGCGGAGATTTATTTTCTTAGCGGCAATTGATAACGCTTCATAACCCCCCGGGCTAATGTATCTGAAGCCTATAATTCATCGCCAATCCCCTGTTGGAAATCTTGCGGCACCGATTGCCGTTTTTTTTTCTTTCCTGTGCGAGGGTCTTTCAGGAACACTTTGCACCACTTTCCAACACGAACTTTGCGCGACTATGAATGAAGCGGTGGAGGGGCTGCTACGACTGCGTTTGACGCGGTATCGATGGAGAAATTTATCGTGTGTAACTTCGAAATTGATAGAGGAAGACGCAGTTTTTGCTTTTGTTATCTGGAAGTTGTGAGAGTATCTCAATCAATGCTTAAACTTACGGGAATAACGTTATGAATATAGAGAACGAGATGCAATTAAACTTGAAATTGACTTCAACAAGAGACATTTGAAAGAATTTATAGAGATATTAGCGAGAACTTTTCAATCACAGCATATGTATAATTAGGTAGATATTGCCAGATGCGGAAGTTAATTCGATTCAAAATCGCAAGTAAAATTGCAATATCACACGATGTAGTTTCGGGATCACCGAAACAAAGTTTCGTGCACGGAAACGAGCTAGACCATTTCGTATTCCTTAACTTCATCGAAATTCAACTCGCGCCGCCATTGCGAGTCCATTGGACTTTAACCATTTCGTTGAAAATCGCCCGCAAACCTCGTCACCACGGTTCGCAATCGGTCGCGCGTCTTATCACGGCTTTCGATGAAAATCGAGCTCGCCTCGTGGCTCGAAAGGGTGGTTTTCTGGCTAAACCCCGTCCTACCCTTCAACCGACCATCCAACGTACACGTTCGAGCCTTCGCCACGGGATAATGGCACTTTATTTGCATGCACGATCAATTTCCCCGGTTGCAAGGCCGCGGGGAGGGCGTAACGGCTACCGATTACATAATTTTCTTCGATATTAAAGCGGCCCACCCCGTCGTCGACGACGGGGGATGGGGAGAACCTATCTCGAACCGTATCGCGTGCAACTTTGATGTAGCTCGGTCGATAGAATCGTTCGCCTCGAACAGAGGGTGTTGTCTCGATCTACTGGGTGTCATGTAACTGATGTTACAACCGGAAAGACAAGATGAGATTCCGTGATAAAAAATTTTACAAAAATGTACTATAACAGTGCTTTCATTTCTGAGAACATCAGGAAAGTGATGTCTATATCTTGATTTTCATTCACATTTGTAAACATTACCAATGAATTACATAAGCGCGAATGTCTGCAAGTGTATTTAATATTTAAGAATTTCTTTGATTAAAAAAATTATGATGCACATATAATTCAACATTTCATACTGGTGTAAACAATTTGTTGATCAATATTTCTTATTTCCAATGAATGTTGTTCAACAATATTTTTTCAACGTAGACAATTTTTTAAATCGGAGAATGAATATGACACCCTGTATATGTACCAGTGGGCCACCCTTGGCTACCGGTCGATTGTTGCGATTGTTTGAACCGATCGAGGGGGTCGACGATCGTCGCGGCGCCCTTCGCGGAGCGTCAATAATTAACCGGTCGCGTAATTAAAAGTAAATACGAAGAGGGAGTCGCTCGAGGCTCGTCGTTCGCGCGGAAAACATCGTCGGCAAACAAGAATGAAGGGGATCGTCGAGAACAGAAGCTTTTTTCTTTCTTCCTATTGGAATTCTCCAACATTCTGATAATTGATTTGACTCGACGCTCAGAGAAATTGAATCGAGACGTTGTGTAAAGAAAGGCGGAAGCTCATATTCCTGTATCGGAAATTTCGCCTTGGAGATTATTGCAATTTTAATTGGTGTTGAGAACGGTGTTGATTAATTAGACAAAACTGGATCCAATGTTGATATTAGACTCTAAGCTCACTTCACACTTTCAGCACTTTCGCAGCCACCAATATAGGCTCGATATTCACATGTCAATTGCACATTGTCATATTCTGATATTCAGTTGTTTGCAAATATCTTATTGCAAGAAAAATTAATGTCAAAGGGATGAAACGAGTGTGCATGGTTCCTATTTGTAGTATTGCCCTTAGCTAAACAAAGTTGATACCGAACCGTGCTTCTGATAAATTGGTAGCTGAAGCGAATAAGAATTTATTCGTACGGCAACTTATCAGACAGTACATTAATAAATTTCAGTGCACGATATGATCTTCGAACGTCATCGAAAAGGTTACAAGTTGTATCCGATTGAAATTTTTCTCCCGCCTCAATGAGAACGAGTTACAGAACGTAAAGATGAAAATCAACCCTGTTTCGTTGGTCGGTGGAAGAAGAGAGGCGTTCCGGTCCGCTCCATTAAGCGGCTATTTTCTCGTATTTCGTTCGTTCCGCTGCGCGTACGGCTTAAAGTGACTCGTGACGCCTTTCGATGGCGCATTAATATATATTTGAATCGATGAATATCGTTGCAGAGAGCCGTGGCATCGAACGGCGTCGTTCTGTTCTATTTTCATCGAGCTAGACGGTCGATTTGAATGGTATCAGATCGCAAGAGCTCGGCTTCCACCGTGAATATAAACGGCGTTCACCGGCCGTGAAGAATCCATCCAAGAATGTCGCGCGACGAGTTAGGGACATTTTCTTCGCGGCTGGTCGCACCCTGAGCCTCCTACTCGCCTCGTTTTATTTCGATTTTCGCGCGTCGTCGCGAGACCGGAACGAATCGGGGGTTGGTCTGGTCGCATCGCGAATCACGCTTGATTTATTCGCGAAACCGTCTTCTATTTGTGCCGGGGACAGACGCGTTGAACCGACGGAAAAGATTCCCTCGTTTTTTTTCCGCGGGAAGATAAGGGAAGATTGAAGCGTGGAAGAAATACAAGCGGTTTCTGAACTTACCTTCCTCGGTCAGGTGCGCGCCACCCACCTTCGCGTTGCCACCTGGAAAATAAAGAATGATTGGTTGGCAACAATTTTTCGAGCAACAACTTACGATAGATACGTTCTATCTAATTTTGTCGCAGAAACATTATATTTTACAGAGAAATGAGATTCGTTACGAACGATAAAGTTTCTACAAGTTATTTACGAAACTTACGAGGTCCGAAACCAGTTTGTATAACACAAGTACTTTGCGAATGCGTAAAATAAACTATCACCTCTTGCGAAAACTTTACGAATTTCAGAAAGTTATGCATACTTTAATACTGCTATTGATTTCAATGTATATAGGTATAGAAGTGGACATGGTTAGACACGATTCAAATTTATAACATTTTTTATAGAAGTTTGTCTTTATTCTCTTTTTAATGTTATGCAAGTTCCTAGAGACGCTATCTCAGATGACTGCAGAATGTTTCTTATTTATTTCAAGCGTTCTCATTCAACTTCTGGTACACGTATACCTTTTTCCTTATCTAATCTAGCAAACTCCAAAACAGTAGTAAACCTACCATCTCTTCCCCGAATCTCACAATTCACCCCCAGGAAGGGGTTGAACTTTCGAGTTAACGCGCGTTTTCCTCGCGAACACGCGTTCACCCCATTGGCGTAACTAGTATTTTTATCTGGAGTAAACTTGGCATCCTATCTTTACTGTTAGCACTCTATAGTAGGAATGATCAAGTGTATTTTGGAAATTTGGAAGTTTGGAGTATTCGGAATTAAGTGATGTGAAAAGTTGGAAATTTAAGGATTAGAAAATTTGGGATTTGATGAAGTAGGGATTTGGACATTTAAGCATCTAGTAAAGTAGAGATCTGGGCATTTGTGAATTTGGTATATTAAGAATTTGATCACTTGAGGATTTAGACGTTTATGGAATTGGAAAATTATACATTTGGGAAATTAGAAATTTGGATACGTGGTAAATTCGAGATTCGAATATCTATTTAGAGTACTGCAAAATTTCTTGTACGTGATATGTGAGGTATCCTATACCGTATCTCCGCTGACGCGAATGAAGTCCGTCCATAATTTGGACGAGTCCACCCAGATCCGTATCTACTTACGCCAATGGTACACCCAAAGGTATATCGACGAGGCAAGTCGTGACAAGTCTCGCAAAGAACTCGTGACTTACTGTTGCACATGCCGCCGGTGCAATTCGCCACGCTGATGTCCCTACCCGGGCAAGGTCGGCCACCATGGCTGGGTGGAGGTTCGTCGCACGATCTTCTTCTGGTGTGCGTACAGTCGGTGCCGCACACCGACCACGCTGACCATCTGGACCATCCTCCGTCCACCACTGGCAGAACAGAAAAAACAAAGGAAACTGATCGAATGATCGTCTACGGCGGAGTCGTTAAAGGGGACTCGGATCGACGTAAAACGACGGTAAAAAGCCTCGATGTAACGGGCTAACTCGTAACTCGTCCGTATCCCCCCGAGTCTTGTTTAAAGGCCATACTCGTCAATTCGGTTGTGCGTCCGCTTCCTTTTCGTTTAATTGACTCGTACGAGAAATTGAATTAATTGAATCGTGGAAAAAAACAAACGGACACACACGTGGTTTCTCTATACCTCAATCTCTGAGAAGATTCGTTCGCTCGAGCGTTACTTACAAATGCTTTCTTCCCTCTTTCTGTTTCTTTCGCTTTGGTCATTTGTAAGCTTTTCTTACTTACCTAGGGTGTTCGTGAACTCCTCCAACGTGCCGGCTGTTCCGAAGCAAGCGTTAGACAGAAACAAACGTATTGGTGCGTTAAAAGCGAACTGGTTTGTGAAACACGTGCATACAGATAAAAGATACACTGATATTAACCCCTTGTCTTTTATATCCCTGAATTTCTTGGTGATTGTTTCAAAAGAGCATGGTTAGTAAATGTTAGATCCACTCAGAAGAGGATGTTAGGTTAGAGTACTTTCATGTTGTAAGATACTTTGAACGTGATATGAGCCTAGAGTCAGGGTATTTTAACGCATTACGGGCCAATCATTCCCATGCTAGCTGTTCCCAGAGGCTAAATATTCTTGCCCTTCACATATTACAGTAATGACTTCACAAGACCTTGCGTGATTCGGCTCAAATATTAGAATCCTACATACGAGCATTCTCTACTCGTTCTCAATATATTACTTAAACTTTAGAGAAAGATAAAGGTGCAACATTACATGGCCACCTAATGTACCCTGATATATGAGAATCGCTCGAGTCACATTTAATATTCTTCACAGTGTTCTACCATTCAAAAGAAATGTAGCTGCAATCGGCTAAATCGAAAAGAATATTCAGAGTTCATCTTGTGTCACGCAGTATCAGTAAATTTGTGTTTGAGACGCAACTTTTCATGAATTTCGAAACGACCAACATTTATCACCATCAGAAGCAATTAGCTCACTTACGAACGCGGCCATTGCAAGGCTAACCACGTTAACCGGTGCGAGTGAACTATAGCAACTCGCCTATATACTCACAAGGGGTTAATATTTCAAGTGTCTCCGGGCATGGACATTGCCCTCGCGGAGCGTTTCAATACCCTCCGCGTCGTGCAGGTGTCTTCAGGATGTCGCGAGCGTTTTCGAAAGGTGAATACAATTTAAGAGCGTCGAGAGACGTAGACGGGGACGCGACAGTTAAGAGATCGTGAAGGGGGAGAAGCTCGTAAATCAAACGAGAGCTCTTCGGCATCGGTAATATTGGTTAGTCGTAGCAAAACCTGCTTGTCGGTCGACGACGATCCCGAACTACCATCGAGAAATAGGTGGTGCAACGAGCAAGAAATCTCCGGCTGCGTATCGACGTTAACGAACCGTGATGCTTCCGTGAAAATCTCATTTCGACTAACCTAATTTCAACTACTCACCAGGGCAGGCGGCGTTGCAGTCCATCTTCTGTTGAGATGGACCCAGGCAGGGTTGACCCCCGTTCATCGGCGAAGGGTTCGTGCACGTCCGCGTCCGTTTCTGACCCCCTTTCGCGCATCTCGAGTGACATTCGGACCACGCTGACCAGGAGGACCATCCTCCGTTCACTGGAACAGGATCGATAAGATTGCTTTTATTTTATTGAGCTTCCTTTCAGGAGGGTCGGAAGATTGGGGTGAAAGGACACGTGGTCGATTAAGCTGGATGCTTTTCGCTTCTGATCTTGAGTGTTTCTAAAGATATTAGATTTATGGAGTACAACTTTGTGTACAGTTTTGAACGATCTTCAAGTAAAGCGCACCTGGGTACCAAGTTACTTTGGCTAGGTTTCATTTTACTACCAACAGAGAATCCTTACCAAAAGAATCGTTATAAGCAAGCAGATTCGGAATACGAAATTAAGGTAAACCGCGATTTCGTTGCTAATTCGAGACACTGCCGCTCAAAACGTTGCTTCGTAATTTTGCTATCGTATCGAGCATCCCTAAAAGTTCCCGAATTGTTCCCCAAGAAAGTTGCGGGAGGGAGGGTCGTATCCGTGAAATATTAAAGCAATAGCCTTACCGTAAACCGTCAGGCTGACGGGCTCGCTCAGTCTTTTCGCAGCGATGTTCTCAGCGACGCAAGTGTAATTCGCTTGATGGCTGAGTTTCGCTTGTCCTACCAAAAGATGTCCCTCGCTCGACACTAAAAGCGTGTCCGACTCCGTGTCGACGGGAACATTGTTTCTCAGCCAGTACACCCTCGGTGGTGGCACTCCCACGGGAGGAAGACACCTGAGTTCCGTACTCTGACCTGCCTCTACCGATACGGAATACGGTGGAGACTCGAATTGCTTCTTCAAGTCTGGAAAATAATTTCATTTATACAATTGTAGGTAAGAAAGTTTTTTTAGTAAGAAAAACATGAAATTGGACAGCTTTCTGGGTAAGGTTTGGTGTAATTGATTAACTCAGAGAAGTTGATAAATTTCAGTGTATTAATCTTGTGATTGTAGCACAATCACCAAAGTTACAAAGTATAAATACTCTCAAACTTACACAGCTGTAAAGTCCCATAATCTTATAAAACCAAAGTTCTATATTATTAAATCCTCAAATTCCCAAGATCCTAAGTCCCTAAATAATTAAATCCTCAAATACTCAAAACCCCAAAAATCCAAAATTGTTTCCATCTCCAAAAGTGCCACTAACCTCAACATCCCATACTTCGAACACCCGAATCTTCGCGAGTTTAATGTTCGAGAACTAACGAATGTGTTTCCTTCGCAAAGGTTTTTGCCATTGTTTAGGATTGAATGACGAAAGAAGCGTGAGCCCGGAGTAGCTTTAACGATTTATCTTGGCCGTTTTCACGGAGCAAGTTTTTGTCCGGTAGGCACGTTACGTAAGGCAACAAACGATCCTTTCCTAAATTGATTCTCTTAGAAACTCCACGGTCGCCGGTCATTGTGTTGCCTCCCATTAAGGGTCGGAATTAAATAATGACCTCGCTTAGGAGAATCAAGATAATTACGAGGGGCGAGGGTGAGGCAAGACGAAAGTCGTGACTGCACCGACAGCAGGGCAAACAACTGTCGAGAACTGAATATTTATTGGCAAACTTCTTGGAAGAATTGAGACGTCTTGAATCATCGTGCGACACTTGGACGCTGCTTCGAATAATTAACTAAGTACGTCCTCGAATAACTTTGTGAATCATGCTATTTAATCTGGAGGCTATGGTAACTTTATGAAATTAGTAGCAATTCACAGAAATACATTATGTATTATTTTTAGGAGAAATAACAGTGTTTCAAACTTGGAGTAACAAACTTAAGGTAGTAAAGGAATTGTACTTTCACAAATATGCAAATATCTGTTCACTATCTTCTTTGAACGTATAATTCTCTTTGTTTTTAACTTATATTGTCTTTGTCGAATTTATTTAGATCAACGTACTTAAATAAATAATAACACTTACAAGCAACGTCGACAGTGGCCGGCTGACTCTTGATTTGTCCCGATCCGGACCAGGCTACGCACTCGCACTTGAACTTGTCCCTACCAAAGTACTCCTCGATATGATCTCTAGTTACGTTAAGCTCACAGTCGACTATCCTGGTCCCGGTATGGGGATCCACGAAGTCCTGTTGCTGAGACTCGTCCGCCCTCACATCGTTGCAGCGGAAGAAGATCTGCAACGCGTGAGCAGCCTTGCAGTGTAACGTGGCCGGTTTGTTCTTCACCACGAAAGAATCGACTGGTTCGGTGAGGAAGACCGGCAGATGACCGCCTGCTTCGGAGATCAGCTCTGTATCCGTCGCTATCGTAGCCGAAGGCACGTCATCTTCCTCCAGAAGGTAGGAATCTTCATCCTCAGCGGCGTCATCGCCTTCTGAAACAAAGCGTCCACTTTGTAGATTACCTAGCTTAATTAATTTTTTGTTGCATATCATAAAACTTTCGAATTGTCTTCCTTTTGTGAATTATAGAACTTGTGCATTTTCTTCTTTGCTATTGATATCTGTCTATTAAGTGTACGTCGTAAAGATTGTACACAATTAGCATGCCTTCTGATCTTGAAAAATTGTATACATGTTGGTAAAATGTTAGATAAAAGATTCTTTCGAACATGATCTAACGAGCTATGATGTCGGTAATACAGAGAAGTTTGATCGAAAGAAATTTGAATTGCAGATTAAATTAAAGCTGAGAGACAACGTTTCCTATAGCTCGGGCCATCTGTGGCCGTAATCACAAGATGTGTACCGCCGGTGTAGCATAATCGTGAAATTAGGTATACGCCAGGTGTAACCAGCGGACTGCAGACAACCGAGGACTTAACTAACCTCGCGCATATACTACTATTCTAAACTTCTGCCATTACGCATAACTGCACTTATCGCTGTAATAGCTTGCATTGTACAAGATAAAGTGTAACAGAAAAGCACAAAAGATTCTTAAAACGTAATTTTGTTATACGCGGTGTCTTTAACAAATTATTTCCTCTTGGACTAAATCTTGTCAGCACATTCAGACGTGTGCACACGAAATTTACGGTCATAAACGTAAAAAGTAGTAAAAAAAATAACGATTACGCTACTAGGACTAAAGCTGAAGACCGCATTCGTAGTCTTATCTATCTTATCGTCATCAATATTCCTAATTCGATATTTTTATTACTCGGTCCACGAGTCCGTAACCATAAAAATGAAATAAAAATGAAAATTCCGAAGCGCTGTCTATCAAGCCTTTCATTTCAGTGACCACCAGACAGCAATAACGTGTCATGTGGGTCGGTGATTAATCGAAACGAATGACGCTGTTTATTATCGGCTCGTAATAAATTCATAGAATTGGATTATCGTCATTAACGAGGCAAAAGGTGGATCCGGTGAATCAGGCGGGATCACGCGGTACGCATCGTCGGCCTGACCCCAGGTCTGGTCAGTCAGTCATTTGAATTCTAAATACCAGCGGCGGTAATCGTAATTTACGATCGAGTTATTAATTCGCACGGTTATGGGGCTGGTTCCATCGCGGAATCGTGAAAATTCTATATTTGCTTGTCAACAATGGCCGGCGCGCACCCTCTTGTAAATCCTGACGCCGGCCCATTAATGCCGACGGTATACTCGCGAGTGAAACTCTCCGCGCGTGTCCCGGCTACGAACAATCGCGAGCTGCAGTAATGAATTTTCGGATTTACGCGGCGCACCGGTGCACAAGTCCGATGCATTTCCCGCCAACCAGCGGTTAGACCTTTATCCCCGTGCGACATTTGGCCGGGGGCCACAATTTTCATCGCGATAATCGCCTCGCTCTCTGTATATCGTTTTCGTCTCGCGACACTTTAGATAGAAATCGGGCTGCGGCCGCGGAAATGAAAAAATATATTTTTTTTTACGGGCAACTGCGCGGCGACGGTTGATTTTGTTGATGGCTCGCCTCGCGAACCTCAAAATATCCCAAGTCGGGGCAACTTTGTCCCATAGAACTGATCGACATTTTTCACAACTATCCTTCATTTTCTTCGCGTTTTAATATAATTTGTACAGCAAGACAATT
Source organism: Megachile lagopoda (assembly GCA_036983795.1). Taxonomy (NCBI): domain Eukaryota; kingdom Metazoa; phylum Arthropoda; class Insecta; order Hymenoptera; family Megachilidae; genus Megachile; species Megachile lagopoda. Next base: position 3,728,334 of record CM072795.1, on the reverse strand, counting down.
CTAGTCCTGCAACTTACAGCAATGAGTTTCTAAACAACTGGACATATTTTACAAAAGTTGCAAGCGATGTTCCAAGTTTCCGAAACTTCGAATTCATCAATTTCAAACGTCCGCAATATCACTATATTGATCGTCCAAAGTCCATAAGCAAAATTAAATCTCGGGCTGCATCTCAAACCCAGCAGCCGCGGTAATTAAGAGGAAAAACCGCGAACGAGAAGAGAGAGAAGGCATAGGAGGCGAAATAAAGTGGCGTGGAAAGAAAACATTTATTTTAATCGGCCGGTTGGAGAGGCGGTGTTTCCCGTTGGCATATGCGTGTGTGGAAAAGGCGGGAAAAATTGCGGAGAGAATTCTAGGCGGTTCAATCAACGATATAGCTCGTCGCGGCGGTCCAAAGTGGCTAACGAGGATTTTCGTACGTACTGATTCGCTCGCGGGGAAAAACTGCCCGCCACGATCTCGCAGCACCCCATCGGATAGCCGATCGAGACCCATTATCGGAAACCGATGAAAATTCTCTTGTAGTCTCGCCTCGCTACGTCGCGTTGCCTAAAAAAAAAATTTTTTCCTCTCGCTTCCCGTTCGTTCTCCTTTTTTTTCCGCCATTCGTCCGGCGAACGACGCCTCTCATTTGCCCGTTGCCCGATTCCTATCTCCCCGGGCAGGATATCGAAGGTATCTGGCCCGCCGTCGGGTATAAATTCTGACAATATTTTTTCCGCGCGAGACAGATTTTTGTTCGCTTCTCGTAGACAGCGTGAAAAATAACGAGCAACGACGCCGATAAAAACCAACGAGTCACGGCTGTGACGTCTGTCCATCACGATACGTTCCGCTATGGATGCTGTGAAAAACATCGTTGTTTTCGAAGGAAGTGGATACATATCACGGATCGTGATGTTATATGTGCACGGTGTTGGTTTGATAAGTCAACAGCGTAGCGCATGTACGGATATCATTTTACGTAACATATTCGCAACACGTAACGAAGGATATTCTCGAAGCATTTTTTAAAAATAGAAGTATTATCTCTTTAGTTATAACGATTGTCTAGAATTTTACCTACGTACTCGAATAACTAGTCTCGAAGTACAATCGAACTTCCGTATTGCGAAAAAATTGAATACATGATGCAGCGAGCTCCGGAAATAATAGAAACGAAAAGGTAAAAGCCGTATTGAAAAATGCAACAGATTATTTTAACGTCTGCCGGTTGAATCCGAATGAGATTAAAAACCTTTCAACTTTAATCGCGTATCATCGAGGCTGCCGACTGCTCTCCAAAAGAATCGATTAAAGCAAATGACTCGTGCTTTACCCTCCAATTACGATGTTCTTTTCCGCGGTTTCGCTCTCTTCCGGTTGGAAACCGCGCTCTGTGTACACGGCCAGGCTGGCAAACACACTCGCGTGGAATCGAGCGGGTAACGAGAAGAGAAGACGAGGGCTCGATCGAGCGAGCGGAGTCGAGGCGAAAGAGGATTTCCATCGATTTCCGATAATCGTGTGCCGATCGGTTCGCCGACAAAGTTTCGCGGAATCGTTTCCCGTCTAATTCCCGTGGACGAGCCTCGTACCGTTGCGCCTGGTCCCTATAAATTCCCGACGGCCATTTCGTTCTCTCGCTCTCCCTGTATCTTTGATTACTCGTAACGCGGCGTTCGTGTGGCACGCTAATTCGCACGGCCAGCCACTTTTTCCTCGATTTCGTGCACGCTAAACCAGCGGGGGAAAATACGGTAACGAGATGACCGCTTAATCGAGCAAGATAGAACGTTTTGGCCGCGAAAAAAGAGAACCATCTTGGTCCACCGCGTTACGGAGAAATGCAGACCGGCTATTTCGCCCCTTGCTTGCATTTTTGTCTCTTCTTTTTCTAGTCGGATTATTTTCTGAGTTTCTAGCTACATGGTAACTCAGTGGCAATGAAAGCTCTTCTGGGTTCTAGCTTTGGGTTTTCGTGTGGGGTTATGATACACAGATGTTCTCTCAAATATACTCTGACTGAGCAGGTTCGAATAATTGCTCCACTTTTGATTCGTATTAAGATTTGATGATTTGTAGATATTTGTAGTTATGTACATAAGTATAATTTTGGACATATTAAGAAATTTCATTGAATTTCAACATAGATGAACAAGATTTAAAAATTCTTAAGATTGAAGATGAAATCAGTTGAGAAACTGAAACACTTCAGAAGCGACAGATTACATGAATCCACCTAATTTCCGCACATCCATCACCTCAGATACCAAATTTAGCCCGATTGTCCCAATTACCGTGCCACCCTAGGCTAATCTTCGATCTATCAACGAATCAGCTACACCCACCCCCAACGTCGGAGCCTTTGTCCATCGAACCCTTCCTTTTCCATCGCGCCACGGTAATTGCTCGCAAGCGTAGCACGCGCGCGACGCTTCTGGGTCCCGTTTGAAAAAAAGAATTTCCGTCCAAGGGTTGAACTTAATTGTGCGACGTCACGCGACACGCGAGCCCTGCTCCAGGAAAAAAGGGGCTTTTTCATCGGTTTCCGATAATTTGGAACGTCGTATCCGAATCGAATCTACAAATACGAGATCTCTGCAACGCTCTGTTCGTTCGTTAACCGCCGCGTGTGTGTAGCTGGATAATTAGCCGGGTCTCGGTCGAATGCACGTGTGCTTATGTACAATCCTATCCATAAGTAATCGGACACCGTGTATTTTTAGGGACGAACGTGAATTATGCTGCGGATTTAGCCGTTTGCTTCGTGTGCGGTATTGGTAATTTTGCGTTTGCTGTATGACAGTGAGTTGTGTGGCGATCTTTTACTGTTACATTGTTGGCGCGCAGTATTGTTAACACGTAGTATAATCTGATGTTACTATTACGCATTGTACCGTTATGAGTAGAATTGCAACATGTAGTATCACTGTATTATATCACTACATGTTACATTATATCACTACTGTGTTATATCATGCATTAATAGTACCATGTGTTGTATTACCACGCATCTCTATGTGTTACTATCATCGCGCGTTACTATTTCCACACGTTACTATTACCACCCGTTAGTATTACCACTTATAGTATATCCATGTGTTACTATCTCCACGCGTTACTAATACTATGCGTCGTAACTCCACGCGTAATTATCTCCACACGTTACTATCGTTACGCATTGTATCGGCACACGGTACCATCTCCACGCGTTATCCCCTCTACGCGTTACTATTTCCATGCGTCGTATCGTCACGCTCAGTAACATCACGCTTAGTACCGTCATGCTCAGTATTCGTCGTGCATTACCCCACGCGTTACTATCAGTACACATTACTGTCCCCACATTACTACACGTACTATCATCGCGTATAATATCGCAACGTATTACCATCGCAAAGCGCTGTATCAGCAAATAACTTCCCTCCACTCCATCTCCATCTATGACAGTACAAGAACTGCGCATGCAATCCCTAGAAAACCATCTATCCGAGTAAGGATTTAATTTAAACATAAAGCCGAGGGTACACGGTAAGTGTTCCATGACTTATGGACGTGAATGTACATATGTGTGTGTACGAAGCATCGCGTGGCTACCATGTGGGTTGACCACGTATTAAGCCGGCAAGGGACACGAGCGTAAGCGTGTACTGTTTCAGCGTGTAGCTACGGGCAGGAGACCACACATGACGCCTCTTAATTAACAAAGGTACCTGCAGCGCACCGGCGCGGCGCTCATGCCTGCTTGCGGGCCACGAGCTCGGAGAGGACGAGATAGACGGAGATGCAGATTAGAGAAGCGAGGGCGTACAGGTCCGAGAGATGGAAGAGATTCAGAGAAGGAAAGATTGATAGAGGGAAAGAAACGGGTCGGATCGTGAGATAGGATAGAACAGCGGGAAATTTGAAGGAGTAACAGAGGCTACCGAGAGATGGAACTTTTGTTTCGCGATCTTATCGGTGAGTTCGAGTGTGAAGAGAGGAATGAAGTGAAAGTCGAATGTGCGAGGGTGGTCGGAATGCTATTCGCAGCTATTTTTAAATTCGATTTTGTTTCACTTGCGTAATTTCACATTGAATTTTTAATACTCGATGTACTACAGACATCAAAGATACGAAGATCGACGATTTTTACTATGTACATCTATAAATATCGTTATAACCTACAGTCAGACAATAGTATTTAGACTTCAGTGATAAAGTTGTATACGAAGTTAGAATTTCATCTTAGGATCCAATATTAATCCTTTGTGACACGGTAACTTCCTTTCTAATAGCTTAAGCAAGAGTTGTTATCGTTTCAACATGTACTGATGAACTTCAGAAATGTCTAAAAACGTATTACAGAATTGCACGACTGTGTCGACAGATTTAACAGAAAACAAAGATACTGTGATCACGGAAACGTGATGATAGAAAACAAAATACAGGAAGCGAAAGAATGTGGAAAGCGAGAGGAAAGTAAATGGAAGGAAGACAAACAGAAAGGAGAAGAGAAAAGAAGAGCACGAGGTACATAAAGAAGAAACAAGAGCTTCCTTGTTTTCTCGCGTCACGTGCCTTGTTATTTTAGCAAGCCGAACACCGCAGCGGGCGAAGTAACGCTTCGTGCTCCCAGCTTCATTGACCCCACCGCTTGACTCCTCTTCCACAGCCACGCGTACTCGCGAACCACTCGCGAGTTCTCGCACTTAACGAGCTTCGAAATCAAGGTGTACACTCGTGACCCTCGTTGACGCTTTGACACCGGACCACGGTTGAAGGGTGTTAATTTACCGGGGTACTTGCGGGAGGAGGGAATTGAATTTCCACGAACGGTGATCCTGCAAAATGTTCATCTCGCGTGATGAGCAAAGATACATTCTCCGCTGCAACGTCGTTAATTTATACCTTCGAGCAGATATCAAGCAGACGAATAAAAAAAAGTGCTAAAATAACACTGTATCGCTCGCTCGTATAAACCTTGAGGTCGGTGTAAGTTCACCAGGGAATTTCAACACTTTCAAGCTTATATCATTTTTGAATTCCAATTTTTGTAATTATGAACTCTCAAATTTTTAAATTAGTACATTTGCAAACTCTAAACTTCTCAAATTCTCAAGTTTTCAATTTTCTAAGTCTCCAAGTTGCTAAATTTCTAATTCTACAAATCCCTTCACTCATGTAATTTCTCAGATTCCCAAAGTCTTAAATTTCTTTATCCTTAAATTTCCTGATCGTCAAATTTTTAAATCTTTAAGGTCCAAATTTTCAAACCCCCAAATCTCCAAATTCCCAGATCGCTAAATTTTCAAAAGTTAATCGATCTAGTTCACCCAAAAAATTCCTAGCTACGCCAATGGTACGTATCCTTTCAATCCACCGTTGAAGGGGGATGCTCTCGAGACACTATTGACCTCGGATTATCCGGAACGACAGTTGTTGCATTCTCGAGAAGTCAACGCCAGGTGTTAGAAAAATATTTTGAACCACTTCGACGAAAGGTGGCGGCTTTCACGGGTGTCGCTCGAGATTAACGTCTTCTATGAATCGATCCTGTGAGGTGAAGAGGCTACTTCCGGTGTCGAGGGTGTTTCCCGAGGTAGACGCTACAATGAGACGGCGCCCGAATCACCATTGTATTCGGGGTCTTTCACGAATCATGGGGATAGGGACCAAACATCGACAGTCAAGTCTCGAATTGAAGTTCTTGCTCTCAAGAAATTTTACTATACAAAATGCGGAGTACCGTTCGCTTTTGTAAGAAAACTGACTGTGAGAAAATTTCCAAATTTGTAAATTTGGACGTTTGAATATAAGAGGATTTTGATATTTGAGATACGTAAGAATTTGGACATTTGGAAAGTTGGAAATTTGACAATCTGGACTTCTGAAAATTTAGAAATTGTAGAAGTCTGAGAATTTAAAAATTGTAGAAGTTTGAGAATTGTAGAACTTTAGAGAATTTGACAATTTTTGGAAAATTTGGGAATTGTGGAACTTTGTAGATTTGAGAGTTTGAAAATTTAGAAACGTAATAATTTATAAATCTGAAAATTCAGGAACGTGATAATGTATAAATCTAAAAATTTAGAGAAAATTCATAACCTAAAAATATGAGAACATGAAAATTCCTATGTGACAATCTACCGCTTCTCACGAGTAGTGTCCTCTTCGTGCATCGCAATTTCTCGAAGAAAAGAGTAGCATGCTTGTCTCTGTAGCTTATACCACAATTTTTCCCTAGGGTAAATGTATCGTGCTCTCGAGTATACCGTCAGTTTGGTTAACGAGAGATACGCCTGGAGTGCGGCTGTCGTATTTTTTCGTCGATCTCTATCGTAGCGAGCAGGCTCGAAAGTAGATTCAAGCAACCGTGAGAGGGAGCGGATCGAAGGTAGGAATCGATGGAGAGGCTTGATCGGTCGAGAACGATCGACGTTCGAGATGAAATCAGGTTGAACCTCACCGATTCGTTCCGTTTGGACAGCGGCGCATTATCTTCGAACGGTGCGCGACAACAGCCCCGCATTGTATTCGGAATCGTGGTCAGAGGTTAAAGTTTAAAGGGCGGTCAGTGTACTCTGGAATAGACTTCTCAGGTGGTGGAATAGTTCGAGGGAATGAAGTTTTCGAGCCTCGAGAATAATGCTCACAAAGAAACCTTTGTCACTTCGTGTATCGAAATGATTACGCGAAAGTTACGTTCAGATCGCACAGTCATTTCTCAATAGCAGTTATATCAATTCGAAGCTTAAATACAAATTGATTTTGTGTTAAATTAGATCTTACTGTGCATTGTAGATCGGTCAGATAATTTTCTGACAATCAGGTATTTTGTATTAAAAATACTTGTAAGAAGTTAATGCAGTTTCAGCAAATATCAAGCACGAGTTCGATGTACCGTAAATACCACTTCATAGACCTTTATTCCGATTTTACTTTTATTAACAGCTATACCTCTTGAAAAGCAAAATATCCCAACTGCGCTGAACAGAAAAATCAATCGAACGTTGCAGCAATTAATTGCAAAGCCGAATTCATTTCCAAACCTTAACACCCGGCTGGCAGTCGAAATCAAACAATGAAGGACGGTGGGTCGAGCACTTAACGCAATTCGTTATCGAATTTCATCAATCACGCGGATCGATTGTTTTCGAGTGGTCGATGAAATTTTTGAAGGACGGAAGGCAGGAGGCCACGCGCGAAAGAGAGAATTAAACGAATGAAACGGGTCGAAAAACGCGAACGAGCAAAAGGGTGAATATTAAAAGCGATCCGGAAGAGTCACAAAGCGGAAAGCGGAGGGTGATGATGCGTATTACACGATCCGATTGCGGCACGGCAGCGAGATCCACGTTAAGGCGTGTAATTAACCGAGTAACAGAATCAGATACGACTAGCTTGGTTGCGTGTTCGCCACCCGCGGTGTCTTCTTTCTGTCCGCTATCGATAACGACTCCGTCCGGATCGACGTCACGCCGATTCGCCGTTGCTCATTGTACCCGGGCTGACCCGTCGAACTGGAACAAAATTTCGCGTGGCTGCTTTTGCGGATTCATCGTTCCATTTGCGAGGCACAATGGGGCCCGTGTGTACCGATTTGCATTGAAATTGCGAGCCACGCAGATTCGAATCTTCGGCTGCGATCAAAAGCGGGAAAACTCCGGGCGACCACTCGGCCACCGTGACTATCGTTTAATTGCGAGACGCTACTCTTTTCGCTACGAGACCTTCGGGAACAATGAACCGAAGAATGTTGATGAGTTTTCAATGGACCGGCTACGTTGAGAAATACCGTAGCCGACGGCGTCGATCAGATTGATACGTTCGAACACCTGTCGATAGCCTGTTTCACGTTTAATTAAGGTAAAGTATCCATTTACTGACATTTTCAGCAATTTATGCTTCATAATGCACTGTTTTAAAATTACGCAATTCCTGTAATCGTACGTGTATGTAAAGATTTGAAGTTTTTATCTGTAGCTAATATTATTTTGAGAACATTTTGAAATTACTTTCCAGAGTAACTGGCTATATACTTGTTACTGGCACTCTTATAAACGGTAAGCTAAAGAAACGAGCAGTGCCAATAACCGGATCAGTGACAACTATAGGGTCTTTAACCCTAACGCTCTAAGAAGCGTTGTCGATCCTTCGGACCGATCCTCGGTATTTACGTAATAATTCTAAGCCCCCATTTCGCCAATTTGGGAAGATGAGATTGCGGGACCGTGAAGGGCCAGTCGAAGGTCCTGACACTCGAGGAATTCTCCCGAAACGCGAGAGTTTAATTAATCTAGTGACAAATATCGTGGGCCTCTCTTACAGTCGAAAATGAACGCACGAAGGTTAAAAAAGGAACAGCGCCGAAAAAGCGATAAATGAAGTACAGGATTAAGTGTCGAAGCGACAGGGCCGGGAATATCGAGGGACGTCGTAACGAGCGAGTCGACGAGACCGGGCCGTTTGTAGCGCGCAAACAGCTCCGTAACCGGGGTACACGAAAATATCATCGTGTTGTAATCCGATCGGTCGATATTTCACGATCTCTGGCCAGCGTTTTACCGCTTGGCCACTCTTTCCCGTCGTTCTCCGCGATTTCAACAATAATCGCGCTTGCACAACCGACGGGGCCTCCTCTCGGCGCACCACTCTCTCGTTTGATTTACGATAATTAAAGCTGACCCGACCTTTCGTCGCTGCGAGTAAAAGAATGGCAGAAACGGAGAGAGGCAAGAAAGAAAGAGAGAGAGAGAGAGAGAGAGAGAGAGAGAGAGAGAAGCTATTCGCTCGAGTACCGTGCCGATGAGAGAACGCGAGAGATTAAAAAGTTTTTCTCCCTTCTCCGTTACTGATTCTTTTTTCATTTTTTTTTTCGCGTTCGTACTCGACAACTCTCTCTTTCTCTCGCTCGTAGCCGGGCCCCATTCCGCAACCTGGAACCAACCGGGTAATTGCTCGCTCGAGCGAGTCCGCCAACCAGCGTTCGCGCTTGCTTTTGCATTTTTGCCCGGGGCGATTTCGCGAGATCTCGACCTCCCACCATCCTCGAGAGCCTGTGTGCCCGTTCGACCAAGGGATCGAAGGTCATATCACGGTCCGTGATCGCGATTTACTTATGATACTTATCGTCGGAACAACCAACCGCTCGGCTACACGCGGATGAGTAATAGGTTCTCACGGAGAGACGCTGATTCCGGGCTCCTTTAGATAACGAGACGAACAGGAACGTAGAACGGAATCCGAAATCAGGAACGTGACCTTTACGAGCTAGAGGAGGCTACAAACATCGACGCACGGCGAATTTATTAGCCGTAAATTTCGAGATCGCCGACGCGTCTTCCGCTTTCGCTCCGGACCCGGAATAAACATTTTCTACGCCCTCTCGCGCACGTACATTCTTTGCTCGTAATTCTTACGCGCTACCGGATACCGGAGCTTAGGCGAGACGGGAAATACCGTCCTCGATGAGTGCTCTTCCATTCTCAATTTTCAATTTTTATAACCCCGAATATTTTCATTTCTAATTGCTTCCAGTCTCGAATTGAAATTTCCAAGATCTCAAATTCTAAATTCGCTAAACTTACAAGTTCCAAAATTTAGAACACTCCTGCGCTTTCAAATTTTCCAATTTCAAAATCTTGCAATTTCCAAAATACATAACACTCTAGAAATTTCTAGACCCTAAATCCCTAAATGTCTAGATCCTTGGAACCCTAAGTTTCAACATCTCAAAATCCTCTAATCCTATTATGACATCTCGAAATCCCCAAATCTCCACCCTTCCAATCCGCAAATCGGTAAATTTAAAATTCCAAATCTGAAAATACCTAAATACCTAACGTGGAAAAACCTTTCGTAAAGTAGCCCTTATGATCACCAGAAGCGTTTGTTGCTTTTATGTACTGCACGGTAGTCGTAAACTGGTGACGAGAAACACGGTTGATTTTTAGTTTATCGGCTATAACGCGAAGTATATTTGCTATAAGCTAAGGGAAATTGGTTCCCAGCTTTAGGGGTATTGTATGAAAGATATTGAGTCACGATAATAAATTGTTGAGCCGTTTCGAAAGTGGTGATCCTGAAACTGCTTTCATGGCTCGGATGATTAATGGTTCGGTATACTTTTTAGAGGTTGTGTATTGAATCATTATTTCTCGAGATTATGTTCTATTCGTTTAACCGAGAAGAGTCAATTGGTTGTAATTTAAAGCCATTAATATTTACCTTGTCTTTCGCTCGTCCGACGCCTGTGATTTCATCTACCCGACAGGTCCTGTCTTTTAAAATGCACTTAAAGTCACAACTTCTACGATCCAATCAGCCTCGAAATCTGACCGCGGACAATCTCCGCCAAATAAATCAGCCAAAAGTTTCACTATTTCATCATCCGAGCCGTAGTTCTATCAATCACGTTAATTTGTAGCGGCAACATAGTTGCGCCGACACGGTTGCAGCGAATTCTCGTTTAATTTAACGCGGTTCTATCGCAACAATCGTAACATGAATCATCGCGGAACAACAGGGTCTAACCGCGAGAAATCTAGAGCATGAAATTCGCCAACTCGTCGGGAAAAAAAGGATGACGGCGCCGAGATACGACGAGGAAAGGAAACGTGGAGCTCTCTCTCCTCCGTTAATTATTTAACGCGGCTAATATTTTTCACGGAGCGACGCGGCGCGCCGGGACGGCGTCCAGTCGGAATTATGACGCGATATCGCGTCGCGATAAATCGCCGGGGTAATTATTCACACGCGCTCACCTGCTCAACCACGACGACGTCTCGCTTAGGCGCCGCCGACGATACTCTCGAGACGTTCTTGGGAAAGTGGCGTCGTGTACGCGGAATCGTTAAATGTCGACGCGTGTAATTTGCATCGCGACGAACTGCGGCAAAAATACGCGGCCGAGCTATCGAGAACTGTAATTACGAAGCATTAGAAAACTCACGACGTGTGATTATCCGTTGATAAGTCACCGACGGATTAAGTGTTTACTGCTTGGGACTGAATTTCTGACGACCGGTGACACTAGGAAACGCGACAAACACATTCGTCTCACCGTTTTTTTCATTCTTACGCCATTTTGCTCGGGGTTCTGTGAACGTGCTTAATAAATTCAACAGGCGGTTCTTTGTAGAACTTTCACTTTGAATTGCTGCCTCGTGTATGTTTATATGCAAATTACATGTTCCCATGAAATATTTACTGTTTTCAGATACATTAGAAATATCATTTTCATTCGCGTATTCTGATACGTTTATGTCCTTTAGTACTGTCTTAAATATCGTACAACACGCTGGTATGTATTGATTGCAAAAGCATACAACTCGTTTTAAATGAAATTTTGGACATACTCATTCGTAATTCATATTAGTTATTTTATTGGTCAAATGCTTCTGCACATTACTCCATCATCAGTTATGCTAATACTAAACGATCCTCATCGTTTTCGAATTCCCTTCGAAGCATTTATACATTAACGTCTATCAGCAATCCTTGTATCATTGTAACTCAGCGTTAATTACTCGATTCATCCGCAAAATTAACTACGCTCCTCGACGAGCTCTTCAGGAAGGAAGATTTAGAGTACACGATAATTCACCGGCTTGATCTGGCCGCTTCGAGCTACGTTCCAACCTCTACCGCGAACTTTCTATCGTTATATGTAACAATGTTTTTTTTTCTTTCTCTCATCCATCGCCATTCATCATCGCTCGTCGTAGCGCGATGACGAGGCCCGTTGGATGTTGAGGACGCTAATTAGTCGGCCACGTGGTACCGCGAGAGAGTTAGAGCCGACGAAGAAAGCGGAGAAGGCAACCTCCCTTTCGCATAAGGTCGCTTTAAAACTAGCTCCAGGGGAGCGTAATCCATCATCGAAAACGGCCGGTGTAACGTAACCGGTCGGTTATGCCCACCACTAATCAACGTTGCTGACTTGCCGTATAATTAGATCTGCTCTGACCCCCCGCGCTACTCTTTTCCCATCGTCAAACGTGTTGCTCGTGACTAGTCCCGTGAACTTAGGATACGGCCATTTTTTCTTCTGCTGGGAATCGTAGAAAGCAACTTCGTGTTCCCCTCCGTCGACACACGGGTGCAACACTTTCTTTGGATAAGAACTGGATAGGGGAGAAACTTCGTGTACTTCGATTCGACTCTAAGGAATTAGACGAGATGGTCTTCAAATCTCCAAACTTCAGTACCGAAACTTTGACAATTCGAACTTGCAAAGTCTCGTTGTAAATTTTCAAAGGATCTAATTCTCTAATCTTCAAACATGCAAGCTTCCCACCGATACTCGAAATCCCTTAATCTCTAAACTCTCGAATCACTGAACATGTTGGAAAATTTCTGAACAATATCTGTTACGACTCAATAATTCGATCTTGAAATGAACACGTAATAAAATTTTACTTATAATCAGAATGGCCCAATATTTAGAGCGTCAGTTCAAGAACAATTTTCCAGAACATTCTAGTAAATGCTGCATATTTCTGTCTTCCGGGAATAACTCTCCCACATAAAACTTCGTGCGACTTGTATCTAATTCGTTATCATCGAGTTAATGTCCCGATTGAAAACAGTGACGCTTTCTTGGAACAAGTCCCCTCGGTTCATGGCTTATCGAACGATCTGCGTTATTCGCGAGTAACTCGGTCGAAGTGGCTTCGTTTGACACGAAACATCATGAAAAGGTCTTCGATCTATGAAGAGTGGCGCCACGTTGGTAGCCACGCTGTTAACTCGACGATTAATGGCTCCACGCGATCATCCTATTTTCTCCCCCTTCCGATTCGATTGTCCCTGGAGGACCGAGGTTAAACCTTACTCACCTTCGCCGGATGTGAAGGGTCGCACCAGACCCGGCAGCAACACGCAGAACAACAGGAACAGGGAACACGATTTCGGCCTCATCGTGTACGTGTCGCGGTCATTCGTTCATTTTATGTCGAAAGGAACGCGTGAGTTAGGGTTAAACGTTTCTCGCACTGGTCACTGCACTTTCACCCCTGGAACCTTGTGGGGATGGTGGATTACACCTGTCAAACAGAATAAACATATTTTTATAGGGACGAAATAGCGTGTGCGTTTTAAGACTAAAATCTAAATGAACGGTTAGGTTTCCTGAAGTCGACGGTCGAGGGTAGTTTCCTGAATACAAGAACGGAATTTTGTAAGAAAAGCTTTTGAATTCTGCATATTTATTCTGCACGAGCTTTGTTCCCAAATAAACATCATACATAACGTTGTGTACGTTCATTACGAAATATTTTAAAACGTCATTGTTCGTGGGGATAAATTAACGTTGCACGAGGGTGGTGCCCGACGTTCGCGGTTGGTGATTAATTAAGGTAAATGAAGCAGCAACTTTTCTACAACGTGCGCGTCGAATGTACAGAAAAGTTGACTCGTCTAGAAGCCTAGTCAACACATTGTCAAATTCACGATTGAAAAAGCACATTTTCATATTTCCATTCGTCCGCGTATGAATTGAACTTCCAGATCGCTCAATGAACCTCTTCGAGCAATCTCCGTCAACTCGAGTTCTCCAAGTACAACTTCTTTCAACGCGAACCCCCTCGAAATTCGCAGTTGCCGAGTATCAAAATACGCGATTCGTAACCGAAAAAAAAAAATAAATAAAAGGAAGTTACAGCGGTTGATTCGAAGAAGCCAAAGTTCGACTTCCTTCGTCGAGGGGTGCGTTTTCACCGAAAATACCGGCTGCTCTTTTCTCGAAAAACGAAAAGAAAAGAGGGAAAGATGGAAAGTTGACGGTGGCACGCGATGAGGGTAAAACCGCGTCGAAGCAGGGACTCCCGCGGATTTAACGTCTGCCCTCTGTTGTTTCCACCGGAAAACGTAAAAGACGGTTAGGAGAGGCAAGAGTGCCACTTAAGTACCGGCTGGCAACCCTTGCCGCTTAAATATTCTGCCGGTGCCGCGCACTTTCTCGCACGCGAAATTTCATCGTCGCGACTTCGAAGCGAAACCATCCACGATACTGCCGCTGCCTTGTAATTCAACCCCTTGCAACCCCCTTTCTGTCGTTTTGCGGTGCCTTCATTGGCGTAACTAGCTTTTTTATTTGGGATGAGCCATGAACTGACGTTATTAGCAGGGTTAATCTTTTACGACGGGGGTGAGCAACTGGAATTTGGACAATTGGGGGATTTAGAGATTTAGTGACTTGGTAATTTAGAAATTTGAGGATACAGGAATTTGGACATACGGAAATTTGGCAATATAGAGATTCGGAAATGTAGAGCTTTGAGTATGTAGGAATTTGGGGATATTGGAATGGCGAGGATTTGCAAATTTAGCAGTGTGGGGATATGAGGATTTGAACACTTAGTTTGAAAATTCGAAAATTTGAGAATCTTAAGCTATGTTTTCTGTTAACACTGTTTGACGAATAGGAAGGGAAGAGGGTGAAGTATCGCCATGTTGAATTTACTATTTATAATATTCTGTAACGTTTTATAGAATTGAATAGGAAGTAGCAATTAGCGTTAATTAGAGGGAGTACACTGTATCAGTTTGGAGAGATAACATCAGCTGCCATGTTTGCAAAACGACGAGTAACTAGTTGATACGATGACAGAGATTAAACTGCGGTTTATGCTTCCTCAGGGGTGCGATATAGTGATACTGTGCGGTATCGCGTTACTGCTTTAATGAAGTTGGCTGCGGAGGTAATACTCTTCGAATGTAATTAATTATTCTGGTCAATCAACGCGTTGACTACCGCAGTGAAAATTGCTCGTAGAAATTAAAATATTTAAATATTTTAATGTAATACACTCGTTATATTAAAACTTCCAACGCCACTTCCTGTGTTTCGTTCGAAACTTTTTAATCTTCTATTTATGTATCAACGAATTAAATGCAGGAGAATCTCACAAACGTATATATTTTTAAGAAAAATTGTCTGATGGATTGAGGTTTATGAAATGGCAAATTGTAAAATCAAATTATATCTGCCATTCGCAGCAAAAGCGGATATATTCGTTCATTATCACGAAAGCGGACGTGTTCGTATCTGGTCAAGGCAAGCTAGTTATTAGAATTCATGCCGACATGCAAACGCTGCTAATGATTCTAACAATGTTTCTAATAACGTTAAGACTGTAATCGATTAAATCAACTACGGAAACATGTTTATCGCTGTATGAAACATGTGTAACATCGTTTTTAAGATTAAATCAATTTTTAAATGAAAATGTTACACGATCATTACATGTATATGAACAATTTGACCAAATTATAAGCTTGACAATATATTTCAGAGTAGATTTGTAATACCTCCTTGAAGACTGATCAACCAACCTCTGCCCACCCTAAAAACTGATCAACCACTACAATCTCGCAGTGATCCCTAAAACAGGAATTCCCCAAACGCTATTCCCCGATTATCGGATTGTCCGCATGAAAATTCCACGTCGAAACAAAGATTGTCCCTAATTGAAACGTAAGTCGAACGGACAGTCAGCACGCGTGGTCGCGTTTGATCGAGGGTGAGCCCCGGCCGGTCCGTCGAATCGATGATAGCTAGCCGGCCGTTATCTGTAGGACGCAGAAAGTCGATGAAACCGCAGGAGAAGCAGGATGAACACGCCGAGGGAAGGTAGACAAGGGGGGCCAGGGTCGGTTCACGTTCTCCGGAGATTCATGACGCGGAATAATCCACGGCGAGGAGCCGTGGAACGCGCATTATGCGAGCGTATCGACGTCCCTACACAGATTTCCCATCGGCGAGCGTCACAGTGAAGGCCCGTCTCTAATCCTCCAGGACGAGGACTCAATTTATAAACGTGCCCGGTATTACCACTTAAAGGCTTAAAACACTCGACACCGTGCGCCAACGAACACATGGCATTTCACACTGCAATTGCCACGAATGCCCTTGCCCTTTCCCTCACCTAGGGGATAAGCTCGAGTGTCGAGTTCGCTCGGCTGCCTCCCGGAAAAGCTCCTCTTTCTTTTCACCGAATCTGCCGCTTTCGCCAGCGGAATCGCCTTCTTCGCCGCTTTACAAGCCGCCCTTGTCGCGAACCTCCTGCTGCACCCATTTTCCGTTGCCTCCGGATTTCGACCGGCATCGCAATCTCGTTATATGACACTGAATGACATCGTGCAAGCGGAGATTGTACAATAAGGCTACATAAATACAACTTATTATATACAACGCTCGGTTGGTACTCTTTTGAATTCCTTGACAAAAAATTTGATAACTCAAGATTTCCATCTGAGTTCGAAAATTTGATTTCTCAAAAGCGAAGAAAGTAAATTTGAAGTTTCCAAACCCCAGAATTTGTGAATTAGTAGTGTCTAAATCTCTCAGTAACTATATTGAAGTTACCCCTCTAGGTATGCATGGAATTTCCTACAAAGTTTAGCAAGCCATATAGCGAGATTGCTCTACATACGAGGGGAAAGCGAAACGCTTGAAAAGGCTGGATATCGCGTGACAACAGGTAGAGAGAATCAACGAGCTGCATTCTCCAGAGTATTCCTCGGCCACCAGTTTACGAACATGTTTACCCTCGAATGTTCCTATCCCGTGGTCAGGCACCATGGCGCGTAATACACGCGTGTGTGGCGGGTGCGATACAACGGAAAGTCTTATCGATCGCACCCCAGGTTCGCGAGAGGTTCCACGTGAAATTTCAGCGATCCGAGGGGAATGGATTTTATTAAGTTTGCCGGCTCGATGGGGATGAAAACAGACGGGAAATGCGGTTTTCTTGTACAACTGGGTATCGTGGTTCCTGCACACTGATGTGAATATTGAAATTTATCGATCACTTATTCCACCTTTTTGGGATTATTCTGATTCGATATTTTAATATTTGGCATACTCGTATGCTTAGACTATACATATGTAGATGTTTCGATGCTTTAGATACTTTTGATACTTTTGATATAAGCAATAGATATTGATCGGTAAAGATGATATTATAGTTGCATGAATTTGGCATCTGCAATTGAATAATATAGTTGAACGTTTAATTTTAATCAAAACAAAATACATAATTAAGTCAAAATTGACCTATCTCCAAGTGATAATAAATTTACTCCAGAAGCGATAAAAATCGAACCTCGAGCAAATTTAACCGAATAGTTTACATAATATCTCGATCGTAGTTTCGGAAGTTTCTGAAAATGTCTACCGAGAATTTGGTCCATTACAGAGATTCTGCAAGCCTCTTAACATTCCGAAAGAAAACCACAAAAGTTCGCAGAGTTCCACTCCAAGTTTTTATAGTTTCTTCTGGATCTTATATGAGCATCTTGCGGCTCGGTAGTTGTTTTCGATCCGGTTCGTCCCCAACGTATCTAGTCTCGGAGCAGCAGATCGATCGAGGCCCTCGAAAGAAAGCAACCCCTCGAAGATCGCGAGAGATTCTAGAGACAGCGGCCAATTACCACGGCCACGGCCATAGAAACCGCCGTCGTATTATTTAGGAAGTTCGCCGCGGATGTTCTACGGCCAGTCCTGTTATCTAGCAGTTATAAAGCACGCCCGCAACGTTTCTAATGCCCCAGGATATCACGTGTTTCGCTTTGCACTTTATGCGAATTGCAAAGTATACGGGAACCCCTGAATTCGCGATAAATTTGCACGCATTTGCGTAATGGCATTGCGAATTTCGCGTTTGTAGTTGAATTCGAAAACGGCACGTTAAGTCGTAATTTAAGTTTATTTCTTCGAAGAAACGAACGTTTCCTGGCTGAAGGTAGTCGCGAAGATTAGTGGACAGAACTAAATGGCTTAATCTAAATTTTCTTGTTACAAATAGACATTTCACGGAGTACTTCTATCCGTAAACTTCCGACAGTTGTAACAAAACTTTCACGATTTCCACCCCTCAAAGTGCCGCTCAACGGCTTCGGATAAACCTCGTCCACTTTACTAAATAAGGTATTGCCAAGGACATACGGGAGAGTTTCAAAGAAAGGTTCTTTTGATCCCTCTGACGAAGATTCTCGTTTCTCCCTCAAATTCAGTCCGCGCCGCGTAATTTCAGACTCGACTCAAAGTCGCAGTTTGCGGCTCGGACCGCAACCGCCCTTGAAATCTCTGCCCTTCCCACAGAACTCGGCTTTGCAATTTTAGAAGAGCCGGAGTCAGAGTTCACGGTTTAAAGGGTGTCCTCTCGAGGCCACTTTAACGTACAGCGGTTCAACTTGCAGCGTATTCGAACGAGGAGGACAAACATACATAGTAAGGGTGGAAGGTCCGAAGCGACGTTCGATGTCGCGGAAAATCGATGGATCGACCACGCTAGGTAATGGAGACAGACTTACACTACGGACAATGCTCCAGAAACCCATAAATCGACGCCAACCTTCGTTCCCGGCGAATTGAATCCTCGTCCTGGCGCAGGTAGCTACAAATTTGTACGCTCGCTTGTCACCCACCCCCTACGTCGGACACTCATCCTTCGTGGTGGCGAAAGGTGTCTATACGTCTCCCGTGTGGAGAGGAGGATGCTTACAGGATCGTATAAAACTCGTGTAGGGGCCATATCTGTCCAGGATCAGCCGGTTCAGATGGAGAAGATAGGGCACGCGGTCGATCGCGCGTGAACTTTTGTGTGCCGCACACACCCGATTGTGGCTTAACTAACGGCCAAACCAGACCCGTATCTTGAAGGATCTTCATCCGAAGGACTTACCTACGTGGAAGGAAGGTGAGCAGACACGCGGGTCGGAGGAGAAGCATATTCTACGCGCGGTCTATAAAGACGCTCCGCAAACCCATATCCCCCACCCCCTCTGCGGGGGGGTTGACATGTTTATTTCGCTCCGTAATCTTCTCGGATTACGGTTTGGTCGGAGAGCAAGAAGAACGAGAGAAGCCGAGGGGGTTGAAAAGAAACGAAATCGAAGGAGCGAAAGATAGCCAAGGGCGGAGACGACCGCGCGAGCCACCGAAACACGTTTTTACGGGGTCCTCCGTGGCCTCAGCACCAGGAATTTCGACTCGAGTAACTTCGATCGGCTCGAACGCGTATCCTCCAGTCCTGTTTCGAATAATTTGCTCGCTCCCGCGGGAGAATAGTACGGATTCATTTGCAGCGGGCTGGAGAATAATGGCGGAAATGCGCGTGCATGTTTAGAGAGGAAAGAAGGTGTTCCGCGGGAAATTTATGGTCCCTTTGCTCGAGCTCTCGTGTGTACGGGATGATTCTCCAAAGCGGAACGGGACGTGTGCGGACGGAGTGAATTGCTGCAGAGAATATTGAATATTTTAGAGAGAATTGTCTTTTTGGGCTGTTTTAAGTATTGCGAAACCAGAAACGATCTGCGTTAGTACTTAGATATGAAAGTCCAATATAAAAGTGATGCTGATAAATGTGGCGTTACTATCCGTAATAACTGTACAATTACGTTTGCAAATATTCTTTAGTATCCTTTTACTATATGGTTCTAAACGAAGTATAAAATCTTACTGCACCAATGGTGTATACATTTGTACACATATGATCACATCTGAATCGAACATGTCTACATATGTATGTCTTTTTGAACACGTATGTTTGTTGTTTAGTGTCTCGCTAAAATTTGATATAACAACGATCAGTTACTTCCTCAAAATCCTAATATGCATCTAGCAATCTTTATAAATGATGAATCGTCTTGGCATCGAGACGCGAATAAAGGCGAGTGGACGTCGCCGAAAATACACGCGTCGACCACGTGTGGCCGCGAAACGAACGATGCCAGCGTGCAGAGAGGATCAAACGTATCCACCCACGCACGATTTTCGTCGTGCTAAGAATTATTTGACACATTTGCGCGAGTATGAAATACAATACGAGCGTCGGAAAGCGCACGTCCACCTTCGAAGAAGATATCTGTCGCGCGATCTTGACAAGACGGACCACGCCAGAAGAAACTCGTTGACTCGATACATTTTCCCCGTAATCTTTCGTGTCGATCGGCTATTGCTATGCATACCAAGTCAGCCCTTTTGCGACCCTCCTGACGAGTGTCTTGTCGAGCCTGCTTTCCATTTTGTTAACATGATCTGCGGCTCTATTTGACTCTAACATTTATTACTAACGCTTGGCGATTTAACGGTTAGTCATAAATAGGTAAATAATTGATACACGTCGCGGTTTCGATAGGGAATATCTATAAAATTGAACAAAGAATTCAACTCGTATTTTCTATCGATTAACGTCCGTATTTTTAAGGGGTTAAAACAGATAGAGTGTTTCATTAAATATCTCGGAAATTATCAGATGCACATAAAATATCGAAAAATTTGCATTCGGTTAAATATGTAGATAGCTAATTGCATAAGGAAATCAGACATTTTAATTTTAATGGAATATCGATGAAATTCACTCTTATGCCGAGGAGGATTCATTTATTATTCCTCTAAATAACATAGCATACCGTGTGTCTAATTAAAAGTGCATAAAACGAATATGAAGAACCAGATTTTACAAATTCAGAATTGTCTTTATTCGTCAAATGTTAATGTTAGTCCTGATTCTGAATTAGCTAGTTTTCTCGCGAACTTTCCACAAGTAAAGAGTTAAATCCAATTTTCATCAAATGGACAATTTAATCTAAGGTCTCAAAATTTCTCCCTCGAGTCTCGAATTCTCCCTGAGGACGAAGCAAATCGAAGCCACGAAAATCCTCGGCGAAACAGGATCGATCCTTCGCCCACCGTTCTCTTCAACACCTTCACGATAATCCGCCTCCCTTTCTTATCTCCAAATCCTCGCGTTAACTTCTCGAACCGTCGGATTTACGCGTTATTTACCACAAATTCCCCAGCTACCCAGCTACCTAGCTGCCACGACAGCCTCCCTTTATCTAAAACCCGGTATCTCTGGTCGTGGACCGATGGATCTTCATTCGATTCGATTTGTATCCATTATACTCGACGTCCCTTGGTCCCGGAAGACCGAGACCTCGATCGATCGGTCGAAAGACCGATCAGGGGTAGCTGTCTGAAGGTTCGTCGAAGCGTGAACACCATTGGCGTAATCAAAATTTTTGTCTAGGGCGGGTTAGTCTTGGATCGACGTTCCATCTTAATTGTTGTATGGTTATATAGCTATTTAATGGTTGAGTTAGATCTTACGTTAGGTCGTCAGTCAATATCTACGCGTTGGGTGATCAAGTGTTGGATAATTACGCGGTAGATCACCACGAATTGGATGGCCACGCGTTAGATTACCATGTGATGGATGATTACGCGTTAGATCGGTACACATTGAATGGTTATGCGTTAGAATAGCTACACATTAGATCTCCACGTGTTGGATGTCTACGCGTTAGATCGGCACGTATTAAATGACTGCGCGTTAAATCGTCACGAGTTGAGCATCCACGCATTAGATGGTGAAGCGTCGGATGGCTAGACCCACCGTGGCTCCTATCTGGTTACGCCAATGGCGTAAACACGCATCTTTGCACGCGTGTGTTCTTTCGGGTTTTTCGTGTTGGCAGGTAGAAGGAAAGGAGCCATGCCGTGAGAACGCAGATGGTGGGGTACGCGTGCCAGGTGGGCACTGGTGGTTCAGCCTCCTCGAGGGCGCAACGTTGTTTCCTGCGAGCCGATCGAGGCCGCGATACTAAAATCGATCCACAGGTCGAGATAACGCAACGGCGCATCGGCGAGTTTTTAATGGGTTTCGCCATGGAAAAGCGGGCTAGGGAACGAAACGTACTCCTCGACCAACTTACGCACTCCCATCACGTACCTCGTGTTTCCTGCCTCTGCTCTTCGACTGGCTAACCCAACGATATCCCCGGGTGACGTCAATTTTTTTCTGCCGTTTTGTTTTTGTTCGAGAGGTTTTGTGCAACGATATGGCTCGAGATATGGAGGTTCAACGTGGTTCAATGGGCGGAGGTAATGGCGGTTTAGAAAATGTTTGATGCTCGCCTTGCCGAGCGTAATTGAAACTAATATGAATTTGATTTATACGCGAGAAATGGAGGAAGCGTTGAATGCTTCTGAAAAGGTTTCATTTGAAGTAGCATTAGAATGAAATTGGCATTGCTATAAATTTCATTTGACTGGGTAGGCTGAAAATTATACTTAATCATGGCTCAGAATGCTATCACGACGACGTTTATAATTTAAAGTAATAGATTGAAGCGTTAAATTAAAAATTTGATTATCTTCTTAATAACAATAATTATCGTCACGAGAAAGCGGAACCGAGCAAAAGCACAACCAAGTTCGCGAATTCTATGCAGGTTTTTTGGTACCTCCGGATCATTAATCTTCCCGATCGGAGGTTCATTCGATTTTCTTGCAGCTTTTTGCGCAGCCATTATGAGCTTACGTGTACTCATTCTGTACATTCTATCAGTACCCTGTAATTATCGAGCGTTGCCGCCTCTACGTAGATACCGATCAAGATTTCCGCGACCATTTTTATACTTCTTCAAAGCTTCTCGGATAAACTTCCATGCGTTATAACAGGACACTTCGAACGCAAGATTATTATCGATAAAAAGGTTATACAAACTGTAGATTTAAAGAAATTAAAAACCAAATATTTTTTGTCGAACGTAAAGCCAATATCTAAGAGACGTCGACGAGAATGTAATAGAGTGACTCGACTATTTGTTATGGTTATAATTCTTTCGAAATTTTTTATGCGCCTGTTCAGTATTCGAATAAATTGCATTTTGCAGAATGTTAGTTTGAGATGTACCTGTTTAACATTCAAGCGACTTGTATTTTTCGTAGAATGATCTTTCTTGTCGACTAGATACTTGACCAGAAGCATTTTCAGTGGATGAAAAGAAGTGGAAGCAGCTCGCGCTTAGCAACGAAGTCGTAGAATGTTCCGCGGAGACGTCACGCGACTTCCTTCTTGCGGAGTGCAAGAAAAATCGAGCGCTTCGAGAACGATTACGCGGAACGAGATCTCAGCGCTGACTAAACATTTCAAGCGGCATGACTTGATGGGAAGGGGCCCGTTATTTGACTTTGACAGACATTATTAACGACTAACCGACCTACGCGCACTCGTACCGCGTAATGATCTCTGCGAACCGGCGCTCGATAGAGAGACTCTCTTTTCTCTCTCTCCCTGTCTGTCCGTCTGTTCGTTTGTCTGTCTGGAAAATAAAGAAGTCGAGCGAGTCGTGCCAATGGATCCTCTTATTTCTGCCCGCGGCGTGTTCGTCGTTTCGCCGCCGCGAACGCGGCGAGTGCGACACGCGCCCCTTTGAATGTCCCCGTCAACGCTGCTCCGCTTTTCAGCTTCGCGTTCTCTTCGTGGTCGCTTTGCCACGGACCCCGCGACTTCCGCCGCTTCTTTCATCGCCGACGTGTCGCGACGCATCGTTCATGGAATTCGCTTCGAACAGCGAACGATGTCGCGCGATTTCGAACGCTTTCCATGCCGCGACGCGTCGACATTTCGGTACGCGTACATCGAATGAGGAGCAAAATGGCGAACTGCTGGCTGCTTTTCGACCTTAATTATTCGGCGCTATGGTTCTGTACATCGCAGTGTACGGTTTGTTTTGTAGCCAATTTAGTCGACTACGGTCACGATCGAACTCTACTTTTATTTTATTCACCGATTGTGCCGCGACTTTCATTGAATCGCGTTAATCGTACAGTAAATAGAAGAACGTATCGGCAAATGAATGGCAACGCATCAATCAGAAGTCCGATTAATGATGTTCAAGTATAAACAAGGTACAAACAGGACGTGATTCAAACGTTCTGTAAAATATTCCACTTCTTTATATCTTTACATACGATGAAATTCGTGGCGCGACAG
Source organism: Megachile lagopoda (assembly GCA_036983795.1). Lineage (NCBI taxonomy): Eukaryota > Metazoa > Arthropoda > Insecta > Hymenoptera > Megachilidae > Megachile > Megachile lagopoda. The sequence continues at coordinate 3,704,578 of CM072795.1, read as the reverse complement.
AAACACAGAGCGAGGGTGTGAAATTCTGAGAGGCAGTGACGAGAAGCTTCACGCCATAACAATGACAAAATACGTTCGTAGAGTTTGAACCATCGCCACGAGGTCACTGCCACCAGGGCAAATTCTTGCATAGCGCCGTTCCGAATAAACAAAATTTATCTCGACGTATATCACAAATTTCTCGGCACTGTGTGTAGCAGTATCGTCGTCGAAGCACCATAAACCGGCAAGATTCCGATCCGTGAGCTATCGAAAGAGCCCCATCGTGGCCGTACTCGAGCAACGATCAATAATTCACGATTACAGGGCGAATCTCGAGCCGTGCGATTCGCGAATGGATGCCGGATCGTCGATCGGTCCCGATAGAGGGGAATCGAACGATAGCAATCGTGCCATCGCGTTTTCCGTTTAACGAGAGCACCGATTTCCCCCGGACGGATCGATAACGCGCGGAATCGACAGCGGCGTTGTTTGCGACGGCCTGTTAACCTTCGGATCGTGGCGTCGATCATAGACGCCGACGCTAACGAGCCAGCATCTATCGCGGGAGACGCGACTACAATAATCGGCCCTCGATTTCGTGCGTTGCTCGACGCAATTAATTAATAAGCCGCGTATCTCGTCGGCTCGGCTGGCCATTGATAGCGGCCATTAATCGTCGCCGCGATACCGGCTCCCAATAATTACCCCTTTGTCTCCTTTTCACGAGAACGATGCCCGCGAGAACGATCTCTCGAGAGAGCCTCGCGTATCGCGAGTTCCCGGGTTAAAAAAAAAAGCAGCGTCGCATCGAGAGAGACAGGGGTCGCATCTCACTCGTTGATTCGTGCGAACTTGTCGGGGGTGTCGATGCTTTCTCGAAAACACCGCGCTCGGTGATGAGGGACTGCGTATGAAAGATCGAAAGCTTTTTATGTACTTAGCCCTTTGATCGAGAAATGACTAGACTGCGAATGTTTCTGCATTTACGGTGTATGACGATTCATACCCTGTATCCGGATATATCCCAATCAGTTTGCTTGACGAGTAATAAGGGAGAGTTACGAAAGCGGAAAACGTTTCCGAATGAAACTTACGAATAATCGAAAAACTTTGATGCTTCGAAAGGTACTTGTATTACGGATGCTACGAATAGTTCGAGATGCGGAGTGGAAAACGAATGAGTTCGTGAATATTTGTATTTACGAGGGAAGGTAGATTGCACCCTTCCGTAAATCGGTGGGAACTTATGACCACCATAAGTATCGAACCACGAGATCCGATACGAGTAATTCTGGTAAGTGGCCTCGAAAATGTGTAAATCTTCGCTGGACGGTACATATGGACCCGCTGTTTTACGATTATGCGAGTTCGATCCATCGGAAATCGAATGTTCGCTTAAATTTTACTGAATTTCCATTTCAATTTCGACGAGAATTAGTACCTCGTCGTACAAGAATCTCGATATAACATTGCAGGAGACATATAATACGACATTTAATAATACAATTATCAAAGCGAACATGGTTGAAAGCACAAAATATTTAGCTAATATTAACACTCACAGACAAAACTTACTTTACATTATTACAACGTAATATGTTACAATAGGATAGCTAAATTTCATGCAAAATTTGCAAATTAATTAGTTAACATCAGCGAGAAGTTGGGGATTTAAATTGTGTCCGCTTTGAAGTTGATATATTGTTAACAGAGATATACAGAGAATTATTGAAACGAAAAGAGCAGCTCTTTGTGCGTTTTGAAAGTTTCAAGCTGCTATCGTGAATAATGTAGTAGAGCCGGTAGAATTGTTGAACGAGACACGATTTCAATGGGCACCGATTTTTATCGCGTCTGTCATCGACTGCCAATTGATTGCTGTCGATTAACAGCAACGTTTCCTTTCGAATTTCGCTTTGATTTGCCGATCGAGTGTACGCGTCACGAACGAGAGTCCTGTCGACGCCGTTTGCGTCAAAATTATTGCACGCGTACTCTTCTATCGCTTGCTAACAATAATCAATTATCCTTTTCGTACACCGAAAACCATGAACGCTTTGTAAATACTGTTACCGTTTAATAAACTTTGATTTATTTATTAAATCCTGGTAAAACTTGATACGTGACATTCAATTGCACAACAAAATGGATATCAATATACATATTTAACTTGCAGCTTTAACGTTAAATTTTTATTGGATTCCTTTCGATTCAAAATATTATAAAAAATGTTATAAAGTATTAAAACATTGCAAATAGTTAACTAATATTTTTACTCGGTAAATGTATTAGTCAAATATTTTTAAATAAAAAGTTACTGGTTTCTCATAAACGTTTTAAGGATTCCCAAGAATGTTTGAAGAATGTTTAAGAAATTGAACCGTGAGCTCGGGGTCAATCTGACCCCAACCGGTGAACATGCCGCGGTTAAATTCGCGTTGACTCTTACAAATGGCGAACCACTCTCAACCCAATATACCTGTCGTCGAATGCTAAGAATAGTAGATACATGTTTCTTCTCCGAATACTTTTCACGTCCCGCCGCTTATCCAACGAGCTTCATCGAAAATACAACGATTCCCCGTTCGTGAATCGATACTAAAACGATTCACGGTTCGTTCGCCATTCACGACACCCGTTTCGATACTTTTCGATCGTCGGAATAAAACGCTTGAATCACGCGTCGAAAATAAACTCCCTGTGCCATGGCTCCATAAAATATTCCAAAACCGTGTCGTTTCGCTACAAGATTCCACCCCGTTTTTTTATATTGGTTTCTTCGAAAAACGCATTACGAATACTTGACACGGATCGATTCCCCCTAATTACATGAATTACAATAACAGGAAGCATACGAATCACTTTAAGAACGTATTAGCATTCTTAACGAGGCAATGACTGTATGATAATTGTATTCGTTAATTGAAACTAGGTTATATTTGCTTGTATTGCTCTATTTTTCTGAGATCTACAATTAAAAATTTTTAAGTCAGAAAAGTACTGAAATTTCGAAGGTTTGAAGTTGACAGGATTTCAAGATTAAAAATTTGAAAATTCTAAAATTAAGTCCTCATTCTAGAGTTCAGAACTTTCGGGATTGCGATATCCCAAAATCCCAAAGTCCTAAAGTTAAGAAAATCCAATATTCTAAAGTCCCAGAGTTCCAAAGTCTCGAAACTCCTCAGGTCCTAAAATTACCGAGTTCAAAGTTCTAAAATTCGAAGACTTCTAAATTTCGAATTTCCAAAAAGTCTTATCTCTAAATCCCAAATCCATACTTTCGAAAACAGTAAATTTTTCCCAACGCAATGACACCCGCTCGATCTAACATAACCTAACAAAGCAACGGTCACAATCGTCTTATCCAAGAGATTAAAACATTCCGTCGCAAGCAACAAGTATCGCGCTTTTCCTCGACAGTCGAATTGGTCAACAAGCAGAATAATCTCTGTCACTCGTTTTCGAGTGTAATTTGAATGGTAATAGCGCGAAGTGGATACGAGCGCAAGAAGTTGGACCGTGTGTAAACCGCGGCTTTTTTAAATAGCTTTCCCAGGGGACCAGCAACCCAGCGGGAGTTCGTCTGGCCAGATAACGTCCGCCTCCTAATTTCGTCCGAGTTTTTCGGAAAAAAGGCTCTCTCGTTTGACTAGGTCTGTTCGCTCGACTGTGACAGGATACCACGAGGCCGAAAGAAATCGTGGACAACGCGTAACCGGAGTCGACGGCCAGCGAGTCGACACGCCTCTTCAACCGCGAATTTTTCTTTTCCTATGGGAAATTCTCTGTATTCCTCTAGCGGAGGCTTGCTCACGAGATGTCCTGCGTGTTCGGGGCGCCATGATCTGCCCCGGGGACAAACCTTCGGGCTATAGCGACTGAAGCGGTAACACGAGTTGAGAATACCGCTTATTCTCCGCTTCTTTCTTTCTTTACTCGTATTTAGCATGTTCTATTCTGCTTGTCCAGATTCTAGGGGGAAGCGAAACTGTTTTACATGGAAATTAATTTTCTCTCTATTTTCTTTCTTTAATTATTCAGTCTGTTCGAGATTTGAGGGGCTTACAGGGAAAGCGGCGAATGTGATGTTGTGAGTTATATGGGAATGAATGAAGAATTTATGAGAATCGTGTGTATATGAGAACTTTGTGTGACGTGCAACTGAGTAACTTTATATGAAAGACGTGAAATTGTATGAAAACTTTATATGATCCATGTGTAACTGTATAAAAGCTCTATATGAAAGATATGAAGATTTTATATGAAACTATATAAAAACTTTATACGAATTATATGGAACTCCGTGAAAACTTTGAACTGTATGGAATTATACAAAAACTTTAAATGAATTACGTGACACTGTATGAAAATTTTACACTGTATAAAAGCTTGAATTACACAGAATTATATGAAGTTTAAACATTTTATACGAACTACATGAAACTATATGAACTATGTGAAACTATATAAAAACTTTATATAAATTACTTCAAATTAAATATTGATATCAGTATTTTCTCCCGACGAACTCGTTACTTTTAAATCAAAAGTCTACATAATTCCCGTAGCCGTCATTTGCCGCATCGGTAAAAATCTGACGACTCCCGTCAATTGCGACAACGTGTTAAACACGCGCTAGAATAAAAACGCCGCAACGCTATATTCGGTAGCAAACGTGGTATGCGTTTCTTACCACCGTGCTCCAAAGAGTTGTTAAGAAACGGCGCCGAGCAATGTCACGAGATTTTCTTTCAGATCTCCGTCTCGGTATATCGCGTACAGCACGTTGACACTGCGCTAAACATTTCTATATACAAACATTCCGATCTCCGATTCGAAAAATCGTTACATTCGTCGATCGAATTTCTTTCGAAGACTTCGAGCACAAACAAAATGGTCAATATTAAACGACGAAACTCACTCGATAGCATGGATCCAGGAAAATCCACGATTTCTCCAGGGATCTAAAAACGCTTCGATCGGCACGCGTATCCAGTCGATCGACACTTGAACCCACTGCACTGACAAACACTCGGTGACCCGTTGACGGATAGTAGCAAGTTCGTCGCACCGTTTTACCACCCTGATCTTCGTTTGCGCACTTTTCAGTAAGCTAAAATATGTAATAAAGATAGCCCGAAGCTATCTGCACGCGGTGACGGACGGGAAGATCAGTTCGATAAGAGGAACGCTTCTCGCGCGGTACGCTCGATCGGCGTACATTTCAAGCGAGCAAGTGGTGCACACGCCACGATCGCGTTTGCGAGAACAGCCCTTAACGAGTATACAAACACCGAGAGCCCCAACGCGCGCGGCTCATGTCGGCCAACTGACTCGGAGCGCAGAAACCTCGGGGCCCTTCGCCTCTTGGGCGCCGCTGCTGGCTTGCCATGGTGGTGCTAGTGGTGGTGGAGACGCCGACGGTGGTGGTGGTTGCGGAAACGTGGTGGTGGCAGTAGCGGCGGAGACGAACCGGTGGAGGCGCTGGACCCGCTCCGAAGCGGAGCGGAACTGAAACCTGGTGGGAGTTCGACGCTGGAGCTCGATTCGACCGACCAGCGGAGTGCTGCTCGAGCTCTCGAGACGAACGGGCCATGCACACACCGTTTGCAGGTGCATCCTCGATTTACCGATGTCTCTAAATTCCCACATCCTTCAATTTCGATACCGTACGCGTTCAAATCCCTAAATTCTCAAATCTCTGAATTTTCGAATTATAAAATTCCCAAGTCTCTAAATTTCCAAATTCCTAAATGTCCGAATTTCTAAATTCCCTAATTTCATATCTTGTAAATCCCTAAATTCCCGGATCTCTGAATTTCCAATTCCAAACTCCCCAATTACCTAAATTCCCAAGTCTCTAAATTTCCAAATTCCCAAGTGTCCAAATCTCCAAATTCCCTTCCTAATTTCATTAATTCCTAAACTCCCAAATTCCTAACCATACCACCCTAAATTCCCCAATTCTCAAATCCAAAATCTCAACATTGAAAGCAAATAATGTCACTTTGCTCTGACTCTAAATCATGGACGTCCACGTTGTACCTGAGTGTACAGTTACGACTATTTGATACGAATTAGTCGGGCGCAGGTTTGGAGGAAGAGATTCATTGCTCCATGTTCTGTAGCGGAGTTTGGGAACATCTTTTTTTATAGTGTTTGCTTTTGTTTGTGTAAGGGTACTTGGAGTTTTGGATGAGTCGGTCGTGTGGGAGGAGGTTGGAGGCTGTATTTTTGGAGCAGCTTGTCTGTCGAGTTTATTTGGTCCTGGATGCAGATAGAATGGTCGGAGAAATTGTTTGCATCCTATGGTATTCGGTAAAACATTGTCTGATGCATACATAAAGAAATTTTGTCTGTGTTTATAAAGCAATTAACATGTTCCTTTAACCACTAACACATTTGTGCACTTCATTCATAAAAGAATTCAAAAGATGGTAGGTCTGTATTAAAACCTATAAGTAAATAGTAAAGATACGAAGTTTCCAAAGAAGAAATTAAAGATCGATTTCTATCAAGCTTTTTTGAAAGTCTTCACTTTGTCAACTACCTATCCCAATTCTACTTTATTACAAACTTTCTATTGAAACTGATATTCTACAAAAGTGACACCAGCATCTGCAGTCTAGTAAGAAATATTCGTGATCGATGAGTACCATCAGATCACTCTTGTAATTCCGAATCAATTTTAAAAGAATTTCCACAAGGAATTTTCATAATTTCGATTGAACATCGATCGAGAAACATCAACGGAGCAGCGCAGGATCCGAGCGAGCTAAAGTACAGCCCTTGAAAGGTTAACCCACTCGGCAGGTCAGGGTGCCCCGTGCTCGAGCGTATCCCCGATAAAAAGCGTACAGGAAATCAGAGACTCTTCCTCGTTGCCAAGTCGCCGCAACGTTCGCGTTTCGGGCCGGTGCATAAATTTGTTTCTTCACCAAATAAATACGCCGACCGGCCATTTATTTACGGCCTTGCCGTTCCCTCTGACCCGCGAATCCACCCTGCTCTTCGCTGTTCTCTCCTCGCTGCTCCACACCGTCCAGAACTTGTCGCTTGCGCTAACGTTCGCCCGGATAAATAAATATTGACCGTCGAGGCAGGCACCGCAAACAAATCCATTAATAACAGGAATTTAACCCCGTTGCGGAGGTGAACGGGTGGGCACGCGTTCGTCGCGTATTTAGTCGTAGTCGAGGCTGGGCTTCGATTGTCCCTGGCCAATGTTGAATCGGTGTTGTCGGTGTCAATTTATATCTGCGGGTAGATTCGCCGTTACGCTAGAATACGCTAGAATAATTTAATAACGTCCGACTAACGGCTCGCTCTCCCTGTCCGCTGCAACATCCCGCGGGTCGCGTTTGCCATTACTGCTTCAGGTTTTCAAACCAATTTCCATATCACCGAAATTGTCAAGTTGTCAGATGTTCCAGTAACTCTCCAATTTTCAAATTCTACATTTAAAGATTCGCAAGTTCTCGGATCTTTCCGTGTTACCCCCACGGGTCGCTGTCCATCCTCTTTCAACCCTGGAACCTGGACGCGTATCAAGAGAGGGGGTCGAGAGAGATGGCGAGGAGCGGTGTCGCGCAATTAGCATCTGTAATCAAATATGTGAGAGTAGGGGATAGCTAATATCGATGGGTCCAATTTCGTGACAACATCGTCTCGTTAGCGACAGTGCAAACAATTAGAAACTGTAACCTTTTCTTCCTCGCTCTGATACACGAGTTCGTGGAACCAGACTGTTGGAATGGGCTGATTGATCGCGTGATAATAGAGCTAGATAAACCTGATTCTATTTCGAAACATAGAACCTCTGATGGTATTTAATGATGCGGCATGAAGCAAGATAGCATTGATATTTTAGCAATTTGAAACTCGAAGGTTGATAGCTGGTAGAAAAAAATGCATCAGGCAAAAATGATTCGATGTCGAGGGGCTGACCTAATCAAATAATTTTGGCCTGATTTTTTTCTATCAGCAATAGCAGCCACTTATTCAGGTGGTTTTTAGTACCTCACCCTGCATATCAAACCGAGGGTGTTTTTACACGTACAATGACAGAATCGACGCCTGAAATATTTACAGAATATCGTCCTTTGCACGTGCATATCGAGAAGCCTGAAAAATCGATAATATTGATTTTTCGATACTTCCACCACTTGCCATTAAATAAACTATTTCTGCGCAAAAATATGACAGTCTCGTAATCACGCCATAAATTCGACGTTTCGCATGCTCGAACGTAATAAAAAGACAATGCGTCACCCACCTTCAGCCAGGTCAGCACCCCACGCAACAATGATCCGCACGCGACGCCACTCGCTCGAGGAATTGATCAGCGTACAAATACGCGGCACAGAATGAACCGTGGAACCTCGTGCACGTACCCAAGACGACGGCACGTCCCTATCACGTATCTATTAGTCGTGACGGAAGACGGTCGGGTCAGACAATAGGGGGTTGGAACCGCCTCGACAAAAATTCTACCCTTCCCAAGGGCCTCGGCTCTGTATGTTCCGAACACGGACACCGAAGAAGATGATCGGCTCGTAATCCTATATAAACACGGTTATTTTTATCCCATTACAGGGCGGTTCCGTAACGGCCTGTACAACACGGGCTCTGCATAATGCCACGTTCGGTGTAGCGGACCGTTTCTAAAGGCGACCGACGAGGAGGGATGACCGCAGGATCCCGAGGGGTGCCTGACACACCCCCTCTCTCGTACCCTCTTGTACCCATGGATATTCGAAACCCCCTCTTACAGGTTCTACAACATCCAGGTATACTCCAATCCATTCGAATTTTGTTTAATTCTCAAATATAAAATATGCCTGCAACAAGCATATAGTATTTTAGAAGTTGTTCCATATGTTATATTTTATGTTCTATTCTCGTTAGAAGTGTACCCTAGATTCTGTGCACAATACATTTGTTAGAAGTGTGTCCTGGATTCTGTGTAGAATATATGTATTTGATACAAGTATATTCTAGATTTTATGTACAATATATTTTCTATGTGTTAGAAGTACATTTTATGTTCTAAACAATCAGATTCGAATGAACTCAAAGCTCGAATGTACCAAGATTCTTTGAGGTTATGTATCGTGTCTTGCGAATTTCGAGCATCTTAAAAATGTGGAAGGTATCCCAAAGAAAATTCGATAAGAATCAACAAAAATTGACTGGAAACCTTCATATATTTATATTCGAAAGGATACTAAGCATTTCGTAGAGATGACAACCCTCGAGCCGCGGCGCAGCAGGGGGCACCATGCACGCTTCAAGATGCAACCCTCGTGCCTGCACCGGTAACATTCCACGAGGGCCAGCATTTTCCTTCGATCATCCTTGAAAGGAACCGAGGAGACGATTCTCCGGCGAACACGCAGCAGGTCGATGAATTTTATGAATTTTCTGAAGAAGGTTTTGGGAGTCGAGTGTACGGTGAATTGTGAGGAATTTAAGTTTCTTAATCGAAGCCGGAAAGTGCGATTGAATGGAGCGGTACGGCGATGTTTATTGGTGAGGGGGTTGCTTCCACTTGACTGAAAATTTGTTTTATTCGAGGACAGTTTTTTGGTGGCGGAGGAACGGCTTAAATGGAGGCTCGATTTGAGAGATGAGATGCTTGAGAGAAGGTGAATTTAATGGATAGTGGGATTGTCGTGTGGGATTATACACGGAGATCTATTGACTGAGAGATCTATTGGTTTCTTTATCCTTTAGCTTTTTAACCCCATAGAAAGGTTACAGAGAAATCTATACCTTTCTATTTCTAAGTCGAATACATTATTTATTCTATTCTTGTTAAACAGATAGAATCATTGATTTTCCTTGTTTCTTTATAGATCTGTTGTTAAGTATATTAAAAAGAAATCTATACTTTGCTCTAAAGTACAAAGAAACATTGCTCAAGCCTATTAGATAGCAAGAATTATTTATTATTCCTTGTTTCTTTAATTCGTGCTTTCAAGTTTAAAAATTTTTAATTATAAACTTGTCTTATTTTAAAGTGCACCAACAAGCGAATACGTGTAAGAGTAGAGGAAAGAACGCGATGAAAAATATCAGACAACGAAACAAACGAATTAACAAGGTCTACTCTCGCAGGAAATCCACGTAGAGGGTGTTTCAGTGGGAGTAGTGGGTCTATTTTTGTTTAATCGCTGCCCGGTGATTCCGCGTCGGTTTATTTTCGTATCGTCCGCTAAATTTCCTCGTTGTTTCTCGATGGGGGTTTCTTTGATGTTCGCCACGCCGTCTGTGGATCTTGAAACGATGCGGGTCCAGCGGTGAACGCGGAGCTGGTCAACGTGGACGAACACGTGTCGTGCACTCGTTCACGAAACGTTCTATGGTGCACGTGAAGCCCATGGGGCCGTTTTCGAAATTCTGTTACGTTAACGACATGCTTCATCACGTAGCAATGGAATTCCTACGAATTCTGCAGCGAAACGTCGAAAATCTGCGCGCCAGCGATTCGAGAAAAACTGCTGCTGCACGAAACTTTCTCGTTTATTGGGAATTTCGAAACGAGGTCGTCTTTGGGAAACCGAGGTTTGGAGCTGCTTTTTTCGTAGATCGGTTAAGAGGAAAATCTTGTAGGGTCGATTCGTTTCGCCAGGACATCGACGGAAGTTAAAAGAAACTCCGTTTGCAGGTCATCCCACTGGGTCGAAGATACAACTGAGTTTTTGCGGTCGGAAAGAGATAATGGTTCTGAGTATTTTTCAACTTTCAAACTATTTTTGTAATCGTTTCGAATTAATAATGAAACCATGTCCTTTCTCTACCAAATTTTGTAATAATAAAATTGTGTCGGTAGGTTACTTCAAGATCTTTCCGCTTTCAATAGCTTTTTCTACAAAGGTTTAAAAGTTTGAATAAACTAAAATTAATACATAACTTTAGGGACCCTTTGGTAAAATGCATTCCATCTTGAAATAAGAATTTCTGAAGTTCTGAGGAGCGTAAGAGATAACCCAAATTTTCTCACAACCTGAAAAATGAAATACAAACACTTCTCCAGGTAGAGACCCCGTGTTTCCCGGTGAAAATCGTGTTACCCGAGGCGCCGTTTCGATTACTTTCCCAGCAACGCTTTCTCGTCCGTGGTCCCCAAACACTTCTACCTTACCATTATACGTTCCAAGCACCCAGCATTAGTCTACTTCAAGATCAAAGTGGCCGATTTTCTGCGCAGAGATAGTCCTAATTGACTCACCGCGTTAGCGATAACCTCCTCCGTAGCCTCCTCCGAAATTCCTCTCTCGAAATCAAGAAATCCCTTGCGATCCATGCATCACCGTGATGGGTAAACTTAAGATAAAATGAACTATAATTAACTAAATGCACGACAAAGTAAAAAGCTTCGTATCCGAAAGTATCCGGCTTCTTCGGTGAAATTAATTGTATTCGAAAAGGACCTTCTTGCAATCCTTTTAAAACGCGACCGTGGGATAAAATCGTAATTGTTATAGAATAATACTTCTGCTATCTATTGATTTAAAATTAGTAGACATATGGAGATCAAGAAACATTCTTTCTAAACATGGTCGATCTAAGTATATTTCATCTAAGAATAAAGAATTAGTATCTAAAGATATTTATAATCTGATTTGTAGACCGATGTAACATATAATTTAGAGGTTCGTGCTCCGAAGTGAAAGGGTTAAGTCGTAAATAATCCATTTTGATTTTATGTATCTGAGCAGAAAGTCGAAACGCAGCAGGATCGTAAGAGGATCGAAACAGGCTGCTTTGCCTTTCGAAATAACGCGATCTCGCGAGCCGAACGATCAATCACGCGTCTCCGCGGAAAAAAGGAGAAAAGAATCGGGGAAAAACGCGGGACAGAGAAAAAGCTTCGGTGAACGATGCGAGTCACCGACGAAATTGCGAGGTCGCATCGAGAAAATCGATGTACGACGAGCAGTCGTATTTTTTACACGCAACGTCAGCGGCTCCATTAATTTTCCCGGGGAAAAATCGACGTTGCCTGTCTAGAGTTACGACGCGAGCTACGTCTCGAGTAGGCCACCGGTGAAATCCGAGCCTGTCCCATTTCTCGCGAGGAAAGGGACACGAGAAGCACACGGCTGGATTAAAAGGAACGAGAAGAAAGAATACGGACGTGAAGGGAGAATGGAACGTACTCGAACAAGGACCATGTCTCGAGGGCTTCCTCGAGATATCGCAGCGGGGATAATGTATGTAGATTTAACAATTTGGGAAATTGAGCTCCTCGAGAAAAAGATGTTACGGCGAACTAATATGGCTTTAGTGGATGAGCAACATTTTTCTCTATCAGAGGGCTGAAAAATTGGAAATCTGATAATATTTATGGGTTAAAACATTTTCTCGATCGAATGCAAAGATAACTGGCTAATTTCAAGCTTCGTATCATACTCATTAGCCGGGGTTATTAACATAATAATGGTCCTTTTCCGTTTTCAGTTATTTGATAAGCGAAGATTAAATCGCGAGGACTCCTCGGTACACCATAAACATCGCATCAGCTATGTTAATGCGTCTCCGTTGGTTGACTCCGAAGGCCATGGGTAAACACAACGTGTATCCCACTCGATTACCGAACCTGCCTCATCCATCGTAGTCTCTCGTGCGGACAAGCATCGGCCATGACGCTTTTCAACGGCACGGTAAAGAAAATGCCGGGCGTGTGGCGCGTTTCGTAAGGCGTTTCCATGTTTTTTCAGTGTCGAAAGATGGGTTCGTTCGAACAGAAATAATCTTATTACCCATAAAAACAGCGAGGAGACGATCGTAAAAGGGCACGGTAGCCATAAAAAGAGAAAAAATGAGGAGGAAACAAGAAGACTCGACCTATCTTTTTCCCGCCCTTACGTAATGTGGGAATAGCTCGTGGAACGGCGCGGCGATTCGAGAAAAACGCTCGATAGGTTCCCGTTCAAATTTACGACTGGCACGACTTTTATGCCACGGGATACCACAGATTTGTCCTACAACTTATCGATTCCATTAAGTACTATTAGCGAGCTGAAACCACGGAGGCGAGACGAGCCACGGCCGCTCGCCGTGGTCTCGAACGTGCTTACCTGTTCATCCGGTTCGCTCCGAGTGGGTTCATTTGTTTTAGGACCCATGGTCCATGGGAGATTCGGCCGTCCAGATAAAGGAGTCAATCCGAACAGTCGCAGATGCATCGTCCGACGATCGAGACTCGGATACGTCCACGAATAAGTCAGCTCTTTTTTTCAAAAAAGATTATTCGATTCATCGAGATACAGTGATCCTATTAGAGCGTGATTTACTTATACGAATAATTTAGAGATAACGTTGCAAATTGATAGAGTAAATAAGGATTACACGATAATTAATCGTTCCTTCGGAGTGCATTACGATAACGGCTATTTTTTAATATGATCGGGAATGCACCTGGTACTTTACTCAAGATAAATTCTCCTCGAGTAGACGAGACTGTTAGCCTATCTATAATTTATATGGAGAAAGAGCCTAAGTCGTATGGATTCCTTCAAGAGTAATTTTCATTTAATTTTATGTTTAAACAGATGGAATCAAATTTATTTGGTTGTTTGTTTCAATAGCAAAATTATGCATTACTATTTGCCTCGGCGATATCTCAATGACTCTTACAACCTGTACCATTATCGTCAAGCAAGAAAATCTCAATCTCAGACCGCAATATCTTTCCCCATCCAGAAAGCACGGGAATCGTAACTCCACAATGTCCTAACCAAACAGTTAGAACACTCCGAACGCAACGAGGCACTACAGAGACCTCGATAGCAGTTCGACGCATTGGCATCCGGAACAAAGACGAACACAGCGTCGGGAACTCTCTCGTTATTCCCGGTCGATGGAATCGGCGGTGAATAGCGGAGGCAAAGGCTTCGAGCGGTCGTCGCGACGCATTGAAATGCATAGGAACGCGTTCGCGGGGTAGCGACGCATTCACGATTGCATAAGTGGCGTAACGGGCTTATAAAGCCTGTTGCACGCAACACGTATCCCGCAGCGAGAGAGCAGAGATCGACCGAGTGCCTACTCGAGTTACTCTCCACTCGCTCGTGCACGCTCGCTCGCTCGCTCGCTCGCTCGTTCACAATTGTGTCACCCCGTTGTCGTGGCTTGGCCACCCCTGTGCCGGCAACAGCGGGGTTACGATTCACGAACTGCCGTGTAATAACGCGACGCTGTTACTCCGCGGGTTGGCACGAGCTTTTTACGAAATCGAGCGGCTGCGAGCGGACTCCTGGACGTCTCCACGCACCCTAATTTTCCTGCTAGCGTTCATTGTGCGCCACTCGATCGCTGCGGGGAAACCTGGCCCAACTTTTGCTACCGCGACGGTTTCGAACTTGAAAATGGAGTGGGCATATGGCCTCGTCGGAAGAATCGAGATTATACCGTTGTTTATAACTGGTAGAAGGTTTTGATACATGAATTTTTTGTGGAGAGCAATATTTCGTACTTCGTGTACGCCTCCTTTCAACCAGAGAGGTTCCCTGCCTGTCTTTCAGAAGCCTATGTTGAGGGTGTACCTCCTCATCAATCTTTATTTTCTTACGGTGTATCTGATATTCTAAGTGCAACGGAAGATTATCAAAGTATGAGCAAAGTTAATCATATTTGGGAGCTGTAATATTATAAGATTATTAGTCAGTAAAAAGATTATATAACTTCAAATAATTTTCCTTCTAATACATTACGCATTAAATTTACGGTTAAAATAACCGTAGTTTCCAATTGCCGTCTGCGTTCGACGCATGAATTACTACTATATCGAACATATGGTACTTCCAAGCAAATCGGTATTGTTGCGCGAGGTATTGTTGAAACGCGAAAGTCTGGAAGGTACTCGGGCGCACTTGGATATTGCGAGAAAGGGGGAGGTACGGATCGAAACTGAACGTCGAATCGAATGATTCGACCCACCGTCGAATTTCTAATTCTTAATACACGGTTCAGATTTTTCGCGAGTTTCTCTCAAAGGCTGGCTGACATTCAGCGTAGTCAAACACTTCGAAAGCAATTTTCCGGCAAACCGTTTTCAGCGGTACACAATTTCGCCGTAACTTTTCAATTTTGCGGGAGCACTCGCGATGCGGATCACGGAGAGAAAAGCTGTATCGGCTGACCGCGGCTCGGCCCAAAATTCTGGACGCGAAAAATTGGACCACGTCCCTTTCAAAATACTCTCGAAATCTAGCTAACCGCGCGCGTATATCGAGCCATATGCGCGAACGAGCGACCACCGACGATTTTCCATTGTGCCCGACGACAATAATAAAAATAATCCCCCTCCGCCAGGGACATTCTCGTCTCGCAGGCATTAGCGAGCTAATGAAACGTGAGTTGGAAGCCGGTCGCTGGTGTCGCGTTTCCGGAAGACGAGAGGGGTTTAGCTCGCAAACGGAAACGGCCAGAGGGGCAAAAGAAATCGGGAGAAAGAAAGAGAGAGACGGCGAGAAAAGAAGACGATTGGAAGGGAGAAACCCGATCAATTTATTTATTAAACGTTTTTCGTGCCTTTGTCGGGGGGCCTGTCGCGTTCCCACGGGAAATACGAGGCGCTTAAAAGAGTGCTGGCTCGGTCTGCGAATCCTGCGCGGGAGGGAATCGCCAGGACGAGGAGAGGATCAGCGAGGGAGATTCCCTTAATGGAATCACGGACGATCCGGAGGAAAGCAGGGCTCGTACGAGTCTCGCGATACTCTGGCGAATTTTCGGAACTCCGAGGTATTTCCGTGTCCTCGGGAACGGTATCCGGATGGCGACAAAAAAGGAGGACACCGGTTAGCCGAGGGTTCGGTGAGGAGCAGTCGATTCTTCTCTCGAGGAAGGAGACAGCGGTTCGCCATTAGCGCAATCTAATCGGCAGGGTCCCTTAATAACAGGTTGGCCTGGACGTTCCGGAGAAGCAGAAGAAGAAAATGAGGTGCGCGGCGGGAACGGCGGGGCGGGGATACCGCGGGCAGAAATTCATTCGGTTTCTGGGATAGCTCGCGGAGGAGATCCTCTTTCTTTCTCTGTAATCTTACGGCTGAGCTCAATTAATGCCTAACGACAAAACCGCGAGAGAGGAAGATAGGAAGGCAGGCCTTCGGGCTGCCGCGTGGGACCCGGGTCCACGAGAAGAATGCGCCCGGTAGATAC
This sequence comes from Megachile lagopoda, assembly GCA_036983795.1. NCBI lineage: Eukaryota > Metazoa > Arthropoda > Insecta > Hymenoptera > Megachilidae > Megachile > Megachile lagopoda. Next base: position 3,688,429 of record CM072795.1, on the reverse strand, counting down.
CGCTAATTGTGAAGGCGTCCTCCAGCCGCAAAATTGCCGTGCACGCGCTTCAAGAATGCGCGACGAATTGCCAGCACGACGTTTCCTTCCTTCCTTCCATTACCTTTCATCCTTACCGAATACTCTGACTTTCCCATCCCACTCGACGGCCAGCCTTTCTTCCGGGAAGTTGAAAGAGTCCTACCCACTTGAAAAGAAGACTTCTTTCTTCGACGGGGACGCGAAGGGATGAACTTTTCAACGGCCGGAGGTAGCCCGCGGTTAGAAACGAGATCGATCTTGGTTATACCTCTTCCGTTTTCGTCGTTCTTCAGAAATTTTCACGGATACAATGGAACTTCAAGAGACCTTCGAGATACATGCTTTCGATGCTAACGGTGCGTGTGTCCAAGAGAGCGAAGTCTTTGGGCTTCTAAAGAAAATTTGTCTTCGCTTTACGATAGTAAATTCTGAAAGAACCGATAGAAAGATAAAAAGACAAAGATTGTTGATTCTTTTCTGTAACTACTTGCATGATAGACTTTTTGACAAAAGAGGTTATTACAGTATACCAGTGTCATTTCTTGATTTATATTAGCGTAGTTACATTATGCAAAAATAAGTTACCACCTCAAAGAATTCCCTTTGCATCAAAATAAATCAACCTTTCAAATCACAAGATCACCGTACACGTCAAAGCGACGTCGTCACTTTCTCTTTTTCCGTGCTTTTTAATCCCTCGGAGCTCGCAACCGTAACGGACGAAGTAGAAAGAGGGAAAGTAGCATTAAAGATCAAGGAAGTGGCGTTCGGTTGCGAGTACCAGGAAACCCGGTTCCCCCGTGCTCGAAGAAACAAAAGGAGGCAGTCTCCTTCCCTTTGTCTCGCAAGGGCACACCCTCCCGGTCTGTACATGTGTGCGCGAGCATTATTCGCCCGTGACTCGACGCGAATCCAACGTGTGCTGAAACCATCGACGGCGAGAGAGATTCTGTCGTTCGACCTCTAATGGGACGCCGGTTTTCTGAAAGCGGTCGAACAGTCGAGGATCTACTGGTCCTCTACTAACCCGGCAATTTCGGTGCCCCACAATCTGCCAGATTGCATCCCGCCTAGCTGGCGAATTATCCCTCTCTGTCTCCCTTCTCGCGGCCTCGTGTATCCACGAAGCGGAGATTCGACGAAGGGCAACTCTCTAGCTCGATGCTCTATCTTTCCGCCCGCCACTTTTGCGACGCTTGTAATTCAGAAACGAGACTCTTCTCTCCGTCAATTTCCAGCGTGGATCGACTGTCTCTCTTACGCGGAGCTTCTCTTTGTTGTCGGGATAATGACAGAGCTGTGTCCCACCGGGATTCCGGGAAAGACTCGTAGAACAGATTTGAAGGCAGAAGAGCGGATCGATTGGTCGACGCTTCCAAAGATGTGCGGGTTTTTAGAAATTTGGAAATTAGACGAGTGGATTCGATGAAAGGGATCCAGAATTCAGCAGGGACCATGAACTCGAGGGGAACCTATGAAAAGGACAATGGACAGTAGGGGAACCTTTAAATTTCTTAATTTAAAAATTTATGAATTTCGGCTTTATAAATGCCTCTACTAGCAAAATTACAATAAAAAAGAAAATGCAGAATTATCTTAATGGGACAGAGAGTTAAATAACGCAAGTTCGATTCGGGATGATTTACAGAACGTTAAAGTTCGATATGGTCGAAATTACTACCGGACCACCTCGAATCGTTTCACGATATCGCGATACCGTTTTAAATCAAATAACGAGGCCATAAATATTATCTGAACGCGATTGAATCCTCTCCTGTCGGGAATAAAATAAAAACGAGGGTCAGGTAAGAGTCGTGTAGAGCGTGTGTACCGCGTGCCGGCGAGGCGTTATCGAGCAGGGAGGCAATCGTAACTAACGAAACTCATTTAGCACGTTCCACTCGTCGAACAGTCTCATCGGCCCGTAATTAACATAATTAATATTCCGGCGACGAGTGGCTCCCATGGTTGGGAACCAGCCGCGGACCCTTTCGGTGGCGCAGCGTGTGGCTTTACCTGAAAATACCTGCACGAACATGGGGAACACGAAAAACGTGCAGCTCACGGAGCCGGAATACGTTGTGGACGCCCCCTGAGGTGAGTGGTCGTGATCGATAACGACCACAAAAGATCGGATTAATAGACCGATGGGGTTGCCTCTCGTGAGCTTCGTCTGTCCCTTCGGAGATTCTTCTACGACGGAGAAAAAGGGGGAGCAGATGACCATTCAACTTTATAACTCGCGAGGTTTAAATCGAGACGAGCATTGTTCGAAACTGTGATCGGTATGAGAGGATCTTTAAGTATCGACAACTTCAAGAAGGACATTAATCCTGTGCCTCATAATTCTTTCCTCGGTTGTGCTAGTCAATTGTAGTTACAATTCAAGGTATCGAAAGTATGAACCAGTTTTATCACGTTAGAACTTATAGGTTTATAGGTACATGGGCTAGTGTCATCGAAACATCCTCAGAAACTACCTATATCGATAAATAATGAACTACATGCTTGAACAGGAAGCATCCACAGGACAAATGGATCCACAGGTCCACTCCACAGGTGTGGATTTCATCCATTTCGCGCATCGACGACGACCACTCTATTAGACTGTTGCAGACCACCGGACTCTTCTTTCTCTGTTCGTCGAGGTTCCCGTCCACCCTCGACAAGTCCACCTTGACGTGTTCCACGGTCCCCACGGTCCAGAGGATTTCGTGCCACCGGTTTCTTTTTTCTGTCCACTTTTCTCGGTCGATTCAAGAGGGCAGAAACTTGCTCTCTTGACAGCCTCGGTGGTTTCTCGTGCATCGAGACACGGGGCTGTTGCACAATGCATCGAGCAACACCGGGCCCTTTGTGCAACACCGACGGATAGCATTGGTCGCTCTTTGTCTCTCTTCGGCGATGGTAGCTGACGTGTTTCGTTTCCTCATTCACGAGGCTGCAAAAGTGGAAGAACCTATCCAACCTTAATTCGTTCGCCCGTGCACAATGGGCGTCCCGTTTCCAGCTCGTCGGAGACGATGGAAAAGCGTTGGTTTACGGCCTGGGATTTTCTTCTCGTTCGGCTCCTTTCACCGACCCTGTTGTCTCTATTTTCCTTCTCTTCCGACCTCGCTCCTTGCATCTGGCCCTTTGCGATTTTTCCGCGTTCTATTTTCCGACTTCAATGCGAAACGCGTTCGGATGAAGCTGTAACTATTCGCGTGCTCTCTTTCCTCGCCTTTCTGTTACGAAAATCACTCTCAATTATTTTCTTCGCATTTGTCATTTCTATTCATCTCCTGTAGACAAACTGGATGGTGTACGTCCAAGCTCAATGTCTCTTATCGTTTCAACCTCTCAACAATTTTGAAACGACTGAACGATAATTAAAGTCCAATAAGAAGATAATAATACTCTAAAGAAGTTAAAGAGAATAAAGAATATAAAACTGCATCTAATATGAGGTTGCACAGAATATTAATTACGTATCCACTATAAGATAACAGAATATAAAATTGTGTGTCTATAAACTTTTTCTATTTCTCTAATAGGAGATTGTTTGATTGTTTGCCGTGACACATGATATCCCATTAGCATCCGCTATTAAATTATGTATCCATCTGAACGATGAGATTCATGTGCCCATAGTAAGATTCAGCAAACATGGAGCAATTAATATCCGACCGGGGATCTTGTTGCGGTTCATCTTTCATCGAGCGTTGTAGCTTGCTAGACGGGTCACGATCGACCAGCACTTTTTCATCCATCAATTCTAATTGATGCCGCTCGATTTACCTCTCGGCGAGATGGTTTTTGCGCGCGACTAGCTACGCGAATCTCCATAATTCACCTCGCATCCCCATGAAAATCTGTACAACGAATGACTCTGTTGAGAGAAACAAGGTGCTCTTACTCTGTTACGCTCCAACGATATGGACATCTTTGTGAACTTTGACATGTTTCAAGTTTCACTTATTTCAGACGATTTTCATTTCAAGGAAAAATCACTTTCACGCGAAGTTACACCGTATGAGTTACAATATTAATTGCACGAGTTCTTACGGAAAACGCACCGGTATACAAGTATGTAAAAGGGGCTTGGAAAAAGGGGAATAATTTTTCTTGGAAATTCTTTGAAATACATCTGAAGGTTTCCGTAGAAAAATATCTGTCTAAAGAATATTCCAGTCTGAGTATCGTTAGATCCATTAATACTCGTGTTAATGCCGAAAGGAACGTAGATATTGATAAATTACAAATTTCCGGTCGATTGCACCTGTAATACAGTCGTAAGTAAAACGAGAGGAAAAAGTTCGGTACAGTGAATAGGTATCGTGAATGTTTGAGGAATTCGGTTTGAAAGAGGCAGGGTAGCGAAAGGATCCGGGAAAATTAATGGAGGCCGGTCGCGGAAATTGATGCTTTAATGAAATTTAATTGAACGTCCGGCTTTTCGTCGCACGTCGTCGATCGGCTGATTTATTCGAAAGCGCGACAGCCCCGATCGTGACGTAATCGCTTATCTTAATCCGTTCGCGAGAGAGTAGGATGCCCGGAGGTAAATGACGTTTCTTCTTAATGACCGGGGAAACGATAATCGAGTCAGCCGGTCGACTTAACGTCAATCACCCTTCCTTTTTTTTACATTTTTTTTTTTTCACCCTCTGTCCCGCTGCTACTCCGCGATCTCGTTTCGTCGACACGCTTTTATTTGAAGAACGCGGCTCTTAACTATAAATCAGACCGTTTTTACCGTGGCACGCGGTTTTTTTTTTAACGACGGAACGAGCGTGATCGGTTGCGCGCTCGCGCGCAGCCTGATTAAAACGGGTTATTAATTACGGGCTGGCACGGACGTGAATGAATGCGGTGCCATCGATAGCCAGCCAACGGGGATCGAGACTTTTTATTTTCGCGAAATTTCCGTATCGGTCGTCATTGAAATATGCATCGGATTCTCGCGTGCCACTGCCGCGTATCGCCGGAAATTTGCGGCGGTTCGAGGCTCTCTGTATTTAATTATCCAACGCCAGCGTGTGTGATTAATATTGGCTTCTTCTTTCGAACCAATCAATTTTAATTATAAGCACATAAAGAGCTAGCGAACGATGCCGCGACAAAGAGAGGGAGGGCGGGCACACGGGGATTAATGAAAAATTCATGTCATGATCCACGCCGATAATTCGTGCCAAACTGTCCGTCTCTCTCGTGCCTTCGTCGCTTGCGTCTCTTCTCTCCTCGGGCTATTAGACACGCTTTGAAAAGCGTCACGAACTCGTGCCAGAAGCTTATTCACGAATTCGTCGCGTTTACCGGGAATAAAAGAATCGTCCGTTTAATGAATCACTGACTTTTACTTATCTGACCTATTTTCCTCCCAAACGGTACACCATTGTATCTATTCTTCTTTTCGATGTTTACTACTTCTCGATGATAATTGTCGACCAATTAATTTTCTGTAAATCACCAACATACTGTGCATCTCATTTTAACAGGAAAGTCCCACTATACTTCCTTACATACAGAGATTTCTTCAAGATATCAAGTTAATTGTCTTAAAAAAGATAGTTGAGACTAATATTCATATTTTGAGAAAAACCTCTGTACACTTTCTTCAGGACACTAACAAAATGTATTGAGTTAATTGCACTTTATTAATTGTTAATTAGTTTCAAAATCGAAGAAACAAATATTTTAATACCCTCAATGCAACCGGACTACGTAAGTTTCCAGTGATGTCCGGAAATAAGTTTCTTGTCCAGCTCTAGGAGCGCGACGGAAGTTTAATCTGAAGGGTGTTCGCGGTTAATTGGCCTTCGATGCAAGCTCGACCTACCCCTATATCCGGATGAATATCGTTTTCGTGTCTTCGTCACTTTGCCACGCAGCAAGGGTGCGTTGAATCATTTGGTGATCGTGGAGGACTCGGGCGAAAGAGGAAAAGGAGCCGCTATCGCTTTCGATGCTTGAAAACTTCCTGCTGCTTCCACGGTTCGCGGCAACTTGGGGAGGAAAGTTCAAAAAGTCAATTAACCGCTCGTGCCGCTTCACTCTCGATTGAACGGTAATAAGCGGGAACGAGCCAAGTTATGGACTCGAAACAAGCATAAAGCCAAGTCAGCGACACCCATCGTTTCAACGATGTCTGATTTGGATTAATGAAGTCGTATCGTGACACACCACCATCAAACGCCTCTCAACCGTCTTCTATAGTCTCTATTATCGAAAATTATTATCTGTTGGTTCTCTTTCTCGTTCCTTTCTATGTGTCCCCTTTTTATCATTCCGATGGAATGTCTTGTTAAACGTGTTTAAGTTACTCGGTGCTGTATGAATAATTTTTTGTGAATCTTGAAATGGAACTAGTTTGAAAAGAGTTGAAGATCATGTGATCTAAGTAACTTTCATGTGAAATTATATTCATAATTGTGTTCATGATCATATGGAATTTATGTTATAATGATATTGCATTTGGGAGATCAATATTGAACATGCAGTTAATAACTGTACAACAATGACAAGATGTAGGTGCATTTTGTCCACATAATCAAGCTAGGTAAACTTGGACAATCAAGTTAGGTGACTGTCCTATACACTAAATATGCTTGCAGTATACAACAAGGTATTATTACCGTTCTATGGTGCCAAACGATAGAACATCCCCTGAATTCCACTTACATTCAAAAAGTCCGGCAAACAAAAGCATTTAGTTTGTGGTTACACCGACAGAAGGTGTCTCATACACAGCATGCTTATAATCCTCTTAAAGCGCAAAGTCTCTCGGAATAGCGACGTTGATTTAAGTGTAGCAGAGCGGCAAAAGTTACGCCGAGAATCTTGCATAAAGAAACAGGAATATTTTCCGCCAAAGGGAATCGGCCGGAAGTTATTCTTCTCGCGAAGAAAGAAGTTTGCCGACCAAAGCTACTTTCAATCAGGACTATTCCGAACTTCGCCAAAGTAATCTCGCCAAGTTGCTAATCTTACTGTCCCCGGCAGCAACAATCGCTTCCTTCCTTCCTTGCGCACTCTTCTGCACTTCGTTCTCGATAAATGCTTCCTCAAAAGTGTTTCAAGGATATTATACCGTCTCGATAACAGCGAGTGCTTGCACGTGCAGAAACGGAAACGATCCTATCGTGATATTTAGAGTACACTCGGTCTATAATCTATAATGTTCTTTCGATACTGAAGGCTTTTGGTTATTACATACCAAGCGGATTTCGTGATACGTAACAACATAATATTACCATCTTGCGTTTTACTTGAGAATTTGTACAGTGGACTTCTGTTATATTGTCGCAGAGCTGTGATGCCAGAATGGTTATTTCTAAATGTGTTTTAAAACGTGGAAAATTTCCAAATGCAGAATTGTTTAACTTCGAAAAAAAGAAACAGTGAACGTGAAAGTTTAAGGTCATAAGTCTGTCGAAAGTCTTGTTTCACAGAACGAAGAGATTAAGTGTAACGAAGCTTAGTCGAAAACTAATTGAGCTTTCGAAAGTTTGAATATTTGCAATACATAAGAGAGATTGAAGTTCGTAAAGTAGGTAGTTTAAAAGTTCAGAAATTAATTAAATTTCACTTCATTCATTATTCAAACTGTTGTACGTAAAGATGTCTTCCAAGAAAGGCTCAATGAGTTCGTATCTTCCGGACACGTTGAACTTCGTCGGTGCTTCACAGTCCGTATTATCCAAGTTTCATTAAGCAGAAGGTATTCGAATGGAATGAATTAAATCGTCTGCCATTTATCGAACAATGATTCGTAACCTTTCATATTATCTGAACTTTGCCTAGACGATAATGGCAGTCGTTCAAAGCTCGTATATCGTCTGGGCAACTCAACTTGTTAAACTCCTCCTTCCTTTCGTAACATTCGAATGGCGCAGTAATTATTAGCTGATAGTGCTTCGATTATCGTAACCTAATTATAGCACGGCTTCTTGGATAATGATTCATCGACGAATAATCTTTAACCTTTCAATCTGACCTAGTTGAAACGCTGTGGCTTTTTTCAACTGAATTGAAGGTTAAAATCAATGCAGTTTTTCACTTTTTTCCCCTTTCATTCAATTTTCAATCTTGTTGGCAGGTAAAGTTCTTACAACATTCAAGGCATAATTTAGATTTATCTGCACTTACTTCTACTGTAGATTAGAATCTCTCATTTTCCCAGCCCCTATTAAAGGTATACCCTAAAACCTGACATCTCAGAATATTCGACGGTACCTTAAGTGATCGACTAACCTTTACCCTTTCGCGTCCTGGAACCAGTTGCGCTTTTCCACCTCTCGGTACCGCTCGCAGAAGAGGTGGCGCTGGCCCCGGATTGGCGTGCAAAGCCCAGGCGATTATCGGCGCGGCCGCTCGGGGCGTAACACGAAACTGGAAAGACGCGATAAAGAATTTTTCCGGTCGCCCGAGGGTCCAGTTCTCGACGAGGGACGAGAATTTACGCTCACGGACGCGCGATTTCGTGGAACACCGCGAAACCAGTTGTCCGAGCCGATAAAACCGCGGCTCTTATTCCGATCACGTTCGATTTAGAGGTATCGCACGTGCGAGCTCGCGGTTGCGCAATCTTGTCATCGACTGCGAAAAGGATCCGCTCGAAACCGCGCGTTTATTCGCTCGTTTCGATTCACCGCTCGATCCAGCGAAATCCAGCCTGATAGTCCTGCGGCCTGGCAATCAGCATTTCTGCCCGCAACAAGGAATCCCGTCGATATTCCGTTTTTTCCGCTTCCTCTTCGAAGCGCGTGCCTCGACTTCGAGCCACCTTTTTGCTCGCGGCGAAGCATGCGCTACGCGGTTACCGCGCTTGCACGCTCGCGAGTTCCGCCACAGTCGATTGTCCGACATTCGTTCTTTAGGCCAATTGCTTCGCGGAATCCAAGTCGGGTCGCGGACAGAAGATGCGAATTTCATTGGGCTTGATTTTAACGGGGCACTTTGATTTGATGGATAGATCTGCTATTAAGCACGATTGTAAGGGACCTTATGTGTCATCGAATGATGGCGTTGCAAGTGTTCTTCGTAATTAGCTGAAATAGTTCAAGAGACGATAAGAACATTTAGGGAGAGTTGAGTTCTAGGTGTACTGTGTGATGTGAACATGTGTTAATTAGGAGATTCAGCATCTTGACGTAAGTAGGTTTCACAATGGAATCTGCGTATCTATTTCTGAGTCAATGATGTTTGTTCAAGAAATCTAAAGATAATTCGCTGTCATGAATTTTTAGAATATTAATCGAGAAGAGTTAACTTGTGAATGGAAAGTGGTATTGTGGCGAGCAGTCACGTTTTAAAGATTAAACGAATATTAAAAACCAATATATCATTATACATGTACTATGGACGGGCTGACATACCTCTGCAAGTTTGTGATGATGTGAAACACTTCTTACACTTACGACAAGAGAACAGAACCTTTTAAAACCAACAAATAATTCCTTCGTCACCAGATTCCAATCAAACACCTATCTGAGATACTAAACAGTAGATTATATAAACTTTTTGAACACACAATGTATCCTTCTGAAAATATCGTCTTCCCAGGTAACTGTAAACAGCAGCTGTGATCGAATGACCACCGTAAATATTAAGTGAAACGCGTCAGCCGTTGCTTTCGCACAACACGAGTAGAACAAGGTTCGCGATCTGGTCGTGCACGAGCGTTGCAATTATCACGAAGGAGAGACGCTCGGGAAGAAGGAGCAATTTGTTTCGGCGACAAAACGCGGCAAAACTGCTTGGATTCGATCCAGAAGATCCCCCTGAGGAAATATTCGGTCGGATCTTTTCTTCCTCGTGGAGGAGAGCCGCGTCTCTAGCGACTGTTTCGTTCGACGCCGCGGCGCGAGAACGATGGCCCCTGTTTGTCAAGAGGCATCAAGGGCGGAGGCAGCCGTTTGTCAAGGGGATTACACGGGCTCCTTTCCTCCCACCGCCAAGGAATATTAAAATTCCGACGTATCTTCGTCGTGCGTGGCGTACCGCGAACCCTCTCCCACCGAAAACCCCAACGTTTCGCGCCCTCCTTTCGATTCCCTGTGCTTTTCCCACCGTTCCGCGCCGAATTCCTGATTCGGTCGGTCCTATTCGCGGAACGCAATAATGTATTCGAATACTTTCCGCCTTTTACCAGCGGCTACACCCTCGCTTTCCTTCTAGGTAACTCGAAATTGTCCCTTTTGTTCGGGGCAGAACCGAAAATGAAACATGTCGATTACAACATTCACTGAAATTGGACGAGTTTGAAAATTTGAGGATTTGGGTAGTTGCAGAGTTGGAAGTTTGGTATTGTGAGAGTTTGAAGACCAACAAAATTTAACAAAAGTTAGCAATTTCATAAATTGAGGATTAGGACCAAGGTTTGAGAACCTCGAAATTTAAGAATATTAGGGGATTTGGGAATTCGAGGAATTGTAACGACGAACAGAATGGAACATCAAGAAACAACGTGGTTGATGATTCGTGGACGTCAGCCATTTCGAGCAGTGGATACAGGGCCAACATTAATATCGCGGAATAGAGCCGCGTGGCGAGATTCCACCGCGATTCTATTTCCAACTTGTTCCTAACCACCGTAAATCGTAGCTGTTTTGGACACGTCGCGTCGTTGCTCAAAGAACAGCTGCATTTCGCGTGGAATCCAACAAGATTTCTTCGGGGCTGAGTAACACGGTGTACGTCATACTCGAAGACGAATCAGGCGTGTTCGTCGATGAATTTCGCCGTGAAACGCTCGGCTAATCGACAATCGGATATCGACGAAGATATCCATCGGCGCGGCTAATGAAAGAGGGAGGATAATCGTGCCGTTATCGACAAGAGGGTCAACGCCGAAGAGGAGGAACAGTTTGATCGAGGAGCCACGCGCGAGAACCTTGTCGTGGTAAAACCAATGGCGTAACTACAATTTTTATGCAAGGAAATTAGTCTTAGGTTATCATATGTTAGACGCCTACACGTAGGATTGCTGTACGTTAAACTTTCATACGTTGTAACACCGTGTGTTTGCTACATGTTACTTTGCCATACGTTAGATTATCATACGTGAGATTTCTACTTGTTAAACTTCCACGCGTTGTATTACCGTGAGTTTCATTACTACACATTACCATATGTTAAATTATCGTACATCGTACAAGTATGTGTTGAACTTCCACTTGTTGTACGTGTAAGATTGTCACACATTATTACATAATGCTGTACGCTATACAGCATTAGTATGCGTACAATATCCACGCGTTATATGTCCACATTCATGAAGTGTGGAAGACCGTCCCACATGAAGGAAACACCATATCCACCCCTAGTTACGCCGATGTATAAAATAAAGCGTGGAAGATGAGAAAACACGAGAGGGGGGTAAGAGGATTCTGTACAATTAATTTCGAAGCGTCGCGACGAGGGAACGAGCCGGGGCGCACCTCGGTCAGGATCTGCATGCAAGAACAATTAGCTACACCTCCTCGTGGCTCACCTCCGCGATAAATCAGCGGACCGCATTACCGCAACGACCGGCGTGCACAATGCCTGTAATTCTCGCCCACTCTGGCAGCCGACTCCGGAGACGCAACAGACCTGGCCGCTCCACGCCGATCTTTCCGCGTGGACAGCCTCGAGAACGTGGTAACGAGAGCCGTGGTCTTCGCCAGGGACGCGAAGACGCCTCCGGTGGATGATGAACGACGACGAGAGACTCGGTCATCGCGATGAAATCGCGCTTAGGGGGATGAGACGCTGGAAAGGAGGACAGCCGAGCGTTTTCTGATCGTGACGGGTCGTTTGCGGTGAACTGAGAGTCCGTGGGGTGGCTACGTTTCGCTTTGTGATCTCTGTGAACTTTGCGTGAGACGAAGTATTGTGGTCGGTGCCTTTAGAAGCTTTACGGCTACGGACTTGGATAATTGAATTTTGAGGTTTCGCGTACTTGTGTCGCCGATGCGGAGTATTATGCGGTCTGTGCTCGTTTTCGATTTCTTTTCTTCTCATTAACTTCGGAAATAGTGGCTTCTTTATAGAATCAGAAAAGTTGGCGGCAGTTAGTACTTAAATCTGAATTATGGGCATGCATGAAGGGGGACATTTATGTACATATTATTCTTCTCAGACGCTCTCAAAATTATTTTGTTCATAATGTCATCATATGAGGACTTAATTTTTCTTTAACAGTAAAGCAAATTTACTATGATTTAATTAGCTTGATCAGGATTTGCATTTCAGCAGCAAGGGATGACAGTTCGTGTCTTCATTAGTGGACTTTGACCAGAGATTTCTGAACAGCCGCTGTAATAATACACGGTAATCCTTTATTTTGGTCATTAGCAACATTTCATTGGTCATAAATTTTAGCTCGAATTTAATCGAACAATTGTACTTATACAAACTAAAGGTTGAAATTCGGTGAAATTCGGTTAATCTCGATGGCAAATACTGTGAGTTCAATTGTGAATCTAATCAATCTCGAGGCAATACCAGTCAGAGCCATAAATCGAATGGCAAAAAAATAAATCAGAGGTTCGACGTGACAGAGTAAAATATCCAAAGCAGGAAGGAGCGGTTTCTTCGATGCTTGTCCCATGGGCTCCGATCTTCTCCCAGAAACGAAGCAACACAACGGTTGCTCTCGTTTCCACGAAAACCGCTCGCGCCCATTATCTACGGCATTGTTCTTGGTCCGGTCGTCCGCGAGACGATAAATCGTCGCGTTCGGCAGAGGTACACCTTCCTGGCGGCCACCCCCGTAGGTAGGATTCCTCCGCGGTCGTGCAGCAGGCCAGTAAATAAAATCGGTAAGCGCCACGACGATTTACGGAGGCGGAGGCAGTAAAGGTTTCCGCTCGATCGGCCGTAAGCGCGGGTGCTCGATGTACCGATACACGATAACAGTGCTTCCTCGTCGTGGCACGGCTCGATAGCTCTCCCGTCGAGAACGCTCGCTCGCTCGCTCGCTCTGCTCGCGACTCCGCTCTTTTCGACGAGGCTTTATCGCCCCCGTCGAAGTCCCTTCAGCCCGGTTGCATTTACGAGCTCCGCTCCATTGTTCCATCCAACTTCCCAGCTAGCCCGGCCGATTTATTAAATATCCACTACATATTTCGCGACCCCGTCCACCGGGATACCGTGGGCATGACGAGACGTCTGCCACGGGACCAACTAACTCGACGATGCTTGATTTATGCTCGCTATCGAACCACGATTGAGACGTACGATCGCGCGACGCGTGGGTGGACCTTCACGAGGGGATAATCGCCTGTGTGATTGGGAGAGCAATTTTGGCAGATCAAATGTGTACGTTTGTACACTTCTGGATTTCTAATTTTTGAGACTTGATGATTTGGACATTTAGAGAGTTGGAGATTTGAAGATTTATGGATTTGTAGATTTGTGGAATCGTAGATTTTTAGACTCGTGGACTCGTAGATTTGTGGATTTCGAGATTTGTACATTCCTAGATTTGTTTACTTTTAGCATCTCAAACTTCCCATAACAATTCCTAAATTGTAACCCTAGTAATCATCCAAAGGGTAAGACTAATAATCTCCTACAAAAATTTCTTATGTGCAACAATTTATATACAAAAAGTACCTACTGCCCACATATATATAAATAAATATCTCCCAATTTCAAACACTCTAAACTTCTAAGTTTACAAACTAAAACATCTAAAGGATCTCTGAACATGAAAGGTTCGATGAATATTTATGGCACTCAGTCTGTAATCGAATAGTATGCCCAAATTTCTAAAATGCACTTAAGATATCACTTACGTACTGTACACTAAGATTCACGCGTACAGATGTACACGTACAAAGCGGAATAAGAGGCGATGGAATAAGAGCACGTACAACGAACGGTTTTCGACGGCGCACCGAGATTCCATCAACGATCCATCAAACAGATAAAGGGCGGATCGATTTGCCCCGAGGCAGGGAACGGGTTAAGACTTATACATCCCTGTGGCAAGAAACCGTGCCGGACTGGATTCACTTGATCAATCATTCCGGACAGTTGAAGGATGGATCGACTCGCTGTATTTGCGGATAGCTATCCGCTTTAAATTCTTCTCGTTACCGCTTTTCCCTTCTCCTTTGTACAACGATGGATTAGCGGTTCAGGAAACGACTTTTACAACTTATTAGCAACATTGCTGAAGACATGGGTTCAGGGTTAACCCTTGAAACACCTCCATAACCGTTCATTCCAAGTACCATTATTTCTAACGTCATCTTCGACAAATCTTATTTTCTCCATCACATCTGCAATGTTTCTCTATTTATTTCTATATATATTTTTTTGTTATAATAAATTTCCTTTCTAACAAATATTTAACGTGACATTTACTAGGTCAGATAAGGTCATGTGTTAAATTTAGCTAAAGTACCGTTATGTATTAAAATTGAATTTTTTGTCCGGACTATGTACAATTTCTAGTCCTGGCTAAATGACGAGCAGAGCCGAGAATAAGAGCGACAGGCAGCGGGGGCGGTCAGACGCATTAAAACGCGTCTTGCCAGTGGCACGAAGAAGTCCTTCCTTCCTCGTTCGCGGGAGAGAGGCAACAATTGGAGCGTAATTATGAACAGGGACGGGTGACTCATATACCGGTGGTCGTTTCGTGGGCTCGCTCTTTCTCCGAGCCCGTCTTGCGCCACGGGCATGGAAAAGAAGTGGCTCGTTGTCGGCGTTTATCCGCCTCGAGCTTGCGGTTTCTGACCGCACGTTGCGACAACCACGGATCTAGGGTTTCGCTGGGACCCATATATGGAACAGGCCATGGTCGCATGTCGTTCCGGCGAATTTACCGGGACCTCGCTCCACTGCAGTCTCTTGGAATCTTCGTCGATCGATGCACTGTCCTCGAACAGAATCGCTTAGGATACATCACACAGTTATATAATAGATGTCCTCCATCATATTTTCATATCTTGAAATTGGTAGCAACTGTGAGACTATAACTCTATAAGAATGTATTCATTTCGATTGAACTAATATTTAAAATACAGATAATATTTCATCTAAAACTTGTAAATGGAGGTAAAATAGATTTGTGATGTGAACTGTGGTTGCATAGTCCGCTATTCAGACACCGCCGTTAATCTATGCTACACAAACGGAACATGCTTCACGCGACCTATATTCTGAAAATCCAGGTTTATAGCAGTTGATGATCTCATTCTTAGCAGCACGAAAAAGCAGGAGTTAGTCAAGCAGGCAGTACGGACAACAATGCATTTCTATTGCGGACTCCAGGCGCAGAGGAGATTAAATAATGCGATTACGGTCTTGATTGCGCGGTATTACCTCGTGGAGACTCGTTTCCTAGAATCGTTGCCAAAATCCGCTTCTTTTCTTCCGGATGAGCGGCGGTTAATAATTAGCGGTTCTCCAGAGGAAACACCGTCGCGGAAGACGCCGGGCGTCCTGCCAGACGCGCCTCGCCCATGGCCGTCCTTCTCGTTAAGAATCGCGTTTCGGGCGATTTCTCGAGGCTCGATTAAAATACATGGCTACGATGAAATACGCGATCGCCGTAGGAAACGGGAAGCCCGTTAATGGAAACGTTTCCGATGAGATCTTCACAGCGTACCGCATCTTCCACTTAGAGGTTAATTATTCATTTCCACTGGCTGGATAACAAGTTGAATTACAGTGGAACTTCCGACGCTCTTCGGGACAAGATTCAGCGAACTAGATAGAAAGTCGAACGAGCGATGGGGGTCATTTCTATAATTGCACCGAAACATTTCGTACTATTTAATATGTTTAGTGAATAGTAGTAAATCACAGTTTCAAAGTTTCTTCGTACAAGACTTTGACTCTTTGATTGTACCACTTTTGCACGACATCAATACATTGCGATTGTGAAATATTGAAACACTTGGCGATATTCAGTTATTTACATGTTGATCACAGTAAGAAAAATATAGATGGCGTAAAAGATACCTTTTGTAGCTATTTTAATAATCAGAAAATGTGGAAAAGCATCGAATATTTAGCGATGTCAGCAATAATTATATTTCGTCTATACACCGATTTTTCAGGACTTCCTCGCGTTGTTCGAAACTTGAACGAAGAGTAACTGAAGACAATTTCGAATTCACAACAGTAAACTTGGGTCATCGTGCGGATTGGTCGCGAGAAAAGCGAGCACGTACACGTCGAGGAGGTGCGTGTTTGCGTTGCGTCTGAGAGGACATCGCAGTCTCCAATGCCGTCGAAAGCTGCTCGTCCAAACGTGGATGGATGTTTCCTCGACTCCTTCCGGTTCCCTGGAGCTTTCCGTTTCGCGACGAACCCGTACGCACGGTTTGCGTTTCCAGGACGACGTCTCAGGAAGACGCGATCAAACGAGTCGAACCAGAAAGGAGATAGACGCGATACGTATCTGTGTACACCGAGATCACGATTAACGAGCATGAACACAATTTAGTTACGTACGAGATACATGGATGACAATAGCGACAAATGTGCGATGGACCATTCCCAAAGCCTGGATTTCCAAGTTTCAAAATTTCGAAGTTCTTACATTTTCAAACTCAACTTTTCAAATCCCATATTCACAGTTTCAAATTTTCGATAATTTCCAAGTGCAACGCATAAAGCAAATATCTATGGCGAATTGCAGGATTACTCAGTTGGTCCTGCTCAGTTACCAAGTTAAATGACTTAACGCGAAACGATGGCCGCGGAGGAGGCGATGCGAGAATGAAGCTGAATAAGGAACCCCTTTTCAAAGCTTTGAGCCAGAGTCGGTGCCGTTCCTGCTGGGAATGAAACCGTAAAGCGTTTTCAAGAGCTGCGGCAGAGGAAACATTAAAGTTTTAAAGTGGCGGCAACGTGGAAGCGCCCTGCTCGGTAAACGTTAACCTTCATTGCTCTGCACAAATTTGTACGAATAATAGAACTACTTTATAAGATACATTCATGTTTCTTTCTATAGAGTTCTTGAATAACTTTCACTAGATATTATGTGCAATTTAATTAGTACATTAAACAAACTTGTTTCCTAAATATTTTCTACAGAAAATATTCGATAATATTGGACTTTGTATACATACTATTTTCATATAGAATTCTGTTTGAACATATTGACTGTAATACAATGTTGATACTATACTTTGAAAAACCGGTTCCAATCAACGAAGCATCGGCTATAAGATACATGGAAAGTATGAAAAAGGTACTGGTTGGCTGGAGAACTTATTACCATTACAGAAATATCCTTCAGAACTTCGAATATTATGAAACTACCCCGTTTTTACGAGCAGACGATCTGTCGCGACAAAAAAAACAGCTCGATCGCGACAGTCTTCTTCGCTCTAATCTCCTATGCACCCCGGCAGCACGATAATGACGGGAGCGTGCACCTGGCGATGCGAAATGGACGTTCGAAATGCGCGTGACGCAGCTTGGTCGATCCTTGCGTTTTCGCAAAGTCTCCGGAAAGTGTTTAGCAATTTATAAGAACGGTGAGCAATTGCGCCCGTGAAGGCGCAGTTCTGGAACTTGTACTCGTGTACTGACGAAGCTGAGCATTAGAAATTTGGGAAGTTAAGAATTTGAGGTTATGAAGATTTGGGGACTTCAGAATTTGGGGGTGTCATAATTTGGAGGTGTGAGGATTTGGGGGTTTGAAAATTTGGTTACACAAGGATTCAGGGATTTGAGAACTTGACACGTGGAGCATTCGGAGATATGAGAATTTGGGGACATGATAATTTGAAGATCTGAAAATTCAAGGATGTAAGAACCCTTAACACGGGAATTTGGATATTTGAAAGTTTGTCGCTTTCATAATACAGACGTTTAACAATTTAAGAATGTAGGGACTTGAAAAATAGAACAAAAATTGAAGGATACAGAGAATGAAAATTTCTCGAATAAATTTGAGAATTAAAAAAATTCTAATTAAAAATTCGCATATCCCTGAACGATCGCGTGGCACAATTCGTTTCCCACGAAGCAGTATTCCCTTCTCACGTCGATCGCAATTAATCGTCCGTCGGGGCAACGTAAAGACAAATAAATAGTCGCGAGCGGATACGGTGCTCGCGAAGATGAGTCTCGCGCGTGATTTACGCACAACAAATCTTCTAACCCATCGGTACGCGTAGGTCGAGCAGAGAGAAGCGGTAATGGGCCAGTGGCCGACAGAGAATAACAAATCATACGTACTCATGGCGGGTAGGTTAAAAGTGCGTTTAAATCTCGCTGAAATAATGGACTTCCCGTCGGTATTAATAACGATAGCTAGCCGTATCTTCGTTGTTTCTAATGGATTTTTAGAGACGAAAAAAAGAAACACGCTCACGGTTGCGTGGAACAGGATCTACGAGTCTCCTAACGTTATCCTCGTTGCTCTTTTCGTCCTCGATAGGACATCTTTGTCTAACTTCTTAGGCATGGTACTTGGGGTCGCAGGGAACACGTGGCCGGCGTCACTTTAAACAACTTCCTCGTCTCCCTTGGGCCGTGACGCGAGAGAAACGCATCTTCTTTGCGGCTTCTTAATGCCCTGCCAGGCTCATAAAGGGTCTAATTGTTCCGAGGGTTCGTCGGAAAAGGGGGCGGAAACGGTGCTGAAAGTAAATTGCTTCAAGGATTGTTTTCGATTTGGCTGTTTCCTGTATCGAACAGACTTCTTCCGAGAGAAGAATAACGAACTGTTTGGGGCGGGTAAAAATTGTGGGACGCCTGGACGACATCTGGTTAATTTAAATAATGACAAATGAAATTCAACCATTGAAAACTGTTACTTTTATTCGTACGATTATCATGCATGTACGAATGATTACTAATCTGGTGTTTCATTTCATGATTGATACGATGGATGCTTTCGCAATCGTTAAAATTTTTATACTTTAGTAATAACTAAATATATATTGCTATAACTCATGAAGCGTTAAAGAACTATCGATTTATGCAATATTGTGCAGCGAAACATCGGTTCTTTTCAAGCTGCACACTCCATCATTACCAAGCCGTTAAATCAACAATTTTAACAAGCTTACACCCCTCCAAGATTAATTGGTAATTCAATTTTCAAGGATGTAGAACATCACCGCGGCCATTTATCTTGCGCTCCTTCTATCCGGAGGCTGATCAGCTTCGAATCCCCTCGTATCCGCTAATCTGATCGATTCTTTCCCTCCCATAGTACAAACCTGTTCTATCCATCAAGAAAATTACAGGATACCTAGAAAACCGTTGTCGCGTAACAGTGTACATTCTGTAATGTAACTCCTCGAACGTGTGTCTATTCCGTGAAACAGTTCTCAAACTTAGCCCAAGGGTTAACCGTGTACACAACTTCCCCTTTGATTCTCCGCTTCCACTTGATACACTGACTTCTGCTCGCTTGCTACCAAGATTGCAGTCGCAATCAGTCACTGACAGTCTGTCATCAGTGTACAAATAGCGGCGTCACTCACGAATGTGGTTATAATATCAATACAGTAGGTAATGTTCTTGATGCACGGTTCTATGGCTGTATTATACTTGTACAACACGATGTAATTTAATATGCGATATTTTGACTTATGGTAATGCAGCGGTGTGGTCTAATGCGTGGTAATGCAATGCGTACAAGTTCAAGACGAGGTTGTACAATGCATGATAGTTCGACAGGTGGTAGTGCAGCGCATGGTAGTTGAATACGTGGTAGTGCAGCGCGTGATAGTGAAACGCGTAGTAGTGCAATGCGTGGAAGTTAAACGCGTGATACTGCAGCGCATGGTAATACAGCGCGTGGTAGTGCAACGCGTTGTAGTGCAGCGCGTGGTAGTGCAACGCGTGGTAGTGCAGCGCCTGGTAGTGCAACGCGTGGTAGTACAGCGCGTGGAAGTTCGATGCGTGGTAGTTCAACGTATAATAATGCAACACATGATACTCCAGCGCATGGTACTTCAACGCGTGGTAATCTAACACATGGTAATACAACGCGTGGCAATGTAACCCATGATTAATTTAACTCGTAGAAATCTAACACTTGCTGTTGCAACATAATTCTTGAAATCGAAACGATTCAAATATTACCTCAACGACGCAACACGTTGCTTTAATTAAAAGAAATGAAGAGGAATTCATGCAAAGATGCAACGAAACAATTATTCGTCAAGAGTGGCCAAGTAAATTTTGCAGACCACAATAATTCTTTTTCCTCTGCTTTATTACACCGTTCTATTCTCCACTGTTTCCGTGTTCCACTTTATTTTTTATTTCATCCTAGCAGTATATCGTTCTTCACTGCTCTTATACTTTATTCCCTGTTCCTGTTTCGCTCAACCTCATTTTTCATTCCTTTACTGCTCCTCCGCTCTCCTACTACTTAACTGCTCCAGTTTATTCTCCGCTACACATTTTTACTCTGGCTCATTCTTCACTACTGTTTTACTCTTATCGTACCACTTGTTTTTCTATGAAAACCCTCGGTTTACGTACGTTTTTCTCGTTGACACCGTTTTCAAATGCTAGCTTAACCTGTGCACGATGCAGATTGACGGTCGAGAAAGAACATTTAAGTGTGCAATAAACGCAACGTGAACAATGCTGCCGCATTGAGGTCGCTCCGTAAGTAATGTCGCATTTATACATAAGCAATTACAACACATTAAAAATACTATGGTTTACTGCGTTATAATCTTTACGTGGCCTACATTTTTAAACGCAACCTCATCTCAAGGTCGCAGAGTTCTTGACATGAATTTTTTAATATAATTTTTTAATATAATGACTCCATCCACCATTAAAGAATAAAAACTAGCGAAAATCGTCAAGTATTTTCCCCTAAAACTAGCATCAAGTTACTATCGTCGGCCGGTGCAATGTCATTATCACTCGGTCGGTGCACGCCATGAAATCGCTTCCTCCCATCAGCATCCGGTGGACGAGAGAGCCGGGCGCAGTGGAGCATGACAGGATCGGTTGACCAGATAAAACGACTACCTGTTATCTCAGCCATTTCTAATCGAGCAGCCCTCCTCTTCGCGGTGCGGCCCAGCGACGCGTATAATTTACACCAAGCTAATGTAATCATTACAGAAGTAACTATTCGCCGCGGGACGTCGGTTCGATCATCCTGGAAGGTTTGTCCAGCCTCCCGTTTCACCCGGCCACCAGTCACCAGCCGTCTCAACCCTTGGTAAACTGGTTTCGAGTATAATTGGACGCGACTCTAAAATGACGCTCGTCGCCACGCTCGAACCAGCCAATCTACCTGCCATTATTTTAATTCATTTCGCTGCTCCTTTAACTTAAAACCCGTTAATAAGTTCATACATTTAACGATCATGCGCACTTTGCGCCAGCCGCAAGAGTAGCGTTAGGTATTCAAAACCTACTTCTTTTCTTTTTCGATATTTATGTGACCATAACCAATTTTTGATGCTGAAAATATATGTCAAGCAAGGTCTTATTGTTATAACTAATTGTAGCCAGACTTATCGTAAAAATTCTGCTGGATCTTCTGGTGAATGAGTGCATACATGTATCTTTCATTTCACTGTGTGTGCTTCGTGAATCTTTCAATTTTGAAGATTTTTTTTAGAATAATAAGCATCATAGAACTTTTGATGATAGGAAATATTAAAGGTTTAGATACATTTGATAGGAAGATGAAACTGATTCACATGCTTTTGTAAGTGTCAAAAGATCAGAAGCCTTTGCAGGTTAATAAATTTTGAGAAAAGATTGCATTCGAAAGGAACAAAGCTTTAGCTACATTGCATCGAAAAAGCAGTGAAAGGTAGAACTGATTGAAGTAAAAACAAAAGAAAAGGTTCTCTTGTATAACACTCTAACCCAGCTAATTTCTTGACTTTCGTTCTTTTAATTCTTGAAATTTAATTCTGCTTTGCACTCATTCATTCTTCGCAATTCTTTGACTTTAATTCTCCTTCGCCCTCCTTGATTCTCTTTGTCCTTTGCCCTTTGACTCGACGACTCTGATTGAATTCGACCCAACCAATTCTTTCAAACGAATCAGAAAACTTCTGTAAACCCTCTACGAAACAACCGTCTGTGGTTAACCTTTCACCACCACTTGATACCGTCAACAGGACTATTACACAAAGCGTGGAAATGCAGCGTGTCGGTTATATAATAAGTGGAAATCAAGCGTTTCGGTTATACATCTATCTTATAGGTTATACAACTGGTGAAAATGTAATATGTAGGTTATACAATGTGTGGAGATCAAAAGTATCGATTACACAACACGTGGAAAAGTAACGCATAGGTTATACAGTAGATGAACCGGCGCGAGGGTATATATTCGCTTTAATCTCAGTGTTTATAAGTCCACAAAATAAGACGATAAAAGGCACGAAAGCCCCCATGACAAAGTACATTGATCACCTTTCACCGGCGTCTCCACTCAACGGGTTAAAAACATCCTATCATCGATACGCTTCGTCCCGTTCGATCGGAAAGAAGCGTCGTAAAGCGTATTTCCAAAGGACCGGCCGGCAGAAAAACGTGGAAGAGGGAACAAACTGACGGCTGCGTCGATGCTCGACGGTCCAGAATGTTGGAAGCTTTTTAGGACAGCTAGTCAGCGCAGGGGTAAGGGGCGACGATGCCAGTACAACTAACGACGTGGCAGGTCGAGTAAATCAGGAGGGAGAGTGACGATAAGTTTTTGCTCGTTACAACCGGCCTGGGAAGCTCATTACCCGGCTCCCTCTAACCCTGAACGGAAGGGTGAGGAACGACGGAGGGAGAAGGTGAGGGAGGAGAAGCCAACGTGGAAGCAGGCTTCGACCTTTCACCCCCCGACCGAAAGTTTTACGCTCGTCCCTGGTTTACGTTCGAAAATTAGACAGTTTCCGCAACGTCCAGTTGTCAACGGTCCTTCCGAAAATAGAAAAACCAAATTTTCTCTCTAATATACCTCACGAGTGTACAGTCGAAAAACGTAGATCACTTATTTGACGAAACGATTTAATTCAATTTATATTTAATTTCAAACAAGCAAGGCAATTTTCACATCGTTGGTATCTTTATAAATTAGTAAACTCCCAGAAATACTACCCTTTAAGGGACAGTTGACTTGCAAACTACTGATCTACTGAACTATTTATTATTAAATTTGTACCTTCTGATTGTAGAACATATATTATAATTACTATTCTGTACAATCACTGACGTATATTTGACAGGGTGTGTTAATCTCGAAAATCTTTTTGAACGAACGAATCTGTTATCGATCGAAATTAGACAGCAACAGAATTGACTCGTCAAGTATCCTCGGAAAATTGTCGGAAACCATCTGCACCGTTTCATTTAGATCCATGAAAAAAATCCGAGTTCGAGGAAGCGGTCTTTACGTCAGGGATGTCAGCGCAAGAATCTGACCCTGTTTCGCTGCACAAGTCACTGATAACCCTGTTAGAAGAGCCGTGCGCAGCGATGGCCTCAGTAACGCGATAGTTTCGACGGATAATAGAGTATTTTATTGGTCGAGAGATGTAGAGTACAGATCGTAAATATCCAACAGATAAGTTCTCGGTACTAATTGGTGACGGATGCGGCGCTGTGCAACCGCTTGTCTTACCAGACCATTTGTGATACTTTTATTGCCGATAAAACCGGACCCCTTCTTCCTGGAAAGAGATTTATCGAAATTTTCCGATAGATGGATTGAATAAGACCTACGATCTTTTCGTGTGCGCATGTCGAATATTTACAAGTACTACATCTAGTCGATGACACGTAAGACAGTTTTTAAGATTTTGTTTGTAAGATTTTAGTAGAACAATTTTAAAATTCTTTAAAGATGAACTTGTTATAGCTAGATACAGCTGGTGTATGTCAATCAATAGTTAATGAAATATTTACTCGTAAATATTTATTCGTTAACGAGATGTTTCACAGTGGATTATAAACACTTTATATCAGTTTCACAGGACAAGGTCTCTTACGGAAGACATTTTCCATACGGTCTCTGGCACGTGATAGGTTCATCTCTGCCCGATGGTTTCTTGGAATGAAAACTAATGCTGACATGATCCGATATAACTAATAATAAAGAAAGATGCAGACACATTTCAAACATTATTCTTGAAGGATGACAAAATATCGACAACTGGACAACGTGAACGCGTCACTTCCCCAAATACTTGAAAAATAGTTGGACCCTCCTCTTTTTTTCGGAACACGAAGAGCGCGCAGCCGTGAACCGTGAGTTATTTAACTCGTTTGTCTTAATGAGAGTTACTTGATCCCTCGTGTCGAGCTGTCGCTGCAGGAGCTCGTAACGCAATAAAGCAAAAAGCTAATGGTGCTCGTTACCGCATTGTTCGGTGATAAAGATCTACACAATGCCCGCTCGCTCATGGCCGTATTCGTTCGAATGCATTTCTGCCGTCGACACGTGTTCCTCTCTTCGTTACCCTAATTGCGTAAATTGAGTGTAATCTGTCAGGATGGACGTATCGGGCGTCGCCCTCAAATCGTTTCTTGATACTTTGAGCCTCGCGTGTGCCACCAACGCCATCACGATTCATGGAACATTTCGTCTCGAATCGCGGCGACGATTGAGCACGGAGCAAATGGAACGAGAACATCTTTCAACACCGATGGACTCCATCCAAGAAACTCCGTTCAGGTTTCTGTTTCCTGCTTCCTCGACGCTGAACAAATCGCTCCACAAACACCGTGATTTTCGAATGCATATGCTCTTTACGTATACTGCAGTTCTCATGGTTATCTGTTGTATACCTTCGCGTTGCCAAAGATTTACTTTTACATTAAATTATACCTCCACATACTGAATTTGAAAAGAGCAGAAATGTGAGACTTTAGAGATTTGGCACAAATTTTCATTTGAAGTAAAAAATCATAAAGTACAAAATTGAATTGATTAAGTATGACATCGTATATGCTAATAAATACAGAAGTAAATAGTCTCGAATCAGAGATTTTGCTGTCTAAAAATCAGAGCGAAGGCGGATCAGTCCGATCGGACACGTCCGCTTTAAGGCAAACATCGATCGTTCGGCCGACAATTAGCGGGCCAATCGAATGGAAACATTCTCCGCGTCTACTCTGCGGTCTGGACAACATTTTTCTGCGGCCCGCCACAGATTCCGCGATCGGACGTATCGAGCAAATGGAGCTTTGTGCGGGCCATTGGAATTCTGACACGAATTGCGATCCGTCTTTCGAACCATTTGTTTCACGCGATCGTAATCGGTAACGTGTGCGGGGCGCGATAACAAGGAACGATGAATTCGATGGATTAAAAACTTACCTTTAACGACTTTAACCCCTTGATTTATAACGACGAGTTAGACTCGTGACGCACATTACAGTTCAGTATTCTCTCTCGTGCAATGATCAGTCACTGACACCCTTTTATTGCACCCCCTTGATCTTAGTTCTTTTCCGAGCTGTTGGTTGGATAAACCTTCCAGCAAAGAGAATTTCTGTTAATTTTGTAAACATTTAATCCGTATAAATATACGCTTAAGGCAAACTGTTTACCCAGCAAATAAAAATTCAACAACTTCCATTACAGCGGAGTGTACGTCCGCGATTTAAATAGTGCGGTCGTAAATTCTAAAATTACGGTAAACCCTAAAAAGTTGTAAAGGGAAGCGGGACAATTTGAACGAGTTACAAGGTGACGAGAAAGTAGTAGCACGTAACGACGATATAAACCGTTTCACCGAAACGACACATTCAAAATATTTGCCATGAATCTTCGCGCCCCGAACAAGAGGGAGCAACACGTTTTAGGGGTTAGGTCGTAGTGTAACGCGTTCACGTGTACGTACACCGCGCTCCTCGAGTTCCCCACTTAACGCGTTCGAGAGCGCCGCCAACTTGGTCGTCGCGAGCGCAATAAAAATCTCGAAACTTGACGAAACTGAAGCGTCTCGGGGGAACTTTACGAAGGCGTCGCGGCAATTTCCAAAAGCGACATAAACGTCGAAAGCGTCGTTATCTTCCGCGAGAGTCGTAAACGGGAGCGTCGACGATGTAAACATCCGCTTCGCGGATAGTCCTGTGCTCGCTTCTTCCCTCGACGAGATCGAACCGACGATTCGCGTGGCCTCGAGATCCGAATCGAGTGTTCGGGACCCGGGGACTAATTGACCGTGTCGGGGAACTCATTAAAAGCGCGGCCCGGAACTCGAGACGTCGCTGGCTCGTAACGAGTGCTGTAATTCGAGCTGGATCCTTCCGTGTAAACGTCGTTGCTATAATATCTTGATCCTTCGGCTACTCGTTCCAGTTCCACTTTCGAGAGCTCCTGTAATAAAGGATCTTCCAGGTCGGAGAGCAAGATCTTGCTTCGCCGGTGATTCGACTCCCCGATGATTACCGGGAATCATTGTTTTCGAGGTTGCAATTGCTGGAATTGAAACGCAGGTAGAAATCGATACGATTTCTTTATTTCTTCTACTGAAGTTACGGGGACTTGTAATTTTATGTTATAAGGGGAAGATGAAAGTTTCGGCTCAGTAAAATAGAACATTGAAATGATTAGATGCTTGTACAAAAATATCGCCTGCCCTTTTACGAGTATTGGTAATAAGACGGCTATAGTTCGCAGCATAGATTTAAATTATAAATCATGTTAACGGACCTAATAACACGATCGTTACATAACCTCCGTCGCTCGGAAGAGGCCATCAGACTCGTAAAGTATTAATTTCTCTAATTAGCCAGAACGTCGATACGTTCCAGGAAATAGTTGGCGTAACGTGACACGAATCGAGGATCGATGCACACGAGTTCCTCGCGAAGAATTCCGCACGCGCAAACTTGCACGCTCGTGTCCACGAGCAATCGATTACCCAATCGAATATCGTCTTTCACGAGCGGTACGGTGGTCTGGTCCCTCGGACGGACGTTGACACGACACGACTACCACCGCCACGGTTGTACGACCCGAACAGATAATATTACGTATCGGGGATGTTATGGAGGTCATCTTTACATACGGAGCCCTGACAGCTGCGTAATCGATGCGGCCACGACTACCATGGAAACCATAGTTTTCCAGCCGACGACAACTTTCTCTTTCTCAGTCCTGGTCCCTGGTGCTCGCTGGTCGATCCGTTTCGTCCGTCCATACCGCTGTGACCGATCCCATCGATGGAAAAACTCGACACGGTAACTCGCCTGGGGACCAACTTTTCGCCGATCTAACGAAGCCACTCGGATAAGCCGATTACTTTCGTCGACGAGACACGCCGAACCTGGGAAAACTCATCCGTTACGCGATAAACAAAACTTCTGCTCCTCCGTCGAGGAGGACTCGATAAATCAATTAATTTACCTCTGCTGGAATAATCGAACGGAATACACTCGGCTACGAGATTTTCAGTTACGTGAACGCGTTCAAATCTGCATATTCATCGATATGTAGTAGATACATCTTTCCTTAATAGAATAATACTTTCGTTAATACGGGGATTGAGAAGATTACTGCAATTATGCAAAGATTGCTTTATCTTCTAGTAAATGGTCAGAAAGATTATCAGAATGTAAATGAAATTGTCAGTAAAGTAATAATTACTGGACATTTGCCTCCCAATTTGTGTACCGATACCATAACAGAAGAAGTTCAAAGGACCCAGTCGGTTAATTACAGAGCAAAGGAATAAGTCGTCGGTGGTGAAGGGATAGCGAGAGAAATAGTGGAAGTCGCAGGTGCTCGTTCGGTATCCGGAAACCATTGTTTTCCCATAACCCGTTGGTAACCGCTGGCGCCTCGTATGTTTCTTTAGGATCGAACGGTGGTATTCCAAACGACGCCGGCATCGAGGCGCTCGCGTTTCATTCGGACTCGACCTAAGACAACAAACAGACAGCTTCCTGCCGTGAAAAGTTGTTGTACCGCTCGTAGAAGAGATCCTTCCGATGCCACCCTGGCAAAATTTTTCCTACGCTGTTATCCTTAGAGCACGTTGCTAATGTAAAATGCATTTCTACGTAGTGTTTTATTTTTAAGTAACTCGGAAATTTTAACAGGAATCCCTGTTTCAAATTCTACTATACCCTGCTTCGTGTCGGTCGGTACTTTCAGCCCTTAAGGAAGGCAGGATAAAGAGAGTTTATACACAAATTCTTTAATGCCGAAACGTTTTTACTGCACTGCAGTGCCTAGAAGAAAGATTAGGTACGAGTTTTCCAGAAGCTTGAAACTGGCATTGTAATCTTTTTAATGTGCTTCATTAATAGTTTGTATAAACGAAAAATGTTAAGTCATGTAAGTTTTGAACGGCGAAGCTTGTAGCGTTGAAAAAATGATTGCAAACTTAAAACTGTTATAATGTATTGAACAAATTATTTCTCCTCATGACTCTCATGATTGAGAACCGCTGTACTAAACAACTAGAGATTAACAAAGAGCGACATAGATAAACGTCCAACAATCCACCATTTCCAATCCTGTTGTTTTCCCTCGTCTTTAACATTCACCGAGCACCCTCCCCATATAACAGCGAGTAAACGTAAGAATTCCCGTTTCCACAGAAATTCCCATAGTCCCTCATCCTTATCTGTCCACGGAAATCTCGCGGAGCCGAGGGAAAATCAATAGAAATTCTCTGTCTGTTACCACGAGAACGTTCCTCATTATCGCACCTCGTCGACACCGGCGCGGTGAATGTTTACCCGAGGAAGCTCCGACCGGAAGCGTTCGCTCGCCGCCGAGATAGCCGGAAGGAAGGAATCGTCGCGGTCGTCTTAAACAGAAATTAACAGGGACATCGATCAAGCTTTGGTGTAGACGTCGTCTCAGGGGAGGGCCACTTCTCGTGCTCGGTAAACAGCGGTTTACCACGGGGATCACGTTTCCTCGGACTGGGGACCACACCCGGCAGCCTCTTCTTGTTTCCACTGTACGTTTACTCGTCCCCGAAGTGCACGTGGGCCACGCACGTGCGTGTTCCCCGCGAACACGAAGCTTCCTGCCGCGATAACCGTCGCAGATAGCGTCGCCGATGGCATACGCGAGCCAGGAATTTTTCCTCGAGCTTGGCAGTACCTGCCAGGACGATCGTGAGGCTCCCAAGGATTCCACGGGAATACAAATACGACCGAGGCTGCTCCTTTGCTTTCTACGTATTATTTTTCCCTTCGAGTTTCTCCGTTTTCCTTTAGACTTCTTTTTTTATCGGCTACCGGTGTCGGATTCTAGGGGATCCGCAGCTGGGTCTCGACGCGTTCTACGTTCGTAATTCATTAACTCTAGTCCGCTTTTTTCTTGGATCTATGAACGTGGATGGAAGCCGAAATTGGGCCCCATCACGTGGCTCGGGGAAATAATTTAGTGGCTGTATATCAACGTTGTCTAGTAATGTTTCGTGGCAGCGACAAGGCCTGGGCGGTGCGAAGTGGATCCTTCCGGAGGTCCTTGTGTTCTTAATAACTTTTATTGGAACCAAGTAAGATGTCGATTTGAAATATACTATAATGTACATAGAACTTGCAAGTATTAATCTTATAATAAGACAATATTACTTTCTTTAAAATATCTAAAATATCGCATCGACCCAATGTATAAAAAGTAAGAGATTGAAAAGAGAGCAGAATGCAGCGGGCCAAACAAAAGTATATATCGAAGGTGATCGAGAAAACGGCGACGTCGTTATAAAGTCGAAAGACAAAAGCGTAGTCAAAAGAAGGAAGAAAGTTCGCTTGGCCGGAAACGTGACCGCCCCTCACGGTCCTTATATCCTCTTTATACCAATGTCCCATTGAATGCAACTTATGGAAGTCCATTCCACAAAGTTGCCTCGCGGATTTTCGTGGGGACCGTAAGCCCCCACGTCGTCGACAATGGCCTCCTACCTCGGTTCGGGCTCCCTTTACCGACCACAGCAGTTTCTCATTCCCTCCACCTACGTTCGGACCCGAGAGAAAGGGTCGCGAGTAGACGGGCGGGGGTGAAGCAACCACGGGGGGTGCGCTACTCATTCCGGCCGCAAGATTTAGAAGCCAATTTTCGCGAGCATTGACCAGACTCCCCTCTTTGATCCTCTCGCTTCCTCCTACGTCGTTCTTCTTTCCGTTCGCCTCGTTCTTTTCCTCCTTTTTCTCCTCCAAAGTGCCGTGGGCCACGCTGAAAGGAAGCCTCGAACATATAGCCGACCGTTGACTGACCACCGAATCGTCTTTGCGCGACCCGTCGCAGGGGGTGAATTGCGGAAGGAGGATTTCGATTCTTCGCCACCGGATTCGACTGATCTGAAAGTATAAGAACGTCGCAGAGACCACGGTTTGCTGTCGTTTTTACCCGTGAAATACCCTCGTACGCTATGGAATATCACCGTTTTATGACGTGGAATGGGGAGCTAACAGCATCTGCGGAAATGTGTCGTTTGCACATGTGTATGTTATTCTATGTGATTTCGTGTCATTGGAATTCTCATTTGTGGAGATCAGTTTTCTAATATATTCCTACATCACCATATCTTTACATCTTTAGAACACTGGACCCTCACATTTCTAAATATTGAGGTACCTGGATACCCAGATACCTAGATTCCGAGATATTTAGACGTATACAAATATCTAGATACCTAGATCTCTACGTCTGTATATTTCTAAATTCATAAATCTTTGCAATCCCATATTCTTAGATCTCTATATCCCCAGATCTTTACATCACGAAATCTCTACAAACTCAGACCTCTATATCCTGAGATATGAATCCACATTTTATATACTCTCATATGTTATATACTCAACATATGTCTATACTCTCAGATTCTTCACCCCTACATCATTACTTTAAGTAATCACCCGCAGCTGACCCCTCCGACGCGAGGTATTAAAAATGCAATTTAGGTTGTTGGCAGGGCTTAAAATTCCGCGTTCAAGATACAGCGAAAGTCTTGAGCGTTCCATCGTCGATCGTCAACGTCCAGGCATTCCTAGGCGTCTACCAACGCGAATGATGGCCAACGGGGATCAAAACAACGACGTCGTCCTTGGTGGCTATCTATTCGTCGGATGCCAAACGGTCCAAGGATGAAATTAGAGTGGACAGCCCCCGGAAGCTGATGTCCACGCAGGGACGAGAGGACGAAGAGGACGTGTATGGATCGTCTGGACACGCTGTCGGAAAAGACGGTCGCGCCAAGAAGGACGCAGAGAACGTCCTCGCGTGTACGCAATTATTCTCCCTCGTCATATCCGACGCCGGTCTTTTCATTACCCTTCTAAATGGCGCATGAAGTGGACCCCCTCTGTGTCGGGTCTGTGAAGTTGAAATGCCGCGGATAGGTGAGCCACGGCTCCTCTCGTGCCGTGTGACGCGAACCGGTCGGCTCGCAACCCCGATAATTACTGCTACCCGCCGAACAATGCCTCCTGGCTGTCATAACTGTCAACCGACGCGATGCTCCGCCGTTATTTAAGGCTGTTGGCTTATTAAATGTAATGACTGTGGCGGGCTAGCTCGCCTCTTTCGACGGCTCAGGAACCGTGAACGCGGGATTTGGATTAGCTGGAACATTCGTTTCGTAATGAGCATCGATGCTTCTCTTTTATTAAGGGGAACAAAGCATACGTCACATCTAAACTGACTAGTAGTTTGTTGTACCAATTCTAGCAACCTGACGGAGAAATTAATTTTCATGTAACTATTGTGGCATGTGTTCTGTTTAATGAGTCACTCAAGGTGGACGAGACATGTTCTTTAACGAGTGACCCTTTCTTCGAATCACTTTGTGTTAGGTGACTGTACTTGAATATAGTATTCGCCGTTCACGAACGAATCGCCCATAACTGATAACCTCCGTAGCAATTAATATATAAGAATACCGATATAAGAACTATTAGAATAGCGATATATCATAAAACTAAAATACACCATTTGTTACTTAAAGAATCTATCACTAATAAATACATCGAAAGTTGTAATAGCACGACTCCAAAGTTTTATTGCCAAAAGAAATCACTACCCGTCCAGACAGAATGATCTTTATCAAGATTCGCGAAGACCACTATCCAAGGACGATCGTTTCGCGTTTTACGAAGCTATAGCTGATTCTCGGTGTCCTCGCTACTGTACCAACTCGTTTCGAGTTATGATAACGTATCTGAAGGCATTATAGCACTTTCACGGGGATATCTTTATTGGCTCTCTTACTTAATGGTTCGTAAGAAGGGTAATGTATTTCTTTTAATCGCTTCGCGGTAGCGGATCCAGCGGTACGAATGTTCGAAAGCAATCGCCTCTCCAACAACACAGTTCTGTACCTCCAAATAAGTCAAGCCTTATGTTCTACCGGTAGACGGCCTTATTTCACTGATAAAGAAAAGCTGTTCCTAAACAGCAGCAATTTTTTCGCTTGAATTGAATCTGCTGTCAAGAAGCTTGTTACTGCTTTGTTGTATCAATATTTCTTGGCAACTTTGGCTAACCTGCTGACCACCGCGGTCAGGTGGTTTAACAGGTGCTGACTGTAGATTAATTTTTATCATGTTTGAATATATTTTTTTGTTTTATTGAAACAATTTGCCAACTTTACAAATATACAAATTGCAGAAACTTGAGAATTTTTAAGCTTTCAAATGTATATGTTAAATTCTATAGTCCTTACGAAAGGAAGTCTATGTTGCACCGAGGCGTGCATATCTCACCGATCACAGGACGAACGTCCACGGCCGTTTCACCGAAAATCCAGCGATCAGAATGCAACGAATGCACGCGTCCAGTTCGGAAATAGGGTACAGAATTCGCGGTGTCCCGCGTACACTCGAAATACGTGGTCGTTCGTGGAGGAAGCTCGCGAGTATCTTCTTCCGGAGAGGAACTGGATGATCCGGCACACGTTCCAGAAGCCGAGGAACTCGATCCTGCACGGAGAGGACATTCGAATCGGTTGGTAGCCGGCGCATGCCTGGCGCTCGTCAGATTGCTCGAGCACATTCGAGGCAACCGCAAATCGATAAGCGGTTATCGTCGCGTTCGAGCTGAACCGTCTGGTTCTTCGTGGACCAAAAGCGTTCCTGTAACTCTTCTTTCGTGAACCCACTTGGCCACGTATCGCTCGAGCACGCCGATAACGCGCGCCAGGTACGCGCTCCAGACAGCCACGGGAAGGAAGAACCGATAAACCGAACAGGATGCTCGTAGCTGCAGGAAGGCAGCACTTTGCTATCTTTTAAAGTTGCTTCGTGATTTTTAGCCTCGTGCTTCAAGGTACGTGTCTCGGACTCGACCGTGGGTTGAGATTGTCCAGCTCTCGTTTATCGAGCTTTGATGTTTCCCTTTGTAGGTGTTGTTATCCTCTCGAGCTTCCGCCTCTTTGCCTTTGTGAATGTATCGTATTTTTATGCCACGTTTATTTGCTTTCACTTGGAATCCTGCAGCTGCATCGGGATGTGTGATAGTGGGAAGACGTTCGTTGCCACTTCGACGGTTTAACTGTGGGATAGATTTTGTCTGTTAGCGATAGTAGGACCGAGGATAACCTAGAGGGTTAGACAAACTGTTTTAGGTCTAAACCCATTCACGATAACGGGGAAGCTTCGAAATTTGAAAATTTCTCAAATCACTGAATTCCTATACCTCGAGTACTCAAATCTTCAGATTTATTCATTCCTATACCCTTAGGTTTGTGAATCCTAAATCCTCAAATCATAAATCTCCGAATCCAAACTCTCCAAATCCTAAATCTTCAAATTCTTACACCCCAAGTCCTGAACTCCCAAATCTTAAATCCCCAATTCCATAAAGTCTCCCCATACCATAAAGCTATTCCTAGATTCCTAACTCCTGATAACCAAACGAATTACAGTATTTACAGACCACTATTTATACAATAACATTTCACGAAAGAACATTCTAAATAGCTGATCATCTGAACTTATCAAAATGCTGAACATACATATAAGTTACACCTATAATACGACGAATATTCCGGTTCACTATGAAAGTTTTAATTCAATTCGCACTGCATCAGAGGGGTTGCAACGACTGTTACCCACTGCTGTTGCCAGAAGTTCAGCTACGCGACGGATGACCGGGATGTTAACTCGATTGGTTACCATACCCTCTTACCCTCTAATGCGTTTATCGAGCGGCTTAATGTTATCCTAACTAGCGGGAACGAGAAATTCCTTTGTAGATTCCGTGATGAAATATTCAACGACGAAGATCCCCCGGTGATAATCGGGTCACAAAAGTTCTTTCGTTTTTGTGTTAGGCTGATGAACCCTCAGGGTATAAGTAGCATTTGGTTGCGCCGTGCAAGTGAGAAGCACTTTCTGCGCTTGAATATTCATGATGTTCGTGAGAGATTTTTTCTTATTGTTACTTGAATGTTGGCAAGATTTCTTCACAAGTATCATACGTAACTAGGTATCCAAAATGGACAACAAATTTAATCTTCGTTGATTACAAACTTCTAAAGTTACTTCTACTGCATTTCCTGCAAATTAATTTTGATCGCGAGCTTCATAATATTTCAGAGAAATTAATTCAATAACAGGGGGGAAGTTTCAGTGGTTGAAATTTGTAAATGTAACTATTTGATTAAACAGAATGTTTCGAGGTACTTTGGTTTAATCGGATAATTGTTTCGTCTGTAATTTTGATATTATCGTTACAGCAGCTCGGTAGCACGTTGACTAAGAACAGCGCTTCTAAATTCCCCAATTACACGATTAAATTACCAAGTTAAATAGAAACTTTTCGTATCGTTTATAACAGACTCCATGGCTACGAATCAATTCCCAAGCTCAAAGTTCGCGCTATCTCCGTTCCTCTCTGTCCGATTTCGGCAGCGTATTCGCGCGCATTCATTACAACCAGCGGGACGGAAACAATCTCCAAATTCCTCGCACGCTTCCAAACACTTAACCCGCGAAATACAGCCGGCGTTATCCCCGGTTTCCGGCGGGCTAGGCTCGTTAATCGGCCGCGTTTCGGTGAAAGCATTGGCACGGCCACCAACACGCGCCGCCCGGATAATGGCGTTATTATACTCGAGAAATAGATCGTATCGTATAGGACGAGAAGCAGACTCGCAGAAGGTACATCCTCGACGGGCCTGCTGTGTTAGACTTTGCCAGGATGCTCCTTTTAGTGTGCCGTGAACGCTGCCTCTTGTTAGCGAACTGTGCCACGGGCCTCCCACTTCCGTTTTGTCGTTGACTTTTGCCTTCGTGTGCAACACAAAGAGTCTTCAGTGAACGTAGGTAAACGATATTGTAGTCATCCTTGGAGAAACACGCCTCTCAAGGATGAGGTGCGAAAGATGGGGTTGCGAGTTCCCGGTCTGCAGATGCTGAGGACACTGATGTAAATAGAGACCTAGATGAGCTTAATTCTGTAGAAGAGTCTCGTATAGTACAGAAAGTATGTAAATTAAAATTCAAGACAATGAAAGAAATATATATGAAACTATCTCGGTGATGTTTACACAATTAAAATTGACTACACAACACAGGAGTAAATCCATACAGCAATTATTTTTAGGACGCCAAGATTTTCACGAAGTATAAAAACTTGCTACTAAAATGTCATAAATAGTATAAACGATTTTTAAACCGGCCTCGTTAAAAAAGAAATAAGGACTGTCTGTTATGGGATTAATTACTTTCCTTCGTGGCTATCCAGCCCTACCGTGCAATAAAACGCAGCCTCACCGAATAAATTCATCCCCCTCGTTCCTCGTCAACATCCAGCTCAAACAACTTCACCGCTACCAGTCTAAAACCGAGCGTCAAACATCGGCCTATTACAAGAACCATCCAACATTATCCGCGTATAGTTCACACAATAAGCGATCGTGAAGAAGGCCCGGAGGCTCGAGCGTCGGGAACACTCTCGAGCAGATTAAGTTTCTAGCTCGGGGGTATCGAGCCGGTTGCGATCGCACCCCCGACCAAATTCGCGCGAGAACTCGCTGCAACTAGCGGAGAAAAGAAGGCTGGACGTAAGCACGTCCTCGTCACAGCTTGGCTCGTGCACCAGCTGACGTGCTCCGGGATAATAGTCGCATGCATTAACTTTAATTAACTGTTTCGCGTAACTCTCAGGCCCACGGCGACATTTTCGAGCTGACTGCAAAATATGCTTTCCTTTTTTGCTTTCATATGAAAGATTTTCGCTTATTGTTGGCTAATAGCCATATCAGATAGATAGGAACTTTCTTGAAGGACTCGAAGTTTGCTCAGAATTGTGTAACTCTTATTTCAAAATTGCATCTGCATGGCAAAAATTTAAATTCGTAGCCCTTTGTTTTAAATTGCGAGTGGCATGGGGCAGCTGGCCCTACAAATTCCCAGAGGCGAAATTTCGGCCGCTTTAATATGGTGCTCCGCCAACGCAGACCACGACGTGACTCAACGATACCTGGACTCACGATTCTCCCAGAAACGTTGCCCTCTTTCATTTATCCCGGACCTGATTTACGACGGTCGTCGGATAAGTGGTTCGTCTGATGAACCAAGTCGCTCTTTTTCTCCCACGTAATGCACGATACGCATTGTTTTGCCCGACACTGGCGTAACTATTTTATGAAGCCGTAAAAACTTACTCTGGGTGGCACAAACTGAAGCAAAGCGAACAGCATAGTGTTTAAACAAGGCTCAAATAATTAACTGATATGAAAAATTTATCGTCGAAGTTCCCCGTCTCAAACATCGTAACTAAAATCGATCCATTGTCATTTAGGTGCCCTGACTCGAAATGTCAAACCTTAAAATGATAATCGTATGTGCATAAAATTCACTTGAATGGTGTTCTATGATGCTACGTTTGCCCAAGTGATATACGATAGGTCTAAGATGTAAAAGCTTGGCGTGTTACGTTGACGAATATTCACGTTAAAAGGGCCAATTAATTCGACGAGGCGGTCGATATCGAGGCTCGTGTCGAAACTACCTTAAACGAATCTTGTAAGACATCCGGCTAGAGACGACGGTGGCCCAGTGGGGCTTCACGGTTCCGTTTTCTTCGTTGCCTTCTCGACGAGATCGTATACAGGAGGACGACGACCCGACCCGTCTTGCCTGTACACCCTATGCGCTAGGTATAATAAGATGTCGGCCATAAACGTCTTAGCACTTTGCGGGATGCGCTTAATTGATCGTCGCCTCGGCTCTCGACGACGACAATGCCCGTTCTTCATGGCGAACGAGCCATATCGCGGCTCTTCTCTATGCAAACTTCCTCGTTACCGCTTCTCCGAGGACCGCGGATTCCTGCAACCGGATTCCTCGAATCCAGTCGATGCTGTCTGATCTCCGAACTTTCGGTCCTGTCGTTTTTAATTAGACAACCGTTCCGAGTGATAGTATGGTAATTACGCGGAGTAAAGAAAACTACAGATGCTAAGGTTTCACCATGGAATAACCAGGAATGACGAAACGCGTGCACGAACAGGCCGCAAAATGTTTGGAATTGTGCAACCTGGTGTTGTATCCGTTGCATCAGCCTGGAGAATAGAAAGTGATTTAACGCCGATGGAGAATCTTTCAGCAGACAACGTTTCTATGTACGGGGATGGTGTAACTCTTTAGGCATGAATGAAACAGGGAACAGTTGATCGATCTGAACACGAACAGGAAGCTTAACGATTTCACGCTTACATTCGACAGGCACTTGGTTGCAAGAACTATTCGTAGCAAAAATTAATTATCTGCGATTCTCTGTACTAAACTGTGCCGGTATCTATACCCTTCTACTAGTCTACTTTCTCTGGAGAATTAGTGCAGAAATATTTTTCGTCGTTCCTCCCCGGAAGACAGCGTTGTTTCTATATAATTATGTTTCTACAAATGTATACGAGAATCTTGAACATTGAGCGGCGGAGAGGAAGATCGGTAGGTAATAAATTCGTCTGGTCAGCAGCAACGAAATATAACATTTTACGCGAAATTAGACGAGTTGATGAAGCGTGACAGGATAAAATATCCAACGCGTCGGGTGCTGCTCGAACATTCGATTACGTCGCGTCAATGCAGACAGCAATTACAGAGTGGAGGTCTCCTCATTGCGAAAAAAGCGGTGCGAGCGTACGCTCGATGACACGTCGCTGGCAAATATTTGGCAGAAAATCCATAGGAAGCTGGCAAACATTTATCTATTCGCGCCCGCCCTCGTCAACTGCGAATTATCGAATATAAAATTTCGCGGTATGAACGATTTTTAACATCGTCGACCGCGTGTGATCGATGGTAAATAAAGAGCTCGACGTGTAAATTGGGGAAATGTTATTGATTTCGCTCGTCAGTCGCATGACTAGTCCCCAATTCAATCTGTTCCCATCAAAATGGAACAATTCTCGAGCCTCCGCCAACGAGGTTTCATGATTTTCATGGTTTTCGATCCGACGGAGGGGACCGGGCAAACATGTGCGGCTCGTTCGGTTATCAAATATGCACAAACCGCCAGAAGACGCGCAACGAATTGCACTTATTTTGTCGCCTTTACTCTTTCTGATAATTTATATAGAAACCATATTGAATCACCCATACCAAAAAATATGCACAATCTTTGATGATGTAAAAATATTGCAAACTAACATTGGTGTCACATGGATGCTTGAAGTTCGTCGAAAATATCCGAGCAAACGTTTCGTTAATAAATTTCGGTTATAAGATTATAATTCTTCAACATCAAATCGCACAAAAGTTGTTCCAAAAATTCTTTTCTCACAACAGTTTCGAAAAGTAGAATCGAGCCAGGCGTTGAACACGATTCCGAATCGCTAGCAATAAAAAACGAAATGAATCTCGAGTGGCTACATCCTCGGCCGGTCTCTCGAATGCAGCAGGCATGGTCGTTCGAGTTGCAACAAGGAGCAAACGCGTTCCCGAGCATCTTCATCCGAACATCCACTCAAGGTGTCCAATTATTAGGCGCATACGAGCGGGCCGACATCGTTACCGAACCGGTCTCTGGCTGCCCGTTTTATTACGATGCGCCAGCCTAATTTTAGCCAGCTTTATTTCTGTACATCCTCGACAAGTATCCTCTCGTCGCCGGTAGCTCGAGCAGAGGCTGCCTCGAACACCGATTGAGTCTGCCCGAACTTGCGAACCTACACGTGTTCCCATAGTCGAGAGGCCGGGCTCTTTCTTCCTCAGATCTTGGCGTTACGTTGTCAAACACATGGCGTTTAATGCTCGCGGCGTATTGCTCCACGGGTCAGAGAAGCGGGACCCTTTAATCTTCGGGAGCCAGGCTAACCGGGTTTTTCTGTTCCGGCCGAGTTAAATGCTCGCGAACCGTCGCCATCTTATTCTTTCGATTCGTTGTATACTGCTTTTCCTGGAAACATTCTGTAACAGTTACCGACTGCTTACGAAATTTCTATTTTAACACATAGAACGTCTTCTTAAAACTTTTCTACATTTTCTGTCAAATTCTCTTACAGCTTCTCGGCGAGTAAATTATACGTTCTTTTACTTCGTGCTCTGTCAGTGTAGAACAGTATAAAAATAAATATCAATGATATTTTAAAAGCGTCAACACGCAATTAAAGATCAGCATTACATTTCCATTGAAATGTCATTCGAAACAACGCGACACGCCTACATAGAGCATCCAGCATCGAGAGGGATTCAATTATCGCGACGATTTATCAAAACGATTCCCATCCAACCCGTCCTATCTTCCTTCCATCTGCTTTAAGAACGGTCTCTACTCTACGGCACCTGCCTTTCGGAATCAGGTGCGGTCCCATACCAACGTAAATCAGAAGATATAGCTGTCCATGGGAAACTGACCTTCGAGGAAATCAATATCCTCCCGTAGGGACGGAGGGACCGTCGCCTTCGTCGACGACGTGGATGTCCACGAGGACATATATACTACTTCCCTTGAGCTTTACAACTACGCATCGCTCTATCTTTCGAACTAAAACTGCTGGTATACGGTCTCTTCCTTGCCTTTTGGTTATATAAGATCACACTGATAAGCTGGCAAAAGACAGTATTGTGTTTTTTCTTCATAATGAAAAATATCAGATAAGATTCAAAGTAAAAGTTTCAGATTAAAATTGAGATTTAAATCTTAAGATTTACCAATGTTAAATTTATTTAAAATTTGTACAGAACAGAAACTTTCCCAATTTATTTAAAATGAACAATTACATCAGATAATTGCAAATTAAATTGCTGTTGAAAGAAACACCGCAATTTATCAAAAAATCAGCAAACCCTACAAATTACGTCCTCCAAGAAATATATGGCAATATTTCGCTTAAAATACCAACGAACCCGCAATAAAATGAAATTTAAGGCAACCCCCACATATAGGGTCGTATATCCACACGCGTGGGACGCAAGGGTGTATGTTGTTGGTTTCATCCCTTCTCTCGTCGCGAAGGGTGAAGGATGAGTTGATCTATGACTCAGTCAGGAAGTTCGCCTCGACGATGGCACACAAAGT
The DNA here is from genome assembly GCA_036983795.1 of Megachile lagopoda. Lineage (NCBI taxonomy): Eukaryota > Metazoa > Arthropoda > Insecta > Hymenoptera > Megachilidae > Megachile > Megachile lagopoda. Next base: position 3,648,039 of record CM072795.1, on the reverse strand, counting down.
GAAGTGAACCTGCCACCCTGGATGCCCCCGTTCGAGGAAACCCATGAGCCACCCCCGTGTCTTTTTCTCCTTCACCCCCGTATCGACTTTGTTTCGGGGAACCGGAGCAGCCCGGGCCGGAAGTGCGATCCACAGGGCCACGTGCCCTTCCACGAGAAGTCGCGGAACTGTAAAAGTGACTGATGGCTCGATCGATGGGGATGATAGCCGGGGTGAAGTGGTATCCGGAGCAAGCAGGCTTCCTGATTTCGAAGAGTTGGCGAAATAAAGTATCCATTAAGACCACGTTTTTCTATGCGATTCCATCGGTTGTTTGATTCAGGATAGGGGAAGGTTATGGCCCTTCTTTCAACGAAATTGATCTTACAGGGTTACAACTAGTTTTTGGAAAGTTTTTCAGAGGGAAGCTACCATGATTTATTCACTAATTGTCTTCAGTAATTCAACCAGTGATTATTTACTACGTTGGCAGGGTACATTTATAATTAGATTGCATACATTTTATGATATATTGAAATTTGAAAAGTATAAACGAATAACTTATAAAGTGAGGATACCTATAGATGGGTGTACAGTTGGCAGATGGATGTATATTTTGTAGACTTCAATAAATATATAATCAACCGTAGTCTACTTATAATTTATTCGGATAATGGCTTCTGATAATTAATTAATTTTCACCGATTCAAAGGAGCCCATGGCTCTCGCAGTTCAAATTAATTTTTCATATCGCTCAATTTTCTGCAAAGAATTACTCCGAGCAAATTAAAATTTCCCTTCGCGAAAGTTAACTTTGGTACCGTTTCAATTAATCACCGAGTAATATAGCGTTCATTATAAGCAAACCGGTGGCACTTTCATCAAACAACATCGCGACTGTTTCAGCTTTTCAATTTGCCCTCTCAATGGAAGAGTGAACACCCTCGTAGCCGCGAGAAAGGGCAATAAGCGATAATATAACGTATCAACGTATAGATTGTCAGCATGGAATGTCAGCGATTCAATGTGGCCTCGATTCTCTTTCTCCCCTTGCTTTCGACTCGATAAATCCTGGTCGTCGTTGTCACCGAGAACGTTCGAACACCCTGAAAGACGACTCGTTGGTCTTTAAAGGTCGACCAACTCGTAAATTCTTATTGGTTCTTCGGGAAACGAGGCTATTGCACAGTGACACGATTTCCGCGACTCACGATGGGGAACAGGGAATCCTGGAACAGATTAAATCGCTTCAGAATGGGATCGCGTCCTTTGCGATTGCCAGAACATTTCATTAGTCTTCGTTTCCGTAAATTTCCGTGTAATGGATTAATTCGCCAATGGAGACTTAAGACGATCAATATTGCCAGCTTTTTACGATACTCGCTGAAATTGTAACTCGATATTTTCAATACGGACTCCACTCAAATCCTCAAATTTCCAAACTTTCTGAAATGACCTATTCAACATTTTAAATTTTATATTTGAATAGAACTGTAATATAAGAATATTAAGTTTCTTCATGCTTCGTCATAACGTAATTTCAATATATTTTTCACCGTTAATTAACCCCACCTGTTTCTCCGTTTCAGCAACGGAAGCGGGTAGACGATAAATTAAAAGGGAACGAAGTTACAGCATCGGGGCTGAATCGGTTTTTCTCGAATATCGCTGATTTAAAAGGTTGCTAGTTTAATTTGACAGTTATTCAATTACGGTTATCCGGGATCTCGTGTTTCGCGTGTCGCGCGAAAACCTTGGCTGCCTTCTTCGGCCCCGGCTTGAAAGAAGTTAAATTGGCTTTTCTACGCTCGTCACTCACTCTCGCCCTTTCGCCGTTTCACTTTCCTTCCTGTTTTTTTCGTTCTCGTCCAGATGCCGTGAAAAGATAGAAAATAATTTCGACTGCGACTGCACGCGATTCGACCAGCCTGATCTTCGTCCAATTCGATAAAAGTCTTCTTACTACTATTGACAATTTGGTTATAATTTAATATACATATGTGAAACATACATATGCATTACGTGTACGTAGTGAATGTTACATCTATGAAGTGGTCCTTATTTTTCAAGGATCCTTTTAATTCAGACGATACAGAAAGGTTCTCTACAAGTACCCTCGGAACCCACATACTTCATTCAAAAAGAAACGCCACTAATAAGAAAATGAAGAAAAACAGTCGCGTTTGATTAAACAGAATCTTCTCAAGTCCATCTTACATGAAAAGCTGAATAGAGCTTCTCGCCGATTCAATATAGCAGCTCCTCCCGCTCGAGGTATACAACAAAATGGAGGAGAATACAAACAGCCGAAAGCGGAGGACAATGAGACTCCCGCGAGGATCAATCGAAAGAATCGGCCGCAGGAAGAGGGTCGTCAAAGGAGGTCTCGAAATAAGCCTAGCGAAGCAGTTGGGAAGGATCATTATATGCACAAAAGAGGCAGCAGCGAGTTTTCTGTCGATTCGCAAGAAACGCTACAGTTGCAGAAAAACTGTGACCCCTCCACAGTACCGTCCTTAGCGCTTATCGAACGAGGTGCTTGTCTCAGATATTTATAAAATTTTCAAATTTTCATATTTATATATTCTGAAATTTTTAAGTTTTCAAATTTATGTTTTCTCAAATTTTCAAGCTTCTAAATTGTCAAATTTTCAAGTTCTCAAAGTCTCAAGTTCTCACATTCTCACATTCTTAAATTCTCATATTTCAAAATCTCACATTGTCAAATTCTCAAATTTAAGAATTCCAAAATTTGTAAGCTTTCAACCCCTAGGTAAGGTCCTCTTCTCATACTACTAATCGCCACCCCATCCGTAGCAATATAACGAGGTCTAACCGAACTCATCAGCGTTCACCATTGATCTAACAAAGCGTCGAACATAATGTCGGTTTTTGCCCGGGGCTCCATAAAGTTTAGGGGCGGTTCTGTTCTCCGTTCTGTCAGCGAGTCTTCGAGCTGTCGTGTCAGAAGAAATCAGATCGATCGGGAAGAGACGTAGGCAACACTCGTCCATTCGCGGATTTCAATCCGCTCCGCGAGCGGACTGAAGACGTCGTCGAAGCGATTTGTAAGCTGATTTTAATGTCGCGTTTACAGACCCCCCTAGGGAACTGCTTGCAGTCCCCTTCGTTCTCTCTCCTTCGTCCTAGTCGGCAGATTTCGAACGTTCCGGAGGGTTGCCACCCCCTCTTCCCCTCCTCACCGCGAAACTCCTCGAAAATTCACCGTTACCTCCCGCGTTTTTCGCTTCGTCACCCAGCCTAGTGCTTTTTTTTTCGATAATAAATCACGTTTCGGCCGTTTCTTGTCGCCGGCTGGGATCACGCTGGGTCATTAGAGGGAGGGTCATTAAGTGGATGACAATGAATGCAGAGTAGAAGGATTGATTCTTGGTGGCCGGAAGAAAGGAAATCTACCGTGGCCTCGGTTGGATGTTGTCTTATCACTTCCGACTCTCTTTTCTTTGTTCCCCCTGACACCATGATCTATGGCTAACATGTTGGAGACGTGCTTTCTGGCGCCCAGCTTTATTACTAGAATTATTAACCCCTTCAGGAACACAGACCCGTGCGTGCAGCTCCGGAGTTTTTTTGACAAATCGAACGCTGTTGAAAAACGTGTAATTAGATAGTACATGGTTAATTTCCATTTTTTAAAATGTATTTTCTTTTAAGCACGTGTTGCAGAATTTATGATTAATGATTTCTTTCTGAGTAAAGCACTAAAGAATTTATGATGAATATTTTTTGTCTAATACGTTATAAGGACCTTTACCTTAATATGTTGCATTTTTTCCGTATGATATATAAAATAGTGGCAGGGATATTTCTTCAAAAATAAGTTGCATGTCGTTGCTCCAAAGCAAACTGTCACCAAGTCTGCTCAAATATCGACCGGACTGCCCGATACAAAAATCCATACGATTGTTCGAAACAGACCGGGCCTCTCATTGCGATTAAAATCTTTTTAAACCGTCTGCGTTCTATTGACCGTGGCATTTTATCCGACAAGCAAGACGTCCGTCGATTCGAACGAATGTTTGCCAGCCGGATCCAACCGCTCCGAAAGATACCGTTCCCATTGAAAGCTGCACAAGGAGTCTTCGTTTGTGGCTTGCTCGAGAACCGAGATAAGTAACTGTACGTAATCCTCGGTTACATGATCCAGCTTGTTCTCCATTCACCCGTCTCGCTACGGTGGCCAGGCGGCTCTCTTTTATTCCAGCTTTTTGACGCGCATTTTCTACTCGCTCCGAGGGGCTACTTCTCGAATGCCAAAGCTACCCTCTGCATTGACCGTTCTCGAAGGGCTCGGAATCGAGATGCTTATCGAAGGGCTTATTGCTGACTTGGATATATTTAGCGCAAGGTTAACAACGCAAATTTTTTTTTAAATTTGGTTGAGATATTTACTCGTTAGTTTGAGAATTTGAGAGTTTGAAGACTTGAGAACTTGAGGAGTATATAATTCGGAAACTTAGAAATTCTCTAATCTGGAAATTTATATCCACGAAGTAAATGCACGTGGCTCACTGTTAACTCTTCCTGTTTCCTTCCTCCAGTTCAAGATTTCAGAAAATGAAGTTGAGATTTCATTGTCGCAAGTTTCGAAGCAACAGTGGAACGACAATAGTCTCGAAAAGAGAGGACGAAAGGAAACGGAAAGGAAAGCCGCAATCCTCTCGAGAGTCGGTCGCTGAAGCTCACGAGTGCGCGTCTCCATGAAAAAGGATCTCGGATGAACACGCGACGCTCTTAATACGACGCGCACAAGGAAGCTTAAGAGCTGATCCGTAAGCCAAACGACCAATCGGCGAGCATTGTGGCGCGGATGAACGACGCGTTACCGCGCTGCGCTTAGGATTCGGAGGAGTTATCCCGTGAGTTCGCCTAAGAGTGATGGGATTTATAGTTTTGCCGGGATTGTATCGTTCTTTTACGAAGCTATCTGGGAACCAAGATACGTCGAACTCCGATTTCTCGTCTCTTGTTTCACGATATGGATTGGATCTGCAGAATTCGGTCAAGATATTTGGTAATCCTTATTATGGATAATTTCATTAAGGCATTTAATAAGATCTAAAATCTCGTGATATTAACAAAACCAAAACTGTTTGCAATGTCAACCCCTTGCACTATGATTTATTTGTCAGAAGTAAGCAATCACAGCTACAATATTAAAACAGATAAAGAAAGTTGAAATGTTATGCCAATTGTTATGTCAGTCGTTGACAATGCAAATAATTGGACTTGAACTCCAAATTGAAGCGTATTAAAATTCGAGTGTAAATGATCACAGCTGAAGTACCAGTGCGTCAGACTAGTGCAAGGGGTTAAGAATGTATCGAAGGTAGCATTCTCCATCAATTTTTGTTGGAATCGTCGAGATGAAAGCAATCAAAAAACAAGGTCGAATGATTAAATTAGAATTGATCCGGACGATCAGAACGATCCAGCCGAAAACCATTCCACGGTTCATTATCTGGTGCGGGGGCGGCCGGAGCGTCCAACGGATTACAGGAGAGAAGAAAAAAAAGAAGAGGGACAAGAAAACGGTTGGGTCGAGCGATTCGTTTCTTTCGGCGTAATAAGTTAGTTTCCCCGAGGTTATCCCGGGCTTCCATTTAGCCTGGGACCGGCTCTTTGCTCTTCCATGCCGCTCTCGCGCAGGTCGACTCGAAACGAAGGCAATTACGCGGCATGGCACTCCACATTATCGCCTTTCGGGGGTCGCTCGATTTCCTGTGCCCGGCTCCCTTATTCTTCTTCGTTGCTTTCGCTTTCGCGACAATCGATACAGAGTCGAAGGTCTTTCTCGTTCATTAAAGTGTCAATCCAGTCTCGTGAGGGTGGACCCACCCCCTTCCTGTCACGATCCAGCCGGAGGAGACGGCCGTGAAATAAAGCGAAAACTCTCTCTCGTTCTTCTCGTGGCTGCCATCATCGCCACCCTCTTGGCGCCGTGGAAACTTTGTATCGACGAATAAAACGCGACAGGTACCGTCTTAATTCGCGATTGTCGCCCTCGCAATTGATATGCCTGAACCTTGCACACCCGACGACAAAGAAAATTCCTGGAAACTTTCAAGTGCCGGGACAGGCAATTGCCTGTGAGTCAGGAGGGCGTAACGAAGGAGGGCTCATCATGTTTTCATTATCTTGATTTTGTCGATTGAATCGAAGGACTATAACAAGTTTCGTCATTTTACACCTCGAAAGTACAAGCCCAAGAATCTCTAACTTCATCGATTAGGTCAAGTGGATAAAGTCGCATCACTTTACATATTGAAAGTATGTTGCAAAGAATCGACTTCGTCGATTTGATCAATAGAATGACTAAAACAAGATTTATTTCGCATCTCGAAAGCACCTCGCAAAGAAGCTTGTATTCTAATGCTAATGTAAGTAAAGGTCTAATGGGGGCAGTTTTGCATAAATTTAACAGGCTTCTCGAATCAGCTCGTAGGACCATCTTTCAGCCAAAATGAAGGGATAAACGGATTTGCAACGGAAGAAGGTTCGTCCAGCAACGGAACACGTCGTTTGGTAGGGAATTTTCCGAGCGGAGGAAGCGTCGCGACGCCGGTAAGGCAGACAGAGAGAGGGAAATCGGGGAGCACGGTCGGCTGGCTCGGTCAAGTTGCAATTAAATCGGCGGGTTTCCCCTCCGTGCGACGGGAATGGGGCGACAGGAGAAGGCGAAGCCAGGTAGCACCCTCGAGGCTTGCAAATAAGGTTAGTTAGCGGCAACGCGTGTATAATTGGGACGCCGATGCCGTCAAAACAACGAGATCTCGCACGTCCCACGGCCAAGTTATAATGAACGGGGAGCAAACCGCGCCGTCGGAGACGCTGTCTTTCGCGTGGCTTCCAGCCTGGAACATCGGAAAACGCGACGCTGCTCCCTGCGCGTGCGTACACGGCAACCGGAAGAGGCCCGCTACAACGCGCATTTGCGACGAACTTTGTCAAAGTTCGAGGAAGTTATGCTTCGTGAAGCGAGACTGCAACATGAACTCGTAGAAAAAGTAAGTGAAAATGAGGGAGTAGACACGGTCGCATGATGATAAAGTCATTGACTGTAATAGAATCGTGGTAGAGTTACAAAGAATATGAAAGTCACTGACCAAATGCGTTACATCAGTTTAAGGTTATAGTTATATTTTGTTAGGATTCGAAATGAAATGAAGATAATTAAATACTCTTGAAAAGATCACTGAGTCAGGTTCAGCCCAAAATCAGTCCCTCGGGTTTAAATAACTGGATGAGGTTTGAGAGACTTGAAGTAAATGTGCATCTTTAATCACGTTTATAAAGCAGAAATAAACCACGATACGAACGATTGAGAGAATTTGCGTAACGTTAATTAGCGCCTCGGTGCTGAATGATTAGTCAGACAGAAATTGCAGGGCTCGGTTGGCTGTTAGTGATTCGAGCAAAGTGGCACCGGACGTACTCGTCGGACGTCTTACCGGCATAAAAATCGAGCCTAATCGGAAGTCCGTCGTTTAACGTGAGATTGCGCGGAGGCCGTGCCGCGCATTGTTATTCGAGTCACGAACCACGCGTGTATTCAAAGATGCCTACAATGAGTGCCGCTTTATTGCGTAATTGCTGGCGCTACCTTCTCTCCTTCCTGCTTACATGTATCGCTTGTCTCTCGAGTGGATAGTCAAATTATAAAATTGTCGTAGGGGAACAGCCGAAACACTCTCCAACCTTTCTATGAAACCTATCGCATTTCCTGGTTAAATATTGTGAACACAGAGTAAAGTCACGCGTCACATAAAATGGTAGGTTGTGTATCAAGTCAATGCACTCTCAGTTGAAGAAAACTAGCAGGTATATTTCACCGGACTTAGATTATACCGTTCGTACTAGGTTATATTAGCTTGCACTGCTGTGGGATAGACCATATAAGCATTATTATGCATTTGGGAAACTAGGCTACAACAAACTAGGATAATATTAGGCTATTACAGTAGAATATGCTAGCTTACAGTAAGCTATGCCATACTAGGTTACCACTTGAAGAAATCAATTTATTCTATGGTCAGAGATGCACCGAAAATTTCATCCCTTAATACTTTATACAATAAAGTTCACTTATTTCAGCTATATTAGTTTATAGAGATATTTCGAAATATCTATATAATGTAAAATGTAATAGTAAAATGTATAGCAACATTTAAGAATGGGTTGTAGAGATAATATCGCAGATTGGTTACCTATCGGAAGTTATTCGGTCGCTAAATTTTCCCTAGCCCCGTATTCGAAGGTAATAACATAACGATAACGATATTCGCCGCTACTAAAGGGGACTAATGACTTCTGTGCTCGCCGGGCCGAAGCCTGCAAATTTAAATGCAATTTGAGCGAACTACCCGACGGGGTCGTGGTCGTCGTCGCCGGCTGCGCAACCCCCTCGTTCGGGGTGGCGAAATCCCTCGGCGGATGTCATATTTCGCCGTCAGAATGGTCGCGTTACGACGAACTTCTGGCTTGCTTTTGGTCAAAGTAACTGTCTACGAGATGGAACGAATTTCTCTCGCGACAATTTTACTCTTCTTTTTCTACTTTTCCCGTCTGCAGTACAGCTTTTACAGCAATCTAATCTTGCGCGCGCTGATTAATCGCTTCTTTTCTCTTTAACCGATTTTCGAGACGCGAGCGAGATTGTTCCTCTTTGGAAAGAAATTCAACGTCGTTTTTGCCATAATCGCTCAAACGATTGACGCGGTACAATGCTATAAACCTTCCATCTTAATTCTACTGCATTAGGTACATTGCTAAGCGCGATAGCCTGTGCTACATTCACAGTTCATAATAGTTCCGATAAAGTTCGAGACCATTAACCTGCAAAGTAGTGCACTTACCGATGCATTTTCGTACTTACCACCCTTTAATTTTGCATCAGTTCATCTAGCACTCGAATGAGTTATTAATTGCATTCGATTCGCGGATCTTTGAAAGGAAAACTAAAACGGGGGTGAAATCGTTGATTCGGTAGAATCAACCGCTGCTCTTCCTTCTGTCTCGACCCTTTCCCTCTTTCGCTCGTTCCTTTATTTATTTTTTCTTCTTTTTTTTTAGCTCGACATCCGGAATGGCGCAGAGGTTAATATTTCATGTGCTCGACGGTTCCGGCGCTGAGAAAATGGGAAGGGCAAGGCCACAGGTTCGAGGCGCGGTAAAAAGGGTGCCGGAGAAAGGGTGGCTGGCTGGCTGCGTGAAGTTATGAGGCCCCTTCCGGTCGGAACAACCGGACTACCCGCGGCGTGATTTAGCGGCAGAAAGTGTTCTTTCACATTCAATAAAACCATCGCTTTTCCCTTCGTGGTGTCCTCCCACGGACGAGAACGGGGATGGCGACTCGCTCCCGGAGACTGGACAGGAACCGAAAGGGGGCGAGACGGCGGTAATTGCGCGAGGTGTTCCTTGGACACGCTATTTGTCACCGACAAGATATTTTCGTAATAGAATATACGTTATCGCACCATTTCATTATCATATAACGGATATTATGTCGCCGATCATGGGGTGAAAATAATATTCCCCACGGGTACCCTGGTTGGTGGGAAATGTTTGATTGATGAGGCGTTCGCTGCACCAAATGGAGTCGATAAGTTAGGCTGAACACGAAGATTACTTATTGTTAACTTATTGATTACTCTTATGTCAACACGGTGTATCTTGTTCTTGTTTAATTAACTCGTTATATTTTTATGTAATTCATTTGCAGTCATTATGGTATTTTTGTAACCTATCATCGACGAGATTAGATATAAATTTATTCAAAGGAAAGATACATGATAAAAATTTTTGTGGAATTCATGTACGAAGTACATGAATCTGATAAAACGTTTCTTTGCGCGATAATTTTCAACGAAGTGTTGAAGAGGTATACCATAAGAAGTAAGAAAGAGACCCTCTCCAAAATGCGTCAGTTCATCCAGTATAGCCCTTCAATCCTCGATCCTGAAGTCGACCTTCGATCACAGTCGTCGAATCGTCCCCTAGCGCGGGGTCTTTTCATCCCCGCAATCGAGACGCGTGTATTTCTATCCGACTCGTCGAGTGCCGGCTCGTAAAAGCTCGACGACGAAGGCGTCGGTTCGCGAGCCTCTCGACAGAATAATGCCTGTACGTAGGAAGGACCGGCTTCCCCCACCTTCGAGCTTGTGTCTCCTTCAGCCGGTAAAAGCTTCTGCCGCAGTCGCGTTTCCGAATCGCTCCTCTCGCCTGCTGCTTCACCACCTCTCGAGGATGTGCACTCCGACGCGAGAGACGGATGTGTACCTCCTCCAGGGCCATTTTAACGGGCCCCCATTGTACGCTGGCGCCACCAGCCAACCGCTCTATAGTCTGTTTCAAAAATGCATGCCACAGCTCCAGTAGGTGTACCCACATCCAGAGGTCGCGATTTTACCCTCGTGGATTCTATCTCACGAGAAAATGCACAAGGTACTTCATCGCATTTCTACCCCCATCTAACGCAATCACAATTCTGTTTGTTCTTTTTCCTCCCTCAGCATCGAAAGAATTGGACTGTGTATATTAGCCCTCTGAATTTATGAAACAACCCTGCATACATTTATGAAACAACCTGTGCGTTGGTGATTATGCTGTAATTACGAGTGACGTGACACGGGTCTGACTGGGTAGCTTCTCCAGGGTCGAAGGACCACGTGGAAGTTGGATTTTGATGATTTCCTCGAAACTGAACAGACGGACGGAGTTATTACGCGTGCCATTGTGTTGGGCGTATGTTAGGGGCTGATTTAAGGGGTTGCAAACTATAGCAGGGTCGAGTTCGCGTCTGTTTGGCAATTTGGTCAACGCGAGGGTATACGCGTGAACGTGCGGATCGATTTGGAGTTATTGCATGCTTTCGTAGCTTGTTTGTTTGTTTGCTTTTCTTTCTGTTTTATGTTGGAAAGGGGATCGGCGATGTTAGTTACATTTTATGGGGCGAATTGATGGCATGTTATGTGATCGAGTGAAATTGAAAATTTTTTGTTGCTATTTTTCACGAGCGTTAAAATCAACGTATTTTGTTTAACTCGTAAGTTTTTTCTTGTAAGTTTCAAAATCTTGTAAATTAAAAACTCGTATTACCGAGCAAACGACGTGGAATTAAAATTACGAATTTTCGAGATTCTGTGTCCAAAATGCTTGTACCTCAATTAAAAAAGCATGCCCCAATAATTTCGGTTCCATTCGCAGTCATGTGAATTAAACAGTCTAACAGCAACCAAACGATCCAACCTCTAAGCGCTTCGCGCAGCAATCAGCGCCGACCCTCACGTATTTCCCCAACCGTGTCGCAAACGTTACGCCGTACACCAGAATTCTCACCCTAGAAACATTACACTCCCTTGTGTTTACCGCTGTCATCCCTTAAGTAGGCTCTTGTATACACTTTGATTCAATAACCACACTGGAAACCGACTATTTCACGAAAAGCGACTACTTTGCAAGTCAAAGTGCGTGCGAAAATTTATGTTACAGTTTATAAATATTAAAGTATTGTAAAAGTGTATTGCTATGAACGTGTTATTCTGAGAAGTCTGTGTTGAATTATATTATATTCTGAAATTTCTATAGTCTCAAATTTCTACAGTCTCTTGGTCCCCAACAGTTTACTTATTTCGTACAAAAATATCCTTTGCACAAACATTTCCAGGCATTGTATATTAAATGAAGGTTCTGGTGGACACTAGACGGGGTCCAGCATTAAGAAAGTTGGCGATTCAAAGAGGCGAGCAATATGAGTCGGCCTTTTCCCCCTTAAATTTAATCGAAATCTCATTCGTGGCCGTGTTTGTCTTGCCGCTACCTCTTGCAGCTTCCGCAGCTCCAGCCCTGATTATGAGTTTCTTAACGTTCAAACTTCTGCTTTGCTCGCTCCTCTTGCAGGAGGATGAGGAGGTTTGGCTTTATGTCTCGAAGCATAATAAACCCATTTCCCTTGGTCCGTCTCCCTTTTCTCGTTCATTCTTGAAAATTCTACGAAAACATCGGATACTATTGAAAACGGATATCTATCGAACGTCTACGAATTACTTTATCTCGAAAGCCACTGATACGACGAAATTTCCTTGGAGTTCGCGAATGTAACGGAGTCGAAGACAAGCGGAGAGGAAACCCTGTTTAGTATTTATTTCCCTGAAGACCTTGTAATAGAGTTTCCTTTTTTATCGAATTCCCACTTGATTATTGATCTTTGATTAGAGTGAGAGATGCGAAGGCGATTCCTGGCGATGTTTAATTCTTTTGGTTTGGTGAATAGTACCGTATTAAAATTTGCAATGCATGACGATATAACGTTTGATCATATAAAATTAAGAAATTTGCAGAGTTGATAATCTAGATTTTGAAAATTTTAAGGGATGAAGATGAGATTTTAAAACGCATAGAAGTACAAGTGAAATATAGATCTTACAGATTCAAATTTATAATTCTGTATATTATGTTAATTTAAAATTGCTGTGTCTAAAGATATTTGATGCGTTCAAAAGTTTTCACAATAGGAGAAGGAAGAAATTTAGCCTCTTTCGAGGAATCGAAGAATTGTAGCGTCTCGATTGTCTGGAATCCAGGGAAACGTTGCACGCGATCGCGATTATCCATTTGAATATAAATGGGAGTGCAAGTTGGCCGGATTAAAAGGTGAAACGGAACTGGGTTGACCGGCGGTCGCTGGGGTGAAACGAGTAATTGCGCGGCGACAGTTTTTGGCCCCCAAATGGAACTTAAATTCAATTTCAGCACGTCGAGTCTCGTCGCGTTCGTTCGAACGTATTTATAGCGAATTATCGAAATAAAATCACTTTCCGAGGCAATTTCATCAATTCACTCGCCGGTTTCGCATTATTCCCCGGTTTCGAATCCTATTTTGTTCCCCTGCCCAGAAAAAACTGCCGCGCCGTAATTGACGGATACATGCACGAAATAAATTTATCGTAATCAAATCAAATTATTGAGACAAAAGAAACCTCGATCGATGTAACGCTAAACCAATGGCTATTCAATTCTTCCCTATTATTCAATTCACTGTAATTACGATAAATGGACTTGAACGAAATTCAAAATACGCTGCGCATTTTTTTCCCCCGTACGATATTAACATATTTTGTGATTAAAAATAGGAGAAAATTTTATTAAATCTAGAGTAGTGGTATACTATAGTTGATATTTGATGCTGTGAAGAAAAATGAAAATCAAGATGACATTCAAGACGGTAATTTCTTATTATCAATCATAGAATATACTGACACTGTTTGACTTAAAATGGAACATACTATATAGCAATGGTTATTAATGAAACTATTAATTCAGAGAGTGGTATTAATTTTACCGTTGTATATTATCCAGAAATGAACATTGCTGATAAGTAGATTAGTGTTCGTGATTGTTCGTGTAAGAAGAGCCTATCCCCCGACAGACATAAATCTGGAAAATCAGGTGGAAAATCAGCGCAGCATGATCCGGCTGTATCGCTGGCGAGGTAAGCGACTATCGATCACGAATTAAGCGACGATTGTCCCCAGGATTTCGAGGCTCTCGCGGGCAAATGAAAATATAATGCCAGGAACGTTGCGTAGGCAGTCGCGAATTTTCGGTTAGGGGACCTTAAATCTTCGTTCTCAGCGGGAAGTCGAGACGCAATCTCTTGCCGAGGGCCAACGTCCCTACCCCTCGTTTCACCCTCGTTCTCTCTCTATCCGATCCCCTAGATACGCGTGTCTCGCGGACAAAAGATTTATCGAGAATCGCCGAGAAGAAATGGAATAGCCCCGTCCCGTACACGCGCCTCTTTCGCTCGTCTCGTCACCATGACGATCCATCCGTAATTCCGAGTATGCTCGAATAATAGGCGCGTCCGACGATTTAAATAACGCGCGTTTTTCGTTCCGTCGCATTAGAATATTACTTTCGCGATGGCCGAGAAATATATTACTCTCGGACGGGAGTGGATTGTTGGAACGCCAGTTTCGATGGCTAGTGTACCCTCGGATTATTTATTAGCTGGAAATGGAATGAAATTAGCCGAGTTTGTATCTTTACGCACGACGACGTTGTAAATTTTCGCTGAGATCAACTGCGACGAGTTCGTTAATCGAGCCTAGCTTTGTAATAAATTGCGAACGTCTTACCTGACACGTTTTATTTTCATTCGCTCGGTGATAAAACTGCGGGAGGCTCGACAAGAATGTTACTCTATTTTAAACTTTGTCTCCTTTGTGCAGGTCTTCGAGGTTTATTCACGTTGGGGTTCAACAAATTTTCAAAACTTCGACCATCAAAACATCAGTTGCTCTATTATCACTGGTCTATGATATATCAAAGTCTGCAAAGTTAACGAGAACCATTCATAGACTGTTATCCTCCCAAATTACATGATTTATTAATACTTTGAAGTCTCGATATAAAAAAAAAAAAAAAATCATCTTAGTCTTCAAATCTTTTGAATCATACTAATCCACACGCCTCAAATTCATAAATATTTCAAAGAAAATATCTTTCAATTCGTCCGAAGAATTTTCCCAGAAACTAGCTACATTTTCCAGTGTCCCATGGCGTCGTTTGCGTCCACAATTATCGGTAGACCAATTGCGATACGGATTTTAATCCTGGGGCAGCGCGACGTGGCAATTGCCGGATGCTTTTTACACGACGCTTCGCTTTTGCGTTTTTTCATTTTTCGCAGAAAACACGGCGGCAAATTATCGCGGGCCACGTTAACGCTAATGCACGGGAATGGGTCCGCCTTGGAAACAAGTATTCGCGGCCGAGAAACTCGAGCTCGGGAAATTGCTACATCGTAATCGACACTGTACTTACGCTGTAATCGTTTATTTCTCGCGAGGGGATCGTCTCGCCGAGATAAGAAAGCAGACGTTGATTATGAAATCTTCTACGCTCCATAATTTCTCGCGAAAGCTAGGCCGAAGCTTTCGCCGGCTCGTTCGACTTCTATTCCTGCGACGTGTAATCGCCCGGATATTGCTGATCGCCTTTTATCGCCTGTTTTGTTCGCGGCGAAGCTTTTAATTATGTCGTTCAGGATCCGGTGATTGATTCTTGATAAACGGTGAAATAAAATGATGCTATTAGTAATAAGGCATTTAAGAAGGATAATAAGGCTTAACAGTTTCGCAGGGGAGTCCTAATAAGGTGTTCGACGTTTAGACACATTAAAAATCGAAGAAAATTCTTTGAATCCGTACTACGTCTCTGATGAGTTGTGTATATTATTTACGAGATATTTAGCCTCTTCTGCTGACACATATTTTTCAATGTTTAGCAAAATTCTAACGTAAACTTCTGGACTATCCTGTATCGTATCAGTTTACTTTGGAAGTTACGACTGAAATAATTGATAAAATGTTGCAAATTGTGTACACACCGCCAGTAGAACCCTAGGGAATTGAAACATGGAAAGCGCTGATGTTGCTCATTAAATTAAATGAGCAAATAAGTAACGGTAGAGGTATTTCTTTATTACTCAGCAGAATAAAACTTACCAATAATAGAAGAAGTACATATTCCATCTTTGTTCGATAGATAATCGCGTTATCCCGGTAAAACTTCACGCGAAAAACCCGCGTGCATAAAAATCGATGCAGTGTATGATTTGAAATTATTTAAAGCAGTGATTTGTTACGCGCGAAGCGTTTCGAGCTGCAACTTCTTGATTTCGAAAGGCGCGTGAAACGATTGCAAATGACAGACACGATTACGGTACCGGCACGTCATTAATGATCTGCGAAACCAATAATTTACAATCGCTGGACTAATAGCCCACGAAGGTATTCGTGGTATGCAGAAATTCAACATTTTCGATACGATGAAAATACGACATAGTAAAATATCGGATTAAATATTTACGAGCGTGCTTATGCATATTTCCGCGGTAAATTGAAGGTAAATAGCGGTACACTTGTCGCCTTCGTGTCAGACAACCCTGCATTAGTATCCTGAATTATCTAATCCACTTCGATTCCCTGAAGAATGCAACGCTTGATTGCTGCCTTGACTTGATAGTCCATTAATTTATTTATTGGTATCGGGATACGCGTTTCATGCCTATTAGCAAGGTTTTTTACCATTTGTTCGACTTGGACTTTTTCTACGTAATTAATGTTATTTACGATACTGAGATAAAAGTGTGGATACTTATTATGATAGGTGTAATTCGATAGCAGTATATATAGTGGACTTCGAAGCATTTTCAAATCCTCGAATTTCATAATTTCTAGATTGTTTTAGGTTACAAGATTCGAAATATTTATTCTTGGGAATTTAGAATCCTAAGTTCCTAAATGCTCAAATTCCCAAAGCTTCAAATTGCAATGGGTCCTTAAGAGTCTTTAACCCGTACGACGGTATTTCCCTAGGGAAGTCTATCATGCTCGTCGGCGTACAAACGACCGGTAGCTTCATGGCAATTACGTTAATTCTCCGTGCGAGGAGTCGCATCGCGCACAGACACCGGCTGTTATTCTTTTACCCTAATTAAGTTAATCGACGGCCCGCGAGACGTTGTCCGCCACCGTAACACGGGAAGCGGTGTATTGAAATTATGGTCATTAACGGGGTGATCGGCAATTTTTCACCGTTACACCGGCCAGGTAGCACCGCTATGATTACCAATCTCCGTCAGATGGCGACTACGAGAAGCGGATGGCGGAGGGGAAATTGATATGCCGCGAGTACGGGCTGGTAGTTATTGTCATCTACGGTCGTTATCCGTACGTGAGCTGGAAGCGGAGGACCGGCTCCGTGAAATGTCTTCATGGTCTGTCATCAAAATCTCGTGTAAATTGCTGATGGATACCTCATAAAAATGCCCGTTGTATCCTCGTGCCCCGGGGATGTGCCGCGTTCAACCTCGGTCGTCGATCGTTTGACGGAAACACCGTCCAACGGATTTTATTGCCGACCATCAACCAGCCGGCTATATACGCGCTTTAACGCCCGATCGTGCATGCCACGTATCACACTTGTCTGACATGCAAGTATGCTGAGAATGCGACGATATTGCCGCTTCTTCCTTCTCCGACACGCGATATCCTTCGATTAACCTTTACACGCAACAGAGTCGATAATCAGTTAATAAGTATCTTAGGTTAACCAAGGAAGTATAATCGCAAATATATGCCTGTTCGATTCACTGCAACTTAACTTTGGTATACAACTTCATATCCAAATACCTTTGGTATTTACCTTATATCTTATATGATTTTCACACAGTTAAGAACAGTCTTAAAGTGCACCAAGTCTTCCTGCTGCAATCACACTCCTAAACCGGAAAAACAACCCTCTACATCTTGAAACTTACAAACTCGATCGAAATTCATTCACAAATCAAGAGACGGCAGTTCTCCGTCGACGACATATCGTACCCGAAAGTTTCGTCGCAGTTTTCCC
This sequence comes from Megachile lagopoda, assembly GCA_036983795.1. Classification (NCBI taxonomy): domain Eukaryota; kingdom Metazoa; phylum Arthropoda; class Insecta; order Hymenoptera; family Megachilidae; genus Megachile; species Megachile lagopoda. Next base: position 3,630,624 of record CM072795.1, on the reverse strand, counting down.
CATTACGCCGTTTGGTTCTCGTAGAAAAAGGCGCGCAGAGAAACGTCGAATTGCGAGAAGACACTCGCGAGCGGAACCTGAGGCGGTGCGAAGCGATCGCGAGTGAAATTAGGACAATTTGTCGAAGTCACGTAGATACGCAAGGCGCCACGCGCTGCTGGCGCCGCCCCTGGGGCCGCGATTTCGACCCTCTCGAAAAACTCGACGAGTTCCGATGCGATTTGACGCAAATTAGTCCTAATGGCCGTGGAGAGAGTCCCGTGCTCGACGACTTTTTTCTTGCTACTTCTCGTCACCCTCTCACGCTTCTCGCTCGCATCCGTTCCCCGCTCGTTCCAACCTCTCGACGAGTCCGCCTCGCTGCGATCGGCCCCCTGGGGCCCCCGAATCCCCGCGTTCCTCCGCGTCGGCCGATTACGAAAGAATCTCGAGGATTCAGCAGACACGACTTAATAGCAGGCCGCAGGGTGTCCCGTAAATCGCGTGCCCTCGCAGCCACGCTCCGCTGAGATTTAATTCCTTTTAATTGGACGTCTTCAGCAATGGGCACACCTTCGCACCCTTTTTGCCTCTCTACGATGGAACTTTCAAACTTGCAAATTCCTAGATTTTGAAATTTCTATGTTCTCAGAAACATTTAAATTCTATCCAAATTTCCGAATGGTTAAACTTACGAATTGTTCAAGTCTTTCTTAAATCGTGATACACACTACAGTTTGAATATGATAAATCAGACTCGAATTAAGGATTTCTGAATGCATAATATACCTAACATTTTAACTTTCTTTAGTTGTCAACACGTTGTAGTATAATTAGCTCTGTGTGACGTAACTGTTCAGCAAATTGTAGGTTAAGGGGTTAAATTTCAAGTTTGCCAAGATAATACATCAATGCAACGCAATGCCCCAGAATAATACTTAATAAATTATCACAGTCTCCTAAAAATATCTGGCACCAGATGCAAATTATCCTAAAAGCCAGTAATTAACATCATCGTATATTAAATAAAGTTAGCAAACGTAATCTGGCTGGAATTTTCATGTTGAACACGCGACAACGCGCTTGTTCCTGCCACTTAACGCGCAATCACCGTACGCGCGAGTTCGCGTGTGCACGAGTTACAGACGATTAATCACAAACACGAACTATTTGGCAGGCCGTTTATGATAAATCGCCGGCGACTAACCGCGGGACACTTTAACGCTCGCCAACCTATCCTTATTCGGTAGATTAACGTCGAGACTTTAGCGATTTCGATGCGTGCGATATATCGCTGCGCCGAGCCGCGGCGAGTTCATACGTAAGCGACCCTAATGCCTCACCGGACTGTCGGCACACGTTGACTTCGGCTTATCACGATTCAACAGAATTAATGGCGATACCTGAGCTAATGTCTGCGTTCCATTTGCCCCGTGCACTTCCTCGATTCGCACGGCTATTAAATCCATACCGCCGACTCAGCAACCTCGGTTCGTCCACTGCTTTAATTAAAACTCGCTTCACACGTTGCACCGTACGTACAATGCGATTAAAACAGAACGAAAAGTAGTTCATTCTTCAACTTCTTCGCCTTCTCTCTATCTTCTCGATGAGTGCAGTCGGTGCAGAAAATGGATAGACTGTTGGAACATCTGATTGCCTTATCTTTCACGTCTTTGATTAAAGACATTATTTATCCCCAAATTGTTGGACATAAATGAAATTTCTACAAATCATGGTTTATGGCATGTGACAATTATCTTATGGGATATATTGCACATTTTAAGTGGACCTTCATTTAATGGTCTTAGTGTACGCTGATTTTTGAGTAACCTGATTCTGATATAACCTGACTTTCATAAACATGCTACTAGAAAGTTTTTATACTTTTACATACCCAATATGTAGTAGTTACTTTCAAGCAAGGATTTATATTCAAAATCCAGTTGTTACCAAACCTGTCCGATAATTGATTTCAACCTAAAGCAATAATTTTGCTAAACCTGACTTCATACTAATTTACCTGACAAACACGTGTCAACCTGTGATAACTTCAAGATCAAATTTTCCTTAAATAACCCAGGTGTTAAACCTTGTCCTCCATCATTATCCTACCCACACGAAGTGTCCTTCAGCTTGATTCCAACAACCATAACAAATCAATTCCAAAACATCTCGCCGTCCATCTCTCCTACGTATCCTTCACCCTCATTCTTTCCAAGTTCTCTGAAACTTCCAGCAAAATCCATAACTCACTCCAGTTCAAAGAGTTCCAGCAGGTCCGCGCCTCTTCGTTCACCCTCTCGAAGACGCCGAACGACCGAAAGTTCGGTCTTCGTAAACAACCCTGGGTTCAGGGTGGTCGACGAAGCGATACAACGCGATAACGTCACGAGCAGGTTAAATGAAAGATTCGTAAACGAGAGACTTTCGCGGTCCCATGAATACTGCATCGCGAATGCTAGTCACCGTGTTGGATAAGAGGGGGGACAAAATTCTCCAAGGGAGAGGACTTCCTGAATTATTCCCTGCGTGTCCCGTAGGGCTGGCGAGCGTCGTCGCCGTGGCTCCAATCTGGTGGACACGACGCGAGTTCGCTTTTGCCTTCAACAGATTTTATAGCCTTCGCTCTCTGCCGACGTTATTCACGAATAGAGCCGCTCTAGTCGAAACCATGCCCGGCACGTTTCGGAACTATGCACCCTATGGATTTTTAACGAACCGCCTCCTTTCTTCCGGATGTTTCTCGGAAACAGACGCGCCATCGGGGCTACCTCTTGATTTACGAGCGGAATAAACAGGCGGACAGTTTTCACCTGCCTTTTAAATATGCATCGAGAGAACGGGCTCGCGGAAAATTGCCATCTTCGAGACCCTGGAACCTTCAGGTCTCGTGACTATAAAATTGGTATCGTGGATTTGTGGAATTTTGCAATTTTGAAATGCACCTTGGAGTTTTGGAATTCTTCTGGTTTGGGACTTTGAAACTATGGAATTTCTAAATCTTTCAAATTTCGACTTTTAGAGTTTTCGAATCTTGGAACTTCAGAGGATTAAAATCTTAAGACAGACTAATATATTGAAGTTTCAGAACCCCAGTTTTCCAATTTTAAATATTAGAACTTCGGGACCATGTGATTTATGGGTTACACGAGCACGAGTGGTTCAACGAATTAATGGATTCTGGTATCCTTCGATTAGAATTCGAATGTAAAGAGGCAAGCGTGATTAGATGTCTAGCGGGTGAGCCAATCAAGCTAATTGGCGTTCAGTTTGAGGCTAACACAGGTGCATATGGGAGTCGCAGATGAATGTAGAGGAAGCTGCAGTATATAGACAGACGGTAATGGAGTTGGAGTGTTTAGCAAGTACGATGAATGTAACAGCTACCATGTATACTACTAAATAGGTTTGTTTAATTTGACCAACAGTCTTCTTTTTCTGCGAAGAGTTGCAAATAGTTTGAACATGAACCTTAGTACATTTGTACTGCTTTAATCTATGGATAGAATTTTGTTCTGTTTTAATCTATTCATAAAATTATATGAAATAATACCAGTCATCTCAGCGAACGAAAAGCAAAGTTTCCTTTTGAACAAATAAGTCAAAGTAGTCAGATTTTCCAGTAGAGCAGTTTTAAGAGAGTAGCGACGAAAATCGGCGAACAAAAGACATTACGAAGAAGGAACAGCGATATCGCAGCAGAAAATCGCGTGATACTGACTCGAAACAGTTCTATGGTGGCCCATAAGAGCATTAATTCGCGAACTTCTCGGTGGCCGAATCTCGCCGGAACGTTTTCCTCGTTCGGTGTAAGACCCGTGCCACACCGTCCTCGAGAAACTTCGACTCTCACGATGAGATCCCGGTGAACTCATTAACCCGGAAATCAGGGGCCGATTCCCGAAGTTTCAAGGGAGAGCTGCAAGTACAACCGATGCGATGGGAAACTTCCATCTGCAATAACACGACCGGTGACAAAATTGCCATTGTTTAACTTCCGACAAAGCCGGGGAAGAAGAATCTAGCACCTTGGAGCGTGAAACTTTCGGATAGAGTCCTTCCATCTTCTACCGTGATGACACCCCTTTCGACTAACTTTCAAACATCTTTTCCGTTCTCTGATAAATCACCACTTTTACGGATGAATTGTCGCGAACTTCCTCCGTTTCTATACCTCAACATTTCAACAGATAAATTGAAGATGTATTTGTCGATCTGAAAATGTGAGGACTCGAGAATTAAGAAATTGATGCTTCGGTCATAAAACCACCGTAAATAATAAACTAAAAATCTGCTTGGTTCCGTAACCTGCGCTTAATCATCAAAAGTCGCAATAAAGTGCGTTCGAAGAGATCACAGCGAAACTTTTACGACTCGATTTGCCCTACGACTGAGGAATTTCGTTAGAGGAAGCTACAAAGTTCGTCCCTGCATTCGAAGTTGAAGGAAACGAAGAGTATTCGAGCAGGTTCGTTCACCGTTGGCGACGACAGCGAGCCTGAGAAGCGTTTCTTTGCAGCAGGAACATTACATTTATCTCCGTTCGAAATTTTTATGGCCAGCCCGACGAATACATTCATAACGCATAAAAGACAATGGGCCCCGTAAAAGTCGATGTCCGTTACCGGTGATCGCTTACCGGAGCAGAAACAAGACCCACAGCTAGGACGAAACTTCCACGGGAGAAATGGAGTGTAGAGGATAACGGCGGGAGGAGAAACGGGACGCGAGCCTCTAATTTTATAGCGGCCATTATCCACGGAGGCACGAAGAGATGCGTAGTGTACTCGGCATATTGATCCCGGGAGTAATACATTATCGATCACGCTTGCATTACCTGCACTCGCCTTACTCGATGAATTTCAATCTACTCGCTCAACACTCCGCTTTTAACACTTCGATTTTATACCACTGTTCGCTTTCTACATTTTCATTTTGCAGTCGCTTTTAACACTTTAATTTTGCAAGACTATTCTCTTTGAACATTTCCATTTTGTACGACTAATTGCTTTTGCAATTTTTCGCTTTGTCTCTATAATGCATTAAAGTTGCAATAAATCGATGTTCTATCTTGGTGGTGTATTCTATATTGGTGGTCAAAATTGTAATTCACTTTATTTTTAGCTAACTCACTGTTGCAAGATTTCACAATTTTTACATGTACAATGAATTATTGCACTTTTATGGAAGGTTCTATTTTTATGTTGAGCAAAACTGTAAGTATAAAGAGATCATTTATTTATAAGTTAATTACAACAGAAATTGTTATTGAAGTCAAGCATTGTTTAACATCATAGTATTGTTATAAAGTTGTTGTACTTAAGTAGACTAGCAAGATTATTCATTAGACTAGTTGCAATTCAAGCGAGCTAACTCTGACCAGCAGTAACAAATACATTTTCATAAATTCTTGCAATTTGTCAGAAGTATAAGTTCCAATTTTTGAAGTAATCAGATAAAAAGGAAGACAGAATTTTCCGTACGTGAACTCTTTCCTCCGTCCATAAATTCTGTGATCCCCAGAAAATTGTTTCGTGTAAGTTTTGATTTTTGAAGTTATGTGGTTCGATAAACTCGTACTGAACCGTTCGAGGGAAAAGTACAAGTTTGCAAAAGTCCCCGTCTCTGATTCATCAATTTTTATATTCCCCCGGAAACTGCGTGGTAGTCGAAAGAAAAGAAGCAACAGTGATTGGCAGAAACAAATGTACCGTTTGATTTTTCAAGCCTGTAACAAACGATGAAAGGTAGAACAATGCAAACTGCAAATTCTCGTCTCGCTTTCGTTAGAAGTTAATGACTTTCACTTCCACGGGAACGATACGCTACTGGATTAAGCCAGCTACACGCCACCGATCGCGTCACGAAAGCCCACGCGTTATCGCGGAACAAATCTAGCTTTGCTATTTGTACGCTCCTAGATCCGCGCTGACCTCACGTCGCGGCACTTGGTAATAGGTCACGCCTCGTAATACAGCTACAGGTCCGTGAGATGTATGATTTATTCCTTGTTGAACCAAAAAGTCCTTCGAACATCGACAACAAAAGTTCTTACAAGCAACTAATTCCTACAAATTAGACAACGCAACGTACTATCGGTAATGATCTCTGTTAGCGGTCTAAACAAGATTTGAGAGCTTGTTCGAAACAAGTTTGCAATCTCCTGTTAACTAATTCCGAAATTTCTATTGGAAATTAAAATGCAAATTCTCTTTTAACCCCTTGCACTGTTTTGAGGAGACAGATTCGTGACGCACCCGTGACGCACTTCAGCTGTTATCAACTTTACTCGAATTTTGAACACGTTTCAATTTGGAGTTCAAATATAATTTGCATAGTCAATTGCATAACACCGAATTGAGATAATATTTCAATTTTCTTTGTCTGTTTTAGTATCGTAGCCGCGATTAGTTAGTTCTGAGTGACGCACCCGACAAATAAATCATAGTGCAAGGGGTTCAAAATAGGAAGATAAAATTTGCAGGTGAAATCGGAGAGCACGTTTCGTTAGAGGCTCGTTGTTTTGATTGCGATGAAGCAGCAAGCGTCTAAGCGTATTCTCGCGGGGCCGGCATTGCACGCTCGGCTCGTATCGTCCGGGCAACGGTATCCAGGGACGATCCGACGAGAAACTTCGTTGAATAATCGATGACTATCAGTAACTGGCGCTCGAACGACGGCCAGAAGTCCGCGATAATTAATTCAAGAGACGTGGAAATAGAAATAGAGGTTGGCCGAGCGGAGGAACGTTACGGTATCGTAACGTCGTTCAATGATGCATTAACGCTCTGTCGTTCGATAGGAACGCGATATTTCGGCTCGCATAATTCCGGACGGAATAATGGCGTGCGTAAAATTAGAATCTGATTTTCCGTGTCTCTGTCCGTCGACTATCACGCTTTGGCCTATCCCCGCGGCTTCCATAATGCACCGCGGTCGCTACAAATGAAATTTTCCCCGAATTAAATCGAGCCGATGATAAAATAATAATAGCACGATATTGCATGAATAAGAGATGCGATACGGGGCTCTCTTCGGCGGAGGCTCGATAACCGGGAGAAGGAAACGAGATCAGACTTCGTCGGGAACGATCGAAATATGGAAATGGGAATGGATCGATCGTTCGAAATAATTGTATCCCGTTTCTGTTGATTCTTTTTTTTTTCATGGCTCGTTGAATATGCATCGCGACCGTAACGATTGATCCCGTTCAAGCTCCCGCTCCGTCTAATCTGTACGCTTACCGGAATGATACCATCGTCTGGCACGAACGATCGTTCATCGCGATCGCGTTACCACGCTACGTCAATCTGATTCGCGTACCTTTCTATTCGTTCGTTTTTTCTTCTTTGCTGGATGCAAATGAAGATGGGTCGCTCCCGATACAACTTTTAACTTTCGCAGAGTGGTTACTTTGTAAAAGAAAATGAAGCATCGCTTTAATTAATGAGCTTTACGCCTGGTGCGAAACAAATGGTTGCTGATTATACTCTTCGGTATTCTGTTATACTTCTATAATGTGCTATCGTTTCTGCGAAAAAGTTATTATTATCTACAATTTTTTTTACTCTTTTAATGTTTCGTTTTACATTTCTTTACGCTCTAAATGTCTTCGAATCTAAAAATACTTGTAATTTGGCAACGAAGTTTAAATCTTCAACGGGGATCGAGACAGCGTCATTGTGAATTTCATTTTTCCCTATGTCTTGAAATTCCGAGGATTTTATGAGCCAAAACCTACATTCAAATGTCATAGTCTTTCGGAATTTGTTCGTAGTCGATATCTCAATCGGTCTCCGAGATACATGCTTTGAAAGTCTCCATTGAATACGTCGGACGCAAGGCGCCAGTCGCCATTCATAACGCGGAAGTATCCTAGTGACCTACTTTTTTTCCCTGGAAACCTGTACGTCACGTAGCAATAGTAAAAAACACGCTGACTCAGTGTCGTTCATTGACCGGCGTACAGGTACGAAAATTGCGATAGGTCAGCAGCTCGAGGGCCAAATACATTGCCGAAAATTAATGATCCTCTTTACACCGCGATATCTTGGTAACCAAACATCACGTCCACTTGAAATAACAACTGATTTTCAAAAGAAACATATATGAGATATAATGTACCTTTAATTGGAATATCATAACATGATTGTACTTTTATGTATATGTATATTATAATCAATACTTTCGTTAATGAACATTCTACATTTACAAAAATACAATAAATGAATTATTGTGAACGTCAATATGCGATAACGTAACGGCGTAACGTGGTAGCTTATTGTACATCACCAAGCTTCCGACATCAAGAACCATAATCTCAGATAAAAATCTGAAATTCATTAATGCTTCGTATCAGAATTCGTGCCATGTATACCAGAACCTGAAATCCTGACAGTAAACACTTCATCAAATTAAACCTGACCTTTCTACCACTATCTAACACCATCTAACCACGTAACATCAGTCTACATTCAAATTACGAACACATCCTACATCCACCATTCACACTAACACTCCGTCTCATACTTTAACAACACCTCTGTTCCGACCATTCACAACTCCGCTCTCTTAATTTGCAAAACACTGTTCAACTTCCTAGTCACACTTGCTCAATTGCTTAATAGACCGTTGCTTAAACGTACACTTTTCGATTGATGATGTTAGAGATTACTTCATCGCGTAGTTGAAGTACCTTAAGTTAGGTTCAATTAGGTTTGGGATGTCAGATTAGATTTTAGTCAGCTTACACTATGTTATACTGTTGGTTTGATAAGGGTAAGATTAGATTAAATGAAGTTTTGTTAAGCTGTATTAGAACATGCTTATCAAGAAGATAAAGAAGGTAGGTTATTGTCAAATCTTGAGAAAGAAATCTTTCGAACCATCATGTTTGTGCAAAAGCATATTTTGCATAAACGTGTGAAGCGAGTATCGACGGAGGAACGCATCGATCCGGTTGAAACGATTTCAGCAAATCCGTGAAAGGGCAAGCGGAGCGACGCGTCCATTCTTCGGTAAGGGTTCAACGCCTGGAACCGGTGGAGCATTCTTCGACGAAGGCAGGGCGGCTTTTAGGACGAGTTGTAAGTGGAGCTTGCATAAGTAATGACGTCGTCGCAACAGAAACGCTGGGATTCCGGACGACAGGGAGAGTTTCCGCCGCGGACGACAGCTGTGACGAGGCTCACGGTGGCTCAGCTTAAGCCGATCGACGAAATCCGTTCGCTCGTCGTTACCCTCGCGATACAGCCGCAGAATCCGCACTGCTTCTACGGAAGAATCAACGTTTTCCTTTTCAACGCCGCTCCGACAGAACGCACGATTTCTCCCGTTATCTTCATCGATAAATCAGCCAAACAGTTTTATTCGCAAAATCTCTTGCACGCACAGAGTTTCCATCTAACGCCTCTTTCTCGTTTTTGAAAAGGGAATACGACTTTTCTGAAGAGGCAGATATAACCAATCATAACCATAAGTAATAAGTAATATATTTAATAATTAATAATAAATTTCTTTAACAAGTGTGATTTTCTACTTTAAGAAAATTGTCGGTTTTCTTGGTTTAGTCATGCACGATACAGCGAAGGCAAGTCCCTTTATTCTTAAGTAAAGCGTTATATTAACATTGTAACAAAATGTCTCGAGTATACTTTAATAGAATATATAACTCTTTCGGTCTCTCCTTTCTCCTCAAGCCATCTCTGTTCGCAAGAACAAACTCTTTGAACTTCCACTGTCACGCCACTTGCTGTCACCCTCAAAAGGCTCACCCCTGTACTCGTGCATACATCCACAAGCTCGCCGTTTGCCCACGTTGAAGCTCAAGCATCAAAGTCGCGTTTTATTCTTAAAAAGTCTTCCCGCTCTCCAACGACAAAGCTCACGAACAAATCTCAGACGAAGTTAATTACAGTTGCGCTGTTACGTTCTTGTTCGAAAAAAGAATTTCGCGCGACATTGACCGCACCAGAAATATGATTATTAAACAAAGGCAAATTACTCGGAGCAAATAATTAACAACAAGATAGAACAGTAAGATTGTGCAGTAACAGGAATGAATTGTTCACAAAGAATTCTTGCTTATTTCACGAGCGAATTCATCTTGCGTCGGCGTGGAAATCGAACGAGAAACAAGACTCGTTCGATTTCACTTGGTCGAAGCGGGCAAAGAAACAATCATTTGTCGCCGGGTCGATTAGTTTCCGGCCCGGGTCGCAAAAAGCGAGCGGAACGGCAGGCGTGTCGTGCCGTTCCGCGCCAAATTACTCGGCCGATTACTTGGCCATTACACGGAAGGCTTTATCGCGCGGCAAGTCAGTCTCGAAAGAAGCGGAACGCTAAAATACGACCGGTCGCTGCGCCGCGCCGATTCGATCTCGATAAGCGTCGCAAGTTCGAGCTCTACCTTGACGAATGCGCTCGCTGCCGGACGTTGCACCGTCAACCATGAACGTACCCAACTTGTCACTCGGTTGCACCAACATTTGTTTCCGGACTTTCAATACAAGTATAATTCACCACGAAAGCTTAGAACCTGTTATGTTCTTTAACATCTTCTGACCTATGATTTCATAAGAGGTCAAAGAAGAATTGAATAAAGAAGATGAATGTCATCGTATTAAAAAATTTACATGTTTCCTAACTTCTATCGGTTACTGCAGGTGTTAATTTCTAGAGTAGAAGATTCGTATGTAGGGAAGGGGGCAAGTGGTGCTGGTTACGGACATGGAGCGATTTCGCGAGCACCGCGCCCGGAGTGCTCGCTGAACCCGTTGTTGTTAGCGTTATCGACTAGGCTGTTTTTCGAAAGGCTTTCGCCGAGTCACGCGATGGTGTGCGCGCGTGAACGAGTCACCGGCCACTAAATCATCGAAACTCGTCATTAATCACGAGGACCGGGTTCGAGCGGGTCCGACGCGGCCGTTACAAATTGTGTTACGCGAGATGCGCGAGAGATAATCGCGAAACCAGCGCCGATTGCCAAACCCCCGCTCCCTGCTTTACGACGCGTCGTTTGAACGTTTCTGGTGTCGTCATTTTTCTACATTTTTCATCGATTTTTTTTAGCTTTTATTATACCATTGTCTTTGGAATTTTAACCCCTGCGCAATGCACTTTGTTTCGATGGGACAGGGACTAATATATTTTTTTATTTTTCTGCTAGAAATTTGAGATTCGTGACAGCAGCCTGATTAATTATCGTCGTATCCCGTGAGTTCGTGCCGTGTTTCATTTCTTCGTGATATATTTCGATGGCGGCAGAAACGAATAAAGTTGACTATAAAAACATTTTTCGGTTGAGTACTTTTAGTGTAAAAATTTATTTTTTGACGTTTCGAATGGATTTATGTAAAAAAATACAACAGTACAATGTTAAAACATATACCACACGATACAAAGTTAACATACAGATATTTAAAATCTGTACATGTCTATGCATAAAAATCGATAAAACTGCAGTTTTGTACTATTATAAAAACTCTCGTCGAACAAAATATGCAATTTGCAAGAACCTTCGTCCATCATTTTTCAGATATTTATTTAAAAACACATAAATATGTCACAGTCATGAGCGAAGATTGTAGACTTTCACGATGACTCGAATTAGCCATTTTGATTTTTGGGATTTCTATCCTGTTCCTTTTGTTACCACTTTTGAATCGAACAAAGGAATATGTCTTAATAATTCAATATCTGTAGCAATAGCAAACAATATTCAGTCAAACGCTTTCTCTCCATGTGGCACTTGTAACTAAATATTGTTGGAACTGGATCTCTCTCAACGTTTGGCGACTGTCCAATAACTTATAGCTGCGCCATGATTTAGGGGACGCGTCTCTGTTTCGACTTTCTCCTTCGTGAGTTATTCCGACTTTCTTCCCAATCAACGCACCGCGATTAAGTGTCTCGTATCCACGCAAACGTGCTGCACAGCCGTTCAACATTTCTTTCTAACACTTTCTCAAAACTTCTAATTCGAGTCAATACTGAATTCTAATCGAAGCGAAAACGATTCGAAACAATGTGGGTTGCAGGGGCTCTTCTTAAACTAGAGAAGCAAAGTCTTTACAGGGTCTTTAGAGATTTAGGGATATAAGAATTTGTGAATTTTGTGAGTTCGAGAGTCTGCAAGTTTGAAAATATAGAAATTCAGTTCGAGCGACTTTAATCTCACCCAGTGGAACTTCAAGTCCTGGGAGTCAGCTTATCGATCACATCCATTTCCAAATTCCCTGATAACTAAAAATCGTGTCCAAGCACGGGCCACTCGGCGAGATTTACTCTTTCATAATTTCCGAACGAGCCTGATATCGAGCTTGTTCTTCCATCTGTGACCGGGCTCGACGACTCGTACTTTACCATTCCCTTTCCCTTTTTGGTCGAGGAAGCAGCTCGAGCAGGAGTCTCCCTGATCGTTCAGCTACTTGCTCCACCGTTTCTGCCCGAACCTTTGGATTACGTAAAGTTTCGAGCGAGCGTGCACGGGGAACGACGTGGACGGGGTAAAGGGTAAAAAAGAGCGGGTCGAACGCGTCCAGCGACGCGGAGGTGGCGAGGGAATCATGAGAAATGGCGGAAGAAGAGGATAGGGTCAGGAGGGGCGGGGAACGGTGCACGTAAAGAACTGTACGTCCGCATACATTAGTCCTGCGACCTCTGAGGTCATCCTTGCAATTTCGCGGCGGTGGGAACCCGAACCAGGACGACAGCTCCTTCGTTCCTTTCTTTTTCCTTCGCGGTTTCTCTTCTTCCGTTGTTTCATGCCAGTTCCTTTTTTTGCACGTTTTTTGGAAAACGTGGCCCACCAGTCGACCTTAATGCGCCGCGGAACGAGTTATTAACGGTCACGCGGTTGCAGAAAAACGCTGTAATTAGCGCGCTCGTGGATTTGAGAAATCACCCCGTGCGCGCTCGGCCGAAAGGGATAAGGGTTTAATCCGTTGAACGTTCCGCTTCTCATGTTGCTTACACGTCGGGTAGATGCATAAAGCGATTATTTAAAGCGAGTTCTTATGTCGATGCAAGGTGTTTCAACCGAAAGTTACACTTGAAAAAACAAAGTGAAAGTATGCGATATTTCTCTGCGGTAATGATGCATAAAAACCACCCCTATAAATTCTGATATCGCAAATCATCTAAACGCACAAGTAGTTACGGTGAAACTTAGCGTCAGTATATTCTAACGTTTAAAATTAAATATGTATCTGTAATGTACGTGCAAACCATTCGTCTTGCAAAGTAATAAAAATCGGAGAAACCATAAAGCATGCGACTCACCGATCGTTGACTTGTACCACTGCACCCATGCCGGCTGTTAAAGTTGACCCATGGTCCGCTTCGCAATTGAAACTAGATATCCTGTCGAGCAGATTGCCAAAGGATCAGGAAACACGTTAGACGCGAACATTAGGGTCCACGGTGGACCACATGCACGAATAGATGAATTTTCAACACGTACACAGTACGTGATTGCGAGGTAGATGCGAACTCCGTGACGGTCGCGATACAACTGACTAAATCCAATTCGCTCAAGTTCGAGTTATAACAACACAAACACTAGTCGCTCGATTACCTGTTGACACCTCGAAGCAAGCGCTTTCGTCTATACCGGAGTTATAATAACAAATACTAACTCGACGAATTAATCGTTTTCCATTACCTTTCTTTCCACTTACAATTCGAGGTAATTCAACGACCGGATCGGAATCGTTGCGTATTCATAAATTTCGCTCGACGTAAATTTCCCGGGTGTTACGTTTTCTTCGAGACTTCCATCGACCACAATACGACGGCATTTTTCAACGACGGAATACATAAACTCCGTTTCCTTGGCCACAACGACGTTGCAGGTGGCTCGTTTCGTTTCCCGTTGCAGCCCTCGCTGTCCCTTTTTTCGCACCGCGCGAGAAATCTCTTCCCTTAAAGAAGAACGAGCGTGCGGGAAAAAAGAAGAAAACGAGAGAATACCCTCCTAATCGAGGAACTCTCGATCAACGTCTACCGCCGGAAGGGAATCATATTTTCCGCGAAGAAAACGACGATTCCACCGACGTTCTTCCTCTTCGCCTTAACGGATTCTCCTCCTCGAACGTTTGTTTCGCGATGTCTGTCGTTCCCTGTGCTCTTTATCGCAGAAAACTTTCACCGTTTCGCGGCATCCTATTGTTTTTGCGGCGATTTTCTTGCCGCAAACTGCGCCGATGATCGTCGTCGAGCTCTCTGGGATTGATAACGCGAGAGGATCCGTCGATTATTGCCTGGGACAAATCCGTACGGTCGAGGGTGCGGGCTGAAAAAAGCAGTTTGCGAGATCGAACGAACCGAGACGATTATTTATCTGGCGCGACTGGAGGGATCTGCGAGGGTGGATAATCGATAGGTCCTCGCGTGGTCGAGACACGTGACGTATTTGCCGACGACGAGAAAAATTTAGAACCATATTTTCCGAAATTTTCGAACGGATCGAGAACCTTTGCTCCACGAGACATTCCAATGCTCGCGAACATGGACGTAAGTCTCAATTATAAAAATAAGACATACACAGTTTTTGTTCGTTGAAAGTTCGATCCAGCATGGTCAGAATTTCTACAAGTCTGAAATAAACAAGCAACGAAGCTGAAAAAGAGAAAACAAGCACGTGTCGTCGGTGGTAGCCAAGAAGCAGCTCGCGTACGCCTCATGGGAGTCGAGCGTTTCTTGTTGGCGAAGAAACGGAGAAACGGCGTGGAAGGAAGGGAAGCATCGGGAAAAGAAGGCGGAACGGTTGAAGGCAGAAAAAGAGAAGCGAGCGTAGGAAGCGGGAATGGTAGACCAAGCGAAAAAGATTCCCGAGGGCACGATGACGAGGAGCGGGAGTCACGAGCAGGCCGGATTAAAAGTTCGCCGAACATCGGCCAGTCCGATCGCCATGGTCGAGAGCTAATTAATTGCAGCAGTCGGGACAGAGCGCAAACGTTCGAAGTAAAGTCGGCGAACGGGGAAGAGAGTCTCTCTCGCGGCGAACGAAGAAGGAGGAAGAAGACGAGGAGGACGCAGCTGGTGAATGCTGAAGTTAGTCAATAGGACTAGGAGTCCCCGGTAGTCGGTTTACTTTTTGCCTGGACCTTCGCGACGTTGGTCCTTCGTATTCCTTCTGCTTGTCCTCGATCCTCCGCCTCGCTTGTTCTCCTCTTTCGTCGTTGCTTTCGCCTCCTCCGAAGACGGTCCTCCGCCCCAGACTCCGTGGCTCCGACAATGGAGAGCTCGCATTGTCTTCGTGGTTTATCGCTTCCTTCGATTGCCAAGTACACGCCGCCGAGTCGGTCCACCCCAACCCCCTTTTCACCGACCGAGCTTTTCTCCTCCCTCTCCGCCCCCTCTTCGCCACTCCTGTCGTTTTCTGCTCGTGTTCTCCGTGGTTGTCGGTAGCTCCCTGGAACCTACGGTGGTCCTGCTCGTGATCGGTCCCCGACGAGCAGCCCGCTTGGCAGCCACACGCGGTCCAGCTTTTTCGATGCTCGCTGCTCCCCGCTTCGCGAACAGCTGGCCAGTCATCCTTCCTCGCAAAAACTCAGTTCGACTCGGTGCTTGACTCGGAACCGCTCAGAGAGGAGCTGTGTTTCGACGTGACTCGAGAGCGACTCTGTTTTTTATGGGACTCCGATGAACCTGCTGGCTGGGGAGCAATTGTATCGGGAGTTCGTAAAAGTAATGCGACGGGCTTGTCCGGAGGAGGAGAAAGGTGAATTCACCTGTCGCCATTGGCGTAACACTGGTCAGTGAACCTGGACCCCACTCGTGTCGAGGGTCGTCGAACGGACTCCTCAAAATCCTAGTTACGTCAATGTCTGTCGTGCTTTTTTCGTGATGTCGATACTCTGGGGACATATTCAAGAATTATGACGAACGTTTTAATCGATTGCCAGCGGGGAACTGGTTAATTCGCTTGTCCATGTATTTTTGCTAATGGTAGGCTCATGGCAACTTCGAGGATGAAATGATTATGATGAATGTTTTGTATTAATCAATTATAGTCTTTGCCATCTTTTAAGATACATCTCTTGCCGTATGACTGACGTGAACATACATTTGGCAACTCCCAAAGTATTTCAACAATCTTATTAATTCAGCAATTAACGGCACAAAAGGAGTTTAATCTTGAAGAAATCGAAGAATATCGAAACTGAAGGAGGCGCGTGTTTCGGTCGATCCCACGAGGGTTGCAGTTTTTTCGTCGCCGATGACATGTGTTGCTCCCGAACCGATTCCGGGATTTCTAGAATCAGTATCGCGTTTTTCTGGCGCCCGACGAAACGTTCGTTCTCGCATGAGTCTGGATGGCAGCCACACACGCGGCTGGCGACCGACTTTTTCGATAGATTTTCGGCCGACCGACGTCGCCGATAAAAACGTATCTCGTCTGCCCGACGAGATCTCTCCCTTCTTCGTCGAAAGAACCTTAAGCGTACAACAATGTCTCCTTCGTCAGATTTCGCCATTCGTCTTCCGATTCGAGGAAACGAAATGCGCCGACTCATAAGCCTGTCTCCCTGTGGGCAGGATCATTTATTATGGCCAATGAATTTACTTTCACGCGGATCGTACTTTTTGCCGCTTCCTTCTGAATCGAGCGATCTGTACGATCTGTTAACTGCTTTGTTCCGTTCTGGCACTTGGAGAAATTGCTTCAACATGTTAGTTAAACACGCGAGTTTTTGAAGATGATGGATTATTCGTACATTTCTAACGGCGTTCGTTAAAATTTTTCTACCGTACTTTTCAATTCATACAATCTCGTACAAATTAAAAATTGTAGACGAATTAATAATTGTAGAATTTTAAATGCTGCGTAGTGGAGTTCTCTTTATATTACCAAGTTCTTCTGCACACACTCACACAGCGCTGTTCAGGATAACGATAATCTGCTATGCCGATCGGTGGAGTTGGCTCTTAAGTCAAGAGGAAAATGTCTAATTTGCAAGGAAAAAAGGAGGCAAACGTCATCGACGCCTCTCGTCTCCGGAAAGTTGGCCGATTAATTGAAACGACAGGGGTGTCGTCTCGCGGAGCGGATACGCGAGCGTCGACCGTTTCCGAAAGTCGTTAACGAGAGACTGGAAACCAATGTCTCTCTCGACGCCCATCCGCTTAATGAACCGTGGTTACACGGTCGATCTTTTATTTCATCGTCGATTCCTGCGGCATCCTCCGTTTTTGCGGCATCTCGTGGTCCCGCGACGATCTCGCCGCATGCAATTTGTATTTTCGGCGTCGTAAACACGTCCGTCGCCTATCGTGACCGCTCGGCTCGGCTCGAACGCTCGGTGCCGCCACCGCCGCTCGCGTATTTCAAGACCCGTATATAAATCCGTTATTCAACACGCCATTAAGTGTTCGGCCCGCTGGAAAGCGCGGGCAGGGCGAGCGGAACGAAGAGCAGAAACGAGAGAGGACCACAGTCGTAAATCGCAATTACGAAGCGGCGCGCTTGAGAATTTGTCGCGCGGGATCTAAGCGTTCCCGAGAGAAGGCTGGCGAGCCACGAGCGTACGCGACGCGACGTGGACGTCCTGGACCACCGTCGCGAACTACAACCACGTTTTTGCACGATTCCACTGGGAAACATGTATATATATCCGGTCCGCGTAAGCGCCGGTTCTTCCTACGAGCAAGATCAAATTTCTTGGAACGTTCGTATCTTCCACGCGGTTCGCTTCTACTTCACGCTTTTTTACCGGTTCTTCTTACCTCCAGTTAAACCGATACTTTGACCGGTTAGCGATACAAATCTCCAACACACGATTTCGCTCTTATCAATTTTATACTTTGAGATGGTATCCAGAATTCTATTTGTTTCGTCCTCTTTTCTAAACTCGGTGCGTATCTGCTATATGTATTGTCAGACAAATTTATTGCCGAAATTTTCGTCCGGAATTTGAATAAATCCACCGATATTAAAAACTGTCCATAAAAACCTATCCCTGTCAAACCGCGATGAAAATCCAAATTTAATCGCTCGAATGATCCAGTTTACTCAAAAGCCGGTACGCTCCGTTAAACGATCTTCCCCCGTTGGAAAATAAATTTTTCCACAAATAAAAATGGTGTATCGTTTACGAGGGGAACCGTGCGTGGAGATAATTCGGAAGGAGAAGAGAATGTCTCCGGTCGCGTTCTATTCCGCCTGCCAGACGGCCATGTAGCGAGCACAAAATCAATTACGCGCGGCATAAGACGCGAGGCGGACGAGCAATGACAAACATCCCCTTAGTGCACGTGCCATCGCGAGCCACGGCTGCGATCGGTTAAGCTGGATTATGGTTTCCCGTCTACATGTGCCGAGGGAAAGAAACGAGAAGCGGCACGTCGTTTCGACGGTAGACGGTCGTTCCTCTTTCTCGCGATCTTTCATTTCTCGCCGCCTAGCATGTCCCGAACGAACTCCCGCGCGAACGAGATTTCAAATATCCGCGACGCTCTCAAACGCTCTCCCGCGACGTGCACGTCTCTTCGGCGAATTACAAGCACGAAAAGTAACCCGATATGTTTTGAATCTCGCTATTCCAGAATTGATGATCCTTACGGGTGGCACTGGGGATTCTGGGAAATGGAAAGTGCTTCTTTGGCGATTAACTAATGTTTCTTCAAGGCGAAGTTGATTACATTCTAGAATAATTACATTTGATTATATGTACTGCAGGTGTTTGTGCGTGTATGATGCATAAAAATCTGTAAAGTACTCATTACGCAGATGGTATAATCTGTTCAATTTTAAATTACAAAAATAGAAGCTGTATATGATTGTAAGTACTGAGTTACTGAAACTATTCGGGTTGTGTTTCTAAAGAGACATATTAAAAATTCCATATATTACCAAATGAATTTATCCAACGATTTACATATGTCTAATAAATCGAGAAGTCCCAGAGCAGTCCTTTAGATAAACATTTCAATTAGAAACATATTAGGGCCCGGCACGCGAGAGCCACCCACGTCGAAGGGTCCACCCCCCGGGGGCATTTCGCGGGCCAGTGCCCGTGTATTTTCGTGCCGCCTCTGGTCTCGGAAATAAAAGAGTAGAAGAGAAGAGGATCGTGTAGACGTCGAGGGACCACCCGCGAGTGGCTTCCAGAATCGATAAGGTAGAAAGAAGCTTCGCTCGAGACCATCCAGTTCATCCGTCTTTTCTTCTGTCCCCTTCCATCCCTTTCCCATGGAACGTGTACCTTTTCCCGTGGTCGACTCGGAAATCACCGTTGGACGTGAATCGCGAGACGGTCAACTGTTGCTTCGACTCTTACAAATTACAGATTAGAAGATCTACGCAGCCTCGAAGTGATCGCTGAAATTGCCGGCTGCATTGTTCGAGGGTGGATGAAAGTTTCGACGGAATTACACGAATCGTATTATAGGAACGTCCCGGGGCCGATGGTGCGGGACAATATCTGTACGGAGCCAGCAGGCTGGCTGTTTGCTCGTAATAAATAACTGAACGAGCTTTTTGTGTCGGTGAATTACTTCCATCCCGATCGATTATCGCGAGCGGATAGATTTTTCGTTTGAAAGAGGCCCGGTCGAGATACAACAATAGCCGCCGAGAAACTGGGGTGGTTCTTTCAACGCTCGACCTTCCCCCGATCGCCTCGTATCTCGCGGTTATTATTTGCTACGCTCCTGGCGCAGGGAACAAGTGAACGTATCGTGTCTACGCGATGTTTGAAAATTACGTGTCACGATCACCGTGGTTAAGGTGTTCATCTTGCCATTCGAGTTTACTGCCATAGATATTTCATTTTACGCTCTAGTTATATCACGATTACTGCCGAAGAGAGTACTATTTCTCGCTTCTTCCCCTAAACACAGATTCCTAAGATTGTGTTCTTTGTCCGTCCAAACTTTGGAATTTATTAATGCATCGATGAGAACGGGGATTAAAAAGTTCGGATTACGTCAACAGCAAGAGTATCGCGAACTTTCCTATTTTTCGACGGATGACACGGAGGAGTTGGTCGATAAAGGGGAAGAAATATCGGGGCGATACGCTCGAACGATCCCATTGTACAAACTACCGTGACCCGGTGTCGAGAGCAATGGGAATGGCGGATCGAACGATGACGAAAATCGCCCCGAAAGGAGCAGACCATTTTCTCTGAAAGAGTTATGAATTCGCCAATAGCTCACGGGCAAACCTTGCAAACTCCGTGACGTGGCATTACTCAAAGTTTCTCTCGTCTTTGACGAAAAAAGGCTCGTGGCGATGTTGCTCCTTCTCCCCGGTAAAATTACAAAGCACACGGGCAATATATTCTTTGTTGTATTATTTCTGTGCCAAAGAACGGGGGCATTTTATTTTTCATTCTCTCCTTTCATATTTTACGTTCCATATTTATGGAACACTTCCATTCGCCATCTATTCTATTTCAATGACTCGACCTTACTAGCTGACTTTTAAGTGCCTAAAAAGGCAGGAGAAATGAATGTATAGCAATTTTCAATTATACTCGACGAAGAAGACGTCTTAGCCTAAAGCCTAACCAGGGCTAATTTCGTCCCGTTTAGCCACGGTATCCCTCCCGGCAATTATTCCGTTTCATTCCCCCACGTTACGCGGTTAATTTGAAGAGAGGAAAAGCGTGGAAGAACGTAGAACGAGTAGAAAGAGGATAACGTGGCGCAATTTCCACGGCAGCAACTGGTGAGATCCATGAAAGAATGGTGTTTGCGCACGTTTCACGTTATCGAGAAACGGCGAGGAGCCGAAAGAAAGGACGAACAAGAGGCTTGTTTGGCTACAAGGAGGGAAGTTCAAAGAGAGAGGGGGAGGGGGATGTATGCGCGTAACTTGTGTCCGACTAAAGCCAGCCGGTGACTCCTATCGATCCTTCCATTTGATATTCCGCGTTGAAACTCGGTTAAATATTTGACATACCGACAGAGAGGGAGGCAGAGAGAACCGCGAGGGCTGGCTCGTAATATGTACTGAGCAAACGGCGGCTCGGCTCGGTAATCTGCAGCGTCAATGTAATATCCGCGAGATTCGGCTTGACACGGGAGAGTTAGTGGCGCAGCAAAGTTTTCGAAAGCCGTGCCAACGATCGTCGATTCGTGGTAACTCTGCTATTTCTCGGTTTGCACCGTTTCACGGCGGAGAAAAAACAGCTTTAAACGAACGTTCGCGGTGTGGGACGAAATCGTGGCATGCGATCGTTATAACGATAACATTTTATACAAAAATAGGTAAGTATGCGAAATTGACGGGGTACTTGAACTGATTGTTTTTCATATTAAAAGTCGATCAACCAAGAGTATTAACATGTGCCTTTCAGAAAATCGTAGTGGAATTTTTTTGTAGTTAACCCTTTAACCTACAATTTTCCAGGTAGTTGCGTTATGCACAAATTATTGCCACAACATGGAGACAAATAAAGAAAATTGAAAATCCTTGATTATGAAGATTACGATTAGAATTGAAGTCAAAATTGCGATGAAAATATGAGTCTGGTTTGTCGTAGATGAACTGTGGGGTACGTCACGAGTGTTGTATTATGTGGCTCTAGAAACATAACATCAATGAAGCAAAACATCTGATATTAAGAAAGAACTAGATTAATGGATTGCAGGCATTCGAGGTTAATATATGTAAAAGATGATTAGCGGATGAAAGTTGAAGCGATCGAATAAGTTGCAATTTCGTGCGGTTTTCGTAGTTTCAA
The DNA here is from genome assembly GCA_036983795.1 of Megachile lagopoda. Classification (NCBI taxonomy): domain Eukaryota; kingdom Metazoa; phylum Arthropoda; class Insecta; order Hymenoptera; family Megachilidae; genus Megachile; species Megachile lagopoda. The sequence continues at coordinate 3,608,947 of CM072795.1, read as the reverse complement.
CGAGATTTCGCTGAAATACGAGCACAGATTCGCGCGGACTCAGTGTTGCGGACCAGAATATCGCAGTTGAGCCGCGGTTGAGCAGCTCACCGCAGGTATATTCATAAGCGACGGGTATAAACCTCATAAGCAATGCAATACACTTCAGGGTATAACCCGGGCGAGCGTGTATTTCAGTCGGGCGAAGACGACGCTTTACAATGACACCGTCGCGTGAATTAACAAACACCCTCGCTGTACGTCGCGGTCTCACGAGAAGTTAAGTGCACCACTAGCGATACGCTCGCACTCGTAATCCCCTTTGGGCGCAACATAATTCGCGTTTTGCGCCCCTTCGTCGCGTACACATGTCTTGCTTACCCTCGCGGCTCGTCTTCCGTCGACGTTCCCGAGGAATGACGAGCCCTCCAGGCGTCATCTTGGATAAAAACGAAACGCTACTAGTTGCGTCGCTGATTGCGTACCACAAAGCTGCGTTTCAGCTACGTTCCCAATTTCCCGGCGGAAATTCAAAGGGTTGCTCGAATTCGCATACGGGTAATGCTTCAATTTCCACTGTTTACGTTATAAGGAACATATTTGTATCTTAAAATAAATTAGGGTCATTTTTAGGTAATTTAATAGTTTTTGGTGCAGCAAAATCAAAAATGATCTTCTGATTTATCAAGTTATACCGAGTACATGTATGAAGTGGTACGATGAAATAGGGATGTAGTAAAGTACTGTGTTTGAATTTTATGTATCGCATATGGAGATAGTGAAACGAAATAATTAACGGGATGTCGAGGTAAAAAAAATTCGATGGAAGTTGCAGATTATTTTACTTTTTATCGTCAATATTTTGGGGGTAAACGATCCAACGCTAGCAACGAGTATCGATCTGTAATTAACGAGCCGCCATGCCGTGAAAATATAATTCACGCGTTAATTGCCACGGCCGCGACAAGTCCGACGGAATTTCAGTATAGATCCGATGAAATACGGGGCCGGCCGCTTCGCTTGCAATTTATAAATTATAATAATCGTATACCGTGGACCGACCTGTGTGAATCGCGACACGGTAACTGGCCAGCAAAATATTTGATCACGAGCCATAAATTCGATTGTAAAAAAAAAAAGGAAAAACAGGAACGGAACGCTGTTTTTCCCGCGACGCGTCGCTGCTCGATACGATCTAAAAGCTGACGATTTCGCGTGCAAAAACCGAAACTGAAAACGGGTGGTAATATTTTCTCGCGGTGGATCTCGATTTAGAGAAAATTGGTTTTGAAGGTGGATGATGAAAAACTCGGTTTAGCGAACGGAGGCTGTAGATCTCTATCGGGTTCAATTTCAATTTTAATTTAAACCCGGCAATTTTATTCGTTGATTGTATTTGGTAATTTATTTCCAGATCGATTATTTTATCTGCACGCATGGCGCGATGTTAATTTATTTACAAATCTGCGTTGTAACGTTTGCATGCACAATTTCAAGCTTTTATATTCGCGAATACTCACTCGAATACTTAAATCTTTTAATTTACGGATTTTTAAATTCCTAGATTTCTAGCTTTCTAGATACTCAAATTCCTGGACTTCCAAATTTCGAGACTACTAAATTTCTAAATTCCCAGATTCCTAGATTCCTAGATTCCTAGAATAGAAGATTCCCAGATTCCCAAGTCTCTAAGTTCCCAAAGTTCCAACGTCTTAATTTCCAAATGTGGCAAGTTCTCAAATTCCAAAATTCTAACTTACTAACTTCGGACAATAATTTTACCATGTTCCTCAATTATTTAACCCAATACTCGTGATGATCAACTTACCGCGAGTACCGAGAATCGAAAGTGATGTAAGACGAAATCATGAAGTCTTTCATCGCCAATAAAGGTTTCCGAAGTTGCAGAGAGAAGAATCGAAGACAGTGAACTGAAGACCAGGGCGCACATTTACGTAGCGTGCTCCTCTCTTCAGGTGTGTACGGGTTCCCGCAAATATTTGCCAAGTCTTCCCGCACTATTTATTTATCTGACCTGGGCCGGGGGATTGCGCGTGACTGTGAACGAGTGTGCGTGACTCGGTGTTTGCGAACGCTAGGAAAAGAGAGACAAAGAGCGGACAGCAATCTAACCGTGGCCAGGAAATCAGCTTTTGAGCGAATACTCGTCTCTAACCCTCTGAAACAACAACGACACGGCACTTTGCAAAGAAACCCACCTGGAAACCTCTTGCAATATTTATTCGGAAAAATGACTATCGATTAAACGATCCTCCAGGTACTCGAACCTCAAGCTGCTTCAAAATCGCTCGGACATCGGCAACCGAGCGTGTTCATAGGTGATACGAAGAGGATTTTATTTACGGAACTTATCCTGTGGAACAACCTTTAATGGGTTAGTTGATTTAACGGTTTAAATTTAATGGTTTAGCAGACCTATAGGGGATGATTGTTTTTGCTTGCGCCTCTGGATTGAGCTTCTATCGATTTTACGGAGTGTTTTCATAAGGAGTAACTGAATTGAAGTCGTGCTGGATGGAAAAATATAAGAACTTTTCTATATTATTGATACTGAAATGTGAATTATGTCCATTTTAATATTCTTCCTTGCTTAAATATTAAATTAAGCAAGTACGCAGCTAACCTTATACGCAGCTAAGCGTCATCCAATGACCTGCATTCTACCAGCAGGAAAACTTCATCCATAACAATATCTTCCAAGATAAGGAAGCTGTTCCAGTGTTTAGAAATCTCTTCCACTTTGTCTCCGTTACTGCGATACAAGAAAACTAGTTGATCCTGCCTTATACGTGAAAATATATCCACCATTTCCAAGAGCCCGTTCATTTCTTGCGCGCTGTTCAAAATAAATTCACATCAAACAACATAAACGAGACTATTGTTCAGCGTTTCAAAAAACGGACACTTTCCTCTAAATTTCGCAAAACTCTCCCACGAAAAAAGGTACGAACCGAACAAGAACGACCATGGCGAGCACGTGGGCAAGCGCCCAAGAAGTTACTCCCTCGTCGAAAGACAAACTTGTTCGTAAAAACGAATCGAGTTCACCCGACATCCTGCATGTCAGTCCACGGAATCGTAATTTATACTCGGAGATGCTATTTGACTTGGACCCACGAGTTCGAACACCAGGATTACCATGTTCCCACTGGCGCCTTGGCCGAATAAAAATTATGTCGGGATTATCCTACGTCGCGACGAGTTTACAACTGGGCCGTATTGTACACTTTTTTTAGCAGTCTGCGTTGTGGGCAAAAACAAAGATATTTTGGGAAGATAGTGGCTGAATTTGGGGACATCGTTAAAATTCTTCTTTCAGAATTTGCAGACACCTACATTGTGAAATATAGAAATTTTCAATAGTCTAAATTTCCTAATTCGGTGAATTGTGCAATTCTCAAGTTTGCAGTCACGTTTCCGAATCTGTAAATTTCCGAATTCTCAAGTTGTCATATCTCCAAATTATCAAATTCCCACATTGCCTCATCTCCAAATTGCCAAATTCCGTCCCATCCAAATTTCCAAATTGCCAAATTTGCCCCACGAGGTATTTTCGCGCAGGGCCGACACCGGTACTGGCCGCTAGACAAGCATTTGATCACGGAACGTCGGCTCTCTAATGAAGACTCACCCCATTGTTGCCGCGGTATCTCCATTATTTTTGCGCCGTTATTAAAAATCCTGCGCAGAGACCGGGACCGGGACAAAGAATTCGACAACCATTGTCCCCTCGTCGTCCGTGCTTTTTTGTTCGCCACGCTAAATGTCAATGAATCTTCCTGCTTCTCGCTCCACTCCTTTCTCGTTCTCCCTTGCTCTCCTGCTCCTCGTCGTTTTCGTTTCGCGTTGTTCCGGCTTCCTGCCGTTGTTTCCAGCCTCGTCGACGTCCTGCTCCTCGGGCGTCACCGACCGAACGTTCTGCACCGGCTCCGAGAGGAATCAATCGTAAGGGTGGAAGGGTGTCGTCACCCTCGGAGCCGATTCGACCGTACCGACGTTGACTTTTCACGTAGTCGCGTTTCACCCTACCCCTTGATAAAAAAGGGGGTTATAATAAGGACAGGGACATGGAAACTCGGGTACCGTGTTCGATGGTGTTTTCGGGGCTGCGTTGTTTGCGGCTGCGAACGATGGGACGCAGTGATTTCCGTCGCGATATTGGACCTTTGTAATATTTCGTCTCCGGGATAATTGAAATACGGGGCGAGTCTGAAAGGGTGTGATTGTGCTACAACGGGGTATTCGGAATTTTGTTAATGAAAAATTGCTCCTTCGGTACCGGAGTCTTTGATTGACAAGCTAATTCCAGAGATTTTTAATAAAAAATGACTCAATCTAATACGATTATTGATTTCACTTATTCGTTCATAAATACGTTTCATTTTTATGCATATATATTATAATGAACATGTTGCCTAAGAACTTTAATGCAAAGTAAATGTCAGGTGTATTCTAATGTAGAGAAGATGTAGTGACATAATATCAGGGCTCAGACGTAGATTACGACGCATTAAAGCGACAAAATCTCCCGTCGTTAAAGTATCATCCTTCAAATGTTTCAAGAGATCACAAGATCAGGAACTCGTCAGAGAATAAACACAGTGTAGGACGCTTCAAAGAGTTATCAACAGATTCTGTTCATTCGTCGCGATAATCCAGGTCTTTAATCTCATCCCTGATTAACGGTATTTCATTTTAGCAACGGCGAAACAAACGTCGCGTAAGCAAAAGTCGTAAAATCGTGGCGCCATCGGAAACCACTTTAATCTCGCTGTAGCCGAGCGATCAAGCGTTAACGAATTTAATTTTAACCCCACGGATCGAAATTCTATACGTTGTCGCCGCCAGAGCGTCGGCATTTCCCGATAAATTTCCCGTGAAATTTCCAACTGCCGTTAAAACGATTATTCGAGCTGCAAAAGCGACGGATCCGGGGATAGGAAACCGATCGATCGGACCGTCTCGATCTCACGACTTCCGTCGCCGTTTATGGATGGTTATTAAAATCTACACCTTCCGCATTATGAAACTTTCGCGTAATGCATAGCAGAAATAATATTTGAATTTCGGAATTTCGGAATTATCGAAACCTTAGGCTCTTGGAACTTTTGTGCCTTCGAGATTCTGAGAATAAAATATTTCCGATAAATCTCAGTTTCATCGTTGGAAGATTAAACAGTTATTACGGCACATAGAACGGGAGATAAGGACGAGTAGAAAATTCGAAACTGGACGGAAGGACGAAGAAGGGTGAAAAGAAGAGGGAAACAGAGAGGGAGAGAACTCGGTGGTAGAGGATTGCTCTATGGGGGTGGTTTCAGGGCATGGATACCAGTCTCTACGGCCGCGGTAATGGTTATAGCACCATCGCGTGCAATCCCATTAGCACCGATGCAATTTACCCGATCTATCACACCCTATTAAGCGGTGCGCTTTCCACCCCCCGCGGCCGCTCGATCGCTTAACGCTCGTTTTAATCGAGTTTGCGCAACCATGCTCGTGGCCCTGCGCTTTTGCCCTTGTCGGACAATGTTTTTCCCGAGAAAGTTCGACAGGATCGCCAGCTGAATCTTCCTTACGTCATTGGATAAAAGAGTGTTCGGAGTCAGCAAAAATCCAGAAAAATTTCGACAATTAACTCTACGTCGAATCCTGCTGAACAACCTTCACAAAATTTTACCTTCGTTCTTAATAAACTGTAATAAATTAAAATTATGGTATAATTGTTATATCACAATCAATTACAAGATATTAATACCTTGAATTCAATGGAGGTGGATTAACACTTTAACTTTCATTTCTATATGAATAACATATTACTTCGTTAGGAATTTGTCATCTGTTTTATTGTAAAATAGTCGCTTCACTTAGAGGACCTTCCAAAAGTTTATTCGTCATAATGAGAACTAAATTTCGATAATAATTAGAACGAATCAATCGGTAAAGATTAAGCCGCTCAGAATCAGTAAATCGATTTGGTAAATCCGTCGTGCCTTTAATCTACGCCCGCAGAGTTAATCTGGTATCAAGCGGCAAAGAGTCGTTTCATGAACATTGGTCGAAAGCATTCTAGCACTCGCTATTCCATACATCGATGAGCTTTCATTCCGTAATTGCCAGCATCTCCCACGGGCGTCCTAATGATAACGCTTCCGGCAATAGGACGGTTGCATTGTACATTAGCGGATCAGGTTCCGAGGTAGCTAACCGAGGACTCCATGATTGTTCCCGCAAACCAAAGATCCTGCTTTCACATCGACACCGATTACAAGCGACTCGAACACGATCCTTGCAACGTCTTCATTTTACGAACAATTCCATCTGGATACATGGAATTGCTAATTATTCTATTCGAAGCGGTTTGCGCTCTATAACTGTTAACTTCGAATGCAATTCGATTAATTCGGTTACTGGATTCATTCAGATTTAATACTTAACGAGAATGTTTAGTAACCCTTTCACTTATAATAACGTTACATTACACTTCAAATACAACAAATCAAAATTATATTTGCGGCACGATTAAATTTGGAGTTATTTAACGTTGCAGCAATAATTAGCGCTGACTGACGCAATTACCAAAGGTTAACACCGATATTAGTCGATTTATAGTTTGCAAAAGAACTCCATCTTCAAATGTATTTCTTTCTACTGAAGCTGTCAGAGAGTGGAGTTTTCTTGTCACTGCAACCCATTCAACAGTTTTCGAAAAGAGGAAAGTGCAATGAAAATTCTTGTTTAGCAAGATTAAATAGCCGTTTCGCATAGAAATTATAAAGACATTACCGAGAAAGGAGAGAGAGGGTTTTCTTCGCGGAACTTGGAGTCTCGACAGAAGGCACACAGGATGTTGTTCGAAAAACAGTCTTTCGGCACTTTGCACCACCGGCTGTTGGAATCTGGAAGACGAGGGTAGGCGGATCGGAGGGATATAAGAGGGGGTGTATCCGCTCCTCCTCGATGGGGTCGTAACGTCAGCTGGTTCCCCGCGTGAGTTGCGACGACGCCGGTACAGGTCCCTTCGTCGATTTCGTTGAAACTGGAAGGACGTAGTGGCTGAAGGGACTTCACGAGAAGGGATATCTCTCGTTCGCGCCAGCTGTTGCTATCCGAAAGCGGTGTTCCTCGTTTTATCCTCGAGACGAGACACGGCTTCTCTCTCTCCTCTTCCTTTCGTTGCTCGCGAAACGTGACTCGGATCTATCGGGCCGTAATTCGCGACTGTGATTTATCGACTCGCGATGGTGTTCCTACGTTTCGTTGGAATTGAATCGATCGAGCACGGAGTTAGCGAGATCGGGTTACCTCGCTGAGAATAGGACATAAGGTCCTTTCGAAACGACGATTTATGAGAAAGTAGCCTCTGTTTGAGTATGCCTTCAAAGGTCAACGTTGGAAATCGACGAATCTTTGGGAACCATCGGTCTGGCTCTCGTGTCAGATGTTTCTTAAAGCCTCCGAACACGGGACTGGAGAAAAATAACTTTGACAGCTATGAAATTACCCCTATCGATGTTTTGTACTCCGTGCTTTTCATTTTTCTCTTTTGAGGACGGAAAAAGGCTTTGCGTGTTCACGATCAGTTTATCTGAAGCCGAAAGAAATTATATCGCATTATTTTTCCTTTCGTTCGTCGTTGCTCAACTCCCGTTATATTAACTCTTTGTATTAATTTTTTATTAATTCGTTTGAAGGGAACATGAAAGTCTGAGAAAAAATCAATACTTCCAAAGTGAAATGGAATATGCCTTTCCTTCTTTATTTAACAATTTTTATATAAATTTGTACAAAATATATTTTTACCGTGTATCTGCTTTATGACACGCTATTTTGTGGACTTATTTCGCGACGGTAAACAGCAATGCAATATTAACGTAGCAATTGGGTTAAGTGTTCCAGGTCCACGTCAGAGGTCGAGACTATTTGCCGACCACGTCTGACAAGAATTTCATAATTTTAAGTTCCAAGATGGGCGTACAACAGCTGTATACTTGACTCCGAAGATCCGCGGGGCTTATGGTTTCCTAAGAACAGGGGGAATCCCCTTGCATTATCGTACAAGGTGATTTGTAATTCGTGGTGGAGCGAGGGGACGTCCTCGCTGGGAAATATGTATGAGTTAAGGAAGAAGAATAACATCTTTGCCTTCGACCCCTTTGCCGACGTGAAAACCGCTTTAGAATTCGAAACACGTGAGTTTAATGTTTTCTTCTCCCCCTAACCGTGTCTCGTTACTTTTACTTAACGCAACTTTGATATATTATCGCTGCGTAATTAAAGATACTGAAACAAGGATTTAAAAATCTGCTCCATCAATTTACTTCTTAAAGCACGAGAAAAGTTTCATTATAACTTTTTTATAATACAAAAATTGAATAGTTTGCAAGATATTCAACCATATCCTTCATCATTCAGTTTGCGTAGTATTTCCACCCTCATGGCAACTAATAGAAGATGCGTGTCAGATACATCTCCACTAATTACAACACGTATCGCTATATTCCGTAAGTCAATAACCAGTTCAAGTCCCAAGAAACAGTCGAAACAAAAGCAAAAACCTAGTTTCCCAGCGAAATCCCGCTTTCCAAGACACGTCGTGTATCGGAGGCGTGTTATCTCAGCGAACAGCAAGGGCGAGCGAAGAGTATCCAGCAGGAGTGCTACGTAACCGGAATACGAATGTTCTCCGTGTACAAATCCCTAACGTTTAGGCTAGTACTTAAATCGAGCCAGGCGGAGATCCGTTGTCAGGCTGCGGCCTGGAATCACGAGCAAAGCGGCTGATCCACCGGGATCCCGAAAGCGTCCGAGCAACGGCTGTAATCATCTCGTTACAGCCGCATTGTGCTTCCCCGTAAAACTCGGCCGACGCTAGGCTCGCCCCTCGCGGCGTGGAGCGGAGTCACGCTGTTGCCGCCCGAAGCAGCCCCGATGATTACACGGAGCAAGGTCCAGGCCCGTTGGCGCGCGGTCCTAATCAGCTGGAGCATTGTGAGCCACTCGAAATTACAGGAGACGACGCGGAGAGATGACGAGCGGCGATGAGATGACGGTAACGACGACGCTCGGGACCGCTCGCGCGTAATTAGTAGCGACGCTGTCGTCCCTGCAATCCTGCCACCGATTGCATCCACCGACAGGTGTCTCGCGTTCTTTCGTCGAACAGGAGTCCCTGGAACGGCGATTTCCCCCTCGATCGAGACAGGGATCGGTACGTCGTCGGGAATCGATGCGTGATTTATCATTCAACGTCGCCGGGGACCGACGCTCGCATTCAGCTTGTGTCAAGCCAGCGAAAGTAGATCCATGCCGTTGATACGAACGAGGTATTAACTTACAAAGAGCTACAGGATAGAGATGTATACCACTTTATTAATATATCAGCTATTCCGAGGTACATGCTCGCTGACGTCCCCGCTGGAGCAGCTCCTATCGGGAAACCGGTGTGATGTTGCAAATTATTTTATTACGCTGATAGGTGTTGGGGATGTTCGCGTTTTCATCGTTTATTTAACGATTGCTTGCAGATTCGATCGATTGATTAATATGTAAACTTCGTACAAGATGGATGGGATAACTTCGTCAAATAAGATACGTGTACTACTGGTCCGTACACTTGGCAAATAATTAATTGAAACGAAAAATCTATTATTGACCGTCAGCCAATCCAACACCATGATTTATTCAAGGATAACTTATAAATAACCGTCTATCGCTTTGGTATTCAAAGTATCAATTGCATTTCAAGATCATCTTCAATCGCTACTACAAATACAGGAAGTTTATCAATATTGCATGGTTACGTAGCATTACAAGTATTTCTGTCTGACGAAATTCAGAATAATCGAGAGTGTTCCCCTTCTCGAAAACCGAGCGTGAAATCCAGTTCTCACAAACGCTATTGGCAATCTCACGAATTCGGTTCAGTACTCGGTCTCGCTGAAAATGCACACGAATCCGAGCCGCCTGCTTCAATATCGTTATCGAGCGGTTTCTCGTATCGGAGAAAGAGGCATCGAACGATCGGGTATGCTCGAGTACCAACGCTGAGTAACCGGTATCCTCTGTTTACACTCGGATTTTGGAACTAAGCCCAGGTTTGCCCAGACAGATGCACCCACTTGCCGTCCTTAATAGCATGGCTTACGCACCGCGTTGATCGCCTACCACAGCCGAACCTACTACGCCTCCTTTCATTCTACCGGATTGCTCCCTTCCCACCAGAATAGGGAGCTCTTTCTACGATTGTTACGAGATACGATGGCTTTTTATTTCAATCGAACCACACGAGAGTTAGGGTAGAGGGATCAGGCGAGTTAATCGTTCGTCGATTCTGAGGCACTAGGCCACTTCTGTACAACGGAAAAGCTACGGTACACAAGACCAGCTCCAGAAATCTAAAAAATTCTACTTTCTCTGTTTTCCTATCTGATTTATGTATATGACTATACAGATAAGTCATAAGCTGAAAGTACCTGAGAATCCAAGTGTTTCAACTTTAAAAAATCACATTCCTTTTTTCTTCACTATACTGTCATCTTGTATGCTCTCACGGAACAAGAGTCTGCTGTTCTAAAGTAGAAAGCCTAAGTACCGTTGCCGACTTTCCGGATTCCTGACATCGATGAAGTACACAATTTTTCAAGAGGTACAGATAATTATTAGCCCGAGATTTCCGAACGGAGAGAATCCTACTGTGACCGTACTCGTAACCATCTTCACAGTTTCGAGAAGAACACGGTACGCAGTAATACCATATTCAGAAGAGAAGTTAAGTTGGAAGTAAGAAATCCAGTGAAGGCAGTGTAGGTCGCGATGTTGGCGAAATGTCACGGGACTACTTGGGAAGAAAGGAACTACAAGGCTTCCAGTAGCAAGCTTCAAATAAGAACATTCAGCAAACTTGACAGCTAAAATACAGTTTCGAGAACGAATTACCATACTGATTCGCTAAAGACACGCGACGTGGCATGCACGACATGCCAGGCATCTCCCGTTTGATGTGTTCCGAGCAGACTGTTCAACGGTTGATGAAGAAACAACTTGGAAACAATGTCCTTCACTGTGTTTACCACCAACTCCTTCTCGATAACTACCTGCAATCATCTATTGACTCTAAAGTACACTGTCAGTCATTGTTCTGAGCAACTTTCTATGTCGGAAATTAAGGGTAGTTGTGAATGAACAGAAGCAACGCATCTCAAGGTCGTGAAAATCGACGATGGAAATTTTATCATAATTAATTATCGAGTCCTCCATTTCGCCAGATTCGTTTTTTCCCATCCGGTAAGAACGTCAACACTGTCCGTATAATTGGAGGAACTCCGTTGGAAATAGGTTTGTTAAAGTTCAGCCGGGATCTCGAGCGAGATTGTTCTTAAAGAACACGGGGACGATAAAATCTAGGCGCACACCGAGATCTCGTAGATTTTGTCCTGTCGTTTCTCCGCTGTCCCCCTCGTGTTGATTCCCCTCGAGCCTCGCCGCCCCCTCAGCCAGTCTGTGTGTCTCTCTGCCCCCTCTCGCAGGAGTTTAATTAGGCCCCGCTTCGAGATATCGCGAGATCAGCAGCTCGTTAGCATGTTTTAATTGGCGGCTGTCAGTGAGATCGTTGGCCACGATAAAGCTCCTCCTCTAACCAGTCTCCAGGCCGGTGACAAGACTCTACGTGTAGCCTGGCTACTACTTACTACTCGCGAGAACACGGCCAGAGGGGAAGCAGGGCAAAACGGTGGCACGAAGGTGAGCCTAGGATGGTACCAGCATTCGTACACGACTTTTTGCCGCTTAATTCCACCGCGGCGAAACGAAGCGAGGCCCATACAACATACGTAGGATCCGCTTTCATACCCTTCATGTTCGCTTCGTGTGATGACCGGCCTCGACAGAGACGTGACCACTCGGGAGATTAACGAGACGTCTCGGCTTCGCTGAAAGTATTTCACCTGCTGGTTTCCAATAGCATGACTCGCAACTTTGCGCGTCCGATCAATTATGTAAACTTGTGTAGACCGTAAGTGTACCAACGGGGTTACATGCACGAGCGAAATGGGAAATCATGTGTAGTCCGTTTTCGAATATCGAGATCGATACGAAGCTCGTTAAAGTAGCAACGAGGTACTTGGCAAGCTCCGCTTGTTAGAAACGTACGAGTATCAGATAGTAGCAATTGGAACACATAGGAACTCGCGCAAGATCTATGTGTTTCGAATTAGCTACCCGGTGCGTATTTGAATCTCGGCCTCCGATGTAATCACGATAACTCGCGGTAGATGGTGATTGGTAATTGGAACACGTATGAGTTCGCGTAACACCGGTAGATCTCGAATTAACATCTTAATTCGTACATGAATCTTATATTGCCGTGACACGATGCTAACTAAATTAACGGCAGTTCATCAAATTTCGATATATCGATAAATTTAATAAACTGACTCGACTCCGACCTAAAGTTGACGCGATTAATCATATGCTTGCGCGATTTCTGCAAAGTATAAAATTGCAATGGTGGTACAAAACATGATGTAGATGACGAAGAAGCTGCATTATGGTCGTTGAATTCCCATGTGAAAGTGGCAAGGCAGATTCCGGAGTAATTTAAATTTCGACTCGGAAATCCTCGCAGAGCACAAATCACCTGAAGCCTATCTTTTAAGACCTAAGATACGAAGTAACGTTAAGAGGAGGAAACGAGTCCGCTTTCATACACAGCCCCCTATGTTTCCAGCGATGACCAGCGTGGATAGAGACGTGACCGGCTGCGAGATTAACAAGGTGGCTCGGCCTCATTGCTCGCTATTGATCCAGCGTGAACGTGTACTTTTTAACGAGGCCGGTTCGTAATGACGCTCCCGTAGAGTACACACGTGCCGAATGATGAAACTTCCCCTTCCTGTTGAGCCTCGTCTTTAGCTTCTTTCAGCTGGTATCATTTTGCAGCAGAAATACCCTTCTTATTTCTCGGGGCAGCCTCGGGACCAGAATGATTCCACAGACGGCCGAAATCGAGGACGTTTCCAGCCCGACCATGACGATGTTGGCCTTCCCGCCAGACGTACACAGCCAGGAGTTTCACTCGGGTTCGGATGAAATTTATAGGTCGGTGAATTTGATCGATAATTTAGCCGTTTTAAATCATCCTTCCTCCCCGTGATATATTGGGCTATAAAGCGTTCGAGGATGGTGCAGCATGTTTGAAACTCTGACGTGAAAGTGATATACTCGGAGACGCATAGAGCACGTTTAACAAGATGGTGTATCTAAACGGGCAGTTTCGTCAGTGCATTGACCCCGAGCTTTCCAAATTCGAGTCTAGAAACGTTTACTTTTTAAACAATTGCTCGAACACTGCATCGTTACGTCAGTTCTTTATGTGATCGGGACTGAAAGGTAATAAAGACCGAGGAGTTATAACGATGAAACTACTTTATTTCGAAACGGACGAATGAAAGATGGGTTAATCAGATGCAAGTTTCTCAAGCAATGTACTCGAGTGTAGGTTCTCCGTGAGAAATAAAAGTTTTTTCATTCCTCCTTCCTCGTTAACTTGAACGAATTATTATGAAATCATATTTTTATCACAAAATTATTTCGCGATCTCGTTAAAACATGTAATCGTAAACGAAGTACTTTTTTCAATGTTTCAAAATTGCTGAAATCTTTCCGCAAATATTATCACCTTCCCGTACATATTATTTATCAGAAATTAACGAACGAAGCTTGGTAACAGAATCGTTTCCCGTCAAACGCAAACAACTTTCCGTTGCATAACCATCGTTTACTCTCGATAAACTGCCACGCGTTGGAAATGATTGCTTGTACGCTCTGTAGTTTGCAAATTTGCGATCGTAACTAAAGTGGCTGTCCGTTAAACGAATAAACAAATAAACTCGTCGCTGGCACAGCAAACGATCACGTACCCTCCGCCTCTGTCACGATTTAATTCAATAACCCCCATATTCCCGGCAACAAACAAATTCATTTCTCCGTTTTCGGTCACCGATCGATCTTCAATCGTTGGCCCATTGATTTGTACGGACACGCGTACCGTTTCGAAACGCTCTCGGAACCGTGATCGTTCGCGACAAAGTTTCGCGACGTTTGTATTCGCCCTTAAGCCCCGCTACGTGACGACGAGTATTTGCGGCCGCGTTACCGCTCTCGCTCGCGCGTGATCAGATTACGCGCGGCGCGAGCGGATTTTACGATCCGCCGGGACAGTCCGCGCGAGAATCGCTCGCCAGACCCATAATCGACTAATTAGAGATGCGCCTGGTCGCGTTGCCAGCCTTATCCGGAGACCGGACTTTTCTTCGTGATCAGGTTCCAGCTGCTGTCTCCGGCGTTGTCGAGCTGGCCTACTCTCGTTAATTGCTCGAGGCTGATGAACCTTGCCTCTCCACGAGAAGAGCTGAAAGCTCGAGAGACTGTCCGCGGCTGGAACTCTTCTGGAATTTTCCTCGGGGCTCTTCGTTTGTTCGTCACTACGTACGGACGTTGAAGAGGCGCATTGTTGACGCAGGTTCGCGATTGTAATTTTTCTTCAGATTGGACGTACCCGGGGGATGACAATTACGGCGATGCATATGTTTCTTGGAGAAAAAATTTAGAGTACATGAAATTCGATGGAAATGAGTGATATTGCATTAACAACACACATCGAATGAAATTTTTACTCTTACGAGCATTCCACCAGTCTGAGTAAATTGCAAATTTATTTGGGATTCAAATGAACTCCGTAATTAGCGAATGGATACAGTATGCTCACAATTATATAAACGCTTAGACCGTGGCGATTAGTTAATCGAAGCTCGTAATTTCTAATGAATATTTCTGTCTTGTCCTCCGTAAAACCTCAGCCAGATGTTGGACGTTATTTACAGCCGGAAAAAGGAATAACTTGGGTGAAAAACATGGGCCAAGCGCAACGAGCTAGCTCGTCAGGGGGTAATTTTAACGATCGCGCGGGGGGCCAACGGTGTGCTCGAATTTTATTAAGGGCGGAGGGTGATGGGAAAGCGGTTGCATATGCATGAGAGGAGCGCTCGTGCAACGAACATGTTTATTGTAATACTGACATAGAACGCGCGAAATTAGCACGGGTTAAGACGACATTTCCATTCTGCCCGATGGAATATGCATGAGAGAATGCATCGAGGCATCTGCGCCGTAAGATGGCTGCACTGGGTCAACTGTACCCAGACGCAGAAATATTTGATGCCACCGAGTGGAACTCTTGCGGCGGTTACGACCCGTGAACGTAACTGTTCGTGCACTTGCCGCGACCGAGACCTACAGTATTAAAAGGAGACCGGAAGCTCCTTCGGCAAGCTCTCCTACTGAAAATTGCAATTCTAACAGTTGCGAGCTTTTCGAACGACTGCCGCGCCGCCTTTCCATTGTCCTCCTCTCTTTATCCACTTTCACGAACGTTCCTACACATAATGGCGCAATTGAACGAACTTTTCGGGCAAACCGGCGAACACCGATTCGAGCACCAGAATTTTTGTCGTATTGTACAACAACGTGTAGAGCAAACAGCTATATCGAGTACAACTATGCTCTTCAATAGTTTTTCTACGTATACTAGTTTCGATATGACTTGATCAAAATTAATGGCTGTGTCATAAAATTTTCCTATTTTTGTTATAAGCAAAGAGGAGGTCACGCCTGGTATAAAATTTATTCCACATCAAGCAGTCACCTTTCGAACACTTTGTATTCGATTTGCGCTCACGGTACATCTGCTGATTCACAACATTAAGACATAAATCACGATGATTCATCGAACTCGAGAAACATGTACCAAGAAACGAGGCAGAATATTCTGCTAAAACTGCCAACTTTCTAAATCGCTATCGAGCCCTCGGGCAACCTTTCAATTCGCGATAAAGATTGTTCTTAATAAAATCCAAATTTTTGCACGCAAAGTCCGGAGAAGTCGAAAGGGATGCAAGGACGATCCGTTTCGGTGATGTCTCGTTCGTTGCCGATATCGTTGTCCGCTCCCATCCATGGCAGATGTCGAAAGGACAGAGAACAAGAAGGGCCGTTTCGTATGCAAATCCGGCTCCACCCTGAATAAAATATTAACCGACCAATCGAGGATCGTGGCGGGGATAGACGCACGCGAGCCGCCCTCGATGAGCTCGTTTCCTCGACGTTGCTTTTTTCCATTACCTTCTGAGTAGATACAGTTGACTTTCGTTATATTTACACTTTACCTCAAGAAAATTCCTCAGGTCGGCGAAACAGAAAGCAGCGACGCATGGCAATGTAATTTGACCATACAATGGTTAATCGTATTAACGCTGGAAAATTTGTAGATTTAAAAAGTTTCAGGATTAGAAAGGGAAGATTGAATTCATCAATGTTGCAAATTGTGACGATGTGACCATCGATCTCGTACCACTGTAGCAGAAGAAAGTCACTGGACTGTAAATGCGTATGAAGGAGAACTCGTTCGATCGGCACTATAACGAAGGTCTACTGTACGGCGTATACACACTGAAACTAGCTTACCATATCAAAGAAACATCTTCCTATTTTTTTTTATACTCTCCCCGTCTTCGTTCCAAGATGTGCTTCCTCCTTGGTCCAGCGAGTAGCCCGAGGTCTCTTTAAATCGAAGACCTCGTTATCTCACCAGCGAACGGATTCTCGTTAACGAAGCTTTAATTATAACCACTCAACTCTTCGTCCAGATAACCGTGTACATTTCAGCACGGACGACGGGGAAAAGGAACGGCAGCGAAATCACGCTAACAATTAACGTTCCGTTATTGCGATTTGTTTTCAATGCGAGTGCTCTTGGATTTCAGTCTTTATCTTTAGGCCGGGTACACGGCGAAAATGATTAGTTACGTCAGTGGGTGTTGGAAACGGGGGTTGCGTAATGGGGTAGGGCCAGAAAGCACGAAGAAAACGGTGGCAACGGGTTTCCTGATCGCTAACAAGCATGCAACGCTGTTGGGTTTCCTTTCCGCTTGAAATATCCCGCTTTTATTTCGTGGCGATTGTTCGTTTCGCGTTTGAGAGCGCGCCGTGTCGAAGGAATTCGTGAGAAACGCTCGGGAAAATAATAAGGAACGTTGAACGGCTAACGATCGCCACGTTTCTCGCTCCTTCGAAAGTGTAGCCGTTCGTCGAAGCTACGAGTTTCCAAGGGAAAATCACCCCGAGAAAGATTCGACACGGGGTCGTTCGGGTTCGTTTTCGACGAGTTTTTTCGATCCAACAACCGCGTCGCGTTTGTTAGGTTCCTTTGTTGGTCGATCGCGTGCACGGTTTCAATCTCGAACGCGGCTAAGAAGAGAAATGCAAATGAAGTTGCAATAGCGAACGAATGCTGCGTGTAATTAAGAAAGTTTCGCAAGAAACCGCGTATTGTATCTCTTTATTAACTCCTACTTGCCGGGCTATTTGCAAACCTCTTCGTATAAACCGTGTCGAAAAACCGGTTCCGAGAGACCCGAGAACGTACTCTTGTCGGAGAAAGGGTTAATTTTCCGACTTGCCATTTAGACACCTAAAAATACGTACTTGGCCGAATAAATAGTAGAAAAGTTTCGTTGTAAATATGAAACAACGAAGGAACAAAGCGAAGAAAACGAAAGGTAGCGAAACGTAATGGCGAAACGTAAACGGCAGTACGCGTCCGTAGCGACACTCTGACGCTTTTCACCTTTTGTACGAGAGCCGTACGACGCTTCCTGTTTAGCCAGCCGCGAAATTACGTAGTTTCGTGGTCGTGGCGAAGCCAAAACATCGCGGCTTCCAGGAACAAAATCAGGATTCTAACGAGCGACTCGGAGAGCAGTTGTTCGATACGAATTCGAACGAGCAAACAAAAAAACAGTCAGGGACCTCGTTAGAGGCGAACACTTTGCTCGGTGCATCGTTATTTCGATTAATTATTAGGCAAGCACTCGTTGGCCGGCCATATTGTTCGCGGTCCGACGACTTCGATCGTCTCCGCTGGAAAAAATGTCGACTTCACGAGGCCTCGATCCCATCGTGCTTCTCTTTTTACGCAATTAGCGTGAATTAATGCGACCTGACGGTGTGGCGGGCTTCATTCCACCGGTGGATGGGAATTGAACTAACAAACTAGCGCGTTTCGCCACGTTGACGGCCGACAGCGGGCCAAACTCCGTTCCAATTTATGCACGTTTGTTGCGTGCCGGTTAAGTCCAACGGCAACAGTTTCATTAAAATACTGAAGTGCTGTATAAAATAAATGAAAATGAGCTACAAACCGTGGAACTGGTGTACCATTCCTGCGAAACGCAAACGGTTCTTTATCGTTTCTTAACTGCGGTTAATTTTTAATTTCGCTCGGAGATTAGAGATCAAATACAGTCACGTGTCTTACTATAATACTATTCTATTATCATGAGAATATGGAATGCATTGCCGTGAACAACGCGAAGTCTATTATCTCCCAGCACATTTCCTCCCCCTAGTAACATCATTATGATAATTCGATTCACTCGAACGTTTATTTATAAAACAAACTTGTACGTAATAAATACAATGGACTCATTATCATCGATTAATTAAAACTCGCTGAAAGATTTGATTTCAGAGTTCATTGTATGTTAAACGTACCCGCGTGGGAAGCTCGATTAGCATGATCGGTGTGTGCGTGTAATTTCCGGTCGCAATTAAGTCGTCCAATGTTAAACAGCCGGCGATCGCGAAACCGACAGAGGCATTACGCGCACTTTTCTGCGGTACGAGTCTAATCGTAATAACGATTAACTCGACGAGCGATAATTAAAGAGCCTAGCCGAGCCGGCTGTGCGATACACACGATTCGATTGCATCTCCGGCGATAATCTAATGAACGATCTGCGCGATTCGTCTGGAGAACTGGTCAACTATTCGCGTAGCTCGTAACTCCAGGATAATCGAGCTGCTCCGACGAGAACGAACAGAAATTGCATCACCGGACGAGACTGTCCTTAAAAGGGGTCGATCCGTTTTCTCTCGCTGTGCCGTGACCACCCCGGGGATGCGACGAGAGGGGTGCATCGTGGTACGGAATCGTTTTCGTTGCCCTCGGGACCGATGACGAAGGCAAATTCCCGGAGAGATACCCGAGGAACGTACCTAATCCTTCGGGGCTACAGTGCCCGGCGAATTGGGTAGTAAAGCGATCGCTGACGGAAGGGGTGAATTAACGTAAGAATGGTGGGTTTTCACTGCCGTGAATCGCTAATAGAAAAAGCTTCGGAACGTTTCGAATTTTTTGTCGGAACTTGAAACCTTTCGCTGAATTATACGCTCCAGGGATCCATTTCAGAATACTGAAAGTTCCTTTATCCCCTTACTTCTCTTAACAAAATTACAATACTTAATTAGTTTTTGATTGTCGACTAATACTTTGTAATGTTGCTGCTTATAAGTGAATGCTGGATCCATATTGAGATGTGCAGAACTTCTAAATAAAGATATTAAAGAGAAAGAGAAAGACAGGCAGAAGCTCATATGACGCATCTTCGCGAGTTCACCCTCCGCAACAGAAGGGACAAGAACGCGCGAGTGCCTCAAAAGCTTCGATCGTGATCATGATTCAAGCAGGCGGGTCGCGTGTGTCGCGTGACTCGTTCATTAAAGATCCTGCCGTGCAAAAAGTAGATCGCGCGTGCTCGTACGAGATTCAAGC
Source organism: Megachile lagopoda (assembly GCA_036983795.1). NCBI lineage: Eukaryota > Metazoa > Arthropoda > Insecta > Hymenoptera > Megachilidae > Megachile > Megachile lagopoda. Next base: position 3,589,278 of record CM072795.1, on the reverse strand, counting down.
AGACACGATCGCAACGGATATTATTACACCGGCGTCGACAGTAATTCCTATGCTCGCACCGGCTCGTCCCCTCTCGTGCGACACGATAGATCTGTGTAGAATTTTGACAAAAATTCGACCCGCTTGATCCCTGAACAGTCGGCTCGATCTCGGTTATAATCCTCAAGGATCGAATAGATTACGGGGCTATTCACCGACGGATATTTGCGTCCGTAAGGAATTAAATACCAAATCGTGGGAAACGGAGAGATCGTTGTGACCGTCCGCGTCCGTGATCGTGGTAGCAAAGCGTGAAAATGGCCGAGAAGGCGCGGTTTTTGTAGAAATTAACGAGTAAAGACAACACCAGGGGAAAGACGCGTCGCCGTTTCTTCGTGGACACGGGAAGGAGCCGATAAATATGTATAGTCGCTATTCTAACGGCCATAAATATTTATTTGAACATCGAGTTACTATAAATATTTATCGTTGCGTCCGATACACGGCCTATGAAAACCGGGGGATAATTTATGAGCAATGGAAACGCGCTGGTGGCGAGTCTTTTCTATGCCGTAGTCGCGTGTAAATTGGTAGAACGATCAAGAAAATTCATTACCCGTAAGCATGTTCTCCTTTTCCCTTGCTTTATGGACAGCCATTTTGTGCCTATTTTATTCCCTTTTTATTAGAATCGTGGTTAAGGGGTTAAATTTGTGAACGTTTGAGTCCGCATGAAATAAGCATTGGCATTTTTCAAATTTTTCTTTTCATCTTTCTTTTATTCTTTATTTTCATATCTCTACATCTCCGAATACCTGCATTTGCAGATTACGATATCTCCATAGTCTTATGTTCCCACATCTCTATATCCTTGGATCCTCATATTCTCAGATCTTCAGACCTTCATTCCTCGGATTCCGACATTCTAAGATTCTCAGATCCAGCATTTCTATATTCTCAAGTCTCTATTCTCAGATCCCTATATCCCTAGATCTCGGTACCTCCAAATCTCCACATCTTCATACTCTAGTATCCGCATATTCTTACATCTCCATCTCCTCAAATTCACATATCTCTATATCCTTATATCTCCCATACCTCTTATATCCCTCCCTCAAATACCACATACCCAAATCGCTAAATCCTCGTCAATCGAGAAACGATGTTTAAGCACGGTAGAACAATTGAAAACAATACAACAGTTATACTCGTAATTATCAATCTTTAGCAACACGTCGCAATTAATCAATGGTACTTCACCCCTATTTCCTTAATCTGGTGAAACAAACACGAAACACTTTCTATTTGTCTTTCATCCGAAAGAAAATCTTTCAGCCGGTCAGCCCCGGTATTTATTTTCAATTTAACGAATTGACATTTTTATCGTCGCCGCAGGGGGAGAGAGCGTGGCGGTCGATGGGAAAAAAATAACGAAAAGTCGGGGAACCGGTGAGTCCGGCGTTCAAAAGGGGACACCGACGACGACGCCCACATGGTGGGTTCCAGCGGGAGCTGAACGTGGTAGCAGCACGGGGGCGATAAATAGCGGCACGGGGCAACGCATTAACAAGTACTAATACACCGTGTCGATCGCGCGTCCGTCATGTAACGCACGTGAACGTTTCGTGATCCGCCACCATAGATCTCTTCCGCGCCCGTGGATTTGCCTCCACGCAAAAATTCGCTGGCTATCGCGATTTACATTCAGCCCGATCCGGTTCGCAATTAATCAAACGACCGGGCCTGTTTGACCGCGTCGATACCCGGGAAAAGAAGAGTCGCTGACAGCGAAAACACAAGATCGTCTTTCAGTTAAATGGCTATAATTGTTGCTTTAGTAGCACATGCTTCAAACTATTTTCCATTTCGAAATATATCAGATTTTCCTGTTGATGTAGACTCGTATGGTCATGAATTGAAAAAAATTTGTAGCAAATCGTAGATGTAAGATTGCATAGATGTTTCAGGAGAGTTATCAGATTTAAGAAAGGAAGCTCCTTTCATACCACGGACCATGGGAAACTGCAAGTATCATATAAATTTCCATAGATAGGTTCGAGGGCGATAACGCGAATTTCAACGCTTCCCGAAAATTCTCCCCGCGAAATCGCTCTTACATCCGAAATGTGTCGCATGTATACGTAATAAGTCGTATAACTAAATTCCGGAGCGGGCCATTAATACCGGAAGCGATGTCGTTTGCATGGGAACGAGGTCGTGGAGACGGTAACGCGGAAGAGTGTCGATTCAATATCCATCGAACTCCTGATGGTACGAGGGTGAAGAGCGAAAAGGAGGGTGGGTGCTAGGAGGCGAGATACGGAGTTCAGGTGAAACGAGTTTCCCGAGGGAAAATTCGAGAGGCGAATCGAAGGAACGAGGTCGTCTAGGTTGGTACGGAAGTTGGTCGAAAAAGAGAAAATAAAAATAAAAAAAGCCGGGCTCATTTTGCAGAGGGAAACGATGAAATCTGGCACGATTACCGAAACCGGGAGACCCTTGAAAACTATCGCGTCTCGTGGATCCCGGGGAACGGGAAGGATAAAACGGCCGGTGGCTGAAAAGAGACGAAGCGTATTGAAAAGCAATAAAACAGCGTAATTCGGTCGGTGCCGCAGTCGATGGCAGTTTAGCCGGAAACGCAATTTAAACAAATTGCTGGACCAGCCACGGTGGCGCCATCGTCTCTGTTCCTCTTTCCGCTCTCGCGTACATCTCTGCCCCGATGTCTCTATCTGTTCATCCATCTCGGTCCTCGTCCCGCTTCCAACCGATAGACGTGCCCGGCTCGTCCGATCTAGGCGCCTTGCTCGATTAATCGAAATCGAAACGAGCGCTGCCGCTCTCTAACGGTCGTTTATCGCCCGTAGGGCAATAATTCGATTTTCGGTTAGCGCCGATGCTGGCTCGGTTTTCACGCCGCGAAACGAGTCGCTCGTTGCTCATACACGCCACCCAAAACTGCGATCCGGATGAGTTTATGGATTTTCGGCCCGACGTTGGATACGTGCTGACTTGGACAAATCGAACGACTAACTTTTCTACGTTTTCAAACGCAGGACTAGATTCAACCTTATAAAAATGTCACCGAGTACCACTTACTGCACATTCATTTAAAGCTTCAAATTTCAAAAAAATTACTGCTTCAATGCTTCATTAATATTCTTGATACAAAATCATCGTTTTTCTATTGGAACACTAATGTCCCAACTGATAGCTGCATCAGTATCCATTAATGATCCAATTCTTAATCGTTCGTATTCGATAAAAAAGTAACAGAATATTTTGTACGCTAAGCAAAGAACCTACATCTTTTTGGTCCTACAGCCAACCTCTTTTAAAACACCCTGTAAACCGTGAATAAAGAAATATATAGCCAAATTGATTGGTTCGTTATTCGTTTCAACGAAGAACCATCTTAAGAAAATTCATGAATGCATTCGAATCTTAAGCTTTAAATTGATATATCATAAGCATTATTCCGTGATACTTTTATGTCATCAAATCGTATCAACGTTGCGCCATCCTCCTCTTTGTATTCTAGCTCGTTGCTCGTCTCTATCTGTACATTTTCCTTTGTCATGCCTCTTCAATGTCATACGATTTGCAATAGAATTCCGGAAAAAGAAAACGACGAACCTCCAGTCCATCATAATTATCCGCAAGCTCCTTTCAATCTGCCTCTTTCGAGCTGCGTTTTAAATATTGCTCCGGTTTTAACTGAATCTTTATGAGACTCGACTATCCGCGAGCGAGACCAGAACTTGAAAAGCTCGCGCTGGAATTAGCGGGGCCGGCCAACGTATTTCCAACGACAGTGAGTTTCTGCTCCAAATATCGTTTTGATCTGCGCGGAAGTTTGCATGAAAATACTGGAGTGCACCGATGGGAGCTTTCGAGAAGTTGCTTGTCAAGCTTTCTCTTGTCCGTTGCTTGCATATTCATAGATTTGTAATGGCGCATTTCAACACTCACCTTATGATTTTCCATCCGGTACAAAGCGTATTTGATTCGAGAAATTATGCAAAAGTTTCAGGACATGACGGGATATACGATAAAATAAAACTTGCCAACTTTTACAGCTTTACGCGGCAAAAACTTTTTTCGCATGTTCAAGCTTTTAATTTCACCCTAATTTGATATATGCCATATTACATCGGTGATTATGCATGCGTCAGAAAATGAATTTTAACTACACTTTGTTCCAGATTCCATGGCAATTAATTTCATGCGCAGATTGTAATATTCAAGTTTGAGCGTGAAACGCAATCATTTTCTAATTTAAATAGCAACGAACTGAATTCATAAATTCGTTTACAATTCATGCGAGAGCGGAAGTTCGCGACAGGGCCGGAAATTCGACGCGTCGATGAGTCTGGGGAGGCGTCGTCTATTCGAACAATGTTTAGCCGCGATTAATAACTTTTGTCGCGGTTCCACGCTCGCACTTTCCTCGCGGATGGAACGGGGGGAAAAAAGCGATTTCTAACGGGGAGTGTACAACCACCGGGTGACAACGTAGTTTCCCATGTTTTATGGTCAGTTCCGTGCGCTACGGTATCTGATTGCGTCATAAATCGAACGAGAAACGGGGCGAGGGTTGCGGGCGCGCGATACACGACCTACGAGATTTCGTTTTGCCGAAATTTAGCGGTCGTGTTCGGTCGTTTTTTTATTTTTTCTTTTTTTTTTTAACGTTCGTCTCACCCCATCGACGATATATTTTTTGCTCGTTACGGATGGTGCCGCGAGAGACATAACTCTTTCGTGACTCGCTAAAATAACATCGATCCCATTCGATGATCCTCGTTCACGGAAAAATCGATATCTTGTTCAATATTGGAAAATTTCGCGTTGACTTTAGACTTAACTTATTTTTTACACCGCACTGTTTTTTCTAAAACGTTAAATTTTTTTTGAAATATCTAGTTTCAATGTGGAAACTTTGATGTATTTTCTTTTTTGTATAGCAATGTGTCAAGCCATATAAAGATTCTCGTAGTTAACAGCAAACTATTTCAAGTTGAGGTACAAAAATCAATTACAAGTTTAATGTATCAGTTAAAATAATTGGTTATTTTCTGTCGTACGTATCTCACTGTAAAAAACGAGCAATTTCGAAGCGAAAAGGTAGCGAATTTAATTGTCAACTTAATAGATGAAAGGGTAAGGATAAAATGGTATTAAACGTGCTTACTCGCGAAGCGACCCTTTCTTTTTTTAATATTCGATATTCTCGAATGCCGAAGCTAGGTTTTAAAATAGTCGACGAGGACGCTTTTAGTTCGCTGAAGGTAAAGCTTCCCGAACGGGTAACAGTTGTTCCATTAAAACGATTTGAGGCTCGAGTGGCGCGGTGAGTCAGCCGGCTCCGTCGGTTCTTTCGTTCTCGAGAGCCACTCGAGAGAGCCTCGCTTCGTGTAATTAATTCGCCGTGAAATGCTACATTAATTCGTAATGGGCCATGTGTCGTGTATATACCAGGTACCCCGGCTCGCTTACAAGTGCGCCGGATACGGCGTGCCTATTAATTGTTTCCCGCTCCGCGAGTAAAACACGCTGCGAGGATGCGGCTACAACCCTTTCTTGTTTTTCCGATGGAAAAATCGTTACAGGTTCGGAAAATAGTCACCGATTTTACTGGATCTTGTAAACTTCGCTCGCATAATTATATCGCCACAAAGCTCCCGACAAGAAATTAGCATCTTTGAAGAGTTAATCGAAACAAGAACATTATAGTCTACACGTCTTCTCAATACCTTATGAACAAACACATTTAGAATTCATTTTTTACAGACAGAGTTAAGATTGTTCCCCTCCATTTTAATCGATAATTTTGAACAACAGAACGCGGAATCAAGATGGAGGACGCAAAAGTTAGTGGAACGTCGAAAGGAAGGAAACTCAAGTCCGGATAGATCGAGAACAACGAGGACGTTTAAATTACCGACTCCGTGGAGGTCGACGAAAGGAAAAAGGGGAGTTTCGAAAGTTTGTTGAATGGAACGCGCGGCGAACGAACAGCTACATTGTCCCCGTCGTTTAATCACGTTTTTCACAGTTTCACCGAAACCTCTTTACACAGTCAGTCAAAGGTGGAGGCTGGTTGGTTCCCCCTCGAGCGAATAAACTTTGTCCCCCGTTCCAGGACGGATCGGGTACTCCGGACTGTGAGACCACGAAAAACAGCAGAAAAGGAAAAAATGCGGTAATCGCGACGAGGTGGAGCTCGAACTTCCAAGCGAGAGCGTCTCTTCTCCCGCGACAATTTCCCTCGACCGTTCGCTCCAAGTCGAAACTTTCGGCTCGTGTCGTTTGCACGCAGCCTGGAAATCGTCTGAAAACTTCGAGCCGGTCGTCCAGCCTCGATACGAGTCGACCTTTTCGCGGTTGGCTCGACTTCGTTCCGGATGTTCCAGTGCCGTTCCCACGGGACCTTCATCGGGACCCGCTGGCACGCCCGTGAAACGTATTCGAGGAGTCGAACCGGTTACGAAGGCGGGTCGAAGGTCGTGCAGAGTTCGCTTTCTTGCCTCGTTTCAGACGAGTGCATCGCTCGCTCCAAGTGGGTCGATCTTGCCCTATCATTGCTATGACTTTACGAGTATTTATTGCGGCCGTGTCCCGGACCGCCAGGATCGCCCGCGTGTAACCGGCTCGATCTTGAAATATCAATTTCGTGCCTGTTATTGGGACCTCGATGCGCGACACACGCGTGATAGTTCGCTTCGACGAACGAATGCTGCCCACACAAGTCGATATTATGAATTGCCTCCTTCCTTTTTTATGTCCGTTTGTTGCGAGCTCAGCTGAAATTACGTGCTCCACTTTCGTCGTAAAATGGTACTCTTTCGGACGGTGCTACGTTCGGCTAACGAACAAATTGCTTCGAAGCACCCATTTAGTCCAAGCTTCACACCGTTACAGAAAAGTCAAGAAGAATTTTGCTCAAGACCAGCGTGCACTTTCCCGAAACGCAGAAGATATTCTTGAGAGCTCGTTCTTATTGCTAACCATAGGACGAACGATGCACTTTGGTAGACTTCGATCTTTGGCCAGTTTCTTCTCGATCTTCGGCAACAAACCACTCAGAATACCCGTCATCCTCGTAGCCTGGGAAAAATGTCCGTCGTCGGGGAAGTTCGACGCGCTTTCACGCCCTTCAACCTTCGGACGTCGAAAGGCAACCTTCGGAATTTCGTTCGCAGCGAAGCAAACTTCTCCCCTTTAATCCGTATCTCGCGTTCACGCCTCGATTGCCAAGCTACGCGGCATAGTTATTAAGGGAAACTTTCCCCCACGATTTCCCTCCTTCTTCAACCGTCTCATCGTCTGTCCCAATCTTTCTTCGTCTCTCGCCGCTAACTGCCTTCTTCTCCGGCTGATGCAAGGGCTTCCAGCGGAATCCTTCGCTGACGGCGGCGGTGCGTTTCTGCTGCTTCGGTGTCTCCAAACTTTCGAACGTCTCAGGCAGACCGTGAAATCTGCCCCGACGAAAATTTCCAGTAATTCGTCGCGAACGCCCGCTGAACGTCTACCTCTCGATCGAGCTTCCGAGGCGTGCGCGTTCGCTCGCGACGAGCAGACAATAGGCGGAGAATTCGTAAATCGCCGCGATAATTCCGGCCTCGAGGATCTGCGCTCCTCAGTCGACCGAGAATTATCGTTTCACGTTCGTGGAGTTTCAAACATTTTGGGTTGGATGCACCTATGTGCGCTCGGAACTTCTGTTGCGAAAGCACCTCTTCGCGAGGAAATCTCCTATTCACCATTTCCCTGTAAAAGATATTTCCACTCACATTTTCATACTACATTTATAGTATACACATTTTCATACTATATGTATACATATCGTTTCGTCAAAGTTTGTTTACGAAGGATGTTAAAGAATCAAATTGTAAAAGATATTTTATCGAGTTGGTATTTGTAACATTTTATCAGAGTTATTTTTCAATGATAGAAGAATTATTAAAAAGAGAAACCGAACCGAAGTAAATGTATCGACTTTGAAGCGAAGCACTTAGCACTTGATCCGCTTATCGGGGTTTAAACGCACCCCTGCTCGAGCAAGGTAACGGGTAATTTAGAAGGCTCGTAGCCACGGAAAGGAATCATAGGGCAACGAGTTAAACAGCGATTAAAATCGAGATAGCAACGCGGAGGGAAGTCGATTAGCGACGGTTAGCCAGATTATCGCGGCGGACGGTCAGCGCGGAGGAATCTCGTTTGAGACGTAACGAGGTCCAGTGGTGAACCGGAAGAATTCGATTTTCCTCGCGGCGGTATCGTTCGATGTCTCGCTGTAACGGGGCGAGAACCGCCGACGGGGTCCAAAGCCGTCCAATCAGCAACACGCAGCAACAAGCCAGTTACGGATAGCCTGGCGGTAGCAATTACATACATACGTCGCCCGTTGCCGAGCACAATGGAAATTCGCCAGACTGTTTGAAATTCGAATTACCGCACGGCTATCTTGATGCAGGCGAGCGTTATCGTGCGACGCGCACACCCTTGTTTTTCAAGCGCGATTTGCAGATAAATTTTTAATTTCGCCGTGCGTGGCCATAACGCCGATGGTTTCCGCTCTTTTTGTTTCGGGAGGCCCCTTTAACCGAGAACAAACCGTGCATCGCATCGCTTTGGATCAACGCGAACGAATTGAATCGTTAGCTGGATCGCGTTCGTTCATCGTAACGCGTTAGATACGGCCGATTTTTATAGGGGTCGTACCAATTTTCACCTACACAAACTATCGCCGCAACGCGCGCATTCAATCCGAGAAATTAATATTTTTTAATGGCGCCGTGAAGTATTATCGTTCATTCGATGCCGTTTCCATCCTGATTGAATCTTTATGGCGCATCGTGTCACTTTTCCAGCGTGCTTTTGGAGCTTCATTGTTCACCGGGCTTTTCATTTTCGGTCGCGTGAACGGGATATTGTTTGATTTACGAAGTGTTCATACCTTTGTTTATCGTTCTCGTAGAGATACTTGTTTCAATTTTACCGCTTTAATTCGTTCAATGAGTCACGAGCGACTAAAAATGTTAGCGTTTAGCGATAATTTATCAAATTGCGAAATCGAGCTCGAACCGATCGTACAATACATTTCTATAAACCTCGGGTACGAAATCATAATAATGCCATTCCTCTCTTTATTATACAATTCATATGTATATTAAATAGCTTAGAGTCAATAAAACGCGGTTTCGTTCAACCAGTCACGAGACCATAAAACCGCCAGCTCGGAATTTGCATTTAGACGCGTCGTCGATTTCGAGCTTCGATCAACTCGACAAGCACAACGTCTCGTATTTCAGTTAACCATTCCCCGACAAAACACCACTTTACCGGGCTGACCATTTCTCTCTGGACGTTCAATCAAGTCTCGATCAAGAATCGATCTACGTAGCTGCCGTTACTCGCCAGACAAATGCAAGTTCCGAGGTCAAATGGAGCCGATTTAACGCGTTGGGAAACCTATCTATAGAATTAGATGGGTTTCGTAGCTGAGCACCGATGGTTGAGTTTTTAATTTAAAAAATTGAGTATTTTCATTCTTTCGAAATACCTTGTATTAAAAATTCTGTTACGAAAAAACAAAGTTAGAAATCGAAGAACTATAGGAAGAAGAATTCGAGGAACGAAACGAAACAGGAATGAGTATTTGTTTCGATGTGACGTGATTCGGTTGGCCAACTTGGTGGCAACTCGACTCATTAAATTCCTGATCGATCGTTCGATTGTCGACTCGACAACACAGGCAAAGCAAGTAGTAGTGGCTCCGGTCGGAGAATAATTCGCACGCGAACAGGAACGAAGTTGGAAATCCTGGGAGGCCATTGTCGCGACGACAAAGCCACCGCCGGCAGAGCCGGCTTCTACACAGGATCGACGTTAAGGAGTCGACGATGGATCGTCGCGGTGACGAAGAGGCCGGGAATTTCGCTCGTTGAATATGGAGAGGCCACGGGCCTGTCGATCGCCCCTAAACGACGTGCATTCAAGCCCGCGTCCCGTTGTCATGGAAATCGAAGGACGACTTGCTCTCGTTCACGACGACCAAGGGACGACCACGCGTTTCCGACACTACGCTCCACGTCGCTCCGGAAAAATCCTCGTCGTCGTTAAATCTTCGCTGCGCGACGTACGCGTCGAATAAAACAATGCGCCCTTGATCGCTCTATCCTCGATAAAACGATTCCTCTCTCGCTTTTCTCTCGCTCGAACGTTAAAAACAAATATTTCTCAAATATAAACTTTCATGTTATAAATTAGAAATGATCATTTTTTAGACCTTTAATGACCAGGAGTTGGACAATTTCAATTTTCGTTGAAAATAAAAGATATTCATACACGACAATTTTCATTATTCGCGCGTGTATTGCTCACACACTGAATTCATCACTCTGACACGTACACATATATTATTTTTATAATATGATAAGTATCTATAAGTAGATAAGTACTTGTAGATTAAATAAAGGAGATAAACTAGGAAGTTGAATTCATTGGGCATACCTCGAAATAAAAGGGAAGTCTAAGGTTTAAGAATCACTACAAGCGTCCATGAAGAAGTTATCGACTACAGAATGCTCAACTAGATCGCTAACAATGTCTGACTAATTACCTTATAACTCGAGTAGAGGATAGTCCGGAAGAATCTCGAGTATCCGCGATGGAAATAGACAAAGTGGAACACTCCAATTAAGCGAAAGAGAGCTCGCCGTTTCGTCGAGAACCGTGAACGAGTTCCTCTTTCTTGCCGACTTCCTCGAGCCTTCTTCGTCAAGAACGTATTATTTCGATAGCTTTAAACATCGACTCGTCTAAGCGTTCTTTACCGCTGGTCCATTCTTCCGATTCTCCTGCTCCTGTATCCCTCCCGTTTTAATTGCACGCTGGACCGCGATAAATTTAGACCGGCCGTTCATTAAAACGAGCCGTTATGTGTCCGCGAATTTTATCGTCTTTCCCATTCGGCGAAAGGGGTGAGTCGCCACCCCAAACTTGCAGTCGCCATTGTTCGCGGTGACTTTCGCGAAATTTCGTAAATCGTAACCATCCCCTCGTTGAGATCGTTAGCGCGCCACGAACCAGGGGTTGAACTCACCCTTTAAACGGCAACTTGTTAATTGCCGGTATAAACAGAACCGTTTCCGGCCCGAGGCGCCACCGATTCGATCCGTCCTGAATCGACTCGTCGAAACTCGCGCCACCCCTCGCGATCGCTCTTTTATTGCGCCAATAGCGGCACGTTTTACACCGGGACTGCTGATGAGTTTCGATCCAACGGTCGTCCAGGGACCTTCTTCCTTCCAGCGACTGCTGTACGCGCGTAAAAAACGCAATCTCGTCGTAAAGCCACACGCTTTTGCCCGAAGATCGGTTTCCGCTCAAGACGTACTCGAGGAACCACCATTGGTGGAACTGAGATTTTCGATTCGGCAAGGCCCTCAACTTCGGAAAAAACTTGATACGCATCTGCGATCAAATGGTACTCTGACCATTTCTTTTACACCAATAAGAAAGATAATATTTAAAATGTCATTTCAATCGGAAATTGTAACTCGGCGATATTCTCTCGTACCCTGTATCGCTTTATGAAAGCAAATGTTACCGCAAGTGCTTTCAACGGCAATTGTCGCTCGATTCTCTTCCGGGCGATTACGGTGGCGGTTTCAAAGGAAATCGTAGGCGGCAATTAACTTCGATTCAGCAGTATCCCGAGACGCTGGTCTGGCTTCGTAACAAAAACCAGAAAGAGAGAGTTGACCCGATTAACAGATGCGGCGGTCCGCTATCCTTCGCTCTCTAGTCGGTCCTTCCGGCCGGAACGAACTTAATCCGGTAATCTACTTTCCGGGGAAATCACATTCGCAATCAGGACCGGGCATATCAAAAAGGTTCTCGCGTGAACGACTCGCCGAACAATTATATTTCCGTCCATCCCGTTTTCCATCCGGGTTTCTTGCGGACCCAGCCACCCCACAATTTTGCATTTTGCCTCGCGTTTTCCATTGCTCGCTCGGGTAGCCAGCAATTTTCTCGCGAGTCAGCCGAAAACTAACGAACGACCGTTGGAGAAAAAAGCGTGACGATGACTTTTCCTCTAGCTGCCGAAAGAAACTCGGTCCTCGGGTGCCGATAAGAAAGCACGTTCCTTTTTATCATCGCGAGAATGTTTGCATCGCGACCAACGTTTTTGCCCCTTATTATTCGAGAAGGGTGACTCGTAGTCCCTCGAGTAATTAACAGGCTCGCAAGTTGAACGAACAGAGTAATAATCAAACTTTTACGAGGCGGGAAAAACTACGACGAATATACTCGTTCTTTATACATATTCGATAAGCAATGGCACAACTAGGGACCGGATGGGCCAAACCTTCGACAAAACCCCCCGCATAGATTAGCCTTTGACAAATTCAACACAGAATATCTCGTGTTGGAAATACAAAAATGTTAAATTATTCCAAATTCCAAAGGCGTGATAATAAAGCTATGCGATCTAAGCTATCGTGTAAAACTAGGTGATGTAACGCAACCTCCAGGAAGAATCCTGGTTACGCCAATGACGATAACTCATCGAGTATGCATAAGACATAATAAAATAGTTTAAAAACACAAATCACACGGTGTCCCGCGGTGACTTCGAAGCGTGTTCGAAGATATTTCTAGGAGCTAGGAGGTTGAACCGGAGAGGCCAACAGGCAGCGTGTACAACACGTAAAACGAAAACACGTGCAATCCTCTTCGATGTTATCGTCCGTTGGCGCCACGCTCGAGACACTTCCCGCTTGTTCTTGGCGGAAGTCCGCTCAGGGGAGGCGTAATTCGAACCACACGTCGCGAAGAACTTGCCCCGTTCATGACGGCCGTGTACGGTATCGTTTTGGTCGGTGAAATCTGCTTTTAGAAATGCTCGCCTTCCTCTTCCCAGCTACCTTCTCCTCCCTTATCTTGTTAAGTGGCCACGTTTGGCTTCTAATTAACGCCATTCACTTTGACTTATGAGAAAATTTTCGGCTCTGCTTCCTGGATTAATGGCCGCCTAAACGGTTGCCTGCCGGAGACACAATCTGCTCGAAATGATTTCTGTCGTCTGAGGTTATGTTCAGAATTTTAGTTTTTAATGGCAGGAATTGGTAAATATTTTTATTCTGTAGTTTGATATTAAGGGAAATTCTATTGAATTTATAAGTAGAGATCTCTAACTTCCTAGATCCTTAGGTCTCTAGCTCCCTTTAACGTAAAATCATTTGATCCTTAGATCCCTATATAAATACGTAGATCTCCATTACCGTTGAACAATATTTTTGTACGTCCTGAACTACACACGCATCCAGATCCCTACATGGCCCGATATGTACAAAATCCCTATGAAACATGTAACGAGCCTGCGGACAGTGACCGAACTCGTGTAACGCGGTTCTAAAACCGCCACCGAAAAGAATCATTCGATCGATCCACAAATCACTGGAATTCAATGGCCACAGCCGTTACGATACGCGGAACATAGGAGCGTTGGCGCAGAGAGGAGCCAGCCGCAGAAGCGGTTCCTTCCGGTCTGCGGCGCGTGTAACGTGTAAGCGCAATGAATCTGCCGCGGACCGATGAAACAAACGCGAGCGAAACCGTCCTGGTTCCGATTCAATGCGGCTCGTTAACGCGACTCTTAATCACGATCGTCGCCACGGACAATGAGCCCAATCGAGAGAAAAAGTGGTCGGCCCTGGCCGGCGAATATAAATCTCGCCTGTCAGAAACAATGCGAGCCGATGCACGGGACGGGAAGAGGCGCAGCCTCGCCCACGCGACCGATCGTCGATACTCGCTCGACCGCCGTCCTCTTCGGCCCGCTTCCGCTTCGTCTTTCACATACCCCCTCCGTACTTTTTCTCATTTTCCCCGATGCTCGTCCCATCGTTGCTTCTCGGGGAGTTCTCGATGTTGTCTTCTAATAGAAAAATCGGTGGCGATCAATTCTCTGGCGCCGATAGAGTTTCGAAGAATACTCAGCTTCGATGCGAGAAACATGGAGCTCTTGTGATGGTGCATCTTAACCTCATACGTTTTCTTTTCGATACACAAACATCCACAATGTCCAGAGATGAAACTTTTCGAAAAAAGACGAAGAGAACAATTCCAAAGATTAGACATTGCTTGGAGTGTGAGATAATTATGATCTTTCCATCTCTGGCGAAGAATCGCGGTACATAATATAGAATGTCTGGCACGAGTCATCTGAGTATTTCGCAATGACGGAATACTTGCAGATGAAAAAGTAACGGAACAACGGAGAAAGGTTCTCACGTTATTCCTGTAGTGAAGTAATTCTCAGCTTCGTTTACGTTCACGTCGAAGTACAAACGAATTCCGTGCACGTCGATGAGCGTAAGAGTTTCACGTTTTCAGCTCGGCGTCTCGTGGAAAGAAACTTCGACGATCTACTTGTTACGCGAGCTCCTAATCACCTTTTAAACTCGGCCCGCTATACTGAAAGCCGTTTAACGACCAAAAAGAAGTTCGGCACCGAGGAACATCGCGTTCTGAATACGGGCCAAAGTCGTTTAAAGAGCGCATCTGCCAGCATTAAGCCGTTACAGATCCATGAACTTCTAATAAATTGGGGAGCACGGTTAACCGACACACGGTATTACTTACAATTAGCTGGAACGAGCAGGAATCCCGGGTCGTTCAATTGCGACCTCAAACAACGATCATCGCGCGTACGCAGCTACAATACATACGTGGGATCGTTCAATTAGAGCGAGCAGAGCTGCAATCGCGTTCCCTCTTCGTTGAAAAGCTTGCGGATTAGCGATCGCTCGCTGCCAGGAAATTGTCTCAAGAGTGACCAGCTCGCGGAGGAACGCCAGTCACGCTGTTCCCCGCGGATCGATAATCGATACCGAGAATTCCATGGGATTCCGCTTGAAATTGAATCGTGAAACGTGGAACCGGCATAATTGGCTCGAGTCGCTACCGCTCCTCAGGACGAATAAGGAGCGATTAAGACGGTACACCATGTCCATACGTGCTTCATTTACAAATTGTTTGTCTACTAATCCTACTAACACACAATACCAACTTCAAAATCGCTAATACACTATCGACGAGCCCGCAAATTAGACTACAATATATTTCATAATCCATGATGTAGAATGTACATCAATATTTTCTTCGAACTTGAAACTTCAGACCCATCAACTTCAAGCATCGTTTCTCGCTACTCTCGTCGAATTCGAAACGCAACAATTCTCCGATAGACAGTTACAAAAATGAAAAGCGTGATGCTGAATTTTTTAGCATCCTCGAAGAGAAAGTGATGAAGTAGCTTGGCTGGTCCGAAGAAGCGTAGGACACGGGTCCAGAGGGCGCGGGGACACGAACAAGCGGAAGAAGAGGGAAGAAAGGAAACGGAGGAATAGGGCCACTCTTGCACCAACGAGACAGGAAGAATTTCATGCTCTGCGAAGCGGCAGACTCTACCCGAGGGATTACCTTCAATTGATCCGACCCTGTTGCCTCCTTTCTCGCTCCTCCAGCGTCGAATCCTCTCGGCATTCGACGAGAAAGGAAAAGCTCCGCGGGAAGGAGTGGGTACTTAGCCCTTGTGCGCCTTCCTTCGTAACCGCCCCTCGCCCACGATCAGCAGGCATTGTTCGCGCGAGAAACCGATAGCGGGAAATACATCGTTACGAGGCGACAGGAAGGAAGAACCGAAGGACTATGGTAACGACTTCGACGTCGCCTCTTTGTGCCGTCAACTGGCCTTGCACAGACAGAGAGCCCGCTCGATCACGCTTGATTTCGTTCTTTGCACGGTTTGCCGACGACGAACTGACGACTTCTTGGTTGTCTGACTAGTCCCGTCGAACGATTCCACGGGACTTCCTGCCGGGAACCCTCTGATCAAGACCGAGTCCTGATTGTTCTTAGACGTGGACTCGTAAGACGATACCGGGGTACACGGAATTCTCTAACTGTTACGACCATCGATCGAGTCCACATTCTGCGTACAAAAGAAACATGAAAATGATAGCTGGAAAATTACATGAATGAACTTAATTGTTCATTTGAAACAATAACACTGACCCAACAAGGTCACCAGAAAACAGCAAGAGCTCTAGCACATTGCATATGTGATCACTGATTTTAAAAACAAATTGAACGTCCGCGTAGGTGTTAGTATCCTCGAAGAAGTTAATTACAATTTGAGAAAGTAGTCCGAAATCCTGCCATTCTGGGCGGTACAAAAATACAAGAAGATTTTAAGCCACGGACCGAAAGAAACGTATCCCATGAAACTTCAGATTCGAGTTGAAATCAAGGAAAATCCGGAGCTCAGGCAGAAACCTGATTCCACGATGAAAAAGCATCCACCGCAGGAGCAAGAGGACGAAAGTCTCGAAGAGCTCTCCCACTAATCCACCCCCGGTTCACCCCCTTTCGTTCTGTCGCGTCTTCCACGATTCCTCGCGTCAATTAGAAGAAGTGACTGTCTCTCACGCCCCGGACGAAAGCCCCTCGGGCCAACGACGAAGCACGTTGACAAAGTGACAATTACGCGGAACGCACGCACGAGTGGGGGGGCAGGGTAGCCGAACGAGCGGGCCACAACCCCCCCTGCGTGTTTCGTAGTCACGTGCGGTCTCGTGTTACATTTTCATTCGGCTAATTGCCTTTTCATCGGATCCCCGCGTCGCCACGTTCTCCGTACGCGTGGATCAGCTTCGTTCCCTCGTTCCGTCCTCGTCGCGACGATTCGTCCTCTCTGTCGGCACGAGGATACGTCCCCGAGATCGTCGAGGTTCAACGCAAATTGGAGGCTCCCCTTTGGCCCGAATCACGCGATACTTATAGCTCGAGAAGTGCGCTCTTTGCTCCGCCGGGAAGAAAGGATTGATTTACAACGAGCGCACCGCGGGAAAACGCTGCTTTTTGTGTCGAGTGTTTCTTGCGATCGCGTCGGAGTCAATAGACGGGTAGCCGAGCCGTTTAACTCGAGTGGATGGCTTCCGGGGAAAATAAATAATAGCCGGTAGACGAGCTTTTTACGCGACGGTGACGAGCGAACGGCTGCAACGACTGCTGACCGGAAATTGGATACAGATGATCGCGACGAACCAGTGAATAGCTCCTAATCAACCGTGGACGATAAGTAGTTAATGGTCGAGCCTCGCGGTGACTTTGATGACTTGATTATTTTATACGGGATTAACGACGAGCGAGTCATAATAACGTTATTGCAAATTTTTATAACATCGGGTAAACTTAATTCCTAGTACATTGCGTGGAACATAAATCCGTAAATATAGCTACCTGTACTTAAAAATCGAATGGCAATTTGAACACGGATTAATTCCACTAGACTTCTAATTTTTTTATCTAATCAGACAGAACTGAGTCTTCTTCAATTATTTTTTAATCGGTTTAAAAATCTTGCTATTTCTTTGAAAAAAAACATCTTGCCAACTTAATGATCCGCCATGCGTGTACGTCTTATGCGCAGTTGTCTTCCACATACGTTTCTTCATTACCAAGCTCGCATATTTAAAGACCTTCTTGATATTCCAATTTATCGGAGGGGTAACCTTTTAATTAGACATGTTTATACGCCCTAAAGTCCTGTTGCCGCAGGATTCGAATTCTCAAGCAGTAAATTGCGAAGGATCCCAAAGAGATCACGCGAAATACACCAGCGTGAGACAAGATTCTTTATGCTCCTTTTTTTTCGTGAAATTCCTTTTAGTAAGCTCAGCCGCTAATTGCTTTATATTTTAGGTAAATTATTAAGGTTTTATTAAAGAGCCCTCGGCTAAAGTCCACCGGTCGCAATTGCTTTCCGAAGAGGAGTTGTAATGGCGTTGCCCCTAGGGACATCGACGCGTTCCGTGCAAATTAGAGTCGCCTTCGTCTCGGCCAACGATGCAGCGTGATAATGAAGCTGCAAAATAGATATTGAAGCGACGAGATTTTATCGTCACGAGCTGGACGAACGATAAATTTGAACGGCACTGCGCCTCTGTGTATATTGCTGATAGTTAACTCTCAGCAATTAATGGTTAATTTAAGCAGAAATCACGAATTCCGTTTCGATGCGTCAATTTCCTTTTTATAATCGACACGTAATTGGTACAGGGAGATAATTAACCGAAGTCTAAATAGCTCAGGTTTCAATTTAACCTGCATGTCGATAACCGGATACCTATTCTCATATTTCCTTTACGCTACTTTTCAAGAGAGAACGCGAGAGTTAAATAACTCCAAACGTCGATAGTTGGAATATTTATTGGCAGTCGTTGGAATGCGACTCGAAGGTTGATAGCGCTAATTCGTGGTTTCCTCGATATTTCAGCTCTCGGTTCCCATCGCAGTCTGCAGAAGCTCGGTGGTTTCCCAGGACTTCCTCGTTGGCAAGCTCGAAATCTTCGGAGCTAAAGCGTACGATTACCGGTTCCCGTGTCGCAAGGAGAAAAATACTAGCAAATGGACCGTTTCCCGGATAAAGACGCAGCAGACGTCGCATAAACGCGTTCACGAGCACTCAAGTCGGTTTCATCTGTGATTCACTTGGACCCCGGATGATCAAAGGACGAGAAAACATTTTTCGTTCCGCGGTTTCGTGGTGTGGCTCATATAAGGAGGGATCGAGACGTTTCACCAAACCGAGAGAAAAAAGAAGACGACCAAGAAGAGCCATCTTTTTCCAACAGTCTTCGAGGTCCTCGCCATTTTCATCGGCGACTCGGTTCAACTCCTCTTTCGCTTCGAGTGGACTCGATTATCTTCTCGTTTCGGCCCGGTTGGGTCATCGCCAAGACAATTTCAGCCTGGTCTCGCCCCTCCGAAGGGGTGGTCAGGGGGATTCGCGAGTAATAAATGCAATCTCGTGGCTTGATTCCTTCTTACCTTCGCTTAATCGACCGTGCCGCAGAAAGTTATAACTGTTTCGAGCAAGATGTGCCGGCTGCCTAGCGGATGCCTTCGGAATTCCCTCGAATTCCGATCGACGGCCGCTTCTTCGTTCTCTCTTTCTACCTTGGCTATCGAGCAGCGGTGTCTAGTAATTTAACGGCGAAACGAGAGCGTCGCGAATATCGATACGACCCTGTCTCCGAAGTCGCCGCACGTTTTAATTTACTATTATTACGAACACTCGAGAGGGGGACCAGCGGGCCGGATGAAATCTTATTTACGTCGCGACGCTCCACCCAGCCGACCAACCCTGGCGAGTTTGTCGATGCTCGCGACGCGGAACGAGAATTTATCGAGAAATCGACCGAACCAACGACCCTGGCCAGCGAATGTTCAGTAATTAACAGTCTTTAATTGAACGCGAGCTCTTAACGGAGGGAGGCCAACGAAAGAGTTTGGGTGGTGACAAGCGAAACATTCGAAAGGTCAGTAACATCGAGGATAAAATTCTGTGAAATGCGACTTTTGCCATATTGGTCTCTTATCTTAAAAAAATACCTAATGCTCCTATTTTGAAAGAAAAAAATAGACAATTTATTCGATTCGCGAATAATTTAAAATTCTCCATCAGATTTTTATTTCCCTCGAAGAAATTCTGCATTTATATGCCAATTCTCGTGATCGTCCAGCATTTTCTCTTCGTGTGGGCTACGGTTCTTGTTTGCCCCGAACAGCGAAGCAATTTCGTTCGGCGACGATGTTGGTGGTAGCTGGTAGCCGATGACCTTGAGCAGTTCCATCGAACGGGGGACACGGGAATGGAAGAGAACGAAGGGGCGGAGATCGTTACTTTCGCGAAAAAAAACGTTTAACGATGCCGGTGGTTCGGTTGCTGGCACGGCGTCGTTGCCGAAACAGCGAAAGCTTGCGCTCGATAATTTGTGGCTCGCGAGCCACCGGCGTGGAACCGGCCTCGGTGTAATTACCAAGGTAAATAATGCTCGCCGACCGTCCAATGGCGTAACCCGGTTCGCGAATAAATTCGGCCGCACATACGTGGCCAGAGTGCGGAATGTCGGTTTCCGGGACCCAGCGAGCACCGCGCCAGTTAAACGAACAGATCGTTTACGATAATCACGGATCGGTTTTTTGCCGGTCAAGAGATTTGTTTTCAACGAGGTGAGTAGGTTCCCGACGTGCGGCAGATACCGGCAAACGATTCTTGAAATCTAAAAGGCATATCGCTCGAAAACGAACTTTGAACTTTGGTGTTCGTTCTTCGGTCGCATGTTTCAAATACACAGACGAAAGGCATAGGATTCTCTGGATTTTTGGGAATGTCAATAAATATAGAGAAAATTTGAGGTCTTCATTAGAGGTTGCATTAAAATTGTAAAGTTAAACATCTGACTGTTATACACAAAGATAAGAATCAACGTCTTCAGGGGTAATTAACAGCGTTAAAAAGAGGTTAAGGAACGAAAAGAGAATTTTAAGGATTCTTCGCAATATAAAGTATCCGGTAGCATAGATAGGTGGCCAGCAACTCGATAGCAAGCTAATGCACTTGTAGCAGGTCAGAAAATTGCAGAAGCCTCTTGCCTGACGCGCATAGTCGTGAACGATTTCTCGCGAACAGCTCTAGTCCGCAGAATTGCCAGAAGCTCGAAAAGAAATCTTACCTCGGCGCGTCTAATTCCCGTAGGAACGTTCACATGCCGCGGGAAGACCCTCGCAATCGCGGTGTAGGTTTTTGCGTGCGATCCCGGGTAACTGGAGACGGCGTTGTACGTGGGGCGCGAGATGCGAGGAAGTCTTATGAACTCGCCTTAAGCTCGGCCGTGTGCCTTCTTCCTCGCTAACGAGCCACGAACGAAGAAACAGCTAGTCGGTAATTGGATCGGCCGATCTGCTGCTCCTTTATGCGGCGACTTGGCCCGCTCGATGAGCAAAGCGGTCTTCCTCAAAACCACACCACCGTGGTGCGCACCAAGACGAAGCCGAGGGTCACGGTAACGTTATTAACCCGTAATCGAGCTCCGGGCAAACAATGAAAGCGACTCGCTCGAGCGGCCTCGTCTCTGTCTGGCCCGCGATCGTGGCCCGGGGCTAACCCTCCGCGTGGCCAAACTTTGCCACCCTTGATCAGAAGTTTCAGGCCACCGCGTTATGCAAACTCCTTGTTTCCGATGTGGGAAACCGGCGTGCTTCCGAGTCCCGTCGAATGCCTTCTTACCGCTTCGACTCCTGGCAAACTTGCCCGCTCCACCCCCGATTCGCGG
Source organism: Megachile lagopoda (assembly GCA_036983795.1). Classification (NCBI taxonomy): domain Eukaryota; kingdom Metazoa; phylum Arthropoda; class Insecta; order Hymenoptera; family Megachilidae; genus Megachile; species Megachile lagopoda. The sequence goes on along the minus strand of CM072795.1, from coordinate 3,568,096 downwards.
CAACTTTGCCCGCTGGACAGGTTTAATTTCGTTTTCTTTTCCGAGAGAGTACGCCGGAAATGGGATGGGGGGGGGGGGATACCGCCGCTTTGTTCACGGTGCTTGGAGCTAATTTCTCCGGAGAAAGTCGACGGGTGCTGCGATCCTCGTTCCACGGTGAATTCGGAAAAAGGATTGGCTAAATTGGCCCGTGAATCGGTAAAATGGTGATCGATATCAGCTTCGTTGACTCGAGCCCGGTTTATGGATATTGGAAATTGAGACCATGTTGGTATTAAACAGATTGCGATACAAGCTACGGCATAATATACGTCCATAGACTGGTTTGTACAGGCGGATACAATTGCGGGATGAGCCATACAACCAGAATTCTTGTTACGTTGCGTTTGATTACCAAAATCCTGCCACCGGCACTGTGGCGCATGAATTAAAATTTCTGAATTGAAAATTTTCGTTCAATGACAGTTTTGCAATCATGCTCTCTATGACATTACGTTCTGATTATTAAAACTCCACTCTGCTGATTAATGAAGAAATCCTATTGAACATTTATAGAATGACCCGATTTTATTTCATAAATATCATTTCACAAAAAAATAATCAATAAGAACGAAAAGAAGAATGCTTGAATAACTTGCTTTATCTCAATTGATTTTCTTCCTGGGTGGGCACAGACTTTGTTTTACGTTAACGATTGTTAGATTCCTCCTCGACTCAACGAGGCGGTGTTACAAGAGAAAGTCGAGGCAAGTTAAATTGGAGAAATACACGCACGTAGTTCTCGATTGCTTAATTAAGCGAAATCATTGGAATTCCCTGAGCATTCGGTGGAATATCCTACGGACGTCGGTGAATCGTCGATGGAGAAATTACTATGATGATTGATGTAGCAAACTCTCGAAACAGGGGACGGAAAATTTATGGGAAAACTTTGTGGTCCCCTTCGGAACTCGAGGATACGACTCTCCTCTCTGGCCATCAGAACTAAAAATTAAGTCGTATATCGACCAAGTGTTTCCTTAAATATTTTCATTAAAGTCTATTTTTTTAGTGATCTAAGATAAACATATTTCATGTAACAGTCTGTTTATTGTGCTCAATGATACCAAATCCTAATTCTCGGTCCTACTTAAAATGGACCATTTTGAGAAACATACATGTCTTGTACAAGTATTCATACACGTATCGAATTGTGAAAGCATAATTGATCAGTACGTAGTATAGGTAAAAACGTGAATAACTAGAAAAAAAGAAATAGTTCGATCACGAATGAGTTAAAAATAAATCGGTAGCAATTCGAGTAGGCCGTCAATCATAAGCGACCGATAACACCGCTCGCAATCCGCGGTATCGATTCTGGAGCTGCGGGAAACGCCGCGTTCGAATTACACAGGGAAACGTATGAAAAAAGAATAAAAAGAACGATTGGGCAAAATGAAAGGCAGAGGGGCGCGTGTATCGCAAGCAATCAAGGTGTTTCGATATTACGGCAAACGGATGCTGAACACGGTTTTTCTCGTTACCGTAGACGCGGCCTGGAATAACGAGATTTCGCTATTGACTTTGAACAGGGTTCCAGGCAGGAAGTGAACTCGCTGGGAACGTCGGGACGCGGTATAGAGCAGAATAGAGCAGCGACGCGACGCTGATGAGCCGATGCGATGCCGCCGAAGGGATTTCCATAACTGAGTCGACCGGACGCGGAGTTGCCTTGTCGGCCGAGCTGTCGCTGCAACCGGTGCAGGCGTATTCGATTTTCACGGGTCACATCGCCGGAAACTTATTATTCTCGGACAGAGAGACGAGAGGTTATATAAAGGTGAAAAAAAGACGGGACGAGCGATCGTCGCGTCGTCGATGGAAAACGATCGTCACCGGAGACCGAATCGCTCTTCGAATAAAAAGGCTACCATTTTCGACGCGGGATCACCGACGGGATCGCGTGTTATCCCGATGGAATAATTATTGTTGTCCATGAATTCGAATTTCTGTCCCAGGAACGATCGACGCTGGAAAATTCGAGGTGATTGCAATTATTTTTTTATGAACGCTGGCCGGTTTGATGAGAATTCATATTCATTTTCGACCCCTCAGTGCCATTCGTTCGATATTCCGTGAAGGTTTATACACGTGCAGTCTAAGCGTTACCATCGTTCTTCTGACTTTTATTATTATTTATGTACTTGTATTTATTTTTATTCCGCAAACTGGTGAATTCAATTTACCATACGGTATCCAAACTACTTCGATTCCTAAATTATGACAGCGGCGATCAGCATACAATCACCGTCTAAATGAAAGAACGTGAAATAAATGAAGCTGGGCGGCAAACGGAAAAATCCGAAGAGAAAATAAAGAAGGGAAACAAAGACTAGAAGGGAATTAGTAGAAGGGTTGGCGAGGAAGTAGAAGGTGTAACAGAATCAGGGCGGAGAAGAAGCGACCGGTTCGACTTATATAAGGCGACTCAATTAGGATTAGCCCGTTGCCTCGGAGCCTTTAGGTCTTTGCTCGCTGATCTCCGACTTCGTCTCATCGGCTTAGGATTTAGCTAAGGATCTTATTGGCATCGAGAGCGAACGATCGATACGCCCACCGTTCACGAAGCCACGCTCACGAAGTCACGAAAATCGTGATCTCTTCGTCGACAATGGGACATACGATGGCCACCTACCGGCGTCCACGGACTCCGGAATGACTAAGAAAGTTCAGAAAACCGTTTCCATTCGAGCGAACGTCGTAAGAACGTTCCGTCTTAACCCCCCATCCCTCCAACCCCCTTTTCAATCCGTTGCTTTCGATAGGGCCGACTTGACTGACGAGCCGAGTGGAGTAATTAAAGCGGCTTAAACCTTCTTCAATGAAAATCGCCGACTGCCGACTCTTCGAACGAAATAAACTTTTCTCTACAATGAAATCGTTTGCTTTTTCTCCGTCGAGCACCTTTCATTCCCTTCGTTATCGAAGGTATGGAATGTTTGATTTTAATTAATTGGTCATAATTTTTGGATTTTTTGTCCTTCGTTCGTTACTCTTGTCTAAAGGACTCTAACCGTTTGAAATAATTCTTAATCTCTGAATTAGCCGCTGTTACTATATACAAGGTACTTGGATATCTGCTTAAACTTTAATACTCTGACTACTCCCAGAAGCGTTACGATTTTAATCGCAGTCCAAGTTTTATATTTCACATAAATAGATCAGAATGAATCGCTATTTCTAACTCAAAACCATTTCGAGTGCTTCTTCCCATCCCAACTTTCTTCTCGTTTTATTTCTCCTGGACTCGGTTCTCGGGTTCGATCGGCAAAAAACGAGTTTCCGTGGTGGAACGGCGACTTTCAGCGACCGATTCCGAAATTGATTTCACGGCTGCACGACGAGAAACGATCCGTGGCCGGGGTGTCGTACATCAAATCCGGAAAACGAGGCAATCGAGCGGGTTCGTGGCATCAAACTCTTATATCATCCGACCGAACGCTAGCGTTGCGACGCGTGCTTCGATTAAAGTTCAATCGGGCCGCGTTATCGAGGATCGTTTTATACTCGCTGCTTCGGCGAAACACCAGAAACGTCGAGATTTTCGATAATGCTCGTTAAACGTTTTACGACCTTGCGCCGAGAGAATTATGCACTTATGCAACGCTGTAACTACCGCTTAAAGTCTTAAGGCTCCACTTGAAGGATTACCTTGTCTAACTTTGAAACCGACTAGAAGTTCGTTCTTAATGAAGCCACTAATCAAGGGATTTGATACTGTGACGGGAGAGAAGGGGTTGGATACCCTGGATATTAATCACTCGTCTTATGTATACATATTATTATTTTAAAATGATTGAGCGATTTAAACTACTTATATATTCGCTAGTACATTATAACTGGTATTAATATCAGCAAATATTATATATTATAGATTATTATCTATTTTTAAGACGATAAGATCAAATCGTCCAGGATATCTTGTCTATTTTCCGAATCATTTACGTTCTATTCGTTGAGATAACTGGAGAGATTGAAGTTGAATAAATGATATAGTAAGACCGTGCAATTGAATGATATCAATTGAATAATATCCTTGAGTAATGGGATAATATCAAAATCCTCGGTAATCAAATAAAGAGTTACAATTTCTAATGAAGATTGACTCGGAGCAATTAAGATATGGGTGATTTAAACGGAAACGAGAGAGCGAAGAATAGATCCTAATCGCACCAGTTATTTAAAGTTTAATCTCGGATCTCGTTACTACGTCTCCTGTAAATTAATTGGCCTCTGAAATAGTCTCGTTTAATTTTATACACGAATTGATTGTATCGATATATTTGAATTTTTTAACGACCTGTCTCAACACATGGAGTGTAGTTAATTATATACATATATTATACGTCTGTATCGTTTGCTTCAAGACCATTATATTGGCAATAATACACTTTAGTGATTCTTTTCTATTATCAAAAGGCACATAACCATAAGTAGACAACTTCGTCGATACAATATATTATCAACTCCAAGAATTTTCTGCTTTAATTTTATCTGTGATGACATGGGGTCCTAGCAATATAGTACGAGTTCGATGCTCATGTCCGAAGTTCGGTTACAATAAGTACCTCAAGTACTCGAATACGAGTAAGGGTTGTTACCACTATAATATTCGAGAGTTACCACCCGTGCCTAGTTTGCAATTGTATCGGGGTTGCAATTATCGAGATTCTGTGCCCGAGAACACAACGATCGAGTTGTTTTTTCTTTCTTTCGCGATCGAACGAAACTCTTTTGTTTCCCATCGTTGGGAAACGTTCCCGAGGAGCAGAAGGGAGAAGCTGGCGTCGATCACCGCAAAACTCGAAGCAATATTTTCAAGAATTCCTTTGAATTTCTTCCCCGTTGCCACGACCGGTTACGAGCGTAGACAGAGAAAGGCTTCGTCCCTTACTTTGACTCACAGACAGACTTCCCATCGACGAACGACAGCGTATTTTCTTTTTACTTTATCTTTCTTCTCCTCTTTTTTTTTACATATCGTAATAGCTCCCTGGTTCTTTGACGGTCTTTGTCGCGCACCCGCGACCATCGCGAGTTTCGAGACATCGCTCTCCTTGAAACTTTCTCATTCGTCAAATTAGAATTCGCCTTTCCGCCGGCGCGACGCCGCCGACGCTCCCCGGAGGCTCTCCGACGCCTCTCCTCTCCTTCGTCGAGACAATGGATCAAAGGATCACACACAGAACGCGACGCGCGTCTCTCCTGCGCCTTAAATTCCATCGCTGCTGGCCTCCCAAGGAAACATCGACCATGGGGACACGTCGGAAAGTCGAGAACGCGATTGTCGCTCTTCCCCTGGAAAGATCAAACGACCAGCACCAAAACGCGTCTCGTTTCGTCGCTGTCTTCAACTGGAAGCTGGTTTTCCGAATTATCGTTCATCACAGCCACGATCGCACGGAATTCAAATTTTCAATGCCGCGTGTTAAAACTTGGAACGATATTTCCAGAAAGTGGAACGATTAGTGTCAAAGATTGCGCTACGAACGTAGTTTGTATCTTTGAAATATTAAAAAATTCGCCTGGGGTAGAATCCTTGGATTCGATCCGAATACCTAGATCCCCGAATTTCTAGATCTCCGAATCTGTAGATCACAAAATTCCTCGAGTTCCGAATCCCTAAATCCCCGAATCGGAAAAATCCGAAACCCCTACCTTTCCAAATTTCTATACCTTCAAATTCGTAGGTTCCGAACTTATTATATCCACAAATCTCAAGGTTTCGAAATACCTATGTCCCCAAATTCCTACATCCCTAAATTCCCACATTCCCAAATTTCTATACTCCAAATTCGTATACTCCCAAATTCCTATCTTCTCAAATTCTTAACCCACTCCCAACTTTTCAAATCCTCAGAAGTTCTTACAAATCATTACCTAGTAATCGCCTCTCCCAAAATTGTAATATTTTTCCTAGAACAAGTTCTGACTCTTGACCGCACAATAATATAATGGAATTCAAAGCAGAGACTGCAAAGTAGAAACTATGCGTCTTCATTCCTGATTTTACATAATTTGGAGAGGTTGGAATGTCCAATTGCCGTGATCGAGAATACCTACGTAATTTGCACTCGATATTGTGGCAATTAGATGAAAAGCTTTTAATTTCATGGTCACTTGGCTCCGATGAAAAGGGATCCACGCGGTCTGGTTTTACGGGCGGTCGCTTTTATCCAAAACTCCATCAATTTTGCCTTAATTTCATACAGGTGATCGATACCGGCCCGCTAAACACGCGAAACTTTCCAGCGTTTTAAAGGTAATCGCTTTCATTCAAAATTACAATATTGAATTTTCAAACTTTGCAGGCAATCGCGAGCTATCTACAGAACCGCCGCACAAAGGCACCAAGTTTTACCGGCGTATCGGTTTCACCGGCAATTTCAACGGTGGCTTGTTCGATTATGTACACGGTCTCATTTTCATGGAACTTGGACATTTACAAATTTCTTCGCGTTCGTTGACACGCTACAATAAATTTTCAAATTTTACCGATGATCACGTCTTCCATAGACACTGTGCTGGTCCTCCCTAACTTGGAAGTCATTATATTCTCGTGTAGTCATAAATGTTACACGTTGAAAAGGTATACTGCATAAAATATTTTATACACGACCTATGAATATGGTTTCCCATGTTTCTAATACTTCATAAATAAGAGAAACTTGTCGGGACTGTGTAGCATGAAATTTTACGAACCACCTAATGTTCATCATAGAATACTAAAATCAATGTTTGTGTCTCTCACCATTAATATTGATGAAATCGACTATATGCTTGTACGTTTCACTTGGAAATTATTCTAAAGAAAGTTACACTAAAACAGTACAAATGAACTGTAGCTGTGGACGTACACATCTATCCAAATCTGCAAAATAAACATTAATCATGTGATCTGTAGACCAAGAATATCTTACACGCGCCAACTATCTAGCAGAGGACAGAACTAAAAAAATCAACGAAACACTCGAAGCATCGAATACGAATTGCACCCCTTAAATATCATCCCCCGTGTTTCGAATTCATACCCGTTTACGGGCAGTGACAGGTCGATAAAGAACGTTCGAAGGACCGGCAGAAGTTATATGGTGGCATTACGATGTCGATGAGCGAGCAAGAAAAACGAATGCTGGCAAGGGAACAGGGGGTGGAGGTTTCACGGTGCCGGACAAGAGAGTGGCGTTGAAAAGCGTCGTCGTCGCTCGGCGACCAGAGGAACACGACACGGAGCAACACGGAGGCGGAGAAGAACACGAAAACCCGGTACCTCGTAATTAATAACCGTTCGAGGTGCGTGCACGTAGGACGCAGGGCGTAGGCGTCGCAAAGTGGCTGTCGTTAGTCGCCTCGTTGAGACGGCGCCTTGCCGCCTGGACTCGTTTCGCGCTTCCTACTTCTCGCCAACCCCTCCGAAAGCCGATTTCGTCAGATTTCGCGCCGACCAGAAAAATCCCCGCTAATTATCCCCTACTTTCGGCTATCTTTCCGCTCGTAAAACGCTCAAAGTTTCGTCGGTTTCCATGATTCTTTTTTATGGCGGTTTCAAGCAGCCAGTTTCTACCCTTGTTTCTCTTACTTGCTCCCCGCACGAGAAGCGATCGGGGAGTTTAGAGCTTCCGCGAAAGTTTCTTGGGAGATCATTTATTTAATGATGTTGGCGAAGCGAACTTTCTTTTAGGCAATTTTACTGTGCTTTGCCGGATGTTTGTATAATGCAGCAATGAACTTTTCTTACCTTGGGAAATTCCGTTTGGGGAACGACTTGACTTACGGCCGCAAAATTTGTACAAATCTGATGAACGAGAGTTGCTTGGGAGGCATAGGCTGAAGTTATAATGAATGTTCTTGTATTTTAAAGTGCGTGTTATAATTCAACATTGGTCGATAGGATATACATATTGTTAAATAATATGACAGATGTAGAAGAAGGAGGTTCCATAATTCATTAGTTTTAAGCTACTTATATTTACAAGTTTACAATTGCACTCGTGGAATGTTTTTCAAGTCTTGTCCCAATTTCATAGAATTTTCTTGTCGGAGGACAACCATGATGTGGGAGATTGTTCTTTTAATAGTCAGTAAGATTTAGGATTGGAAGTATGATTGTAAAATGTGCAAGAATCGGGAGTTTTGTTCAACTTATTAATAATATTATATCAAATATATTGTCACAGTGAAAGTGTTAGTTCAATAATATGTATAATTCTTGACATCATCGTTTCCGAACTACCTCCAGAGTAAAAATGACAAAAGACAACGCGGCGAACAGAAAGTAAGCAGTATCGAGTGACACGAACAATTTCGAAATAAATTTCGACGTCCGTTCGTTCGCACGATCCTTCAGATCCTTGAACGAATCTCATTCCGGAAACGGTGAGCCGGTATTCCGGGGCCAACAACGAAACAACGAGTGGTGAGTCCGCAAATTGGACGAGACCGAGGACACGTAAGCGGCTTCCTCGAGCGGGAGAACCAGAAGAAAGCCGAGCGGATTTCGAGGTCGGGCAATTTTACGTTTGCTGTAAGATCGTGGCCTCGATCCGTAGATCGGATCGATGCCAATCGCGAAGGAATCGATGCTCGTCCGTCTGTAAAATTGATTCTGTTTCCACGGTCTCTCCATGACCGGTCGCGAGACGCGAAATCTCGTGGGAAACGAAAGGTGATTCCTTGCCTTTTCCTTCCTTTCTTCCGTTCGTCTTTTCCCTTCTTACTCGTTCCTCTTGCTCCTTCAGGACACTTCGACGTCCTCTCCTGTTTTATTTCTACGTTTGGACTCGCTCTTTACCCTTCTCGTCCGGGGATGTTGTTTGTTTTGCCGAAAGCAACCCAACAGCTCGCCACCACCGATAGGATTTTTCCGTACTATTCTCGACTACAATGCCAGCCTTTTTTCGTTGCTCGTCATTTTATAAACGATAAGACGTGCCACGAGATGACCGACTATTTGCTTTTCCCTGCTTCCATCGGTCCCGTTACCTAACTTCGTTTGCTGAGACAATAGAGCTGCGAGAACGCTTTCGCGATTGGCAAATTAAAAATTTATTATTCACTTTACCTGCTAACCTTCAATTTGCACACCATGTTACGAACGTTTATCTGCTAACTTCTTTTTATAGATCTGGATAGTGACCTCGAAATAAAATGGTGGAAATTCTTTTCGTACGAAAACTGTCATCATCTGATTAGCCATAAATTAGTAATAACCAACATTCATAAAGTGCAATATCTGATAAGTTCACTAACTACGAAGAACAAGGATTGGTTCACCTGCCAATTTATCGAATATACGTAGTTATTCTCATCTCGCACGCATAAACTTGAGGATTTGAACAAGCCTTGTTCTTAGAAATTGAAGTAAGTTCGAGGAGAGCTAAATCTCGTACAGACAGGTGAGAAGGAGTTAAAAGGCGCACGGATTACCAGGCAAGAATGGGATACGGTACATTAAAGTCAGTTGTATGCAAAATGACTCTCGAAATACTCGAAGAAACGGCAGCTTAAACGAGCGAGAAAATACCCATAAAGCTTTTTCTGTTCTCAAGTGTCCGCGTGCATAGATTTCGCGTTGAATGAGCAAGCTGGTCAATCGTATACACTTTCAACATCGAACCCTAGCTCGTAACTCAACAATACGATTCTTTAATGATAGTTTATGCGATCGTGAGACTGTACACAGTGGTAAGTTGCAATTTGAAAAATCCTTGACTGAAGTTTGTGAGCTGTTACGTGGAATTGAATGGTCGGATAAAGAATCGTTTGTGGCGCCAGCTTCGTCTCGTTGATTTTTGAATTATTTCGAGTAATGAAGCGATCGTTTGTCCTTTAAAAGTGAAATAGAACAGTGGACGCCAAGAATCATTCGCAGAAAGTGACTGAATCGAATCCAGCAAGCTAGTTACGGGTGAAATATGAATCTGTACGAAAATTCACGTTGATTGAAATTTTTAATTTTACACGAGTAATAAATATTACTGAGAACCCTTTAGAATGGGACCAAGAAATAGTTTGCAATCTCGTAACCAAGTTCGACGAAAATGCTTTGAACCATATTTTCAAACACTTTTAAACGCGGAAACTGAAACTCATTTACATTATCATCACGATATTTTTGCACTTTCACGGGTTCGCCGCAATAAATTTTCATGAGTTGTATAATGCAAAATCTGTTTGTCAACCAGTTCCATGCAAGGGTCCCCGACTCCCGTTTAATATTCCCGCGTTTAAAATGCAGCTAGCGTTTAATGCCATTCATGACTCTGGTTATGCCGCAGTTAATTTTTCACGCCTTGTTAAGTTTCCCATAACACGATCGAAAATAGTTTGCTCGATTTTCTGTCCTCAGGTCGGAGAGCAAGCGCAGAAATGAAAACATTGGTCAGTTTAAGTTTCAGCAACGTTTACCCGCGGAAATCGTGGCAAAAAGGAACTGTCCTGTATAAACAGGGGGTGGTCAGTGGCTGCGGCGAGGATTCTGCAGGAAATGAAAAAAAAATAGAAGAACCGGTGGTGGATACGCAAGCACTGCGAATAAAGTTTCACCGAGGCTAATTCGATCGGAAAAATTCTGTGGGGGTTCCGGCAACCCCATTCACGAGCAAGGGGGTGGCGCGTGAAACTTTTATTTTTCGTTTGGTTGAGTTCGGACCGAGCCGGACGCTCGTCCATTTATATGATTAAATTCCACCTGATACGCTTTCGTCCAAACTTTACAGACTACCTGAGAAAGGGATCGAAGGAAGACAAGGGTAGAGAGAAAAGGCGAACAAAAACGATCGTCATATTGTTACAAAGATTCTTGACGAACAACTTCGACAATTCCTGCGTTGTTCTCGTCACCTATACCATGTAGATTTTACATAGTCCACTTAGATCTTATGAAAACCAGTGGTACTAGACCGATAGGAGACCGATACCAGGCTACATACGAAGAGGTATAATTATTTCACGTTTCAGGTATTCTTGCAGACAAAAGTTTCGTACTGCATAATGGAGATATAGGCCTCGAGGGTGGTTCGATGAATACACGGTGTCGCGATACATCCTGAACTTCAGCGACGTAATCATAGGTGCTAGCGGAAAGTTGCGAAACTGCGACTTCTGTGAGAAACGATACCGAGTTGATAGTTTTCCCGGCACAATGTCGAGCAAGTTTATCGCGTGCTCGTTCGTTGCTCGTACTTTTCGATCTTGATAAGGTGAAATTAATAACGCGGCGCGCCAGGAACCGCGACCCCAAAAACCATCGACTCGCCTGTTCGATGTTTTAATTACCAGCAAACACGGAGGCTGGTTTCGGAAAAAAAATTAACATACTGCTTTCATATTTCACGTTATCGTTCATGCAATTTTGTTACCTACGTTAGCATAAATAATGTATTATACACCATTATTTTGAATATGTTTTCCTCTCCGACCCATCCGCGGAAAGAAACATTTCCCGCCATAAACAGACTGTCCCTTTCGTTCCGTCACAGTCATCCAAAGAAACCTCCCCCGGGGCGAGCAAACAAGACAAAGCAGGGCACGTTAACCCCGCAATCTTTCACGAAAATCGTGCGTCAAAAAATGATCCCCCAGTTCGCAATGAAATGGCTCATTACGACCCTTCTGGTAGCGAAACGGTACATCAAACCGGTGGCAAAGGGTGCAGGGCCGACGGTAGCGGGGGTGACAGACACGTCCAGCGCAAGGCACGTTATATTTTCTTACGAGTGCACTCGCCTGTTGCGGTTTCCCCGGGTGTCCGCATCGGTAACGAGCCACGTTATGGCCAGCAGTCCCGGTTGGAACGAAGCTTTCGACGTAATTCACCGTCGAGAGGCCACTTTGCCATCGACTGTGTCTCCGTTAAGTTCGACCAAGCCGCAGGGGTCGCTGGGAGGGGGTGGCGCAACTAATAGAAACGGGGAGAAGAGCGTGAACGACGCTAGAAGAGGAGGAGAATCCTCGAAAAAGGAGATCGAGCATCAGGATCGGGGAAAAGCAACCCCTGGAAAGGGGGCGAATGTCTCTCGGCCAGGTTTTAGCATATCGTTACTCCGGTACTCGAGTACGGCTGCGTTTAACGACCGGCATCGCGGCGCCCCTCACGCTCCCACCGGTCGACAAAAAGCTGGCAACGACGGGGCCCTGGACGCGAAGAGTGCTCGCGACGTCTCAATTGACTCGCTAGCTGCTGATTTATGGCGCGATTCGTCGCTCGATGTCCGCTTCTACGCTCGTCTCGAGTGCCGCCGGAATGCTGCGGATTCCGCGGTGGCGATGTCCCTTGCGAGTTTAACACGCCTCGATCGACCCTCGCGTACCGGAAGTTGCTTTACCGCCAGATTTATGGCAAGATCGTGAGGCAGTTTGCCCGAGAACGCCGCACCACCCTCAACTATTGAATTATGTACACTATCAGCGAAAAACGTCGAATCGCTTGTTAGTTTCCATCAAAATCGAATTTTATTGTCCCGATCAATTCCTGTTTTTAATTTTAACAAAAAACGAAGTTAGCTTGTAGCTCTGTAACAGGATGTACAATTTTAATTGGCCCCGAACGTAACAAAAGAGTTATCGCCGCTTATTCAAACGTAGCAATTCAGCAACGTCAATTCGAGTGAAGATAAAAAAGGGCAGCACAACCCTGTATAAAAAAGCAAAGGTTCACCGGCGATGGACAACCATTCGTTTATCATACTTTTGTCGAGGCAACCGAGCGCGGCTTTGAAACCGGTGGAAAATCGAGCAAGATGGGAGGATACAACCGTCCGTTCAGCTTGTTTTCCAATATTTCTTTTTCCCGAGCGAATTTAACAGCGGCGTGACGACGCCGCATGGCAAACCGAGTTTTTACGAACCCGGAAGCGGGGTGGGAGTGGATGGCGCGTCTTCCGCGAGGAATTACGAGCGAGCTTAGTTCAATATTGACCCGGGCAAACGTGTGGCGAATATTATTACACCATCTGCATAATTTCTGTATTCTGTCGGTGCTCCCTGAAACGCGTCTGTAATTACTTCGGTTGCCGCGAGGTCGTCGTCGAGGGTGCCGATGCGCGCAAGCCTCGTCTCTCGCGAGAAAGGGGTAGCGCGTGCACGGGACAGGGCGCAGGGGGTTGAACGGTTGCCAAAGGTGGGGAAAATGCGTGTGTACGTTATGTAAATGCTGTATACGGGGGTAATTGGACGATCGTGCGCGTCCGAAACGACGATTTTTTCATCGCGAGCGAAGCTCGAAGTCAAACCGCGGCGATTCCGCTTATACGCCGCGCAACGCAGCCGAGCTTACTTATCCGTTTCTCTTGGATTTCCCGCGTTTACCGGAGGAAACGCCGCTTTAGAATCTAGGAGCCCCTGGGGAAGCTCCTTTTGGTATAACAGCGAGCAATTGGGTGGCACTGTTTCGGTACGTGTAATCCTTCTCTAATGATTCGGGCAACGGGGCGAGGGGAATCGCTCTCGAGGAACTTGCCGGTATTTGATTTCCGGATAGAAGGAAGCCAAGCGAGAGCCTTGTTTATCGAGCCCTTGTTTGTACATTAACAATCGGGGAGCTTGTGCATCCGCCATCTTGACGGATTTTGAATTCATATTTCGAATCAGAGCATCTTTGAGGAACTTTTTTAATAATTTGGAAGAGGAATTTTATGTCTTATCGCTGTCACCTTCTCGAGAGCTGACCGGTACTGTTCAATATTTCTTCTCACGATGTACACTTCATATGTTATGGTGCGTTTCTGCGACATAAATACCGAACAGTTCTATGGAATTCTTGTATTTTTTTCTAGCGAATTGTGATTCCCTGTTACGCGTATTCCCAAATTAACTCTGCATTCGCGCGTAACTTCCTCTCGCGTCGGATTCGAGCCGTCGGGCAACGCGTGCTCAATGGACGGAGGTGGAACGTTCACCGTTACAATGGAGATCGTGAACATTTTAATTCATGAACCGATGAATTAATCATTACTTGCAAATGTGCTCTGTCTGGAATCTCGATTAAGGCCTTGAGCTATTCTTGCCGGGCTGCAGTTTGTCATACCTTCGTTCGCCGCCCAGGACGTTCGATAATAAATTACAATAAATTCGGCGACGCGATTACGCGACAATTGACAATTCTCGTGCGTGAACCTCGTTGCGCCAGTGCTCGAAAACTTGTTAACATAAATACATCATGTTGTACAAACAAGTCTACTACGTGTCCAAATTTGATTAATAACTTATACATAACTTTCGTGTTAAACAATGTGCATAAATCATGAATTTCAATCGATAATTTGCAATGACGTTCGTTTACGGATGAAGAGGTAAAAGTCATGATGAAAAATTCTCTAAAAATACTTTTAGTTAATTAATCGTTCACTAAATTTTTCTATACCTTGAACTATAAACGTACCTACAACTTGTACCAGCTTTTCAATAAAGTAAACTTAGAACTTGCACGTATACATATGTGCACGTATACATATGAACTGCATCTACATATGTCTGTTCATTAAAAGATATAGTAATACAAGCTATAAGATTGCTTATACATTAATATGAATGAGGACCATATATGAATAGATTATATCTGCGCAAGTCAATGTTAACTTACAACATTATAACCTTGACCTCGGTGACCAATCCAATAAATCAATCCCCTCGCGGAATCCCGTATCAATGAATCCTCGGCTTCGATATTTCGTGTCCACGAACAATTCAGCCTCGAATAAAATCATCCAAGACTCCAACATTCCACAAGCAAAGACACTCGCCCGTTCCAATAAATTCCGTCGAACAAATCGAATTCCCACTAACGTTGTCCATACTCCTCCCCACACGCATACCGCCATGAAAAAAAATTTGCATGCGAATGGTTCCCCCGTGCAAAATTCATTTGAAAAAAAGAAGAGGACGAAAGAAGAAGAGCAGCGGTAGGAAGCACGCTCTCTATCCGCCCTCGCTAGAGCACGCAGGATACGCGTTTAACGCCAATGCAAAGATCAGCCCCGATATTCGCATTCTAGGGCGTGCAAAAAAAGAGTGGAGGGCCGATTCGTATTCGCCTATCGGGGCATCCCCGTTGCAGGAGGACTTAATCGTCGAGGAGAGGCGATTTCCGTCGATCGGCCGCGACGAGACACGAGGCGACGCGACGCGGAAAGTACGCTGATTGTGAATCGAGCTGATTGCCCGAGTGCCGGCGGCGTTCAAACATCGTCCACAAAGGCGGTAATACCAGGGCCGGGTCTGGTGGCGCCCTCCCTAAAACGATTATCCACTCGACGAGCCCTCGCTCAGGGGAGGGTTAGCCACCACGTAACGACGTATTGTGAGGACCTCTCTCGCTGGGAAAAGCCTGCGGGCCTTTCCTACCTTCCACGCCGGAAAATCCTCTGGGAGTATCCTCTCGAGACTCCTCTTTCTCGTCCGACTCGTGTCCTCCAGCTCCGTTCCTCCTTGACAAAGTCGCGGGGTCTCGATCAACTCCGAAAGGTTCGAGTTCCAGCCTTCGGACAGCGACGTGAACAGATCCTCTGAAGTGTCCTCGAGCAACGGGGGATTTCGCATTGAGCAAAAGTAACCCTCCAAGCTTGCAGGATTAATATCTGCGACATTCTGCTCGGTACCGGGTCGCGACACGCAGATACGGAAACGGGTTGCAAGGTCATTTTAACCTCCGATTCGCTGTCGTCCAATATTATTACATTAAGGATTAAGCGATCGAGATCATGTAACCACAGTTGAAAACCACGCATACAATGAAATTATAATCAGCATTTAGCAAATGTTCAAGACTCCCACGATCGAATTGGAAATCAATACTGAAGTGCACACAGAATTGGAAAATGAAATTTCTCAAAACGAGAGTTAATCGACACCGATGGAACCGAGAAAGTTTGCGTTACGAAGCGCGTGAAGCGAACGCTTCGTACGAGAGTTGCTGTTTATAGAAGCTTGTGGGAAAATATTGTATAATGCAGTTGCGTTTGACCATAAACGCGACGCAAACGGAGGAAACCAAGCCGACTGTGCGGCTGTAAATAAAACATCGAAGCAGCGATACATCTACGGCGTATTTCTATTTTTTTTCTTCTCTATTTTCTTCGTGTCGCGAACGAATGCATCGGACGACACTATACGTTCGCTTCGATCGTCGGAAGCCGCATATTTTTTCCGTATGAGAAGGAAAGGCACGATTCAGGGATATACTTAGAGCGATATCAGCCATAATAGATGAACGACGAGGCAATCGAGCGGTCGGTCATGCAAACGTACCACCGTCTATCTGGAAGAAGCAACCCTTCAACCTCGTCTCTTGAATTTCACTTCCGTGTCGATGGTGCACGTTCTTCGTATATTCCCGGAACGTGTATCGGCATATTGCCGTTCGAAAAAGCGCCGCTTACTCGCGAATCGTGTCGTAAAGTCTTCGGTACCGACGAAAATCGTAGTAATTCTACGACAAAATGTTCGCGATATTTTCGAGTTTCTTGATCGTTCGATAGAAAAATGAATCGACGTTCGATCGAGTGAAACAGCACCTACCATGTTATACGAAGCTTGTACTTCTTTTTGGGTTGCTCGGTGGTTAAATTAGCATAACAGGATTCGTCGTCTACGGAAGTAATTTGGGGGGTTTCAATGGAGAACAATATAAATCGTTAATATTTCGGGCTTTTCAGTATTTCTTTATAATGTTGAAATATCGATAATATTCGCGATATTCCATTGGCAATTGCCTGTACATGTACAGTGGAATCCTGAAATATTAATAATATGCATAATATTGATCCTCCGAGGTTTCCATAAGATCGTTGCATTATTCATTGAATTTAATTATTATTGGAGACTACATCTTAAGATGTTTTTAACGATAAATTTCTTGCCGTAATAACAGCTCAGTTTATGAATTTCGCATGTACATTACTCATTGTTTTTTATCGATGTTGTGTAATCGCCTTTATTGCCTCGTTAAGGAAATGGATGTCTTAATAAACTCTTAAGGCAAAATGTGATGGATATTACTTGTTCCTAGAACCTGTAATTCTACTTACATTTATTTATGAAACCCCTCGTAAGAATGTACCAAGAACATAGCAAATCTCAAACAAAATTTTTCAACTGTTATCTTATTAATAAAATAGTGATTGACGAAATCAACCTCTTAATGCAGTGTTCGATTACACTTACATTTAACGAACCACTTATGATCTTCACAGCAGGCAACATGCTAATCGTTCGTCTTCTCGAGTGAATATGCAACAGCGACCCGAGTACAAGAACTTTCCCCATGAATAGCTGATGGCCAATAAGTATCTGGTAGAAACGTTTCGTGGTCGAACCGCGAACCCCTCTTAACAGTGGTTGAATTAATAATATTCGGTTTCGCGTTTCCCAAATGGGCAACAGCCGCTTGTATCGGTGATAGCGATAGCCGTAGAACAGTTAGCAACCCCCCGCTACTCTCGATCAGTTACTTCTATCCGCGTATAAGAGTGGAGCAACGCTTTTCTTCGGTTTGCGAAGACAACAGCTGCAAGCTCGTTGCAATATTAAGCAGTTTCATATAGGAGACAGAAGAGTACAACCCCTTAAAAGGGCCACAATCGATCTGATGCTGTTCCATCCGTATAAATCGATGTATTTGTGCAGCTGTGGCAAAAATAAACCGCTTCATGTAACTGGTGCACTATTTCCAGGAAGCTCGATACACCAGAGACAACGTTTCATATCTACAAACATTGTTTTTGTATGTTCATAGACGAACTCGAGGAAAATCGATTTTACACGCTGGTGATTTCTATAGGGTGGTACGTCCATTTGGGTCACGAGCTAATTTTAAGCTTACACGTTATAGATTTTTATAATTTAGGACTCGAAGATTTGAACTTTGGGGTTTTGGAATTTAGGATTACAAGAGTTTGGGATTTTAAGAGTTTAGGGAGTTTGAAGTTTAGAATTTTGGGAATTTGGGATTTTAAGACTTTAGGACTTCCGGAGTTTACCACTTTGGGTGTTTGTGACTTCAAGGATTTGCGACTTTAGGAGCTTGAAACTTTCGCAATTTCCATATTATCGAACATTGCAACTTCGAGGTCCTCAAATTACAAACTTTTGGATCTCCAGAATTTTATTTACTATAATTTGCGTTAACTATTCTATAATACCTTCGCTTATGTAACACCATCAGTCTCTAAAATCCACTTTCTGCCCCTTATTCATACACAATATTACCCGCCATCAAGCCGTTTTTCAGGCGGGCGCATTTTCATCAAGGCTGAACGCAAGAAAGCAAATTGTTCCAACAATGCAGTAAGATAGCTTCGGTATCGACCACGCATTCTATTCTCGTGCAAATTACCCTAATTCACCAGCAGCCACGATAAGCTTGGTGAAACTGGAATTACAGTGAAAGCAGTTTCGCGAAAACTGTGGATAGAAGAGCGGTTCGCATGATAGGAGGCCACATCGGAGCGAATTAAATAACGATCAGTCAGCGACGAAAGGGGGTTATTCGCTGAAATTCAGTCTGGAATCATGAAAATAACGTCTTAACGGCGTTACAATACGTCTTGAACAGTTTTATAGATTTCGAGATCGATCTCGAACACGAAGGATTATCCTCGTTTAATGATTGAGCTGATCGTTACGTTTCGTCACCGGTGTTTATCGTTCCAGGATACAATTAACGGGTCCGATTTAAACGAGATCGCCGGTGCGCGTGTTTAATGACACGGAACGCCATTACATGGTATAAAACCGTTTGTTTGCACGTAATCATTGCCGCGTGTCTCTTGACGCCGCGCGATTTCGTTGTTTCAGCGGCGCGATGATTTTAATCGCGTCCCCATCGGTTTCGCTGCGTTTGCGGCGAGCTTTCGCTATCGGGCCACGAACACGGGAATTTTGTTTCTTCAGCGATTTTAATCTGCGCGGAATTGCCCGGCGGGATAAATTTAATCGTATGAAATCGATTGGAAACGGCCGGAATTCCTTTACTTTATTATTAGCGCGTTTACAACTGGTTGCCGATTACTGCAGTTACACGATATTCATAATTACTGAATATTGCAATCAATTCTATCCGTTAATCGGCGAAATCTCGTATCATATTATATTATGCCATTTGATAACGGATTTCAACAAAATGCATGTATAATCCAAATAATTGTTTGTGTCTGAATTATTAAAAAATAATTGCATCCCAACACATATGTATACAAAAAGTTTAAATATTTTATCTTCTGGGGAGCAGAATTGTTCTAATACTATCTCCGATAAGGTGTGATTAACGTATAACCGTACGGAAATGTATTTCGCAACTGCTAGAGTCTATACGCTAGCAAGGAGTCTTCAATAGCATCCAACATTTCCGTGCAACTACTTTTCTATTTCCAGCCGTTCCGGAGGTATAACTCTAGTGGAACACCTCCGCAGCAAACAAAAAGGAGGATATGAAAGCGAGGAACAACGAAGTAGACGCGAAAAGAAAGGGAACAACGAACAGTACCGAGGAAAACAATCAGTCCCGCTTAGCCCGAAGCGAGATCGCGGAAAACAAGGGAGATGAGGAAGCGTACAATCGCGCTTTCTAGCCGCGACTAATTGCGATCGCTAATTTCGCGCCCGTGAAAAGAGGAACAGTGCCAAAAGTGTAGTCTGTACGTGGCGCGGAACGAAAGAAAGAGACGCGAATTGCTAGCTCGCGGGGCTGAAGCGCGCCTCCCGCGTGGGAGTAAGCCGTGCAGGCCCACGGCACGGTGTGCACGCGTTTGAATAAATTACCGCGCGCTTGTTCCGTGTATAGCACGTGATATATCATGCTAAATCGAGATAAGCGTTGCTCGGAATTATTAACGTGCACGGGCCTTCGGCTTGACGAGCTTAAATCGCGGATGCTTATTGGAAAGTAGAAGGACACTGGATTCGCGGGGGAGGACAGTTGCGTGATTCGTGACGTCGCCCTTTGTTCGAGACTCTCCAGTTTCTGGCATGTGTCTCGGATGAAATATTTACCTTCTGTTTCCGGTCGGAGACGTCGAACGGTTCACGAAAGGGATGAGGGTGACTGTAGAGTAGACGACAATCTGATGAAGATTCTTTGTGATTTAATATTTTTTGTGGATATGAAAAAATGTTCGACTTTCTGCAGTTATGAAGTGTCTTACAACCACAGTTGTAAAGGTGCTTTATGACGCGTGTCCATTTTCAAGGGAGCACTCAACGTATAAACATTATGTGCATTGTTTTATGCAGGTGGTCGTAACTTTTTAGTTCTATGCTGTGTTATATGACAGGGCTATAAAACTTGTTAGAAGGAAGATGGTGAAAACATTGTATGCAATGATATTTTTTATTTTATTTGACAAAGTTTGTTATATGTTACGTACCTGTAAAAATTAAAGAGCTGTATAAAAACAATTACTATTAAACTGTGCTTTAAACATGAACTAGATAATAAATATAATTAAATCAAAACTACCGAAACCAGTACCAGCAATAACGGAACCATGTAAGCGCAGTAAAAAAAAGCATCGATGACTTCAGTCATCATTTATTGTCCCTTTTCTTTCGTTGCCTCCATTGTATTCACCATTTCCTCCCCTTTTTACGTCCTCTTTGTCGCTCGTTCATTCTTTCTTCCCTCCATTCCACCCCCATAAAGGGGTTTCATCCCCATTCCTTTCCCCCACGTTGTTGTCACTTTCCCTTTCCTCCTTTCCCCTATTTTTCGTTTCTTCCACCCCGTCGAGGCGCATCTCCCGAGGGCGACGTAAACCCTCGGACAAATTGCTACGTGTGTTTACGCTAAATCGCCGTTGCAACTTCGCTCCTCGCGATCGAAGACCGCTCGTAAAAGCGCGCGATAAACATCCCGGAGTGGGCTATCGGTGTAAGAGCATTGGCGTAACCAGGGTCCTGGGAGGCCCTTGAAATATGAACTAACCCCTTCCTAATATGTAAGATACTTTAGATATCTTATATTTGAAATTTAAAAAATTCTCAAGTGATTCTGTTACTGAATAGCCAAATTTTCAAATCTTCGAGTTCGGAAATTTCTAAATTATTCAAAGTCTACACTTCTGAATTCTAAATCGCCAAATTGCTAAATGACCAAAGCCATAAGTTTCCTTTCAGAAGACCTAAATTCCCAAATTTTTAAATCCCCACATTCTTAAATTCCTGAAATTCTCCCAAATTGTCAAATCCCCAAATTTCCAAATTCTCAAATTTCTAATCTCCCACATTCCTAAATTCTCGAATTTCTAATATTGCAAATACTCAAATCTCCAAATTTCCAACTTTCCAAATCCCCAAATCCCCAAATCCCCAAATCCCTAAATCCTCAAATCCCATAGTCTTCAAATCCCCAAAGCCTCAAATCACCAAATTTCCAGATACCACTCGCCACCGTCAGTAAAGTTAATGAACATATGAAAGCGAGGCCACTCCAGATAAAAGTTCTGGTTACGCCAATGTGTAAGAGAATTTTGGACGGGTCAACGCTTATCGCGTCTCGTGTACACACGTTTATCCGGATTAAGACGACCCCAACGTCTTCGTGTTCGATGCTAAACGTCCTCGTGCACGCTTGCTAATCCTTCGCGGGAGGGTAACATTAATTATGGCAAGTGAGAAGCGGGAGATTGTTCCAAGTTGTTCGCGGGCATGTCTACGAGGTGATGGCGAAATAGCTCGAGAGGGGTTAGCGGAACTGTGGACTACCAGCGTCTTAATTGTCTTGTGAATATTTTGTAGAATGGGTTGATTCTCTAGTATCTGCACGATTATGAACTTTTCATTCCCTGTTCCTTTATTAGTACACTAAACTTCTAGAATTTAATAAAAAAGCCTGAACGAGTACCTTAATTTAAAATTACTGCATTAAGAGATTTTATAGTAGATGAATATTTCCTAATATTTTATTCATAAGGTGTATGTCGTCTAGGATCCACTTTACCCCAATTTTAATAAACGCAGTAGAAAGTCTACTCCGTTTACTGTAGTTCACTTAGCTACTCAAGATATTGCGACCTTGAAAACAGAAACCATCTTCCTGATGAAAATTCATGTAATAGCTCGTTCCGTGCATTACACTTGTTTTCTAAACACGTCTCCAAACAGATTTACTTGAATTAGTAGATGAAGACGTAGCATCGTAATTCCCAGCTCCCCTTTGTGTTCCATTAAGTAAAAGGCTCCGTGATTGCTAACCCTATTCACCCCTCCGAGAATCACAATTATAAGAACTATCGCAACTAATCACCATACTACTGGTATACAAATCAAGATTAATGCCAGAACAGCCCGTGCTGAACGTATATCAATTCTTTAGTTGTAAATAGGGGTGGAAAATAAAGTAGCATATACTCATAATAAATTTACTCCTATTAAGTTATCTTAAGGTTTAAATCAAATTAGGTTAATAATTGCATCTGTCACATTTATGTTAGATCATACTATAAAGGGGTATAATGAGTTATTAGAAGTGATCAAAATCGGAATTATTCGAAGTGATCAAAGGCTTGGAACTATTTCGTAGGTTTGGATTATAACAGCGACTCTTTTACCATAACAATTCCCATGGAAGCTCATCAATCAAGCAGGTTCATAGACTGGAAGAATCAATACAGTACAACTAGAAGCATCGCCACGCGACCAACCGTAGAAGTTAATCCGGCGAGCAAAGACGGAACGGAAACGGATCCCCTCGACGCGATTTATTTACACCGAGGCCGGTATCGGTTTCTTGGACGCGTAACCAACCGATTCGGAAGCTAGTTTACCGTTACACCCTTCCCTATCCGTGGCGAAGACGTCGACAACGCCTGTAACCTCGTTCACCGTGGTTGGATCCGATTTCACGTTCGAGCAGGTCGCCGGTGGTGATCGACCGTCAGAAATCCCATACCTTCCCGCGAGGATCCGCTTCGACGGTGATCTTCGTCGCATCGGTTGCCTTCCAATGCAACCCGACCGGTGGCCTTCAATGATATTCATTCGATCTTCGTTGGATTAACCAGCTGCTGGACGAACCGTCCTTACAATCACTCCGGGCCGAAAAGG
This sequence comes from Megachile lagopoda, assembly GCA_036983795.1. NCBI lineage: Eukaryota > Metazoa > Arthropoda > Insecta > Hymenoptera > Megachilidae > Megachile > Megachile lagopoda. The sequence continues at coordinate 3,545,020 of CM072795.1, read as the reverse complement.
AGAATTCGACCCTCGATGCGCGAACCTGTTAAACTTGCATCTTCATTCCGAAGTTTATCAAATAAACTGTTAGAATACGATATGCATATTCATACGATATTTGTATGTTATACTTTTTGTATTGTATGAATTCAATTTATATTTACTTTGAAGCATACGAAATAAAAGATTGCATATGGAGGTGTACAGTCTTTCAAGACCTGAGTATTTGTCGCCACTTATCTTTCAAAACGTAATGAAAGTTATTTTAGAACCCTGTCACTGATCATATTGTTGTCGTTTATGTAATAAATGCGATTTATTATCAAGTTTTGGAAGTTGATCAAGTTTGAGAAGATAGTGTAAGGTATATGTGTGACCCTTAGACGTATCGACATCCCCAAACATTGGCAATTGCAGAAAATCACTCGCACCTCAAGACGAAACTACCCATCTATGTACATTTTCATTTTGCACACACTAAGAGCGTTAAATTCACAGTCGCAGAAGTTCCACTTGAACGCAACAAATCATCCCCACAGTTCACGAACGTTCCACTATCAAAGTCGAAAGCTGGATCCCACCCCCGCGTCCGTCGAAAGGTTTCCGTAACCCGACGATTCGTTCGAAGTTGACTACCACCACCCCCGAAGGAACAACTAGTAAATAAGACAATCGAGCGGAAGTGGCCGGCGCACGCGAAAGAACGAGCACGCGTCTGATCTGTTCTAACCGGAAGGAGGACCGGCATTCGCGGAGGAAGGCGCAGCCTCCGGCGGCACGAGCACTCGGTTAGCACCGCCGGCAGCATAGTTGCCACCACCACCACCCCCGACGACAAGGGGATGAAGAAGAGCGACGCTATCGAAGCGAGACGTGTATATATGTATATATAGAGGTGCGCGCACGTCGGCAAGTTCAGTCGTCTACCGCGTGCCGAGCCGCGAGCATCGTGCGCTGGCAACCCTCACTGCCGAGAACAACCCACCCCCTTGTCTGCTTTCGTTTCGCCACCGGCACACGGTCACGTGTCCCTCGCTCATCCCCGTTGCACGCTCGAGCGGAAGTGCAGCCGACCGAGTGCACCGGCCCATCGCGTGGATCCGTCATGTAATTTAGAGCTGCGAACAATTAACGACCCGGTGTCCTTTCGTCCGATTGTTTCGAATTTTTTTTCCTTTTTCTCTTTTTTTCACCAGATTTTTCCATCGTTTTTTTTTCGTCCATTTTTGCAAAGCTTGTTTAGTGCCCATCGTGCGGATCACGGGTGTAATTAACGACTCGGTGTCCTTCCGTTCAGCTGTTCCAATTTTTTTTTTTTTTTTTGGAGGGAGTTTACGTAGTTTTTTTTCCGGAAGTTTTAGTGCGGATCAGGAATGTAATTTACAGCTGAAAACAATTGGCGACCTCGTATTTTTGCATTCGATTGTTTCGAATTTTCTGCGAGGATTTTTCAATTATTTTTTTTCTAGAGTTTGGTGCACATCGCGCAGATCGGGATGTAATTTACAGCTGCGAATTATTAACGACGGTGTCTTTTCATTAGGTTGTCTCGAACTATTTTTCCATCGCTTTTTTATTTTTTTTCAATTCATTCATTACCGTGCAGGTCAAGGGTATAATTTACAGCTGCGAATAATTAACGACTGATACCTCTTCGTCCGATTGTTTCGAAGTTTTTTAGAGGGTTTTTTTTTCTCCAAATTTGTCCAGTGTCCGTTCGAGGTGTAATTTACAGCACGAACAATTAACAGCTCGATGTTACCCAGTCCGATCGTTTCGAATTTTTCGTGGAATTTTATTATTTGCTGTTGCCATAAAGTTTGTTTAATATACCAGCTTGTACGAATGAATTATGTAATTTACGAGTAGAAACGATTGTATTAACGATAGTGTCCTTTCGCGTTATTATTTCGAGTATTTTATTCTTTTTATTTGTTTTCAAACGAAAAATGTATAGGGGTTGTTAGTTCAAGATGAAGAGATTGGCATGGATTACGGTACGTGATTTTGGCGCGCGTTTCGAATGACCGGAAGTTAAGGTGATCGATCCTCTGCTTCGTTCGTCGGTGGTTGAATGCAAAGGGTTCAGTGAGATGTGAGCCGAGGATGGAGCTGAAGACCAGCATACTGCTTCTGGCGCTTCTACGCTTAGCCAGCACCCTCGAGAGTAAGAATCACTGATTTATATTCTGAAGGATGGAGGGATACTTCATTTAAAGCACATTAACCTTTATCTTAATCGGTTATTCGTCATGTTTAACAATTAGTTTGTCATACGATTTTTATTTTTAATTGCACCAATTCACCTACATTACAAAAATCTTTTTTTACTTTTTCTCCTCTACACACACACATATATATAATTATATAATGAATTACGATTCAAATAAATAAGCGAAAATATGAACTAAAATTTGTACATATTCCGACATCGGTGACGTTACACTTTAGCGGGTTAAATCTGCATCGAATTACTGATCTTATACTTTAATTGTTATGTTCTGGGTATGTTTACAACTATCGAGATGTATCCGTGTATGTATTATTCATGAAAGGGGTCAGGAAACCTATCACGAAATCTTCGTAGTTCAAGTTATAAAATCGATGTTCGTGCTTTGGCAACTTGGGATCAAACAAGATTTCCTTCGATGCATGCAGAAGAGCTGCCCAACAGACTTCGACCGTTCGATTGTTGCGGATGTTAGTGTTTGCTTGGCGGCGAACTTTTGGCGCGTTTGCATTGTGTCCCTTGAAACTTCGTTTACCGTTACATATCTTGATCCAAACAGATAGCAAAGATTTATTAAACCTGTCCTTTGTAAATAATTTTAAATTCCATTGACATAAAATCATGTTCATTGTTCTTGTCTAGCTTACAAAGTATTTTTAATTAACAATCATTATCTTATTACTTCGAATATAAGCAGTGAATAATGAATATTATTTATTACCGTAAAAACTGTCCGACACGAACATAAAACATATATGGAGATCGCAGAATAAAAACAGTTCATTTGCCTCGACGTAATCAAAATTAATACACGGTAAATGCAAACGAAATGACAACTTACATCCGCAGTACCATATGCACAATTAATCATATTCTGAAAAGCATAATGGAAATACTCCGCTCGCGCGTTGAATCACCAACCAAACATTATGAAACAACCAACAACACGAAGTGCACGAGACCGATGCACGAAGTAGTCATCCCCTTAACTCCAATGCGCATAGACATATTTTAAAGCAGGGCTTCTCAAACTTTCGTATGCCGAAACTCACTTTCGGAAATGCCAATTTCCACTTGTACTCCAGTACTTTTCAAAGGTAAAAATTTCCAAAATTCTGAAGCCTCAAAGTCCCTTAATCTCAATCGACCAAATACTTGAATTTCAAACTCTGAAAGTCTGAAAACCTCAAAGTGGCATACTACCAAATTCCTAAATTTTAAACTTTGAAACTTCCAAAGTCCTAAAGTCCCAAAGTCCCAAACTACCAAATTTTTAAATATGAAACTTTAAAACTCCCAAAGTGCCAGGCTGCCAAATTCTCAAAATCACAAAGTTTCATACATTCAAAGTTTCAATCTCCCAAAGTGACGAAACCCCAAAGTTCCAAAGTCTCAACCTTCTAAAGTCCCAAATCCCATGATCGAAAAAATTCCAATCTCGCTCTCGAAAGTTGCACTGAGAATCTCTGCAGTCAAATGCAACGGAGTCCACATCGAAGGGGTTAAAAGTGGCCGGTACACGAGTTCTCGCGAAAAGTTTACAGCTGCGGTCTGTGAGTGTCCCGTAACGTTCGGGCAGCCCCTGCTCGACGCGGATAAATTCGCGGGGCGAATTTACGCGTGCAGCTTGATATTCTACAAAGCCTCGGTCTCGAAATCGTGACATGTTTTCCCGCGAGCGTGACAGCGTTGGTAATCGTCGGTCGGTTTACTGCTTCGAGTCAAACAAGAGACGCGATCGCCCGGTCGTGCAGGGCAATAAAGTTCCCTGGCGACTTAGCGAACACAGAGAAAAACGAACGAACGAGAGACAAGGGAAGGGTAGAGATCGAGCGTACGCCAAGTGTAAAGACTAAGAGATCTCCTAAGCGAGCGAATCTCGCTGACTGATACACGACGTAAAACCCCGTACGCGTCGTTAAACCCGGCTTTACCGTTTCCATCGCGCGACGTCTAAATATACCGTGGCCGAGTCGAGAGTCTTCCTCTCGTCCGAGCGATCGGACGAACCGGCATCGTTCGGCTTGTTAACGCGGTTACGATCATCACCGAGAAGAACTGTTGGCAAGTGCGCCTCGTTTCGCTGGCTGAATTAACCCTTTGCACTCGAGATGCACGATCTTTATCGAACTGACATCTTAACGGGAACGGACAAACGCGCCTGTTTCTGAAAACTGATTTAGAAAGTGCCTATAGAGGAAGCGTAAATCCTCGCCGGCCTCGAAACACTCGTGAAATTTAATGAGCTATGTGTAGATGCACTGTAATATTTGGAGATTCCTCTGTAACACGTGGGCAATATGTTGCGATAAGCTGGCCCTGACTTTTAGTGCGACAGTGCATAACTGGTAGTAACACAGGATGATACATTTAACAGGGTGGCGTTTGCTTACTTATAACTTATTGCTTTTAAAAAACTGAAGTTTTCATAGATAGTTTAGTAACAATGTACGATATTGATGCCTGTGATCGGATGACAAAACCTGATATGCAATAAATGAGACATATTAGATATTACCATGTAATCACAAACATGTGTTCTCTTTTATAAATGCAACAGTAATTTAAATTATTATGACGGAAAATACAAGTTATCGATAGTACGACCTTATTCCCATTAATAAACAGGTACTCGGAGCTATCTAATTTAATTCTAAAAATAAGTCTGACAATAAGTTCTGCACCTCTGTCTTTACATTCTCATATCGAATTCACTTTCTTCGCTTCCATTGTTTTCGCACCACGCGCTGAAACTTAAACACGGTGATCGGCAAATTATAGGTTGCAGAAAACTTCGCCTTGTCGCAATTAGACTCAACTTACCGAGGGTATAATCTAGTTAAAAAGTTTTGTAACACTCAAATTCAGGAGTTAGCTAAAAAAGAACCATTAGTTAAAGAAGAAATCAGAGAACATTCCCAAGATTCTAAATTACCAAATTCCTGAGTCCACAAATGGTCGTATATTCCATCTGCACTGTCTTCTGGACACAGCTCACGCCCAGAAGCCTCAAACAGTATTAACTGTAACTGTGTTAAGCATATTAAATGCCGCCCTAACCGGAATACCAATTGAAACATCCAGAGCTTCATTCGGCAAACATAGGGCCAAGTATCTCCCATCCGAGTCGCTTAAATGAAACGTAACGTACCGTGAATCTCGTTGGCCGCTTTCAGACACGAAGGAGGAGGAGGATGCCGACGAAGACGACGAGGAGAATTATCCGGTGGACGACTACGACTACGGTGACTACGAAACCGCGACCATAACCAGCGATACCGATCTTATCGCCGGTGGTTCTTTGCCGATTTTCCTCGCGGAGCCCGTCGACACGTTCGTGGTGAAAGGGAGGCCCGCGACCCTTCACTGTCGAGCAGCTCAGGCCCTTCAGGTACGTGGGACCTCGAACAAACCCCCGAGAGAATCGCGCAGATCCAAAGCGCCTCGACGACGCACTTCTCGCGTTCCAATTTCTTCGCTGTAATTGAGCAACAGCTTCGCTCGTTGACTGACGAAAAAAAAAGTGGCACGCCAAGATGGCCGCGTTTGAAACTCGGTTCTTTCCGCGAGGTGCAATTAGCGAGAGATGCGTCGTGAAATTCAGGAACAAAGACGGTGGATGGCTTTTTGGCCCTACTACGTTCCACACTTTCGCGACACGGAATCCAGCCCGTCAACCCCGTCATTTTCCTCTCCAACCTTATTACCCACTCGAAGCAACAAGCCCCGCGTGGACACGTAGTTTCTGGGGCTTTTCACGCGTCGCTAATTACCCAACCCTTGGTAGCTCGCGTTGGCACGATTGCAGGTGTATTTTCGCTGCAACGGTGACCGGGCTGAACGGTCGCAGCAGCAGGATTTTGTCGACCCTCAGACCGGAACGAGGGTCGTCGAGGTCGAGTTGAACGTGACGAGGAACGAGGTCGAGGAGTACTTTGGTAGGGAGAGGTTCAAGTGCGAGTGCGTGGCATGGTCGGGACCAGGTCAGATTCGAGGGCAACCCGTCACGGTTGAGGTCGCTTGTAAGTACAGAACACTCCAATCTCTTCTCCCGCCTGTCTTCCCGTCCCTTTTCGACATCCTTCCCGAATATTCGATCCGTGGATCTCGCAAAAACGGCTGCTGTATCGATAAATCCACGCCCTGCTACAACCCGCATTGCCTTTTACTAACAACCGTACATTTTGTTCGTCGAAACGAATTTTAGTTTCTGAATTTCCGAATTTGTAAAAGCAAAAATTTAAGGGATCGTGAGTTCGAAAATTCCTGAATTCGGAATACGTTCGGTGATTAATATCGAGTCATTATCGAGGTGTGACTTTAACTTCCCGACACGTTTTCGCATGAAAAGCAGTGCGCGCACCATAGCTCGATTAAAAAGGGCGTCACCATCGAATAATAGGCACCATAATTTCGATTGTACCGCGAAAAAGAGGGGAACCTCGGAGCGTGGAAACGAATTAACGCGCGATTGTACCGTGGGGGGTGCGAAAGCAGGATTTAGCGGTGGTGGTCGAGCAGAGAAAACGGCCGGGAGCAACTGGCACCTGGAATCGGTCATAAAACGTAACTTCATTAACCCGATTAGCGCGAGCCGTCTCTCGAACAGGGCTTTTCGAGATACCCGCCGCGAAATTCACTCTGGTAAGCTCGCTGTCGACGAGGGTTAGTCCGAGGGTAGCGCGGGGGTTGTTCGCTTGTTTTCGTCGGATATTTCGTGACGCGTAAACCGAGGCCGAAAATCTAATCGATATTCTATTGCAACGCAAACACCTGTGAATACAGAATCGGTGAACTCCCTTTTTCTCGTTTTTCTTCCCTTTTTTTTTTTTCATTTTTGCCAGGCAAACTCGTGTATCGGCACCATGCAAATTGGAATGGTAACCTGTGAACCGCGTATTCCAGCCGCATGACAATGTGCGTCGACTTTCGGTTCCCCTGCCCAATCTTTCTCGACCTGCTGTTTTCGTTGGGAAATTCGCAACGATCGTGTTGCCGACTCTGATTCACAATAAGAATCGAATATTTTTCTGAAATACGATTGATTTGGGGAGAGACGGATGGCAGCAAACTTTGCGATTGAATGTGGGAAAAAATTCTTCGACGAAAGATATCAATATCGTCGCATAACAATATATTTATATATGATTATAATATTAAATAAAATTTATTATTAATTAAAACTTTGTCGAAGTTTCTAAAATTATTTTTACAATCGAGCATTGTTTCACGATGTCTTCGTAACCAGAAATTTCGAATCAATCGCGAATCGCAGTCGCAAGCGTGTCATAAAATTACCGCGAGATTAATTCGCGAATTCGTGGCGTTTTCTGAAGAGGATCGCAACTCGTGCCCCGTGGCAGTTCAATACGGTGACGACAACGATGTTCCGTATCGCGGCGATCGATACCGCGTATTCAATTTCGAAAGCACGTCCGTTTCCTGTTTGCGCGCAAATACGAATTTAATTCTGCATCCTGTTTGTCTCGCGTGTTTGCGCGTCGAGCCACACCGCGACGCGTCCCGTCTGAATGAATATTGCTCTTTCGGCTCTTGCGCGCGGTGGAACTTCCGTTCGCAGACTTCCGCGGGAACAATTTCTGCTTCAATTTTGTACCCTCAGAAGAGAGTAGCATGAATAGAATTCTCGACGGCGCGGCGACGGGGGATGAGTCGAGAGGAAACTTTGAGAAACGGCACTGCTTTACGGTTTGAAAACCTCATCCCTTGGCTTCGGTAAAATTAGTTGACAATGTGTAATATATCAAAAATTTAATATCGTCGAGAAGGATGTAAATTAGCTATTCGCGTAATTCCGTGCTAAGCTTAATCCCTTTTCATTTACGCGAATTAAAAGTTACGAATGTTTTTTAATCAAAGCTGCGGAACGAGACTAACATTCCAATTTTCGCGGACATTAACCAACAACGCGGAGTATTATCGTAGAACGCATCCGGAGGATCCGCCTGCAGCAAAGCATTAATTAAACGTAATGATTCAGCACGGAGCCGGAAAATCCGCGGGAACGAGGCACAAACGGTCGTTCCATTTACCTACACGCGCTGCTAGACTCAGCCAACAGAGCTCCAACGATGATCAAGATGCCTCAATAAACGTAACGCGACCGTGCCGTATCTAATCGTTCATATTCTCCATTCACCGGCCGTATTAAAAAGCATCGTCCCAACGGTGCACGCAACGTGTGCATCGGGGTCAAAGGGTAGTCTAGACGACTCTAGTCGGAAGAATGTTAACCGGGCGCATCGTGGTGCACCGTTGCTTACCACTCCTCGCGAACGATATAAAAGGCAGCCATTTTTTCCGTGTATCCACGGCACACCGAATAATATAGCATGGCCGTGTAGCCGGACGAATAGCCGGGCCACCCTTCTCGTGGCCACGGATCGGGTAAAATCTTTTTCTGCCTTTCCTGCCGACAGCGCCGCTCGAGTGCAGCATAGACGCGGCTCATGAAAGCGGCCCTGCATTTATACGCGCGCTCTAATATCGCTGAGTGCCCTACTCCCTTGCTCTCTGCCGTTGTTACCTACCCCTATTCCTGGTTACACTCTGTCTCGTCGACCTCTCGTGCCTCGTATTTCCGGCGAATATTAAAAAAGCCCACCGTGGACCACCCGGCGCAGACCTGAAGAAGCACTTCCTGTCGCCGCCGTACTCGCTGTCCGTCGAGGCGGGCCGCAACGCCGAGCTGCGCTGCACACCGCCGCTCGGGGTGCCGTCGCCGAAAGTCTACTGGTTGAAGAACGGTTCACCCCTCGGGACGATCAACGGCTCGACGCCACCTTCGTCCGGGCCCGACAGCATCCCAAACGAGGTGTCATCCTCTGGCAGCTTCCTGCGGACCGCCGACGGACACCTGATACTGGGGGAGGCCGAGCTCAGGCACCAAGGGAATTATTCCTGCGTCGCTGAGAACATAGCTGCGAGGCGGGTCAGTGAACCGGCCGTGCTGACGGTTTACGGTGAGATCTCTCGTTGAATTCCGTGAGACCGCTCGCCCATGAATATTGCATCGGTCGTCCGCCTACGGCGTTACCGTAATTAGACACGGTGATCGCGTATCGGTGATAATTAGCCGTAATGTATTTTTTATATTGTCGAGAGCCGTTTGTTGCGTGGAACGGAACTTTGCTACACAATGGCAGAATCGGTAATGTCCTGTTGCGTGGGAGATTACCGGGTTTCACTCGAGGTTCAGGGACTGATTGAGAAATTGATAGGATAGGTAGAAGCGGCGTTAGAAGGTTGCGCGGCTTTTCTCGATAGCTTCGTTCGGGTACTTGAGTCTTCGACGCTGTTGCAGCGATTACATGGTCGATGATGCGTAGGTTTTTTTGCGCGTTGAAGTTCACGGACATATACGCTTCGAAACGCGATTGAATACCCATTCTTACAATATCGGCAGTCGTTCGCGTTAAATCAGCAACTACAATGTACTGATCGTGTACCAGTTTCGAAGAAATATAGGACAGACGTAGAATACGGTAATTTAATTCAATGTTCGTGAGAGCCCGAAAGCTACTCAATTTACCACTTTCTCGTCACTTCTCCCTACCTATCTCTAACACTCTCCTCGCTATAAATTCCCAGTGAACGGCGGGTGGTCTTCGTGGTCTGGATGGTCGGACTGCAGCACCCGTTGTGGCCGCGGTGTACAAAAGAGGACACGAACCTGCACGAACCCGGTACCCATCAATGGAGGTCAAACCTGTCCGGGTCCAGCTACGCAGAGGGTGGAATGCAATCCTTCCTGCCCCGGTAAGCTGTCCAGCAGTCATCCAATTATAAAACAATTAAACGACAAAGGGCATGTTCAGACCGAACTAGTCGCTGGTCCAAAGGAGACACCGGTACCTCGTGTCACCGACGAACGCATCAAAGACGAGACACTTTGTAAAGCAGTACATTGTATCGCAGATGTAACCGTTACTGATGGGACTAGCCAAGTCCGATAACCGAGATTTAATCGGGATTTTCAAGTTCACCCGTTGCTTTCAGCGGTCGACGGCAGATGGTCAAGCTGGTCCTCTTGGTCCGCATGCGGTCCCGATTGTTCCAGAGTAAGGAGGAGATCCTGCAACGACCCCCCGGCGAGCAATGGTGGTCGTCCCTGTCAAGGCAAGGACGTCATCGTCGAGTCTTGTTCCGCGGATCGATGTAATGGTGAGCTCCAGCTGGGCCCGTTGCCTCATTTTTTCTGCCTTTTTCTCGTTGTTCCCGGTGACTGGAGCCAGCTCGACGGCGGACAATTTATTACGAGCGAACGGGCTTCCTTTCTCCCGCGTCGCGTACGATGATCGTTGCCCGCGGTTCGAACACCAGCCCGATACGATTTAAATTAATAATGACTCGCAGAAAGGTCTCGATCATTTGTTAACTAGTTGGGCCACAAAGACGAAGACTGCAACGTAATCTCATTCGATTAAACCGACCACGGGACGAGCGGAGTGTCTCTCGCTGTTGAGCGAAACGTCGTCGAGGTTAGATTAAGTTTTCGAGGATAGATCGTTAGATGGAACGGGCGAGATTAAACGCTGCACGTTCAGCTTGTTAACGTGCCAGATAAAGCAGCCGTGTTCCGCGTACTCCGTAAAATCACGTTTGCTCGAGTAAGTCACTTTATTTCCCCGTGCCGTTGCATGCAGCTCTCGGACAGGACGGACCTCGAGTATTCAAGGAAGGTAAATGCACCAGAAATGTCCCGTTTGAGGGAAGATAGTTTGCAACTCTGTTTGTCTGGTCGTAGCAACCAGAGCGATCGATCACAGAAACATACTGGCGCTATGGATCACCCTGAGTCTGGCTGCCATCATTCTGGCCCTGACGACCATCTTCTTCGTTCGATTGATGCGTCGCAAGGAAAGAATGGAGGCGCTGTACGGTGTCGCGAGGCTAGATTTTCGTCACCCGAGCGATCTGGCGAAATCGGTCGTCTCGAAGAACGACCGTTCGGTCGTGTCCGTGGACAGGCGTCTGGAGCACGTGATAGACGAATCGAACGCCGCTAGAATGTCTAGGTAAACGACCCTCGAGGAATTAAGCCCCGATCGATCCTTGTCCCTCGTTGAAAGTCTCTCTGACGATACACAGATCTTGCTCGGAGCACCACTACGACGTTCCGCAACTTTCCTTGCCCTCGACGACCCGGCCATCACCCAGTTCGTCCGTGGCCAGATCATCGTGCAGAAACTCTCAGCGCGGTAGAGGTCTGTCGGACAACGAGGAAGGTCGATCGTCTCGTAAGCGATAATCCTTATAGCTCTGACCCTTGCTCGGACAAGGGATTGCTCACTCGCGCGATCTTCAGGTTCCACGTATCAGGCAAATCCGGAGAGCACCAACGAGGACGACGACGATCACGACGAGGACGACGACGACAAGAAGATCGGAGAAGACGACAGGAATCACGAAGACGCCGGTGGTTTCATAGTCAGAGCAGTGGTCGATGATCAAGGAGCCCTCCTGGTGGTTCCCGAGGTCGGAGTCTCCATGTCTGTACCGGAAGGAGCCATTCCCCGAGGACGACGACACAGTCTTCACTTGGCAGTCCTCGGGGACGACGCTCTGAGACCCGGCCTGCCTCCTGGCTTGACCTTATTGTCGGCGGTGGTGGCCTGTGGACCGAGCGGTATCGACCTCGTGAAACCGGTGATCTTACAGTTCGAACACTGTGCCGAGCTAAGAACGGGAAACTGGGAATTGAGTCTTTGGTCCACGGACCTCGACTTTGACACTCATTCCAACAATTCGACCAACTCGTCCACCAGTTCCAACGTCACTTCTGCGACGATGTGGCGCAAAATCCTAACGTTGGGTGGAGAGCCTATCAATCTTCCCGGGCAACCTTTCGCCCAGCTCGATCATTCTGGAGTGTTTCTGGTCACCGAGACTCCCAACGTGTTCGCGGTAGCAGGAGAGAACTCTGCGGTAGCGCCAGGATTGGCAGTGAAGAGGATCTGCCTAGCAGTTTTCTTGTCAAGAGAGAGGGATCACATCCGGTGTCATCTGATGGAGGATACCAAGGCAGCTTTCAAACTCGTTTTGGAACAGGTTGGTCACCAAATTCCACTAAAGGTTTAGATCGATTGATCACCGGTGCCATCTTATTTCGTTATCTTGTTCAGGAGCGTCGATTAGGAGGCACCCGCATCGACCATGGAACCGTAGGTTTCAGAGCAGGTGGATCTCCGCTACGCATCGACCTGGAGGATAGAGAAAGCGGATTCGTGGAACGTCAGGAGGTCCCTCATCGTCGTATCTGGTCGTCGACGCGAACAAGCGTAAGGAGATACTTCAGGATCGAAAAGACTGTCGGCGAAGTGAGACTCAGTTTCGAGCTACGAGCCTGTCAATGCGGTTTCGAGGAGCAAACCTTGTTCCTGAGAATCGACCTGGATCTGATGAAGAGAAACGGTTCCAATGGAAAGAGGACCACTAAGACTGAGTCATCGGTCATTTTGCGTGGGAAGAACTCGACCAGGTCAACTGAATCGGTCGTACCCAGACCGTTCAGGTAACACCCGTACTTATTATTAAATATCTGATCGTTTAATGTATGAACAATTTTGTTAAAGATTTTCCAAGACGCTGAGGAAACAGCTGTGTCAGTGTCTGGACCCGCCAAGCGCACGAGGAAACGATTGGAGGATGTTAGCACAAAGACTTCAAGTCGATAGGTGAGTTTGCATGGTCGTCAAGATGAAGTTTATATTAATTATGCTTTTTGTCGCAGATATGTCGATTATTTCGCGACCAAAGCAAGTCCGACGGAACATATCCTGGACCTGTGGGAGGCGAAACACCAGGAGGCCACGGCTCTCGCCGATCTTCTGAATCATTTAAGACTGATGGGACGCGTGGACGCCGCCAACGTCCTGGAAAGTCGTCTGGGTCCATGGATCTGAGACGCTAGTCGTCTGTCACTGCCATTCCACCGTTCACAGTTTTGCATATGTTTTGTACATACATATAAATTTATATCAAGCCTAAGAAGGATCGATGTAGAAGCACGTTGCGGAGAGCGCAACGACCGTGTTTGTACATAAAGTTCGTTTATAGCAAACGTCGTCTCTTTCTTCCTAATTATTTCGTCACGCCTTTCCTTCATAACCGCCAACCGTTTCATAATAAATTAGCTTCACACCCTCGATTAACTTCGCGAACGACCCTATTGTGCCCATATCGAATCTCCGATTTTCTGGATACCCCAATAGAGGCCCGTTAAAGCTGTAATGGGTTTCCAAGCATCTGTTCGGAGATAGCTATCATCGCCTTTCGAATATCGTGCTCTCGGTATAGATCCTCCCACTGAAAGGACGATAATCGGTCGCGTGGAGGCTGAACGTAGAATTCCAGCCGTCCGGTTCTCGTCCATCGACGACCCTCGCAACAGTTTCGCGAACAATGCGAGCAGCCTCTCCACAGGAAGAACGGAAGTTGCAAATGACGTTCGATGGGCCAATTTGCACCTGAATGCCGGGGGGGGTGGCCGCGTTCCTTGAACCGATCCGGCGTGGCCGGTGCCAGCAGAATGCTGTCGCGAGTGCATTTAGTCGAGCATTTGGCTGCCATACGAATGGATCGTATCGCGATGCGGGCATTTCAGGTAGGCTCCTAGGTATCGCGTCCAAGAGCAAGGATGCGTGGGATGCTCGAAACAATGGGCATTATCCGACTAAACATGGGAATGGGGGTCCTGGGATTCTGGCAGGCTTCGAGGAGCTATAGGTATGCGTAGGATGCCAGCCCTCATATAGGTATGCATGTATCCCTTTACCTCCCCATCGATGTTGCTCGCCGCTTTGGCCTCTTCCTCCCTCCCTGGTTCCTCTTCGGAGGATCGGCCGGGTGGCTACGGAGGGATGGGATAGCATTTAATCACAGGAGCCCGCTGCTGGTAATTCCGTTGGACAATGGCTGTTGACCTGCGTCGCTAGGGATGCCGTACCGGTCACCCTTTCACGCCGATACCGTGGATACGACCTCTCTGTCGATCACTCGATAACAGCTAGATATCGGCTTTTCCTTTTCCTTTTTTTCCGACCGTTGAACGAAACTGATGAATCTGGTCGCGAAAGGAAGGTCGATCAATCGTGTCAAACGGCGTGACACCTGAGAGTCGATCGGAAACGTAATAAAAGTCAAACTGTGATCGCGTACCATATAGTTATTCGAAGATATAAGTTAAATGTCCTACGGGGACAACGCGAATCATCCGTCGATAAAAGATATCGATTAACGAAACGTTCAGAGAATCTTACCGCGAACGCTCTGCACCGACCCTTCAAGATTATATCTTCTCGAAAAGCGTGCAAACTTAAATTAAACACGACGCACCGGTGTCGAGTAATGCAAGCGACGCATAATACAATTTCCAACGCGAAACTGACCCATTATTCCCGTACGACCGCCATCAATCTCTCGAAGATTAGCCTGTGCTATCAAACCGTTGGAAAACGGAGAAAGTAGCGATTTCTGATCATAGCCACTCGGTACCGATAACGTCACCGTAACGACGCGGTTATTGCCACGTTGTTCAACCACATCGTATATGCATAATCCACGTCAGAGTCGCATAAATTCCAGCTCCAGAACCGTATTAATTTCCCGACTAATCGCGATTGGGATCTACAGGCAATTACGAGAAGGATAGGCCAATCAGATCGGCGGGCGCCGCTACGCTCGCTTCCGTTAACGCGGAAGCTCCGGTCACGCACACGCAACGCCACCGCAACCCTCTGCCACCCCGTCTGCCTCGCAACCCCCTTGTACGACGCGTACAAAACCGGCAGACAACGCGAGGGTGCCCCCAGCCGGGTTGCCTTTATGAATCGTCCAGAGATATCGCGATCGAACCGTGTGGAAATCGATCTGACGCCGCGCCGACTCGCCGATTCATGGCGAATAAATAGCGCAAGTAATTGCTCGGCCATGCGTGAATAATGCATTGACGAGCGTCGAATGACTCCTCAGCCGATGGTTAGACAACGAATCGCGTCGGTAATTGTCGTAACCGAAGCAATAATTGCTTCGTTATGCAGGTACCGGCCGTGCCTTCATGAATGACGATGACTGATCACGAGTTTTTACTTCCCATTTGATTTGCATTGACGTTTGCGACGTGCTTTGTATGCCGCCGTCTGTGATTTACGAACTAGTTTAAAATTCCTATCGCTTTTCCATTTGTCCTTTTATTTTTCCTTTGTTAGCATAAAATGCGTGGACGTTTTTCAATTGCGAGCATTTCTAAGTCTTCGCACTTGAAAATTACAACTACAGGTTTTGTAATGTAATATTTTTGAGATGCAAGTGCTTGATTTGGGATTAAATTAATTTTTAAATATGAAGCGAAGATAAAATTCTTACTCGTCGGGGAATTTCTGTTTACCCCGCGGTGTTTTCTTCGAGCCATTGTGGCAGAATTGCAGAGACATCAATTTTACCGTAATACAAAATGATTTAGGATAGATGGGAACACGCATCCGGGTCTTCCCGGTACACACGGTGAAGGGAATATTTATTACTAGAAAGGGGTTAATCCGGCCAACTTTCTGTCAAAGCTATCGTTTTCATTGGTCCAAATTTATCGAGCACTATGTAACGCTAGAACGTTTTCCGATCTCTATTACTACGCGACATAAATCTGATCAATTACTGGAAATGCTAACAGCTTAAAATTATAGATTCGAAAACAGGAAAGGGAAGAAAAACGAAGTTAGTGCCACACTGTTGAAAATTGTAAGATTATTTTACTCTGTTCTAGAATGACTAATTCGTTCCTCTACACTAGAATTGGACAAAAAAGGGTACTATTTCAATAGAAATTCTTTACGTTTCAATTTGCTAACAAAAAATGAATGGTTCACCTCGATACTCATTTAATTCCACGCTTTACGGTTTCGTACGAGGGTTAACAAGATGAACGGGAGCAATTTCCCCGCAAAAAAAAAGAGAGTCTCGAGCCCAGGGTTTCTGAAATAGGCGCAATTAGCATGCTGCAGGATGATGCACGTGCGTGTAACGTTAGAGACCAGGGGTCTTTCGAATAATTACATCGAGTTGAAGGGAAATAAAAGAGAATCCGCGGGAGCGTGGTCGACCATGTCAAGAGGGGAAAGTTACTGCTCGCAGTAATGAAAGAAAGATTGCAAGGAACGAGAACGCGATTGAGATCGTATCATTAACGATGAGAGCACGAATTCAGGTTCTGAATGTCCCTGAAGTTCCTACAATTTAGTATCACAAACTGGGTCACGCGTTTCCTACAAATTATTTTACAAAAGCAGAGAGTTTGGAGACATCAAAGAGCAGAGGGCAAACTATTAAGAAATATTACTTTTAAACATTTTAAGCAGATTAAATTTTGAACGATTACTCGTTTAATAGATTCTGCGAAGAAACGAGACCATACTGAAAAGCAGCCACGTGGAAGGAAAACCTAAATGTCGACAAAATAAAAATAGACGAAATCGTTTCTAAAACGGCGTTGGATAAAACCGGTGTTTTTTTCCGCTGTCGTCCAACCGAATTTTTGCCGCACCGTGGAAACAAAAAACGTGGCCGCATAGTTCCGAAACAATTCCGCCGTGGAATTCTACGAGATCCACGGTTAAAGGGCAGTAAATTTCCTGGGCATTTTGCACGCCATGCTTCGAGTACAAGAACGTACAGTCCTCGCAAGTATTTTCATCAAAATGTAACTTACAAATTGATATGCCACAAGTGCTGCTTTACCTGTATGTCGTATAATTGTCAGACATGTCAGACCATTTCGTCCATTGGATTTGCAGAAATGTAACATTATACTTCTACTATTTTTGTAACATCATGGTTTGAAATCAGTATTATTATATAATACGCCTTCAAGTCCAAAGAAATACATTTACCTTCCCACCCGTTTCCAAAACAACCCCCATCAACATCGTTCGTTCTCCTGTCCAATCCATCCCGGCTTTCTCATCCCCGTCGTTCTCGTCAAAATCTAAACATAGCTCCAATCTGCATACATTTTCTTAGCGTGTGCAAGCAACATCCCCGTGAAGCAAACCCGTAAACCCGTCCCCGGTCGCTCCCGCCCTCCCCGGTGACTTTACAAATTGCGATGCAGCCGGTTACGAGTCGTCGAACGAACGTAAATAGCGCGCGACGCAGCAGAATAGGCGAGAGCGTTATTTGCGCTCGTCGTTCCGCTCTAGTCGCGGACGAATTTACACGAGGAACAAGGTTCCGACAATTCTCTACGCGAACGAGTATCAATGTCTCTCGATGCGACAAGACAGTCATTGTCGTAACTAACGATTTTATGCCTACGTCTCCCCGATACAATAATAGTGTCAACGTCCACGTAGACCAAGGCGTCTTCTGGGTTACGTTAGGTTTGAAATTTGAATGTCCACAAGTTTGAAAATTTGAGATGCAGGAATTCGGGGATGTAAGGATTTGCGGACGTAGGAATTTGAGCATATAAAAATTTGGAGATATAGGACCTTGAAGATGTAGCGATTTGGAACTTCAGGTGCTTGGGAATATTTGAAAGATTGAAACTTAGAAAATTTCTAATTTTATAATCTAACATGTTACATATGTTACTTAGGGGTGCGCCGATTCCTAGATTGTTGGTACCGGGCCCAGACAGGTCCCCATCAAGTTACGCCAATGTGGACGAATCGTCGAGCGGATTCCTTGGGCGTCGCGAGCGGAATCTAGCTCGCGCCGCGACTCGATTTGCATGGGAACGCCTGGCTTTAATCCGCGAGCCGACGCTCTGAATTATGCTCGAGCGGAGTCGATTTGCATAACGCTCGAGCAGGCCGATAAATGACGATTTCCGCGGGAAAATTGGCTGCCGGCCGGGAATTAAATCCGCGGCTTAATTAAGCGAACTTTACGCCTCTGACGAGAATCGCCATCGCGGATCCTCTCGTCTCCTCTTCGTTCGTTCTCTACGAGCGTGCCGAAGTATACAGCTCGACGGATAATCAACGGACACGACTCGCAACGAGACATTGAATACGCTTAACTTACGAGAGTTGTACGTGGTCTGTTTCAAAAGTAACGAGATCGTGTTTATGAAAATCATTTTGGTTGCTTCTTCTTTTTCGAATAACTTTTCGTCGGTAGTTTAAAATAACTATGTAATTTGAAACACGTGCGATCATTTATGAAATGATGGCTCAGGGCAAAAATATTCTACGTCCAAGTTTAGTGTGTTCGAGAACAGGTTTAAAGAATTCTTTGGCACTTTATGTTATATTATATAAATACTTGCGGAGTACATGAGTATGTAACGTAATTATAAATATATTGTATTTATATATATTTATACATATGTATTATATGTACATACATATGCATACTAGGTTGATACTCCTTTTGCGGACAATTATCTATCTTCCATTTGCCCAGGCTATCTGAGTTATAAAGTGAGCAGTCCTATTACTTGCAAAACGAGCCACGTAAACCTTCAGCCGGTCTCGCATCGCGGTGACATTTTGATGGTCGCGGAGTAATTAGGAGATGATTATCTGTCGATCTGGTTGTACGACGAGTGGCAGGTCGATCGTACACCTAAACGAGTGATAAGATCGCGAGAAACGTGGTCGTCGAGATGAGATGGTCGTCGCACGACGTCGATCGGTTATTGCGCTTAGGTGTCTCGCAGCTTTTGTCTATGGCGTTTCGAACACGACAGACCGGTTGTCGGAGCAATAGAGACTCGTGACAGCAATCAGTTGCGCGATCGAGCGACCAGCGAGAGGATTTGTGTTCGAACGCGTGCAATACGTCTGTCCCGTGCGACGGTTACACGTGTTGGAAATAAAAAAAAGGGCAGAAAAGACCCCCGGGGACCTGCTGGAGATTCGAATCTAGGTCTACCGTGCCGCGACTACTGATATCTAGTCCCTTGCTGCTCTCTCTACTCTTTCTCCCGCCATTTTCTCCTCGAATCTATCATTCGCAAAATGTACTTGGTCCGAAATTCTGATTGGGTCGTTTTATGCCATCGAGAGATAGGGGGAATTAAGGTAATGCGATTCGACTTGGAGCCGATAGTGTGCATTGGTTGGAAGGATTATTTGATCACGAGGTTGGAGAAATTACGCGGTTGAAGGGAAACGAAAAGTACATAATTTTAGGGAATTAACGTTGAAGTAAATGATAATATAGTACGATATTAAAATAGTGAAGTAAAAAAACAATATCTACAGTAAAATAGTGGTACAAAATTATAATAGAATTAGCAAAATAATAGTATAACGAAGCGGTAAATTAGTGAAATAGTGTAACACTAATTTAGATCCGTGCAAAAGGAGCTTATGTTTCGTATCATCCTATTGTCAGTTTCTCACGCGAATCGAATCGCCTCAATTCCTATCCTTAAGACGAAACGTTGCGGTCGTTAAGCGGTAATCGCGGTGACGGCAATTCCTTTTCACCCTTTTTTTTCTTCCCCCTTTGTTTCCCTTTCACGAGCCACATCGATCCCGCCATAAATCGTGCACGAAGCCGATAGTTCGCCACGGCGCGGCCAATGACGTACGATCGACGTGGCCCATAACTTAAGGCGGAATCAAAAGCCGATTACCCGCCTCGCGTCTGCTCCGACTCTTCGCGAGCTACTCTCTCGCCTCGTCACCCTTTGCCGACCCCACCAGACTCGCCGTGGTGGTGCAATTTATCGTATTAACAAATTACCCTCTCACCTCCGCTCTTAATGTATGCGCGAGCGAGCGCCGCGGCGCTTCGCACGGACTTTCTCTTCGGATCCGCTTCGTTTCGTTCGCTTTGACCTTTCGCGAGGATACCTGATCTTTCGACCAGTTATTTGCCAGCTGTCTCAACAACTTGTAATTGCTGTTCAATTTTAATTAAATACGATCTGCGATAATCATTTTACAAGAGGTCGTAAACAAATCATTTCTGAACTTTGCCTTCTTGATCTATTGAACAGATAAACTGTATCATTATTTCAAAATGAACAGCATAAAAATTCTTAAATCATGTTTAAAGTCTTGAAACAGCTTTGCTATTATTGCAACATCTGAAATATTGTTTCAGAATTCAGAAACTGTCATCAGATGACCTGCATAGTTTCGGTAAGACTGTCAGTAATCAAACTTTGATATTTTGTTGCATCCTAATTGACCAAATTGCTGTAATGACCCCTTGCACCGGCAAAGTGATTTTTTCATCCTTCGGTTCAAGGGTTAATTGGTAGGGTTGTTTCGGCCGGTTACAAAGAGCGATCAATTTCGGGGATCGTTGTTTGGAATATAATTAACGAGGAGGGCACGCTTATCTGAGGCAATTTTTCAATTTTTTTCGAGCCACCTTCGGACAAGGGTCCGCCGTGATTGCGATCGGTTGCGAAAGCTACCCCATCGTTGGTGGTTTCGCTTTGTTTGCGGTAGTAATCGATTAACGCGATGAAACACCGCCAAGTGTCTAGGTCTTCCGTGTTGTTCGGCAACTCGTGACAGGAAGATTAATCGCAACTATAATTTTGATTTGTTTTCGTGATTCGTTTTGCGAAAAGTGTCGGGCTCTCTTTAAAATTGTTTCAGAGCTGCAGTTAATCTGCTTTTGATGAGTCCGTGGCTTTGTTGAGCGTGCTTGAACATCGGGTAATGAGGTGTTAACCTCAGATTAGAAAATGTGCTTGAAGGAACTGTCTGGATGAAACAAAATATTCGACGAATGATTACCAACATTCGGTACATTTGCTTATTGAAGATATTGCATCCATTGAGATTCACGAAACTTTCGTTGCGATTAAAAATATTTGATGAATCACAAATCTCAGGAGATCAAAGTAGAGAGGAAATCAAAATCAGTTTTTGTGTAAAGAAATCATTTTTTTGCATACTTGCAATCTACATATGTGTAGAAGTAAAACGGACTTAATCCGAGGTTTAAAAAAGTGCCCCGAAACATTAGGTTAGCCAGAAAAACGTATTCCAAAAGCGTGAAAGCGATCGGGTGATACGTGGTGACAGGAACAAATTGGACTGCAAACAGTAAATCGATCCGCGTTATATTCTAATAGGCGTGGCCATGAATATTCATTTTTAATCTGGCCCTGTCGGAAAAATAAATTCCCTCTCCCGGTCGACTGATTCCTTGGGCCACTATGCGCCATGTTCGATCTAATCGGGCCTCCTTCGCTTTATTGAGAGCATCGTATCGTATCGACGATTTGCTGGTACCGTTCGATTCAGCCCGAGCTCACCGTCTGTACATCAGCCGAAACTTTAAAGTTCCGTGCACGTGCATGCTAATTCGCTCGCCTCCGTTCTCCTTCGTCGACCACGTTTCGCTCTCTGCCGAATCGCCCGTGCAGATAAATGTTTTTACGACGGCCAACCGGCGAGATCGTTTACATCGTCCTCGTCTCGATACATTTATTCCTCTCTCCCTCTTTTTATCGACGGAATGTGTGCACTGTAATATTTTAAGAAACCACCGTATGCGGATTCGGCCGATAGCAAATTTAATGCGGTACTCCTGGTATCTAACGGAGATACCTTAACGTTTATCTGGCCGGAAGTGCAGGAATAAAGTACGGTTTCAGAGCGGCCGTTTTTTGGGGTAGGTTAAAATTTGTGTGCAACTGTTTCTTTAACGCTGGAAATACTCGCGAATCATCGTAAGAATCCCCTGAACATCTTGCATACCATTATACGAATCTTTAATTACGAAAGAAAAGTTGTGCTTTGAAAGGGTTAAAGAAGCCGACGTGGATTTATTGAATTTTCGCGAGCGCACGAGACAGTTTCTAAGCAGAAGATCGCTCTTTCGCAGCGTTTTGAATCGGCAACGAGGTGGCCGCCAGACGATCTTGAAGGTGGAGTGCAGGGGTCTGGATCGGGTCGCGTCCTATCTGCTAACAAGATCAAGGGGCCCGATCTGGCCGATTGCTCGAGGTCTCGATACACGCGGCGCGACGTGTCCGTGGTCGAGGTAACAACAACGTTATCGAGCACCCTCCCCGGTCGCAGCCTCTTATGGAAACGCGACCGTGCGTCCCGAACGTCCTACACGTAGCGGGGGTGTACCCTTCCCTCCTCTCCGGCCGTGCTCTTCTTTTCATGGTCCGCTGCGCCTCTTTGTCGCTGTTCGTCGCTCGAGATTCAAGCTGGATCCGATAGCGCGACGACAACGATATCGATACCGCCGGTAACAAAGCTGGCGATTTATGGCGGCGATTTATTGCCGTATTTATAGCGACACCTTAGGCACTGCTAGCCCCCATAGGCAAGTTCACTTCAAGTTCGCATCGGGCGCATTCGGTTGCACCGAGATAAGGGTGTTCGATTTTTTTCGGACACTGCCTACTATGTACTCTATACTTGGAAAACGCAGTTACGCTGTCTTACAGTCTGAACAGAAACTGCACTTTCGTTGCGCGAAGAACGCGATGAAATTTTATCGAATTGGGAAGGCGAAATCGTATCAAGCAACGTGATATGTATAAAACTGATATATACATATACATATATATAAAAAAAAGTAATCAAGGATCTTCAGCTTTCATTGTTTCACTTCGCAACGTTTCGCGTCGCTTGATCTAATGAGATTTCACCGGACCTCCCATAGTTTCTTCGTCCTCCGGTCGTTCGAAGCTCCAGCTTCTGCACTTCGTCAGGATTGCTCGTGAAGTTTACGAATGGGCTCGTTCCGCGATTCGATTTTCATCAAGCTCTTCCTGCTGCCTGCTTTCACGGCCAGCCGCGCAAAGATTTCTGTGCGGCGAACAACGCCGATTCTTCAACGGCCGAAACTAATCTTCGTGCCAGGATGGACAGTACTTCACTGTCAGCGGCCGTGACAATACAATACCGGATCGTCGAATCTTTGCTCCGTTTCATTTACGATCCTCTGCCTCACCTTTCATCCGTCAGTATCAGATCGCCGGCTTCTCTCCTCTATTTGTCTTCCTCGTACGTTGTTTTCGTGCTCGATGTTCTTCCCTGAACCTTCTTAGATTTCTGACTTCGTGTGAAAAAAACAACTTTATCTCATTTTGCTTTATCGGTTAGGTGTTACGATGTGAAATATTCGTGAAAAAATAAAAATTATTAGATTTACGATTGAATATGCAAATATGCAAGGAAAGTGTTTAATAGCTAACTCTTGTAATTGCAACGAAATGTACGAGTTTAATTCCAAATTGTCCTTCACCACGATAGCAATGAATAGCTTAGGCTGAACAAGTTCGAGGGATACTTTTCAAGCCGTGAAAGTTTCCGATGTTTGAAAGCGAGTGGCGTAGTAAAACATGGAATGTGAAGTTTCTTATCGTGGGTAGGTGTACTACTTCTAGTTTTTACTTCTGTATTCAGAGGTTCGTATATCGTTCAAGTGTTCTACTTCTTGGGTTATTAGTCTGCCAGTGGATGAGTGTACGGAAAAAAAGTGGTGATACATGGTAGGTAACTGTACGTATGACGGTTGTAGAAGAGGTATGCTTATAAGTGGCACTTCGTGTAACTTGCAGCACATATACCCTTTTGAAAGAAGCAGATTTATGACCCTAAAACGATGCACAATATCTATTCATGTAAATGCAGAATGGCAGACTTCATAATCCAGTCGCACAGATACTTTTCTGTTCATAATGTAACTAGTTCATGCAGTACTGGTTTATAGAATATAGTGGCCATGCGTTAACGGAATTGAAAGTAATCCGCGGATTAAAATCGGTTATCGAAGATTCGGGCGCGGCAGCGAAATTATTCGAGCTCGAAAAAAAACGAGCAATTAAGTTATCAAACGGGGTGCATTAAGCGCGATAACGCACAGTTTACGGAGTTTAAGTAATATAACACACTGGATCGTGACTAAACGTGTTTCTTCAATGAATCCCCCGTGTCCCGCGGGACTCTCGATTGCATTATCATTCGTGGCGGTCGTGGTGAACCAGCGCTATCGTATTTTTTCGTCTCGGCCAGATTTGCATGGCCGCGCGACTGTAAGCAAGACCTCGCGATACCACGAACGGCTTAATCCCTCGAATACAAACGAGAAATTATACGGGACCCACCGGTAGACCGACGATTTAACGTCCCCTGCTTCTTACTGGAACAACGAGACGTGTCCTCTCGAAAATCGACGAAATGCACTGTTCGGCCCCTCGGAACTACTCGCCGGATAGGCAGGGAATTAAATGAAGACAGGAACTACCTGCTAGAGCGTTGAAATTGTATTTTACGAGGGTAAGAGAAATTTGGGCTGCATAATCCGTTTCAAAAGTCTGAGCTACCTACCTAAATCTGCCGTTTGACTTTTTCTGAAAATTAAAAGCAATTTTAATGTTTTTAACATAGATAGTGAATATTAAGTGCATTTTTATGGATAAATAAATTTCCCCGGAAAGAACATATTCAGAATTTGCATAAGGCATGAGAACTGGAGGTATAAAAATTCCAGCAGGAAATTTTTAATTCGACAGGCAATGGTATTCGGGCAGCAAGGCCACCGTCCAGCACGAAATCGCCCGATGACCATTCAGAGCCGAGCATTTACCGTATTTAATTTGGTATTCAAACGATGCCGCGTATGTAGCTGCTGGAAACGCGTGCGTTTCCTCAATGAAAGCCATATTCTATCGTATTCTTTCCCGTCTGCCGCGTATTTGCATGCCACTACTGCCGCGGACCTCGCGTTCTCGCCAACGACGGCTTAATCCCGTGAATACACCACGATAAATCGTGTTCCTTTGGCGACGCTGCTTCGGGAAAATAGTAATTCATCGGCGGGCCCCTCTCGCGTATTTATCTTCGTTCGCGATCAATACACTTTGCCACTCGCCGTTGAATGAGTCCGCATTCAATCAGCCGTTTCGCTCCTTCCGCGTTCTGCGCGCGGATTCGGCGTTGTTTCGAGTCTCAATGGCCGGGGAAAAATTGTTGTTGCGAAGCGAAAGGAGATCGATAAATCCGGCGAATGATATATAGATGAAATAGGAATCGCATCCTAACGCGTCTGAGCTGGAACTCGCTGGGTTGGCTTAATTAAACCGAACGGTCTTCACGAATTCCACCAAGTGATACAAGTATTTCTTAAGCATATACGTGTACAAGGTGTTCGAGGACAAGTGTTTTACTCATGTACAGAGGGAAATGTATTTGACTAGCAATGAGCTACATCAGCTTGTGTTGTCAAATTCATTCAGGTTTATGATTATGACTTATAACGTCACTCTTGGGAGGTCTTAATACGTGTCACTGTTAATCATTGTGACACAAAAGATGTGGACCAGTAGACAAAATATCTAACCTACACTTATCATCCAATTCTGAGTGATTACACATTTCAAGTCCGACTAGACTTGCCAAGATTCCAAGGTCGGCATCTCCAAGGATACTTCATCATTTGCTCCGTTAATCACAGAGAATTGAAGTTATGTAGAGTGAAATTTCTTTCAGTCTCACGAATCTCGGACAAAAGAAATTCGTGAAATTGAGGGACATCCTTCCGCGAGGCGTCCATTATCTCGAAGGAAAGCAACAAGCCACCGGTTGGTGGATATCGTAGCACGAGACAAGGAATTCCACGGACAAGTTGTTCACGTGCAGTCCGCAAATACCGTCGCGGACAAGGCATTAAAGCGGCTAATTAAAATGACAAACTACACCGGCAGAAATTAGCCGTTCCCGGTGGCGGCGGGCCGGTAGGAAGCCGAATAGGAGGATAACCGCTCGGCCGGTCGCGTATATACCCGCAGCCGCCTGTTATAATGAAGAAGAGGCAACAACGACGCGTCAGCCCCGGAAGAGGCAGCACTCTCTCGTTGAAGTCTGTCCTCGTGTACGTGTCCTGGTCGTGTACGCACTCGAGCGCGGTTAGTTGCGGCACGGATTAACGGTTACGGCCTCGTGTGCCCTACGTTCGCGCGCAAAACAGAAAGAGAGAGAGAGAGAGAGACAGAGACGGAGAGGCAGCCAGTTTAAATGCGTTTGTATTTGCATTTACATCGGACCGGCGGCCGACCAACACGACCGAGCGACCAAATTGCCACCGCGCGGACCGCGCGCCGGCTCGCGTTGAATTCCTCGGAAATAACGTCGTAAATAAACCGCGTCCGCCCTGCAGCACCCCTCGATCTCGCTTTTTTCCAACGGAGTTCCTCCTTTACTTCGGCCCTTTCGATCCGGTCACCACCGTAATCTGCAGGAACCCTCGCGGAGACACGCCTACGAGACCGGCGAGACTGCTCGATGCTTAGGGGTGATTGATAACGCGATCCCGACCGATAACGCGGTTTTGAAGGATGGTAACTTTTGGGAGACTGCGTTGGGAAGGGTTGAGGGTGCATTCGAACGAGGTGTGCGTTTTACGAGGTGATACGCATTGGCGTAACCGGAACCTCTACCTGGGTTGAGCTAGACCACTTGCCTCACCCTATTCGAGACACGATCAAGATAAGGTTTATACAATTTTATGCCAGAGCGCATTTTTCGATCGTTATAATCACCGTGTGGTTACGAACAAGTAGCTGTGTGTTTAAGGACGCCGTTAAAAATTCAACGATTAATTCGCAATCAGGTCCCCCTCCCATCCCCGGATAAAATTGCGACTGTACGACAGTCGCTTTCCGCTTAATGCAGATTATAAAATACCTCGGCCGGGACAGAGAAAAGCGAGCTCGTTCGGCCAGTAAATTTACGATGCCCCGAAGCAACGAAACGCGAGAATCCAGCCTGAATTATCGCGGACGTTTCAATTATCATTCCTCCGCGAAGCGTTGTCGTCGTCGTACTCCGGCTACCTGCTGCGACTCGGTGCGAGAAAGATGTTGACCGCAATCGCGCGGAACTCCTGCATCCGCAATGATTTGCACGTAGCCGAGACGAACGATCAACGAATAATCGGCAATTTCACCGATTTCTCCGGAACACGGGAATCCAATTAACGCTCGGAGCTGTGTGGCGATCATTAAAATCCCGTAAAAGCCTCGTTCTTCGATCACCGACTAACGAGACGTCGCCGTTGGTAACCGACTGCGAATCTGGCAGCCGTCAGAAACGTGCGGGTCACCTTAGTGCCTCCTCCGAGACGACTTCGTTTCCCGAAAGTCGTCGAAAAGAAACTTTCAGCCACCCTCGAGGTGCCACCTTCTCTTCCAGCCCTCGAAAAGCTAGCTGAAAACGCTTCCACCCGCGTCGCAGAGAATCATAGCCCGTCGTGTCTGCCGACGACAGGATAAAGAGCCGCTCCTACACGCACTTACGTCACGTCCTTCGATTCCCTTGCCCTCCTCTCCAAACCTCGCCCTTCCCTCTTCTGTACCACGGCCATCCGCCGCGAGACCGCTCGCCGTTATCGCGGAGAAGCTTGCAAGCAGATAAGGCACGTCGGACGCGGTGCGCGCCCACCAGCATAAATTCTTTCGAGGACACTCCGACCGATCTCGCGAGCGATTCGCGAGCAAAACGGAAAGACACTCTCTACGCGCGTTACGTGCATGGGCGTAACTAGGATTTTTATCTAACCGGGGACTAACTTAGATCACCGCGTGTCAGATCGCACGTGAATTGTATGGCGACGCGTTCAATTGAAACGCGTTAAATTTCAACATGTTCATTCACCATGCGCAGAGTCACCACGCGTGGTATCGTCACGTGTCAGATCCCTATGCGTTAGATTCCCACGCGTGAAATCCACACATGTTAAATTGCTAAGCGTCGAATTGTCATGCGTTGAACTAGCACGCGTGGTATTATCGCGTGTTAAATTTCTACGCATTGAATCGCCACACATCGAAATATCTCGGGTGGAATCGCCACGCATTGAATTATCACGCGTGGTATTATCACGTATCGAATTTCCTCGCGTTGAATCACCACGTATTAAATCACCATGTGGTTAATCCGCACTCGATAGATCCCCACGCGTTAGATCACCAATTGTTGTATGGTAACGCATTGGATCACGTTAATCATTTGAGTAAAGGTTAGAAAGGACCTACCCCTGTTTCAGGGGTGAGAGATCTGAGATTCGCCTTGGTTCCTATTTGGTTACGCCACTGGTTGAGTGAACGATACACGCGTGACTGTCTACGCGCGCAGAATGGCGGGAAAAGCAACGAGGGGATAGGACTTTCGAAGCTGAAGAGCAGAGAGGCTCGAATCTGCAATCGCGAGCCGGGTTTGTTGATCTTCTGTGCTTGCATTGTCTTTCGCGGAGTGCTTTCGTGAGTACATTTGGTGTGGACTCGTGGCGGCTGCATTTGAAGGTGGTTCTGAGTTTTCGATTGTTGGAATAAACTCGTTTGAAGAGAAAATAACAGATTGATGCGGTTAAGAATGTTTGAAGAGAGTAGTAAACCTTTCCGAGATGAAAAGAGAGATTCATTCTCAAACGAGAGAATACTCTTCTCTCCTCTCTACAAACAATTCTTGTTCAAATGCACTGGTGTAATTTTGAATCATCCTGTATACAATTTCCCGGATCGCATCATCTACGAAGACGATTCTCCAGCTTCGTTCTCTTGGATTCCATTTTCTTGTAATGTTTCCTCGTTTCTGTTCTCGTACAAACCTGAAGAAACAACCATGTCCTCGTTGCACATTTACCCTCCGTCGATAGAATGCGCGAGATGCACCTTTTACAGGAGGGTGGTTTATTCCTATTTGGACGAAGAGACTGTTGACGATTTCGACAGCTCGGAGCGCGATGGAAATCGAACTAGACATCGATTCGAATAAAGTTCGGAATTTTATTCGGTTTTCATCGGCGTGGGCAACAGTGGAAAAAACAGGGATGAGGCAGATAGACAAGGGTAGCGAGGCCGAGTTCGTTAGCCGATGTAATTTCAAACTTGCTGACTGGCCACCGGTATGAATGGATCCGCGGAGCGAGGGGGAAATCGGCTCGCGAAAAAGCCCTCGTTGGTTATTGCCACTCTTCGTTTTCGCGTGTGTAGCTCGTCGACGGATCAGAGGGCCGATTGACCGCGGCAGATTTTTCTTCCTCGATCACGGAACCCTATTTCGACCCCTCCGAACGGAAAAACCTTTGAACAGCCTTCTTTCGGAAAAGTTTCCCTCTCTTAACGTTTTGCGCCGTTCAATGCGGCAGAGATTTTCGCCGATTCGATAGAAAGCTCGGTGTAACGCGATTTGAATGAAAGGCGATCAGCGTTCTTTAAGACACTTTCAAAGAAACGACGCGGATGATGAAGTCCTTTTTTTCCTCTCCGCGTTTTTCTCTTAACGTTTTTTCCGATAAATTGGAAGCGATTTTCTGATTGGTTCGAGTTCGGTAATTGGTCTCGGTCGAGAAGGTTATTGTATTGAGAAGATCTCTGCTTAATGCTCTAAGTTTATCATTGTTCAATTTAATAATTCAATTTCCCAAGAAATTTCATTTCCATCGACGTCCTCGTGCGGAAATCGCTCGATAAAGATGCCTTCCTGTTCCTCGACGCGTCAGGACGACTTGTTTAGAAAATGGCCGTTTCGTCGCGTGGCGCGATATTTAATCCCTCTGATCAGCAAGCCGACTGCTCCAGAAGCTACACGGCTAACGTTAGAATTAATTCGACCGGCAAATTTAATTATCGCCATGCTGGCAGGTGTTAGAGAACCAGTTGTCAGAGACAATTTACCGCATATTGGGTGTTCCGTGTGGTTTCCGAGAGCCGGACTGTTTGTCGCCCACGCCTATAGCCGGCATACTCTAAACGCGGACCGGCTTGCTCTGTAACAAGGACGATGCTCTATAGTTCTAGCTTATCGATCGACCGACTCTCCATGCGAGGATCTCCGGGTCTAATCTCGCCGTTGATCGCGATCGGGCTTAATGCGAGCTTGCGAGGCTTTACGGTCGATCGTAAACCCTCCAGCTTCGAGTTCACCTCTTCGGTGACTTATCGATCGCGTAAAAACTAAGTGATTCCTTCTGCTCTGAAACGATACATTGCACAATTTTGCCGAAAGAAATGGCTGACTGAATGCGTCGGAGATCGTGCAGGAAAGAGTTTGCTGATCAATCACCTTCCGTAAACTCTCGTAGTCTAATAATCACACGGTAACATAAAGTTTAAACATTTCAAAGTTCCTCAGTCTGCAAGTCTGAAAATTCCTACACATCAAATTGCTAAATATTTCAAATTGGATTCAAGAAATGAAGGGAAAGATTCTTCAAATTCGTAGAAAAATCCCGAACAGACACGTAGTCCACATTCTGTTGATGAAATTTCAGACAAAATCAATTCCCTGAACTTTTCTCAATTTTCTTTAATTCCTCGTTCACGGAAAGCACAAGATTCGAGCGCGCTCCAACTTGTAAGTGGAAAATCGTGCAGAGAGAGAATCTACCCTAACGATATTTCGTCGTGAACGTACCAAGTCCCTCCCTAACGAAATCTCGCTAACAACTTGCGTCTAAAATAAGCTGGCGGATGGACGCGGCCGGCAGACGGAGAAATTCTAGCGAAAAAAATAATAGGGCGCCAGGGGTGTCTACGGGAAAGGGGTTGGCGTGCCGCGGCGCGTTAAAGTCTGTCGTTACTCATAATTAGCGGCGAATCAGCCAGGCTTTTACACGGATGAAGGCTTTCCGAAACGACGGATTCGTGACGGCCCGCTGTTACAATGGATGGTCGAACGGACACGGAATTATGACGAGTTTTTAGCTGCATTGAGCAGTGCGTACGCTGCAAGCTTTCGGGGTTAAAAAAAAAACTGAAAAGATTCGCTCCATGAACCTCGCTGCGTGAACGAAATTGTTTCTCCGCGACGTGACCGTGTTCGATGATTGTAATTTTAAAACCGACAGCGTCATTAATATTAAACGCGCAACAGCGAGATGATGCTCTCCAACGCGTTCCGCTTCTACAGACTGTTTCATTATCCTCGCGCTTCTTTCAATGCACAGTGAATGAACTCGAAACGTTTGTGAAATATGCAGTTTTGCTGAGTTTTTAGCAGCTGACACTTGCAATTGAGTTGGCGTAGTATTGTTTGGTTCTTTGAAAGAAGAGTCGACTGATGCTATAGCTAATAGTATTGTATTTTCATTATAAAATAAGTTAGGAAGAAGTAATGTGGAGAACTTGTCTAGATGGATAGTAATCACTCGATGAAAAGAACGTTGATCGTAAAACTTGTATAACTTGCTTATCGTATCGTGAAACATTAAAAGACGCGAAAGATTCCAGAATAAGTGCACAAGCTGAAAATTCTTCGTGTTCGTAAATATTCCATACATTTTCCTTCGTGAAAACACGTTGGAAAAGCATTGAATGGCAAACATGGAAGAACATTAAAGTGTACATATTTTAAAGCACAGTAAGATGCCAGTTAGAACGATTTCAAGAGGCATCAAAAGGAATGACAACGGTAACAGAAAGTAACGAGTAACAGAAGGAAGCATCGGGAGAAGAAAGGTTGGCGAAATATGTGCAAAGGGGACGCTGAATACAGAGAGGTACGAAAAGGTAACAGTAGCCACTGAAAGACACTGGATTCGCCGACAAATACCGAAAGATTTTCTGAGGAAACGTGGCCGGAGAGCATCAGACGCATCCGTGTTGCAAAGGGTATCGGTAACAACCCCTCGTTAAATGAAAGATCCCCGAGAAAGAAGTTGCACAAGCCCGGGTGGTAATAACTTTCTCGTGTCGCCGTTATCATTTTGCGCCGTTCTTGTACGCCGCTTTGCCATACAAATGCCATGTAAATGAATGCAAATTAATCGTTGCAGATCTAGCGACGTTCCTCTTCCGTGGAAAAATTTTCTTTTAGGAATCGCGAAGCCGTCCACCATACCGAACGAACCGGTTGTTTCTCGTCGCGAGCGCGTTCCCCTTTCTCCCCCTTCTTTTCCTTCGTTCTTCCGTTCTTGTCCGCAGAAATCCACCCGCAAATAAACGAGTCACGCCCAGCCATTTGCGAGAGGTACGAGAACAGGAACAGCGTGTTGTAGTATTCATTAAAACCCACCGAACAAATGAAGACGGTAAATTGGACTCGTTGGCGGAGGAGACAGAAAAAAAACGAACACGGAAAAGCACCGTCTTTTACGATTCTTAATCCAACGGAATATGCCGATTCGTGTTTGACCCTTTGATTAGCAAAATGTTCGCTCAGTGTCCACGTAAGGCTTACCATATCGCAGATCTCTCCTAGGGAAATAAAATCCACAATTCGTGCTCTTAGGCTGGTCAATACTGAAATTTATAAAATTTAGAACTTCAGAAATTCAAGAATTTAAGGATTCGAAGACTTGGGAATTTGTGTATGCTTTGAAAATAGTACATCTTAAACACGGACGCATGTTTCACTTTTGCAACGGACGATCGCAGCAGATCGATGGAAATCGAAAAGACGGAAGGGATATTCGTACAGTTCCACTGTCGAAGGAATGGAAAGGAAAGCAGAAACCCCGAGGGAGGATTTCGTGGATGGTTCGGTTCGATCAATCTAGAACCCGACGCCATTGGAGCCGATTTGTCGGAAATAAGTCGATCGACGTCCCAGGTGCAGCAAGGTTATCGGCGTTCGGTTATTCGCACTCGATTCACCTGAAACGAAGATAAATGTGTTTCAGCCGTTTTCACGTATGAAGGGAGGTGTTGCAGGGCTGACGTTTTCCAACGATTTCCTGGCCTCGTCCCCGTCACGCGTTTTCAATATCCACCTTTAATATCGACGATTGTTGTGCTTGTTTATTGCTCGCAATCGTTGGAGAATGCTTTTCGCGAGCATCCTCGCGACGACCGTCTCGCGCACTGTAAAGTTGGCAAAGCGTTCCAGACGCGATTGCGAATAAAACGACGCGAGATCGTATTAGTTTATCGTACACATTCGAATTTCCAAACTCATTTTTAATTCTTGAATGTCAAATCTCCTGATAGTTAAACTTAATGGCAAAATTTGAAACGGAACAACTTTCTAATAACGTTGCACAACGGAATCTACAAAGTAGCCGTTCCAAACGATCATGTAACGATCGATATCTCCGGCGATGCCTAATTACAGCATAAATTCGATGAGAATTAGCAAGCAGGACGCGGTGTAGTTTAACGTATGCGTGGGCTGTTCACCGCGGGAGACAAAGACGGTCAAAGAGAGACATTTTATAACGTCGGTCTCGGCCAAAAACGTATTCGAGGAATATTCGATGCGACGTGGGAACTCATCGGACAAGTTCTCTTTCCCGTGGCTTCTCTGGCCGTGCCGCAATTTGTGTGCTTTATCGACGGTGTTTTCCGCCCGAAGGGGAAAAAAGCCGGCGGGACATTATATTCCTGCAGGCTCCTCTTCTTTGCGTCTACGTCGTTGGGAACAACGTCGTATAATTTATGCACCCCGCGGCCGCGTTCATAAAGTCCAAATATTTTAAAACAAGAGCAAAAGAGCAGAGAAAGCATCGTCGACCGTCGCGGAACACCCGTTCCGCGTGCCGGCTACATTATCCCGAGGAATCGAGAGCTCGTTTCAGACGACAAAAGACCAACAACGACTTCTTCGCGTCTCCTTTTCCTTCGGGAAACAAACTTCCTAGCCGTGAGTCGACGTGTCGCTCGCCGACTTCTTTGCCCACTTTCGTGCCCGTGCACACGGAAAATTAATTATTTCGCGAGGAAGACTTTTGGTTTTTAACGCTTAGGTTGTCGCAGTGGGGTATCTAAATTCCGAAATTTTCATATTTTCAAAGTCTTCAAGCTTGCACGTGGCTAAAACCCAAAATCTCGAGTTGGCAAATTCTCAAATCGTTGGAAATGAGAATCACTCGCAGAAGCGAATATGTTCGTAATATATCGCGAAAAATCGTCCGAATCGTTCAATTATTCCTCACGAAACGTAATATAATAAGAGAAGGGTGATATCCGAGCGGCGACAGGTATTATTAATCGACGAAGTTGGAGGCGAATTAAAAAGTCAGCCGGCTATTAATCCCGTCCTTGTCCCCATTCTCTCATTTTTACGACGCAACAGTTCACGACGACACCGTAGCGTCGACGTTTCCAGCCGCGCGGAAAACTTTTTCCACGCGAAAGACAAAACGACAGGGAACGAGCAAGAGAATGGAGGAAGAAGAGGTTCACCCTAAATCAGGCTAGTCCGCGCGTACTCGCGGCGGTCCAGTCAGTTTGCAGAAAATCCGCCATTGTTTTCACTTTAGCCGGCCGTTTTAAGCATGGACCGTGTAATAAATATTCGCACTCTCTCCCGTGGGATTACGCCCGGCAGGAATAATATTCCTCTTTGTGGATGTCGGTCTCCTTTGTTACAGCTTTTCGCGGCACGTCGACGGTGGTTGACGTCGTTGTCGAGGTAACGAAGCGCCTTTAGAAATCGTTCTCTTTGTTTCGTTCGCTAATCTTTGTCCAAATTTTGTCCCCAAAACACCCTGATAATGTTCGAAATTATTACCTTTGGTTTTTTTGGAATCGGACATACCGACTGAGGGTTGCAAGTAGCGACGGAAATAAGACGGAGTTTAGCAGAACTTGCGATAGATTCGTTTAGTCGACAAATTTATTCAGCTATTTCTAGACGATCAAAGATGTTACGATATGAAAATTTATTGCAGGTATTGGTCGGTTAATTCTCAAATTTAAATTGTTAAAGTAGTATAATATGATATTGTTAAAATTCATGAAGAAATGAAAAGGAACAGAGTACAACATAGCGCGTAAATATATTATGCGCGTGGTCAAAGAATTCTTTCGACAAATTTTAATTTACAACGGAACCTTTGTGATTAAAAACTAAAATGCATGTTGGAAGTACAAAGATAGCTAATTTTTCCATGCAACTGTTTTAACCAAAATATATATCCACAGTTGCTCGAAATACACAGCAGAGTTTCAACCATATATTTTTCGTTCACCAAAACACCCTGATTCGTATAAAAATGATAAAATCGTAGACATCACTGGTACATTTTCGAAAGCGTATTTAATCGTTTGCGGTTCGCTCGGTGCTCAGCGGAATGTCGTTGTTTGCGCAACTCTTGGTTGAATCGCACAGTGCTTCGTTGGAAACGTCAACGTTATTCACCGTTAATTTCACCGCAGCAATAGCGAAGTCGTCTTTGAAGCGTTCTGTAGGCGCGTTCCGAGCGGGCCGCGGCGCATTTTTGTACCTTTGTTTACGGTTGAAGCCGTGCAGGCCGCAAGATATTTAGGATGTTTAAAGGAACAATTAAACGGGGTTAAAACAGTTCGCGTCCTCTATCTCGTTTAATTGCCGCGTCTTTTTTCGCGAACCTCCCCGTTCGGCCCCCCCGTTTCTATCCGGGAGGAGAGGCATTCTTTGAAGGCTGCGGCCAGAATTTGACTCGTTTTATTTGAGAAGCGTAGCCGAGCGAGCTCTCGTCGTCGGGTCCTTCTGTCAGGCTCGTTCCACGGGCTGCCAGCTCATGCCGCAGACACGGTTATGTCTCGGAGATATTTTAATTGTCGCCTCAAAGCAACGTTCACCCTGACGCGAGAATTCTTCGTCAACCGCGTGAAATATGAGGGAACTTGACGACTCGCTAATAACCTTCCTCTTCGCGCTGCCGCTCGAATTTAAAGTTCGCCGACCTTAATTTTTTAAGCGCGCCTCTCGCGTTTTCACGCCTTTCACCGCCTAGGTTCCGTCGAGCGTTTTGCAACAACGCCGAGCAAGCCGCTCGTGAAAGGCTCGGACTTTTATTTTTCCGCCCTGATAGAGGCGCCAACGTTACCTTCCTCCGGCCTTTTTGTTCCCTCCACAATGCCAGCTCTGTTCAAAGAGTATCCGATCGTTCGCTGCGAGAAATAAAATAGCATTCCTTTTCGGTTATCGTTTCACTCTGCTGATAACTTCATTCTATTAGAGTCGGAGGGTGCATTAAGACTGCTCATTCTTCCCCTGTTACGATCAAATTCAAGCGTAAACGTGCATTCACCGGCGATACAGGGATCGTAGCACATAATACTAGTTGTTCAAAAGATTAATTATGTATGTTCCACAGTTGTTCTATAGTACGAGGGGTCAGGTGGTTCTACAAGCAAATATAAATCAAAAAGGACTATAATTTCCTTTCCTTCGGTCAAAAAGCACTGCATTTCCTTTACGAACACCTCTTGATCGTTATCGAAAATTACCAGAAGCACCGGGACAAAGGACTCCAAGTTCTACAATAGCCACAGTCCCACATTCAACAGAAACTTCCTGAATAACCATAATACGCTTCAATCACGATCATACGACTTTACTGAGCTATTCAATCGGAACCAGCGAACAGTGGTCGACAGAAATTCGCGAATCAACTAGGATTTCATTCTGCGACGGTCACACTGCGATTTCCGTGGCTCAGGTGCGCTCCGCGAAGAAAGGGTCGCGTCCAACCCGAAAATTTATAGGAAAGCTTCCGTCCCTCGAAAGGACTGACGAATTTCGTCGAGGAACACCCTTCGAACCTCGTTATGAACGCGTCCCCACTTAAATCACCCGGACGACTCGGTCGCGAAAACTTCGCACGGAACCCTCGGATTAAATTGGATCCACGGTTCCGGCCGGAACGACGGAAAGAAACGAAAGGTGCGAAGTTTGAAAGGTGAAGACGCGCTCGAACACCGAATAACAATCAGCTTTCTTGACGATTCTCATTTTCTCCGCATTTTTACGGGGAGACGTAATAAATACTACCGGCAGGGCCGGCACTGCGTTGTTTGCCACCTGAGAAATTGCTACTTCGAAATTTTAGAACTTGGGATTTAAAGATTCGGAATCTAGGGATTCGGGATGTAGGAATTTGGGATCTAGGGATTTGGGGATTTAGGAATTCGGAATCTAGGGATTCGGAAATTTAGGAATTCGGAATTTAGGAATTCGAAATCTAGAAATTTAGAAATGTAAGAATTCGAAAATGTAGAAATTCGACACCTAGATATTCAGAATTTGAAAATTTGACGTCCCAGAAGTATATAAATTTTAGAACTCGAAATTGTTGAAACTTGTAGCTTTAAAAAACCCCAAATTTTCACACCCAGTAGAAGCAGCCCTGCTTAAGAACGTTTAGCCGCATTCGAGTCTACTCATCCAAACGAATTGGCCAGTCCAAATTAACGCAATCACCTCTGGCGGCGGTTCGAAGGTGTTAAGAGGCTCGTAATCCTGGCTAGTTCGATTCAAAGCAGGAGTTATGAAACGGTGTGCAGCCACGTCGGTGAAAAATAATTCGTCGACGGCCACGGCAACTTCAGAACACTTTCAGCCATTTGTTCGCGCCACTGGCTTAGAGAAGGAGTTACTTTAATATCGCGAATAGCAGCCACTTCGTATGCACGCCGCCTTCTCGTGCGTTCTACTCTTATTCTATCCCCCACCCTCGTGCAGTTTTCCTTTTGCGCCTTATCCTCGCTTATCTTGCCCTCTGCTCGCCGAAATAGCGAGCTTTCGTAATCCTCGAACGGACAGAATCGCTCGACGAGTCGCGGATCGTAATTTTGTCGGCCGAGAGCGATCCTCCAGGATAATGGAAACTTCTCTTCCTCTGGAGACTCCGAACGGGGTTCCGCTACGCGAGCGAAAGAGACGCCCGATGAATTGTGAACGATTATTGAATGATAGGAAATACGGAGAGGGGAAGATTGAACAAGAAGGCGAAGTTTGAATGGAGATTGAATTTCAAAGTTATATTTCAGACCGATAGTGTTTGAGTTTCTGGAATTATTTTAATCTCGAGTGATTCGACGGGGGTGTGAGGCTCTTTGAAGAACCGAGACTATCCAAATGTGGACAAAACGGTGTAACTTTATTGTAACTCTCTTTGCATTATGCAGTACAATTGAATTAATGAGAATCTGTAAAAGTTTCTACAAAATTAGATTTGGTCCTCAGCTTTGAAGTTTTCATAGAGCGCTAGCGTAAATACGAACGAAAAGTTTGGGCAGAATCTAATCATCGCAGTCGCAGACTTGTTCGACAGATTAATTTTTCTTTGTACGATTTGCCATGCTCCAGGCGATTCTCGTGGCCGGAGTCACATTCACGGATTGTCTGCGTCCCCAGAGAAATCATTTGTAACACCTGCGCTTAGAGTGCCAATAACTGTAGAGTTTACTGCATCATCTTTGCTCGCATAGCCTCTTCACGCACCCTCGGAAGAAAGAGAAAGCTTCCTGTATTATTTACCGATGTCTGCCGGTATCGTATCCTTTATTAAAGTGATGCGTATACGCTTTGATGCAACGTCGGGAACTCGATCGAACTTCGACTTCGGCGCTGTCATTATTTATTAATCCCCTTTCGAAGGGGCCGTGTCTTTTCCTCGAACCGATTGCAACGATCTACATTGCTGAGGAGAACGGCACGCTTTTAGAGCTCTACGTCGGATCCGTTGTTTCACGAGCACATTTTACTGAATTTTATATTATTCGCAAAGCTTCATCCACATCTGCGTTTTATCTTGACGCAGAGAGAATAATTTGCGAGTTTAATCCCATATCGACGTAAAATATAATTGAGAAAATTGAAGGTGTATTTCAAGATTGAATCCCCGTCTGTCATTTGTTACGCAGTGGATAAAGTTCCCATGCAAAGATTAGAATTTCAGTGCATTAGCGTCGTTGCGTGACAAGACGTAATCTGGTCTTCGATAGATATTCGTATCAATAGAATGTGGTAAACGTGCGGTTATTGTACTGCAAATCATAGAGAACGGACAGAGAGTCTATTACACGCATCGGCTTATTATTATTGCAACATAGAAACCATTGAAATTATAGACGCCAGTTGAAACTTCGATCGATCAATATGTACATAAAACACGCTAAATGATGATTCGACGACGTTGGAGGTGCGCAAATGTCAATTGAAAGCAACCGATAAACGCAATTTACATCGTTACAACACGCTATTTATAACAATCTCACTTTGTTCGAAGTCTAACAAGTGAAAGTAACTTAGCTGTTAAGAATCGATTGCACGATACCTGAGGTAAAATATCCAATTATTGACAGTTTAAGCAAATTCATACTTTGTAATGCACTTTCATTGTTATAATATTACGTGCTAACCACAAAATGCGCTGTAAGAATTCATACAATTCCTAGCGCAAAATGCGTGTAACTGCTGTAAACCATTCGCTCACGCGGAAAATATATTTATATACACTTGATTCAGAATCCAGGATTCATCTTGTGACAAGCGAACTGTCTATAAAGTTCTACTGTAAAATTCTTGTAAAATTATATTAAAATTCTTTGAATGACGAAATTTGAGTGTGAGTTCAGAACCCTCTGAACGCCAGGTGCACCCCGTTTGCCCGGCGGTGCTGCTCACGAGCGCACACCGAACCCATCTCAAGTCGTAACGACACGATTCATTCGACGAACGGGCGCGAATTCGTGTTTCAGCGCGTTGTCTCGATTTAGCATAACTCGATAGAAGCCGTAATCGAGGTTCGTCTCGATGCTGCGGCCGGAGGGACTCCTCGCGGCAGGTTGGAGCGGGACAACGAAAGAGGGACGCGTAGGTAGGAGATCCTGAGCGGCGACATTATTGGCCGAACACGAGGACGATGTCATTTCGGAGACGATTCGTTGTCTGGTCGGTCGGAGCATGGCGGGTGGCGAGGGAGAAAGGCGGCGGACGTAGGTGGAAACACGAACTTCCAAAGGAACACAAACGTGTCCTCGTCTCACTCTGCTTTCCACCGTATAGACGCGGCCACCATCATAAATTCACAGCATGCGAGCCGCGGGAACGTGTCTTCATAAAATCTTAGATCGAAGATTGGCCGGCGACGTCGCGGTGCTCGTCGCACGCGAAAAAAATAATTAGTGGTCCCCGTTCGTTTCGCGTATGCACGCCATACGTGTGCTCGATCTTCCGTATAAATTACGCGACTGTGTCGCTAACGCCCCGCTTCGTCGCACCGTTAATTGCCTCTGACTCGATTGAATTTTATTCGACGGCATCGGAATCTGCTTAACGCGTCCGCTAAGCCTTGTAACCTATTGATTGGATACGCATCGTTTCCTTTTTGTAAAATGCAAAATAATGTAACGACCCTCTTGATGATGGGTCTAGCAAGAGTTAACCTCATCTGAAGGTAATCAAGGTAATTCTGTTGCGTACAATTCTCGTGTGACATTTAAAGATAAATCGGTATGTACCAAAGCAAGCATTGATACGTATTGGACTAAACATCCCACATTTCAATGTTATCGATCAATTTTCAAACTCAGGAACTTTCTATTTTCAAACCATAGGACTCCTTCAAGAAATCGATGGCCGAACGTATTGTTAGAAATCGGGTTAGTAACAAAGGCAAATCGGGTCAATGACGTGTTCTAGCGCTTTAGGTATTTTACGTGTGATACACGCGTGGGCGGGATTTAGATTGTCGCGAACAGGCCTCGACGGTAGCTAACGAGAGCACAAGGGGCCATAATCGTCCGGATGAATCGCGGAAATAGTCGTGAGAGCACTTTTTTTTTCACTGCGGGTGCGTGTAAAAATGTAAATCGCAAAAATTCGAATGTAAATCCGCGGGAACAGGTAGCGAGACGTAAGCCCACGGGGGATTACGATAATTTATTCTCGCAGCCCGTAGAGTTACTTTGTCCCTTGGAACGAGATAAATTCCCTGTCCTTTTGGGGCGCGACTAAAGCTGCGTTCATACCGATTTAACCCTCGTCAAGCGTCCAACGATTGAAAATATCGAAAAATTCTGCAATTTTTAGCAGTCGAAGTAGAATGACCCTTTAGAGTATATTATTTATCAGTTTGTGCATCTCCATTTTGCCACAAATTATTTTACCGTTACTCTTTATTTGGTACATTTGTTAAAACAAGTACGTATCTCCGGTAAATTCGCTTTTTGCAAACAAAATGTACAAAGTGAACTATCGTAGCGTATAAAATGATATCAGTGATACTACCTTTAGGGGTTAAAGGAGCGGAAACGTAAAGCGTTGAACTACGCTTAAT
This sequence comes from Megachile lagopoda, assembly GCA_036983795.1. Lineage (NCBI taxonomy): Eukaryota > Metazoa > Arthropoda > Insecta > Hymenoptera > Megachilidae > Megachile > Megachile lagopoda. The sequence continues at coordinate 3,503,865 of CM072795.1, read as the reverse complement.
GCGAAACAGTATTCATGTCGTGTTACCTGAAAGCTGTCAGAAATCCAAGGGATTCGCAAGGGAGGATCCCCAACAATCGCAAAGTTTCATCATTCTGGTTCCCCGAATTTCTCGGTCGAGACCTTTCCCCTATATTAGTTGTCCACGATGAAATTCAACGTTCTATTTTTATGCATAAATAGTACGACAAACGTATGCGTGTTCTGATCCTATCTCTCACGTTCGAAATTGAACATCGAAATCTACGATCCAATTTACGATGTGAATTGAAATTTTTTAGTCCATGACAAATTTTAACACGCCACTGTCGTATTAGGAGGCATTATCAAAGTGGAGGATCTGAAATGCTTGTAGGTAAGATGTAGGAATCTGGGAATATACAGTAATCCAGGATAGAGTTAGGTAAAGAGGTATTAATGTAGCAACCTAAGAATATAACATTTTAGGAATATAACAAAATTGTGTAAAATTAAGTTTTATCTAATCGCTGTTAAATAAATTTAATATTGAGGTAAAAGACAAAGGTATGAAGTTCAAGTAAAGACACCCTATATAAGAATTTCTTTCCGGCGCATCAGAAATTCATTCTACAGCTCCTCGTTTCATAGCGCTGTACGTCTTAATTTTTATCGAGCGTTTCCCAAGCTCGAGGCCTCTCGTGCGAAAGTGCACTCGTATATCTCTCCACGTTCAGGTGTCTTCTCGCTGGACGTGTTTACTACACGGCAGCCCTCCTTCTCTCTGTTCGTCGATTGATCATCTCACCTACACAGACGCAATTCACCTGACGCTCGCGTGCCATGCGGTATTTTTCACGCGACGCGAAATTGTTTTCGCGCGAAATCACCTGCAAGTGATATATGCTCTGACTAATCTTACTTTACCTGGAAATACCAGGTTTCTATTAAAATGTAAGAAGTTATATGTGTTCGTTATCGAACACTGTATGAAAGGAGTTCCGATTATATCCATTACTCAAGGGCCATATAGCGAGACTTTGCTGTGCATGAATATTCTCACAAGCTTTGAGTTCAATTTCAATAAAGAAACTAAACCAGTTATAGCAAATGCATTTTAACTATATTTGTTGAATAAAGAAAAACATCTGAAACCTGCTTGATTCGGAAATTTTCGTAAAATGGTAGGTAGAAGCGTACGTACTAGTAAACTACCGTGCTAAGGTTTCTCAGTTACGAAGTAGAAAAACATGGAAAAAGAAAGAGTGTCGTCAAGGAGACGTTTCCAAGCGTGTAGAAAGGGCGACTGATAAACGACGACAAGATCAAGGGAATCCCATACAGCATGGGAACGCACTTTACGAATCAAAATCGGTCCTGTGAGTGACCGACGTGTCTCCATTCATCAAGCTTCCCGAACTTCGACCGCTCCTCCTCGTCTTCTTCTTTCCTCGTCGCATACTGATTAATGATCGCTACGTAGTTCGAGATCCGGGCCAATCTCCGGCTTGGAAATTCCCCGATCGAACAACGTGGACCACCGTTAATTCGCGAGATCCAGTCGACGTCGGTCTGGCAGCTTTCTTCTTCGTCGTCTTTCTTTTCGTTCGAGGAACCACGAGTCGGGGTCCGCAACTTCTTTCAATCAACGTCGATTAATCTCGATTTGGGCCCCGTCTATCGTCCCTTCGCTCCCGATCACCTTTTTCTTTCTTCTCTTCCTTTTCTCTTCCTTCCGCTTTCTATCTACGCTTCCCACTCTATGGTGTCTCGTTTCGTTCCTTTCCTCTGTTGGACGCGCGTGTACGTCGGAGTTTCTTGGCCCAGAGCGCGTAATTATTCATCAGGGGTCTTTGCCTAATTCTGGCTCGTTAATCACCGTCTATGGGGAATCGGGAGCTCGGTCAATGACTCGAGAACATCGACGATTTCAGCTCCTTTATTCGATCGTCGATCGCCTATCGAAGGCGTCGTTTCGTCATCGTCGCCGCAGGTGTTCTTCGATTGTTCCGCGCCACTTGTGTACGCAAGGACACTCGTGAAGTCACCTCCGATCATGAATAAGCTCTTCGATCATTTTGTTTTGCGGACCTCTACAATGTTCGACTCCAACAAAAATTATATCCCGTTGTGTTATATAAAGATTCTACAGATAACTTCAATCAAATCTACAAAGTACTTGTTCCTCTCTGTAAGTCCGCCACTGTGCATTGTCCGTCCGAGATCTCTATCAGATATTAAGTTTCGATAAATAATACTGTAGAGAAAAGGAAGATCGTAATGCGAAAGATTGCGAATCCAATTGGCAATTCAGCAAGAAACTCGTCGAAACGGAGTTGAAGTTCAGGGCCGAGGGGATCTGGTTGAAAGCGAGTGGACCACGGTGGATGAAGAAGGCAACGATTCGAAACGGTAGAAAAAAGGTTACATCGTCTCGTAATGCTCGTTACCGGGGTCCAGCGTCGCGGCGGAAAGATATACGAGATGGCATAGGAATTTCATTTAATCCGAGGTTCTGCGCGGTCGGCTGAGATTCGATTTATGGTGTAATCAGGGTTCGCATGACTCCGTTCCGTGGAGTCTCGTTCGCGTAGAAAACGCACACCGTCCAGTCGAAACATGACGCAGCCCTTTTGTACTCTCCTACGGTGCCGTGTTCGCTCGCCTCTAAATGGCCGTGCATCGGGAAAGGAAGAAGTGGAATCCCCGCCATTGTCCGTGCCTTTTGGTCACGGTTATGCCTGCCCTGCCGCAATTTGCCAACGTCTTCTTTCACCGACAACGAAAGAAATCGACGAAACCCTTTCGCGATCGGTCGAACGAGAATTTACGCAACGGTGATCCTGAATATTCGACCAACGAGATGAACAGTGTGCTCTTTGTAGATGGTTGCTTCTAAATCGTGGTATCGATACGAGGGAGATGTTATTTCGGAATGTATACACGATAATTCCGAATTGGAATGGAAACTTGTCACAATATTGGACGCTTTAAAGACACGTTGCAACAGTTAATCGCACGTTACAGTCATTCCCTGCAGCGTTGGCAAAATTGGATTATTTAATGATATATCTTGCAATAAAATGTCGAGATCGTTCAGCAAACTTTTCGTATGCTGTAGTCAGTTCCATTTACGGGACATACGATTATTTCGTCAAACCGACAGTACGTGATAAGGAGTGCAGGTAGCAGCACTTGACTGCGGTACTTCATGGATACAAGTTGCATCGGTTGCACATGACAATTGTCGTTTTACTGTTTTAATATCGAGCTATCTTGTATCACGCATCATTGAAATCGTTTAGCATAAAAATATGAAGCGTTTAAAAAATAATTGGCAGTTGTGTATACAGATTTCTCGTAGAAAATTAAGGTCGTCATATTGAGGTACTGTGAAATGAACTGGATAGATACAACTTTACCGGTTTCTTCCCCGTATTCGTCGACGAAAGAGAATACTTATTTCTTTCCAGCAAGACATTACATCGATCCCAACGTTTTTCCCTTCGGAGGAACTTGGCCAAACACCATCGCACTATCAATTTCTTCCCCAAACTGCGAAGTAGCCGGAAACCTACATACAAAGTTTTTTCCCTAGGGGTTGTTAAGGGCGAGAAGAGCGACTCGATTCCCGCGGTGAATCCATCACGGCTCCAACACTGGACTGACCGTGATACTTTCATCTGAGAATTGTCCCGTAGCGGTCGAGCAAACATTTTTTCCGTCCCCTCGCGGCACCGACACACAATTTCTCTGCTGTCCGTCGCACAAAACGTCGTTCTGTATCTCCGCGAAGAAAACTGTTCCACGGGACGGGCACAGGACGAAGCGAGAGCGACGATCAATCTCACGCATGACACCGAGCCTCGCGGAGTTAATTTACCACGGGGTAAGCTCACGTATCCGTGTCTAATTGGAGAGCGTCTAAAAGAGCCACCCCATACCCCTGTTGCGGCCACTTTTCACGGTTTAAAGTCGAGAAGACCCGGCGTCGAGCGCACGTTGCTCGACCTGGGGGCAATTTGTAAATGAACGCTTCGGTGGCTCCTCTTTGTTTTAACAGCAAATGAATTTACTATCCGCTACGAGCGTATTGTAACATTTACTTTCGAGATTACAATGTGAAACTTGAAGGGTGGTAAAAGATTTATCTCGACGAAGTGAATTATTCGAACCTCGATTAAGAAGATTTCTGTCACTGACAAGGAAATAGATTTACATAGAAACGTGTTTTTTTAGCCACCCTTACATCACTGGCGACCCTCGCAGTTCACCTTTTTGTTGGTCCAGAATCAATTAGTCCGTCGAGGAGAATGAAAACTAATGAGTTGCCGTGAATAATTAGGGACGAAATCGGGTGATCCATCGGCGATACACGAGATCGAGCGGCATTAATTACCGTCGGACCTTCGGGTTAAATACGCTTCCGGTCAGGATTAGGTTACCCAGGGTCGCACGGATGCTCTGCAATAAACAAGTCCAGAATAAAGAGTAAACTGCTAGAATAAATTTTCCAAGTCTTTGACACCTTTCCTGACCCAAATATCGTTCGTAAGTTGTACCATTTCCTGTCACGAAGTAAAGTTTAAATATACTAACGCGATATAACTTGTAAATCAAGCGAGAGATCTTTAACGTTTAGTTTTACGCTCGACTTGGGACGAGCAACAAAATCATTTACAAGCCTCTGTCGTCCTCGTATATCGCGAAACGGACGGTTCACCGTGAAAATACGGTCATCCGTTCCAAAACACGCGAACGAGGTAATCGCTCAATTTGCATAATTAATGGGTAATTAAGCAACCGAGTCACGTGTTCTCCCCAGAGATTGCAAACGCGTTTCACTGTTATCCTCTCGTCCAGGGCGAATGAAATACTCGCGAGCCGCTCCTGTAGCCGCGAAATCACCGAGCCGTGCATCCAGAAAAATCGTGATCCACGTGTTTTTATTCTGATTCGGTGTCACGATGCTCGTATACCGGTTTTCGTAGGTGCGATACGAATCTCTTCGTCCCTACGAACGAGCTTTTACGCCGAAACGATCCGGTAGCACGGTCAGATAGAGGCAATAAACGGAGTTCGTCGCTCGTAGATGAGAATCTACCGTCATCCATCGCGTTGAAAGAAGATATCACCTGCTCGTTCCTTTCGTTGACGCTGCAAATTAACTCTTTCGCCACGGATTTTATTTTACAATTCGTTTCACGCCTGAAACGTCCATAAAGAATCGATTCAAAATAAAACCTGGAATCCGATATCTAATCTTCCTCGAACACGTTTCGAATATCAAAATATTAATTGTTATAATGATTAAATATTCATGTTCGATTGTTATCGTGGCTAACAATTTCAATCATCGATTCGCGATTGTTTTTCTGTGTATAAAATTTGTTGCCGATACAGATCCAGTGGAAAAATTGGAAATTGTTATTATTTGCCACGCTGCAAATAATTCGAGAGAACGAAAAACAAGTGGTCCGAATATTCGTCCTTCAGGAATGTTTGGATTTTAATAGTGCTTTTATTGGCTCTCGTTTACGCGCGGAATAAATATATTTACGTTTCACCGACGAAAAAAATCTCGATTCGCAATCGGTTCGTCCGTGTTTTTTAACGATTTCGTTTACCAGATTTCACCGGGACCGTTCGTTAAACAATTCCTGGAATTAATTCCGCGCGCGACACACGGCGAAACAGACAATCTATTTGCATATCGGTTACATAACACGAGCCGTGCGCTGGATTCAATTAATAGCCATCCGTATAATAGACTTCCATTGCACCGATGATCCAACTAATCGCGATAACGATCCTATCGCATAGCTTTACAACGTGAGCTGGAAAATTGCGAACGACTAACGTCTAGCAAATAGCTGATATAACAGCGACGAGATGAAGCATTATACAACCTTCCAAGCTGGACTATTTTATCATAAAATTGTAATGGCTTGTAAAGAACATGTACTTTCATCTCGCTTTGCCGTAACACTTTGACGCTAACTCACGATAGTGCGATAATTAGGAATGTAGGTATCCAAGAATCTAGGGATCTGGTAATCTGGAAATGTACCGATCTAGAAATCTGACGATTTAGAAATTTAACATCTAGATCTAATCTAGAAGTCTGTGATCCACGTGACAGTCTGATCCATATCAAAGTCTATAAGTTTTCGATAGAATTCTGCAGCAAAGTTCTCGACAGGTCATAAATTGACTTACCAGCCTAATGTATCAGTCTGGGAACAAATTGTGCGATCATAAATGTCATAAAGTTACACGGAGAATAATAGATTTATCTCGAACGGAGTCATCCATGCAAAGTTCGAAGAATGTCGAACACGCTTAACATTTCGTGTCGAAAACAAGACGAGTATCTGGTCAGCCTATGTCGTTGCCGAGATTCGTGCATTGTTCCTGTTTCAGAATACGATTGGAATCGCTATTCACTCGGAAGATTCAGCCCCCGCGTCGTTTCTTGTTATTAGAAGAAAGACGAACGTGTACACGGAGACAAAACGAGGACGGAGAATGAATGAAACGCGTATGCCGCGAGCGTGGGCGGTGGGTCGAAAGATCGACAAGATCGATAAGATCGTCCGGATGTAGTGATTGCTTGCGGTTCGATCGACAATACCATTCGATAGCATCGAGCGATCAAAATCTGTATCGAACAAGCAACGGTGCTTCGTCGACGTCTTTGGAACTTCGCGGGAATGCAGTCGGTCGTTCATTTTTATTCGGTTATCGGATTCTGAACTTCGTAAGCTCGCATTCCTGCGATAAATCTGCACGAGGGTATCGATCCTAGCGTCGTACCGTTATTTCTTTAAAATTCGACAAAACGCATAAGTATTTTGGAAATACAATAGCACAAATAATAACGAAGTTATCACTTTGATATCGATCAGTTTCAATTTCGTTAAATTTGAAAATCTTAACTCGTAGAAACATCTTGTGCGTCTTTGCACAATAGCTATTCATCTACAATACAATTAGTTTGAACGGGAGCAGTACGTTCATCTAGTGCATAACTTTCTTGAAAGTTGAACGTGTTAGTTGTTGAAGATACTTGAAAGAACGATACAAGTTCCATTTCTGTGCCACTTTCAGTAGAATGTATAAGTAGGACTCATTACGCACCGTCGTTCTGGTTTCCATACAAATATCCGTTTCATAAATAAAGAGTAACTTCTTTAAAAAATAGCACGTCCCTTTATTCACTTCCATTGTCTCACTCGATCTTTGTAACAAACGGTACAAAAGAATCACGGTAAACCAATTTCCCAGATACAATTGCACAATTTGTTCGTTTCACACAGGCAGCCTTTACAATTCCATTTGAAATGGAAGCAGAGCTGTCGGACACGCGAATCTTCAATCTTCTGGCCGTAAAACACAGAGTCGCGTCCCGTGACCGAGAAGAAGCTTAACGTGCCTTTCTTGTCGCGCCCGGAAGACGGCATTGTACCTAAGAAGCTTCGCGGTGAACGAGTTTCGGAATGAAACCGAGCCAGCCTGATACTCGACGCTAGTATCCGGCTTCGGAAAGTTTTTAACGAGCTTTCTCGCTGGTCTTTTCCGCGAGACCGACGCGGTGTTTACTTTGTCGAAGTCCGAGCGACGCTGGTACCCGTAGATAGGAAATCTTGCGGCACACCGTGGCTCGTTATTTGTCTTCGTCCGCTTGCGGCGGTGAAAAACCGTGCTACCGGAAGTGAAATGCGCTCGTCGACGGGAAAGCGATTGCTCGTGTTTGACGCGTCGAGCCCGACGTTAATTAAATCGCGAAATTGAATTCGACCGGGGATTAATGTCAATTAAAGTCGAATTGCCTTTTTCTGCCTCGTCTAGTCTGAACGTGATATTTTGCGCGCGATTTATTTTCCAAGTTTCGCTTTTTCGGATGTTTTCGGAGGGCCTACCTTTCTCGTCGAATAAAAAGTAACATTCGGAAAGGTTCGGAGAACTTGACGAACGTGTTTCATCGAGGTTTACCCTAACTTTTTAATTGGTCCACGCATTCGTATGCTCCCCGCAAGTCGTACGAACAGTTAAGCTACAAGTTTCCGGGAGCAAACTGCTCGAAGGCAAACCGCGCCGAAAACTTTGCTCGTTATAAGAGTCCAAACGGATATAGGAGATACTTCGTTAATCCGTTGACAAATCGCCAGAATACTCGACGAGTTTATTCCGAGAAATCCTTCGAGCGTACGGAGATAAAATAACGCGACGAAGAAACAGAACAATCGTCGAGTACTAATTAACGTGTCTAACTACACACTTTGCTAACTCTTTCCCCGCATACGCTGTTTATCTTTAATCTTTCGCGTAATAACGTTTCATCGACTACAAAAGCCCCGTGGTTCTTGGCAAATCGAATCACGAGTTTTGCTCCTGCTGGAAGATGGAGCTGCGACATCAATCCTTTGACGTGTCCAGAACGACCATTTGTCGTGCTAATGTCGCGCGACAGAGCGGAAGCTACGGGAACGACGGAAGGAGAAAGAGAGAAAAAGGGAAGAGGAAACGAGGGTGGGCGTATGACAGGGGTGACCCTCGCAACGCATGTCCTACCCTTTGTTTGAGCTCTGTCAGCCGAGATACATTTTCCGTTTCGCGCGTCGAGGGTGCGAAACGATTGTTCGAAGCTGAAGACCCGCGCACGAGAGAGCATCCTTCGGTTGCACTTACGCGCATCGCTGCACCCTCGTCTCCTAATTCCTACATCGCCGAATTTATCCCTCAAAGAAATCGTCCCGACAGTGGCAAAGATCATCCGGATCTCGGCCACGGAATGGTACTCACCGATCGCGTCCCCATTATTTTTGCTTCGTTTCGCTCCGGCGTCTCGTGACTCGTAGTTAGCTCTGATTTCTATCCGGTAAAGCGGCGCTGCAAGATAGTGACACTTAACGCGAGCGATTTTGAGCGGTAGACAGGGGCTGGATAAAAGGTAGCGAAGGAATAAAGGTCTGCCACAAAATCGGATGCAAACAGCGTCGAGGCGAAATAACGATTCTCACGTTCCGTTCAAATTGTACCCTTCTTCCGGATCCTATCGATAAATCGGTCATTCGTAGAAAATTAAATTACCGAGCAGTAATTCCAGGGACAGCGGGGAGCAGGTAGAGAGGAGAGAGATCGGCATACGATTCGTAAAGCACAGGCTGTCGACGCACACCTGCACCGACGAAAGGGGTCGGTCTAGATCGGCGTGCAGGTGTAATCCGTGCCGCTCAATCGCGGCTCGACCATGGCGAGAATCGGTTGTAGCGGGAATCGGTATTAGCACTCCCCGATTATGTAAAGCCCGAGCGATTATGGAGATCGAATTAAGCTCGTGGCGTTGGTGCATTCGCGCGCTCAACGAGCTTGATGCGCGAAGAGAGGACTCTACCATAGAGAAGCGAGACGGAAGAGTAGAATAGAGTAGAGTAGAATGGTAGCGAATGGGCGAGGTGGTTCGTGAGTGCTCGCGGCGATGGTAACAGGGTGGTAGCCCGACGCGGAGTGGACCAACGTGGCAGGGGCTTGCAATTCCCGTAAATTAAAGGACAATCGAGCCGAGGTCACCCCCATCTATTGTTACTGGCTCTGCTTCGAACGGTGCAACCGGACAATGCGCATCCACTGAGTTTCACCCTCGTATTTCATGTAACTGCCAAACGCTAGTGGCTTCCGACGCGAAAGAGAAACGGACAGAAACTTGGGGACATTGGCGTAACTAGGCACCGATCGCTCTGAATCTGGTCAATTCCCTGCCACGAAACACGACGAGCCACTGTACAACATAAGATACGACACGTATAACCCATAGCACAAGTTTTCAAATTTTCAACTTCTCGCGTTAGTCAATTTCTATGTTACCAAGTACTACATTCCCAAACGTCTACATCCCCAAATTCCACGTTCCAAAATTTCCAGAAGCCCAGTTACCCAAATTCCCGAACTTCCATAGTTCCCAAACTTGATCACGTCCGAGGAGAGTTTCAACCCCCTTTATAAATGTGGATGCGTTCCACCCCGGACAAAAATCTTAGTTACGCCAATGGTCGGGATGGATAGATGGTAACGCGAACGATGAAAGAGAAAAGACGAGAAGGGGTGGATAGGGTGATGGTTGACGACGGACGTGGACGGGAGCGATCGGGGTGCGGGATTCGAGCGAGTCGTGTTTTAAGCTCGTTACACCGTGGGCAAATCGACAAGTTCTGGAGCCGGCTTAGCACCACCACCTGCCACCTGCTGGGTCTTGCGTTTACACAGCCTTGCCAGTCGGTTCTCTCAACTTGAACTGAATCTTCTTGGTTTACCTCGGAATCACGACGGTTTGCCTCGAGTTACGGGACCGCTTTGATCTTCGGCTTCGATAAGTCGCGAAAGGATCTCCGTACTCGTGCCGATTGGCCGGGTAAACTTCGACAAGTTTCTCGGCTGGGTTTCCGAAGTCGCTCGTTTTCCTATCAGCCACGATCGGTTCGTAATATTTTAAAAGACCTCCGCTAAGTTCCTTAGTAGGGGAAAAACAATTTGTCTAGTGAATCGCTGCGATCCGATTTTGCACCACAGGTGTTCAATTTAAAAGATGACTCCTAATTCTTGATCAAAACGCTTCAGCCATTCTCCCGATTCAATTCAGAACAGGTAGCTGAGAATATTAGAAAGTGGAGGCTTAAATTTGTCCGAGTGGATAGGCAGTATCTACTTAAATGCGTTCGATATGCTGTTACAGGAAATACGTGTAGGACACATTGAAATAAGGGTAGTTAATGATATGTTAATTATTCAATTAGCTATTTTAAATTATTAATTCTATGAATATGTAACCGGCTGGCAACTGTCAGGCTAACGTAGAAAGTCGGGAAACAAGTGGAGACGGTAAGACTAGTCTGACCAGAACAGCCAACATCTACTTATTTGTAGATACAGCGTTGGCTACTACAGTTGAAACCTTTCCTGTTCGTTTAAACGGAATATGCTGTATATGAGGTACATTCAATTTCACAAGCTTCGTCAAATATATCGCACTTTGTCTAAAACACTTTCTCAAGAAACGGACAAGTAGATTATTCGTAACAGTAGTTGTTATTCAGCCTGTATACCGGACATAGTACATATGTCTTCGTAATTCCAGTAAGCAATCATCCAGCCGCGGCAACAAATCAAACGTTATTTACACTCAGGTTGCTGAAAAACGACAATCGCCCTACGAAATCCGACATCACCGGCAATTTCTCGAGTCCTATTAAAGTCCGTCGAAGATCTCGCGTGGCAATTAAAGCCGCGACGGGGCGTAGCAGCGAAATAAATCAGGGATCAATAAATTAGCGGACGGCTGAAGCTCGGAACAGACTTTATCTTGGCGGTGGCATCGCGGCCGGCCCGATGGGGGAAAAGGGAAACGGAAGCTGGCCCCAATAAAACACTTGCCACCGCTCTTACGTTTACGTCTGCGTTTGCGTTCGCTCCTCGGCTCGCGCGCTAATCTGCATTTTAAATGTCCGCGCTTCCCGCCCGTCCCGGCGACCGATAACAGACCTAAAACTCACCGACGAGTCTCCGGTTCACCACCACGAGCTCCTTCGACCCCTTTTCGTCCAGGCAGCGCCGGATGCACCACCGGATACTTGCCGAGTACGTTTTCGCGCCCACCGGTCGAGATAAAAGTACCTACCTAGGCCAGAGCTTTGCTACGTCGAGAGGCCTGTCCGGCACAGACCTCCGTGAACCTGACGCCATTGTTCGCTCCTCTTTTTCGAGATTTCGCCGTCCTGGAGATATTAATATCCGGCTAGGACCGGCCGAGCGTTATTTTCGCCGGGTGACGCCTGCCTCTCGTATTTTCTCGACGTATCGCGCAGGATTATCGCTTTCTTCACCGAGACTCTTCCTCTTTCCGTTTTACTCTTTTTCTTCCTCGATCGAATACGCTATCTTCATTTATTTCGTCTGGGTTGAACATGCAGTGAAATTCTAATCGTTCAGGAAACGAACCATTAATTTGCAAACTCAAGCTTTTAATTTATACCGACATGTCCACCAGTGCACTCGGCTTCCGCCGTATCCTTTCCCCACGAGTAGGCTGTCACAGCGGAGGATATACTCGATGCTTTACTTGGTTCGTCATATAGTCAACCCTCTTTTGTCGCAAACTATACGAGGGGCAGAGACACGGGGTGGAGGAAACCCGGCACTACGTTAATTTACTAACGTAGTTACCTTACGTTATTACCATAAATGATATAGTCCTCTATTAACCAGTTAACCGGAGAGAAAGTTACTCCTTTCCGCCGCGTGCTCGACAGCGGACGCATTAAAATTCACTCCCACGCCGCGACGCGCCATTGTTACATGTTCCCGCTGTCAAACCTCGATAATCACTCGTCTGAAAGATTAAACCTGTCGGCGGCACTGGCCAAAATCGATCGTCATAAAAAATACCGGCTCACCGGCATTGAACCCGCTCGAACGAGCTCGTCAGCTACGCGTCTAGAGGAATTTGCGGATAGAAAGCGCGTTCGTAGATCGGCGGAAGTGAGATGTCGCGGTTCCTCCCGGCGGCGACATAAATCACCATTGTCGGTCGCTCGTCCCGAAGAAACGCTCGATTTTACGGTCGCCTCGAACTGAATGGGACAAGAGTTACGGGGACGGATCGAATGCATCACGAAGAGAGGAGGGAGACGTTGCCCGGCCTCGACGAAAGGGAAAGAGAGATGACTCACAGCCAGCCGGCTCGTTGGCTAAATGGCCAGAGATCATGGCGTACCGTTGAAAAACTTGCCCTCCCCCGTATCGTGCGCCGCGACTTTTCATGCGTGTGCATTCGCCACGCGAACACGAGACGAGATATCTCATTGTAAAACGCGACACGAGAAAGGACACGGTGTTCACCTTTGTTACGGTTCTCCGAGCGACCAGCCGTGTATTCAAAAGGGACGCCGGACGTGCTCTTCGCCTAAAAACCCTGCCCCTCCTGTTTCTCGCTTGTTTCACGCGAAATTAAATACCCTCGTATGACACCGTTGTACGCTGTGCCGTGTACACAACCGTGCCCGTGAATTATGCCCTCGTGTTGCCTGAATTCTAACACGGCTAACGATGCCAGATGAAGCGTATTTGCTCGTGTTTCAACGAGGGAACGCCGAGATCGCCCCAATAAAAGTCTGCATTTTTAATTACGCGAGACGGGATAACGACAGTGATTCCATCTCTCCCAAATTGAAAAATTTTAATTACAAAGACACAAACGCGAGAAAGAATTTACTATCTTACGATAATCCGAAAATAAATTGTTCTACCAATTACACCTTTTCCCACGGTGTTTCGCGTGAAATTCAGATCTCGTTAATTGAGAGTAAACGTGTCGTGGTCCAACCAAACGTTTCGCCATAATTTATAGAGGTGATCATGCTGGTAGGACGTAAACGCTTGTTCGTTGGTCTGCGAGAGACGCGGTGCGATTGTCTCGATGCAAAACGAATAGAAAAGTGAAAAGGCGAGCTCGCGAGCAAGACTACTTTCATCGCCGGACGTAACTCGTCCGTTTTCCCTATGGTGAATTTTCGTCGGGGCTGTTGTTGTTCCGGCGAACAATGGGTTTTCGCGAGCGACTGCCCTGCGCACACGCAAAAAAATAGAAACACCCGGATGGAAAGGTCCTTTGTTTTCCACGGGACTGCCAGTTGCTTTTAAAGGGGCCAGCCTTCCGACGAGAAAGGCATCCCGTCTCGCCCAGGAACTCCTTTCCTCTTTGTTCGCCACCGTATCTTCCTGCGCAGCATCGGAAGGAACAAATAATTCCTGAGTTCGCCATCTGTCTTGAACATTGCTCCCAACAACGACCCTTCTTTCGCCCTCTCGCTCTGGCAATCATCAAATTAAAACATTCGTATCCACTATGTTGTTGCGAGAACTTCCTTCTTCTCCCATGGAAATCTTCCAACCCTTTTGCAGTCCATTATTCGACACAGACATTCTCCGGTGTAACTTGTCGGGCACATTGTTCGTCTACGAATCCTTCCGGGAACAAAGGTGAATCGCCGTGAAAGTGGAGGAGCTTCGAGGCCATGCGACGACCCTTAACTTTTTAATTTCTCTTAAAACGCGAACCCCGTGCAGACAGACCCGTATAAAAGAGTATTCGCAGCAAGAAATAAAAATACACTATCTTCCTACCTGCCCGAAAGGGATTAATTCGAAATAATAATGTGCTTTTACGTCGAATTAAACAGAATTCGACGAAACTATTTAAACAGTTATTTTGAATGGCATTTGCCCGAAATATAGCCAGATCTGTTGACGTAGCGAGGCGTGCCCGGTCTGCAGCGTCCCTCGGAGTTCCCTCGTTCGCAGAGGCGGTTGTCTCGCAAAATTTATTAACACCCCCGTAGGAGGGTGGCCGCGGAACAAAGTAACGCGACGTGGCGTTTCCAGTGACAGAGGCGTCATCAGATAGAGATACGTCGGAAGTTCGCGTCGCTTCTGTCTATCTGTCGCGAGCAGACAATGCGAGATCCGACGACAGACGTGGCCGAACCGCGCCCCTTTCATGTACCACTGATTGATACCCTTGGCCCTGTCCGATGTGGGGTTGCGACGGTAATGTCGTCCTCGTTGCGAACGCCGCCACATTATCGACGCCGACTGGAGATCCAGCGATTAACAGACTCACCGGTATCTCGCGGTTCCTGTGGAAATTGTTTACAAGGAGTTGACACCGAGCGAACAGGGCCCGCGTACGTGTCGATGAGTCGCACACCGAAACGCTGCTGGCTCGTATTTTGCGCCGCGATGGGGTGTTTGGCTCGCGTGTCGAGACACTCCGTGAACGAAGTAGATGCGGATGTTCGTTGTCTGGCAAGCGCTGGGATACAGAGAGCATTGACGATCAGGCAATGCGATTCGCTCGCAGCTCGGGATTTCGGTTTGACGAGGGTAGATAACGATATTCGGTTCGTTTCATTCTTTGAAGTATACTTTTTTCCAGGGATATGGGGTGAAATTCAAGCTCCGAATGTTTTTCGTACAGATTATTCTCGTAGCTTCTGTGCTGGATTACATACGTCGTGGATATTCCCACCTTCTTTACAATATTTTGATAACGTATGTGCGTAGTGTTGGGATCGACCGTTGAGATTGGTATCTTTCGTATGATCAAAAGAGAAATTTAAACGGATCCGATACCAGATTATAATATTTCGAATACCCTTGCTTCTATTACTTCGGTAAAGTTCGGATCATGAAAAATTGACGTGACACTTGCGACAGCCTCCTCGTCCAAACCGTCCTCTCCCATTTCCAACGATCACAGAGTACCCAGATGACATCCCGGTGTTCGCGTCACCAAGATCTACCGGCCAGACTCCACTGTGTTTCCAGACCGCAAAATGACCCGTGTCAATCGGCGACGACCGCATCCGAGCGTGTAACACCGATGCAATGGCGCGTCCGGAATATTCGAGCTGCGAACTGCGTCGCGATACGTCTGTCTAGGAGGCACGATGAAGCTCTACCGTTTGACAAATGTCGTTTCGACTGTGTCGGAGGAAGGTGTTTCAAAGCGACCAGAGAAAGCTATAGTAACGGGAAAATCCGCGGTTAACTCGCCGTCCCTCGTTAGAGTGACGTTCAGAAGCGACGATCAAAGCATTCCTGCGCTGGCAAGAATCTACGGAATTGCTTCCAGGTCCCGGTGACAAGCAGAGTACCGCTGTTATACGAGGAAATTACAGACCATTAATGTTCCCAACTGGACTTATCGTTTTGTACATTAATATTACCGTTAATAAATTATTTACTCGATACCTTGATTTGTTCTGGGTCATACGGGCATCGTACTTTTCTTAAGAGTTTGCGGTGTTTTCTCAGAAATACGAGCTGACAATTGAATGAGAATGTACGGTATGAACTGTGCATGTTTTAATAAGATAATGGGCTATTGTGCTCGCGAAGAATGATATGTGAACGTACAAGTGATGTGAACCATATTTTTATATTTCTAGACTTATACATTTTCCACTTAATATAACGGTTTTAATTCCTCACGCCATTCTATAGCTAAACGCCCTACTTTACTATCGCATTAACGATTCAACGAAATGCTCCAATTTTGTCTATAAATTCCTGTAACTTACTTCGTAATATCCGATAAAGTTTCCATCTGAAATATATTCGTATAATTTAATCACGGTTTGCGTCAATCACTGTACCGTCACTTGCAGGTAACGCGTATTATAATTAAGGAAAATTTGTAACTACAAATATCTAAACACACGTGAAAGTTTCGCGAAATTGATATCCCGTACTTTTATAAAGAATAAATTGCATTATTCATTCCAGCAGATGACAAAAATAAACGTCAATGCAGAACCAAGCTGGTTACTGCAGTGGGATTTCAAAACGAGCATTGCTAGTCGATGCATAAATGATGTTTCAGCGTCCGAAGGAACGCAAATAGACGTTGAAGGGTCAAAACGTTGCAGACTTTTTACGCGTTACTGAAGATTGCGTACGTCAGTGAGAACAGCGATGCATAAATATCCTCGTCTTACGGGGAAAGGAAAACGCTATAACCGCGGTAGTACTCGTTTTTCGCTTTTATTTGTTTTTTCTTTCTAGCTGCCGTCGTGCCGAGCGAAACGAAGAGTAATTACGAAAGTAACAGAGAGACTTTAAATACCCTCGAAGGATTTTTTTCGCCGAAGGGAGTTCCGCGGAGATAAAAGGAGAAGCATCCTCTCGCAATTAAAGTATTTATTACCCGGCAACGATGGTGGACGAGCAAAACAGAACTGGCGTGAACTTGCAAGCCCTTTCACGTAGACGCGAATCGTAAACGAAGAAACATCAGGGGCTCTGAATTTACTTCTAGCTACAGAAAATCTTCTCTTTTAAGTCTGATCAAACGAACGTCGAGGGAGGTATTATTGATTCACCGCAGAATGGTGCAAAATTCGATACAATATTTGCTAAATTTAATGCGATTAACCAATTTATATACAATATCGCTGCAACATCGCGCGTTCTCATCCGTGCTTAACCAGAAGCCAAAATGGTCGCGCGCAAAAATATCGCGTGACATATTTCAGCAACATAGCGTAATACCGATTTCGACGAGCGCACCCATTCTCTTCGGGCACTCGTGCCACGAGTCGATGAACACGTCGACGTTGCTTCCGTCAGATTCGGACTCGTTCTCGTCACATAATCCCGCATCGATTTTCCTTTCGCCCGTGTGCCGAATGATTGTATTATACATGGTAATCGAATAAATTCGCCGGAGTGCCGATCAGCGTTTTTACAATGTCGTCGAATAATTTACGCGACGAGCCAATGATTTATAAAAGCCGACGCGATACAACGACCGAAATTTTCGTTCGATTTCATGCAACCTGAACTTCACATCCAGTGGCTGAAACACACTTTTGGTTGAAAATCTTCAGGGACTCAGAGAGACACACTGTGTTTGATCTACGTTCGTGGAAATTTAAACGCGAACGATTACACTCGCTTGGAAATTCGTGCTCGACGAGTTGGCAACTTGTCATCGACAGTCGACGCGAATAATAATGGCGTGTTAATGAACAGACCACGAGGGAGGAGCGTTTCCGGAATTGTCATTGCTGATACTCGTTTTTCCCTCGATTCGCGACACGTTCCAGGAGAGGAGACTTTGAACTATGATTAATAGATACCTGACGCGAATTAAAGCATCGAATAATTTCATTGTGTCGTACATCTTCACAGAAAATTAAGTAGTGCCAATGAAGGTAATGTGCTTCGCTCGAATGATATAAATATGAACAAAAGTTAGAAAGTTTAAATTCGTTGTTCAAAATAAATGGAAGTGGTAACAAAATAAAATGTCAAATTTTGTACAGTACAGTATAAAATTGCTTTTCTGTTACATACAAACTGTTTGACAGTGACCGTACTTTTCTGGGGACACGGTAAACCAACGAAGTGTCTTTCTTGTACAGGGACACCGTGCTTTTCTAGGTTTCTCCTCCTTCATCAGTTCTTTGATCACTTTCGGTTTTCCTAACTTGACATTGAATGATTTCTTCAGCATAGATGACGAGAGGTAAGGGTGGATCTGCGAATGACATTGAAAAATATTTTCGCATCTCTTGTCGTCATAAATTTATACACATCGACGTAACTTATGATGACAGAAACAATGAAGCAATATTAATTTATCTAGTGACAAGACACCATGATGAAAGAAAACGTGAAATAAACACGAAATCTCGATTTCAGCGTAGACTATCTGACTCCGCTTGTGCCCAAAGTAATTTCAAAGAAAAACGTTTCGAAATTTATATGCACGTCGCTTCCGTTTTCCTGACACGTTCGTTTCGCGAAACAGGATGAAAGAAGGGAAAGAGACTTCTGTTTCAATTCGGACTATTTACGAAGCCACTTCGTGCACGGACAGCAACGAAACGAGAGAGTTGGACAGAGGTAATACGAACTGCCGGCCCATCTAACCATCTCTCGTAACGTGGCTCATACATCACCATCTGAAGTATCCGGTATTATTCCCGCGAGCACGCAATATCCTGGCCCGTGACAACAAAGTAAATACCATGCACGTGTACCGACCGAACAGAATAGAAATTTCAACGTGAAAATACAACGACAACCAGTTCGATTTTCGTTTCATCCTGAACGAAACGACGTCCCAGAAATCCTCGTGTTTCCCTTTTCACGCTACATTGACCCCTTCGCTTCGAACACCATGTACACCCTCCGGAGTGTGGACGTTCGGATACGAGGGATATAAAGAAAAATTCATTCTCACTTGCAAGCAATATCTAGGTTAGAAATATGGTATTTGTCGCAAATATATTAAAATTAGAACTTATAAGTATACGTTATGATTTCTCTGCACATCCGACGTTTTAAGTTTGGAACAAGCTTGAAATTCTTCAACCCGCTATAGTTAAGCAGTCACAAACGATATTCACTCATAACGAAGATTGTTACAATATGAAAACTTACACAGTAATGCGTTGGACCAGGCCCAGGTTTAGCCTTATCGACGCTGCTGGGAAGAAACATCAAGCCACCTTTCACGTTCATCGAAATGTCTCCAGCCATATTGTAGGAAGTGGGATCTGGGATAATGAATCGATAATTAAAGTCGGAATAAGTCTCGAAAATTTAGATGAACCTACCAGGCGTAGGGTGTTTCTCGCTCTGTGTCCTTGCCAATCGGCTGACTCGAGAACCGAAGGGTGCTCGTCGACGGAGGACATCGCATCGATCACGATTTGCCTTGAAAGCCGTTAAGACCTCGTAAGCACCCGGATCGGGAACGTCCACCTATAAATATTGAATAACAAGGGTACGAAGTTTTTGGAACCAGGAAGAGGCGGTCCATTGATCCGCGTCGATTAGATTTATACGCGAGTTGTTGCCGGAAGTCGCTCGATCTTCATCGATACAGCTGTGTACACCTTTCGAAATATACAGGAACATTCCGAAATACACAGGTTGGTTCAGGCAGTTGTTACAAGCGGTAACTCCATTATCAGTTTCAGAAATGTCAAAGAATATGAACGGATCAGAGAATAACTAAATAGGATCATGTCTCTTTTTTGGAAATATAATCACACGTGCTAATTAATAGTTGCAACATCAACCGTAGATTCAATCGTAGATAGTGCAATAGTAGATAGGCTCCCCTTGTTCCTACGAATTGTTGATTTCTACAAGCTACCCTAATAGAAACACCAACTATCCGAAAACGCATCTCAAGACCTCCCAAGTCACTAAGAAAAGAGACTTCCGATTTCATTAAGAAAGCTCAATGTTTAATCAATGTAAACCCAATGCTACAGCAAGAAGGGATTTGTCCTCTCGCGAAGCTGACTCAGTTCGAGGAGCAGAGATTGAAAATGTTTAACCAGGATCAGGCGATTGGTTTAATGAGATCGTTGAAGGTTGCGAGTAGTAAGGGTAAGTCCGTGGTCAGACGGTATCCAGAAGCATTCTTTCCGGAAAGACGACGGAGCCAGGTAATCCTGAAACGCAAGGTAATCAGGAGTGGCCAGGTCGAAATTAATGGCAGCGGTTCGAAGCGATGCATCTGTACCTGGGGCGGTTCAACGCCAGGATCCAATTTGCTCGTTAATCGAGAGAGCGTCGAAGCGGATTCGCACTATCGGTGCAACTAGAGATAGGCCAGGCTGGAACAGTCGCAACGCGATGCTGATCATGTTCGCTCAAGTGTTCTTTGAGGTTGCGGCTTCCGCCAGAAAAGGTGGAATCCTTCTGTGAAATTCGTCTTTTGATCGAGTCCTGGAAATTCGACGTTTCACGGGACAGGCAGAGATTTCATTAAACGTTTTTGAGGATGATTCTGGGCTTTGGTGCGGAAACTGGTTCGCGGTGTCGAGTATTATAAAGAGAAATTGAAATTGATGGACGTCGTTACGAGATTGTAGATGCTTAAGAAACGAGAATTCTATCAGTTGAGAAGGTATTCGCGTCTTTATTATCAAACTTAAACGGCGACAAGCTCGGTTCTTCTTTTTCTCGAAGTTAGCTTCAAATGAACTTTAACGAGGATATTCCTCGTAGAAGTTACAACTTCCATTCTTCGAGTTTTTATTTTTATCGCGTTGGAACTCGTATCCGTCTCGTTCCCTCGGACAGAATTATCGCGACAGGACAATAAAAAGCCGGAAGAAGACGTCGTCGCGAATTCTTACATCCACTGGATAAGGACGACGTGCAAGGACGACGTCGTGAAAATTCGGTGGTATTTACATAACGTAGGGAAACGTCGTAACTCGACAGCGCCGGAAATGACGTGCCGCCGTACTCTGCAGGTCATTTCCACGGTAGAGACGCGTGACCGACGTAGCCCGGAGAAATCACTTCCGGCTCGTTGAGCCGGAAATTCGAGCCAATCCCTGGCCCTGGTGTCTACTATCGCCCTCGTACGCGAAACGTGGATCGTCGCGAACATCGACGTTTGCATTTCGTTTCTGAATCGAACGACGTTGTCTCGGTCGATCGGATTATCGACGAGACGGGAGCCGCTTAATTGTCGGAACTGATCGGACACTCGGACAAAATAGATTTTATACGAGACGATTCGAGCGCGATCGATTACACGATGCATGGAGGATAATTCGACGACTATATGAAGAACGATTCCTTTTTATTAGGATGTCCATTTTGATTATTGGATATGTTGAAGAGTGCTGTTGCTTCGATGAACGTTCTTTTTACGACTTATCTTATTATGAATGCTATTAACAATCGATTACATCTTGTACAATCGAATTCTTACACCCCTAAATTCTTACACCACCAAATTCATGTAACTTTACATCTCTGAATTTTCAAATTTCTACATTTTCAATTTCCACATCTGTATGTAACAAATTAGAAAATGTTCAATCTCCGTGGCTTACCACCTCAGAACAGACCCTGCACACCAATGCCCATTCGATGGGCACTCTCGGACCATTGCCGCCTTTAAATTAAGTTTCCACGCGTCGCGACATCTGTGTGTACTCTCGTGTTGCTCGAAGAAAAGATCTCTCATCATGTATCGATTGAGTTTTGGCTTACAATTAGCAATTATTATAAAGAAGAATATTTGAAAAAATGTAACACAGTAACGTGGGATAAGTGAGTTCAATATACCTCAATTGTGGGAAATCTCTCCGTTGTAGATTTAAAAGCAGCATGGTACACCGCATGCTTCTTCACTTTAGTCTTTTCTACAAAATTCGGAGTATAGTGATCTTCTTCTTCCTCGAATGAGAATTGTTTGAAAAATATGTGTGGTTGTGGTCTTAAGTAGCTATACTTGAAACGCTTCTGCGACTCATAGGCTAAGTTGCCGACGTTCGAATGGTAATCGCATGGGCCTGGAAAGAGAAGGTGCTTGCTGGGTAAGATACCAACATTTCGAATTTACAATTAAGTCAAAATTCTCGATTTCAGCTGGTACTTGGTTCGTCATTTTCTAACACCTTCTTGAAACGACTAGCGTAAGTGCCAAATGGAGCAAGATAATTTGAAGCTATACATTTCGTTTGATCCTTAGGATTATATGTTCCTGGACCTGGTATGTAACATTGCACCTTATCGTCGAACCTCTGAAACGATTTATAAAAATCAATCTTCTATTCGTAACAAAGTGATTAAAAAAAATCCACGATCATACATAAATGGTTTAAATCTTTTCACAATTGATACTTAAACAAGAATATTTGTCTTTGTCAAACTGACACTTTTACTGTCAAATATTTCGCTACCACTATTCATGGTTTCAAATTATTAAAGTGAATTATTCAAACGCACTGTCTGAATTTATTCATAAGTTTACCTTCGCAGTGTGTGCAAAGGGGGGCGGTTCCAAGGCGTAAGGGTCGCATTTGCATGAACTCTTGAGAAACCTGTCGAACGAGCCCTTCACATGATAACTGTTAGGGGCTGGAACATTCTACGCGTAAATGTACTTTCTGAGTATCTTCAATTAACGCTGTTTAATGAATTCCTAACAAATAGGTAAAGTTACCTCGCGAATTGTCCTTCTTTGCATGACGTCGAGAAAACGTAACTGCTTAGACGACATCCTTTTGGTTTCTCTTATTTTTTCGTTCTGCAACTCGGTAGCTGTTTTTGTCGTTTCGTGTTCGTAATTTCCAGGACCTGGGGTTAAACTGAGTCGTGGACTAGTTCTACCTGTCTTTCTGCTCCAAAAGTTGCCTTTGTATAGCAATGTTGTCATATTTGTTTCCTGAGAATTTTATATCACGTATCTCGTAACATTTGAAACGTAAAACTTTGAAATTTCATATTTTAAGGGCGGCTTATTTTATTTATTAGTTGACTACTTATTTAAAATGTTTAAAAATGCTGATGCAAATGGTAGCCAAAAGAAATCTACGGTACTGATTTAAATTCATATATTGAAAATAGGTAAGGGAACGATATCATAAAATTACTAATGTGAAAATTTAATACTTCTCGAGGAACGTTGTAGAAGACAGTTGGCTTGTGTTTAAGGGGAGGATTTTTCTTGAAAACACCGTACTCGTCGATGTGGTAACCCGTATGGCGTTTGTCGGGAACTGAGATGGGCGCAGGAAGAACCGAACGGGGAGGACGAGCTAGCCATAACTATAACTTACAAATCAAAAGATTATGGCATGATCTCAAAATTGAATAAACTTGTTACTTTTCCGGCTGGGCCCCTCCAAGTTCCCGGATGAGATCTTTTCTTATGACACTTTAACACATCTTCTTTCACATCGTAGTCGGTTGGACCTGGTCCCAAATGCGGCTTCTCCTTAAACCTGGAGTCGGTAAAATCGATACTGACGCCTCCCTACAAATATTTGCTTTGTTACAATCAGATTCCTTTTATGAAGTATGCAACACTTAGAAACTACGTTCTGGAATGTGTCTCTGTGGTTCCTTTATGCAGTATGTCCCGGGTCCAGGTACTTCCATCGCATATTTAGATACAGTAAGTGTCTGCCTCTTTACTCCGCTCAGAAAGGGGTGAAATTCGGCTGCAAAATTATTCTTTTTAATGTACTCGAAACAAGACAGGTTATTTGACAGGTGTACCAAGGTGTCTTTGAGGGCAAGATACATCTGATATGTCGTAAGTTCCTGGGCCAACGTCGGCAGGAGTCTGGGTGACCAATTTTGGAAATCTTTCTACTGTATCGTGTGCCATTTCTTAAAATTGTGTGTTAACAAAAGTAGGACATAAACGATAAAGCAATAACCTAAGACTTGAAGTACGATTACACTTGAACGAATTAAGACAAATAACAAAAGCAGACAATGTGGTATTTAAAATTTACATTATCTAGCGCCAGCTGTGTGAAAACAACGCCGCTAGTGCCATGCAGAGTTCAAGAGTAGAACTATCGAAACAATTGCGTCTTTTATAAAATAAAGTATTTTCACGCTTTATTGACGATTACAAATTATTATATGAGCATGACAAAGTCATGAAAATTCCTTTCCAGTGGGTTTAAAGCATTATATTCTGGTAAGAAAATTTGTTGCAGTTTTTATGTCATTCCCTATATCATCGACGAGATACTGCATAGTGTGAGAACTGTTCCGAACACATAATCCCCGTTTTCGGACCCACGGAATATATTGTAAACAGCATAAAGTCAATATTAATAAATATTTGATAGATATACAGCATATTAATTATTAAAATCGATATTAATTGAGTTTTTTTTTAATGGAACGAGTGGCGCCATCTCTCCGGCGAACAGGGTGAACTACACACTTTTGAAACTGTAGTTTAATTAGTTCTCCACTTCCACCGCTAGATGGCAGCACATAGGATAGAAACCTTAGGCTAATTCGGATTAGCCTACGAATGGTTAAAAATTTATAATAGTCTGGTAAAGTCAAAACAATTCGAAGTTAAATAGTCTTGTACTCCGATGCAATTCGATTCATATTATAGTCAATTAAGCTAATAAAATCAACTATATTAATTGAATTGAACCGAAAACGTAACGCGTGGCGCCATCTAGCGACAGAAGATGGGAATTAATGGAACTACAGTTTCAAAAGTGTGTAGTTCACCCTGTTTGCCGGAGAGATGGCGCCACATGTTCTATTTTTTAAAACCTCAATTAATATCGATTTTATTGATTAATATGCTATATATTTATTATATAATGTTTCCTTTTGAAAAAGGGAGCTTATTTGCAAAATTTGGCCAGAATCGGAACACGACGGTATTTCGAAATTTCCTATTTTACCATTTCCAACGTTCACCGCTAAATGGCGGTGAAGGTATTATCTCCAGGCAGCTGGCGCGATCATGAAAATTTTAAAACATTCATAAGAACGTGGCTTCCAAACTGCTTACAACTCTTTAAATTAACTACATTACAATAAACTATTGTGTTTTATACCTTTTTCAAGTATTAAATCACCACAGTAGTTGTGTTCTGAATGTAAATTTCAATAACTTTTTTGGAGCAACATCTTTTTGTTCCAAGAACAAGCTACCCTGATTGTTCTAAGCGCGGCAGCAAAGTAAGTTGCTTAATATCGAAGACCGATCAATCTGTCAAATGTATCCTTGCATATCATCACGTGCAATCAGTGTAGTTTAATATGCATGGAACAATATTCTAAGTGCGTATCGGAGGACGCGTATTAGGATTTGTGAAGGCGCGAACCTCTACTTTTTCAAGCAACCTTACGCTTATTTTAAATATACATCCCAACTCTGACATATTTCAACTTTAAATAGTCACTTATATAGTCACTTTAAGTGTCCATATCTCATACTGGAGTGGTGTTGCACATTCGTGACTCAAAGTCTAAAATATTTTAAGTTTGATAACTTGAAAATTTAGGAATTTGTGTTCTTTTGCACACGTGGCAATATAAGAGGAGCCGACTGTTATTCAAAGATCCCTAATCTTAAGTTTCGTCAAATGCACAGTTACCAAGGAGACAAGATTTGAGTGTTTAATAATTCTAAAAAAAATGGTAGAAGGATTTATGATAACATATGCAAATATGTTTCGAAGCTCGTCGATGCAGAGAATTGCACGGTGATTTCTATCTACTCCTGCAGAAAATGAATAAACAAAGCTAGAAGGATCAAATTGAAAGATTCATCTGCCATCGTACCTGACACATTTATTCAGATGTCTCTGATACGCTTTTTATGCATCACAATGCACTGTGCCGCATTCCATTCTGTTGCTTATGCGATATTGTTACACATTACAATTAGATTTACTGCGCGTTAAACTCAATCGTGCACTCCTCCATTAGATTGATCCATGATCGGTTTTTCTAACATACCCCTCAATCGTCAAACGTTTGTATAAATATAATAGAATCTATTCCCTTTGGTGACTATTTAACCCTCAATTGACAAACGAAAGGTTAACAAGATCTAAAATGCTATTTTAAACTCTTGTATTTGATCGATTGCACCGATGTGTGTTTCGTACAAGGTATTAAAAAAGAGAAGTACAGATTCTACAGATTTTTAACTGCATCTTTTATCAATTTTAAAATCTATGAATCAGATAAATTGATTATAGTGGATCTCACCGGAAAATTGAATATATGTACTCGAATAATGAAAAAGAAGAAGAGAATAATTATGCTATTAATGTTACACTATTTCAAGAGACATTCACAATTTAAATAAAATATATTATTGGGCATTAATACAGATTTTTGTTGGCAGAGGAGTTAAAATATTCGGTCATAAGTTATTATGCATATAATGCACCAGGCTTTATTTCGTTGTGTACGGCACTGCAGCCATACAATCTCATTCATTGCGTCGTATTTACTCACGCCTGGTGTGTGTACAAATACACACACGCACCTCTTCTACACGAATACCCGACCTTGTGTGCGCTTCGGTCGTCACGAATAGAGTCTATAAAGATTATAGGATGAAATGTTCAAGTAGAGTCCCCACTTTGATACGACTGGCCAGTTTTTGCGACAGTGCCGTAATCGTCCGTCACAAGCACCCCTTCATAATTCTACTGTACCCATAGTATAAATAACATGAAAAAAGTATTTATTTCATATCACGTAAAATGTCACTGAATCTATAAACCTGTTTCTCTGAAAAACATCAAAAGTAAGTCATGGAATGTACTTCAAAACAAAAAAAATTTTACCGAGACAAGTTGAGAAGTTCTTAAAAATCGAAAATGTTAGAAACGCATATTTTTCTATCCATCCAAGCAGACACAATTCTTGCGAAATTGTGAAAAATTCAAGGAAATTGCAGGAAATTCGCTTTGTTGTTCGAGTGCCTAGACAGAACCCCATAAGCGTTCGTCCCTGAAGAGCGGCGGGTTCTCTTATAAAGGGAACCCACGCTAGACAGCGAGCCGCATACCACGGCAGCGCGTCGTTCGAAGTGCAGGTGACAGTTAAACGCATAATTGTTTTCAATTCGGAGCACACGCGTGCACGTTTCTCGTTAGCTCCTCGATCGTCTGCAGCCGGTGACGACGTTGTTAAATCGCGTCAGGATGTGCAACAAGTTCGGCATCGAGTTAGGACCGCATGGCGTGGCGCGCACACAGTGAAAGAAGGCCCAATAAACCAGCTACCTGTTTACGTTTAGGCTGTGTGGTCATGGAGACGGTCGTCTGACGCTTCGTCGAAGAAACTCTCAACGTCGTACACCCGTCTGACGAAGGTTTATCAGGCGTGTTCGGTTTTCTTCGAACAGACGACGCAACAGGCCTGATCATCGCGATTATGGTAGGTGCGCTGTTTCCAGGCGGCCTTACGTCTCGTATCCCGCCGAGATCTCCGGACAGGTGACAACGTCGGTACATTTCTCTCCGTCGGAGAAAGTTTGATCGACTTCCGAACGAGACGCGAACGCGAAAAGAAAAATTGCAAGATCGTCGAATGAATCGACGTTCGCTTAGGGACATGTTCTGGAGAGCTCAGATCGAAGCGGCTCGAAGCTGATCGCGAGCTCGAAGCTTCACGATCGCCGGCCAGTCTCTTGGAAGTTTACCGTTACTCATCGACGTCGATCGTGGCTCGGTTTCCATTCGCGTTATCGCGACTATTTTGCGAAACATGCTGCACAAAACAGTATACCACAAACAGAGTTTCACAAAGTTTTTCGAGTCGTGACCCTCTTTATGATAGCCAATTAACCCGTAATTCGTCCCTTCTCTTGCATTCTTTCATTTATGGCGAATTAGGGTTACAGTCACTGATAGAATACGGTAACGTCGCAATAAACAAGAATTGAAAATCTTCGTGGTGAAATTTTTTGCACGAATTATTTCGTGCTATAATTGTAATTATACCGGACTTTTGTTATATTGCCACTTTTATAATGTGGCACGTATTATCACATACCGCTATGCATTGTATGGCCACGCGCTAGATCACGTGTGTCGTCTTGATATACCACGACATATCAATGGAGAAAACTTTTTTAATCAATCCGATATGTTACCCATTTTTCTAACAACAAATACTAGTATAGAAAGACTATGTTGTAAAAATATAGTGACTCATGAAAAATTTCCAACCCTCCTGACAAGTTGAGAATCCCGGCTTATAGCGCCGAACACGAGAGTTCGATCGTTGACGTTCCTTTGTGACAGTAAAAGTACGTGGCTAGTATTTATCGATTAAAACGCGACCAAGATAACGGATAAACATTTTGAGGAAGCTTTTTAGATGGCCCATGTGTCAGATAGGTGCGCAGTTCCACCGAAAATATATTTGACTAAAATTCACGAAACCGTCGAGGACAAATCGTATCGCTACACTTCTGTTCGATTATTAATAGTTTCTCCAACCTTCGCTAAATATTCATCGCATTTTAGTGCACTATCGACAATGCATACACTGTATGTCCACTTTTTATCAATTTGAGTTTGTACATGTAACAAGTATCATCGAACGTTCAAACTATTAGATTTCTTATTTTAAGTTACAAAATTTACGATTTTGTTAACTTGTCACGATGTTAACTTTTGTCGAGACAGAGAATGATTGTATAAATCTATCTTTTATTCCTTATTTATGTGGTGCTATACTTTATTTTTAATCTAAAACCTCATTGAACGCTCGTCAATCTAGTATTAAACCTCTTTTGAAAACGTATAAAGTGGACATACAATATTTGTGTTCTAAACCATCGATACGTTCGCAGAATATGGACTGAAATATTTGAAGTGGCTTTAACTCTGTTTGCAGTGAAGAGTGGAGATCGATATACCGATTCAAAGAGTTCACCAGATGAGGATAATTTTGAGAGCATGGCGTTGGCGAGGATCAAAAGTTTCATCGACACCGGCCTGAAGACGGTGTCCACTCCTCTGGATCGCACGGTGAATCTGGAACCGGAAATTGGCATTAGGATCGTTCATTCGATCAACGAGAAGGCGCTGTACGTGACGGTGCTCGGTGCTCGACATTTGCCACAGAATTTCGGCTTCACCCGCGTCAACAGTTACGTCGTTAAGGTACATAGACGAACGTTAAATTATAATCTTTAACGGTGCTATCTCGGGTTATGTAAGTCGGTAGAATAATCGGCCGAAGGTTCTGCGCCCACTCGAGTCTTCTTTATTAACTGACGAATCTTCGGAGACAATGCCTAGCGCGACGCGTGGGAATCGTATGGGCCTTATCTCCGAACGATACAAGCGTGAAGTGTATTAATTGCAATGGTTAAAAAGAGGTTGAGATTACTGAACGCGCGTTGAGTTCACTTTTGTCGATGAATAATAAAAGGAAGTTATTAACATAACTGGAATTTTTATTAGAAGTGGACGACAGATTCCAGTTTCAATAAAATCAAATTTACATGCCAGTCACTGAGTAACTTTTGAAAATTTAAGCATTTGGAAATGTAGAAAGTTCAAAGTTTAGAAATTAAGGTTGTTGAAAATTTCTTGATTTTGACCCTGAATAACTTTCACGGGAAGTTACGTTTAACGTTAGATCTTAGCGTTCCAGGACGCAAAGATCCAAAGAGGAAGTACATAATGTCAGATAATGAAAAAAACAGGAAGTCTCGTAACCAGTCCGAAAGAGTCTACATTTACAGCGTCGAACATATTCTTCCCAATATTACTCCTCGACAAATTTAATCGAACAAAGAACATTCAACGAGTCCCTGACCCTTATTTTATAAACAAGATTTCATTTGCGTAAAACGATAGAAACCAATCGTGTTGAACGTTCGTAGCAATTAGAAAGATTTTTTGCTAAACAGCACTTGGTTAGCGGCCACTTTACAATAAAGTATTTGCTTACGAAAGAACTCGAGCAGAAAAGAAAGTAACCCGGTTGTGTTGCAGGTGAAGCTGATACCAGGAAAGGAGAAGTTCGAGACGACGTCGAAGAACGAGTCTTGGCCGCAATGGAACGAGGAATTCACGTTCCTTCTGCGTAAAGAGACTAAACAGAAATTCGGCAAGACGAAAGTGATCGAGGAGGAGATCAACGGGTCCAGATTTATCGTGGCGACCCTGTACGCGATCCTCGAGGACAAGCCGTTGATAGCGACCGATAAGAAAGAGGCGGAGAAGGACAAGACCTCGTCTCCCGTCAAGGAATCTCCAAAGAAGGCCGGTAAGAAGAAAGATGGCCAAGCTGCCTCTTCGGAGAACCAGGAGCCAACGAAGAACAAATTGTTCAGCCAGATATTCGGCAAAACGTCCGAGAAGAATACGGAAACTACCCCGGTGGAGAGAAGAATGTACGACAAAAGACGCACCGTTGGTGCAACGACGATTTCTCTGGATCCAAAAAATTTCACTATGAAACCAGTGAAACCTAAACACGCGAGTGACGTGTCCACCGGAGACATGTGGAGACCACTGCGACCTATCACAAGTGGCATTTCCGGAGCTGAAGAGAGGGTAAATGTCAGCAATGAAGCGATCTCTTGTCATTTACAATCTCGACAAATTTAGTGGATTGCGCTTCGCTAAATATAGCTCGCTATTATTTCGTCAAAAGTCAATTGAACGTTTACGGTTGTTATCGCAGTTCTAGATGTATATAGTGGTTCTACACACGTTCCTTTCTCTTTTTTATTGACTGTCGATACGCTAATTAACAATAGATGTAATAGAATTTACTCTTAATTCGGAGGTCAATATTGTGCTTCGATACGTTTCATAGGTCTAGGTCGCGATTGACTCCAATCCGCCTTTCAAGGGATCACGACGGGGTGACAATAGTCACGCTTAGTAACAAAAGGTTAATGACCATTTCAAGAGAGCGATATCTAATCGTTTCTTAATGAATTGCAGAGGGAGAACAAGAAGGGTCAAGTCGAGTTGTCACTGTGCCAAGAGAAGAGCGACAAGAGAGAAGAAGGCAGCGAACGACTGATACTATCTCTGCATCGTCTGAGATGCTCGTTGCAGACGATGCACGAGCACGAGGCCCTCAGGGGGCAAATGTACATAAAGATATCGGTGGTCGATAACGGAAGAGTCACCCATTTCTGGAAAAGCGATCGTTTCGCGCCTTGTGTGTCCATGAAATTTGCACCGGACATGGCGAGAGTGATGGCGGACAATCCTTATCAGGGAGCACTGAAAAACGTCAGCTTCGTTATTAAATTTGTCTCGAAAAACAAAATGGGTACGCTACGAGTTGCACAATTTCATTTATCTAAAATTCTGATTGAAATCTTGCAAATGTGTAATTATTTCAGGCAAGAAAACCACTGTTGGCCACTTGGCGATCGGGCCCGACGTAGGAGGACTTTATGGTGAACAGTGGAAACAGGCTCTAGCGAAACCAGGACAACAGATAATGAAATGGCAGGCATTCGAATGAGAAGAGTAACGCGTATTTACCTAACTAGGTAGAAACCAGGGTGGCACCCACCAAAATATCGACTGGTCCTTCGCACGTAACGTAAGGGATATAGGGTGTCGGAAAGTTATTAATATTTAAATTTCAAATTTACATATTTCTAAATTCGTCACTTTTTCAGATTTTTAAATTTTCACTTTTCATAAAATCACTTGATCATACCTGGGGTAGGATATTCGCTTTCTTATCGAAAGAGAACTTATTATCGAAAAAGTTCTAATTATGTCAATGGTAACGATTGACTAATATACCTCTCGAGAATTTGCGGTTCGATTTCTACTGTTTTTCCTCGCGAGTAAACCTACTTTCGATTCTTGCGAATCTTATAAATATTTTAAAGCACGGATCGATAATACGTGCTGTTCCAAAGAACGCTTGGACGGCAAAGTCAAAATATATTTCTCGCAAGATTGATTTTTTGCTCAGTTTTTTCTTTCCTTTTTTGTTAATCAATTTGTACAAAGGTACACGTTTCTTTTTTGTATATATTAATCATTCATGCAGTTAAACCGTCCTCGATTCCGAGACAGACGATAGATACTGAGTGTCTGTCAGGGATCGGAATAACGGAACCGTCCAATAAATTAAGTGCCTTTTAACGTACTGTACACTCGGGTGCAATGTAGGTTTCCTTTGAAAACGGATTAGCCTTCCTATTGTTGCCCTCGATTTTGGAAGTCAACTGTGCGAACTTTAGAATTTTGGGAAACTGGATGATCCGAAAATTTTAAGTATTAAATTCGAAGATTTCCGAATTTCAAAAACGAACGAACTTCTCCTACGTCGCCATTTTCTCTCAAGGAGCCTACTATGCTCTCCTTTGTATATGGACTGTGAAAAAGTTTTTTAGTTGCTAACGAATCAGTCATGTGAATCGTTTCGAAATGAAGAGACTCACTTTTTGTGCCAGAAAAAAAATCACAATTAAATGATTTTTAGCCTTAAAATAAGCTACGATGTACATTTGATTTTATATTATTTTAAGCGAAGATTACATCGTTCAGATAAGACGTAAAACCAGCGAGAAAGTATTTCCTGTGTACGTAGGATCAAATAACGTGTTATATTACATTTATCGATGTTTATTTGCACAGATAACGATAAACTCGTTGCTCATCGTTTCGACTGCAATTCTATCGAGTTCTTTTTAAAAATATTAAGCGTATTAACATTCCGTACGATAAATAATTAGAAGTCGGCGAAGAAAAAAATATTGTAACATTTTTACCGTTTGTAACATGTATACACATGTATTTTTATACGAAAACCGATTACACTTCAACAAATACTTTTAAGACTTAAACAATTACACCAAAAAAATTGTATTTACAATGTTATTAACGCACATATTTGTATAACAACTATATTTTATATGTAATACACCTGTTATTATATATAAAGGATAATTTAATCTGCTTCACACGTTGTAACGTTCTTAATGCATCTTTATTTATTGCTATTATAATACACATTTACAAAATACACAAAAGAGTAATGCATTTCTGTAAGTAATTGTATTTTTACTTCTCTGGCGTTCGTTAACTAACTACACTTTCAGAAAGTACATATAAAAATATAAAAAGCGACATCATTTCGCACTAACGCTAGATTCACGATTTTTAAAATGGACGGTATTAACAGTCTTATTCATGGTATGATGTTACCATCATTTCAGTAGATGGACATTTTAGTATTTTGTACTAAGCAAATCTAAACTGAGAACTAATTGTAAGTATAATACAAGCATATTCTTCCATTTTAAAATTATATTATATTAAAAATAATATAGATCTATCAAAGAATGGAATAATCTGAAGTAAACTATTCCTAAAAAAGATATAAAATGTACTCCTATGGTATTGTATAGTTGCTAAAAAATGCCTTAGAAATATTCTGTTCATCTTTTCCCTACGAAGACACAAATAGGCACTTTATAGTAAAAAAGTTATTCGGTGATATACGATACAAACATTTTTTATAAAACATTTCCTAATTTGCAATCCAAGCATTCTATCTCCCTGAAGTTCAGATCATAAGATTGTCGATTAATAAGTACGGACGGAATTCTATATTGTAAAAATGTATAATCAAATATCTATTGCTTACTCAGATTTACCAATCTGTTAATCCAATATATCTTTGGTTAAGTCTGTTAAGTATAACAAAGTATGTATCTCAATGAAATTACTAAACCTAATACCAAGCCTAACAAACTTCCATGATTATAGGATGCAGTGTTACAGCCATCCTTGCTATTGCATGTGCAATACTCCATAAATATATTATATGTTCCTGTTCTCATGAGGCAAAATCTCTCATCCCCTGCAATTCCAGGTTCTCCCATGTAAGCACAACTACGAAAGTATCTCCATACACCATTGACTAAAAGAAACAAATGATAAGTGACAAAAATTATTTCCAATCATTTTTGACAAACAATTTTGTTTTTATATCAACACACCTTTTTGGCGAATCTTACGACACATAGTAGGCCTTACTCCTTCCAAATGTTCTAATTCCGGTTCTTGTTTACAATCGGTAATTGGTACAGTTCTGTTATCAAAGGGATCTGCACACTTTGGGTCTTGGTCTGATCTACATACCCAACATTTGATAGTGAATCCTGTAAAAAACACAGCAGACCAATCATTACCATTTGTTTACAATTTCCTCTGTGTAATATAACACTGATTTCTAAAATATTGTTTACTTGAACATATGTATGTAGAAATTAAACAAACAATTAATTTGTATCGTTGCTACATCAATGATATAAATTAATTTGCAAACAGTACCTCTTTGACATCATAAAGTTTATATATAAAAATTATTTGAAGGTTAGGATTGAGAAGAAAGTTTTGGTTTAGAGCAATATTAATTACCTTGTTGAATACAACAGAGAACAAATAATGCTGCCAACAAAATACGAAAACTTGTTTCGTAAGCCATTCTATCAGGAATAGCAGATTACTTTGTACAAATTAAAAAACACACGTTAAATACAACGTTTAATTACTGTAACTGCCCACGCCTACGACGGACACCGCCACTGATCCGACCAGCATTGGTCAGGGCTGACACCGTAAATATTTTTTTCGTTGTAAGCGAAATTAAATAAATTTATGGTTATTTAGACGCAAAGTAACAAAAAGAACCCTAAATTCCTTTAAATCACGCGTGCATCATTGATACCGAATAAAAAATCAGTATAAGATTGCAATATCTCTTTAACAATGTTATGATATTTATAAATAAATTTCCATATAGGGAACATTTCTGCATATTATGTAATACTACTACTGTATATGTAGAAAATACAAAAATAAAATAAAAAGAAATATAAGGGTACTGGTTTTTGTACGTTACTGGGTACTTCGGAAGTGTTCGGCCATCTCCGAGTCACGTGAGTGAGTCTCGAATCAAGACCGCGCCCGATATATGAGCCATTTCAATTGTAATTCAAGTCACGAAGAAAGAATGCTTGGTGCAACAACGAATTCTAGTTAATTAAATCATGTATGATGCACTATTTCGTGCGATAACACGAGCGTGTGACATTTTTGCGGTCACGATAACTAACGCAATGCTTTAGATTAAAAATAATCTAGACTATGCATGTGGGAGATGCACGTAACACCGTACAACTGTAACAACAACGTTGAAGTAGCATTATTTCTCAATTTTTATGTATTTTGCAAATTGGAAATCTTCAAATTTCCAAATCCCAATATTTCCAAAAGCCACTCGATCCTAGCATGACCTGTTGACGCTCTTAGTAAAACTAGAGAACCTGATTCACTCCAAACAAAAGTTCCACTTTAATAACTATATCGAACATTTGGAATACATATTGTGACGAACAAAGGGTGCTAGCACGTTCGATACATCAATTTTACGCAACAAGCTACCTTCTAAAACGACCACGTAATTCACAGGTTGTTTCTTCCGGCAACGGGACTGGACAAGAGAAGATAGAGCAGGGTCGGAAGATTCGACTAATGACACACACGCCGTTCCCTACCGAAATATCTCCGCGGTCCGACCACGCCCAGCCTCCACGTAGATTACACGAAATTACTCGATTTTGGAGAAGATAACTGGCCACGAATTGCGCCACTTAAGGCCACTGATTTTATAGCAGAAACAAGGACCGTGTTCCCTTCTCGTGGATGGCCTTGATACCGAACACGATCCATGAGCATTCTTCAGCGATCTCCGAACTTTCGTTTCCAGGAACATCAAACACTCGTAATGAAACATTAATCCACGGCTACCGACGTGTTTGAAATTATATCGCGCATGGTGCATTAGCATCAAGTTTGTATATTCGCGAACCTGTTACCCCTTCTTATCGTTCCCGTTCAAACAGCACCATTCACGGAAAAAAGAATCTCATGGTTTCGGAATTAATTCCCACGCGAGCGACCGGGAGACGAGACAGACTCGCGTCCCGGGATCGTAGTCCTGTGTCCTTTTAAGTTAAAGGGACGAGAAGACGGCGAATGCCGCTGGAACTTAAGGGACATCGATATAAATCACCGTCCGCACTGGTGAGAGAGACGGGGAAGGGGGTACATGTAGACAGCAAAGAGACGCGAGCCGGAGACGGGCTTACTCGAGCCTCTGCCGACTACTTATGCTAATGCCGGCAAATCAATTTATTTATATTTATTTATAGCATTCAAATGTTTCCCCGGGACCAGACTCCGCCTTGTTCCGAACGCGGACCACCCGCAAAAGAGAATCGCTGCTGCTGGAGTACGCGGATCCGTGGGCAGCGCTGGCGGAATATGCGGGCGACAGCCCGGAGCGCCGCTCCGAGGATACCGTGATAGGAAATTTATCTTACAATAGGAAATTTATTTTTTTAAACTCATGCGTTCACGAATAAAAGTATTTGAAAATTTGTCAATTTTTAGTACGAAGTAGTATCCTACGTCCTACGTCTCTCACGTTATTTACCCAGCCCTTATTTAGTAGTAGACACATTCTGAATCTCATCTAGTTACGTCAGTAATAATTTACCTCGTCAATCCTTGAAGCATGCGAATAGGTTTGAAACGAACAGCAGACATTATGTACAATATTTATTCAAGATTACAATCGACTCGTCACTGAATCATCTCGTTTATTTGTAGGCACAACCTCGCGTTACTTCCACATTTGTCCCGTGCCTCTTATTACCATTTCACAAGAGGTGCGTCGCAAGTGACCCATATCCTAGAACCAACACGGCGTTCCGTAACGACCACGTTAAAATACATCGTACAATCGTGGCCTTTCGCGGGGAGATCACTCTCTCGTTACAGACACTCCTGAAACGTTGGCGAGATCTACGATTGTTCAGCTCGAAGAAAGAAGTCTTCTCCGGCGCTTTCATCATCGTCCGACGTTCAAAGTAAATACAGAGACGCGCGTTGTCCTTATAAGAGACAAATGTCCACCCCGACGTCCATTTTCGGTCACGCATCGCATCCTCTTCTGCTCGAGTATTGGCACAACCGATATCGTTATCGATAATTATCGATAATATCGGTACGTTGATTAGAAAACTGCATCGACAAAGTACGAATTGTTTCGCATCGTTATCGATAATCGAAAGTCACATCTCTCGTCCCGAGTACCCTCGTATCAGAAGTGCACCCCACCACCGTGGCTCTCGCAGAATCACCCTCCACTTCCGCTTGGCTTGCTAGCCACTCCTCTCAACCTCTGTTGATACTTCCTCGCGCGTGTATCTCGTCAGTCGGCCTGGAGCCACGTGCGTGTGCTCGAGAAACTCCGCCACGAGAGTTGTCCTCTTCACGTCGAACTTCCTGATTGCACGTCTTCGACGAACACGAACAACTGCAGACACGTTCCTCTTGGAAAATAGGAAAAATTCCACGAGAACGAGCTCCGGTGTCCGCGATAAGTAGAGTGGTTACTAACAGTAGTGCCTCTACTGGAAGAACGACTACTAGACGGAATATTCTGGAGCGGCAAATTTGCATGTAATTCAAAGCACTTTCTTTGAAGTGAACTTTCAGTGATGAAACGTGACTGGAAAGCGTAAAGTGTCCATGGCAATATGCACCAATTCGTCCAGGTTGTTGGCTCCGAGGACAGGAACGAACCGCGCCGTCTCGACGGTACGTCTCGTTTCTAAAACGACCAGGAAACCCAAACTTGAAGACAGATGGGCAGAAGCAGGGAGGACTAAAAATATCGGTCGTTGGCACGTTGCTAGCTAGCTGTACTTCAACTTGAACAATTTTACCGGCCTGGAGAACGGGCCGTTCCATGGTCGAACGACGTCTCTGATCTCGAAGAGAGCTCCGAGCCGAGAGAACGATAGTCGACGGTGCGCGAAACGCTTCTTCGAGGAACCTCGTGTCGAGATGAATCATTTACGTGAATTTTTTTATAAACGATCCTCAGGATAGGAAGATAGTGGACTTTTTGTAAAAATCGAATTTGTGAAATTGTGGCGACGAGACATTTGTAAACCGTGAGCGTCCAGTGACACGAAGGGGATCTTGAAAGGTGGATAGGATGAATAAGGTAAGTATTTGCTTTATACTTTGTATTCAACATGTAGAAACTCAGTTACGTTGTAAACGTCAAGTTAACACCGGAATTAATATCAATTTTTACATACACTTGAATTGCAGTATTAAATTCCCACAAGTTGTGTTATTAATTGTACATTTGTTTTTAGCGTATTTGTGCTAGAGATTAGAGATTAAGTATTATTAGCGAACAGATTATCTGTCCATCTACACCTGATTTTAGCAGCGTACGTATACTTTGCAGACTTCGAGCAGATTAAATATCTGTGGTCCGATAATTCTGGCCTAACTTTGTCGTTCTCGTAATTGGAGCATGTAGATTCTCCGATTCTCGAGGAAACAAGAGAGACACGCTAGCCCGTGAATCGTATCCACTTTCGCAACGTTATGTAAAGAATCGTAACGCGTACACCGTCGGTTAGTTTGCGTGGTGGCTCGTAATATCCTGGTATCTTTTTGCCAGAGAACGTGACTCGCCACCTGTATCCCACACGTACGATTCTTCTCGCGAGATCCTCCTACTGTAATCCTACACACCCGACTACTTCCGCTCCATCCATCAATTCAATGACTCGTCGATTGTTTCTATCCGTTAAAGTTCACGAATGAACTCGCTCCCGATCGATCGTGTATCTAACTTGACAGGCAAATGATAAATGGAACTCGGCAGTTGCACTTGATAATTACTGATATAAGAAATATCGAGGTATCGATTCTTTTTGCGATCTTGTTCGCTCACGTACTTTATTAACTCGTTCCTGCACGAGTTTGTTTAATTGAACTCCGAGTCGAGTAACATTTTTTCGATATATTAACAATTTCGTATTTGATATTAGACCGGTATAATAATCGTATCTAGTATCGTGTTAGAATAATCATGAGCTTCTAAAAATAATATCTTGATATGGCAATAATAGTGAATAATCTTGAGTATGAACATTGACAATGAATATAAATCAAGGTTTCAAGGATATGAAAAAGTACTTCGTTTATGATCTACATCGTATTTATACCTCGATTAACGAACTTCAATAACCAGTGAGCTAGCAATTTATTGGCACAATTAGCGAACCGATGATGGTTCGCAGTTCGTTAACAATTATCGAAGAAGCAAAACGAGAATCTACTTCCTTCGTTCCTAATTGCTCTTGTCCAACGAACCCGGCAGTAATCGTCTCCCGATAAAATTCATACAAAGTTCGAAATTTCTGAAATTTCTAAATATTTCCAAGCTTATTTGATCGATCAAAATTAATGGCCCTTTCCCTACACGATCCCACGCTTATTCCCGTCCGAAGCGCCGATGCTTATAACAAGCAACACGAAAGTAGCTAGTTAGAGTTAATAACTCGAACCGCAAGCATCCAGGAAAAGCATAATAACAGGCTCGTTCCTGATCGATGCTTTCAGAGGCACACGGACGAAACGAGGAGGAAAGCTTCGCGAGTAGCGGAGCCGTTTTGAAGCACCGTTCCTCGTTTCCCTCGGTGGGTCCTCGTCGAGGGAAGAGGATTTAGCCCCTCCTCGAGGTCGACTTCTTCCACTCATGGTGTTTTATGGCGCGGTTGTTTGAAATTCTTCTGGTGGAGTCGCGCTCGTATTTATAGACCCGCGCGGGCTCGCGAGTTCACGTACGTAGAATCACACGCGCGCGTTCTCCGGAGGAGACCGGAGGAAGCGGATAACAGGAGAGAGAAAGAGGCCACGAGGGGAAGGTGGGTGTGCTAAGGGTGAAACGAGGAAAGGAGAGAAGAGAACGCGTTGCGTCGACAGAGGGACGAACACGCGGCACGTCGCGATCATGAAGCGATGCATCCGCGACAGGAGCACCGGCCCGCTTCGTCGTCGAGCACGTCCTCGACGTCGTCGAACTGTCTGCGCTGGTTGCCCCCACTGGGAGCCCACCATCCACCGGCTATGATCGCTCCACTGTCGGGGGCAAATACGGCCCTCTGGATCATCGTTTTGCTTCTTACCGTCGGCACTGCTCTCTGCCTCGACGATCGCTCGGTAAGTTATTCCTTAACCCTTTTATCACTTTACTTTCCATAAGTCCACACGGCCTTATACTAAGCTTTATTTGGTTACATGACAATTTTCTCTTGCGCACGAACACTGCTGAACTATAGTAGTCATTTGTTATCGAAGTGACTACTTTTCGAAAGCGCACAAGGTTTTACAATAAGCTTTATTTGGTATCATGAACAATTTTCTATTCCAGTATGTATGTACGGTATGTAGGTTCGAACTATAACTCTGTTCCTGTCAAAGATAGAAAAGAATTATAAGAGTTGTATAGAAGGTAGGTACAAGAATCTTAAGCTTTACAGACATACAAGTATCTTGCAATACTTTTAGATCATCAAATGGTGTCAGACTTTCTACGTTTCGTAACCCGGTCTTTAATATACGTCCTAATTTATTCGTAATAATATGTTTGCAATAAACAGTGTCCTTATGAATTAGTCAAAATACAGAGTCAGACTTTAATGGCAATGGCATATTTTTTCTCGCACTGGAACGAGTCCATTTAAAATAACGATTCAATTTATTCAATCCTTCGCCACAGTGGCATAGAAATATAATGCACGAGACTGGTTCAAAATGTTGCTGTCAATTATCGATGTTATTGATATTTAACGATACGTGGATATCGTTAATAGAGCGACCGAGCCAGTAGGATCGAACCTGGAATTTCATCGTTTAAACTTATTTAACTTTGAATTTCGAATCAAACTTTATATTATCTTATCGATAACATTATCAAAAGTACCACTAGACTCTTTCCTAATGTATAACACTGTTTTGTAATCGCAGATGTGCGAATTCGACAAGAACAAACGCTACTTACCAAAGGTATTTAAGACAAATTACACTTTCTAAAATACTTGAACGTTTTGAAAGCGTTGTTCGCGAACACGATACCACCGTCGTGGAAAAAAAGGCACGGTGGGCAGCGAGCAAAGCTTCCGATTAGTAGCGCGTTTGCACGGGCCACATTTCATTAGTTTCACTTTCAGCATAGAAATCCGATCCAAAAGATCATTCCCATGCGGTGCACGCTCGATCGGGCGAACGGAAGGCGTCCATAAAATGTCGGGAAAAGCATGAGCAGAAAGAGGAAAGAACTCGGAAATGTCTGGTAAAACCATGGAACGAGATATCCGAGCGAAGGAATATTAATTCGCTTAATTAAAGACAAGATAGCCGCGTAACGGCGTGAACCGTATTTTCCCTCAAGATTTAAGAGCAATCGAAGGTGATCGTTAATCGAAACCCTGAATCGATCGACAATTCTTCTCATCCTTCGAACGCGTTTCTCGCATGCAGTCGCAATATTATTGACCGGGGATCGCGTTACCGAACCCGAAGACCGCGATCGATCGATCGCTCGAGACGATCGTGAAGTCGTTTAGTAGGCCAGGACTGGATATTACGTGCACCAAATGTGCTGTAATCTTAATCTTTATTCAGACTCGCGAGAACTTTTTACATTTTTAACATCGGTCTTAATCAGCTTTATTACTACACAAATTTATAACTAATCATATATCAGTACCTCTTAAAAAATTGTATGCTTCGATTTTATTATAAATTGTTACTTTTTAAGTAACAATAAATTGCAAAGTACCCGGAAAAATTAGCGCAATATCTGTGTTCTCAAAATCAAACCATCAATCAGTACAAAAAGCTGTATAAAAATGCACAGACAGCACGAGCATGCAAATTGATTATTACAATCAGTATCTTGCAGTCGAGCAAATCGTTACGTAGAAAAGTAGAAATCGAAACAAATCTCTCGAGAGATGAATATCGCATTATCTTATCAATTCGATCGTATCGATTTATAATCTGAACCACTTTGCACCGCAAAGAGAACGAAGAAATTAAATAAACAAAACCGAATGTGTAGTTAACCGTTACATTCCAACGATCTCTTTGATCGAATCTGATTGAATCGATCGGACTCCGTCCCAATCGGCTACGAAACGTTTCACCTCCAAGACCGAGGTTGATGCATAACGTTTACCGGCTGCAAATAGAATTCCTGGAGCGAGGACGCGTTTAGAAACGGGTTGTTTCATGGAAGCAAACAATCGGTTAGACGGATCCGGCGATCTTCGGCAAATGTCGAAGAATTTGTGCCTATTCATCGACGAGAAGTTTTGTCGAACGATGTTTACAGGCTCACGGAAAGCCTCGAGGGGTGACCGATTAAGCGTTGTGTCAGCACGAACGTAATCGTCCAGCTAAGGCGAAAAGAAACGTTGCTTTGGCTAAGATACCTGGTAATTACTATAATTTCAATCGGTGGCTATCGTTGAATTCCGGTGATCAAGGTTCGTCGTTTCTGACACGAGTGAAATTGCCTCGAAACTGGAAAATAACGGGTCCTGTGGAACTGTAATGATTCAGAGTTGAATTAGTGCTCCGAGGTATCCGGTAGAGCTTGCGAGTTTTAGAAAAAAGTTTAAGTAGACGTTGCACGAGTTAACGCTTTGACCGAGTCACAGAGTTTGTGTATCCGAATAATCAATAACACAAAGGAGATAAATTTTGTTAATTCAGGAGCTGAAATTCGAAATCAATCACGTTCTTAACTCTTCAGCGATTAATCAACGTCAAACCTTTTACGATATCTGTTTCCAAAGTTCGTAGAAATTTAACCAAAATTGAATCAAGTAAATAGCTCGTATCTAAAGGTTCAAAGAGAAAAATTGAAATTACCGTTCGATCGTTACGAAACAGTCTTCCGGAAAAGAATGAACGTAACAGAGCGAAAGAAAGGAGGAGGTGGCGGTCTAACATCTGTTCGCTATCTCTGCACTGTCCGAAGATCGAACCATAAATTGGCCCGTTAGTCCAGATAAGGACTGTAGCAGAAACTCAAACAAATACTTATCCTTTATCTGATACAAGTCCCTCCTACCTCATCCGTCGTCAGCGCTGTTACAGGATTTCTGACGAGCGAAGCACCGCTATCGACCACGTGTTTCACCGCATCGCCTCCGAGGGCGAATCGGTGCTGTCTGACACGCGAGAGAAGCAATTCCACGGATTTACTGCCCGAGAGGAGCTGTGTGCACGAAAACATCGCGATCGAGACAGAAGGGACGCGTACTAAATATAAACTCGTAGCTGTGTAGTCCGCGGTGAGACGTTATCGGGATTCATCGGTGGCAAGCTACGTAAAAGTTCGGCTGTAAGTGTCTCGTTCCAGCCCGAGTGATCGTCTTTGATGTTCCTGTGGGTGGTAACACGATATACACAGCTGCGAGTTCTAATCTAAATTAAATTTTAATATCCTTCGGAGAGAGCTGGCGGTGATAAATCTCATCCCCTAATTGACTCGAACTTTTTGATACCTTTAGCTTAAGCACCGAAAATGTAATTCTTTGCAACACAATTCTTTCATAAATAGTGGAACGAAAGGACCCAAATTTCCCATTGCACCTTACAGTAACGGTAATGACAAAGCAGGATCGACAGGGGTGGTAGAACCTCATCAATCTTCGCTAGTTCTTTAAACAGCCAGGGAAACAATGGCCAAGTTTTCTCTCTTTTCGACAAACGACAACAGCCTCTAATTAACACTTGCCTCTCGCCAAGGCACGAACTCGAAGCAGGACGGTGTCAATCATTCGAGGTTTTCGCGTCGTGTACAAAATGGCGGCTGACCCCGTGGATGTTCGGACACCCCGCGGTGAAACTTCCTGTCGCGAGATCCACCGTGTTCTTCGGTTTCCTTTTCTCCTCGCGTTATTCTATTAGCCTGTCGGGATCGCTGGAATAATTTACCGCTATTCACCGAAGAACACGGGGTCAAGCTGGAACAATGTAGCCGTGCAAGTTGGATGGTAAGCTGCCTCGACGATCCTCCTTGCGATCGAAGATTAATAATCGAAGCTATCTTCCTTTTGCTTCGCGATCGCGGGGTATTGTCGAGAACGGAAGTTTCTTTTGTGATGCAGTCGTACAGGATTATCGACAGGGTTATTGTCCCTTTAACGGTCGACGATTGACACAAGCGGATAATAATGAATCGTTGTAACGGAAGAGTTATCTGATACAGAATTATCGTCGCTCTTGTCATGAACGTTGATAATACGAAAGCTGGGTGTATGGATTTCTTATCTCGCACGAAATGTTGATTCAAAAGAAATGCGATATACAGTTATTAAAAATTATTATAACATCGTACGGAAATTAATTTGAAATAACAGTGTCGACATAATTTTAAAAAGAGACACTTTTATGTACGGTACAACATCGTTC
This sequence comes from Megachile lagopoda, assembly GCA_036983795.1. Classification (NCBI taxonomy): domain Eukaryota; kingdom Metazoa; phylum Arthropoda; class Insecta; order Hymenoptera; family Megachilidae; genus Megachile; species Megachile lagopoda. Next base: position 3,459,698 of record CM072795.1, on the reverse strand, counting down.
CGTAAGGTAAAAACCTCTTCGATTTATCTTCCGCAGAATCTCACGCGGAATACCTCATCGTTATCAGTTCGTTAAGCAATCACGACGCGAACGCGTCGTACAATTTTCATCGTGCTCGAGACGAATCTGAAAAGCTATAGTGTTCTTTCGACACCCCGCAGAGATTGTTCCTCCCGGAGGATCGCTGGAGGCAGCTCGATTAGCTTCTTACTGCGTATCGTGACGACTATCGCGAGGAATTTCAGCCCGTCGCGGGGCAGGAAGTATGTTAACCTCGCGGCGGGTAAAAAGTTGTCGTCGCAACGGGGAGGAAAGAGAGAAAGAAGGAAAGAGGGTACGATCGAGGACGACAAGGACGAAGAGGACACGAGCAAAGGAACAACAAAGTAGCTCTTCACGACTGCATCTTGCTACCACGACGATCCCGTTTGTCGCTTCGAGGTCGTGAATCGTCGAAACGCTTCGCTCTCACCCCCTCTGCTCGACGCGACGCTTTTCCTGCCCGTTTCTTGTTCGTATTCCGCGCGACTCTCGTTCCATTGTCTCGTACGCGGCGAAGATCGAGCAACGATCGATTAGGATTCCGGGAGAAACGGATTCCTCGACGTAGCTGTTAGTCGGTTAACGATTCCAACTGTATAATGCTCGAACACGACGAAGAAAGGTTCACTTATCGCCTCGTGGGCGGACACTCCACTGAAATTTCTACCGTCGTGGAAAATACCCTCGGAGAAAGGGTGTTTCTGTCGAAGACTACAATTTATATCTTCTACGCTTCGATTACAAGAAGAAGACTCGAATTGTGACTGTAGAATTAGGATGAACCTTAAACCAAATTCAGTAAAGTAGGTGTCAATACTCGTCGATATTACTGTACCTCAACAGTGACCTGTTAAGAACATTTCTTTCCACAGCGAGGAAGGGATGATCGCGCTCTAGGAAGAAAGATTAATTGGCAAGCAGAGCACGTGACATTGTATCTTTACTCGTGGTTTAGCAATCGTTCACCGAGGAGTGGGAACCTATCGTGGAACAAGTTATTCCGGTATAACTTGCCCGCGTACAAAGAACTGCTCTCGTTAATATTGTGTATTAAATACAACTCGTTTTCTGCACGACCGATTTAACGATTCCCGCGAAATGCGCTCGGTCGTGTTTACCAAACCGAGTAACTTTGCCATGCTCGACCGGCCTCCGGACCGACTCCTTCGAATCTGTAGCCATCGCAGACTTATCGATCTCATTAGTTGCTAATGTTGTTCCTCCTTATCTACTCCTACTATCGCCCGTTTTACGGGTTTCGATTAAAAGTTGCAGCGAATGGTCGCGGGTGCACAGCCCTCCGAGAACTTTTATAATTAAGGCTTAAACTTTTTGAACCTTATAGACATACAAAAATTGTGAAATATGCATATATCGCATATATGCGATAGTAACAGATATTTAAAGAATTATCGACTGATATCATAGTTATACTTGTAATATTACAAAAGGATATGGTCTGAACCCACATCGCCAGGATCTCTGCTGTATTAATTAAAATTTCTGTTTTGACGTTGCATCACGAATTAATTTCGACCAAAGATTGCTATTCGACTCCCGGTTAAATCCGACATCATTACTTCGGATCGCGGCCGCGCGATAAATCTTCTTGCAAAGAAGCGTAGTTCGAATTGCACGCTTGGAATACGGTCAGTCGTTTCACACGATACAGTGTAAATTCAAGCGACGGACACGTGACCACGAAGAGTACCAACGAAGTGGGATCTTGTGGCTGCTGGGATACGACTGAAATTTATGAACGAACAACCGACGGACAGCTGGTGAACGAATGCGCGGCTTCAGCAACGCGTCTAGTAGAACTCGGGTAATGGATCTCGAATACCCTGCTTCGCATGTATGTACCACAGGAGCTGTTTTATGGAACAGGGGACAAATAGTTGGTGAATACCGTGTTTAATGGAACATAAAGTTGAGAGAATATTTGCTTCCTCTTAAGCACCTAACCTCACCACCTTTTTACTTGATCTTTGTTTATTCCTTGTGTAAATGTTCGAAACAAATTCAGTTGGAAGATAATATTCATGCGATATTCGATTACAGTCAATTTACAAACAACTCGACTACAGAGATTCTAGTGAGAGGCTGGGGTCAGAGTTTGAGGTTAATCACCGGCCTATCGATGATAACTATGTGAAAGTTTTGGATCAAACGGATCGTCGCAACTCGTGGGATTTAAGAACGATATAACGCTGTCTTTTAGGAAAGATGAAAGAACGATTACGAATTTATCGAAAGAGGTTACCATGTCATCAATGTTTTTCGAATAAATATCTGTGATTATACTGTTTTTCGGGGACGTATCTTTAATCCTGTGTGGCAATAAACAATCGTATTTTTAAATTTTGTTTGCACCAACGAAACAACAAGGTATGATTTTGACGCTTTCGTTTCATCCTGGAACTAATATCTTCATTCCATCCGACTTGCGCCACAACAGTATCCACCACGATGTCCGTCTCTATTAACGCAGCCACGTGTAGTAGCGGTCTTAATCTCGGTTCATTATCCACCGGATAATTCTGAATTCTCTCGCGCGCTAACAGATTACCTGACAGAGGTAGCCATCAAGCCCCAACACAAATATAGCAAACGCTTCCAGCGATCTGCGTCTGGCGAATGCTTTAATGGACACTTAGATGCCTCCAATGGTCGCAGCTCTCTCGCGATTCGCGTCTAATGAAGAGCGACGCGACGAAGAATCAGCGATAGGTAGAGGTAGACGGAAATAACTCCGTGAAGATAACGACAAGAAGAAAAGGCTAAAAAGAAGAGCGTTTAACGGATGCTGGTGAAGCCAGGTGACTACTCGTTGCTCGACCTCGAGTCTTCGTAATGATTAACTTTATGATTTCACGCTTCGAGCCGAGTTAATCCCGTCAATTAAGGCTCGTTAATTCACGGCTGGAAATAGGAGAAGTCCGCGATGAAGATTGAACGTCGAGTTTTCCAAGGAAATTGGGTGCAGTTGTTATTTAGCGAATCAATCAGTATCTCGTTTGACCGCGAAAGTGGTCGTTAAGTGTCTGATTGGACGGCGAATGGTAATCGATAGACGTCGACTTTTACCTCTGAACGCAGTTATTGATTATTTTGCGTTTCTTGCGATCGTTACGTGCGATGAGTACTAATGATATACACGGTTTATGAATCTTTAATTAGATACCCATTGGCATTACATATCTTGAAGCAGCGTTCATTATCGTTAAATTAGGGCTTCTGAATTTTTTATTGCCTCGGAGCCACTTTCGTGAACGATAATTTTTTCGTAAATCAACTTACAAGAATTTTTTATTATTTTAAAACAAAAAATATCCTTGTGCCTGCATTAATGGCTCGCTTCATGTATACGTATCTAATGCACAATCAACCCTTAGTACTTGTCTCACGGTTAGTCCTTCGTTCAGTCAGATTTCTACGATTTGTATCACGAAACCCTGTCCTGTGCCCACGTTGGTTCCCAATTTCGTCCCACATACGATTGCGTCACGGTCTCGAACACAATGCGTGCAATAACCCGTGCGTGCTAACGCGCGATGCGATTTTTATGTCTCCGTGGTCCGCCTGATTTCGCAAAGTCGCGACAGGAAGGCACGGATCGCGGAATCGTTTCGTTAGAAACCGGCAAAGTGGGCGGACGACCGCGTGTTGCTCCTCATTGCACAAGGGAGACAATAAATCACTCGATGATCTCATCACGGCATTAAGATATTGCGCGACACAGGCCAACAGCGAAAGAGAGATAGATACATCTGGAAATTACGGGAGACGCGATAAACGACCTACCGTTGGTCGGCGATAAATTCCGTGAAAGTTTTCTTCTTCCGACTCCTGAACATTGGCGTAACTCAGGAAACTCAGGTGTAACTAATTCGGGGATGTGGGAATTTGGGGATGTAAGAATTCGGGAAAGTGGAAATTTGGGGAGGTGAGAATTTGGGGATGTAGGGACTTAGGAAGGTGGAAATTTGGGGAGGTGGGAATTTGGGAATGTAGAATTCTGGGTATCTACGAACTTGAGAATATGAGAATTTGAGAAAATGGGAATTTGCAAATTTAGAAACTTGGGAATCTGCGAGTAAATTTGAAAATGTTCAGATCTATGAATCTAGTGATATGGTAGTATGAGAATATGAGAATTCGGGGATGATGATATAATACTACCTGGGCCACAAAATTCTAGTTACGCCAATGGCGATGACACGTATCAACGCTTCGTGTCTGTATCGAAAGGGACAAGAAAGAACCAGTCAATGGTTTAAGGTTATCGTCTTCTGGTGCAAATCGTCTGGGAGCAGTTGGATCAGGTTCGCAGCATGCCGTTCGAACGCGTAATGAAATTATTACACGGTGAATCGGTGAATGAGATTGTAATACAGGTACTGGTTCCCACGAGCGATCTGCCTCTTGTTTTTTCATTCATTTTAAACTGGACGGAGTAAATTGCTTGCGAGGAAAATAATGTTCGAGACACGAATGTATGCGAGAGAAAAAAAACCCGAACATAAAGTTCCTTTCCTTCTATTTTTTATTAAGCGTACGAATTAACATGATGCCTTTTTTATTAATACCGAGAAGCTGTGGAACTCATTTACATTTCTACAGTATTATATGCAAGCTTGCAGCTTTTCGAGTTAATTGAATGATTTTAATTTATTCCACGAACGAGTTAGATGTATATGGAATATAATTTTGCAAATTAATATTTTACACGGGAGATTGTACGTACGGTAAAAATGAAGCAGAGCACAGAATAATAACAAGTTCGATAAGATGTAAGAATTTGGAAAGCCTTTTACGCGAACCGCGAGCTACACGTGGGTCAATTATACTCTCTCTTTCTTGGTTTGCTCAGAGCAAACACGCTTACACGTTGAACATACACTTTGCTAAAACCGGGGAGATGGAAATTTAACCGGCGTTAAAGGATAGAGAAACTCTCGGTTCAATGTATACGACTCGAATTTATCATTGTCAGGACCATGCTTTAAAACTTTTACTGTTAAATTTTACGATCATTAGAATACTTTGACTGCGAATTGTTGTAAAATACCACTAAATATTCGACACTTTCTAGCCATGTTTCTAATTTTATTACGACAGCTGTATTTTTCATTTCAACGTTATACCGAAAGCAAATATGCAACCGAATTTTACACGAAATTTTTGTACTTGTTCAATTATTAGCATAGGTATGAAGGATACGTTACGAAAGCGCTTGTTCTCAACAGGAAACAAGAAGCATGTTAGCCTCGTTTGCTTCGTGTTTCCACTTTAACCTATTGAAAACTCAAGCACCCGTAATCGGAAGACTGAAATAAGGTTTCTTGAAAAAACACTTGAGATCGTACAAAACCAGGGAGCAGTAACCTTGGCACTTTCAGATTTTGGAACTCCTAGTGACTTAAAAAATTTGGAAGTCTAAGATCTTGGTCTCAAACAGTTCTGATGATTTCAGTAATGACAAAGTAGATCTGTCGATTCGTGGTACGATCGTTAATCGAAAGACGTTTCTCAGAACGGTGGAAGTCTTCGCGGAAGAGACGAGAATCGCATGTCGAGGTTCGTTTCGTTGAATCACGAAGGAGAACGCCGATACAATTCAATTTCCGTCTAATTTGATTTGAACGTGCTCGTTTGCTTTCGTAGCAGCACGAGCGAGAGCAGGAATTACGAAGGTATACCGAACAAATGTCGCGTAACATAGTAGAATAGCGACGGTCCAGTCACGATACTGTTACGGTTCGTTTGAGAAACCTTCAATGACATTTGCGCAAACTGCAACTGTACCGTGACTGCATTATTGGTGATCGAACCCAACCCCAAAAACTACGACAGAGCTCATTATCATATCGTTCTACAACCGTATATACACTCCGCAAAAATTCATACTGATGCTCCGTAGTATGTTCAATAATTCACTTCGATCTATCAAACTTTCTCTACAAGATTATTCTTATTTATTTTTGAAGAAGACTAAACTTTGCATCAACTTTTTTGTACCGTACAACTGCGTCCCTCTAATGAAGATTTAAAGTCGATATTAACATCATTAGCTCGTAGCTAAAAATTTTTTATCAAGCGTCGAGTTTAGATTTAACCACGATGGCTGTTGTTCGCGGAATTCTCATGGAGCGAATAAACTCGCGGCACGATTTACGCGTACGTCGCGTCGCGACTCGAAATGTCATCCTGACCATAGTAGGTGGACGAGGACCTTGGCCTTCGGATTGCTCGCACCACGACATAAATCAGGGCACGATCTCGCCATAGCGAGCGTTCCATCGACCACGGTCCCCGTATTAAATCCACGGTAGTCCAACGTCGAAGGAATCACCGGCCATTTTCGGACGTTCGACACTCCGCCGCGCTACCATCTACGGTATAGTTGGGGCGTCAGCACGCGAAACGAATGTCATTGCTTCCGAACCTTATCCATCTTCTTCGCCGCGGACCTTTCCACTTGCTGTTCCCCCTCTGTTTTTTACCCCTTGGTTACCCCTTTTTGCCGGACCTTCTTCGCAACCAGCTTTGTCCGCATCGTCGCGACGAAAATCTTCCTTCCAATATTTTTTGCCACTGCCAGGCTTAATTGTCCTTTTCGACTCGATTAACATATTTTTTTATAAAATTGTGGGACCCGAATCGAGACCTTACAAGGTTTATTGCCTGTTGCTTGTTTATTTCAAAATAAATCTGTCATCTAATTATATTCTAATGGATTATTAGAGATATTGTTTCAAAAACCTGAATCTAACAAATCCCATGGAACTGTCTACAATTGTGTATTCACCGTACCACAAGTACCTTCTTAACAATATATGATTCCACTATGCTGGTTTGCTTTCTTACTTTCTAACAAGATCTTGTCTTGTACATGATCTAACATGACCTCGTCAATACAAGTCAGACCGAAGATGGTGCATTTCCTAAGCAACTTTATCTGCATTTTAACGAGAACGAATTCTATAAAATTCAGAGAACTTCAGCATCAAACGTCCGTTGTAGATACAGTTACACGTGCATACGGCACGGACAAATGTCCACAGGTGTGTCCCGCGGTTGGAATGTGCTTGGTAGGGTGCCTCGTTTCAGGGATGTAACGCTTTGAATGCGAAACGGTATTAAAGTTGCATACGCGATGCCAGTGAATCATTTGCGGCACGATTACCAGGAATTCCTGCTACGTCGCGATCAGGGCACAAACTTCTCTTTGTCACGGTACCCCTTCGTTCGATCTTTAGCGACATTTTCTCAAATTAAACTTCTTCTTGTTGAAGACGCTCGACGAGCAGGCGACAGCTTCCCTCCGTGTCCATCCCTTGAAATTGCTTCTCTTTTACTCGGCACGCGGTTTTTGCGATTCCATCGGGGGAGATGCAAGGCACCGCGGACTTCAGCCTAGTTTGGCCATGTCCTCGGCGACGCATACAAATTCTTCTTGCCCTTTACTTGCGCTGCGCAGAGGATCTTCTGCGTTTTTCTCCTTTTCAAGTCCTCTCCCGTGTGCTACAGGAAGCGGCGGACGTGGCTCCAAGAGATGTTATGATGAAGTTGGCGAAATATGGAGTTAGGAAGTTTCTTGCTACGACAACTTACTACTTCAACCGTGCTTCGCTATAGGGACCAAATAGGTTCGCGGAGTCGGCAACGCAAGGTATTTCAGCTCTAGGACATTTAGGGCTCTGGAATTTCTGTATGTTGAGATTTTGGAATTCGGAGACATCTTACAATTCTCAATTTTCTGAAGATTAGAACAGTGGAAGGTGCCATACTTTCATTCTTACAGATCTAGTCCCAAGATTTCACCAAAATTGGAAAATAGGAAGTTAGAAATCTACCTCTAGATCAACTTCTGAATCATCAAATTAGCAAGGCGAGAACTTTGAAACTTTTTTTCTTCGTCAACTCGTTCTACACACTATGTCCTTCTATAGAAGCCATTGTTTTGTCCGGAAGGTCGGCGACGTGCGGCACTTATACTTTCGCCTTTTTGTTCCTTGAATGACTTAGACTTTCGACCTACCGTTTGACATCGGGACGTAGAACTTGTTCTGTCACCACGTACTCTTCTAAGCATGTATTATAGATACCAAAGAGTCTGGAAAGTCTACTTTGCTATAATTATAAGAATAAAGTACACGCCAGGAATACACATTATTTTCTGGTACTACATTTCCGCGCAACATAACCCACTTCTCGATCGCTCCGCTCAATTGATAGTAATAATTACTCAAGAACAACTTTATACATTTTCTGCTTATTTCAAGATATTGCGTTACAGAGATTAAAACGTACAAATACGGTGAAGAATTCGAAACACGAGTTGGTTACACGAGAAAAGGAAATGAAAACGAGAGAACCTGTTTCATTTTGCGCGGAGCACGATGAAATTAATTGTATAATACGAAAATATCGTTAACCCTGAACCTTGGCTGCCGCTTACATACGCGAGTCGCGCCAGTTCTCTTTGCTAACCGGATCATAAACTCGAACGGCAACAACAAAATTATTGTAACTCGTTTAAACATTCTGAGATTTCGTATCGTTTCGTAGACCGGTATCGCGTTCGCGGCATCGCGAGACGCTTTTACAGAAACGCAGGAATTCAATCAGAATTCTCTTGAAATCGCACCGGTCACTCGATTTCATTTAACTCGAGGTCAGATGTTCACGATTGTTGGCTTTTAGCGCAGGTAAAACACAGTTTCCTTTCGAGGTAATCGTTATGCGTTTTACACGTTGTCCCACGAACATTCCTACGACGTTAAATCAAATTTATTTCGTTAACGCTGCCGAACGTTGTCTGCGGGAGACATGTCTGATTTTACGTGCATACGTTAGGAAATTACATATATCTCATTAGCATATTTGGTCATTTTCATTCTTAATTGATCTCGCTTGAGCTTACCTTCCGTAACAGAATGCAGTCAGAATGGCACATTTCATAATGACAGCAAGAAACAGGGCGATTTAAATGCAAATGTCTTCATAAAGTACTATTTTTTAGTTATGCTCGATACTACGAAATTCTACGAGTGGAAAATTATGGAAAAACATGATCATTGACTATGTTCAACATATGATGATGTTTCGCAACTAGACGAAAAGACCACATCCTTGCGTTTAATACGCCCTGGAAGTGTTCCATAATTGACACCGTCTTCGCCAGCAATCTCAATAAAGATAATTATATAGTTCGTAGTCATTGAACAACCCCTTACGTCACACTATCGACCCTTCGATGTCCCAACACGGTCGACCTGGATGAGGTAACGTCTTTTCAAGTTTCATTGGTCTATTGTTTAGGATAATGAGCAACGTGGGTCGTGATTCGAAAGAGGGTGTGATCCACACGTGCCAGATCCATTTTTATTAATTCACGAGGCCATCGATCACAAATCCTTGTACTATTAACACGAAATGCGTATGTTGTCTTCAGAAGTATATTTTTGTACTCCTAGTTCTCTAGATTCTTATGATCCTATGTTCCTACATTTCTACGTTCTTAGATTTCTAACCCTTCGTATTTCTATGTGTCCAGATCTCTCGATATCTAGATCGACATATTTCAAGTTTTGTATACCCCAGATCTCTAACTTCCTAGACATCTAGATCCCCATATCCCAGATCTTTGGTTCTCCGAATCCTCATGTCCCCGAAAATCCTATACCCCCTGATACCTATATCAATATATTTCCATTTTCCAATATACGTGTCTCCAATCCAATTTAAAGTAAGGAGGAATCCTAATTTCGCGATGCCTACGCATCTGAACACGATGATATTGTGCAACGCCGGTGGTTACGTTTATGAGTCGACAAATTGAGTTAAAAGTTAGTTACAACCTTGAGAATGCTGAACGATATTCGAGTCGGTCGTCAGCAACGTCGACAAGGACTGGTCTATTAACTCTCTGCTCAAGAACGAGTAATTGTTCGATCGTTTTTGCGATCGTTTCTGTCTTCGAGAACGATCCTCACATGCGGAGACCTGCTTTACGAGGTTTCTTGTTTACAAGCTTAGACTTTCCGTTTCTGAGCGATATCGGGGAGTCTGTTTTGCTCGAAAATTCTGAAGTTAGATCAATTTCAGACGCACCCAGGGTTAGGTTAAATGGATATCCTTGAGCAGCAGTGTATTTAAAAAATTAGCGTACTCTTGCAGTTAATTTTGAAGTTTAAGAATGGAAACGGAAACGTATAAAATGTGTGGCCTTGCATTCGAACGTCGCGTTAACACTTCGACCGTGTGTCATAGCGTAAATGACGAAAATCGTTTTAAGAATTAATACGTCAATTGGAATTCACGCGATGTGACACCGCGTTCATTAGTTCGTTTTGCAGCAGTTAATCTTTGTCTCTTTTTACGATCTCACCACGTGTCGTACGCATGCAGCACAATAAAATTGTTTTGCTCCTTGTCATTTTTATGATTCATTCGTGATTAGCGATCACTGTCCATGACTTGTTGATCAAAGGAGAAAAACGCATTTTGCAACGCTAATACACTTGTACCTACGAGAGATACGTTCCCTTTTTTATCGGCATACGTAGTAATGTCTTAATGAAAAAGACATACCGAGTCTTAATCATAGCGAGTCACTCTGACAGCCAGAGCTATTCGTTTTTAGATACCGATGATTAATTGATCTTTCTTTTGGACTAATTTCAGAGTGGGAATAGAACGCTCGTTCTCCATGGAGGCAATAACGGGAGCTTGTTGCACGTGACTAATCAAGATTCTTTTGTGGGACAATTACCAAAGAACAGTAAGCTTTTTGTTCTTTTCCTAACTGTGTTTTCGAACCCTATAGACGAACAGTTCAATGGTGTACCATTGCTACTACGCAATATTTTGTTACTGCAGAATCCACAAAACTGTCGTACTATACAAATTGGAGCGAATGGTCGGTGTGCGATCGACATTGCACGCAGAATCGCGTTCGAAGGTGTCGACTGAAGAAAAAATGTGGAACAACGATACTTAGAGTAAGTGACAAGGAGATTGTTTTATAAAGTTAAAGTTTCCAAGATTCTATGATATTTCACGATTCGATCGAATGCTTTATAGGAAGAACGTTCCTGTCAGCACAACAGAAAAGGAAGATGGAGGAGATGCAAGCAACGACAGCGACGCGGACATCGACGAAAGGATAGATTTCACGTAGTACAGGTAAAATTCTGACGACCACGTGCAAACATCGATACTAATTCAAAACTGTACAAATTTCATAATACGAAGATTTATTTAGTCGAAAGACGATCTCGTTGCATATGTAGTACAATTTATCATTCAATTATAAATACTAGTTACCCAAAAAGGAGGCAGAGCCCAGACAAGGGAGACGAAGAGGCAAGGACATCAAGGACCAGTCGATAGGATATTATGGAAAGTGGAGCAAGTGGTCACCCTGCACAAGACTATGTACAACTCAACGACACAGGTAAACTTGTGCTAATGATCTCTCATTTCATTTATCAACTACGAAATCAATTCTCATTAGTCTCGATTAATTAAGGTGGTGCAAGAAGCCTGGAATTTGTGTGCGAGACGTGATCAGGGAAAGTGCCTATTGCTACGTCGAGGGGAGTTACTGCCAAAGATGGATTGACCAAGAAATCCGTAGAAGCCAGGAAGAAGATAGCGACGGTGATTTGCAACTAACTTATACAACAAAAATTTCACTTCGTTTCTTTATTCGCTAATATTCACGTTGTTTACAGACATCGTACTAGAACTGAGCAGTTCCAACGACGTGAGCAGTGCCATTCTTGAGAAGAGCCCTCATAACTGGAAGTGCGGGGTAGCGAGCACGCAAAAGACTTCTAGGTTGTCATATTTCACGAGGATTATCGGTGGACGTCCGTCGATTCCTGGTAGCTGGCCCTGGCAGGTAGCAGTCTTGAACAGATTCCGTGTAAGTACTTTCATATTTGAACGAGAGTATCAAATGGCATTAGATGACTCTCCGAAGATAATGTCCAACTTTCATTATTAACAAAATTATATTTTTATAGGAAGCTTTCTGCGGAGGTACCCTGGTTTCTCCGAAATGGGTGCTAACTGCTGCGCACTGTATTCGAAAGCGTCTCTACGTTCGTATCGGAGAACACGATTTGACGGTGAAAGAGGGTACCGAGTTAGAACTAAGGGTACATGTTGCTCAAGTATTACAAAAATATGATTGTATAATAATCTTCGAGCAGTTCTTAATTGCAGAGTGCTGGTTCTTAGTTTCCACTGTCGGCTAATTAAACGATATCTCTTCAGGTTGATTCGGTAACGGTACATCCTGAATACGATGTGGACACAGTGGACAATGACATCGCGATGTTGCGTCTCCCAGTCACGCTGACTACCTCGCCATCGAGAGGAGTCGCATGTCTTCCGGCGCCTAACCAGCCTCTACCCGCCAATCAACTGTGTACAATCATCGGTTGGGGAAAGTCACGAGTCACGGACGACTTTGGTACCGATGTTCTTCACGAAGCTCGAGTACGTCTCGTCCACATGCTACAAATTCTTTTAATTATATTCTCAAAGCCACACGGCCTTTTCTGTCTGGTCATAACTTGAAGTTCAATCTTCCTACAGTGATTCAGTATCTTTTATTAGTTACCTTACACTATCAGGTTTCAAAAGTTGCATGTAATCAAATATTTTTTGCAACTAAATTAAGTACAGTTCAGAGAACACTGCGATTATAGTTCAGATTAGAAAATTCGTTACCAAACATTTCCTTTCAATTTCTCAATTTTTCCAGATACCTATCGTATCTACAGAAGCATGTCGCGACGTCTACGTGGACTACAGGATCACGGACAACATGTTCTGCGCAGGATATCGTCGAGGAAGAATGGACTCCTGTGCAGGAGACAGCGGTGGTCCCCTTCTTTGTCGCGATCCCAGGCGACCCGATCATCCCTGGACCATTTTCGGCATCACCAGTTTCGGCGAGGGTTGTGGGAAACGTGGGAAGTTCGGGATATACGCCAGACTGTCGAATTACGTGCGTTGGATCAGCAGAGTGATGAAAGATGATTATAATTAAAAACTGAGGACTTTGTGCATAGAATCTGATTACTGTGGTTTGTGCTGTTAGCCATCGAAAGACTAGAACTAATTTTAAGGAATAATTGAGTGCAAGTCGAACTTAAAGACTGTAATTGATCGAACAGTTTCTATTAAGGTTAATGTCATTTATCAATTTCTAATTTACATCACTTTGTACAATGAAAAATTGTCGTATTTTATACACCTCGGTAATAAGAACATAAAGAAAAATGGCAGTATATTTTATTCGTTGCTGTAACTAGTTAGGGACCAGGTTGAGTCAGCTTCGCTCCTGAATTGACCCTTCGCACGAGAAAATAATCCAGAATTGTTCTTCTTTTTCTCTAAACTCTTTATTAATCAATAATACGAAACGTAATGTGAAAAAATCATGATACACTTTTGTGCAACACGACTATGCTCCTGTTTATCTTCCGAAATTCGTGACAAATAAAAAACGGAGCGATAACAGACGATAAAGAAGCGAACGAACGAGAAAGAGGTCTTTTCCCGTGGAACGTGGCGCCACCTTTCGTCGAACGGCGATTTCTTCGAACCTGGTAGCGAACGAGTATCAGAGATAGGTGCAGATAAAGTCGAGATAATTAACGAGATGATATCATAAGAGTTTCGTTGGATTCCATCAACGTGGTTGATAATATAACTTCCTTTGCCGTTTAACGAAACTTTTGACCAACGATCGATCATCTCTATCCTCGAATCGGAACAGTTCAGTTGAACTTGCATTTCGAGAAGTCCATCTCAGGATGCTGCTCCATGAACCTGAAAAAACCAGGCGCAATTAGATGTTTATCACTGGTCGATTCGATCGATTTCACCGGGAATCGTACTTTTTGATCACGTCCTGTTTCTTCTGTTCGTCGGATGTTGGCAAACCTAATTCTTTCTGCCTTTGATCGTACATCATTTTCTCTACCAGACCTCTAGTTTCACCGTCAAGATCGGACAACTTGCTTGGTTCGGGATTCACTTTCTTCGTGCTAATCTCGGGATCGGTTGTCACCACGTGTGCCCACCATCGCATTTTGTTCACCTGCAAATCGACAGTCCGCGTGCTTAACACGATTTCGATGAAAACGATAGAGACTTTAAATATTTCCGCGCGAACATAAATAATTTTCATTGCTACGATCACAACGCATCGAATCTTACAAAATAATCGGAATTCTTAATTAGTACTTTATATAATGCCGGTCTGAAACCAGTGAAAGGCCAAGAACTTTCTAAAATAAAAAAATAGGAAAATATACAAGTGGCCATGCAACGAATCCACGTACGACACAAACACGTTCGATCGACAGCGAAATATTGATGTCCGTCGATAAAACGAATGATATAATTAACAGGCTGGCAACAACAACGCTAAACGAGCCATCTCGATAGAATTTTAGGTAAACAGCTGCTCGTCGAGTGGTCACGATTCAACCTTCGCTAAACTTTCTTATTTTGAGAACCTTCAGGGCCACGTCAGACAAGCAGATTCTTCGCGTATTTGATACCTTTGATCAAAATTTATGTTAACTCGATGATAGTCATCGTCGAATCCTTGTTTCGACAAGGTCAACAATCGAGAGACATCCGAGTGCGATTTTTCTTTCCGTCACTCACCTTCTCCAAATTCAGCAGCAACATTTTTCCATCTTCGATCACCCAGGTGGATTCCTCGACCTTGACCTCGTGCGGGAAATCACCGTCGATGATAGGTGGTTGACCCTTTATACCGCAGGTCAAGTGCTTCTTCGTGATCGTCACTGAAACGTCCTTAGGCCTGACCGAGATGTTCACTTTCAATGGGATTTTGATCTGCAATCAAACAAGGATCACTGTTCGCTGACTTTCTCTTAAATTATAAATTACCGTGTCATTAAAAATTTATGATATAACTTGTATTAGATAAAATTTGTCGAAAGATGCTGAAAGTGAAAATAATATAAGGTTGTCGAATGTCAATGTCACCGATTTACTAATTCTGGAATATCATATATACGTCACATCAGTTCAGAAATTTTTCAAATTTCCAAATAAATAATTCCTTTCGAAGTTCGAATAAATCCCGCTTACACCAGACTTTAACAACCTTCTGCTTCTTTTCTTAATCGACAAATCTAAAAAATCTGCAAGTACGAACGTTCATCAGAATATCCGACAGCAACGAGCATCGTTCGATCGCAACAATAGACTGATCGATCAAAGAATAAGCATCGTTCCACACGACTACCCTTTGATCTCGATCTCGTTGCAGATCATCGGTTCGCGACCTCGGTTTTCGGGAAGCTAGCCGTGTAACCTTGAAGCTGGACCTTGGACAACTTAGAACGATCGCAATTTTCGAGGACTTCTCGTGACGGGAAGAAAGGAAGAACAATCTCTAGAGCGTGTCACGAAAGGTCGCTACATTCCGCAAATACTTGATATTGTTCACCAGATATCGAGATTGGATCTCGACGTCGGGTCATTGTCGACTTCAACAGGGTCAGAAGTAGATCTGTCATATCCGTTCGAGATACACTTTTGCTCAAAGCAGCCCGTTAGTCGATGTTGTAAAGTCAGACCACTAGGTTGCATATCAAATCGATGTCGAAAATAGAAAGGCGATCGGAGATTTCTCTAATTTTAAGGTTACAGAGCACCTAAAATGATCGTACATACTTTTCATTAGGGTTGTTGACATAAAATGAATAATTATCTGACGATACGAGAATCATCTTATGATTTTTGAGATCTACCCTAACCATATTTGATATGCAACATCCTAATAAGATCTCGTTTCGCAAGGGGACTGTAGTTCCATTTATTACGGTCAGAATTTAGCTTTGTCGTGGATGATCGTACAATGATCGATAACGTTCGAGTACCATTTGTAACTAGTTGCTCGAGTTTAATCATGACTCTGTTGCGAAAGAAATTTGAATATCAAACTGATGCAATAGACGGTAATAAGACTCGATTATTGGTGTCAAGTCTTCCCGGTGTAGTAGAATGTTGAATGGCAATCATAATACGTACGTGACACGTTTACGGCGGAACATCATTAAGAACAATTAAATCTACGAAATCCTAGATGATCCATCGAGCGTGTCGGGGTCGTGGCGTGTTGCAACGAGGATCGTTCGAAACGATCGCGAATGATGATGGAAGGAATTGCGCGTCGCGGGATCATCATCCTCGCTTCGGACGTGTTTGTTGGATTTAGCAGCGTGACGACTGCGATGCGATGCCGCGAGCCGAGCGCACCGGTGCGTGGAAACGGATCATGGCTACCGACTTTGCAGCCGTCGTTAACAAAGTGGAATATCATTACGAGAGAACGACAAAGAACCTCCTCGGATTATCCGCCATCTCTCGAGTCGCGCGACGTTAACCAGACTGTGACGCTAGGGCGCCGCTGCAATTCACCGACGTACAATTTTCCAATTTGCGGGTTACAGAATCGGCAAATGCGGAAATTTTGGATTGCAGGAGTTTGGGGGTGTGAGAACCCGCAGATGTGAGAATTTGGGGAGGTGGAAGTTCGGATATATGGAAATATGGGGTGTGAGAATTCGGGGATGTAAGAACTCCGAGATGTTGGAATTGGGGGTGTAGAAATTTGGGAAGGTAGGAATCTGGAAATATAGAAATTTGGAACTTTGAGATTTAGTAATGTAGGAACTTGAAAAAGACCTGATCACCGACTTTAAGAATTAGCTAACGAGAGAATCTGAACGATTTGTTTAGACTTGAGATGAAGTGTTTTATTTTTCCTTCAAATTTAGAACAGAGTCTAAACGCTGACTACTTGTTTAATCATTTCAAGATAATAGGTACTCAAACAACTGCCGTCTGTCAATACTCAAATCGACCTTCTGCTACCGGGACTAACTTCGTCCATTCATTACGGGAAAAAAGCACGGAGGAAAAACGTTTAATGATTCAACACCGATGTCCATCTTCCCATGATGTCACTCTACATACTATGAGCGCATCGTTTAGTGAAGATACGTGAATTGCGGGGACAGATATGGGCTCTCGAGTAACAGAAATAACGAGATATAAGAAAAGTTGAGTAACACACGTTGCAATCTTTTTCAACGTCGTGAGTCTTTAGAGGCTGAAGGCGAGTCAACCGGTGTTCCAAGGATCAAAGGGTGTACGTGAGAAAATTCACGAGCTCTTCGTGTCGTCATTGAAATTCTTGAAAATTTCTTGGAACACCCTAGGTACCCTTTTCACGATCATTTACCATCGATTATTTTAAATATTTTGCATACGGTGCAAACCGTATAGAAGACAGAAGATTTGTTGCTGACCTTTAGATTTCATTAGAAGCATTTGCACGCGAGGGTTAGGAAACAACTCAATGAAATAAATCCTAGCATTCAATTTCTCACGGACATTAGTCAAAAGTGGAACCACGAAGTAAACACAAAGATTTTCTGAGCAAATAACTAAAAAATAATTAGTCTACAGGGTGTGTGTCGCTAAGTCAATTTAAAGAGAAATTTGTTGTCGTGTTTAATGTAACATCGAGTCTTATTTGCTGAAGCTGGAAACGTTTCCGCGACATATAAGACTTGAGAGACGTTCTAAGTGCATCGGTGTCATTTGATGGTCATCAGGATTTGCGAAATCCGCGTGTTTCTTCCACCTATAGTTCCATCCGTGTGCACCTATGGTTGTCAGTGTCATTATACAGGATGGCTCAAACACAATGTGTACATTGAAAATTGCGAACTTATGTCAAAGGAAATTTAAAAGCCTCTTTACCGTTTCAGAACTTCAAAGAACGTAATGGTCTTACAAAACGACATAGAAAAGCGGGTCAAGTGAAGCAATAAAAAGACATTAAGAAAATATACTTGCGCTTTTTAAGCACACGACAACAGTATTCATGATCGGATATTTACAAAACGATTGTACTTTGAATCTTTACAATGTATATCTTTTGAGAGATTCTGTATAGTTTACCGTGTACCGTGGCGAGTGAGCCGTGGACAATTTGCAACCGGAGGATCCTGCAATTTTCAATCGACGCTCCCTCGTGCCCATTATCCCCTCCACCGCCACATAATCGTTTGTTCGTCGCGTTTTTCTGAACTTGTATCATCCAACGATCCGAGAACGTTCAGACGGTTTAATACAGAGATTGTTCTACGTTTACGTAATTTTTTATTCCGAACAGTTTACTGGCGGTTTGAAAAACACGATCGGTCTTTACACGCTGGATGATTTGTACGTTGAAGTATGTATTACTTATACTATCAAGCAAATTTCTGAGTTTGTTACACGGAGAGTTACACCCCTCAATTCGTACATTTTTATATCTTTGTAGACCTCTATATCTACAAGTTTTCTACATCTGTAATCTCTGTGTTTCAAAATTGTGGAGATCTCTACTTTCTTAGATATCAATGTTCGCAGACCGCCAGATATATGTATTCCTAGATTCCTACAAGATCATAGACTCCTAAATATGCATATTTCTTAGATTCCTAGATATTTATGCTTCAAGATCCCCAAACATGATTCAACAACAGTGACATGGGTTTTTTCAAGTCTCTGCCTGTAACACATGGTAGTTTGGAAATTATCAGGTGAAAAACAATTGCGTCACTGCCGGAATAGCAATAAGATGAAAACAGAACGCAATCGGAGCCACGTTTTAATCTGATTCGTCAATCAGCACGGGAAACCACGTAGTCGAGGACAGATGTAGCCAGAACAATGAATTCCTTCTGTGGCGAAAACAATTAAGAGGTAACAGTGTGTCAGAACGCAGTGGTTCTGAAACGTAGCCTTGAATTTGAAAGAACAAAAGGAGCGTGATTACGTTAACGAAAATGACACGATATGAGAACGTCCTGCCGCTTTGTTTCGCTCTTGCACGATCCGCGCGGTGAACAATTCGTGATTAGGTACCCTTAACAATTTTGAAACCTATTCAATGCTGAAGCTGCAATTGAGTTCATTAGTGCTTTTGATACGTGTTGTAATACTTCTCAAACTTTTATAGACGAAGACGTATTTTCGAATATAATTATTTTTCACAAGCAACTTATTTGTAATGCATTTCTTGTTCAAAAGTTTCAAAATCTAAAATAATTGAAGGTATAAATATTAAAATGTCGAAGAGCTAACCTAAAAATTCAAAGTCTCAGAGCTCAAGGGTTCCTGAAAATACGTCAACCCTAAAGTTAAAAAATTGCAAAATTAACAATCGAAAATAAAATAGCCTAGAAAGTATAAGAACGATTCGTTCCACAAAATATTGTTCTGTTTGAAAATATAACAGGTGTACGAACTTATGAGTCACAAGTGCCGTTTTCAAATTCTATTCAAGACCGGAACACACGCTTTACTTTCGAAAAGTATTACGCGGAACATGTCTGAGGATTCATGACACTTTGCAAGGCGTATACAATAATGAATAGAAGATAATTGAAATATTCAAGCAACACAGGTAACGGAATGGAACGTGCCGAACCTCAGCCACTGCATGAATTTCTTGACAAATTCTTTTCCTATGTACCATTGATCCACAGGCTTGCGGTTTCCGACGCGACAAGCTTAACACCCGTTACGACATATGTATATGGAAGAAGTCTCCACAAGTGAACACAGATCGAATAAGCAGCTTTCTCTGCTTCACTGTCTATGCTAATGACTTTGTTCTATCGGTTATTTCCTGAAAGCGTTCTTCATCTGGCTTCTTGGTTTTTTCGATTCGAATTTCACGCGACATGCAACTGCCGGATGTCCTTATCACAGAAGATGTTACATAAATTCCAAAATGACTGTAATTTACATACAAATTTGTTCCTACACTCATCTTGGTCATCGAATGAACTAATAATTCTGTCACTGATTTAAAAAGTTAGAGTTGTTCACAAATCGCAAAGATGCCATTGAACATTGTACGTTGAGTAGTCGCTCGAAATAGCGTTACTCGGTCAAAAGTAAAAAACGTACGATTTTGACTCTCGATGCTCAGATTCGTCATCGATTGCACGAGCGTTCGCTTTGTTTCGCACAACAACTTTGTTTTCTCAGAAGACTTCGCAACATTGGCCGAAATCTACGCAACGGATCAAACGAAACTTTCATCGCGAAACGTAGGCTCGTTCATCGGCCCGTTCCTCGAAGGTTGCAGCGTCGAGAACCGATTTATTTGGCGCTTCGCCGGAATCCTTGATAAATCGAGAATCAGCGCCCGCACACCGCGTTGCGTAATCGAATAGTTCGCTCGTTACTCAGTCGAGCAACGTGTTTTTTCACACGATTGTACAGAGACACCCTTGCGAGAACAATAATCGTGTGTACGTCTTGGGATGCATCAAATGGGGTCTTAACACTTAGAATTTGGAGATTTGGAAATTTAGGGATTCGAGGATTTGGAAGGTTTGAAATTGGGGATATGGGAAGTTGGGGATGTAGGAATTTGAAGATCTAGAAATTTGAGGATGTGAGGATTTGGTGATATGGAAAGTTGGAGATGCAAATATTATACAATGTGAGAATTTGACAATTTGAGGATTTTGAAGATTTAGAAATTTAAGGAGTCGGGAACTTAGAGGTCTGAGGATTTGGAGATTTGAGAATTATAGAATATGAGAATACAGGGATGTAATTTAGAGATGTAAGAGTTTAAAGATGCAGTCATTTTGAGAAGTGAGCATTCGGTGACATGAGAGTTTGGAACTCCGTATTCTTTAAATTTGTAGACTCAAGTATTTGAGAATCGATAGATGTGAAAATAATTCCGCAATTCTAAAATTCGACAGATTCGCAACTTGAAAATTTGCAAATTCGACATCGTTTCCTAAAATACGGCTGACGCCTATAACGAAAGTGTTAACCGTTCTGTTATCGCCGTACCGAGTCTAAAGTAAACTCCGGTGGATCACGCGAATACATTTACCTTCGACATTGTAACAAATTTTAACGAGTTTCGTTTCACGCTTTCAATTCGTTTCCTTACGAAGTGCCGGGGCGTGTCATGCATTTCGAAACTGTGCCCAGTATGCCGACAGCCCGATGAAACTTCTTCGAGTCATCGATATAAGCGGTAATCTTTAAGATGTATGCCTTTGTATCACGCGCGAAGGCAAAGTACACAATAATAAGACTCTTCGATAAATGGTCATCATCGTACAAGGAGTCGATATAAATGAATTTCGTCGAGTCACTCGAAAATACTTCGAAATTGAAAACAGGATCGTTAAGATATTCTTGTTCGAGGATGTTTGTCTCTACGAGGTGTTAGAGCGAGATCGATTAGGTCGCACCAAGGCTGACGGTGCAGGTTTAATATTCATGTGGCAGAGAGATGATCAATGAATAGGTACTACGGTTAGATACGTTAATAAGACATTGACACAATAACACGCGCGTCTTTAAAGGCTAATCAAGCGATGAGACTCGTGAAGAATGATTCGAGTGAATACCAAAATTTGTCGATTCAACCCTGAACACTTTGTGGAACATCAAAGAGTATCGAGTGAAATTCTATCTTTCAAGACACATTTTATCTTTCAAAGCCTTTTTCTATCTTTTACAGTCGACTATATATATACACCGAAAAAAAAGAAGTAAAGAAATTTTGAGGAGTGGTTTCACCTTAGTTAGACAAGACTCGATGTCGAAATAATTCGTTCAAAATACTTATTGGAAAAAGGTAACTCCAGGAGGTACATAGATTAAATCACGACATATTTATCTGGAAATCTCAGCAGAGTAAACGATCCTTTTTCTACAGCTACTATTCTACTGATGAATAAAGAGAACGTTGGCACAAAGAAACCATAGAACTATTTGCATTATTAACGTGCAGGATGCATCACTGATAATTTAAGTGTCAGTGGTCACGTCGATGATACAACGGCGTCGTTAGTAGAACCTCACCGGTCAGTCAGTGTATCATTAGTAAACATTAAAACGATGTAATAAAATTTCTATAAAAAGAAGAATAATTTTTTTACTAGCCAGTTTTACCTCGTTCCCCATAAACGCCGCGCGATCACGTTAGAATCGCGGTTCCCAGTAATATCTCGCGTGTTAAACTTCGACTCTAGAAACAAAGGTTTGTTTCAAGGGCTAAAACGGCAGTGAAAGGAGACCGACTATCCCCGTAAAAGTTTCCAATTTTTTTTTTCACAATCATTTCGCGTGTCCGATCCGCACAGCGATTGTGCGCTCCGTTCGAGCAACCTTTGATCCGCAAGGACGCGATTTCCTTCCTTTCGACGCGCGATTACTTCACGCGAATAAATCACAATAAGTGGCCGTCGCGAGTGAACAAATCACGAGTTCACGACAAAAACGACGATCCAGCTCTCGACGTTAATTGGATCATTACATCGTGATCAGGGAAGCGGCAACGGGAACGTCCCTCGCTGCCTTACCTGCTGCCGGATGAATCTCCGCAAGGATGGACCACAACCTCTGCATGGAACGTGCACAGTTTAGGGCATTGAAAGTACCGAATTTCCAGGTCCTAAACTTGCACACTTTTAAAAGTGTAAAATTTTTCTACAGGCTTGTAATCTCAAAGTTCGACAATTCCAAACATCCAATATTTCGAACCCTCGTGCTCCGAAAATTTCAAAGTCCAAAATGGCATCCGTCTTAATCCAGCCCTGAACGTGCGTGACTGTTCTTATTCATTCGTAACGTCGACGGTGATAATAACTCGAAGGAAGTGGAGTTCTTTCACGGAAGAAGGCGGCGAACGACAAAGGAACAATGAAGTCTGGCTATCTTGATCTTTCTTATCAGGCAGATCGTTAGATCCCATTCCATTCAAGGCGACCAAGTGCACTCGAACGACAGTGCATGTTTGCATTTATCGGGACAATCGTTTCTGCGCTCTCACGCTCAATAACGAATTCCCCGGTGCATCGTGTGCGCAACATCGTGCCATTTACTCGGATGATCGAGTCTCTAATTCTCATGCTACCTCGCGAATCGTTCAAATCAGTAATTCTGAGAGCGTCGGTCCCAACCCATTGTTAGATAGCGAGTGGATTTTAAATCATAAATCGATTTTAAACGAATAGCGAGGAAAATATATAATACAAATAGAGAAAGTTTAGCCTTTACGCGAGAACTCGCTTTAGGAGACTTTATTAGCTCATATCGTCGTCTATTTTAGTTGCAACCTTCTAAACTTGCGAAATTGCGAACAACGAGATACTGTACGCTACTTTAATTTGTACTTTAACGACGCTCGAGCACTCGATTGATTCACATTTTCATTTAAATGCATCGCAGCCTCATAGCTTCGTGAGTTTATGAACATCAAATTAGTTTAATAAGCTTATATTTAATTGCCTTGAGCACTCCATTGCTTCATATTTTCACTTGTTATAGCCCCAACACATATGTATATGAATATTACGCTGCTCTAATCAACTTATGCCAGACTTTGGGACACTCGACTGACATACTTTCATTTACTTCGAGCACAGACTCGAAAGTTTGCGAGTGAGTCCGAGTTACTCTAACGAATTCTTGCTCGACAGGATTATAATATAATTTATGTCACTCGGGTATACGATACGGACATATAATCATATTATCTCAGTGATTCGTACACTCACGGACTACCCGCATATGACCATTCAACCTCGTACACCGTTATACTTGCGAATCGAAGTAATTATCGCGTTTCGTAGACGGTGACATCAGCGTGTTGCCGATTCCGTCGTAAAATCGATGCGGTCATAAAATGGATTCGATGCATCGATAAAATCCACCCGACGATTTACGAATTGTAAAGAACCTTGATTGGGTCCACGTGACTGGAGCCACGAATTTCTTGGATTTTTCAGCGGGACGTCTACTCTGGCGCTTTTTCCACAGAAGCAGGCAAAAATAGGAATAAAACAGGGGACAGGAAGATCGATGAGTCTCGGCGCGTCCGCTTCGCACAGGTGCATCACGGGCACAGGTGAACATTACGTTTCTACGAAAGCTCGTGCACGTGGTGAATAACGATCACGCGGGAGGAACAGAGAAAGAGATGCAAAGTGCAGATAGAGGAGACGCGTGCATCCGGCTCAAGGGTCTTCGAGATGCATCTAGCAAAGGAAACGTGTATTTTATGCAACCATCAACCGGGAGCACCGCGTTAACCCTTTTAGTTACGGAAGTGCCTTCTGGGTGGGCAATAGGAGAGCAGTAAAAGATTAACTCATCAAATGCTCGGTAGAAGATCAGCAAAATCAGAGATATGACTCGAGATGTTTTATTCATTCTGAATTTTGAAACGTGGTGTATGCAACAGTACTCGCCATTATCGCGATCAAAGTGTTAAATCGTGCAACGTGATGCATCGCACGACTCTAAACTCCGAATATCAAGTTGCAGCTGACGCATTAAGGCGAAACGATTTCGAAGCTGACCAGGGTACGCGTCGAGCAATAAAGTCATCCGAGTAGACGATCCCGTAATGATTTTACGCAACGTGTCTCGAGCAGACCGGCTGAAACGATCTATGTTTCCTTTTACGGACAACTGGATTCCCGATATCGTAGGCAATAAATTCCAGAAATCGAGTACTGGCAGCGTATCATTTCACGGCAACAATTCACCACTTGGAGCAGCCGACGACAACGGTCCTCGCCTCGATTGCGCAGTTCGGACGTTTCTCAATGATGGACAAATTTAACGGTGATCCGCGTACTCTTCCTCGATTAATGGTTTATGATCGGTAACAGAATCGCGAATTATGTTCGATCCTTGGTAAGCAAAAATAAACGTAAGATTTGACACCATTTGAAAATTAAATTGTCAGTTCAGAGATATGATGCAACGTATCTCGTAATAATTGCACTCGGACGTTTTGTTTTAATTACTAGACGTTTTGTTCTGTAATATGTAACGATTAAATTGCGGATGTGAGTGTACTTACGATACGAGATCTTCAAAGTAAACAGAAGTTGTGTAATTTATAGACTGCGAATTATACAGATTACATGATTTGCAGATCTATTCGCACGTCTCTCCTACTCTCGGTCATGTTGAATTTTCTGTCGCCGATTCATCGATGATCGACAAGCGTCGACGAGGACGCGGCTGCGAGTATCGACGTTAATCGATGGAAACTTTATAGCTGGACGATATATTAGCAGAAGGCAGGTGTTGGTATCGTGGTCGGTTTACTCGGCGAAACCGTGGTAGCGGTTTGCCGGTAAAAATTCCAGGGGTCCGGGACCGGTTCCTCCCAAAAAATTGGCGCCGAGCTGACCACGTTTCGGGTCAAAGAACGGCCTTGCCTCTCCCTGTCCCTCCCTCCCGACGGTGTTCTCCGTACACTTTTTCGCGTCCTCGTGCCCCCTCTATTCCGCGAGAGTTTCGCATCGCCAACTCGAACGACGCCAATGGCGTAACTTCTTACAACGGATGCGATAAAAACCGGCAAAACATCGGCCGACAAAAACAACGAAAATAGTTCTTACGACCGATCCAACCGATTCGTCATCGGTCATCAATCGTTGGAATTCGCTGACACTATTCTGGAAATTTACAACGATCTACGGAATTTGCGGATGGCGCCTACTACCTTGTTTATTCCGAATTATGGTAATCGATATGGAATAGCGAATGAATGCCAATTTGAACATGAAAATGAATAATGAAGTCAGTTGTTCAGGAAATCGAAGTAGATACTAGTTCACCTTCTAAACTTCTATTGGAGGCCTACATTTGAAAATAGTCATCTTACTAGATAATTTCATATTTAGGACCCCTCTTGTAGAGATCTCGAGGTAGATGAGTTGCGAGGAACGTGTCACAATGGTGCTTCGTAATTTCCTGCAGGCACAGTATTTGACGCAGGAAGATACAGTGTTCGCTGTACAGAAATCCATAAATGTGGATTTGCTATGCATTTCTGGGGAAGGATACGAACACGCAGCAGCTCGAACAATAAATGTGTACGTGGTGTCTACATCTGTTCGAGAAAGTGCAAGTGTTTTGTAATCCCGAGTAATTTGGCGAGGACGGAGGCTCGTCTGCTGCGTTCGAAACTGCTGGCCACCTGCTTACTACTTGTCTTAGAACGTATATGATGTAGCGTTGTGCTGATTTTTGTGAAAGAGTCGCGATATTAGGGTCATCTATTCATGCCAGTTAATTGCGTCTGTATACGTACATACATACTTCAGGTTATTACACCGAAGCTGCGAAATGTTCGTACACTGGCAAGCGGGTAGGTCGACAATTAATTTTGGAATGGTTAATTATGGAAATAAACTGGCTATCCTTTATGGGAATCATGTATAGCTATCTTCATATTGCAACAAGTTTTGATTGTTCGTCTGTGTTACATTTGGATAAGGGTTACACATTTGTAGTTGATAGGCAACATTTTTATTTCTTTTCTTCGGAAAAACTTATTGTTGTATTATTTATTAAAGAATGTGTGAGATTGTACCAAATTTACCGCTTATAAATTAACGTTTTGACAAGAACATGTATCTGACAAGAAAGGTCTTATCTGTTGATAGATCATCTACGATTCGACAGATCAAAAGAATGACCCACCCGATAAGAAAGGTGTTTTTCAAGAGCACCGAGGAAATAGAACGCGTTCATAGAGAAAGAAAACGTTTATCGAGTATCGATCAGTCCGCTAATTAGTAAGCTATGTTACCAATGAGCCGTTATCGCTTAAAAAGAAAGGTATCGAGAACAAACGTATAAAGACAGGCATATAGACTTGATCGTATCGATACACGTGTTTCAGCTAATCGCGACAAGTAGATAGAAAGAATCGAGAGAGCTTTTCCCGGTGGCGCGTTACGCCAGTGCTTGATACACTTATTGGGTAGGCGCGCGATCGGTTGGCGAGCAACGACGCATGCGCAGATCGCCGTGTTGCGCAGAGGCGAACGCGCGAACCGCGCACAAGAGGGCAACTTGCGCAACCGAGCGCGAGGAGGAGAGCGAGACGAAGCGCCGATCGGTGGCGCGGCCGCCAAAAGTGAAATCGAGAGATGGAAGAGGACGAAATGGTGCGCGCGGAAGGGAATCGCCCGCAGCCATTAAATGAAAACACAGGATTAAGGGTAAACCGGGAGCTAGGCGAGTCATTTACACGCTCTCCGTGCTAATTTAATTCCATTTTAATTGACGCTCCGATCAGCTCTTTTCATACCTCTCGCATGGATAATCTCCCGTTAATTGGGCTAAGTTACTAAGACGCCAGTGTTGAAAGGTATTGGCGCGTTAATGATTGATTCCTTCGTTACTTCACGTTGTAGCTTCGCCGAAGCGAATCGTGTATTCTATCATGGACCTGATGTATACAGAATCGGATTTTCTGACTCAGTGGTCTGCGGATTAATTTGATCGAGAGCTCTACTTTATTAAAATATCGGAGAACGCGTGGAAGATCCGTTAACAATCGCGTGCTAATTTATTTATAAAGGACAGACAACTGACGTGCAACGACTCTTATCGAATTTTCATATACAGGGTGGCTCATAAGTGGTGGCATAATTGAATGCGAGGCAATTTTGCGAAAAACCTCGACATTTATTGCACTTTTCCTTGCGAATCCTATATAACTCTAGATTGGCCGTCCATTTTACATAAGAAATTCTCTTTCATTCGCAAGGTGAATTTTTCAAAGTTCACCGGCGGTTGAAGTTCAAGATAATGCGAAGAACGATTCACATTGTTTCCAGGATTACGTTATGCAAAAGGTTCAGAAGCGCTCGCACGAGAGCTCATCGATGCAATTTTGTCCGGCGTTCCTTGACACGAATGCGCATGGAAACGCGCGCGCGCGCGAGCACCCGCTCGAGTCGCGATAAATTTTTAGATGGACTTTAATCGTGCCGTTTACTGAATACGCCGTGAAATATCACCGTTACGTACCAACCGTCGTAATTAAATACATAATAATTCTCCGTCGCTGGGAGAATCGTCGATTACCGCGTTTTCGCCACGGTAATTCCTCAGGTATGCGTACGCGGAATGCAGCCATCGATTCTGACTCTTTCCACGCGGTTTATGCACCGTTAAGGTAAGTACAGATGCGACTGAATCGGACGCTTCCGTTTTATCTGGAAACTATTATTAGAAACGTTGCACAAGAGGATTACGTGTGCTCCGATCGTGTTCTAATCGATCGAGGTTCATTATAGGTCTTCGCATTCGCTTGGGGGATGAATAACGTTCGAATTAAATTCCGTGCATATATATTTAACGATTTGATGTTTCAGATTAACTGTCTACAGATATAAATCTTGAATTGTCAACATAAATAGTTCTGCACTATTTATTCAATTATTACGCAAAGACTTATCAAACTCCAAGTCATTCTTTAAACTCCAATGATAAATTGCCATTTTAACTAGAACTACGCGACTAACCTATCTCGTAAGCAAAAGGATAATCAAAGCAAATTTCGCAACTATTGATACAATGAAACGTTTCTCGGGTAGCTACTTAAAAGCAATTTCATGTTATCTGAGAGATTCTATAGCTTCATAAGCGCGTTATGAGCAGTTGTTCGCTTAGCCATCTCTCGATTGTTGCGCCACGTTGGCGACGCACCGACTGCGAGACCTCTGCGCAGTCACTATTGACATCGTAATCATTATTATCATTCCCATTACGCTGATGAGGTTCCTGCAGCACAGGTACAATCAATGGATTGCAGTTATTACAAGATAAACTGGTTGGTCGTTCGATAACCTTTTCCTGAAGAGCACTTGTCAGGATCTACGTGTTCCAAATTGGTTTCTTCCAGTACTTCGGCATTAAACTGTACTTTATATTTAATCGAGCCAGCTGCTTCCTAAGTTGCGAAAATCGGTATAGAAAGATGCTATTCCGTTAATATTACCGATTAGTGATTGCTACCTTCGAAACATTTTTGGAATCCTCCTTGAACTCTACACGCGTTGCATTAAAAACGTTGTTACGCGAATGGCTCAACAAAATCGATGTAAATTGAGAAACAACGGATCATCAGCGCAAAATTTAAGGACTTGAGAAACCTCGGTAATGTCTAAGATGCGCAAAAAAGTGAGTCGTTAAGGACGAGTCAAGGAACAAGCAAATGGAGGTTAAGCTACGTGACGGGCAAATGTGCCCGGGTGAGAAACTCGCGTGCACCTCGGTGCACGATACAGGCTACGTCGGACAGAGAGAACATGCAATCCGGTTTCGTAGGAGATTTCAAATTTAAAGGTTAAGAAACATAGAAACTTCAAATTTTCTAATTTAGTAATTTAAACGAGAGTTAAGCACTGGATATTGCAAATCGGTCAGATTACAGTCGACTCGGCTCGATGATCACCTTTCACGCACAAGTTGCTCAACCGAAATCGCCACAATTTCTTTATCCATCCGGAAACCGCACCAAGCTGAGTAATACTCGTGTTAGTTTCCAGGAGTTTATATCGAGAAACCAGTTGAAAACGGATCGAGAACAGGATAACAGAATCGAGTCCACGATCGGATTCTATTCCTTTATGACATTGTTCCCCAAGTTGCGATCTGATGGAAGTCTGCGCTCCAATTAAGTATTCCAGGTGTCATTCGCAGAAATGACTATTTAAAATAGGACAGTAGTTTTGTTCACGGTCTGAGATCAAACTTGGTAGAGTTTCTCACCTCGACAGACAATTCGCTTAATTTTGCAACGTATGAATCACAGATGATATCTTGCACGAAAAGGTTGCAGTGCCGTGAACACTCTTACTGAAAGATTTAGAACGGCGAACGCGACTTTCTAAGCTCGGTTACTTTACAAAAAGTAATAATCTAGTTTATCATCGTTACCGCAAGTTTTATGCTTCACCGCGTATGATAATTAAATGGTTCAGAATTAGCAGACATTGTTGCAAACTTTGTTACAAACCTAACGATTAAATTAATTTCGTGAAATAGCGGTTGTACTGGACAGTTAACATATTAAAAATCTCCCATTTGTTCGAGACACTTTTATAATCTTTCTGGGTTCACACCATCCAGTGACAAATAAGGTGCTTAATAATTACTTATTGTACACGAAGCTATACGGTTTCATTAAAAAAAAACAACGGTGTCCCATTTCATTTTCGGCCCATTTGACCCAATTTAAATACTCTTAAGGAAATTCCTTTCCATCCTCTGCCATATTAAAGCCGTAGCTTGACCGAATTCCACAAAACACCTCGGTATACTGTTACCTCCTGACAGTTAATTATCTTAGCACCGAGTTAATTCGACCTACCAGGCAACAGGTTAATTTCACAAGTCTGATCCACATTCGCGCAACTACCTATTCTAAACGTCCATCAAAACAATCTACCTCTTTTATCAAAAGTAAATGTAAGCACATACATTCTTTGTCATAAATATTTGACCTTTCAAGAACGGATTTAACGTACTATAAACGGAGACAGAAGACTAATGAGTACAGTTTTAGTACCGTACGTCTGGAGTTTCAACAACGTTTTTACTAGACTCAATAACTTTGCGATGAGACATCGAACGTTTTGCGAATATGCTGTGTTATATGCAGCGTTGCCTACAGTCACGGATTTAAAAGGTTAAAATCCAAGAAAGAACGCATGAAGGAAGCAATAAGACAGCAAAAGAACAGAGCCGGACTCGCGTGTGTCCGGTCAGTAACTTCTAAGGATCATTAACGCCTGTAGAGAATAAGCGAGTGTCGAGGTGGAAAGTGACGCATAATACTACACAGGCTCGACTAGATGTCGAAGATCACTGTTATTGGGAAACCAAACGACTACGTTGATCCGGCTTCGCTCGTATACGCGTTATCGTGTTCCCTCCTCCGGCGAATAGAGCTGGACGAGGATACGAGCCGGTGACACCGTGTCGCCGGTGTCAAGGATTCCGAAGGATGAGCATCAGCCTATGGCGAGATTTATTGGGTTATTTGCGTATATGTTACAAGGCTACGAGTGTCAAGTGACATCGGCGAATCCTGGATAGCTAGCTTGCTGTAGTCTTCCGTCACGATCGCTGATAATGTAAACAGCTATATTCCACACGTGATCATTTAGGATATAATTACAATATATTTCAATTTCAACGGGAGTTTTGCAACTTGGAAAATTTAGTCTTTTGGGAGGATAGAAATCTGGAAATTTGGGAATTTGAAAGTTGAGAATTTGGGGATATGAAAATTTGGGTGTGTGAGATTTCGGGAGTGTGAGAAATCGGGTGTGTGAGAATTTGGGATTTGAGGATTTGTAAATATGAGAATCTAGAAATTGAGAGTATAGTAACTTGAAAATCTGGAAATGCAGATATTTTAGAAATGAAGAAACCTCAAAATGACGGAAGTTCTGAAGACAAAAGTTTCTAAATAATATAAAGTATCCTCCAAAGCAAGGTAAGGCTTTTGTAGGTTCAATGATATTGACACTGACCGTAGTGACATTTACCACGTAACCTCCGATTTGGAAACACTGCATGAAATATAATTTGATGCTGCAACAGTTTGGATGAAATACAAGTTTGCGAGAAATGTTCAATTAAAATAGCTTGAGGCATCATAAGGTGTCGGGAGGTAAAGGTTGCGGTAGATGCAATAGAATATACTTGAGCAACAGTTTACGCGTTGCGGACATTGAACTTTATCTCGAATCAATGGAAGCATGAATTCCATAGCTGACTTTTAGCTTATTTCGAGTTGAGTTACTACTTGTACGCACGTTGCAAATCGACTCTTTAATTAGACATTATGATGATTGCAATTATTCTTGTCGAGTTTCGCAAGAAACAGCGTTAATATTTATTACTACAAAAAAGGACCACCATAAAGGATAAATCATATAAATTGAGCAACACGAAAAGTACGAAAATACGAACAAGTACGAATACTTTATAAAGGACGTAAAAAAAATGGATCATAATTGTAACCATATAGAGCCCAAAACTGTCACATTTGATAGTGCTTAATGTCAGGAATGAAATATAAAATCACGCGAAAATCCAAGGATTTCGCGTTTCAAGCAACAGTCGTATTCCGTTTCTCGCGTCCATTAACGACGATACGACCAGTCGTTACGGAATTTCATTTAACAATAATGTTCCCGCCAGAAAGCACGGACACGTTGCAAAACCGCCAGTTATTGTGACGAAAGTAGCCATCGAATGCATGGTCTAATTGCACGATAATTACCGCGATAACCTTGCGGTGTCGCGATGTCCTTCCTATTCCTCGTTTCACAATCGGCCGAGTAGCCCTGGTAGAAGTTTCCGAAGGGGTACCGTCGTCGTAAAGAACTTCCTCGTGCCGCTTGTTCTAGTTCTCCGTTCCGAACGATTAAGGCTCGTTAAGTGTCTTCTAGAAACACGAAAACGCTGTTAAAGGTAAAATCGTTCGAAGCTGGTGGCCCCGTGCTCATGGCCTAGCATCGCTGATTCGTATCGTCTCGTTTCGTAATTGACAAAGCAATTCGAAATTGTAAATCATTCTTGACTCGCCATATTGGGCAGACCGATGCATAATAGTGTTGATAAGAGAGATCGAATTTGCATTATAATCGCGCTTCTGAAAGATCTGGCAATTAGCGTCGGACAAACTTGCCTTGGGATCAACACTTCACATTTCGCTAATTATTAGTGGTATCAATCGTCGAAATTTAATAAATTACTAAAGCAGTGTGCCTCAAGGTATTGAATTATTAATTCAAATTTAATAAGTTACTAAGGTATCCACAAACGAATTCAATTTTCCAAATTGATTGCCTAGTTTTACGAGCTGGAACTACAACGCGTAAAAAATTACGAGTTCGTCGATGCGCGAAGCCTGTGCACGCGTTCAGTAATTACGTGGCAATTACCACGACGACCCCGGGGACAGCTGACCTTACCGGGAATGCTCCTTTAAATTCCTGTATTTCGCAACTGGCGGATGCTCGTAGCACGCGTGCTCGTCCACGTACTAGGTAGAACCAGTCGTTTTTGACGCGCACGGCTCCGTATTTCAGCCGCGTGTACCACGCGCGAAAGAGCGACGAGGATCGATAGAAATCGAAACAAGAGGAAAGACAGAGAAACGCTGTGAGGCCTCCCGGTTGTTCCAGTCCGGTTGAACGCGAGACGCATACGGAAAATGTGAGTCCAATGTCACCGCGGCGATTCACTACCGCCCCCGCACCTCCCGGGAAATAGTTTTTTTACCCATCGCTTTGGCGGCCATGCGATGGAAAAAAAGATTACGTAATGCGAGGCCTAAATACCGATACATATTATCATAATCGATAGTAGACTCTTTCTAACGTCACACAAGCACGCTACTACTAGCAAATAGTTCTCTTTTTACAATATCCTTAAACGCCGTCCGAAAATTTCAAGAGCAAACCATCGTGTAATGCGCTTTTTCTGAGAACATGGTACGAAAGAATTTATTCCAATTTTCAGGCGATTTATGATCCTTTTACCTTCCTTCATGAAATCACTGTATGGCTTTCTATTTTAAATACCGACTGGAGAAAAGTAACATGCATCGTTTGTATCGTTCGTCATATTCCGTCAGACGAGTACAGAGAATGTCATCCGCATCTAGATGCAGATCGTACACAATGATCCCATGAATCACTTTATGAGCAATGAAAATGTGCGCGAAGATTGATAGCGAGGCGTCGATCGACGGAGCGTGGACTGGAATTTCAAGCAAGAAAATTGAATTATCGATCTAACGACCAGTCCAATGTCTAAGGTGTCGAGGTTGATGGAGACTTTCTGGAAACGATTAGATTGTAATTGGCGCGTTCGATGGAAAATTAAACGGTCCGGTTTTAATTCCGTACTCGAGAGATACGTGTCGTGAAACGTCTACGAATTGTACACGAAGAGGAGGCTCGGAATGATGTATCAGAGCAATGGGATCGTGCATAAATCGCGGGTAACGGGCGCGTTTCGCGATAAGTTACGAGCGTGAAACGGGGTGTCGAGACTCGGGGATAATTTGCATCAGGAGAAACGTACACCTGCGGCGTATCGAGCGGAATCTGGCTGTGCCGCGTCTCGCTGAAATTGGACCATCGTGCGATCTCTCGAGTGGCGCCAAAATTGCAAAACACGCCGAAACGAGAATTGATTTCGAGAGAAGAATCGATGTCAAAGGTAGAACGCGTTCGACCGTCGGGCGGTCCAAATTTCGATTCTGATACAAGAGGATTTATTAGAAGGTCAAAGTGCAGACACTTATCAACGATTACATCATTCTAGACCTTTAGATCGTTGAACAGCTGCCGAATTGACCTTGACGTTCACCTTGGAATTCAAGGTGAAAGTTTTTTATTAGCGTACCACACGGCGAAGATAAGTTCAAGATGCTTGCTACTCGATCGACTTCTTAAAAAACAATGTTCAAGTTTCAGTACCGAGTCACTGTACAAATATGTCGCCGTTTATTTTCGATTTTAAGAGTACCCAGGAAAAATCTAACATAGGCTCTTCTGTTTTTACGCGTAAGAAGGTGATTAGATCTTTCCTCTACGCTTTCCTTCGTGAAAGGAAGCCCAAATTGCACGAGACTACAAAAGTAACTACGTAAATATGTGTCTTGCAAATTCACGTGCACAGGGATATGATTCCAGTAAGTGAGCATCCGTTGGAGTAAACTAATTGCATATCTTTTCAGTTATATCAACTGCAGCTCTGTTATTCAGTTAATAAGGTTCTATCACACTAAGAGTTAACTGCCATGACATAGAAATGAAATATACGTGATGTATACTGTTATCTTTTATTAAACTATTATTTAGTTGTGAGAAAATATAGATTCAACTTCAAGAAGGTTAAATTCGACCCTACCTTGGTACTCAGGAGGTAATAAGAAAGGCCACGGTGTAAAGACGATCCAACCGACGAGAGAAGACTTTGGGATATTAAGTGGAAACGATTTTAACGTTGCAACACGAGAGGCTACAGTCTTCAACATTGTATCCTCATCGAATTTTCAAGGAATCGCGCATTCTTCTGGAACAGTAATTTTACGGGATAAGAAAACTGCTCGCCAATCAACAAAGTCATAACCCGAAGCGCAACATGGTAAAAACGCAGTCATCGAAGCTGAATCGCGTGAAGGCGTAATTGGTAAGAAAGCAACGTTTTATGAGGTTGCTATCAAAAGGGTTTTTACGACGCGTTTCGACTAGAACAGTGGGCTCGAGGCAACCCTGACCCACATTTCGTTGAGAAACACGAAGGGAACTTCCAGGAAAACAATTCCGCGATGATTTCCACCGGATCCTATCGATGATTCTACAGAACCGTTTTACTATGATAATGAACGCTGAAGCGACTGAAATTACATATCATTGTCCGTTACCGAGCGAGAACTGTTTCTTCTACGGAACAACTGATTCATGTTGTGACATAATTGTAGACAAAAAGCACGATCCGTTTCCATCGTGAGCGACGCTTCTTCCTTGAAGTCGTTCCGAGAACTGGTTCAGAGCTACCTTATTAAATTTACGATGAGCCAGCGAATGCGACCTGCAATGGAAGTGACACGTACCCCAAGATGTCCCTAAGACAACAACGCTCTTTTGTTGCTGCTCGTGATTCTCGCGCGCTAGAAACAATTGCCCAACTGATCTTGCAAAACTACGTACGACGTGTTTCAGGAACAGATAGTAAACAATCGAGAAACTTCGAGTCGCGTGTTTCACTCGGCGGTGGGAAGTTCAAATGCGAAGAGCTCATGGGCATTCTACGATACGCGCTCAGATTTCAAATTCAAATCGAGAAATGAATTACCCATCAAGTCATTAACCGAGTCATTTCTCCTCCGTGTTCGCAATAAAACATAAACAAATATCAATCTATTCGCGTTGCTCCAAGTGATCATTGGAGAATCGAAACAATCAGTGTCGGAGACAAAAGGGCGGGAGCATCCTCGACTCGCCTAGACTGACAAAACAATCCTTTTGCTCGACCCTGACCCAAATGCTCGACCGTCGTTCGCGTGCATCGGACAGGACGAAGTTTCTATCTGTCTCGATCGCAAACATCGACTTCTCTTCTTCCGCAGGAAATCGTCTCAACACTCGTTTTTTGCTCAATTCTGCACGATGAATGCAGATAAATGTATGCGGTTTTGCAGGAACGCTGATCGCGGGAATCTGGTCAAGGAGATTTTTCATCAGGTGAGAACTGTCCGTTCGAGTGACGAAAATTAGAC
Organism: Megachile lagopoda; assembly: GCA_036983795.1. Taxonomy (NCBI): domain Eukaryota; kingdom Metazoa; phylum Arthropoda; class Insecta; order Hymenoptera; family Megachilidae; genus Megachile; species Megachile lagopoda. Next base: position 3,423,415 of record CM072795.1, on the reverse strand, counting down.
GAACGACATAAACCACAAGGTCGAAATTCATTCTGCATAAATACATTTCAAGTTTTCTGCAGTTACGTGCCAAACTTTGGGCATGAAATCATATATATCAAATTTTTACGTCGTGCAATCGTTATACATAGTTCTTTTTTGGGGACGAATCTAGCTGAAATTCCGAATAATATTCCGAATTTGAAAACGCATCAACTCGAACGAAAGGATGTAAGCCTCGCATTGCTGTCACATGCTAGAATATGTACTATAGTCGTCTCTTCTATCGCTTTCTTTCTACACTCAGACCTACAAGTTTCGATCTTTTTGCATCAGACCTCGTAGCACCAATATTCTCCTTTTGAAAACTATACGGAATGTAGAAGAATGAAAGTCATATCATAAAACGCACAACCAGCGAAGTTTTCATCTTCCACGTTTCAGCGCATCCCTCGAAGCGTACGCGTAACAAGAGAAAAGTGCGAAACGTTCGAAGAAAGGATTCCCGATAAATTCAGATATCCTCTGCTGGCAAGTATCGCCTCCCACGAGTTGCATCGAGAGGGGACAAACAAACGCATCTTCTCCGTGGCGGGCCACATCCATGACCCAGATATCGGCCAGGCGTTTTCTTTCGCGTTGTCGAAAACAAGCGTGCTACGGAAGGATCTCCCCGGGCGAGCAGCTGGTTCCCTTATCAGAGCTCGTATTTCGAGGCAGGGATTTCTCGCGACGCGTCGCGGCGTCGCGTTGCGTCGCGACGGTTCAGATGGGCGCGCACGAGCACGCTACTGGGACAAGGTTGCCAGGGGTCCATAACTATCGCCCGCTGACATACAAGAATGCGCGCTTCTTGCCCGCCGTTGGCCGGATTCACTTGGTCGACGATCTTCCTCTCTTTCGGTCGGTCGTCTTCGTTCCTCATGGGTCCTCGCCGAATCCCCTACCAGCTCTCCGAGGGTTCGGGCCATCTCCCTCTCTTCGAAAAGGATCGCAGGGGGGCCCGGTTCGGCTTGATCCCCTCTTCGTGACCCCGCTACGCTCCTCTCGTGCCCGACTGCCCCCTCTGGTCACCATCGGGACGCGCCTCCGCTGGATCGCGACGCCGTTTCGATCTTTGAATACCCTGGCGTCGTCAACGCGATGACCAGTCGTCGAATTACGGGCGAATCCCGCATACGTGCGCGCTATTCAGCGGACTCGATCGGTCAGCTGCTCCCTTCGGCTAGTCATCCTGATTTTCTGCTCTGAACTTGCCTGTTACGCGAGTCTCTTTCGTTCCTTACGTAACGGGGCTGTTTCTGGCTTTTCGAATAAAGAGGAAAGAGAGTGGACCCTCCTCCTTTGGCGATCGCGGTCACGCGACTAAGGATCGAGGGTCGCGAGTGCCACTGTGCCCAGCCGAGTCCACGGAACTCGCTGCGAACCTGCTCGAGATGTCGGTGAGTAATCTTCTTTTTTTATCAATCTGTCGATGACGGTGTTCGATTCGGGGATTTTCGATGCTCGGTGTCCGAGGATCTCCTCGACTTCTCTGCAGACAAATTTCTAACGAGCATTTGCAACTACGATGAATCTTTGCACCTTGTACTAGTATAATTAAAAGTTCGACTGTTTCTCGGTATAAATGTGAGTCAGGGATAAAAGGGGGTTGCGATCCTTCCATCGTCAGCCTTCGGACAGGATCCACAAATAAACATTACGCATACATGAAACATATACATATACCATTTAACATACGAAAAAATATCAGTCCCAAGAATATACTGGCAACCAGTACACGTACACCAGAAGGTTTCAGAAACTTAAGTACCTATTAACGAGCCAAACTTTCAATCAGCGATCAAGGATTCAGGATTTCTAACATCTAAATTTGAGCCTAAGGCGATGATGTTCTTATAAAGAAAATAGCATCGTTCTCAGAGAGGAAAATAGGTTGTAACGATACAGAAATAAAAGAATTGTAGTATGATGTAGCGTCGACCCCTGTTAAACGAAATTCTAGAAAGTAAAAGTTGAAGAAGTCGAAACATGTGTACCTACAGCTACGGCTAAACGTTCATCGAGCTAGGTCAATCACTCGTCGATGTGACGTCGCGTTACGTGCGTCCGTGACACCTGCTCGCTCGGAAACAATGCGAGTCACGTAACGTCACAGCGTTGATTGACATTGCCGTTGATTCGTTACGTGGCATCGGTTTTCCTCAAACAATTGGGTCGTGCTAAATCAAGGACAAGCTATCTTTCCAACTAACGCCATGCACTTTACTCCAAATTTTAACCAGGACGATGACACGATGTACTCTAACGCGTTGACCCCTACGCTCAAGTTTCAACTTCCGCTGAAAATTTCATTAGATGTAATATTTCTCTATTCAACTGACACTCTACTTATATAATACTCCCGTAACAAATCTCGTCTATTGTTTTAATATTTCAGTATGTCCATGATTCGTAACATCAAGCATCTAAATTATTAGGGAAGAAAGGGAACTTTTATCAGGAATGTGAAATTTTCTTAATTTATTCCTTGATACACGAATCGATTAAAAGTATCGGTAAATGTTGTTGTCCAAAGAAGATTATAGAATAACCCAACACACGCTGAAGTTTTCGCACCGTTTCGTGTTCGCTACAGATGAAAATATTTGACCGAAAGAGAAGAACAATCTGACCGAATCGATCACGCGTAGCACGCTTCTCTGTCGCTGAAAATATATGTCACGGCTGCTTTGATATTCTTTCGAGCATACTGTCGAAGCGAGTCGCGGTTACAGGCCGCCCCATTGTTGACTTGTTCCGCTGGTGGATGAATCGAACCATGACGAACGCGATTGCGACGTTTCCCTTACCGGTAATAGCCGTTCAATTATCTCCTCGAAGCGTCAGCGGGCCCGAGATCGGCACGCAATCGTGCAGCTGTTGCATTCGTTGCAGCAACATCGTTTCTGATAACTCGTGCAGCCAGCAACGTATGCCAAACGTAGCATTAGAGAGTCGGCGAAACGATGCGTTAATGGGTCTGACTTTCGCGCTGGCTATGCAACAGGTTGCAAGAGACAATGAAGGAATTCGTGTCGAACGAAATCGACGAAAAAGAGAAAAAGATTCATCCTTCTAGTCGGCAGATTCAGATCTCGACGTTTTGCAACGCGAACCGTAATTTATGGGCCTTCGTAAGTGGATATTCGATCGCTTCATTCGCGTTGCTTTTTATTCGAACTTTGTCAATGTACAATTTTGCAAATTCGACTTTAATTGAATCGACCTGTTCCAAGCGTACAATTGCTCTTTCCTTTCGCGTGCTTTTTTGTCCGAACATGTCACGAGTGTTACGTTGTCACGGTTGCTTAACGCTTCTAAACCGGAACGTAATTTGTCGCGGACTTTTTCAGCCTCCACTATTTAACGCAGAGACGAATCAGTGTAACTTCTCGTAATAATGACGTGATGCCTTGTAATCCGAACAAACCGAATACGTGTCATTTCGATTCTTTAGTGACCACGTGTTTTCTGTAATCTTTCTGACTCTCTCAATTTCAAATTCCTTTCTACAATGGCTTGTGTTTCCTGCCGTAAGTTACAAATATACCCTATTTATCTAATTATTGAAATATCCGGTTATGAAATTTTCTATTCGTGTTTAGCAAAATAAATTTCGTAGTATATTTTATGTAACGTACTTGCAGCAGAACGTAACCAAGGTAAAGCAAATTCATAGCGTTTACTAATGATCTTAATGCCACTCAACCTGTTAATATTATTCAAATATTTTCCTCCACTTTGTCGAATTAACAGATTGGAACAGATTCAGAATGAATGTCCGATGATTCATTCTGCATTTCAAATAAAAGAGGTCGAAAATCTTTATTCCGCGTACAGGGTATACGTAGAAAACTGTTTGAGTTGGAAATTGAAAGCATTCCAAACGGTTGAGCACGAAACCGATCGGCGTGCACGTAATGCAGCATATTATGCGTAACCTTCTCTCCACTTCGGATAAGTCAATTCACTTTCGGAAGTGGCTTGCATTATGAAAGTGACTGTGGAAAAGTCGCGTGCACGCTTCGTTGACTCTGCTAACTACCACAGCTTCACTCAGCCGTTCCAGTTCGCCGTGGGATATCGCTCTTGAAAAATTACACCTCGACTTCTTCAAAAATTCTACTACCTAAACGAAAATGTTACAAAAATTTACAAAATCGCCCCTTTCGTTTCCACTCCGTCAACTTTCACATTTAGATTTCGACGAAAATCATTTATTTTGGCGAACACTGCGGTTGTGAACTTTTCGCTAACAACATGAATTGTATCTAGCAAATTTATCCAAGTCAAATTTTTGTGAAAACTATGAACAGCTATTCTCAAACTAACAAGGAATCACAGAGAAGAACGAGTAAACCTTTCTTTCATATTGGCATGTATAAAGGAATGTGTCCACTGTAAATTGAATTTTCAATGTTTTCAATGAAAATTTGAATGCATCGCGAAATGGCCCTTGCAAGAGTCCTCGTGTCATACTCATCTCTCGAGTCAACTATACGAGCAATTCTCCGGTCTACCGAACAACCGCTAGATACGTAAATGAAACGCATTAAATCAGCTGTGTGCACGGAGCAGAGAAGTTGCAATGGAAATGGAATTCAGCCTTGGCATCAGTGGGCACCCTTCCATTTTCAGACCAGTCGAACCACACTGTCGCAACCAGCTGGTTCGCCTGTGCCTCCCGTTCCTCAGGTTTCTCCCCTTGTGTATTCTAATCACTTTCCTTGAACAGAGAAATAATAACGCGATGCTTGCACGGTTCGTTAGTGCGATTTATCACCGTGACGCTGGTCCCACGTCGGAAGAGAAAAGCGCCAACGAACCGCTGCTTGTAACACCGAACAAACTCAACAGCTCCTTCTCTGTCCCCTTAAACTCTGCCAAGACCTCTAACTCGTCTTCAAAACATCTTTGGATTCCTCCTAAGATCCTAGATTCCCTCTAGTATCTTAGGAGGAACCTAAAGAAATTTTAAGGAAGAGTTAGAGGTCTTGGTAGATCCTAGATTCCTTCTTGGATAACCTAGCCCTGAGATACTGATAGCTGTGAGGTTGATGAGCACCCGATTCAGATGATCTATCCTAGCAACAAACATGTTGATGGAAATGTGATGCAGCTGAACAAACTCGAACAAGATCGCCATGGGTACGGCAGCGAATTATGCGCACGTGATGTAAATCGGTAGCAGCGTTTCAAAGGCGGTGACTGTCTCCGGGAATTTTTATCTGTCCCGGTACCGCGTGATCTTAAGTGATCTACATATTCAAATTCCTTCTGCAGCAATGACACGGATTGTATTACAACACCGTCGCATACATTCCCATATGAGATTTGAAAAATGGCCGGCTCGATAAGGATGGGTGATTCGATAGCCGAGAAACTTGCAGTGCCAGTGAAGAATTGGAGAGTACTTGACTCGTGCTCGTTGAATTATGTGGACACTTGATGATTCATAAATAACGGACACATTGGGTAAATAATGGACACAAATAATTCATCGTGCACTCGAGACTTTATGTAAGGTTTGACAATGTTATACGGACAAACAGGAAATTGTTACAGCAACAGATTACGTTCGTTACGACACCGATTCTCAATATTTTGATCTAACCATGGGAATGACTTAATACGTAGAAACAAAAGGTTCAATTTTACATTGTCTTAGATTGCTTTATCAAATTGTCTAGAGATCTGTTCCCAGTCCTAGTTGATTTTCGTGACAATCCTTTTGGATTAGCACGCATTTGTCAAAAAGTCTTCGTAAAAAAGCGATACGTAACACATAATTACACCGAGCTCTAAATACCAGTTGCATCATATCAAACCGCACTATGATTAAAAACAGAAATAAGATAAAATTCTAGTCAGCTACTCTAATACCAAAGAGAAAGACAAGAACATTGGCACTCTTTAGGGATAAAAACGGAGACCCTGTTCTCAGCCACTGAAACGATTAAGCACGAGGTTCGAGAGAAAATGAAAGATTGAGCAAACGCACGAACGGGACAAATTAAAACGTAGCTGGGCAGGATTAAAATGTAGGCGTTGCAGTGTTTTCGACTCGGTTTTTAATGACGTGTCTCGGAGCCGAGTCTTAATGTGACTTCGATGTTTCCACGATATCCACGGTCCACAAAAGCGACTTTCCGTGCGGTCAGCCCACTTCCAGATCGATAGTTGCATAACGTGGTAAAACGCATTTATAAGGAGATATCGATACACCGTGTCCCTCGCTTCCAAAACGTTTGGCTTCTCAATTTTTCGCGAGCCGCCGCTGCCCGCCTGACAAATTGATCAGCGTTAAGTTCTTTCTTAATCCTCTCGCGATCGATGACATAATTTCGTGCCAACGAAAAGCGGGAGTCTTTGGCATAGCGTTCGATGTTTGGAGCCGTTGACGCGTTTCTGTGGCGCAAGGATATCAAGGCTTATGTACCATTACATTCCAGTAAAAGCTTTGACCGATCAAATTTCAGGATACGTTTAATCGTACAACGCGTGCCGATGCGATGACTTTCAGAAACAAATTCAACTTCGAGACTTTACAGTTTAGTCGCGAACGCTACTTTAAATTAACATTTGAAACGACGATCGCAGACAGTAAAATAAGGTAAAGTTGTGCTAATTTTATATTGGTACCGATTCTTCGACCTCCCACCTGTTTCTGCGGACGAACAACGATAATCGTGGCCACCCACGTGCGCCTGTGGCGAGGCAGCCAGTTTTTCCGTGCGACCGGAGGCTGCTTTTTCTTCGCCAATTACGGTGCGGCACTCGACTAATCGCCCGATAAATCTCGTGGAAACATTTGCTTCGACGCGATTCACCTCGCCTCTGCGAATTCCCGCAGCTGCCCTCGAAATCGGCGGCGATTACCGCACGCTTCTTACGCGCGACGCTTTCAGACGCGACTAATATGTCGCTCCTCGTAATGAGTGCTCTTCTTTGTGCCGGAAACGTGCTCGCCCACGTGCACGACTTCCTACTTCTCTCTTCTTCGTTTCTTTTGTATAGAGAAGTCCTTGCAACTTAGGGATGCGCGAACTCGAAGTTACGGACTTCAATTTGGAAAAATTTCATCGAGTATCAAATTCTGAAACTATCGAATACTTGCCGAGTGAAAAGTCAGACTGAAAAGCTGAATTAAACGTTCCTCGAATTATTCGCAGCAGTTGGAGCGTATCGAGGAGTAACAGTCGTCAGCTGATCGATTGCTTCATTCGGCGGATTCTAATCGATACCGGCCGTGTCCGAGCGGATAAAACAGAGCCCGAAACGAGTGACCGACATTAAGAGTCGCCAAGTGCAAGTTGCGACTGGGCAATCTGGTCGTGGCATCTTGCCAAATAAACAAGCGTGTGTCGTGGGCGAGCAACGAGCTCGTGACTTTTTATTATGCGCTCGGATCCGTACGAATCTCTCCGTCGAGCGGACAGAAGCTCGCCTGCGTCGAGAAAAATTCGAGTCCGATCTCGCCGAATAAATCGCGTGCGACTGCGAAGGTGAACGCGCGCGGGTTGCATCGATACCTCTAATGATTAAGTGACTTTATTGCCTCATTAAGAAGTAACACAGGTATTTATGCGGTGTACGGTATAAAACGGTTGCCCAACACCGGATCGTTCGGAATAAGCGCACTTTGAAACGGCTCGCGGCGCTGTTTCGCGCGGGAATGCGATAAAGCGATGATCAAGAGAGGCCAGAACCGCGTAAATGCAACATTTTCGAGCTGGTTACTCGCACCGACCCCAACTTATGATTAATTATCGCCTCGTTTGTTATTCGACTTTCGTAAGTCCCTACGCTCCGTGTCTTCTGCCGTTTCTTCGCTTCTTCTACAATTGTTTCTCGCGCACGCTTTGCCTGTCAGCGCATCCCGCTAAATTAGCTCGTTTTTTGCCCACCGATTCGCGACCACGGAATACGTTTTTTGTCCGCTGTTTGGTCAGAAGCAGGCTCAAATCGTTATTGCGTAATGCGTAACCTAATTGTTTCTTGACTGGCAGGTAGTTAATGTATCTAGGATGCAATATCATACCGAGATTTTAACCTTTGATTCGTGACGAAATTGTATGATAGGAAAATGTATACACTCTAGACAGAAAGTATCGGATACTATTTTACAGTCAATCTTCATTAACGACTATCGATTAAATAGCAACGCATGCTACGAATTTCGCTGATTGTATCGATCCAATCCAATCAAGAAATAGCAAGTGAAACGTGATTCATCTATCGAATATAATAATCGTTCGAGACTAAATTCACCGGTGACAATTTATTCGAGAGTCGGCAACAAGAGCCTTATTTTTGCACGAAGCGAAGGTCGAAAATACGAGACCGTATCTCACGAAATCTCGTCGATTGCCTCATCTGCCTCTCTCATTTTTCCGTTTCACCTGTCCGTCAAGTGGGCAGCCGAGGGCCGTGATAGATAGCGGTATCTCTTCAGAATACCCACGGTAACGGGATCGTAAACGCGAAGAGGTACACGAGCGTAAACAGGGTTTACGGGTTCGTTCATCACGCGAATTGGCGATCGCGACGCGCGTAAAAATTACCGTCTCGCCGGCTGTCTCGAGCATCGTAAAGATTCTCGATTACGCAAACGACCAATTACGAGTCGTGGAAGGGGATTAGGTCGCGCGCCGCGCATAAACGAAAACGAATGCGGATCGAGAATGGTAATAAACGTGCTACTCCTGGAACAAAGTGTAACACGCCGCGAACCGGGCAATTAATGACGACTGGTTCAGTTATCTGCCACGGCTGGATGAACTGTTGCTCCACCATGGAAACTGGAATTTCGCAACGTACACAGACGCCAGAGAGCGAGAGAGAAATAAAAGAGATGCCGATGGTATCTTCTACCGGTTTGTCTTCGATTCGATCCGCGAAATAGCACGGAGTCGTTGTTTTCGAGATCTCGTGTCTTCCTTTTGATCGCTGCCACTGTATGCTCGACAAATTTCCACACCGATTTTTATAAAGGTCTCTCTACCGATACGATTAAGCGGTACAAATCCTTCTGAACTATAATTTATTTGCCTTGGCTGCACCGGTATTTGAATAGTGCACATCGAGAGATTCATTGCTTTGAAAGTGGAAAACTGCAACGTGTCGTCGATGTAATAAGAAGCGTATAAATTGCAGCGCATTGACAATGCGATAAGGAAACGTTATTTATCAGAAAAATTTTATTCGCCGTATCTGACCGGGAATGTTTCGAGCACATCGTGTTTTATTTCACTTTCGATACGAGTTACACAAAGGAACAGAAGGCTCGTAAATAATAGAGCAGTCAGTGGAGCTACGGGTACTTAGCATGATTGCCGAGTTACTTTGTAAGTTGATAATTTGCGGTACGGTATTCCGCGGCGAGCAATCGATATATGTATGTAACAAACGTTGTTTAATAGCCACTTTTCGTAACTGAATTTCGTAAGCGCCCATAGGAATTCTTCCATCGCGAACAAAGTGCATCTTTATGTCTATGATATTTAAAATACTGAGAGGAGCTGACGGGTAATAATTTTCAGACATTTATTAAGCTGTACTAGAAATATATTCATTTATACATTTCGAACGAGCTATTTTAATGAATAAAAAAACGGATGATGTGTAATCTGAGAATACGAGAAATTCCAAATAGAATAAGATCGTTATCAGACGAGACGTTTCGTATAACTGTATTTTGGAGTTTGCATAATTGGACTGGAAATTAGGATTTTTGCGGAATAATAAAACAGTTGGATTATTGTTTAAACTTTTACGGAGAAGATTAGGGTCCAGATGATAATTCTCGATATCAGAGATTCGATAGTTACCGAAGAAAAAAGTTGACCAACGAAAGATTGCAAATCAGTGATCCGTAATGTAGACAAGCGGAAACTTTGATTAATTCACGGTTATATTTGACAGTGACGCTTGCAGGCGTTTTTTGAAGTCCCGACGATTGAGATTTTACCGACGTGCCAATAAAAAATTGATCATTCATTAATTTATGTGCTAAATGCAATTGCATTCCTTTCCAGTCACCTTTTTTTCAGCGAATGACTCGATTAAAAAAATCTAAATATACCGTTCAGAATTAAACAACATTCGTTTCGGCAAAAAAAAACAAGGTCGTTCGTTTCGACAATTTCAAAACAAAGTACGTAATACATTACAAACGACAATCAGCGAACACGTCTCGAAAAGCGTATCTTACATCAAACAGAGGAAACTGCAAACAGGTTGGGTCCTTATCACCCTGAAACTTTCTCCAAAGTAATCAGTTTCTTTTTGTTAATCGTTCAAGTTCGTCGAGTTAGGTTCAATTGGAGAGAATATTCGAAGGATTACCATCGATGAATATATTCTTCGTCTGCCCTTTGCAGCTGGCAAAGGTGCTCGGTGGGTGGTTCCCGTTCAAATACCTGACTAAACACTATGGGTTGGACAGAACACTCGAGAAAAGCATCCTCCCCGGCTGTTCAAATCAATCGACGTGGGACTACAATGACCCTTGAGTGAAGTAATCACACTAACAATGTATCGTATGCAAACCTTGCGGTGCATCTAAAACAGTGATAATGTGCATGTATGCTCATCAATCCATTTGTCTGGTTGTTACAAATAGTGTGACGTCCCTAGGTATCCTTAGGTTCTATGCTCTTTCTAGATTCTTCCAGCTTTCTGACTCTTTTCAATTTTTCCGAAATGGGATCAAGATTTAATTTCACCCTGGTTGGTCTAAATTTTAGAAGTGCAGATCTTTCAATTTGTATCCACGTATCTTCATCTAGGACTAAAATGGCATGGTCGGAGTATAGAATTTCAGCAAACAATCGAAGAACAGCAAAGTATGAACGTCAGTGATAGATATCTATTTGTTCGCAGTCGTCGAATTGACGTAAGACAAGATTTCGATCGAAATGATAATTCTGAGGCAAGAATTCATTAGCCGAAGCTGTACGGACAGCCGTAAGCATTAGATTAGAGGATGCAGGGAGATAAGGCTATCTATCGCGATCCCGGTAACCTTTCGTCGCGGTTCCAGTTAAGTGGGATGCTCAAAGCATCGTTGTGAATCGTCGCGCGGCAATGAGCGGCCACCGCTGAGCCTCGGATGTTACGCAATCAGATACGAGCACGAGCTCGCCTCGAGTAAGGTCTACGACCAAGGTACGTAATCCCGGGATGGGCAACAACGAAGCCTTCGACGGTATGCCATCTCGTCGCGGCTCGTCTCGTCGTCCCGTCTCTCGACTTGGCCTCGGTCCTCCTCGTCGAGCCTCCTTCCTCTCGCTATTTCACGCTTTCCTCGCCGCTGGATACCGCTAACGCGGTTTTCCATGCACCACGGCTATCGCTCAGGACGATGACAGACTCTTCATCATCCGCCGCGTTGCAAAGCCTTCTCGACGGATCGAGGAATATTTCTTCTGTTCGGGGGATATTGTCTTAAATGGTCGATGTGTAACTTTAAGCGAAATCGTTTGATGACCGTATGATCACGTATGATATCAGACTTACGATCAGAGAGATACAAAAAACATCATCGCATCGGGTCTTATTTAGAAAAATGAATAATGAACAATGAATATAAATGAATAATGAAGATAAAAAGTAATAGTTAGAACTTGTTTAACAGCTCTGGTACTTTGTTACAGTTATTACAATAACGAGGAGTCCGGTTTTAATTGTCTATTGCATACGAGAGCAATAAAGCGCTTAATTGTCGGTCCTCGCGATTTCGTAGGAAAGGTTAGGAGAGAAGCGAAGGCGCTTGAAGATTTCCTTCAGCCTCGGGGATAACGTAACGGGCCAAGAACGTCGTGTTTGCGTGTCGACACAATGCAAATGGCACGTAGGAAAAAGCCGGGTCCACGGTCGCGTTCAAAATTATACAAATCGCATATTTATTACGTCAGAGCTGGAATGTGGCTGGAAGCACCAAATAAACGTGGGCGTCCGGACGAGTATTCCGTGAAGCCATGATTAATCTTCGCTCTCGTCGATTCGCGAACACCGCATGCAACGTCTACTTGTGTTTATTTTAAGTTATCGGAATCGCTAAATAATCGTATCCGTGTCAAATAATCCGATTTAACGTTGAATTTACCGCGCGAGTAGACATTAAACTCGAGTCGGCTGCATTTTACTACGAGTGGTTGAATCACGGCAACAAGTACGGACCATAAATCCACGGTTTATCAAAAGCAACTAGGAAGTAGCGAGCAAACAAGGAGATTAAACAGTGTTCGGTTTTATGCTACAGTGACACGCGAGGCCACCACAAGAATTCATGTACCTACGTTAACGACGACGTATCGAAAAGACACATTTCTCGATCGATAAACGGAAATCGCGTCATTCGACGACATGTACAATCGCGTGCAATGCAAATTTCCTTCGGTCAAGAACTAACGTAAGGAACACTTTGTCACTTGCGTTTGATTTGGAGGGCAACACGCGAACAATAAATTTAACTTTTAAATTTCTAAATGTATCATTCTTAAATTTCTTCACCTAAAACTACCAAAATTTCTAAATCTACAAGTATGTAAATTTTTTAACTTCAAATTTGATATTCATACATTTCTATTGTTTCGAATTTGGAGATTTTAACAAAAAATCCACAAGTGTTATATATTTCTTCATCGCTATATTCCACAAAGAAGTCTACCATGCCCGTCGGTGTACCCTGATCAGTTCGCAGGCGTTAAAAGCGAACCATCGACAAGCTACACTTTAAGTGCAAAATACGATAAATAAACACACACTCGTAAAACGATACTCTCGCAATTCAGCAAACATTTCGATAATCCCGATATAAAACTCGCACGGACCCGTAATCAAGCGTTTAATCGAGGTCCGAACTGTACTTTACTGTACCGAAAAAAAATATTATCACCAAGGGACACCGTATCGCGATAATTTACCGTCAGTTTAACGACGTTGATGCGTTTAAAGAAACCTCAATGGCTTCACAATTATTCGCCACAGTTTGCTCGAATTTCATTCTCAAATAAATTGTTTAGCTCGTTTCAAAATGGATCACGATAGTCGAGCAAGATCGTGGGTGAAGTAGTTTTGCCCTGTATGGCTCACTTTCTGGCAATTAACCTCTTTTCGAGACGTCCTCGCCCCGGGGGCAAGTGGCGAACGATTATAGTCGTTTCGCAAGCAATAAAGCCGAGTCGCGTATGTCGCTCGACTCGATTAACCACTGGAACGATCTTTAGAATGGGGCTTCTCTATTGCCCGAGACACGATCCATTCGCGTCCCACGCGACATCGTTAACACGGAATACACATTTCAAACGATAATTCAACGCGTCGTTGCACGAAGGCGATGGCAAACGTCAGACGCGATGGAATTGCTTTAATTGGACTGCAACGCGAGGACAGAGGAATCTACAGTTTTCTTCGTTACCGATCTTGAAGGCCTTTCTTATAGCATAAGAAACTTCCTCTTGACGAGGAAGATCAAGTTCCGTCAAAATGTTCTTTGGAATTGTTCGTGATCGTCGTCGCGTGATTATTCTTACGAAGCTGTAGAAGATTGCAGAAGTTGGCAAATACAACATATGGTAACGTGTTGGATGTAGCTTTCAAATCCTTGAGAACTTACGTTTTAAGAAGTCCTAATCATCTTCTAATCAAACTTTAAAATTCTACAACTTCAAGTAATTTTGCATAGCAAAAAATGAACATAACTAGGATGAAGACATTTTAACGTATATACTTTGTGGCGATAATCTTCATAAATTGCTGTACGAACGTTAAATATAATAAGTGAATAATTTAAGAAATATGTTTGTCACAAAGCTCTCGGAAACACGTTTCGAGGTGTCGCACCGATTACGGGGGCTATCGATCAAAATCTTAACCCTGATAATATAAAAGGTAACAAGTGTACCTTTTTCGTCGATCAATTCCTGTTAACGGACGGCAATTAGTCTCCCTTTAAAAACGAATTTAAATACACGATCTCCCTTGAATTTATTGTCACACCGCTCGAAGCCTGTAATTACGATTTAAGTACCAGGCCGATGATCAATAGCCACACTGGAAATTCGTGACAAGGTCAATCAGATTTCAGGATTTATTCGATCGCCTCGTATCCTGTATACTTGTTTTTCCCGACGAGTACAAAATCTCTGACGCAAGTACAAAATTTGAAACGAATCACATTACCAATGAGACTGGAAACTTCAAAATTGGCTGTCTTACAACACATTGGAAGATTCTTTGATCGGAATCCAAGAATTTTACTTGTGATACAATTTCGTACGAATTGATTCCTGAAAATCGAAATCATTTGCAGCAAATATTCGAGATGGCTGAGACTTTCGTGCGGACAGGAACCCGAATTGCTCGATGAAGTTTCGAGAATGCGCGGAACGCGAACGATCCAGATCGAACCACAAGGTCGGCCATTATAGCTCACTGATCGTTTATTACTTTTCCTGATCTTGTATTTTGAGATTAAGGCCGTGCAATGAATTATGGCTGTGTGAGCGGCGCATATAATTGATTTAAGGCAATGTCGAGCCGCCTCGATCCGTCCTTTCCGGCCGAACGCGAAGATTGCAGCCAGGGAATGCACCGGGTGACGAGTCAATTAAATAACGTATCAAGTCGAGCGCGCACTAAGAACTCAATATCGGTGGGATAATTGAAACGCGGTAGTCGGTGGACACGCATTTAGTCACGGCGAAAGATTCGATTGTACGAAGGACTACGACGAATCGTTCAATTTTTTATGCCCTTACGATTCCGCAGATTATTCAATCTTCTGATTTACGGTTTTATGAGCTTCCTGATATATTTTATTAGTCTCGGTTTATGTGACGCGAGTAAACGGTGGTAGAGAAATTTACGAAGTACATTTTATGGCACTTAATGGTTAGGTATCAAATATGTATGCATGAAATATGTTCTTAGGAACAAGTTATTTTTGATGTTCTGAAATGTTTCGATAAAAGTCGTAGAGTATTTAAGGATCCTTTGTTGGTAGACCTTTCATCCAACCCTTTTCGGAAAAAATCGAGTGACTAATGATTCACTGCAAACAACGAAAGCTGTATAGCGAACGACGCTGCACGGGATGAATTAGGCCATTGGCGTAGATAGGGAGCGGAATGAACTGGGCATCAAAGATTGGGCAATCTTGCAAACTTTCAACTTTTATCTTATTTAAATAGATAAGATCCTCAAGTTTTCCAAATTTCCGAATTGCAAGTTTTTCAACTTCCAACTTTTTCAAATTGCAGTGTTCGCAAATTTCGAATTCCCTAATTAATTTCAAATCTTCTAAGTTCTTAAGTTTCCAAACGTATCAATTTTCAGATTTAATTGCAGACTCTTTAATCTCGAAGTTTTCAAATTCTTGAATTTCAGAATTCACAAGTTTCCGAAGAACTAAACACCTGAATTTCTAAATGTTAAATTCAGCTTCCAAATTCCCAAGTTTCCTGATTAATCGTCAAATTCCCAAATTTTAAAAAGAGTCCTGTTTCCATCCGAGTCATGGTTCACAATGCTTGAAATATCCGTAAGGCTAGGGAAGTGGACCCCGATGAAGATGCTAGTTACGCCAATGGTCCCACAGAGAGCACATCGAGTCGACTCACAGCGCTATTTATAAAACTCAATTACGATTTTCCCCCCGTGGCGAACACTGTCCAGCCTTCGACGATGCCTTTGTGCCAGGCACCTGTTGCACCAGTGCATCCGTTACCCGTTCTCGGTCTCGCTGACGCGTCTGGACCGCGAGGTGCGTTTACCTTCGTCCTCGAGAGCCAGCTCGAAGAGGATCGATCCCGGGTTCTCCTTTGTTTAGCTACGTGGACGTTCAATGGAACACGGATGCTTTGCTGTCTCTGTCTCGCGTTCGCGGGGCGGAGAGCACCGGGCAAAAAAAGCCTTGCCCTTGTACACATTTGCAACCGCTAAAAATCCACATTCCGCGCTTCGGTCAGTCTGCGATTTACAAGCCACCTACGGGTCTGCTGTGGTCCAGCTGTAAGCCAAGGACCGCCAACGCGAATTAATTAACGGGGGAGGAACGAAAGCACGCGTCTACGTGGTAAACGGTCCTAGTTTCTTCTTCTTCTTCGAAGGGGGAGTCGTTTCAAGGACTCCAACCGAGCTGTTTACGAATCGGAAAACTGGTATAACTGGAGACCGGATCCTGGTGTGGTCGGCAGAGAATGAAGGGGTGTTTGTTGAGTGTGCGGACAGAAATAGGTAAAGATCCGACTGAAGCGAGACGGACGATTCGAGAAAGAGTACTTGTTTTGAAAGATCGAGGTAGCTTGGTTTTATTGCCGCTTAACCCCTTGGCTTATAACGAGTCAGACTCGTGACGCATGGTACAGTTCAAACGTGACAAACTTAAATCGTACTTGAAGATCGCAAAACCCAAAATATGTCTAACATTTCAACGTCCTTTATTTATCTTGACAATGGGTTAACATTTGCACCATGTTATCCAGAAATCTGAAACTAGATGCCGAAGTTCAGTATTCATTTAAAGATCTGTCAATGCGTTAATTCTAATCCATGACAAGATAAATGCAATTTCATTCTGACGCATAAATAAACGTCATCGAAAGGTTTCATTTATTGCACATCAACGAACAATACCAACTTATTGCAAATGAAAGAAGACACAGTTCCGTGTCTATTGTCTCGGCGAACAAACTAAATGACACCAGAACGTAGGCGTAAGAAAAATGATCCGAAGAAAGAGAAGTGGTTCGCTCAGGCAACGATTACAGCTAAATGCAACTCGATTCTACCACTGTTTTCTTACGGCTCTTACGTCATAGCCCACTCTCGTGGTTTTCCTGCCGTTTTTCCTCGACAAACACCGTGATTTCCGCGTTATAATACACCGCGCTTTGTGTACCGAGTCCACCGGCTTAATAATCGTTCATCGAAACCGCAACAACCTTCGAGGCTGGTGTAAAATACGATCACGATATTTGCGACGTTTGCAAACCTTCATTTGATCTCTTGCAAAGTAAAGGTAAAAATAATACCGTGTTTATCATATGATTGCATGATGTTTACTGATATATTTGTAAAATATAATAAAATACGTATCCCCAGATAGCGTTCCTATGCATACACACAAGAGGGTTAAAAACGAGATATAAAGATTATATTAAATTCCGAGATGAATGATTTACACCGGAACAGAAAGCAGTGAAACGTAATTGATTAACATCGACCACTCTTGCCACAGTCTAGCGATTCATTGATCCATTAAGGTACAGTTCGCAACGTCCATTTTCACCAGCTATTAATCGACGATCCTAATGGTTTCCCGTGGCCATTTCGAAAACCCATCAAATTTCACCGTGTCTAATCGAGCGTGATCTTCCAACGCCCTTCGTTAGAGGAGAAATCATGGTTTCCTCTTATTCTGAATTCACTTTCCGTCGACCTTCGAGAGAACGCGTTATAGCTAATCGAGGAAGAAGGAACATGCGACGTAATTGCACATAAATTTCGACGAGAGTCGCTCGTCGACGGGAATTACCTATCGATTTATCTCGTCGCCTTCGACGATCCTCGCGATCGACGTGTTCGTCGAAACGATTACATTTATTCAACGCCCTTTCGCCGACATGTGATCGTCCACGAACCGGCTCACGTTTGCGGAAAACGTTTTCAATACCGATTCACCGATCCCTTCACTTTGTTCGCGTCGATCTCGTGCCGTTTTTTACGTCGTTAATGAGGGAAGACGCGTTTTCGTACACGTGATTCGATTCCTTCTTAATTGCACAGTTAATTTACGTGAAGCGAACACGATTGTTACGCTGCGGTACGAGATAGCGTAACTGATTCTGCAAATTCTATAATAAATTGCAACTCTAATTCTCATAAGCTCTCATTGTAATTATAATAAATTAGTTAAGTATCTGCTTGGTTGAAAATTCTGCATACAACACGTTTTTTTGTCTCGAAATCGGACAGCCTCCTTTTTCCCCATTCGGTTGAAAATCATCAGCATTCCACGGTTTATTGCAACGGTTGCGACACGAGTGGTCGCAAGGAGACGCGATTCTTACGCAAATCGCGATGCAACGCCATCACGAATATCCGAGAGACGATGTTCTAATGGTGTTCGAGGAACGGGTCTTAATGGGCCAGGGGCTCGGCCGAACGACCTGTCTAGTGAATTTTATACATTTATCTGGCGCAATTACACGTGTCGACGGGAGCTCAGAAAGAGAAGCCGCTTTATTAAAAGAGTTACACTAATGACCAGGACATTACGATCATCTGGATGTTTTATCGAAGTTGATTTATTAATGGACCGACAACCTAGTTGTGTCCGGTGATCGCATCGTGCAGTGATTTGCGGCTGTTTCTTTTTAATCTTCGAGCAAATTGTTCGCAATTTACTTTATTAGACTGACTATTAAACGCTACCATTTCAACCTTTCAACTGCAATTTTTCCAACCTAATTACGAAATTTTTGAACATGTTCGCGAAACAAGAAATATCGATGAATCGAGTATTAATTGAAAGAGGTTCGATCGAGGAAGGGAAACTTCGTTCGTGTTAACCGCAGCTACGGCCATTGCATCTCGAAATCTCGAAACCGGACGTAGTTAGAATGACGACGCAGAATTATAACCGTGATTATAGTCGACTTATTGCGATCATTAACCAGCCAGCTGGTCATCGTGTCCACACCGCCGCGGGTGGAGATTGATGGATGCTGCGTTTCCTAAAAGCAGAGAACGACGGATACCTTCGCGGAGTTGTTAAACAACGTCGAATCCTTGACGACCGTAATGATCGAGTTCAATGCTGCTGGCGGTGAATTCTCGAGAAACATCATTTTCACAGCCACCGGTGTCGTTCATTCTTCGCTCAAACTTTAATAAGTTCCGGTAACAACTAGTACACCATTGCCATTAGGTACAACACGATCAAAGAAAATTACCACGGAAGAGTAGAATAAATTATAAAACTTAATTTTTGACATCCAAGGACTACTTCCCCATGCCCAAACTGAAATCGAAGCTAAAAAGACAAGTCACGGAGTGTCGATAAAAATTCAAATTAGAATCTCGCTTAGATTGTTCCTCTGCTAACACACGGAAAACTGTATCATTGCTAACCTTGACGTATCTCAATAAAAAGCCCTTCCGAGAAGATGATCACCAGATCGAAAATAATTAATTATTAACGTCAATGCATCACCCCGTAAGTATTTCATCGACGACCGGTTTGCTCGATACCCCGAAGCGTGAATCGCAGGACGAATTAGTCCTCGATCGATGCGGATTCCAGCGCGTTTTATGGAAACTATAGTGAGTCGAACGGACGTGCGACGCGCTCAAGGTCAGGGTCAGCTATCGTGGAACGAAACGACGGTTCTAGAAGTAGTCCCGACGGGGATGCGTCTGACGAGCAATTCGAGGTCGTGATTAGCACTTTGTCGCGGGCAATGATGTTCACGCGAGTAATTCAAGGTCGACGTTTGGTCGAAAGCGGACACGAGTGTAACGAGGCAGTTGCGTTCCAGGATCCGTTGTCGTTTTCTTCAAGGTCGACGACGAGCCGCAACTGCCTCCTCTTCAAGATTCTTCCACAACCTATCCTGTTGTCCAGATACGTAAACTCTTCGCAAATGAACAATTTGGACATTTGGTGATTTGGGAATTTGAAGATTTAAGGAAGATTTGGGAATATAGCAATTTGGGGATATCAGTTTGCGGTTACAGAAGTTAAAACGTTTGGGGCAGAAGATATTTAAGGACTTGAGGAGTTCAACAATTTAGGAATTTGGAGATTTAGAGACTGCAAGATCTAAACTAGAAAAGGTGCAAGTAAGCGGATGCAGTGGTCAGCGAAGCGGCGTGACGCGTATCCGAAGAATACTGGATGGGTGTCACGTATCTGGAGAATTTTGCGGCTCATACCGCGGTTATGCTAGGTCGGGGAGCTTCCACGGGTGGTAGCAACGTTCCTCTACTGTCGACACGGCTTCCTTCGTCGTTTCCTTTCACTTTTCGACGTTATACTCGTGCTTTTCGTGGGTCGAGCGGTTCGCCTTCAAACCTGGCCGAACTGGTCCGATCGAACGTGTATATACGCTCGGTAACGCGCCACCAAGCACACCTTTCGCGTCGATCCGCTGCTGTACCGGATTCGCTCGCGTGCGCTCTTTAACGATTCCCTGCTCGTCGGACGAGCCTCCGAATCGACACGGACCTCGGCTCGACACCAGGGTACCTGGTACACGGCTATGAAGTTCCTTGAATCGATACGATCGCGACCTAGAGGAACCGTGAATTCCGAACGGGACGCTACGAAACGAGTTTCGCGACGCGGTAATCGCTGATCGTTTTTGTTACGTATGACCAATTAATATTTCACCCGATCCGTGACTAAACAAACACGCATCGTTAAATTCAGATTTTCGTCTCCAAACGCGATCCGACAATTTTGAATATTTCATTAAAAGAAAATCGGCTCGCAACCGTGGAACGACAGTGCGGTACAGTATTTGTATAACATGTGACTTCGTTCTACATGCAAGTTCATACGGAAGAAATATACTCTTATATGTTATTTATCATTTTTTCATCGAGCACTTTGAGTCAGAGGAAACTTGTGCCCAGTCTATGGATTCGTTCTTTTTGTCTCGAAACGGTTCATATCGACAGAGTTCGGGACATCGACGAGCGATCGTAAAAGATGACAAACGATAGAAAGAATAAAGAGCGAGGCTACCGAACAGACTCCGCCTATGAATTCTCCACGGTTTATTCTACATAGTTATTTATGCCGTGGCTTGTGCAATCGAGAAACTCGGCCTCTCTTCTCGGGTTTTTCGAGAACGGTCGCACTTCTTTTCGGTAGCCGCGTCATGCAAAACCGCCTCTCGCGAGACACTCCCGGCTCCTTTTTCATTAACCGTATTAAATGTGATTATGCACACCACCCGTTGCGACATGTATCGTCGAAACGCTTTGGATTCCCAATTAAAACAGGATTCGTAATAATTTTCACGCGTTAAATGTCTTCGGGGTAATCGGGCTTTAATAGGATCGCTTCGTTTCGCGGAATGAGAAATGGAGCCGGGTTGTCGATAAAATGTGTCTCGAACCCTATCGGAAAGAATATCAATCGTTCTCGAGCTAACTTACGATCGTAAAATCAGAGGAAAATCATTTTATTCAAATGTTATCGAATCTTCTATCAGTTGCACCGATTTGAACCGAGAATTTCCCTAGTCAATCGAAAATTTAAACCTGGAATCTGAACTGCTCGAAGTGCGAGAGTACTGGCAACTCAAGGCGAAATTCTGAGAGCGTCGATACCATTATTCATCGTAATCGGCGCCGTCCAATGAATCATGTTCTTATTATCGAATATTAATATTATTCGGCGAACAACCAGTCCGCTGATAATGTTCGTTTCGCACGCGAACGGGCGACAGTCGTTAAAAATGTCTCGTACAACAGTTTCCAATTTACCCGTACAAAGAATCGATCGTCGATCGAACGAGCCAGAGGGTCGAATACAAAGATGCAAAGAGTACGATTGAAAGCGGGACTCGCGCGTACCAATTAAGCACCGATTAAACGCTTGAAATTGTAATGGTCCTCGGTCACGCGTGAGCCGCATACAAGATGCAAACAAAGACGATGCAACGCCGTTCGCAATAAAACGCTTTAATGCATCCAGTCGGATGAAATTCGTTTTATTCCCGGAGAAGGAGGAGGGTGCATGAGTCAGAAGGTGCATTGGCCGCTATTTAAAATGGTCATCGGGCGGCCCTGTGACCTTCGAGATCCTCCTTCAAGCGGATGCATCGAGAGGGAAAGGATGATCCTAGCTTCTCGTTCCTCTTCAAGATTCCACCATCGTGCTTAACTCTCGTTAGGGGGCTACCCTACGTTACCAGGGATTGTCAATCTCTTTTTGTTACGTGTCAGATGTTTGCTCCTTTTCGGTTCTTGCGGATCAAGGACGGAATGGAAATTATTCAGTAGGAAGGTATATTGTAGCTAGGTTGTTGTTCTGTATATTTTATGAGGCAATCACGATAATAGATTTAAAGATATGTGATAAATAAAGAAACTATTTTTAACGAATTTATAAAAGGCTGTTATTAGGTCAGTATTTTGATTAATTTATGGTAGGTGTTTCGTAACATAAGTAGTCAGTGCATATATTGCGATCGAAATACATGTAAATACAGCCCAATAATTTGATAGTATTTTAGATGCCACATTACATTAGTGTATGACGTAGTTTAAAAAATAACAAACTTCAGGTAGGATGGATATACACGACTCATTCTCAGATGAGTCAGTGTAAAATTTCACAAGCAGCGGACATCAATGTCAATTTTAACCGCAAAGCATTAACAAAGACCATGAAAGGCACGTATTTCCCAAAAGGAATCTAAATCCAGAAGAATCTCCGCTTTCACAAGCCATCGCGCGTGTCGCGCAATACAAAGGCACCGGTGACACGTAACGAACTAATAATACGTTACATAATAACGGCGTTATCAATTTTTGTCGCTTCTTTTCTTCGACCGTGAATCGTTAAGTGCCCGCGATACAACCAGAGGCGTTGCGCAAACGCGTAATCCCTTCGTGAATGAAATCGCCGAGCGTACGTCGAGCAATCTCGAACTCGAGACGAACTAATCACCTACTCGGAGAAAGTTTCGAGCGATCGATCGCGTCATGGCGAGCGCAGAATTCCCGCTCATTAGCGTCCAGATTATCGTCGCTATTAATCGAGCCCGATACTTATGACGAATGAGACCGTTCGATCGGAAAGGTAGAAACAGACGCGGAGAGTTAATTGGAAACAGAAGTCTCGATCGCAACTGGTTTTCGCGAGGATCGACGAGAAAGCCGGAATGCGAGGACAGATATGGGAACATTGAATGACACGCGTTGCACCTGTTCGGACGATTACATGTTCTCTTGCGTTTTGTCGGCGGATAAGCGAACACGCGGGTATGGATGGTGTTTTCTCTCACGGCCGCGAAATTGCGCGAAGAAGGTCGCCTCACGCTTAGGACGGACGTGATCAACCGCTGCTTCACGAGCTGCGTTCGGCTAACATTTTTATCTTTTTTATTTATTCAAATTTTCAAATGCAAAACTTCCACATTTATAAATTCAACAATTTCAAAATTCACAAATCTCTAAATCTCTCAGACCCCGAATTCTCAACTTTCCAAATCCTCAAATCCCCAAATCTGTAAATTTGTAAATCTCCAAATCTCCCAACCCTCAAATTCCCGAATCTCCAAATTACGAAATCTGAAAATGAAAGTACTCGACAATATAAAAATCTTCTGTACCCCACAGCGTGTTTTTTGTTCGATTTAAAAGGCTTTAATTTAAACTCGAGCGGTAATTACAGTACAATGTAGTTGAAATATTTCCAATACGTAAATGGTATTCATGAAGCATGCCATAATTCATGCAGCTGTAGCAATGCAAAAAAGATGTTGCGATATGAATCTCGAGAATTTGCAGTCTGATTCAGAGAACTGTATAATGAGATTGGTCTGCGAACATAATGCTTGTTGCATTTTAACGAAGATAATTTACCGTCAACTATTTATACGAGTCTCTATTTTGGTTTGATCTAAGGGAAGCGATGCACGTTGCAAGAAGAATACACCCACGTGAGACGGCGTAGATTAAAAACGATAGCACGTGTTGATGGTTTTCAATTACTCTGCAGCGGTGCAATTTCCAAGATTGCTGCTATGTGAGATTTAATCGATAGAATTCATGCATATTCGCAGAACAGGCATTAAAGAATTTAATTTTTAAACGAAAGAAGCCGGTATCGTCATTTTTATTACAGCATGTCAACTGCTCCGTAATAAAATCATACGTAAAAGAGTCAACTAATAAAATGGAAATGAGAAATATATCAGTCGGATAAACGATTTGCAGCAGGAAATTCTTCCGGATGATTATGCAAGAAGAAGGTGTAATTCGCGTTACAGTCGATGTTTTTCAGATTCATTATTGCACAATCGATTTCTATAACTTGTCTTACGCAAATCGACCAATGCATTAGGGGTAGCGTGACGGAAACACGGATTAGCAAGCAATTCGACTTTATCTCTAGAAATGTTCTCTATGCGAACAAGGAAGTGCAGTAACGAGCAAGGTTGAAGAAATATCGTTAGATAACTGTAACAAATGCCGCATGCCTTGTCTACAACTATTTATTATTCACCCAGGCACCGGTAAAGAGAAAGGTTAATTCATTTTCTAATGCCGAATGATCGCTTCGATCGATACCGTTTCTTGATACAGATTGCCCTCGAGTGTCTCGCAATCTTCTGATATATCGCACCGTTGCTACGAATATTAATTATGATTTCTTTAATCGGGGACTTGAATCGTTTCGATAAAGGACTGATAACTCCGTAGGAAGGCATAAAGTAACAATAGAACTAATCTATTACTTAAATTAAATGGTACTTAACCATTCGGTAATAATTGTCTGTCAATAAATTAACTAATAAAATATCGTCAACGCGGTATGATGAATATATCTCTTGTGTACTTTGTATAATTATTATTTCCAATATGGATATTTTACATACATTTTTTTTTGTAGAAGAACTCGACTACAAATTAAGTTTAAAGTGAAAAATTTGAAACAAAATCTTGAATTTTAAATCTGTCCTTTGCGCCACAATGGGGAACCGTGCGTAAAAGTCCGTGCGGAGGACAACACGTTCGCCGAGCCATATAGCCGAACTGGCCCGTACAAAAACAATTAATCACACGCGGTACTTGAACTTATCATCTCCTTAAGTGCAATGACAAAAACAAGTAAAAATACAACGCATACGTGCCTCTGCTCATAAAAGGGCTGACTCGGAGTAAAAATCTGAGCGCCCAGTAGTCGATGTATTCGAGTCCAACTTATTCGCCGCCTTTGATTCCTCGTTCGTCGTCGAGATAAACATGATTTGTGCCCAACGCAGATTTCTGCGGCGACCTTACATCTTTCGAGCAGATAGCTCCAGATGTGTAGTTGGCGTGTCGCGACGATAATACTCATAATGCATAATTAAAACGTCGAGTTCCGGGTCGGCCGAGCCACGACAACCGGTAGGTGCACGCCGAGACAATAAATCGGCGCGGACATAAAATTGCACCGGTCGCCGACTGCTGTCTGTCGAGCTGCCTGACGCATCGTGGAATAAATGAAAACGTAATTCGTCGACGGTCGGAAAAAACGATTTCATCCGGGCAACGTGATTAACTCTCCGCGGACGAGATCAGCACGTGAGCTACGCGAGTTTTGCGCGGCTGAACGGAATCGTGCAGGCTCCTTTTTTTCCGGCGTCCCTTTAGCGGAGACGATATTTCAAACGCTCGATGTACGCGCGAATCAGCTTAAGTAATCGGACATAATACATCAGCCGAGCCGCGGAAAAGAGAACGGCTGGAGATCGGACGCTCGCGGCGCTGAAACTTCGAAGGCAGTCGCGTTTATTATGTACCTCGATGCTGCGACCTTGCTACCTTTTGGATGCCCATTCTTCTTTCGTACGTTCTCCATTCTGGATAAATCGACTTTTGATTGTGCTTATTAAAGGACGGAGACAAGCAATTTTTCTTCGCGCTGTGCTTCTAAGTCAGAGGTTCTCGAAGTTCTTGGACCACCACGGGTTTCAGCAAATGTTGAGACATAAATATTTTGACGTATTCGAGGGATGCTTATTATTCAACTTTTCCTACTTTCCTGGAAATGTGGACCAAAAGCGAGTGGCTTAGGAAAAGTTTTCGAAAATGAACGTTGGCAAACAGTTTGCCAACCACCGTTCTAAGTGAATGGATATACTGCATTCGCAATCCTGTACCATTGTTTTAAATCGAATTGGGTAGCAATTGCAGAGTGGAAAAAGCGTGTACACTCTGTTTTGCTTACTGAACCGCTTACAAGAACGATTAACATTCGTGTTACAAATTGCATGCCAAAACTGTAAGTGGCTTATTTGATTTATCCTAACGTGGAATTATGACCAGTGATCAACTTTGCAGCTGTAAGCTGTTAATCTGAACCTGACGTTCGCAAGAAAGTTGCTATACATATGAATTTCGGAAGATTTTGTTACTTCAGTAGTTAACACCGAAGTATGGCATTTCAAGCTCCAGAAACTTCGAAAAAGAATAATCGTATCTGTAACGAGAATCTATAAAATTGTTGAATTTCTAGAAAGGAACACGTGTACTTCATCCCTTCTCGTAAAAGATCCCATTGATTTACGGGAAATTGAATTACAATCGCACGAAAGCTTTTATCGTGTATCGGGTACGAGTTAATCTCGATCTACCCTATCTCGATCTCGGCTCGAACAACGAGTCGATATTTTACAAGGCGATAACCGGCGTATCACGATTCAGCGATTTGTCAACATCCCGCGTTACACCGATTCAGACACCCACGATCACGAGGCAAAAATCCTCGCCGGCTACGTCTTCTCGGTTGCGTCTTGTAATTCATAATTAATTACCGGACACCTTGTCGGCGATATTTCAGGCGTCTCGTGTGGGCCAGCTCTGTCGAGCGTAACCTTGCGATTCGAATATCCGGTCGGATGAGGCGAGTCTCGTTCGCGGGAGGGTGAGTGCACGAGGAAAGGAGAAACAAAACGAAAGAAAGAAAGTAAGGGAAAAAAGGAACACAGAAACTGAGGAACAACCACGAGACGCGAACGCGTAAGTGGCTTATCGTTCCATGGACAGGTTTGCCAGTATGTCCCTATATAAACACGCCAAGCATATAAATTTCTTATAGCCATCTCCGTTTTTCTTCTCACGTTCGAGCACATTCCGCGATCGAATCGTGACTTAACCGAAGACGGTCTCACGCGGCCGTGTCGCAATTAGATATTTTTCCGTTCGCCGAACACGACGCAGCTTCTTGCAGAACGCAGTCAAAACAAAGGAGGAACTTTCGAGAAGTTGCCAGGGTGTCCTGGAGGGGATTCAGGGTTACGGGTGAACAGAGAAGGATAACCGGACAGGCGGGGCACACCTTATCAACGGTCCGTAGAAATTGTTTTGACACTCGAAGAAATTCGAGACTGACGCGGGTTAGATAACGCTCGTTCCTTGTCACCGAACTTGGAAAGGAGATGAAAAGGTCCTGCCTTTTTACGACTCGATCTTGATGAAGCTTATCGTGACGCTGGACCTGGAACTGGATCACGGATCTGGCGATCAAGGTATCCGTGTTTACCGACGAGTGTCTTATCGGAACTGCACGATGGGGTATGATATGTGGCTATATAAAGACACGTATACTCGAATGCAACGTGGATTTCTCGCAGTTAAAAGATAGTTGAAAGATTCCTCTATTCATTTTCCTTTCCTCTCTTCCTTTCCCTTGTAAAACTCCTCCTAGGTCCCTAATTTTTTTAAGTTGCCAAATATGCGAGATTCTAAATCTCTTGATCTGACCCTCGCTTCAAAGTAGCAGCAAGAATTGGTAGGCACTTTTTGCGCAGTCGTCATAAACCTTGCAAATCGAGTGTACATGTTCTTGTCGACGGACTGCATCATGCATATTCAGTAGGGTACTATTCGCATCGCACTACTTAACAGAGTACGTTTTGGATTAACGATTCGAGCCGAGTGGGCGGAGTCCTAATTATTCGAAGCGTTTGCAGAGAAGGGTCCACATCTTTCATTTAGCATGACGAATCCAGAACGAGGCGGAAATCGCGTGTGTCGATCGTTAACCTTGAAAGGCTCGAAATACTCGAGCGATCCCATAAAACCGACCTCAATAAAATCTTCCCTTGCGTGTTTGACGGGATTAGTGTGGCAGTAAAGACTGTGAGACACGTAAAATGTCTGGAATGAGTATTAAAAAGCGTTGTATCTCGTGAGAGAACGTTCCGGAAATCGAGCATCGGCCGTGTACTCCGAGTGCGTGACGGGATTACCCGTTTCGTGGGTCAGTGCTGATACGTATCTCCGGAAGGAGGTTAGGGTAATGGCGAGGAGCATTCTCCGGGAGGAATAAGTTCAGACAAGGTCGCGTGGATCCGTGGCTCGGTTTAACCCGGCGAAGGTCGGCCATAGTACTATCGGTCACGATCGACCGGTCGAAAGGAAACGTTGACCTCGTTTAGAATGATCTATCGCGGAGAAGTCGCCAGTCGAGATTTTCTCCCACAATTATGTCGGAAACAACCGCACCCCGGGCGTTGAAGGGGAATATTTATGGCGTGGGTGACACGTGAATTATTAAGCGCTATGAAAATTGCGGTAGGAACGATTAGAGCTCTTTTGCGTAACGGCGAGACGGATACGACGTTGACGTCTGAATGTGTAGCTGGAAAAGACTCGAATACATCTTAATATTGTTGTACATTAGAAATGAAAAAACAATGTACACAAGTTACACAGACATAGGATACTCCGCACGTATTCGCGGTTATCCCCAAAACGGCCACGATATGTTTTCCACCGATTCGGGGTCAAAGAACTCGCAAAACAAAAATCCCGAGATGTCGGTGTTTTGAACGGCAATTCGCATACGTTCGAGGAACAACGCTAATCTTGTAACTGTTATTCAAGCAGGTTCGCTGGAAGTTGTTAGAGCTTACTTTCCTCGAGCGTGCACGTCACAACACGTCGAAAGAATTTGTACGTTGACACGCGAAATAATTTGTCAGTGACGCGTACTGGAGCCGATCGAGGTCGTTGACCGTCCGTTAACGTCTGAGCAATGCACTCGCGAGGATCAAGGAACTCCGTACAAAAGTACTCCTACGTACCTTGTGTGCAAACGCTTTCGGATTTCAGTCGCATTATTTCGAAATAATGTATTGAATGTAAAACACTAGGAACAGCGGATTAGCATTCTCTTTCACGACTCTCTTTAAAACCTTTGAACTCCCTTGCGCTCGTATCGGATTCCTTTGAAGCTACTTTTTTACCGTTTAGTGCTTGTAAATTCGAAGTGGCGTCCGCGAGGAAAAATTGCTTTCGAAAACTCTTGGCGAATCACGGCTTCTGAAGCAGTCATTTCTCATGTGATCTGTATTCTGTACATGAAAGATACACGGGTACAAAGATTATTGGCTCTCCGAGTTACGAGGCACAATTATAATAACTGTTATTAATCCTTTGTAAGAAGGATGAAAAAGAAAAGAACGGGTACTTTTTTATACTCTTTATGGGGATCACTCACCCCGGAACACCTAGAAGAATGTAACTTTGTACAAATTGCTTTTCTAAGAATTTCCAAAGTTAAATATGTATAGGCTTTCATCCAGGAATACCTGCGACACGAAAGTGATTTTCTATCCGTGAGGTCAGCGGCGATAGCATGTATTTGGCACGCGGAGAACACAATAGCCTTTTGAAAAGTACGCGTTTACCATCGATCGAACAACAATCGGTAGAAGCGTGTTCGTAGCGAATCTTGCGACGAGGACGTGCACGGAATTCGTAGCACGCGACGAGTCCGCGTCGAACAGACCTGATTGCGTTATCGCCGTCCTTTCGCTCCGAATCTTTGGCACACGATGGGAAGAAGCGTAATCGGACGAGCGCTTGCAAAACCTCGCGAGTATGATCCTCTAATTAAACGCTAGACGCCTGGCCGCTTTATGCCAGGTGTATAGCAATTTATCTGCAGCCACGTTGACTGCCGGTTTCTCCTTTTTCAATTCGTTCGTTAAAGAAGCGAATAAAGGGAGCCGCAAAGAGATGTCTTGCACACGTAAATGGCCAATCTCAATATCTTCGATGTCCTACATCGTCCCACACCTATGAAATGCACAAAAGAACTATCTACAACAATTATTACCATAAAATCTGTGACCTTTATTTTGCACGAGAAGATATTTTACGTAATTACATAAGGAGATTGTACGATAATGTGCAGATGCAATTTTACATAATTTTATGATACTAGGAATTAAAGTTGATCTTTTAATAGTATTCGTTTAAAAAACCGTGATCTTTTCTCGTATATGCAAACGTGGACATCGTTTTACATAATCTGTTACGACTCACAATGTGGTTCGTTTGAAGATCGATACCAGGAAAACAACATTCTTGGTCAATGGTGTCAGATGCCGGGTCCGCCGGTCGTACAAAAAGCAACGGACGAGAAATTATGGTGTTATTCTCGTGATACCGTCTCCACAAATTTGATTAGGACACGATTTAACGGTATCGAACGTGTAAACGTCGAACCAGGAACCGGATAGATCGCGGCGAATGGATTCGATCTACGTCAACATGGCCTTCGGAACGTTTCGACCGAAAGGCATCAAGCTGTTCTTTTTTTTTCTGAAAATCGAGTGGACTCGTTGAAAGTGGATTTAAATAAACGTACAGAGAGGCAAGTTTAACCTCTGACGAAGCGATTTTTTCGGCCGGTGTTTTTCAAGGGACCGCGACGAAGAATGTCAGAAATAATGGTAGTCATCGATGTTGGGTTTACTCCAAGCAAATTGGTTAAATTGAACCACTCGAAACGAGAAGTACCAAGTAATTTTCGTGTTTTTCCGAGCACAAGTGGAAGGTAATTTAGCAAGCACCGTGTAGTCAACATAGTATTATTTCATTAGCTGACGATCCCTGTAGACTAAAAGTATAACGAGATTAACATGATAAATCACGATTTAATGTTTTTCTCTCCTTGAGTCAACAGGCGGGATGTCAGACTTAACGAGGATCCAATTTATTTGTATACTCAGTATTTTGCATTCGTTATCCCCCTTTTTTGCTAACAGGATGAGCGAGGAACTCGAGAAATTTATCCTGGATCCGTGAGTCCGGTCAGGGATCACGTAACCGAATGACTAAATTTGTTTTTTATGATGCGAAAACATTACCTAAAACGGGGAGATCGGATCCTTCGCGAATCTTACATGTCGTTGAACTTGTGATTAAAAAACATGAGTGTCCAGCAATGATACAGTTCAAAAGAACAAGGCCTATTTAACGATGAGTAATCTACTTGATTACTTCCTGGTTCCGTTCGCGATAAATCTTGGTCAAACTTCCTAATTTTTCTCGTCCGATCGTGTATGGTCTCAAGGACCATCGATCCGCACAATCTGTTATTAATCATCGACTTTCAACTTCTGTATCGGTAGGCTGAAGAAACAAGAACGTTATTAGCAACCGTTCAGAAAATCGGCGACACCCACTTAACTCCTTGCACTATGATTTGTCAGTTGCGTCAGTCAGAACCAGCTAACCACAGCTACAATATTGAAACAAAGAAAGTTCAAATGTCATGTCAATTTGGTTTCAATCGATCTATCCAAATAATTGGACTTGAACTCCAAATCAACGTATTTAACATTCGAGTAAAATTGATCACAGCCGAAGTGCGTCACGAGTCAGACTCGTAAAAATAGTGCAAGGGGTTAAATCATCTCCTGCTATACATAATTCATACCTGACCATTACAGTCCTATGGTGTAGTTAATTGATTACTGTATATTGTACAAGTTGTACTTAATAAATTTGATCAAGGCGTTCCATACAGCCACCATTAATTAAAACTTAGTTTTTGTTTGTTATATTCGTCCATCAAATAATACTACCATTCGAATCCCGTAATTATTCGGTAATGAGTAATTACGTCCATCTTAAATACACGCAGCGAAAGAATTAAGGTCTCAGAAACGACCGAGGGACTTCTACAAAAGGCTCACTGCGATTTTATTAATTCGAGAGCGAATCGCTGGAGGACACGTACGTACGCGCTCAATCCCGTTAATCAACTCGGTAAAGCACATGGGCGTGTTGAAGCACCCTAGTCTCCCACGAACCCATGTTCACGATACAGGGTACAATCCTGAGGTTCCGAGGGAAGATCGTTAGTCATCACAAGCGTAATTATAATTTGCTACCGAAGGTCGACTATGAATTACAGCCAGCTTAATACAGGCATCGTAATTTATACAGGCGGCAACGATGAAATTACGATGGCGAATATGGGGCGTAACTTGGCCGTTGTTCGTCGCTCGGCACCATGGTCATTGGCGTAAATTGGACTTTGTTTGGATCAGGTGCCCTCACCAATGTCAATGGCCCGTACCAGAAAATTACACGTAGGAATTCAATTTAAGAATCGAGTACTTGGAAACTCGAAAGTTTGAGAAGCTGCAAACTTATCCAAGTTGGAGATGTAGGAATTTATACATTGAGAGATAGAGTACTCGAAAATTTGAAAACTTCAAAACTTGGGAATGTGGAGAGTACGGAATTATAGAATTTGGATATCTCTAAAATGTTTGCTAGTTTTAGAATGTTAGAATGAAGTGAAAAAATTTGCAAATATGGGAATCTGTAACTTTGAAAATGCGTAAATTTCTAATGTAATATGTCGTATAAGTCCCTATGTATATGAGTATTGTATTACGTTCCTCTGGTTGCATAGAAAGGTCAATATTTCAGATTTGGGCCAGCTTACCCAGTTACGCCAATGACCGTAACACAAAGCCGAGTCTCGCGTGTAATTACGATCTTCGACGAGATTTTGTGCGGATTTGACTGGACCGTAATTGACCGGTCGCCCGTGAAATCGATACCTGAGGATATCGGTGGCCACCGTTGACAATGAATATGGATTTATAAAGACCTCGTCGATGCTCGTTGTGAAATACGCGCTTCGGTGAACTCGTACACGCCCATCCCGTCTCGGGAACCAGCTCGGCAGCTAATGAAATCGATTTCCGTATTAATATTTCTGTGACCCTCTTATTATGCATCGGGGATTGAAGCGTTTTAAATTGCAAAGTAATTCTTGTTGCTGTATACACGAGTGTTCGAGTTTTCGCTCACTCCTCGAACATAAGCAATAACCATTGCTTTTTAGTCGAAAGGTGCACAGTTGAAAGAAATACAAGCGTAAATTTGGATGCATGTCAGTCGTAAAGTGTGGATTCGAATCGAAGGAGAAGGTCGCGTATCTACGCACGACGTCCAATTTTAGGGCTTTCCGTAACTTACGGATTTTAATAAGAAGGAAATAAGAACTGACGTGTCGTCGGTAATCGTCAATGAGGTTTTGAGCTTTTATTCCTTCGTATTTCTTTCCAATTGCTGGCCTCAGTTCATGAAACACTTTTTTACTTCGTATCTGACTGATTTTACGATTGTTTGTGTATTTCCGTAGTTGGTTATGAAGTCGTTCAAGAATTTTATCAGCCGTTTCCGAAATAAACGATTTTATCCTACTGTCGCTTTCGATTTATTTGAGATTTTACATTCGTTTGCTCGTACGAGATTCAGATTCATTTAATACTCTCAGCACACCTTAAACTGCTTAAAAATCCTGAAGGATAATAATCTTATTATCAATGGATCTCAATATTCTCAATATTTATAATGCGACTAGCCCAAGTTCAAATGCCAGCCAGAACCAGATGACACGTCAATCAAAGTGTTAATAATTATTAAGCTCGTAATACAAAAGTACTGCATATAGGTAACGAACAAAGATCGAAGATTCACGTTCGGAGCAAGGTAAAACTAAAAATCAACAGAATCACGCATCGATTAGTCAGGTGTCTCGATTGGATCAGAAGATTACGTGGCTCGCGTAATACAGCGAACGCAAATCATTCTGCGACACGGTGGCGCAAAAGTGAAAGCGGAATCGGAACAATGGAGAAAAGCTACGAATTAATACGACTTTTCCTTTTAACTCTCGTTCCCCTTGGACACGTTGTTTTAATTAAACCACCGCCTGCCGTGGCACCCGTTCGCGCTTAGCAGACCCAGATCTACCAGATAAATACCAACGTTCCCTACTATGTAACCAGTTGTATAATCGCCATTATGGGACCCGATTTTTTGTCTGACGTGTCGATAACTTTTTACTCAAACAATGTTTAGGATTTATTCAAACAAAGTTTACGATTTAACAAAGTTTACGGTTTAACCCCTTAACCTACAGTTTTCCAGGTAGTTGCGTCATGCACAAATTATTGCTACAACGTGAAGACAAATAAAGAAAGTTGAAAAGTTAAGCACGTTTTGTACGATCCTTGATTGAACCCAAAATTCAATTGCGATGAAAATATGGATCTAGTTTGTCGCGTATGAACTATAGGGTCTCTTACTAAGACCTTGTACTCTCCTCAGGATATCATTAAGATTTTCGCAAGCACTCTAGGATCTCGTCAGGGTTTAGGTTCTTGTTAAAATTTCCGTGGATTCTATAATTAGGATCTCGAAGATCTAGGCGTTCCAGTTTTCACCGTTACGAGATCATCCGTGGACGGTTTCCTCTGCTCGATGCAACGATCGGCGAAGATTCGATTGCACAATCGTTTCCACGAAGCACGTGAAAAATCGACGACGACGTTAACTCACGTGTACACACAGGCGTTACGAAGCCTCGCCTCTCCTTCCGATGGTCACTTTCTTTTCGACTTGCCTAAGATATACTGATCGTCCACGTGTTTCCCGGCACGTTGGATATGACAGTGTGGAACTTGCACAACCTGATCGAGCATTACTCGAGAAACGCGAAATTGACGTAACAAGTCGCAACAAATTAGCGGATACCTGACTAAGGTAACTTGTAAGAATTTTGGAAAACCATCGACGAAGGTGAAAAAGTGCTGACACGATGTTACGGCATCGCTAGATGACCGAGCAATGTTGGTCCAAGATACAGGTTCACGAACGAGGATTTTGAACGCGTAGAAACTACTCGATGTCCGTGGCCTTAGTTTTGACTCATAAGTGGCACGATGAAATACTCGTTACATAATCGATAGGAGAAGATTAGTTCGACATCATTTGGAGAAACGAGCCGATGAGATATGTACTTCGTTAGTAAATCTTCGAACGTGGAAATTTAGTTACGAATTTTCGGATTTAGGAATCTGGGGATTTTTGGCAATTAAAGATTTGGAGATTTGAAAATGACCAAACTCACTCGTTTATCTGTTAAAATTGTAGACAAGTATAATAGATCTTAGTGAAAGTATCTTGCACCCGGTTGTTCATCAGTTCATGTAACGAATGTCATGTCTCTGAGTTTGATGAATATTGGATCGCGTTACGAAATGGTAGAATCGAAACTGTAGCGGATTGTCGTCAAACGTGTAGGGATCAATATGCGCCAGCATATCGATTATCAAATATGTAATTGCATATATGAGTTGGCCAAGAACGTTTCAACTACTGGTTTCGAAATAGAATCAAGGATTACAAGTGCTATCTTTGATCGATAATTTACCGTAATTATTTCCTCGCGTTAACCACGTGTTAAAATAGCAATACTCTGAACAAAACCAGAAAAACTGAAATTGGAACATTAATAAACGTTCAAATGATATACTAGCAGAACTAATATTCGTATTAAGAACTATTCATACGAAGGAGAATTTATCAAGAAGTACAGTCACCTTCTACCCGTTTTCTGAATTTCTGTTATGATTTAGACAGGATAATGTAAATCGCAGTGTTTCCATTCCTTCTACCTACGCTCGACTGTTTGCCAACATTTCCGCTTACCATTAAACGGAACCTGCCTACTTCAACGACTACTTTGTAGCTGCATGACTTCATACGCGTTCCGTTATCATCTTCTAGGGGATTTTCCGCAGAATTGCCACTGTTCGATCGACGAGCTACACGTGTTATCGACGATAA
Source organism: Megachile lagopoda (assembly GCA_036983795.1). Lineage (NCBI taxonomy): Eukaryota > Metazoa > Arthropoda > Insecta > Hymenoptera > Megachilidae > Megachile > Megachile lagopoda. The sequence continues at coordinate 3,387,709 of CM072795.1, read as the reverse complement.
CGAACATCAAACGATGTACGAATGCGAGTTCGAGAAGGAAGCGGGGCGTATATCCCACAGAAAGCGTTTGATTCATACACCGGATGCTATTGCAAGCACACTTTGTGTCTATAATCAGGAAATTATAGCATACGCAGCAGGATAATAACGCGGAATCGTGCGAAAATGCGATTATCCGCTAATGACCGACGCTGATTCAACTATCGAGTTTCCAATTGCGACAGCGGAATCAATTTGATGTGATGTTCAATGACAATTAACGTCAGAACCATTGCTGACGCATTCCTGTTTTTAAATTCTAAATAAAGTATAAAAATGAACAAGGATGCAAAATAAATTTTGTCAAATTTACTTTTGCAAAGGTGAAGTACTTAAAGTATATACGATTATTCCTCGCCTTTACAGAAGTAAATTTGAAAACGAAATCAGCGCGAAAGTTTCATCTAGCATGGCGTGAAGCGATCGTTCACGAAACGTATCCTCGATTAATTAGACAACGTTTCAACGCGCAACTCTCGCGTTTCTCCTCTCGTAACAGCTGAATGCAGCGTGAATATATCACACGCGTGGCAGAGTATTCACGCAACAAGTTTGCCGCTAAAATCGAGCTTCTAATACGGTGGACTTAACGAACCTTGTAAATTATATCCGAAAAAATACGCATATGTTCTTGCATTTCTCTGTGACGCTCGTTTTCACTTCGGTCACAACACATTTGTCATGTTCTTCGGATATCTCGGGATTACTTCTTATCATCTTACTTGACATAATCACAACCGGAAATTTGTTAATCGGCTTTACGTTGACGATGTCCAAAGAGATTATTCTTATGCAATTCCTACCGATAGCGTCAGTTTGCACGTACGTTCGTGAATTCTTATTTGTAAATGTTGGATTATTTTAGAATTGACGTATTAGATTTAAATGCAGAAATGAATCCTAGAAACACACTGCTTAAGTTAATGGAAAATCACAGAGTCAATGGATCTCTTAACTGTTTCGATCCACTTCCAATAGTAGACAATAATCGAGATCATGTTCATTATCGATATAAGATATAATCACCCTGAATCATTAATGGATCTCACATGGAATGACGATCCAGTTTAACGAAGACGTCTGAAAATAAAGTTCAATCGATGTCGTAAGTCGCACCGAGGTGAAACAGTTCACGGGCACGGATATACGTTCTGGATTAAACAGATAAACGGTCGATGGAATCAGCGCCGACGTAATAACGTAATGCGCGAGAGTCAAGCGATCGTGTCCGGGTTCGTAGACAGAATCCGCTTCTCTCACCGCGAACCCATTCACGAACCTTCATTCGATATCTCCTAGATCCGCGTATAAAATAAACCATTCACCAATTTAATAATCGATTTTGTACTCGTGGTACGAGTAAAGATCTGAACGTTTACTCTGTACGTTCAAACTCGTTTTCCCTAAACTCGTGACTTTGAGTTATGTAACTGCTGCAGCGAACGAGCAACGCGTTACAAAACGAACGGTACATACGTAGCGTGGACACCCTGTACATTTCAGATCACGCTCACGCAAAATGAGCTGGCCCACATGGCGCTCGGCCGATTAGGCTCTCCGGTTATGTTCGCCTCTACACGAAGCTTTGCAGGTGTTCGTTAACGTGTTCTATTATATACCGAACATTCACGAAGCAGGGGCCACAGGCTCGTTCCATTCGATGATCTGAATATTTAGCTGAACAAGCAATGCGGATATCCGCGTGGCGCGCAACAACAACTGTGTTGATCGCGCGATTGCCCCCGATCCCACAACGCGACACTCGTTCCCGGACCAGTTCTGCTCTCCGATCTACTTCCTTCTCGATTGTCATGCATCCAAATATCGATCGATTGCGTCGGAATATCATCGAGATTTCACACCTTGCGCCGCGACCCACCCAGTCTCGTTTCGTCACACGTCGCGTTCGCCGATAGGGAAAGTTCGCTTTATAATGGCTTTATCGCCACGAGAATGCTCAAACAGCGTCCCCGTAACACTATGTTACGTTCGTGTAATGGGTCGACCAATTTTTAGGAACAATGTGCACGCTGCTGACACGATTGCGTCAAAAATCAACCGCGCTGCCTTGCTTTTTCTGAATTCTAAGAGCGTCAGGTCGAGTATCGAATCTTAAGAACACCGAAACAAGTGAACAATTTTCCTAGGTTTCCTTAAAATCGAAAATATGTCTTTACATTTAGTTGTAGTCGAGTACAGTGATGAACTGGTCAAACTCTCCTACAAAAATAGCGATGCAAGAAGTTTCGCCTCTCGCTACAGCGATCAAGAGATACCATAGATCATGTCTGGTTCGCACGAATAAGGATTCCCTCTGTTAAATTGCTATTTTTTTAAGCGAGTCTACAGTTCTCGGTATTGTACGTCATTCCTGTGTTATGCACAGGCATTGACCGAGCTGTTACGTCATTCGTAAGGGGTTAAACTCGGTGTTTTAACTTTCAAGTTCACGAATCAAGATGGAACTTTACAGGTAAACATTCTCGTAACACTTTGATCTCTCGATAAAAACAGTACGCGTCGACAATTTCTAATGCTACTTCCTGCGGTGGCTGAAAACGGCTACAACTCGAATACGCAATATGTACCGTTTTAGGCATTATTTATCAGATACTAAACACGATGAAGTTACCTCTGCTCGATTGCGACGTAAGAATTCGAGTGGACCGCATGATTTCGTGGAAATTCCCAGTGAATAAACGATGACCGAATGCTATAGATCCCGTAACAGAGGATGAATATTTACGAGGCTTCGGAACACGAATGAGAGTATAGGGAAGAAATGTACGTCGTACGAACAGCAAAGGACTAAAGGATGTTATTGTCACGACTCATCCTCGCGGATGCCGGACACTATATAACATTGTCATGAAACACCGTGGAAAATATTCCGAGGACACTCATTGATACACGATGAGCATCCTGCTATTGCGACACTCGTTTGAATTTTGCACTGCAAGTCGTAGAAGATGAGTTCGCGAGACTTTAGTTTTTGAACCTGTAGTACGGTCCATTGGTCAGATTATTTACACTGTTCAATCGTACTTCTCAATTATTTTATGATAAATTGAGTTTCGTCATAAAGGAAATAATTCATTTATCATTTCTTCATATCATTGAAAATTATCTAAGCAAGTATAACTTGTGACTAAATACAAATAAGGATCTACATCTAGTTAAACATTTTAAACATCTGGTAGAAAAGTCCCTAGTATCACATTAGTAGTTTAAAAAGATATACAAATAGTTAACTTCACAAAGTAACATGTTCCAAAGATGTGGTCATCAAAGGGTCAGCGCGATACGGTTAGCTAGGCCCTCCTGTCGTGTACGATCAATTTTCAGTGTAATAAACATCCGCATAACGGATTCCAGAAATAACGGTATATTTTCGAAGGTTGTCCCAAGACCTTCAGCGTGCGACTATCAACGAGAAGATCACGAACATGTTCCCTTCGTGATACTAATAAGCCGTCTATTTCGACATACTGTTAATGGATCCGTCTAATCCGTTTGTACGATTATCGTGTAAATTGAAAGGCCGATCGTTCGTTAAAATCGCACCTTTAGCAAGGTGTTTCTCGAAAAGGACATTATACGCGACGATCGACTACAATATCCGAAAGGACCTGGTAAGAGGTCGAGGCTGCGTGCAACGAAGACGGCGAACATCGGATAAAAAAGACGTAGATAGGAAGATCGGTGTAGCCAATCCCTTTTGACCTTGCTCGCGAAATGATCGATACACGAACGAATTCTTTGCGACCCGGAGGCGAGACGTGGATCAGGAAGCTGTCGAAAGACCTTGCTCGGCTAAAATCGAATAGAAATTGCTCGATAGAGAAAGAACAAATTTAAAGACCATGCGAATTTCCGACGTTGACGCGACATCCTTGGATTTCAACGATCAGAAATCGACTCGTTTCTGAGCCAAGATCGCTCGTTTCTACGTTGAGTATCGATACCTCGAAACTGTTCTAGTAGATCAGTGTCACGAACGATTTTATGGGTGAACGATTAGGTTTTCATCAATGAAGCACGCTGAATGTAGGTTGGTTCGTTTATGGCTCGTAATGAGCGTGTTAACCGCGTAAAGGTTGCAACGTTTAACGCAGCGTTTGCAGAAGGTTTCAGGAACTGAAATGGATACCTGCAATACCGTACTTGAACACTTTCACGCCAAGAGATATGGTATACTCGAACAAAGGTTTTATAAATAACCAAATGTACACCGCGGTATTTTTTCAAATATATTATGTGACGTCAGATACAAATTAAATACGTAAATCGCGTAAACACTGCAATTTTAGTAAGAAGATCGGAAAGGTCCGAAACACGCGATGACAGTAATCTTATGTTTTTTCGAGTGCATTGTGGAGCTGTACGGCATTATGCATTTTTGCTTCCCAGAATCTTTTTTTGTATGACAATAAAAAGCAGCCAGCAAGCAGCCATGTCATTTATGGTTCAATTAAGCGATGTAAACATGGCAATTTTAACATTTGTTAACTTTTTAATAGGCGGATCGAAAAACTGGGATAGACACGTATATTTTTTTCTCAAATGCATTCTGTAATACTATAATTAATTGCTAATTCAATTTTGATTCCCAGAACCTGTTCTGCAAAAACTATTTTTAATGCTGATTTTTCATTCATGGTCAATTAAATGTCTGATCTGCGTGCACGATGCATTGTTAACGCAAAAATTATAGGTACTTCTAAAAACAGAAACAATCAATGACACATCTCTTTTTCCGTCGAATGTGTTAAGCGACTATTTTTTAATTTCTTTTAAAATGCATACAAAATATAGTCTACGATTTAGAAAGAAACTACAACTGATCCGATTCCCAGAATCACTTCAGAAGGTACAAAAAATCCCGATTCCAAACAAGGGTCGAAACATTTTAAATTAACTCGATTCAGGATGCTCATCAATCTCAGCCTTCCAAGTTGTCAGGATATTATCAGCTTACTTTACAATATAACGTAATTTTCCTGACGGTGTTCGTGCCATTCATTCACATAAATTAATAAAAAGTATCAGTGTATCAATTCGGGAGTGTGAACCGTTTTGGACCGTGACGAGACCGAAATTGATGATTACTGGGCAAAAACGGTCTGACGGTAACTATTAATAAAGACTCAGCGTTTGTTCTGAACTCCATTCAATTCCTTTGTATGCATATACATGTATCCTAAAGCTGACGTCACTTAAAACGACCATCAGTTCTTCCCTGAACTGTCAGTTCGCTACACGATACGATCTGATATATTCAGTAACGCTAGTCATCATTAATTGACTTCAATAATTGCGGGGTATAAGCTATTAGCAACAAAGATTAAAATGGAACTAATGAAAAGTCATATAATTGCATTATGATAATTATATCATAGAACAGTAGTAAGACATTCACGTATGTTCGTTCGAAGGCATTTAATAAAGTGCTTTGAAACGTTATGGAAAGATGGACCTTCTCGGAATCGAAGTGGTAGGAAATTTCAACTTTGAACGAGCGACGTTCGCGTGAATCTAGAACCGATAGAAAATTCGGGCAGAAGTCGACCACGAATTTGCACCACGACCTTACTACGCGAATTGTACGTGGATTTTTCATGATAAAGAGAAAGGCATCGTCGAGCCAAGGTGTATATTATCATTGGGTAATCGCGGCGACGGCAAGGCTGCGAGTCCGCTCGCGAATCGCGAGCACAAAGATAATTGGTTAATCGGGTCGTTACTTAATCAAACACAGGGAAAGGCGCGTCGATTACTCCGTCAGACAAGGATCATGTTATCCTTTTCCGCGCTTTGTGCGCCGGGAGAAATTGTGGAAAATTTTCCCGCTTTGTATCTGATTCGAACGCCCGGTTGGATTCCAGGAAAGAAACCACTCTTTCCGCGGCTTCCTGTGCGATTCATTCGATAAATATTCCGCCAAGGGAGAAGGAGTTGACGCGCGTGCACGTAACTGAAAATTCGCATCGCAATTTCGTCGCAAATTCGAGCAAAGTACAGTGGCGAGCATGGTGGACCTTCGTGACTCGGGGGAACAGAAGGCAATTACCGTGCACGGTAGACTCCGTAAGTGGCGATATAACGAAAGAAGGGCTAATCGTTTGTGCAAAGAGGAAACGAAGGTACATCCATAATTGCAAAATTTACAAATGTTTAGATTTTCAAATTTTCAAAATTCGCAAAGTAGACATGACAAACTCTCGAGTATACAAGCGAAGAGTACGGCCTCTTCCTATATTGTCATTCCGCCTCGAGGAAGTCGTACAACAATAATTAGTCCGGTTGTACGAGCGGTCGATCAATGCTGATTCCCACCGAATCTTCTCTCTTTTCTTCCCTGCCGACTCGTAAATCTATATTGTGGCGAGTGAGGTGTAATTCAGCTTGTCAACGCGCAGACAAGATAATTAAAGTTATTAACCCCGTTTCGTAATTTCGTGATTAATCGTCGGACTCGCTTAACCCTGTTATCTTGCACTTGGCTGCGCGCGAAACGAGTGCATCTTAATAAAACGTTTCAATGGTAAAGAAAGTGATCTTGTTTCTGTATTCCCATCATTAAATGCTAGTGTCATTAGCCACTTTGTATCTACTGTTCATCAATTGAACATTTACTGTAACGAGGACATATTAAAGAATTAACAACTTTTTGATCATCAGAATAGGAAGAACAGTTGTACTTATCGTTGAGGGGTTGAACACGCGGAGGCGTTCGTATTCGTGTAAAGTTACGGTACCGTGAAAGATACGAACTCGTTTTCCCTAAAATCGTGACTTCTGCGTTATGTCATTACCGCAGAAAACGAGCGATATGTCTGCGATCGATTTGGATCGATTGGACGGGACTTGCGCCACGTAACGTTCTCGCCTTGGAGAAACCGGAGGTTGAGTAGGCAGTCGCCTCTGGACAAGCACGATTCGCGAACGAGAAAAAGAGAAAGAGATCGTTTTGCTAGATCTCGACCTCGCTGGACCACGGAGCTGAAAAGGAAACGGTCAGGACGGAAGCTGCGCGTCAGTCCTTGCCAGAAATAGAGCGAACACATCGTCGTTTGCTCGGTCCTGATCGGAATATGTAATCGCAAGGAAACCAGAACGACGATCTAATTCGCGCGCCACGGTTAACACGTTTGCCCTTGCCGTGGAAAATGCGCTCGGCTCGCGTGACTCAGGATCCCCGGGCGAAACGCGTCACAGAGGCTTCCGAGAAACGATCCAAGTTCGAGGGTTCCAGTCGAACGGAGGCTGCGACCGTCAAACGTAGAACAAGGTTACTAGCTAACAGACGAAACCGTCGAACGTTACACAAAAAACGTTTCTTGAGTATACACCGACATTTCGTGGGCCACGTTTCACGATTCGATGCTCAGGATGACACGGCGAGCACAGAAGAAGACAGACGGCTTTCGGGCCGGTGCATCGGTTACTTGATGAGATTTGGCGTGCTCGAGCGATGAATCGACTCCAAATGGAGAACCTCGGGTAGGATATCCCCATGCGTAGAAACGACATATTTAAATACTGTTGGTATCTCGAGCTAAGGATATACGAGCAATTTAACGCAATTACTATGGGCAATCACCGTTGGATGGACTTTGGTGGTCCATCGTATTCAATTATTATTAACAATGTCGCTGCTATAATACTGATTTGTGTTTAATATCCACATAGTTAATAATAAGTACATCTCGAGTTCCCAAATTTACAATTTCTACTTATATCGGTGATCGAATACATATCCACGATCCTCTGTCCAGAGGAAGACCCAGTTCAGCAGGGTTAGAAGAAGCTTATTGCGGATGTCGTTTGGAATAGCTATAACTCTACATTTTTCTACATAAGTCGTTCTAACCGCTCATGCGGCTCCGAGTAAATGTGGAAATTACATGCGTGGAGCATCGATTGACTTTACGGTTGGAAACACGTGATGTTCCATCGTATTAAGACGTAAATCCAGGTACATTAAGACGGCACGCGATCGGCAGCTACTTCTCGTGACCCGGATTCGAAGTCGTGATTCCACTCGTAATGGGACACCTTATCGTGATACGTTTGCTTGTCGGGATTACCTGCTGCTTGGGAATCCGCCTCCCACGCGTGCATCGCGTACCTGCATCGGTGATTATGAAACGATAATATATGCCTAAGCTAAATGCCCCGACGATCACTGACGATAATCACGTCTCTCTTAACTAAGAGGAATAAACTGTGGCTAACTCGGTACCGATACGGCTCTCGATACCACGGAGATCGATGTTTTCTGAAAGTTCCTACCCTGCCGTAACCGGGCAATTTTCCGTATCACCGCTCCGAGTGTTTGAAACAAGTTCCTTTCGTTAAAACTTTGAAACGCGTCGAAGGTAAACAAAGAGAACGCGCGGTTTCCGAAGAAGCTGACGCGTCCGGTTGCCACCCTCCATCTTATCCAATAAAACATCCGCGAGCGAGATTAAAAGAAGAAAAAAGAGCGCGACGCAGCGGGACCCTCCTACTGCTGTACCTACGCATACCTGCACGAAAACGAGGAACAGGTTTGCGTCGATGAGGATCCGCTCCGGCGTCATTCCGATACCCACGTAAAAAGACGACGGCAACGAGCCGAACGTTGGGGGCTAGCGTGAACAGGACTCAGAAAAACACGCGGGAGGTAAATGGGAAAACTAGTCGAATCGAAACTCAAGATGACTCGGGAGGATAAGCCGGGTATCGAACTCTACTAGGCGCAGAAAGCGTATCCGAGAGCCGACTGCATCGAAACGCGTCTCTTGCGGCGAGAATCTTCGCAAATTCCGGTCGAAAGCGACTCGAGCTCGTTCCTAACCCTAATTCGAGTAATTTAATTTGCATAGACAGTCGATATCCATGATAATGTATAGGATAAATTTGAAAAGATATTCTAAACTATTTGAAAACTTTATGGGAGTATAAATAGCTGGGCGTGCGAGAGTTCATGGTACTCGCAATCGCTGGATAGGATACGGTTAGAACCATATCGTTCCATTCTATAACCTCCATATTGATATAGATACACATCGATACGAGGACAAATCGCACCCCGTTGCGCCAGTGAACGATACTCGACGACGGCAATCCAATATACTCGCAACAAGTGTATACCCACCTTTATTACAAATCGAAAGGATCGTTTTTCGTCCGACGATAAAAAGATATACGCACGACAGGAAACTGGAGCCGAGTGCCGGACAAGATCGAGTCGATCTCGACTGCAACGAGACTTGTAGAAAAACGAGCCAGATAAGCCTCGACAGTTTCATCAGCTCGCTCTTTTATCCAGGCAGAAATACGGGGCCAGCAACTGGATCGGATAGGGTACAAGCTCATGGGTCCATTCCCTTATTCTTTGTCCTTGCGCCTAGACCCACCACCTCCGTTCCCAGGTCAAACGCGTACACATGTACACTCGAGAGCATTGGCTTCCCTTGGGAAAATGATGATGTAGGAGAAGAGGCGTATTACTTGTGGAGTCATGGAAAATTTAGGAACCTGGAGATTGGACGATTTCAGGATATTGATTTAGGAATTTCAGATATTAGGGATTTCGATATTTAGAAATGTCGGAATTTAGGAATGTCGAAATCTCGAGATTAAATGTGGAATTTGGAAATGTGGGATTAAAAAATTTGTCGAGTTGGAACTTGGAAACGTAAGAGTTTGGAGTTTGCTGGCTAAAATCGAGTCGGAGTGGGGGTTTGCTGCCCTTGCAGAGTTGCTTATGCAAAGGAAGCGTGCGTTGCGGCGGACTATACATCCGGGGAGGTAGAAAAAAAGCTGCGATCCTCTCGGCGGTGTGCGTTCGATGGTGGATAGCCGCGTGCAGGATCGACGTGCCGTGAGCGGGCTCGCTGTGGTCTCGTAGGGTGGGAGATACGAAGGTATAAAACCGATCTGGTCGTCCGCTGGCAGCCAGTCCAAAGGCCAGATGTGACGGCGGCTCTAGTCGCACGCGTGCGAGAGAGACGATCACGACACGACACGGCGCGAGGTACTCCCGCGTTCCAGCAAAAACGCCCAGGACGCGCGTATCGACCACCTCTCTCTTTCGATATCGTACATGGTTTCGCACACCGATCGCACACATTAGACCCGTTTTCCCCGTTCTCTCTTGTGAATTCGTGCTCGCGAGGAAGCTTCGTCCAGAGGTAGTCGAGCATCGGCGACCAGGAGGCGCGTTCGTCCTGCTCGCGGAGAGAAAGGACGACGAACTCGGTCGCAGGACGTCGGGAATCGTTCCCTGGAATACTCGGTTGGTCCTCGGTGATTAATCGTCGCACGAAGCACGAGAAAAGGGGTGATCGCGGTGCCTTTCTTGTGGAATACGTGCTCGTCTCGAAATCACCAGCCAGTTGACGGGAGTGGTGGTAACGAGGGAAGGAAGTGGAGCTCCTAGGTGCAATTTCGTTTAGAGATCTAGGAGATTGACCTTCGATTCGCTCGAAGGGAGTGTATTTTGTTGTCTCGGAGTGGTTACGAAGAAAGGAGACACCCCACACGAAACATGTCCGGAATCCAAATCAACGTGGAAGAAGTAGCCAACGAAGAACGCGAGGATTCCGTTCGAAACGTAAGTCAGCCAAGATGGCAGGTGACGATTTATGCGCCGAGAGACGAGCTTCTATAGCCGCCAGCGTTTTCAGATACTCGTCCTAAGCCACGCTGTCTCTCTGTCGACGTCTGCTTTCTATTCGTTCCTTCCGCGATCGGGGAAGGCTTAATTCCGTAGCTCGACGAGATTTAATCGGTCGGTTACAAAACGCTTAGCGATCGGTCGCGACTTTCACGGTGCTCGCGGCCGATCGACGCCAACGCTCTTTTGGCGGGAAACACGTGGATAAATTCGGAAATTTTTAGATTTTCAAACTCTTCCGTTCCTTAATCTTCGAATCCTTCGATTCTCCAAATACCTGTACGTCGATACTCGGCATGTTGAATAGATAATCGAGGAAATACCAAACGCGAGGCGGAAAATTCGCGTCTAGAGAACGCCGGTCGTAAAATCTGTCAGTCGATGTTGCGTTTCTAACGACCAACGGTACATAATTCGAGGTTACGTAAAACGTGTCGGTAAAATTTGAGAAAGTTCGCGGAAAAATTTTACGACGTTATTCAACAGGAACTAGATCCCGCAAAATTGAACGAATCACCAATAATTAGACAAAGTTGGTTGTCCAGCAAATTTAAAAATCGTATCTACATTTGTTCAAATTCTACATGTTTGAGAAATAACAAGCACTATTTAGAAAACGTCAACAAATGAGAATATATAATTAATTTTCTAACAGCCACTGTTTGCATTATTTATTTAGTGGCCAATCAATAACTAAACCAAACAAGGACGATTTTAATTTTCGTCGATTGTACACCGTACCGCGAAACGGTTCAACGATCGAACGATTACCACAAACGATTCGTAACTCGAAGCAGCCTCGATAATCGAAGTAAAAGGCGTCGAATGCTTTAGGTTCACGGGCAAGCCGCGTGTGTAACGCACCGTTCACCGCGAATACTTAATAAGCTTGACACCCATCCACTCGGGTTTATGTAATGCAGAAACGAGCCTCCGCAACCAGACGATGACAACGGCGTTAGTTGGGAAACGAAGGACATTATTGTTCCCAGATAGAAAAATAACGCCGGATGCGCGACGAATTCGCGTACGAATCGCAATTATGCAATCACGAATAGTACGATATTGCGTGGGAAATTCGTTTGCGATTTTCCACGAACGAGACCGGGTACTGGCAAGATGCCCGCCGAGTTGTGGGCTTGTTGCGTTCGATTAGATGTAGAATAGAAACGGTAGGAATCCCTCTTTCTGAATTTTCAAAGTTTCTAATGTGGAAATAAGAAAATAAATTTTCAGACTTTCAAATCCCACATCCCTCAATGTTCAGAGATCCAAATTTTCCCATTTCTGCCATATCGTGCTACAAAATCATCTTCAACTTGCATCGAAATATTTCAAGTTCCGCGAATTCATCCGTCAGAAAATTGAAAAAACGATGACGATCGTATCGACAGACATGCAATCACGCTAGCGTGTTTTCCCATGATTTAAGAAACTTCTGAATTTTAAATAGCATTTGCTGACGAACAAACGTGTGATTATTACGCTAGAAGAGAAAAAAAAAGGAGAACCGTCAAACAACGAGACGCGTGGGCGTCACGTAATAAAAGTAGACTATACTTCGAGTTGAAAAACGATTTCCATAATTCCGTAGCTGCGGCTCGAGAAGCCGGTAACCAGCCACCTGTAGGCCGTTTCTCACATTCGAGTTTCATAATTCCTTCGTGCTCTGTCGTTTACGAGCCTGACCGAAGGTAGCCACTCGAGAGGAACGAGATAGGAACCCTGACCAAGCTACAAAATTCTATTCGGAATATATTGCTGCGTGGACTCTGTGAAGTAGATTTAACAATTGTAATATAAGTTGCATTCGGAATTTGCCAAATTCCTATAGTCCTCAAGTTTCGAGATTTCTCAAATCTTCTCAAACTTCTAAATTTCTAAATCTTCGAATCCTCAGATTCTCATATGATATGATTCTCAAATTTTCAAGCTACCACATTGAAATTATCAGTGAAACTATGAAGCCGAAAGCGAGCCGTTTTCGAAAGGTCGCGAAAGAGTATTCATTTTCGGAAACACGTATCCTTGCTCGTCGAGCAGATACCGATCGCCGTTCGACGTGTCCGCGTGCATTCCATCGGCGTATATCTCGTAATATCTTGCAGGCTGCAGTCGCCAATGAAACAAGAACGATTCGCAGCGTCGCGTCGATCCAATCGGTCTCCCGTTATCGATCATTTGCATGACAACGCGCAACGGGGCGTTTCGCGGGATCGTTCGCGAGAACCTACAATTTAGAACGCGTACGGGCCATTTCATCATTCGACCGGCGATTATCGCGCACCAGAGCCGTGTGCACCAGAACTTCAGGGCTGAAATGTCGAGCGGAGAGCAATGTGCCGTGTCCCGTTTGCAGGATTAGTCATGCACGACGCAATCCTGCCGCGGAGAATGCCAGCTGAAAGCTGGACATTTGATTGAAACGCTTGTTAACGAGTTTTGAATAGATGACGCACCTTGTGCGTCCATACATGTCGACGATGTGGACTACAAAGTTTTAGTCGGTGATTATTCGAAACGATCCTAAGTGTCTCGAAGAACTTGCACAGACCTAATGATTTCGGAAGGAATGCTACATGACACACCTTGTGCGTCCACACATGCCGACGCGGTACGAAGTTTCAGACGGTGATTATTCGAAGTCAACGTTCCCGAGTGTCTCGAAGAACTTGTAGAATATTATAAATTGTTAAATACTACAAATATTTTTATATAATGCTAATGGTCAAATTATAATTTTATTCAGAGACCATCCCTTACACTGCCTTTTGAAGAAAGAATTAGAATCGCTATCGACGAAAATTTTTTACTATGAATCCAGTCTCGAGTCTTCGAACCATCCATTAAGTTCCATTCAGTCTCCGGGCAATGAATCCAGTCTAACACTCGTTCGTGCGAGATTTATTGATAAAAATAGAGAAGAAGTTTCCAACAGAGGTATCCCATTAGAATCGATCGCTTTACAACTGTGACAACCTTCGATAAATCTGGCCGTCGATCAGCGTAGCCTTCGCATGCCAATAGCGGCATTAAAATAATCGACGATACGTTTTCGCGCCGTCGAATTTTAATTCCAACGAAACTCCTTTTATCACGCGGCCGCGATTTATGATTCCCGACATCGCCGAACGAGAATAGCTTACGTCAGTGTCCTCGCGAGAAAGTATAGCGATCGGACAAAATTCCTGGGGTGTCGACGGTCCAAACGTCCCTGACGGATTAGTGTACTAATTAATCAGTGTGCGAAAACAATTCTCAGTCGTTGACCTTAAAGGAGAAGAGCATCAACGACTCCGCACGGGGACAAACTAACTCCAAGATTTCACTCGGCTACCTTGATACCTGGAATCATCGTTTATTTCTTTTTTTATCTACTTCGGAGACGCGATCGTTTTGGAAATGTCGCTATCAGAATGGAAAAACGACAAACTCTGGTGGACGACGAAATCGTCTCGGTTCGCTCAAGGTCCGATAGGACAAACAAGGATCCACCGGAGGAAAGGTGGTTCTGTTTCTGTTTCAGACAGAATCAGAGAAATCGATTTTGCAATATCGAGTGCTTTCTCTTGTTGCATGCAAATACTGCCCGGGGGGGACGAATTCATGAGATCGAGAGATTGATTCGTGTAACACCTATGTGTTATTGGGCTAACGTATCGTCGACGAGGAACAGGTGTTCTTGTTTATTCGTAGCTTCAGCAGGAAGGAAACTATAAAGGATTCGTGGCTTTTCGAAGAACGTTAGAAACGAGTACATTAACATAATTAAGAGAGTGGACTTGGCCCTCATAAAACATGGATTGTGTCGAGAAATACAGAACCTAAATTTCCAAATTCCTAAGCTCTCCAACTTGATCACTTCTGGTGCGAATGATATTTCCGGCTGTCAATTGAGAATGGCAAAAAGTTGATACATAAAAGTTGCTCGAAAACGATTTCGAGATCTAAATGAAGCGAACGAAACCAATCGATAATAGAGAACGACGAAAGAACACCGAAAAGGAGCCAGGTACCGGCCGGTAATTACATAATTCGCTGTTAAAAGCCTGCGCGATTTCGTTTTAGGTTACGTGATAGAAAACGACGCGTGTGGAACTTTCGTTCCATGATCTAACCTGCTGTGACATTTTTCTAATACATCCCCGTAATCCTGATGCCACCGCAACTTTCCACAATTCATCATCGAGCACGGCACACGTCTGTTCTCGCTGTTTTACTTTCAAGAAGAATGTCTAGTTATCGCAGGCGTTGCGATATTCCTGTAACGCGAGTCATCTGTGCAAGGATTATGACGCGTCTACTCGAGTTGACAGCGAGTTAAAGACTCGAAGAATGCCGGGAAAAGAAAAGGACGGAGAAGAAGAGAGATAACGAGAAAGGCAAACGCCGCAAACAGAACACGGAGCTGGCACGCGAGTCGGAGCGGCCAGTGTGTCGCAATTTCAGAGCGCCAGCTTACTCTTTATTTACGTTGTAAATGCAAATCGAAATCGGTGCTTTCCAAACGACCTAGAGAAGGTTCCAGGCAGGACAGTTCGTCGACAGGTTCCTGGGGATCGTGACATTTTGCGTCGATGACGAAGGATCTGACGAGGGACGTTGATCGATATCGTCATCTTCCGATGAAACGGTGGCTAGATAGCGAATCGATACACTATTGTTCAATACTTTTACGACGGTACCGATCTGATCAAGTGCTTACACTCTACTTGAAACATCGACGATATAGAATTCTATTTAAGCTGAACATTTGAATTATTTTTATTATCAAAAGGCTGGCAATAATTTGTACGATTTCAGTGCGTTTAGCGACAATAAAGAAATTCCAAGGTAAATGTCACATCAAGGTCATCGTTATTTCACGGTGAAAGTAATTTAGATGTTCGACTGTGTCGTGCGAATGCTGAAGCGTCGAAAAAATATTGATTATCGGAGATCTCCATTAATTTCGATGCCGTTTCATATTCCAGATCAAGTATTTTCGGTGCCGAATTGTCCGAATGTCATCAATATCGGTCCGATCGCTAACAACGACGAGTACCGTACACGCTGTCGCGATCGTCGAGCGTAAATAATTTCCGAACAGAATTGCCCCGGCGTTATGAAATCAATGGATTCCCGGTCGGGTTATTTATAGGCCCGCGTGCCGCGTTGATTTATGGATCGTCGTTCGTGGACGTTTTCTTTTAGCAGGAAAATAATCGAAGCGAGCATGCACGATCGATGCGATACGAGGATCGATTTGATCAGCCTCGGGCCACGAAACGAATATCGATAAGGTAGCGCGGTGGTTATCGACGAGAATAAAATCTCGCTACATTCGGTGAATCGCCACGAGGGATATACAATGTCTTAACCGAGGCTAACGAAGATAAACGAGTAACGAATTCTACAGACGTTCGTGAGAGGAAAGCGAGAAAGAGAGTAGACGAGCGTGCAAATTGCTTGGTCTAATTAAATTTGCACGCGTACGCTCGATGACATAACGACCACGCGTAACACCGAACAAAAGTGGTACACGGCTTATGTGGGAAGCCAGAACTCGATCGTAGTTTAATTCGAATTAGACACTGAATATCGTGGTTCATTGCAAAAGATATTTGAATATCTGAAAAATCCGCACTCCGGCAATTAAAATATTGCACTCGTTAAACTTCGATTAGCTATAGAACGAAAAATCTATACAATTGAAATCACGAGTGATGATCAAGATGGCGATTAAGATCAATAAAGTGCTTCAATACTGTGTTACTTCAGACTCAAAAATAGTGGAAATAAAATGGAGAATGACAAACCTATCACGTACCTGATATTGAAATTGAAATTTCTGATCTACCAATTCTTCGTTATCTAACTACAGTATGTGCTAAATTTGACCCAAATAGAAACAGAATATTCTAAAAGGATCACGAACCTGACGCAACATACCTGATTAAAAAATATTCTCTACATCGATATTGTATTACCCTCTCCGTTTACAGAAAGCGTTCAATTTCTATAGAAGTTGACCAACTTAAAGAGAATTCCTTTCATAACAGTAACGATTAATCTGCATATCAAGCAAGTTGCCAGCTGTACGAAGAGCATCGTTCAAGTCCATCCTCGAAATTCAAGATCCGACTATCTCGTTGCGTCGAAACCGGTTCTGATCCCGCCAAAAATCACCGAACACAATTACCACAAACCACGTCTTTTCTACAAACAAGCGAATCTTTTCACTCTTTCAATTTCACGGCCTGCCACGCCGTTAAGGCGGTGCCGGCACGTTACGAAACAGTTTGAAGATTCGCAAACAAGGTCTTTCCTCTTCCTAGCTCGCGGAAGTAGATTTCGAGACTTCAACGTTACTCGTAAAACGTGCTTCGTGGATAAGCATTGTGTGGAGTACACTTGGGTGCAACGTAAACTTCCTTTGGATGAAGTTAATGTATTGGGACTTTTAAAATATTCATTACGAACAATTACATTTCCACATTTTTTTATTTCTAAATGTCCCAACTCCTTCAATTCTCAAATCTCCACGTCCCTAAATTTATAAATTTCCCAAATTCTCAAATTTTCGAATTCGTGAATTCCCCAACTTCCTAACGTTCCAAATTCCTAAATTCCAGGATGTCCCAACTTCCCAAATATCCCAATTCCTCAAATTTCCAAATTTCCGAGTATTCCAGTTTCTAAAGTTCCCAAATTTCAAAATTCCCAACTTCTCAAATGTCCAAATCTCCACATCCCAATACACCTAAATATCCCAACTTGTCAAGTTTCCAACCCTCCCAACTTCGCAAATTCCCAAGTTCCTAAATTGTCCAATTTCTCGAATCCCCAAATTACCAAACTGCCAAATTCCGAAATTGTACAATACCCAAATATTGGAAGTTCCTGGAGACCTACCGTGCTCGCTACTGCATGTGTTACGACAAAAAGAGAGACCGGTGAAAACTCTTGAACCCACACACGGAAGAGACGACGAGCATCGACGCGTCTCGACCGATTCAGGAAATGACTTTCTTCCTCTTCTCCGTATACCTCTTTATTTCACTGGCTCTCGAAGATTCTTCGGTTTCTCAACGCGAACACTTTCGCGCTCCTCTGCCTGTTTAGTCGTCGCGTAAGCGCCTAATGTTTGCCAAGAGCTCAACAGGCTTTTCTGCGACCTTTCAGCCTTTCAAACATTTATACAATACGACACAAGAATAAATGATGTACATTTGATTATGTAGAAGGGTTTGAGGATTATTCGACAATCGATCAATTTTATGGTTGATCAAACGTACAGCGCGAACTTTAACTCTTTGCATACATATGTATGATTGTCTTATCGAAGAAATCGGGAAGTCATCTTTTATGCGTGCTTTCTAATTTCTTGTTTTTCTTTTCTGAGTTATTATTTGCTTTTAATTGTTCTCGTCCATTGTTAGATCTATATAAACTGATACTTCTACTAATGTATATACCATTTAGGATATCGTACAATTAACAAATTGTTCACTCCAATATTGTGAAATGATTACACAATCAAGAACTGCGAATGAAAGTTGTGCAGAACGTAAAAATGAAAATTATGAGCACAAATGGATGAAGCTTTACAGGAAAGCAAACCAGAAATGTTTCCGATAACGATGGACGTTTACTGAAACGAGGAATCGATACCAATAAGGTTTCGATCGACCTGGTATCCGCTAATTGACAGTCGGACCTTGTCGTACGGAAAGAGGAAGGACATTCACAATTAGACTCGAGCCATTTCTCGCGCTTCTTCGCCCTCGATCGACAAAAAAATGTAACCAGAACAATCGGAACAGGACCTTGCGATCGTATTGTCGTCGAGGAAGCCGCCAACGCACAAATGCACCGACTGATTGCATCCGGGATCGTTAAAGATCATTTGAAAGCGATCATCGTAACGCCGAGATAATTATTCTACGATCACCGTTCTACCTAAAAGATCGCCAAGGCATCGTTGAAAATCATTGACTTAAGAGGACAGAAATAAGGATGAGTCTATCACCCCTAAATATGGTTTGAAACTTCACATGTGGGAGATTTTTTATGTATTTACATATTTGATTGCAGTAATTTGGAAAAGTCTGTGGATATGCGAATTTTTCAATTTTTATATTTCGAATTCCATTGTTAGCAAATTTTTAAATTATCAACTTTCAAAAGCTTCCCTTATCATCAAGTTTCTAAGCATCCGAATTCGCAAATTTTCAGATTTGTAAATCTTAAAATTCTTGATCCACAAATTGACAAAGAGGCACTGTTAGTGAGAATACTAGTTACAAGGATACTAGTTTATAAGCTTGCTAAGGGATATTTCGACACGGTCCGTTTTCGAGTCGTTTCGCCGGAGAATTTCCACCGAATTTGCTCGGTAACGAGGGCGAACAATCGAGTTCTCCTTCCCAACGAGCAGCAACCCATGCATCTCCGTGTTCGCAACAGACAGCGAGGCCAGCTACGATTTCACGCGCGGCGAATACTCTTCCTTTGGTAATCCTTCGTTCCGTTTCATAATCCTCGCTCTGTCTAAGCGAAGATAGACCACAAAGTAGTCCCAAGGACTACTGAAGTAAACCTACGAGCTGTCGATCGTAAACGATGTTCGCTCGATCGAGCGCTATATAGCGAAGCGTAACAGAAGATTCGCGTGTTCGTTTCTCTCGATCCACTGAACAGTGCGCCGTGCAATCGTGGATGAAACGAGGCTGACGCGTTGCAAAATATGTGCAGGATGATCGTGGCAAACGGGCCTTAGATTTATGCTTTACGTGAGGCAATCGTATCGCAAAACCTTTCGGAAAACTCACTCGAAACGCGAGCACGTCCTGACTTCTGTGCTATTCGAATTGCCGCTTCCACCGAGCAATTTTTATTCGAGGAAATAACACGTTGCGTGCGTGATGAAAAACGCTCACGATGCTCGCTTGGCAGCTAGAATGGATAATCTTTGAACAATTTTTAACGGGAAAGTAGAACGTTTACCTTATTTGTGGTGAATTTGCATTCGCGATTATCCACGGAATAAGTAGATATTCAAATGTCACGTAACGTGTTCGATTTAATGATCGTCGTGTAACACCACTTTGCGCGTTACTTAAACGCGTTTGAACCCATAGATATTTGAGCAACAGGTATACACTATAATTTCACTAATAGGTGTACCTATGGGGAAACTTGAGAGAAACGGCAAAGAAATTTATGCTTGTGGAAAGTTTCTAAACATCCATCGGACAATGCTAACGTGTTTGTTTATGAATTAGTACTAATTCATGACTGTTGGCAAAATATTAGATAAGCTTCTGTTTTTACTTCTATTTCCACTTTCGTTTCTGTTCGAGTTCAACACGATTGTTTCAAGAAGGCAATTATGAAAATGATTTAAACGCGACGGAATATTATTCTGAAAGACGTTCAAAAATTTGCGTGCGCGATAACAGGAATATGCAAATTCGGCCACATAAAGGGTTCTCGTGGAGGTGCAACACGGAACACGAAATCCGGTTCGTGAGATCGTAGGTGTCAAGTCGGAAAAAAAGCTCATTCTACTGGCGCGTAAACCGAACTGACTCAACGTATTCGTGAACGGGTATTTTATTGAAATTCCTTGTAAATAACAGGCTTTTTGGTAGCATAGCGGTACGCTTCTATAAATCGTTAAACGTTTTCTAACCGGACTTCACTGTTTTTGAATTAAATATGTGGGGAATTCCGGCTGTTACGGGATTTCATAATAACTTTTTTCCATTAATCGTGTTATATATTTCAGTCTGCATTTGGCTCTAAAATTAGGTATAACAATTTTTTTTTAACAAACGTGACACATCTTATTCCGCTGTCTATTAATTTTCTCTCTCTTTACTAAATAGCCAGAACAGCCGAATAATATTTGTACAATTTAGATCTTTGAAGTGTTTAAGGAAAATTCTATTACGATTCTGCTAATTTTACTGGAAGTTAGAGAAGATGTATAGAAGTTCAAACGAATCTCACGGATTTCGTTCATCGGGTTACTCTCGCGAGCAAAGGATCTATCTCGAGATGCACCAAGTGAAACCACAGAATCCGTTATCGCTACCTTGTAACATATATCTTTTTGCGATCGTGCGATCCCGTATCCGCGAGACAAGGCACGTTTAGATACCCGGGGAGTATCGGTAACGAGAAAACATTCCCCGTGGTGTCGGTTGACGTTGCCTTTCTGGATAACCTCTGGCCCGTGATTCGCGATCATACAACTGGTTAATGAATATCCGCGTCAAGTCCACGTTGAATTTTAATCGAGTCATAGACTTCCTGGTGAGCTGAATTTTTGCATAATCAAATGGAGTCGGAACAAACGAAACTCTTAGTAAGCGGCTGAGCACGTAACTTCCTGTGAATTCAATTAAAATGTACATCAGATAAAGACGAGGATATTACTGTACATGGTAGACTATTACAGTCGTTAAAGTACAAAAGACTTGCGTTATGTCAGGTTAGGTACTTTTATTAGGCTCTTGAATTAGAAATTTCGAATTTATATTAGTTTGATATTAAGGGTAGGAGGGTTTATTAAAATTTGGTAACCGGATTCTCAGTGTTTAGACTCTTCTGGATTGAAGCGGAAATTCTCCAGTCGTTAATTTTACGGTCGAGACAAAATTGACTGTGAAAGTATTAAGAAAGTTGCCCGAAGGTCTGAGTTAGTCAGCGACACGGCAATAAGTACTACGTCATAAACTGTTTTAACTTCGAAACTACGAAAACTCTGTGTACACGCAAGCATAGAAGATAGATAATTCAAGAGGGGCGAAGGATTAAGTAACCGTTTTTCCTTGCAGTTTTTGCAGTTTCGGAATAGACAGATAAGATCACCAAGATGAGCCATCACAGACGGATAACAAAGAGTTATGAACACCTATTCTCGACTAAATTTAGCAAACGTTCATACATTTAGTCTCCGGATGGTGCAAAAATCTTCCAAGAGCATCGTCAGATAAAAGGGGACAAAGATCGATGAATCAACGTGCCTAGAGACGCGTCTGCGATGAGGTAACCGCTTTCGGATTTCGAGGATATTCACTAATGATACTTTCCCGTTTTTCTATCTCATTTGCCTCTCAAAGGAATAGAGAAACACTCCCCATACAGAAATCTTACTTTCCTATACCTCTTGTTTATCCCTCAAAAAATAGCGAAACAAATCATATTAACGAAATTAGAATTTTTATTTTTGAGGAAGATATTTGCGATAGCTACGCGTTTCATCACCGCGCGTTAGATCACCGCGTTAGGCCCTCGTATCACCATACGTTGTATAATCACGCGATACAGAGTATCGCATATTCCCACATTCCAGGGAAAGACCCACCCTGGCCCGTACGTAGTTGACTAGGGAAAAATCACCTCCATTCTGGCAAGGGAGAAGTAATCTCGACTGGCAAAAGAATCCATGTTTCAGAGTGTCGCGTTACTCGTGGGCCCAGCACAGGTGCGGCGCTTCGAGGCTGACCAGTGTATTGAATTCCACAAAAATTCTGAACGACGCCTCTGTTGGAACGTTCGGGCCCAAGCCATTCTCTCGGCTCTGTCTCGGTTCCAGAGCGCCGTAGTCCGCGTGTTCCCTCTTCCTCCTCCCGTGTCGACAAAAATTTCGAGATATACCGACTCGTATACCAACCAATACCTGTCACCGTGCTCGCTGTCAGGTATCGAGATTCAGTTGTGAAACTTCGATCCCGACGCCGTTCTCCATTGTCTAGGAGTTTGCGTAAATGGGACCGTGGCTTTTAATCTTCTATATATTTTCGTGGATGAACCTTTTCAAGATTTTCTGATACGTTGCCAAATGGCAACGCGACTCATCCTTAAATGGAAAAATGGTACGATAATCGTGATCTTCAACGGCGACAGTCGACGCATTGGTTGTCTGTACAAATCGTGCTTCCAGCAACAAAACATCCTATCAACGACTAAGAGTCCGATCAAAGAAATTCCGACTCCGTTGTTGCTATTAAGCCATTTTTATGTACAAGATAAAAAGCGGATCGTGTCTGGCTGACGAAACCGAAACGTCCGAGTCGAGAGGACGTATCTCGAATTCAAGGTGTCGAAAAGATCGGACTCGGATTTCCTAACCTCGCATTGTAAATCCTGGCGATCGAAAAATACGTCGTCCTTCGGGCCACGACGTACAAGAGAACGAGCTTACGCAGAGGCCGATAATCGCACCGACTATCGATTCTCGCAGTCTGTCCGGGCAGCAGCCGCGCAGTCATCAATCGTGCAATTTCCCTACAGATTAACGTTATAGGCGTCCGATTTGCTCGGCAACACGAAAACGTGGACCGAAAGCCGTTCTCGGGGAGTCCCGGAAGATCGCAATCGGATCGATCGGCAAAAATGCCGAGCAAGGCTGCTTCCAGGTTATTTTCTGCGCCGACCACGCCCGACAGGACGCATAAATCGTGTCCAACCGGCGTTCCATTAGAGCCGATACTCGGACCGGGAACGCAGGGCGCCAGCGAACAACCAGATCGAAGCGTGCACGACGAAAAAGAAGTCCAGAGACGCGTCGGACCTTGGGCGGTGACCGATGCCGAAGGTAGGCCACCGTGGCGCGAAACGCGGCTGATTTACGTGCGAAAATGGCCAATTAACCAGGTCGTAATCGCGTGCGAGTCCCGGACCAGGACACCCGTCAAAGTCGCGGAAATCCGCTCGCGCGACTTCGTTCCTGGCCCTGAAAACGTTTTCGCGGCCGTGCACCTGGTTCGCAGGGTGCTTCGCGGACCGAGGAAACGCTCGCGATCAAATGCCGGCCAGAAAATAACGTCCGACAACGCGCACCAGCCGCTATAGTCGATCCAGAACCGTGGTCGTTGTGCAACGATCAAACCGGAATATCGAGAGCTCGGTCTCCCCGGGTCGAAGCGCCGAAATTCTTCTTTCGATGATGAAGTGGGAGAACCCGCGAGGACTTGTTCTGCGGAGCAGCGATTTCTGCGCCAGCAGCAAGGGCACCGTGCAACTTGCCTGCATTCGTGGCCAATGATATATAGTCGACTGCTTGCTTTGAAAATTGGAATTTCAACATTTGGAAATTTCAAACCCTCTTGTGATCGCTACAAAGTTACGCCATGTTTGATGCATCTGATGATGTATCTATGTGAAACGCAAACTGCGACTACCCGCAGGTGGAACCGACCTAATACAACGCGTAATTGCGACAGTATTTCGAAAACGAGGCATGCAAAGAAATGCACCGATGTATAGAATACAATGCTGGTTCTAGTCCTAATTATCAACCGGGGTTCTCACTATTTGCATTAGTTGATCAATTAACCTCGCAGTTAATCCTACATTAAATAGTATCAGATACACAGAGTTAGAGCGAACATGTATCGTAAATAAATCGAACGACTCTTTTCGTCGAGCAGAAACGGAGAAACCGTGATTATACGCAAAATAATGTTCATAGTGGACAGACAAACGATGCACGCGGTCACAGGTGGAGGACATGCGGGCGAATCAGAAGAAGCGTAATCGGCGCGACATTATCGCTTATGCAATCAAAGCATCACGTCGATTTACGTTGGTTTCAGATCGAGGCGACGGCAACTACGACCGCGGTAGCTGGTAGCCCGCTTTCCTGGCACATTCCAAGGCCGTCCTTGGTCGGCCGAAGCGAGAGGGACAGCGAAAATGGTAGCTGGGCTCATCATCTGCATCCGAACTCTCCCTCGAGAGGATCCACGTCGTCGCAAGGATCTACCGCCAGCACACACGTAAGTCAGTTTAACTAAATTATAGGTCTACAGCTGCAGAACGTAGGCCTCGATTACGTTTTGTCGTTTCTTTGCTTCATTTTCAAAAAGTAACACTCGAGTTCTTAACATCCCATTTTTCTTAACGAATACATCAATTATCGTAATTGCAGAAGATGATTCGAAATTCCGTCGCTTCACAGTTGAAGTTATCTTTTTAAGTCATTCACAGTTTAATAGCTTTCCTATCGTCTCAGATATAATAGAGACGTGTCTATTTAAGAGATTGCCCTAATGTGGTTGTACTAAAAAGTATACACGATAACGTGGATTACAAAAGATACAAAAGTCTTATTTTCTAACCTAACGATTCAATTTGCTATTTTGAATTAGCAAAGTGCAACTTCGACATTACTCAGAATCTTCTATCTTCGCTGTTCGATTCTTCATCCTTCTCTGTAATCAACGTCCTCATGATACGATCGTTCCTTCGTTCTATTAGTAACGGTATTCTCCCCCTTTACAAGATCCTTTTAAATAACTCAAAGAATCAACCTTCGAGCTAACTCTAAAGTAGTCACCCGTTCCGCGCGATAAACCAGAAGATCCCTGACGGATAATCGAAGAAAGCGTTACCATAAAAAAGGAAAATACATTAACTCAAGGAAAAACGTACAGAGATCTAGCAGAGATGGCTAACCGATACGTCGAGTCTCGCGATCAATAAATTCAATTACAACATCGAAGGAAGGATCAAAGGCGGCACCAGTCGCTAGATCTCGCACGATCTTGGACGTTCGATCGAGTGATTGATGAACCGACGTGTGTTCGCGTGTTGCAGAGTGCCGCGTCGGGCACGTTGTTACTGACAGCAGCGAATCTGGCTAATCTCGCGGCTATTCATCCGCCCACGGTTACGGCGCCGAAGCAGATGGACACCGCTTCGGTCGCGAGCAGCACTCATTTCACTGTCGTCAACGGTCTAGGTAGACCTACCACCGTCCACAGGAAGTCCTGTTGCGCGAGACACCAACTCACCGTGCTCGTCTGCACGATGAGCTTCCTATTCATGGTCGGCCTGCTGCTCGGAATCCTCTACATGGAAAGTGAGTATCCTCCACTACTCTTCGACGAACAATTCTCAAACGACGTTCTCTACAATTAGCAAATTTTCCGACACGATTGTTCGTTTCTGATTACAGTGAGAATTCTTGACAAGTACCACTAAAGGCCGGACACGACGGAGCAGTGGAGTGAGCATGGACAATCATTCAGATTCAACAGCGATGAAGAGCAACGAAACATAGGACGAAATCGTTCGTTCGAAGAAACTTACGTCGAAGACATTAGTATCCTTGTTCACGATCGACCGCGTTATTCGTATTTATAATGTACATGTATATTATCACTTAGAGCGTTAGGGCGATTCGATTAGACGTTCTCGATCAGAGACAAAGTTTCAAAGGCTGTATTGCACCGTGTTCGACGTGCGGTACGTGAAAACTCAGTAATTACATTCAAGTAATAAGCTAGTTTTAGGTAAGCGCGGAATAGGTAGCTAAACGCGATCCTTAACTCGTTGGAGCGCTCGAATATTCTAGCCGAGGGTCGAAACCAGAAATGGACAATTATGCTCGCGAAACGGACAAGTGGAGTGCACTCGTGGCCACCGACGAGTAGTCAATTTCTCGATTAAAGAATTTGGAAATTTCTCTGTTGAAGAATTTAAAAATTCCAATCCCTTTAAAAATATGAAAACTTAAACTCAATGTACACATGGTCTGTCCATCGCTGGTTTATGCGACCCTCTACATTCGACAACTATCGTAGAACCCTTCTTTCCCCTTCATTTTCTTTTCTATTAAGAGGGACGACGGCATGATACAAAAATGGACTCTGCTTATTCCATAGGAGCACGATTCTCCTAGTTCTCGATCGATTTCTGATAGCAGAAATCTCGTCGATCGCTGCTCAAACTGATCACAGAGAATCATCGAAATATTCGTAACACTGTGACGCTTTAGGGTGGTTAACAATGTCGTCGTCCAACGAAATGTTCGTAAGTCATACAGACACATATTTCTTCGATTAACGTTGACGGACAGTTCGAAGCAATCGACGTGGTGGGAGTATGATTCGTGGATGTGTTAACTTAGGGGTCGTTATTTAATTGTTACTAACAAAAGAATGCCTGAATCAAACCTGGATTCCGTGTCGGGGTGTCGTGTTCCAGGGAATGTAACGGAAAAGCGATGAGAAGCGATCGCTTCTCGAAACTGTGATATTACTTGCGTATTAATTAATCGTCGATTCAACAAGAAACTGTCGAACCATGATAAAAACGAAACAGTTGTTTTATTTCATCCCTATTCCCTTCTATCCTTGTACAATAAACGCATATTGCAATTTTCTAATCACTTTTTTTCGTTAATGAGTTTTACTTTAATTACTAATACGTTCAATTACTATAAATTAAATAGTATATAACAGCTGCAACTATTTGTTACAAATAAAACCTCAAATTTCGCCACAAATATACAATACTTATGTAGTAAGATATGTCATAATATTAATAGACATGTATTACAAATTGATTACAAACGGTAAAAGAATTTCTAAAATACCTTACTATATCAATCATATCTCAAATACAAATCACAGAAGATAATTTACCAACTAATAAATCGAACCAAATATATTTTAATATAAAAAGATATTTGACATAATAATCAAAATATTAAAGATCAGATTGACTCAGAGCAAAAGAATCAGAAATTTAAATACATGCACAATATTTGTATCACTTACCTCCAGATCCTGAAGTGTCTGAGTCCATCTGTAGTTTGGTAAGTCTGCACCATTTCCACTATTAGGCCTCAGTTTGTTCTTTTCCTTCTCGTCTTCTTCTTCATCATCCATGTTCTCCTCTTTCTTAACAATTTCGTCAGCAACTTTATCACTGCTGGGTCCAGGAACTGCGGATGCCTCTTTCTCCAATTTCTTCGACCAACAAAAGAAGGTACAATTAGAAAATATGCTTTGTCATGGATAACAAATAAAACTGACCTATAAAGCATACCTTATTATCTATTTCTTCTTGTAATTTAGCAGCCTGTTCGTCTGTTAATTCGACAATCTTAGATTCTGAATTCAATTTCTCTTCTTCTGCTCTTTCTTCTCTCTTCTTCTTTTCTAATCTTTCTTTGCGGCGTCTTTCTTGTTCGGCACGTTCTGCTTTCTCACTGGCTGCCTTGGCAAGTGCTGTGGCTTCGTGCTTCTTAAACTTGCTAGTGACAAGCTGTGAGCAAAGACAGGTAAAATCAGCATTTACCATAACAGTTTCATAACGTGACGAAAACGTTTGGAAGATGACACCACACTGTTGAAACTGATAGAGAAGTGACAAAGAATATTCACCTTTTCTGCAGCTCCTTCGCCTCCTCCGGTATAGAAATCAGTTTTTCTCGCGAGAAAACTGAAGATCGTGTCGAGAAGCTGCGAAAGAAACAACAATTTGTATACAAGATTCGAGTTATTTGATAAATAATGTTGGTTTAACAAGTGCAATATAACCTAAACCGGTAACGAAAGAAGACGTACCTCTTGCACACCGCCTTCGTGTTGCTGCGCCATAGTCAACAACATTCCATCGAATTTCTCCTCGTTATTCGACATTTTCTACGAGTTTCGCCGAAAATTTATCACAAAACACTGAATAAATCACTGTAAACGTTTCTCACTGACGTTAAAAGCAGCGCACTTTATTGCCACACCACGTTTCTGTTCGGAAACGTCTCGAATTATCGACCAAACAAGTGTTCGAGCGGTACAGATAGCGCCTTCTGGCGCGATCGACGATAACGAACAAGTAGCGATTAATCCAACGGTCTCCCAGTCTTATTTCGTCACAGAACCGTTATTTACAAACAGTTCTACTCGAAAGGAAATTTTGCTCAACTCGTAGTATAATCGTTTTCGAAAGTTTCGACTGCCAACAGTGCAGAAAACGTGAAAAAATGTTAAAGAGAACTTTTGAGTTACGAAAATCGTTCTTACACAAGTCGCTCGAATTCACCCCCTATCGCCTTGAGAGACCATCGTAAATAATTGATAAAGAAGTATGAAATACGCAGCTATCTTATCCTCGAAAGATTTCTGTTGTCGAATCGAACAGATGTTTCCTACGTTCGTTGCTAGATGGCCAAGGAATAATAACAAAATCGTTTACAACCCCTAACCCAGACCCTCCCTCCAGTGAACAGCTGTTCTGACAGCCATGGCGCACGCGACTTACTGCTGTCAAAGGCGCTGTCAACGTTTACGATTTTACGGGTTCGAAATCGTGTTTACGCGCCTCGTGTCAGTGCATTTCGCGATGAACTTCCGATCGTAGAATAATTCTCGTGTATAATGAGTGCGGATATACGGTGTGCGTGTGTTGTGTTCGTGTGAACTTCGATTCCACCCTGTTTGCAACATTCACCGGTGCTCCAAATATCACATCTGAGTGGTAAGTTCTCATTTATCGTTTGTCATCGTGTCTGGTCGCGTATAAAATTAATCTTCGTACACCACAGTTCAATTTTCATCGATTTCTCAGTGGATCTTGGTAGATTTTTACTACCTATATCTGTTTACAAGTGTATTCCTAAACGACATTGCGCGTAAATGTCATACAACGTTGATAAGTGATGTTTACAGCAAGCTTGTTTAAAGTTGCTAAATCACTTTCGCTTTAACTTTAGCCTTACGTTAGTTTTCATACAGAGATTCGTCGCTATACCGTGTGTCATAATACGGTTGTCGATTATCATTTTCTACAGTTATTGTTATTAACAATGTCAACACTTACAGACAGTTAATGTAAATTAATAATTGAAAGAATCGATCTGCGTATATTATATGCTGTAATATAAGCTGTTTTGTAATTGTTTCACTTTATTAAAACTTTATTAAAAGTTCTTGTTGGCTGGATTATTGTACGAAATATTTGTGCCACCCCCAATCGCTTATCTGATCTACTGTTAAGAACTTTTCGACACCTTGACGTCAGGTGGCAGCACATGACTGTATATTTGAATTTGTGCGCGATTTTTTACTTATTAATCTAAAAAAACTATATTACAGATTACAACAAACATATTACAAATATAATTCAAGTAATTCAGACATATGTAAGCGGTTATGAACAAGTTCGTGTCAGGTGTCAATAAAATTTTGAGAGATGTTTTCGAATGAATTTCTCCTGTTTCATCGAACCAAATGTACGCTCGTCTTTAAGTTCAGTGTCACATAAAATACTTAAGATGATGACCGTATCATTTATCTGAATACAAATTGGTACATTAATTTCTAATTTCATCAACATTTCTGAAGTTAAACATTAATATCAATTCCGTTGATAAATTTAATCATATTGCGTATATTAGTTTGAAATATAAATTTCTGAACACAGTTTGCTAGACATAAACACAGTACATCAAACAGTCTATGTATATATTGGTGTACTAACATTTCATTGAAGTACCAAATTCATCCCTAAGTAAATTCAATACACAAATACGCACTTTGTGCAGCTGTCTAGCTTTCTGACTAACGAATGTTACTTTCATCAATTGATTATCTCGAATAAGTTTAATATTACATTGAATCTATCGAAAGTTTCGATACTGTAGGTACATTCGTATCTTTGAAAACTTACTAATTTTTTGCAAGTACATTTCCGTTCGTGTCTCTTAAAGGTTTAACTAACTAGTCAAAGCAAAAATTATCCGATAAGCCAATGACTTTTCTAATTTCATGGCTGATTTCAAAGTCCCGGCTAACGATTTGCGACACACGGTCCATTAAAAACACGAATCCGCAACTAGTTTGCCATTCCCTGTATTTATTAGCAGCGTGCATAGGACCGGTATATTTAGTTTCTCTTTGAATCGCGTAGCCCTTTAAGTGCATCATTACCTATTCCCTTTTGTGTGTACCGGTTCCCTTGCAGGCTACATCTCTTCCCACTTTTGAACCGCTCGCGTTCGCGGCCCAAAATGAATTGCAAACTGCCTGCCATTCTATCTGCAACTTCCTTCAATTGTTTTTTTTGCATCCCTTCTGTTTATTTTTCTCGTTCCGAGCATTGCTGCACAAAATCTTCGTTATGGAGCAGTAAAGTACATTCAGAACTCTTTTTCTACGAATGTACATTCAATTAAAAAGAAGATTAATACGTGGTACTTAAATACTAAGACATTTGAAATAAAATTTGTAACGGATATGTTTTAACAAGACTTGTAGCAAATAACCACCAACTTTAGTCGATTAGGTGGCACTGTTATTGTAATATTACCAAATTATGGTATTCTCAGGAAATAAAGTTGCGACAAAGAGGAAAGGAATCATGATAGGTCAAAACACTTTGCTGGCAAGAAACCGTGCATGCATAAATGAACGCGAAACGCGTCGAATGAAACGGGCTAGCCAGGATTAAGATTTCCGATAAGCGAATCGTTCTTTCCCGCGTTTTTCGATGAGCGAGCGAACGGACGGAACGAGGGCTTTGCATTTAACGAGTCGCTGGAAATGCGAGTTTGATTAGAACTCGCGTCATTTGCATCCCTTAGCCCGTTCGCTTTTAAACGGCCTTCGAGCCGTGTTAATATTACCCTGTGCCTAAGTTTTCCTCGTTCCGCGACACTTTGTCCCAGTTTCGCGTCGAAACACTGAGAGAGCAAGAGAGAGGCCAGGGAAATGTCACTAATGAATATATGAATGAATAAATATATCCCTGCCACGGTTGGAATTCTGGATGTTTACACTGCTGGCGCGAATAGGAAATGACGATTCGGGCGTGAGTGGAATTCTGACTAAACTTTGACACGTTGTTTTTATGAAAAACACAGTTTCGAAGGATGAAATGATAAATTGCTTGGTTCCCGAGGAGAATACGGCGACAGTCACGTCTTTTCTTCGCGATACATTATACATCTGCTATTATATTTATTTAACGAAAATTAATGCCAACGGGTTCTATAAGTCTCTGCTAACGAGCTTGGAAGTTTGCGAATTTGAAAAGTTTTTCTTCAAAATTAGATATATTGAGAATTGCGAATTTTGAAACTTCTAGTATACGAGATGTCTCGTACAGGGACAACATCAACTCAGGGAGAACATTCGAGGAAGAGAATTCAAAAGCGATATTCAAATAAACCTCGATTCGACGCAAACGAAATTCTCTAGCAATCTCTGTCGCTATAATTCCGAACTTTTATTGGGGCATTCGATCTGACAGGATAGAACGATGTTCATAACATTGATAGATGACAATTATCACAAATAAACAATCGCTGGTAATGAACGGTGGCCGATGGTACGAGCCGCGACCCCTCATCAATCGTTCGCCGCGACTGCGCAGCCAGAAATTTCATTTATCGAGAAAGTTTAAATCAAACCGCCATTACTCACGATGCCGCAACTGTGACCGGTCGTTTCGATTCTACCAAAAACCAATTGAAATTCGTTTCGTCATCGACACCGCGTTACCGTTCCCCGCCTTTCTCTCCTGGCCATTATTTCAAAATTTCTCAACGAGGGTGCTTCGTTTTATCCGCGCGTTTTCCACGCTCCATTCTTTTCATCCGCTTTTCTAGCTTCTCCGATTGATCAAGCATTGTTATCCGCGTTTGATCTCGCTTTGTGGAGCGCCGTAATACGATGGGGGTGTCTGCGGTTCGTTTCGTCGAAAATGCGGGACACATCGGTATCGCCGAGAGTACGAAACACAATTGATTAACGAGAATTATAGGTGACAAAGGAAACGTCTATGGTTCACCGGTTGGTTCCATTAAATTTCTCGCTCGGAAATCGTTAACGAGATTTTACAAATGAGGAAGTGACCTGGATTTACTTGCAGACTGCATAATGCGCCTCTAAGTACGTCGTATTTCCTGCTGATCTCGGTCCCGTGCGATTACTCTTCTTAAATAAGTTATAGTAACTTTGATGATCATCCTCTGGTCACTGGGAACGAGCTACCTGGAGAGATTGCTAGCTGAACAAGTAGTTTTTGCGTTAAATTGGATTTCAAATGACGATCGAGTTATTAAGGAAACCATTTTAGACGCCGAATCTTATTTTATTCCCCTATGAAGGATTAAATCATATTGTTGAATTATTACCGAATTGTCAATCATTGGAAAACGTTCGTTTAATTTTAACGAACCACGTTATTTTAAAACATTTATTCTCAAATACACTCTTGATCCAGTTTAAATATAAAGTTCAGAACATCAATTATTTACAACATCAAATGGCAGTAAATCATTGCGGGTATTTATTTTGAAGGATACAAAGCACCCACCTCTCGGTAGTTCATACAGAAAACAAAGGTTCGGTATTGCGAGGGCTAAAAGGTTGATTCCGTTCAAACGCGAACACGTCCAACGCGTCGAAATCTGGAATCTAAATATTTATCTGCCGTCGCGACGACTCGAATTCCGTGACAAGCGACAAAATCGACGAGGTTGGTAGGGAAAACATGGGCACAACGCGTGAACGGGGTGGAGTTCGTAATAGGTCGCCTCGAAGACGAGTTGTTACGGCAAACAATATCGCATCGACGCAACGAGGGGTTGGAAAAGAGAGACCAGTGATGAATCGTGGCGGATAATGGGATTAAGGGCAGATGGCGTCCATTAAGCAATGTGGTTTTAGTCTAATATGATTTCCATGTTCATACGAGCGGCCGTTTTGGCATCGGCGCAGATTGCCACGTACTGGCCACTACTTGTCCACGATAATATGATTTATCTCGTCGAGTGTCTCGCGCGCCGCGAGAGAGCTGGCCGTACGATAAATATCGACAACCGCTCGATTGAATAAATCATCGACGATAGAGCAGGAAACGCGGGACACTCCGAGCGTCCAGCAGAATTTTGTAAATGGTACTTTCGAAACAGAAAGAGAAATGGTGCTGTCGTTGAACGCCGATGAATATGAATTTTCGTCTCTGACAGTGTTAAGGACGACGAATTGGATTTATCGTTTGGACGGCCACTAAAATCTCCGCGACAATTTAACGAGATTTACGGACTCTACGGATTCGGAAGTCCGAGAACACGAACATTCGCAAATTTAAGAGTTTCAGAAATTGGGGAACGGATTTCGAGTATTCGAATTTAACGCATTAATAAATCATTTTCACGATTATTGATCTGCAACGTTCTAGAGCAGAGCGTTCATAAGCGTTGCGTTTTCCATTTCCGCGCGTCACAGAGAAAGAGTCACGATTAAAGTTCGAAAGAGGCCGAACGGATTTGTCGTTTATCGAGTTTCCGCCGTTTCTTGTCTCGTAGTCGCGCGAAACTTTCGATTCAATTCGCCTCTCGGAATATCGATTTCCTATCGTGACCCCTGCAACGGAGACTTTGAAAAATACCGTGGTCGGTATGTACACAAGAAATCCGTCCGATTTAAGATTTCGCAAACAAAGACTGCTCCACGGCTCCTGCTTCTATAAACCGGTATCCACGGAATATATTTCTCGGGGAAATTCAAAAACTTGGAGCTGCGCGCTGGTTAGGATATGCCTCGCTCCCACTAGGAGAACAATATCGATTCCACTCTGTCGAGCGCTAGCTACCAGAGAGTTCAGTAACGTCTCTGCACGTTCATTGTTCTAAAAATATTAAAAATTGTTTCGTGAAACCTTATGAGTCATTTATTGGCAAAGAATCGTCTACCGCGAGATCAATCTCGTATATATTCGGATAGGTTGCCCAAAGAAAAAGTAGTCGATAGAATAGAATTGCAACTCGATCGCCACTTTGGATCAATTTCGTAGATGTATTGTTACGTTTAAGAGTGTACGAGAAAATTGTATAAATATCATTTGATGTAAAAGGACGATAAGGAAAGAATTTTTGTGGAATAGCTCATCTTCATTCGCGTTACTCGAGGGAATCCTATGTTGCACTCGAGTGCATCCAAAAGAGCAGGCGTGGTAAGGAAGAAGGATTTAAGTATGCACAGATCCAGAGGCATACATCATCCTTATAGCGTTCGAGTTGCCAGCTGAAAAGAGGCCGCTCGCCCTCCGGTACGCGTGCATTAATGCACACTAGATGGCCGATAACGACTTCCTGCGAGAAGCAGCCTAGACGAGCCGGAAGTGGCTCCACGGACGATGCTTCCCGACATCCATCGAGATTCCTCTCCGACAACGTCGCCTTTAAAACAGTATATTAGGTCGTCGGTTATAAATCAGGTTGGCATGGGTGTCGGTCGGCGGTCGTCGCACCAGTGCTTACTAAGTAAGACACCACCATGATACCAGCAACGTGTTATAGGTGTTCTCTAACGTTGCACGCGTACACGAAGCTTCGCTGGCGTAGGTGGAATGCCGGCAGGACGGAGTCACGAGATTCCCGGCTTGCCTGCTGCTACAATATTGCTGTTCCCTGGCGCCTGGCCAACCTCCGTGAGGTTGCACCGCGAGGAAGAGGCAGCTACCGGCTGAAATTCGAAAAGCGAGAGCAAAGAGAGCATCTCGCCGAGAGAAAGAGACCGAGGAATACCCATCTTCGTGGATAACCCACGCGATCGTAAGCTATATGAGCAGCATTTTAATCTGCGCGTCAACCACCGCCAGCCTTCTCGCGCGCCTCGATGCAGCGTTAAACGTCAACGCTGGCCCTGAGTCTTTCAATCTTCGTCCGGAGGATTTTGTCGTCTCGAGAATTCCATCTACCGAGTGTATATTTTTCTGAAATTACTGCTGGAGCTACGTTTCCACAGGAATTTATACATATACAAGCGATACATGGCCATGGCTCGAGGTGTAGAAGGAATAGAAATAATTGAATTTCTAAATTGTACCTTCTTGACTCCCGGGTGAATTCCAAGGAAATTCGTAGGACGTATTTCGGAAGAAACGGATGAGGTTATGTCGGTGCGAAGGTCGCGAAAATCGTTTGAAGTCAAGTCGGTGTCCTTAGGTTCGAAGGTAATTTCTTCGAGCGTCTCCTTAAATCTGTCGAGTTCTGAACGGCAGCGAAATATTCCGTATTGCCCGGCGATCCATAACGCAGCGAATCGGCGTTTGTCAGCCGCTTTGAAGAGCGGAGATTTTCAATCCGTGGAACGCGGGAATTCCGTGGAACGAGATCGGTCGGGAAAAGTCGATATAACGTCGGAGGATTGCGAAGAGAGCATTCCCATGCCACGGAAAATCCGCAATATGGTGCCGCTCGTAAAATAGGCTTCCAACTTATCTACTTGCTTTAGCCGGTTCCTTTCGATATTTTCGCGTAATAAAAAGAACGAGAGACGGGGAGGCGAACTTTCGCAACAGACGATAACGCCGCCCAGGGATTTCGGCTGTTTATTCTCGAGCCGGTTACTTCGAAATGTCTCGAAATACGTTCGAGCGGAGATCGATCGTATTGTAAATATTGTGCATCAGCGTTCGCCAACGATCATTTGCATCGGAGAACGATGTAGAAATATGTATCAGGTGCACGAACGAGTAATCCAGTGTTTCTTTTAATAAATAAGAAACGTGACTCGAATTTAGAGTACGCTTCTCGTTATTCGTGAAAAATGGTATCAAGTTTTACCAAACAAACGCAAACTACTACTTATCGGTGCTCTCGAGAGTTGCATATTCCCATCGTTGTTCTACCTCCTTTTTTCGCGCAAAGTTCCACGAGGACTGCAAAAATCGTGTTCGCAATCGCGATTGTGTTTCCGGGTATTCTGTAGACAAGCGCGTCTTTATTACAGGAGTTTGCCATTTGTCAGGAAGGCGAGGCGCGTGCAACGGGAGGCGAGAAAGAGACCAACGACCATAAACATCGAACGCGCCGGAACAGAGGGAAGCAAGGTAGCCTGGAGTCGCTAGGACCGGTCAACATCGTCGGCCCCGTGGGTGGTTTTCCGAGTTAACCGATGCAGCATGGTACAGCGGTGTCCCATTGTAACCAGCTTGAAAATCGCTCGAGTGTACCGTCGGCCAGACTAAACTGCTAGTATTGCGGTTGCTCATTGGACGTTATATCTGTTGTGTATCATATAGAGACACACCGGTTCGCGCGAATCGGTTTTCGTGTCTCGTGCTGCGTGGATGTACGTGTGCATAGAACAAGCGGCGATTCTATGCCTCAGGAGAGCTTGCTGGCCGGGTATCGATGTTAACGTCTCAGTGGACACGCCATGGTGCTGTCCGCTCTAACCGATAACGTTGCCAACTCGTTAGAAATGAATGGTCTGGCCGGGGTTAGGTGCCGCAAGGGTCACAGACAATGCCGGACCTTGTATCGTTCGTTCGCACTTTGTCCGACTACTTCGTTCTCGATTACTTCGATACTTTGTAATTAATCCCGAGTGGAAGGCGGTCGATAGACCTCGTTACGGGTCAATCGTGTCAGAGGAAAATGGTGAAAGGCGACTGCGAGCGTTAACCGCTCGCGATCGAAAATCAAACTGTTCTCCACGAGAATTTCTCTAAGAGAACATCGTTTATTCGGAAGTTCAACGGGGTTTCGGACGAGAAAGATATATCGAGGCATGATCTAACTCCGTTGCGACAGTTTCTGAAGATTATCGAAAAAAATTGAAGCTGGGTAGAGGATCGATGGTATTATGTTCGGATGAGTTAGTTGACCGCTCTCCAGGTTTAAAAAATGTCGGATAAAACCCTTCGGCGCTGTAATCCTCGATCAAATTGGATCCCCCGAACAAAAGCGAAGGAATTAGGTGTTCTAATTCTTTAGGGAAAGATAAGAGACTTTACGTGAAGCTTCCGGTGGTTGAGGTATGATCGCGTTTAGATAATCGGTATCGCGACATTTTAATACTATCGATCGCGAACTGTTCGTCGAACGCGAGACGGACGAGTCAGCCTTATCGTTGCTCGGCCGATAATGCCGCTCGCAGCCGGAAGCTTCGTCTGCAGCCGAAGAGTAATCGCGTCACACGATCGTAAGAACTTTTGCCCGTGCCGTAGATCACCGTAAACCACTGCACGTGACGCCTCGGAACTTTACAAAACTTCAGTTTCCTTTAAACTGCACGGCATTAAACTCCGTCCGGGCTCTGAAACAACGACACCGGCCATCGATCGGCGGCCCGACAAACAACCGACCGTTTTCTTTGTTTCTCCAGAGACCGGAAGCTTCGCTCGTAGATGGTTCCCTCAGATTTTGCAGTAGTACGATCGATGCCAAGAGGAGCGTTGTCGTGGCTCGTTCGCGGAAGATAAACTGCGAATAAAGCGTGGACTAAACTGGCTGACCCATCGGCTATTGCCATTGAAAACTGTCGAGCTAACGGATTCGATACGATCGAGACGAGATTCCTCGATTACGATGCCATGACCTCTGTCCGAGCAAACTTTCTGTAATTTAGGAAAGCATCGAGTAGATATCGAGTAATAAATTACCTACTTGCGGATGTTGAACGATATTGGACAAAGTAAACTGCACCTGTTGGCGTTTAAGAAGGTATTATCGTTTGAGATCGATTTGCCATCGATATTGGAGTATTGGGATTCATGTAGAAATACGAGGATATTTATTTGTTGGTATTAGGTACTGATATTAATTATAATATAGATAATGAAATCAATTCAAAGATTTCAAATTGTTATGCGTCTGTACATCGTACCTCGTAGAGTACATGATTGTACGTATATGTGTCTATAAGATGTTGTACGCAGGACGCATCTGCAACCGTGATACCGAAAGGGTTAATAAAACAAACGTGCCTTTATCGTCCATATTAGAGTCGTTTCTCTACCGAAGATCCCAGTAAAACTTCGAACTATCTAACGTTCGCGTAAAACAACATCGCTTTTGTGAGGAGAAATTATGTATACACGACAAAGTGGCGACATTGTACTTCGTGAAAGGGTGTTGTACGAAACTTATAAATCTCGACGATTACTTTAGAATTAAGTTTCTCCCTGGGCGGTCGTCGAGGAGGAGTCAAAAGAGGAAGACAATCCGGCGGTTGTTTTTCAGCCGGAAGCGATCGACGTCAAGGAAGACGGGGCTTGTAAACGGGTCGTAAACTTTTGGGCGGAGAGGACAAAACGATCCTCCACGACGACGTGGTTGAACGACGTTGTAAGCATTGTCGCCGCAGGTTTATGATGGATGGACGAAAGGAATTCCGTGCCTTCGAGCCTGCCTCTTGATTCCACTGGCGGAATGCTATCCCCTTAAAAAGGGGGCTGCGGATAAACTCGAGTAATTTGTCACTTTGCCGCCGACTCCTTTACGACACGAGGGGTACGCCCATCGTCGAGCTTGCAAAAACTCGGTTCCTGTCTTGCCTTCCACCTTGAAGAACCCTCGGATCGCATGATACGACGCTTCATTCTCCGCGCTAACGATAAAAGAAATAATCTCTTTGCTCGAGCAGCAGCGTCTCGTAATTTCCCTACCTTTAAAAAGACACGTTGTCACGAGGCTCGTGACTTTGATTTAGCCGTTTCGCGTTGTTCTCAGCGTGCGGATAACAGCTTTACTTCTTTCCGCAAAAATGATTTACAAAGGTTGGCTGAATATACACGGTATCGGTTTCAAACTGATTTACGTTTATAATTATAAGTTCGCCGAAATGAATTTATTCGCATCGAAAGAAAAATAATTGCTACGACTGCTTCAACGTATACGATGGCAAAGTTTTGACCGTTCCACTTTCGAACGTTGTATACTGTGTATTAATAAAGTTGAAGGAAACGCTTTATCAGAGAGTTACGAGCCCGTGCCAGCAGCTGAATAATTAAGCGAACCTTACGGAAATCTTGCACCGATATCGTAAAGGCTTCACGTAATCCAGAGAACGCGTCGCACGTGTTTCAAAGCACCTCGTACAATAAACCAACTATTTACCTATCGCTACACTGCACCAACGAAAACATGTGTAAGCTGCTCGAGTTTCCTCGTTTTTTCAAAAACCGCTCCAAACCTATCTTGTTCCACGAAAACCTTCCAGCAACGTCATCCGAACACTACGATAAGATAAGCCGCGTGTTGTTATCGATTCATATTGAACGACGAGGAATAAAATATGCGAGTCACCTAGTCTCGGTTTCTAGACACTTTTGAGAGGTAACAAGTTACCTGGTAGTACCAATGCGAATCTAGTCGAGTATTTCGTAACAGTTCTATCCTTTCAGAGATAATGCTATCGATACAATTGAATAGAGCTTTAAAGCAATAACGTAGACATTTCAGGATCTGAATAGGATGGAAGTTCAAAGCAAAGCATAGGCATTTCAGGGTGGATGTAGGATAGAGCTTCAAAGCGATAGCATAGGCGTATCAAGGTTCAGGTAGGATAAAGCTTCAAAGCCATAGCCTACGTTGCTCGGGACCCAAGTAGGTTACAGCTTCAAAACAATATCCTAGGTCAGGGCTTCCTTAATTTCTATGAACCTATAACTTTTTTACGACTCACCTTGCTTTGTGTCATTTTCTAAAGTTCACAAATTGTAAGGTCCGAAATTTCCCACATTGCTGAATAAACCAGTATTCAACGATCAATGTACTCCCAGTACTGCATCGTCCTCCTGGACATCTTGGTAGCTTTTCGCCCACAAATAGAACCGATTCCAAGCGGACACGTAGGTAGATTTCCCGAAGAGATACGAGCGACCGCGCCTACTTGATTCCAACGTTTGATCGTGCCGCGAGCTCGGCAAACTCGGCTTCCCGCCTAGCTGCTCGTGTTACCATAAATTAGAATCCGTAGGAAGGACAGTGGTAAAACGGGTGCTCTGTAATTGGTTGGTTATCTCGCGGAGAAGCGGTCAGCAAAGCCAGCCGAAGATCGTTAACCTGGTGATTTCCCGAGAAAAGTGGAGCCTGCGTCGAGCGCGGTTTGAACACTGTCCGTGTACGCGAACGAGCTTTGCCAACTCTTGCCACGTGCGAGAATATTGTTACCTTCGAATCGTCTTAAAGTTTAGTGTCTATTTGGACAAAGTTTCAGGAAATACCTGCAACGATGTTCGTTGCCGCTAGAAACTCGGAGATTAGCGCTAACGGGTTAGGTATAATTGGCTTTGCTAGGTGCGGAGGAGAACGATACGGTAATGAGCTCCAATGAAGTCGAAACGGTACAATCGGCGATAAAAATCGATACAGTCGGAGGACATAGACATCGTACGTATGCCGACTATACCTCCGGTTACAATATTTATCGCAAAGTTAGGCTTCGCGGAAGGAGAAAGACCCCGCGTAATCGTTGGAATCACTTAAACGTTTTTCGTCGAACAAAGGCACCGCGTTATCAGCGACCACGTGTCTCATTTCGTTCCTCCTTTTCACCCTATCGTGTTTTGATATATACGTACATAGAGACGCGCTCGCGCGGTCACATATTTCTATAGGGAGCAACGCGGGCAAAGTGGAATGGCCGACAATAGAGAAGCGGAGGTCGATGGACGAAAGAAAGGCAAGCAAGTAGGAAGAGAAATGACGGTAAGCGTCTCTAGATCCTGGTCCGCGCGTTTTATTTCCACTTCCACCGGTGAATTCACCGTGCACGTACGTATTCACACGTGTACCAACCCTCGAACACTCGTTGCACCGTTTTCCCCGGGTGAGCTGAAAGAAAAGCCCTAAATTGCAACGACTCCTCTCTCCCCATCTCGTTATCGCCGATAGAATTGTGAACGACATTCGCGAAAGTGACGATCGACCGCCTTGATTCCGCCCGGCCTGATGGAACTGCGGTGAAAAAAGACGGGGCGAAAAAGAGATTCGTCGTGAAGGGTGCAACGTGCTAGTCCTTGCGAGCCTCGGCAAGAAATCGAATTCCATTTCGTCGAAAACGGACGGCAGAACTATATACCGCGGCGGAGGAAAGCTTTCTACGTGTTCAGAGGTTGCTTTAATAACTGCGTGTATAAATATCTTGCATACTTTAGGTATCGCACTACAGGTAAAAAAGTACTCTTGTACCAAAATATACTTTTATCGTTTTGCATTAAAAATATTCTGTGCCTAGTGGACCTAGTAGACCACCACAATAATATTATGATATATCATTTATATTCGAGGCGTTTCAAGACTCTCTGTCAATCGAGACAAGACATTAACGTGTAACAGATTTCCCCCATAGAGTAGGAAACGGAAGGTCGAAATGGAGGTGTTAATCACCGATACCTTCTGTCCTCGCAACCGAAACAGTGGTTTCCCTTCTAGTCTCCAGTCACCCTCGCCCTCTTTTCCCCCGTGTTTTTTTCCTCGTCCCTTCTTCCACTCTGCAGTGTCTCAGCTTGCCGCATTTCGTGCCAATTTATCTTCCTGCGAACAAAAATAAGGAGCAGCAGCCGGATAGAGGGTGGCTAAGAGTTCGGGAATAGAGGGGGAGGGATCTGTTGGAGAGTTTGAGTCGGTACAGGTAACAGGGGTGGATGTAAGGAACCCCCGTAGGATGGGGATAGTCGTTTGTCATCGCTGAATAATCGTGGAGGTCTAGGTGGGCAGTAGTAGAAGAAGGGTGGTAGATGCTGCCGGTTGAATGTCGTGAGTCTCGACGGGGTAAGGGGTTGGAGCCGGTGCGACGGGGGCGTTTAAAAGTACAATGGAGACCATTTACCCTCGACTCTCTTGTAGTTGCCCGTTCATCCCCCGCGTACCTTTCCTGGGTCAAGAAAGTGGCTCGCGAGGGCTCGGAATCTCGCTCATTGACGTAACCTCGCCATTGGTGTTTGCGAGGTTCGCAATGTTCACGGATAGTCCTGCAGA
The DNA here is from genome assembly GCA_036983795.1 of Megachile lagopoda. NCBI lineage: Eukaryota > Metazoa > Arthropoda > Insecta > Hymenoptera > Megachilidae > Megachile > Megachile lagopoda. The sequence goes on along the minus strand of CM072795.1, from coordinate 3,345,503 downwards.
TATTCCTTCAGCGGAAGTATCCGATAAACTGCTGTGTGGAAACAGTTCATTTTCAGACAAAAATTTAGCTGGGTTGCATTTTTGTCCCTGAGAAGGTTACAATGTAACGAGATCTTAAAACGGTACATGAACGAAGAGCAATTACCAATACGAGTCTCTATTGCGCAGCATCAATAATGGTTACGAAGGGTAAGGAGTCGACGGGTCATCCGTTCTAATTACTCAAGACGGGTTGCTGGTCAGCTTTGGCATACGAGTGTAAACCGAAGGATCGATACTAGACCCTATCGACCATTGGTGACTCAGGTTATAACCAATGGCTAACAGGACACATTCTGCAATATCGCGTACAAGGTTTTGTCAATTACCACGGCTTGTTGTTGGCACATTAGTCAGCCGATCCATCATCATTCATCCGATGACGTATTCCACCTCGTCTAATAATTTACGTTCTACTTTAACGGTACGATCGTAAATTTCGAGGTTATTACGGATATTCTTTTTAATTAGCTTGGCTCCGCGAAGCTTAAAAGGATGTATTTATGGTTTTAATTATTAGTCAGTTGATCTCATCCTCGTTCCAGTTTTTAGTGCTTCGCCGTTGCGTTGTCGTGGATATAAACTACCCTTTAATGGTCCATTTTAGCCACGGACCTTTTCCTTTTCATCCTTTCTTCGCTTCACGGATAAGCCTGGAAAAAAGTCTTTTTCCCTGGCGTTTTTAGAAGAGCCACGTAAGAAGAAGCATCGCACAAAGCGCAAGGAAAATGAAATAGGGGAAAGAGTTTGCTGTTTATAATGCTTCAGCTTCTGTGTCCGGCCTGACCTCGATTCGCGCGGGAGGCAATAAAAATGCTTATCAGAACAGGAATTGCATTCCAGAAGTGTTTCACTGGCACGCGTAACGAACGACGAGTATAACGATACGATAAATCTTTGAACGTAGGACACTGTACACACTGTGTTACATTATAGGTGGATTGTACCACCGCTGCGGTGTGTATCGATCACGCATCGAACGGTAATTAATGTCCCTAAACCGCTAATAGGTTATTGATTATTGGTCGAAAGGAAAAGGAGTGACGTGTTTCACTATTCATTTATTACTCCACGGACACGTTAATAATTATCGTTACGCGTAACCTGATTTCGACGCGGCTCGTTCGCGTTCCATTAAATACTTAATCACGAATGTCTTCCGATGCTTGTTTCGTGCACTGATCATAAACGTTTCACTTTACAATTTTTTATTTTTATCACTTTCTATCCCTATTTATCTAAATCCCTATATTGCTTCCCTAGGTATATGGCTTCCCCTAGCTCCTTTTATTCCCAATTGATCACAACAGCAAAGTGAAAGTCAACAGTAATATACAGTAAAGTCAGAATCGAGGGAATAACGTAGTATGTCCGAAGACACAATTCGATAAAGGACCGAGTCACACCGCAGCTCACGCAAGCTCTTCCGTCCGAAAATTACAATCGCGTGACCGTAGCTCGTTCATCGTCGCGCAACGTAGACGTGACTGAAAAATGGAGGCGTATCGGCGTGGACTTGGCGTCGATAGGCTCGTCGGGTGCAGCCGTTAACCGACGTCGATGGCCGACATTGCTTACGTGTTCGAATCAATCGGAACAACGAGCGCAACTTAGTCGTCTAGCGACTGTTTCAGGGATCGAACGGTGTCGTTTCTTACGGGTTGTTAGCCCTGCGCCGTTACGTTATCTCGTTTCGGCTTTCAATGTTATCGTCGCCATTCCCTTCTAGCCTGTCTACGTACTCGAACCGTCGACGGATAATCTCGGTCGCATGACTCGAGGCTCGTCATAAAGCAGCGTTGTCAAGCTTGAAAGGCAGAAATCGCGGTTACAGGACGTTTTGCCGACGAGCAAACCTGTTTTCCACGGTAAATCGTGGCGATGGATGTTGGCTGGGTCTACCTGGTCCCCTCCTGCCCAGATGCAATCTGGTCCGCTTTTGTGTCGCGTTCGCAACGCCTTGAGTAACGCCGTTTTCGTGTCAATGGGCGATGAATCTATCCAGCGACTTTATCTCCGCGACAAGACCCCCTCGGCTATATCTTGCGTGAGGGTTTCCTTTTTATGATTTATGCCGCACGGTGTACACGGTCGCGATGTCTTCGTTTGTTATTGCGATGTATCAGCGGCTTTCGTAAGCGGCTCGGAGCTTCGGGGCTAGGGCGCGGTACCCGTTCGATCTTGCTTACCGATGTATCGGTTGCTGCTGCAACCGATTCGAACGGCATCTATCGGTCGTATTTCACTTGTCTGACTACACGCGACATACATTCTACTCGAGTTATTATCGTGTTCTACTTACTCATTCATTTTTAGATCAACTTTGTTGGATTTCTAGGATGCAATTGTAGTACAAATCAAGTTGAGACTCGGGTCTGATTATGTTGACCTATATCTACTTGTGCCTGTTGCGAGGATAACCTACTTTGTACGGTAAATGCATTTAGCATTTAGGAACACCGTGTTCGTGTTAGGTTGATTACACTGGGTCTGGATATAGGGTAAAGTAAATAAAGATCGAATTCGTTTAACCCTCGTTAAAGTTGCAAATTTAGAAACTTGGTTCTACGGACGTTTCAGAATTTGAAAGCTTGGAAATTTAGATATAAATATAACGTTATATCGAATGAAACTGCTATTAGATCGGCTCGAAATTGGTTAATAAGGCGTGCATTACATACCTTTTGAAAACTCGATGACATTTTGTCACTTTCGATTGACCAGCGCACGTAACGAAAGTAAATTGAAGCGAGTGATCAAAGGAATACGATAATGAGCGCAAAGCGAATACACATGTTTGACAAAGTATCGGAGCGGTTTCACGATGTCCTGGTTTCGCCACTGTTTCGATCTCACGTCGGTCAATCTCGATACACGCCGGTGCGGTGTAAACGGGACATTTTCCACTTGTATAGTCCCGCTGCTAGTCAAATGGTGGAAACGACCACACGGATCAGAACTTTTCATGGTGGCTGGGAGCGGCGGTGATATTTGTCGAGTGCTAATATTGGTCTTTGCTATTGGCTGTTTGCCGGTAAATAGGAATTTTCTGCTGACCGTCGGATACTTGGTCGACGACGCCAACGAGATCCAATACGATTGATACGCTTTTTCAAAGTGTGCCGTTCGATTTGCTCCAAGGACGAACCGTCTGCATCGGTCAGGGAAATGCGAGCGCGATTCTCTGGATTCGCACGAGAATCGATCTAACGCGATTTCGTTTTTCCCTCCTATCCCGGAAGATAATATCGCGTCGAGCGATCCCTCGCTATATCGCGGTTTAATCTTCGACGCTTCTATCGTGCCGTTCCAGTTCCGTGATGAGTCTTTTCTGAAAGCTTCTAGGTGTCAGCGTCACGTTTACGCGCATCGATCATGAAAAAATACTCGAGTTTCCAGGTTGTTCGCGGCAGTTCGCGTGTATCCTCTACCGAGCTCTTTTATACGCAAAGCGGAGAGGTAAAAAAAAAAGCGAGAGAGTCGTTGGATAGTAGTTTCACGTCGGTGGCAGGACACGGGGCAACTTGGTCACGCGATACGAGTCATCCACCCTCGCGGTGGACGTCTTTATCTGGCCTATTACCGTAATGTTTCCTTGCCACGCGTTAAAGGCCGAGCAATTTTCTTCCTGGCTCCCCTCCATCCCCGAAGACAGTCGCCTTTGAGAGGCCCATGGAAATTAATCGTTCGCGTAAAGCGACGTGATTAACGAGTTCGCCGCGCGTCCTCGCTATAAATCATTCTTTGACGCTGTTGTTCAGGACAGTGGCAACACGGACGCCCTGGTCACGATCTGACCGTGTTCGCAGTAGTCGAGATCGAGTGTGGTCAGACATCGGTCGCTCGCATCGTTTAACTTGTTTTACCATCGCGGTCAAATTTCCAATGAAAAAATGTACGGAAATTTCTTCGAAGGAACTCGATTCGAAGAAAGATTCTTTCTCGACGAAACATCGATCTACCACCGACGATAAGTATCGGATAAAGGTAGAATTTTCAAGACTATTAAAGCGAGGTTAAATAGTGTGTAGAACACGAAGGAGATGAAATCGCGAAGGAGCGAGAGAACAGGGAGTTTAAGAGGAAACCAATAACGCAAGAGCCTCCGTACTGCTCAAAATCAAAAGAGATTCTGGCCACAGCACGGTCAGAGGAAATTGAGAAAAAATATCGGGTCGTTTCGAGCTTCGAGTCCGTTCCGCTTCCACTATTTCCGACGAAGGGACAAGCGCAGGCAAAGGAGAGAAGGAGAGAGGAGCCCGAGAGGGTCTCCCGTTGCTCGTAGCCCGAGGTAATGGGGTTGGCCACTCGGTATTACGAATGTAATTTATTTTACTTCACCTGCGATCCTTATCACAACGTCGGGCTTATTTAAACGGCCGAACGGCCAATAAAAAAGAAAAGAAGAAAATCGTGGGAGCCGGTGCCGTGTTCAGGCCACGTTTCCCCGATTGAAACCCGACTCGGACGGGGTTGGCTTTCCCCGGACGTGCTCAAGCTTCGGCTAACCCCTCCTCTACCTTTCTATCCCATCAATGTGTTTCGTCGATGGTTGTTTGTTCGACACACGCGACCACCGAATGTCAACCGATTAAACGCGTTTCGTGATCGTAGTCAGATCGTGACTACCCCCGATGATCGTCGTCTAATTATAGTTCGACTGGTCTGATCGTAATAACGCCGTGATTAGTCACGACCGTTGCTCCATTTCGGCCTGACGATAATCCTACCCCGACCACCACCCAATTATTGTGAATACGGCCTGCAATGGTTCCTGTAACCCGTTCACCGGCGAGGACCAATCACTCCTACGCTTCGCGGGTATTTTACACAATGGGTCCGAGAATTTTGTCCAATTTGTACGTACAATCGAATCAATAACATTATTCATGTTCGAGAAATATTCCAGAGATTAACATAATCGTCCTGCGGTAAGATATTAAAGTATAAGCTTCTTGTATTTTTGTCGGTACACAACTTAGATTTATTTATTTATTTTTTTTAATATTCAACTGTGCGACAATGATCAATATGTGTTGGCACAAATTCACAAGCTATCGTGTCACGAGTGAAATTTGGGTTAGAGAGGCTTTCACCCTCTTATCCGCCTTTTGCGCAGAAAATTATATACATTATCTCGAGGATTGGACGCGCGTGTCTAACCTGATTCAGTTGTCCCAGATCTGTCCTGTGTGGCGGATTTCGATTTGCATCATCGTGAATCTCCCAGTCGCGTGTCTCGTCCACGGGAACACATCGCTTCGGCCTTGTCTGACACTCTAAATCTGTCTCGCAGAGCATTGTATCTCATGATCTAGCGGGGCCACGAACGGCCCGGTAGCGACAGTAATTATGACACGACGTTAAACACCCTCGGCCCTCTCGCGTGATGTTGCCACGTCGACGTAACAAACAAAGACGTCCAACCGCGTACACACGAATCGACCGGACCGAGCCACGAACGAGCGTGGCAATAAAGCGGCCAGCGTTACATCGATTACAAGTCCGGGAACGGAAGTTTCCACGATCGGGCAATAACTCTAAATATCGAGGTATCGACCCGTGGCCTCGTTTCTCCGGATTAGCTCGCCCGTGAATAACGCTCGTCCCTCCTGTCGCTTGTTACGCGTTCTCCTCTTTTTCTTCCTCCGTCTTTTACACAGTTTCTTGCTGGATGCTTTCAAGATGCGTGTTACGTGGATTTATGGGCTACTTAGGCGATTAACTCTTTTCGGACTGTAGATATTCAGGATTACCCAACTTTGGATATTTAGAATTTTAAAACTTACAACTTTGGAACTTTAAGACTTTAGGGTCTTGGGACGACTTTGAAATTTCGAAATTTCAGAATTTCGATACCTTGCAAACTACGTAGTATCGATAGTTCGGAACCTTCGAGACTGGATATCGTCAGATTAATCAAGCCTTCCTATAGTTTGACTCAAGCGTAACTCTACACTCTAAACTGAATTTTTGCTAATTGGGACATCCCCTACGCGCAGTACCCCGCTATAGTGCTCTCTTTGTTCGAACCCAATGGCGGAGCAACACGAAACAGGAACATATTCAAAATGATATCAATTCTTATCAAGCAACGACGCGAACGCAAGAACCCGTTTTTACCCGAAAAGGTTTTGGCTAAAAATAAATTTCTCGGTTGAACGATTAATCGTGATGCACGATGGCCAACGGAGATCGTTTTTCCGATCGACACGTAATTAGTGGGATTACGAGAGGGTACTTGCATCGAGGGGTTACTTTCCGGTATAATGGGATTCATTTAATTGCACCAGTGCGCCACGTTGGAACGTGGTCGCGCGAATTTTTTTATTTTGCGCGAAAATCGCTGCGGCTGCGGTTTATTTCAGCACTCAGCCTTCCTGTTTTCTTTTTTCTCCTTTCTACCCTTCCTCTCGCGCTCGCTCCTTTTTTTTTCTAATTTTAACGAGACACCGGTACGCGTTAACGATGCAATATGCGTCCAATTACTTTCGCGTCTCGCTTCTCGTAATTGTTAATCTCGTTTGCGCTTGCCACAATTAAATGTTCAAAGGAGATGCGATTATTATGCTACCAAGGATTGATTTGCTCGTTCCCAGTCGAAACGAGTTACTCGAAAAGAAGAATTATCTCGTTTAAATTATACCGCGTAAAACATTTACATGGAAACACCGATCGAAATTCCTACCGTTTTATTATACGATTACCGAAAATACGATTGTTACTACTTTTACAATACTTGTAGTTTACAAATTTAATAGTGTATAATCTTCTCTTAATTTCAAGATTGTTGTCAAGATTGTAAGATACAATAAAACAGATAGGACACAAATTTCTTGAAGGTGCACATACATTGAACGTAGACTCACGGTTACGATACTTACCTAAGCAGTTTTCGGAGGTATGCAATATTAAGAGCCACCCCTGTTGTCTCTCAGCGTCACCACCCTTCGCAACTGTCGGAATTGAATCGATCGAATTCACGAGACAACATTTCCTCCAAGTTTCGTCGCAAGTTTCACTGTTTGCCTTTGGAATGGGTAGTCGTTCAAAAATGTCGTTCTATTCTGTGTCTTCCCCGCTTTTAGATCTTCTTTGTGAATGTGTTTTTGCCCGGGGAACCAAGGGACCGGTTCGCACGTTCTCCCGAAATTGCGTAATTAAAATTTAACCATGCGTCCTTGGAATTACCAAGGGAAGCGCCCCTTTGATGCGGCTGCCTCGAACAAAACGATCCGAAACCATTTCGAATGTTTCTTTCCCCGAAACATGCTTCTCTTCGGTTAAATATTTCTTCGTGACCTTTGGACTTGAATTTAAAAGACCTTCAATTCAAAGGAAACATCCGTTACGTTTGCTCGACGAGACTTTCTTGAGAATTTCTGAGAACAAACGTGTTCGGTATCAGAGACGGTAAATTAACAATTTCATGGGTCTGCCTTTCGTAACATCGATAACCTTTGCTATTTTACTTTCCTTTGCCGGGAAGCTCTCTCTCGCGTTTTATAAACATAATCGAATCATTAGACGCCTCTATTTTGCTCCAACATAGAAAGTAATTCTGTCCACACCAAAGGCGTAACGTATAAAAATATTCGACCCAGAGGGTCACATAGCGAAACGAGCTCTCCCTTTGTCGGCTATGACGGAGACCATAGAGAGAAAAAAGAAAAGGGGTGGGTCGTTTCAAAAATAAATATGAAACGCAACGAAACAGTTGAACGAAAGCAGCAGCCGGCTACAAAGAGCGTCGCCTCGTTATTCTCTTTTTTTATTCTTTTTCTTATCGCGCACGCCGTCGCGCGCGTACAAACGCGGACAATAACAAAGCCAAGTCAGATCGATATCGAGAGGGGATGCTAGCTGGAATTTACCATTCTTTTATCAAGATCGTTGAACGAGATAAAAAAGGGGGAAGCAAGGGTTGAACGAATGTTGGCTCGAAGAAAAGTCCATCGCGAGTTCAAACTTTTACCTGCCGGAAACTTGGAAATTTTTTTTTCTCCCCTCTCGCAAACCCATGAAACGTGCTCGTTGGGGATGATTTCAGTGCTGTCAGAGGAATCGTGGTTTCTTCGTTCGTAGGCTCGGTTAGACACGAGAACGTAAAAAAAAAAGGAAGGTAATTGAACGGATGACGACGATGCTTGTAAATGAGAAGAAAACTAAAAGGGTGGTTTCACCCACCCCTGCGTTTTCTTTTAACGAACCGGTCGAGCGGCAAAGTTCTTTTTGCTGCTATTAACTCGACCTTGTTCATGAGGCCCATAGCGAGAAGAGATTCATGTAAAATTCATCCGGGGCTACGACGACCGCCCCTCGGGATCGAGGGTCGCGGAGGAAGCGATCTTTCATGAAATTTGCTCTTTCGTTTTACGAAATTTACTTTTCAAACGCATCCTCTCCATTTTACCCGTTCCCGGGTCGATGTTTGATTTTCCCTGCGTTGTACGCGTTTCACTCCGAGTAATCGTCGTTGATAAATGTAATCGAAAGGAAAATTTTCCCTCTGGTGGGTTGTTTCTAAAGAGTTTCCCTTTATTTCGCGTTTTCAACGAGCTGTCCCGTGTTGCACGCGTTTCACCGATTCAAAGAATCGAGGATGAAATTCACCCCTTCATCGCGAGCTTTTTAATTCGTTTCTTTTTCATTTCATGTTCCAAGCTTTGGAACCCTGAATATTTGGGGATTTGGGATTTTCAAATGTTTGAATTTTAGAATTTCACTCGCTCCTCGAATACGATCGTTGAAAAGTAACCGTTTCCGTCTGTCACCTTTTTGTTGCAGGTTGAATGTCCTGAAATTCAACGGAGGAAGTGAACGCCAGGCGTCGCGATGGGATGAAAAGGTTAGTCAAATTACTTGAAACTTTTCTATTCGAATGTTTTGCACATTCGGAATCAAAGAAGCGAGCGAACCCGATGCCTTGCGCATTTTTACGCTACACCGTGATTTTTCAGAAACTTCTAGCAGTTGTACGTTTCGAGATGAAGTTGGAAAAACAACTTTGTCATATAAATTGTTTCGGAGATGACAAAGGGAGCTTGTTTCGAATTGTCTCGATCTTTCTTTTAGCGAATTGTTACCGAGCTACTGCTTTACCTTGTTTAAAAATCGTACTTTCTCGAATCGAATCAAACTGATTTCATTCGAACTGTATGCTATTTATTGTATCATATTCAAGTATTCATATTAACGACAATAACAATTCAAAAGTTTCAAACAAACAAGAGTTTCTGCAGTCTTTCGTCGTACTAACCACTATCTAGAATCTATCAGCGGTATCAAAATGATTTTTTTTTCACGATTTCAATTATACGATAGATTCTTTCAGAGTACGCATACAGAAACTAATCCAGTTCCACTCCAAACATTGAAAATAGAGTGTAACTTCAATTTTTTAAATGGTACGTGAGATGAATGTTTGTATTTTCACATGGTCCTCGGTAAATTGAATCGCTTTGTTTGAAAAATGCTCGAAAATGTTGCACGCTTCAAAAATCATTACGTACAGGTGGAATAAAATTCTTAAAACGCGGCGAAATAATAATGTAACTTTCTTAAGTTCTTTCTGTCTCCATTATTCAAGGTAGTCCACAATTTTATACAATTTGGACGGTAATTATATTTCAGTGTACTGAAACGAAGTTTCCGCGTTGTTACTTAAGCGGAACGCATTTGAAATTCCTCAATTAGGACTAGCACAAAGAAGGGTCGTGTTTCTGGACCCGAGGAACATCTCGTACACGACTTTTCCCTTTGATCTTTTCTCCCTGGTGCTTTGTTAATTTATTCCCTCGTGTTATCCTTCCTGTCCGTCTCTTTCGTCCGTCGAGATAACTTCTTGATCCTCTTGAAGCCCAGATAATTTCCTTTCCATCGAGCGCTAGCCTGTTTACAGATCCCTCCAATCAACGGGATCCAGATACTCGAGAAGCTTCCAAAACTTATGACATCAACCTCCGAACTGTGGTAAAGACGAGATGCTTCTTTTCCGTGGTATCGTTCACGATTAAAGTTCAGAGAGGACATAACTATGACTAGCAATTTTATTTAATCCCACCATCATTTTTTTGTTTCGGTTCAAACACGCATTCTAACTACAAACATACAGACTACCATGTATAAATTCAATAAATTAAAATTGTTATTTATTGCAAAATCTGCAATGTGTTACTGGCGTACCAACAAAACCGTGATATATGGGAGATACGTATAACAAAAAATAAATAAAATTTTTTACCGTGATATGCGTGTATCCGCTGTTTGAAAAGAGGTTAAGTGTTATATGGAGTGCCACGGATCGAAACTGTATGGTTTCTGCTTTCCATAAATAACATTCTGGAGTTTGTTTCGAAGGGAAGGACTTTAGTCAGATCTTTGCACAACGCGCAGACTACTAAGTGTCACTTAGTTGGAAAAATTTCACGGGCAACAAGTGCCTTGCAATCTTCTTTAAACGACCGTTCTTGTCACGTCTGCATAATAGAATATTTCGCTGTGGAAACAAAAGACCAGACTGGGCCGGACAAAGGTGCTGGTAATTGCGTGATTCATCTTACTTGCATATCAGACCTCGTGGAGGGCGTAATAATTTTATACCTGTCGGTGGGAAAAATGTAATACTTTGTGTCGGCTGTTTGAAGTAGGTGCCTGCGACGTTCTTTTAATTCATAGAATTACGTCAGCTGCAGAATACCGTTGGAAGTTAATTATTGCTCGTGAATGGTTACAAAATATACACTTTGAATTTACGGGCTTGAAATTTTTCTCTTCGAAATGGACAAGAAATTGCGCAGAGAAAATAATTGATTCCCGTTTCGAATATTAATCAGCTCAACACGATCCATGTACGATCATCGCCGAGACGTTTGTTCGATCAATGTACGTTTTTATATGCTTGCATCGGTATTGTAAGTTTTAAACGTTTTCCCTAGATTAAGCAGTTTTCGCCGACAGAAATCTGAATCCCATGTATATCGGCCGTAAAGAACCAGATCGGATCCCAGTCCAATAATCCGATCAGCTTTCTCCCTGCTGTCTGTCGTTCCTCCGATCGGAACCCGGTTAACTATTAATCGAAAAAAAAAAGCGTCGCAAACACAACCCTCTATCGACAGCCGGGAAACATGTGCATCGACACTCGAAACGGGAGAAAAACTATTATTTCGCCTGTTAACCCCGTTCGAACGGAACATTGCCGCTTCCTATAGTAGCCAATTACCTCCTTATCGTGCAACAATAACCGAACATGTTCCCTTTGCAAGCATCTGGATCTATAATTGCCCTTTGCTTCCTGCGACCAGTTATAACAGAATCCGCTACACGATGCGCGCCGTTACCCGCACACCGTTGTTGGATACCTGACGGAAACTCACCCCCTCGTTCATCCCCTGCCAGCACGAGTCGCGCGAGAATATTTACCCGTGCAGTGTTCGCCGTTTTCCGCGCTAATAAACCGTTCCCTGCCACCGTTGCTAATTACTCGACGAACGAACCCTACAGGGCCCCGGTTGCACCCCTGCTACTCACCCCTCTCGTCCTTGCGTCAGGCGAAACAGTACCGCGTCTCTCTTCGAATCTCACACCCTCTTTGAGCTCACAACTGCTTTACTTCCCTTCTGCTAGCGAGAACACGGAGATATTCTCGGTATTTCTGTCGGTTCTCGAGACTAGCGTTGTACTCGGTAATGGCTGGTTCAATGTCTTTCGTTGAGGGGTAGCAACGTGGATCATTCCCGTACTAATCAGTCCCACCGTTTCTCCTTTACATTTTCTTCCACGTTCTCCTCAACCGTATGCCCACGAAACCCCTAAACAGTACTTATACTACGTGCTTGTTCGCAAGAAGATATCCCTAATCTAAACCCCTATATTTCGAAATCCTCCTATCCTACGATCAAATATTTCAAAATTCTGATATCTCTAGTCCTTATATTCTTATATACCAGATCGAGAGATCTCTCAATCGTTCATATTCAACCACCCATCGTCCTCGGATCTTTACACTCATAGTAGCTGGTAAACTATCAACGAATGCATAATTTATCTTCGGCAACGCTCGACTGAACTTCGATATCGCGAATTATACCGAAATCGGTCTATCGCCCAATATTCGGTCGTCCTCGGAATCCTCAATCACCTTTCCGAGTTATCTTTCACCGGATGAGAAGAACAGGTCCAGAAGTTTCGCCGGTGAATAAGGAGGACACGGAATTAGTAGAAGTAGGAATTAGAGAGTGGCCAAGGAAGACGTTAAACTCGAATAATTAAGGGTAACGAGAGGTGGCGGGCACCTTTAATTCGGTACGATGCGCCCGTTAATATTAAATTCAGTCGCCAGTGAAAGAGCAGCTACCCTCGTCGCTAATTTCCTTTCGCGCTCGACTTATGTATTATGAAGAAGTCGAAGTTCCGAGATAGTTGGCGTACATTCTAAAGAAACTGAAGCTATAAACTATCCTTGCTGGCCGATGAAATTACTCGGAGACTTATTAAAAATTTTCTTTGGGCCTCGTTCGGGCGTGATCGCTTCAGAAAGCTTTTCATTTTATTCGGTGGAAAGGGGAACTTCAATTAACGAGCAACAAAGTACAAGAAAAAAAAAAAAATACGTTTAAAAATAAAACTTGCCACTTTTACGGACCACTTAAACATTTGTTCATTCACAAATTTTCACATTGAAAAATTGACAATCCCTATATCGAATCTTTCTATGTTACCAATTACCGCAATCTCATCCGTGGCAAAACACGATAGCCATCTGTATGGATTCTCGCGAGTGTATCCCGGGTGCACGATTGTGCCCCTCAAGGGCACAATTGCCAGTAGTCGTCCTACATCCATTATTTTTATACGCAGTAATCGAAGGATCCTCGATGCCCCTAAACCGGGTTTATACGCGACCAGAGGTACCCAGCGAAAGTAAAACCTTTTCCAAACAAGCAGAGACGCAGAGAATATTACCATTTCCCCCGGGTCGAGTCATCACGAAGATTCAATCGAGGACTGTTCAGCCCGGGGGCAGGACTCTCGAAAGTTAGAACGGTCGGGCAGGTTCTTTGCCGGGTCGGTTGTTTCGCAGGATATTCGTGAACGTCCCTCTACTTACAAGTAAGCGTGGAGACGTCGGTCTCGGATTCCCAGAGGGTTTAATTAAGAGGGCGTGTTGTCGGTAGCTCGTCGTTGATCAATAGCTCAAGGGATGCCGCGCTGTCTTCTATCTCGAAGAGGTCTCCTCGTCCCTCTCGTTCTCCGTTTCCTGTTCCTGCTCACACGTTTATACGCTTCACTCGCTAGATTCCTCCGTCCTTCCTTCCGTCGAAGCTTGGCGGTTCGATTTCTGCCAGCTCGGACATTAATGCTCTACGAAGCTCTTTGATGTCGTCGACTGGAAGACGCTGTCATTGCGTCGTCATGGATACACCCGGCCTTGTCGTGGCTCTCTCTAGTCCTCCTTTCTGCGAGAAATTAAGCGATGCTCTTCTCCTTGCTGCATCCAGGAAGGGCAATCGACAGGTAAGGGACCTGCCAGGTGTCTGATACGTTATGTCGTAATAAAATCGGTTGCGCGTGAAAATCCACGAAGACCACAATCTTAGGGGATATTCGGTGAAATTCGAATCGTTTCGATGAGTCATCGTTGCTACTTCTGGAATTATGTTTTCAACCCCTTAGCTGGGAATTCAACTGCTACCCGGATTATGGAGTTTGCGTTCGGTATAAGATGAATGTTGGTAACAAAAATATTATGGGGATATTAATTCGGGTAAGGCTCATCCGTTACAGATATACATCATCGTAATCCGTTTTCTGGAGGGTGAAACCACCCTAAAGATTTTAATTATCCGCTGGCCTACCAACGTATTTGTCATCGGTTCAACTTAGTAGACACCTCGGATTTAACTGTTCCGTGAATACATGGTCCACCCTTCGATATCACGAGATTGTCCGCGATATTATTGGAAGTATCACGTGCCTTCTAAACAGTCGTTAAGGATAATAAAGCGCACGGTGCTCGCAAGGAAGGGGCCCTCTTTCTATCAGTTTTAGTGGCAGCTTCTATTGGCGCTGACAGCCTCTGGTCTCGACGTCCTTCACGAGTGCTGGCCACTCGAGAGTCCGTTTTAATGGACGCGTCGGCAAACGAATATCCTCTTAGGTTCGCTTTATGAAAGTGTGCTGAGGGTAACTGCTTATTACCCGGCCTATTGTAACCTTGTTTTCCCATCCTGCATTGTTCATAACCTCGGTGACGTAAATATGGGCGTTTTAAATTTACAATACACGCCGAAGGAAACCGTTCAACATTGAATTAGCTGAAATTCATAGTTGGATCTGGCAGGGGATCGTTTAAAGACCTACAAATGCATTCGGACTGATTGTCGGAACATGCATAATAGTATCGAATCCTAATCGCTTGGCTAGTCCCAAAGTTCCGTTATTCAAGTATTGGAGGGATTTCATATTCCGACTTTTGAAAATGTTAATTTTTGCGAATCGAAATGTCGGCTGCACGGTCGTGCGTGTCTAATACGTGTGAAAACGGGGCGTTCCTAACGAGTAATTGCATAGCAAGCAATTAACGAGCTGTCGCTGCTGCTGCAGCGAGATTAGAGTGCACTGTACGGTGAATAAACATATCATGTTTCAATTCGTGTCTTTTCGATCGACTGGTTAATCCATTTACCGGAACATTACCGGGACAGATCGAAATGGTAGGATAACGAAAATCAAGATTCCCGACACGTAGAGCGATCGCTTTTCGCTGGTTGCAGTTCGATAAACCATGCACCGGTCGTGTAAATCACGGCATGAGCTATTTACAAAGTTCCACAGCCGGCGTGCTTGTTGTCAAATTAATCGGCAAACTCGCACGGTGGCACGGTGCAAACGGTACGTCTCCTCGTGGAAACTTTTCCAGATTGTCGGCCACTGGCTGCCGATCGCAATGTTCTAAACCACTTAACCGCGGCCGCAGCGGCGGTTAGACGAGCATCGAAAACGCCGCAGCGAAACTCCCGAAGCGCCGCTAAATCTCATGGACTTGCAGAATTCGCGGTATCACCGTTCATCCCTGAATTGCCATGCAGCCGTGTAGCTGGCGCATGTATATATGTATCTTTTTCGGGGTGTTCGTATCGGTCTGCAAGAAGAACACCGAGGCCCCGTTTGTTGCGAGAGTTTAAACGGTAATTCACGGGGAAAAGCGAATCACTTCGGGTAATTTCTGACTTATTACCGGTGCCGAGCGAATTAGACAGATTAACTTCGCCTATAAACTCTCTGCTCTGCGTACGTGTTTCGGTCCAAGCTTCCTCAACCTATGCTAGCGAAACTCCGTTTCATGGAAAGGGAGGTTTTGCGGCGATCGCTTCGGGAACCCGCTTGAATTTCGAATGATGTTTGATACCTGGAGGGTAACAAGTCGGAAACTATGGAATAGACTGATTTATCTCTGATTTCAAAGTTTAAATTTTCCTCGGGTGAGCTATTGTCTTTTATTACCCTTTGCACTTCAATTCCTTCGTTTACAAAAAGAGGGGTTCTCAATGAAATGTATTGCCACAGTGCGGACCACGAGACAAATATATTTCTCATTTATTACAAGTAGTATAATACTTTATAAAATCCAAGAAAAATGTGATAAAGAGCCACACTCGAAATAGGAAGGTTAAGGGTTAATGTAATATATGTATAATACCTCGTTGGTCTATTACTAGGTAACGCGAGAAAGAATAAATGTTCTTCATACATGAACGTATTCCAACTGAAGGAGTGAGAAGTAACCGAAGGGTGGAAACAAAAGGGGTGAAAAACAGTTGTTTCGCGAGCGGTAGAAAGATAAAACCCGTGACTGAAAACCAGTTTGATTTAGTGACAATAGTCCGATTGAGTCATAACTTTTCAAATATTGATAGATGAATTGTGTCTGTACCTAAATATTCTAAATACCTCGATCTGTTGCATCAATTACAAAGAAACAAACCCGTACCGAGCGTCAAAGCACGAAGACAGAAGGTAAGGAGTACAAAAGAAGCATGCAGGGAAGAGTTATAAAGGAAACGAGCATCGAGATTCATCGAAGCGACTCGTGCACAGCCATAAATCGAAGCTTTCCGCTGCCGACGCAGCAACATAGGGATACTATCGCGCACACACAGCCTGGTATCATGCACGCAAAATGCGCCGTTGGAACATGACTACACGCTCGTGTGCCCCTGAAAAGGGCTCCTACAGAGCCGAGCAAAAGATAGGGATATTAATCCACCAGCGAGTATGCTCCCAACGCATGCAACCTCGTCTTCTACGTTCACAAATATGATAGACTTCCCTAGGGAAAATGGCAACGTACGGTAAGAGGAACCCACTCAATTTTTGATTAATTAATTTTCAAATTTAAAACTTCGAAAATTTAAGGATTTGTGAATTTGCGAATGTGTAAATTTGAACTCGAGGATTTATTATTTAATAAAAAAATGTATACAGTAAGCAGTAGCGAGATGCTGGGTAGAATATAGTGCAGAGATCACTGATTTACGTTCTCAGTGTCGCTTAGAACTTAGCCCGGGTGTTAGACACGACTTTACCAGGCTTTTTGGCACGTCTCTGACCTCTGACTAATTGCTAAGCCCTGAGCTCGCGCCACTAATTCGACGCTTATCAAGGCTGGCACGTTCGAGACGCCGCGCTTACACTTTCTTCGTGATTCCACCGCAAGGCTTCTTATTAATAACCAACCACCTTGCACTTGAAATATCTCCGGAACATCCTGCGAACCGAGTGTTTTGTTTCTGGGAATGGTTCCTGGTGGCAGCTTGAGGGAACTTCTTGTCCCCCTATCTTGGATATTTTCCAAGGGAAGAAGCTTCTCTTGGAACGGGATCCGACAGTTCTTTGAATCTTGGTTGGAGGATGGCGGACTTAATCGGACAGTCACGACTATGTATAACGTGTCTTATTATACACGGTCATTTTCACCGTGGCGTTGAACGCGTTAAACACGATCACATTTTATCAACGGACAGCAAAATAGCTCGCAGACGATTAACCGAAGAATTAATATCTTGGCAAAGCAGTGGCGAGCAGATTCATCGAGGGTGATGCTGGAGGAGGGTCGCGGAGTTTTCCATTATATTTTTTTTTTTTTCACCCTCTTTCAGCGACGGTACTCGCGTGATAAATGAATTGGATGTAATCCGAATGCCCATTGTTTCGCTTTAACGAGGGCGAGCTGGCTGCCGCGCCAGGGAGAACACGTGGAAACGTTGACGCCTTTAAACGCGATATTACGAGTCGTACGAGGAACCTCTTCGCGAATAAAATTGTCGACAAAGCAACGCAAGAACGCTCCTTTCGCATGCATTCGTTCGATCTTTCCGATTCACGAGCTAGTCCTCTGGAGCTTCGAAGTCGACGAAATTGAACGACTTACGTGGAAACCACTTTATCCGACTCCGTTCGATGCTTCCTCGATATGAAAACAGAACAATCTTCTCCATGAGATATTACCTTTCTACCTCGATGAATGTCATCCGCTGTCAGCCCTCCAAAGCTAATATTTTAGTTCGAGATGGTTATTTCGAAAATGGTTCGACCTTTGAATACCGTTGGTTCTGTTAACGATGTCTGACACGCTTCTGACCGCGATGAGAAGTCGAAAGTCTACGATGCAGTTCTACTTCTCGTAATATGTAAATTTGTACTAAATTATGCTTAAATATTCAACCATTTCTGTAGTAGGGATGATCGTAGTCATTTAGTAACTGGAATAAACTTAATAAATTAGGATTTACATCGCAATAACGAAATCCTTTGGTCCTACTGCGAGAATGCAAAATTTAACGGATTCACCCATCGCGTTCCAGCGACATTTTAAATAATCAAAGCAGGAAGATTTTTCGTGCCAGATATGCAATCGGGAGCAGCGAATATCATTGACAAAAAAAAAAAATATACGATCGAGGTGGTGAACGTCGAAGGACACGAGGCAATTCGCAGGCGCGGAAAGGAACGAAGCGCGGCGGGTGCAGAACGGTGGAACGATGGCCGATAATAAATGAACGTTTGTTGCTCGGATACGTGTCTCGCGTCACCGGCACGCAATTTCGATGAGCACGCCAATTCGTGCCGTGAAAGTTGTTTACGAGCGCGCCGAAAAATAGTTGGCACCGTTCGTCGGTTCGGCGATCGCGCGGAAATAAAATATTTTCTCGGTTCAGCGTGCGCGAGTTCAAGCTCGACGTCGATCCTCGCGATTTATTGGTTTTCCGCGCCCGGGATCGCGCAAATTCACCAGTATCCGGTCCTCGGGATTTCGAAATTAGCGGATTTGGATATTTGGGACTTGGGGATTTGGGAAATTGGGCGAACGGGAATTTGGGAGTTTTAGGGATGTGAAGATTTGGGAATGTGAGAATTCGGGGATGTGAGAATTTGGAGACTTAAGAATGTATGTATCTGGAAATTTAGAAATTTGACAATTTAACAATTTCTTAAATTTGAAAATATGCAAAATATGCATCGTCATAAAATTTCCGTGTAGGCACTGGTAGGAGGAACGGTTTTGTAATTGCATGGTCCTCGATTATCGAGCTAATCGTCCAAGACATTTTCCACGTAAGACGTAATGGACTCGCTTGTGATTCCCGGAAGCAATTGTTAGTCGCTAACGACTGTTGGGTAGGATTTTATGGTGATCGACGACTTCCTGCGTTCGCCACCCCTTCATTACCAAAACGAATACTGTCATCAGGGTGAATCTATAACGATGCTGCACGGATGATTACATATTAACGACGATCCTAGTACCAGGCACACGGCACGCGTTTCAGTTGGCGTTTGATCGATGACGTTTTTGGTAGTCGGTTGATTATTCTCGAACAAAGGAAATGCATCGTTCCTCTGCGTATCCTATAAATGCATATCTTCTAACCTGTACTTACTTGCTTCCTACAAACTAGAAAATAGTACACCTAGAATTATCCATTGAAATTACCATAGTAACCTATATCAATATTACGAACAGTAGTTCCTGAACATCTGATTCGTACAAAAGTAATCTAACCTTTTCAATCCCAACTTTGACCATAACCTGACTCGATCAAATTTCAATTCTGATCAAACTTTACAAAAGCTAATAATTGAAATAGGAAATCTGTGCAAATTACTATTGTTATCAAACAAAGTCCTAGCTACCCTTCGATATCCCAGTTCCAGTGATTCATTAACGCACCCTTCGCGTGTCAGACGTTATTCTTAAACTCGGCGCGCACGACTCCACACCCTTTCAAAAACAGCCTATCCAACGATCACACGTGACGTCATCGAGATGGACAGGATATTGTTAAGGCACCCCTTTCTTCTTGCTCAACTTCCCCGAATCGCTGCGTGGCTATTCACCGCTTCTCTTTTCGAACCTGACTCACGTATCGCGTACAAGGGTGCTAGACTTTGATAGGGTGCTGTCTCATCAAAGCATTGGAAAGTTCGCATACTGTCGATGATCGCTCTATGAATTATCTGAATACATCCTCCGAACCGTACGGGTTTTTTGAACTCTGTAACATCTCTAGTTGCACGATCAGAAACCTGGGAAATTAAATCATAATTACTAATATAGAAATCAGTCAAAGACCGAGCTTTCTTGTCAAACTACGAGCAATTATACATATATGTATATTCAACTCCTGCACAAGCCACTCATCATATTTTTAATTCATGCCCCAACAAAAGCTAATTGGTTTAACCCTGGCAAAACATGGTCGATTAAGCGTCCCTTAATCCCGCGTTCTGTAAATAACGATGAGAGTCCAGTCCACTTTCCATTTTCTTCTCATCCGTTTTCCCTGCGTCTGTAATACACGAATATACAGCTTTTATTGCGTTCCGCGGAACAGCCACGTATTTCTTTCGCCGCAATAAAATTTAATCCTCTTTGCGAATATTTTCCAAGCCGATTAGTAGAGCGACCCGCCATTTCCGTGTCGCTCTTTCGCTCTTTGAACGTCAGCGAAAATATTATTAACGAAAACGATTGAACCCCGTCGAGCCAATAGCGAATCAGTTACGGGCGTTCTCCGTCTCGTATATACATATATACGCACACGCGCACATCTATAAGCTGTTCTATCGTCCTGTGCAATTCGACTTGTTGATTTAATCCGGCCATCGAAATTTTATGATTTTCATGATGCGACGCGTAGTTAGGCGCGTCGATATAGCCTCGTAACGTTGCTCGTTCGCGGAAAATTCATGCGGGTCCGCCAGCCCGTATATCGGGCTTTTCCCGACGCTTTAATGAAACTCGCGCTCGCGTTGACTTTTGTTCGGGACGGATAAACTGTCGGCGGATCGCGAGCACGAAAAACTTTGCGGCGAATATAATGGAGCATGGCGATGATACTTTATCGGAGCCTTTTATGTCGTGAAGCGGCGCGTTTTTGGGATTATTAAAAATTTTCCCGACCGTGATTTCCGGGTTGATCGTTTTAAATACGCGACCGTTTAAACCGGCTATTCGCAGAATTTCATTTTCACCATTTTTTAACGGATCATATAATTACGGAAGATCGAGACTGCATTTAAATTCTTAAACTTTATTTCAAAAATTGTAATACTCTGATATTCTCGAGGACAAAAGGTTCATGAATCGTGTATTCTTGATGCAACCACACCGCAGACGACCAGGTTCGTTGCTCTCCGAGATATTGAATCAAGAGCAACCGACCAGTATGTCTTGTACCGCGTTCGTTTCTCTTGCGATCTAAGCTGCGGCTCCGTGGCTACTTAATTACTCCGGTGGCCGACGGAATGGAGATTCTAAAGGGTCGCCAGGTTACACGGGATTGCAACTCTCATCCGCAACGGAAAGCGGTTGCTAGTCAAGAAATAACGCGAGTAACCGAGCTTCCTCGAGGAAATGGAATCTGCTCGCTCCATGGCTCTATCTCCTGCCGAGATATCTTCCATCTTTCATTGCTTTTGAATATTTCATCTTTACACATTAAATATCCACCTCGAAATTAGCCTTACATTTATATTCCTATTTACCAAATTAATTATCCAAACTCGAACTTTGAACTTCGAACATGTTCGATATGCAAATACATATTTAACCCTTTGCATTCCTTAATTTACAAAACAGATCAAGATATGGCTTCTAAATAAAATGTGTTGCTACAGTGCGGAATATGTAGTGTGACAAATGTATTTTTCATTTACTATATGCAGTACATAAATGAACATATGTATATTCAATCAATCTATTCATCTGAATTATTTATAAGATCCAAGAGAAATATGACGTTGAGCCACACTCGACATTTTGTCAAGTTTTGCTACGTTGTTTGTTATATTTCCCGTTAACTCGTTTACACAGTCGGTCTCATAAAGTATTAAAGTAACCGTGTATCAGCTTTACTTTTTACATCAACGAAACAAGTAGAGTTTATAAAAGGTTTCATTGAAACATCGAAAATACGAATATATGATAATCGATATCCCGGTATTTATCGCATTCATGGAAACGAATTTTAATCCGGTGATACTGCGATACCGAACGCTTCGAGCGGCCATTAAAAATCATGCGCCGGTAAAACGATCCTTGTGTTCTCATTAAAAGATTATAACGAGCCAATACTTGGACAGCGCGCAATTAATTATGCACGCTGAATCCGTTAAAGTACATCGCGATCCGAGCAGCATCGCTTAAGCCGAAAATACTCGACACGGTTTCACGCGGCGATCAAAAAATCGATCAGAAACTGACATCGAGCCGTCAGTCGCGAAATTCATCCTCGAAAAAGATCGTATATTTCTTCGCCGGACAAATCAATCTCGTGCCCGAATTATTTCGTCTCTTTAATTCGAATTAACTCGAACGAGCGTTGCCTTCCTGAAACGTTTATCTCCTCGAACGTGCATTGTCATTCGTGCGACGATCGCTTTTGTCATTCAATAATAGTCATAAAATCGAGAAAATTGCAATCTTTTTTGTCGACTATTATTTCATTTATTCCTGCGTAATTAGTTTGGTTAATCTTCTCTGGTAAATGGCCCGAGAAGTCCGTACATTAACCCATTATTCGAACGACTCTAAACGAGAATTATTTACCGCGAAATTATCACGTTACAAAGTGCAAATTAAATGGCCTGTTTGGTCTACGTTTGATGTTGAAACCAGACATTTTTCGAGAGTCCACTTCAAACGCATTTGTGTTAGCCGCAAAATGTTTCAAGATTATATAAATATTTCAAGATTCTGTCAAATAGACAGAAATATAATAGACTCTTCTGGTACCGTACTTTCCCCCAAAACATTTTTTCTCGTTCATACTTTT
This sequence comes from Megachile lagopoda, assembly GCA_036983795.1. Classification (NCBI taxonomy): domain Eukaryota; kingdom Metazoa; phylum Arthropoda; class Insecta; order Hymenoptera; family Megachilidae; genus Megachile; species Megachile lagopoda. The sequence goes on along the minus strand of CM072795.1, from coordinate 3,323,124 downwards.
TGAAGCATTCGAGTGTCCTCGAATTTCCCATCATACTCCACGTACACGTATGTCCGATGTGGTACGTTCGCGAAGAGAAAAAGAACAATTGAAAGTATTTTCGGTCTCGATCGAGCGCGCAGCGGGTTAATAAGGATTTTTTCGAGGCAGTAACTCCGAGAGAAAGCATCGATTCTCGCGGTACGCCGAACGAATCTCGACGAGTTTGGACATAATCCGAGCGGAATGCTGAGTGAGCCATGAATTCCGAAAGAAGTTGCAGAGCGAAAAGTTTCGCGGCCCGTGGAATGCCATTTAATCGTTTTGCCGTGCACCCTCCAACTTCCTTAACCCCCTCCACGCTCTCAATAGTTGGCGGATGCTGGAATTCGCGCCGTTGAAACTTACCACGGAACCTGGACCGAGGATGCTGTTCCTCACGCTGGATCGACGTCGAAAGAACTTTCGCGCGGAAATCGTCGCTTCGAAATCGTGCAAATCGAACTACGATATATGCGGGTTGGCTGGAACCGTGAGATTCTTTATGGGACGTTAACTTCGAGATTCATTCTCGAATAAAATTTTTATGCGCGGGATTCGGTATTCGTAAAATAGTTGCTCGAAACCGTTCGTCAAAGTTATTTCAGTAACCGTAGAAGTGAAATCATCGTGGTAGTCTACGATTTGGTGTAATAGAGAAATAGTGGTTGTGACAGAGAAATAGTGATTGATAATGCGTCCATACAGCTTAACACATTAATTACACGCGATCTAAAGCAACAGAGTTAAGTGTACTTACCGTCTTCGGTAATGTCCAAACGACAAAAGAAACGAGACTTATCGCAGTTTTCCGCTTCCTTCGTTCTCAACACCCGATTTCTTGCGAGCATCGTCGACTTATCGTTGCATAAGCGTGTATCCCATTCGAAGCTGTCGATGAAAGCCGTTTCATCGTTTCGCTCTGTTATTCGTCGATCATTTCCTTCGATCCTTTGAAAAAACGCGTCATCATCGTTAAATCACGATCGAGAGTTTAATCTAGGATTTGTGGCGCAGAAGCGTGAGATACACGCGCTAGGTCATCGAAATCTCTTTGGCGCGTGGGGTAAAAAAGGAAACTCTAGAGGGACACAAGTGTACAGGATCTCCGGGCAAAAAGCAACGCAACCCGACGTCGATGCTGATAGATTCCTGATGTGCTTTTGGGACAGAGTTTTTTGCGGGGTTCGTTGGAAAAGTCTCGCGTCGGGACCGTCGGCACGGAAGAGATAAGAAAGTCCACGTATACAACGGCAACCAGCGACACGAGAATTATATTTTGGTCGGATATATCGATGGACCAAAAGATGTACGCGTAAACGAGATTTTAATAGCCTCTCACGAACCGCTTTCCAACTCTGTCGCTCGTACCGACGAGATTCGGGAGAATCGTGGTTTAGATTGATCCACAAGATTTAACTTTGTAACGAATGAAATCATATATCTTTTCGGTGATCATTATTCAATGATCGCAGATACTTATGTCGTTGCTTGAACACGCTTTTCAATTTGTTGGATTTATTTTTGTACGTTCAAATTGCATTCCACACAGAAGAATCTAGTATGTTCGAAAGTGTGCACACGTAGTACACGTATTAACCATAGAGTACAATTAATGTCACCGAAGACCACGGTAACCCTCGCGAGTGTTCGTTCTTCATCCTTCCGATGACGCGACCTTGATGGAAGCAACCCTTATCACTTTTTCACAGGGTGGAAGAACACACGAAAGGACGATGTTCCTCACGTATCCGGTATTCGATTAATGATCCTCACGTTGCCGCGATAAACCATCCTTCTACCTCACCCCGTTTGTCTTATCCTCGCAGGGGGTGGATGATCGTCGTTTTACCTCGTACACGCCGAGGCTTTGTTAGGCCGTTAGAGGCGTACAGGAGGGTGTAGATTTAAAAATCGACAGGATGGCGTATCCGTGGAATACATGCTCGTATCCTCCTGGAGTATCAGCTCACGAAACCGCTTACCTGCGTGGTAATTGAAGCGGTTTATCGATCGCGATACAGCCAGCGAATACAAGCAGAGGAACACGGTAGATGTTCGACACGGCTTAGACCAAGAAGTACGAGCCCATCTTCGAGTGATCCCATAAAAGAGACTCAAGACTCGAGTGGATCATTTCTGTGCATGAAGCACGTACTTGTTTGCCAGCCAAATTGGCTTAACTCTTCCGACGCTTCCTTTCTTGCGCTCGCGAGCCGATAAGTTCGTGTACAATCTACTCCAAAAGCTGCCGCGAGTTTTGCCACAAATAAAGAGAGCTGTTTTATCGTTCCTTATTGACCTTTCCATCGTGCACGACGTATATTTACGATGTTCAGCAACGGTTACTAATTGCGAGCATCTCTCAGACTTTAAATTGCGCATGAGGAAATTTACATCCAATGGTGAATCTACGTCCGAACGAGTCGTAATAAGGGACGAACTAAACGATTAAAAAAAGAACGGAGAAGAGTGTAATGTTTATTGTAAGTAACGTTCCTGGGCAGTTTTGCATGGCCGATTCTTAATTCGTTGCGGGATGCCATTGTCGCCATTTTCCCGGCGATTAACCCGCGTCGGCCTTGCCTTCATACAAATTTCCTCGTCTCCGCGACCCTCGGCTATTTTTCTTGCCTAATGCACGCTCGCATTAGCGTCACAGGACTCGCCCTTTACGAGAGGGAAAATTATAATTTTCCCGTGAAAAGTCGTCGTTGAATTTACAGCCCCATGATACGTTCCCTGCGATCTGCAGAAAATTCTTTTCTTTTCACCCGGTTCGTGCTTTCCTTTTTCATCCGTCCTTTCGTGGCACCGTGGCTTGCTTACGGAAAAGGGACGTTTGCCGGCGTGCTTGCAAAGCTTCGATAAAACGCGTGCATGAGAGAGGGATGGCGTGAAATTATTTCCTCGTACGCTCCTGCGGTTTCGTCGAAAGACAACGACCACCATATTACGGGGAAAATCGTGATGCTTTTAGGTAAATTCGAAACCGTTTCGTTACTGCAACGGTAAGCAGATAACAGGCGGTAATTATAAATCGAATCGGTGAATAAACGAGAAATCGATTTATTCGTTACAAGCATTTGAACATTTATACCGATTTCGCACCGAGAATAAACGGTCATCCTAGATACGTGCGATCATCTTTTATCAATTATAAGTGAAATCTCTTTAAAAGCCGGCAATATCGTCGGATTGAAACCGTTCCAAACGATCGGGATAATAAATGCAGCGGGATCGTTGCGAAACGGAGTGTAGGGTAGCGATGTTATTGTTTGGCAAACGCGATCGACTGGGAACGAATCGGCCGAACGGATTAACATACTCCGTCGCGTTTGTTGTGTGTAATTACGATCTACTGTATTTTCCCGCGTAAATATGTCCGCGATGCCTCTGTATAATTACCGACCCACCGCCGGTTCGTCGCGCAGAGGAGGCGGTGGCGGCGGCGGGAAATCGATAACATTAATTACAGGTAAATTACGTCCGATGGATTTCTGCCTCTACTTGAAATCATGCGTGGCTCCACACATTTTCTTCCTCTCTTCCATCGCGCCGCTTGGCCGGTTGATTTCGGGCCGCGTGAAACGTCACGTTCGCCACGCTGATTTAATTAAACCGCGACAGAGCTCCGGTATAATTGAACTTCCGTCAATTATCGAAGAAAGCGAACGATCGTTTAAACGGTCCTGTACCGCGTTCTGTTACACCATCATGGAACGATGATGTTTTTGCTAAAGTACACGGCTGTAATTACGATGTATTTTAAACCTGATACGGACGAAAAGAGAGAATCGAATGAAATTAATACCGGACCAGTATTTTTCCGAATTTTGTTTGTTACTGTTAATTAAAATAGCCATCCAGAGGGGTATCCGTTCGTATTATATGCTTGGAAAATAAATGTAATAATGTAATAATAATTCCGATAATGAGAACTGGAGATTTTATAATCAAATAAAACGTTTCAATGTTTTCTTTTTTCATTTCAGTCAGGCTTCTTTTGTCGATAAATCATGAAATTAAATATGTATATGCAGTTGAAAATTCTTTACTCTGAAACCCAGAAGAGAGCAATAATTTTAAACGCAGAAGGCATCGGTTCGTGTACAATTATGTTTGTCAGAATCAATTACGCGTTGGCATGACCGATTCAATTCTTGGTAAGCGTTGGAAACGGAATAGTTGCCGGACAGCCGACATTTCAGCCTTAACAGAAATAGGCAGGGACGCTGTAACTAGAATGGTAACAATGGTTGTCTGTCGTATAATTGCGATTTGTCCGTTCCAACGGTGGTTTCACGATTTGGACAGGCTCGCGGGGTCGTTGTCTAACGCTGGCCATCGAATTTTCCCGAGCTGGCATTACGTTTACGCCTCGTTTCGCGATTTACCGTTCTCCCAGGATAAATCATAGATCTGGCCGAGCGTTAGACCGCGTCCGCAACGAGCCTGTGTACAGTGTCATCGAGTACCTTGCGACCATCACAACGAGTCCGTACCCGAGGGTGATTCGTAATTGGCCGATTAAATTAGCCTCCGCCGCGTCGTTCTGCGTCAACGTCCGTCGCGACGGCTCGTGGTTTATGGGATTTCACGCGGTCTTTAGATCACCGCTGACGTTGAACGCTTCTTCCAAATCGGAGCCCATTAAGCATTTTCGGACTTCGATGGGTGATTGGCTGCTGAATCGCGATCAAAACGTTCGTTCGCGTGGACCGAAGATCCTCGACGTTGACGAACAGGAAAGCATTCGCATAAATATTTGCGAGAAATCAATCTTTATCATTTTTTATGGGATCCTATTCGAATTCCAAAAATTGTTCAATTCTCAAATTTCTTCGTTTTCGAACTCGTAAATTGCCAAGTTTTCAAATTCCTAACACCACTCGGTCACACTATTCATCCGCGTAGCATTTGCCTCGCTTCACCGCGCAAAAGCACCCACGCGAGGTGCTCGAGACTCGTTTTTTTCTCGCGTTGTTTGCCGAGTACACGAGAAATTAATTAACTTATTGTTAACTGCAGCCCGTACCAGAGAGCGAACAATTAATCTCGTGGATCCAGACTCCGAAGTCGAGCGTCTGTTGAGTCTCGCAACGAGTTTATTTGGATTCCGAGGTTGCGGGTAGAAGCGAGCGTGCATTAAACGCGTAACAACTGCGCGAGGATCCACGATACACGGCTCGAGACTTTGCAAGCGGAATCGGAATCAAAACCCGTGTGAAATTTCTCGCTCGCGAACTCGTCGCGCGTGTAAAACGCTTTACTACGTGTGCGCGATTTTCGGTTGATCCATGTGATATTAACTCGCGTTCGGCCTCGATAATTCGATTATTTTTAACCCGGTATCACTGCATTTGGTTGGGTGTCATTGCATTTGCTTGTTTGAGAAATTGAATAGAATTCTATATCACATGGAGATTTCCATAATTGACGTATTCTTTTATATGGATTATTCATTGCTTTCCCGTTTTAACATTTCATTTTTACCGTTTCAACATTTCATTTTTACCGTTTCAGTTTGCTTTTCCGTTATTCGCTACTTATTAACAGAGAAATTTGTTAGAAAACGAAAAGATAGAAATTAATTTGATCGGTGAATTTAAACAACTTCGTTTAATTAAAATATCTTGAAGAACAAGCTACGGGTAATTGAAGAATTAAACGAAAATATTGATACGAGAAATGGGGTTTACGTTCATGCATCCCGAAAACAATCGATCACAGTTGAATCCATTAAATACCCCGCCGCTCTCGCTGATAATTAAACGCTGTTCAAACAGCCGCTCTACATACTTCAACGGGAACAAACATTTGCCGATCGCGTTAAGATTACACGCAGCCGTGTTCCACTTACTCTCGCCTTTGGACATTGGTCAACAATTGTCAACCGACCTCAAAACTGTCTATTCTACTGTCCATTTCGAGTTTCCAATCGGTTAACGTCTGTATTAACATAAACCATCAAAATGCAGTGACTCTGTTGCTCTAACTCCACGTGTCAACATCGTATTTGTCAAAGATATAAAAAATATATGTTGTACCCCATTTATTCTAATTCAAGTATTTAGGCAATAATTGAAGCTCCTTCGCCCCATCTTCTGTTCTAAATTATGGGATATGGAAATTTTGGATACTTGAGAATTTAGGAAATTGGAACTTCAAGAATTTGAAAATTTGAAGGCTTGGAAAGTGGATTTGAGGATACAAGCGTTTGGAGATGTAGAATTTGGAAATTTTGAAATATTACATATTTAAGATCTCTCTAACCTCTCCTGAGATTCTCTAGCCTTAATTTCCCTAAGGTCCTAGTCTCTAAACTTTCGGGTTCTCTAAGCTCTCTAATTTTCTCTGCGCTCCCTCTCCGTTCGTCCAAAAAGCACCACGTTGGGAAACTCCATCCAAACTTATTTTTCCGAACGAAAGTTAAAGTAGCACCCGTTACGCGTATAGAGAGCACTGCAGTAGTAAGAGTCAGTGATACATCAGCCCGTCGTAGCGGTCCAGCGAGGTTTATTATTGCTGTTTGTCCTCGCTGTTAATCACCGCCCATGTTTATTCGCGGTTCAACATGGAGGATAGATCTATCGAGGGTCGCAGGAAACATCGATTGAGTGGAAATCGACGCGGTTCACGACCGTCCAATGACGACGCTCTCGCGAACAACCTCGCGGACGTGGAGGGATATTTACGACTTTAATTACCGCAATTATAAGCTCGTATATTTTTCGCTTCGCTCGGTTTCGGACGAGCAAACTGTTTGACGTGGTTGTCCCGTCGCAAATTAGCTCGGTTCTCGCTTCGATGGAATCGATTGGCCGGACCGTTTGATTCGCACGCGAGACCGCTACTTAATTAATCGGAGAGCCTGAAAATTGCTCTTAATCCCGGTGCCTTTGATACAATGCGCGCCGCGAATCGGGAATCAAATAATTATTACGACGAGACGCGCCCCGACGGGACAGTTGGTTTTCAACGTTAATTAAGAACGACGAGAGCCACGTTGGCACCGTTTGTCGGTTCATTTTTCCTCGTCGTCCGCGAAACGTTACACTTTCGCGAAGACTGCCTCTTCCGGGAAACTGTTCGCGTTCACGTTCAGAAACGGCCAAACTATCTAATTACGTTATTCCTGTTCCGCTCCGCCTTCTTCGTGTCCTATGACGATCGACCAAAACACGTTTCCGCCTTCTTTTACCCAATTTCGATGCTCTTGTTTCATCCGTAAGCTAAGTGAAGTTCATCACGATTGATCGAATTCTCAGTCGGATTTTATCGGGGCAATTAAAAAATCTGTGGATCAAAGGGTTCTGGACCTTTTTGTTATCGCATTAACGGTAGCGCCCTATGTGCAGCGTAATGGAATTAATCGGCACTTTGATAAAATATAATAATAATCTTCTTTACATAATTTAATCCATTCCGAAATACTCTTTGGTACGATTAAAAGAATCAGACATTCGCAGTTTCAACGTTGATTTGTTTCTTTGATGCATGTGCGTATAATTATCTCTCGCCAGGAGCTATTGCAAAAATTCAAACGATACCATCCGACTTTCCACAAAATGTTCCAAACATACTGTCCCGTTGAATGAAGCAGAAGTGCACATACACCCTTTGTAAACGCCATCGCGTGTGTTTTCTAATGAAAGAACGTACTTTTAAAACGATAAAATGCATGTCATGGAACAAGTTCATTCTCTCTGTCCGGATTAAAAGAGATTACATTTCAGACAACGCAAACGTTTTGCAATTAAAGAGATCTCGTTTGAAAAGTGTAATAGATCGGACAATTTTCGTGTCGGTATTACAGCGTCTAACCAGACGTATCACGATGCGACGGTGGCTCGTAAATTCCCGTTCGTTCGTGACGGAATAAATTCACGGTGTATCTTGATTGCGATCGCGACAAAACGATCTCGGGATCGGGCAAGAGGCGCGATTTTTCTTAATTAAAAAAGGCTGCGTTCACGGTATGGCGCAGACGAGATCGTTCGACGTAAAAGAAAAAAGAGCTTCCAACGGTTCGCGCCTCGTTACGAAGGAGCTTAAAGCGAATTTAAAAACTGCCCCAAGATCCAGGACGTGGTCTACAGACGGCTGATCGCGAATTCCGACTAATTTCGTGAGAATTGAAATTCAAACAGTGCCACCCTTCCGCCCGCTTTTCCATTTCTCGTCTTACTTGAACCGGCTTCGTCGTCGACGGTCGCCGAATTCGGTCCGCGAAACACGTTCTCATTGTCGCCGAGTTAATTGCTCGGTAATTACGGGACGATGACCGAACCGAGGGAAAAGAACCCGAGAAATGAGTTTCAGAAGCTTATTCTATTTCCACCCGTCTGATTTTTATTTCACCCTCCTTGCAATGTGATTCGTTTTTTGCTCCCAAAGTATTTTAGAATTAATTTTCGAATTAACTTTAAACAAATTCCTGGGCCTTAAAATTTCTAGGTCTCTAAATTCCTACATCTTCAGATCTCTACATCTTCGGATCCCTACATCCTCAAATCTTTAGGCCTCAAGATCCCTAAATTTGACCCCTATCTCTTCAGATCTGTGGATTTCAAATCTCTGTAATCTAAATCCCTGAAAATCCATATCCATGGATTTCTACATCTCCAGATTTCCATAGGTGTCCTATTCATATATCCCGACATTTTCAGCCCCCAATGTGCGTAGAATTCCTAAAAAACGTATCGCATCTCGTCGATCGAAATAGGTATTTAAAATGCAGCGAAATCGAATGCAGGCTGCGTGAAACGTTCGTCAGTCGGTATACGAGAGCGCAGGTTACGCGTTTTGGAATAATAATGTCATCGAGTACGTGACCGTAGCAGTCGTTCCTCTTGGCCAATTTCCATGACGAAATTCCCATGGTTCACCGCTGTACGCTGTCCGCTCAAAAGTACGCAATAACCGTTACCCTTTGTCGCGCTCGTTGCATAGCGATATACTCGACTATTTGCCGGTTTACCGGTCAACGTCGGTATTCTACGATCACGGTAATTGACATTAAGTATCTTTGCATTGGACATTTTGGCCCGACGTACTTGTTGAGCACTTACGAGTTCCTTCTTTGTCCCGATTGTCTGACCACCCATGGTCCGCGACGTTATAATACTTCACCACCTACGGACATGTCACGCTTTCACTCGACTGACCACCCACTGTTCCCTGCTTCCATTTTATTGCACTATCCATGCACAACTTCTACTTGTCCCATGCTTTATCGAGCAGGATTACTTGATTGATCACTCGTGATTTCCTTACGTCTTTGCTAACATGATACTTTCTGACTACTTCGACATATAATTCGATTCAGTGTAATGATGATTTTTCCAAAGCTTGCATTTAGTATGTTTCAAATTACTTAAAAGAGTCGATATCAAAAAGGTCGGAATTAAGATATACAAGTAGCCTAAGTATTTGGCTCCGTATAATATTAACGCTATACAAAGTTTACTTTTTCTTGCAATTTCAGACGCATTCTAAATAATTCGAGTTATCAGCGAGCCCGCGGCAGTTAGACGGTTTACTCGGCCATTGTGGAATGATACGAAGCACTACGCAGATATCGTGTTTCAGGTATAATGGAAAGGCAGAGGTGCCATTGTGGGGTTGCGTTTAACTCCGGCAAAAATAATTCAGCCGCAAACAATGCAGAAACAAGCTAGGCTAATTAGCATGCACGGGACTAAATTCCTCGAAATGAACAATTATAGTCCCGATTTCCGGATCCGGGATGAATACGTAATCACCGAGCGTCGAGTTTTGTTTAGTTTCCGGTCGAGCTAGCGCGCGAGAAAGGGGCAGAATTCGTATCGAACCGGTGCCTAGATTGAAACTCAAAAGCGCGTGTTTCGGAAGCGAAATTTCGGCGAGTACGTGAGCATCGTTCTTTTTCCACGGACAAGGGATCCCATGGTGGCAACGATCGATTCATCGTATCCGCGATCACCATAACAAACGCTCGCTAACGACAAGTAACGACGAATTCGCGACCGAAATATTTAAACGTGCCTCTTTGGAACTACTCGTTCACGCGAGAGAAACGAAAGAACGAAAACGGCACAGGGTATTCGAAAATTATGTTATCACCATAGAGTTATGTCGCATCTCTGAATCGGCGATGATCTATAAAAGAAAATCGCGAAAAAATGTTGAATTTAAGTTCTTTCCTGTGGCGATATTTCTTCGCGGAGGCGTAGAATAACGTCGTGACGATCGTTTCGATCACCAAGTAGATAATTATTAGCAACGCTAAATCCTGCTCTCCGTCACGGAGTTATTTCGAGAATTACAGAACCGTCAGGAGGAACGTTACAATTAGCGTGAACCCTTACTTAAGCGACTCGTAATTCGTCGTCCACCCTCGAGGTAAACGTAAAAAATCGACCACGAGGTAGTCGGAGTCGGTCGATTTAATGAAATTCCCGTCGTACGTACGGTTGGAAGGTAACGAGCGAGGAGACGTTAGTGACGTAAACGAAGTGGCCATTAATAATGTGAAACGACCCCTCGGTGTCTCATTATTTTCCTTTTCGTACCTTCAATTAGCGCCGGTGGAAAATGCTCGAGGCAAACAGGGACAATCTCTTTTAACAGACCCCCGGTGTTCTTCGTCAAGACGGGCCACTCGGTTTTCCACTCTCTGATATCGGTGGCCACCGTCGCGCGTTTTAATTCAGCCACGATAATTGCGCGGCGAGATAATTCGTCCCCGCGAAAACGGTGCGCGAGTTGTTATTCACTTTAACGAAGTTATAATCCGCGACGAAATTGAACCGGTGCCAGCCGTTCCGGAATCACATCAGACACGCGGCAACAGGTAACGTTTTAACGCAACGTCGAAACAACGAAACCGAGCCAACTTGCAGTAAGAATGATCGACGACTACCCTTTCGCGAAATTTCATTTCTTTCAATCTAATTATCTGCCGTGTGATTAATAGGGCGTTCCGTGTGCGATTTCTCATCGCCGACGTAGACAAAAATTTAAAAATCTACGTTATAGTGCATTTATCTCGATGCGTTGCAAGAGTTTTGCTTGAAAGCGGAATTTTAACAGTACGGATGTCGGCTAACGGTTAATAGCAAATTACTTGCTAAATCTATCAGAATATATTGTATGTACAGTAGGAAATTGTACAAATAGAGAGTTTGTACATCTCTATGAAGTTTGCCCGAATGGGCCATATTCTACTTGTCTGACTCCTGCAAGCGGTTACGTTCGACTAACGGTAGACTTGTACTACTTCGATCATTCCATTTTCGCCAACATCGACTATCATTTAAAAAATTTAATATTTATATCATACAAATATAACATAACTGCCAATACAAGCTATTCAAAACTTTTCGTTTAACCTGTTAAAAGAAAAAGTAGAGCACACCTCCGGAAAATATGATACTTTTTACCGACGAGATTATGAAAGATAAGCGAGACATCGATCATAAACGCATTTCTCCTTTCCGTCCGATTGCAACCCCGGCACATTTCAGGGCTGCCAATAAATCGTCGATTATCTCGAGGGGATGGGGTGAACGATGGAGAACGCGAAGAACAGGCGCTGCATCGAAACGCGAAGTCATTAAATTCAGACAGGCGAAAATTAATTTCGCGTTATTCTCGTGAGCCGGAAAGTGGGTAGCTCGACGGCGTAGAGCGTCGGGGTGTCGGGGGTGAGCTACGCGACAGAATCGAAACTAGTTCCGAAGCTGCTCCCCGTCTCGATGCGCCGGGGTTATCGTGCAATTCGAGATTTCCCATTTAACTTTCGTTTAATTATTATTATAGAGTGGCCGAGTCGGAGCTGTTATCGTTCCGTCGCGCCATGCAAAAGAAGCGTTCGTGCTCGAGCAAAAAACCCCGACAGAATTATGATGCTCTGGCCGTATCGGTCGCGGATCCTGTTCTCAAATTTATACCTATGGTTTTGATTCATTTTAAACGGGGCCACCCTGTGTTTTTAAACTATTCATCTCGGAATCTGTCCGACGATGGTCGCGTATTTTCTACCCCGGAAAATAATCCAATAACAACCGTAACGTAAATCTTTCGTTTACTATTACTATTTTCAGATGTATCCGATCGATAATGTACCACGGTTGAAATGTACATTTATTTTTGTTTGACGAGTCATTAGAATTACAATAGTAAACATATAAGCGAAACAACTACCACCGAAGTACCTAAAGGTCTTAGAGGCCATCTAGTAGCGACGGGCAATCACACCCTTCGCCTATTCGAGTAACTAGCCTTGCATATGCGAGCACGTGCACAGAGAATCGTGGACCTTACTCCGTCAGCTCATGACAGAACATTTGCCCGAGTTCCAAGCACTCGCAGCAGCGGCCACATTGTCCAAACGGGTAGCAAAGCGTAAGTCCGCAAGTCAGCGTCAGCTCGAACCGCAGCGGGCGCGAGCGACGCTGACTCCGACGCTCGGCGACGAAACACAGCGTGAACGCGGCACGCTGACGTCTGTCTGCTGACGTAGGAGACCGAAACGGCGGATTTCAGAAACGGCCGGGTCCCGTAGCGCGAGTCGACAATGCGCCTAAGAGGGATCCGGAAGGTAGAAAACGAAAAGGGATCCTGTTGTGCAGTCGTCAGCGATGCGGCGTGGCAAGTGAGCCGTGGACGCTCGTTCCGCGAGCGGAATGACAGAGAAGTCTCTCGGTGTTTCCTGGCCGTATTTGAATCGCAAATTCCACGTAGTCATTGTTGCCTAAGGCCGTAGTCAAGAAGCGGATACACCAGACCAGCTTTGTGGATTCCAGCCTGTTCGCCAGTGACTTTGATGCGAATTAAAAGGGATCTTCCGGTTGCTTTGAGCCGTGACCCCGTGTTTCTCGTGACTCCTTCGTCGAGTCATGGCCTCCTTCCGGTCTCTTCGCGGATGCTGTTCACCCGGTTACTGCAGGATGCCGACTGAAGCCTGATGAAAGGCGAAGGGAGACACGCCGTTCCCGGAAAACTTCTCCGGGTCTTGGAATTAAGGCACGGCAGAAACTACCGGAGAAACCTTTGACTGATTTGGATGCTGGGAAAGAGGGAATTTTAGAGATAGAAGAGTAATCTTGGTCTGCAACGTGGAACTTTCTTCTGATTAACCCTTGCTACTTAACAAAGATTGTTGCGAGGTAATATGAAGCAGTAAAACCGTCGTGTTTGATTACAGTTTTTAAAGCAAACTCGCTATAATTCCATACGCGTTTTCGCGAGAATACAATGGCAATAATTTCGGTCCAGAATTTGAAACTTGTCAAAGTTAATTTCCACGGCTAATCCTCTTTCACCGTGATACATTCCTGAAGCAAGTACCTGGACATATTTGCGAGAAAAGAACGGTGGAAATTGTTGGCTGAAAATCTGGAATTCCATCTCAAACTTAATTCTCCTAACACATTCCTGGACAAAGTTCCTGCCACTACTTTTCCGTGAAATCTGGCATTGAACTTACACCGCGCAGCTGAACCGGGATCGCCCGATCGCAGTTGCACTCCATCGGAAGTTATGCCGGAGGAATTCATTCGTAATTCACGCGTTTCCTTTGTCGCACGGATTTTCTCGACGCGTCGAATTCCTGCAGGCACCGACGTTAATTTCGCGTTAGCATTCGGCCCGATTCGATATTCGCGGCGAACGACCATCGCCGTAAAAGAGGAAACGGTTGAGAAAAATGGCTGTTAAACGGGAAATGATACCTCGAAGATTAACTGCGCGCCGCGGGTACACTCGTCAAAATCGCTCGGATGTTCGCAATTAAACTGTGATCGATCTTCGCGTTCGCGTTCCATGAAATTTCAATCTTTATCAGCAGCAATTTTCGTTCCTCGACGAGCGTGCGACGTCGATTCGAAAAAAAAGAGGACCAGTTAGAATTATGAAAAATTAATGCAACACCGTTGCGCAGGTTGCAGCGACCATCCTAATTTTCATGATAATACCCCGCGGTGAACGCGTAACGTACGATAGACCGACAAATCGTCGCGAAAATAACGCAGCTGCGTGTACGCTCCTCTTTTTCCTCCCTCTGCGTTTTGCATTTGCACCAGCCTCTCCATGGACGTACCGTGAATTTTTCTCTCCCCAGGGTAATACATTTTTACGCTGACAAGCAGGCATTTTTATTGGTACCGCCCCACGCTCTGTGGCTTGCCTCGCACAATGCACAGCTCGGTCGTCGGTTATTTCGTACCGTGAAACCACAATTTTCTACCGATATTAGGGACTATTAAATAAATGAATAAATATCGAACCCCTGCCGATTCGTCCGTGACTCGTACAGCGCTTAACGCGTTAAGGATACCGCGACGAAAACTCCGGTCCGATTATCTGGTCATGTACGCGTTAACTCGGACACGAATAGTATTCCGATCGATTGACAGGCACGGGTGGTAGAGGCAAACGTTTCTCGACACCCTGTACATCTATTTCCGACGGAGGATTTCGCGTTTGTCAGATCGACCGAGCTCGATCGGATGGTAGGAGAAAACGGTTGTCGCGTTCTGGATTAATACTCGCTCGACTCGCGGGCACGTTGAAGCGGATTGCGACTCGTACACGTACGCGGCTCGGTTCGTTATGACTAACGGTTCGTTTTCCACGTTCCAGAGAAATACACGATTTTTACGACGGTTTCTCGTCGTTGAGCCGGCTCGCTGTCGCGTGGCAAAAGGACGCACGGAACGAGGGGCGCAACGAAGCGTTATCCCCGCGGTTTTTCCGCGTTCACATCGCCGGCCAATTATTCTGGGTCCGGATGTATATCGATGCTCGCGTCGGATTGCTCGAACGGATTCGAAAACGGTGAGCTCCGTTTGACGCGGCTGTAATTTCTCCGTGCAGAGCCCTTTTTTAAAATACGAGCCAAGTCAGCCGGAAACTCGAATACAGGGATCACGTAGAAATATAAATTCGAGATAATCCGAGCGAGTGGAATTTTTCATGCCGAGAGACGAGAACGTGTCGTGCACGTTACGCGTGCAAATTTCACCGGCCGACTCATATTTTCCAATATTTCCGAAATATGGGAGACGTTCGCACGTCGTCCCGTGGCAGCACACATTTCACGTGTCCGCCCGTGGCGAACGACGACGTCGTAAAGAACTACGGGAAGCCGCTTCTTCCGTTAAATTTTAAATTTTGGTCGGGGGACGCGTGTCGCTCGCGAAAACGGGGATCACCGAACACGCCGAAATTGTTCGCCTGGATGACTGTCGAAACGTGGCTCAACAGAGGGTTGCCGAAGCGATGTACAACTTGCTTATGGAGTAGATATTGACTGGCGGGTGCGACGTTCTACGTCTACCTTAGGGTCGGGATGTAACGGGGGCGACGATAACCCCTAATTATTAATTACGTTCTATTGCTTCTTGCTCCTGTGTAACTCGATTATGTCTATCATCCTCTCAGAGGGATGATTGAAGGATAAATTGAATCATTACGTTCCATTTAGCACTTATCGCACGCCATTTTTCTTCCATTTTAACATTTACACTAACATTTATACGCGCCACTAACCGTATTCTTTCATTTTATCGAATATTTTCGGAATATCGCAGCGACAAAAAATGGAAAATAAACATGTTATCTTTATTACCAATACAATCTCGTGTTACATCGAACGTTCGTGACAGAAAGTTTGTAAGTTTCGTTTATCGTCGAGGTGTGCCAATCTCGAAAGTGGCTTTCCTCTCATTGAAATCACCATTTACCACTTGCCAAATTCGCTATTAGCCATTCGCGATTCACAGACTCCACGGAGAATACTCCGAATATCATGTTCATTCGGTGGCGCGTTCTCTGTCAAAGAAAGCGACTTTAGATTCTTCGAATTCGAGTCCCTGGTGCACATCCTATTTTTCATGCCAAGCTACTTTTGCCTGGAAGCTCCGCGTATCTAGTTCGAAAAAAGCCAGCTCGTCTGTCTAGGTGGTCGTTGTGCAAGCCCCATGGCACCACCGTCGAACCATCCTCGCCGAGCTACCAAATATAGTACTTTGATGGAAATGCACAGGGAATCGTCGGAGGGAAAATCTCCGGAGGGATGGAGAGACGGTTCGAAAAGGGGTTCGCGCGGAGTCAAGGCCAGGAAGGGGATGGAATTTGAATAATTGAATCGAGCCCGAGTCGGACGTACGTTAAATAAAATAACGTGGCAAAATGGTGGAATGAAGTCGAGGACGGAAATGTTCAGTAACCAGTGTTGCGATCTAATTTTCTCGTCTTCGCCCGCGCAACACCCTCGCTCCGGAGGGTCGAGACCTTATTAAGCGATGGCACTGGCCAATCGCGCTCAAGGAAGCGTATTAGGAAACCGATTTATACATCGACCAATTTATTTCGCGTGCCGTATCTCTAAACTTCGAAGTTCGGAATATAAACGAAACGTATGCTCGATCGGTCGAGTAGAACCCCTCGTTGCTTCGAACGAGAATTACACGATTTACATCGCCACGACTTTTATCTTCCCAGACGCGAGTAAAGTATCTGCTCCATTGAATTTTACGACATAAAGATATGCTTTAAAGATAGCGAGCGCCGTGTTCCGAAAAGACGAAACGAACTTACGACGCTAAGCTCGAAGTGGATCGTAAATTCCGAACGTTTCTCCATCGCCGACAAGAGAACAGAGCAAACATAAGACATTTTTATTGCACACACGAGAATCCAATTTCCAGTTCTGGATCTTTCAGCAATCTCGCCTTATGAACACTCGGTATCGTTCGAGTAATTAACCGTTGCTGTTCTCCCGGCTATTCGACGATTTTTCATCGCTCCTGCCTCGAGTCCGATCGAGTAGGTACGCTTCGAGGAAGTTCGACCGACTTGCTCGATTGTTTTCCGTTCATCAAGGAGAAACATTTCCGCGCGAGAACATTTCGGGGGAAAAAAAAATTCTGCCGTCGGTGGTGCTCCACGATCGAGAGTTCCCGTATAAACGCGAGAACGTTGTAATAAAGCAGGCTGAATTAATCTAGCATCGTGGACCGAATAGTTTCGCCCGTTGGCCGGCTGTACTTATTACTTGTCTACGAGCGGGCAGAAAAAGCTAGCTAGGAGGGAACGAGAGGGGCGAAAAGTAATGTTGCCGGGTGAGAACAAAGTTTTCCACGGTAGTAAATTGAACACGGAGTCCTGCAGTGACACAAAATTACACGGAGTCGCTTTTATCGGTGACCACTCAGCGTGAATCGTACCGGTATACTCGTTCGTCGTTCGTTCGTCTTTCAAAGGGATTACTTTGGCAGCGGCGTGGTTTCAGAGCCAAGTAATCGTGACTGGGGCCGCGGTGGCTAAATATCCGTCTAATGGCCGCCGGCTTTTCAGCTACTTTTGCTTTTGAACGGGAGCCAGCCACGAACTAGGCCGACACCGTGTACCAGCTTCTCGACGCCCTTATATGCCTGTCCGTCTACGTCCTAGTCGTCGTACTGGTCCTCGTCGTCGTCGCGAGGACCAGTCCGAAATATTAACGTCGCGTGTCCTCGTCGCTTTAATATATCAGACCAAGGACCGACCGAGCAAATTTCCCTGATTAAAACGGCGACCGTCGCTGATATAAAACGTTCTGCACCGCGATGTACAGTCTCGAGGGAAAATTAACCGTGCCTGGGCGATAACCGCCACCTGCTACTTCCACCTCGTATTTCTCACGAGGGAAACATGTGGTTTGATCGATTTCCAGATTCAGCTGTTCGAGATGCTACCTAACGATATATCAACGAGGCGTAATTGACCATCTTTGTACGCTTTATACCCCTTTCAATATTTTTTATCGAATTGCCTGGTTAATTACATATGACCCTTTGCACTATTTTCACGAGTCTCGTGACGCACTCGTGATCAATTTTACGCGAATTTTTAATACGCTTTTGGAGTTCAAGTTCAATCATTTGCATAGTCAACGATTGATGACATAACATCAAACTGACATAACATTTCAACTTTGTCTGTTTTAATATCGTAGCTGTGATTAGTTTTGATTGACGCACCTGACAAATAAATCATAGTCCAAGGAGTTAAAGGTGTCCTTATGTCTCCGTTTAATTTAATTTTACCGAGTGGTTAAGGATTAACGTTCGAACCTTTAAAAATTTTAATCATATTTGATTAAATTGTATCAGAAGCTATATCCAAAGATAGGAATTTCTGTCAGACGGAAATCGAAATAATTCATGGAATTTGTTATGCGTTCGTTAAAATTCGATTCAGTTCGCTGTATTCGCATATCGTCGCGATCGCGAAATAACTAATGTCGATGACACGGCGGACCGAACATATAATATAATGAAACTGATACGAAGTATGTTTGTTGCCCGTCGATCTTTGTATTTCATCCGCGAATAAACAATTCGACGCAGCCGGTCGTCGATCGAAACAAAAAATGCTGAACTTCCGATTCGTTCTGGCATCGATACACGGGGCTCGCTTTTAAATATTTAATATGGCAAATATTTGCTTGGCCAAATAAATTCCGTTCCTTCGTACGTTGCGACCGTAATTTTATTGCGTGGCCGGCAATAAAACGATCTGTATCGTTGATTTTTAAATGCGCGCGATACCGAGAGCCGGCAGGCAGGTCCGTTTCGATATTCAAAAACCGTCGCTCGGAATTTAATTCTTACGAAACGAAGCTTCATCGATGCACCTGGCCGGCGTCATACAAATTTTTCCCTTGTGCGGAAAATCTTTGAAATTCGGGAAAGCGTGGAAAACGAAATTGCTCGTGATTTGGAGCTAAATTTTATATCGCTGATCCAATATACCTGACAAAAAAAGACACATTAGATTCCACTCTTTTCATTTTTATGAAACTTCCTGCACGAATCGAGCAAATAAAAATTAATGACGCGCACTGCTTTTTAATTGGAGAGCTACGATTTTAAGGGATGATATCGCTTTTGCAAGAACTTTCAAAGATATAAAACGTTTTTAGAGACGTGTTTCATACGAGGATTTCATCGAGTATCATATGTTCCAAATTAACTATTAAAAATAACATGTTATTTACAAAATTTTCAAACACTTTTTTGTCTTTCTTCGTAATATAATAGTTTCCGATACATTAGCCGCGTTTCGTTAATATCGAAACACAGGCAGTAATATATGAATTTATGATACGCGGAATATTTAGTTGGTGACCGAAATAGGTGGAAATAATTGGGAGCGTGAGAGCAACCTTATCCAATAACCGAATGGTTTGGCATCGAATTCGAGTACATTCCAGAGTTCTGTGACCAACAGCAACATGCCATCTAATTCACAAAAGAAAGCCTGTGCCGTTAATCAAACGGCGCCCCTTTGCGAGCACACGTGCGCGCGAGTACGCGCGAACAAACGGACGCGCGTGCAGCGGACCAGAAACGGAAAAAGACAGACGGAACGCGCGCTGGCTGCCCATTATTCGAGCGAACGAACGACAGGCGCGCGTTCGAAGCCAGTCAACGTTAATTACCACGGAATCGCTCGCGAAAGAGAATGATTCATGGCCGGGGAAAGGCTTTGAAAACGGAACGGGGACAGAGGAACGATGCAAACGAGCCTGCGCTGTCCGACCAGTTTCTTTCTGTCGAAATGTTCGGTTCGACGATTTAGGACGGTGCCGCTCGTTTGCTCTTACGATCGTTAAACGTACCTTTCTATTCGATAGCGTATGTTAAACTAGATTTCTAGGTTACAAGTATTCTGTAACCAGAACATTTTCCAATGGCCCATCAATCGACAACGCTGTGCGTGGTCCACGATATTGTCTACTTATACCGATGTTAATTCTATAAAAGAAAGGATAAAATAAGAATATTTTCTCTGTAAAACGAAGAATTTGCACTCGCGTGTGCTCCGAACCGCTAATTACGATTTGAAACTGTACTTAGCTACGAAAGAAAGCACAACGCGAGGTAGCAAAGATCGTCGCAGACTCGGTTAAGGAAAAGAAAATCCCTACAAATCCTTGAAAAGCTGGAAGTTGCCTCGACCACGGTGAGGTCGAAGCTCGTCGAGCTTAAGATATCCGAATACCCGCGACGTTACAACCTTTCCAGCCAATTTCCGCGGACGTTGAAGCGGTTCCTTCGCTTAGCGCGCATGAAACATTTAAAAGAGGAAATCCGTGGAGGCGAGGCAAGCGTATCGGGCGGACCAGCCCTCGGTTGCCATCCACGCCGCGGAACGTGAATAAATAACGACCGTCGTGGTTTTATCTCGTTGGTTACGTTTGGTCTTTAACATTTTCCAGTCGCATTAACGTTTGCGGATGACAGTTGCGTGTAACAATGCGGCCGGTATTTCGCGCGTCGTCGAGCGGAATGGCTGCCACCATCGTGCCAGGTATTGTTGACCGGACAAAGAGCTTTTCTGCAAAATTGAAAGTAAGAAAGGTGAAGCGTTGCCTGCTTCAACGTTTCGTTCCTTCAATTATATTTATTCTACAGTCTTTGTTGCGCTCCAAGGCTAATAAAATAATGTCTGTGTGTAAAGTCGAACAAATACCAAATCCAAAGTGTATCGAATCTGAAATGTATAAAGTCTAAGGTAATTAAGACATAACGTTATTTCTATATTTTCAAAAGTCGATACAGATAAACCTGTGGGAAGTTGGGAACATTCAACGAGATACACAGTTACAGATCCGCGTTTCGAAAGGCTTGTTTCGTATCGAGATGAGATGAATTCAAGAGCAGGCGGTTGAAAAATTCGAGTTGAAATGGAAGGCTGAATAAATAATGCCTGCCTATTAAATGGAATCTGAACACAGAACGCGAAGCTTACACAGGAAAGCTATTCTATATTATTAATTGAATACAGAGAGCTCTTGAGGAATATGAAGAATTGTACACCAGGAGATTGGAGTATTTTCCGTTTACACTGTCAATTCGAAGTGATTAGCGATTCGAGTACGGATAGAACTGTCCTTTAATTAATACTATTAGTCCGGTATTTAACTGCTACAGAGAAAATTGAAGCAATGTTAAGGCATTAACTGCCACTATGCGATCAGTCTGTACTTACGCGTCATCTCATAAACAGCGTAGCTTTTAAAAGTTTCTATGAAATTAATTTAATTGAACCTCTCGCGTGTCCAACGTGTTAAAAGCCAAGGTTTTACGATAGCAGGTTAAATGTTAATGTTCCGCATTTCGTGAACATCCACTCTCTTTCCGAAAAAATACTTGCGCTCTGGCAGTTGGCATTTGGAAGGTAGCTGCTCGTCCATAAACCGGCTCGGTATTTCTTTCAGCCCCGAAATTTACGCGGTTCCGGTGCGTCGTTCGGTCGCGAAACGCTCTAATAATTTAAAGCGGCACGGTAACGACGCCAGTTAGAATAGCGAAACGATGCAGCGCGGTGCGGCGGGACGATGCGACGCGCGTAATTCTACGCGAGTCCATCGAGCGGAGCGACAACGTGGCGGAACGGGATGAGGACATCTTTACATCCGTGTACCGACATCGTTCGAAGCACCATCAACGTTGCCGCGTAATACGAACAATTACACTCGAAGGCATTACATTCGTAACGCGTGACGGCGCTCGTTTCTCGCCGCCGTTCGCGCGCCTCGTGAAACGGCTTTTAAACGTCCCATCGGGCATAAGCCGCTGACTGGCTGGCCGGATTTGTCCGGCGAGCGGGTAAACAAACAAGCAAACGAACAGGCCGGCAAACAGACAAGCAACGCGAGTAAAATAATCAAACGGGCCCGTGTAAACAGCGGTTTCCCACCGAAACTGACGTTAAAACGGCAAAGACGACCGGGTTGGCTCCTTCGCCGTGGACCTTGGTCGCGGCTGCTAGAAATGCGGCTTACGTCTTCCACGCCGCAAACAAATTGGCCAATTAGGCGCCTCGTGACTTACTCTAATTCCCAGGCTCCTAATTATCATCGTTAGATACGCTTCTCTTAGATGGTGATTAGCCTAATGTTGCGGGTAGAAGCACTGGTGCTTAGGGCTAGATGGATGTCTTTAGTTAGTTGTAATCTGCGACAATAATGGGCGCAAATATTATCGTGTTCTTGTATTTGCTATGTGATGTTCGTAGACTCTGCCATATTTGCATAATATCGTATTTGTCTGTTTCTACCTGGCACCCAAATCTATTCTACTTGTCTGACCGCTTACAATCACTGGAGACACTGACCCTCCGCAGTACTCGAGTCTGTACCACTTGTCCGACGACTTACCGCCGAGGCAAGGTTACCTATCTGAATACGTACTGTCCTTACGAATCTAACTATTTAATTCTAACAAATTTGAAAAATTATTATCGTGCTCAGAAAGAGAATATCCGTCAATTTCTTAGGTAATTCAAGGCAGTCACCTTTTTAAACACTCTTACTAAAATAACAGTATTTGCCTCTAGACAAGAATATTTCCCAAACGATTCATGTCAAGCTGAATTTAACATGATTCCTCTTCCTTCGTGACATTATTAAATCAACGAATTAAAATCTACCTAAGAGTTTATTAAATTACTGTGACAATTTCTACGGTGATTATAAATCTCCGTGACAGTATCTTCTAGTACCTCGGTTTTATTTTATTTCTGTCTAGATCAACGCTTTTCGAGCATTAAAATATTCCTTGTACAATAAATTCTAAATAATGTCCTCCGAGCGGAGAACAACGAAGGGACAGAACAATGCGGGCAGCGATCAACGAGATCGATTCAAGATTTTTCAGAGAGACATCCAGCATCCGCCAGCGATTACGGATGATCGAATAATCGGCGGATTATGGGGTACATTTTATGCCGGATTTGTCACGTTCTCTCGCTTATCTGCGGTAATATAAACATTTCTATGCGATCGTACGACACGCGCGAAAAACTATGCCGTCATACGGGTCAGAGATACGCGGTTCGATGTCACTCGCATACGATCGTTGATTTCTCGTTTTAATTCACGGTTCCTCGACACGTGAACACCGGCATCGTTTTCATTTCGAATAATTCGCATCGTCTCACGCACGGTAGTTCCGTCGAATCGATCGGTCACGCGATCCCCGTTAGACAATGCGGTACTTTCAGTCGTCTTCCGGTTGGCCAGCGACTTTCGGAAATGCGCATTTCAACGTGAAATAAAGCGACACTCGTCCGAACGCATAAATATCCCCACCGAAATCGAACAAATTAGATTGCTCGCCTACTCACGCGGAATATTTAACCTTTTGAGAATTTACCGGAATCCAATTCTGCTGGCGGGAAACTTTGGATTTACGCTGTTTCTTCGGCAACTTTGCTGTTGTTAGACGTCGAGGCGCTTAAATCAGCTCCTTTGATCGTTTATCTTTCGTAATACGTACGTTCGAGTCGGTTGTCAAGAGTTTACGGAAAGTATCGGGTACTAGAGCAAATATTTGACCAATGTTACCTTTTCGTTGGACGATAAAGATCTTCAGAAGGCGTTCAAAATTTCCGTACCCAAGATCGTAAAAGTTTTATTAAAAAATTTGCAAGTTTTTAATTACCATTTTATTTGCTTTCAAAAAATGAATTTCAATCCTTAACTTTAATCCTTCCAAATTAACACGCGACACGTTCTTGTAACTCGTGTATCTACCCGTACGATTAAACGTTAAAATTTGTTTCCACTCGCGAATTGAATTCACAGTTTAACAGCATTGAATGTAAAGTGTGCATCTCTTACTTCTAGCAGTTACAGGGATGGCCGAGTGGTACTAACCTCGTAAAATGGTTTAGGTTGGATACAGTAGTTAATGGTCAGCCTGTATGCGCAACATTTCTCTAGCCAGCACTAACAGGTGGCAGTACAATTAAACCGCGTTACGGTTATGTCAGTTGGGTTATTTCTGCTCGGTAGCCTCGTCGCGTTACGTCTGCGTTGGTCATTCGCGTATTTCACGGGAAGGACGTTTTGGATTTTACGCTCGGACCGTATAAAGTGAAAAACGATTCAACTTTTCTGCCACGGAAGTTATCGTTCAAGCTTTCGTTTCAAGGTTTATCCCTCCTCCTGCCAGGAACGTAATAGCCGCTCGAATATCTATAAACGTCCTTTCAGTAGACACTTTTTCGCTTTACGGCATCGTCTTTCACCAAACAAGCTGGCTAACCACGATCGTTAATGGTGTATCCAAATTGTCGAAGCATATACTCTTACCGACCAATCGAATTGAGAAAGTAGTGATATGTAATGATTAAATAAGGAACGGTTCGATTAATGGTTATGCGCGAGAAAATAGTACTATGACGCTTCCCATGGTGCTTATCTGATCACCTATAGCTTCGCTGTTGTCTGACCAGTTACGGTTCCCTGAACCTACTCCGCTTGTCGCGTCATTTAACGATCTGCACTACTTGTATGGCCACGTACGATCTCCTATCGTACAGTCGTGTGACCACATTGTGGTTTCATGGCCGCATGTAGTCTTCGATTGTAAATACCGTCTTCCTTAATTATTTATGGCCCTGTCAAGCTATAGGTACCGTCTATACTACTTGTCTGGTCATCGACAACATTCGACATGTAGTCATTTACGATAGCTTATTTTCTCAAATTTTCACTCGTTTAAAATACACGTCCTTCGGTACATATTGTAATGACAGATTAGGATGTATAAGAATTGTAAATGCTGTCTCGGTTCGTATCAAATATTAACTCTCTAATATTTGCCGAATTTGAAAGTATTTTTATGAATCGTTTCCGCCGACCAATAATCGCGAAACAATTCACCCCTATGAAACATTCCACGGGCTATCGACGAACATTCCGGAACAAAAGCGAAAAATTTCAATCGTAATCGCGCGAATGACTCTTAATCACGCGGCTTTGTTCCGGCGACGCGGCAACGGTTTTCGATTAAGCGAAATATCATTGAATTACAGCGGCGATCGTGCGCCATTGCGTCAACCAATGAGCCGTCGCGATGATTTTCCGCGGACGACAGCGATCCGTGTATCATCGCGAAAGAGACGACGTTGACCCGGCAGGATTCTCGAATCAGGATAAGGCCAGACACTTGGAAACTTTTCCACTATGTCACGCGTGCGGACGTACACGTGGCGGCGCGGAGCAGTTGCGCCAAGTGACGCCGTTTTACGCCTTTCGAACTGTCTGGCAAGTTCCTTTTTATGCTCCTCTTCTATCCCCAGCCGTTACGCCAGACAGACTTTTAGTGGAGTGTCTCGGTGGCAACGTTTGACCACCGAACATGCACAATAATTCTCCGTGGTGCCGGAAGAATGGCAGTTTGGCTACAGTTCCGCGACAGCATGGCAGGAAAATCGCTCGACGGTTTTTATGTCTATCGTTTTCGACGTGACGCTCGTGCAAACGGTTCTTGAACTCCACGATCGCGGAATGCTGAGAGGGCTGTACATTTCGTGTCCGATCATCCTGGAGAACGAGTAACGGCTTCGGTGATTCGGTGCTCGGACAAGTAGAATAAGTAGTACAGAGTCGTGAAGCGTATCAAGTGGTCGGACAAACAGGTTTAATAGACCAGCGATACTGCAGACCATTACATGATTAGATTAAACGTGCCAGTGTGTAAGTAGTACAGGTCGATACGTGGTCAAACAAGTAATAAAAGATATATCGCTATTATAAAACTTGTGCGAGTTTCTCGAAACGATGCTCGAAGGAAACGAAATGATACGACTATCCGAAGTAAAATAAATGCGTTATCGACCCAAGCAGAGTCTTCCAGATCGACCTCGTGGTTCTTCGTGGAACTTGGTGGCGAACGTTGAAGGGCAATCCCCTAAGGTGATCCACGTGCAGGGAAATTATTGTTCGGTCTGGTCATCTGCGGTCGAACGGAAAAGCGTGCGAGATGGCGAGAAAGGGGGCACGGGAACAGGTGCTCGAGCACGGTAGCCGCCGTAGGGACGTTCCAATTAAATTGCAAATTAAAACGCATATTTTATTCGAACATCGCCGGTACCGCGGGGACGTTCCGCGACGGGAAAGAAAGTAGCGAGATGGACGAGAACGGCGCCTCGGTACGAATTAAGTTCGCTACTTCGGCGAGACGCGATTTTTTTGCTCCTCCTCTCTTTCGACTCCGCTCATTTCGACTCCTCTTCCGTTTCCTTCGACCGCTGCAATCTCCGCCTCGCCGGCCTTACGTAATCTCGTCAATGATTTCTCAAACTTCGGCCTGCCGAGGGCAAATCGAATTTTCTCCTCGCGATGCTGGCCGCCCTGTCACGATGCACGGGTCCAGACGCCTAACCCCAATCCCTGTCTCCTCGCGAAAGCTCCCTTGGAAACCACCCCTTCAACGCCGGCTCGACTCCTTCAAACTCGACGAGCGTTCTCTCCTCTCTAACTCGCTCGCTTTTCTTCCCACGGATTCTCCCTATTCCTCCGCATCGATCCTCTCCCCCTTCTCCGTTCACCTCTTCACCGTTTTTCCGCCGTTCTCGTCGTTTCGCTCATTATTTTACACGAATTACCATTTTCCTGAAAAGTTTCCTCGCGATTGAAACTGCTCGAAACGTGCCACTATTCTATGGCTGTTTTCGCGGACCGTTTAGCCGCGCGGATCGCGCTCTTGGGCGTGCGAATCACGTTTTCTGAAATTGTCGAATAAACGACGCAGAGCAATGTTTGCTTCGCGAGAAACTCGTTCCAGTAACTGCTGCGAATATTATAGAATGTTCACTTCGTTAAGAGCGCGAAATAAAAATTATGATACGAGCTTGCCCCGGAAAATTTTATTTTCAAGCAGTTCAATATTTCTTCGAACCTGTGAAAATATGAATATTTTTATGATCGACGCCTTAACATTTTCCTCTGTATCCTGGAAAACGATTCTTGCTAAAACATTGTTACATTTTACGACAAACAATCGTTTGACATTTGGCGACAAACAATCGTAAAGAAGAAAAAGAAGGATCGGTTGTTCTTTAGCGAAGACAGCAAGTTACCTCGACGAGAAATGTGTTTCTTACGAGTTGAGGACGATATCTCGTTACCGGAGTGCAGCCGTCCTGTTTGAAAGCCACGAACCCCGAAAAGCCATCTCACGGCCGGAACATCCGGCCAAAGAATCTTCTTGTTCCGTGTGGCAGAAACTTTTTCGACGCGACGCGAAAGAAAACACGTCCAAGGAGGTGTCCGCGTTGCCGAAACTTTTCGCCACGACACCCGGATGGAAACTGATTCCTTGAGGTCGGAATCCTGACCCGGACGTATCGCCTCGACTTCCGGTGGTCCATTTCGGTCCTAGCGGATCTTTGTTTCCGACGCGACACGCGCCTCGCGGAAATGGAAACACGCGTCTACCGGATGCGGTCAAACTTTCTTTGACGCGCCAATTCGCTTCGCGAACTTTCAACTTGATTTTTACAGGCGAGAAAAGTCGACGGCGCAAAAGATGCGCCTCGAATACTTTTTACGAAACTGAACGAAAGCTTTCGCTAATTTAAGGACATTAAAAATGCCGAGTATCGCATATTACTTCGGGAAAGGATTAATGTCGGAACGGAATATTTAACCATTATGTCGCGATATTTAATTATCGGTGAAATTTATTCGCTTTGTGAACGAACTGCGATATTACCTTGCGGAACAATCGTAGCTCGAAGCTTTGTTAGCAAAAAGATAATGAAATTTTCAGAAATTCACTGTTTACCGTCGATCGTTTCCTTCGTCGTTTCAAACATCTCATTTACAATATCACGTTTGCTATTTGAAAGCAGTCAATTGAAAAGCGATATTAAATCGGTATGTTTTTACCGAAATATGCGAAAAACATTTTTAATCCCATTTTGCAAGTAGATATTTTCTACCTTTCCCTTACAGAGAAAAACACAAAATTATGTTTACAGAAATGGACTGCTGCGAGAAATTTCATAAGACATTATCAAAATATTACGCTTTTGAAACGTGGTACAGAGAAGAAGTTGGTGGTTAATTGCACCGGTGATAACGCAATTATAAAATAATCGGTAACATTTCGACCATTAACACAAGGGTTGAAATAATATTAAACACGATGTTGTACTATATAGTACTAACCAGCCAAAAGTAGCCACGTATTTAAACGATTATCAAAACCGAAATTAAATTTGGTAGTGGCGTGGATGATGAATTTTGTTAAAATCCACAGCTCAAATACATCGAATAGCATTAATTCGTGCAACAAAGCCGAGTCGCAAAAGATCGTACACCTATCAAGAGCTTACCGGAGAATGATAATGACGCTCCAATAAAATATTACAAACTCGGTCCGTCTGATAAACGAACATAGAGCATACGGTATGCTCGAGCGTGATGCAATATGAAAATCGTGACCGCTTTGTTCGGCGCGAGCGTGTCTCACAAAGAGGACGCGTATCTACGCGCAAGTGTAAGCGTACGTTAATCCGGTTTAACGGCGCGCTGGATAACAGGCTTTTCTCGTACGCGTGCACCTGTAACTCTGAAATGTGGCCCGTCGATTCATTAGCGGATACGCGGACCAACTTCCATCGTGTTCCGCAACTCGTGCATAATTTTTAATCCGTTTTCAGGACAATCGCTATTCGTACGCACGATTCGATTTTCAATCGTACAACAAACATTATCGGTCTATCTTTTCCAATTTGGACTCGCGAATTCCTCCACTTTACATCGATGTTACGCTTTAACTTGTAATCGTATAAATAAAAAATTACGTATTTCACGAGTGGTAATTTGGAACTTTGTTCTCGCTCAAAATCAATTCCACGTGCTCGTTATGGAGTTTGCAAAGAGATATAACCAATTAAATACATACATATTTATTTGTCACAAGAAACTAAAACGCACTTTCATATAATACCGAATAACGAACGAGCGTATCGCACGAATTGATGCAGTTTGGAAAAGAGAAAACGTAAAAAGCGAGTAAAATTCGAGAAGCGTATACATCGTTTGCATCGAAAAAGGAGTCTCGTACGCCGACGAACGAGTGATTACCGGTTCGAATAATCCGACAAAGCGGTCGGGCGTGCTATAACTTCCGTAGACAGCCTCTATTGAAGGCTAAAAAATAAACGCGATTCCGCGTGGGTGGTTTAGAGATCGCGGAAAAAGCGCGCGAGATGCGTCGACGAGCAAGAGGAAAAGAAACTGTATGGATGAAAAATGCCGCGGATAGAAAAACACGGCCAGACGAGACCGTTTCGTGGCAGACTGGATAACCGTGTTTCGTATCGCGAGACGTTAATGTATTGAAATGCATGTACATTTGGGAGGCGACGCTGGTGTCCGTGCACCGGGATGCTCGGCGTCGAGCGACACCGCTGAAAGCAAGAAAGCTCTGCCTGCCTCCTCCACTTCGGGGAATTATTCATCCCGCTGCTCTTGAATATTTTTCATAAATATTCCGCCCTTTCGCGATTGCGCGCCCACCGTGTCCACTTTTAATAACCTTTATGCGGGGGCGTCAACTCTGCCTCGAGTACCGAATTTCGTGTGCTCGCGACTTTCTATGCTCGATCTGGTTATTGGGAAAATATCGATTCACTACCGTGTATGATTCGCTAGAAAATTACGATACTCTAACGATAAAGCTAACGATTTGATCATTTGGCCTATTCACGCGTTCTGAAAGTGTTGAAACATTTCGAAATTTCTACGCTCCCATCGAAATTTTAACCATCTCGAATCAAATTAGTTTGCAACGTGGATTCGATTAACAACGTAAAAATCAATTCACACCGTTAATATTTACGTCCCTAGTCGATGTCAGACCCATCAAACCGAATTACTACTCTAAAAGACAATAAAGAAATGAAGTTAGAAAATTTGAGGGAAGAGTAATTTCGTCCAGAAAATTCAATTTCCAAGTTCACTTTCGGCGTGCTAATTTCTTCGTCGTATCCCGAATATTTGAATAAACTGCAGGCAGTCGTGATTTTACGACGCACATTCCTGAGGTGGAAAGGAGGTGAATGCTCGTCGATCGACGTGGCAATAAAATGAACGAGAATTACGTTTCGACTCGCGTTCGAAGTGTAAAATGGAACGACAGATACGTTTGACGAGAGACGTAGTCTGTCTGCTGATTTTACCGATGTCGCCCCGGCTTTATGACGTTCATCTACCGGCAGGCAGTGCTTTATAGCGCGCGGATGTCCTTTTTCTAGAAAAGAACATTTTCCATGAAGAAACGGGAGATATCCTCTGTTTTCTTGCTTGAGCGTTCGCTTCAGAATGCATGGAATTTTTCGTTCACCTACGCGCCACGATCATCCATGTTTATCGAATCTTTCGAAGATAATTTCAGTTCGATATCGATAACAAATTTTACGACGGTTATTGCTGAACCTCGGCAAACAATTTTGTAATCGTTGAAAATAGACAACTGTTGTTAAAAATGTTATTCTACTTTTCAAGCAAAATTAGCAGGTGCCTTTCGATTTTTGTACGCGTTGATTACGATCTCGAATGTTTGAAATTATATCCTAAACACCACAATATTCTAGCTAACGTGTTATAGAATTGTTTGGTCGAAATTTATACGGTTTAGCGATGTTATCCGTATCTACTTCAGTAGTACAATCACGGATTCGAGTGGGAGATGCCTGATTTGTACGAGTACTTTCTACTCGAATTGTTCATTCTTCACTAGCTATCGATTTCAAGCTTGTTTCCAGAATGTTGCACGCGATACGCGTTGAATCCTTAATGGGCGATTCATCCATCTCTCGCATTCATGTTTATTAATCCTTTCGTTGCGACCGACGTAATACATGCCTCGTCAGAAATTGATTGTTAATTGCAAACTACATATGTATATGCGGCATTATTAATCCGCATGTTGAAATAATATAGAGCCACAATGGAGCGTAGGAAATCCGCAATAGATCAAAGCAAATTCAGCTTGTCCCGTTCCGACTGTCGCGTAACGCGAACCGCAACAGCAGGATTAAATTCCATAGAAAATTTATCGTATTTTTTAATCTTTACCTCTCAACTCTTTGAACACCATGTATGTTATCCAAATCTTTCATAGATACTTAAGTTTCTCGGTTCCGAAATATCCAATTTCTACCCTCGGTAAAAAAATAAAACACGAGTTTGTCTCGTACAACGACTCACGTAGTTCACTACGTGTATTTGTTTCGAGTAAAATTTGTTTCGAAGAATTCAATGATTTAACATCCTGCACATCAAACACAGTTTTCCAACGGTGCACCGGTCCCACAATATCCGTTCTCTCCGATCGAAGCGTTCCCTTTAAGGGGTAACGCCACTCTAGAATTTTGAAAAAATCGATTTTTTTTTTTTTGCTTAAATGATGCTTTATTATGTGTAGAATATGAGAAAAAAGTTTTAAGTAGGGGACAGATCGGGAACACGAATTTTTTTAAGTGGACTGCAACCACTCGCAGCGCGCTGCGGGCCTGCTTACTGTAACTTGTGGATACGCGCGCAATAATCATTGTAGAGAATGGTACCTGGGTAAAGGCAAAAGGCCTGATTCAGCTCGGGTAATAAACGATGACCCTGCGTTGCAGTGCTTGCTAGTGATTGTAGGCTGTAAACTAATCTAGCGGATTTTAAAAATAATATTGTCAATTGCTGAGTTTCCTATTAGTCACGTACAAGTAATAAACTATTTTAGCCGAACGGAGTTTTGGAGATCTCTAAAGTTTATTTTTTTTCTTTCTGACGTGTAGTTTATGAGGGGTCTGTATGCGTCAATATTTTTACAAAAATTATCGGAACATTCCGTAGCGGCTTCTTCGCAACCATAAGTCGGCAGGTCAGTGCCGATTCATACATCTGATGACCAATTTTTCTGTGACTTCCCACTATCGTCAAATTTTCTGACGTTCTTCTTTACATACTTTCTGTCCTTTTCTATGCAGAGGCTATATAACCCCGTGAAAATGCGAAAACGAACAATTTGCTTTCGAGATTTTGTACTGATCGTGTGTTACTGCGTGAACGATCTGTATTTTTGTGTCATCAGTGAAAATATATATTATTCTGCGAAAATGAGTGCTAAAGAAGATTGTAAATCTAGGAAGGGTAAAAGAGATACTTACAGCTATTCGAAGAAGAGAGGTATTTCACGGAAAAGACCCTTCAATAGATTTGAAATGGAGTCCCCGCAAGAAAATGTTAGTACATCTTCCCAAAAAGTGAAAACTCCTGGAGATATTGATGTGGATCCAACATTTGGGAATAGAATATTAAACTTTGTTGCTGTTTTTTCTGCTATTTCTGAAGTGGTTAAGTGCAAAACGTGCGATGGAAGTGTAAAATTTACTGAAAGTGGCAAACGTGGTTTGGGATTCAAAATCGTTGTTTCGTGTGGAAATTGTACGGACACAAGTATTCCCAATAGCCCATTTATTGATAAAGCGTATGAGATCAATCGCCGAATTATTTTTGCTATGCGATTGTTAGGTATTGGTCTCAATGGCATTGAAAAATTTTGTGCTTTTATGGAGCTTCCTCGACCAATTTTTCATTCATTTTACGATAAAGTTGTGCAGAAGATCAGTGTTGCAACTACGGCTGTTGCTACAAATAGCATGAGGAATGCAGTGGAAACTGAAAAGGCAAAATCGCAGGAAAAAGATGACACATATTATTTAACGGTTTCGGGCGATGGATCATGGAGAAAACGTGGCTTCACATCCTTATTTGGCGTATCAACTCTTATCGGATGGTTTTCTGGGAAAGTAGTCGATATGGTTGTGAAGTCAAAATATTGCAAATCCTGTGAATTTTGGAAAAAAAAAATTGACACCGAAGAATACGCAGAATGGAAGGAGCAGCACGATGATGAGTGTCAAGTAAATCATGAGGGATCTGCTGGTAAGATGGAGGTCGACGCGATGATGGAAATGTTTCAACGCTCAACATCATTATATAATGCGAAATATCAATATTATATTGGTAATGGGGACGCCAAGACCTATAAAGGTATTTTAGATGCAAAGCCGTACAACGATATCGACGTACAAAAAAAGGAATGCATCGATCACGTGCAAAAACGCATGGGCACGAGATTGCGAAATTTGAAAAAACAGACAAAGGGACTTGGAGGAAAAGGAAATTTGACAGGAAAACTCATTGATGAGTTGAGTATATATTATGGGTTAGCCATCCGTCGACACCATGAATCCGTCGAAAAAATGAGAGATGCTGTTTGGGCAACGTTATATCACAAAATATCAACGGATGAAAGCCCGCAGCATGACAAGTGCCCACCTGGAGAGGATTCCTGGTGCTCCTGGCAAAAGGCGAAGGCTACAGGTACATTGGATAATTATAAGCATAAATCTCCAATGTCGAATATAGTATTCTCAGCTATAAAACCCGTGTATGAGGAGCTTACCAGCGACAACTTACTGACACGCTGTATTGGTGGCTTCACGCAAAACAGCAACGAAAGTTTTAATTCAGTGGTGTGGTCTATGGCTCCGAAAACCGTATCCAGTGGCAAAAATATACTTGACATTGCCGCAAATATGGCTGTTTGCATATTCAACGACGGACTATCCACTATAATGCAAGTAATGAAAGCCTTGGATATGTCTGTCGGAGAAAATTGTTACAATTTTTGCCTGCAAGCCGACGCCCGACGCATAGAGTTTTCAGAACGATCATTGAATGAAGCTACAAAAATGGCGAGATTGAATCTCAGATCCAGCAGGAAGGAAAAGGACGTGGAGGATATTAATATAGAAGGCCAAATGTATGGTGCAGGCATCGCTGATTAAAGGTATATAACAAATTTCTTATGCTGAATGGCAATCAAAACTTTAAACGCGTTTTCCTCGAAATCACTTTTTTTGAACTCGCCGGACACATAACTCGAAAAGTTTTTAACCAATCGACTTGAAATTTTGTGGAAATGTGTAAAATAACATAACTCAGTGAACATCGTACGGGTTTTTTGATTAATTAACTACTTAACTTTTTATTAACAATTTAATGCTAAATTTTCTGTCGTTTTTTCCAAACTTTTCTTCATATCTACGCTAAATTAACAATTATTAATATTTTTTAATTTCCGTACGATGTTCCATAGATTTTGGCATATAATATGAGAAATTTTTTGATTTTTTGTTTTAGGATCATGGGTTAATGAAAAAACAGTCCGGTCATGTAGCCCATTCGAAGAAATGGTGTTGTTGCTTGCCAGTGCCTACAGCCCCCATTTTTAATCCAAATTGTTTATAAAAATTTACAAACCATCTTCAAAACATATATAATAAAGCCTTTTTTATTCGGACCTTATAACTTGTACGATTATTACATTAAAAATTCCCGAAAATCACCTTTTTTTCTGACTTCTAGAGTGGCGTTACCCCTTAACACACATCGAACCGTCGCTGCAACAACACTCGAATCATCCGGTATTTCCGAAGCTCACGGTACCGTTTCGCGCTTTCGGAACATCCCTCCCCTGGTCCCTGCCGATGTCCCTTGATTTTCCGAGCAACGAAAAAACGGGGAACAAGAGAAAAAGAAACGGTCCATCGACCCGTGCACCGTGTACGCGAATACGGCGATGGTACGGAACGAGTAACAGAAGCTGTTGTCGGTCGACATTTTTACCTTTTGGCCGTGTTCCCGGCGTGCTTTCACGCTTATTGTTCTCGCCGCTCCGAGCTCGTCCGCCCTGTTATCGTCCTTACCTTCGTCTGCCTGTTTCCTTCCTTCCTTCCTTCCTTCCTTCCTTCCTTCCTTCCTTTCGCGGCACCACGTGCCACCGACTCGCGTCAGCTTTGCGGATTTCACGCTGTCTGTTCTGCTATCTTCAATTTTCATCTTACCTTCCTCGAGGAAAAAATGACCGAGCTGTTCTCTCTTTCCGCCAGAATTGTCCGTCGAGTATGTTTCTTGCGTGTCACGGCCTTTTTTCGCCGATATGAATCAAATTTCCTATAACGACTCTTGCCTATATATGTTTCTTCTCCTCCGGTTCGTCTCGTTTGCAAGGGGCGAATACCCTCGTGAATATTCACGAAGATGACCTCATCTCGGTTCGAAAGCCGACACGGTGGCTGCAAGATCGACCCGTGACGAGATTGTCGCTCGTGTATCGAGAGAGAACGTGCGCCCGCTCGATGAACACCGCTCGAGATTAGGTTTGACCTTCGCTCTGGAAGCCGCTCCAAGAGCTTCTCGGAAGTTACCCTGCCGGAAAGTTTGGTCCGGAGACGCTGCCTCCGAAGGATCCCGATCGAGTTAGCGCAACACAATTTCGAGTCGATCATTTCGATTCGAACGCGTTTCAGTACGTTTTCTACGTCCGCGTTTGGCAGTGACGAGTCACGATGCACATTGGCGGATTTTCGAATGAATTTTTACATTTTATTGCTTTTTTAGACAGAATCAATATTGAAATCGATTAGTTGAGAGTTTATTTTGAAAAGTACCAATATTGTAGGATATTGAAAAACTCCGATGGATTCGCGTTGGTGTTTGAATCTGGAATGTTTTTTTTACACCGGAAAGGTTTCGCGTGATTCCGTGTAATTCAAATGGAAGAGTAACGATAGCTGTTAGTTTTTCCTACTCTACTGATCGATCGAAAATGAAAATTACGTATCTTTTCGGAATTCATTATCGAAATAGCCGGCGTTCCCGTTTCTCTTTCCGCTTCGAAACGAAAAGATCCAACCGCGCCGACGATGGGGGATCTCCCGAGATCTGAAATCTGGGTTAAACAGGTGTCAGGATAAATTCACGACGATAACATCAACGAGAAATTGCATTTCATTGCGGTCGTGTAGCGACTGCTCGTGTTATTATCATTTATCGATCGAATCGGTCATTGCTGTCGCGCTGAAAAATTCTGTGCCATCGAATCCGATGATGGCGATTTTGTCGATTTTTGATTTTTAATACCTGCAGGAAACAGCATCTATTTCCGCCGGATCTCGTCGACACCGAAACTTTTTCCACGACTGTAACTTTTCACTTTATCTTCAAATCAGTATCTATTAACTGATAGTACGAAACTTCCCTAACTCGTTAATCACCGCGGATAAAAGTTGCAAATGGATATCTACGGTACCGAGTGCCAATTATTTAAAGTTGAAAATTTGCAACTTTTCGTTCCATAAAATTTGTCAAAAACCGGAGACTATGTGGCGAACGAACAACTATTCTTGTATGCAGAGGATTCATTTATCGAACAATTTTATTAGAATAATATTCGTAACGTACGCAGTCGATGTGACGATAACGGACGCTATCGAACAGCAGGCGTAATCGCTTCTGGTCCGAATGTTTTTCCCCGGAAAGTCGAGAGTAACGAATTGGAACCGGAAGCGATATTAAAATTCGCAGGATACCGAGTGGCCGTCGGTGCTTAACCGGAAGATGCACGGCGCGATGCTGGAATTACCATAATACGATTAGAGAGAGAGACGGATTCAGGCGAATGTGCATCCAATCACGAGTTACCGTCGCGCGGACCGAGAGAGCGAGGAAGCAAGAGGAACGTAACGTGTCTGGGACAAGAGAGAGCATCGCGGCAATAAAATATCCCATGTTGGATGCAAAGAGCGGCCGTAAAATGCAGGATGTGCCGTGAACGGTTCACGAGTTTAGTTTCTCTGTTTCTTTCTATTCGTTTTATAACCCTCTTTCGATCCTCTGCCCCGTTCTTCTCCCACCCTCCGATCCCTAAAGTAAAGCACTTGGTGGATCGTGCCGGATTTCGTTGAATTAAAAGTGCCCCTCGATAGTCAACAAATCTACGGGATGGAATTCGTTCGGTTTTAGTTTCTCGAAACTGATTTGCATCCGTTCGGTTTTACAGTCGCCCGCTTCCCTTCGCTCAGTAGTATTATCAACGAATTCCGCGTCGGTCCCGATCGGATTTCAATACGGATTAACGGGTTGAACAGCAGTTAAAGCATTCCGGGGTTGCGGCTTTTCGGTAAGATAACCAATTCCTTGTTATCGGCATTTTCGATTATGAACGATTTTTAAAACGCTCGGTTCGCTTTTGTACGCTATCGATTCGTTGACGCGAGCTTAGTCCTTTCGTTAACGATGCACGCGATACTAAATGAAACTCTAATGCAGGCTTGACCAACAGATGACTTACGAGCCACATTTGTCTCCCGTTTATATTTACTCGTTCCAGTAAGCCGCACTTAATCCTATTAGAACATTTCAAAATAGCTCTTGGCCTCCGCTTAGAACGCTCAGGGTATTTCAGATTCTCCTTGTTTTAAACAGTCCTGACCATTTTCATGATTAACGCGGACTCCGCCAGAAGTTTCGGTGTACCGGAATTTTCATTCTGTAGCTACAGTTTATTCCGTTTTTTTTTTTTTGCAATTACGCGGTAAACAATTGCGCGGTAAGTGAGATGAAATCGGAGCACGGAATATTCCATTTTTGTTCGAGGATTTTTTCATTTGTGGATGCAAACTTGCCAGCGACCGCAACTGCCTCTATATCGGTTTTCGGTAGCCCGGATGCGAGAGTATCGTTCAATTCCACTATTTTTTCCACTGTTTTTTCCTTCTTCCTTTCTGTTGTAACCATAGCGGCGAGTATTTGCGTTGCTGTTATCGAGGAACGATGCTTTGGAAAAAATTTATTTTCCGGAATTGTTTGCTAGCGAAATAATCATGCTTTCACTCGCGAAGATACTTGTAAATGTCAACGACCTCGAAGACAACCGTTGATTATCTCTAATACGACAACTTCTATCGATTGGAATTTCGTTCAAATCAATTTCTAATCGGAAAAATTGTACAGGAACGCGTCACCGTCTGATCAATGACGGATTATTACCACTTACGAGTTCTGTACCTTTATTTATTTCTGCTTCGAAGCAACCGATTCGATCCATTTTCCGAAATTCGCCTATTCTCCGATACCCTATGTTATTCTGAATCGGCGTTAATAAAAAACTGAATATTTGATACGTGGCCGGTTTTCATCGATAGCACGGTAACGGCTCGCGGCGTATCGCACCGGCTCGACATTATTCTTCGACGCGTGCCGGCCGCTATTTTGCTCGATCCATTCTATAGGGCACATTTTTCAAATATGCAGGCAACTGGAAAACCGAGGAGGTACGAATAGATAAGTCACCGATAGACCTGAAAAATCGGCCGTTTCTTAAATTCTTCGTTAGACGGAACAGCAGGTATACCTCGCCATTATCGTTCCCGAAGATTGATGGCTTAATAATTGTGACGGTTAAGCGAGAAGAAAATATAGAGGATCAGGGTTTGTCGAAGCGTTTCTCGCGCCTTTATTACCGATGAATCGAAAATGTAGAGAGATGGCGAATAATGAAAGGCCGAATTCTTCCATTTGATTTATCATCGTGATCACAACTTACTCCCTACGGTAGCAAGTTTCAAGAATTTATATTGGCTATCGTTCTGTCACAATTTTAATTGACTTTCAAGTCAATTATAAATAAAGATTCTATGTAGGGTGAGATGTAGATCATCATAAATAATTGCGAATAAAAAATACAAGCTAAAATCGATGAATTCCTTCTATATTTTGCCATGCTAGAACCACGAGTAAAATCTTTCTTACGAATAAAATATCTTACGCAATCGATGAAATCGTTGGAAGTCTGTCGATACAACGTATTTTATGACAAATTGATAAGATTCTTGAATACATTCTGTACAACAAACTCGTGACATCTTTCTACAGTTTCGCTCGCGACTCCAGCAACCAGCCCGAAGTGACACTTTTTTTATTCATATTTTAAGCATCAAGCTTTGCAGGACAGTGCATTATTTGTACAGCAAAAACGTCCAACATTTCCTCCGGATCAGCTCGCTTTTCCGGCGCAGGGGTTGAAGCTTGCTCTTCCAGGAAAGAAAGTTTCCCGAGGCTGTTTGAAGGGAGGAGCAAATCTGTCCAGCTGGAGACGCTAGCAAAAATTGCAAATACACCGGCAGGATACTGGCATGTTGGCGGAGAAGAATAAATACGGACCGAATGGGAAAGAAGGTTTTCGCGATGCATGTCATCATCCCTTGGGGTAGTCACCTTCCTGATTCGCGTTCTCGTTGCAATACATGCGGAGGATGCAATTTTAAAATACCCTACAACATTCTCCCCTCTATCTATTACATGGTATCTCCCGGGTTATCAGAATCTGTTCATAGAGTAGAAAATTTACCGAGAATCGAGCCTCTCGTACGCTCTGAAAATTATTGCCGATTCAAGATCCTATCTCGGAAAGGGTACAGAGAGGTTAAGTATGCGAGTTTCCGACTTCGTGAGGAAAATTTTTAAATTCGTACCAGCAAAAACGACACGTTGCTGCACTGATTTCAACTGAATAGTTTCAGTATTAACGACAGGAGGATCAAGGTTAAGCAGTAACTATTACAAGTTAGACATTCTTGTTACCATAATTATTAAGATGTTTCGCGACCTACAAACCAATTGAATCTCTTAGCAATGTTCACGGAAGTTCCAGCAAAGCCCCCGCTCGATCCACAATTCTAGTCACTCGTCTTGCCGTCACGGTATCGAGCTGACTGTTGTCCAAACGGCGCGCATCGCTCGATGCTGTCGTAATTAGCCAGAGTGAATTTCTCGAAACAGAATTATGTGCGAGGCAACCGACTCCACGGAGAGTATTAACGTCAGTAGGGGTGAGTTCGTTCACCCGGGAATTAATTAACGAGACGGTGCGCGGTGTAATGAAGACTCGACGAAGAGAGCGGCGTAAATAGTGGTGCAATTAACGAAACGCTTATCTCTGGGTCCTAAGAAGACGAGCAGAAGGAAGAAAATGGAAAAGGGAGATGGTAAAACGTGCGTGGCTCTTTCATTCATCTTCGCGAGCTACTTTCCTCGGTTTCCTCGGTTCTCTTAAGCGCATCACGAGAGAACAACTCCGCTTTCTTCGCTTCGAATTCGCCTCTATCTCTGTCCGTCCTTCATCGTGGTTGGACGATCATCCGTTAACGCAACGTTGCACCATCCTTCCACAAAAGGAGCCCCTGATTTTACGCGAAGATCGTAATCCACCTGTACAAAGAGCTTTCTGCTTCTCGGATGGATGAACCGTTATCGCCGGTTTCTTCTCGTTAGCCTGGGATTTTTAGCGTGATTCGTTTGATTCTTTCTCATTTTTGCACGACGACGGTTGAAATCGCGAATAATCTTTCATGTATGTACGATGTTAAGGCATGTTGGGAAATGCTGCTTCTATGTTTATAATAATAGAAATAGAATAGAAATAGAAATCAAATTTATGACGATTTAATGTCTAAATAATTGCTGGGTTGTAAATTCTCTGTACTTCAACACGAGTTTAAGGTTCGTGAACATGTTTTCTGCAGCACTCTTCAACAATCGTGTTTCGTGACGATTGTAACGTTGCTTTGCTCGTAAAGTTCCTTCCCATACGCTTTCGTGGTATGATTTAGGGTGCTGGTAATTCTTTCGAAATGCTTGGTAAAATTCTTTCCTTTTTTTCGCCGCGACAACGAAATTTATCGCCCTGTAACTTACGGAAAGTAATGCGCGTTAAAGACGCTCTTGGCGAGAAGAACGCTCGTATGTTCCGCGTTAATTTTCCTCGATCTTTCTTTTTTTCGAGGGTAGTTACTGCTCGAATTTATTATTGGATTATAGCACATTTTTATTAATAGCACTTACGTCTGTAATCGCTTCGAAACACTCCTTGGGTCCTCGAATCTCACTCATTGCAATTTTGTTTTTACTCGTCGACAATTTAGCGTTGTATTAAAACAACTAATTGTCGATAAATTTTCGATTCGATATTAAAGTCGGTAATAAAATTTTTA
Organism: Megachile lagopoda; assembly: GCA_036983795.1. NCBI lineage: Eukaryota > Metazoa > Arthropoda > Insecta > Hymenoptera > Megachilidae > Megachile > Megachile lagopoda. The sequence goes on along the minus strand of CM072795.1, from coordinate 3,282,369 downwards.
TGGTTACACCGGTTACATTTTAACATTTAAAAAATTATAAGGTTCGTATCACTTTTCTTCTTCAATTAAGTTTCGAATATGTTGATTCTATCGTTCGTCTAAATGTCCTCCTTTATTCCTGGAACAACAAAACATAACAAGCTTGCTCGTTATCGTATCCTATAATTCTTTCTTGCATGCGCGTTCATTCACAGATAAGATCACTGTTTTACACGTGTTGTTGGCGTTCCGCATGAAAATCGAATTACTTTTCCCATTACTCACGATTAGTTAAGAGCGAAGTGGCTTTATACCCACCGACATTTCCGAGTACTGTTCCAGGACCCTCGAATCTCGCGCAACAAAGAATCCGCCAAACCCACAGAATTCTCGTAACGCCGCAAAAGAACAAAGTTCCCAATAATTGCGCGAAATTCCCTGGGAAACCGATGCTCCTAGAGCAGCTCGCGAAGCCAACAAACACGCTGCTACGATAAATCAACCCTCGCTTTATCGTTCTCGAATAACGCCCTTTCGGTTCCTCCTTCAGTCTCAGCGTCTTCTAGCCGCCTTTTGTTTTCCATCCCTTCGGGAACAGGGTTTGAAGTTCGAAAGTTGCCGCCAATTTCACTCCCTCACCCTCTTGTCGAGAACGATGCACCGCCGTCTGCACGCATACTCTACGGGGTGTCCCGTATACTTGGAAAAAACCACCATTTTTATGTAGTTAAAAATGTAGAAAGAATTACTATAAAAAAGAATAGAAAAGGAAGGTTCGTAGGTGCATTAAGAAAATTTCATTAGCAACGAACATACACACGTCTAACAAATTGGCAGCTTGTGTATTTCTTAGTCAAGTATAAAATACATATACGTCAATCGACTGTTAGATCGTTAGATTATTGTTGGCAGAGTATGAACTGTCACACATTGTACTTTATCGACGTACGTGCATTTAGTTCAAGAATACGCAGGCGTTTCGTACGGTATTACACATTATTTATCGTTTATACTAACAAGGTTTTGCTTTCATACAGTGATGCAAATTTGCAATGTCATATCATATTTCTTTACATAAATGATCGAATTCGAAGAACGTTTCCTCGTCGAAATCGAGTAAGACACCCGGTGTACGTGTCTGAATATCGGCGTCGTCTGAAACCGCCCTCACGCACTCGTAGGTTTCTTCGAGCTCCCGGTCGAACGCCCCTTTCGGGGGTTGTTGCCAAGTTGTACGTCCTGGCCGCCACAACAATGCGGCCAAAAGTTGTCTGAACTCCTGTTTGGAATACTCTGGCCTGTGCTGTCCTCCCCTATGGATAAGAGGGTCGAAGATGGAGATCGGCAGGAGGGTCGAAGAAGAAACGGCGAAGTTGGCTGCGATCGAACCACCCCCTTCCTGCGTTCGGTGACGGCGAACACGGCGTCGTAAATCGACGGGTAAAGTTCCTTACTGGCTCGCTCCACCTCCACCTTTTATCCCGCGGCCGGAAAACTGTGAAAGTTAAATTAATTAGAGGAATCTATCGTGGCCGCGTTCGGAGAACGGTTGCGCGGTGTTTTCGAGCGCGAGTTTGATCGATGCCCGCAACCTCTCGCTCGTGAAATTAATTTTGCAACCAACACCTTCGGGATATTAATAAGCAGATGAATGGCTTCGAGGGTTTTTATATCGATGGGAGACGATATTCCGCAGTGTAACTGATTTATGTAATGTTTATATTTTCAATATTTCCTCGATATTTTGATGTGTGCACTCGTTGGAGTAATCTTTATTTTCCGAACCAAGATATGTCAATACCGTGCAGCAATGTTGTATTCTCGGAGACATATTTATTATTGCTACAAGTTATTTCAAAGTATCATGAGTTTCCGAACAACATTTTCCACGAATCAGAAAGTTTATTTGTTCCGTTTCTTCCGATCGTACAAAAAAATTCGATCTTTAAAACATGCGTAGAAAAAGAAGAATCGTATCAGTGGTAAAAAAAGTTGCCGTCTGCTGCAAGTGAAAATGTAATATATAACCAAGGAATAAAACGCCGCTTTGGGAAGCACTTCCACAATAGCCCGCAACATTCCAAAGCGCCTTCTGCTTTTTACTTCTCCGCGAAGCTCTTTCGTGCATCGTTCCTTATAATTTCCCGGAACGGATGTCGAATACGTGCGGAACGGAGGGCATCAGAAGCCGGACGAAAATGTCCCGATACAACGGCTCTGATTTACTCCGTCCGGAACAGGAAGGATGCATCGCGGCGAGACCGGAAGCGACCCTTTTTCACTCGAAAAGCGGCGTAATCGGCGTCCTTCTTACGTGCTCGCCAACCAGTGTAATGGGCAAAAAATTGTACTTCATGGCGCTGCGGTCTAATGAGATTTTGAATTATGTTGTAGTTACCGCCCCCGTCTCTCTCGATTCATCACCTCTTTGCTCGTGCAACCCCTGCTGGCTCGCGTAGTTATACGCGACCAGATTACAGCCAGCCACGTACGAGTTGCTTGAATTTCGAACGGGATTTCCGCTGCCTAGGGTCACCACGCGATTCCGAAGTCGATCACGAAACACTTGTAAATCTTCTTGGAAAGGCCATTAGTCAAAACGAGCAGAAAAATTTCCGAGACTTTCTCTGACGAACTATCGAAAGCACGGAAAGTATAAGTAGCCGGGTTATTTCGACGCAAAGTCATTCACGCGACCATCCCTTGGAACGATTTCAAAACTATAAATGTCTGGCAGTCGCGTTAGAGGGCTCGGTAAGCGCCGACAAGCTCTTCTCCCGAAGGAAGATCATCGAGAAAATGTCAGGCAGAATTTCCGCGATATCCAGTGGCTCGAAACATCTCACTCGATTCGCCCTTTTCGCATCTTTTCTCGACTCGTGACGCGTTACATCGGCTCGGTCGAAGATGCGCTGAAATCGAATTCGAAATTCAGGCTGACACGACGAGAGAAAGCTGGCGAGGCCCGGTGACACGTGGGAAATCACGGTAACCAGTTCCATATATTCGCGCAGCGACTCGGTGATCGCTCGCAAATTTCTCGGTCTCTTCTTCTTCGCGTGCATCGGGGTCACGCGACGCTCGTCGATACGATTTCTAGGTCGACCGAATTTCCCACGAGTAATCGAATCGACGGTACACGCGGACGCGTTAACGATAACGACCGTCGATAGTTCGCGGCTCGATGACGCGCTATTCCTTCGCTCGGTTGCTTTATTAAAAATTGCGTCCGCGTGCTCTACTTTGTGGGTCTGCTATGAGAAACGTAGTTGGAAACTTCGTGCACACGACCGCGATGTAGAAATTTTATTTAACAGAAAACATGCAGAAATGCGAAGTGATATCGTTAATTCGTGTTCGTATTTGAAAATAGTTTGCAACACTCGTTACTAAACACATTCGCTGCCTTTAAAACACTACCGGTATTTCTTGAGGGATTCCGCGAATGCGAGCTCAACGCGATCGAACTTATAAAAACGGAAAGGCATAATTTTGAAAATTTTACGATTTTATCGTTGATAATGATTGTTATAACGTGCCATGCTACATGTAGCAATTTCCACAATGGCCTGGTCTAGATGGTGGTTCTAGATGAAACTCTGTTTTATTATGTCTTATAGTGACAGGTAGAAGGTTAACGAATAATTTTGTGTCGTGCCTGTTCTAAGATGGTATCGATTTGAAAACCCTTAAGATCGACACGTAAGCTGAAACAGAAACGTACTCGCGCTAATTCATGGCAATTACTTTGTTCGAAAGAAGCATATTTCACTTTTTATTACGGCGAACACTATACCAGTATTTATTAGAGTATCATAGCATTCTTTGTATAATGGCTCAATTCTTGAATACCATTATTACGACACGACAATTTATTATCGAATTGTAGATATGAATTTTTGAAAATCATAAATGTTCTACATATTCTATTATGTTAAAAATTCGAAAGATGTTCCGTACATGGGGATCAGTATATAACGTAATGTGCCTAAAGCACTGGAATCGAAACGCCGTCCTTCCATTAACCAAAAACGGAAACAAAATATAGAAAACTTTTAACACGATTAAATCGATACGTGGTCAGTAATGCCGAATATCTTCGAAAGTAGTTCAAAAACTTTCCCATCGAATTTCGATACTTCGCTGACTCGATATGCACGAAATTCTCGGAGCGGGGCGCTTTCACATTTTTTGCCGGAGATTTCGCGAACGAATAAAAGGAAAGCAGCTCACCGCGAAGTGGAACGCGTGTACGCGTAAACGAGATGAAATTTTCCGTAGGGCGGAAATGAGGAATGTCTAAATGAAAATCGACGTACCCCGGGCGAGACGGCATAAAAATAGATAGGGTAATTTCGATGACATAGTGGAAATCAGGATAGCCGTTTCCAATACATATCGCCGTGAAATCCCCTCCAGCGAGCGGTGATCACTCACACATTCCTGGAAATCCTTTCCACCGAGGCATATGGGTCATGCGAGTCGCGTTGAATTCTGGGTCGTCGGAATTTCCTACGAGCAATCGAATAGACGCCTCGCGGCCAAACGTGACACGATAATGGACCGTCGAAGACGCTCGAAAATTCCGGGCTACGTCGCTGAGTGCATCGATAACGTTCGCGATGTCGTCGGATGTCCGACGGCGATAAACGTTTATGCACGCTGTTCGCGCTAATTTATCGCGCTTTCGTTATTTCTTTGAATATCGAAAATTCGAGGAAAACGAGTCAACCACCGACGCGGCTCGCGTACTTGGAAATGGCGTGCACCAGCGAGCATCGATCGGAAATTATCAAGTTATCGTTTCTTTTCGCTCACGATTCTATCGTCCGAATAACGATAGGTTGTACAAAAGGCGTGCTCATTGTTGGAAGCGAATCTTTTATTCGTATGAAAACATTAAATTTTCTAGAGCTAACGAAATTGGTGTAGCTATTAGGCAGGCATAATCGTATTGTCTAGCGCAGCGAGCGTTTCAGGTCGGATGCGAAAATGGAAAACTGTTTTCAAGGCGGGCTTTCTGCGAAAGAATGATTATTAGAGTCCGTTGTTTGTGAAACTGTTTTCTAGTGAAGCGAGGAAGTTGCTATATTGCCTCGTTTCAGCAAATGAGAGGAATAACTCAGGAGGAGCTTTGTTTTCTACGAAATGAAAATAGGTATTGCCCGAACTGAATATTGAAATTCGTAAACTTATCTCTCCTCGACGTTAACGACGTCGTTTCTTCTCATTCCATTTTCGATCTAATCTCATATTTATACTCCATAATATAATCATGCAAACATGATCTTTAATCCGGCTTAAAATACCGAAAGCAAATAGCGATAAATAATAGGATATAAAGTTTTTACATCTTCACATTTTGTATTACCTTTAACGATTTGTTATAATTGCAGCACCATAAAGTACCGCGTTAGTCACGAACCCACGTAGTGCAGCTCACCCGCAGCCATTCTCCGAAAACGAATATAACGAAGCTTACAAGCAAAGTTGTCGGAGTCTGCAGGGCCATACACTCGTTCTCAAATGACAATTACCGCATACAGACAGGTCGAAACATCCGAATGTCTGAAGCCGGGGGGTTTGGTAACCGCGTAGAGGGTATGGGAGTTGGAAATATCGAGGAAGTCTTGAAGCAACCCGAGCCAGTTCGTGATTAGGCAGCATCCGCATTTCCATGCACATCGTCGCGGCCTGTGGGCGGGAAATTTGGCCGCAGTTGGCACGACCGACTCTTATATACAAGCCAGAGCCAAGTGGGCCGAGAATTTAAGGTCGAATAAAGTTGCTAACCCGCGTACTCGAAAGGCTTTATCCTTTGCGTCTCGCAGCCATGCATACGATAACAGACGTTGCGCTCTCCTCTAGCCTCTGGTTCTATGGCGTGCAATTTTTGGCCCCCGGTGTTGGCCGCCTTCGCCGCAAATAATTTTCGAAAATCGTTGCGCCGCCTCCACTCGAGCCACGTTGCCACGGAAAAGCGTGATACTCGAGCTACGTGGCACGGCCAAATGCTGCAGCTTCCGCGCTCGAAACCACGAATATCGATGCCATGAATTTTCACCGATCCCTCCGAAGATCATTTACTTCCGCGCGTAAATTTTCAATGAGAGGTCTTGCCTGTCCTGGAACTGTAGCTTCGATGTCTGACCAACTATTGCATACTGTATGTTCTTTTACATGTTCCAACTTTTCAAAGAATAACCCCAAAGAGAAGAGTTAACGTTCCGTCAAGCGATGTCGATAACGGGAAAGTGTAATTGTCGCGTATCGAATTCTGAATAGACTCTTTCCTGAAAGCTCGCGTCACAATAGCAAACAAGCCGAAAGAGCTATAAACTTGAAGGAACAGCAAAGTATGCCACGAATCCATGCATTTCGGCGTCGAAAATCAGAAAATACGCGATGCATCGAGAATATCGGGTCTCGTATCGGAGCAAAGTTTCTGCGTCGTATTTGAGCTCCGGCTAAATCGCAGGCAATGGTAGTTGAATAATAGAACGCGAAAAGAAGGTACGTAAAACGCGTATCGACCGACGGGGTCTCGTCGAAAGACTCTTACGGCCTCGGGAAAGGCGAAAAGCCGCGCTGCGAGCATCGAACATCCAATTTCGACGCTTCCCGGCACGATCGCTCGATTATTTTCGCCGTGTCTCGTCCCGTGTTTCTTGTTAACGCGCGAGGTGCTCGGCGCCGAAAGCGAGTGCTTTCGAGACTCTCTCGACCGGCGAAATCGCGTCATCGAGCGCGCAAAGCAGAAGTAACACGCTAGCGCCGTCCATATCTTTTACGATTCCTTCGTGGCTACGTCGACACGCGCGTTTAAGAAATCATCCCCTACGTACTTGAATTATTGCTTGGCCTGTTGCTTCTCTCCTCTTCCGAAACTGCGAGCTGTAACTACGAAACGATTCGTTTCCGTATAAATCTGCCGCTGGAATCAGTTCACGAATTTATCGCAACATTTGGCGTACCTAGCAGAGATCGTATTATACTACCAAATATGCAATCTGTGGATTACGTGCGCTGGCCTGTATTTAATTTACCATCTTTTAAACCGCCAAGTTGTTTAATACGAATTAATAATTTAAATCTCCTCAACGATGCAGTAACTTAATCGACGAGCAACAGGTTTATCTTGCAAGAACTATGGCAAGATAAGTCAGACAAGGTAGGGTAGCTGGTCAAGTAAATAGTATGGATAGATAAATGGCCAGATAGAACAGATGCCAGTGCTATGCACAGAGTATGTTTTGTCAACCAAGTAGTATAAGTAGATACACGGTCAGACAAATACACATAGCCAAATAATGTCAGTCAGTGGTCAGACAAGTAGAACAGTACGGTAGACGGTTAGACAAGTAAAATACATATAAGCTGCATTTGATCTCGCAATTGCAAGGATGTTGCATTATATCGAATTTCTGTTGGCGGAGAAAGGCAGAAAACGACGCTTTCAACAAATAAACGTACAACTTCTCTTTGCGTTTCAATCTTATTTCTCTGAAGACGAAATACACGTCGAGAATTTTATGGAACGCGTGTTCACAAAATAACCGCTACTTTGAATGACACGCGTTAGTGTTAGTTTTCACGAATTGATACTGCAATGAATTTTCTTGTAATATCTTAAAGATTTTCGATGTTTGCATTTCAGTATTCCGAAAGGGACTCGCGCGGTACACGATCTTTTTCTTTACCGTTGCATTTATACAGCTTCGTGCCTTTTTCTCTCGCGTGTTTTCTATTGTACTTTCTGTTCTTATACAAGAAACTTGGACTCGGCGCGGAATACTATTCTTAAGTGTCTGTATCTCTTGTCCGTATTATTCCACGGTATTGGATTCTCTGTGCAAGCCCCGCCGTCAACCTTTACCCTCTGCACGGAAATTCGATTGTCGACTAGAAATTGCAAACAAATAGAGTCGCGCCCGTTCTGCCCGTAGAATCTTAACAGACCCAATTTGTGCACCCTTTTCGCAACGGTTCATCCCCTTCTTTCGGCAAACACGCGAAAAGTCCACGGGCAAGCGAAATAACGGGGCGGCAAGAGTGTTCCGCTCCTTTTCTCGAGAGGAATCCCGACGACCGGCGTTTCCGTGTGTTTGATTTTATTATTCATCGATTTCAGACGCGGCTGCGACGTCGGACGAGGGCGATATCCTCCCCCGGGGCTATTTAGCCGCGCGGCCCACGAGCAGGGGATGAAAGTCGACGATACCACCCCTCCGTGCACACCCACACAGCGAACAGGTGAGTTTAATATCTTCGTGTAGTAAAGCGTGGTAACGCTGCGCGACGAGAAAGAGGATGGAAGCCAAGATTATTGCTTCAATATTGCTCCGGTGTCAGACGTCGTAGGAAGGTCTATGTATCCTGGTCTCGCTCGATCTCACCCTTATTCTCCAGCGAGTCCTGCCCACTGCAACCTACAACTTCCTCTTGGAAACGTGCACCCACCTAGCGATCGAGACTTCATGGGGCAAGTTCTCGAACAATTTCGGCAAGTTTCACGACTAAAACCGTTTCGAAGCAAAGAGGACCGCCTTTTTCGCTCTTTCTGACGAATTCTAACGAATTCAACGGGATTCGAGAGCTTCCCCGCTTTCGAGAGTTTGTTAATTTAATTGCTCACTTCGAATGCCCGGATTATGGTAATTCCGAAAATGATTTCTTGCAGACTTTAACCCACCGAAGCCTGTGGGATATTGCGGGATAAAATAGACAATTTTTCTTGCTGCCATCTACTCCGACGGAATGGTAGCCGTTAAATTTCCGCATGCAAATATTTTGTTAGATGTCTCGGAAACTATTTGTTACCGTGATATCTGCAGCCATTACTATTTACCGAACCATCGCAGATTCACGTGTGCACACGTGTACGGGGATTGCGGCGTTATTAAACCATCTCTTAGCAGTTATATCGTCCCCCATGAGCTGTTCCGCTCTCGTCGTCTCCCCTTGCAACGAGTTTCCAACCCCCGGTCGAATCGAGAGTCACTATTCGAGTGTCTCGGTCAGAACACGTTCGTATTTTGTTAGGGTTTCGGAAGCTGGCGCGAGCGACCGAAAGTCAGATCCTGACTGAAGGATTACTGGAACCCGCTCGGGAATTGCTGTTCGCGCTGAGACACGCTCTTCCACGAATCCTCGAGAGGGTTACCGTCTGCGCTCTCTCAACGTTCTGGGATTTTTCGCGCTATTTGATTCTTCGCGGAAGCTACAAACTCTAACGTATTTGCACCGTTTAACCGGAGACGAGTCGACCCCGCCAATCGTGCTCACCGATGCATTTATCAAAAAGTATTTCCCCTTAATTGGATCGTTTCGCCTGGCAAGAAGTTTAAGAAGCAGTTTTTTTTAGATATCGGCAGCTTTAAAAATGCCATTACGTAGGGAGACGGAATTAATTTTCAGATAGATTGAAGAGCTTCCTACTACGGATACTGCAAACTTCTATTTCGTCGTTTCGCCCGAAGATCCCATTGCCGTCAGCAATCTCATTTGCTTGATGGTACGGAACAAAGTGACTCCTTGGCGCGGTGTGCCGTGTTCTAGCGCGAAAATGCTTCATATTTAGGAGCACTCTCGAGCGTTCGAGGCATATTGAAGACACCTTGCATCTTTGTCCCCGTAATCTTCCGCTAGACGTACATGATTAATCAGACCCATCAAACGTACCCATTGTTTCTCACACCCGTTGCAGCTGAACATCTTAATTTTGAAAGATTCTCGATCTGTAGACGGTAGCGTTTGTTTCCAATCTAATGAACAGTAATTCGCAATACTAATGTCTCCGGTTTAATCGTCGCGGATTTAATCACATCCTTCGTCGCTCGGAACTGTTAGAAAGTTTACAAACGGGGGAAAATAGAGGAAAGATCGATAAACCTTTACAGTTCCTAATGCGTGGCTAATTTCCGAGAGCAGCCATCGTCTCGCGAAACCTTTTTCCATTGAAAAGAAGCTAGAAGCAGCGTGAATCGTCGAATCGAGAAGACGGGAAGAAAAATATTGACCGTGGAGCCGTGGATGAATTAGCGGTGCTCGACGAGAACCAACAGCCCCCAATGGTCCAAAGTCGCTGAGCATCGAACTCTGTTTGCATCGGGTCGGCCTCTCCATCGCGGTACAAAGAAAATTCTGCAAAAAGACCGCGCTCGATTGGTGCTCGGCTCTTTTCGAGTCGTTCCAATCGGCATCGAGATCCGCGAGGAGGGCGAGAGCGGAGCGGATCAATCGTGGTCGCGGAAGTGCGTTGATTTAGCAATCAGAGCAATGAGAATGGGACGAATGGCGGTGATGGCTATGGCGGTGGGTGGGTGGCAGAGGGCCAGTGTAAACGCGGATGGAAAGATGAACAAGCGACACGAAAGAGAGGAACGAGGGGTACACAGAGCCGATGCGGTGGACGGAGAAAGAGGGAAAAAGGGACCGTGTGTGCCTCTAGTAATTACGCTCGGTACAGCGGAATCATTTGTTTGCGCATTGTTGCCGCAAAGCATTGTTGCGCAGCGAAACGTTCCACCACCATCGGGCATCATCCCCCACCGAGAGGGTTCGTTGCCATTCCCTCGGACTGCTCGGCCCTCTAACGGGGTTCAAACGCATTGTACCTTTGCGGGCCGCCTTCCAGCATCGCGGACACGTGCATCGCACACCAACTCGCTCTCGAAGCGCAGTCACGCGGTCAGCTTTCTACAATTCGCGTCCTGGTTACCGTTACAACTTTGCCTATTCAACGAACAGAATTCGTTGCTTCTCTTCTATGACAAATTAAGCGGACTGAGCCGGAGCTAACGAGTCGGCTAACTAGCTCGAACTACATCGCTGGACCGAAAAAATACTACGAATCGGACATACGAGCTGCCAGGAAGTTGCTAGTATCGGGTTGTTTTAATTGGAAGAGAGAGCTAGCGATAGTTATACATAGAAAATAAAGGAAACAGTTGTCCTCTCTAAAAAAATGTTATTTCGTCGAAAGAAACGCTACGAACTTACGTTGGAACTCGACGTTCGTAACTCGATTAAAAATTCGAGATTGTACGAAAATTAAGTCGTGGAACGAACGTAATGGATAGAAACATTAGTTTCGCAAAAAGTGGACCGCGTTCCCATTGGACCAACGTGAAACGTATATTCAGTACATGGAAAGCCCATGTGCTCGACGAGAGCCGGCTCCTCTTCATCATCCGCTTCTTTCTGCTCGTGGGATCGAGTACCCTCGAGGCAGAGTCAGCTCGATAGTTTGCACCCCTTTTGCGGCACATATTTGACGAAGTTCGCTCGCGAATTTTTACCCTCTTCCCAAAAGAGCCTGCGGCGGTGCTCTTTGCTGACTGCATTCGTTTGTCCACTGTCGTAAATATTGAATATCCATTACGAAATATTGCACCGGTATCGAATATTCGGCATATGATCGATATACGGCGCGACCAGGATAGGCGTTTACCCAGGGACGCCAGTTCCCGGAGAAAATTGCTTCGCCGGCTTCGGCTAACATCTTCGATAATTAATTCGGCCGTGGCAAGTCGAACTCGACGTGAAAATAATGGAGCGAGAGACAATCCACCCATGAAGCGTATTGTCGGCTCTACCGTAAGTCTATACTACTGCTTTACTATTTCGCTATGCTGCTATTTTATCAACTGATATACGAATGCTTGGTTTATTAATAGCTTACTCGATGACGATTATCTTTGCATCGACCCAATATCTTTATTGTCTCGAATAGAAATGAATCCTCGAACAAGAACGTCGGTTCCGATATCGTTTGAAGCGATGTCTCTTCAGTTTTGTCATACGATAAAGAACTTATCCGACAATACGTTAATAGATTAATTCGCGATGAATTCAAGTATCGGAGATAAATCGAGTTAAATACTTATGAAGCGAATCTACATTCTCTATCGTAAACGAAGGTACTTTGGATGAGAAAAATAAGTTATTAGCAATTTGATTAGATCGTCAGAGCGTCCTCTGTGCCTCCTATATTGTTTGGTTGTTCTACACAATTTGTGCAGTTTGCGCTGCGGAAATCGATCCTGTCCTATTGCAAAATTAAATTTGCAGATCAGCGATGAACGCGAAACCTTTCATCCCTTGCAATTTGTGCAGCTGTCGATTTTCGAATCAAACATCGCCGCCATTCCCCGCGAAGTTTTCAACTGAATTGTAGATTCTAACTTGAACGAAGTTCATCCAGCCGGGGAACGAATTCCGCGAAGTTTCGCCGTTAGTTTAATTTCTTGCCTTCGGGAGTGAGCCTAGAACGGTACTCATTATACTTTTCTTCTAATACCTTAAGGTACATTGTCTTTTCCACTTTTCTTTCGCCTTCGTGTCGCTGAATTTTTAAGTCCCTTTTTCTCCGCGACACCGACGATAATTGAAAGTAAAAATTCACTTTAGAAAGAAGCGACAAGTTGAACATTTTTCCTGTGTTTTAAACGTTTTTAAAAGCTGATTAAAAGAGTATGTAAAATGTCTTTGTACGCTGTTGGCCGATAAAACTGAAACGCGTTCCTTCGCCGAGGTTTCTCGTGAATTTTTCGATAATAGGAATCGAACGATAGAAACGTCGAAATACCCTATCGCGTAGCCACGAGATCTTTCGTGCGGTCTAAGTACGCCATTACGGTAGCGGAAGGACGTTTAATCTCCGCGGCTCAAGCGTTTCAGCGTTTCCTGCTGGCCGACAAGAAGCGTACTTCGAGAGGATTCGAGGATTCTTCGCCTGCATTTACCGTGATTTCTTCCTCGTACCTTGAGAACGTACAGCTTGATCCCTCTTGATCGTTACCCTTCGTTGTCCTCGAACTCGTTGTTCCTGATCCTGACGCCTGTTAATAGTTACAGCTCCGAAAATCTAACAGAAACTATATTAATTCCTTCTTCGAATTATCCGACAAGACATTCAAGATGACTAAAGATGATATTTTAACCGGACCACCGTATAATTAAGATGTTCTTCTTCGAAACAACGAATTTTAACGACTGCTCACGCAATCAGTGCTTTCAGAGTTAGTATTAATCGTGTCCATTGGTTCGTTCGCTCACTAATTGCACGTTCGCGGCAAGAAAGGAGAAAATCGACGAGGCAAGAATAGAATTTCCGAAAGAAGAGAACGAACAAAAGGGGAAGAAGAAGTAGAAGAAAGTGGAAGGACGAGACTTAAGCTCATCGACATTCGCGCGTCGAACGAAACATTCGATTCGACCGACAAAAAGCGAGCTACACGAATAAAACGGGACTCCGTGGAGTCTGGCTGATTCGAAATTAGAATGAAAGACAAAGTTTGGCCGTGGTCACGTCCTCGGCGAGGATTTCTTGTGCTCGTTCAGGAATCTAATGAGCTATCGACTTCACGACGCTGTTTGTTGTCGCGCGAACTCGTGCACGAACGAACCACGAGTTTCGTGAAAGAACAACGACGACGAGATTATTCTTCCGGAATCTGGAATCGCTTTTCTCCATTCTCCAATTGTTTGCCGATCGATTGTAATTCTCGATCACGTCGCGAACCATTGTCATCGACCAAATCATTTCTTTCGTTTTGTTTCAACCAATTACTCCGCAGCGAAACTTGTATGAACCGAGAGCCATTTTTTCGAAATGCATCGCTTTATCGTGACCCACTTGTCCCCAACGGATATTTTCGAAAGAATAGAGGTCGGATAAAAAGTGTCGCTTCGCTGTTTTTAAATATTGTATCTCGTGCGAATACGCGAGGCAAAAGTTGATCTCCTGTTTTGTAATTGTACTTCGATAAAGGATCCTCCGAATAATAATAATCTCGAAAGTTGAAGATCCAGCCTCGCGAACAAGGATCATTTTAAAAACACCGAGGATTCTCCAGCGTTCGTTAAATCGTCTGCCGCGAGACGCTTTAAAAACCTTACCATTTGTAACGTCACGACGAAGATGGTGTTCCCGGTAACGAGAAAAGACGCCCGGTAAGAAAGACATTCGAGATGTCTCGCGATTAATCCGAAAGGTTCGCGTAAAAAGAAACGCGCTGAATTCTTCGCCTCTCTATTCTTCTTCTCCTCTTAATGCTCCCTTTAAAGCGACGCTGCTCGCGTCGCGACCGTACACCGGAGTAACGATTACCGAGAACGCGCTGTTTATCGAAATTCTGCTCGTCGATGGAAAGCATAATTGCCGCTCCCAATGGTTAATTTCACGCTGAATTGAAAGTAAACGATCGTTACGAGAGAACGAGCTTGTTAATCAACTTTTACAACTTGTTTAATATACTTCGAGACGATTAAAAGTTCGGATTAAACTAAAAAGTTATTTTAACGCGCCGACGATGCTATACAGAGGGAAAATAAGATTACGTTCACTCATCGATGAAAGAACGCTAGCGAAAAAGCGTAAAAAGAAAAAAACTTTGAACTACTTGTGTAGATTTGTGAAGTGTTCGCAACGTTCTTCATCGTATCAAGCATCAATTAGACACAACATCAGCCGCAATTCACACTCGAATCGTTTGAAAACGATGAATCCAGTGTTCGGAGCAGCGAGATCGATATCCGTTTTCATTAAAGAAACACAAGGAGCCGGAAATGGCCGCGCGTTCCATTCAAGCACTCGCACCTGTAGCGCGTCGGTGCAAACTGCTGCGAGCTCGAGCTGAAAAAAAAGAGCCTCGTGAAAGTTTAACGTCGTCGCGGCGTTCGAGCGATGAAAACGGCGCGCGAGAAAAAAAATAATTAAACGCACGGTGATCGTGCGACGACGGCGAGTATAATTGGACGGTACAGCGAGGAAAATCGAGCTTGCGATTCGAACAATGGCGAATTGAAATTTTTACGAACCGAACGGAGGCCGCGGTCGACACCTGTTAAAGTAGTCGGAAACGATGATCGCCGCACGAATTTTCCACGACTTCGACTTCGATTATCGAGCAAGTTTCCCATGGCTTTCGGAACAGCCGGTTCCGCCTCGTTTCCGGTCCTCGCTCGCTCTCGAAATCGATCTTTATCCCGCCGTAGCGCGACGCGAGAACAATGTTACCGGAAGCAGATGAATCTCGCAGTCTTCCAGCTAACTCGCCCCGAGCCGATTTCTTCATCTTGATCCCGAAACCAGCAATCGAGAATTCAAACAGTCGTACTCGACGTCTTTTCATTCTCGAGCCTCTCTCCCTCTTTCCGATCACCCGCTTTGACCCGTTGTTTCCTTTGTTCCTCGTTTTTCTGCTTTCGAGGATTTTTCGAATGATTACGGTTATTCCGGTACTCGATCCGTTTCTTCTTAGAAGATTTCAACGCTACACTGGAAAAACTGAGTCCCAGGAATTTTGATTAAGGTTCCTCTCTAGGCCATAAACTGATAATCTGCTCGAAGCTTGCTATCCTCAAAAATAGCATCGTAAACCTGCTCCTACTCGACGTGCTCGGCGTAGCTCTTTATTCTGGAAACGACTTCAATGTTCCTTCATATCCTTTCCATTGTAACCAACGTAAACTTAACGTCCTTGAAAAGGAGCCTCGCCGGTACGGAGTATCAAGATGTTTCAACATTCTTGTGCGAGGAAAATATTAAATAGTGTCATTTACCTTTTACCTATTTTTTCTCGTCGAGTTGAAACATGACCGTTTAAGTTACAAATTTTAAATACCAAAATCTTTACTCGGAGTCTCGTCGACTCTAAAAACGGATCCTTGGTATATATACATTTAGGAAGTCATAAGAACCGAATTGATGGGAAGAAAAACTACTAAATATCTGTTTCGCTAATTTGCCGAGAGGGGTAGAAGTTAAACGAACGAATCGGAGTTCATAACGAACGAGCAAAGTGGGTCGCAGTATTTCGCTACGTTACTTCGCATTGCGGCACATAATTTCCGTTTATACACTGTAATATAACACAGGGAGCGGCCTCGCACGGTCCAATTACGCGGGCCGTCTGCGCGACTTCTGATTGCGCGCGTATTTCATCGCGTTTTACACGAAGACGAGCGGAACCGTGCCGCGGGCCGAAAGTTTCGTCGAACGACGTGCTTGAAAACGCGTGCAACCGGACGAACAAAGCGTCCTATGATTAACGGGGTTTTACGTCGACCGACAACAATTCCACCAACAGTTTTCTCAACGCATAATTTCCCTCGACCACCGAACTTTCTTCCTGTTCCGCGCGTAATAGTGCCTCATTTGCTAATGCGCGCATAATTTCGTTCGAGACGGTGACTCGCGAACGAAATCGCCCCGCTCGCAGTCCATTAATTCGATCGACGTAATTCACCGTGGAACATGCGCTGCGTTCCGGGAACGTTGTCAAATTCGCTCGAAATAGTGCCGGCTCTTCAACCTTTTACGAAAGATCACGTTGGCACGGAGATACGTCGTGCGTGCGCAGCCGGCCAGATGGAAAGTAATTGCGAAATACGTAGATGCCTTTTTACTTTGTCATTTTTATCGCGTATTAACAGTGATTTATTTTATTACAACGAATTCGATCAAATTTTCTTCCAGGTAAATCGGATAAATCTCTTTAATAACGAAATAGAAGTATGTTAACCAACTCTACGATATTATCTTGATGTAACGTGCACTCGAGCAGATGTAGGCCTCTCTGCATAAACAATAGCCCAGTAATAGTGCTCGATTTTGAGAGATGCACCTGTTATCTCAGAATTTAACACGTTAATAGCAGACCTTAATCAAGGTTGAAGATCATATTTGATCGAATACCTCGAAAAGATGGTTTTATGCTTCTAAAGTTCGTTATACAGAAACACGGACCAGAACGCAATGGCCACATTAAATCTACGTTACGACTTGAACGTTGATCGTTTCGGACGTTCATATTCCATGCACCGCGATCGCGGTCGTAAAATTCGCGAAACAGTAGCAACATATCTCCTGAATGATTTGCAGATTGAATTTCAAGCGAGTGGTTGGCAACGGAATAATTTCGACTAGTAACCGCCGGTGTCCTCCTTAATTCCGTGAATTATTAAAACCCGATGCGAAGCTTCTTTCACGAGCATCGTTTTGTATTTTAATCGGTCGGGATCCTTTTTATAATGACCGTGGCACCGACGAGCGTCTGCTATGTAAATAGTGGCCTGAGGGGAAAAATAGCCCCCGGAGGAAAATGCAGGAGAATATCAACGAGATTCCTGTATAGCGGGACGAGCTTTTTGCTTTTGACGGGACACGACCAGCTTGAATACCAAAAGGGCCAGCTCTTCTTCTTTCGCGAATCCTACACGATGATTACGGGGAGGTAAGATTCGCGGAAAAAACACGCTCGGTGGCTGTTGTCGTTCTTTGTCCTCGCACAACCAACGAATCGAGACTTTTCGAGCTATTCTCTGCCTTTGTACTTGCTCGTGGAATGTAATTTTTTCAACTTGTTTATGAAAGAAGAGCCCCGCTGACTTTTTACCGAAGAAAGAGGTAACAGGATTGTCCTTTGCGTTTCACGCCTTCGGACTTTACTATTTTTAACATTCATTAGAACGCACGTGCAATGTACGTAAGAGATTGTTTACGGTAGCGTTGGATCAACAGAGAATATCTTATGAAGCAGACGTGCACGTATGCTGAACATGCAATTCTGATTTATCTTTCTTTTCAAACATAAACTTAGAAATTCATTATATGTATACAAATGTACATATTTTCAAGTATTCAAAGTAATGTGAAATTTTCTAGTTTGGATATTCACGCCTGCATCCATGAAAGTCGGAGTTCTACCTTTTGAAATGCGAACGTGTCAAAAATCGAAATCACGAAGCGACGTAGGAGTTTGATTACGATCTTTCGAAGACATCCAGTGTAGTTATACGCTAAAGGGTTAACGATCTTGGAGGTCGGCTCCTCGAGAATCGATCGACAAGTTCCGACGATGGCGTAGAAAGGGTTTCCCGGGTACGTGTTGGTGAAAGGACGAGTGGCGGAGGAGAAGGCCGCGTCCAAGTGGACACGCGGTCGTTATGACGGCGAACGACGTTAACGAGCTCCTTTTAAGGACTTCTGCTGGGAAAAGTTCCGGAGCAGGACTTTATTGGATTGCGAATTTCCACGGAATCGCTGGGGCAAATAGCAATTCCGAGCGAACAGGGCGGAACGTATATTCTGTCCTGTACTTGTGAAGCGTGTCCCTCGAAAATATCCTCCCTTCTATGGGGCCTAGAGGTGTTGATGCAGCCTACTCCTTCGACGAACGATGTTTTATGTCGCGCAATTTTCTCTTTATTCTACATTCATTCGATTCTCTACGACGCTTGGACAAATTGAAAATGTTAAACCGGATTAAATAAATACGCTGCTTACTCCGGTACGAATAAAACTTTATGAATGCACCGTTATGCCTTACAAATTCATCACCAAAATAACGAGTAATGAATTTTTCGATTCTTGAGATTAGAGATCTAACTATGCTAGATAATCTGAATCGGCCAGCTTCAAAAACGTCGAAATTGTGAAGCTCGAAGTGTCCGCAAGCAAATTGTGCGCATTCTGTCGAACGAACGAGGTGTTAACAATTGACAAACTACGAAGTACGACGAAAATTACTACTGTTCGCCTCTGAAGCTTCTGACCGGCTGTATCAGTCACTTGGCTGAAACTTTGTACTCTCTATTTGCTGTCTGCCTTGAAACTTCGACAGGAGTTTCGTACGGCTCCATAACAAGTTAATCGACCGTTAACAAAAGTCGCGTGAACTACTGGAATTCAACATTCCATTCGTCTCGCTGGCAATTACCAAATTGACACTATCCTGTCTTATACCAGAATTCGAGAATTACCAGTTCTCGAAGCGAGGAACGTCGTACAAGATGGTACGAAGCGATTCATCTTTAATACGATGTCTATTACCATAATCGAAATGGTTCTTGCAATCTCGTTCAATGGCAGTGACTATAATTGAAAAACTAGATCACCTTTGATCATTGCTGTAATATTTATAACATCGTTATGTACATTTTAAATTGTAATGCCGTCTTCAAATTTTCCCGAATAAGATGGTGTTTACGTCAATAATAAGCAGCAGAAAGCCTTTTAGCGCGTGGTAAACGGAAGGCGAACTGTCGTTTTCTTCGTCGCAGTTTCACGAGAGACCACAATGTCTCCTAAATATGCAGTAAAGCTCGAAGCTTGCCATAACAGCGGAGCATAGAAATTTCCGTCGCTCGAAGGGAAGGCGATCTGACCAGAGCGTCGAGGCCGCTTCCTCTGCAGAATATTTTATTCCCTGTGGTCTCCGCTCGTAAAACGACCGGTCCGATTTCTACGGCCCCATAGACGCACGATATAACGACG
Source organism: Megachile lagopoda (assembly GCA_036983795.1). NCBI lineage: Eukaryota > Metazoa > Arthropoda > Insecta > Hymenoptera > Megachilidae > Megachile > Megachile lagopoda. The sequence goes on along the minus strand of CM072795.1, from coordinate 3,263,108 downwards.
AGGTATATTGCGTTTACGGGATGGGAACGGTGGTTTTCCAGAGGAGCTCGAGGTAGGAGAATCGATCGTATCGCAGCCCATAGGAACCGGCATGCAACGAGTTTACCGACAGTAGTTTCCGGTGGGCGTTCGTTCGAAACTACCCCGTCGACAGCGGTGCTGGTTGGCCTGCAACTTCTCGCAGATGCAGGACCCCGTGGGCGGTGGTAGACTACCACCGGTGTTATAAGTAATAGCTAAATTAACATCTTAGTGTATCCCAGGAGCGTCATCTGCTATCTACGGCCAGTTAGTGTACCAGCAGTCGTAAGATGCGAGGGTACCTACACGTGAACGTTATGAGAAAATGTCTCCCCTGTTGGCGCTGGCCTATTCGTTGCTCGTTTACCGATACGCTGCGCACACGTTACGTCTCTATCGAGACCGATTCTCGGTTTATTCGTTATATTGTCGATGATCGACAACTCGTATCTTTGTCATTCGATCGAACTTACGGAAAGGGGTTGAGCTTTATCGAGATTCGCACTTGAACGACCATTGTTAGTGCCGCGTTACGATTCCCGGAGTCGCGCAAGACTCGAATTTCTCGTGCGGTGTGGATATTTCGAGCAAAAAGATCGATGACTATGAATCGGTTAAATTCGGAATTTATAAAATTATTTCCGTAATTTTTTAGTCGGAAAAAAGACACGACTGAACCGAATAGTCGAAATTTGAATAGCAGTCAATCGAACGGATCGAGTCGCTTCTAACCGCAATGTCCACGCAACACCGGAACCACTTTCAAGCGAATACCGGATGCTTTTGTTCGAACTTTGTCGAACTGATATTTCGACAGTGTTTCGTGGGATTTCGCGAAATTACCCTGCGGATACGGTTGTGCGCGCTTGGCTGAACATGACAGCCGCTTTCAGATGCGAAATATGAAAAGCATATGGTTGATCCCGAGACGAGTGGGTCGTGACGTTTCAACCGCGCGAATGAAAGTCGTTTAAAATTAACGCACAAGTTTCCGGAAGACATTTTTCACTAAATAAATTACACACGTTATACGTCGATATCGACTCAGGATGTAGGATAAGGACGATGGTGTAGGATGATGTAGGGATATGTGTCAATTAAGGGCTATAGAGAAATTTAAAGAATTTATGGATATTTAGGCATGTAGAAATTCCTAAATTCCCAAATCATAAATTTTGCTAATTTCAATGTTTCCTAAGAGCTTCCGTTTCAGGCAAACCGCATTCAGAATAAGGTAAAGAAGTCGCGAGAGCTGTCCATCTAGAGCCAAGCGCGTTCAACACGTATCATGAAAACATCTGTCCATATCGAGCTTTATAACTCGCAAACCGGATGTAATTTCCCTTCCGCGATGTAATACTACTTGAAAACTGGCATGCTGGCCGGCGCGTTACACGTACGGGTTATCACGGCACAAAAGGGCAATGCACCGTCGCGAAATGTCGACGTTCGACGACTTATCGATTCTGCTGGTGTGTTCCGCGCCTGGGTCCGTTGGTCGTTTAATAAAATACGAGGACGGGGGATTGAACGATGCACCTTTATGTCTATCCTCGGTGACGATCAACCGCGTTCATGGTATGGTATCAAACATTGGCCGAGGAAGCGAGCGACCGCTTTATTCGTGGCGCGAAGACATCAACCGGGGATCGTTTGATCGGGCAATTTCTTCTATAACAAACGAGCTTTATGCATACATCGTTTGCTCGCGTATTGTATATTACCCCGTGAATCATAGAGAGGCTCTCGATGTCTTCAAATAACTCGATTCGAAGAATTCTTATATCGCCAGACTTGCATACATATGATATTGTACTTCTTGACTATTCCTCAAAATCCCAATCGCTCATATAGCACGTACACGTTTACCATTAAACGTTCATATCACGATTCTACGTTATTACTGCAATGATAGCAATTAATCAGTAAGAAGCATCAACGCTAATTTCTATTATGAAGCATTCTTATTGAGGTAGTGAAACTGTAGTAAGTTAAGGAAATTGAATGTACATATAAGTGTCTGTATCGAAGTGGGATGTAAGATTGCGCTTAAAGCGGTGCTAAAATCGTTCAACTACCGAAGGAAGTGCGACGTCAAAATTGTAGACCGTTCGCGAACGGGGCGAAGTATAAACTTTATGGACACGCTATTCCGGATTCATGTAACCCGTGTAACCCGGCAGTTTCTCGCGTGATTGCCCGCCAGAGAGAAACTAAACGTCCAAGAGGATCGACAAGGAGTCGATTATGCAGGGCGAATCAGACAACTGGGTCAAGTTGCGCCTCCCTCTGCCGTTATCGGCGCGGTGAAGTGTCTGTGACGTAAGTGACGTTGGCGTAATGATGTCGCCTCGTTGACGATCGTTCTTCGAAAACTGCGCAATCGACTTCATCGGAAGCAACCAACGTTTACTTTTAATTGCTCGGCTTTTTAATTGTCGATTCTGCCGATACTGTTAGGCAAATGAATATGGACAAATTTTTCAACGCGGTGGTCGCCACAGAGTAGAACTGACGTACTTCATCTTTTGATTCGGTACTGCATTTCATTAAGGAGCCCGCAAAAGTTCCTTTCGTCTTTCCTGTAAATAATTAATTTAATCCGAAGTGTAACGCCAGCCAACACCGTGGCGGTCAACGTGTTCATTGCAAGGAATTTGTAAACGAGAAAAAATTCGTTGAATAAAACAGCGAACCGAGCAAATTGCTTTAGGAAAAGTAAATTGAAGAGCGTAATAATGGTCTACCCTGTTCCACCGCTGCAACGATGACAACTCCATCGTCGGACAAGGGGATGGTCGAAATTATGAGGATCTCGCAAAAAGGCGTCGCCGCCCGTTCCGATTGCCCAGTGCCCGGAAAAACAAGCGTACCAACCAGCCAAAAACAATTTGCTTAATGCTCCACGTCGCTACACTCCCTGATAAGACGACTGATATACGTCGTGCTCGATCCAACCCCCTACCAAACAGAGAGGGATGATCGTGCCCGCGTAATCTCGTTGGATTTGCATTTAGAAGGGAACGTTTAGGCGCGGTAGGCTCAGACAAGCACCGCTCGACGATTCTTATCTCTTATTCCATGAATCTCGAGCCTTTGAATAGCAGAAAGTTGCGAGTCGACAGATGGATCGCTGCTCGATGACGCGAACAACATTTTTCTATCGCTTTCAATTTAATGGAGAATGTTCTGTGCTCCGGAAAACACTGCATCTGTTGCATTTCACGATTTTATGTATTTCGGAATTTCAGGATTTGGAACTTCGATGATTTAAACGTATAAATTCGCAGATTTCAGAGTAAGGGATTTTAAAATCGTCGTGCTCTAACACTTTCAGACTTTAGTATTAAAAATGTCAAAGGTTCGATGCTTTAAAAAAACGAGCGACGATTGCAATTTCTAGCAGCACGAATACTCGCATTTATAGTTTTCACTGTGGCAAAAATCGTCGATAGAAAATAATGTGGGTGATCCAGCATCGTACATTGAAAGCGTTCATACATCCGAGAAGCACAGTATTCCCTTTAATCTTCAGCAAGCCGCGCGACCATGCTACATTCGCATTCCCACATAGGTGTCCTAGATTCGCGAATCATCCCTCGTATTACGTGGCTCGTGATCAACGCCACTTTCGAAGAGAACAGGATCGTTCTAGTATCCTGTGGATAGCTGGAAGGATCGCTTGTTCGACGTCGCGATTACGGAATCGCGACAGATCGCTTCTAATTACCAGCTTGTCAATGCTCGTTCCCCCGGGAAAATCGTTCTGGCTGGTACGTCTGGCCCGTTAAAAAGCGCCGCTCGGAATTTCCTACTCTTTCGCTCGTTGCCAGCGTTCCCGTTGCTCCAATCGGGGATGTTCCATCCCCCTCGTCGCCGTTCCGCCGCCCCACGTCCAGGCCAGTTCACATCGGCCTCTGCTCCTCTTTCCCCCTGTATTTTCCGGGGAAATGCAAATTCCGGGTCACTGACATCGACTCGATTCGAACGATATATCGCAGCGACGACGTGGAAGGGAAGTGGGTGTACGTGTGCGGAAAGATAGAGGCTACGTCGGGAATATATATTTCCAACGAATTTTTCCCTATCCTCCCCGGAGGGTCTTCCAGGTTGCCCGATGACGAACCTGAAACTGCCGGTAGCTCGTCCCGTTTTTTTTTCCCCATCCTCTTATCGTTCGTTTCTCTCTTCTGCACGGGCTATTAGAGGATTTAAACGGAATTAGCGATAGGGTGAGTCGTAGAGGGCTAGTAATCTGTCCTTTGACGGGACGTTCTGGTTAATTCGAGTGGGTGACGATGGGTACTGCGCTTTTTTACAGCACCAGTTGCTCGAAAGATACGTTTTTGCTTACAAGCGTAAAGCACCGATCAATGCAATTATGTAATTACGAATAAAAATCGTGTACGTAGTAATATATCGGTACGATGCGTATAAAAGGAACGAGACAAATTACCCGCGCAGAAAATTTCCAAAATTGCATATAGAGTATCAATTTCTCTTTCTACTGTTCCTTTCTGGCAGTCCATGCGCTTCTATTTAGAGCGCATAGCACGGCGTTCGTCTGGATGGTCGGTTTATCATTCGATCAATTGTCGAAAATGCCGTTCGAGCACCGTGGCCGAGTATGAAAGGGATTCGTGATTCGTGCCAACCCTGTGGCGATCTGGCACGAACTTTGCTGGCTCGCCGAAGGGATACAGGACGGTGCGCTGCGGAATTCTTTCGGTTAACCGCAACGATAATCCTCGAATCGATCCGTTTCGCGAAAAGGCTTCTTCTCTAATTCGGCTCAATACGGCTTCCGTGCCATTTAATAAATAACTGTATCCTATTTCAAACCTTGGGACTTACGAACGAGGAATTCTGAAATTTCCAAATTCTTCGCTCTATACAGGCAGGAATTAGTCAGCCGAATCAGTCTAGACGAAGCTGAAAGTTGCAACGAACACAGCTTATTTTGATTCTCTGTATTCCAGAAATCGCGTAACAAGATCTTTCACACCGTTCATTATGTACTCGCTCCATCGAAATGGTGGAGTTCAAGAACCTCGCTTCCCTTCATCGCTCGAATAACTTTGTTCCAATTGCTAAAACTATACCGGGCTCGCTTCGCTTCCCTTCCGTCGGCCATTTCTTGGAAAACTTTCATTAGCTACCCGGTAATACAGTCTCGATGCACGTAACAGTTGTACACGAGTTCTGCAGAATTTCGTCCACGCCCCGGTGCATAAATTAATCGTGTTCCCAGGTTACACGATTTCGAACGAAGTGTCGTGAAATATTTCGCGAGTTTCGTGATCCAGGTTCGGCTCTACCCTATGATGGATTCGTACCGAAATTGGAGCTGCCGTGTCGTTTGAGGGTTTTCGTGGTGTCGTGTTGCGGCTTGGTAGCCTTTGATGCACGCGATGCGTACCGCAAACGGGGCGAAGTCTTATCATGCTGCTAGAGAGAGAACCATCGCTATTGCGAAAGTACGTTTTGTTAACGCGAAACCATCGATACCTACTGCTGGTGCGTGGATCGTTTTACACCCTGTGAAAGGGGTCGTTATTTCGCTAACGGTCATTTCGTTCTTCCGAATAACTTGTCTAAATGCACATCACATTTTCTTCGCTCGTGATACACGGACCCGAGGTGTGTGTACGTAATCAATATGCAGGTATTCAAAACAGAAGAGCGGCGAATGCTGCGAAGATTGATAAATTCGATAGCTGAATAGCGAATGACTCCAGGTAGAGCTTCTCGGACAGAAAATATCGCCATAGCACAAAACCTGGTCGAACAAGGGTGAAAGTGCGTCTTCTTTTCCCTCGCCTCTGTTGAGCTTTTGTTTGACTTTCAAATGGAGGCCCGAGGCTTCGTCGCCACCCTTCGAACCTCTCCAAGTTATTAGGATTTTCTTTGAAACAGTGACCTTCTTTTTGGCAGGGGACGCTGCTCGTCGAGATGAATCGATTCCACGCAAACTTCTTGAAAATACATTAAACGTTCGTTCCCTTCTTCGAGAATACATTAATACGTTCGAAAAATAATATTTGGGATAGCATGTTTTTTCGGCGATCGTAAATCCATCGATTCGCGTTTGATGGCTTCAAAGTCAAACTCCTCCCTTATCGGGACGAAATGTATTCGGTTTTAGTAGTTTGATAATGTTGCGAAGTTTATGACTGGAGATGAGGGTTGGTATCGAAATAGAGGAGCAGGGGTTTGTCAGAATAGCTTCGAGAAAGCTGAGCGGATTCATTTATGGCGAAAGTTAAGGGTACGCTGGCAGCAAGTTTTTAGAGTCGATAAATTTCGTAGAAACTGTAAGGGATGAAAGGAAAACGAGAAAACTTGAAAGGTTGAAAATTGAGGATCATCGTGCTAATCAACATTTTTAGTATATTTTTGATCCTTTTTGAACACAGCGTGAAACCTGACAGAACGTTACATCGTTCATCATTCATCCTTCTGTTTCACCCTAATTCTACATGAACGCTAACCGATGGAAGCACTTCATTCGCATCGATAAAAGCGTTTTCCGTGAATCCCCCGAGTTACCCTTAACCCCCATCGCGGGAAATCCATCAGAAACAACGCGGCTCGTTTCGCAGAGTATTCTCGTCCCTCCTCCATGCAATAAATCGTCCGTTCCGGTTCTGTTCTCTTCGCTGTCATATTTGACAAATTTCCTCGAAGCAGTCTCCGCCCAATCGATAATCCAATCTCTTTCCGTCCCGTAATGCGATGCTAATCTCTCGTCACCGATGATGTCGCGATCGTTTAAGCCTGCGACTTGGCTCGCTCGCTCGCTCGCGTCGATATCGCGGCCAATTAAACCCTGGACACGGGAATAAAAATAAGCAGACACGACGGATGGTGTGGTCGGTGCAACGCGACGGTCGGGAATGTAAATGGAAGACTTATGTACGGGCTAAATGAAGGGTAGAAGTCGAGATGAAGCGCCATTTACTCCCTTCCGAAAGTTCACCCTCTCGGGTCGTTCGCGCGACTTCCTTCTAAGAAGAAGCGACTTTCGTCCACGCGGTCGATCCGCTAAGAGGAAAGTTCCTTGCATGGAGAAAAATCACCTTGGGGACCCCGCAATTACTTGATCCCATTTTCTTTTTTTTTCTTTACGTTAACGCGTGCACCTTCGATAGTACATAGGTCACTTCGAAATCAACTACATTGGTTGATCAAATTATTAACCAATATTTTAAAAACCAGTATTTTCAATGATAAAATAATGTTGACTTAATTTTTAATGCGTAAATTATGACTGTGTTCAGAGGAAATTTATTTGTTCAAACACGCGTGTCGGGTAAACTGTAAATACGGTCTTCAGTAGTTGAATTTTTTGGTTTGTTAGTGGCCGAAGCTTTACCGTGAAATATTTGTTCAAAAATGGTCGATTGATTTTATCGCTACAGCGTTGTGCGGTTTATCGGCACGAGGGAAGCATACAGAAAACGCGTATACAAGCTGAGTTAATAATAACTGACATACGAAATAACATTCCTTTTATTGGCTTTTTGGAAAAATGTTTTATCTAAAATGTGTTGTATTCGAAGGGATTCGTATTCTCTCTATTGTACACGGTAGAAAGGCCAATTAAACGATTCACTATTTATGTGCAGCGATGCGAAATTGATTATTTTGTGAACTTTTATGCCAGCGTGAACGTTCGATGATTCAACGTCCACTTGAAAATGAAAATTCACTGCGAAATTATTAGGATACTTGAACAGGAGGAAAGAGAAGATAAATAGCGGTATAACGTGCATAATGTATCGCCGAAAGGCAAATTTTTAGAACAATAACGTTGCTCTACTTTCATCTATGTTCGAATATTTAAGAAACTTGTAGCAATTTTGTACGGTGCGTTTCGAGGTAGAGATTTCCAGGGAATAAAGACACGTTTACTCGACTCGAACAAATGTTGAGTTCTGAAATAACCTATTTGTATCGATAAATCAAAGTATTAAAACAATAATTTTCCGATAGAGCGTGGCGGAAAAATTGGAGCGAATTTCGTAGCCGAGTTGAAACGGATTAAATTCGTAAGCGAAATAGATGGAAATGTATTTTTCATCGAGAATTTCAGTGAAAATTAGCGTAAAGCTATGACCGTCGTCGGGTTCGTTAACGAGCCGGAATTATCAAGACTGGACACTGACGAAAAAGCATGGTAATTAGTGTCGCCAGAGCGGATTGAACTTGGCAATTTCGCGGCAATTTAACGAGAGATATACGCGGCAGCGAATGCAAAAGTGGTCGCCCCAGAGAAACGTTCTCTGTGCACAATGTAAATCATTTTGTCCGTTTCTGACAGCAAGCGCCGATGGCACTTGCAACGAGGCCATAAATGTCCCTGATATTGCCGTAATATACTCCCGTCTAAAGTATCGCGGAACCGTTGCACATTTCACGACGAATTAAACTCGTTTTTATTACTTTGATATATTCTGATAAGACGCGAATAAAATCGTTTAACTGTATCTTTCATTCGTTACGAAAATTATAGCTCTTCGTTACAATGATTAAAATAATTATGATATTCAAGAGACAAATTTTCAAATTTCGAAATACTTATATTTCTCTCAACTTCCCAAATCGTCAATCTGTCAAATTTCCAAATTCTCATTTTCTCGAATTTCCAAAAAGATCGCAGATGAAAATTAGAATTGTCTGATCTAACGCGATCGCAGTTACGCCAGTGTTTCGAGGGGATTTCGAAAAACGCGACCGAACAAAATGATAGGTGAAAATTACGGTGGTTCGGCAGAGAACGGAGAAATGTCAGCCACGCGCCGTTGCACCAGATACAGGAATCGAAAGCAGCGGCAAACGAGCCGATTCATTTATTTTCCGGCACGCGCAAATGCATATTGATTTCTCTGTTTGCTTTGCCCTGAATTTCTTTTGTCTCCCTCATGTTACGTTTAACAGTCCTTTTCTTTCGTCGAACTTTTGAAAGAGACCGCGAAAATCGCGCGGTGCAATCACATTTGTGACACGTACTCTTCTACAAACTGACAACCGCGAGATATTATGTCTCTCTTCGGTTTCAAATTACCGTGGAATAAATAAAAAATAAAATCAGACTTTCGATGTCTCGAAGTAGTCAGTCAGCCATTTTATATCAAAGACGCTGGTAAATAATTCAGGTAGTAATGTTCGTTAAAATACGAGCTTCGAAACGATATGCTTCTTGCGCTGTTTACGTTACTTTCATGTCATGAAATCATATCGGTCTCGATACTTCGAACTCCGTGAGTTGAATGTACACATAAGCAACAGCGTAATAATAAAAGCAAACTCGTTCATCAATATTTATTTATCATTAAACGTTGTTCGATCCGCAAACGAAGAAATTCCGAGTCGAACGAGAAACGAACAGCTTTCAAACGCTTCTTCCACTTCAAAGACAGCAATATACATAAATTTCAAACGTATCAGCCAACCATTAAAGGGATCCGTGCACGGTTTTTCGCAACGTCCGCCTCGTTTTTGCGCTTTTTCTTCGCCATCAAGCTCCGTGGTCAGCGTAGAACGAGCACTCACCCTCCTCCACCCTGTTCGTGTTTGCTTTCTCTTCTCGAGACGCCGGCCAACCCCCGGAAGCACACAAAGCGCATCCCCGTGACGTCGTACCGGTTCCTTGCCTTTCAGGAAAAACCTTGAATTCGTTGCTGGTATTCTTGTTCTCGCCGCGATCGCGTTTCTAAAGTTTTGTTACACCGACCGCCACGAATACCTTGGTCCGCTGCACCGGTTTCCGCTGACGGAGGCGATAGTCGTTTCCGTTTCAATAAAGAAACGCTCCTCTTCCTCTTATCGAGACTCGCCGAATTTTCATTCCCTTTTCATCGCGATTTCTGACGTATCCGACGATCGAATATCGCTCCGATGAAATTTCAACTATAAACAGCGGATTTTGCAGCTTTCGAATATCCATAATTTATTTCCGTGCATTTGAAACACCGTTCTGGAACGCCATTAGATAGTTCTATATTTTCGTTGCACGCGCATGTTTCTAAATTGAACATTTCTATATTCGGAAACTGTAAATACTTTTCAAAAATAATCCTACATTTCCTCGGGTGCAATAAACTCTTCGCCAGGAACGGTGATAAAAATACGGTAAATACAGGTTGTCTGATACATGAAATTTTCTTGGTTGAGAAATAGACGAAATTTTAGTTGGAACGCTCACACACGAGGTGCCATATTCCTTATCGAAGTGGAACAGAGGTGCTCCGACAATCGATACGTTGCTCGTAAAATTTCTCATCAGACAGCAAGGAAGTAACCGCGTGTCTCGCAAACAAGGTATCTTCGTAACAAGCTGAAATATCTTTCGGTGGTTATTTACAATTCAATTCAGTGTCTCCAATTTTCTCCGTCGAATAAAACACCGCGGCCACCAAGAATAAAATGATCGAAGGGCGATACTGTAGCTGCAAATCTACCGTGTGAAATAAAATATTTCCGAGCGTACCGTCTGAAATAAAATATCCACCGTCTGCAAAATTTGATTCGCCGCCTCGCTGTTGCGGAACGCTATTTTGTAACTTTTTCGATACTTCCCTTCAAACTTCGTGTTACGTGTTCGTTTTACAGTTCGAGTCCGCCATGGATTTGGTAACATGAACGATTAATTTGGATCGAATCCAATGACAGCGATTTACGGGGATTTCGTTCTCACGCGGTAGGCACACACGATGCCCTTTTATCCGCGGACTTCCTCGCGGATCGATAGATATTATTTCCGGCCTGTACGCGACACATGCTGAATCCACAATACGCTTCCGCGTGCATGCGATACGCGACTCATAGCAATGCGAATGCGTTTCGCGTCCGGTCACTCGATGACGCCTTAATAAAGCTATCGTATTGGACTCGCGAGATTGAATTACTTTCAACTACTATTTCGCTGTAATGCAATAGCAACAATTTTCAAATGTTTCCTTTTCATCACGAATGAGATTCCTCTCCCGAATCTCGAAATTCCCGTATTCTTTGATCTTCAAATCCCAAAGTTTGCTGATCTCCGTATTTTCAAATCCCAAAGTTATCTCGTCTCAAGATCTCCAAATCCCGAAGTTTCCTAATCTCAAGATCTCCGAATACCCACGTTCCAAAAAAGTACATCTCTAAATCTCTGGATCCTCGAATTCTTATACTGTCAAATCCCTAGACTCCTATATCCCGCAGAACCCCAACTGCCAACAATTCTAAATTCCTATGCCCCAAATTTCAGAACATCGAGAATCTAAAAATCAACGAATAATAGACCTCTTGTCTTTTGGTTGCCATAATTAGAGTGGATGCGGAGACGAAGAAATCTTGTCAGGGACTTGTCCAAAAAATGTTTGTCCGATCAGAATCGTGTACTCAGAAGTACACTTTACCGCGCGATGCGATTAGAAAGGAGAAACGACAGAATTCGCGGTTAGTTTTCAACGTTCGAAAGTGAACACAAGCGGAGAAACAGGTTAGCAACGCGTAAAACCACGGTTCAAAAGTACTCGGATTTCCTTAAAATTCGTTGAAAACGTTTGCCTGAAATATTCAACCGTTCAGTTTGCATTCAACATTCTCGCGAACGAGGAAAAAACACACGGGGGAAAAGTAGAAACGAAATGCGACCAGAGAAGCGGTGGATCGTCGTAAATTTACGTCCGGGAACAACGTTCTCGAGCGAATAACGCGACATCCGAAAACGTTTTCCGGGAAAGCCTGACGTTCCCGAAAACTCAACGGTGGGAAACAAGGAGGGAAAAAAAATACTTATATTTTAGAGGAACAGGAAAACGTTACCCGCGTTCGATGGAAACACCGCTCTATTCCGGATACGTAGCTTTCTCGTTTAATAGACTTCCAACTTCGTCTGAAACAGTTTTTCTCCTGTTTTCCGAGCGATCCCGGTAAACTGCCGGATAAAAGAAAATCACGAACATCGCGGAAAAATTGTCTCTCCCAAAGTCAAAGTTCCTATTTTGCAAACTCGTGCATTTAGGGGTGCTTTACATTAACTGTCCTAACAGTTAATTAATTATGCCAATTATATTTTATAAATATTTAATATCACAAGATATCTTTAAGGTTAATGAGAGCAACTGAGGTAGAATCTAATGCATAATTCTGCTATTTGCATCTATTTATTCTTAACAAAATTTCAATCTTAATTCAAATCTGTTACTGTACATTTAGTTAAATTAAACGAAGCTAGCTTAGGAGTACGACTACATAAAGATTTAAAGTTTTATCGACGAAGAGATATTTACCGGTAATCAAAGCGTTAAAGCATCATTAAACGATAATCGATCGCGTTCTTTGAGAAAAGCCACTACACCTGCATAGAATTGCCCTCTGACGGTAAACGCCAGGTCGGAAATAAATTGTCGAAACAAGTCTCGCGGAAAAATGCTCATCAATCCTCGCAGGAGTTGCTCATCAACGATGCCATCGGGAACGATTAAGTTTCCAGAACAAGCGAAATGTTCGCGAATTGCCTCCGCCGTCGCTGCAACTCCATCTGCTTGGCAGAAACGCGAGTAGGGTGGGAACGGGCGTAGCAAAGCGTTTAAATTTAATCGAGCTGGAAATTCGGGACCGTAGGCGGCCCGGGAATAGACGGCTAACACTGGCGTACGTAAAATTTATTATCGCGTCAATTAGAAATTGATGGAACGACGGACTAATCGATTTAGGATCGAATCGGGCCCGAGTTCGAAAACGAGCGTACCTTCCCGGTTTTCCCGCGGGTCGCTTCTCTACGTCGTTCGAACCCCGTTCGTTTCACGCTCGAAACTCACCCTCTTTTATTGCTTACCGGCTGCTAATTATGTGTGGATGGACTGGAATCGGTCTCGTTCAGTGGTTTTCGTGGCCTTCGTTTCCGTTAAGAGATTTCGCTCCATTGTTCATCGGATAAATTAATTTCTAACCATTTGCAGACTCAACGAATCGAATTTGTAACACTATTTTGGAAATCGAGAAGTCTATGCGCGAACAGACATTTGGGCGCAATGTTTCTTCGAATAAACATTAACTACTTGCACTATGATTTATTTGTCAGGTGCGTCAGTCAGAACTAATCGCAGCTACAAAAGAGACAAAGAAAGTTGAAATGCAAATTATTGAGTGCGTCACGAGTGCGTCACGAGTGCGTCACGAGTGCGTCACGAGTCAGACTCGTCAAAGTAGTGCTGGAGGTTAATAGAGAAAATGGAGCTTCTTACCCTTACTCGTCCTTGAGTTTGATAGATCAAATACGTGAACTTGAAAATATTCGAATCCCCAAATTTCTATATTCTTAAATTTGAATGAGGAGGCAAATATTTGCATCGCAGTCTCCGATATCCCGAACAGCCCGTGTCCCTTCCTTTCCAGCACCGCCATTCTATTCCTCTTTTTCCCGATCGTTCCCATAGTTCGGTAGACTTCACAAGTTTTCTAATTAGTATGGTGCCTCCGGCTAAGCGAAGTCGGTCGCCCGACAGTTTAAAAACGGGGGAAAGGAACGCCTTTGAGTCCTGCCAGGAACTTCAGGCACCCTCTAGTTCGCCTTCTTCTCCGTTTTTCTCTCGAGACAGGTCGTAAAGTCGGTCCATCGACTTTGAGATTTCTTCGACACCGTCTTTCCACCTTATTATTCGTTCCTGTGTCTGTCGGCCGAACCGCGAACTTCGCCGATACGGGGTTGGTCAAAGGGGCGTGGGTCTTCTCTGAAATCGTCCCCCGCAAAGTTGACGACGTTCGCGTATGCAATTAAAGTCAACAGGTCCTCGTCTCGGAAAATAATGGGACGCGGAGTCGGTCGAAATTGAAGCGACGCCGAGGATCAGAGCTGCGCGTAGCGGGGTTGACAGCGAGGGGTGGCTCCGCGAAATCTCATTTAGAAATTTAAATAACGAAGTACGAGACTTTACTCCCGAATCCCTGAATTTTAAATTTTCAAATTTTATAACTGTCAAGCTGTTGAATTGTCAAATTCTATTTTTCAACTTCGAACCCCCAAATCTTCAGGTCACCGTGTACCCAAATTTTCAAACTCACACACCCAAATTTCTAGATCCTCGAGTAGTCAATTCGAATTCTCGCAGCCCCAAATTTCTAGATCCTGGGGCACCCGATGTTCCAAGTTCTGACTCCCTACATTTCCAACTTCTCGAATTCCCAAATTGTCAGATATCGAGATTCCTAAATTTTCAAATTTTCGAGCCCCAAATTTCGAAACACGCAGATGCTCACGTTGCGAAAGGTCGCGGTTTTCCCCGTCGTTTAATCGCGAAGAATTCGCGGGAAAGTGGGCGCGTAATTCGTATAACAGGAGCCTTTCCGCCTTATTACCGTCGTCGTTAACCGTCTGGGTCTGGTTCGCGCTGCTTTTGAAGCAGCGAGTGGCGGTGTTTAGGCGCGGGCACGTAAGACCACTCGACTCGCCTCGTTCACGCCTCGCTCCTTTCGGGGGAGCCACGGGGTTGTTTCCGCTCTTTCGCGGGCAGGACAAAAGGGCCAGGTCGAGAGCAGATTGTTTGCGCCTCCTCGATCGTTTATTTGAATATCAATGTTGAGCACGGTCGCGTGGATGGAGCGAGAGTTTCCTTCTTTTTGTTGCGCTGGGTGAATTCAAAGTACGAGGCTGAACGAAGGATGTACGGACGAAAGTGTGCTGCAAAATTACGTGTTATAATTTTAACGCATTTCATTCTATGCATAAACTCACGCTTTGTCGATAAAATATACCTGCACTGTTATACCTTTATAACGTTAAACGTTACGCGAATCTTTGTGAATTCACCGATGAAAGAATAAAACAGTTTGTTGTTCTCCCTGGCCTTATTGTACATTATGCAGTTTCACAATAACTTCTGTAAATAATGCATAAAAGAAAGAAAGCAAACTGATTTTACTGTGAATTCGAGTGTTCGTAATGAAATATTCAGAAATATTCAAAGTGTTCTTTGCATATGCATCCAGGAAACTATTTGTAACGTCGAAGCTCAAGCGGGAACACTGCCATTCAAGTATCTGCATTCTCTTACAGTACGGTTCTAAGATTATTGTTAAATTGAACCGATGCATCGTATCGATTTCACCCGACACGAAACAACGCTGAATATTCGAAGAATCTTTCTGGTGAATCTCCAAGGCATAGAAAATGCAGCGGGGGCAAGTAGTAAGCATACACCTGTGTGCAAATGAAAGAAGAAAACTGGGTAAAAGTTCGCTGCAGGACCGAGCGAACACAAATTGAAGGAACTTTCTTTCGGTAACCGCGCACCACTGTTTTTACAATATTAAATCGATACCATCTCTTTTTAAACTGCGAAAACAGCGAAAGAAATTGAAAAGAAAGTACAAAACTCGCGGAGTTCTATCTTTTAATTACAATACCGAGAATATTTATTGAATTGCTCGAATGTTATTCCTACCCGTGCGCAATTTTGAACGAGAAACTTAATAGAATTGCTCGAGACAAGAAATGTAATCGTACACCCGTCGCGTAAAATGTTTAAATCGAATTGTTGCAAGGTGTAAAAATGGTTTGAAAGCAGTTCGAAACCGTAGAAAAGGTAACCATCCATTAAGATCTGCTCGACCGGATGGCGAAGTTTAAATAACTCATCCTCGCGTCTATTTTTCAGTCGTATCTGGCGTGGGCCAACCGTCATAGAAACGTTATTTCATGCACCATGGCTCGAGAGGGATTCTCGATGATGAAAATCGCGAATTCTATACCGGACCTCCATTTCCGTACGAAAGTCTTGCGCAATTTCAATCCTCTTTTTACGGCCACGGGAGAGTCTCTCTCTCTCTCTCCCTGGTGCCTCGACGCTTTTCTTTTTTTCGCGAAACCCGTTCGCCCTGTCCGCTTTCCATTCCCGAAAAAAAAAAAAGAAAAATAGAAACGGACCGAGAGAGAGAGAGAGAGAGAGAAAGAGACGGCGGATAGAAACGTTGCTAGCTCGATTTCTTTTCAGTTTATAAAGAGATAGAAACCCTGGACGGTTCTGAATCTCGATAGAATGTGCCGTGCCCACTACCCTCTTTTTCTCACCCCGTTTTCTCCGCTTTGGTTCGGCCTCGTTTCACGGGTCGGCTTTTATCCGCGTATCATTAGTCCCTCCCGTACTTCATTACGAAAATTTCCCGTTCCCTGTTCTCCCTGCTATCGCCCTTCTCGTTCTCCCTCGAACACACGCGATGGAAATTAATTTCAACCAATACACCGTGACACGGTGTGTCGCGCGAAAGGGGCCGACGTTGAATTACTCGTCAGCGAAATCCATTGACGTTCGTTTAGCGGTCTCCCTTAATAGAGCCCGACGTTTTCTGCCAAGACGAACCACGAATCTTTTTCTTCTTTCCTGAGATTCGATTCGATGCTCGATACGGTGTAAATTTCACCGATTACTTTAATAAATATGTTACGCGCGAATAGTATGAACAAGAGTAGTACACGCATGGAAAATTGAACCAGTTCATTGAAGCACCTTGTACATTCAGACATTGAGGTATTACTCTAATCCCGCAAATTGAATGGCGAGTGAAAGGTGTAATTTCGGTTCCACGCCCTATGTTCCATTTGACAAGGGATCTAACAGCAAGTACCGTAATGCGTTAGTTCGCCGACCCCTTGCCGGTGCGTATTAATAATAAAACCCAGCGGGCCAATTAATGGTCGATATTAACCCCGATACACGAGGGATGGAGCAGGAAGCTTGGAATGCTAACTACGCGATCGGTATCCGAGGTGAACTATGCCCGACACCCGGCTCCGCGGTTCCGGAAATTTGCTGTGCTACGGCGGATGTGCTACATGCTCTTCTCCGGTATCGTAATATTAAAAAGCTGTGCCGGGAAGGCTTTCAGGGAACGGTTCGCGGAGAAATTGTAGGCCAGGAAGAAGCGGTATCCCGTGTAATTTATGAAACTATGCATATGTAATGTACGACCGGAAACGAGCACCGTGCGCGCCAATGGAAACCGTAAGAAGCCGTGGATTATGGCGCGAAATGGCTATTGTATTCAGGAAGGGTACGGTTTTCCATTGAAACTGGCAATTTCCGAATCGAAAGCTTATTTCTTCCGCGATCGGTGGCCAAACGTCCTTTGGCTGAGTACCCTCTTGCTTCTATCCACGGTTTCCGTGTTTTCCGAATGGCGCTGTTCGACTGCGGAGAGATAACTTGCTTCTTATCGATACAGTCGTTTAGAACGATTTTCTCGAATAAATCAGTCTGTTCTCCTTAACGTAGATCTATTGTTCGAAATATTCTATATGAACGATATATTGCATTAGGATACTATAATAGTGGACTTTCCGTGGGAGACAGAAATTCATAAGTTGAGAAATTCGATCGAAGAGGTAGAAAATTTATCGCCAAGGTGGTCGGCCACACACAACGCGAAGCAGACGGTGTTAATTTGTCCGGATGCAGTGTGTTGAAAGTGAACCCGATAAATATTCAAGTGGCGTGCTTTCTAGGGGTCCAAAGTCGTGGCCCGCGTGTTTCCTTGCCACGTGACCGCACGTCGATCCACGTTTTCCCATGTTTCCCAATAGCAAATGTGTGGACAAATTGTGTACTCGGAGTCGTCTTGATTTTCCTGCGAGCTAGCCAGAATATCAAAGAATCAGTGCCTCGAATATAATTAAAACTTTAATACGCCGGAACTTTAATTAGAACGTGCAAACTCTATTTAGAACGGAACACTTATACGCAATCAATAACCAACTTTCGAACGTTAATATCTAATATCTGCGACGTTAATTAACGCGAACTGGATTAATAAGAGATTAGGCGATGTTTCATAAAAGTTCCGAGCAAAATTACTGGTATTCAGCATTAAGTGCTACGGTTCACAAGAAACACCGCGTTTTACGAAGCCAACCGAACGCAAATTACAAGCAAGAAAGTGTATTTTCTAAAATTAACATGCAACGCATCGGCCCTATAAGTCTATTAAGCGGCGTGATTATAAAGTTCACGTTAGACGCCGTTTAATTAATTACTTTCATCAGCAGCGTTACTGCGAAAGCCGACCGGAATTAATTTCCTCGACTTAACGGCGGTGAATGAAAATCTTGTTAACAATGTACTCGCCACGTTGCACGCCGAATAATAAGATCACGGGTCTATTTAGGGTAACCCCATAATTCGGTAAAATACTGATCAACCTCTTCTTGAAATTTCATTTACTTCTTTTCTCGATAAATATAATTTCGCGATACGAACGCTAATTCTGATCTGCTTCAACATAAAATTGAATTCCACGGATTCAAGAGGATTCTGGTAACTGAAATTTTTATGAATTCCGATGATCGTAATAGATTATACATATAGCCCCACGTTTTATCGTCGCGTACAGTATTTTCACGCGTTGCACTGGAACTCGTAGTATTCCAAGAATGTTCGCTCGATAGTCCGTTCATTGAACCTACACGATCAGAAGATTAATTCGATCATTGTTTCGGACGAGTAATAAATATCCTGCAAGCTGTATTTAATACGTAATCGATGGAAATTGAATATCTCGATGAAAATGCTGTCGTCGATGTGTCGTATATTCTCGAGCACGATATATTAATACGGCATTTTAATGCTTGCGTAAAATTCGTTGGAAGTTAAAATGACTTTGGGGATTCTGCGTGGAGAAAAGTACGCTATATCCATGGATCAATTAGCAGAGGGCAGCAGACTATCCCAGGTCGTAAGCAGGGTGCACGATGAACGTTAGCGTGACGTTATTGGAGGGGTTGGTCGTTACTTTTATCGTCCATCGAAGTCTGGAACACGGAAATCGCCGGTGGATTACGAGGGACAGGATTCTCCTTCCCTTAACTCGCCGGAAAACTTTTTCCCTCGGCTCTTCGAGGGTATCCGATAATCGTGGCTTTCTCTCGAAATATCCGAGACGAGGTAGGAAAATTTCGTCCATGAAATCGGTTTGCGATGTCGTTGCGGCTCCGTTCACGGCCATCCTGACGCGTTTTACATTTTCGCGCGTTCGAACTGACGTTTATTTTAATAAATCGGAAAAGACGCGTAAAAGACGATTATCAGAACATCGCAGCAGTTTTCACGGGAAGAAGATACGATGGACCGGTTAATGAGAATTAAATGATATCGAATTACTGCCGTTTAAATAACGTCGCGATTTTATCTCAGGTGGTAATTCATCCCTCGTTTTTATTAAACCGTTACTTTGAAATATCGGCTGACATTCCATCCGATTATATTCGCTTCGGAGTTTCGTACTTTTTCATTTTTATCTATTACGTTGAAATCGTGAATCGTTAATATTCGCCAGGAAATTGACTCGTCCCTCTTGATTTTCTCAATTAACGTAATTAAACTACTCCAATTACGAATCACTCTTCGAACAATTTCGCAAATCCCCGGATCAGTTTTCGATAAACACCACGATTCCACCAGTCTGTATCGCGTAATAACGATATATCGCGACGAAAACGAATCGTAATTTCCGCATAATATTTTCAAGATAGAATTTCTACCTTATCGTCGAAGGAACACTACCCATCGGTGGCCACGAGTTCTTTGTCGAGCGCGTGATTTGCTCGTCGCTGCTCCAGAAGATCGTCTTCCATCGACCATCGAGCAAATGGTTCTCCAGTTATATCACCGCAGAGTAAAGGGCGTGACCGAGACATCAGGGTGATTTTGGAAAGAGCCAGGTCGCATAATTCTCTAGTTAGTCGCCTGCCGGCTGTCCTTTATAACCCACTCGGCGTAATAAACATTTGTAATTCGCGAGCACCGCTTGCTAGCGCGAATGCGGCGCTAGCTCAAGGGCGAATAGGGGCTGAATAGCCGGCGCTAAAAGCTTAGTGGAAAAAATATCAGTAAATCTCGCCGCCTTGTTCCGTCGACGTAGAAATTAACGACGTTTCTCCTCTCGTTACCACCTCTCCGTGGCAATGTTTCATCTGCTCATGTGCGTTACCTTCCGTCCGCTTCGAACACGCTCGTAGCGTGTACATATGTAACTACTGCTATACGTATACCAGCCTAGAGGTTACCGTGGTTGCATGGGGTGTTCTGTTTTGACTTGACCATCCCTCGGTATCGAGGGTGGCCGTGATACGCTGCACGACAATCTGAAGAGTATGTATCAATGAAGAGAATATTATGTGAATGAAGTTATATAGCACTGGGTGCGCGAGGCAGATTAACGGGGATCCACCCTCGATAAGTTATTTGTTTCGCTAGGGGGGGGGGGGGGGGGTAGGAATAACAATCCCGATAGATAAATCGAACATTGTTCTTTTATTATGCGATATCATAGCTTGTAGATGCTCGTAATTGGATATCGGTTTGATGTTGCTAGTAGGTATTTCATTATTACCATTTTCTATATACCCACGATCAACGAGAAAATAATTAATTTCCGATGAAATTTTCCCCCGCGGGAACACGCTAGCCAGTTTGCAATAATCGTCTCCCGCTTCGGCAAAAGCCGGTATTAAAATTGAAGAATATTAACAAAAATTCGTCATTAACAGGCCTGCACCGAAACGAAATTGTATGAAGCATCTGAAAATTTCCCTATTAAAATGTCATAAACGCAACGACGAGCTAAACACCGAGGACAGGCAGGGTGGAGAGGATTTCCAGCCAGCTAAAAAGCGTGGAAAGCGTCGAAGTTCGCGCCAGTGAACTCGGACGCGAAACTGTCCCGAGAGGATAGGCGCGTGCTGGTTATCGTCGTGACGCGTTTAAGGATTAAAGTCGAGCTTACGAAAGCCACTCGGCGACTCGCGCGTTACGCCAGCGCGTAGATTCGAGAGCAGATGTTCGTAATTGCTCCCCGACGGCCGTGCAGCCGTCGTCATAAGTGGTGCACGTCGAGCAAAGTCCTTCTGAGAAGGGGTGCACCCTGTGTGCAGCGACGGTGTACCGTGTATACGTCCGCGGGCTGTGTATGTACGCCGTGTTTAACTTGGCCGTGTGCGAGCGCTCTGTGCCTGGAGGTGTAAACAATTATTGCAGCAACGATGCAAAATGAAAATTGCAAACAGCCCCCGACCATGGGAACCCGCTACTCGTCTCTGCCTTGCGTGCCATCGATTATGAATAGGCTCGCGGTATTACCGTGGTAAGAAGTCATTTGAATAGTCTCGCTTCCGCCAAAACAAATATCACGTTATACATATTTTTGTGACTTTAGGAAAATACGGGTGAAAAGTTTATATCATAAAAATGATGAATATTTGAAAACAGTACGTGAAAGTGCTCTCGTAGGAGAGAAAGATGTAACGGAACGAGACGAAACGTACTTGAAACCATCTTCGTCGGATATCTTCGATTAAACACCAACACTCGAGCATTCTTAACTAAACACAGCTTTGCAGAGTGTTTTCGTGGATCGAAAGGGGTAGCTCGAGAACTTTCCTTTCCGCGGGCCATTATTCGTCGCGAAAGTTTGTCGACGCTGTTAACACGGCGATTAATTAATTCATAGTAGCGTTACACCAGGTATTTGTGCGACGAATTTATCTTCGCTGTGTCGTGGAACGACGGGAAAGCGGTGTTCGCGAGAAGGTCGGCCATCGAAATTCTTCGCAAGAAATTTAACGCTTTGTGGCCGGTTCTCAAAGGATTCGATTCGCCGCGGGGTGAACATAACTCGCATAATAGTGAGCTCGATGATTGAACGACATCATTTCGTTAGGACAATTGGCCGAATAAGCAGCTCGAAACCGTTTAATGGAACCATTTGTATTCAAACTTGTGCGACTGGGCTGAACACCGCGGGAAATATGACGCGTCATTCATTGCAAACGGCAATTAATATAACAATTATACTGCCGGCAAGCTACGTTGTACTTACCTACCATTACACGATAGGTCCGCTTATAATTCCGTGTTACGTCGTTCGTAACCTCCTCTATTTAATCGAGCCATCAAGAATTCATTGCTGCCTTCGTTTTACTTTTTAATCAGTAGTTATACTATGACGAGTATTAACTCGAATAACTCTCTAACTATCGCATCTCGCATCGAATAGATTATTTTACGCTTCTGTTCGAATGTTTTTTAGAAGCGTAAAATGTTGTTGGGAGAAGAGCAATTTTTTAATCGGCATTACCGAGCCCCTTTTCACGCGTTTTGTTAACTTCCATCCTGGGATTCGAATTTTCTGCCCTCTAACCTCTTGAAGAAACGCTTTCGTGTTCGCAAGAGTGTGAAATGTTCGCCGGGCAGTCAAGAAGTCATTGTAAGCAGCGCCTTTGTTCTTGCAGCTGCTTGAGAACTTTCTCAGAGATTGTAATTGAGAGCAAAATTCAGTACGCTCTTCGAATGATTTAATACTTTTCATCAGTTATTCATCTCATATGTATTCATTGACGTATGTATTAATAATAAACAATTTTTTACGCCACTTTTAATTGGACCGTAATTCATCTTCTACTTTTTTATTCCATACTTTTATCCTCAATGTAAAGCTGAAACGTTTAAGCAACAAGTTCGTGTGTTAAAAATAAAATAACACTCAACGACGATTTTTTACCTTAACACTTCTCTAAATAATTTATTCGAATAATACCTAATTGGATACCCATTTCTCGCGCTACTACGAACGCAGTTGCATAGAGTTATTCGATACATTAAACAATTAAATCTTATCCAGCTTATAAGTATTCTTGATTACGCTTCCAATTCCATTGGCTACAAAAAAGTATCAAATTTTCGACGATCGGGAAAGATAAGCCTGTGTTTAGTGTATTCGTTTATGTAGAATTCGCAATCCATGGTGGTTGAGCACTCCAGCAGGAGTGTCCCTGTCGTACACGGGGTAGTCGCGTTTATTCCCGGATCAACGTCCCTCATATTGCTCGTATTATACGTGGAAAACGTCCGGCTTGCAGTTCCTCGCCCGTTCGTCGGTTTGCACACATAAACGTGGCTTTTGTCCTGCTATGGTTGGTCGAGTGTACTGTGGAAATGGGCTTATTTCACGTCCACGTGTGTACATACGCCCGGTACGTATACTTACCGTGTCGCTCCACTAAATAAGTAGCGAGAGGTTCATTTACGCGCTCGTTCTTGGCAAATGGTTCAATTCGAACCGCGTGCTGAACCGAGTCACGAAACGCAAGCCGTGTTTTCTCGATGGGTCGTCTTCGTCCGCGTAAATTTCACGATATTTCGTAACAACGTTACTTAGCATCCGGTGCCACCAGTGGACGACGAGCGAATTTTATTAACGACTGCCAGCAACCCCGAGACGAAGAAAAGTTTACTCTTCGATTGGCCTCGGTATCCACTGTGTCGGTTAACCGAGTTACCCGACTCTGAAAAGCCCGTCGATCGTTCGTGGTCACGATTCGCGAGTTAATTGACGAAACGCAGACTTTCGGACCAAATACGACTACAGTTTCGTATTTCTTTTTTTATACGAACAGTGCGAAGGGTAGAATGGTAAGTAGAAGTTGGTACATCGTTTGGCAAACTTCGACAATTTACTTCAACATTCACAAAACTTAATACTATTCAGGGTTTCCGATCATGATAATGACGATTCTTGAAAGCCCATGTCGATTGAACGATGGGAAACAAACTAATATAGTAGATTTACAGACAGATTTCGTTATCGTCGCCTCGTTGTTAATAGATCAATCAGCAGAATGTCTATTTAACAAACTAAACACGTGTCGTTCAGCTAATACACCGAAACCAATAATTCTTAGCTGTAGCAATTTCGTTCCCCTATATTGCCACGGGGATACCTAAAAGCTTGTCCGAAGATTAGGGTGGGATGCGATAGCACACCCATCCTATTCTCTTAATATCTCTCCCTTCAATTATTGGTTGTTCCTTCGCAACTGGTCCCTACACGGTAAAAGTTCTCCGAATAGAACCAGTTCCCTCCGGGGCAACCCTGAAGTCACTCGAGAAATACTCGAGGAAGTTGGAATAAATCTTTATTGCACCCCCGAATTCGTTTTCTAACCCAACTTTCCGTACTATATGAATAGAAATACAAGATAGATTACACGATTTCGCAAAGTTGGTTATATGACGAGCGCGTGAACATCCCCCTGTCTGGTAACGGTTACGATGTCTGGTTTCGTTAACGAACGAGGGCGGAAGAGCACGCGTTCGCGAGGAAAATGTCGTCCACGTCGTGTCGCGGCGATTTCCTGGCTCGACGGACAACGATAACGGACGGGAAAAGTAACGAGGTCGCGCGATGGAGGACAGAAATCGCGGTGTCGTGGAAATGAAAGTCCGCATCGCGCGTCAGATTTTTCTTTCCAATTCCGCACGATCTGTCACGGGATGACGGTGGACGGAGAAGGCGGAGAACGCGCGGAAAAGAAACAGCGGATCATTACGCGGCGAGAAGACGCGCAACGACAAAACATTCCCGTTTCCGAGCATCGAGGCGAACCGGTGGAAAGCAACCAGCTCGGTGAACGCGATGATTTGAATTTTCCTTGCGTATCGCGAATGAACCGATAAGACGGAGAGAAATAAATGGCACGGCCGCGAATGCAGCTTTGGTCGTCTGGAGAGCTGGAAACTCTATTTTATGGTAAATAGACGTTGCTGCGAGGGTCCGCCGCCTTCCACGCCGCCTTCCACGCCGCCTTCCACGCCGCCTTCCACGCCGCCTTCCACGCCGCGTGTATAGGGGATCGAAATCGGAGGAAGGGTGAGATATAGCGAAGGAACGGGGGTTAAGAACGATATGCCGTTACCGAGACCCGAAGACGACGCGACGTTTTCGCCTTCGGTTTATCGGTTTTCAAACTGGCTGCTAGCTTTACCTGTTCTTCCGCCATCTTGAGCTTGCACCCGCTGCCGCTTCCATTTCCGTTTCAGGATATCAATTTTACAGTGTTTTAATTAACGCTGCATTCTACACCAGCGGTATACTTTAGCTTCCTTAGGAGGGTAATTCTGAGGGAGACAATTACGATATTTCTCGAATTATTCGCTATCGTTTCGTTATACCGAAAGTAATCGTTTGTCTACAAATATAATTTTAGTTTCCCGTAGAACACACACGTTTCTTCTACTCGTAAAAAATGTGATCGATCTATTTTCCAGATCGGTTTGCACGAAACTTTTGTCCTTTGCTTCTCTGTAGAAGGGACAAACCGTAACTAGAGATGGATCTCGCTTTATAAGGGATGTTCTGTGGGCACGTACGAGAAGTTAGTGACACTTTCTTCGGCTCCGAGGCACGGTACACCGAGAATCGTGCAAACCGGATCCTCCAACATGTTACCGGAAACTAGCCGAAACTTGGCGATGTCGATGACTTCGCGATCCGACTTTCTTTCCCGGTGGTTTCGGTTCGGAAGAGGGTCGCGGTTTCAGTATCGCGTCGAACGGCCCAATTTTCGGGAACTTCCCGCGGGAGTTGGTGAGAATTCGATGCCGAAGTTTTCGGAATCGTCGCTATGTTTGACTGAGATGAACTTCGAGACGCGGCGTGCACGTAATTGCGGTGACACGTGTGTGACACAAATTGTCTTGGAGTCGTGCAGACTCGGTTGTGAACATGACGCCACCATCCTTAGAATTTATCGCTCATCATTATGGGAGTTTGCGAATCGTTGTCCTCGAACGGGGGATTCCATTGTTGACGACTCGGAACATCAAACGAAGGATCCCGTTGTTGCCTAGAATAGATTCCAATATTCGTTACATCATCGTTTATTTATCGAGTAACAAATAATTACTTTAGATACATTGGACATTTACTTATATTTTAATCGTTCAACCTATGCAGAATTTAACAATTCCGAGTAATATTAGTAGAAGCGTTAATAACGCAACACACGTGGTAACTGCTTAACGCATTAAACATCCACGAGATCAATTTAAAAGAGATTCATACTGTGAATAACGAGCCATTCATTCATTTATAATTACATTTAAAATGTCATTTACTTCGAGCTGTCGTGTCAGCCAAGGTATTAACTGCGACAGTCAAATTAATAATTTTCAATATGTTGTAATATTACGTTAAAGAAAATGTACGCTGATTAGAATTTAATGTACCGTTCCCGAAGGAATTTATATTCCTACCGAACCTGTATAATTCATTGATTTTTATGACTTTAATGAATTACTGCCCTATCAAATAGCGATCAAATTAAAAGAGTTCCGAGGTCATAACGAAGAGTCTATAAAATGCACCGGCCATTTCATCGTTAAGACGAAACTTTATAGTGACCGAATCGATCGAAAGAAACTCGAAGTTATCGATAGCAGGCGATTGTTCGATAGCGCCGCCTCCACTTTCTGTAACCACTAAGGGCTGCTAACCCCTTAATGGAGCGAAACGAGTGAACCTTGCCTTGACACGTATTTCGCGACAAATATTTGTCAAGAAAAATTCATCTCTTTTCTGTGCCGGTTATTTCGTTGACTCACCATTGTTTGCCGTGGTTGGTGCAAATTTTTTCCGTGCCGGAAAATTCTGGAAAATAATTCAACGAACGAGCACGGCGAAAACGTCACGTTCCGGGTTGAAAATAAGCACGGGGTTAACAGGGCTATCGCTGATATGGCAACTCCGGAAACTGGATTGCGGTAACGTTGCAACTTTTGCTAACCGAATTGCTGTGACACCGTAACTTCCGCAACCAGATTACTTCGATACGACGAATTTCGTGCAGTTATAGTAGGAAAAATACATTAGTAATTTGAAACGTTGACAACATGGCAAAAATTGTTAATATTTCAAGCGGTAACCCGTACTCTCGTTACTTCGTAAAATCTACTGTTCTCTCTTCGGAACCGGAAAAGCCCGTTTACGCAGAGATCGAAGAACCTCCGTGGCGAGAAGGACATCGCGACGCGTTTAATTCTCGCCAGAAACGAATGGAAGCGGAAATGGATCCCCGATATACATTGTCGTTGTACGTGAATCGGGGCGCGTTGTTTCTTTCGAGCAAGGTGTTCGACAACGAAGAAGAATATATTCGGTCACGTAGCCCCGGATACGAGGTAAGGGATCGAAGAGGGTTGCTACGAAATTCACGATCGACTCGGAAACACGTTGTTGTTTATTCGAGCAAAGTGTCTCGGCTATTCGACGGATAAACAGGAGCGACGAAACGAGCAGCGAACAAAAGTCACGAACACATCGATCTGCGAGCCGGTCGTTGAAAGTTAATCTTCTGGTAAGAGGTGGACGAGGGGCGAGGAATTGGAGAGGAATTATAAAAAGTCGCCGCTCGTATGTCTTTCTCTATGTCCTATGCCATAATGGAGCACCGGGGACTCTGTTTTAATGTTGAAAAACGAGAATCGTGCTGTTTGTCTTCTCAAAATTACTGGAATATGGACAAATGTGTAGGTTACTTTATTGCCGGTGAAAATTCATGATGTACAGGCCGGGTCAAAATTCGCGGCCAGATATATAATTCTCGTGTAATTTTAATGGCCCGGTTGCTTTTTTCATTTTTACCGGAGATATTTACAATTTACGTCTGAACATTTGAATATGGAAATTCATGTATTTATGTGTACATATATGTACATACCGGTGTACAATGTACGAGTTTCTAGCCCACCTTGTGTTTTATGCGGGGCCAGATAAAATGATACGGTTGGATACAATTGGAAAATAAACGTTTCAGGTTCAGAGCGTTTATTTTAGCGGAAATTGGTTCGGCAAAATGAGACGATTTCGCCAGGAGCATTTTGCGAATATATTTTCTTCTGATCTAACAAAGTGGATCGAAAAATGAGATGTAAATGCGAATCCCCGTAAGTGTAGATTGAAAGGTTCGTTCGGCATATCTTTGCTAAGGTTTCTGCAGACGAAGGATTCGTCGTAGCCTCGGTTCGCCCTGTATCGACCCCCAGGAGGGTTGTTCCATATCCGTTTAGTCAAGGTCTGACCCTTCTCATAATATCGTTCCCATTTCCAAGAAGAAAGGGCTCCCGTTTATATATATTACCGAACCTGAAGGAATTCGCTGAAAACGGTACGCGCGATTTCCTCTGAATGAAAAATGACGATAGACAATTCGATACTTCTTTGGAAAGGTGGTCGCTGAAAAAAATGATCTATCGATACAGTTACTTAACGAGGGAGATATGGACGTTTTAAACATTAATGGACTAAATTATTTGACCAATAAATACATGGTATTATTTACTTAACAACGGTCGCGTTTTCTCCACAAATCGTGTTCCATCGGCAACTCCTGTCGAAATAACGCACAGTTACGCAATCATTTCAACGATTCTACGAATAGATACGGCTAAGAGTGGTTTAGCCTTCGTCAGGCAAACCACGTCCACGTAGAGTGTTCATTGCGAACACCTTAACAAGGTTGAACCAGGCTAACAGGGAACTAGCAACAACTTCAATTGCGAAAACATTCCATAACACGGGAAAGTTCAGCGATAGATGCTCAAGGGTAAACCGTTTTACTTTCCACTGCAAGCGTAACTGCAGTTGAATTCATAGTCGTAAGTAGCTTAGTCCTGTTTACGCTTCCGATTCAACTTTATCCGGCATCCGCGCGTGTATTTAACTCGCGTACAGAATGCTATCGCCTCGAATTCAAGCATCGCGCGAGCGAAATTCTGGCTGTGTTCCGAGCTGAACGTATCACGCGCCGCGTAAACGCAATCCGCCCGGCGGAAATTTAGTTTTACATAATAGCAGGATAGCGCGGTTATGACATGTCGTGCTGTTGAACGCGCTAATCAGGGACAGAACGTCGAAACGTTTCGAGATGCTTGTTCTCTGAACACGCGGGATGTTCAAAACGTTGGAGTAATTTATTGATTTCCGACGGATCGATAACAGATGTAATCGAGCGCAATTTGAATAGGAATTGAACTTTCTGGTGTAGCAAGACCTCGGTCAATGCTACCTCGATTAATGCCGATCAACGCGGTTTTCTCTAAATAAATTCTTTCGCGTAACTTTCTCTGTGTATTCGTATTACATATTTTAAGAAGTTCGTGTAACTTAACATTAAGGTGGATCTTCCGTGTACGAAGTTGCGTGTTTCTTTATCCCTGTTTATTATATTCTTAGCGAGATGACCTCATTTAACGCTGGTCCGTTCAACGTTTTGCTAGAAAACTATCTTGAGCGTTAACCGGAGTGTTACTGTGAAATGATAAGCAGCAGGGTTAGATACCTTTACTCGAGATAAGATAACGGACAATCTGAAATAATTTATTATCCCTATTCCGCGAACTAGGCAAGAATCTCTTCGTGTTTAATTAAAATAGATTTCGAATAATTTTTCATTTTGGTTATTTTACCCGATAAAAAAGAGAGCAAAGATAATCCTCCGCAAACTATATTCCCCGATGAATCAAATTACAGAACAAACATCGTTTCGCGAGTAATATAAAATATTGGAAGTGGGAGGAATATAAACGAAATAACGAACGAAACACAAGAGAGGAGGGTAAATTTTCGTCGGGACAGATGAGAAAGGAATTAGAAAAACGTTTCGTTGGTTGTAGGCGAACAAAACCGGATCGATATTCGTGACAAGGAATAATCCGATAGCGATGGATCGACGATCGCTGGCGCGAGTGTATACATCCAATAAAAGAGGTTACTCGTTCTCGCATCGAGTCGCATCAGCCACTTCGATATCGGGAAAATGCCACTCTTCGTAGGAGCGGTCGCACGCGCTCCGCGCGAAACAACACGAGCTGCTTGCGATTCAACCCGCGAGCACGTATTGCCATCGTGCTTGTCTGTGGAAAGGGCAACGCGTGTATGCATCAGATGCATCGTACATTCACCCTTTTCTTCGGTATCGGACTCGCTTTCGAACACCTCTCTATACCATTCTTTCATCGACCAAGACATGAACTTACCGTCGAGTCCTTGTGTAACTCTTTCAACAGATGAAACGCTCGTTCGCTTAATGGAATTAAACTCTTGTTATACAGCGGTTGATTGCAATCGGTGATACGTATAGAACAACGTTTGTTATTTCAATTTTACGAAAGGTACATACGACGAACCAGTATCGATGTATTGTAGGTATACACATTGCCATTGTATATTGTAGCAACTTCCATTGTTGTAACGTGTAGAAATGCAAGGTACTGTAACGTGTGCAACTATCATAGGTGGAAATATCTATCGTAAGGTTGAAAATATTAAGCGTGGAAGTATAACGTTGCGCGATTATCGCGCGTGGAGATACGACGCGTGAGAATACAACGCGTAAAAATATGTATACCAAATGTATAGAAATCCAAAGTGTGGAAAATCCACACGTGAAAATATAACGTGTAAAAGTATAACGCGCCAAAGTACATGTGAAAATACAACTCGTGAAAAGTTTGCACTTAGAAATATGCGTAAAAATATCAAGCGTGGAAATAGTACGCTCGACGGTATAACAGTCGATCGACTAAATTTATAATAATAAAATGGTAAAAATTGGGCCGTTTAAAAATAGCGAAGAAACTGTAATGCAATATTTATTTTTCCGTAGAACAGTCCCGTAGGGAATTTTCGTCGGATTAGCGAAAGGATTTTGTCAGCTTTAATTTACCCAGGTTAAACTTGTCCTGCAGTCAAATTTAATTTGACTAGATTAAATCCGCGAGTATATTCTTGATCCTTTCCAGTAGCCAGCGTTGAAATATAAAAATGTACAACTGAACAGTTTTAATTGAACTGTTGCGGTCGGAGTTTCCTCTGGAAACAGTGAATAGAATTCGTCGGTTTTAATTCAACGTTGAACGCTATCGTTGGGTAAAGAATGTTTCAGTCTGCATACTTTTTGCTCTCTTATTTGAATAGAGTTCCTTCGAAGCGACGCTAAATGGGAACAGCAACGTTTATACAATAGACAATGAAACGAGTGTAATAAGAATTCAAGAAGTGGAGCTTGAAAACATTTCTATTCTCGCAATTACAATACACGGGTCAGTTTTGTCTCGCTGTTTACCTGTATAAATGACTGTATAACTGCACTTACTCCTTAATTAAGTAATGTAATCAGAATAAAAGGTTAAGGACACAATAAGAGCAATTAAAGAAGCTTTTATTACTACAGTGGAAACGGAACCAGACATACAGTATACCATCGATTAAATTTTCAAATTTAAACTTTCGCTTTGATCTCATAACATAGCAGTTTAATATTGACGCTATTCAAACTTTGCTTTCTACTTTACCATTGCTCGATTATACAAAGTTCGTAATATGGACTACTCGTGACCACCATTGTACTTAACGTATATTAAAAGGCAAGTAGGCAGAAATCAAACGTACCCTCATTCTTTACTTGGACCACTTCTATCCCGTACCCGCATAGTCTTTTCATGAAGGAGTAATCAGGTTCGATAAAAAATATAACTAGTTTATTTCGAGCATTCACTTTCAAAAATCTGCAACTCTTTAGAAAGATATTTATTCGACTGCAAAGGTATTTATGAACTTATAATTCCGTGATTAAATGAATTATACAGTGTAGGTAATTGAGAGAATTCGACCCAGCTTAAGTCGATAAGAGTTAATTCCTGAAAGCTTCGTTCGAAAAAGTAGGTTCCGTTATCGTCGAAAGGGTCGAAACTAAGAAATAATAAATAAAAGCGCGCGTTGACTTTCACGCAACATGTCCCAGTTACATGAGCCTAAATCTCCAATAGGAACGAATCCGTCTAAATCCAGCGGCAACCCAGTTCCAATCCGTTCTATCAGCCATTACAACACACGAGACGTCTACATCCTGAATTTCAAGCGGATTACGACACACGCCAAGCGTAATATACCAGGCGTACCGGGGTATCGATCGAGCAGCAAAAATTCCTCGACCGATCCCAGCTCTCGAAGAGCTGCAACGCCAACGCGGTTGCAACTATCGTGATTCTTCCGAGGAATAAATTTTCTTCCGTGCACCGCCCACGCGTCCTTAGGAAATAATAGCAGACCGGCACCGTTTTCGTTCTATCCGTGGCCTTGATCGGTCAAGTCTCTCTCCGTGGCTCGACCGTTCGCTCGGTAGCTAAAACAAGGCATGTGGGCGTGCAGTTGCAGCTGCATCCAGTTAATTCGCGCCAGCATTCGAGACCGTGTAAGCGTTCGTACACCCGCAGTTATAGTTCTCCTCCGCCTCCTCCCTCGTCTCCTCCTCGTGCACCCTCGTCCAGCCACCGATCCCTTTGTCGCGCTTCGACTCTCTCTCTCTTGCTTGTTGTTTCTACTCGATAAAACGGCCGGCTACATAGGTAGTTTCGCTATTATATCGTTCAGTGGCTCGAAGGCCCCGGCAAATCTCGCGTAAACGGCTTGAACGATGGAAAGAGACGGAACGCGGACACTCGACGATACGCTCAGAAATAGCGGATCGAGCTAACAACGGAATCGATGCTTTTCAATCATGGTTAATTATCGGGACTGATGAAGTCCGAGCAGCGCATGGAATTTCAGCGCTTGAACTTTCGCTAATTTCGACACTCGAAAACTTGGATATTTGAGAATTGGAAATTCGGGACTCGAGGATTCAGGCTTCGAGCAATTTGCGAATTCGGAGATTCTTAAGTCTGGACAGCACTTGGACTGTCGATTCAGGAATTTGGAAGTTTGTACTTTCGAGAACTAGCGTATTTAAAAGTTTCGGAAATTTTGGAAGTGGATTTGGAAATTTGGTGGTTCTCGTTGTTGAAAATTCAATTAATTTCGATTTTGAATATCTTAAAAGTCGATGACCTATTGACCGATAATTTATGGTTAGTTTAGACCGCACGTGGCAACAGTAACCCTGGTAATTGGAGGGAATTATAAGCCACTGGTCTGGAGAACCGTTTAGACCAGCTTGGACAGAAATTCGACGAGTAAGTTATCGACTCATAGATAATCGCTTGTACACAGCCCGCATACCAAATCGCATCCATAGGTTCTCGCCTCGGACAATTCTTATCGCCCTCACGTTCGTTGCGAATTTTGCTGCTCCAAAAAAGGAAAACAACCTTGATCTTCCAAATTTATTCTCTTATCTACTTCTGTTTTTTTCAATGATAAACATATAGAAAATGACCATATGATAATTGATAAATGTTCCAATTTCTGTCAACGACCCCATTTATCCTAAACGTCCTCTATTACACTGTTCGTCGACCCAACGTATATTTTTCAACCCTATTTCCCGAATCATCGAAGAAACTGCATCGAGAGACGGACCGTTACACCTGTTAGCCTGGAAGCGTCCCGAGAAACGTGTCTCGCAAAATTCCAGTCCTGTTCCCGCTAGACGCAGCTACCCTTCGGGATATCGATTCTCCTGGAGGGGTATCGAAGTATTCTCGAGTTCGCTGGCCCGCGGGGAGTTGTCGAAAAGCTTTTGAAAGTCTGAAGACGTCTAAAACGCGCGAGGCGAACTCGCCGTAGACTGGAGCGTACACTCGTAATCAAGCTGAACGTTTTCCGTAACGCTTTTCCGGATTTCCGGGCGAATATCGGTCGATAAAGAGGACCAAGTCTAGGACGAACCGAGTTTCCGGATAGTGTTTTTGTCAGACTTAAACGGGGAGGATCGTTCTCGTGGCGACAATGAGAGAAGCGAGAGAGGCTCGTTAGAAAAGTAGAGCTCTAATTACCGGTGAAATTGGTATCGATGGCGCCGGTTACGACGGAGGACAAAGAGACCGCGAAGTGGCGTTCTTTGTCCGCGTTGCCTCCATTCAACACATTCAGCCAACGTCGAACTCCACGATTCGTCTTCCCATTAGGGGTAGAGCTGTTGTAATATTGAATAAACGGCATGAATGGAGTCCGCCTTCGGTGTTCCCGGGGAAATAAACCGTTCGTTTTGTGACGATGCTCCGCTCGGGGTGGAAATGAAGAGAAAAAATATCGAGGCCGTAGGGAAATTTCTATTGGGCCGATATCGGTCGGAATCTTCTTCGATTCAGCCGGTGTTTCCGTTGATTAGGGACGATTCACCGCGATCGAAGATCTTCTAAAATGATCAAGAGAGGCGAATTCTTCTTTGACGCGGAATAAAAGGGCCGACCGATGTTCGATGGGCTTCGCGGGAAAGACTGATCTTTGCCAAACGAGTTCTGCGGAATTGGATGCTTTTTCTCGGTTACCGTTCGGAGTAATTTAAAGGACAGTACCCGTGTTCGAAAAAATTTGCCAATTTCCGAACTCGGGAATTCAGGATTTTCCAAACTTTCGGACGCTGACGTTTCGATATTACCATCATACGATTGTAAAGGATGCGTTAATTTAATAGGAATGCGTGAGCTAGATATGTATTCGGGAAGCTTTAGTCATGGTGGAAAACCTTTTCGACGAGCTGAATGACTCAATTGATCAGAGAACGTAACCATTTGCAGGCACGTGGCAGTTTATCTAATTATGATGCGACATTTATATCGGAACGTTGACGACAAACTCGGAGGAGTCATTTACAAGTATAAAACAATAGCTTTATTAAGTAGTTGCGCAATGTACGCGAATACGCCAGAATATCGATACGCGATAATTGTTCGAAATATTCAAGCACGATATTATCGAAATCAACCTGATTCACTCGTGTGACAATTATCGTAGATAAAGTCTTGGAAGTGAACGTAATTGCGAATTACGGCGTCGTTAGTAGATCGGTCTCGATCTCGGACGAAAACATCGTTTCCGAATCCCGTCGACGCTAAGGGTCGTTGTAATTTAATATATCGAGAACCGACGAGTATTCACGGCACGATTTGAAATCGACGGACGGGTTTGAGAGAAATTACGACGACATGGCACGTCGCGACGGACTCGCACGTCCACCGTTTATACGTTGCTCCGTGTCCGGATTAATTTAATGAACCGCGATGTTTGCATGCGTATCTACGTGCGTTTAATACCGATCCTGGTCAACGTGGAAGCAACCGTATCGATAATACTCGACGAATCTGACCGTATCGTGGTTGCCATTGCGACTGTCTTACTCCGCAGGCATAACTGACCCTCCTATTATTCGATTTTCCAATTATTCGGGATAATTACAATTCTATTATATCCATATCTGAACAGAGACAGTGTGCATCGAATTCACTTTCAATTAAAGCATTACGTTTTATATGTTCTCAGCATCAAATTTTTCACCCCTATTTTGTTCGGAATTTTTGTTATTTTTTCATTATTATATCGTAAAAAAAATTATTAAATCCACATCCTGTTTCAATATTTTTATTATTTTCTATTTCGACAAATATAAATATGGAAAAATATCACGCTCGATTTTTACATTCAATATTTTCGTTCGTGTAAATTATCGTGGAAAATAATCGTAATTTACGAACAAAAAAGAAACGTATTTTTCGGCGAGTGCATTTTTTTCATTGTTTCCCGATGCCGAATAAATCGTACGCGCGCACGGTGATTTATAAAATATAGATATCCAATGGTCGATCGCACGTGCGTTGATTCAATGAATCATCTCGCAGGTGCCTCGATGGGCTATAATATCGATCCGAACTCGTTTATAATGAATTTCAAACACGATGCAATGTAAATTTATCGGTTTAACGAACTTCGATTTTTAACTGAAATTTTACTCGACGAAAAATACTCGTGAAACTGCGGAGCACCACGGAAGTTGTTAAACTTCGATTCTCGACAAGCAGTTCTACATTTATTTCCGAACAATGCGGCAGATCTTCGTGCTGCACCTGTTTTAACAACCGTACTATGTTTAACTTCGCTCTTCCTCGAATAAGTATTTATATCTTCACTGGCGGAAGTCTTATAATTGGTCTATTTAGATGCGTCTCACGATTAGATGCATGGAATCGGTAAGTTGTCGGATCATTCTGAATCGTTGATCGAGTCTCTATATTTTTACACCTTCGAGAACGTTTAAACGAAAGGTAGTAATTTAGCTGTACACGATAACGTCGCGATTCAACGAATTGGTGAAACACTTCTGTACCGGACAGCTAGTAATTATGTACGTAGCGAAGTACCGTTTACCTGAAAGTCGATTATTCACACAGCAATTTCGCGTTCAACTTCCGTGGAAAGGTATCAATTATATTACGTTTATGATACCTCCAGTGTCAAGCAGAACTATTTGCTCTTTGAGATTTCAATATCCTCATTAATCATGCTATCAATTCTCTCGTAATGAAACTGAAATTGATATTGCTCAGAAACAGTACTCTAAGCTTTTTATTAACAGGGTCAAAATTCCAAGGTACGAAATAATCGGTAATACATCTGCGGGAATATAGTAACGCAACGATGAACATTTTTATTTGCTGGTTCGTTTGCTTTTTATTAGCCTTATCTCTTCGTGTGGATTGAAATGATTTTTTAGATTCTTCTTTCGGACGAATGCAGCGATTCTGGTAGCGATTAAAAATGATGCACCGCAGAAAAGTTATTACAACTTAAATAATAAGGATAATTTTCTATGAATCGGACAGTGGTATATTGAAATACGATCAAGTATAACGAATGACGAATCGCGTAAAATTGACAGCTTCGAATACGAATGGTCCGTGAAGGAAACAGTAGGAACGAACCGGGAAAATGCATTCGCAGCAGGGTTCGAGCCAAAAGCGCATTCAATGAAATATTCACGGTGCAGAAATAATTCCTTATTCGGTCGTTATTTGCGAGAGCAACATCTCGGGAGAAAGGTCCACCGAGAAGCCGAGTTTTTCCTGGGCCTGTCAACAGAATTTGCGTCTTACAAGCAATTCCGCGAGTCGACGAAAGGTTCGCTTTCCGGCAGATTGCACGCGACGATCATGATGAGTTTGCTTTCGCGTCCTAGACGACTGGGTGGCGTCGACGGATATCAGTGGCGACTGTTCAGCAGGTAAACACGAACGCGTGCAGGGAAGAGGACGAAACAGGGTGGAAATTCTGGGGATAAAAAACGTTTATGTCCCATTCGAGTCGTGTAGAAGGTTAAGTTGTCTGAACGTCTGAATACGGCGTCGCTGAACAAACCCGCGTTAACTTTATCGAAACTCGTTTCGGCGAACTGCTAGGAGACGCCGCGCGCCGTTAACCGGGCTCGCTATTCCGGAAATTGGACCAGAATTAGGCTTTGTTTGTTTCGAGTTTGATTGCCAAACTGAAGGAGATGCGTTTCACGCGCTTTGCAAACGGACGGATCGTTCTTTGAATGTGTTTACTTCTCGAGCGTATAATTACTGTTTCCGAAGGAAATTTAAATCGATCTAAATTGAGCTAACTTACCTATTTCGACCATTAACTACCTACGTAATGACTTTCGAAACATTGAGCGTATGAATTTCAAGATTTTGAAGCGAGCGTTTCCTGACCACACGAGACCTGCAATTATATTACGTATTTAGTACGCTCCCGTTTTACTTTTACCTCGCTTTAACGTTATTATCAAAAACTATAGTAGCATTTAATTAAAGTTGCACGTTTGCGGAAACGCTGGAATATCTAGTTGTGTTGTGTTTGATTACAGTGGTACGGCAAAGAAGAATTAGATTAATTAATAAAATGCGTATCGTCAAAGGGACTAATTCTCAGCAAAGCTCCACGCAACTATGAATATAATCACACGAGTAGTCAAAGTATTAATTAACGCGCTAGCAAACTACTTGAACCGTTAACGCATAGAAATACAACCAAAACATCGGCAATTGTTCTCCGATGTTTTTCTTTCGAAGATAAACTCGAAGACTCGTTTCTTCGAGGACGATTTGAGGAGGAAGCCACGAGTGTGATTCAGTTACGAGAAATTAGCAGCCAGCGTCGATTCGAGATCGCCGGTTAAAAAGTGCAATAAGGAGCGAGGTAATGGACTTTTCTTGTTCGCCGTTGCTTGCTCGGCCTTTGCTTCGCTCGCAACAACGGGGACGCTGTCTCGCGATGAAACAACGCGAGTTACTGTCTGCCAACGACCAACTAACGCGCTCAATTTCCTCGTTGAATCTCACCTCGTGCCTCGAACTTTGTCCTTACACAGAGAACACACGAGCGTGTAAAATGACGTCCGTTGTGGAAATATTTGTGTTTGTACTATCCAATCTACGGCTCGCGTATTGTTTATTCGTACACTCGGATGTAATGTAAGCTTCCTTTGACAACAAACAAGGGGGTCCAACTTCCGGTTAACTGATTTTGCGAGGTTACACGAGAATTTGGAAAATTAGAAGTGTAGTGACATGGAAACTTTTAAATTAAAAAATAAATGAAGACAGGAACGATTTTAATCTGCTGCGGAGTAAATACCCTCCGGAAGAATTTCGTATCGGAAAGTGCATCGTTCTGCAACGGACGTTGCTTGAAAAAAAAAAAAAAAATTATGAACACGCAGCAACGTCAAGGTTTCCCGTAGAAAATTAACAAGTAAAAGAGAGAAACTTCCGTAGCGTACGTACGAATCGGAAGTAATTGAAATATAACGAGTCTGGCCGGTCGTGCAACCCCTTGGGCTCCCTGAATCTTACAAAATTTTCAACGAACGGTTCATCAATCTCCCCTGCCGTTCGTAGCCCGACTTCCGTCGGCTCCTTCCTGTTTCGAGTGCGCGAGGATTCGATTCGTCGTTCGTACGAGCGATTCGTGCCCTTCAGCGTACTCGTTACACCCTTGTCGTCGAATTAACCCTTCAACCACGAGCAAAATCGTAATTAACGGGATGAACAAAAATTTCGTCCTTTTACGACCGATCTCGCTCAACTTCGTTACTCAATTAGAGTTTAAGTAATTAACTGTTCGATTGGAAATGGTGGAAGACTAACTTACTGAAGATGCGAGCAATTAAGAAAGATTTCACGACATGTTTCGGTGAAATTAATTACAGAAACGAGGTTAACATTGCCCCAATCTTCGCTCTGAAAGTTCCAGTGTTTCAATTACAAATCGTATAATACAATTAGACATACAAAAATGTAGAAATATAAGGATCCAGCTTTGGAGATACCGAAATACAGATATTTCGAAATTATGTCCATATTTCTCTCTCAAAAAATGAACAAATACTCCATTTACTTTCATTTCGTTGAACAGGTACCGTGACTCCTCTCATTTTACTGCAGGCAACAAATTGCAAGCTTCGTATCCTGTCATCCACTGTACTCCCGTCGGAACATGGTTTTTTACGATTTATGAAATGAACTCCACGGCCAATTAAGCGCGAAGCACATTCGTCCGGGCCGGTTTTACGAAATTTTTCAGTCAGTCTGGCACACCGTCTGCGTGGTCAATGTCGTGTGTCAAAAGCAAGAACCCCGGGCTACGGCGACTCGCGAAAGAAAGTTGGCGACAAAGTCTGGAAGCTAGCCGGCCAAAATTAACGGGCCATTACGAAATGGCCTGGCTGCGAGACTGATCGCGAGACCGGCTCGCCGCACCGCGAGGGCTCAATTAGCTTGATGAATTACGTGTACCTGCTCAAATCTCGGAGCCAGACAATGAATTCGTCTTCGTCGTAGTTTCGCGCCGTGGTTGCGTTTAGCGACGCTTATTACCGACCTAATCCGACATACAACTCGAACACGCGTCATTGTTCCAAATTTTCTGGGAAATTAAGATCCGATTATACCGTTCAGTATCGGACCAGTCCAGTTTTATTCTTTCAATATTGAAAAGTACCAAACCCCAAAGCTATAGAGTCGCATTATAATGTTTACAATTGCAACATGTTCCGTTTTTGTTAGTCGCGACCCCGGGCTTTAAACACGTTTGAATAATGTTGATATTGATTCAATAGACCATGAAACGATACAGAACTGTTGAGTGTATTTTAGTAACAATTTCAACCCGTCTGTTTTATTACTTCTCCCGTTTTTTAATAAAATTGTATTGTTTTCGGGCTGCTGTTTGCCTGGTCCATCAAACATAAATATGAGCAGCCAACGGTGAATTATTTGCCGGAGAAGTCAATTGCAACTTTTGT
This sequence comes from Megachile lagopoda, assembly GCA_036983795.1. Lineage (NCBI taxonomy): Eukaryota > Metazoa > Arthropoda > Insecta > Hymenoptera > Megachilidae > Megachile > Megachile lagopoda. The sequence continues at coordinate 3,223,210 of CM072795.1, read as the reverse complement.
ATTACAAATAAAATGCTGTTCGTGAAAATGTAAAATCGGAATGTTTAAAATGTTTAAACGTATCGTCGTCGCGATACTTTGGATTTTCTTTGTTCCGACCGATTTACCAAGAGAATTTCCGAAGAATTATTTCGTGGGCTTCTTTCGATTCCCATTTTTATCCGAGAAGCGTGAGGGATCGGTGGAAATGGACACGCATCCGGTTCGAAATTCTCGCGCGACGTATCACGAGTTTTCCGCGTGGCATCTCCGCAGCGAGGATTCGATACGCGGGAGGCAGATCGTAGACGGCTGGGACGGCATCAAAGCGGATATTGGGTATCGTCAGCGTAGCTGCGAGCTCTAAACTCTTTCTCCGTTTCGCTTTGCGCCGCTTTTATTTCCAAGCCTCGGCACAGAACGAGGACTTCTCCTCGCGAAGTCGATCGTTTCCATTCCGGAATTTCTCATCAAGCTCTAGCCAGTGTGTAGCTAGCGGCTGCGCGGCACTACGCTCCGCTCCGCTCGGCGCTGCTCGTAATGAGTTCCGTGCTTTGTGACTTCGCCGGCTCGCGCCTTTTGTTCGCCATAATAAAAGGACTCGGGCTCTGCCGGCTTCAATTAGGCAGCCGGTCGAAAGTCGCGCGCGGAAATATCGGCAGGGCGTGAAGAACATCGACAGTTGCATTCACCTTTACTGCTGACGAGACCGTGCCTCTGTCTCGATTTTGATCGCCGGATCTTTGCCGCCACTCGCTGCGAGCAGTTTCTTTCCTCAAAATGGCAGCCGGCGTCGCGAAATGGCGTCCAACTTCGCGGCAGCTATCGTTACGAGAGAATAACCAGATCTGGACGCCATGTTAGTCCTTTGAATTCATTTGGGTGGACGCCTTTATTACGTGATCACTTGAAAATGAACGATAAAATTACACTGAACTTCGTTACTTCTTATTAATAAATATGAAGCTCATCGAGTACTTACGCGTTAACGCGATGTGTTTCTTTAGTCGATACATTGATTCGTACCACTTAGGCTATCATCGATCGCTTTGAAATTAAGAATGCAATAGGAATTTGTTCGCTTCTCCGGCTTCCCGTGTACGAAAAATTTCATCGCAAATTTCTGGTTTAATATGAAACATTTCAGTCGGAGGTTCTTTTTGAAATAAATCTACTTGAAACAGATTATAATCTTTACAGGAGAACCAACGCCGCTAATTAAGAGAGATAATTAAAGTTAGATGTTCCATTGCGATATCCAAGACAGATGTATTCGTATAAATTAGAAGTTAAACGGGACGTTATAAAAATGTAAATCAGTCGTATCAAATGAAGATGAAGAAATTTTATCCGACGCAAGTCTAAATATAGGAACTTCTCTTCGTTATCTCTTTCGTATCGATACTATTCTGAAGCGATGGGAACCGATATAATGCTCTAAAATTTGAGAAATTAAAGAAATAGCCGAAAATTCAACCCATTGTCCCGTGTTAGTAGTCTGAAATTCTGTAATTTTAAAGTTCATCGCTGTTTGTAAAGAAACTATGTTTTCGTTTCGTTCGATCGTATTACTGAAACAGGCGACGGCCAGTGAAATTTCACCCCTAGATGGAAGCATCCCCTAGCACACTTGAACAATAACAAGTCCCTTGAAGTTATCGTAGGCGAAGAATCTTCATTCTTTCGAGTCGAGCCGCTTTTGTTTACGAACGTCTCGACTGTTTCTCGCGCCATGAGAGAGGGTAACTACCCCTCGAATTGCGCTCGAAACCGGCCGTTCTCCACCCTCGTGGCCTCTGCATTATTTACGCCTCGCGCTTTTGCTCGAGAGGGACCAACGGATATACTACTTTCGGAACTTCAAGGAACTTCTGACGGAAGCTAGCTTGGCCAGGCAGAACCGGAAATTTATGGACTTTGTTCCGCGGTACTCGCTTCATTCCGTCTGGCGTTTTGATTTATAATTCGATACGTCGAAAACGAAACGTCCACTCGCGAAGCGAAAAATCGTTATTTCTCTCTCCCGTTTAAATAACGCGAAAACAAATTTCGTTTTTAATAGCAACGATGACACAGTTTTCACCAAGTTTTAAGATGAACTTTCGTGCTTACTGGAGCACCAAATCTGCTTCCGGTAAATTTTAATGTTTCAAGCCACTAAGCTATTGTATATTAATAGACTTGCAGGAACGTAGGTATACATAGGTCTCTTGCGGTTAAAGGGTGATGTTTAGCAAATGATAATTTTAATGAACCAAAGCGTTATTCGAATTTATAGTCTTCTGTCATATTTGTGATACGTAATTGAAGTTTTCTGTAGGATAGAAGTCGCGATTTTAGTTGGCGAGCTAATAGAGAAATTGTTAACGTGGCGTATCGTCATATTCACTTTGCGCGACACAGATTGGTGCATCTTCCTGTTTCAGGAATACCGAACCATCGATGCGTTACAAGGGAGTGCTATCCATCCGAGAACACGGTGAAGCCAATTTTGTGTCGGAGACAAGCGAGACACGAGATACGCGTGAGTTGTTTCCTCGAGAATGTCTTGATCGTGCAAAGAACGAAGTAGACGAAGAGCCTGGTCTTACAAAATATGATGCAATTTTCGAAGCCATTGATATTCAATGTTACTCCCAACGCCGTTATCTTGTATTTCCTTAATGTTCGAAATCGTAGGCAAAATTAATTTACCAAATATATAGGAATATAACTGGTATACGATTCGTAATTCATACTTCCCTAAACATCACAGTGAAATGCCATGAATCGTAATTGATCGTTCGGTGATGGTATGTCACCGAATTCGCAGGAAATCTCGCTGTTTACCAAACCCCGTTCGGTTCGTTGGCTCGTTTGGTCTCTATTTCTCTGAAACATCTTCGCCAAATATCTCATTAACGAGCATAACTTGACGCTTGATCGTGGATGAACCGTCTGAAGGGATAAAATCAATGATCCGCAGAGTTTCTATCGTGGATGGTTCAGCGTCTGTCGATGATTTTGTTGGTACCGGTTCCTATAACGAGTTCTCCCTCTGTCTGTCGGCGTTCCGGCTTACCCCGCAACTGATCCTAGCCGGCCACGTCACAGGAACTTAATTAAACCGCCTGCTAACTAACATAATCCGCGTCTAGCAACCGATAACCGAACGACGGCCGTCAGTTTCGACGAGCTAAGGGGATGCCGAAGTAATTAGTTAATGTACCATTGGTCGACGAACTCGCCGCGATCATCTGAACGCAACCCCTACCAGCTAGACGGGGTTAATTTCCAGCACGGATATCCCGAGTTCGTTGATAAATCAGACACGAGCGTTAGATACCGCGTATACCTATGCTGTACACGACCAGACACTCGGCTGATGGCGTTTAATCAATCGCCGGTTAATGACTGCGACGCGTTTAGGCGCCGCGACGCGAATCGAAGGAGGCGACGTTTTAATAGCGAATGCTGATCAATCGCCCGCTTAAGGAGTCCTGATTCCTCGTCGATTTACTGCCTCGTTTGCGACCTTCTACCATAATAGCTACGTGTGAATTTACTGTCTGTGGTTATCGAATTGTAATACTCGTCAAGACTATCGACAATTTTTTATTTTCTTAGTAAACGTCACAGACTTACTTCCATGTTGTAAGAGTAAGACCAAATAAAATAAATAAATCAATGAGTTAAAAGATAACAGGGTTTATAAACATAAATGCGCAAGTCTGTAAATTGAAAATTGTTAATAGGATACAATGAACGTTGGTGATTTCATACACGGTACATGTTGTAATCCTGCGATCAGTTATTTCTGTGCATTGTTTTCTGTAACAGTAAGGTGATATTTATCGTTCTGAACTGTAATATTTGGTACAAGCTGCGTAAAGCAGAAATTTGATTTACCGTAACGTTTGTGCCGCAATGTAATAGAACGCAGTGAGGATGGTTATGTAAGTAAAGCGATATTAAAAGCATAATTCATTGTGTAATATTGCCCCCGATTGGTTAAACGCCAACGTACTCCCAACAGTATACTTTTACTAACGACGCTCTCAGTGCAGACTCTAGACTTTAGTTTCCAACTTGTTAAGATAAATAAGTAAATCGCGCATTTTGTACGTCTACCTACAAAGTCTCGACAGACTCCTGTAAATCTTACCTTCTATTCCAGGGGGTGAAACATGTTAACTCGAAAAGTATCAAATTTCGAAATTTCTAAACTCCTAAACTTTGAAATTCGCAAATATCCCAAGTCACCGGAATCTAAACTCGGAAATTCCCAGATTGCGAAATTCCCAAACGTATTCAGCAATGTTCTTGGCTTTAAGGTGTAGTGGAAAACGGAGAGCGTTAATATCGTAACAGAAGAAACAGGTGTTTAATCATGTACAGTTGACAGGTAATTTATTCTGTTTGTACGATTGGTTGCACCGTCAATCGTGTCACGTAACAGTCAGAACTGTCGTCGTTTCACCGCGATACGCCACGGCACCATGGATCAATATTACAAAGGGTATGTCCATTGTTAGACCTTCTATCGGTCTTGTATCGAGTCAAAGGACGCATTTAATTAATAGCTATTGCGCCCTTCGATGCGTTAGATACCGTTACGGTTGTTTAATTACGCGTCCGTTGGTCGCATCGAGTGAAAAAGTAATTGCTAACGAAATGCTTAAATTGCCGTCAAAATATTCGTGAAATTTAAATTCTGTGAAATATAAAATTTTGGTCGAGTTTTATCGATTCGCGATATTTAATTGTTCCAGCCGAGAGGGAATATTGTACGAACATCGTCAGACCTCGTCAGATATTCAAAATATCCACGATTGCTTTGAAATATACTAATATACTTTTGGAAATGTGGGAATTGTTTCTAAACCGTACAGATCGGTAGTTATATTTGCAAAAGATATATGGGAGAAATTAACTTTCAGATCAATCAACGCTGTAAAATTACTCGAGGAAATATGAAATTTCCATCCGGTCTCGTCAGTTCGTAACTCAAGGTTGCAAGCAGCAGAAATGTCTATGTAAATCAGTAAAAATCAGTAAATCACGATAACGATGTTAAGTTTCAACATACAAGTGGTGCGCATACATGTCTATACTTGCTACATGTTGGTAGCGAAGGCGCTAACGTTCTTCCAGTTGGTAAATCATGAAATGTCTGCAATCAAGTTCTATTTTTCGCAAAGAAGAGTGTTCCGATTTACGATCGAAAGCAATTGCGAGGAAAGAAATCGAGGGCGGAAATGTCCGCAGATCAGACGGTAACGCTTTCGGAGCATCGTGTCTTTACGCTTAAGCTTTTCGCGTTCGAGAAGAGAGGCGCAGCGTCTAAGAACGTGGGACGTCGAGTTTAAAGAGAAAAGACAAATAAGAAGAACAAGTCGGCCGGTGACAAAGGCGCGATGGAGCCAGTATATGTACACGGTCGACACGGAGGACGCGATCCGACCGGTTTGACGTTACCCAGGAATACGTGGTTGAATTTCATTCTGCTACGTGACGTTTCCAGTTTCCGCCTATTGTGAGACACGTTAGTTGGTGTCGCGTTAACGGAAAGAACGAACGAAGGTGTAGTCGCGCCAACGTCTACGTGGATTCTTATTATCGTCGTGGGCAAAACGGAATTCACGGTCGTTTCATTACGTCGAATCGACCGACATCGACGAAGAATTTCGCGCGGAAGAATGCGCTCCGGTATCTCTTCTTAAACGAGAACCGCGGTCGTTCAGCGATTTAGAATTTCTTATCTCGATAATGTTTCTATTTGCGCAAATATGGTAAAACGGGACGGGGAGGCGCGCGGAAAACGTTCATTTCCTCCGACGCCGTGGCCAAGGAGAAATACGATTGTATCTTTGAGTAGCGAGTAAAAAAGAATTTCATTTCCTCCCGTAAAACATCCCCGGACAAGGAACGCCGTGATGTATGTATGCCGGTGTGTACCAGAAACAAGTTTCTTTGAATCTGGGACACTCGGTGTATCGCGTACAGCAAGGATTTAAGGAAAATATTGTACCCTCGAGCACCGATGACGCTACTTTTAAAACATTTTTATTCACCATTTTGCCGGATTGTTCTTACCCGTTTAAGGCGACGAACCTCCGCGAGATTTCGCACGCCTATGCGAGGCGTTGAATCAAAAAAATAAGTATTCCTGTATTTAAAGTTATCGCAACGGAAGATAGGCATCGTTTGCTGAAGGCGTAACGCGTCGAGACACGTCGAACAACCGTGTCGTTCTATCATTTTTGCAACTCGAATCGAGATAAGCCAAGCAGATATTCACCGACGAATAAAATAGCGTATCGATCCGTGCGTATCTTTTCCGCGACAGTTAGGTGGCGTAGGGTTTTCAGTTTCCGTCACGGACAATTGAGTTTTCAAAAGCATCGACGCAAGACACGAAGAACCCCTACGGATTCCGTGGCTTCCCCGAAGAACGCGACAGCCTCCCTCTCGGATCCTTAGAAAACATTTTCCCTGTTCAATTCGAGCGAGCAAACCCTCCGTCCCGTTTCGTTCAATTCTTCGACGATACAATTCCTCCGGCCACACAGTAGCTCGCGAGCTACGTCGCGAAATGGCGATTGCTGGTTGGCGCGGGGTTAACTAATGAATTCCGACGCGGTTATACCCGGGTCGGCTGCGTTTCGAGGTCTTATCGTTGGCTGGAAATCAGACTACTTGGCAGATGTTCGCTGAAACCTCAACCTATCTTCTTCCTCTTTCTCTATTTCTCCTTTGTGGAGACGTTTCTAGCCGCGTGCGACCCTCTCCGTCAGCAGCCCTGTCGACTCTTACGTTTCGCGGACGGAGAAACGCAAGATGCAACGCGCTAAGACTCCAACGCCATCGTCGTCGTCTTTCACCGTCGGATGGGATGGATATGAGTTACCGCAGCGCGAAATGGACTCCTCGGATTATTTTCCTGAATACCGAGCCCCGGTATCGGTATCGCGATCACGGCACCGTAGTCGTCGCCGCAGGAGAAACGATATTAAAATTGAAATGAACTCGAACGTAATACGAGCTCTCGATGTTTCCGACGACGTTTTCGATGCTTTAAACGCTACCCTTGAATAAATATATTCGCGGTTACCGGGAGTATTGTCTAGAACAGATCCGTCGTTTCGAGTCCGCGAGACCCGAGGCGAAATCGACATTATTTTCAACGGTATTGAACGCTGCGTTAAATCAGTAATGGGCAGCGACGAGTACAGTTCACTCTCGTTGTATCGTTATGCACGAAACTATCGGCAATACCGTATAAAAGGTCTTTCCACGCGTTGCTTGAAAATTTCAAGATTTCCGAACTTCTTCGTTCGAATATTTGCCAATTTAAAAATTTGTTTAACGCGCGGATTAAACGCGACGCTCGTGGAAAATGCAGCACTATCCTCGTGCTAACGGCGGAACTAGTCGAGGTCATCGCTATAATGGTACTTTTAAACTTCCGCCGTTGTGGAATAAGCGATAAAATTACTTCTTTGTGGAAATTGATGACACGTAGATATAAAATCGGCAGATGTTTAATGGAAGTGGATAGAAATAAAGTTTCAGTCATGGAAAGGCTGTAAAATCTCGACACGTTTAACGTTTCGCATTCAGCATGATTCGCGAGGATTCGAACATCATTCCTACTTTAGTATTTTTTGTCGGGTTAATTCTTGCGCGAGCAACTTGATATACTGGTATATATTCTGCAACAATACGATGATTTTATAATTACATGATTCTGAAACGATTATAAACTAGTAACGATGGTTATGTAGATGTTAACCGCGAGCAAACGTAACTTTGTCCCAAAGGCAAAAAAGCAGCAACGAGGTAATTTAGCAATCTGCAGAGCATAAGTAAGATGAACGATCGATGTTCTAGCTTCGAGCGTTACGCTAATCCGATCAAAGTTAGCCCAACGTACGACACTCGAGTCGTAGATAAAAGTTTATAACTTAATATCCGAAGAACGAGAACCCGTAGGCAAGTAGTCGCTATAAAAGTCGATAAACTCGATGCGCATTTATTCGTTAGGGAAAATGATAAAATTCTGTTTGATCTAAGGTGGCTTTATCATTGGCGCCTCGAGCCTGGAGGCATCAAACGGCCTTTTGCCTCGCATTAGTTGCATAGCGCGTTCTCGGTGCACGCAGGCACCTATCTAGTAGCTGGCAGCGATTTCTTAACGAGCTGCTTCGTTCATCTCTCACGTAGTCGGTCGGTCGGTATTCGCGAGGGTCGCAATCGGTTCGCCGCGAGTGCAAGCGCGTAGTACATCAATATGAGGATCGCGAGACGATGCGTTTGGGCGCGACCGCGTGCCGCGACTGATAGTCTGCGCATGCGTCGCATTCCCGTTTCGTCGCTCTCTCTCTGTCGCCTCGCGCACGGTCGCTGTTCTTCCTCGCTCTGGCTCTCTTTCACTGCCAGCAGACGCGTTGGCGGGGATGGACGCGTCGGCCGAAGTTTGCCGAGGGACGCGAAGGGGGCTTCGGTCGCGGAAGTGGCGGGGCGAAAAGGGTCGAAGGGGCGCGAGGAGAACCGTCGGCAAGGCGGCAGGGGGGAGCATTCGGGCCGGGTGATCCGCGAAGGGGGGAGCCCCGCTTGTCGGGCGATGCCACTCAACTGAATCCCCGCTCTGTCCTCGCGGCAGTCTGACGCCGGTCGCGCAGTCAGCATGGTTGGAGTTTCTCGTAGTTTTTCGCCGGTTTTGCCATGCTAGTCGGTCGGTTCGCTGGATAGTGCGTGGTAGCAGTGTACAACCGTCACTCGTTCGAGACCATTTGCGACGGAGCATCGAGAAGCGCGCTTGGGAAACGAGAACGAACGAGCGAACGAGACGCCAGATGCTCGAACCTAACCTCCAAAGACAGAGATGAGTCGGGACGTTACTCTCGTTCGGTCGTGGCCGCGGTGACGCGGGATTCGTTTCTTCTCCCGAATCGTTTTCTCTCCGTTCGCGCGAAACATTTCGTTTCGGAGCGTGTGTTGGCTGTGTCGTGGTTCCTTCGTGATCGCGCCTAAAGTGCGTCGCGTGACAGACGTGGTGGATGCTCGCGCGTCTCCTCCGTGCCGGAACAAAGACGGAAAGCGTGCGAGGAACAAAAGAGAACGGAAAGCTACTATGCGTCCCGTCGAACGACAAAGGATGAGTGACGTTCTTGTGGAGAAGTGAAAGAGAGAGGCCCGATTGAGTGAATGGTGAAAAGGTACAAGAGAGAGAAAGAGAGAGAGAGAGAGAGAGAGAGAGAGAGAGAGAGAGAGAGAGAGAGAGAGAGAGAGAGAGAGAGAGAGAAAGCGAGAGAGGGGTCACGAAGCGGACCCGGTTGTCAACAAATCTTAACCGGAGAATTCTTGGAACGTCGTTTCCTCGAAGCTGACCGGTGTATTCGACCTGGACCAGCTCCGTTAATCAACTTCCCCGAATCGTCTCTCCTACGTTCGTCGTCGGTGAGTTGAATTCGTTTTCATATTGTTTACGCGCGTTTCGAAAATCGAATGAAAATTCGGAGCGCGCGAACCGCGTGTCCGAGATGTGTGTATACTCGGCGTGTCTGGCCGTCGGCGTAATTCTCCTAGTCTGGCAAAAAAAGAGTCGGCCGGAGCCATGTGTACGTCGGTGGAGCCGGGTCGAGTGTAAACAAGCGCGGTCCTTTTAAATGCCTACATATCGCGCTCCGTTGTTATCTGTCTGACGCAACTTCGTCCCCGCTTCCTCGTTGAAATTTATTCGCGGAATTATGAACGCGGGTCGAATCGAGGTCTCCCCGCTCGTTTCGAACAGTAACGCCGCTAGCGCCGGGCTGATAGGACCTTTGCTATGGGCCCTGCTGTCTTCTTTAACTATCAAATCGAGCTAATATTTATTGCTACATTGGGTCATATCGATCCGTCTATAAAACAAATACGGTGGTTGAGATTATTCGGTTTAGATACGATTGTAAATAATGGTAATTACATGGAAGAGGGTATCACCTATTTCAACGACCTTGGAATATGTTATCAACGTTCTGAATAACTTTACTTATGTACGTAATCTCGACCTTAGTTTCCAACATATATGTAAAATACTGTTAAATTCACGATATATGATAGTGTACTGTATTTCAACGTATCACCGTTCTCACTTAACCATATCACTTACGGTAGAGTGCACATATATTAGCAAAAATGTCGCCTTGAAATATAGTGTACTTGAATGCATTGTACGAATATTCTTAAAAAAAAATTCACTATAATGATAATATAGTGAATATATAATAGCAGAACGTGCTAATCAATATGTAAATTTAATTGGAACCTTATGCTTTTAAATTGAATTAAATTTATTCCTGGTAGGTTAGGTAAAAGTTAGCTGAGGTTAGGTTTGGTTTAAATTTGAAAAATCTATCGTACGAGTACTTTTTTTCAGGGCACCGCACAACGTATCGACGGTAATGCCTTCGAACGTTTATGAAGTCCACGTAAAGAAATAACCGTGTGGAAAAATGTGGCGCGTCATTAGTATTCGCGTTTAGCAGGTAAACCGATAGACCTTGATGACAGACAGGATGTTTATACGCCGTGGCGTTGCAACTTTGATATTCAGCATCGTTAGACGATGTCACGTGGTGACCCGACGAGCTGGAAGATTAATTGCACCGCTACGATCGTTTTTCGAAATCCTGTATGACAACTAGGAAAATCGATGGTATAAATAATGATTTCGCGAGCAAAGAAAATCGTGTAAAAACTGGTAATATTATTCCTCGTCCAGTTACGCGTACACGTGATTATCGCTGCCTCTGTGTAGATAGAAGTTATCGGTTGGATTACGGAGTAACACGCAATTTTCATGGTCATTGGAATACGATTTTACTCGACGAGAAATAAAACTGAGCACGGACAGCAAATTGGAGCGCAGCGATAATCGACGCGCGTTAATTAATACCGACGCGTGCATTTTGTTTCGTAGACGTAAAGTTACGTGTTTGATTCTTTGAATACCTGTGTCGATCGAAATCTCCTGAGTTATTAATACTCTCCGTGTAAGGTAACAGGTATTAATAACTGAGAGAAATGATCGAAAAGGGTAATTGGTTACTTGGTCGAATTCGGAGATTTGTAAACTTAAAGATTCCAAAGTTCGAACACGGGGATGTTGGACGCGGTCGACGGTACTGTACGTTACCATTCGAATTCAATGATAAAGTCACGTTTTTACATTCGTTAAACGTATAATTACGTTAGCTCGTTTACGATGCAACGATCGAGATTATGCATCGTAACGTTGCATCGATCGACGCTGAATTATAAAATCTCGGAATGGGTATCTCATAATATAACACCGACCGTTCGTGCCACCGAGTTTCATTACGAAAAGGTAAAAGAAAAATCGTAGCTCGAGGCATGCCGTTTCATTTTTCTTTCCCTGTTCAATTGAACGTAATAACCGGATACTCGACGCATTATCCGCGAAAACGCGGATATCAATTTCGTTATTACATCCTTGCCTCGTTCCGGTTCTCCCGTTTGTTGTGTTACGTTTTTAAGGCAGGCTTTCGCCTAACGAAAGACCCGCTCATTAAGGGAAACAGTTTTACGGTCGCCGTTTTGTATTTTGCATAGAACCACCGGTGCTTTGAACACCGTGATTAAAGACTTTCGCTGCACTTGGCTCGCGGCTCCTACTTTCGGAGCTTCTTTTACGAACAACCCGAGACACCGTTGCAACGCGAAAATGACAATCTCAATGCGAAATTAGACGCGCGTCGCTCTAACGTAGACGCACGTTAACCGTGGCTACGTCGCGTTACACGCGATGGAAACGTGCGAAAATTCACGAAGGTATCGAGACGGAGGACGACTAAACTTTTTGCAACATGTCATCTCTTTCTGAACTTTTCTTAAAATTAGTTAATACGTTTATCGCCATGTTAGCCATGTTCTTTTGTTGCCCCAATTTGGGGTAACATTATTTTACTCGTATACTTATTCATTATTTTACACGTATACTTGAAATACATACATTTATAGAAAAAATTAAATATTGTGAGAGTATAAAATTATTATTCGGTAGAATTAAAGTATTCTACGTTATCGTCTAAATGAATTATTTTAATCCTTACGTTTTCGCGACATTCGTTATTTTATCGTTCGTGAAATAATGTTCAGCTCGAAAAGCAAGTTCACGCGTTTGGAAACTACATATATTGAAAGATCGTGATATCACAGTGTGTAGTAGTCGGTGTGTACACAGGTGCTAATATCATCGGTATTGCGATACATTTGCGATAACAGCCCAGCTAAAGTTGTAAAGAGAACTGTAATATGTCCTTATTTAAGCGTTCGTAACAAAGATCATTTGATTGGTAAGTGAAACTTTGATAAATGAATCGAATGAAATTGCTCGTGTAGATTGCATATGTTATGTCGCAATGTATCGACCCTTGCTCATTAGTGATTCAATTTATTCTACAGAAAGTTCTAACACATATAAGTTTATGATAGATGATTTTGTAAAGGTCCAACAGCAATGCGATGACATAATAATTGTTCAAAATAATACTTATTGTAAGCCAATTTAAAAATTTTACAGAAAAGACTGCAAAAACGGTTCATTAGTATAATTAATTCAGGGTGGATGGTTGTTAATTAACGTCGACAATGGTTCAAAGCAAAATTCATGTATTGTTTTATAGACTTTACGCAGGATAATTTTCCGCGAAAGTCACCGGACTTGTAATACAATATTCAAACGATAAAAGGAGTATATTAAATCATTAATTTGAGAAATCCCTTACAAAGGGTCTAAATCTGCAAGGCGGACTGGAAATTCAATTTAAAGCAACCGACTGAAGCATATAATTGTATATAATTCGTTTGAAGTAATTAAAAAAATTCAATTCGTGACAAATTTTAGCAACTCGGATTATTTGATGGTTACAGAATCTTCCAATAATCAAATAATCGATGTGCAGCGTTTTAAATAAAAGAGACCGAGGGTGGGCTTAGAAAGGGCGGTTTTCTTGTCAGTGCAACAATATTTCACACAAAAAGAGAACTGATGGAAGCGGAGTGGCAGAAAATTCTCAAGCTCAGAGATTTTAGCCTAAAACACTGTTTCAGAGTGGTCCATCATTTTTTGACTAAAACTTGCCCTCCTTTCCAGCGTCGTTCGAAACGTATTGAATCTTTGATGCCACTCTACGTTGTTACCCCGAAACAGGGGAAAGTAGATTTAATACCGTGCCTCTCTCCCCGACTACAAACGGTGTCTTAAACTACCCTCCCCTTCCTCGCTATTAGCATTCTCTCTTTCCAACCAGTATTTCTTTCGTCTTCGTCTTTCCCTCTGTGGAGTACCCCGCAGATGTGGAATTTTTACTACATCCCCGCAGTCTAGATCCCGGTGAGGGTTCGTACGGGGTTGCATTAAAGCCGAGCGTCGTTTAAAGCTGATCTCACCAACGGGGATGCTCTCAGAAACCAGGTATCGAAGTTACGTATCGATTTACGATATCACCTTCGTATTTCGGTGTGTACACACAATTTTTCTGTCCCGTGAATTTTACCTTCGACATTATTTAAGTGCCAAGTTTTTTATTCGATGCTTTTGTATTTCGTCTTGTAGATACGGCGTTTGTTTGAAAGATTTCTGGTTAGAAAACGTATATTTTAGACGGTTTTTACGTAACATAACCATACAGCAGATGATTCTATAAGTAACGGTATTTCCTCTTAGATATAATGAAGGTTTCCTGGATTGTATAGTCTGCAAAATGTTTAACCATTATAATCCTGAGATATGAAAACATCGGTGTTTAACTTGGCAGAAAGAAACGGCGGTTTTTAAATTATCGAATATTCCTGTTGTGCCATTAAAAAATTTCACTATCCTATTACGATCTTATGGAAAATAATATGGAACGTAACGACGTAACAAGTTCTACCTCGCCTACCGGAGTATTTACTTAATAAAATCCATCGTTAACGTCGCGTAAAAACACAGCAGTAATCGATATCGTTTCCGTAGGAAAATAAAGTAAATATTCATCGTATCGAACTTTTAATTAACGCGAGGACGAGGACAGTAGCTCGTAAATATTTAATTATGAATGTTCGTAGTTCCGGGAAAAAAAAAAGGCCGAAGGTCCTTATTAGTACGCGTGTTTTTCTAGCATCGTTTCAGTTATCAACACCAGCTCCGTCGTGACATATTCCAGCAACGATTTCCACTTTTTCCACGATACTCTGCGCGTTTCCCGTCTTGTTTGTTTGCCGTTCTCGTTAATGAACCAACAAGCTGGTCGTCTGCCTCCAAGATCCTCGCGTGGTTACGGAAATTCGCGCTCGAATTGACGCTGTTCAGCTGTTTTTGCAGCCCATCCTCTCCACACGCAACAAAAACACCAAAACTGTTACGCTTAGTCTGTTATTGGAATCTACGGTATAATTACAGGGTTTACGGTTCGGTTTTATCGTCGAATTTTTGTCGAAATTTAGAAATTTGGGAATTGGAAGCTTGGCAATTTTATGTAAATAATGGGAATTCAATTTGAGAATTGAAAGATTTGAGAGTTACTAAATTTCTAAGGTCGGGCAAACCTAATCCTACATCCGACATAATTTACCCCAGAGGAACTCCAGATGTACCCTGAACCTTTCCTACTTACTGGATTAAAATAACCCCCTACTACCACTCGAGCATCTATCTTCCAACGATTTACCGAATAACAGGAAAACCCAACGGTTAGCTGATTTATTATTAATTTCGAAGTGATCACTCGGTAAGGAAAAATAACAGCGAAAAAAAGGAATATCGATATGCTTTGTCTGCGAACATTTATAATATTTGTCCCAGTGACCAATAAGCGAATCCCAGACGTCGGCCTTCCAAATGCGATATTCATGCGAGCGTTACCATGAATTACATTTGACCCCGATAACCTCGTCCGATCGCGGGTTCTCAATGAAACGACGGGCGAGAACGGTCGCGATAACCGACTGCGGGCGACGTTCATAACCCTGGTGGATCCCTTGGCACGCAGTAACCAAACGATCGATCCCAAAGTCTTTCGACCGTTTCGAAGATCTTCATAATCGCATTCCTGGATCGTTCGGTTGTCGCCGTATATTCGTCTCTCTCTCTCTCTCTCTCTCTCTCTCTCGCTATTGAGCAACTTGCTGAATTTCGTTATCGATGCACTCAAAAGGCACGCGCGCTCCTTTATGGCAAATTATCCCTATTCAATGCAGGAACTTGGACTCGCAGACTCGCGTGCCATCGACTCGAGCGTGTTTCAAGTTTCCACGAGTTCCCTCGAGTTCCGGAAACGGCGACTGTGCCGCCGTTCTTTGAAACCTCGCATAAAGGCTGTGTCTTTGATACCTCCTAGGGCGCAGCGTTTGCGGGGAATTTGAAAAGATCGCGTTACGATTATTCCGATACACGAATGGTCTACGCGATTTAATCGTTATTTGCTGCTTCAACGTGCAGACCTATTGATCGAAACGAGTTTCTTTTAGCGAGCAAGGTACGTCGAAGGTGCAGCTGTTGATAACTGTAACATATCGTCAAGGTTACGACAGTAGATCGTATCTTAGGTTTGAACAAAAACAGATTCGAACCTGGTGCTTAAAATAAGAGTTACGACCACTGCGAAACAGAAGTGATCATCGGGTTATTTCGTTCAACACCTCCTAACCTGTCGATTCAATTTATCGGAACATCCTGCGCATAACCGACTAATTATACTCGAGAAAGTAGCAATCTCGCGTTCTCGGAGGTGTTAATCCAGTTTACGGTATCTAATTTCGAAATAGACCGAAGATAACAAGCTAGTTTTTGAAGTTCGAAGGAAGTTTGAGCCAGTTCTTTGGTCCATATCCAGACCATAACCTACCCTTTTTACCTCCGGTAACCCACTTTTCCGGTTGGAACATTCGTGTCTTCGTGTTCCATTATCCCTCTCGAGTTCCCTCCGTTTTTTTCCCCTTTGGCGAGTTAAGCGTGCATCTGCGAACGAAGATTCTTCCTTTCACGGTCATCTTCGACTCGAAACTTGCCGACGGCGTGATGCGAAAAGTTTGAATGGTTTCCTCGAAGCGGCTCTTCCCCGACGACGATTTTATCCCGTTGCATGCAAATTCGCTGCCAGCGTTCATCGAGTTTGCCAGGCACTTTGACCGGAGGGCGCAGGATTTCGTCAAGGAGTAATCGAGTCCTGTTCTATCTTGTTAAACGATTCCTCGTTCTTTCGACCCTAGCGTGTACCGAGCGCACCGTTTTCCATGCTATTCGATTCGTTTCACCGTGCCGGAAAGATGGGTTTATGTAAATGCAGTCGGGATATGAGACGTCCACCTCGTATCGAGAGATAAAGCTTATTTTCTAATTGGTTCCTCTATACTGCTCCGCTTTGATGGAGCTTTCAGGCTGTCCCGAGCTTGATCGTTGATACACTTGTAAGAGTATCGGGGAAAGTATTAACATTGCGACTTTGATACTGCTCTGTGTCAAAGCAGAAACCACTACGTCTCTGTGCGGTGTTGCAGTTATCAACTGCAATTTGCAAAATTAGTAATTTCATGGAGCACATTAATGGATCCTCTTATATGCAATTTCATCCGGGCTATATTACATCGCGTGTTTCTTCAATTTTTTATATTGCTCCTTATTAACTGCAATGCGAACACGTGCAATTTTACGACGTACATTAACCTCTCAAATGCAGCCTTAAGATTCTATTAAATCATAATGTTTCTAACGTTTGTAGCGTTCCTATGTACCATCGACTGCAATTTGAAATTTAATTTTATAGTAAGTATTAATGTCTGATGGTATCATTCGTAATATGCTCATAATAATTAACGACAAAACTTTACTTGAACAATAATTAAAGTTTAATGTTAGTGTCTATTTCTATATAACGCTTATGAACGACATGAAATTTCACTCACTCTTTTCGCAGAACCCTTTGATCTCTATTCTTTGATCAATTAAAATTTAACTACGTATCTCGAGGTGATCCGCAGAGGCATCAAAGGTACAAAGACAATACCGGTTAAACCACTACAGCAATCTTAACGTTAGATTTATCTTTCCTGTTGCCTTCGTTTCCACGACTTTGATCGACCACGCGTTTCAAACGATGCATTGGATAATGAATGTAATCCTTTTAATACGAACGTTGCGAGACTCGAAGCTGCATTTTCCGATATAATCGCGTTAGTTAACGAACAGCAGCAAAAAATATTGGAGGGCAATATTTAGTAGGGCGTTCCGATTTGTTGCAGCTCGTGTTTTCCTTTAATGTTCTCCGTTTCGAGATCATTGCCGCTACGGCGCGGGTTAATGTCCCTGTCACCGAACATAATTTTCGAACTGTTCCCGCGAAACGTGTCCCCGTAACAAAAAGGAAGCGGAGGAATAACCGTAGGTTCTGAAAGTTTCCCGGAAACGACGGCAAACTTTTGCTTTGAAATCTTTGCGAACTCGAGCGTTCCCTTTGCTGTTAATCCTCGTTTCATGTTGTTTCACGGACCTTTCGAATTTTTACTGGATACAGCTGTTGGAAACAGTTCTTTCCTGTTTCTCTAGTCGCAAATTTGCAATCCTTTTTATCCGAGTTTTCGACTTTGAGAATTTATTACGGATCTCCAAAATTCTCTAACTTCTTAGATTTCCCGAATTTCGCTCTTTCGTCCGCGCATTTACGCGAAAGTATTCGAAATTCACATTTTGTGTATCTGGAAACAATGTTTTATCTGTTCGATAGATTCGTTTGTGGTTTCGTAGTCTTTCGGGAATATAAGGGATGTCCCGAAGTTAGCGCGGTTAAACTTCCCTTGTAGCTCGTTATCTAAAATTTCAGTTTGAACCTGTTAAGCTTACTTTGAGATCGTTTCGCGCTCCCCGAGCACCGTGTTTAATCTTAGACCAATTTCTAAACATAATTATCATAATTTTCCTCGCGAAAGCTTATGATACGAAATAATAGGAAACGCGTGATATGCCGTAAAACGGAAACAAAGATTCTAGTTGACGAGAGGAGTCCTTTAGAGGCCACGAAGACGCGTTCATGCATCAGCATTTCCCTAATTAAATTCCTCAAGATTTCCACGTGAAATTTAATACCCCTGAGAATTCAAACAATTCCTTGGCCCCTTACCCTCTACGCTCCAGAGAAAAAAAAAAGGAATGGTATTTCTAGCCACGGTTGAATAATTCCCCTACCGGTGGCATAATTATCATAAAGAGGAGCCATGGAGTTCTTAAGTAACGACGCCAATTAAACAGCGCCACGTGCGCTTCGCATTCGTGGAACGTTCGGCAATAACAATCATCGCGTTTATAATACGCGTACACACCGTTCGTATCGACGATTATAACATTATATACGTGTGTACGCTGCTGAGGACAATACCTGCTACTATAACAAACGACTCGTTTAAATAGTTAATGTTTTATACATTAGTTACATCGAAAACCTCCGATACTTCGTATGCAGCGTGCTTTGTGCAAGGGAAATTAAGTTCAACGTTTCTATTTCGACTGCGATAAAAAAAGTATATTATAGGAAAAGAGACGAATAGTTTAAAGGTAGCTACACACTCAAGAGAATAGTATTCTTAGAAATTTCCTAGAATCCTCCGGAATGCATTAGAATTTCCTTCTGTTCTATTCAGAATTTCTGTAGATTTCCCTGGAATTTCCCTAGCTCCCTGAGCTTAAAACTTAGCTAGTATCTCAGAATTTTCCTAAGATTAC
This sequence comes from Megachile lagopoda, assembly GCA_036983795.1. Taxonomy (NCBI): domain Eukaryota; kingdom Metazoa; phylum Arthropoda; class Insecta; order Hymenoptera; family Megachilidae; genus Megachile; species Megachile lagopoda. Next base: position 3,204,489 of record CM072795.1, on the reverse strand, counting down.
CTAAGAAGTGTCTTAAAGCGTCTTCGGACTTACCCTAAATTCTCCGAAGACCGTAAGGGAATTATGGGAGACTGAAGGAAGTCTGTGCTCGAGTGCAGGACAATATTCGTACAGTACAGGTTTTCGAAAATCACGACGGATCTCGTAATGATCGTACGCCCTGGAAATATCGAATTTTTCTTAAGCAAACGTTGACAAGTTGCTGGCGAAATTTCGTAAGACGAAAGCAAACGACCGGACCAGGCTCAGTCAGCGAATTCTTCGATTCGACCCTTCGCAAGGGCCATCGACCCAGAGCACATAACGCTCGCCGATGGAGGAGATGGAGTTAACCCAGGGCAGGTAGTCGATGCACGCCAGGTATGCGTGTTTGCCCCTGTGTTCCTCTCGCAGCCTCTTCTTCCCTCTCCTTCCTTTCTTTTTCATCACCTGCCCTCCTTTCCCGCCTATTTTCCGCGTTACTGGCCCTGGATTCCTTCATTTACGAGTCCAGATTATCAAACTTCCAATGACTGTTTCGAAACGAAGGCTCTATATTCGCATCGAATGCCCTTAAATTAAAACGATCTCTCGTCTCGTGGACGAACTATATTTGAGACGAGAAACGATTAACCACGAAGGTTATAAAGTGACACTGCATAATTTAAATCCACGAAGCGTCGCTTTCGGCAATATCGTTTTTCGCTGCATACTCCATGAGATATCTCGACGATTTGATAGTCTATAAAAAGAGTTACAATTGAAGGAATCTAATTTAAGACGCGTATGACCGAAGGAGGAAGAAAATAGCTTGAGAGGTAGTTGGCATTGATGCAATTATGAACGTAATGCGAGGCGACGTGTTTGCTATTTTAACTTGATGTAATACGAGTAAATCTCCTTCGAACCTGTCAGAACCTGAATCATCCACACCAGCAAGAGACAAAAATTTCCCCGTGCAATTAATATTTCAAATCCTCTCGACGAGGTACGGACATTAAAACTTTCACTGCTTCGAATCTGATCAAGTCCCTAGAGCAAAATCGAGTAGATCTTCGTGAAGTTTCGGCAATTACACGCGAGAAATGGTCGAAAACAGAGGGAAACGTGGTCAAAGTCTCGATGCGCACCGAGGAGGCGAACGTACACGACAAGATTGCAGCGCACGGTTATTTATAGGTGGAATCAAAGCGCGCGGATCATTCGTGACGTCGATTTTCTCGAATTAAATAATCATAGATTGTGCTTGCCGTGCGCAAGCTTTGGATTGTTGGCCGGCCGAGGATTCCTCGTCGAAATTGCACGTTCCTCGCGTATTTTTAGAACTCGTTGCTGGTTGGGAATTCGCACGGAACCGGACAGAGGGGCCGGAATTTTCCATCCGTTTTCGCTGCATTCTGATTTCGCTTTAAAACCCGCCCCCGCCCCTCCTTCTGCTCGCGATTATTCCCGTGATGGATGGAAACGAGTTGCTTGGTCCAGCTTCGGTGCCGTCGCAATTTCGCGGAAAATTTCGCGTTTTTCACCCCGGAACACCCGTTTTCTATGTTTCAAACGAAATCGTAGTCGAGCACGCTCGGAATAGACGGACGATTAAAAAGTATTTAGCGATCGGTTGAAAGGATCGGCTTTACGCTGGGTTTGCGATGCAAGCTCGACGCGAGAACCGCCGAGCAGACTGCGATGATTAATTACGGAACGGTTGCGATTATTAAGGCCCTAACGGGAAAACAGAAAAGACCACCCGCAATTAACTGTAAGAACTCGAATAGATCTTGGTCGGTTCTCGATGCGTTCTGTCATAAATCAGCTGATACAACCATTCCAGCTCTACCTGGCTTCGTTTCTAGCAGTTTCATGTCGTTGATCAATATTTAACAGCAATCTCTCGCTCCTCGTCCCATTAGTTTCGCGCGAACCGCTCCTAAATTTTTTCTCGCGTCTGCCTTTGTGAAAATATCGTGACAATAATTTATACCGAAGCCGTTAATTGCTCCTTCTGCTTTTTCCATTATTTTGTAGCGTTTCAACGTGACATTGTATGACTTATTCTTTCGAACACGTGGTATAAATCGTCAAAGAATCACAATCGTGTTGCTGTACCGAGCATAGAATTTAAAAATAACTTTGAATCGCTCGAAAGATTCATTCTTCCCTGCTTCGTACAGTCATAATAATACATTGTTCGGCGCTGAACAGCGTACACGGGAGTTATTACCAATCAAAACTGGACGTCTGCAGACGCCGTCGACGATCAAAGTGTTAAATCTTGCGAAAGAAAAAGCTCGTTATTCGAACACGCGATTTAATAAAAATTCTGGCGTTCGTGGCCGGTCCGACGAGGAACAGAACGTTAACAGGAGGTTCCGTGGGAACGCGTGTTGCCGTTTCGCGACAAAAGCTGTCGGGTTGGCGTGCAGTTGCAACGTTCCGGAAAGAAAAACGACCGATGCGTTTCTCGACCGAAAACACACAAAAAAAAAAAAAAAGGAAAGGGAGAGAAACGACAAGAATCAAACGGGGGCGAAAATAGATCTGGTGAAAAATTGACTTTCGAGCTTGACTCGACGCTTTCCGTTTCGTCGTAACAGAGATAGAAAAGTTGGCAAGCCGCAGGGGTTGAAGAGGGGGTGGAAATGTTCGATAACCCTCGACGAGTTTCGATTCTTTCGCATACTGTCTGTTTTTCTCATTACGTTGACAGGGCCACCCGGATACGATCGAGACGAGAGAGAAACAATGCAACGCGGATAAAGGCTTGGATATCGTTCCGTGTCATAAATCATTTCTATTGTAAAATTTAATTACGCTCCGTGGCGAAACGGTGGACAGCACCGCGATCGATTGTAATTTGCGAAGCCGGTGTAATTTGCAAACCTAATCGCCTGTTGCGGTTCGCGTGTAAGGCATAATACAGGTTTGTCAATCGCATTACCGTATTTGATAAAGTTCGTATTAACGTGTCCATTAGCGTGTTGCTCGGCTAGAATTGTTTGGGATCGTTGTTTCTAAATGAAAGCATTCAATCGACCATCGATGATACTTCGATAATAGATCGAATCGGCTAATGTCGCAAGGTATATTTTATATTTACGGTTAATTAATTATCAAAACGAGTGATTGGTTGGCCGATTATACGTCCTTTTCCTACGTAATCTCCATGAAAATGGACAAAAGAATGCTCGACTATTATTCGAGGCGTAACATCGTAAAGATAAAGTATATCATTTTTCCGTTCGTTTTATGACGTTACGATGACCTACTATCCGTTCGATCGTAACTTCGTATCTTTTTTCTCGATAAACTGTTTCGCGAACGAAAAAAAGGAGGAAAACGATTCTTTATCCTCATGAATTTTTATCCGTATCGACGGGGAAACACGGCTTTCTATCTCGTGGCTGATCGCAGTAATCGGGCAAGTTCGCGAGCAAAGACTTTCCAACGAAATCGAATGATTCGCGCGTTTGCCCGAGCTCAATGGAGCTAAATTAACGCGATTCAATCGGCGGATAAATTGTGGCTAGATGCGCCTTAATGAAGTCGCGAAGCGAAAAATCGATGTTTCCTTTGTCGAAACAGTTCGCTCGGAAACGGGTCAGGATATTCGAATCGGGGTAATCGTTGCTCTTTTAAACCGTGAGTCGATACACGAGCGTGCCGAAATTACCAATCTCGGGGGATCGATAAGCGAATTTCATTGGAGAACGGCCAAAATCTATTACATCGCAACCGTGTTCCAGGTAAATCGTTCTGACTGGTCGGGCGTACCTAATAGGCCAACGATGTAATCGTCTTAACTTCGATTTTCCAATTGGCTCTTCTCCCGCAAACAATGCGAGGAGAAAAGACCGTCTCCGAGAGAAAATCGCTTCCGTGCAGTCATCGATCAACCGATGTATCCGGTTGCTTTCCGTGTGATTACCTCCCTAAGAATAATCACCGAACGATCGTATTCATTTTTACGATTTCCTATTGATTTCTGTGTTTGCATTTATTATCCTGACCGTTACGTTATATCTGACAGTTTGTAATTCCATACTCGAACGTTTGAATTCTATTAATTCTTCGCATTCTGAATTGTATTAATTCAGTGGACACGTGTCAGGCTAATTGATCGAAATGATCGGTGCTTGAACCGACGAGTTTAGTTCAGCGCGTGTATTACAGAAATGACAGGATAAGTAATTGATATTAATTTATATACAATTTGTATGACAAGCGACGAGTTTAAAATCGCGTCGATTTTGAAGCTTTTTTCGCGTATACGAGTATACGTATATGAGTCGCCGTGCACAACATTATAACTGTATAAATTAGTTTTCCAATCTGAAACAATCGACATTAATTTCCATCTGTCAGTTAGGGTGACAAGAAACGATGACGTTTGTAGATTTGCTCGACCTTCGATCAGACGGTCGTTGCCAACCGGTGGCACACAGTGTCCCCAAGTCACGTGTACACGTTGCACCGCTGCAACATTGTGTACTCACAGGATGACACTTGCAATTAAGTCCGCTCTCTGCTCGGTCGCGAATACATCACGCCTCTCGGATGCACGAGGTAATGAAGTAAAGTGTCCGACATTTGGCACCGCATCAATGGTCCCTCGGTTTTTGAACTTGATCGAAAAAGATATTTATACGGATGTTATTAACCCTGTCGTTACGATCGTACTCCCCAAGAAAATACCTCGAAATGTTTCTGTATTAAATTCTGTATTATTAAATCGCTGATTCAAAATTAATTTCGGAAACATAGAGAGGCGCTTCGGCTTATCTCGCCGTGTTCGGAATAAAGTACGATCTCTTGTGATGCATTACGTGTACAAACTTTCTCTCCATAATTTAACGTTGGGACTCACGATTACGAGGAAAAACGCGCATTACGATGCTGCGAGTATGAATAGACGCGGGCGAGTGTTGCTACATTTTAGCCTTGCTTGGAGAGACGCCTCGAATAAACACGTTCCGTTTTCACAGCTGTCTAGTGAATAGCTTTATTAGCTGCTCAGAGAGCTACAACTTATCGGATATTCTGAAACTTGTAGATTTTCAAATCCGTATTTCAAGTTCTTAAATTTTCACGAATTCCTAACGATTTTCCTAATTTAAAGATTCCCAAGTGCACGGATTTTTCAAATTCCTAAATTTCCAACTCGCTAAATGTCAAAGCCGAATTTTCCGAACGATTCTTCGAACGTTTTCAACGCAGCTGTTTGAGCGTGAAATCCGGAAACTCGGTAAACAAGAAGCAAAGAACGTCGGGCAAGCACGCTTTCCCTCGTATGTTCCGGACGTGAAAAAAGCGTCTCCCGTTTCAAGAAATCGAGACCCGTGTGGGCGTATTAGCGAGCCGGATATCCGGCTGGGAGGTATCCCGGGCTCACGGTCAGACGAGAAAGTAGTCGTGAAACTACGTGTACATAGCTGAAAGGAAAAACATTTTCTCTATCGGACAGCGTCGATAGCGTTGACAAAAGAGGTGACGGAGTGAAATAGGAGCGAAAGGAGGACTTTCTGGCTAGCTGGTCTATTTAAAAGCATTACGATGCCGACGGTCGGGTTACTGTGTCCACGGTTAAGTAACCGGTGATGTAACGATGCAATTCAACCTCTTTCCCCGTTCCCTTTGTTCTCGCGGTCGAAGGAGAAAGACGAGCGAGAGGAAGCGAACGAGACGAGACGACGCGATGGACAGCTCTCGGTTGTCCATTGGACGAAACTGTCGAGGGAGCTGTTTCTAACGCGTCCGATGTTGGTGCAACGAAGCACAGCTGCCCACCGATAATCTGCACTCGACGAGGTGAACCGTGCGAAGACATTCACGTTGCTCGAGTATCTCTCCCTCCTTTATCCAGTTTTGCCGATTGGATTTGCGGCAGCCACTCTCGATGCTCCCTACAGTTCCCTGCTGCCGACGATGTTAAACGACACTCGGCCACTTAAGCGATCGACACTCTCGCTACCGATACAACCATCGATCCACCACCCATCCTCGACACTGCGATCCATTGGCGTAGATACAGGACTACGACGGAACCGAACTACAACAAATATGGCGACATAACGCTCCTATATGTGTCTATACACATGTAAGGCATATCTTTGTCACGCCGAGTCACCGACGCTTTTTACTTTCGATTAAACTATTTTGTTGCTATCGTGCCGATACAACGACTGATCATACAAGACGATATTATAACATTATCGTCTCTATTTCATACTGTATGATGCAATGAGTGATCATACAATGTAACATGTGCTGATTTCCATGGATAAAAATTCCAGTTACGCCAATGATGGCGCCCTGCAAGGGATCGTGGGGTGCCCAGATTTCGTATACGGTTAACGCTTCGTTTGGATCGATTTGATTGAGGACACTCGTATCGTGAATTGGTACCGGGTATGCTAATTAGTAGGGTGGCTCTTCGCTTTCAAAATCTGGGTCAGTGACTCGCAAGGGCTACTTTATGATCGGAATAGGATATTAAAGGATGGTGCATGAGGCTTGATTTACTGCGTAGCCACGTAATGGGGGATAACTGGAAGTTTATGAACCTTCAGGATGCGTATCGTTATGTAGTAGACTTTCATGTAGTGCTTAAGGGTCAATAGTCTCATTTCGGTTTCAATTACTCAGGGACAATATATTTCATGGCGATACGACAGTTGATGGCTTCGCAGAAACAGTAAAACGCTATATAAAAAGTTAATCCGTTTGATTTCGTGTTTAAAATTTAATATGTTTTGATCGTCACTTGTTTAGAAACGTGTGAAATATATTGTTTAAAATTTGATGCAGTTCTAAAAGAACCGCTCCGAATGTAGAATCGAAATCGAACGATTTATCTTATCAATCATAATTAGAGGAAAAATATTTTTCCAGTTCCAAGCTGTTGTTAAATTTCAATTTGCTTCAAAACATGTTTTTATATTTTCCTCCGTAACCGAACCCAGTTTCGACCCGATCGGTTTCCTTCCTACACACCTATCAAAATATCCTAGATTTATTTATTACTCCGACGTTGACCCACTTACGAGCAAAGTACACTTCGAATTTGATCATATTTCAAGCCTCTAATTAGTTGCGAGGTTTTTGCAACAGGCAATTCCGATTCAGCTGCAAGATCCAATCAAACAGCTTTCTTCTTACCTAGAATAACCAATCAGGGTACCATAACTCGATTTATCGTTTCGAGAGTAGCTGACTGGTGTTGGAAACCGGATACGGATAAAATTCGTAGGTGTTCGCAGAGTCCAATTAAGCCGAGAAGAACACAGTTTCGTCGGGTGTTACAGCGAAAAATGGTCGGCAAGGTAGAGGTTCAGTACGATACGAAGAAATACGAGGCGACACGAGGTTCGACACGCGCGAAAAAGCGATCACGGCCGTAGTTAAAACCATCGATCTTTCGTTCTGCCTTCGCGGTTGATTGATTAACGGACTATTCATAGCGCGTTTTATGCCTTCTATTTCTCGCGCGCGCGTTACGAAGCACATCCATCAAAGCGGTTCATTTCGAGGGAGATGCGTGAAGAGCGAGAGGGGCATTCATGAACTCCTACGCGAACAGTCTTTGTGCTCGTAAAACGAGCGTTATCTTTGGTTATTGATTCGCAGCTTGCCATGCCTGTTACACCAAATCCAACACTCTTCTTTCCGCTCGGTATTTAATAAAACGCGTGACGCGCGTTGTAACCTATTGGTACGTTCTATTCAACCGTGACGGAGTTTATTGGAAGTTCCATCGCGAAATTCGAAACCAGTCCACGTCACTCTTCCTGCAATGGAGAGGAGTTCTATTACGCGCTAAAATTCGACGATTCAATTTTCACAAGTATATCAAATAATTTACGGTATCCTTCGTCCGCGCACGCGTCCGTAAAATGGTGAACGAGCTGTGCTTCGAATTCCAGCTTCAAGGTTACTTGTTGCGATAGCCGTTTAAGATTTACAATGGCTCGTTTAACGGCTGTAATTCTACTGGGAAAAGCTGCTTAGTAAAATCGCGTCTTAGACGCGGAGACGTATTCAACGTTAGCCTTAAACTACTATCCTAATTATTTGCTAACGTTACATCGCTTGTCTAATTCCGCTAATATCCCCTCGCTTTGTATTCGTAATCTGTGGCAATTCTTACTCTGTATCTGTACGTATTGTCTCTACATAGCTTTCTACTATAAAGCAAACACCAGCAAACATCGAACTCTGCGTTTCGACATTTGTCGTATATGCACTATTTTTTTCTCTTCGAAAAATAGTAGCTTTTCAAATTCTTGCAAAGGATATTTCACCGCAGCGAATCTTTTTAATGGTCCGTTAATGGTATCTGTTTGGTCGGGACTATATTTAACGATACAATATGTTCATGTTACTAACGATCTGTATTGCTAACGATCTGTATCGAAAAATATCGTAATTTATAAGCAACTCGAGGAGCACGCGTTCCAAACGACCGAGAGTAGCGAATGTCGGTCCAATCAGGATTCATAAGTCATCGAAGAAAAAGGGTGGTATGGTATCCTTCTGTTGACCGAGCTAAACGAAATGAAAAAGTCGTCGGTTAGGTGGGCGTAAAGGGAGCCAGGGAGTCGAGATATTGGATTATTACCGGGACGATCGCGAAAGGAATATTACGACGGGACTCGTGCTCGCAGATTAGCGTCGTAAATCTCCGGAGGTTACGGCGTGACTGTGCGCGCGTTCTCTGGATAGAAAAATTTACCTTAAGGATGGGACATTTATTTATTACGGGTCGGTGATACGGGCGAAGCCGAGCTAGTTATCCTAATACCCTCGTAAATCCAGCGCGGTAACGCTCGATGCGACCGCGCCTCTCGCTTCGTGAAGCTTTTCGGAGGCTGCGTGCGTGTAAATAATCGTACGAAATATCCTCTCGATCCTTTAATCGAGTTACAAAGAAATTACATCTCCCTGTTCATTAAAAGGATAACGCCTTTGATATACCGATCCTATGGAATCCTTGCTAAATCCTTGGACTAGCTAATAGAGTGAATAGAGTATCGGTGCTGTACTGATTTTTTATTTCTAGTTTACCGACGTACACGTGTGGGTTTAGCCTTTCTTTCAATATTATCACACATGCTCACGTGTGTACATTCTTTTCTCCTGTATATTATTGATAGTCTCGGAGCTGTTTTTATTTAGCTGCTGTCGATTTAAAATGCGTACAACTTCCCATCTCTCAAATATCATCTAAATTACTGGAAGTCCATAACTGTAGTTTCGTACACGTAACAATAACAGAATAGATAAAAGCAAAAGTACGAAGCTTTTACCGTACCATTTTCCCGGGTCATATTTCTAAAAAGAGTTGTATGGCCAACCAGGGTGTTCCTGCACGGGATCCACAGTACTTCGCATCGGTGTATCGTGGCTCGCTGGTCGGTCGTTACAGGGGTATCCGAGGGGGCTGGGACGCTTAGGGGCGCGTGCATTTTCGACGGAAATTCGCGAGAGAATAAGGAACGAGTCGCGGAACAAGAGGAAGACGTAACGAGGTTTGTCGAGGCAGATGTCGAAACGCTAGTCATCCTGCGTGAACTTCCGAACTAGAGTGTCCGGGACAATAGTTTCGCGGGCACGAAATGCAAATAGCGAAGCTGCTTTCGAAACGTTCTCGTCGGCCGTGTCAGTCTCATAATTCGCTGGAACTTTGACTTCGGGCTGGCACGCAGAGAGGGAGAATCTTGGCGGAAGCGACAGTTTCGCGTAGACTTCTCGCTAGTCGAGAGCTTCCCCTCAACCAGCCAATACCTTTGTGCCACGGTAACTCGCGGACAAATTTAACCCCGCCTAGACGGCAAGTTTTAATTGCACGCGTAGGAACGTTTGAATTCTTAGGTGGATGGATGATCGCTCTCTCAAGCCCGTCTCCGACACCGCAAATTACCACACGGACAACTGTGTTTCTCCTTTCCAACATCTTCCTTCCTCTCGTTTTCCTTCCTTCTCCAAAGATTCTCGTAATTCCTTGGAAATTCTGACCAACCCCTATAATTGATTCGCTACTTTTCTTGTAGAGAATGCCCTCACCTTTTCAATCCCGATGGACCCTTTTTTCTTCGTTGTTTGTTCCGAGTAATTATATCGATGGAAATTGGTGCTCGTTTAACCCACTCAATTTCCTCTGCAGCGGCAAATTTCTTCGGTCTACGGACTTGGGAAAGAATTATGGGTCGTCCTACTTTTCAGAACCCACCCCTGTAAAGGCTGGCCTCCATTCACGCACGGTGTTTTGTTTAGAATAAAGAGGCCGACGTATTTATAGGCTGCCGCGCCTCTAAACACGCATTTTAAATAACCTGCTTGCTTCCATGATTTTTTCTCCTCTGCATTAATCGAGGAAAATCGAAATTCGCGACGCATCGCTTGTGGCTTGTAAAAAAGAAATAACCTCTTGTATAATCAGGAGTGTTTCTGCCAACGTTGTATTGTTCAAAATGGTATACCACATAATGCTTCCTTATAATTTATCTCATCTTGAAGAATCAACATAAGAAACCTTTCTAACAACTGTCTACTGTTCAAGATACTTTATAATGTTTTGAACAGTAGACACTGTACATATAATTCTGTAGATACTGTATAATTCTTATACTTGACCTCTCTTTACAATAACGAAAACTTTGACTAAAGAATTGATACAAGTACCTAAAGCTCTCTGGTCGTCGCAATTAGCAGCTCGGTAAATCTGGTCTGAAGATAGCGCCAGTTTCGTACGTCTGAATAGAGCCAAGCGAAGAGTTTATCGTTCGAAGTAGGCGAAATTCGTACACGAGGAAGAGCTTAAAAAGTTGTCGAGTAGGCGAAGGAACGTCGGCTGTTTCCAACTCGAAATCGAGGCATTCTTGTGCCGACCCTTGACCGACGAGCAGAAGCGTCGAAAGAACGGGACAAAGTCGAGGACGTCTACTACCGTTTCGGCTCGCTTTCTGGACCGTGTCAGTGGGTCACTTTTCCGCGTTACTTTTGCTCGAAGCCCGCAGCTAGATAGCACGTGACCCGTTTTCCCGCGGCGCGTATTCGCCTCATCTACCCGCGATCGTTGGCAGTCGTCCAGCTCGATTAACGCGTAACTCACGGACTCGATACGTCCCTGGCGTCGAGACGTACCGTTTCCCCGGGGAACGTTTCGATCTGGGGGAATCTGATTTACCATGCCGTACGTCCGACGGATTCAACGTAATGGTGTATCGTGTCTGTCGATGCCTACGATTTCTCTACGATTAGTATCTAACGAAGATGTTTCGTACAGATTCGAAATCTTAAATCTGGCAATGTTCTGCTATCGTGCAGCCTTATCTCCTGTAATACTTTATCGATTTACGATCAAGATATTATGTAGTAGCACGACACGATATCGATTCCATTTTTTATTCTTTCAATATTCGCTAATACTATTGGGACTTTGGATACTCGAGAACTTTAAGATCTTGAGACTTTGGAACTTGGGAAAATTGGGATCTTAGGACTTTGTGACTTGGGAACTCCGGGATGTTGAAACTTTGGAATTTTGGGTGTTCAGGTGTTCGAAATTTTGAAACGTCGCGTCGGAAGCTCGGGATTTGGAAATTTCACGTCGAGATTTATATCGAATATCGTAAATTTTTCATATTTAAAAGGGGTTGAATTTAGGCATATAAAATGTACTCGAGGTGAAGAATAGTCAAAGATAAATTGAAGATATTCTCGCGCTATCTGGGAAAGCAAACATTTGAGTTGTTCATTTTGTGTATCCAACAATCGCGGTGTTTGATAACTGTTAGATAACACTACATAGTTTTTGTTCGTAGAATTTCCGATACGTACGCGTATAGTGTTGTCGAATAATTTTGTCGGAAAGATCGTAAGCGATGACCCCAATAATTCGATTATAACTTTCGTTACTTTCTACGATCGAAATTTAGCAAGATCTATCCGCGGACGGTACACTTCGTTCCAAATTTCTTTTCAAGCTTCTTTTCTGTCGCTTTGCCACGGCGAACAGTCTATTGCGAAACGAAAATCTACCTTTATCTCTCGTCATGCGTCGCTTCATTCATTTCCCCCGTTATCTGCGGCGAATATCTCTAGCTATCAACGTCCGATCGTTTTATACCCGACAACAATTTACCGGCACGAGGTCTAAAATTTACAGGTAGTTTTACCGCGTAGCTCGTTTAAAAACGGCCACAACGAATCGGGACGTTAACAAGAGATAGCATCGGCGCTCGCGTAATAACCCGTCGATCGATCAGACCGATACATAAGTCACACACAATTGGTAGCAGCGCCGTTGTTGTAATCCTACGAGGATGGACTAAAGTCATGGGGACGTGATTCACGCGGTGTGACGTGATCGGATTAAAGCTAACGGTTCGGTACACAGCCTCTGCCAATAGCACCGCTCCGCACAGAGCAGAAGTTACACGGTGTGGCCAGCTCTAGAAACGTTATCTTCCTCGAATCCGTAGACGTCGTCGATATCTTGGCTCTCTATGCCCGTTGCCAGGGATTTGCGGTCTACTATCGATAATCAGACCGAATTTCTACGGACGAGGTAAACACGATACTTGCGGACATCCTCGATTTCACGACTCGCTTGATACGCATCTCGTATGCGATCGATCACCGGCCCTTTATGCGGAAACCCAAGTCAGTATACCTGTTTCGCGTTCGCTTGCTTTCAAATTAATCTCGCTGTTCAACTGCCAATATATATCATTCGAATATCACGAGTTTCGATTCGGAAAGTAGCAAGTTTTAAACACACCGACGAGCACACTTCTCCAGGGGAAAATTTCAGAGTTCTAAAATCTAAAATTTCTAAATCCCAAATTTCGAGAACGTTTGAACAGGCTATCGCTGAAGCTGAGTGCCGAACGTTTTCCTGTCACGATCGCATCGCAGAAATGAACACGAGGAATAATGAAAAGTACAAATAGAGCAGTCGCAGATTAGTTTCCGCGTATTTCTGAACACGTTTCTGGTAATCAAAAGGCTATTGAACTCGACAACGTACACGAAAGAACACCGTTCTCGATTCTCTTTTTTCCAACCCTATTCGATGCGATCACAAAGCGGACGCATAGCGGATGCAACGCGACAACCGTTCGGCTACGTACAAACAAGAAATTCATACAAATCGACGCTAGGATTTTGATTGATCGTATTAACTCGTCAAAACGCGACAAGAGTTGAAAGCGTCCGGGCAAATGTACCTAACGATGCACGCGACCGAACAGATTAATCTGCGCGTCACGTGTCCCCGGCAAAGCTATAACGTTCACGCGTGAAAGAGATCAAAGCGCGGTTCCGCGCGATTTCGATACCGATTTTGCTACTGGGTCCACGCCGAATCGACCTTACCTGTTCCCGCAATCACGCCTCTGCTCGCGATAATCAATTTACCTGGTTGAAATACGCCACCCGTTGCGCCGTTTGTTCTTCATCGTAAACGGATATGCCGATTTTAGGACAAAATATTTTACACTCCATTCTATCGTTACCTTTTCTTTATTCGTATTCAAAATGCGAAGAGTATTAACCCTTTGCCCTACGATTTATTCGTCTGGTCAGTGAGAACTAATCATAGCTATAAATGTTAAAACAAAGAAAGCTGAAAATGCCACTTTGGTATTACGCAATCGTTGACTATGCAGATTGAAGTTGAACTCTAAATTGCGAGTAAAATTGATCACAGTTAAAGAACGAGCGTGTCACGTGTCAGACTCAAAGTATGACAAGGGGTTAAAACTGACTACAGATGAGACGGAGTACATGTACGGCCGCAAGATGAGCCCTGGAAAGAATTGTAGCTACGATTGGTCAAAGTCAGAGTATTCCTTGTTTCGCACGTATTTTTAGCACGAGCGAACAATTAGTCACAGCAGTCGCACATACCAGTCAGAGCGAAATTCAAATAGACTTGCTTCCTCGAATTCTTAGAACTCACCATGCGGTATTGTGCTCTCGTCGATCGGTTCGTGACAGCAGCGGGAATATTCCGCGTCGAAGAGAAAAGAAAATCCGCGGTATCACAATGCCGCGATGTCTTCGCGGACGATCTCGATTAACGAGGATCGTAGGAAGTTGACTAGACGCGAAATTACGGGGCAGATACGCGGTCTCGAAGTTTTAATAGAGGAGCCGCGAAAATCGATCCCCTGGGCATGCAGGCGTGCACGCCATTAACGGGACGCCGCGAACTCGAGTGCTCGGCACGGTGAACGTGTGCCGGTGTTAAAGTGACATCGATAGCGACCGACTACGGCAGCCGTTAATGCGTAATTAAAACGACAGAGCGGAGAACAAACTCGGTAAAATCCGAGACGCGTCGATGGCGTAGCTGAATTACGGGAGAATTACTCGGCTATGATGTCTGCTTGGCGTTTGATTGCACGCGAATCGTGTTCTCGAATGGCTGCCATTGTATGCGATACACGTACGCTAATTACGATTGATTAAAGCGTTTGATTACCCCGTGGATGATGACTAGCGTTCATTCGATGGTAATTGGCGTGCCTTGTTTCGTCGTCATTCAGACTTTTGTTCCCGTGTGTGTACGATTCAAGTTTGATCCGCGTCATGAGACTCCGACTTGACCAGAATCGATTCTATCCTGCTTTCGAATTTACCATTTCGATATTAATTACCGACCAAATTATGTATCGAATGTTCTGCAACGCTCGATGATGTCGCGAAACTTTCTAGGAAACGAGTCGACGCTTCATTGTCCAGCATGATGCTCTCGGTTTAGGTCTTTTTATAGCTGGATTCTTTGGAACGTGTTGCATAATGTATTTAGAGATTTAGGAGAATTTGTGAATCTCGAAATGAGGTAAAGAATCCCCTAAAATCGAAAGCAATCCTGCCCCATCGAAAGAGAGCCCACTTTACAGTGTAATGTACATAAAACAAGAATGTTAAGAAACCGTGTCGTAGAAGCGAACTTGGAAGAATTTGAAAAGAAGCCTTCGATTTTCCATTTCTCAGAGGCAGCAGGATTGATCGAGCCACTCGACTTCTTCCACCCGCGTTTACCGGCACATCGAAATCATTACGCTATCGTTCTTGACCCATTCGACGAACTTCCGACGGTCATTTCTCCGGGTTCTCGATCGATAACCGATCGAGATACGTCTTCGAGCGTCGAGCAACCCGTTCCGTTTTTCCATCTATTTCCTAGCTCTCTTTCTCGTTTCTACTCGTAGCTCTTTTTTCACTTGGAAACGAACCCGGTCTCTCTTGTTCCCGCGTCCCCGTCGATATATTTCCGGCGTTGGCATCGATCAGTCACCGCTTTATCACGCTGAAAACCTGCACACCACGCTTTATCGCCAAGCCACATTATGGCGATACGTCAGCGCCGCGGTTCTGCCGGCATCAGTTGCCATTCAAATCAACCTGGATGCGGATGACTGTCGCCGATGACGCTGAAAAGGTTGATGATACAGGGATACGTAACTTTGATCTGGCGTGGATCGATTTGGCAGAAAACGATGCAGCATGGATGGAAACCTTTCTTTGGTCACCTGCCGATACGATCGTCGTCGTGATCGTCGATGCGGGTAGATAGCAAAAATCTTTTTGTAAAGTCCGCGCAGGATTCTGCGTTTTTATTTGGTAAAAATAAGGGAATCGATGGGTCATAGATTGTTCGAGTATCTCCGTCCACCGGCAACTATTTCCCGATGTAATATTTCAACCGAAATAACTGAAATACTTGGACGTTTCTAAAAATGTTTGATCGAATTCCGTTGTCCGATATCAAAGTTTGCAACTTTTGTGCTACCGTGTTCTCGTTTTTACCGTTTATAAAATTGCTTCGCCGTTCCATTTTGCCGGACCGCGTTACAAAGGCTGACGAGTACAAAAGCGACATTGCCGACAAAGGTAACTGATTGTTTCAAGGCCACGAAGACGAGCGAATGAGTCGAAAGATCGAGAAACATGAAAGTCCTTTGGTCCAGTCTCACAGAGACAATGGAAAATGCAGCTTTTATTTGCGATGTCGTGTATGTCAAGGCTATCCGTTACACGTTTCTGTGTACCCTCGCGAGAAAAGTCGAGCTACTGTACATATGTTATAGTTTGACCTCCCGAATGAGCGAATGGGATGCGTTTCTCTTTCGAAGTCTTAATTAGACGCGATGAAATCTCACGAGGTACGTGTTATCTAATCGCCATTGAAGAGACGATCCATTAGAAAGTAGCCTGGGAAGCATCGTGCCTACGACAAACTGTTCTTAAATGAAGATTAATGAATAAAGTTCGTACTTGAAGCTTGAATTGCAATATCTTCGCAATTTGGCGGAGAACCTTTCACGTATTTAACCTTCGTATGGTCTTTAGAAATGGCTGTGTAAAAGATCTTCGCCGGCGATATTAGCTCGGGTTCACTTTATCGTTTAATTAATGTTAGTTGTCTATTAGGTAATCGTCTGGCGTTATACTGCCACGCGTTGTATAACCCACCGTATTATTGTACGTTGCCACGCGGTAGGTCACGTGCTGTATTTCTAATCGAACAATTATCACGCGTTGCACTATCACACTTTGCATCTCGACGCGTTGCACTATCATGTCTCTCGCTTCGATGCGTTGCACTTCGTCGCGTTGTACTACCAGCATGCGTTGAAATTCCACGCGTTACGTTTTCACGCGTTATACTTTCATACATTGCACTTCCACGCGTTGCATATCCACGCGTTGCATATCTACGCGTTGCATTTCCACGCGTTGTACTACCACACATTGCAATCCTGCACGTTGCGCTCCTACAAGTTGCAGTCCTACGCATTGCAATCCTTCGCGTTGCAGTTCCACATATTACAATGTTACGCGTTTCTTTTCTCGCATTGCACTACCAGGGGTTACACTACTACGCATTGCATTATCAATCGTTGAATTTCGATGAAAATCCGTAAATTCGTATACCCAAAAAGTCCCAAAGTCCTATGAATATCCGCGAAATTTCCCATCCTGAAATATCGAATGTTAGCATTAAGTTACTCCGTAGAACGTTTTGCGTCGGATAGCAGTTTGCAAACGCAGGGGCATAAAACGCTTATAAATAGCCGTTCTTGTTCCGTTGTTTAAAGTAGCACGTGGAACGTTGTTAAACGCTCCGTGTTTTGCCTCCTTCTCCAATTTGAACTCTTTATTTTGTTGTCGGATAATCGGTGAATCGATCGGCGGTGCGATAGGCGAGAAAACAGCCGCGTCGTTGAAAAAGGTGGTTCGAACTGGAACATTTCGCGTTTCGCGCTGGTCCACGCGCAACGATACGTGTTTCGACTTAATATTCGATCGAGCCCCGGCTAATTACCTTAATCGAAATTCACTGGTGCGGACGATTCCGAGCGTAGCCCGGCGTGTTTAAACTTTTATTTCGTATAAATGCGTTCGAAATGGCTACATTGTCCCGGTCTGCGGTGGCAGCTCTACGCTCGATCGTAATTACTGTTCACCGAACGAATTTCCGCGATCCGTCCCCTAATAGGATTTTATTGAATCGGAACGTTTTTGCGTCCGTTTCAATTTTTTTCCGCTCCTCCCCCTTTCTCCGTTTCGCCTTTTTTTCCTCTCTGACCTGCTTTTCATTGTTCCTTCCAGCTTTTTTTATTTTCACGCCCGTTATACTGGAACGGAAACTGGCAAATATTTGCACGACTCGCTGAACCAGCGCGGGGAAAATCAAAGTGGTCGACGTTTTAATAATGCCACGTGATGCACGAGGTCATAACGGACAGCTTCGATAGGTGTATATCATGTCTTCCTCGTTAAATGGACACACTTTATGCTCTAACCCTTTCATGTTTTTTCGATGCACCATTTTTCAAACTCTCAAACAATTGATCGAGTTTTTCATCCAACTGAGCGTAGATCATTAAAGAGTAAAAACGGACACAAAAGATAGCGTTTCCGATCAGGTCGAAGCTTTGAACGTTTTACGAAAAATGATCAATCCTTCGTTAATACTTTTAATATAAAATGATTACCAATTACGGTAATTAGTTAAAATTATAATTACGGATTAAAATTGATTTTTAATTGCACAAGATGGAACTGCAATTTTCGGTCGAAAAGACATTTAATTAGCAAGTGTAATTCTCTATTAAAAGCTACCGAATTATGCACCTGAATTTAAACATTCGATCGTTAATGAGGTAATTAAAAATTTCGAGATCCCGCTGTTTCTGCCCGGCTTATAAAATGTATGTAGCCGGGACAATTACCTACGGAGAAATTTTATTTGAAACAAATCAGAGGAGAAACTCGCGAATCATACCGATAAATATGATTCGATCTCGTTTACTCGTTAAAAATTGAAAGACAAAGCTCCGGAATTTCGTTGGTCCGTTCGATCGAGAAACGCGCGGAGTTATTTCTGCGTGGAGCAATTTCCGTTTCTGATAGAATTGCATCGTAAATCGTGATTAAATATTCATCGTTAAATTGGCTCCGGTCTCGTAATCATTTCACCGTATGTCCGCTGAAACACGTTGCCTCCAAAAATAAGCGTATGGTCCCGAGACGCGTATTATTAGCATGCCGTAAATTTATCATATTTTGCATTATAGAATGACTTGAACTCGACGTTTCTACAATCCGCATACCGTGCAATATATAACGATAAATGTTAACCAACATCGACGTAACCACAGCTTTTGTCGCAGGAGCTACATGTGGCTTTTGGCACTATAGTAATTCGGCCGTTTGAAAGATTGGGAATTTCCGAAGTTGGATACTTGGAAAATTAAGATTCGAGGATTTAGCAATTTAGAAATTGGATAACTTGGAAGTTTCGAAATTTCAGTATCAGCAAATTGAAGATTTAGGAATTTAGAAATCAATAGCAAACAGACCCGGCGTATTCTAGTTATTACACGACAGTAATGTCAAGGAAAATATTAGCAAAAATATATTGTAAGATATCGTGAACAACGTCATACATTTTTAACGATCTCCGTTTCCCGCGAAGCAAAACTCGAGCGACGTATCTCGGTTTTTCTTAGGCAGCGTCGAAGAAATTGAAGGAAGCTCGCGGAACACGCGGTACACCGACCATTATATTTTTAATCTGGCAACGATACGGATTTACGACGAGTCACGATCTGTGACGTTGGAAAAACGCGGAGACCGAACGTGGAAAAAACGTGGAGGATATCGGCGATGCACGCTGACCGATCGTAAAGCTCGTTTATTATAACGTTTGCCCTGTGCTGTCCAGCGAATCGACTGACTTCACCGAAGGGCATTTTCTTTCACAAACGTCCATGTATAATCGCTCGAGCACGCGATCGATCCGCCTCGATGGCTCGGTCGAAGGTCCGATGACTTGCACCGTTATCATTCCTTGTATTTTTAGACCGTTTACCGAAAGAATCGAGGGAAAATTTTGATAAATCGCCGGCTGTCTCACGATTTTACAACCGGACGATGAAGAAACACGATGATCGATTAACCCCTTGAGCGCAGTTGAAATTTTATGTTTTGCACAGTTTTGCACAGGAAATTTCAATACGGTAACCATTCGATAACTTTCTGAATTTGCAGCCCCAAAGACGGATTCTTGGAAATGTAAAATTTGACAAGTTGAAATTTATTTTTGGAAAATTTGAATCGTTAATAGCATCTTCTTAACAGGAAGAAGAAAAAATGAAAATATCGAAGCTTAAATTTACTAGCTTAAAAGGGATAGCTATAGGTTGATCGAAACGCGTTCATAATTTGATAAAAAATGTACAGAATCTTGGTGAGTCGACAGTTTGAAATTTAATTAGCGATCGTTAATAATTAATTAAAAGCACCACGAGGAAAGATGAAACTTTGCTTTTTGAACGTGACGTGGCACGATACCCAGAAGCCGAAGTTGAAACACGCTTTCATAATTCGCCGAACGATACCGGTGCGGTGACGGGTGTGTCACACGGTGTAACACTGTAATACCGTTGCGATACTAAATATAGAGCGAAAGGCAATAAATATAAAATAACCGCGACATCGGAGAAATCGGAAAACTGCACCGCAATATATGTATTTGAACACTTACGCACCTTCTCCATATCTCGAGATTTCTACATTTCCACGTCGCCACGTCGCTAAATCACTATATCACTCTGAATTGCATTGCAAGTCTACATTCTTACATTTATAATATTGCTACGATAAATGCATGAATACCGATGTTACAATAAATTCATAACATCTATAAAATACAATAAATCGCTTAAAAGACCCGAACAGCATTCGTGGATCAACCTGTATCTCTGCATATATGTATAAATATAGCGCGATTTGGATAAAAATAAGCTCGTATGAATACGAGGTAATTGAAGTTTTAATAAGGATTTGTACAGTTTTGTTGTTACGAGAGCATAAATCGTTCTCTCGGCGTGCATTTGATCGCGAACGTTGATAGTAAAGCGTTGATTAATCGGATCACGCGCGGCTTAAAGAAGTGGCGAGATAGACGACAGTAAGTTTGGATTTGAAGCGACGGCTTCGTAATTAGCGGCGCTCTTCCCTTCGAGCAGGAAATTAATTAGTTCGGACACGTGTAGCGGCTACCCGAGGGAAAATCGATTCTTTTCCTGCAAGCGAATCGCGTGACCAGTCTCTCCGGCAAACCGAGTGCAATGCTTGTCCAAAGCTTCCCGGGGAATATCACAATTGGATGGAATGGACGTCGTTGGAGAGATTTGTTCCTCTTCTGCAGGAACTTGTTTTTGTTCCCGGGACCTTTCATCGCGTTAATAGCTCGGGATGCGTATCACGCGAGGCCCAAGTTAATTAATTAAACTTCGACGAACGCGATTAGACAGTTAATTAAATAAATCACGGTGCAAATGAGAGGACGCACGAGACGATGGTCGCAACGGCAGATTATCGAAAAAGAAACTCGTTTGTTTATACCAGTTCTGGTTAAAAAGGGTAGGGAATGTATTTGATAATTTAATCGATTTCGGGAAAAATTCGTTCAAAACCGTCCCGAATTAATACCGTTGAAAATCGACGAGGTCTTGCAAATTTAGAGTACATTCCCGTTGATATAAACAGTAGTCCTCTTTAAAAGAACATGACATGTCCAATAAATCAATAAATATGATTCCTCGTGTAGAATATTTACCTTGTATAAAATAGCAAAGTTGTCTCATGAAATTTTCACGTTTCCATTAAAAACAACGCCGCAGGTTGAAGGATCGATATTCAGCTTTCAGGTTCGAGGTTTCCGTACGCTCCGCTAAAATCCATCCATCCGTTCGTGTTTTGGTGGCATTAATTAAACATCGGTCCAGGAAACAGCAGACTCCCTTCCTTCCTGGTCTTGAAATTTCCTGCCAGCGGAATCGTCGACGACTCGCGGAAGACACTCGAAAAGGAAGCTGAGCACGAGACACACCGTCTCTCCCTTAAACGCTCCTCGACAGTTTTTTCCACGAGTGTTATCCGCAATTACGGTCTCGCGACCAGTTACACGCGTGGATACGCCGCGACTCGCGGCCAACCGTTTCAAAGACGTCGTTCACGTCATCATTAAGCCGAGTGCTCGGCGTGCCCTAACTACCCGCGTGTACGCTATTCACCGCGCGCCGTTAATCGCTCGAATGCGTGCGAACACGCGCGGAAAACCGACACTATTTCACGCTATCTGTCGTCTCGAGTTTTCGCTTACGCGTACCCACCGTGCTTCTCCTCGTCTCCGCGAAACGATGTAACGCGCGTCGATTCGACGGCAAAATATTTCTGCGTAAATTATTACGAGAGTGTACATTCTTGGCAACATTGATTTCGTCCAAATTTCACGGGACCATAGAGAACTCTAAACGCAATAATTTTGTTCAATTATAGCGCGCAACTCTCTAAAACAGGAGAGGAATTTACCATTCAAATTTGAGTAACATTTCATTTTTCACGAATTATTTTCTCCATTTTGTTTTCCATTTTATTGTCGAATAAAACCGATTATACGTTGGATAAGCTGTATTAAACAAATATAACGCAGGAAAGTTTGTACGGTACTACTGTGTTGTTTTACGCGATGTATTAAATATGTCTTACGAGATTGCAACTCGTAATGTTCAAATAATTCGAATACGAGATGAAGGTATTAGTTTTTAATTCGAGGAACCAAAAGCTTCTTTATTAATTAAATTTATTTATTTTATATTCGTCTTGTTCGGCATACGTTATAACTTTCACGGTGTTTCGCTCGTCTCGTTGAGAATTTTGCAGCGGAATTTAAACGTGCACGCCGCCTATAAATTATTAATCAATCCGATCGACGCCCGGCCAATTATCGTCCAGGGATTGCGTAACACGCTTCTCTCCGTTTAAAATATTACTATTTAATGGTCGAACGAATCTGCAATCAGTGGCCGATCGGATCGAATCGTGCCTCCGTGTTATCGTTTACAAATCAAATAATCGTGCGATTCGATTAGTTTTGCGGCGAGAAAACAAGCTCGTACACAATTCTTTCGTACTCTGACGTGAACGAGATAGAGTAGCAATCTACAGTACATATCCATTTATTACGAGCGACACACAAATTTTTACTTAAATATTACTCCACAACGAACGTTCGTTTGAATTACACGTTTGTATTTTAAATTATGTAGCTTCATGTCTAATCAATCTTTAAACTCGATTGCAACATCCACTTCTGAGGCACTTTGTACGATATCTCACTTAACTTTTAAATAAAAGACGTAATTACGCTCGAGCGGTTCCATTAATAAATTAATCGAACTATCTGACTCCTACGTTTATAGCGAACACGAGTCTCGTGAAGTTACCCGCATTGAGATATACGTAGTCTAACTTGAACGTGAACTGTAAGAAAATTAACTCGATTAACTAACAAAGATGACTATCTTTTCTTACCTACTAAAGTCGTGAATTTATTGCTGCGTTATCACCGTTGACCGTTATCCGGACGAGAGATTAACTGTTAGTTAACTTTTTATCTACTTAAAACAGTCCTTGAGTAACCACAGTTCTGTTAGCTGTACTACCCTTATTCGCTGATTTATGTAAATTTGAATACAACGCAATCATAATTTATTAATGTGGAACTTAGACTTATGTCTGTCACTCAATCATCTCAATGTCCGTGAAAACAACATATGTATAATCGATCGTCCCTGACGACATCTCCCATGACGAACGTTCGAACATTATGGAGACGTTCGTCGGAGGGCACCCTATTCGTATGGCAGAGCACCCTAGAGCGTGCAATACGATCCAAATCCAGATCGTAAAAAAGGATCGTCTTTGTGAGGGGTCCTGGAAGCCATCCTACGTCGTAGAGCAAAGTTCGATTCTCGGATGACGGACAGTTCTCTTGTTCGGTATCCTAGTTCACCCTCAACCCTTCACCTTTTTTCCTCCATGCTGCATGCGCGTATACTGTACCGCTTGGAATAGCTATAGCCATCTTTCATCCGTTCTTCGTCATCTAATACGGAGACCACAAGTTCGTCGCGCACATTTTCGAACTTCCACGACGTGGATTTACTGCGTCTCGTCCGCGGTGTCGTCGCTTGAAATATGATGCCCGTTCGTAGCACTCTGCTTTCGCGGATTAACCGAAGTGCGCGCATCGCGGACCAAGTTTCTCATTCGAACGAAAGAAATCGCGCGAATCACGATTCGTTTTAGCGTTGTTGCGCAGCAGCGTTGTTGTCAAGGTTTCAGACGCAAAAAGTCTTTGAATTGGAGTCACCGGGCGTCGCCGACTTTCCGTACGCATATTTAAACTTCAAACCTTGTATCGTCGCTTGGTATTGAACTCGCTGCATTTCACAAAGTTGAATTTGAAATTGAAATAAGGGTCCTTCTGAAGAATTACATTTATACGAAAACCACTGCACTTCGCCACTGCACTTCCGTAAAAGTTGAGAATCTCTGATCCGATGTAGGAAGTATAAAAACACGAATCAGACATTGTACGAATGCATTAAGCATTGATTTAGGACTAATGGAATGCCAAGATTGAACACTTTGACGCGAAACGAGAAAAACTAAAATTGAATCGACGAGAGCCTGGATAAGATTCGTTTGAAACACGAATAAATTGCTCTGGCAAGAGAAGTTGAAGGGTCTCGATCGATTTGTTGCATATATTTATTTGTTGGAATTTTAACTAAGGGAAAGGGGATTGGTCGAGCAAAAGCCAGTGCTTCATTACCTCCCCTTTTCTCGATCGATCTTCAGACGCGAAACATTATTTGGCTTTGTAACGATTCTTTATTTAACTAGAAAGATACTCGGACTAAACACTTTTAAAATATCGATGATAACAAACCTGTATTACAGTGCGGTTCGTAAAAGATTTATGACTCTGTCTTTGGTTATAATAATTTGCTCGCTTTTAAGGGGTGACATTTATGGAGACAAGTTTTCTTTTTATGATTCTACGACGGAATAAGGGGTGAAATTTATCGGGGTAGATTGTTCCCTAGTTTTATAACCATATTCAGAAACAAATTTCCTAAAAGGTATCGTTTCGTGTCTAAAAAATAACGTAATGCTCTTATCCTGGTAAAACGACTTAAAAAACGAGGTTTCGTTCGATAAATCTCAAGAAACCAGCATCTTGTTTATTTCCTCCTGTTCCGTGTCCCTTAAAATCATGGACAAAACTATCTGCACGTTTATTTACAATCCTTCCTCAAAGTTGCCCTCGTTCCCATCGCAGAAGCAGCCCTCGCTAGTTTGTACATGGTTATCAAATGGATTTTCGTACTATTACTAACCCACCCTGGCAGCCACTTGGGATACGAGTTTATTTGCACGAGTTTTTCCACCACAATTTCTCTTTCCTCTCTCCGTCGTATATTCTCTCTTTTTTAAATTATCTTCTCTCTTGTGGCAATTGAAGGAAACTGACTGTGGGATTGCATTCTCCTGGTTTTATCTTTTTTTCTCAAAACAGGTTTTCAGTGTTTTTTATTGTTTTATTTGCTGAAGATTCAGGATAAAAACACAGCGGACCTTTCAGAGGAGATTTATAATTTAGGTAAGATTATTTCGTGATATAGTGTCTACACTTTTACTAAATTGCCGTAAATGAGACTGTAGAAAATGTAATTTAGTAATGTAACGCGTGTCGATTAACCTGTGGTGGTCGTATAACCTGTGGTGGTTTTACGCGCTGCAGTTCAGTGCGTGGCGATACAATGCGTAGCAATACAACGTGTGGCAATACAGCGCGTGGCGATACAACGCGTGGTGATGTTAAGTGCTGTGATTCAACGGATGGTAATGCTACGCGCTGTAATTCAACGCACGGTAATACTACGCGCCATCATTTAACGCGTGGTGACACCATACGCCGTAACTGAACACCAGGGATGGCAATACAATGCGTGGTAATACTGCACGCTGTAATATAACGCGCGGCGATACTACGCGTCGTAATTCAGCGCGTAGCAGTACAACACGTAACAATGTAACTCGCCGTCGTCCAATGCGTGGCGATATAACACGCGGTGATTCAACGTGTAGTAATAAAACACGCCACCAATGCATGGCAATATAACAAGATCTCGTTTCGATCATACTGTTCATCCCAAAATTAATAACACCATCATCCACAATATATTTTTCATCGCTGAAATTGAACGGAGGTGTATATACGCAGCGCAGCGAAATAATCGTGGATAGTTAAGAACGTTATGAAGTCTGAAATCGTAGGTTATAGTACATCAGTTGAAAGACGAGTGTAACGCGGAAATTTGAATGCAGTTAGAACGACCTCAACGAGACTGTTATGAAAATGGAGCTCCGTCGACGTTGGGGATTCAATTTCTTCTCGCTGGGAAGTTGCTCTCTGAAATTTGAGAGAACGAGACCCTCTTGTCAAGCTTGTTACGCAAGTAAATTACGAACGTTGAATTAGGAGTCCCTTTTGTAAATATGAAGTTTAGTCAATTCTTTTGTAATTCGTGTCGGTTTAATTTGATGACGATGTCGCGTTTCCTCTTTGCAGTTTCGTGCTCAGTCATTGTCGGCTTAATTGAATCAAGTTATTAATTTAGACAACTGAAGTCTCTTCCGACTGTGTGTGAGATTTTATACGTATATTCTGTCTCGTAACTTCTTCCAGTTTCTGTCGTTCTATTTCGAAATAACTGATAGCAAATGAATAATTATTGTTCACTTTGAATATAACTTTAGCCTGTGAGATTGTGCATCGATGAAAATGGAACACAGCTTTCATATAAATCTCCTGTTTGCATCTTCAGATACACGTAGATATATGATATTGCATCGTAGACTAAAATACCAGGCACTTCAGACTCAATAATAATAGCGGGAATAAAGGTGTTAGTGGTAGCATAGTGGACACGATAGCCTACGGAAGATCCATAGCTCGATTCCCAGTGCCGAAAGTACCCTATTTTTCACGAGTTCCTCCATTACTGCAAGAAAACCTGATATTTTATAATACAGACTGTCTCACCTAACTCGAGCACCTAAATATCTCCTTCGTTCTTCATGAGAGACAAAATGCGAAGAGAAAGTCCTTTAATATATTTTCCCATATTTTGTATTTAGACATGTACCGAGACAAACATTCGATTACATGTTCCCACGCATAAAAGAAAATAATTTAAACAGAGTTTAAAAGAGTTAATGATAGCAAGTGAAGGGATTCGCAAGCGGTAGGTGAATCGAGAACCACCCTCGCAATCGTTGTTACGCGACCAAAGGAGTCGAGACGAGTCACGGCGTTTATTTAAAAGTGTTGCGTAGGAATCGTTAACGGGGTTGCTCGTAAAGTGACACGTTCGTGCGCGAACGAGTAGCAGGGTGGCGTTGAATTGGACGGGACACGGGGTGGCCGTAAAGAGGCGTCACCGCGCTGCCAATAAAACGTTGTGCCTATCTGTCTCCGAGTGTCGGGTCGTGTCGGGCCGTTCGCGTGTGCAACCGTGTCGAAATGACAGTGGCCAGTGACAGATCAGGTCCGTTTCCAAAAATATGGCGGTGAAATTCTGGGCGACCGCAAATGCGCCAATCCCGAAATTGCGATGTAAACCGGCGCGGTCCAGCGAGAGGGTGGTTCGCTCCACGGTTCGAATAAACGGGGATAATGAAAGTGTTGCGCGTTCTGTTCACCGGTTTATTAAAAAAGTTCATCGTCGTGTCGCCGGTGTCGCGGATATCGTTGGCCGCAAACGGCACTTTTTAATAACCCCCCTTTTTATTTCGGTCGAAACGATGAAAATGCCCTCGCTTTTCTCGTTACGAGACGATGGATGGGACCGAGTTTTGCGTACGGCCGTGTACTGTTACTATCAACGTGATTGAAATTTGAACCGCTTCATGGCGGTCGGATGTGTCGAGTTTCTGAAATGCAAATTGTAATTAAAGCGGATGAAATGCGGCAACTTGTTGATTTATTAGCGATACGTGGTTTGGAACGGGGGCGTTGTCGCCGAATGAGTGTTTTGCCCTGGTTAATTTGCTTTGCAGATCATTTTGTTCCTGCATCTGTCTTAGGACCGTTTTTTCGTTCTTCGCTTAAATGAACCATGAACACTTATATTTTACCCGTGAAAGTATAATTTCGTTACGTTTCAGTAATCGGCGAACACCGAAATCTCGAAATATTCTTAAATTTCAACTAAAAAGTTTGGTCCGTTTAATTTCGTACTGCCACAGTCTGTTCACAGCGAAATGAAACGTTATATGAATTTGTTCCGCAAACGGAACTAATATTCCTCCGTGAAATCTAATGAAAAATACGAATCCCGTACTTCGCGCTACGCGATTTTATTTTCTGATTAAATTTCGCGAAACTGTTTCTCGGAAGAACGAACGGTATCGCGTTTCAAGTTTTTCGCAGAGATATAAGCTTTTGCTAATTTTTCAATATTTTTCCGCCGACGTTTCTCCAAATATTGGGTCAATTCAAATCGGTGATGGGTATATCAAGCGCAGCGATTACGTGTCAGAGATACTTGAAATTATTAAATTTGAAATCCGATTTAAAATTAAAACCGTAGCCAAGTTATGGTTGAATTGTTGCGACGGTTCGCGATTCTTGCACGGCTCTCGGTTCGTTCGTAACGGGTTTGTTGAATTACCAGGAAGAGAGGACTTTTCTATCCAGAAAATAGTTCGGTTAATTTTGCAGTTCCTCGATCGTCGTGAATATCTTCGTTCGTCGGTTTACTTTCAAGGAGAGAAGTTTCTCGGTTCGAAGTTCAGAAGATTGATTTCTTCTTGTGCTGGCAAAGTAGGGAAAGTCGAGGGCAAATACATAGAACGGTTTTAGCGACTGGTTTCCGCTCTGAATACGAGATGGAAGTTCGCGGAGTTCGGCTATTTATTAATATTACGGGGCAGCTTTAATGAATTCCTTTTTTATGAAAGTTCGACGGTACACCAAAATCGTAGGACCAGCATATTCGTAAATAGATAGAAAGTAAACGATTCCGAACGTCTGCCTGATAAGTAAAATTAATCGAAGAGCAATGATCTCAGCACTCTGGGATCTTGAAATTAATTACACCTGCTACAATGTTTAAAAACACCATCGAGGCGTTTGAAATGTACTTCATTGAAACTGATAATGCTAAAAAGTTTTCGCAATCGAAAAAGTGCATCTAACTTTTAATTGTTTTTGTTACTAATCTCTAAAATGTTTCTTTAGCGACTGTGTAAGATTAATTTTTGACATTATAAATGTTCAAAAGTTATACATTACGGAATCGCGTAAATTACACACGCGTCGCGACTTAATTACATTACATATAACGGCCAGATATGATAGCATGGTCAACTACCGTGGTATCGCACACCGCGTGCCTTGCAAACGAATCGTCTCGCAACGATGTTTTCCGCCGTTGTTTCGTCCCACTCTGGCTCCTCTACGGGCTCATAATCCGGGGATCATCCCTTGTTCGACATACGCAGCGTAAGAGGAAAAAGTTGCCGGCGAAACTGGATGAGAAGGAAGTATTAGCGAATACGTTGTTTATACGTTAGAAATGACATTTCCGCAATCTTCGAGTTTCGAAAATCTTTTCCTTAGGGAATTGTCAGCATACAAAGAGTTAAAAATTTGACTTGACCGAACGCAAAGCGAGCAGTAAAAAGTTGGCGAACAGTTGATATCGAATCGGTTCGATGTCGCCTGGTTCGCGAAAAGAGAAAGAAAAAAAATTTCTCGGGCAAATATATGATTCGTTGTTTGAATTATTCATCGCGTCGCGGTAATTCCGCGATCCTCCCTTTCGGAACGTACTGCACCGAGGCCGGTGCTTAATTCAAGAGACACGTTTTGGCTCCCCGAGTGGGTCGTTAGTCGGATGCATCACGTGCGCGGATTTAAAGGGCGGATCCGCACGTAGTTGCACTACCGGTTAGATTGCAGCGGCAGGGAAAGAGAGAGAGAGAAAAGGGACTGCTCGATCGCCGCGAAATGATTACGCGAGCTTTCCTGATTATTCCTCCGAATGGAGCCATCTTTCTTCCGGTGTTCGCTCGCTCCCTCTCGCGGAGAGGAGTCTTGGCGAAAACGTTTGTCTGGAGCCGGCGAGGGCTCCAGCAGAATCGCGAATCCAATTTCATTCGAGGGAGACCCCGTTCGCCACGTCGAGTTATTCGTCCTTCCACAAGCATATTTAGAGGCACTTCGATGCACTCCAATGGCGTTTTAATCTAGCAAATGCATTCCGCACGTTGGCCCGAGGCTCCTTTCTCTCTTTTTCTATCCCTCCATCTCTCTTTCTCTCCTGTCCCAGCGCTCGCTGGTTTACGCGGCGCGAGAACTTTTTCCATCGAATTTCCGTTGCACCGTCAATGTTTGATTCATCTTGAGGATGAAATATCGCTATTTCTGCCGACGAAGCGTTTTCATGCAATCCTCAGGTATTTTTGATTCCTCGAGGTTTATTAACATCATTTTCGGTCAGTGTATTGGTCCGTGCTCTACCAACTGCTTCGGAATTTCAGTCTGGTTTATTTCGTTCGAACTTTCAGGAATTTGGGTCGAGATTAGTACGGTAGATTTTTATATTTCTTCTTTCGTCTACCGTGTCATAAATGCCTAAACTTTTGCAATATCGTAAGACTTTAAACACCGAAGTATTGTACTAAAGTCGTACAGTAACCACAAATCATAGGATATCCAACCAATACGTGTCAACTTCGATCAGACTTATATTCATGAATGGACTGTGGATATTTATGCAGCTATGATACATCGAATTTTACAAAATACTCGTAAATCATGTCTGTAAATCCCATAGATTATACTTTGCAGACCTCGATATATCATAAGCATCCGCAGTCTTTTTATCAAAATGTAAATTTCTCTCGACGATGAAAATATTTCCTTAAAAAGCACGAACTGGACCGCTGGTGTATCGATTTCGATCGAAAGATCAGTAACCCCGTTGAATCGTTCGTTAAGAAAATACTAATCTTCTTTCTTTAGCAAACTGTCTCCTATCTTCGGAACAATTGAACCCGTTCTATCGGTGGATCGTTTACGAATATCAGCAAACTATCTCCGGGAGAGCGCCTCTCGGACGGGAAGTTGTTCGAGAGGGTGAGATCACCCTACCTATCGGAGATCTCGTAATTAAATTCTGCATGAGCCAGTTGCGAACAACCCCGATTGTCTCGTTCGCGTAGCTTCCTGTTCGTGTGTCCTCCTCCCTGGCGTCTGTGTCTTTTCTTAGAAAAATGTTAGGTCAGCTCCTTGGGGACGCGCGAAAGCGAACCGGGGGAGATATTCTTCTCGAGAACCTTCTTGGCGTCGATTCTGCTCGTTCTCCATCCATTTCTCCATCTTCGTTGGATCATTTTCAATTTATTTCCCTGAGCTTTTTTGCGAGAATTTCTCTCTCTCTCTCTCTCTCTCTCTCTCTCTCTCTCTCTCTCTCTCTCTCTTTTCTCCCGTTTCTCCGGGAAAAAAAAGGTGAAGGGAGCACCGTTTGAAACGATGTAGACAGACGCACGCAGCACGGGACAATAGGTTGGTATCGCAGTCAGGGCGCGCGGGGGTTGATTAATGGACTTCTTGCTACGAGCGATGTACGAGCGACGGGAAAAAAATTAGAGGGAGGCGGAATTGCAACGGTGCCGCGGAACTACGATCGATTAATTGGAGTTGTCGACCGTTCTGATCGTCCGCTGTTGCTGTTGCCGTTGTTTAATCGTTTTTTGATGGGGCTTCCGGGCTGCTCGATCGGACGATTATGTCGAACCGCCTGATCTTTGCATCCTCGTTCCTCGGTTTATTATTCGGACCAGAAGACAGTTATCGGATGTCATTTCGCGGGCATGTCCCGTTCCGATTTTAATTCGAGTTCACAGGATACACTGAATTTGCACTCGGAGCTTTCATCGCATTTCGTTACAAAGATGGTCACTGATCTCGATGGTCAGAATTGTACACGTTTTTACTCGAGATTTCTGGGGATATAGTTTAACTGGAAAAGTTACAATTTACGAATTCATAGCATAAGTGGAATGCGTCCGACATCATCGCGGAGTAACTACGTATTCTCCGATAGAATGAGGTACAGATTTCCGCAAACACGATACTAGATTTAAGGAAGCAAAGACAAAGGATCCTAAATAATGTCCCAGATTTCCTTGGTCCCTCCTTCGACGACCGATATTCAATCGACATTCCTTATTCTCTGTTGCAGGCTCGTAAAACAGGGGTTCCAGCGACACCGCGCGGACAAGATCGATACAGGCGATAGGATAACGTTCGAAAATCGTTCCGGCCAGGAAGTATCGTAGCTTTCCATCGTCCCTAATTGACAGGTGGAAGGGGGGGGGGGGGAAACCTGTACAGAGAAGGCCAGGAAAAGAAAGCACGTACATCGTGGAGAGGAGAGGGAGGGCAACGTGGGCAAAACTGGAGGGATGAGGGCAAGAGGGGGAGAGTTCGAAATTTACGAGTGAGCAGGTTTGCTTGCACGTATCCGCGGGGCAGTCGTGCACCGTAACAAACGATCCAGCCGTAAAAGCAGCTTACGGTGGAGAACGACACCGGAAGCGGAGGACGGATATCCGCGATGCATCGAGTCAGTCGAGTCACCGAAAAATACTGAACAAGTTTTCGTCTTCCCTCTCGAGATCTCGACGACGGTCTTTGCATCGCGAAAATCGCGACATGGTCTCGAACGAGCGTGGTCGACCGGCTCGACGGAGCTTCCAGTGAAACCGGGAAGAATGTGGAAGATCGGAGGCACGTATCCATGAAGGATCGAGGGTGGATCCATCGGAATCTGGCCAAATGGGTTAAAAGGAAGCGCGATGGACGGCGCGACCCCGTGCTGCTCGCAAAATGGTGATCGTGCTGCCCTCGTGGAAACGCAACAAGTGGCGATCTGTTCCTTATTCCTGAACTGTCGTCCTCGATATTATCCAAAACAGAGAATTCGATCCAGGACTCGTTGCTTTCGATCCGAAGATCCGTCGAACGAAAGTCTCCGACGAGTTATCTTCTTCTGACGGAATTCCGCGTGTTCCGACGACGAGGACAAACACTCGGACCGATCTCGAATTCGTCGAACCGAGGTCAAAGAGATAGTCGTATTCGTTCGATCGGGAAATTATTCGGTTTTACGGCCGAGCTCGAGGGAGTACTAAATTCAATTCCTCGCGTTAATCTCCGGCAAAGAAGACGAACGATCGAGGTACGGAGTGGCTCTCGGAGTCAATTTCCAACCTCTCGAGCCGAAATTATCCGCGACGAGAGACCGCGAGCATGAGCGGATCCGAGAACGGGCATACCATCTTTCGGGAGCGAGGAAAAAGATCGTCGACGTGGCTGCGAGCGGAGTTTCGCGTTCCCATGGACTGAAAGGGTAAATCTGTAGAGATTAATCTGAGAGGCATCGGTCGTCGTCGAATGAGACGATGGTGATGAAGATTTCCGCGGTCGAGGCTGGCGTTCCGTTGCTAAGCGCCGTCGGTCCGCGTTGCGTCGTCAAGCAGGCCACGGTCAAACGATGCGTCGCGGCGCTGCTGCTCGTCTCCGTCGCCAGCATATTCTACTACACGCACTACATCATCAGCAGTCCGCTGTCCAGGTAAGTTCTACTTTCTTTACTTTTTAGGGGTAACAACGAGCCATCCAGAAAGTCAGCGACTTGCGAAGATTGAGCTCTAACCTTTCAATCAGAAAATTTCCATCTCGTATCTAGAACAGAATATAGAAATTTCATCTTTGACATAAACGTTTCAGTTTACAATACGAAGTCTCTTGCACTAAGTTCTTGTACGTCCAACGAACCGCATTTCCAATTAATTCTACGTTGTTAGTTTACGATACGTTGTGTGATCCGAACGTGGACCAAAAAATTCGAACGCGAAGCATAGCTATTTCGGTCGGTAAAACGACACAAGCTATTAAACAAGTTTTTTTCTTGCTACGGTTCATCTTCTAAATGGTTTCTATATGCAAATACTGGAGCAACTTACGGTATCTGGTACGATTACGTACTACTAATTTGCGAATCGATGCGATTTTATAGCGACCGCCTTCCGTTAATAACAACTTCCTGCAGATTGCAATAATCAGTTCGTTCGTGGAATAAAAACCGTTCTCTTCGGGATTTAATTCCAAGTTTGCGTGCCACGATTCCGAGCGACTGTCGCATACCAGATTCGCTCGATCGCTTGCGGAGATTTTCGAGGCCGTATCGCGTTAATAAATTTTTCTCGTGCAATTAGCAAAAGTCTTTGTTGCGTACAAGTCGCTCATTCATTAGGCGTAATGGGTTGCTCGGCTCGTGGCAAAGACGGCATTTTATTGCCCGAGGACACGAAATCCAACCGTCTTTATATTTACGAATGTTTTAAGCAACGAGTGACTCGTAAGCACGAACTGTTGATCGCTATAATTATTGCGAACAGAAGCATTTGAAAACGATTTCTCGTTTTCGAGGCGCATTATCGACGCGTCCGACGCGGGCATCTATCGATTCGAATTTTACGGAAACACGGTCGTTTGAACAACTTCAATCGAAATTGCGACCACGCCTCGTAATCGTACGCGCTAATTTCTCCGATCGTTTCAAGAGGACGAACATGACGAGGGTAAAATCATACGTCACATCCGCAAACGAGTAATTTGCTTGCAGATAAGTGAAAGGCAGCCTCGCGTTTATGGGTTTGCCGGTTACCTCTCAACGGATCAATTAGACGACCATTTCGCTGGAATTCTTGTAATTAAATTTGCTTGCCGCTTTGACTCCGAAATCGCACTAACTCCGAATTGCAATCAATCCTTTTGATGCGCTCAAACGGCTGCTCTACCTACCAATCAAATAGCGTTTTCTTTCTGCCTTGCAAATATCATCGGATGATGTTCCTCTCTTTGAAATTCGAAATCAATCCCATTTGATGGATTTTGAACAATTGCTCGCGATACGATACGTTTTTTTAATAGCACCGTACATTTTTGTTATCGTCAAAAGGAAATCGAAAACCATTGTCCGTGCTTCGAACATATTTTCGGCAGGAACGAATATTTCTGCACATCAGTCATTCGCAAAATTCAATTCGAAGAAGAAGAAAGGTAAAGTTGCATCTCGCAGTTCGTGAAGCTCATCTCGCGTGGCCCGTGGAAGTTAATGGGAGGAACGTGGTTTCGAACGAGTTAATTCGGGAAGCGAACGCAAGCATCGGGGACTAAAACGCGAAGGCGTTCGTCTCGATTCGATACAGACCTAATCTCGTTCGGGCGGATAACCCCCCAAGGCAGTGACCTCGTGAACACCGATTGCAACCCCCGAGTACACTCGTCTCTCCCTTGAAACTCGACGTTATTTCGTGGTGGCGTAATTACGTAACGGCAAATTGTTGCTGGCAGTTGCTTGACTGCGCGGTTTCCTCAGGGACCTATATCTTAATTGCACGGTAATATAGCGGACCTGCTGGACGGGCTTTGATGTTAATTACTCGTTGGACAATATTTGCAAACGCTCGCATCATACTGCTGTTTCGTTCTGTCCCTACGATGCATCGTTCGATCTCGATTCGTATCGATCCGGAATATCAAATTCGATAGCACATGTTTTTGGGCTCTTAGAAAACAATTATAAATCTGTACTACAAAAGCTGGGTTCTTTATTTGAAATTAATAATCTGTGATTTTGTGCTAATGTATTAAATCAGTTACAAGATTTGCAAATGTTGTTAACCATTTGCCACGATTCAAAGTGTAAATTTCTAAATAGATGAACACATCTGTACCTGTTTGTCTTATATCGGGTTAATCGAAGAACGTTCTGTGCAAACACGAAACGGTAGCGAGTTATGCAGGTTGATCAAGATGGACACGTCGTTTGTGAAAGATTCATTCGGTTTCAATTTCCATGGATCCAAATAGCTGTTAATCCAATTGGCTGGCAGATGGATCACGTAAACCGATATCTTCGAATTCCGATAATTGGCCTCCTTCGCTTCGTCCAAGCCGTAGGTGCACGCGCTTTCCTGTTAATTGATATACTGCTTTGCTTCGGCACGGATCAATCTTAATAGATAACCTATGACCGTTCTACAAGCAATTGTAGGTTCGCAGTAAACCATCGTCAATCACGAAACCTAATACTCTCGCGTGGACATTGACATGTAATTTCGCATCGACGTTGCCAGACCACGAATCTGTCCATATTGCCTTCGTGCCAAAGCCTCGAGAAACGATGCAATATTCTGTATACCACTGTTCGAGTTTCGATTTAGCCAAGCAGAAAATCGACGGAACTTTGTCTTATTAATCTGAAACCCTCGAGAATGTTCACTACCAGCAAACCTCGTGCTTTAACCAAGTTTGGCAATTTAGAAATTAAAAAGTTATCAAATTTAGCAGTATCACGATTTGCAACTTCTTCAGCTTTCGTATCTCCAATGTAATGTCGGACGATGAAATTGTAAAATAAAACGATTCGGAGATGAAGGGGTTAATGATGAGCGCACGACGATGTCCACGTTGCGAGCACGCCTTATATCGAGAAGAGTGAAGCGCATCGCGGCCGTGGGAGGCGAAATGTGGCCGGATGTTTGTCGCACGCCCAATCAGCGCCAATTCAGCCTACTCCTCTCTTTTGCTGGCCTTACATCGGCGCTAAGCTGTGGTTGCAGACTCATGTCGTCTTCCCTTCCTCTTTTGCCTGCCACGCGTCTTTCGCATGACGCATCCTTCTTGAAATCTGGTTTGCTCGACAGTCGCTGCGAAATGAAAGCTTCCCGACTAACTAACCAAATTTGGCACGACATCTTCATCGACATTTCATTTCGGATAGATAAACATTTCGATGCTCATTTGTTTAGAGAAACTGAACAGAAAAAAAGTTAACAAATAAATTTGGGAAAAAAAAATTCTTTCCACGTTGTAACGCAATACTTTGCTGCTTTTTTATTTCCGAGTGTTGGCTTAGAGAGCACAAGTTCTGGTGCTTGAGTCCACCCTACTTCGGAGCAAACATGACCCCTGCTTGTTTGGTCTCGGGCGTGTTCTAACTTTTGTCGTATACTCGTGACAGAATTATGGACAAGCACCTTCAAACTTCTAAGCATATCTATCCCTATCGTGCAATTTTTGTTCTTCACTTTACCGCGGTTTTTCTCCTTTTCGTCCTTCCTTCTAGTTTCAGTCCCTCGTATATTTCCCGTTTGTCGGTTCGCTGATTACGTTTACCGATTACAGAAAAACTCGGATATGTGCTTTTGTAGAAATGAACTTTTAAGACCCGCTGCACGCAAGCAATTTTTTCCACGCGATTCCGCTGCGGTCATACATCTTTCTTTTCTTAAAAGCACCGAAAACGTATGATCGCAGAGATATCGCTCGGAAAAATGTTGCTTCTGTACATCAGACCTAATACTCTAGCAATAAGACAGCATCGTGGTCGGTATGTAATATAGCCGTCCCAGTTTTAACAGTGACATTGAATGTTCCGCTTCGTCAGAATCTTGAACCGTGTCCAAAAATGTAGAAAGATTCGAATTAGAAGTTTCAGCGAGGCGACAGGTGCAACGTAGGCCGCAAATTTGTACGGCGAAGATCACGCGTTAATTTCATTCGACGAGGTTGCGACGACAGTTTTATAACGAGCGCGGTACGCGAACGAGCGACGGCGTGCACGCGAAACCGGCTCGGGGCGCGGGAAACTTGGAAAAGTTGAAAATTTCGGGAAGCTCGGTCTCACCAGCCGCAAGTTTACATAACTCGATATTACCTTGACAAGACGGATGTTCGGAATAATCAAACTTCTGCCGGCGAACAAACGCGATGAATAATGTATCGTGGATGCACGCGAGTGCGGGTGCTCGCCCGATTTCTAATACGCTTTCGATGACGAGTATTGCCGCGAACTGTCGAGCCATTTTCTATGCATTTCCGGTTACGCTGAAATCGTTATAAATTTCAAGGTACATGAATATTATAATTTATATAACATAACTATTAACTTACCGACACTTTAGAAGAAGCTTTGAATGTTTCAATTTAAAAGCAAGCTCTGCACTATACAATTTTTCAATAAATACTTGAATAAAATATAACAATTGCAGCAAAAATACTCGATGATATTGTTGACAAATTTCTTCAATTTGTAATTTTAAGATATGGCGTCACTCTGTATATTTCATTCGTTCAATTTTATGATAATAAAGTGTGCATATATATGTATGTATTTGGTGATGTATGAATGTAGCTTTATTACAGGATAAAGTATCGCGTCTAAAATAATAGAGGCGGGTAGAATTCCCATGTGTACCTCCGCCCACGTAAAACACGCGTGCACGAACGTCACAAGAAGGTAATAAAAAGCAACAGGACCGAATATTGCGCGCCAAACTGCGCAGACACGTTTTTCCCCGGGGTGTAATTGCGAGTCGATTCCGTCTGCGAAACGCGCGCTGGAATGTCGGTCTAGGATCGCGAGGAACTCGTCTTTCGAGAAGCAGAACACGGAAAAACGCACTGATTTCGAGCTGGATGGATTCCTTACGTGGAACATGTTCATCGGAAGAAATGTGTGCAGCGTATTTTACCACTCGAAGGGTGACTCTACTTGCAAGATACACCATTCCGATTCCACCTTTCTGCCTGAAAATTTGTTATAAAATTACTTTCTGTCTACGTGGAATTAATTAACTACGTGTCAGTGTATAGAAATTACGCTAGGATTTTTTCCGGTTTCGTTTTGCAATAATATTCTGTTAAAGTAATCAAAGCTGAACATATTGCGCCAGTGCAAATTGATAGATTTAGTCAGACACGCTATAGTACATGTAATCAACAATAGATTATTTTTTCATCCGACATTTTAATTAGAAAAGACCACCTCTGGTGCCGTTGCAATATACGAAACTTTCATATAGCCGACTACCGGAAATTATTATGAGTGTTAGTACCCGATGGCGATGTATCGATCCATTTTTCCTATCCCGTACAATCATTCTTAGCACGAGAGATACACAATAGGTACACTCCTTC
Organism: Megachile lagopoda; assembly: GCA_036983795.1. NCBI lineage: Eukaryota > Metazoa > Arthropoda > Insecta > Hymenoptera > Megachilidae > Megachile > Megachile lagopoda. The sequence continues at coordinate 3,166,016 of CM072795.1, read as the reverse complement.
GCAGGATATTAGATTGCTGGAAGAGCAAACACCGAATTCGTGGAACTTCCAGAAATTGTGTTTGTACTGAAAGACAAAGCTTGTGGATTTTATCATCTCTTGAGCACCGTATCTTTCGATATTGATTCTCGCGAACAGGAATTCATAATTTTTCATTGCAACCACTCTTCTAATATTAGATAATTCGATGCGAAGAAAACCAGACTTTTAATATCAGATAATGTGGTACGTTTTCAAAAAAAGAGGTATTCCAACGAATATCAGTTTATCGACAAAGTTAGGAAGCGATCTCCCAGTTTAAGTAGATTAGTATTACAGTAAAATGGTTGAAAAAAGTCGCACCGCAAAAATTCCAACTTTCCGAGCTTCCATTTCTGTTTTCGACCCGGTCGTATCAGAACTGTAATTACGGAGTAACTTCGGGTCACTTTTCAAACTCGGATTTTGAATCGAGCGAACTTGTTCGACTCGGAATCTTGTAACAGGGTGTCTGAAAACTCTCGAACTCGCGATTCTTTGTGCTCTTCGATCGAATGAAACCGTTTTCGATCTCGTGCCACATCTCACGAGCTGCTCGAGCGGTTTCTTATGACCGACTCGATCAAAGTTTCCCACTCGGTCAAGCACCGAGGTGTTTGTCCGTTGAATAAAGGATATCGGTCGTGCAAGTATAATTTGACGGTAGGACGCATTCTATTTCGTTGCTTTGACGACACATGCGGGACACGAGGCTAATTTCGTCGATCCTGAAATCTCTTCGGACCGGCAACGCTGCCTGGCCAATGTTAACTCGTAACTCTCATCGATTCCGGTGTAAATATACTCGGGCCATGTATACCAGCGTGCAGGATTTCCGTTACGTTAGGTATACCGCGTGTAACACGAATCGCCACGAGAAACAACCGTACAAAGGGAATGCCAGTAGATACAGGACCCGTTGATCCTAGAATAGGCGATACACAGTTTCAAACGGGAAGGAGATAACCCCCTCGAAGAATTAATAGCCGCATTGCCAAAGCGTTCGAATGATAAAACACTATTAATATCCGCTGTAAATTCTCCCATTTTCGATTTTTCACCTTTTTAATTTTACGAAGTGTTCGAAGTGTTCTAAATTCGAGAGAGTCACGTATTGTCTCTCACAATAACTAGCGATTATTTTACAAATTTTTTATTATCTACTAATATGAAAGAACTAAATTCGAAGTTATAATCTCGAAATAATAATTCGTAGTTGTACGAATGCAACTATTAGCAGGAACATAGCTAAATTGGAGTATTAATATCCGAAGCTATCAAGTTATCAAACTGACACACTTTCACACAACAGAATGGTATGTAACATTGAACTTTGATAAACTTGGTGAATTATCCGGATGGACGCGAAACACGGTCAAAGGTGTCACGCTTGATCTTTGCGGAATTAGATGTTTGGCGACTGTGGAGCGATGGAATCTGGTGAATTCCATCGACCCGACAAAGAAGCATTCATCGTGTACCGATGCACGAACAGATGGTGTGTCGTTCTAACTGGAGCAGGGTATTTTGCTTGGAACGATGGACACATCGCTGATAACGTGCCACGACTAGCAGCGGATGAATCGCCGGAAAAATTGTCCGGTCACCGAGTCCGGCAGATAGAGGATCCCAGTGTCTGTTAATAAAGCTCTTGATAACGCTGCTCCAAGGGAAAAAGGACGGGAAAATTGTCCGGTCAGGCGATTGAAGGAAATTCGACATCCACTAAAAGGAGACTCGGGGAATTGAAAGGGTTTCCATCGATCGGTTCGAAGAAGAATTCGCGAGAAAGCGAACAATTCGTATCGATAATGATTGTGAAAGGACGGACATTGTGTAGAGAAGATACGAAATGATAGAGATGGTCTTATGTCATTTTATTTTATTTCTTTATAGATATATCGAGCTCGTTTCTCTACGGAAAATGGCGATTAGGGCAAAATCTCTCCGTAGATTGGGAACATTTACCACGTGAATGGAATAAATTTTCAAATTAACGAAGGGTCACGTACAATTTCTAGTATTATAATCGTTATTATTTTAATACGAGCCGAACGCGTTTGGAAATTTTTATCGACTAATCGTTTAGTTTCCTGTATCGTATCGCAGAAAAATTGTTATTATAAACGAATGAGTAAGGAGTCCTTGAAACATTGCAGACTCGGTGAATTTAATATACGCGCTATCTGACACCATTCGCGATGCAACACGAGAGTTGATAGCAAAACTGCAGCAGTCGTATCCGCCGGATCTTCGAGGTTCACAATGATCATAATATATATTTGTGCAACTGCAATTCTGATACGTTGCGTGCGTGATACTTCTATCTTCTGGTAGTCGTATGACATTGCTCTAAAAACTGCACGCTCGTAACTTAAAACATATACGAATCGTAACTCGTCCGGCGATCGAAACGATCCTAGAAATTTCAATTTCTAAATTTGACATTGCATTTCCAATGCACCGTATCGTTTTACGTCGGTTACATATACGATGCTAAATTTCAGAAATGCGTATAAAATTTTAAAGGCTCGTAGCAGGTCGAGGACCTCCAAATATACCAAAGAACGGTACTAAACTCTTAAATAACGCTCCATAAAAGCTATCATCGCGTTATCGCTCCCAGACATCAAAACCTTTTATATCTCTAGAAATACTATCCCCAATCGTACCCGCAACACCGATCGATCATAAAAAAAAAAAAAACTATCTCCGATGATCCCGGTCGATGATGGCCGGTAAAAGTTCAACTGTTATAAATTTCTGGCGAAATCGGCGCATCCGTGGATCGGTATAACTCGTTTACGAGAAACGCGACATCCCTTGCACAATGCTCGTTTCTTAACAATAGAGGAAGCTCGCGATCGAGAGGTTTCTTTCTTGGAAAATCCACGATGGTGTAATCCGAGCGGGTAGCGACGTATCTGCCGGTCATAAATATTTCGTACAATGGTAACGATGTATCCCGCTGGCTTTGGCCACGGATTTTTCCCCTTTCAAAATCCCAGATCGGCTAGCTGTTCGGCGGACATCGCTGATGAATCGGCAAAGGAATCACAACGCAAAGTTTAAAAATTATCAAAATAATTTCGCAATTTCCCAATTTAATTGGGACAAACTAAATAGAAACTTAACGAATTCATTAACCAACTAGTTAAATAAGAATTTTCGCTCGACGACTGCTCTTGAACAAATTTTTAGAACGCCTCTAATTTTCGATCAAAAACTGATCACTCTTTTGGAATAACGAAGAAAGAGGCGCAGTTAAGGACACGTATCGATACAGAATGTGGAAGGAAACTGAAGGGACAGATTCAGATGGCAAAGAGCAGAATGGGAGCCAATAATTCTTCGTGCTCGAGCGGAGAGGAGCCGGTGGAAGGTTGCGCGTGCTGGATAAGGGAGCGTGTGGGTGCAGATAGCAGAGACGCGCGTATAAATTGCATCGTTTCCCTTGAACGGTTCATCATGGTCGAACGATCGCGTTCTATTGATTACGAGTCCAATTATTGGTCGACGGATGCTTTTATTTTATTTTCGTCCTGCTCTTTTCGGCTCCTTTCGGCCGCGACAGCTTGACGCAATCGGGTTCGTTCCCGAAAACCGATTTCTTTTCACCGGAAAACTGGAGATACGTTTATCTTTGGGTTCGTTGACTCGCCGAGGTGATAGGAAATTCTGACCTACGGTTTTTCCTCCTCCTCCCTCTCCCCCTCTCTCTCTCTCTCTCTCTCTCTCTCTCTCTCTCTCTCTCTCTCTCTCTCTCTCTCTCTCTCTCTCTCTCTCTCTCTCTCTCCCGATTTTCTTTTCCCTCCATTTGAATCCCCGCTCTTATTCCGTATTTCTGATCATTTTTCATCTCCGCGATGGAATTCAGCCAGCGTCGGGCATTATTTCAAATAATCTGAAGATGAAAGTTTCGAATAAAATAAAGATGTTTCAGAATCAAGAATAACCCTGACTTCGAACGAAAGTTTATTCATAGATCTTGGAATAAAGATCTCGAAACGAAATTTTTGAAGACAAATCAGTTATAGCCGAAAGATATTTTTATCCGAAACGAAGTTCTGATTCGAACTATTAATGGTTCGAAATAATCTGTTCCTCGTTCACAAAAATCTCTGTCTTACTTGAAATTATGTTTAACTTTGAATTCTAAATCGGTCATTTCGACAGGTTCTTAACGAATTAAAGGTCGGATGAATTCTCAGCTGAAATTCGAGCGTTCGTCGACTTAGTTGTTGAAAGAGTATCCTGTTCGACGAAGTGAATTCGAAGGACGACGAGTGCCGATTGAAAAGAACGATACCGGCCAACGTGGATGGAAAAATCGTACACGTATGCTCGGCGGTTAGGTACGCTTAGGTATTCAAACAGCGCGCCGATTGCAACTGCTACGATCGAGTTGAAGTACTTATCGATGTAAGCGTGGCCGATATGCAACGTCGAGGGTGCTTTCCGCCGATAAGCCGTCCTCTTTCGCGTTTCGAGCGCAACTTTGCATTATCGGCACGTTGGTGGAATCCCGCTTATCGAGCAGCCGCTCGTGCCCCGACGATACACAGTAATTTCGCGTTCACCGGCTCGATTCGCGCCAGGATTCAAGGGCTTTTAAACGTCGAACGTGCAATAAAAGGATAAAGAAGTACGGATCTATGCGGCATAAGATTAAAATGTTGTCCGTTCGGATGAATCACGGATAAGGATATTGATCCGCATATGCATTCATATGCATTTGTGCCATATCGGAATTTAAAATTATTTAACACTTTATTTAGAATATTATTTAAAATTGTTTTATAAAATCCCTTTCGTTGTTAGAGACTACAATTTGTCACAAGACTGTGACAAATATTGCAATCATCGATGAAGACAAAATCGTATACATGTGTGTATCCTTCACCCTTGGCCTATAATACAAGTATCACACTCATGGACATATACAACAGTTCGAATATGACCAATTGTATACATTCAATGGATCGATGAATGCGAACTGTGCCTAACTTAACTTTCTTAATTTGTGTTAACGTAACGATAGTTGCAACTTCGACTGCCTAGAGCATCGTATGTCAAGGGGTTGAAATTACGAAAGTTCGCTAACCTATCATTTCCAAAATTATCGTTCGAGATAAATGTCTGAAACTGCATTATCTAATCTTTCGCGATCTGTTGTGCATAATTTGCGAAGAAATTATGGATCGATGTAGCTTATTAGAGTTAGAGATTATCCCTGGAGGGTTTAGTCTCGCTAAAGTAAAGGTCGTTGATAAAACGGTACGTATCGAAGCGAGTGCAGCGATGCTTTATCTCGTTAATGTATCTCGGTGTTTACCGATCCGCGAGTTGCTCGGAGATTACGCAATGAAAAAGCCATGGACGTCGCGACGTGTAGGAGATGCTCGCGGGCGGTGCGCAAGGTTTCACGGAGATCAGCCGGGTAATTCTTTCGGACGTTAATCCGCTCGCAGCGTCGCGGAAAAGAAGCTTAGAGCAACATCTCGCGCATCGAAAACGTCTCGCTCTTTAAACGACGGATTAAGAGAGTCATCGAGATTCGAACAATTCCGCTTCGTCCGTGCAGATTATAATCTAATCGAACGTGACAATGTACCGTGAATTTCGCGTTCGAAAAGCTCGCTGAACGATTTCGCGTTGCGGTATTAACTCGTTGCGTTTTTCGATTTTCCTCGTCAATCAACCTCTATGCCATCTGAATATTATGCAGGGAAATTGAAAACGCGGTTGTATTCAATATACCGCTTTTAATTGTTCCGCGTGTATGGAAAAAACAATAGATAAAGAAAGAAAGCAATGGTATGGAATAAATTTGAATCCGTAATTCATTGAATCACACAACATCACGCGATAATTCCATTCTATTGCACGTATACGCCTGGCCCCGTAAGCTCCCATTCGAAATACAACTGCGGAAATTAATCGATTCGATGACACGGAGATGTGCTGGGGTTATTAGAAATAACAATTAATTTTTATCGTTTCCGTATTCATTATTTTCGGAATTGGAATTATTTTATTATCGCTGTTTTTATTATTTCGAGGATTTTTGTTACGAGCGTTAGATTACCATGTATTACATGGCTAAACGGCGTACACATTGTCGCACGTTACATCCACGTGCGTCGTTTCGACATCTCAAAATTTGCAAACTTTCATATTAGCGACAAAATTTCGAGTTCAGAACGAATAACCCCTTATTACCAGTCGTACTACGAGTTATAGCAACCCCGTTTATGTATAGTAAAACCGCTATTGTATATCAATTTCGCAAAGCACCAAGCGCAAAGTTTAAAGTAGGAAATGAATCGGGAATAGTTTGAATGGGTTGCCCCTTACGCATGACCGCTTAAGCAGCGGCATTTAACGTGTTAATTTTTCAATATTAAATTACGTAAGGAAGTTTGCAAGTTGTCTTTATGTATATCCGTGGGGAAACTTGTCGCGATGCCGTTGCACGTAGCCAGAACGTTAACGGGAAACACGAGGAGGAATTTTGTTAGCCAAATTTGAGCAGCCGGCTACGTCATTAGAGGCGTTTCTGCCTAATTGTTTCAGCGCGTCGAGCATTTGGATCTCTCTGTTGCTCGGGTTTTGGTGGCTCGTAACGTCCCGCGTCTTCGAGGGTTCAGAAATTGCACGCGTTCCAACATGCCGGCCTCTTTGATGACGTATTAATTGCCTCGACTTTGATACATCTCGCGCTACCACCGCGCCGTGATAATAACGTTTCTCGCGTTGGATCCCTCTCGGGTCAACGCGCAAGCTGCCGATTCGACCTCGCACGATTTTCGCGACAATTTTTACGTTTTCTACATTTACAACTTTCCACGTTTTTACTTAATATATTTCGGACGTTTCGGTACGTTTTGGTAGAAGGCGTCGACGCAATTAGCAGAGCCATGAAACGAAATTTCGCATCGGACGAAAAATCCGATTACAGAAACGAAGATATAATTACTTTGTATCGAACGAATATAATCACCTACGGTACTATAGACTCTTGTTATATCGCCATCTATAGAGGAAGTTGCACGTGCACCGGTACTCTTCCAGCATAAATTTCCATTACGAGTTTCCGTTTTGTTTCCTACCAGCCACGTAGAGTATCGTGAAAAATTCAAATTCTAATTCATCCGACCGTCCCCTGTTGGTCCATTTTCTACCACTTTTTTCCCCCGTTCGCATGCGACCATGTGTATCCCCAATGGTCGATATCACTTTAATTAACGCCGAACGAATTAAAAGCGTCCAGACACGAGGGGATCGTCGGCCGGTAAAAACGATAATCCTAGGTCAGTTTTAGTGACGAATTCGCTACAAAAACGCGGCCTTTTTTTTACGTTCGCTTTTCCTCTCCGAGATACATTTTCACGATACGGGTAAAACCGCGTTCGATAGTTGGATCTTTTCAAGTCGTTTCGCTTTGGAAGTTATTCGATCGCGAAGTTTGCCAAATTTGTATAATTCGTTTCTCGAAAAGCGCAATTGAACCGCGATGGAAAAATTGTGCGCGAAATATCTGTCCATGATGGTAGAACGCGGAACAGGGTGGAACGAAGTGAAAGCATTTTGCTGCAACGTTTATTTCGTCCAATTACATTTGGCAGCTGTACCGAGACTCACCGGCAACCGGCCGGATCCTATTGGGCTTGTTTATGGACTTCCATATATCAGCCTTACGAGCACTTAACAGAAAGAAATGGCCGCAATCTTTCGTCTCTAATTCAGTCACTTAACCGCTGGTTAGATCCACTTTGCAGGGACACTCTTTTCCTTCTGCCCAGGATTTTCCTGGTTCGTTGATCGAGCTTGGAAAAATCGCTGAAATATATTGGACGCCCTTATCGAGTTTCATTCATACAGAAAAGACCGGCAAACTTCGGTGCAATTTCAAAGGGTGAACCTTGATATGCACTTTAAAAGTTAAAGATTACAAATTGTATGATATTAGTTCACCGTAACACCACACGTTCTCAAATTTCTATGTTTCCAAGTACCTCTATCAAACACTGTAAATTTGAAAATTTCCGAATCGTTAGATTCTCAACTTTCTACGACCCTAAATCTAACAATGGTCAAATTTTTAAACATAAAATTTCGAGACTTTGTAAACATGAAATTTACCAACTAGCAATCGGCGAACGTCCCTTTTCTCGCAAATTTTTGCTAGGGAAGCGTAGAATGCTCGACAGTGTACAGCACCCTGGAGATGGCCGTGAATGAACCGAGGGAAAAAGAGGGGGTGCTCGAAGGAAACGAGAAACCCGATGCCAGAGGGGCGACGAAAAGAAGACAGAGGATGATCGAAGCCGCCACGACTTCCTGAAGAAGTAATTTCTGTCGCCTCAAAATCAGTTTCGCCGGACGTCCGTAAATTGCCGGATGCCGGCCACCCTCTCTGATGGGCTTCCACCCTCTCGCCACTCAGCCAGGCTCGACTGACTTCTGGCTACGAGGGGTTTGATCTTTCTTCGACGTTTTTTCTCCCTTCTTGCCTTTTCCTCGAGGAGCATCGTCGATTTTCACCTCCGGCGGCTGCTAAAACGAGTCGAGCGAGGGGCGAGAACAGGGGTTGCTCGCTCGCGAAGAAAAGGCGTCGGTGCAATTTGTTGGCGTGTGTCGGCGCCGGTGTCGGTGTCGGTGCCGGTGTCGGTGTCGGTGCCGGTCACGTTTCTCTGATGGGGAAACGATGCGGCCGTTTTCCGTCGCGCGAATTGTGGACAACCCTGAGGGGAACGCAACGAAACGTGGTTACGTGGCGAGAAAAATGAACAACGTGTACCATCCACGCGACACCGTTTACGACTCCGAGAATTCGAGCACGAACATCGATCAATTTACCCTGTCTCGACCGCTGATCGATCGATTTATTCGCCAAGAAGTGGACGAACGGTTATTAAATAGCAGGGCTAAGGGACACGATTGAACGCTTCACTTTTATCGTCCAGATGCATTCGTTCTCGCTCGGAATTCGAACATAACCTGATACACAATTTTATCGTTCAAATATAGTTGACGATATCCAATAATTCTAATTATTTGAATGGATGCGAGTAGATATCTGTTACGTGTATGCGTATCTAGTTAAAATATTTAATGTCCGATTTAAAGTTCCTACGACAGATTTCAACGATAAAATTCCGCGTTATATTATAATTACGTTTTAAGCCGAATGTCTCACCTCAAGAGTTTTAGCGGTGAGTATCGATAAGATATCGATGATCAATCGATAATCGATAGCAGCACCTGTACAAATGGCGTTGCGACGGAATGTTGCATCGCGTAGGTGACACGGGAATTGAACTCCCTATTCGTTCTCGAACGTAGAACGGTTTTCGCGAAGGGTTGCTAGAACTCCGCTCGAGAATCGCTGGGCGTTGGAGCGAAATGCATCTTCGTACGCCTGCGAGGGTATATTTCGATCCGGTATGCGAGGCAATTCTGAAGAGACGCGCTTTGTTTCAACTTGGAGTATATTAAATTCGCTTGCGGAAGCATATTGCGTTATCGAGATTTTTCTATGGAGGGGACTCTGTATTGGAGAGATTGAATTTATCAAACATAGTGGTTATCAGAACACATTTGATTTTTATAACTTCGGGACATGTGCTGGGGCAGCAGAGAACGCGACATTTCTTCTTTTACATTATTTTTTAGGAAAGTTCATTCTGACTTTTGTGATTCGTGCATCCTTTCGGACATGATGAGTAATTGTATATTTAAAAATCGTCATATATCTTTTTAATTAAATAAAGGAGATGCGAACAGGACCGTAATTTCAATGTAAATATAGTATACGACCAATCTACTCGTGTTAATTTACCTTTCGTTAGAAGTACAAAAGAGGAAAGTATCATCAAGTTAAGAGGTTAACCAACAATTGTACGCATCGAAGTATTCCAAAAATGTGATTGCAACAGCGAGGATCCCGAACGTCATAATAACGTTGCTTCATCAGGCCAACAAGAGGCTTCATTACCAAGCTTTATCGCTAGCAGAGTGTGAACATATTTCAACAGCAGTCTCGCGACACGAGTACATACACAAAACGAAGTGATACTCGTACAGCATGTGCCGAGTCCCTTTTGTTCGACGACATTTAACGCGACGCACGGCGCCGGGGGTCGACAAATTCTACAGGGTCATTATCGATTAAGCCTGTGCAAATAGTCAAGTAATTCGACTAGCCGATCAAATGCCGTAATCCAATAACTCGAGCCACTCGTGTATACGAAAATGCGTCGGCCGATCGTGGAGTTGCCAACTAAATTATCGGTCGTTGCACGACTGCAATTGCTATTGACCAGGACAGAGTAACGGCGAAAGAGAGAGTGGGCGAGAGTGAATTAGAGCGAGATCCTACCTTCGACAAAAGATCGAATTAACCTGGTGTACCTAAATTGTCGACTAGTTTGAATTACCGTACGCTAGGTAGTCGCTGGGCAAGTCTCATTTTCGGGTTGGATAGCGCCGCAAGTTAAACCCTATTTCCTTTTCGGACAGGACACTATACAGTGCTTTGTATTACCATTGACTTACCGGTAGCTCATGACGTATAGTATCATTAGATATCGTGTGCTACAGTTTAGAATGTAAACCTCCAAATTCTCAACTACTTAGATCACTAAATTCGCAAATGGCCAAATTGCCAAGTCCTTCAATTTTCAAATCCTCAATTTCCTAAACTTTCGAATTACTATATCCCAAATTTTTAAACCCCCAAACTCTTATGTCCGAAATTTCTATATCACAAATTCCTATATCCCATTTTCTAGATTCTCCACTTCCTATACCCCAAAATTCCTATATCCCAAATTTCTAAATCTTCAAATTGCTATATGACAAATTTCCAAATTTTCCCACGTTGAATGTCCCAAATTTCTGAACTCCTCAAATTTAACACGAAATTTCCACATCTCAAATTTTGCTACTCAATTCGTAACTTTCCAAATATCGAATTTCTATAACCCCGAAATAACGAGCGATCAGCGAATGGTTTCCGATAGTTTCTAAAAGCGAAGCTCGATGCATCAGATCGGTCCAATTCGGCTAACGACGCGTACCGTAGTAGCAAACAACGCATCCATCAGAACCGACATTTTCCACCCACGGTTCTTCCCATGGGCAAAGGGTTAAACGTCGCAGAAAACGCTCGAAAGCCAAACGGGATGAATATCGTGTGTCGCGAGTGTAACACTATATCTTGTCCGGGAAGGTTCGTTCACCCTCGGCGTTCCGTGCATGCATCAGCCTCTTTCAAACGTAGAAACAACGCGTGCCCAGTCAGTGTGATCTGGCTGACAGCGGTGGGAGAAAGCAGGAATTCGCATATGGGACACTCGTGAAAGAAACATCGCGTTCGATGCGACAATTTCTGATACGTTGTCGGGGTCAACAACGATCGACGGAACAGGGACAGGTTTTATGTGGCGCCAGTGTTCTATGTTGCTCGTTGATTATCGTGCCAAGTAACGGACTCCGGAGTCTCCCATAGAATACGCTCCACTTCGAATATCTTCCGTGTTTGTTTTTTCTTATTAAATTAAGTACTTGGATCTTGCCTGGATCTTGGAAAAAAGAAACGAATGCGGGTAAGAGATTAATTGCATCGTGAATTTTCTTCTTGTTTGTTCGAGTAGAATTTTCTGTATCGTGGGAAGATTAAACAGAAGTTTCTACTTTATTTTCCTGGAGCTTTCCGTTCTCTTGTTACAATTAAACTTTCCGTTGGCAAACGAGGTTGTTTCGCTGTTCTCAAGTTTTGTATCATTTCATTTTCCAGTTCTCTTTTCAGATTCCTGTATTCCTAATTTCCTACATCCTCAAGTTTCCAAATTCCCAAATCTCTTAAGATCCTGCATCCCTTACGTCTCTATATCGCAAAGTTCAAAAATCGTATAAACTCGAAGTTAAAAATTGGAACGAAAAGTAGAAAACGAATCGACACTGGCAGATTTTTCTTGGCAGCCAGAAGCTGCGACGCGCGCATCTGCTCGAGCGAGCAGCTTTCGCCGGTTGCACGTTGACAACATCCTCTCGGGTTACACGAGGCAGAACGTTCCGCGCGGAAAGTACCGATTAGGATCCATTAGCATCGTCGTGTCCCGCTTGAGAAATTCTCGCGTCTCTAACGAGAAAGCATACAAGGGGAAAGTATGCCTGCCACGCCGGTACACGTGCGGGATGATTCGCTCAGATAGTTTTAAATGATTAATCGTCGAGGGATGCGCTGGTTCACGGTTAAATCTTTCCACGAACTTCGTGAATTCGCGCGAACGCGACTTTTTAGCAGCATTCAAAAAACCGTTGACCTGGAGGTTCAAATGGGGGTCAAAATGATGTCCAGTGATGGATATCAGGATTTTCTTAGCTTTTCGGATTGAACAATTTATTTCATTGCAATTTCGAATCTATTACTCTGCGATCGAACATGTTAAAATATATCAAACAGCGATTTGTCGTACGAATAAAATATCCAAGTCATTACATAGGCGATATTTTGGGAATTTTACATAAGAAAATTCAGGCAATTTTTCTTTGAAAGAAAAATATGTAGCAAAATCACGAATGTAATTCCCGCTCACATATCATAAATTAATCGTTCCATGTTACAATGGTTATAAAATTGTGGACGTATGTTCTCAGCAACCTTTCGTTTGCTGTAATGCGAATTCCAAGGTGTTCAATAGTGCGGAGCAAGTTTTCACCACCGTGTTGGTTCTCGTTTCGAGTCACTAATGTATTGGTCAAACACATTCTTCTGATTGATGGACACTTTCTAGCTGTGGCACGTGTGCTCCTTTCCTCTGAAAGTTGGGAACGATCTGGAGGATCACAGGTATCGATATATTCGGAATGAAATAAAACTCGATAACACTGGACAATGCGATCTCTTAGATTCAATCGGGCACTTGACTGCGAACTCGGCGAAACGGGAGTTTGGTGAAAAGGATTCGCTCGCTCATCGCACGTTCCATGATTTCCCGGACGAGCGTAAAATCGACGCGTTTTCAGGAGAACGAAGCCGGAACGGTTCGTTTCATGCAGGCAGGCTGATCGGTGGAAGAATAGGAAAAGAAAAGGGAGATCAGGGAAAACGCCTGGGGTGTAAATTCGATTATCCGCACGAAAGGTGCGAGCCGCTGTTATATGAGGCGGTAATTCGAAGCGATCCCACCCTCTCTCTATGACACGTTACAGCCAATTCTCGCTGTAATTTAATCGGCTGTCGATACGCGACAATAACGGCCGTAATCTAAAATTGCCTTTCAAGAAGGCGCCTCCTTAGTCCCTGCAACGTCCTTTATTGCCGTTCTATCCTTTTCACCGCTTTCGCGTTACAAATTCGACCCTCTACACCGTGAAGCTTAATTCACCGAACGATGTCAATTTTTTAACCGTGTCAATATCCTCGAACAGTTCGCAGCCTACAAGCTAGCTCAAATGCGTGTACAAGTTACCTCTACGCAGGACTTCTCAAACTTGGAAGCTTAAAAAGTTAACCGACGAACATTCTTATCAGAGATTTATAAAAATATCGATGCAAGTTCGTGCAGGTGGACGTGCCGCCTTAAGTAATCGCACTGTTTAGGGTCGATGTTGCCGGTTAAAGCGTCGAATCCCGTCAACTACGTCCTGAATAATTCTCGCCATCCATTAGACCGAGCACGCTACTTAAACAGCGTGTAAGTCCATGAGCTAGGCTAACGCTTTTTTCCTGGAAGAGGTTTTAACGAAGTTGTCGATAAGTCACGCAGATTCTGCAAACAGTTTACTATTTTCCTTCGACCGTCCTGTCGAACCATTGCGCAAACACCGTCGCACGGAAGAGAATTAACGTGTCCGAAGATGACATTTCAGGACCAAATTCTGAATAGGACGATTCCTCGTAAGCTGCGCTCTTGACGCAACAAAACTTACATCTTGAAATCTTACAAATAAAACAGGTTTTAGATTATTTTTGTGGTGACCTGTGGTAATTCGTGGGTTCTTGAGCTATTTGATATAAAATAGCCATGCAAGTAGTTACAAACTCACATACCCCACACTCGTTTTTACTTTAAACTGCATCTTTTATTTCAATTATGAATTAATATGATTTTCGTATATTACCATAGAGATAACTAATACAGAATTACATGCATAGAATGCGGCACTATGCGCAGTTGCCTAATATTTACGCAGACCTTTGGTCTTAATCGATCAAAGAGTTGCCTCTTAAGCGTGTCTCCTGTTCTTACCCTCTGTAGCAAGTGTTTCCGACATCAGGATCACTCGAATCGCGTAAGCTGCGTCACGAAGCGATTCATTAAGTGGGACACGCGCCCGTTCGCTTTTCAGCAAGCGTTTTGCCCTGGCGGAAGCTCTTTATTATCACCGATGATCGATCGCTCCTGCTTTCTACCTTAATTGATATTTCCTCGAGTCGAACGTCCTTCGCATTTTCTCATTCGTTATTTTCAGCCTCGGCTGATTCTCTAGCCGTATATTCTTCAACGAAGAACCCTTTTACAATTTCGACCACCTCGAGATCTGTCTCGAAAAGCTTGATTGATGGTACATCCGATCCCGTCGTTCTCTGTTCGGGGACGACGAAAATAGTTTTGATTGCGGAAGATTAACGATGCGATAGGTACTGATTTTGATGCAGAAGTGCGAACTATAACTAAATGTTAAATATTGTTGGGTTCGCCATTTTAACTGCCGTGGAGAGTAACATTTTAGGACTTAATTCGTTATGTTCGATGCTAAATTTCCCTCGGTGTATTTCATTTGAGATAAGATTATTTTTTATGGTAATTGAAATTTGTTATGGCGAAACATGTTAATGAGATTATTTGAATATCAGTATTCTGTTATCTGGCTTTTAGCACGAAGGTGCGAACGAAGGTAGACTATTATTCGGCGTGATGCTTTTGGCACCGGTTTCGCTTCCTACCAATTTGACGTCATGTTATTTCCAGAAATCATGAATAAAATTATATTTACAAAAACGGTAGATATAGCGAGTGGTTTCTGGCGTGTAATAAAGCAATTTTAGCCGACCCACGCGGTCGATTCGAATGATCAAGGTGAATCATCGTTCGCGTGCATGCTGACCATTTGAAGGGAAGCGTCTTGAACGTCTCCGGGCGGAGCGGTGATAACCGGAAACGCAGAAATCGTCCGTGCTTCCAAACGACCGACTCGAATCGAATCGAATCGAATAGTCATGCCATCGCACGAAAATCTACATCCATAATCGTCGGTATGAAATTCAAATCGGATCTTTGGTGCGGCTGGGCTTTGGCGCGAACTTTGGACGAAAGTTTCCCTTTGAAAGGAAACGCCCGGGAAAAGTATGCGGCGTACACTTCGCGGCTGGCATTCAACGCGACGAACTTCAAATACTTGAAATACTTGAGGCACTTCGCTTGCAAAAGAGGAAATTATAGAACGCTCGTCCGACCTAGCCCGATAGACGAGCTTCTTTCGATCAGCGTCGTTCTTCTCTGAACTCGTGTCGGATAAAGGAATTGCTTCTTCGGAAAGTACGATGCCGAGGAAATTTTTTATCGCTCTTACCGATTTTCAGATGGGCGAAATACGATTAAAAGAAATTCGTCGCTACTTGTCTGTGATGCGAACGTTTCTTTCGTTAAATATTACCGAAAGGGTTAACGATCCAATTAAATGTAGAATTGCGGACAAAAATTCTGAAAAGATGTCGACTTTTATATTTCGTGTCTTCAAAAATCATCGTTCGGAAACCTTTATCCACGACTGTATTTTTCTGACGTGCATGCTCGTACTTTAATAATTACTTTCCTTTGATCCAGTCGTGCAAACAAACAATTAATCTTTTTGATCGAAGCGTTACTGTAATTACAACCAAAGTACCACTACACGTGTTTCATAGATTAGAGGCACAATAGACAGTTGCACTCTCATTCTATGATTAAGATAATATGTCTACGTTTACTTTAAACAACCAGTGTTACAAAACTTATACATCTTGTCCTGCGTATACAATTTGTACCTGTGACAAGTTACACAGGATTAATTCGAACTAATCTACCATGTATGAGGGTCATTTCAAATTAACCTACCACGTATGAGGATCATTTTGAGTTAACCTGTCATTCATTTTCACTTAATCTGGTCTATCAGGATCACTTCGATGGCAACAGAAAGTGAAATATAAATGAGTCGAACGTTGGATTGTTGAAAGTTGGAATTTGAAGGAAACATAGGATCGTGAATTCTAAACGTACGAGGTCTGTCGATGAAAGCCAGGGACGAGATGCACCTTAAACTCGATTACGGAGGATCAACTGGTCCGTAAAGACGGGGCTGGCTTCATATCCGGAAAGATCCATGTGCGTGTTCGCGTATAAGCTTTCGAGTACGCTGGTAATCTGGTCCGAGAGATACGGGACGTCATCCTATCGTGCATCACGACGTGGCTGCATGCCCGAAGTAAGCCTATTAGCGCGCGGGCTTATTAGAGGATGCCATCTGACCCAAATTCCACGTTCCTATTGGCCAGAGGCGTAGCGAACCGCGGATACGCCTGATATGAATTTATGATTACGTTTTCCTACTAATTCTGCGAAAATTGATATGTTCGTTTGTACCGCTTTTTCGTTTCCCGCTTATCGCCGTCGAATGAGGATTCAGATGGATTCGGGTAAAACAGTCATATAATGGTAGATGGAAGTTCGTATTGGCGTGATAGTCTTTCGCAGAGGAAATTACGTAGTTTCATTCCAGTGTAGAAATTGGAGAATGAAGGATTTGGAAATTTCGGAATTTGACTCTTCGAAAAGTTGGAAATGCGGACTTTCTCGAGTCTAGAAATTCAAATTCAAATATGGAATTTGAGGAATATTTTTTCCTCCTAATTTGCTATAGGCTGTAAGGTATTATAGTGTCGATGTAGCAAATCTCGAAACTGACTTATTTTCTAAATGGGCGAACGACATCCTCAATGAAGAGTGACATAAATCAAATGTTTCCCACGAGTGTATCAATATTCATATTGCCAAAGGGTCGTAATGCATTATGCTTGACGAAATTAACGCGTCATCGCCGAGACTTCGGCTTTGCCAGCAAGTCGTGATCGATAAACCGGGTTTCGCTATTGTGGCAAAACAACGCGATATTGCCCGAACGGTCACGTACCTATATCAAGACGAGTTTTGTCAGGCAAAATTGCGAGCGGAAACACCGGCTCGAACTCGTCGTGTCGGCGCATATACTCGTTGCACCGTTAAGCCGAAAATGCGCAAGAGCTTTCGTTTCGCCACCTCGTTCGTCTCGATTCGAAGCGTTCGAACGTACACGGGAAATTTGTTACGTTCGTCCGTTTCATTTCATCGTCACGCTCGCATTAATGTGAAAACGTTGTAGAACAAAAGCTCTTGTAACGACGCGTTTACCATCGTGTCCGAACGGTAATTCCGTGTACCTACGTTTTAACTAAAAATTCGGGACCTTGTCGCGCGAATTTTTCCTTCGGTTTTCCATCCGGACAAGGTACAATACACAGTTTCATTTTTATAGAGGGGAAAAATTAATACACGTATAAAATTAAAGTGTCTTCTGTAGGTACATAACATTTTAACGCTGAAACGCGTTACAGAAATAATATTGCTATTTTAAAAATAAGTTATTTTACTTTTTTCGAAAAGTACATTTTACATGTTAAAACTGTACAGTTCCTTTGGACAGGGAGTGCAAGGAATGCAAAGGATTAATGTTACAATTTGTAAACGCTTTAATTACCTTTACTTTCAACCAGAATATCGTGAGACGGAATAAAAAATGAATCGCTAATGGACACATGGTAGCTAATAGATACACTTATCTTGTTCCTTTTTAAATTCGTCCGAAGAGTACATCAAAACCGTTAATTTCGTGTGCGCAATAGGATTAAAGATGAAAGTAGTAGTTTAAAGGCGAGTTGAAAGGGCGCATTCCTGAAGCGCTTCCAGTTACACGGTACTCGGTAACGACGGCGAGATTCTTTCGTCGTTCTTGAAACGAATCTCTTCTTTCGTTGGCTCTGTAAGACACTCGGATTATCGGTAATCGTAAAAATGCCGTCAGATTCGTGCCAAACGGAGCAATCCGACGCTTTGCGCGACTATCTCGTTTAAACGGAGACGTTGATCCTCGTTACGTGAAAAAATGTCCATCTCGAAAAGAAGAAAAATAAAAAAAAAGGAGAAAGAAATGCCGCGATGAAGCTCGCTGTAACGAAGCTGTAAACGAGGCCGTTCAACGCGGCAAAATTCCGCGAGGCGAATTAGCGTAGAATGTAAAATTATTAACGAGAGTTTGAGTAACGATGTATTGTAGAAGACAAATTGGCCAGTTGAAATTGTTAATATTCGATCTTACGGAGAAATTTCGTACGTAAGTGGAACGTAATTATTTTAGAAAAAAATCTCGTCTGAAAACTTGGATACTTTGTCCAGTGATTACTACGGTCATTATGTTCTCGGGGCTATTAAGGAATTTCTTTTTTGTAAGGATTTTAAAGTCAAATGACTACCGTTCGCAGAAGTTCCTTTGAGACTTTGTTTTCGAGAGAAGTCAGTTTCGCGAATTAAAACTTAGCTTGTTACATTGACGGTGTTAAACGTGTAACTTTTAGATAGGCTTTTCCTCAACTTTCTGTCATTATACGTTTGTCGAAGCGACTCGTTAAAAGGCTCCGCTGAAGAATTTCCTTTGTAATATTTCTTCGTATCGTCGGCTAAATCTCGAATTTAAGCGAAATTCAAATTCAGGGTTGAAAGGGTTAATGGACGATATGACGGAGCAGCCAACAAGCCTGATACTCAATTTTCTGTTTATCGATTATGTTACAGCCTCATTCACCGAGATACTAGACCAGAACCAGCAATAAGGTGTTCCACGTTAAGAGGAGCCACAAGATTGCCATCAGCACCGGATCATCGCAGCGAGGCTCGTCTCAGGACGGACCCAAAAGTGTTGGTTTTCGTGGAAACGTTATACTCGATGCTAGGAAAGAATATTGCGGAGCTGCTCGTCTCTAATCGAATCAAGTAAGTCTAATCGCACCAACATTGCTAACCTGGATTTTTATCGACTGAAACACGGCTTCCAGCTTTGATGCATGTGTCAGATTCGAAATTAATGGAATATTACATAACTGGGCATCAAGCTTACTTGCTGTATATTTTATAAAATAATCATTTTAAAATACACTACATGAATCATTGTTATAGAAACATGTCGGGTAATTAAATGTCTGAAGGCACTTTTAAATTAATTCAAACGGGCACGTTATCGCACACTCGTGCAGAAACAGGTCGAACGAGCGATAAAGTAGGCAGTCAACGTTTAAAGACAAAAATGGAACGTCTAATAAATCATAATCGTCGAGGTCGATTGTTATCGCCGCGGTTCTTGAACGACCGATCGATCTTCAGACTCTTCTCCGTGGTCGGTGAAAAAATGCAAAAATCTTAACTAAATGCATATTTACAGTGGTATCTTTTTATCGAAATTTTATTCTTCGTGGCGTTTTAATGCCTTCAGGTTCATTAACTTATAAACAAAAAGTCGAAGAATGTTGGCAAAATTGAAGAAGATATTTGTGATTTTCAAGTTATCAGAAGAATCGACTCTGGTAACACTCGAGCTAGTTTGTCTAGGAAATTAGGACCAATTGCTGTTAGAAAGAGGAATTACGTCTCCTGAAACTTGGAATTAGAAACAATTAGCATTCGAGTAAGCTGAGTTAATCCCATGACTCGAATTTATTAAGGTGTTTGTAAAAATAACTGTACCGAATGAGCTAATGGTACATCTTCTACACGTTGACACAGTATCAACATTCTCGACGTCTTATGTCAGATACTGTTCTTCTATTACTCTCTGTACAAAATAAAAAATATAGCTCATATAGCTCAATTCTATAGCTGATATCTGTTAACAAAGAGATAATTCAGTTTTCAATTACGTCTATGGTATCGTTCGAATCTCATAATAGATGGCAGAGCTTTGAATGGACTGCATTCAAGCAAATGAGCATTCTAAAATGCAGAATAGTTAGCAGTTTCGCGAAAACTAGGCCGTTCTCGTTCAGCTTCGAACGAGGTTGCTTCGAGCCGTTCCAGCTAATCGTAGAACGAAATTTAAGTATCCTCGGGTCTAAATACTCTCGATTTCAACTCAATCGAGTTCGCTCGATCGAGATCATTCGACAACTTCTTTGTTCCGCGGTTCGCGTGATATCGCGCGATTACTGCATCTTGCAAATTGTACAAGTACACGATAAAACGGAGAAAATATCTTGGAAGAAAAGTCGACGGGAAAGAATTTTTTCATAGCCTGCAATATTGAAAAGAGTAGAAATGATAGAAGGTAGAAATACAGAGAATATTTGTATTGCGTCTTGTACCTTACAATTCGCGTATTTTCTCTTCTTTCTCTTGCAAATACTGAAATATTCGATTGAAAAGATCAAATGTAGTTGCTGCGCTTTGTTGCTGCACTTTCGCGTGTTTTGAAATATATCGCTTAAGCTTTGCCTTTAGCCACTGTACTATAAATTAGAAATATTATAAATAGTATAGAACGTGCTTGGGTTAGCGATTACATGTTCGTTTAATTCTTGTGTCTCTGTTAGATAAACTGGAGCGTGCATAAAACATACAGTATCTAACGTTAGATGTAAAATTTTCATTTTTATAAATCAACGCAATCGTGAACACGAATCAACAGACACAAATCTAGATAGAAATTATTAACCGAATAAAATCTCATTAAATAGTTGTATCTTGCTGAATAATATCTTAATGTTTGTTAAGTGGTAGTAACGTAGCAGAGTCGAGAAAGAAAAAAGGTTGCGATGTAAATCCCAAGGAGAAAGTTTCCCGAGCCAATAAATATTGTCCGAAAGTTAGTTCTGTTAACCCTTAGTGACGTGACAGATAAAACTCGGGGAAACATCCCATTCCTAAAGGGATTCGTGAGAAAAAAAATGCCTCTCCATTTACCCCTCGATTCGAGCCGGTTTTTCATCGCTGAAAATTACTTTTGTTCAACGTACTGAATTTTAAACGACACTCTCGACCCGCCTTAGTGGATCGACGAGGAAAAACGAATCTCTAAATCACCGAAGGATTTAAATCTCGATCAGCCGGTGCGCGCAGCCAGAGAAGACTTCTCTGGCCATAAAGAAGAATCGATCTATTAACGGTACACGCATATATCCATTAAAAGAAAGCCTTCTAAAAAGAGGCGTGACAGGGCCGGATTTAACGACGAAGAGAAGCTTTCGAAACCCAATTCGAGCTGAATTAACGGAGATTTTCCGTCGTTCGACACGAATCGATTTCCATCGCTTCTGTATTTAAACGAAAATACTATCTACTTCCAATTTAACGCTTCACGATCGTTGGTAGGATGTCACTGTTGTTTACAATTAGGATTACCGTTGCTTTGTTTGATCGATGATCTGAATGGTTCATTAATATTGATGAGTTGACTTTCGTTACTTGAGTACAGACGTAGCTGTAGGAAACGATACAATAAAGAGTATAATAAAGAGAAATCTTTTCATATCGCTTTCGTAAGTTTACGAAGTTGTAAACTTTTGAATCTAAGAGTTTGTTATGTTGAAAATTTATAGATTCGAAGGTTTGAAGAATTAATAAATCAAACAATGTCTTGATCTGACTATCCTAATCGTCTACCGAAACACGATACATTCGATTGAAATTCCCATTTTGGTCGAGCGAAGTACCTATAACACGTGCCAAACGGATTTCTGGACCAACGGGCGTCTCCGACTAAAGGGTTAATCATCAGATAGGGTTATGTACGTAACGCGTGGTCAGAGTTACGTATTCGCGATCGTACGCAGGGTTGTAAGTCTAAGCCCGTTGAACCGATTCTTGGATAATCACGTAGTAATGACCAACTAATGCAACGTGATGGGAGTCCAAGCCTCGGTGACTAGGAGGAATTACTCTGTATGCAGCAGCTCACCGCGAAGTTGGATAGACAGGAGCGAATAACGGGTAGAAACAGACAGGGACAACGATATAACCTTCCCAGGCCGAGGGAGATCCGGATGAAGCGTCATAGGTGGATAAAGTGGCGGGAGCAGAGTATGACAGAGAGCATGCAAGTTACGTGGCTCTGTATACGGTGGTTCTCTCGGTGTGTTCCATCAGGGTGGATCGTAACGTGAGCCGGTGGTGTGACAAAGGGGTGTGTAAGTCGGTCGACGCGTTCGCGTGTTTTGTGTGTGCGCGCGCGTGTGTCTGTCATCCGATAATCGGAAAGCCAACCGGCGCACCTGTACGCGTCTAACCAACACGTGAGCCAGAGACCGACATAGGCTGTGGACGAGCCTCTCGTTTGCTTTATCCGGTGCAATTTCATAATCGATAATCGAGACCGGGACACGGGGTGGCAGCGCTGGACACTCGCCGGACAACATCCAGCTGCGTTGCAGGATACATCGGCAAATTTTGTTTTCAGAGATTGCTAACAGCTGCGAACGGATCCGCGATATCTGTGTTTCGCTAACAAACACTCGGTCTTTGCTTCGTCGATTTAAACGCGGCTTTCAATATCGACGATATTCGTCTTTCCGTTTGTCAACGCTCAACCTTATTGGCTCGAATACTCGATGTACTTCGGGATATTCGTCACTGACAATTCGCTGGTCTTCTAAATTAGATTCCAAATAATACGGTGGTCTAGAGGTCGCCACAGGGTAGTTCTGTTTATTTATGTAAAATTATATAATTTTGTACTCGTACAAATCGGATTGTGAATGTCAAAGTTGATAAGTGCATGTCTTTGAAATTTACTTATAAATGTCTTTACTATCGAAACTATATATTTTCTGAAATTTATAAAAAACATACAAACATAAATATCGCATGTGTTATGCACATTAAATATAAAAAGCACGAAAAGTGTAGAATATAAAATATACAAACCATTTGCATATGGAGAACTCCATCGTGTAAGGAAATCGTATGCAAAGTAACCCTTCAGCCTCGCTCGACATAATCTTTAAACCACCCACTTGTCCAAAGCATCGCGCAAAGCCCTCGAACGTGCACGAGACAAAAACACGCAGGAGATATATCATTTATGCAGTTCCTCCCTCGTTTAAACAGCCGTTTGTCCTGCGATATGTTAAAAGTGTCGTGGACAGGCACGCACGCACTATTTCATCGACATGCGGGAGACAAGGCTGATCGTTTCTTATCCGAAAACAATGTATCAGGTGATATCGATCAAGTTCATCCCCCTGCAGGGTGGTCCGTTCCCTTCCTTTCCGTTTTCGCCGGTTTTGTTATTTTTTAGCGTGTCCCCGGGTACTAATGCAGTGTGCACCACGACACTCGTTACTCGTGACATCGACATGGGGCGAGGGTGGGTCGGCTACGGCGTAAGCGTTCCATGCCACGTCGCCGGGGGTTGAAACACCGATCGACCCTTTGTTACGTGTATTTTTTCACCGCACGCACGTTACCGTTTCATTCGCGCGTCTGGCTCTCTTCGATCTTTTTATGCTGCGCCCCTAACCCTCGCGGAGGGATGGCGTCGTTTGTGTCTGAATGAACGAAGACTGTTCCGTGAAGAGTACTTGAACTTTCGATGAAAGGGTCTTCGATCGAGCGATGCTGCGAACATCAGGGTCGACGGAAAAAATTTTACTGCCGGATGGAGTCAAGAAACTTCGGAGTTTAATAATTTCGCGATGCAAGAGATTTGGATATTTGACAACTTCAGGATTTAGAATTTTAGGAGTTCGGATCTTTAGCGATGTACGAATTTGGGAACGTACAAATTTCAGGGTTTTTGTTTTTGAAAAATTGAAAATTTCTGATATTGAAATTGTTAGAACCTTAATATCCCGTAAATTCAGAAGTTTAAAGATTGGAGAAATCACCGTCCAAAGACATACCTAGAGTAGAAAGCTTATCTTTCACGATTGAAAAAGTATCACCTACTATTACCCTATCAGCTATCGACTGTTACCGTAAGTGTTCCTAATAAGAGTGGTCGATTCTCATAAAAATTCGAGAATTACCAGAATAACAGGGTAGCGAACGATAACCATCGACGACCCTAAATTACACGAATCTGCGCTGCATATATCGTTTTCTGATCATTAAACATCAGGAGCTGAGAGTTTTGAAAGATTTGCGATTTGGCCAACGGCGCGTGCATCACCCTCGATCTACCCTGAAACATCATTAACGAGGGTGGAGCTACGGTTTCAACCCCTATGCAGAACCGACACAGAATACAGCTTCATAAATACGCGACATTTCATACGTACTGTCTGCTCGCCGTGACGCTTGCTTCGGGACATGACGTACGAGCGACAGCCACCGGACTTCGCGGATTTCCGTTTGAAATAAATATGTATCTGCCTGCACGGTTTCCGACGTCGCTGCTCCTGTGTACGTGCGTCTGCGTTTATACGCGTTTTTCCCTTTTTTCATTCGCGTGGTTACACGCGCGAAAAACAGGGAAATTATGAACGCCGACGGGCAGAGAATTATTGCACCGTTCTACGGCTGGACCGTTGCCAGCAAATCGAAGAATAGCTCGCTCGCGTTTCCTCGAATAATATTTACCAACAGGAAGTGGGATTCGCGGGAAAGGATTAAGGAGTTCGAATGAAAATCGAGAAGGTAATTCGATGCTGAGTGGACGAGGATGAATCGTTTTACGATAATATCTGACTACGGGAAAGGTGTTTGCGAACAGCGGTGTTCGAGATCTTTGTGGGACGGTATTTTGTTTCGAATTTTCGTGGAAGATGGATTATTAATATGTAATATTTTCAAACATTTTAATATTTATAAGTTGAAATTTTCCGTTATACTTGTTAATAACATGTTTCGACAATGAGGCAATTTAACAAGCAAGAGATGCGCTGAACGTGTACTTGTGTAAGAAAACTAACATGACCAAAATTCATTAAATTCTGTATTACATTGAAAAACTGCAACAGAGTTAGTACATGCTACGGTGTTCTCAGAAATCTTCAAGCAAACAAAGACATAATTGGCCCTAAATTATCTCGTACTTAATCCGCTGCGGGTAATGAAATTTATATGCAGCTTTTTCCAGCAACCTGCAATCGATGCATATATAGTTTGCTACTTTCGCATGAAACTCAAATATTAATTCAACGAGCATCCGATAATATTATAATCAATGACTGTTTAAACGGACATTGTGTATACATTAAAAATGTATTAATATTAGCAGGTTGAAAGCATCATCGAGGCGGAACGATCCGAAAATCCATTCGGGAAAGGGATTTTCTGCGTCTCTGCCGCTCGATTTTTTCTTTTATCAACAAAATCGAATCACGCGGAGCCGGTTCGGTGGCCGCGGTCGATTAAATCAGAAACCAGAAACGGATCCAGCGACGGGTTAATCAGGATCGAAACAAATTACGGCCGAATGTCGAGCAGATCGAGGCTCCAGCCTTGCCAATTAGAGGCCGTATTTTAAACTAATTCCGAGGCCAACGGTTTGGCTAAATGCCCTCCGTGGTTTTCACCTAATTATCTCGACGAGCTGGCAATCGGCTCGAACAGCTGGAAAAGTCACGAGCCCGGTTATCCGCGTTTTTGTCGCGATTCGACGGTTCCTGCTGCAATTCGAGCAAACGATTATTGCGGAAGTTGATACACGATCGAGGAACAATCGACGCTGGATAAAAGAAAAGAGATCCATTTGTTCTTGCCAGGACTGGACGTAATTGATCGAATCCACTCGACAAGACCGAGCACCGTAATAATGATCACTATGCTCAATTACCTTCTCGATGCTTCGCTATTCGTTCGTGAAATCCTTCCGAACCCTCGCTATCTACTTCTGTTCTACAGCTTTTTATCCGATGTCTTCTATCGCTTAATGTTGTTTACCTCTTGATACGTTGATGCGATTAGTGTGCTGCGTCGATGGGATGAAACGAATGCTTCGATTTGTTGAACTTCGATATTTAAGGGGTGGTCTCAATCGGGTGTGTTAAAAATATAGTACTGTGTATGCAATTTCTCGGATCCTTGAATTTCTAAATTTTTACCTTGCCAAATTCCTGTAATCCTAGAATCCCAATCCTCGAATTCCTAACTCCCCAAATTCAAATACGCTCTGAATCGAAACGCGCAAACCGCAGATCCTTTAACCCCGTTCTCGCTGAAGATTCATTGCGGCAACTCCGGTTGTTTAAGATATCGGCTCTATTATAGTTCTCCGTTCTCCCCGTTCCCGAATTCGCGCCATCGGCCGTTGTTTTGTAGGTGTAAAACTCGCGTTACCTTCTCCGGAGCGAATTCTGCGACAGAACGGATGCCTCGGTCGTCTCGCACGGCAAGACGGCTTAATTGTCTAGGCGTCTCGCGAAATTTACTCGCGGTTACGCGCCCCCTGTCTCGCCCGCGATCCCATGCAAGGAAATCGTGTAATTAATACGCCTCGAAAACGTCGTGCCACGAATCCGGTTTCCCTTCTCTGTATACGAACCGTCTCCTCTCTCTATGCATTCTCTAGAAACGCGGAAGGCAGATAATTCCGAATTGCTTCGGCTCCTATTGTGTGCTTCGGTACTCTTTCAACAGCTAATGGTGGCTCGTTGCGCGAGGATGCTTCGCTGCTCCTTCAAAATACTTCGCTTTTATACATACGCCGTTTCTTTCTTTTCCCTTTAATCATTTACTCTTTCGTTCGTGCTTCGGGGAACGCAATCAAACGGGGATTTTACGTCTTAAATTTTCTGCAAGAATAAAAGTTTGCGGTTCTAACTTGTGCCCTCGAAATTTAATGGGAGCGTTACAAACGTGGGCCATTTTTATTTCATATTGTCAAATATTTTTTATTTTTAACTAGAGTGTACACTCTCGTTCGTAACTAAGACACTTACTTAGTTTCAGCTCTATGTTTGCTTAATATTATTAAATACTCAAATAATACGTTCAAAGGGATAAAATGTTTATGTACAGTGAGATCATCTCCGCAATAATCTTTTATAATTTCGTCCATCTTTAAAATCCAATAAATGTGATCATTTTGCGTAAAATAAATCTTACGAGTCTTTGTACTAACGAACGTGGATGTACGCCGAAAATATGTTTGCTTTGTAATGTTGAATTAAAGCAAGTTAAATAAAATTTTTGCTACAAATTATATATGCAAAAGGGAAGTAAAAATATTCGTTTTTAAAAACGAAGCCTGAATATGAGCTACAAAAATAGCATAAAAGCACCGTGAAAATGGTATATTTTCAGGTTGAAATATTTAAAAATATGTTTAAAGTGCTCGTTCAAATATTAGCTTAAATTTTTAATTAAATTTAAACTGGAATATCGATTAATTTATATCGGCCACAAATGTATAGAAATTGAGAGAATTTAGGAATATCTGGATGTAACGTATGCATGAGAATTTCGGTATGCATGAATTCAGTACTTGGAGAATTTGAGGTATTTGAAAATTTGGTAATTAATATTATTATGGGCATCAATCTGCACCACGCGCGTTGATTGAATAGCTCGCAGCGTTTTCGCGGTAAGGCTTCTACGTCAAATAATTATTTCATTGCAAAATAATGCGTAAATATTCCTTACCGGACGTGTACAAATCCGACGTTGTTGCTCGCGATGTATTAATTTCATTTTGATAACAAAATGTTATCTGCTCCGAGGCGAACACGAAGGTAAATGGAGAAATAAAATGACCATATTTCGCGCTAATATTATAAATCTTGTCAGAGGCAAGCGGTAACAGGTACCTTATTCTTCGTTCCCCTCTTTTTTTCGCCGAGGAAAAACGTAGACAATTTGTTTCATAAATCATGGACAGAAGGATAATAAAAGAAAATGCAGATTCGTGGGTGGCCGTAATAAAAGAGGAACAAGTAG
This sequence comes from Megachile lagopoda, assembly GCA_036983795.1. NCBI lineage: Eukaryota > Metazoa > Arthropoda > Insecta > Hymenoptera > Megachilidae > Megachile > Megachile lagopoda. Next base: position 3,138,048 of record CM072795.1, on the reverse strand, counting down.
AGCGGAATTTCGAAGGGAAGGACCAGCGGCGTGCTCGAAAATAATTGTTCTACCGCGAGACGGGCCATTTTAAAGGATTTTTCGCTCGTAAAAATGCTGCTGAAACAGGGTCTCGAATGGCTGACGGTATCGCGAAACAAAAGAGTTACGCGAAACACCAAGTACTCTGTAAAATCTTGCTTGCCTTTTCCCTCTTTGCTCGTCTTAGCTGCCAGATTAGAAACTTATTTCGTTCGTGAATATTTGAACAAAAATTGCGGAACGAGCTTTAAAAATTGTAAACTCGTGAACTTTATCCGTCGGATAAATAGTCTTTAATACGTAACCGGATTTTAATTTTCACAGATGTTTCTCACAGAGTGTTCGTTATTATCGTTACTTTTTTTTTAAATGCTACGCAAGTGGTACACGCTAGTTTCGATACCATTTAGCATGTACTTGGCAAAATATTTGATACGTATTTTTTTTTTTTTTTTTTTTTAATTGGCAGTCATACACTCTGAAGGGGTGAAAACAACTCTTGACGTTGGGATTGCAAAACCCTCTGCAAATATTTTGCGAAATATGTCAAATACCGATATACGATTTGTGTGCTGTTGAATTGCAGCTTCGCCTACGTGCAAAGTGATTTTAGAAACATTAAAACGTAACATCTTCTGAAAATATTTTGCTAAAATATTATTAAATAAAACCGGCTCAGGAAATACGAATAAATTTCAAATATTTAATTTCAATTTATAGATAAATATTCATCCGTTCACGGTGGAAAATTTGAAAATTTATTCAGGATATGAAAAGAGCGTATAAATAGCCGTTTATCGGTTAGACATTTGCATGAACTGTAAACAAGTTGATCTCGTATACCGACGACTGACAGGTCTGAATTGAAAACATCAATTACTGCATTAGAGAATACTAATGATCTCTTTTACGTTATAAAGCAGAAGAAACGTAATTCCGAGAATTCTCAGTTCAATCTACTGTAGGTCGCTAAAACATGCTGATCGCTGAACAGAATCTCTGCAACGAGCTCTAACGACGGGATAGACGGAGCAAAACACGGCACAATTTATCACTGTACATCACCGTATCATACCTCAACGGGTTACCAAAGCTTCACGAAACACCATCAGACGAGATACCATCGTGCTCAGTCATTAAAGTGCTACCTTCGTTTACAATGCCTCGAAGAAACCAGCATCTCTCGTTTACGGTAGATTCGCGGGAAAGTTTTTGGAAGAAGAATCAAAATTAGAAGTCGTAAGTGGAGATTTTCGGATACCCGATATTTCGAACCTGGTTCTGCTCAGACATGGTTAGTATTCGGATGAGAACCCGAGATTATGGTATGAATGCTCGTGGAGTCCAATTGCGTCGGGTAACTCGATTACATTTGGGTGAAGTTGGAGAAAATCGAGTGCACCCGAGGGAATTGTCGGGATACTCGGCTTGTAAGCATGGAATATGTACATAAGGTGAATTTAGGTACAGTAGACTGTTGTTATAATACCGGTTATCCGTGTTTTCGAATTTCCAATGCAGAAGAAGTTGGAAATTTCGGGACTTGCGATTGAATTTATAACATTATATGTACATGGTGTGCGAAGATAGTGTAGCAGGCAATAGTGAAATGAAGTCAGCAAATTTTTGAATTAAAACGTTTTAGGGTTGACATATGACAAGCTTCGAGTGCTAAGGGTTAAAGGTTTATCTGAAAATTTAAGAATTTAAAGCAACTTCAAAATTTAATTTGACATTCGGAAATTTCAAGGATTAAAACATTTGACAGTCGAAAAGTTCACGCGCTACCTCGGTTTCCAAGTTTCTAAACTTACGATACGTAAATTTCCCTGGTCGGAAAGCTGAAAACTTAGAAATTTAGTAGGTCCGTACACGTGTCCAGACTTTTCGCAGGTCGTCGCAACTGGAACAGTCGTCCCATTCTATTACCCACACATGTCTGTCCGTAATCCACTTGTTCGTCGTATAATCCCGCGGAAGATCGAGTCTGTGGCACAAAGTCATCGCACACAGTTCGATCCTGATGATCCTGTGTGCGCGGCTAAAGGCGGCAGTCGTCGATCGGGTTCTGAAAGCCCATTTGCAACGAAGAGGAACCGGAAGGAAGGAAGTCTCACGAGAATCGAAAGGCAAGCGTGTAAAGGGGATGAAGGCGATGGGAAGCAGGAGAAATTCATAAAGCCGTTCTTAAGCCGGCACGATGGAACGTCAGTCAGTGACCTTTTCGCATCGAAACGATCCTCGCCACCTTCGCCTCGAGAGGATTCCGCTCGGAGTTCGTCCGTTGTCGGCCGATGGCGCGACTGTCGGTTCAAAACTCTCTTCCTCGTCCCTCGCCCATCCGCCACGAATATTATCCTCTTTTTGTCCGGCTATCCCTCTTCCATCCGAGACCTCGCCACTTCCGAGTGGCCCTCTTATCGACCTCCATTCAATAGTCGGACAGAACTCACCCCACGTAGACGTCTCGCCAAGATCCACGGCTCTTTGTCTTTCGCTAAAGACCAGCCAGCTCGCGCGGCAGTCGAGATAACACCGATTGTCCGTACCAACAATCGACGGGAATATAAATCGAACGTTAGAGACCCGGCCGTTCGCCTCGACGGAGATGCTACGGCGTTCTCGATCCCGCCACGCGGATTCTTCGAACCACGTGGATCGAAAAGAGGGATTAAAGGCTGCCGGGATTAAACCGGTACAGATGTTAGCTAAGGCTAAGCTCCTTTGTTGCGTTGTCCGTTGATTTTCGGAACAAAAAAGGGTTGTACCGTGGGGTGGCTGTGCTTCGAGACTCGTGGGGATTATGGTGTCAGGTTATGTTTTTCGGCAATTGATTTTTTAATGTCGCATCTTTATTTTCTTCTGATGTTGTAACTGCAAGTTTTCGCAGGATAATATGTGGATCTTTTAACAGTTCATAATCAAGTTGTCATTTTAGAAGAGATAACGCATGTCGCTTAATAGAGTTGTCATTTTAGAAAAGATAACGTATGCCATTTAAGTTGTCGTTTTACAAGAGATAATGTACCTCTGTCATCTTTAATAAAGATATAATCCTACAGCTATGTAACTGCACATACTAACGCAAGACTATGTGGCATACGTCCGTGCAACGTACGACGACATTTAATACTGGATATCGAACAAAACTTGTTACGATGATCTAGTTACGACTGGAACAGTGAACAATTTATAAACCAAAAAAAAGAAAAAAAGAAAAAGAAAAAGTGAAAGAACGTTTTCGGAATCTGGGTGGGAGTTTACGAGCCGACGTTTCACAAAGCGAAATTACGTATTCCCACAAAAGTTGCTTTCCACGAAAAGTTTGAGTCGCTCACCCGGGGCAATTCGAGATCTTGATGGACAGTCGTAAACCTTTCCACGTCGAGGAAATAATGACGGTCTCTTCGTTTCTCGTTGCTAGACCGGTGCATCTTCGAGCGAGCTTTCTCAGCATTTAAACAAACGACGTCCGTAAAAATTTCGAACACCTAGATGGAAACTCGTTAATACGCCATTCGGATGCGAAGCGAGACGATTATTCGCAATTTCGATGCGTCCGAATAACGTGGGCGAATAAGCTGGAAAGAAAATCTCGGGAGGTGACTCGGTTTGGATTTGAACTTCGATCGTAAACGGCTGAACGAGGACTAGCTGCCTTAAAGACGCCAATTGACCTTGCAATTGAAGCTTAAGGCTGATAACGCCGGAATAAATTTGGAAATTCGGACGGAGGAAGACTAGCGAATTTATTCGCGGTATAGGAGTCACGAGAGCTCTCGATGTTGCTGCGTTCAACTGCTTTTCCAGACTTTATCTCATGGTAAAATGTACATTCTCTGATTTTACGGCAAACTGGTAGAGATTGATTCAGAAAGTACAGCTCGTAAGCGCGAAGTTAAACGAACTTCCGACCAAGATTTTTCCGGATTCATGACGAATAAGTATTAACGTTTGTTTTAACGCTTCGCGATTGAATAATTATCTGAATAGCGCAAATTTAAGGATAATAATTCTGAAATATCCAGATTCCACAAATTATGAAATTCTCCTTGCGAATGCGTCAAAATACAACGTTGAAAATTCAGACAGATTTCGGTTAACTTAAGCTCCGAATCAACGGACTCGCAGTTAAATAGGGAATTCTCAGAAGGAGAACACGTCGGTCGCGAAATTTACTCTCGGAGATCACAATAGTCGACGTAATTCGAGCTAACGCTAATTTAAGAGCGATATTTCAATTCTGAGGTGACGCGAAGAAATTACTTCGCCGGTAGGAGCTGGTTAGATGGAAATTAAGTTTCACGCAAGTGGAATGTAAACTCGAACGAATTTGCTTGCCTGTATTTCGTTTCTGCTTCTTCCCTTCTTCTCCCGTCTTCTTCATTATCTTCTTGTATTTTCCACCTCTACGAGGGTCCTCGTACAAGAAACTGCGAATGCTCTAGCCCAGCAACATTTACGAAAATCAGCGTCGACGTTATCGTTCTTTCTTACTCAGCACTTTTCCGCCCGATCTCGCAGCGGGCCACGAGCTGAGATATTAACTGATATCCTTGTTCCAAGAGCTATCCGTGGAATTTTATTTTTCCGCCGGGGCAAACTACTTTTCCGCTTTAAAGGTATTCCAGTTTAGCGGCGATACCGCTTTCATCCAACGGGCTCTCGTGTTCTACTCGCATTTTTCATACCTTTCATAAACCGGCGAGAAATGACGATAACGAGATTAAAATGAAATACTTCCGGAAGATGCGACTACCCCTGGAAATTGTTCGTAATGTTTTTCCAATGTTTTAACGCTGTTGAATGCCGCCTACGATATGAACGACCGTGCAACGTCGACATTGAACGATATTTGTGTAACTCGAAACCCCGTTGAAAATCGAAGAGCGGGAGGAAGGTTAGGAGAGGACTGGATAATAAGGTCTCGTTGCGATCACATTCCGGAACAAGAGGGTGGCTTCAACCCTGACCATTCACCGACACATTTAACAGGTCCGTTCGAGTAATTACCCGAGCAGCGTAGATTGTAGATATCGTTGCGCGCGCAATGGCATACAAGGCGAGTCGTTGCTCGATTCGGTGTTTTCCTACATCCTCGATTTGGACAGGGGGAAAAAATAATGCCGGAGTCGGGGAAATGAACCTTCAACCGGGTCCAAAGACACGCGTCGACCCTTGCGAAACGAGAAACGTGCATGTTCGGAATTTTTCCACGTCCCGAAACGATGTTTTTTTTTATTCCGAACTTTCCCTTTGCAAGTACGATTTCCAGGAAGGTCGGATATTTTCATGGTTTCGCTCGGAATTACATTCGACCTGCCAACGAGAAAATCGCGCTTCATCGATGATCCGGACATCGAATTCGCAATATTCTCTGTGACGCTGTTGACGCATTTTTTCCACAGAGTGTGCTTAGGAAAGTTAACGTTTTCGGGAATCTCTAGCCGTTCGATACTCAAACGATCAAAGTTTGCTCTTCGCCGGCAAACTTTCGAACAAATGCAATAACGCAGTTCGATAAAGAAATGACGGTTAACGCTTCGACTGCCGCATTGAAAAGAACGGTACAATATGAATATGGAACGTAAGATATCGATTTCGAATTTTTCTGTATGCAGCGTTCCATTACGTTATCGTAATGGTCGTCGACTGATCGGTCGTGGTTTCGATTGGATTTCTAAAGCTTTAAAATTCTTATCTTCCGGTTTTGTATATTTTCATGTTTAGATATTTAGAAATCTCGTAACTTGTATGTTGGATATTCAGAAATTTAGCAATAGATGTCAGTGAGTGCGCCTACACTTACTGGTCCTTCATGAGCACAGCTGTCCATCGTAGCTTCAGTATATTCAAAACGACTATCTTCAAAAGACGAATATAAAAGCACAATGAAATGTCTTGCGATAGCGCAAAGTATGCCATAACCGTTTTATTCGAAAGTGAAAAATTCGTGAACCGTAGGAACAATTTGTCCCCCGCGGAAACGTGCATATCTTTCTATCCGTTGTACGGTGCAAACAGTAACCATCGACACTAGGTTCGATCGTTTCTGTTTGGCCACGTCCGAGCGTATACGAGATTCGCATCCGAGAACCCGGAGCGTTGGCTTCTGAATAAATCACGTCACAGACAGAAAGCATCGCTGCTGGATCCAGATGTTGCGCATTCGAAGGACGTCGCAAGTTTCGTTGCATTTCCGCCACTACGTCGATGGGGCTAGCTGTTATGCTTATCGAGACGATGTCGAGGTAACACGATCGGGAAAACAAAGTTAGTCAGGTAGGGATGATCGCGAGGGAAAAGCTTGCTAGAGGGTGAACGTATACGTAACTAGATCCTGAGTAAAAGACGAATCCGTAGGGATCCACGTGATCTCTGACAAGGTTTCCGGTCAGAATAGGACATCTAGAAACTCTGAAGAAATCTTTAAAAGGTTACTTAGCTTCAAAATATATTCACAAACATCCGACTTCGATTTTTTCACAATTGCATCTTTGTTCGAGCGTTTCTTGTCGAGGGTGAGCTACGTATGCGTAGGTAGATCATAAGTGAAAGATGTATCTCTAGGGATCCACGTGTTCTTTGACCTCTGGCAGACGTTTCGGCCGAGGTACGGTATAATAAGACTACTTAAGTTCAAAAGATATTCACATCCATTCAACTACGATTGTTCACAATTGTATGGTTTTTATGTATACATATATTTGCTTGGTTTTGGAAAATTGTATTTATGAGATCTCTTACTGTTATTGTTAAAAATATTGACGAGGTGGTTTGATGAAAAAATATTTTATCGGGAATGGAAATAATATAGACAGTTAATAAAGCACGCTTTTTTTTTAATTACAAATCGTAAAAGAGCGATTCTGTCAATAAATATTGAACATACGAAACAAACACGGTTATTGAATGTCGACGAGACTGGCAATATTGTATTATTCACAGAGGCTAATTTGATATTTGCCTGTGATCTTGCGAATCGAGATCACAAGAATTAGAAAGATCGCATTATCCGTAACTGGTATTTAGCGTACTACCAGAAAGTAAACAAATTACAGAATCACTTACATCCAGCAGCGGATTAGAGGATCTGCCGTTTCGCCATTTGCATGCTTCTTCCATTCTAATTGCGAAGCAACAAGCCCCGCGGTCACACTCCGCGTTAACCTATCGTCCACTATAAAGTTGCTCCCAGATCCGAGTGCAGTTTCGCAAATTTCCTAGATACTGCCGGGTCGAAATTGGCGTTCGCTGAATATTACAGATACACAAATGTCTGGAGATGGTAAGCGGGACACGGCATACGAAGCAGAGCAGCCCCTCGGTCGGGAACCGGCGTGTCTCCCAGGGGTGGCAGAATTTTCCTTCATGAATAATTCTCGATGTCCCTTCGTGCATTCGTTTCCGTGAACAGCCGGAATGCGTTTCAGAAATCTAGAAGACCCGGCTACAGGTACTGTACCTAACCCGGCCGTCGATCATCCATTTCGTTTCTAGTCGGTTCCTCATCGAAATTCGCGCTGCGTACGCAACCCCCGTAGCGGGGCCGCGAGGGTGCAAATGGGCTTTAAGAGGGTCTATATACATCTTCGCGAGGGTGAAACATTGAAGCGCTATTGCTTCTCTGCCGGGAATCGGTGCGAAGAGATGCGCGAATTTGCATCGTGTTTTGCTTCTTGGTTTATTGCTCTCTACTGATGGAGTTGCTGGAAATTGTCGAGAACATTGCACCCTCGCCGAAGAACGCTGCGAATTGTTATGCACACGAAATGGACCGAAGAAAATTTTCAACTATCGATTTTTCGAACTTCGTGTCTTCGTGATACCAGAACTTTGATATTTTAATCAAATTCAATGTTACTCTAAAGCGATATCTTCTCTTCGGTTGAAGATGAAAAACACTTACTAACTATCTAGAAAAAGATAAGTCATCGTACAACTTTCTCGATAACAAAGGTACACTATGTGCGAGTTCACAAAAAGAATGACACTATAACCATTTCATTATATTTCCTGAAAGTGTAGTATTTCAAAATAATTTCTCCGTTAAGAAGTCGGAGTATCTGATTTGAATAGAAGCATCTCTTGCAACCGTATAGGTCATGATTGACCCAGCGAACGTGGTCGGAGTATTAATGAGATTCGGAAGCGGATGAAAGGGTCTTGAATGAACAGTGAATTAATGGAATTGTTGCGCGATAAGCTCGGCGAATACGATTACGCGGCCTTTCTCGAAACGATGGCCCGATTTGGTGTGCCATCATGTCGAGTTACGTTCGAATACGTCGATCGATTAGAGTACGTCTCGAGATACGAAACGATTCCGCGTTGCTCTACGTGATTTGCATCGGCCTCGATAACCGCTAAACAAGCTACGATAACGTTGATCGATAACGGGACCACCTTGGCCGGTTAATGATGGTCTGTGTTGCTTGACAAGCGGTGACTAACAAACATTGCTGCTCGCCGAAAATGACGATTGGATTAGGGCTTGCTTCGAGTGGATTTCACGGGACTGAGTTTGGTATATTGGGCTATTGACGGATTCGTGGTTAACTACGTTCCAATTAGGGAATTCGAATCATTCTTCTTCCATTTTATCGCGGATAACATCGAAATGAAATCGTCGAGGAGCTGAGTTTTCCTTCGTTTAAAGGAAATTGAAACGCACACGTGTTAACGCAACGTTAACGCTCGTACATTTGTATAAGTACGTTCGAAAGAGAACTGTACGTACTTCTTCGCGGCCTTTGTTTTAAAAGAATCTATTTAGCTTCGTGAGAATGGCCAGATGCGACCACGTGTACGAGGGGACAGAAGAATTCCCAGTTACATTTACATTCTTATTTAATTCCTGATGAACTTAACCGCTTTACTGTCCCCCTACGTGTCTCCTATTTTTTAAACATTCATGTGTGGCTAGGGAAATCTCTTTCGATGATCTCACGACTGAAAGAACTGGAGGTTCATTTTTAAAATTGAAACAGTCTCAGGACCTCGTAATTGAAGGAAACCATCCAATTATGTTTGCCTTCTTTTTCGACCGACTTCGAAAAAAGAAAGCTCCCCGTGTATGTTCGCGTTCTTCTCGGAACCTGTTAAACAAAATTTGATGCATTTTTCACCATCGTCTAGGGCGGTTCTTCTTGAAAGTTTTAGCGTATCAAACATCGTGCGAGGATTTATAGGGGCTGAGCTATAAGCTAAAGTGTGCCGTCAAGTTAGTAACCCATGATTCATGATTTCGCTTTAATAAAATAGTACTGGTATTTCGTTGCTACTGCTACAACTCGTAACAATTACGTGACCTTTATTTAAAATTGTAGCTTTATAACAAATGTACATAATAAAACTAAAGTATCGGAGCTTCGAAGTATAGCTCGAGAAATAAGAAATTTTTTCATACAAATAAAACCGATTTCGGAGAGGAGAAGGACACAAGTTGTATTCGCGATCTAAATTCTGTGAATTGTGTTGATAATACAATTACGTTGATAATACAATGACGCTTCTTGCATTAATAATGAGGAGTTACATAACAAAGCCAGTTTTATTTAGCATTCAATGCACGGTATAATACCTAGCAATCGAGACTGGAAAAAGATTCGATTGAATACCTCGAGGAACAGCTTATTAGAATCGTGTTATTGTAAAGCGTTTTCGAGCGGACCATTCGGTCGTTCTCGACTTTTCCGACTTATAAACTGAAAACGAAATTGCAGACACCGACTCGAAGCTTCTTGGAAATTGTGAACTTTAAAGTTCCCAGGATCCATTACGGATCCGCAATTAATAAACCTTCGGGAATTAACTTTGTCTCGAGAAACGATTAATCGACAGTAGGATTAAAAGGAAAGCAGCAAGATCGTTTGTAGAATCGTTAAAGGCATTAATCTTGAAAGAACGTACATGGTTCGACGTAACGCGATAGATTGTCACGAATCGTTGTTTTCTCATAAAAGCGTAATAACGTGAATATCGACACGCGATAAACGAACGCAGATTGAATGGACGCGTATAAATAATCATGATCAGACAATAAATCGTATGTAGATTCTATGAACAACAAATTAATCGTAGCAATTAGTTTGTCACGTAAATAAAACGCTGTGCTCGTATGCAGACACCGATATTCATCTGGAATATTGCAATTCAAATTACCGGCTATTGCAAAATATCGCGAACAAATATTTCATTTGCGTACGTTGTTTAACGCACCGGCGATCTCTGTTGTTACTTTCAGCAAAAAATGATCTCGATATCCTGCAAAAGTTTGTTTACAAATTTCATATTTAAATGGTTGGAATGTTCGAACTTTCATGGAATTGCGAATTTCCAAATGTGCAGATTTTCGGATATAGGGCATGAAAAATTGATTGGTTCCCAGGATTTGGTTATTTGGTAATTTTGTAAAGTTGTGATTTACGAATATTATGCAAAAAGTTCTTCCAAACGATTGTTATTTGAAATATCCAAATTATTGAAATAATCGAAGCAAGTATTCCAAGTATCGAATTTCGAACTCCAGCAGCTGAATTCGAAAGTCCGTATCTCGATATCGGAATCAGATGAGATAAAAGATGGAGGAAAACGATCTCGTAAATTTGCTTGTCCCGATTTCGCTCTAAAACGCACAGTTATCGATTAGCTGTCCCCGGTCATCGCTTCCAGCCATTTCTCATAACGTGACCTCGCAGTCGTGTTACGTGATTTGCATCATCGTCGATAAACGCGGCGGCCAGCCTCTCTATATATTGACAGGACGATATAACGTTGCGCGATCCGAAGACTTTCGCGGACCTTGGCCGATTAATCGAATGGCAAACCGTTAGAGAAATTGCTAAACTTCCAAGTCAAACTAAACGTTGTCGCCGCGATCAGACCCTTGGTTGTGCACGAGAACTTTGTCGTTGTTGTTCGCGATTAACCTGGAACGGTCCGTTTAAGGATCTCAAACGGTTGTAAGCTGTTGATCCGAACGAGAACGAAACTGAGTTGCCCGTAAGAAACAACTTCTGACAACCTTGTTACTCCGAGCGATGAATTTCGCCGAGAAAATTGCGTTTGCAACAATGGCTCGCGAGTTCATCTTCGTCCACCAAGTGCCGAGTTACATTTCGTCTCTAGTTACAAAGTGCAGATTTTATTCGTGTTTAACGCCGCAGTGTAAACGGTTACGCGGATAATGAGGATGATCTCTTTCGAATTTTAAAAGTTCGAGGTCATCTCTTAAATAGAGAATGTAAAAACAACGTACATATTACTTATGCTCAGTGCATTATCACTCCCCCGGGTAGTATCGCATTAACGTTCATCGTTACAGCACTCCAGCCGCCATAATGCAGTCGTACGGAATACCCGTTGCATTATAAATTTCGCGTAAGTTGTTTGATCATAGGAACAGGGGAATTTGCCAGGTTATTTTGTAGGAATTGAATATCTCGCCGGGTCACGCGTGTCTGGCGAAACAAACTTGCAGGTAAAAAACCGGAACACGAGCAAAAGCGTGGAAGAGGAGAAAAAAATCTGAGCGAAATTGTAAATCTTCCACAAAGTTCTCCTCGTGTGTCGCTTTATAGTCCGGATTCTCATTTTAATCTTTCTTCCATGAAGCCTCCATTTTTTCCATGTCTGGCAAGGACAAAGAGGGAGCCGGACCAAGGGGAAAAAAGCTAAGAGAATCCGAAAGCATAAGCGAGTGGCTTTATCGGCTTCTCCTTCGTCGTTTATTCCGAAGGAAAAACTACACACGCTCGTCCCGCGGACTTAGCCGGTGTTGTGACGCGAATACGTGCACCGGAGAAAACGAATATCTCCTGGACAGCTTTTTATCCCGTACGTTTTCCAGAGAAATTACGTGGACGCTGGAATAATTAAAGATGACTATCTGGCCGGGTGTGTGGATCCTTTCAGCGTTTCGTAGCGTACTCTGCTCGTGACGCAAAACATTCATAAAAATCCGTGTCATTCTTCGTTATTAATCTTCTAGAAGCGGATGATACGGTTTAGTCCGTGTCCGTTCTCTGACCGGACAAAAACGCTGCCGGGTATTTCTCCGCGAGCTGCGGAATATTAGTAAAAAGTCTATTTTCTTACGGGGATGAATTATTGCGTTAAAACAATTCTTTCCCAGTTTTATGCTGTAGAAGGGACATTAGAGGACTGGGTAGATCCTGGGGCTATTATGGTAGAGAAGAAATTTCGAAAGTTGACATTTAGAAATTTGGGAATTTGAAAAGTTCAAAGTTTCATGGCGTGGAGATTTGAAAATGAGCAACTTTGAAACTTTTGTCCTCCGAATTTGGACTTCGTAGGAGAACTTCGCCGTCCGTGATCCTAACGCGACCTGAGCATATTTGAAACGTAAAACAATTTTGCAAACTAAACTCTGGTGAAACCGTCTTTCTATTCCGTCGAAGAATGATTTTCCAAAATGTGAAAAGAAGCCTTTCTTCTGGAATACTAATCTTGGAAAGTTCGTCCTATTCGCTTATTCGAAGCTGACAATGGAACTGTAGCTTCCGCGGATGGAACGGGATTAAAGCGTAATTCAACCTAGTTTTCAAACAAAAATCCTCTTATCGCGACTAAATGCCACTTAACAATAGTAGATTCCACGAACTTTCCACGATATTTGTTCTTTGTGTCGCTGTCAAGCATAGAATGACGCGACGCAACGTACGCACACCGAGGCACCGGAAACGCTCGTGCGTTCATAGACCGGTCTATCTCATTGGGATGAAATCTAATTCAAAAAGATCGGCCAGGATGGAGCTTATTGTACTCGCGGAGAAGGACTCGCATTCGTATTCGCTTATTGTCGAGATGCTCGCGAATTCCACGCGGCCGGTACTCGTATATTTATTCTTTTGTGCGAGAAAGGATGAACGAGCCGGGAATAAAACGGCTCATGCATGGCTTCGTCGACCATTTTCCGGCAATCTTTGCGTCGCGAACGTTCACGATTCTCGTCGGGATGAAGATCCAATTATGATGCCAAGCGGATCTTAACTCGAGGAAGAGCCGCGCGGAACGGAAACGACATTTACGGATTCGTCGATGCATGATCTCCCAGTCTTCTTCTTATTTAATAAGAGTTCTTATCATCTCTGTTTCGAGGAATCGCGTCGGAAAGGTATTTCAACTCCATCTTTAAAGTTTAAAAATAATACAAAGTTTATTCGGTAATTTTCGGTATGCAACTTTTAATATATTAATGCGAAGTGCACACACTCGAGCGATACAAAGAAGCAAGAAATAAATATTTTTTCTGTTGATCATTCCATATAAGCTGTGGAGGAGCTGAAATTATGTTCCGAAATTATCTTTACTTTTCTTTTAAACAACTCGCGTATTGTTCTACATACAATAATCCTTCAGCTTTTTTTAAGAAAAGGTGGACATACCTCCAGAGAATGTTTTTCTTATACACCACATGTCGAGTAGTATGATTTTAACTGAAATTATCTCCGTTTTAATACGATTAACCTTCCTAAAGCACCAACGTGTATATGTCACTAGTATAAAGAAATTTCCTAATAAAATAAGTTTACAATCAGCTAAATTTGAGATAGAAGAAAGAAGAGTCGATTCAATCGAAACGTATAATGAACCGATGAACAAGAATAGCATATTTAAAACTGATTGCAAATGCAGTATCGGTACGCCGAAGCCTTAATTATCTCGATAAATCCTATAATCGTATTTAACATATAATTGTATTTAATCCGGCGGCTTTATAAAACGAATTGCGCGCTGCGTCATCGAACCGCAGGGAAGAACGTGAAGAGGAAGCTGTCGAACACTGACAGTTGAATCCCTGTTAATATCTCGAAACACGGAAAAGTCCCCAGGAATCGATTTTATACGTCAGACTTTTAAAAGGGTCGGACATTTTATTCTTAGAATCGCGGCTGAATTGGACCGAACCGTATTTTCTTATTCCTCCGCTCATCTCGCGCCATTCTTCTTCATTTCGCTCTAGGCTGTTTGCTCTTCCTGTAAATCCTCTTGACGAGGACTTCGCTCGTTTTACCGTCTGGCTCGTTCCTTCGCCGCTAGGACACCGACAACCTCCACGATAAGACCCCGCAGAATGTTCCGAATAAATCCTGTTTGTCCACCCTGGCTACGACATTGTTTTCCGAACACTCGCTGCTTTTACTATCGGGGGTACAGCTTGGATCGACGATTGTGCTTCGAAAACTCTACTCAAACTTCCGGCCATTTTCTTTTACGTTGCTAACTAAAATATACCACTGATTTCCTTCAGACGACGTCTGACTTCGTTCTGACTGCTAGAATTTCTGAAAGAAGTTACTGACATTAACGCGGTGCCAACTACATCCCCGAATTTCCAAATCAAATTCCAAATCGCAAAATTTCATATTTACAAACTGCCCAAAGCTATTTTGCATGCTTCTGAACACCCGACATTCTGACATCTTGAAATTCCCAAGTTTCGACATCTCCGAATTTCCAAATCCTGGATTGTGGTAACCCTAAAATTTCATGTTGAAGAAAACGTCCCATCTCTTGGACCACTTGGCAGTAATTTCTGCATCCCACAAACGTTTCTTCCGCATCTTAGCATTCTCACATTTATTCTAAACTTCCCTCCGCTCCCGGTTTCTCCGAATATTTCCGTTTTCTTTCGCGCGTATCTTGCACCTCGGTCGCGTCTCTCGCTACTTGCCGTTTCTTTCTATTTTTCTGCAGTTTTGCCAGTTATATTGGTCTGTTTTGCCCTCTCGCACACTCGCGTATCCTAGTATCTTACTCGGCCTTTGCCAAGCTTTCTTTAACCCTCTATCCAGTTGCCAGTGTATCGTTTTCCGTCTGACGACCATTGTCGGTGCTCCTCTCCTCGGCTCGCTATCACTTCAACTCTCTCCGGACTATACAGAGAACGACAATAGCGAGAAGATATCGCTCCGCGAACCGAGTGACTTCGTTTCGCTTTTTCTATTTTGCTGCGCCACTCTGAATTCGCGAGTATCGCAACCGGAAAATCGCGGTGCTGCGCGATCAGCAGTCGGAAAATGTGTCGGAACTGTTTTTCGGTTCCATCGTCGAAAATATCTCTGCCAGGATTTAGGCACGCTCGCGAAATTACCGTTGCAACGATACAACACTGAATCATTAATCCTTATCCGGCAAAAGTTTGTTCAATGTGCTCGCTGAGCGTTTAACAGGCTCAAAAGTTTCGCTTGTCGATATTTTTAAACTGCCAAATTACTGTAGTTTCTGCATTTGCGAATCCCTAAACCCCTAAATCGCTATATTCCCATATCTCCGGATCTGTATATTTCTATATCCCTACAACTACAGATCCTCGAATCTTTATGGTTCTCTAGATTGCTAGATTCCTAGATCTCTAGTTCCGTGGATTTCTAGATCCATAAATTCCTAGATCTAGCGATCTCTAAGTCCTTAGTTTACTAGTAGTTAACTGTGTATACTTCAATGTACCTCGTTGCAGACGTTTCTTTCGCTGCCTCATCGCACAAAGACGAAATTCAAATAATGCATATTCTATTTCCGACATTTTCATCAGCATTTTAATTAATAATTTACATTGGCAGTAATGCGTTGCTGCTGGCTCTCTGAAATTAATGTTGTTTCATGCGTTGTAATAACAAGTTAATCAAATATTGACACAGATATAATTGCAAGCTGTATATTTAATTTGTTAAATAATGGATATTGGACGAGAACGAAATTAATGGGGGCGGGCTGTAATTAAAGAGAGAAGAAGTTGCGATAATTTGGCACGATTCGAGAACGTTGGTTCGTTAAAAATCGTCGAGTTAAACAGCGCACGGAAGCAAGAGACAAAATGTTTCCTTTTCCTTCGCCGAAAACTTGTCGACGGCGGTCGGGGTTCGAGAAGCAGGGAACTTCGTTAGCGATGCTACGCTGAAACTGCATCAAACTCGTCTACTTTCATCTGCAGCTAGTTATTAATACGAAAGCATGGTAAATATGCACCGTAACGGGAACAATTCCGAGCGAACAGTAATAATTTCATTTTGGTTCGAGTGTCTCTACCATCGCATTAATGTTTCTTCTTCCGTCGCGATTTCTGCCTCGACGTTCCCGTCGATCTTATTTACCATCGACTGCTATTGTTTTACTTCGGATCTTCTGATTTATTACTTGTTCAGATTACGTGTCTTCGAATTAAACTCGATTCTACGTTGCTTTTAATTGCACTTTTTCATTGTATTTTCAACGATTCCCATCCGACGTTCTCTGATAAATCTTGCAATTCTATAACAATACATAAATCTCGTAATCTTCCTTGTGCGATCATTTTTAAAATGTTAATAATCTTCATTTGTGCATTGAACTAATAATTTTCATATATGTACATTGAAGTCGTTAATTTTTCCCATACATTCCAACAGTTTTGAAACTATCGAGAAAAGTTGCAGAAAAAAAAACAATAATTCGCAAGAGCAATCTCGAGTATCGTTCGAACGTTGAATTAATAAAAACTGCATTTTACTTGCAGCATCCCTTAGATAGGCGAACACTGGTCTATCAGAGCGGCGGTTTAGTAAGAGTATAAATAAGGTATTGTAGCCCGAGAACGGGAATCGAAATCCACGCGTGCAGAGCAGAGGGTGTGTATAAAATTTATCCGAACCCTACCAACGATATTGCAGTTATCCAGGAAGCTGTAATCAGTTTCATGAAATCTGTTAATTTACTATTCTGTTTCAATTAAACAAATTAATTGTTACCATGATTATTACGCTGCAATTAATTCTTCGTCGAATATCATTAAAGTAAATTGAATTCAGCTGCATATCGTAATCCTGTTATATCGCTCGAATGCTTAATCGTATTGTGTTTTTAATACTAGTACTTAGACGAATGTTATCAATCATTCTCTTTCAGAAATTAATCGTTTATCGATTGCTGTGATATTTAAATTCCTGAAAATTTCTAATTTATAAAATTATAATTGTCAATCATTGTAATTGAATATTCGTAGAAAGGAACGGATTCGTAGAAAACGCCGGAGAAGTGGGATGTCGCGTGGGAGGCTTAAGGCCGTCTTCGGAAGCTTTATTTTTACGAGGAACTTTTTCCACGGACGAAGAAACAACACGGGCTTCCCTCATAATACCCGACAGAAACAACACGTGAAATCCTGGACGCTGAAAATTCCGTCGAACAGCATCGACTGCTCTCGTTCGCGCCTCTCGCAAGTCGATTTCGCGTTTAAATTCAGGACGCGTGCGAGAATCGCAGAGCTCCGGCTCGAATCCCTCGCCTCGAATCGCTTGCGAATCGGCTTAACTTCGTGCCGAGTTTTTCCCCCGCTACCCTGTCGATTCTTTCTTCTTAACATCTTCCAGCTGTTTGTTACTTTCGAATTTGCACTCTTTACGGCGCTTTTATCCACCTTCCTTCTTCTTCTTCGAACGCATATTCTGCACGACATAACCAGAAATTGATTATTAATCATCTATGTTTTGATCGATCCTTTCTTCGCTGGAACCGTTGGGACTCTTGTTAATTTATAACGAAAAAAGTCGAGAATAATATTATTTTTAGCGAGTCAATTATTCATGGTACACATTGTCCTGCTAATTAAGAAAATTATTCATAGCATGTCTATTAACTTGTTAATTAAGAAAGAAATTATTCATAACACGTTTGTTGACCTGTTAAATTAGAAAAGAAATTATTCATGGTACATCTATATTTTTCGCGAAAATAACGACACGTGTTATTTAGTTTTTTAATTCAATAACAGTGACTACATGAACATATGTATCATCCTTGTCGTACATTATTAATTCTGGAACCTGTTCTATCTAATAGCTATCGATTTTTAGATAGCAGAGACGTAATTGCAATGAAAAGTTAGATTGTGTTTCGAAGAGGTAAGACAAAAATAGCGAGGCGCTATTTAAAAAGTATTTTATTTCATGATATATCGCAAAAAGATATCAGAGAAAGGAGCGGTAGCCAATAAAAAAACTGAAGTAATTCTCCCCTACCCCGATTTTCAGTGAGTTAAACATGCCAAATCAGAAAGGTCGCTGAAAATTATGAAGTTGTTTTCCCAGGTCGACCAGGCAAGCGAGCTTTTCAAGCTCGGGGAAAACAGGGTTGGAAGAAGACGGCGTGGTATGCGTCGGGCCGAATTTACGAGGCGAGTACGACTTCTTTGGAACGAACACGCCCCTGGGGTAAATTATTTCTCTTCTGCGCCACCGTTGCCACCCGATGTTACTTTCGCGTTCGAGTACGAAACCTTGAAAAAATATTTTTCTACCTCCGGATCGAGGCCAGGCAATTTTTTCGTCGCGCATGCAGTGATTTCATTTCCAAATTACCAGTCTGCCAAATCTTGACATGTACAGGTTCCTAAATTCCTAAGTAATCGAGGTTCTAAATTTTTAATCATCGAAATTTCCAATTCTAGAACTCCCAATTTCAAAATCTACGAGTTGCAAGATTTCCAAGTCCCAAAAACCCAATTTTCAATCCTATTTGAACATCTTACCGCTGCACGCGACATACACACCAAGTTCCCAGCTTGCATTTGATCCCACCATTTCGCATCTAGGATAATATCCTTTTAAAATCCCGTAAAAAGTACATTGGCCAATTCCGTAGAAGAGCGTTGAAACATCGTCGGAGCAACAGTGTTCTAATGGGTCATCGTCCGTGGATACTTAACGACGAAACTTGTCTCGTAATTTTCGCGTGGACGAGCAAGGGTGCTGGCGGTTATCAACAGTTTACAGCGGCTCGCGAGTGTTCGCGTGTCACGGCAGAAAATAGCAGTTAACTAATGAACGAATGAATGCCGGATAATTCAGCGGAGTAATCGGTTCGATAATTGGCAACCGCCCATTAACGGCGGCCCGGCAATTTACGGAGCTAACGAACTGTCATAACGAACTCCGACGTGGCTCTTTTGTTCTCGGCTGGCAATTGCCGCGCCAGCCAATTGCCGGCGTATGCTTGAAAACGCGTGCAACAACCGGCCGGAGGATCCTTCCGAAGAGATTTCAAAGGTATCGATCGATTGGCCATTCTGAAAAACGCGTGGCCGCAATTAGGGATGTTTAGCGACCAACTTGGTCGTTACTTCGTTCTACCGCTCGCTCGAGAGTCTTTCCACAGGATTATGGCCATCGATAGTTTCCGCTACTCGACTACGAACCAAGTAATTACTTTCACCCTCTCTGTTTCGATGTCTTCTCTACCGAACGATCGTTTGCGGATGAGCATCGACTACCGCGAAATTCAACCCTTTCCTCGTTCGTTAAAAGCGATCCGTTTGTCGAGAATTTAACTCG
The DNA here is from genome assembly GCA_036983795.1 of Megachile lagopoda. NCBI lineage: Eukaryota > Metazoa > Arthropoda > Insecta > Hymenoptera > Megachilidae > Megachile > Megachile lagopoda. The sequence goes on along the minus strand of CM072795.1, from coordinate 3,118,696 downwards.
TTGCAAACTCTTTTCATTGCAATATGAAATGTTTATAATTTTAAAAAGAAGGCTTAACATTCCTCCGCGATTCCATCTACCGTCCCAACAAATGATAATAAAAGTGGTTAATCGTTTCTTCCTGCGGTATCGTTTACAATCCGCAATATGTATTTCGTGGCTCGCATAAATTCGGGTGGGCGAAAAATCTGTGACCCTTCGATCGACAAACTTCGTCGGTTTATTTCGTCGATAAAGTCGTTTTATCGGGCAGAGAAACGAATAAAAAGCACGCGCGCACGAATAAAAATGTTCTGGCATTCGAATAGGCGTCCGTATAGTCGAACGATTCGATAGACCGAATTCAAACGTTATTAAAAATCGAAGAAGAACAACGAACGTGGATAAAGAATCGAGAGAAAGAGGCGAGGTTGCGGCCGGGTGGCGGCGGAACGGTGTTGGGAACAGGAAAACCGCATAAAATGTAAAAAGCACATTATACGTGTAATTGCTTTATTATTCTCGAAACGTTTCGGATGCCGCGTAAATGGGAGTTCGATAAAAGTATCCTTGTTTTATCGTTTAACAATAACGACCGAGGGAGTTGGTCGCGTCGCTTCTTCCATCGATATTCCATTTTTTCTTATATTTATTACCCCGGCCCCGTTTTAAATAACCGATACGGTGTACCCGGGACGGATTGAAATTGTCGTAACGAGCATCGAGCACTCGCGAGCGCCGCGAATCGTCGTTCTAGTCTAAATATTCGCGACGAAAGATTTGCGCCGGGGTTCGGAGAGGGGTTGAGAGGGTTGCAACCGAAGAAAGAGAACTTTTATTCCATTCCGTGGAACACGTTAACTCCCAGCAATGGCTGCTTTATTGCATAATCTCACGAGGAAAAATAAAAAGCCTTTCCGGAAGAGACATTTAAGGAGGAGTTCTTGTCCCGCTGCTCGTAATCTCCGAGCTAGCGAGCCTTTGGGAATCGTTGACACGCGGATATTGCCCGTGAAAGCTTTGAGAATTTCTCCTTTTTTTTTTCTTCCTTCTTGTTTTATCGATTCATCCGAGTTGATCGTTTGTCCCAGAAGTTGCGAGAGTTATTTAATTCGTTCCGTTTTCTTTGCCGCGTCATCGGAATTTAATAAGAGAGACTTTTACCCCGATTTAGAGAACGGCGGATAAAATCATCCGTGAGAAATTTACGATGTTCGAACTAGCGGAGATCACCTATACTTTGATGAACAGTAATTTATAAAGTTTAGTTAACGTCAAATTATTATGTTACGTTCTTAACAATTAACAACGCATTTTGCCTGGTTCATGCTTGAAAAATTTGACGATTTGTTAGGAATTTCGAGAAACATGAACATGAGCTAATTCGGTACGTGACAAGACTACTAATTACGCGATTAATTTGATTGCAGGTATAAATTGGAAGTGGCTGGTAAGTCTTTACCTGTGCTGACCAACCTGGACAAAGGTCGTTACGGAGTTCTGATCTTCGAGAACTTGAACAAGTACCTGCAGATGGACAAGTGGAATCGGGAATTGCTGGACAAATATTGCAGAGAATACTCGGTCGGCATCGTTGGTTTCGCGCCCTCTGGCGAAGAAAGTCTAGTCGGTGCACAACTGAAAGGCTTTCCTCTTTTCGTACACACTAACCTTCGATTAAAGGTCAGTGACTTCATTCACCAATTGGTACTTTGCTATTTTAGACTTTAGTTGTGTTACTTTAATCCCACCCTGCCTTTACGCATTAACTTTCTCATGGAAATATGAATTCTCTGTCGATTTAGTTAACACGATTTCATTCGACGAAAATCATACATAATTTTATTCGATATTTGAGAGCAGATAGTATGACTAGTACAGTAAATAATATACTAGATTTGTTCGAAGGATTTCTGATTGCACTTCAAATTTTCCTTGCGTTATGTATTTCCAAGAATTATTTAAAGCAGTATCTCATTGCGATTCCTCTTCCGTACTTGATCCATAATCAAGTATCTTGACCTACAAATACACCGCGTTTACCTCCTGAATTGTATCGTTCTCCAATTTAAGAGGATATAAATTTTGAATTCCTCCAAATTTGCATACGGACTCTCACAGAAATATCTCAGTTGTTACAAAATTTTATTACAAATACGTCAGGCACCGGTTTAAAGGTAAGAATTTTTCACGTCTGGAAGAAAAGTTTGAAAAGAAAACGATATATTCGATCGGTGTTAAGGGACGCTCTTCTGGAATATCTTGCGGGATCGCGTGACGAGCGATTCCCTCGAATGAAACTCGTCCGCGATGGCCACAGTTTTTATTGGTCGACGGAAAATAAATTTCATCACGTCGCCATAGAACATTTCGGACGATGGTGGTTGGTGTCGGGCGAAGGGGTGGAAGCTCCGATCGCGAGAAACTTCGAATTGGCAATCTCCGTTCCCGTGACGAAACGGCCCCGACTTTATTTCGCAGAAAAATTGCAACGACGCCGCGGAAGAAAGCTCGTCTGAAACGAGGCAATAAAAGCATCGATCTTAAAGCGTTGTCGTGAACCGCGATACGACCAACGACGCTTAACGATTCACGAAATGCGTTATATCAATCTGCATGCGATTGTTTCATGCTCCTTTCACTTTTCAACCCTCTTGGAGTCGTACGTGATTCGTTATTTGATAGAAGAGTGAAGTTTTTGGCAAATCAAAGAAGTCGAAAGAAGTTTTGATGATATTTGTTGCATATATCAGTGGTAGTTTTTAATTATTAGACACAGTAGTGAAGTGTTCGTTGAACAATTGAAACAAGTTTTTTCGACGACGAATAAAAAGTTTGTCTTGAAAAGAACATCTGTTGCGTATCAAATTTGAAAGCATTAAAAACTTGATCGAAATTTGAAATATTGAGTGCCATGTAACTGGCAACCAGCCATTTTGTGCTAAAAATACGAACCAAAGATTTACACGTTTATTCCGATGAAAGTTGAAGCTTGAAACTGATACGTCAAATTTGTCATTTTATGTTTGAAAATTGGTAACGCGATACGTACGGTGTAGACGTAGAAGCAATTTTCGATTTTGGCGGGTAAATGAAGGGAAAAAAGACGGCGCACGTAGAGCCAGTAGAATGGTAGCGTCGACAACGTCCGAGTTTTCCAACAACGGACAAAATGAGATCGGTTTTTCTCCCTCAGGATGCTCAGCTGAATGCAGCGTCCCCTATTCTCCGATTAACCAGATCCGGGGAAACAGCCTGGGGACCACTTCCTGGCGGTGACTGGACCATTTTTCAAGCCAATCACAGCACCTACGAGCCGTTGGCTTGGGCTCATCGGGACAGCCTCGACTATCCAGCCAACAAAAGTCCTCTGGCAACTGTCATTCAGGTGAGTCGTCAATTCACGTCGCGCTTCGAACTCGAGATTAATTCCGAATCGATCGACGCTCACGATCGTTCTCTCGTCCAATCGCTAATCATACCTTGCCACTTTTATCGTGCAGAACGTGTTTCGATTTTATTCCCATAATCTGCGTCGATTCGCTTGCACCTGTTTCTTACTTTTCGAACAGTGCTCATTAACCCTCATTCACGATACAATTCATTGCTAATTATAAAACGATCTTTTAATTTTAGTAACACAGTGGTCTGAATTAGCTCTTGGTTCAATACTGTTAAACGAATAGAATGCATCGGTAAAATTTGTTTAGACATTAAAATAAATTTACATGTTCTACCAGATAATGCATTAGTGATATATTTAACCTCTCAAAGATACATCTCTCAAAATTATTTCTTTCAAAATCATAGTTCCGTACCATTCCCGCTAGGATAAAACCCTTAACGTGAATTTTAACTAGTCCTACGTGCAGGACTACGAGAAGTAAATTGAAAATCATATCAGTCGATGAAACCTCTTTCCTAATTAGCAAATTAATTAACGCGTCTGGTGTTTATCGCTTTTCTTTTGGCGTGCTGGAAAGCCGTCCCGGTAAATTCATTAGACCGGTCCGCTTTGTCGAAGTGTAGCAGCTAACGTGACTGCGAGGAATATTAATTATGGGCTACAAAAGGACGAGACGAAGGGTGTTTTCCATGGGCGCTGTTGGCGCGTGATAAAAAGTACGCGTCAGAATCTTTCGCGAACCGTTCGCGATGTTGGATCTTTTGTTTGAAGTGGCTCGATCTCTGCGTTACGTCGCGCCGTGAAAATTCAAACAGAAACAGCCGCTTCTTGCTCGGATTATTAATTAATACTTGCATTGTTAACGCACAAAGTGACGTTGGGAGTTCGTTTAATTAAACACGATTGTATATCGCGTTCTTCCATCTATCCGATACCCTTCTGTTCTTCGTCCGTGTTTATAAAATTTTATTAACGAGCAGACCTTTTTAAAATTCGTCCTCCGAAAAGTATTAATCTCGGCCCGCGTTAATTAATACTTTCGTTGCCATCGGCTCCAGAAATTCGGTCGCCTGTTGTAGTTATCTGTAGACGTACAAATAATTCTATGACAGCATAGTCTCGTAGAAAATTTGCAAGTTCACAAATTAAAAAATTCTTTGAGAATTGGTCACTTTGGAAATTTGGAACCTTGGAGTTTAGAATTTAGTAATTGCCTATAATCAAGACGTTTTCGTTCGACGCGATGAAACGCGTGGACTTCGATTTTCAATCCGGAATGCGATTTGTGACCACGTGGTCGCCATGGTGGATGCTGCGGAGACGGAAACACAATCCTCGAACCCGTTCCTATTGACCCGACGGTGGTCAGGTTGTTTGAACCGGTGTTTGTGGTGGAAAGACAGTTTAGCCTTTGGTCGATATCAGTGCTGTTTCTTGGTCACAGGGTTCCAATTTGATTATCGCAGGTTGATATCGCTTTGAACATCGAAAGAAGAACCGATTATCGCCTATAATAGACAACAGAAAACTTTATTCTTAATCAAAGACACCGATATCTTGGTACTAAAAGCGCTAGACAGCACCGATAAAGAAGAACTCTCGTTCATTTTATTTTCCCTCTGTTCTTTCCACCCTTAAAATTCTTATTTTCATCGAGAATCGTGGCGTACGAAAATAAACATAAAGCTTCCGTAACGTGCATATACTGGCCGAGTTTTATCCTACGCGTTAAGAAATACTACCCTGAATCTCCTCTCCAGAAATGAAGATGGAAAAGCAACGGTAGAATGTGGTAAGGGGATGCGCCTGTATACGAACAAGAAAAGGACTGGTGAAGGTAAATGGGATGCAAATAAAAGGTAAAAGATGTGTATAAGTGTAACTGCGAACAGGATGATTCTACGGAGAGAAAATGGAAACGAATAAATGAAGATTAACTCGAAGGAACGACAAGAAATACTGGAGAAATAAGAAAGCCGCAGGAATTAAACGACCTAGGGGATGGAATGGAAATGAAAAGTGAAGAATTTGAAATGCAAAATGTAGAAGAAGAGCTGTCGATATAAAAAAAAACGGTTTAAAGAGAACGTAGGAGTGAGGGAATGTCAACATTGTCGATTGTCTGAGGATTATCGGGAAGTGACATCGCCTATTCTACTATTTTACTATTCTACTATAGTGTTATTGAAAGTATAACTCGTGTAAAAATATAGCGCGTACAATGATGCGTAGAGACACCATGCGTGGAGATACGATGCGTGGAAATACGGCGCATGAACACACCACGCGTCAAAATACGGTGCGTGGAAGTACCTACGTGTGGAAATACGGTGCGTAGAAATACTACTACTACTACACGCAGAACTACTATTCGTGGAAATACTACACGCAGAACTACTATGCGTAGAAATACAGCGCGTCGAAGTCTATAACGCGTGGAAATACAATGCAATTGCCAAGCATGCAAATACAACGCGTGGAAGTATCACCCGTGAAAATACAACGCGTGGAAATACGGCGCTTAGGAGCATTACACGTGCAAATACAACGCCTAAGAAACTTCATAGCTGGCCACCGTTAACCCTCGCGCCATTCTCCACATATTAAAGTGTAAGTTTCCAGGTCGGAAAGTCCAGGAAGTAAAGTTACCCGAGGAATGAAAACGGGTGGTTAAGCGGACGGGATAAAGTGACGCAGTCGGGACTAAACAAAGTGAAAGAAGGAACAGGGTGAAATAATGCAAATTAGGCAAAGCGTGGGGGTATGAAATAAAGAGGAGAAAGAACGGGAAGGAATGAATGCAGCGGGAGAAGCGGAATATTAAGAAGAAGAAAAATGGCGGGATTAAAGGAGGGAAGCAAGGGGTGGGAGTGTCTCGAGGGGGACCAAGAAACAGTTCGTAAAGCTGTTCAGCTGGGCGTTTACATTCGTGCAGGAATTCGCGATTACAAGATTCCATGGCACTAAAGGCTGGCCCGGAAGCCAACGTGCACCGTATGAGAGCAAACAGGGTGATCCATAGAATGCGAAAATGCAGACACGAAAGAGATACGTGGCTCTACAATGAATCTTCCTCGACGCGAACTAGCATAACTAGAAATATTTTCGTACTCTAACAAACAAGATGGACGTGATATCGTACGTTCTCAACGTTTGTGAAAACACGAGATTCTTTATTAAGTTATCGCGTCAGCCTCGTTTCCAACGTATCGTATTTATGCTTCGAGAAACCGTAATTAATAATTTGTCTCCTCGCTCCGTTTAAACTTTCTATGGCATATTTAATATTACTCCCGGTTATGTATTTATGTGCACGGTCCGTTTAAACTTCCTATTTGCATTGTTATCGTTACACATTTTCTATTGTTACCGTTACGTATTCCGTGGTAGGAAAATGAAATTTTGCATACCTTCAGGAAACATTCTGGTATATCTTGTATCATCCGCGCTTGTCTTTACCAGCTCTGAAGTATTAAGAACGGTGGTGTGCACGAATTGTGTTTGCAATTTAATATTCTTTCCTAAACAAGTGGTGTGTGAGCGATACACCATTTCATTTGAACCCATACGAACGATCGTTACAAATTTCATATTTCATTGTCGACATATGATTGCGTACGCGATTTAAAATATATTTTCGATATAATTATATTTCAATGAAATACTCGAACGAAAGATTCCCTCCGGCGATTTCCCATTTGATTAATTTTGCGGTTGCGAAACGATATCGTACCGTTTGCTCGCGTGACACTTGACCACTTAGATTTAGGGATCGTGCAGCCCTACAAGTGAGAGGGTGTAAGCAGATTTAGGGACGCTACAAACCCTAGAAATGCGTACGCAGTACGTTCAGGAACTTTACAACCGTAGAAGTTTCCGGGCAGTAACGCTACCATGGTGGTTAGAATCACCGCAAAGTGATGTAAAAGCGGCTAGCAAAGTTAACAAGGTTTCGATCAGACCCAGTGTCACAAGAATGATATCGAGCTTGTATTAATTGGATCTCATGGCTGAATCTATCAAAGATACGGTCTCTTGCGGCTTCTTTTATATCGTACTTTAAACATAATTCTCGTATCGAGAATGTCTAATTAAATTATACAGAAGTCGATTAATCCGCTGCGCTCTTCGCGCACGCTCTCATTTATGTTGCACTTTTGACCTAACATTTTACCGTCGCGTTGCATTTTTTATCTAAAATTTTGCAGCTATGTCGCAGTTTTGATATTACATTTTACGGCAGCGTTGCATTTTATACCCAACATTTCACATATAACATTTTTAACAATCGCTTTGATTGTCCTCGAAATAATTTTAGAAAATAACACGCCACATTTCTTCTGCATGTTTTTATCGATACTACTTCGAGAAATTATATCTAATTTAACGAAATCAGTGATACCGACGACATTATCGAAGCAACGAACACTTCTGAAGATATCTTCGAAGAAATCTATCGCAGTTTCACCTTCAGAAGCCTATTTCTGGTCTTCAAGCGATTTCCGGTGTAAAATATCGCGTATATTACGTCGCTCGGTTCGAGTTTGATATTTATTGCCCTTCGTCCTTGATCTTTTTACCTTCGAACTTTCAACGGGCGATAAAAATTGTATACATTTCCAGCTAAATTATAACAATGCCTATAGCGCTGTTACGTTCTGCGGTATCTGTACGCGAAATAAATTATTAGTAACAACTGCATGGGAAAGATAAAATTGAAAGAAAAACAGTAATGTTCCTAATTCTTCAACTGTGTATACTCGAAGAGGAGTAAGTTTCGCAGTCGCGAATATACCGGTTGCTATTTAGACGAGAAGATGCTCGATGGTGATAGGAGAGATTTATTACTGTTGGCGTAAGAACTTTGCAGGATACTGCTGTTCCAGCTAGTAAAACGCTTTATAACACTGACTGTTAGTTTTAAATTTTGTAATGAGGTAAATTCTACGTGGGAGGGGCGACTGGGCGGTTGAATGTCTGAGAACTGTGATCAATTAGAAAACTCTTATAATACACAACGAGCGCAGCTGTGCATACAGCTAAGGTTGGAGGGATTTCATTCTAGCGAACAAACAATGTAGTAGCTAAGTTACACGGGTATTCGGTGAATATTCAATATTGATTTTCTTGAAAACAAAATCTCGTATTCATGCTACCGCCATAGCCCGCTTCCACGCACCTGGTTTGTTTCAAAAGTAACAAGAGTGCCTGTTATCGAACTGGGTATGATAAATGCTGAGATACTATCGTTTGTAAACCTTATTAATTTGTTATGTGACTTCCTTCGATATTTGTCAACTCTTATTTAAGTCAGACTGGTCGAAATGTGGTAAGGATACGTGGCACCATCGTCCTCCTACAGATACAAAGCTGTAAGAGTACTTGTAAAGTTTGCCGAGTTTACAAGAACGAGCTTCCTGAAAGATCGTTGAAAATCGGTGGGAATAGTCGATAAAGGAAAGGCTGATATAGTAGGAAGTTATCGGAAGCATCAGGTGATCGAACGGGTGTGTTTCTCCTGTTGAACAGGGTTGGGTCGTTTCAAGATAATCCCGACCAGGCAATTTGTTAATTGCGTTGTGTCAGCCAGGAAGTGACACGGGGTTGGCCGGTCGCATTTTGAAACGGCCTGCGACGCGAACGGAGCTTGTTAGCAGTAAACAACAATAATAATCTCGCTGATAACCCCGTTACACGGCCACGGACGATAGGCCGAGAGTTTCACGGATCGCAGGTAACCGGGTAATTAAATCAGAAGCCAATCAACCGTTGATTCATTCGATTAATGAGCATCGGCGCAAGCTGCTTCATTTGCCGCCATTCGAGCCGGCAATTTATTTCGTTTTCGAGGACACGCCTTTCGGCCGCGAATCGGCATCCTCGGCAGAGCCGCGACCGGAACAGGAAACGGAGAATGCATCGAATCGATTAAAACACGAACGGACATCCTTTTCGATAACACGATCCGTCGAACGAATCGTTTCTTTCAACCGCACGATAGCTTCTTTATGCTTGTTCCGGCCGGACGAGATTGAAATTCGATTTCGTTAATCGAGAAAAAACGGAGCGAGGAGAGGTTTTGTTTGAAACGGTCCGGCCTCGAGACTGTCGGTGGAAATGTTCGTCTTTCACCGATCGGGAAAAGAATCGAAGATGGATCTTGTTCGTTTGCCCGGAGAATTCTTGGACCAATCGAACCGTTCGGAAACCCGACGATGCTTAATATTCGAGAGTAGCTGCTGTCTACCCAATTTCTGGTTCAATGAACCTATTCGTTCTTGGCTATGCCCGAAGCTGAACGTTGGAATATAAGATTAACTGCTACCCGTTTGTCTTCTTAATTTAATGGAATAATTTTGAATACGGAACAAGAGCAAGAATCCCTGATAGCGCTATTTTGGGACTTGAAACTTTAGAAAATTTCGAAAATTTATGAATTTCAACATTTCACAATTTCGAGATCTCAGGATTTCAGAATTTTTAAACTTAAGGATGTAGAGATTTAAGATATCATGATTGTAAAAACAACGCGTGATCAACGCATACAAAATTTCTTATCAAACATCACCGTAATTACAATGCTCTGCATCCGACATGATCTTCTCGCCTTCATATTTGTGCATTACGAATGCATAAAATCATTATGTTACCCGATCTCAATCGATAAATGGTGTTGTTATTACAAGGTGTTGGTAGATGCATTAAGTATAATGCAAAACATCCTTAAAATTATATGCGCCACTGGTTGATCGATAAGCATCAACGTGTTAAACGCGCGAGTCCATTATCGTTGCATGCGATTACTCCCGTTTGATGAAAAAAAGAAAAACGATAAATTTGCTCGCGGCTAATAAACATTTCCCATTTTCAACCGACGCGTGAACGATCGTTTGTTCGTGTTATCTTTTTCGAAAATTTCCGTTCTGTCAATATACTCCGTGGAACAAAAACGTTTAATGTAACTTGCTTCTTCGCGCGAATGGATAATTTGATAAAAATTTGTTTGATTAATGAAACAAACTTTGTGCGCATCGCGTAACTTAAATTTTACCAGAAACTCAAGCACCGAATTCGCTCTAAGCAGAATAAAACTAACAGTAATCTCATTAACAAACTCTGTTGCTATTTCGAACCTTCTCGTTATATCATATTTCAAGTATTTAAAATTTTTTAGAAGCGGTGCAACTCGATCGAAATTCCGAGTGAAATATTTAAACTAACAAACTATCGAAAAGTATTAGTGTCTTCAATTATCCTAACCTCTTGAACCTTGTTCAAAACTTATTAAATTCGGAAAGCTGAATATTTAGAAATTTAATAATGGGAAAAATTTTGAATTAAAAAATCTCAAGTTTACATACGCGTTCCTATCTAAAGATCCGAGACATGTATGGCAATTACCGTTCAGTATGATAAAGGGGTTTACTTTACAGGATCACGGAAGATACGACGGTATTCAGAGGGTGTTCTTCGGCGGTGGTTTACGATTTTGGCTGCACAACTTGCTGCTGCTCGACTCGTTATCGTATCTGTCGCACGGTCAGCTGAGCCTAAGCCTGAATCGCATGATCCTGGTGGACGTCGACGACATTTTTGTCGGCGAAAAAGGCACCAGACTCCGAAAGGACGACGTGATGGCGTTACTGACTACCCAGCAAAGGATCCAGGCGTTAGTTCCAGGATTTAAATTCAACTTGGGGTTTTCCGGGAAGTACTTCCATCACGGCACCGCCGAGGAAAATCTAGGGGACGATATGCTCCTGGAGAACGTCGACAGGTGGGTGTCACTGCATCTCCATTTTCAGCGACTGTTTACGCGCCGTCGCTGAATTTTCCACAGAATGGAAACGATCCGCCATTGAAAAGGGACATTGGTGGGAGTTATTGCGCGAATGGGAGGGTAAACAGAACGCGAAAAGATTCATTGTCGAGGCAAATTGACGTACCGAGACATGACTGCGAACGCGTCACGGTTAATTGAACTCCCGGAAGTCGCACCTGCTCGCTAATCGTTGCAGTTTGCTCTTTAGTGTGACTGCTAATTGGTTTACCATGGGTGACGATTGACTGTGTTATCTGTATCTTCTTGTTTCGTCGAATTGTCGACGAAACGTGTCTCGTTCGAAGGGAATCATACTGTTACGAACAAAAATGTTTCAATTCAAATCCACTCTGTTACAATGATATCGCGCCTCAAATTTTGTCAAATATAATAATCATTTATTTTTCAAACAATCGAAATTAAAGTACCTACCGTTGGTACATCCCATGTAGAGAACTTGTAAACAAATTTATTTGAAATGCACAAGTTCTACAACTCGTTAGCGATAAAAATTAGAGCGTGCACTCCCGTCGCGAAATAAAATGTTAGAAATTGTGTTTTACCCCCTTCTGTTGACAGTAAGCGGATTAAATTAATTTACGCGAACAAAGTGGCCTGTAACTTGCAGATTCACGTGGTTCTCTCATATGTGGAACCATCAACAACCCCACCTCTACGAGAATGTGACACATCTGCAACTGGACATGGCGCTGAACAAACAGTTCGCGAAAGACCACGGAATCCCGACAGGAAGCGGTTACAGCGTAAGTCCTCATCATTCCGGCGTTTATCCGGTTCACGAGGGGCTGTACGAGGCATGGAAAAGGGTGTGGAATATCAAAGTCACCAGCACAGAGGAGTACCCTCATTTGAGGCCCGCTCGATTGAGGAGAGGCTTCATTCATCGTAACATAATGGTACATATTCAACCAGTAAATATTTAACTGAGTAAACGACATTTCGCCAACTCGTTTAACAGCGCGTTCATTTTCAAGTTATATTGGATAATTATAAATTTTCCATTTATTTTCGAACGCGAACAGTAAGATTTCATACAGTGTTGTCGAAAGTAGTTTCCGCGAGCTTTTTTCTGTCGGCGATTGCAGCAGTGAATTCCATTAGTTGGACGAGGTTGAATAATCAAACTCGTGAATCAAGCAATTTTCGTTCTTTGTTTTTCCGTCGCGACCACGCTCCGAGCATGCCAATAAACATTGTTCCGCGCTAACAATTGGCTTCCCGTTCGGAAACTATGCGAAAGCAATAAACGAATCGGCGCTCCAGCAAGCGAATCGGTAATTGCACGTTGCGCCATTTTTGCGTCGGTCAGTCTTTGCGCGAAGTTGCACGGGTTGCTTTTCCGAGAAGGTTCGTGAACGTGTTACACGGAAATCGTCGATTTGTTCCGAACTAGTGGCACGCGAATTGAGATCACAGAGTGAAACAATTTCGTAAAACACGATTTTTTCCCGTTAAACGATTGACTTTTCGGAGAAATTCGCTTACACGTGTTTTTTTCTGTTGAAGGTTCTACCGAGGCAAACATGTGGCCTTTTTACACACACGATCTTCATCGATAGATACCCGGGTGGAAGAGACAAGCTAGACAAGTCGATACAGGGTGGTGAACTGTTTCAGACCATCGTTCACAATCCTGTAAGTGATCCAACTTTCAGTAATCTGTTTCATAAATGTTTCGCATTCGTTACTATATTCTTTTACAGATTAATATTTTTATGACGCACATGTCGAACTACGGAAACGATCGTCTGGCACTGTACACCTTCGAATCGGTGATCAAGTTCATTCAATGCTGGACGAATTTGAGGTTGTCCAGCTCGCCGCCTCTTCAGCTTGCCGAGAGATATTTTCAGCTTTACCCGGAGGAATCCGATCCCGTGTGGGGTGTAAGTTCCTGTCGTATCTATCCTACGAAATAAACTATTTACTCGTGAGAAATGGGCAATGCATCTAGAGAAGAGTCGAGGCTGTAGAGCGAGCTGTAGAGAAAAAGACTAATAGAAAGTACAAGAGTAAATATAGAGACTGGTGTATGTAAATACATTCATGAATAATTGAGCAGACGAGCTATGCAATAATCTCATAGAAATATCAGTGAACTATGTTCCGTTAAATTAATAGCGTAAATGAAGATGAGAGAGAAAACGAAAACGTGCAATACAACATTTACAAATTACTTAGTTTCTAAATTTAGAAGAAAATTAATTGCGTGTATAGATCGATACATAACTGTAATTCTTAAGCGATACATTAAGGAAACTTGTTATCGAATTTTCAGAATCCTTGCGACGACCAGAGACATCAAAAGATCTGGTCGAGGAATAAAACCTGTGATCAGCTGCCGAGATTCTTGGTAATCGGTCCCCAAAAAACTGGCACCACGGCTCTTTATACTTTCCTTTCCATTCATCCAGCGATAAGCAGCAATTTACCGAGTCCCGACACGTTCGAGGAGATTCAGTTCTTCAATGGAAAGAATTATTACAAGGGACTCGACTGGTGAGCGATTAAACTGAAAAACTTGTCTCGTTGTTCCTCCTTTGAATCCTGTAACTAACCGCGCCATTATTTTTCCAGGTACATGAGCTTCTTTCCAGCGTCGAAAAACGAAAGTTCGCGATATCTGTTCGAAAAGTCAGCAACCTATTTCGACGGGGAACTAGTACCACGCAGAGCTCACGCGCTACTACCTAGAGCAAAGCTGATTACTATACTTCTCTCGCCTGCGAGGCGCGCCTACTCCTGGTATCAACACACGCGAGTTCACGGAGATCCTGTAGCGAATAATTATTCCTTTCACTCGGTTATCACTGCGAGCGATACCGCTCCGAAACCCCTACGCGATCTCAGGAACAGGTTAGTTCGAACACGCGAGCGTGTGTAATAATTTTCTATTTGTTACGAACGTACGTCTCTGCAGTCGGAACAAATGCGCCCGTCAGGCGTTGGACGAACGGAAATCTATGTAAATTGCTAATTCGCTTCCGCACTAACACATCAGGGTCGGCCAAGCAAATTTTTTCCATAGCGGAATGAAAGAATTTTGAAATTTCATGTTTAGAGATTATAAATTTGCAAAATTGGAAATTATAATATTTGAGAATTTGTAAATTTGTAAAGAGAGTCTAATCATTCGCAGGTTTCACATCTCGTTAAACATGTTAACGTTCAGTGTACTCGAAATGTACCTTACCTGTCTCGAAAGATTTTGTAAGAAATACGCAACAAAGAGTAAAGGATAATCTAGTACATAAAAGCTTCGAAAGTCCTACTGCAGAGTATTTCACTCTTTCCGCACAACTTGTGCCTTTTTGGATGACATTAAATCGCCCAGACAATCGACGTGGAATACTAATATTAGGATCGTACAAAATATAATTGTTCGATAACCGTTACAGATGCTTGAACCCCGGCAAATACGCTCAACATCTGGAGAGGTGGTTGTCCTATTATCCGCCTCAGCAATTACACATCATAGACGGTGAACAGTTGCGTCAGAATCCTGTGGAGACGCTGCACGAGCTTCAAAGGTTCCTGAAGATCACGCCCGCTTTCAATTACTCGTCCCACTTGAGGTACGACCCCAAGAAGGGATTCTTTTGTCAGGTTACCAACGAGGATCGCACGAAATGCCTCGGTAAAAGCAAAGGTCGCCAATATCCGCCGATGGAGGATAAATCGTACAAATTGCTTCAGGTACGTATCAAACGAATAATATGCGAAAAGCAAAAAGTAAGATCTCTGTAACTGGTCGATTTCTTTGCAGAGATATTACTTGTCTCACAATACGGCTCTAGTTAAATTGTTGAAACGTCTCGGGCTGAGGACGATCCCACAGTGGTTGAAGGAGGACCTCACCGACACGGTGATGACCTAGCAAACGTCGATTACATGAAACGACACCGTTTCCGAGTTGTTTATCTCGACGGTAAACGAGATCCATCGTTTACTAGCGGAAGATCTGTAAAATAATTGTACATTGAATGTTCCACTGGACTCCGTTAATCCTCGATGGAAGGACCATTTACAGGCCTATCCCAGTGGAGAGTGGCCTAAAAACGATGGGGAGCCTGCGAAACTAGTCACTTAAGCGGTTTCACGGTGTCACAAACCGTGACTGTCGATCGTTGTTAAGTCGATAACGTTATAAATGTTATATTATTGTCACCATCGACGCGTCGTAGAGGATATGATTATTAGGAAACACAGCCCGCTCGCTGGTGTCATCATCCGTCTGTATTAGGACACTTTTCGTTCTAATCATTACTGGTAAGGTGAACGAGGAACGAACGATGATTTCTAGTTTCTATTCGAGTCACGAATTCCGACTCGAGCTTGATGCGATATTTTCTTCGAAGGAAATGGAAAATATTTTGGTAAGTCGGAGATCATGATGAACGACGTACATTGGTGAACAAGATTTATAAATCGGCAATGCTATGACAACTTGGAATTAGACGGTATAGTGGTATTTCGCTATATGGCTTTGAAAATCTGACGTTTCGATATGCCCAAATTTCTAAATTTGAAAATTGGAATTTTCTAAATTTAAAATTTGACCCTCTATAAACGTGAAGATTTGCAAAATTTGAGATTTCTAAGTAAATCTTGCGCGTTACAACGGTGAAGGAACACCATTAATACGCGTGAAAGTTGTTGTGGAAGAAAACTAAATTGGTAAGTCATATAACGAGACTGCACTATACGTGAAAGGATGAAGGAGACCAATCATGTTTTTTGTAAAAAAAAAAAAACGATGCTAAACTTTGGTAAAACGTGATCTGTCCAAATCATGTTGGAATTTTTGAAGATTTATTTCCCCGTGAAGTGATCGATGGATAAATCGATGATCCCTTAATAAGTCCTTATCTCTGTTGTGGTACTAATTGCAGGATCGTTTCTGCGAGCGTGAGATTTTCGGGACTTTGAGCTTTCCTCCCGCTCACTTACCTCTCGGAGACACAATGTACATTAATTCTCGTCGTGTAAGGGTATATAGAAGAAAAAAAAAACTATAATGATGATTCTATGTATATTTTGACAATACTATTCTTGGTACCGCCGACGAAAAAGGCCGATGAAAGGTGTGTGATCGCGTCCGTTTGTACATTTATGTATCGTACTATTTTGATGTGATCGTAGGTGTACCATAATGATATAAAGAAAATTAAAACGAAGAAAAGAAATAACTATTACGGGAATGATCGGTAATCGAGATCATTTCCGATGAACGCTAATCTTAAATGATCAGATGATAACTGCCTATTTGCAATAATTGCTATTGTCACGTTTAAGGTACACGGAGATTTCTAGTTTACGATAATCCTGAGTTCCGCGATAGAATGAATTTATTCGTTGTTGAAGAAAATCGGTCGGTTTTCGGAAACTTTAATACCTGATGTATTATACTTAGCAAATCATGTAAATCGTCGAGCGAGAATGCATTGTTGTGAATGAAGTGATTGTTCGCGACATAGTTTAATCATGACGATCGTTTGTTGAATGCATATCAGTTGCAGTTATATTTGTTAATTCTGTATACGCTGTATCGATTACTTGTTTTTTTTTTTCTTTTTTTTTTTTTTTTTTTTTTTTATGAACACCCACGAAATTCTCCTCGTTATGCTAACTTCTTAACAATAACTTTTCTAACCCTTCTTTGGATTTTGGGGGCCCGTTAAATATTTACACCATTGTTAAGTATTTACACCATTGTTTTAATGAATTTTTATATATTTATTTGAATATTTAAGTAGTTGATCTATTTCATCGGGTTTTAATCGCTGCATAACAAATTCGTTTGCACTTACCAATTTGATAATATAATGGCACCTTGGATCTATCTGAATTTGGAAATCCAAAAGAGGGTTAATACTAATTTTACTGTTGCTTTATAACTCGTTTTGAGGATTTTTTTTTTAACTAGATATCTATTTATTTCACAATACAAGTTGATACTTAAACAGAAATGAAATAGCACAATTAATTGTGAAACTCATAGCAACGGATATTGTGAACATTGTAAACTTTGGCTCGTATTGAGCAATTTAGAAACTATGACGTCATTCCCTATGAAGTATATATTTATAAAAGTCTGGTGTCATCGTCAATCAATCATTTGACATTTAGATACTATTTTATTATTAGCGTTTTGTTATCCCTTGTATATTTTGTTTTCACTTTTATACTACCCGTTAAATCGTGTCGCGTGACGTTTAACGAATCATGTACAAAGTTTATTGTTAATAATATATGATAGTTAACAATAATGATATTAACATTAAGCGATTGATCTTGTTTCGTCGAATCGTGCCATTTTACCAGTGTTGTACATACGGTTGTATTATTGTACCAATCGCAGAGTTGGATCTCTAGAGTCAATATTATCAATTATGTTCAGTATGGCGGTAGCAACAATTGTCCAAATTGCTACTAGCTGACAATAATAAAACCAGAATCAGAAAAATCATAGGGAGATTCATTATACAGGTATAAAGATTTAATGGTCCTTATAGTAATTAGCACTACTTCATCGTTGGTTTATCAATGTGCGTAATTTAATTTGTAAATTTGAGAATTTGATATTTTAAAATTTCTCTAGATAATTAATTCGTTACAATACTTTTAAATTTATAATTATTAGCTTAATCCTTGATTGTAACAACACCAGAACATTAGAGCATGGGTGTCTATTTACTTTTAAATTAAAAATAATAATAAAAACGAGCGAATGAAAGTTGGACGATAAATAAGCGTATATAATTATTTGTTATTCCAATAAAAAAAGAAATTTGATAATCTCTGTAATTTAAAATAAGATATCAGAAGTCTGTAATTTTGACAGATTCGATTGTTCTAGTATTAATATAATATTCGATGTAATATTTGTATGAGTTATAAGTTGATAACTGTACCAGCGATGAAATATTGCTAATATTAATTTGCGTGTACATTCGCATTTCAGGTAATATACCGGCAAACGCGCAGAAAGATAATGAACGTTTTGTAGATGTTCTAACAGACTGTTGTGCAGACATGAATAAAGAAAAAGAGAAAAAACTATCATTGTACGAATAAAAGGAGACAAGTGTAGAATATGTGTACGACAGTTTAATAGAAACCTTTGATTATTTAACTTAAAATTACTCTATTGTAAAATACTGTAATAACTGTATGAATAGTATGTAAGTTCTAATAAAAGAAAAGTTTAAAATCTTCGGTATTACAGTTTTTACTGCTCATTATTCTTTCTACAATACATTTTTATACATTACAACGAAAAATGTTAACTTTACCTTTGAATTACAAATCGACCTAGATTCCTAAAATTTTTCTTTATTACTCTATTAAATTAAATTTAATGCACCAGTCGAAGATGTCAGCATGACAATTAACGTGTTAACTGCTGTTCAGGACGAGGCGTCGGTCCAGGTTGAAGAAAAACGTCCCGATTGCCGACACCGAAAAGTCTCCTCAACAAAGATCTCTGCTGGCTCCTCTCCTCCGCAATATTCGCTCTTAAATGATTCAAAAATTCTGTTCTGTTCCTCAATAAACCAAAAAATTCTAACAAAGCAAACGCAATCAACATGACGATGCCTACAAGAGCCATTATCGTGATTAAACAGATCAGATGCCACGAAAAATTTAATAAAATGAACTCCATGCCCTCTGAGCCATCGACATTGACAAGAGGGGCCAAGAGACTTCCCAGAAGAGAGCAGACCAAATATATAGCTATAATATTGCAATAATCCTCGAGAGCGCTATGAAATACTTTTCGCGACACTAAAAAAAAGATTATGCTTCCAAATGAAGCCACGCCAATTGATCTTAGAGGGCAATAATTATCCGCTCCAGCTGATATCATTACTAAGCCGGCTATTGTGGCTTGGACACATCGCATTACAGTCCAGTGATTGAACTCTTCTGTGATGAATATGAAATGATAAGCTACGACAAGCAAGCTGCACGATGACGCAGCCAACAAGTTGTTGATGTAGACATTGTGCAGGTTATTTCCGATTTTATGGGTTTCTGTGTTGGCGTTTGGCATGCTGAGACTCTGAAACGAAGAAAGATTAGGATTCACTGGACGAAATGAACGGATTGAAGTTAACGGACTCCTTCAAACTTCTAAAGCTATCGATTCACGATACAAGTAATTATTTGAATGAAACAGTGTCGCTATAAAAATGATCTAATATATCTTTGTCAATTGTAATAAACAGACCTAAATGATAACGTTGCGGTAAATTTACCTGCAAGCCAATGAATACCATTAGATGACCGGCATAGACGGTTCCTGGCGAACCGGGACCGACACTCGCGTTATCTATGGAGCTCAAAAGAAGAATTCTTCGCCCCAGTACAGCGCACCCCATGAATCCTGATAATCCTCCCACAAGATGAACAATTGCGGATCCAGAATAATCTTGAAACTTGACATCTCTTTCGTTCAATGAATTCTGTGTCATCCATCCCTTGGGTGTCCAAATCCAATGGATCAAGAATGGTTGTATCAAACCGGCTACTAGTAATCCTACTGCGAGGTAACCGACGGTATGGGCTCGACCCACGATTCCACAGGTGCAAATCGCTGCTGCGATTACCACAGCCGACCAGCCAATTATGACTTCGTCCTTATCGACGTCCGCGTCACCGACCCAATATCCTTCGCCTACCACTCGGCCTACGTCGCCGTTGTAGGCGATGACAATTCCCACCAGAATATAGACAAACGTCACCCAACAGAAATCAGCGATGTTCTGCAGCAGAATTAGATTAACATTGTCCACTGGCACGCTACCGATGTGTATAAGAACGAATCCAGCTCGCAGCAGGACAACTAGGGCGACGCGAACGAGACTTGGTCCCCAGGGTATGTGAGAAAATAAGCTGGTGTTATCGTCGACACGACTTTCGCTCGCGTAGTCGTAGTACTGGTAGTCCAAATCGTTAGACATCCCCTTGGTCAGCAGAAATTGATGTGGTGAAGCTTTTGTGTTCCTGAGATTACATTGTCAATGTACTAAACATTTGGAGAGGTTAATATTTACGAGTATGTGACAATCGTCCTAAATTCCACGCGCGCACATTTCGTTTGTATCATAGTTCATGTTAGACAGACAGTTTAATTATCGATCAAATACTTTATGTCAAAATGGCAAGGGTCATTCGATAAATGAAATGCTAAATATAATTTTAAGAGACAAATACGAAGAGACTTAGATATACGCGTAGGAAAGTATCGTTTTTGTTATTTATTTCCGATTCCTCGTATATATTTAACGTCGATAATAAAAGGTATTCGTACTATAGAAGTATTTGGAAAGGATTGTTTCTGATAAGTAAGCAAGAATACGTGGTGACGATTCAAATATTCGAAATGTGCCGCGCAGATTGAAAGTCGAGCGCTGATTGGCCGCGATGCCGGCAGCCAATGAGAAGCAGCGTTGCAGGACCGCGCATGTCATGCCATTGGCCATCGCAAGGTCGGGGTCTCGAGCCGCAGGGACGAGCCGGCAAGCGATGCCGCCCGTCGTCGACGTAGGTAGTCGTTCGAGGACGGTCGTTGGTGTCTCAGTGTTTGGTGTAAGTGACCCGTGACAAAGAAAGGTTGTACGAGGTGCTCGTTCGACCAGTGTCTCGTTTCTGACAGAAGAAACAAGAGGATGGCTACGGTATGCTGTCGTGCTCTTTACGCCGTCAGATGGTACGAGGTGTCCCGCGTGTTGAGTGTTTCCTCCACCTTGGTGACAACAAAAAACTACCGGAACGTGAGTGTTGACATAGTATTTTACAATTCTTATTTGAGAATACAATACACAAAATTAATGTATGCGTCTTGTTTCGCTCGTTCACTCGATTAAACGTAGCGTTTCAATGAATGCATTCGATGCAGAATTGTTTTTTTTTGTTTGATGCTCCCTTCTTTTCTTCGAACACGAGCCTTTCTCTCGCACTTCAGTGCGTTCCCTCCTTTTTTTTATATCCTCGTATCTCTCTCTCAGTCAAGCGGGAGCAACAGGCTCCCAAAAATAAACGGACAGCTAACGGAAACCTGTCATTCGTTTTATCAAAGGATACGATTAAAGCGAGCTTGCGAATTCCGCCGGTAGTACTTGCAGTGCATACGTAAACAAGTGTTCTGCTGTATCGTGATCAAATATGGATACCATGTGGGACGAAACATTCGTTAGCCAGGACTATTTGACGGGTATCCTTCCGACGTTCGTTCCACCTATATTTACTCGAGATATTACCTTCCATTTGGTCACAGAACACACGTGTCACAGTTACGTTACCAATACGGTGAATGCATTACGCGGGAACACGTGTAAATTCGTTTCTCTCGCGGTTGTTTACGATCGCCTTCGTAAAGTAACGATTTCTTGTATATTGCTTGTAATACTAAATTATCAACGCACACGTGTATGAAAGCAATGTATTTCTTTTAATACACGTATACTTTTATTACGGTAGTCACATAAACTCTTCCGAAATTGAATTTACGTATTTAGTTATTCACGCGCCATATTCTTGCGCAGACTGCGTGCCTGCAGTATGCCGGCATTCATTACTGTGATGAATCCTAATTACTGCACCATATCAGTTCACTAGATAAGTTATTTATTTTATCAAACATGAAAACACGCATATAGAAATTGTACACGCGACGTTGCGTTTCTTAGGCCCATTCGGTCACCACATCTCCTTTTAGTTATTATGTATTATTAAGGCGTATGTAATTTAATATTTATTATATTGTTGATATATTGATGTTAAATAATATCATCACAAGTTTGATAGTCATTTCTTGTTATGTCATTCGTTATATCATCATATATTGAATTACCATACATTGTATCACTATGTATTGTTTAGCCTCGTGTTGTATCGCCACGCATGGTATTATTACGGATTATATTGTCTCGCTTGAAATTGCTATGTACTGCATCTCTTCGTATCAAAGTTTAACGCGTTATATCACCATGAGTGAAATTACCACTCGTTATATTTCCACGTTCAGAATTACACTATGCACTGCATCTTCAAGGTTAAAATTGCTACGCGTTATATCGCCGCGCGTTGTATAACGTACAGCATATCATTACCTACGTGTAAAGACTTTAATATTTAGAATATGTTATTCTACATGCATCATCGTCGATAATATTTCGTATGTCCGATATGAGTCACTATTGGTTCGATGATAAAATGACCGAGTTGCAATCGTGCACATGTTACTCTTTTATAACGAATGTAATGAGAAAACGTAGTGTGATGTCCTGAGAAGTTTTAATTGGCTCATTAGAGTAGGATCAGCGTTTAATTTATCGTCACGTTGTCGGTAGTTGACGTCAAAACGGAAAATGAGCTTCCTTCTAACATCGCTTGGCAGCCCCGCGTCTGGAAAAGTATTGAATCCTGAACGATAGTAAATCATGTTCCGCGGCCCCGCGATAAGTGGACAGTATTTATTCGGCCTCGAGTACGCTGAGGTTCTCGGTGTAACAACCGAGGCAAATTATTCGTCGTAATACGTCATCGCGATTCACTTGTGCTCCGTGATCGAGATAATTGCAATTGGGGATCGTTCAGGGAAATTTTTCGTAACGAATCATCAAGTAAATGGAGGTATTTCATCGGCAACCGAGGCCACACCCTCCCTGTATATTTCTTGTTTGATCCCATTGGATTAGGTTACGTTTTCGATTCATCATTTTACGAGGGTTCAATCGAGGAGTGGTGTCGGCGATTGATATCTTGCTTGATAGGTTAGAAGGACATTTTGTTCTAAATGAGAAACACGCGAATTATATGTAGAGGATTAAATATTAGCTCTTTACGGAAGCATATTTTATTAGATCTAAAAGCTTACTACATCTACTAGATAAATATTAATTGAATTTTCCATCGTTCAAACACGATATTCTCGTCGTTTGATCATTATAATTGTATAAATTTTATACTCAGTTAACCAAAGTTATAAATAAGCGCTCCATATAATTATTCCTACACTTGATCAATTAAGCGATATCCCGCGGTGATTTCCTCACGGCGTAACAATATTATTTATCAAAGTTGCATGTACTAGATATCAAAATCGCAGCCATACCGAATAGTATTCTAAATATAACCATTACTTTTCGTAATTATACACAGCTCTATCTTATCGAACCGAATGTGACTCGTTCACATTTGTATGTACTAATTGACTATAGGCAGCCTCTAATCGAATCAAGTCGCGTGTACCGTAACAGAGATCAATGAAATCGTGACACATGACACACGTTATCCTGTTATTACGTAACGTCTGATACACGTCATCAGTTTGTAGATTTACGTTCGCTATTAAACGGTACAGGCTTAAGAATGAGCCAGTAGGATCCTGGAACTCATTTAAGCTGATTCACTGGTGATCGATAGTAGACTTTTATATATTCTTAGAACGTAATTTTCTGTTTTATCGGAATGGTGGTATTGATCGAATGAAGTGAAAATGTGATTGCAATTTCAACGAGTTTATTACCTTCTTAATGAAATGATTTTAAATTCATTTTTTTATTTTATAAGTAGATCTTTCTTTAATGCTAAACCTAGCATGTAGGACACACTTAATTTCGCGACTTGAAAAACTTCTTTCTCGTCTCTTTTATCGCGTTGGATCTGCAACGTTATTATAGGCACCGCAAAAGTATCTACGATTATTTTAAGATCTGTTAGTATGATTTTTAGAATTTTTGATAAAGAATGTACAGCAGAAATTAATTTGTATAATTAGTAACGTATACAGTTTGTGCGTATAACTTGTATCAGCCGCACCAACGATATTTAGCAGCACCCGTTGCATGTCACTCAGTGGAATATCCTCGTTGTTGATCCCCCTGTCATACCGCAGAATTTGCTGTTCTGATTCATTCCGTTCAATCTTATTCGTTCAGACCGCATGTACTATGCCTGCGTAGCTGCGGGTAATCCGTAGTCAGTTCCTGTTATTTAGCGTGATTCGTATCGCGTTATGACACGTATCTCAAAGTAAATAAGAATTTTTATTTCGCTGCTTTATCGAATCGTGTGCGAATTCTCGTAGACATACGGCAGACACGTAGGCTCTCCTAGTTACACTAAAATTAACTATATGCCACAAAAAGAAAGTATACCCAGTATAATAACAGTAATTGTGGTATTGTTTACATTAAAAATTAACGAGATTGCCGGCTGTTAAACAGTCTCTTCATTTCAAAAGTGAGAATGAATTACGCAGCGAAAGTCGTTGCAAAATGAGGGTTATTTCCGTCTTAATTCTCGCGTTAATTGTAAGGTGTTAATTTACCGCGGAGCGTAAGAAATTGGACCGATTAGACTCGAGGACACACCTCGCTCAAGTCATCGACTCTTTGTCTCTCAAAATCCGGTTAGCGATCGAAGCTGGTCTTTGAGGTGGAATAACACCGGTTCGCAAAGAGAGAAACGGTGTCAAGCAGTTGTTTCGTTGCCGAAAGCACGCTCAGAACTGTAGGAAAAGCGTGCTCGTGTACTCTTTTCATCTACCTATTAAGTCGGCAACAGTTGTTTGGAAGAAAAATGAAGGCCTACTTGAAAGTACTTCCAAGAGCAATTTTCACGCCGTTACTGCCAAAACTGTTTTCAGCCTTTTTTATGCACTATGAAAAGTGCTCGAGGTGCGATAGAATTTTAAACCGTTAGGTACATATCTTTAGGGGTTGCAAAATTGTAATGGTTACGTTAGTGGTAATTTTGCCGGAGAATTTAGGCAAGCTGTTAGTCACTAGAGCTTTGAGCTAGTAGGTGTTTACTCGGAGTTCGTGCAAACGTGCATTGTTTATCTAAACAATGAGAATTTCGGGAACTTGCTGGTTTCTGAAACTTGCACTTTAAGTATTTCGATCATGAATATACAAGTGCATTTTGCACGTAATTAAATTCGTGACAAACAATGCGGTGAATGCGGTTTAAAGTTCCCATTGAAACAGATTCCTTTATTAGGAAAGTTACCGTCGCACAAATACGTATCTACCTTCAAATTTTAAATTCCTTATTTCGCTAAAGTCAATGTATTAATATATTTCAAGAAAATCATGTCAAATTCTGCAATTCAAAATGACAAATTTTATTAGCAATTAAATGAAAAATAAGGTACGAACGGGTTGCGTGAACGTACAAGTAGTTGTGGTGTTAAACGATAAGCAGTATGTTGAACGCGACCAACCTTTACTGTCGGAATTAACGAAAGAGGGAGCGAACGAGCCCTCCACTTGGCATCCCATTATTGAAAGCACGTTTGCCAACTAGGTCTCCAAACCCTACAGTGATTTATATCACGAGGGGAAGGCAACGTGATGTTAGACAGCATGCTATCATCAATTACATCGAATCTAACTATAGTTCCACCCACTGGGAACCTATAAAAGACGCCTTTTGACAAACAGGGCGCAGACTGACATATGCTTTTTCTATCAATAATAATTAAGACTCATCCAAGAGAACACAGGTTTACTTAACTGAGTAGATTGGGTGAATGTTATATCTCCACACGTTTTGTGGTGAGATGTTCTCTTACTATGAGTGAGTGCAAGAATTATTTCCATGCGCCGTTGTTCCACGCGTAGTATCTCTACACGCTGTATTTCCACGCGTGGCATCTCCACGCGCCGTAATTCCACGCATGGTACCTCTACGCTCTATACTTCCACGCGCCCTATTTCTACGCGTGGTATTTCCACATGTGACATTTCCAAGCCTTGTACAATCACGGATTGTACTT
This sequence comes from Megachile lagopoda, assembly GCA_036983795.1. Lineage (NCBI taxonomy): Eukaryota > Metazoa > Arthropoda > Insecta > Hymenoptera > Megachilidae > Megachile > Megachile lagopoda. Next base: position 3,092,677 of record CM072795.1, on the reverse strand, counting down.
CTACTCGCTATATAACCACACATAGTTTCCACATACTGTATTTCTACGGACATAATACCTACCTCTACCGAATACTCACCTAGGATTTTTTCTACTTTCTCAGAAAACGTACCCCTTTAATCAAACTATTTCCTGAGAAATATTGCAAATTCGTGGTTCGTTGACTGTAAATCTATTTTAACTTACCGCTAGAACGGTTATCAGCGTTCGAGGTCATCGACTTCGAACTCTATTCATGGTTTGCCATAGGATAATGGAGCGTGCCCACGGCTAGGCAGGGCACGAGTTGTTGAAGCTTGAATTAGGGGATCGTATAGAGGGGTTCAGACTGCGGAGTCTGCGGCAGGCGCCACGGGCATCGATCTGTTCCACTGCACGCATTCTCTCGACCCCGACAAACTCTGTCCCTCTCTCTCATTCCAGAAAGTTGGATAATTCTTATTTGAACAAAGCTCGAAACGAAGCCAGCTTCTAGCATCACTCTAGTTTCGTTTCATCTGGCTCAAAGAACCTCTTTATCGTTTGTCCTGCGGTACGATTTTATTGTTCATCCAACAAAATTTGGAACCCGAGCATTTAGGTCAATGTCCGCGGACGAAAATCGTTATGCATTGGCAACTGTAGCGGATTTTATTTCGCGGAATTAGGTATCGAATTACGTACGTTTTGAATTGGACATCAAACGGGAAATCTTGGATGTTTGCTTTGGAAATTGAAGATCTTTGTGGTATTTGACCAGGGAATTTGGGTCGATCGTGTATCGACAGTTTCGGTTGATTTTATTTTGTGTAATAAACTGTCGCATGCGACGTTGGACCACATATTAACAGAGATCTCTATACATTTACCCTGAAAATTGAAGCGGGTCGTATTGTTTGTTTAAAATATGTAGGTCAGTGTTCGTATGTCTGAAATTGTTGACGTGCTCCACGTTATACTTTAATATCTTTTTACGGAGAAAATGTTTCGGGATATAAACGGGTAAAAAGATATGGAATGAAAACAATTTTTAATTCCATTTAAGAAGAAAGATTGGATTACTCCTTTCAGATACATCCTTGCGTTTATAAGAAAGATGGCTGTGTCCGAAGAGGATAATTGCACGTTAATAGATTAAATTTATCAATACAAATGTTAAACCAACAATACTGCAGTTATTCAATAATTTCTTAAGGGTTTCAAAGTTTTTTCGTTCAATTTATAACTTTAATCGTTCTTAAGAAGCCGTATTTAGAAAGAGTACATGAAAATCATGACAGGACTGATTTCTCCTCTCCTGAAAATTGTACAAGCTTTCAAGTTGAATTTCCCGTTGTATTTACATACTTTTTAAAATCTGCTCTGCGAACGTCATATCTACTTACGTTTCCCCGCTAAAATCCCGCTGCAGTCCGTGGTAAAGATGTTTCGCAAACAAAGTCTCCTTACAGTTGGTAAATTTTTATGTCAAGCTTTAATATTGTATTCAGCCTGCGGCGACACGAAACTAACGCGGAAAGTCTGCTTTGCATGTCACCTGTCCCATTAACAAAACAAACAACGTCGAAGATAATGAATTCTAGGTGACTGTAAATATCTCGGATGAAAATTGTCATCCTGTTTAATGGAAAATCCCGTTCCCGACGGAAAAACCTGCGGGAAAAGGTCGTCTTATCTCATCGCTATTTTCAAGGATCAGTTTGAAGTCTGCTTGCTTAATAACGTCGGAAACTTCCACAAACTGAGCCACAGTTCCGTTCTTAAACGAACTTCCCTTCATTTAGGCTTCGGTTTCTCAGGTCGGAGACAACTTTTCTATAGAATACTGTCGACTGCTCGTTGCACAGAAACTTTGCTTTGTATTCTTCCTTGTTCCTCTGAATCAAGGCCGAAATCAGGCAATTTCCAGCTACTGTATTCATGTATTTCAATGCTGGAACAATGTTTTACTGAGACGGAGACGATTTAAATTTAATTCTCTGCCCTTTTTCCTTTGTAGAGTCTATTATTGTAGTAGATATTGGTTTACTGTGGTACCACTTTTATGTTGGCTTTTGTGAACAATTGTGGCGATTGATGTGTACTTAGGTGCACGGATTGCATTTCAGTACGTGCTATTTCCATGCGTGATACTTACACTTACGGTATCTCTACGCGCTGTATTTCCACGCGTAGGTACTTCTACGCGCCGTATTTCTACGCGTGATATCTCCACGCGCCGTAATTCCACGCGCAGTGTTTCTACGCGCCGTATTTCTACGCGTAGTACTTCCACGCGACGTATTTTTACGCGTAGCACTTCCACGCGCCATAATTCCACGCGTGGTGTCTCCACGCGCGATAATTCCACGCGTGGTGTCTCTACACGTCGTATATCTACGCGCCATATTTCCGCGCGTGGTACCTCTACACCTCCTATTTTCAGTTGACATAGTTCATCCCTCATTATCTGATTGATCATAATTTCTCCACAAACTGCACACACCAGCACATTATTGACCAACCCATCCAACTTACCCACTTATAAATCGTTCGCATACGAATTTCAAAAAACCTCAAAATGATGAAAAACGTAAATGAAAAGCAGCTCGTATTCGAATAAGTACTTGAGCATATTCCTAATTAAATCGAGAAACAGCATAATATAAATACGTACAACTTTTTAACTGAAACGAAGTATTTGACATACTTTCTTTCAATGTCGTCGATTTTTTTTCCATTAAAAGGTGCTTTATGACTTTACAACCTTAATTTGCCTCGTTCTGTTCTCGCTTTTCCCGCATGTGGTATCTGTCGATGATTGAGTATCTAAAGTTGTTAGGTTGATCGATTTTGTTAGAAATTATGGGGCATTAAAAGCGGCCACTCCATTATCCGCACCCTATAAATTTCGTGAAGTTACGAACATGAATCGTAGGCTTGTCTTAGGTTTATGGTAACGACAATACTGAAGTCTTGCATAAAATGCAGCTCGCTGAGCTTGCTATTTCGTGCACAACATTATTAGGGAAGATGGAGCTTGCATCGCGTGCAATTTACGTTAATCGTTAATAATCGACTTCGCGTCTTTCGTTCTTCTTTATGGACTCCGCAGTTGCGTTTCTATTAAATACAGTTCGTTGGAATTTTCTAAAATATTCGTGGGATTTCATGAACGAGATAAAGTAGGAACGTTACCAGAGACATAGACGAGTTATCAGTCATGGGGGCAGAATTTATCTTGGAGAAAATTTCTTCGCATTGCTTTAAACGAGTTTTACATTTCTACGGCGTTTGTTAACACAATTTCTGACACTTCAGAATCTTCAAATGTAGGAATCTCGAAAATACAAAAACTTGCAAATACAGAAATTTGAAACATTCTGAATGTAAAAATGTGGAGATTTAACAAATTGAAAGCTCGAAAATATTGAACTGTCTCTATTTGAAATTGAAAATTCTACATCCTGCGTCCTACTTTCAAAATTCCAGGCAAGGAAAATATATTCGAAAATATTTTCCGAGTGTTCATGTTTGGGAAGTAAAAATGTTTATTCATAAAGGTTGAGTGAACTGAATAATTACAGAGAGAGTTATAGCGTTATCGTTAAAAGAGATGTTTCGTAACGCGAAATGTTAACGTTTTCGTTGTTCCGAGTTATTCTGCGAACGTACGTTTGGAAAATGACTGTTTACTCGTTTACAGAGTCAAATCAGGCTACTTTGCTGTAAACAGCTTCGTTAAACGACTCTTTTAATCAATGAGTGCTTTCACGTCGATGCATTCGTTTGAAACTACTCGTTAAAATCGATCCAATTATCTTATTCGCTGAATGCCAGATTTCTGTTGCAATGAGGTGAATTCTACACTTCCTATTCATGAACTTAAATTCAGGAGTGTTTGAAACCTACAATTTCCCCAAATTTAGAAATTTAGAAATTTAAATACGAAGGTAACAAATTTTCATTATTTAGTTTGTAAATTAAGAAATTTATAAGTATTTAATTTTCAAACTGAGAATCTCTGACCGTAAGATGATCATCAGCTGCTGATAAATGAACGACTGACAAGGAATCCGTATCTAGTTATGTGACCGTCTTGTCCCCTCCACTTCAGATCATATAGTTGAACCAAGATCCGCTAGGCGGCGCATAGCCTAATGCCTTTCTCGAAACTGAAACGAGCCCTGTAGCAGCATATAATGGAGCAGGCGACAGTGTTGGGCATGATCCTTAGGTTCAAACGGGATATGATGAAACGGTCCATCTTGTCTTATACAAGAAGCCTGCACCGTGTTACGACGTAGCAGGTTAAACCTCTCTGATCCCTTTAATTTTTTTTATCATTTTTTTAAGTATTTTATAAATTTATATTTATTTATTAATAGGAATTATTACATCTTAGTTATATGTACAAAATTTTTAACGCCGGAGTTCATTATTTCATAATTTTAAGTTGAACGAATATGATAAAATAAAGTAAAAATTGTTTTTAATTCGGCAAAGGTTTTGATATTTCTCATCTCTCTTAAAGTCTTCAAGTTTGTTTCATACTGCAGTTGAGAATTGTATTAAACTAATGTAATATTTATGTATATTTGTTGTAACTGATCTGATCAATTATTTTATTAAGCTTTTTAAATGTATCTAAACCTTCGTAATATTATTTATATATTTGTTCTAACCGTCGAATTATTTTAAGTTTCATAAATCTACATAAACCTCTAATATTACTTATACGTTTGTTACACTTTTCTGATCGGTTATTTTCCTATTTTTTTTAAATCCGTTCATCTCAAAGCACAAATTCAACAGAATTAAAACTGTGAAGATAAAAGTACTCCTCGTCGAATGTACATTTTCCATTCATCCTGTACACAACGATGATGGCTCATTGTTAAGGCACAAATATGCACGTCCCATTATTCGTATCCGTCTAGTTCATCATCGATAAACCGAATTTACACGTCGAGAACCGTCTCGTCGTAATGAATGTTCCCGGACAATAGACAATTTACTTAAAATTGGATTCGCGAAGAATCATTGCCCGTTCGAGCGTTCAAAACGAGTTTTCTCCAACGAAATGTAAAAATTACCTGACGCGAATATCGACATCGACACGATCGACGAATTGCTCTTGATAAATCGCTCGGTTTTCCTACCAGATGTCTGTTCCATAATAGAGTGTACGATGATCACGGTGCCTCGTACTTTTCCATCGCTATTGTTCGAGGAAAAATGTCAAACCGTTTGAGAGATTTGTCGCCACGTATTTCAACAGCTTCGAAAGAAATGTTTTTATTAAACACCGGAACATTTGTCGCTTAAATGTTGGAAGTTTCGTTTCATTTAACAGCGGTCGTCTTCGAAATACTTTATCCGAGGGAGAATTTCTAGACACCGAAAGACGGAAGCAATTATTTATTGAAGACACTTTAGAGCGAATTGTAGTAGTCTCGAGAGGATACATTTCATTTTAAATTTAAATTTAACGATTTCAGGTTTAGTAGTTTGATAATTTAGAAGTTTGTGAATGTAGGATGTTGGAAGTTTACGAATTAAAAAATTTGTAAATGTAGAAGACAATTTACAAATCAATCACAATAGAAATAGAAAAAGTTCAAATTTAAATAATTGTCTACCGATCTTGACCATAGTATTCATAATCAGAAAATATCGTACAGTAGCAATTATATTTTTACCGATAAAACCTTTGTGCCCAAAAATCGTCAGACGGCACAGTACAATGCGAAAGGAGTTTGATGAAAACGTAATATAGTCACAGATATAATAAACGCGAATCTATAAAAAAGACTGGGAAACACAGTTTTCATCCGATTTTTCAGCCGGTTTAAACGGAACAGTGTGTCGTGCAGAGTAAAATTGCGAATAAGTTCTCCCATTTTGTCCTCCCGTCAGCCCTCTGTTTTTATATCCTCAGCAAAATACTTTGAACGAGTTTCAGCGTCCATAACGGGTCGCTTCCATTCTCTCACTCGATTTTACGAGAAAATTTTTGTCAGTAAATGCGTTATAACCCATTATTAACGTTACAAAATATGCATTGAAAATTCAAATTAAATTTCGAACGTTTAATGATCGTTTCTGTATTCGCTACAAACAGCCTACTCATTGGAATATTTTCTTTATTCCTCGTTTATATTCATTGCTTTTTTAACTTTCATAAATTTCACTGAACAATCTTTCAACGCGGAGAGACAGTTTGATAACTCGCAATCTCAAACGTTACATCAAGTTGGCAATTATTTACGGAATATGAATTCTGAAGATTTAACACTACAACTAACAATTGAAATGACTCAATTTTTATATTTTCTTGTAGTACTTCTGTCGAAACGTGAGATAAAGAGTGGTTGTATATGTGAGTTGATGCTTCAATGTGTCACTGTGCTTGTATGCGTGTCACTATTGCTCTACAATATCGTGTCACACTCGTGACGCACCCAATAGTTCATACGCAACATACTAGACGCATATTTCCATCGCAATCGAATTTTGGGCTCAATTCTAATTTATAATCTTCATAATTAAGTATAGTTGAATACAGAACGTCTCTAAAATTGTTCAGTTTTTTTTATTTGTCTTCACATTGTAGCAATAATTAGTTATTCGTGCATGACGCAACCTGGAAAATTGTAGACTAAAGGGTTAAAAGTAACGTCAATAGTTAAGGATTTGAAGAAGTGTCTATAACTTCTACTTTATCTTCTTCGACTCTATGTATAGTCGAAGAGTTGCGACGAGTAAAGATATCAGAAAATGATCGATTCGCAAAGAGAATAGCATCTGTAAACTAACAGATCCTTGCGGAAGCTGTTATCGCCCGAGGATAACTTTGGATTCCCTCGGGAGCAGCTTCGGGCGTGAAATTCAATTTAACCATGGCGTGATCCACGAAGGACGTTCCCGGGTGGAAGGTAGAAAAAGCGGTCGCAAAAGTCTTGCGAACTTCGTGATGGCTCGATATGCGACGAAATAATGTCAAAGAGTACGCGAATTTTCGAAAATAGCCATGGAACATATTTGTTCGAACAAAACGCTTCTGTTCGCACGGTCTCACCTTGCCGTTCGATATCCGATAAAAAGTGACGTACTTAAGCGTGCGTGTACTTCACGAAAGAATGAAAAATCTCGCGAAGATGAACGGCATGCAATAATTTTCTCCGAAGCGGGTACGGAAATTGAAAATCGAATACATTTTATGCGAAATTCATTGTTGGATATCTGCTACATGATTTTATGCTTCTCGATTTCGTCGAAGGTTAATCTAGTAATGTGAAATATGGAAGGGACATCGATTTCGCTGGAACGCCGCGCGATGCATAATTCATTCGTATATATGAACAATCCTGACCGTGCTCTTAAACTTTTTATACTTAGAGTTGCGTCCTGTATGATTTTATGAAACTGAAATCGCTTACAGGAGTTTATTGTTTTAAAAGTGATGTGAATTATTACGATAGATGGGGTAGTTTCTTTTTCAATGTGGTGTCGAAGCATTTTGGCATTTGGAGATTTAAGGATTTCGAAATTGAACAGATTCGAAACTCTTACAAATGTAAAGACTTTATGCTGCAAAACTGATTTTACGATCAAGAATTTTCCATTCACCCGAGTATTTCTATCTTTCCGCCTTATGTCACCCTCTTCTCGGCGCGCAATATGTCGTTGGATTATCTCGTTCGTCAAACGTATACGGTATAAATATGTTACGTAAGTAGGAAATATAAAGTTGTAGGTGCTTGATACTGTGCTGTCTTGTAACTCGTGTCAGAACTTAGAAAGAAGCGTTTCAACGAGAGACATATAGACGTAAGCTAATCTGCATGGTGCGGCAACGTCACGTAACACCACGATAACAGCGTGTCTCCGGGAAATATGGAAACAAACGAGAACTCGTGCTCTTTCATTTGCGTGAAAATGTCCCACCTCGGTTGAAGCGACGAGTATGCATCTTAATATCGTTCACGATCGTTGCACTATTTCAAACGTTTCAAATAACTCGATGACAACACGTACATCGTATAATCGATAATTAAGCACTGTTCAATGAGCAGCAGGCGGTATTAAAATTTGCCGCAATTCTCCGAGAGCGTCGAAATCATAAACGGATTATTCCGCAAATTAAAGCGATCAATTAGCAGCTATTCGCGATCGAAGGATTAAACGTAGGATTGTTCCTAATCTACGGTAGTCGGCCTAACGAATGAAACGAGAATCGATTTGACGTCGAAACGAGATAAAGTTATACTCTGCATCTACTGAAAATTGAATCACGTAGACGCGTTCGCAGTTGCTCGAAACGTAATAATCCAGTCGCAATAATTATAGAGAAATATATCGTACACGGCAAACAAAATTTCCACTGTATCTCCGTTAACATCAAGCATCGTTTGTTAACAACACGGAATATATGAATATTCGGATATAGGACTATCAGGGTCAGGAGATTTCGGGACATAGGAACAGAGGGACATAGCAATTTCGAGACATACAGATTTCGGGACATAGGGACAGAGAGACATATGGACTTCGGGATATTGATATTCCAGGATATAGGAATTGAGTTACTCATGGATGTAGAGATCTATAGAATGTGGGGTCTAGAAAGTTAGGAGTTTGGGAATTTGGAGTTTTGGAATTTAAGGATGTGGAAATCCAGATGTCCAAGAGTCTACGTATTTAGGTATCTAGGAATTTAGGGCTCTGAAGATTCAGAGACTTGGAAATCTATGGATTGGTGGTGGAGTTTAAGGATGATCTAGTAATTTAAGGATCTGAGAGTTTAGAAAGTTGGTGATCTAGAGATGTAAATGACTTTGTAGCGTAGAAATTTCGTACAAGACCCACACTCCTTTTTCTAAAATTTATACCGGGGTAAATAGAGCCGTTATTGTTCCTTACATCAACGACTCCGTTGGTGTCGAACAATTTCCTGTCGGACGTCAAGGCGACGCAGCAGAAAATCGCTGGCTCCCGTTGCGTCTGTAAAATGTGTATCCCGAACGAAGGAGGTAACCGGCGGAAAATGATGGAAGACTGTTGCCAGGGAAACTCGTTCTTCCATTAGGAACACGCTCGTTTCCTCCGCCCTTCCGTATCGCGTTACGTTTCTCGATTAAACTCGGTATCTTTCCAGCGAGTTCGCAGTCAAGTTTGATCAGGTCGCGGCGTGACTTCCCGTTAAAAAGCCGACATCGAATTATTTAGCCGCGGGCGTGTGGGCGGTATTATATTTACGTGGCGACGTAAAGCCGCGCTAGCGTCCTCTCGTCGAGGCGAGTTTAGAATTCGCGGTATTTTGACCCGTCGCCAAAATACCGCGACTCGAAATCTTTCTGATTTACGACCCACGACCGGGTGACAAAATTAGATCAGCTTTCTTGAGCCCCGTCCGTGAAACAGCGTACGCGACTGCGTTTTTACGGTTCGCATGGGATTTACTTGCATAAAGAGATTCGGTGATATAGGGACACGGAGGTTTAGAGATTTTTGGGTGCAGGAATTTGGGGGTGTAGATATTTAGAGACATAGAAATCTGAAAATATAGGAATACGGGACGTGTAACTACTCTCGGGTGGTCGGGAGTTTTCCTCCCTATATCGCCATTCGTCTTAGATAAACCTAGGATTCTCACTGTACAATAGACTCGCGTGATATCGCTACATCATAGCTCACGGTATACAAAAAGGATACGAAATAAAATAGAGATACTCCTCTTTGGAACGAGTGATATTTCATATGGAAGCTTGATTTATCGCATGTATAATGGGGAAATTCAGCTGTTGCTGAAAAGTGGTCCGGTGTTATCTGAACGCGTGGTTACGCCCAGTCAACCATCGAAAGTTTATATTGCTGTTAAAAGAAAAGCAAAAGTTGGTCAAAGGATAAAAAAACTTCCACCCGCGTGTGTATCCCTATCGATTGACCCCGATATGCAAGAAATCCGGTTTAGTCGAGCACCAACTATACAACCGCTTTTTTCTATGTGTTTTCAATTTCTGTTGAAATCTCAGTGATGGATTGAAAACTTTGGGAACTTTGAAAGTTTCATGAAGGATATCTTCCCGGGGCTTAAGTAAGGAAAGTTTTAAAGCTTGATTATCTGTAACGTGAAGTAACGTGGTATACAATCGTGTCATGGATGTTGAAAAAAAGATGTCTTTTACGGTCAAATTTCATTTCGAAAGTAGTTTATACGAAATATGGAGACGATACAACGCGTGACAACACGATACCTGGCGATATGATGCGAACCAATTCCACTTGTGGCGATATAATGTGCAGCAAATCTATCTGTGGTAATTCCACCGCGTGTTAATTCCATTCATAGCAATTCCACTCATAGCAACTCCTCGCGTGTAAATTCCACTCATGGCAATTCCCAAGCGTGGCAATTTCACCCATGGCAATCCTCCGCTTGGCAATTCCACTCACAACAGTGCTACGTATAATGGTTGCACGCATAGCAGTACAATACGTAGCAATTCCATGCATGAAGGTTCAGCACGTGGCTATAAAACGCATGGTAATATAACGCGTTACGAAATATCGCACGGCAATATATCGCATAAGTATACAATAGTATACTACTAAAAAATGACAGTATAAGTCGATGGACATCTAACGTTAGCCCCATTTGCTTAAAAGAATACCAAATAGTACCACCTTCGCTAAATAGTAAAAAAAGCTATATTTACTTAGAACTGGACCTCTAATCTTAGGTTATTAGCGTGAGTAATGATCCATTAGCGAACAGCCGTGAAATATTAACCGGTCCAATGATTTTATCTTCGTTAAAATTGAAAGCAGCTGTTACTCCACTTTATCGTACCATCTGTTCTGCTCCCTTCGCTGATTATTTAACGTCAGAGATTAATTATTATGGAAAGGTAACACACGCCTGTTCGCATACACGATTTCATATTTATGCAATTCCTAGCTCGCGGACTTATTCAGTATTCCTCTGATACTTCTTCTCCGTGTTGCTGGAGCAGTAGATCTCTCTGTGTACATACCTGTACTTTCCATGAATATTTTTCCTTCCATTCGAGTGGAGAGAAAATTGTAAAGTTTGCGGACGATTGCAAACACAATCGATGAGGTCACGCAAGGATGCGAATAAAGATTCATGAACCTTTTAATAATACATGCGGCAGTAATTTGCACGGATTTGCAATGCATATGCACGAATCCGAGGACATTGGACCCTTGCTGGCACCTTTGAAAGATAAGGTGGTCAGTGCCATTAATAACGAGCCTTTACACACTACACCCCTTAACATCTTGTTCCTCTTTAATCTAATAATATAATCAAATTCCACACACGTTTTTAAGCGATATTACTGTTTAGAAATGTACTTGTATCTTTCATCACAGTGGACACGTGGATGTCTATATTACAAGGAACATATGAGTTACTTTGGGATTTGTGTACTTAATTCTCTAAACTGCCAAATCAGTAAATTTGTACATTTCAGAAGTTACTAGATACTATAACTCTTAGGTTTCAGATATTTTTACAATCCGATATACCCTGGACATAGACTTCAGATTGCTACATTTCTGATTTTCTGTATCCTCAATCGTTTATCAAATCATATCGATATGTCCTGTGCACCGAGTTTAACGAGCGATGAATTATTTAATTAGCTGGTTAACGGTTCACTCGTTTTCGTGTAAAGTCACTCTAACGACAGATCGTTGAACCCCACGAGACCATTAGCCCGAGAATTATTTACTCTACGATAGCTGAGCACGTGAGAAACTTTTGGACGGCTCAAATACGTTTTTGGCCGGCTACCAAAATTTAAAGGTTCTCGTGCTGGTTCGAGTATATAGACACTGATTAAGAGATTGAATCAACAATACGTTTTGTTGTTCCGCGAACACGTGATAGGATCTCTCGACGATTCCCTTTCGATAAATCACCGTTGAGCCGAGCTGCCAACTAATTCATCTAAACGTCGTTTAATTCGTCCGATATGATCTATGATGATGTGATATTCCGCGCAGGTAAGCATTCGTAATAATACTCGGAATCTTCCGTGTGTTCATTTGAACGAATGACGCGTGTTCGTAATTTATTAGACGGGAAGAACAATATTTTCGTTAAACGTTTCCGACACTTAACAAACTGTCTTTGAAGTTTAAGAATTTCAGTCGTTTATGTTTGATTTCGAAATTTTTACTTTGCAATTTTGTACTCTGAACATGTTATAATATTAAATTATTTTAATACAATTCGTACCATAATTCATATTTTTTCCATTCGATTTCCAATACGCGATATCGAACGCTAATCGCGATCAACCGCTGTAGATTTATAAACCGTGCAAATTTCCATATTTTAACATTCATTCAACAGCCGATACGACAGGCATTTTTCATTCTGATTATTAGAACGACGCGGTGCATTTAGTGTGCAGCTTCCCATACACGTCAACGATTTCACTATATTCTCGCAACGATCTGATACTAGAATTTACGGGAACGTACGCAATATTCCGCGTTTAAATACCGCGTCGAGGTGTCATCGACGAACACCCATTATTCGTTAACGGAACGTTACGTCGAAATTCGAACGTTTTATAAAATTTCTACCAGTTAAGTTCGTCGAAAAATAACGTTTGTGAAACTGCGATAATTCCTTGCAGCGCACCGCGCAGATTTGCAATCCATTTCGCGTAATTCAATTCCGGCAGCAACCGCCTAGTTGAAAATTCGTGGGAATGCTCTTAAACCCTCTGAGTAATTCTAATTTCTGCAGACAATCTTGTTACGCTAGCAATCAAATTTCTGAACGGCGTTCCAAACTTAAATCTCATCTTCGTATCCTGGTATATGCACAATTGGCAATTTCGGTTCGATACATTCGTGTGAAATTAGAGATATGGGGATTTAAGTATGGAAGCTCTAGGGGTGTAGAAATCTGGGAATGTAGGATGTTGGATCTAGGAACGTTGAAATTTTGGAACATAATAATATAGGATTCTAGAAACGTAAGGATCCACAGATGCAAAATTCTAAGAACATAAAAATCTAGAAATATAAAAATCTACGAACATAGGGAGCGAAAGATGAAGGGATCTAAGGATATAGCATAGCTGTTGATATCCCTACGTACGGTGACATTGGATACAGGAATATTTAGAGACTCAGGAATATTACATAACACTTTAAGTGTGTTGAAAGTTACGGCATGTTCCACGTAATAAAATTTCAAAGCGTTTAAGCGGGGTGCTGCGTCAAAATTCCGGTCGGTGTTTCGAATTTCACGCTTACCAGTTCCACAGAAATAACTTTGAGAAAAAACCCCGCAGTAAAATCGATTTGTCGGGATGCGAACGCAGCAGAGGAGAAGCAAAGAACGGCTAGTGCAAAACGACGAAAAATAGAACGGAACGAAAGGAGGTATCTTTGACGGCGAATAAACGCGAATGCAACTTTCTTTGAGGTGTCTAAAATGAAATTAACGAACTAGAATAACGAGTAGCTTTAATTCCGAATTATAAACGAGACTCTCCAGGAGATATCTCTCTCGATTTTAGTCGCGAACTTTCCAGCGTACCTCTTCAGAGATGCAATATTCATCAGCGTTTCTCCGTAAAAAAGATAACAATCACGCTTCATCAGAGCGCGAGAATTTTCACCGAGTATCCTTCGGGACAGTCGGGTAGATGAAACTATCTTGATCAGAGCGGCGACATAAGACAAACGTTTAACAAACATTTGAACGATCCAAGAGCGAAATAGAACGAACAATTAAATTTTCACGCAAGACCTGACCTCTTTGGTCTGCGCTCTTGGAAGCCACGCGTTTAACAGTGACTGAACCGGGGCTCACAGATTAACGGGAACCGTTTTAATATCGTGGAAAAGTCGGGAACTGCCAAGAGTTCCAGCTGGAGAAAAAAGCAGCTCTCGAAGAGAATCCTCGAGGTCGTACTCGCTAAACTTCTTTGCCGTGGACGCAGCCATTCGCGCGTGTTACTCCGCATGGTTGACCCAATTTCGACCAAGTTTCTCCCTGAGATTGGAGCGGCAACATGACCGCAATAAAATTCAAACATTATACCTATTAGACACCCTTGCTCGAGGAGACACGTTGGAACCAGTTACCTTTGTTATTCCGCAACGAAAGCTTCACGATCTTGCCTCGCTCTCTGAAAATTCTAGTGGCTTTCAACTGCTTCCCGTTTTTTAATTTACAAAAATGTGTATCTTTAAATTCTCTTTCAAAAGTGGTCTAGATATAAAAGTTCACTTTCGAGGATCCTCAAAAATTTAAAGGCTGAATTAATATTCCAATCCTTCAGAAGAAGCGCGATTAAAAAGTTATTATGTATGCATAAGCAGTAACAGTTTTATTACGTTTGATCATTCTTAATTCAGGAACCAGTATTTGCTTCGGTGCATATATACAATACGTTTTATGATACACAATTCAAATCAATTCAATAAGAAGCTTGCTACAAATTATATATTAACATCAATGAAAAATTGTAGTTATGAAAGATTAATGTCGATAATTTCATTAATGGTTAACAAAACATAAGAATTCAAATGTAGAATAAAATTTCATAATTTAAACGTACCAAGCGGCATATTAATACAGCGTACATACAAAAATGGAATGCAATATTTCCGATACCGCAGTTTCTTCCAGCAAAACTTAAAGCACGTTCCTTATTCCGGTCGCGGTTTTATGTTTCCGTTTGGATAATATCGCGGAGATACGCACTGCGGCACTATTACCACTATTTCGCGGAAATAAAATGGATGCAGTTTTTCGTGAGAAAAATAACTGTGACAGATGTACTCGTCGAGTCACCTTCGCGATTTCCATCGAATGTTTCCTCAAAGGTTACGAAGCAATACGAGAAAACGAACCGAGAAAGCTCGGGTCTCGGCAAAAGGAACGTCTCTTTTCTCCGAATTTCTTGTTTCCGCCAGTGTATCGACGATTTTACGATAAACGCCGCTAGATACCGTGAAACGTTCGAATTTATTTTTTTTTTTCCGTTGGAATTTCGTTCCAGCAGAATATGCACGTCCAATCGTTGCCAAACTCCGATTTCGACGATCCTACGTTGACCCCGTAGTTTGGATGCTGGCCAAACTCGTGATGTCTGGACATGTCGTTAACGACGAATTAATTTCTTCAAAACCCTGCTCTCTCGGCACTTTCCGCTATTTCGAATTATTCGACGGTAATTGAAAAAAAATGGGAACAGAATTTTAATATCTTGTGTGTTTCAGAACGTGGATAAAATTATCCTGAAACTTAGAATTTACAGGTAATACTAGAATCATTCGAATTATACAGAGAGAATTCGAAATTGGAATTTTGCAATTACCGTTCCGTATAATCGAATAAGAGAATATTCGATTACAATTTCTCGTTACATGATGCAGCTGGAATCATAATTGACTCAGCAGTCTATAACGCGTGAAATAACGTTCCTAATGTTTGCAGTTTCAATGTGGAGCTGCTAATTGAACGCAAACAGGCGTGAATACACGCGTCTGCCAAGAAAAACAAGAGAAATGCCACCGTAGTCGTCTAACCGTGTTTGCTAAAGTTTTTGACACTTGTATTATACGGTGAGAGAGACACATCGAGGTTACCGATAAAATTATGTTTTCATGTATTTATAAGTTGTGACAGGAATTGAGTAACACTCGCGCTATCGTTATTAACAATAAATGTCAATATCAATTTTGAAGCAAATTGGAAACTTCTATAATATATTATTAGTAGAGGAAGGGGACTGCAAAGAACTGATTGTTAGTTTTAATGTATATAACAAATTTCAATTTCGAAGCACTCTTGAATATTAGAAATTTCACTTTGAAAGCACTGTTGAGTATAGGAAATATCAATTTGAAAGCTCTCTTGAATATAACAAATTTCAGTTTGAAGCCATTCTTGAATACATATCTTTTTACTAGATATTTTAATTTTAAGAGCAACGCTGTTAACCCATATCTTAGAAGGTCTGAAGAGTATACAGTAATTTGGGAACGTCAATAATAAGTAATTTAAACGTGACGGTTTCAAGTTTAGTCGTGCCACAGCATGTGTGTGCCGTATGAAATTTTCATGTAGTCTATAGTCATGTAGGCAATGACGTAGAAAATGACATGTGTAATACATGACGTTACGTAGCTACGAAGGTGTAATGCTCGAATTGCATCAAGACGATAGTAACCGTAAGTTTTCGTGTTGCAGGAGACATGGTGCAAAAGGTGGTGGCACATTTCCCAGAGGAATCTGTTCCTGACGACGAGCTGTTTCGCTCCCGGCTTGAGTCCAATTTTGGCGAAAGAGGTGGAAAGTTCGAAGACTAAAACCGTATCGAAGGATTTGAAACCGTCAAGATTGTCTCAAGACGATAAGGCGCCTAAGAGTTTGGATGCTCAAAACGCAGTGGATACCGGTGAGTGATGGAACGCGATAAAAGCTGATACATAAAAGGAACAATGCGTCATGGTGTTATAACAGGAAACATCGGAAAGCTTTTCGTAGCTATTGTCGTAGTACAAGTCGCTGGATGGTCTCCTTTATTTTCGTTTTAAGAGGAACGTCTTGAATTCTAGCTTCTCTGAGGCTCTTTGATCCGCGAACCGAAATTGCCCCGTGGACTTTGACTATCTGATCAATCAGCCTTTTCGAATACCCCTGTATCGTTAGACTGGAACTAACTCGCGAATAGTCTCGTTGATTTATCGTGTTCGAAATTTCAACGAAACTCGGGGCAGAAACGTAACTCCGCAATGTTGCGATGATTTCGTATAAATAGATTGTTATATTTAAGTTCCTGTAGGTCGTTGAAGTTGCGAAAACTCGACCAGCCAGGTGATTAAAGAGTATCGCAGTTTTTAGACGTCATGGTACTCTCAGAATGTTCTGAAATATTCATTGTCAGGGAATAAACTTGCATGGTATGAGACCTTTTTTAAGTAGTAAAAGTTTTTCGTGCGTTTTACCCCGTTTAAAAATGTAGCTAACGAATAGTAAGCTCGTGCCGTTATGTGCTCGTTATCATTAACATTTTTTAAACGACATCGTGTTTTCATTAGTTCTAAGTGGATTTACATCATAGGCTGAATTAATTACCTTACGTTCTATAAATATTCTTTTAAGTTAAACGATATTTACCTCCGAATTTTTTCAACTTTTATCGTAATGTGTTTAATTCCGCAGATATTCTTTAAGCAAGTCTTTTCATTAGCTCTGATTTCCTGAGATGTAATTTTAGAACATAGATAATTATTATAATAAAAACAATGAATAATACACGTGTAGAGTATTGAGTTTATTTTCCTTTTTATCCAATCATCGAATAAGATATGAACCCAACGTATCATTATTTCAACATAAATACCTCATTAAATTTACATATTTATCCTATACCTCATATTTTTGCGTGTGCAGGCCATTTACATTGAAATATTTAAACAGAAATAATTCTATCTGCACTAGAATGTTTCCTGCATATGGCAGCAATGAATATGTAAACCCGTGAGTGAGAAACATCGTTTCGTTTTTAAATAAAAAGTACGTCTCAGCAATCTTCTTTTGAACTTGTTTAACAATACTCAACACTCTTTGTTTTAACATTTTGCAAGGATATATTGCATTGACTTTGTTATTACAAATCTAAATAAAGACGTTCACATAACATCTTTTTTTAAAAAAATTCAGGTTACATCACTGCTAAAAATAGCAGAGTAGCTCATGTACAGGATGTTCCAATAAAATGTACACATGCTTTAAGAATTTTTCAAAATATTTTTCGATATAATACACACGTTCTGCATTTATGGTACAGATAATAAATTTTTGTATATACGTGTGGATACATACCAACATTTTATCAATACATATGTGTACCTGTATACACTTTATCTACCTGCATACCTCTAGATACGTGTATACATTTTGTACGTATACATATGTACGTACTTATTCATATACGTATGAATACATATATACATTTGATCTACATGCATACATATAGATGCGTGTATACAGTTTATTAATAAACTCATTGTCAGCATATCTTGTACCAACCTGTCCTTTAATGGAAATGAAGCAGTTACCTCGTGCTATTATAGAGCAGTCTATACAAAACCCATTACCTTTCTTTACGACGGAAACATGACGAAGTTGAAAGGATTAGGTGCAAGGAAACATTTTTACCGAACGTTTATTATGTAGCCTGTAGGCAACTACTCGTACAACAATTTAACGAGAATACCCATCAAAAGGTTCATTAACTTCTTTATATACACTCGTATCTGTACCGTGCGCATTCTTCAACGTTGCAGTCATTGTAACCATTATTGGTCGCAACGATCGACGCTTTGATGCATTTACGGCTTAATCAAATATCCAAGTTGCTCGTTGCTAGGAAACCTCCATTGACAATTGTACAGTCATCCCGTAGTCATCGTTGAAACGCAACCGCTTTCAAAGATGAGAGGATCCCAATTGAATCCCGCAGGAACAGCTCCAAACGGTTGTGTCCTCGTTCGGGAATAGCCGAAACTTTTACGAGTGTATCGTAAAAATCCTACCGAAACTGTCGGCTTTCCTTTGGCAATGTTCCCTACGTACTATATCACCGAACGAATCATCCGAACTAGCGCTACAAGAAAGCTCCATCCATTCAGGAACTTTCCGATCGTTGGTTCTCCGTCCCGTTCAAACTGTCCTCGAGCACCTCGAATTCCTCGAACTCCATCTTCCCGAAATCGTCGTGGGTCCTCCAATTATTTTCGTTCACCTGCCACCTAGTCAGGGCGCTGCCGATGAATCGGCTAGGATAAGTCGACTTCGCGTCCTCCAGGTTACCCAGTTTGAAGTCAGCCTTGAAGCTCTTGGCCTCCTTGTTCTCGTCCTTCTTCGGCTCCAATCCGATCACCACGGGTGGTTCTCTCTTCGTCTCCGACCTTCTTTTACTCTCCTCCTCGCCGCTATCCTGATCCTCCTTCTCCTGCTTCTCCAACGTGGTGATCTCGATACTGGGTGTCTCCGCGATGGTGTACTGACTCAGGTCTGCCGTCTGCTCGCGGTTACGATGTCTCAGGTGATTCTCCACCAACCTTCCGGTCAGCTCTAACCTGCTGTCGCAGGAGTTGCTCTTGACCAGTCGGAATTTCACGTAATCGTTCGACCTATCGATACATTTGAACCTATTGCCGACCAACGGCGAGATCAGTGGACCGTTGCTGGAGTTGACCACCTTGCCCCCGTAGTAGGTGACCGAAGTACCGCACTCGCGGATCTTCTTCAGTACGTCCTGGGACACGTGTTGGCTCGAACCACCCGTATCGTTGCCCTCGTCCTCGTGGCAGTCGATCTCGTCCTCCGAGGAGATACACTGCACACCGCTGCCTGGGTCGGTGTCGGGATAATCGCTCGACACCCCGGAACTCACGCTACCGGCGTCCCAGTTGTGATGATGATGATGATGATGATGATGATGATGATGATGGTGATAACGGTTCACTTTGTTCTTCGAGGAAGTCGAGTCACTGGGGGACGTGTGACCACTCCTGGCCTCGAAAGACTGCGCCAACATCCTCGTTTTTGATTCGCTTCGGGGACTATCTAGCTCGTCCTTGCCTCCTACTACCGACGCGTTCGACGACGTGGACTTCTCCATGTTTTCGAACAGTTTCGTCAGATCCTTCGCTCTGCTGGAACACCTGGACCTGCCGATGATTTTTGTCGTTTTTAATAGCTGCACCGGTGGGAATTTTACGTTGAACTACGGGGATCTAGGAATAAAGGATTATGGAGATCTTCGTACGCGAGGGTCTTAGGTTACGAGTTGAGTTTGAAGTTTGAACAAGAATAAATAGATTCGAACGATGAAGTTATGTATTAAATTTAATTAAGTTGAGGTAGTATGTTAAATTCATATTGAAGATTGAACAAGAATAACTAGATGATGTAAATTCGGTTGAGTTAGTACTTGAAGTTTGATCACGAGTAGAACGATGAACTTATACATGACGTCAGGTTACATTAGATTCAAAGTTTAAATAAGTAGATCGAGCGACAGAATTACGCGTTACATGAAACCACTATCACTAACGACATCTTAACTGCCATCACCATTGTTAATATTCCACCATCATCGTTAATAACGTACCATCGAGTATTGATAAGCAATCGATGATCGGTTACAATAACAGCGAAATCGGCAGACCCGTGCCTAATTACCGATTGATGTTTACCTGGTTCCTTCGTGCACCTTCTGCGATATCTCCTCGAACTGAGCATCATCGATGGTGCTCAAGTCCTTCATACTGACGCTCTTTCTATGTTTGCAGTCCCGCGATAGTTCCGTGCCATTGCTATTTTTCATCTTGAGCGTGTTCTCGAACATCTTTCTGACGTTTCTTACAGTGTCCGGGTCGGGTAGTTCCTCGTCTATCAGCTCGCGGTTCACTCGAATGGGGTGGTAGAAGAAATGTTTCTTGATGGACGATTGCTTCGGACTTTTGGTGTTATCCGCGCTCTCGCAGTTTCTCTCGCAATTCTCCTCGTCCGCTTTCTTCTGTATGGTCCCGGCAATTTTGCAACTCGGCTCGGATCTAGCTTTTCCCACAGTGGCTGGTTTACGCTCTATGGTCTCGGCTCGCACCGGCTCGATGATGACCACGTTATTGTCCAACAGTAGTTCTTGAAAAGAATACTCTCGCAAATACTGCATCAGTCCTTCGTACGTGACGTCGCCTCGTCCCCCGTTGTACATGTTCTTACTGAACATGTTGGACTTGACGATTTTGTAACGAACGTGATCGAACTCCTGCTCGTCGTCCTGACACTCTATCGAATCCACGCAGCTACGAGACCGAGTCAAATTGCTGTGCACCTTTTTGTTCTCCTTCGTCTTCGTCGAGGACGCTTTATCCGTCGCCGAGTGATCCTCGTCGACACCGTCGTCGACGGATCTTCTCCTGGTGTCGCTTCCGGATTCTGAACCTAATCCTAGGTCGGAGCTTTCGGATCTCGCCTCGAAACCCAAGCTGCCTTTTACCACGCTACATGCTTTCCCTAGGATGTTCGACGTCTCCTTAACGATCCTCTCGAATCTACCTTCGTTCTGCTTACTCCTTCCGTTCGTTTTTTGCGAATTCTTCTGCTCGAAGAAATTTTTCGCCTCCTCCACGCTCGCGTTCGTCGCGTCCTCTTCTGGAGGCACGTTCTGAAAAAGCGGAAATTGTGACGTCATATTCGAGAGGCTCAAGTGCCTTTCAGTTGACAGGTACAGGTAAATTCAGATTCTGGTTCGATAATTTGAGGATTTGGGGATTTGAGGATTTTAGGATTTAAGGATTTAAGGATTTGGAGATTTAGGGATTTGCATGTTCAGGAATTTGGAAATTTTTAGAATTTAGACATTTGAACACTAGTGTTCTGAAGAATATGGAACATTCGGGTTCTTGAAAAGGTAGACAGTGAAAGATTTGAAAGGTTCGCGCGACAATACAACGAGTGGCTCTATAACTGCCATAGCGCTTCAATCTCACCTCAGCGTTCTTCGAGGTAGCATCGTTTTCCTCGATTTTCCCATTCGATTTCGCGACGTCCACGCTGCCGTTCGATTCCTTCCGCTCGTTCCGTTTCCCTTCGACTTTATCCTTCGCGTTGAGATCAATTTCCGTGGTGAGACGTCGGTGGCGCCTCTTGGTCACGTCGTTGTCGACAACCTTGAGTACTTGAGGCCTCCTAGACATGTCCTCTTGTTCTTCGGTATCCGAGATCCAAATCGATTTGTAATCTTCCGCCTCCTCGACCTGTCGATCGATCTGTTTCCCGTAGGAGGCCTTTAGCTCTTCGTCGACGCTGCGCCTGTCCTCATCTGGCTTCAACGACGTATATCGCCGATCCGACTTGTTTTTAAAGCGGCTTATAGAGACTCGTTCCCTGAAGGAATCGTCGCGAAGATTACACTCTTCCTTCGTCTGTTCCGGCGATGAGTTTTCCCTGGATCCTTGCAAGGAATCTGGGTCTTTCGTGTCCTTATCCTGGTACGATTCTACCCGAATCTCAGGCGAACTGTTATCCTCCTTCGTGCTGCTCTCTTTACATTTCTCCTCGTCCGTGGCGTTGCTCCTCGTCGAATTCTCCTCGGCGAACTGTGATTCCAGATACTCCAGAGACTTCAACTTGTTGCCCTCAGAGTTCGAGTTATTCCTCGTGTGATTATTGTTCCTTGCGTCCTCTTCGTCAAACTCCAAACGCACGTTCGATAAAGGTAACAGGTTTAACACGTCAAAGTACTCTAATTCACCGTCGTCCTCGAACAGGATGCTGTCCAGACTCCTGTGCTCCTTTCGTTTACGTTTCACCTGAAATGCACATTCTGGTTAGTCATTGGGTTCTCTTCTGTCATTTTGTTTATGGTCTATAATCGCCCATAATTCCCAAATTTGAGAAGTTAGAAACGACGTCAGCGACGATAAACCGAGAATTTACCGCGTGTTCCACTAATAGACTGTAAAGGAATTGAAAATAGCACAAACTTTTAGAAGCAATCTGCAATTTGCGAATTCACCGCGTCAGGCTTGAAGTTTATACGAGTTTATTTGATTCTGATCAAGCGGTACTGAAAAGTTTTCCTGATTAAACTCGTTGCGAGAACTATGACATTGATCCGAAGATATCGGCGGAAGATGAAAGGGTGAACTTTAAATTAAACGGAACAGCAAATTGAATAAGATTAAAGACGAATCCGGCAAGTATCAGGATTTCAAGGAAATATGAAAGCATCGTTTCAAAGCTGCAATACGTTGAATGCATTAACCTTATTCTCGCGTTATTTTAGATTCATGAAATATATCTTATCTCGTGTGTGTGCGAGACAAAACGTCTTCGTGAGTCATATTGTTTCTCCAAAAACGGTGTCCTGTGCTCGGCTATTGTCTTCTTAAAGTTCGGATTGAATTCGGAACTGAATTACTGATGAACGATAAGACAGTTGCTTTCTTCATTGAATTTAAAAGTTCGGAAGCAGCTGCAGCGTCATTAAAAGTCAATTGAACGTTAATGTATATGCGAGACCATTTAAGATCGCTCTTTTCTTTCAACTGAATTCGAAATCGTTTTATCTCGAAATTTCCTCGATGCCCCAAGTTTGAGGCCGTAGTTGCTTATGCTGCAGATCTTTTGTGCATATATTCGCTGTTGCGTAATCTGAACGTGTACGACGAGGACAATACGATAGCATTTTAAAACCTCTAAAACACTGCCATAAATTCGGTGGAAGATAAACTGCTTTGTTTAAGGGAAGAACGGAGAAACCCTCATTTTTTATCACCATAAAGGAGAGTAATGGCGACGCAGGTTTCCTGCTGAATTTATTGAATTCTCATTGGTTCTTTAAGTACTCGTTTGTATAAAATTAGTAAAAAATTGCTATTGCGGAAAGGTTGTGAAAATTGCAAAACATCGCTGACTTTTTTTACAATTTTTACATGTTATTCAAAGTGTTAATTAGCCTCCGAGGTATACTTTTTTTGTCCATTGTCAAGTACTAAATAATGGCTTTGTCTGTAAGAACAAAGGGTAACTAGAAGCCGAGAACTTAACCGTATGTACTTTCTACTCCAGAGCTTTTTTGCTGCAAATCAGTCAATTTGTAAGCACAATATCTTGAAAACTAGTTAACCCTTCAATGCATTATATTACTTTGAGGTGACTTCGTTTAAAGTGGATTTTCTAAAGCTCGTTCAAATTTTGCAGGCTTATTTTTACAGGTTTTACAAACTGCACAGTAAACGTATTTAACTTTGCAAATTTTAGTTTTCTTGTATGTACTGTGTTATCATATCTACTATTGGACAGTGATTTCTTACAATAAATAATATCTTCCTGTACTTGTTTTATGTAATTTTATTTTTTATCTAAACCAAGAGCTAAGACCAGTATCTTACCGACATTAAAGTCATTTAATTTTACTGCAATCAAATTTCTATGCCCTCAAATTTTAATTAAAATTTTCTTCTCCCATAAAACTTTAATTAAAACCCTCTAGACGAAAACTAAATTTTAGTGAACATCCAATTATCTAGAATCTATATTTTCATATATGAAAGGAGACTCAAAATTAGCTTTTTGGACCACTATCTCTAGATAGCTGGTATGTGAATCGATAGTCACGTGTACGGTATTTACCTGAGTATAAATGCAATCGATGCTGCGATTGCCTTCGACGGGCCAGTTATCTTCTACGATGTCCACTAATCCGCTAACGGTGTCCAAAGTCTGCACGCTGCGATAACGTCTCGGTGATTCTGGCCAATCGAGAATGTTCAACCGATCCGGATCGGATCGATTGGTACGAGTGTACGGCAGAGGATCCGGAAACGAAGAGTGTACCGGCGGGATCGAGTGAAGGCCGCAAGCCGATCTTGAATGGTACGATTTTGCCTCGTTGAATCGTTCGTAAGAATCCGAAAGGTGTTGTTGACTCTTGTAAAGCCTGAAATGCAAATTAGTTTCAACAATCTGTCCTATTCTAACGTTCGCGAAATTGAAATTGGAACTCTGCTCTCTTTTCCTGGCTCCTGACACAGAAATACGGTGATTTACATTCTTTAAATAGGGTCGAGATCTTTTGTCGATAAATAATTCGTTGGGCTTTTTATATCGAAGGATTTGAAACGAGCCGCGGTTTAACCCTTTCGTGACCAGCGGGACATGCACGGTACATTTATTTCCCTTTTTCTGAGATTGCATTTAAGAGCGCGATAATAGTCCAATCCTTGTGTGACGTTATCTGATAGAACGTTTATGTACTGTGCTTCGTAAACTGTTATGTAATTGTTGTTATCCTCTTTGTCACGATATTGGTACGCTATACTGACACACTTTCTATAATCGTAGTTACACCTAAAATAAATTGACTAATACAAGTGTTACAATCATCGTTAACTAATGTAACAATTTACTATTCAATAAAAAGTGTCTGTTTATACGTGAAGTTTTTAATTATAGCACTTCTTTATCCTTTACAAGCAGAACTCATTACGCATGCTAGACGTGCACGATATTTAAAAAACATTGCATAATTCGAGTCTCGATTTCAAAACATATTTATATCTTCGTATGTAAATCCAATATTATTGAAACTGCAACATAGGGACCTTGTTTTACCCAAAAGGAAGCATCAAACATTCGATCGACGGTGCACATTCCAATATTTTCATACACAAAGTTGATCTATATTTAGCGTGCATTAAAGTCGCAATAACCAGTAGATCAACTACAACTTCGCAATCATTAATTCAGTCACGAAAGAGTTAGAAGCGAGTCCGATATATCATATTTGCAACATTGATGAAAAACGAAAGCGAGTAATTGAATCACGCGCCAAAAATCTCACTGATTTCTCGACCGGTTTCTGCGCGTTTATCGTGATTTTTCTAAACCGTTTCAAATTGCCCGTAATTAAAGCTGTCGCACACGGCCGACAGTCTCCGGCGTATTGTCCGCTAATTTCTCCAACGCTGCAGGACGTGAAATCAAACGGGGCCAAATGTAATTCGACCTGTTTCAAACAACGATGCACACTTAATTGCCGCCCCAGGACACGATATTTGTCCGTGGTTCGATTAAAGTTGCTCTCCGCAACTGATTCGAATTCCGATTATTGAGAGAGTATTCTCGTAGAACAAAGAATCCGATGATTACATGGAAACAATGCAAATCGAGTTTGCGTTACGAGCAATTAAAAACTTTGCACGAGTTCGTTATACTCGATGCGCTGCAGGCTATTATAATTACCGATGTTTAACCAAGATGGGTTTCGTTAATGTTGCTGTTATTTTAAGCACCGTATAATTTCTTAAATTAGTTTGGTCTTCGGGGAACTTTGATAAATTTATCGTTAAATTTTAATAAATGATGTCATTCTTTTGTAGACTGTAATTTGCAGACATGAAATTAGAAAATTTTTATTTCTGATTTCATTGTTACTTTAAAACGATATTATCTTCTATGATTCATTCGTTAAGGTATTATTCTCTAGTCGTGAATTAAAGAATTTGTTAATGTTTAACTCACTAAAATCCGCTTAAGATTCGTCGGTGTATTAAAAGCTAAACTCGAAGAATCTCTTGAAACCAATAGACAAAAATCGAAACGACGGAGTTAACGAAGCACGTTTGATACATCGAGGATAGGAGGAAATCATGATAGGACTGAGAATTATCGAATCCTGGGCAGAACGAAACGGCTCATGGTTTTTCCTTTGATCGACGTACAAACGCAATCCTGTAAGCTCATTGTCGTGAGTTAAATTCTATCGTAACTAACCTGTCCTTCAGAGAGTTCCGATCGATCAGCTTCGCTCGCGGGATCAATTGATGCCTCCTGGGCAAATCGAAGGTCGATTGTCCCAGCCTGAAGTGATGTGCCTCTCGATCTTGTCGAGATTCGTCCTCGGATATCACCGCAAGGCTCCTTGTTCGTTTCAAGAGCTTCCTGCGGTCCTGTGTGGACTGTGCTGAATTGGCCTCGTGTCGTCCCCCTTCTCTGTAATCAGATGAATTAAATTTGCCTGCTTCGTCGTTCTGTCTACTCTCTCTGGTCAACCGGCAATTTATTTCTCCGCGATATCAATTACAGTATTGAAAATATCTTGCGACGTTTAATTAACCGTGATTCGATGAACGAGCTTCGTCGCTACGAAATTCGTTACATCGCTGTCTTCTTGACAATGTTTATTCAATTTGTAAGGCAACATTTTCTTTCTCTTCAACAAATGTACATACAAGCTTACATTTTAGGATATCTTATTAAAAGACAATATTTCTTTATACATATGTTGTAAATGGTCGAAAATAGGAGATTCAAAGACTGGTTATTTTATTACATCATTTTTGTGAAGGTAGGACTCGAATTCAAAAAGGACATGTACAAGGTTTGCAAGTGTCACTTTCGACTTACGAAATGTTCTGTTGAATATATTCCTATGAACAATCATGCTCTAGAAGAACAAGGACAGTTATAAGAGACTTGCTATGAATAAACGAAAATCTGCATGAATCCTTATACATTGCATACACGTTGTATAACAAGACCGTTACGCGTGTAAAGTTTGTAATTTCTCCTTAAAAGCTGACATATCTTTGTGACGATAATAAACGCAATAATCTCGATGAATTTTTGGTACTCGTTAATTACTGCAATAACATATGTGCTCTATTTAAGTAACCTAAAGTCAGACGTGTGTGCTCGGAGCTTATATGCGGTAACTCTGGCTCGCACTCACGGTGAATTGCTATTTTAATTGTAACAGTAATTTGTGCAAACTAGGATCATTAATAACAAAGTATGCATAGTATCATGGGATCGTTAAGAATATTACGCAAGCGATAATTTGGTTCCAGCAAACGTAATTCTTGAGAAAAATATAATTCAAGAATTTAATGGCGTGATTAAATTAATTTTGGAGCAATTCGTTATCTGTTGCATACCAGCAGCGACGGTATGCTCTGTTTGCATCGAGAATTCGATTACGAACAATGATACTCAACGATGCGTGCTATAAACATTGAAAATTTATCGAACAAATTAACGATAAATTTTATTTTAGATAATGCTGTAAATACGGTCTGTTTTCGTTGTTTCATTATCCATTGATACGTGAATTTATACTTTCCAATATTACAAATGGGAAACATAATTATGCACGCTTAATTAAATTTCTGAATAATTGGTTCAAATATCGAATACTGTACAATTTTATTAAAAACTCCATAACACGAAATATTATTCGAACAGATATTTTTGCACCGTGCAATTCTATGCTTTTTACTGTAAATAATTAAACTGCTACATAAATTTAAAAAAAAAGTATTTCTGTAACTCCCTGAGAATTACCCTGTCGCAAAGGGTAAATTAACGGATTGCATGAATGATGTTTGCCCTCTCGATTCATTATTACCAGGAAGTAGAGAATGGCATTAAGCCTCCCGGGAACTTGCCATGTCTACAATAGGCACGTCGATACCGTGTTTCAATTATGAATGGCAAGTATGTCATCGTGTGCCATACAAAGACATCGATACAGATGCTTGATACGATGTCCCGTGGGGTCTGATAATCCCTTCGCAGAAATCACGATAGGGGAATAAAAAGAGAGTATAAAAGCGTGTACTCGGTGCGTTATTGTCCCAAGGGCAGCGTAAGTATGTTGAGCCCCGTGTGTCTATATACCCTACATCGCGTAAAAGCGTAAATCACATTCTTCTTTTTTTCCTGTACAAGACTTCGTTTTCAATAATGTTGACTTTGTCGAGTTACGCGTGCAGTTGACTGAAAATCGATTCCATGTTTCCTCCTGGATTGGCATTATTACACGATTTTCAAATTGAAAATGTTCTTACAATTTGCAAGATGAAAATGACAGAAACTGACAATAGGGAATGATTGATAGAATTGTGTAAAATTGACTGAAGATCGTTCATTTCAATTTAGTTTTTAATTCGGTTGTGTAGTCAGTTGGTAGGGATTCAGGGGTACGGAGATTTAGGAGTACGGGGATTTAAGTTGGAAGATTTGGAAGATTTCTATATTGCTGAATTTTCAAACTTAAAAATTTGGTAAATGTCGCTTAAATTTGATGGCGAACAAAGTCGTTAATATGCGAATCGTAACCGCTGAGTTGGTGTATTTCGTCATGGAGCAAACTTGACACGAATCTCGCGATGGCCGTAGCAGTGTCACGCTGATTGGTCTAATTGCTTTGGAAAGTTGCTTTTTCCCGTGGCCCAAGAACGGACTCTAACGAGATCGTTTACTATTTTCGAAAATTAATGAAACCCAAATTGTCCACACGCAGCCATATACACGACAAAAATTTGTATCTATTAATACGTTTCACCGAATACGGTTTCGAGACAATTTCTTAAAGGGTTCATAAAATAACACGAGAACCGATTGCCTTCTAATTTCTGTCAACGTTCGCCGAGCAAGTAGATCCACAGGGGTGTGGTTTCGTCCAGTTTTCAAATAAGTGAACGTTGCGTGACCGCTTTGCTGATTATGGCCCGTACAAATGTAAAAGTGTAATAACGTATCAATTATCGATCGCCGAAGGGAAATGATTACGCAGCTGGGTAATTAGTTAGTTGATAGTCGGGTTGACCGAGCAGGAATCGCATGTACCAGCAGGAGACATCAAACAGGAATCATCGTCGCTAAAATTCATTAATCATCTCGCAAATTTGCTACCATTTAGAGCGACTGCATCGTTCAAGCTGCAACATTCACTTTGTATGATTATCGTAAGGCTATCATGCTTCGTAAGTATCGGGTAGACACGTCTATTTTTTTTCCGAAATTAATGCATGCTAATTATGCTAACTCGCTCTGTCAATTACGGGTAGACGTAAATCGTACATGCAACGTGCGTTTACCAAGTTTTTACGATCAATCGAAAGTTGCATCGCGACTCATCGAATACTTGAGATTTCAGGGCCTTGAGATTTTAGGACTTTGGATATTGGTATTTCAGAAATTTGCAGATTCGGAACTTTAGAAATTTGAAGACATGGTACTTTGAAATTTTATAATTTCAGAAGTTTGATACTTTGGACCTGAGAATTTAGAAAGTTTAGGACATTAAACTTGTCGAGGTTCCAGGTTAGAAGTTTTGATCTCCACAATTTTTGCAATCTGCGAGATTCGATCATACTTCGATACAAATTCGTACAAAAAAATCTAAAAATACTCGAAGCTACACTTAAAGGCTCAATCAACGCGCTAATTCTAGAACCTATTACATAAATCGCTACATAAACACTGGACTGTTAATAATCGGTCACAGTCCATTGCAACAGCAAACGTACAATTTTCCACACCACGGTGTCACGAGATGAAACTCAACGAGCAGAAAAGTTCATTATATAATTATCCCCTATCAATTGTAACAAAAACATAATATGTTTCGATGACATAAAAGCACAGTTCGGTAATTGCTTTCCCTATAAAATTAACAAAGACACCGTCGTTAATCAACAAACTGCCCAATGAATAAGATCCTTTGCTCGCAAATGACTGGGCAATCTTTGGAACGGTATTGAAAATTAATGTCGAAACACGGCTATACAGGCAAAAAGTGATTATTCTTTTTTTGTCGAGCTCCGCTAATAGCTGGCTGGTTTTCCGCTCGAACAGCCGGAGATTGCAAGCAAAACGCGTCCTCTCGAACGACCGCCTTTAACAACGCGAATCCTTGAAGCCAGGATGCAAATACTGTATCCTCGTCTCATTGTGTTCGTCTGAGCACGGCGAATTGTTACGTAAGATTTTTGTCGAGCCATCTCGCCCACTTGCACCGACTAAAACGTATGACTGTCTTTATTTTATTTCGCTCGTCTTCCTCGAGGACCATCAGAGAATTCTAATGAACGTCCCTCAGCGAAAATGTTTAGTATTTCGTGTCCTCCTTTCAGGAAACATGTTCACCCACTGAGGTTAAAAGAAGGAGGTTAAAACAGGTATATTCGACAATTTTTACAGAAATTTGTATTGATGGGGAGCTTCATTTTCTGTGAAGTTTTTGTCGAGTCTATTTTAAAATTTACTGTCTTTATCAGCTCGAAAATTTTTGCTATATTAACTTTGAACAATTTTTTATCAAATCATTTTAAAAATTGTTATCAAATTTTATCTCGTATCAGCTTGAAAACTTTTGCCAAATTAAGAGATGAAAAGATTAAACAATTTGTCCATGTATCTCCATAAAATTGTTTCTCTCCGCTACTTAGCCAAGTATATTCTCTGCGAAGGAAAGTAGAGTACAGAAAATCGATACACGTATCCTGAAGAGTTATTTTATAATCGCGAACAAAATGTCGACTGAAAATTGTTCGCGTGCAGGCTCACCGAAGAATTACAACCTTAGCAAGTTTATCGTCATTTTTATCTCAATTTTTACGACGCGAATCACAAAAGAAGGCGAACCGTGAAAATACATATAAAGCCTTTTGTGGTTTCAGTTCTGCATCGCGAATGTGTTATTTATCGTTATAAAAGTTATCGGACCAGGTCTTAATCGATTCGACTTCCTCGGGGAAATCGAAGAACAATTTAATTGTTTCGAGAACACTGATACTGCCTTGGGTGAAACGTGACGAACTTTTCTCGCAAGTTTCTCTAAACTGATCCATTGTGAAACTTGATAAAGTTTCGGAGCGTGCTCGCGTGGGAGTGCATTTTCGTGACTTAATAGTTCAATTTGAGATTCTGTTATCGCGGTGTGCCGTTTAGGTATTATCGTCTTATCAATCGATGCATTTTAATTTGTATATACTGGAGCGAAATGCCTATTAACTTCGAAGTTAGATGGTTGATAATTTCCAAGTTCTCGAGTTCTTACGTTTATAGGCTTACAAATTTACACACTTCAAGATTTAGGATCTTAACAAATTCACTAGTCGATAAATTTAGAAATTGGAACAATTGAAAATTTCAAATACAAAAATTCTGGCAATACAGAAACTCTAACGTTCCAAATCGTAAAATAGAACACATATGCTATAAAACTGAAACGCGCGCAATACAGAAACGTATATTCCAAAATTCGCAAACCCCTGTTCTCTATTTCTTCATGTTGTCTCGATCCGTATATCCCCAATCACCATAAAAAATATCTTTCTATTAAAGTTTAATCTCGCTCAAAGCTTCCAGCTGTTAGCTCTCCCCGAACAAGAACAAATTTAACAACCGAATTCTCGTGAAATAAAACACCGTTCAATTAATCGAACAATTTCATTCGATTCAGTGTTCTGCTGAAAAAGTGCTTCCACGCGGTTGAATCGATTTCTTTGAATAAAACGAACGCAGTAATTGAAATACGTCAATTAAATTTAGCTGTTCGTACCGTCAGGTCGAAAGTGCCCGATTGAATTCGAAACTAGACGATAAATTTTGTTGATGTCGTTGTATACATTCGTCTAACGTGCCTAGCTGTTCTTCCCTGCGACTGTCGGAATCGATATAGGCTTCCGGTTGATCGGACATCGATCATTGCACTCCGTATGCAACCACAAAGGAAAGGTTCGAACCTCTACGGTGAGAGAAACGCGGCGGGAATATCCTATGACACAAACCGGAAGAAGTTCCGCGGTTTGAACAGTCGATGCTTTACCTCTACTTCATTCAAACAATCTCTGTTCTTCGATTGTTCACGGGTCAAAAGAGTTCGAGGACGATCGATGCTATCTGATCATTCTAGTATCGACCACTGCAAATCTTATTTCAGTATCGTATTCGGTATTAGACAATATCTCTTGTCTATATATTTTGTTGATACAGTTAGTCAATATATTGTCAGTATAGTTGGTCAATATATTTTGTTAGTATATTCAGTCAATATATTTTGTCTCTGTGTAATCGACCAATATACCTCGTCAAAATATTTCGCCAGTAAATTTTGCGAATGAATAATAAAGGAATAGTGGTTTTCTTAAAAAGACAATACTGAGATTTGCCCAGTTTTATAATGCAGCTCTCGTGCAGTTCTACACGTTCGATTAACTCCGAAGCAAGTATTATGCAAGTCTCGCGAAATACGAAAATCACGGAAACGCGAAGCAATCTAGTTAGCGATTTCTATCGGGTGGTTTGCGAAGCGTCGAAGAAACGCGAACGAAAAGACGCTGCGTGTTTGCTCTCGTGCCATTTAATGGTTTCCGTTAGCGCGAGTTAACAGAAACGCGCGAAACTACGGATAATTGATTAGCAACCTGCAAGTTTCAACCGGGATAAACAGTCTGTCTCTGACGTCAATTCTGCCTCTTTTTTGTACGACTGTTCGCTTGACAGGTGACTTACTAACCTTGATTCGGTGTGTGCCGCGTATACGGAACCCGATGGTAAAACGCGAATTATATAATTCCTCGGGCAAAAGGAGTATCACGCGCGAAACGTGGAATCGTGACTAATGGCTACGTTGGGATAAACAACTTTCGTACACGATTAACACGTTCTGGACCATGAAAAATTTGAACTTTACAGGTGTTTGGAAGAGTCCGTCGAAGTGTTTGCTCATAGGTATTTCAGTTGAACGCTGTGGAGATCGGGACTAGACCCTTCGATTGTTTCACTTAGAAAAATGTCAAAAGTATTTAACAAATTTTACGACACATGCATGTTTACATGTAGATCTATAGTAACTCGGAAAGGTGGACTTGTGCTGGCTTATAATAATATTTTTTTTATATGATTTAGTATTTTTCGTTCTAAAGTACTTTGTCGTCGAATAATGTTTATTCTGAATTCAACCTAACCCACGTATGTTCTATCAGAATGGAGAATACAAATTGGCGATGATACGATGAAAATTTTCATTCGAAACGTTTCGTGATGCAACCAACCGATAGTCACTCTATAATAATACTTGTCATCAACTCTTATATAAAGAATGCGATGAATATGAAGAATACGAAAAATAATATAAAAAATTTCGAAAGGCGCAATCATTCGCATGAATCGTACAACGTATCAACAAACATTGCTCTACCATCCTGAGATCAACTAACAATATTTCTTACCGGTTCGATGTTTCCTAATAATTTTCAGCGTGAAATCTGACTTCCAAAACACAGTCCGTTCGAGTTAAAGAACGGAACTTGACACTCGCGAAAGATCTCTACACGCTGAATCGGCTTAGTTGATCCAGCAGATCTTTTATCACGATTCTTGCCTAGAGATTTAAAAGCCGTCGTTGCGAACCGGCTTTTCACTTTCTCGTTCGCGCATCGACTGACGGATATCGTTGTACCTGGTCGACCGATCGCCACCGTGCACCTGTTCCCTCGGCAGGACAACCCGTGTAACCGTGTCTCCACTCGGATTGTCCATTCGAAGTGGGAGTACTTCACCTTAGTCAGAAGTTGACGTCATTGATCTCTTCGAGCCTCTCGAGCAGACTTCGCAAACGGAGAACCCATCGGATCCAAACTTCCCTTTTTTATTTCTAAAATTTCTCCGGGGAGCGATGAATGACCGGACGAAAGTAAAACCCATGAATTCAAGTTTTTATCTGTTCCGATCCTCCGGTTCCCCTCGGGAATCGCTCGTAACGACTTTCGCGTACAATTCCGTTGGTAACTTGGTCATTGCGATAACAAATCTACACATCCCTACGATTAATGCCGCGATCGCGAAACTCTAAAGGGCTGTGATATCGGAAAATGTTTTAATACAGAGTTCAAGGAGCTTCGAAACGATCTTTTGAACCTGCGAGTTTAACCGGGTTTTGTCGATTTCAATATCCGATAACCAATTTGAGTTTCAATACCCACTATGCTGTACTCACAGAATTCACAGCGAATATTTTCTGTCGGTTTCAGTTTTTAAACGATTATATTTCCAACGTTGTAACATTTTGCCTTTGTAACCTTTCATCGATTTTAATGAAGTTAAATAATCAAGATACAATAGACTCCGTTAAAGGGACTGCAGTTTATCTCTCCGATGAATGTACAATGTGAAAGAATGTAAGAGGCGATATAACGTTAAGTCGCTGGATTGCGATATAACGTAACGATGTAGAGAGGTAGAACATGGTTTTCTTTTGTAACTTCATCTACATTTCTACAGCGGTAGCACTGAATTTCACTCGGAAAAACGTCGTTTAATTGCATCCTCCACGACGCAATTACGAGTGAAGATTTTCTTTGTTTTCGACGGAATTTTACTTTAATGCCGGTTCTCGAGAATAACAGTCGCAAAGCAGATTTCCTTCCGTAATCGTTGAAAAGGAAAACAGGCGCCCCCGTGAGACAATGAAGATGGTGGAACGTTATTATTCCGAGCACCGAGGATGACGTGTAAGGGGCGTCTATAGAGTGCTCAATGTCGAAGACCGACGATGAGGCTCGAAGGACTCGAAGATAGATAATATCGTAGTCGTAAAAGCGAGGGTCAAATGGCAACGACCGTGTGCCATATTCGTCAGGATTTACCGAGGATAATTCATGATTCGTCTTATAAGAGTACGGGAACGAGGGAGGAATTATTAAAGCAACGAGTACAATGGTCCCTTTTGGTTAGGAAATCCTGCAACTCAAAGACTGCAGTCTGACGATCGTTACCGACGAAAATTGTACGTCGAAAACGATGAATATTAAACCGGAAGTGGAGTTGCGTCACGTTTGTTGACGTTCCAGTATAGATACAAGATATGCAAAATTCCGCGAAGGAAAACGATTCTGTTTGATGTTGAAACACCGTTGGTCCCCGGCGATTACTTGGATCACCGAAGCTTTTAAAACTGTCATGATCGCGGAAAGATAAAACCGTTTTGTTCTCCGCTGAAACGAAATCGAAAATGCCCAATGGAATTTTTCCGACCCGCAAACTGCGGAGCTGTTGAAATATTCAGAGAGTCTAAAAAAAGCGAAAGATGTTTTTCTTTTAATTTATGATAAATGTGCTAAATCGTATTGTCAATTGCAGATAGACGTAAATTGAACGCGCGTGATACACATTTACTTTGTACATTTATTTTGTCATGGATAAAAAATGCACATTCACCTGCATGTACGAGGATAGAGTTCATAGTGTTATCTGGCGATTTTCATATGACATATTTCCGTTAGCGGAACATTTTATTGGTGGTTAAATTAAGGATGGACATGGGAGTTCAATGGTTACGCTATTATGATCAACTGCGTCAGTTATCTGATTCATAAATAGCGATACAGATGTATTACGTTCAATTAAAGCTAGACCTCGTAATTTTCTGAATCGTTAAGTTTCATGTAACTGATTAGAAATCTTAAATACTGGGTTCCTAATGTATAGGAGACAATAAGCAGAACTTCCTTGTATAAGTCTATAAATCACCTTATTCTATTTTCGTCCAGGAATAAATTACTATTTCCGCCGTTTCCGCGATCGTCATCCATCATGTCAGCAAGAATTTGCTAGTTTCTCAAAGTTGATCCCGAGAGTAACACCGGTGGCGCACGAACTTCCGAATGAAACCGGAAGTAGGCCGGTGCACGCGTAATTCGTCATCGTGCACCAAGATCTCTCGGTTTTCCTGACGACTCATTCAAGTTTCTTTTCCTTCCTCGTGCTTACCTATGCATCGTGCCATCGCCACCGTGACATCTCTCGGATGTAACGAAACGACATTGTGTCAAGGATAAAATATACCAAGCAGAACCAATCTGTTTTATATCCGTCACGTGCTAGTCGAGAAAAGTAAATTTTTCCGTAGTCGCCGCGACCAGGATTAACAATTTATTCGATTGGTTTTATTTAGCTTTCGCATTGATTCGACCGTGACACGGTCCAGCGTGTCTGAAACGCAGCTGGTATACTTGAATATTTCAATCGCGTATTACGACATTCCGTGTGGAAGGTTCGAAGGATACGTGAAACTTTCAGAGTTCCAATAGCATCGAAAGGATACGTTTGTCGAAGTTCTCTACGTTCGGAGAATTTAGATAAAAGATTGTATACCTTGCGTTATATTGCTACGCGTAGAGTTCCCTCGCGTTATATCGCCACGCGTGGTATTATCTCGCGTAGTATTGCTACGAATTATATCACCACGAGTGGATTTGTAACGATAGATTAACTTCAATTTCTAATCGTCGCTACTAAATCCTTGTTACAAAATCACGGCAGCATAAACTGGAAATCAGGAGATGAATCATCATTTCCTTAGATTTCTCTTATATAAGATCGTTAACGCGTCGACAATCATAAGTATCATCGGCGTCAGACATATAACGTTTAATATACTCAAGTAATTATGAAAGCAAATCATAATGTTATATAATGTCCGTTTTGTGGTAATAATAGAACCTCGCAAAGATGAATACTTGAATTAATAAATTAAATAGCGATACTTTAATAAAAAAATGTGTTACAGCCACATTATAAAACGAGATATTTTGAATACAATAATTCCCTCTGTCTCGTGTTAAATTACCGTAAACGTCTTGATTAATCGTGAAAAAGCAGACGGAAATGTGCCCGCTGGGTATTCATGGTGTTCGATTCCCGTGCGAGCAGTTTCGAGTCACGTTCCCCATAAACCTCGTTTAATCATCCTCGACGTCGTTAATTAACGTATTGAGTGAACGTACTAGGTATAATTAACGAAACTTTAATAACAGTGTCGTCGTGTACACGTTCGCGAACTTAAATTTGATAAACAGCATATAAGTGGTTCGGTGGGCTGTACTTCCGAATAGCACCTGTCGCTAATTTAAGAAGTTATATGAAACTTTATTAAATTGCTTATACCGGTATGATATAAGTAATTGGGGCCAACTTCTACTTCGACGATCAACATATTCTTCGCATATCTCTACATGTAAGCAAAACGTACGCGTGCGTGAATGATAGATGGAGAGATGTATTTCATATTTCTATATCCATCACTGTATCCTTCTATTACATTAAAGGTACGGCACTCGAACCGTACCTAGGTTTATAAATTGCTTGTCACGATTGAAAAGTACCGAATTCGACTAAAAAATATATATCGATCAGATCGATATGGGAGGCTTTTCATTCACGGAGAATTTCGTTTGTTCGTTCCGTGTTCAACCAGTCGCAAACAACAGTGTCACGTCAGACCACGAAGAAGAAAGTGACCATGGCACTTGGCCTAGCTACCACTTACTTAGTCGAGTCACCTGGATACACACGACACTGTACTTTCATAACGATCGACTTGCTGGCTTTTACTTCACCTGTTTCTTTCGGGTTCGTGTTTCACGCTATCCCGTTTTTCTTTCGGGGGATATTTTTCTTACACCGGCTACAAGTGGTAAACGCATAGATTGTTAGGCAGTTTCTGTCGGAAATTTTATGGGAACAAGATCCCCGGTTGCGTTTGCTCTACCGAGTACAATGTATACTTTGTATCGATATTGATATCGGGATACGTGCCTGAAACTAATACCCATCTCTTTAGATTTTATTCTTCGCGAAAGACGTCTTATATAAATATCGTTGGATTTGCACGTCCTTTATAGTAGCCTGTGGGTTTTAGTTCTTTTATCGACGAAGGAAATGTAGGGTAATTTGAAATTCAACGAAAGGCGTTAATAAACGGGATAAACGAATATGAAGTCCCTCGGGTACTTTTCGAACCGTTCCAGATAAAAGAACAAATGTCGCACTGATTTTTTGTGGCAAACGTTCTAGATAAAGGAGTAAACGTCGCGTTGATTCTTCGCGATAAAAAATGTGCATTTTACCGATGAATCCGTTCGGTATTCCGTGCAAAATCCCTTGAAATTAACATAGATTCAGGGTAATGAACTGAAAATACTATACATATTTCCAATTTCGTAAACGTGGAGGATAAAATGAAATTGCTGAAAAGGAATGATTGCACGATGTTGATCATTCGACTGCAAAGATTAATGGAAAAGAACTTGGTTTAATTTCATTTTAAAAATCAGTTCACGCGACGGAAGATCGATGAAAATTAATGGTTGGATAACGTGTAAGAACGCAGAACACGGTCTTTGTCAAAGCAAATTCTGGCGATGCATCGAACGATACGTGCAAAAAAGCGCTAACTGAAAAAAGTGAAAGAGCAGCGTTAGGTGGCTGCGATTGCAATTAATCGTTGAATAAAGCTTGCCTGATTGGAACATCGATCAATTCTATTTCGAATGAATGTCCAAACGAAGATCCAAAATATTTTCCAGATTGTATACTGGAGGTTACTTGATTCAAAGGTACACTTTAAAAGAATCCTCGAATCACACTTCACTCACGATTTATACTGAAAAATGGTTAAAACGCAACCGAAGAATGGTCAGAAAAATCAGCAGACGAGTTTATCCCCTCTTTTTCTCCCCTTTTAACCAATGATTCACAAAGTTTCCAGGGAAACCATTTCCTTTTAGTAGCAAAACTAAAACGACCCCTTTGAGTTGTTGGCCGGGTAACGTTTCAATCACCTGAAATCCAGCTGCAATGATTCACAACCCCCATCAAATGTTGCATCGAGTTTATTTCAATTTTTATTCAACCGATGCAATAACAGATCGTTCGAAACTTTATAAAAAGTAGAATAATTTAAAATTGTTTATTCTCAAAAATAAGGTGCAAGTGAACACTATTTGCTTCTAAAGTGCACGACATCGTTGTTCATACCGGTGTACATAATATTCTAATGGAACTGCTGGTCGATTAACCGAAACACCCTAGTGCATTTAGCAAGGTCGATGATACGTGTTCTTCCATCGGAATAAAACACCGGAGAAATTAATTTCGTGAAAGTGAAAAGTAATTCGAGTAGTGCGTGTAATCTAACCCAGGGTCATTGACGTCCGATAGTGTGTCGGAATCGATTGAAATCACTTTCGATTGAGGAATCGAGTACCGGAAGAGATCGAAGAAGCTGCGGTCCGCAGACCGCGGACTAGAAAATTTTCTCGTAACCGCTATTATTGCAAAGTTTAAACTTTCCACGATTTTGGTATGTCACGGCATCCTTCGTTACGTAAAATCGATTGCATAGAATTTTCTGAAATCCTGACGAATTCGTCGAACCTCGAATGAATCTTCCCGTTAATGAAGATCGAACGGTGTACGTTTCGCTTCATTTTTTCCTAAGGAAGATAAATACCGTCGATCTCCAGGAAGAGAAAGAGAAAAGAGAAATGCTCGGAATAAAAAGCGATCAAAGGAAATTAGAATTCCAGCTCGCTTAAAACGTAGCACGAAAGGGGAATAAAATAGTTTTTCAACCGTACACGCCGTGAAGTCGTAAAAAAAGGCACGCATAAACGATCTGTAAAAAATAACATAAAACGATCTTGTCGATGTAACTTGGTGATCGCGTTCTGATCTAAGCATCGCTCTTACCTAATATGGACATTAATTTTAATATTTCCACGGTTCGAGCGTCGCTGCCTGGTTTACGTAATCTCGTGCTCCCCATGAAAACCGAAAGAACAAAATACATCCTTGCGTATAACAATACTGTTATTACGTAAACGGAAATCTTCGACGCGACTGACCACAAATTGGTCCTAAGTCGAATACTCGACAGATGTCGAGGTCCATCGATCGTCACGGGTTTGCTTTGCGCGTTGAAACGTCGTGTTACCAGGGATATTATAGATATTAAAACGCAGAAATACTCGAATCTATTCGGGTCTAGGGATATTTAGGTTTAGAGGTATCGGATGTGGGAGAAATATGGGACTAATCGTAAAATCCCTTAATCTAGGGATCTAGCTTTCAAGAAATCTGGGACTATAGGTATCAAGAAATTTAGATATCTCAGAATCTAGGAATAAAGGAACATAGGAATATTGAAGTATAGGGATATCGGACTGTAGAGATTTAGGAATCTAAGGATCTACTAGATATCTAGAAATATTGGCTAAATTAGACTACGACCGAGTAATTTAGGGATGTAGGTATCTGGAAGTCTAGGGACGTAGGAATCTAGAAGTCTGGGAGATTAGTGACTTAAGAATCTAGGAATATAAAGCTCTAAGTAATTAGGTATTTAGAAATCTATGGATCTAGGTATCTAGGTATATAGAAATCTAAAATATGTGAAGACTTAGGAATTTAGGAATATGTAACACACCTGCGTGTCTCGCTTCTATAACATAAATTAATTACTGTAATTTTTGTTAGACAATAAAGTCTCGTTATATCGCCACGACTCATGTTACCGCATTCATTATCTCGTCGAAAACAGCGTGTACAGTGAAAAGTATGGAAATTACAGCTGTTAAGGATACGAGTGGATAATTTATACATCGTGGAAGTTGTATACCGATGGATAGAAAATAATATCGCGTTTATGGGGAAGTTTCGCGCTTTATAGGAGTAAAACAAAATGGCAAGTAGCATTAGTTGCTCGTCGTCGCGTGTTTTCCCTCGACTTCGGAAAGGTCAGGAAACAGAGCCATCAGGCGACAGGATGTTGCACAATGGCGGCTATATTCGTGTTCTCACAAAAGGAATTTCATATAAGCCAATAATGGATCGAAACGAGGGCTGCCGCTTTGACTAAAACTATTCTCTACCTTCATCCTAGATCATTTTCATTATGATACGTAGAACGTATCGATCGACGTGTCGATATTGAATACAGTAGATACTAGAGATTACAAGTGTACCATTAATAATTGAACAAATTCCGCACATTCTTTCTTATGATACGCTACAATGTAAGCGCCAGTTCTGATGAATATGTAAATAGATGTTCCAGTGAAAAATAAGGTACAAGGAGAAATGAAGCTCAATAAAGTTTCCATAGAAAAAAGAAGAGAATACTTTTTACGCGGGCTAGAAAGCTCGATAGACTATCAGAATCTCGATTTCAATTTACGATTTCTATCTATCGTGAGGATTTCAGTGATTAATCGATTTCCAAGCCCTTTTCTCCTCGAGTAATCGTTTGATGGATCGTATTTGGAAAGAAAAATATCGGGGAAGATTATATACAACTAAACTGGGTTTTATTTTCCATTTAGAGCAACGTATTTCACCTGCTGCTGGAAATAATTGTTTGACGATCGAAGCGAAACCTTCGTACTACATCAAACAACCTTATCGAAAAAACTTCGTTCGTGAAAATGTTTTTCTCGTTGCTCCACATATTGTCCGTTTTCACTTCGTAGTATTTAATCGACGATTTTCTTCGGCTTAATCGTTTCGACGCAAGAAATTCAACTGTTAAACCGATGAAAGCGTAATCACCATGAAGAGAAGATCGAAGTAATCACTCGGGATCAGTGAAATGGTCCTACGAAGAAATGATAATTTTCTCGGTCAAAGTAGATGATCTCTTTGCAAAATCCGAAATCGATGGAACACGCTGCTAATGATAATCCTACGTTCTAAACGGACGGAAACAAATCCATTGAAATCTTCACTTTGCACTACAGGCTAACGTAAGCTCAAAGAACTTTACTTCTGAAAAGTACATTAACACAGGCTTTTGAAGAGGACAGATTAAATTTAAACTTCGGGATACTGCTGGGAGTTCATTTTTTAACATTTCTGTATTTAAACATTTTTAAATTACCAAATTTCTAATTTCAAAATTGTCAAAGAGAATTATCACATTCGCAAGTTTCATGTTTCTGAAGATAAATCCTATAATTTGAAAGTTCTAAAATCTAAAATTTCCAAAAATAACTAAATTACCCAAATCCTATGATTCCAAAAATCTTAAATTCTAAGAATTCTGAAGCCCTAAAACTCTAAATTATCAATCCTAAAACCCGAAAATCCAAGCTTCCCAAATTCCAAAAATCTGAAATTCCCAAGTCTAAAAAATTCCCCAAAACTCAGAATCTGACATTTCAAT
This sequence comes from Megachile lagopoda, assembly GCA_036983795.1. Classification (NCBI taxonomy): domain Eukaryota; kingdom Metazoa; phylum Arthropoda; class Insecta; order Hymenoptera; family Megachilidae; genus Megachile; species Megachile lagopoda. The sequence goes on along the minus strand of CM072795.1, from coordinate 3,050,339 downwards.
ATTCGAGAACCCCAAAATTTTCGACCTCAAACCTAACGCGCAAAGTATTTGAAATTCCGTCTAAAATTAAGGAAGAAAGAGGAAGACTCGAACAATACCTGTGATTGTCGGGATTGTCCACGAACTCCATCGTGACCTGACAATAAACGATTTTCACGGCGAACATCGCGCACAAGCATCGTATCTCCGTGGACACGTTACACCGGCGTTTCGCGCGCGTTTTCTGAACAGAAATGACTTTCCATACGGGTGGGCGAAGCGAATTTCGATGCACGCTTGCTGTCACGGCCCTTTGTCCTGTACAACACGCAGGTGTGTGTGCATGCCGGTGAAACAGAAAGAGGAGCTCGTCAAAGCGGATATCCGGCGTTCCGCTATGTAGACCTCCTACCCCCGGCATATCTCGTCCTTTCGATTGCGATCGAGTCGCGAATCGACCGCGCTAATTAAGGACACGTCGCGTGCTCGTTGATTTTCGCCAACCTCGATTTTCCTATCGTTTGCGCGGATTCCGTGGCCGTCGTTGCTGAACGGCGAACAAAAATCGTACAAGACGAGAATACACTTCGTCCGCTGTTGCTTTGAAACCGTCGGAAACAAAGGCGGGTGTTTTCAAACGATATTGAAGTTTTATTGTACTCGTGTGCAGTCGCGGAGTGCAATTGCATTTTCTGCATGGATGATATCGAAGTAGTTGTGCGATTGAAACTGTTATTTCTCGAAACGCCACAAATACAAAAGAATGATATTTTATAAAGTACAACCCGTTTGGAGTTAACATTCGTATTGAAGGACCGAAAGATAGTTGTGAAGCATTATACTTTCTTGTTTAGCTCGTCCTAATTTCTGTATTTATTATTTTGTGGAAATTATTGTTTGAGGACGGGGCGTGGCGCTCGTTATAATTATGACGGAGATTACTGTGCTAGATAATTTACGTTTCATTGCACGTGATCGCGGTAATTAACGCTTGAACCAAATATATTTGCAAAATCGTCTGGTTTCGGTGTATGCGCATGCATATCGAATTCGTTGCATTTCATTGGCTGAGGATTTACTTTGTATCAATTTTCGAAAGGTACGCACGATAATAAAAGCAAGATTCCTGCGCAAAACTGGCAAACTCGTTAGCGGTATCGTGAATATGGAGATAGAAATTCCCGAGTTTCTACAAGCGTTTAATTAGCGGAACTCTGCCGTGCGTGCGATGCATCATGGCATCCAGTCAAATAACAAAATATAAAGTGAAATATTTTCTCGTAAATCAATAAATAGAAGTAAAAATCCTGTTGCGCATCGCGTAAACCAGATGAATGAATTCCTTCAGTACGGTACAGTGCGTTTCTTTTCTTCTCCTCGAATAAGAATTATCTAATTCCTGTTAAGTCGAATCTTGAAACAAAAAGGTCCGACTAAAATGAAAATGAAATGCATAAACGCTTAATTAGGACTGTAGAAACTGCGATTTTAATGTATATTTATACGATTTCCAGTTGTTGTGCCGTGCCTGAAAATATTAAACTTTCTAGTAAAAATTTTCTCTGACCTATTTTCAAATTTCGCGCGGCGCTGAACGCGGTAACAGCGCTCAATTTCATCCGTAACGCGCATGCTCTGAAAAATCATTGCAACGTAATCGCACGATACATCGAACGGTAACAGATTCGTGCATTCCCATTTTTTTTTTTTTTCATATCTTAAAAAAGAGAGAGCAAACAAATTCAAATGACAATTTCCTTTTAGACCCGTGCGTGTTGCCACTCGAAAGTTGGTAACTCATTATTGTGTAGTCACTGCACGAAAAGAGCTCTGTCCGATCAGATCTGCAGTAAACAGATAAATAATTCAAAAGAAAACTGTTTACGATTAATACTTTCACGTAATCGTGTATTGCCATCGATCAAACGAGTGCAATTTCTATCAGTGTTTAAATTTCGCACGCTATCGAATACGCTGCCGACGCATGCGTGGTTCGATGATTGACGCGCATGCGCCGGAAAATTGTCGTCAAGTAAAGGGCGGCAATACGAAAAAGAAACCGCGAAGCAAAAGCGGCGGGATCTTTTAAAACGAGAAACGAACGCAAGGTCTCGACGAGGTTCGAGTAATTAGACCACGACCGCGTTAATAAGCGCAGCCTGACCGTGTCGAAATCCCACTAATTAACGATTAAACGTCTACTAACCATAAAGCCCCGAGTATTTCGTTCGAACGGTACCGAACGGTGTATCGAACCAAAACACCGTACAGTTTTTACTACACGAAGAATTTCCAAAAGCCCATTTAGTTTGAGAATTGCAAGACCTACGCGATTAAACCCCGCATAATTTTCCGTAACATTCTTGCTGCTCAAGTATCGCGCTATACCTCATCCTGAATAATGAAAGATACTCGGGAATAGATTAAAATAATATCATCTTACGGACATCGCTATAGTATCGTTTCTGCTCTGATATCTATGCACCGTAAAGAAGTTCTAGGCGATTTTTCGAGTTCATTAAAAATCTGGGCCACGACGTGTACCTCCTCTCTATCATTCTGCAACGTAATTAACTTACGGCACAGTTAATTTCTATTCCCCTCTCCTTTTTTGTCTTTACTCCCTCCCATTCTTCTTTCTTACCGCCATATTACTTATGGTAATTTAACACGTTGACTATTATAGTGAAAACTGCTATACTCGATTGCTGAAATTCTTATTTGAAATATTTTATATTTTATTTTATAGCAATTTGGTAACGACGAAATGGATGTCTATAAATTTTGAATATAATTTTTATACATGTATTGGAAATTCGTAGATCCCTATATCATCAGATCCCTATATTCCAGATTCCTATATCTCAAGATCGGTTATCCCCACATTCCTATACCCCGAGATCTCCAGGTCTTCGGATACCTATATTCCCACATTCCTATGTTCTTACATCTCTACATCTCTATTCTGAATTTATTTGCAAAATTACTCACCGATGGCATTTTTGTCGTTGTCTCTCATGCACCCATAATGCCTCTCCAAGGGTATGGGATCCACTTTGTACTCCACCCATGGTTGACCCCTGAACGACGAGGCCTGATACAAATTTATAAATATGCAATTAGGCGTAACATCAATAATGGATATATAATTACAGTATCGGTTATCGTTATGTACATCTAAATATTCTCTGCATGAAATGCATTAATTGTAATACGTTTGCGTATACAAATTTCATCGTTTATTTGCGATCTACTAGTTTGTTGGGAATTCAGTTTCAGGTCCAATATCCCGTAATCATCTTTTATTTAATTTTTATTTGTTTTAATGAGCAGTTATAATATATTGTTTAACTGTACCGCACAAAGTCCACTTCGTTTCTGTTCAATCGTATAAAATGTCTGTTTAAAAATGGAAAAAGTTATAAGCTTGAAATAAATGAAAGAAAAATATTGAGCGAATGGAAAATCGCAAAAAAACAACAAATGATTAATGTTCGCTGGCCGCAGGTGCAGTTGATTTGCGCATATATTTGACGGAATATTTAGTATTCGCGCTTATACCTAGATGGCGTCCACAGCTATTGCTTTCCTGCTGCTGATGTAGGTCGAACTACAGTATAAGAGTGGAGGAAAACATCGAAGCTTTTATGTTAAGTTGAACCGAGATTGTTCCTTCGTACATTTTGTCGAGAAAGGGTCTGAACTTACGGTTCTGGCCCAAGATACTAAACCAAAAGTTACTAAACTAAAACTACGTAAGGTGAGGTAATTAAAAGGTACCGTCGCAATTATGTTGAAACTTATTCGAGTCCTGTGATCGATATTTATAGTGGCAAAAAGGGGTGTGATCTAGTAACGTATTTTTAATTATTCAAAAAATTCATCTAAAATAAAATACACAAATCTTCAAACATTCGATCAAAATTTATCACCAACCTTTATTCGTGTACCAAATTCAGCATGAAAATGGCTAAATCGTTTGTACAAAATTGTGAAGACCTTAGCCACCGACGAGCCCCATAATGTCCCGAATATAATTCGAATTTCACAAAACACGGTATCGCACAAAATACACCAGCAATGTCACTGAATATTGTCTACCTGAACATTATCGCAGAAACGTCACCGTAATCTAACCACGAGTGTAAGTTCCCAGCGTAAAGGTCAGAATCTACCCCGGTTACACTTTCGCCGGCAACTAAATGGTACGCGAAGAGATATGTGTATTATTCACGTACCCTTGGGGAGATCCTCGACGATCAGTCGTGCATCCTTGAAGAGGCCGCGCCACTTAAACGATCACGATATCGGACACGACTTAAAAGCACCCCTGTTCAGGAACGGAAAATCGATGTCTCCGCGTTTGTTTAGGTACCTGGTTTTTTTTTTTTCTCTATTTTGCACGAAGGAACCCGGTGAATTGTTCACGCGCACGTCACTGCTTATTAGTTGAATAGTATCCGGAGGTAGACTGGCAACGGAGAAAACTTCACCACCGCGAACTTTTCACGGAGCTGGAAGAAGGGAGGACGACACCGGAAAGGTGGTGGTACCATCTCCTGCCACTTCCAATCTTTCTACGTTGCCGAAGAAACCTACGAGTCCGTCGGGGCCCCATTAATTGTCCAACGTTATGACTCCGAGTTATTTACGAGATTACCGAATTATTTAGGCGACAGTTTTCATAAATATTCTGCCCCTTGTTTGGGTAATAATTTCAGCAACTATTTATTTTATCTATAACGTTATGAATAATTTTGGTGATAAGATGAGTAATAATTTGTACATGGTGGTAGAACATAATACTCTTTCAACTGTTCATCTTTCTTCTGAATTATAATCTGATACAGTTGCGTAAGTCCTCTGTAACAACGTAGACGGAAAAATAAGTAATTACTTGTGTAATAGCTTCAGTGATAATTTATATAACAATATAAATAATAAATTACGTAATTATTTAAACATGAACTTCAGTAATCGCTTAACTGATAATTTATGTAACAAATAGATAATTGCGGTTATTATTTCCATAATGATTCAGGTAACGATCTGCATAAAGGTAATAATTGAAGCAATAATTTGGATAATAATTATTTAGATATTTGTCCGAGTAATTTGCAAAATGATGTGGATAATAATCATTCCTCCTCGATATTATGTATAAATATACCAGTGCGTTGATGAATTAAATTTTTACTAGAATAACAAATTAATCGATTTTGTTCGGTATTAAAAATAACGTTCAACGCCGATGCGTATTATAAATATCTATATTATATAAAAAATATTTAAAAAATTCCACAAATTAAAATTTCTCACGATGAAAATCACAAGATATTTCGACGCCATTGAATCACCGAAGTCTTCCGCTTCTGATTAAGTTCGCTTTCGGAACTGACAGTGAGGTACAATAGAAACCAGTGTTTTTTCACTAATATGATGATAGCTCGTCCAGCATTTCGAAAGTAACCGTGCAAGATTTGGTCCACATTTTATTATTCTAAAATATAACACGCATGCAATAACAACTTGGATCTCGGATTACTAATTCTCCGAGAATTATTTCAAGCTAGATAAATCACTCTAGATCTGGAATGGTATGCAGGTATAATATGCAAAAGATAAGAAGTTGTTTCAGAAGATTGAATTTCATATTCGAGTAATAAAATTCTTGTATCGTAAATTTATAATATAAACGATATACTGCGGATTAGGTTAGCCACGATGATTTTTCATGTACTTTCATGTCCCACAGCAGCGATCTGGCGTATCTAACCGATCATAATTTTCGTAACAACTTAATGAAAACACTCGATGGCTGCATGAAATAGAGTATCGGTAATCGGGTCGACTTTCTTCCAGACTAAGTCTCTTTTAAAGTAGCGATACTTCACCGAATTGAGTACTAGCTAGATATCTTGCAAATGGCACTTAACTTTGCGGTATCAACGCCCGATATCTCTTACGATTATGGAAGTAATATACCGAAGTATTGATTAAAGTAATTAGAGAGAAGACACTTTACTTCGATGACTCTCGACTTCGTCGAAATCGTGCGAAACTCGCGTGACGCAAACGTCGATCGATTGGCCGGTTGTTGCTCGATTCCAGCGAGCATAATTCCTTCCGGTGTTCGTTTCACGCTATCATACTCTTTTCAAAAGCTACCGTTTGCACAAGCCCGACATTCCTTGAACGCTTACCGAACAACAATCCGTTATTGCATTCTCGCGCGGCTCTGGAAAAATTGAAAATTAAACGTTCGTGCTGCGGGTCTATTTTTACTCGAAATTGAAACTTCTGATCGAACATTACCATCGGGAAAAATAGAATAGTATACTGATAAAACAATACTATAGTAGAATAGTAAAATAACAACGTAGTAGTTTAAAGAGTTCAAGAGTGAGTAAGATACTAAACTGATGAAAATACTGCGATATCGTATATCATAATTGCAGTACTCAGAGTTCAACATCCATGACTATTAGTTCTCCGATCTCGGTCGTAAAAGTACTAAGCCCGAATAACGAACAATATCGAACACGATAAAAGGTCTAAAATAATTAGGTTCGAACGTGAAATTGAAATTCCAAAACGTCGAGTCATCATCGATAGAAGATTACCTGATGGTACCATGTCGGCTGCGCCATGTGTTCCATCCTCGTAGATGCATTTCCAAAGATCGTTGCAGCCGGATCACGGTGCTCGGTTCCGTTCTGCTTACAACGGAAAGATCCACGTACATAGCCGTCCCATTCCGGTCTCCACACTCTAATACCTTCCTCATATCAACGGCTGCTAACCAGGTTAACGCGATCTACCGCTCGATCGTGTGACCATCACGCGAACAAATTCACGGAAACGACCGGTACTCACCCTGCTCTCCTTCGCTAAAAAACGAATATCATTGATATTTCGGTCAGCGTACACCCTGACGATTGCATTCCGTGCGATTCTTCTTCACTTTATTCGGAAATATGTTCCTCCAAAATTTTCATACCACTCATTCTTCCCCTGACTCCGTGAAATACACGTTTATATTCGAACAGCCGGTTTTTACGAACTGGCACACGTAGTACTACGTTATGCGTCGTTTACGCGCGAAAACGATTTTATGAATACTCCTTGCGAGTCCCACTTTTCAACCTCTGTCAAAGAGGAAGGGTCTAACTCGTCCAACCGAGTAATGATCTCGTTTTTCGTTATCGAAACAACCGGATCGAATTAATTGAACGCAGTTTCTCTTCTTTTATCTTCATTCACTATACATGTCTCGCAACCTTCGTAGCTTCACATTTCTTTCTTTCTGGCTCGTTCTTTTCTGAACCATCGGCTACATTCAACTTTAGTCTCCCAAGCTCCATCAAATTCTTTTCTCGACTCTCGTAACGTTTAGGTTTTACTGTTCCTTCGAGCTGCTTTCGTTGACCTTGCCGTAAAATCACAGAACACTCGCTACTTCCCGTTTCCTCGTGCGATAAAGGCGAGAAAAAGGAAATGGATCCGCGAACTATTCGGTCTGTGGACTTACGAGATTTTTGCGACCTCTTGAGGACTTTTATCTGGACGTGGTATTCTTAACTTTTTACGTAGAAATTATTTCGGTACAATTATTTTGGTATTTTGTTTATTATTTTAAGGATTTTTTTATTTTATTGAATCACAACACAAATATCAACTGATTCGTTGTTTGTCTCGATTTCTTATGAGAAGAGAGCACTCTGTATTTTGAAGATCCCAATGTGCATTTTAAAAAAGGAGGTCAGTTTGCATTTTCATAAAGAGTTACGCTCATAAAACCAGGAATAAAATTAAACGAAGTTTCGGAAGCCAGTTCTTACTTTCGTAGTTTCCATTTTGGTACATCCAATTCACATTAGTATTAATTTCAGCTTCAACGAATAATAATTTCATTGCGGACTTACTGTAGACGCTAATGCTCCATTTCATTAATTCAGAGCATAGAATTATCATTATCTCGATAGATCAATTTACCCCGTATTCTATCTCAATTACCTCCCGAGTATCCCTTGCGGATCACCTACGACCCGTGGGTTATTCGAAACATTAAACTTGGAAACCACCTCAGTTGCAGATGTAACCGTGACCTACCATCGCGGATTACCCAGGATCACGGTACCTTTGCCATCCAGACAGGAGCAATGCGTTTTCACGCTAAAACCGATAACCCATACAGTGGGCGACTTCCTCCGGTTATTGAAAAGGGAAGATCGCGGAATCGATCGTGCTATCGTAACGTCCATCGGTGAGTTCATTAACCTAATTTTGGTAACACCTGCACAAACATTTAAATGCGGTAAAACCTTCTACACAAGAATCTACATTTGGTTAAATCTCCTCCACTCTAAATTTGGTTAAACCTTCTACCCAAGAATCTAAATTTGGTTAAAATCCTCTACTCGACAATCTAAATTTAGTCGAACTTCCGCTTTTAAAAATGTCGAATATTTTGGAGTCATGGTAAATTTACGTAATAATTTCAGATGGTGTCAGGATAGGTTCCAATAACACGATCGAGTCGTTATTAGAAGACGACTTTCGACTGGTCATTAACAACAACGAATATCTTGTTCAACCACCTTTGCACCAGAGATACACCTTGGTAAATTGCTTTGCCTATTTTTGGAAATATGAAAATTTTAGAACTGCGGTCGAAAATCTAGTGCCTCATGGAATACATCTCTTTTAGGATAATATGCAAAAGTTGTCGGACGTCCAAACGTTAGTCTGCCAGTTGTACGAGGCGTTTCATGTACGAGAACATTATGCTGACATGGAGAAGCAAGTATTAGCCGAATTAGAGGCGGTCAGGTTGGAACTGGAACCTCTGGAACAGGTGAAATTCGAGCTTTAATATTACAGATGAATTTTACAGTTTCCAGTATCGTTTTCGAAATTTTACACTCCTCGAAGGTATCCTGATACTTTCACATTAACGTTTGAAAATGTATAGTATTCCTTGCTGAAATATCGCTTTAGATTCCTATTTCTCCATTTAGAATACAACATTCGACTTATTAACACAAGGATTATATATATATGAAACTTTGCTTAATTCGAGCGTCTAATTTTAGTCGAAACACCAACAATAGATGTCTGGGTCACAATTGATCCGTCTTCGCCTTTCGGAGATTAATAAAGCATCGCTCATTCGTTTGCATTAAATTGACACATGTTGAAATGTCGGATTCCGAAAATAGGAAACCAGACACGATTTAACCGCGTAAACGTAGAAGTCCAAAGTAACAATTTGACCTTGAACTAAGATTAAGGGAAAGTTAATTGTGAGAGTGCATCGCAATGTGGCAAACGGAATCGATAAATTAATACAACAGTCTTTCTGTTTTTCGTAGCAACTGCAAGAATTGGAAACCACAGCTACAAGGAAGGCAAACATATTCATCTGGGTATGTCTAGTCCTGATGTCTGTTCAGTTCAGCGGCCTAGCAAGATTAACCTGGTGGGAATACTCGTGGGACATTATGGAGCCGGTTACATACTTTGTTACATATGGCACAACGATGGCCTGCTTCATTTATTTCCTCTTAACGAAACAAGTTAGTATTTTTGATGTATGTTTTCAAGTTGCGTCATTTTTTGTGTTTACTCGAGCGACATCTATAAACAAATGCAGTGTTCGATGTGATCTCAAAGTATTTCTTCATAGATAATAAGATTCTTATAATATTAAATTATAGTATCCTATCTATAAATATATATTATATTATACTATCTTTGTACAACTTTGTTCGAATAGGAATACATGCTGCCCGATGTATTAAATAGACGTCGCCTCATCGCCCTCCACAAGAGAGCAAAGCAACTGGGACTCGACTTGAATCATTACAACAGTTTAAAGGATCGAGCTTACGAGCTTGAAACAACCCTGAAGATCATCCGTGGACCTCTGTACGATCACAAGAATAAGATAGAACAAAAGAAGAGAGAAAGGTCGAGTTCGAGCAGCAGCAGTAAATCAAGATCACCGAGTTCCTCGCCTAGTCCAAGTCCTAGTCCGGAAAGAAGTCTTCCTAAAAAAGGAATCTTTCCTGAGAAAGACACGTCCAAGAAACTGGTTAACGAGGAAACGCGATTTAGCTCAAATAGGACGCACAAAGAAACTAGGGATTATTGATCGCGAAAGCTTTAAGAGAGGCTTTAATATCTTGCTGCGGAAGATCTGAAAGATTCGATTGTATCTTTTTTTTCTTCGTCAAGACTCAGGGCGTTTATCGAATGACATTTGTATGTAGGAAAGTTAAGTAAGGTAACGAGAAGGAGAGGAAACGTTTACTTTCGTTCGCGTGGAATGGGACGCAGATGATTAAATCCTCGACGGAGTCTTCCAAGTAGTACGACGATACTCCTAATCAACGACTATGTGTATAGTAAACGTTTGCCTGATGCTCAATGTTGTTGACCGCTGTGCATTTGGAAGACCTCGATCAAAGATGTGTACATACCACAATTTTCTACACACTATCTTTGACTAACGCGCTAGCGAATTGATGAATTAAGGAACTAAGATGACGTTGCTAGATCGTGTTTCTTTGTGCAATCTCGACGCATACAGGATAATTCACTGGAACTATCTAATCAAAACGAACTAAATGTAAAACTAACCTCGAATTCTATGAACGCGAGTTCAAATTTTATTTATTTGACAACTCATATTGTAAATTTCTTTTAATCTAACTGTAGTACTAAGTTTTTACAAGAATTTGTCAACGATATAAATGTTTCGTGTTTGGTGAGTGATCCTGTACACACTTGGTTGTAAGTCTTGAAATATTTGTGATAATTTAATGTTTGTTATACTGGCGTAACTAGTTAGGTAAGGTTTCCAAAATTCCTAATTCACAAATTTGCAAATTCCTACATTTCCAAATCCCTAAATCCTCAAATTCCAAATTTCCAAATTGTAAAGCTAAGATCGCTCCACTTCGAACGAAAATCCCAGTTACGCCAATGGTTCATTAGTTTTAAATTAATTACCCTCGTAATTCTCGCACAACTACAATTTTAAAGACAAGTGTATTTTAAGATAAATCGACAGTTAAAACTCAAAGGTTTTATTTAGGAAATAATTTTACAGTTCGTCATATTGCGACATTATTTTTTCTACGACAGACAACAATGTTGTTTCTGTAAATATACATTTTTTTATCTGGCAAGATCAACGAATCGACTTCTTCATTTAATAGACGAGGTACAATGTACTTAACTTTTATTTCAAGTGACTATTATTGTACATACTCATTGTTTCAAGGAAGAAACGATGTACTTATGAAATAACGTAACAGATTGATGACATTGACCATTTTTAATCATTCAATACATTGATTTTGACCGTACAGTCCACTTTACTCCAACAACTTCCCGTTTCTTGTTATACGAATATTCTGTTAGCAAATTTTACGAAAAATAAAACAATGTTACGATAGCTGTATCGCTCGTAAAATCGTACGTTCGGGAAGTTTGCTTCGAGATAAGATTTTAGCAGTCGATACTTACAACAAGAATTCAATCCATTTATCTTGTTCTTGTTAACTAGTGACGATACGATTAAAGTTTGTGCACCGGTACAAATAGAACTCTAGCACTTTCGAATCAAACTATATTACTACTGTTACACTTTAGAATATCACTCACGAAAGTATCTTGCATAGGATTATAAAATAGACTTCTAGGCTCTCTAAGAAATTTTCTCTCGCTTGCATAAAAATCCCTTATCCGTCCGTTCGAAAAATATTGTACGTTTTCTATTCTATTGTAATCTTAAGTCTTTATCGTTTCTTGTCACTGTGACATGACGTAATTCGAGTCCTTTCGTGCTTGCAACAGTATTGTAAATTATGACTTGAAATTTTTTCATTGTATTTATTACACGCATGTAATGTGTAGACATTTTGCCGTATTACGTACTATGAAATGTATCTCGACAAGTCTTACTAGTCGATGGTGAAGTAGAGAAATCGCGTTTAGAGGTATACCGATAGTGTATTAAGCTAACAACGAATCAATTAATTCGTTGCGCACGATATTAAACACGATTTCAGGGCACAGAAATTAAAAACGTGTCGCTTCGTCGCATCAAATATTTCCTCTTTCGACAATCGCTTGATTAAAGTAATCTAGTGCCAATATTTTAAATCGTTCTTTCTACGATTCGCTAAAAGTGATTTCAACGTTTATGTAAATCGGCTCGAAATTGAAGACGAAGAAGAAAAATACGCGATATTATGCGTGTATACTGTGTACATGAAAACATGGAACACGATTGGTGATAATATAATTATAATATCCGCTTCCCCAAAAATGAATTTCTTGTCCTCGCAAAATGCAGTTTCTTCTGAAATATTTTTTACGATCTTTAAAAAAGATTTCGTATACAAGTTTTTTGTACATATACAAAAAGATATATATCGTATACATATAAATAATACGTGTATGATTATTTTGTGAATGTTCTTGTTGCGTCGTTTCCTCGAAGCTTTATGAAGAAACGCCTACCTCCCTCGATCGATGATAGAGAAGATAATGTTATTGAACTTGTTCGCGTTTTTTAATATCTATGTATATACATATTTACTTACGGTTTATTTCGATATGCTATAGAAAAAATTGATCGAGCAAACGAGACTCGAGACTGTACTTCTTCCTAATTGTGCGTGACACTCGCCGAGTTAATGTAAAATATGGTGTATTGTAACTGACGCGATTTTCGATATACTTGCGCACATCGTAGCTTTTTAATGTTTTTATGGACTCGTTTGTTGATTGTCTGAGTTCGAGTCTCGAGATACATAGGTTCCGTTCAAAACTCTTCAATGTACATACACGATACCCAGTGGATGCATAAATAAATATACAACAATGCGTTGTGCTGTGATTTACGCCCATGTATCTTAGTTATACATAAAACAAATACAATTTGAAATAAAGTGAACCGTAGAAAAATATCACATTTCTTTTAGAACCCTTCTGATAGTGTTTCAAAAGTAGATTTATAATGAATCCAACGCAGTCAGATTTTCGACGTCTGAACTCTAAAGCTGTGGCTTCTACAAGCTACATAAGAAAAGCAATGAACTAGTCATATTCAGTTATAATTCTAAACTTTTCCGGTGAACGAAATATATTATACGTATATCTGTACATGACGCAAAAACGAAATTCATTCGGACATGATTTTAAAAATTAATACTTGGATTAGCACTTTTCGCAAACGGTACTACTAGAGCCATCTAACGGAGACAGGTGGAACTACAAAAGAAGAAAATCGCGTTTTTCTTAAAAACGAGTGATTTTTATGCTTTTCTGAAACGAGTAGAACATTCTATAATCTCAAAAGAACTGAAATAATGAAATGAAACTTCGCTAAAAATGTTAGAATCGAAAATGAAAAAAATTGCATTTCGTGGACCTAAAAAAGCCCAGCCATCTAGCGGTGAAAGGAAGGAACTAATCGAACTAAAATTTGGAACACAATTTATTTATTTATACATTTTTACGACATTTTGAGGCGTGTAACAGAATTTGGAGCTATTTAGTATTAATATTTGAAGTATGTAATAAATATAAACCGTATTAATCAATAAAATCATTCTAAATTGAATATAAAATAAAAATTGAACAAGTGGCGCCATCTCTCCGGCGAACAGGGTGAACTACACACTTTTGAAACTGTATTTTCGTTAGTTCCCGCATACAGCCGCTAGATGGCGCCACGGGTACCGCTTTCGGTTCAATTCGATTAAATATAGTTGATTAGAACAGAAAACGGTACACGTGGCGTCATCTCGCGGCAGGATGTGGGAACTAATGAAACTACAGTTTCAAAAGTGTGTAGTTCACCCTGTTCGCCGGAGAGATGGCGCCACTCGTTCCATTTTTATTTTAAATACAATTAATAATGATTTTATTGATTAATACGATTTATAATTATTATATACTTCAAATATTAATACTAAAAAGCTCTAAATTCTTTTACAAGCCTCAAAATGTCGTAAAAATGTATAAATAAATAAATTGTGTTCCAAATTTTAGTTCGATTAGTTCCTACCTTTCACCGCTAGATGGCTAAGCTTTTTTAGGTCCATAAAATGCAATTTTTTTTTATTTTCGAATATAAAGTTTCGAACTTACTGCAAACATATTTTTATTACTTATTCGAGATCGTAGATTAATTTGCGAACGTCGAAAAGACGTAAAAATGCCTAATTTTCTATAAAAAGCCAATTCTTTGTTTCGGCGTTTCCATTTTTCACCGCTAGATGGCACTAGTCTCGCGATTTTCCGCGAACACGCGCGTAAATATGAATTTTAAAAATATGCTCGAATCAAACTATCAGAATGTTTTCAATATTTTAAATCAACTACTTGACATTACGTAGGTGATAAAAGAACATTAATTTGTACAAGTTTAATGTACAAATAGAGTAATTAGAATGCTGATGTAGTTTTTAAAATCATCTTCCATTCAAGTTTTAAAGTCTGAGATGTTCATTTTACACGTTAACACTAGGAATTTAATTTGATTGCAATTACCGTATTAATTGAACCACTCATAATGAACTTTTCGTAATTTTCTAGAAAATGAAACTGTCCAACTTTCAATATGAACAACTTAATCACAAAATATTAATAAAGAAATCTATCTGCAAAGCAGTGGAAACTTTTGCGTACTCCCAATTCCAAATTCACAGCAGGGTCAATGTATTTTCTACTCTGTTACGTTCAAAAATAGATACAACGTACCAAGTATTTGCTTTAATCGTATAAAAAGTGTTACAAAACCGAACAAAAAGTATCCCTTCTTTCGTTTCGAGACAAATGGTCGCCACTTATTTCGCAACATCCTATTATCCTTTCTGGATTAACAATCGATGAAAAAGGGTGAACTGAAACGTGAGAAAACGCGTTCTCTCGTCGGAACCCGGTGACTGAAGCGCTTTAATTAAGAGCATCTCCATTCTCAGGTAAGAGAAGACAATGCAGACCCGCTCTTAGAGTTTATGGGGCCCTGGGCAAAATCGATGCTATTTCCAACAATGCCGAATGCTGTGATCAGATCTCTGATTAGTATAGTTAACCCTTGTTATACCGCTATGGATCAGGGTGTAAAATTGACGGTATAGAATGGAGATTTATTTGGCTCTTGATAGTTTACAGATTTTGAGATTTGAAATTAGAGAAACTTAGACTTTCGAATTTCTAAACTTCTAAAGTACTAAATTTGCAAATTTCTACATTTACAAATCCCTAAATGTGCAAACGCCCAAGTATCTGTATGTTGACACCCCCAAGTCCAAAAATCTCTAAATCTTCAAATTCCTAAACACCGACCCCTAAATTCCCAAATTCCTAAACTCCGATCCCTAATATTGAATATAGAAAAATGATGAAATGTCGACAATTTATGAACCAAAAGCTGTGAAAATTGAAGGTGGAGATCGAGGGCGATCAGTTCGGGCGACCGTAAGGGCGGTACTGCGATGGCGCGTCTCCCTTCGCCGTGTTCCTCGAGTGGAGTCGGCACATCGTGGAAAGGAAAGAATACTTAGGAAATCAGCGTTACGAAGTAAAGCCAGCAGAGCGTGAAGGGGGGTCCTACGACACAGGATGTTCTCCTACCTTCCGTGTCGTTCGCGCTCCGAGCCCTCCTACCGTAAAATCGTCTATTCGTGGAAAGATACTGACGGTGCCGCTCGAAACAATGGCATAAACCCGTAAATACGTGCGAACCACCGGACTAGCCGTACTCTCGACGACGAAACGCGTTACAAAAATTAGTTCTATTCTCCTTTGCAGGGCCGGCACTACGCGGGTTCCGTACGCTCCTCTGTTTCCGGCTCAAAACTTTCTAACTTCTAAGCACTTCGCGACTAAAACGTTGTAGACTCGAATCCTTTCAAAACTAAAATCATTGGAATCTTTCAAATTTCAACCCTTAAGTCATTCAGCGATGACAGAGTCCCAAGCTTAGAATATTTGAAGCAATGATCATTAAAGTTTGAAACGCTCCACGTTTGAAATATAAGAATAAGAATGTTGTCAATTTTGAAACGTGGGTCTTCAAATGTTCGCGCCATTTCTACGCTAACAGCGCATGAAGCGTGCAGGTGTTAACGACCGCGACTCCTTCCTTCGCTGTCCGACGTTCGTCGCGTTGTTATAATTAATATTTTTAATAACCCGCCGACTATTATCACGAAGCGTAGACAGAAGAATTACCGGGGTGTTTAACCAACAACAATATATCGTTAAACCTTCCCGTTTTATCCGCACGGCTCGGCTATATGCGGGTCGTAACGGTACCATCCAAATTAGCCGTCGGTTGCTTGGCTACACTCAAACAAACGCGGTTTTTGTTAATCGGCCACCTCTTCGTCCTCAAGCGTGACTCTTACACGGACACGGTTTGCTGGTGACCATTACCGGAAACAGTAAATCGTTTCCTCCTAAATTACGAAGGCGAGAAGCCGCGAGCACCTCGATCCCGTGCTATAGATTACTCGCAACAATCCATTTACCGGCCATGCCGAGTTTTCCGCTTGCGGTTCGTCAGGTACGAGAACACCCGGTATTGTCTCTTCGAATCACCATTTGTAGCCTAACTGGGGTTATGGGGATTTCAAGCATATAGAGATGTGAGAGATATAGGGATTTGAGGGATATGAGCTTTCGGTATATAGGAATTGGGGTATAGGAATTCGGTACATAGGCATTTGGGACATAGAAATTTCGGTACATAAGAATTTTGGGACGTGAACATAGGCTCGAAACATAGGCACGCAAAATATACGGAATCAAAGTGTTAGCATACGGAAAATAAAGGTTCAGTATATAAAGATTCAGGGTATAGAGATTTGGAACATATGGATTCGGGACACAGGATCTTCCTACAATTTATGAATCTTCCCTATGAACATTCATCCATGTATCCTCTCTAAATTCTCATTCCTTAGACCCTCCGTAGAAGCAACTAATACAGAAATCTAGATATACAAAAATATCTGAAAACTCGTAGACGAGAAAGTATCTAAATCCGTAATTTTGAAGTGCTGGATTTTCGTTCGAAATGTCAGGGCCGTGGGCAAGTGCCCGCTTTACGTTAACGGCGGTCCTACCATCCACGTTTCGCTTTTATAGTATAGAAATTCCTCGTTACAATTGCAAATTGCCGGTCTCTCCGCGGCATATCGCGCAGATATGATCGCGCGTGCGTTCCGTGCTCGTCCCCGCTAACGATCGGGACAAAAAGAGGGAAACGGACCGATTGCTGCGAGTGTGGATTTCATAAAATTCCTGGCTCGATATTCCGAGAAGGGAACGGAGCGCTGGTGTATGGAAGGCTAGAAAAAATTCGACCCATTACGAGGAAGCCCGTTCCGCGGAGAAGTGCATGCCGTGACAAAACCGTGTTCGAGGCACGAGCTATCGGCGAGCCGCTTCGGTGCCCCCGAGTGGGTACGCGAGCACCTCGACGAATATAGGCTTTTTCATTAGGGGAGTTAGAAAGTTGCCAATCGATCGATGTATACACATTTTATTAACGTTTCGACGAACTTGTTTCTACGACCGTATTCGAAATATTAACCTGTCACTGATACCTTGATTTCTCTTTAACTCTACTCACGTTTAATTTTGAAATTGAAAATAAAGTAGGAAAGTGAAGAAATTGAAAGCTTCAAGAAAATCTACGCAGATTTCAATTTCAAGAAATCGTAGCAAATGTAATTCGAGATAAGAACGTGTGAACCGGTCACTTGACCGGTTTGGTCGAGTTAATAACGTGAAATCTTTTAATTACTGCTTTTAATAACCGCTGATGCAATATATGTTTCTTCGCTATATCATTAACCATTTAATTATATCGACAATCGGTACAAGTGATACGTTAACGAATTTTGACTCGTAGGAATGGTGATGTCTCTTCCTACAAGACACGGGGTACCGTAAGTTCGAGGATCTACCGGTGTATGAAAGGCGCTATAGGCAGAGGAGAAGTACCGCGGGAAAAAAGGTCGACGGAGAAGAGGAAGAAGAAACACGCATAGACGTGGAAAGGAACAATGTACTCGTGGTGGTGGTGGCGTTTATAGGGCCGTATCGGCCAACAGTGGGGTGAGTTGAGCTCGTAATTAGTCATAGTGCGATGCGCTAACAGCGGCACTCCGCAAGACTGATCCTCGCTCGTTCGTTCCTTCGTGCGCTGCTTCTGCCGCTCTAACTCCGGGACTAACCTCGGAAGCGCGGCTAAATCATCCACCTGGTGACTCCAAAGTATATACCTGCCAATCTCCGTACAGTCGACACCAAATCTGCCATAGAAACAGCCTTCGCGTAGAAATCTTGCTACTTCGGTACCTACGCATCTGAACACCACAAGATTTTCAGATCTACGAACATAGAAATTTTGAAGTTTTTACATTGTAGGGGTATAGGAATCCAGAGATCTTGAAATCTACGAATATAGAAACCTAGGAAATTTGAAATCCATTCAACGTAGAAATCTTGGGATTGGGAAGCTTAGGGACCTCCGAATCTAGAGATAGGAACATAGGAATTTGGGAAACTTGAAATCTGAGAATATAGAGATAGGAGAAGTGCTTGAGTCTCGTCGAAATTTTGCGAAGGCGAATTTTCCATACTTCTCATATTTTTAGAGGGTGAATTAGCGTTTCTAGAAATGAGTCTCGGTACGTAGAGCGTCGGAAGTCCTGTTCCATCGAATGGGATATTTGCTTCCGCAAATTTCAACGTGCAAGATAATTCAACATTTGCGTCGCAAATTTTTTTGCTATTCGTTTTTACGACTTTGCAACAGATGCTCGCTATAAAACGACGCACCACGATGAAAAGACTCGCGGTGCACTATAACGGGCCACGACAGTTGCATCTGCCGCGGACAGAGTCTTGATTTATACTCGTCCTAACTAACGGGTCGTTGGAAATTTCATAATTGTGTATAGTCCAACGAAGCTCGTGATTCGTGCTAACTAATTAATTTGTTTAAGCTGATTACTGATTAACTTTATTTAGCCAACAAGTACACGATTAGATTTGCATATTTACTTTATCCTCGCTCGAATTTGTATGCTGAATGTCCGTAAAGCACGCTTAAACGAATTACCAATCAACTCGTAAGAAGTTTCTACATCGTGTACGTAAAACACCGACAATCTTCAGAACATTTATGCTATCGATGTAAAAGAACAATTTTTACATTTTATAGATTCCTTCGTTCAAACTCGTTTGGGATTTAAAATTCCACGTACAACGTATGAAATAAGGATTTCATAATCTTTTCGTTTCACTTCTTCGTTTAATCTCCTGCGGATAGGGAAACACGTTAATACGATTTTACAAATACGCAGTCAAAATATTTCCTCTTTCATACTGAAAGTACAAGAAGTGTAATTAGACTCTAGTACATGGTTGACGTTGAAATATTTGTACGCAGAGAGAAGGCTGAAGGATCGCGCGTCCGGAGTACATGCAGCGACTATAGTCATCTCACGAATTTCAAAGGTTAACATCAAGAATGTTACTATCGCACACTTTACGAAAAGAGTAAAACGAGGAAGGATTGTATTTCCATTCGATAAAGAATGAACGATTTGTCGACGTAACCGAAATAAAGTTTCGGATCGATATCGAACGCGATCGTTACACCTATATTATTATATGGATTTATTCGTTACACCTAACCGTTTGATATTCTGTTACTTCGCTGTTTCCACCGCTTTTCCCCGTTTTGGTAGATGCGTAGACGCGCAGCTGCAGCAGCGACGGAGGTGGCGTACGAAGGGTTGCAACGCGGTGGTTCGCGGTAGAATCTGAAAAAGGGAAGGTGGTAATCGCGATGGAAGGAGGGACAGTCACGGATAAGGGAGAAGGAGAGACGAAAAGCGGCAGAGCGAAGCCACAGGCGGCCAGCCGTGTCTCCGGCGAACTCGGTCGGCGGCACTCTTACCAATCCTGGCATTTCCACTTCTATGTGTGTTTATGCACCTCCAACGTGGCCGTCGTAACCATCGACCGTGGGCTCCACTTACGTCGGACACACATCACGCGCGATGTGTGTTCAAACGACGAACAAACGACGCGACGCGACGGTACGCTGACCTTTTCCTCCTCTTTCGATGGAAAACGCGCGCGGAAAAATCCCTATGCGTCGCGCACGGTGTTAAAACGGCAGTCTAATCGCGTCAAGACTGTTACGTTGGAAAATTTTTAAACTGTGATCGTTATAAAATATCTATCAAATGACCACCACTCTGTCGGAAGAAAGCCACTGTCTTTTTTCAAAATGCTCGATAAGGTTTGCGCATAATTGCGGTTCCATTCCACGAATAACATTTGCGGATCGGTGATGTACTTTCACGCGGCCGCAAAGGAAATAATTTAACGGCGTCAAATCGAACCATCCTGGAGAACACTAAAGTTCTTTTACTTCTTTCTCATTTGTTGTTAGTTATTAGTCCACATACCTGAGCCTGTAATGAATTATGGATGTAAAAGGATCGTAAACATCTGCGTTAAATTGGAAAATCCAATATAAATTTTAAGATGCCAAAAGAACGATACAGATTTTTTCCGATCTTCGACGAACGATGGAACACGTTATCGTTTGACGTGGCTGTTAAATCGTACTATGTAGTACGCTTTTGCTGGCATCATCAATCGAAAGCATCGACCGAGAGCCGGTTTACTGACAAGATTAAGATATGCCACGACCACGGCCATTATAATTTGTAAGAAAAGATCTCGTAGACGCTTTAGTTACGATGCTAAAAATGAGATACGTATCTGGAATCTAAAAATTACCGCTCTGATCAATAGATTAAGAAACGCGTTGTCTTCAAGCCAACGTAAACAGGTATTAATTAGAGCTACGCCTTGTTCTGATTGATCGACTTCTCAATTCGAGCGACTTCGAAAACGAGACATTAGTTATTAAAAACGTGATTGATTAATTTTCTAATTTAAATCTTTATGTTTTTACCCTCGGCTAAAGTTCGCTCTGTTACAGTGAAGTCTCGTTATATGGCCGTGGACGACGGCGTAGAAGGGGCAATGAAGCGCTGTAAACGAGTTTCATAAATGAACATATACCTAGATTATCCTAGAAAAATCCGGATTATCGATTACCTAGAATTTATGAGCACAAACTTAAAACTTGAAAGCGACTAAATTCCCCAATTTGGGAATGACTGAATTCCTTAATTTAAAAGCCTGAAAATGACCAAATTTTTCAACTCGAAACTTCGAAGATTCAATAAGTAAAGACTTTCGAAATTCCCCAGAGCTTCGGTAACCGCATTTATACGAAAATAGTGTAAGCTGAGAGCTCCGTTAAACGCTGTGCCCGGAGCGAATGGCCCATTTAAACGAACGGTAGTGGCTCGACCGATATTCGAACGAGTTCGAGGGACTCGGAGGTTGAAACAATTCGTCGAAATCGGCTCAATAAGGCTGACGGAAGGACAGCGTGTCAAATAAAGCGATTTCTTTTCTGCCCCTCTCTGTCTCATTTCGCAGCTGCGGGCTTCACCTGCGAAACGGTTCGTTGCCTGTGAGCCTACACTGCACCTCTTACCTGTTGAAGCGAGCCAAACAGTGCTCGTCGCCCAACACCTGTTACAAAAGAGTCACCGGTGAGTCAGATTTTCATAACACTTGCTGATCGACGAATTATCAATGTTAAATGACTGTGGATATCGTAATCGTACGAATGTTGACATTCGACGAAACGTCGATTATTTGGTCAGGAACTCGTAAACGTTTGCATCGATCAGACACGTTCAGCCATAAATAAATCGTCACTTTTATCCGGATTACATTCTCGTCCGAGTGACGCGTAGCTGTGTTGTGCAAAACAATTCGGGGAAAGTGTCGTTTAATTCTTATACTTGTATTTTCCTTTTATTTCGTGTCACGATCATTGGGGCATAATTGCGAAATATAGGTAACAATGAATAATCATTTTTTGGTGGGACGAAAAAATTGTTTAAATTTTGGCGAGGCCTATTTACGGTGTTTGCCAATTTTCACGAAAACTTTCGAAAATGCTGCAGCTGGACAAATACATCGCACCTTTCGGTAATTTTCAATCGATCAGACGTTTAATTTCACGCGTTTCACGCGGACATTTTGAAGCTGTTGGTGCTCGTTCAGGTTGCAAGGGAAAGTACAGCCTTGCTAACAGCAAATTTGACTTCCCTTTGGTAGAACACGGTAATGGAGAGAAAAAGGTGTACGGTAAAAAGGTGTTCCACGCCTTACAGTAGCGAATAATCGGTTACAGTGATCACGCACACCGGTCACATCAAAGTAAGTAAGTAGAACTTGCTACAAAGTAAGACTTGTCCGAATTACTGGAGCTCATCGCGCGGCGATTATTACGCGATCACGGTCGAGATGCGACGATATTTGTCCAAGGATTCGAGGCGCGCGATCGTTGGGTCAGGGTCGAGAACCAGCACGATAGTCGACTTCCGTCAGCCCGTACAAAGAGGAATTTGTAATGCGGCGGAAATGTTGTTCCCAGAGGGGTAACCTGTAAACGTGGCCGTCACGTACGCGCGTACCGCTCGCACAAAGAAAAATTCCCCTGTAAAACTGACGAAATAAAGGAAGAAAGAAAGAAAGAAAACGAAAAAGCACAATGTACAGACGGATCGGTAGGTTGGTACCGATGGAAGGCGTACGCGTCACTTAGAATTCAGAACGTATCGCTTTAAGGTCATAAAGGAATTACAGCGATCGCAGGCATGGCCGATCCAACCAGCGAACCCGACCGGACAGTTCGTTGCTGTGAGAACTGATATTATTTACCAGATACGACACGCACGACTTCGCGTCGAGTGTCTTAAATTAAACGGCAAGATGCGAGAGCAGTTAAGCGTCCAGCTCTGCGTGCTACACTCGATCAGAGCGCGATGAGGCTGGGTGTCAAGGATCCTTATCTGACGCCGTTAAAAGTTGCAGCGAGGAAACTCACCGTGGTTAGTACGCTGTCGCAGCTTTTCGACCTACTGTTACGACGAAAACGGGAATACCTCGGGGATTTTCGGGACCGCGACCACGGAATATCAGATGGGAGATAAGTCGTTAGATAAAGTGACCGAGGACACTGGGAAACCAGTTTCTCGTAACGTAACGATTATAGGACGACGAACAAGACGACGCGAACTCGCGAAGATAACTCAACCTCGAACCTCGTTTTCTTCTCTTCTCTTCGTTATTTGAGGTGCCTGAGTGTCGGCTGATATCCTGCTACTTGAAAAAAGGAAGATCGATCGGTTTATCTCATTGGCGTAAATTGAATTGTTAACACGCTCGTCGCCCGAGAGGAAATCTATGTACATGGTCGGACAAGGTGTATTACAAATTATTCAGGATACACTTATTTCTCGGTTAACTGACTATTGCTAATTTGCTAGTTAATCGGTGATCGCTATTTAAAATGATAATTAATTTATTGGTATATATTCTGCACTAAGAGCACTCGAAATGTTCTTTCCTTCGTTTTTTCTTTGAATAATTAGATTGATTGACCTTCGATCGCCAATCACCGGAGATCGCGCCGTGGCAGTCAACGCGTTAAAAGAGGCCACGATTAGATTGTGAGGTATTACGTCAATATCCGTTGCATAGTTATTAAATCACCGCTCGTTCTGTCCTCGAATCGAGAAACCTAGGGTGACATTCTATGACGGATCGAACCAACCCCGATTCTTGGCTAGTTACGCCACTGGTTCATGTACGCGTACACTCGGATGCAACATTGTTTTCCGCTGGTTAACGACTCCGTATGTAAGGTCAAAACTTGTGTTAAATCTCCGTATTTGCAAACCTCTGATATTACAAATTCTCTCCGATTCTCCAAATCTCTCTCTATATCTCCAAGTTCCTACATGTCCATGTTCTTGGATTTCCAT
This sequence comes from Megachile lagopoda, assembly GCA_036983795.1. NCBI lineage: Eukaryota > Metazoa > Arthropoda > Insecta > Hymenoptera > Megachilidae > Megachile > Megachile lagopoda. The sequence goes on along the minus strand of CM072795.1, from coordinate 3,026,388 downwards.
ATCCACGGGTACTCAAATTCCAAGTTTTACAAATTACTGTACCCCAAAGTTTTTCCTCGAAAGATTGTCAGAGATCCGAACAGTCGACGAGTGAGCGATCTTTTCTCCCTCGGTCGCCATACTTTTCCCAGGAAAGCCAGATTTGCCGTTGACTGTACGCGGTACCGCGACGATCACGAGTTTCTGGTAATCCTTGCCAGTTGACCAATGTCTTTCCCTCCTCCTCGTCGAATTCGTTTAAAGTCGACGGGAAGGACGCGTCTCGTGTTGCATCTTCGAGCATTAAAGCCGCATTACCCGACTCCCGTGAGTACAGCGACCAGGTCCCGAGAACACGAGGCTTTCTTCGGACTCGCGATACCCCGGCTCGAGATCACCGGCACCGGTGGCGCGATGAAAACCAGTTTCTCGTGAAAAGCGACTACGGGGAGCGAGCGGTAGTCTCCCGCTCGAGGATGCGCCGAGTATAGGGCAGAAGGAGACTCGACCAGACATAATATCGCGTCTCGAATTCCCCTCGGCTTTATTTATAACGTCAACTCGAAGCCTCTTTCTGTTCGGTTGTCGGGCATATGGTCTGATCGATCAACGAGCACCGCTGGAGAACCGTTCGTTTGCTCGGCACCTGTTCGTTTTACGCACGGGCCATAGTCCGCTTTTCCGCCTGCTTCTGACACACGTGTTTACGCGGGTTGGCTCGACGCCACAATTTTCGACGATGCTTCTTCTCCTTCGGGACGATACCGAGGAGTATCGCCGATGTCCGTTTTGGTGCCGCTCCAAACTCTGCTGCGAACGAACGTTGCCATCGCGGATTCACGGATACCGGATACATAGCTGGACCTTGGTCGGTTCGAGTTTCCACTAGGGACGGGATCAAGTTCGATACGTGTTTATAATTCTCAGGCAATTTCCATATATCGATACGCGAGTACCGCTCGTTCGAGCCGATGTCTCGTTTTATGTGCACCGATAATGTACAATGTTAACTTATTCCGTACAACGGTAGACGTGCATAGTTTTAATTAAGGCACGTAGAATTACATGCGCCTGGGGTTCTGGAGCATAGCATTGTGAGATGGAGTATTACATCGCGTGGAATTATGGCGCGACGAGCTCCGACGCGTAGAATTACACCGCGTGATGTTAGAGTGCGTGGAATTATGGGGCGCAGATATATGGCTCACGAAACGAGAGCACGTTATACCGCATTACGTGGAATTAGCTAATTACAAATTTCCCTGCACACTCGGTTCTATAAAGCTTCTCCGATCTTTTGGCGTCTTCTCTCAAACTCAAAAGCGGGGACGATTTACCTTACGGTCGTAAGGCGAAGGAAACCTACACCGGCTTATGCTGGAAATACGAGTTCAAACCCGAAGACAAGTACCTGTAGAATTTACGAACGTAGTTATAGGTATCGTATTCTATCGTTATGGCAAAGAACATAGGGCTGCTAGGTTCAACACACTGTACATATCCGAAGGTGATCGCGTTTAATCGGCAGTTCTACTGTCGTGGACGAGGCATCTCGAACGCGGATTCGCAGCAGCGCGTATTTCAAACGATTTTCAGCCCGTTGGCCGCGATGTTCCCGGCCGTGTAAAGCAAGACAAACGACAGCCGAAGCAACAATTCGCAAAGATAGCGAGGTTGTACACCGTACGGTCAGCTGCGGTATGAAGCGCGATGCGTTCGCGGGGATTTTTCGATGTAACCAGCTCGAAGTCGAAAGCGGAGACATTCCTGAGCGGGTAAGCCGCATTCGTTCTGCGCGGCCGACGCAAACGTCCGAGACGAGCTTTGGGCTTAATCCTGTCGCGGTTTAGAAACGGGTGACGAAGGAATTCGAATCCCGACCATCTGCTCTAGCAGCGAAGTCTAGTACTTGCAGACCCGAGTTGGCCCCCTTCTCTCTCCCTGCTTTCTTATACACTTTCTTCCTCCACCCCTCCTGGCCGTTCCCCTTCGTTCCTCTAGCTATCTTCGCGTCTCTAAGGCCAGCGTTACGGTGCTGAATGTCCGGTTAATGCACCTGCGTACTCCGTGGCTCGTGAGCAGAACACCATGAAGCGACGAGAGAGAGAGAGAGAGAGAGAGAGAGAATAGAATCGCGGAGGACAATCATGGAATCATGGCGCTATGATGACGAGAAGTGGAAAGGGCGGACGTAAAATGAACAGAAAATAACCGACCACGTGGGTCAGACTAGAAATCTGACCACCTATTATCGATGTCTCATCGATACCGCTCCGACAATACGTATTTACGAAGGAGGCAAATGATTATTTGAAATCGAACATTTATCTGTGGGCCCTCCGACAACTTCGAGCATCGTAGATACCGTATCATCGAATATTATAATTTATTCAAGCGTTACATTGTATGCTACCTCGATGCTAATGTTGTTCAATGGGCGATAAATTGTTCATACGACGTAGATGTCATAAACATGTAAATACGTGTAAGGTTGTTGTGCATATTTATTGTTTATAATCACCCAGTGTATTTCAGTTTTCAAGGTCACTGTCAAGGTTACTCCAAGGTCATTGGTAGGTTACGAAATTTGCGAGAAGGTACATTCGAAAGGCAGGAAATACAGAAATCAGGAAGTGTGGGAACCAGGAGATTTAGACACGGAGAGATGGGCATAACAGTATCGGATAGGTAAGTTCATCGAAGTAATTTACGCAACCGCGGCTCAGCAAGGTTCAAAGAGGTTCGAGGAGAGATAAAATCAACGATGCTGCTGTTAAACGATATCGACTGCTTTTCGCATAACCTTCGTACTTAATGCTACTTGTCTCGTAACATCTCCTGGCCAGCCTGAATACGAACGGATAAAGATTCTCCGGCTGAATTCTCGTCCCTGTTCCTCTTCCTCGCTGTCTCTCGCTCGCGCGAGCCGCCTCGCCGTTCCAGCATGCACCAATTCATAAAATCCCTGGAGCGAGCCTAAGCGCTCCACTAACTCCGTCGACGAGTCGCTGACCTCAGGATTCAGCGGTGCGCATCAGCTGCATTTCTCCATGCGCATAGACCAGTTGCGCTGCGATGCTCATGGTAATCCTCGGAGGAACAAGGAACCCCGGTGTATCTTCGCGAAACGAGGAAATGCCGTGGAACGAGCGAAAAAAACGAATGCTCGAGCAAGATTATGAATCGTAAGAGATCCTGAACAGGCGTCGATGGCTAAGAAAAGGCGCGAAGGATTATTAAAAGGGACTTGCAAGACTATCACGCTGCGAAAAGTGTTATTGACCTACCGTGATGATTTTGCACGGCATCGGATGACTGACGATTATGCAAGAATCATTGGCGTAGCTACGTGGGGGCCAGCTCCATTCCGAACGCGTGCCGATCGCATGCTGTGACCGTATAACGCGTGGCGATTTAACGTTCGTCCAGCGACGATCCAACGCGCAACTATAAAACGCGTAGCGATATTACGGCGGTAATTGTATGTGCGCGAAATTGCGACTCGCACGTGTGCAACGCGCGAAATTGTGGAGGGTAGTACAATATGTGAAATTATATCGCGGGGTTGGAACAGCAACCTGTGGAATTGCGACGCATGGTACGCCATCTTGTGGAATTACGGTGCGAGAGATTACGGCTCGTGCAATTACAGAGCGTAGATTTCAACTCATGAAATTGCGGCGCATGGAATTACAGCTCGTGGAAGTACGACTCGTGAAATTTCAACGCGTACGTTCTCAACTTGTGGAATTGTTGCGCATTGAATTGTGTCACGTTGAATTACTGCACGTTGCACCTCAGCGCGTGAAATTTCAACGCGCAGAATTTTAACTTGTGGAATTGTGCATCGAATTGCGACGCGTGAAATTGGAATGCGTGGAATTTCAACTTATAGAATTACAGCTCGTGGCGCATAGAATTTCAGCTCAGGAATTTCGACGAATATAATTATAGCGCGTGGTATCTCGACACGTAGATCTCAAGTCGTGCAATTACGACATGTAGAATTTGAACTAGTGCAATTACGTGTGGAATTTCGATGTATGGAATTCAACCCTTTGGAATTATGTGTCGTGGGAGTGCAACGCGTGGAATTTCGCGCCAAGAATACCAAAACGTATGACCATATAACACGTGGATATAGTTGATGGCCCCTCTGGAAAATCCTAGTTACGCCAATGTCACGAATGAATCAGACAGCTTTCGTCCACCAACGTTTGTTGGTTGCAAATCAAACGTTCGTGGTGGTCGATTGTCCGTACACATTACAGATACGCGAACGAAGCAACGTTACAACTGGCAATTACGCAGATAATTGTCGTCGTAATTTGCTAAAACGCGTAAACGGAATCTCTTGATTTGAACGGAACGGAGCAATGAAAGAGGCATAGAGAACGGCCGTTTCGGACGTTTAATGACGAGCCTTTTTAACGTTGAATAATAACGTCGGTTTACCAAAGGGAATAACGACGGAACACGTGCGACCTGATAAATGGGCCCGAGTGGACAGAGGCCGTGGAAAAAATGAAGAATTACCTTGTCGTAATCCGTGGTCATCGCGGTGTTCTCCTTGCAGAGGTTCTTGCCTCTTAGAAGCCACCGTGTAAATTCTATCAAAGTCTGTCTTACTCTGCGCCGGGGTACGATCATGCCCCACTCCGGCACGACTACACGTGAAAAGTCACGCTCTGCTGACTTCAGGTATAGTTAGTCCTCGATATACCGGGTGTCTGTCGCTTCTCGTTGAATCGCGTCCACGTCGATTCGTGTCCTCCTCCGATAATATTACACCGTCACACGGATTTCGTTCGCGACGACGCGACGCAACGACGAGACTTTGTCTTCGAAGCGGAGATTGTTTGTTGTAACTGGCGAGTTGCACAAAGCGTTCCACGAACAACTAAACGGCCCTGGCTTCAATCACGCGATCGACATTTTATTGGGAGTATAAACCCGTGGGGCTAGCGTCGTTAAACAAACCGTGGAAACGCATTCCTACGAGCTACGTGTGGAATCGGTGGTAATGTCTTATGGTTCGGTGCACGTGAAATTATCGGTACCGCGTAAATTGTTCGCGTTATTAATACCGTGCGTGCTTGATACACCATGAATCCTGTTGCAATTAAGAAGATACGAACAGTTATTTCGTTCTTTGTACGTCGAGTCAACCGATTGTTCCAAGGATATATCTGAACGAATAAAGCCGTCCCCGCGTCGTTGTGTAACGTTGTTTCATACGGATAGGAAGTAACGTAAGGGTGCGTTTAGAACAGTCTATCAATCTCAGTTGAAGCATTCGTTCGTGCTCGTTTAGCGTGGAAAATCATCGAGCAAACTGTTCGGATATAGATATCAAACGGGTGAATGTTTCACGGTATACCATAGAAATATACCTACAGATTTCTGCAATTAAAATGATTCATTTCTATAGTTTAAACGTACACGAATGCTTAGTTCGATGAATTGAATCGCACTGAACTGAATCACATCGAATTGAGTCGCGTCAAGACAAATCGCGTCGTGTTAAAGCGTGTCGAATTAATTCAACGAGTTCTCATTAGATCATTCGTTCACATAAGATATTCGATCCAGTAAGCGTAAGCAATCGTCGAGGAACGGAAGAACGTTGTTTCCGGTCAAACGTTGCGAAAGCGGTAAGCAAAATTTGCATTGGCTCGCTATAGTCTAAACGCACCCTAAAGAAACAAAAGCGTACGGTCGGGTCGCCTGTACAGTCTAGAGCAAATCAGGATTCTCTTCTAGTGAAAATATCGCAACTGAGAAGCCTCCCACTTGTTGATCTTTACAGATCTCTGGAAATTTGAAAATTTCTGCATGGATTAAGATCAAGGATTTAAGGGTATTGGGACTTGAGGATTTTGAGATTTGCGGATATAGGGACTTATGGGCCCCAAATGTAGGGATTTGGGAATTTGCGTATTCGGAAGTGTAGAAATCTGGAGATGAAGAAATTTATAAATTTGAAAATTTTTGATATTTAAAAAGTTCAGAACTTTGAAATTTGGAAGCTAGAATGTTTAGAACTATAAAAGTTCGGTGATCTAAAAATTCGTGGATTTGAAGATTCGTGCGAATTTAGAAAATTTGAGAATATAGAAATCACAAAGTATGAAAATTTGTAGACTTGTTTGCAAAATGAAAAGATACGAAAATTAGGAAGTATGTATACGTAGAAGGATAGAAATTGTGAAGTTCGTAGATGCGTAGTAATGGCGAAGGAGATTGCATCGGAGTGTACGTTGGTAAAATGCGGCGTCGGGCCGGTGCCACGTGCCCGAAACGTCCAGCGGCATTCGATCATCCGCGGCGGTTCACCGGAAAAGCATGGACAAGGCCCTTATTTTTCGATCGGCGTGTACGCGCGTGTGCGTATCCCGTTCGCATACGGCCCATCATTTTGCTACGGCGTTGGCCTATTCGCCGGTTCGGCCGAGCTGAGTCACACACAACACACCGGCAGGTCTCTCCCCGTCTCTGGCAGCTCTCCTCCTTTTCCCTTTCCCCTTCGGTTCCTTCGGTCCGCGCTCCCTTCCCCGAGTTCTCCCTTCGAAATCCTCCCGTTCCCCTCGGTGTCCCTCACCTGTGGCTCGTTCCTGCGGCCCCTGCGGCCGCAGGCTGACTCCCCAGGTCGACTGACTGAGCCGACTGTCTCTACGGCTGGCTGGCACGGCGTAGCCACCCAGCCGTTCCAACCAGCCAGCCACCTTCCTTCTCTTTCGCGTGTATCGCCAGGTCGGCTGGAGTTTACCTGGCGTTACCTGCCAGCCTGCAGCCTCAGTTCACTCACGTCACTTCGAGCAACCGGTTCGCGGCCTCCTCCGGGCGCAGCTCCTACGACTTTAAAAGCCTCCTTCTCGAGCCTGCCTCCTTTTTTCCTTTGTACCAGCGTAACCGCCGCGCCGCGAGGTTCTTCTTCCTTACCGAAGCTTCGCCGATCTTCTCCTCTTTCCCTCGCGTTACCGACTCCCACAGTATCTCGGTACTTCTTCTCTTCTTCGATCGCTTCTTTGTTTCTTCGCGCGGCGTTTTCATCCCGAGTCGAGAAAAATAGCCTCGTGGTGACTAGCTGGTTCTCCGCGTATCGTGGAAGAAGGAGAGCCGGCTGAAAAATCATGTTCCGTGCGAGTACGTTCGGGTCCGGTTCGAGGAAGAACTTGATTGTGGTCGCTGAAACTGGACAACAGTGAAATGTTGATGGGACTCGGTCGAGAAGCTGAAGGTATTGCCGGTCAGTGAGAGAAGGGGACGTATCGGAGAAGAGGTCGTTACCAATGGCGATCGGTACACAGCATCGGGCTTGTTCGACAAGCGAGGTATCAGCAACTCTGTTCGCAAGTATCGCGATCGACCGGATAACGCGTGTATTTCGTATATCTGATTTCGCGTTAGAAACGTGTCGCGATGTTCGAGCGGAAATGTCATCGGAGCGTCACGCTCGAAGAAACGTCGATCGAGAACGCTCGCGAGTACGACGTCACGCGAAATACGAGTATCCGCGTTTCAGCGGTAAAGAGTAGCTTTATGTAACGAATGGGTCAGCACCGGACGACGGTACGTACGTGGACGTTTTTCCGTCGAGCCGTTTATTGTTCGAGGACGCAGGTTCCCGCGTGAAATGCCGCGAGACTTTTTGCATCGGTCGCCGCGCCGGTGAAATCTATTTCCGAGCGCGGTTCTCGACGCGGTTTCTCTTTCTTGTGTACCCGAGATTTTCATCGGGTCACTGTCCTCCTCGCTACGGTCACCGTTATTCCTCCGGCTCCGTCCTCGCCGACGAAAAACATCGCCGCGCCGAAGAAAGGATGATTGCGCAACCACCAGCGAAACCCACAGGACCCCTTCGTTCTTTCGCGTGCTATTACGACCCGTGAAATTGCCACGCGTGCAATTAGAGCGCGTGGAACTTCAGCCCATATTAATTATCGACGCGTGGAATTAGAACACGTGGAATATCGGTGCGCGAAATTATGGCGCGTGGAATTTCGGCGGGTAGAACTTGGACGCGTAGAATTATCAGCACGTGGAATATCGGCGCGTGGAATTACAGCGCATGGAAGTTCGCCGCGTAGAATTACGACGCGTGGAGTTACGGCACGTGGAATATCGAGGCGTAGAATTACGGCACGTGCTCTATCGACGCGTGTAATTACGACGCGTGGAATTACGACGCGAGAAATTATAGTTCGTGGTTACGTTCTGTGGATTAATCGCAAGCAACCAATGGCTAGTAGATCGATAGTTAATCGGTATTTGCATACCGTCGCGCGTTAGCTTTCACGCGAGCATATCCCGGAATGCAAGGAGCGACGATCTATCTATCGATTGATCACCGGGCAAGAATTCACCCACGTAACGACCGAGTTTCTCAAACGGCGAATCTATGCCATGATTTAATAACGGCTTCGAAAGTCGCTGCGGCACGGAGCGCATTCGCGGTTGGTCTCAGGCTTGTTTGGTATTTTATTGTTTCCGATCCTCTCTGCCGGTTTGCCCTTTCTATCGCGCGGTTTGGTCACGGTGCAATTCTGTTCTTTCGCCGTCGGTCACGATCGATATCGCTCGATAAGATAAGCTAAAGGGAATTCGGTTTTTCTCGATGTTGACGTTCGAACGGATTACGCGTTGCGCCGTGAAATTAGTCAGAACCCCCGTGATACGTTCGTACACGAAGGCATTTTGTAAGCATTACGCAATGACCGACGGAAAATCACTAGGAACAAGAAACGCTGCAGTTTGACGAAGGTCAGTACAAGAAACGCGGATAACGCGTACAATGCACGCGTGACCACCGCCGGAATATGCACTCTAACGCTTCGCCTGCATATTCCGTGGCCGTTTATTATCGGCCACGGTGCCCCTGGGTTTTTCCTTTTTTTTTCTTTCTATTCTGAATCACGTACCTTCGATTCGATACGATCCGAGCGTCAATCGGGAAACGTGCAGGAACGTGCGCGGCAAATCGGTAACTCCGCCACGAGCGGAGAGCCGCTGATCGCGACTAGAGAGGAATTCAACGTTTGACCTATTTGAAGCGAACAGAACGATTTAGAGAACGTAGTGTTTCAATTATTGTTCGTGACCATTTTCTTCTCTTTGTACGCATCGTTGCTGAAGAAATGTCTTATTAGACGGAACGTATTCTTCCTTGATATCGGTTGATTGTTCGCCTAACGGAAATGGAAATGATGAATTCCATTCGCGCGATTAGAATTTTTATCCGGGATTAGCAAGTATTCTTGTATCTTCGGGTACCGTAGACTTTGCTAGGGAAAATTGCGATCTAAGATACTTTAAAGAATTAACGAGCACGGTCCGCCAAGGAAATAGCGATATAAGGAAGGAAAGTTCCGCTACTTGTACAAACCACTGAGCCCCCGTATACCTATACCCTTATATCCTTCTAGACTGTATATCTCGTGATCTCTATATTTCTAATGTTCCTCAATGACGGAAAAGACGTTAAATATTAAAGTTAACGGGTCTTGAATGGCGGATACGATGGTTAAACAAAGAGATAATAAGATGGACGAGCAGTCGAAGCTGTCGAAGAATTCAGCTCGATCGAACATCGACGAGGGAGACTCGATTCTCTTGGGAACGGGTTGAAAGATAGGGGTACCGAGTGAAACCGACAGTTTTCTACGCGGCTCTAACGTATATAACCAGTTTCAAACTAGCGTATTTATTACAGCTTTTCCTTATTTGCTTTCAGTCACGGAAACTGATCTTCGTTATGAACGACTCGACAAACGCGCGCGCGCGCGCGCACGAGGACGCGCTGTACCGCAACTATTAGAATCGACGGAACGATCTTTCCCAATCTAGACAATAAACTAAAGAACCTTCGTTTCGAACGTCGAATGCAGCGGAGATCATAAATCTTTGCCTATCCGCGGAATTGCAGCCGCGTGTCGCAGCGATGAGAACTCGCGAAAAATCGTGGCACGCTGTCCCTGAAAAATACGCCGATAACCGTAATCTGCTATGACATACTTAACGTTTCTTCGTTTTCGAGATGATAGCGCTTGTCCCCGACGGCCGAGTCGATAAAGATAAATCCCGAAGATTTGCCGTCCGGTCTCGTACAGCGAAATCGTTCGAACATGGACGTAATTGGCAGTCGTAGGCCACGACGAACGAAAAGACACCGATCGGGAGACTGTTATTTTCCGCGGCACGTCCGTGTCCCGATGTTCGAGGCAGGCGTGAGAACCGGAATGATAGCATGACCGGAAGAGCGGCTTGAGAAACTGAGGAGAGACTTGCAGATAGTCGTTGAAGAATCGCTAGGGTATATACATGTATATAGCGGCGGCGCACTGAGAAGATTCGAATCGTGAGAACCAGACGGGAAAACACGGCGACCGGGTTCCCTTGCATACCAGACCTCGCCAACTTTATAACAAATCGCTGGAAACCGTTCGCTGATTGAATTAATGCTTGTAAATTAAAACGTGGAACGAACAGGAAAAAGAAATAAGAACGGACAAAAGAGGAATCGTTCAAACATCTAGCGGTATAATTTGTTACTTAACGCCTTGAACGGCGTGGGGGATACCGGTGACTGGCACCACCAATTTAATACGATTCGATAAACCAAAGAAATTAACGAAAGAACATTTTCTACTGCAAGTATAGCGGACTCTTGTTCGCAAGGCACGAGAATTCAAGGGCTACACGGTGTTGTGTTACCATGCGTTATATCGCCGTTCCGATACCAATGTCCGCAATTCTACTGCGTTTCGTATCGTAGATCCACGCGTTACAACATCGCAATTTTGTTATTTCACGTATTGCAATTCCACGTGTCGTTATTTCAGATATCTCAGTGCAACAGGTTGCAACTCCCACTTGAATAGGTCGCAATTCTATAGCGGTGTAGTTCCACTACACAATTGCGCGCGTTGCAATTCCATGTTCTACAAATTCACAGCATTGCAATTCCACGCGCTGTATTTTTTCAACACCGTTTCCACGCGTTGCAATCCTACGTGTTGCAATTATACACGTTACAATTTCAAGTGTTGAAATTCCACGTGTTATATCACCAGACGTTAGATCGCTACGCATTAGGTCGCTATCGCATTGAATCTTCACGCATGGTATTACAATAGGTTATACAATGGGTATTACAGGAGGCTTCACATTGCATCACCACTTGTTAAATCACCATGCGTTATATTGCTCTCACCGACCACCCACCAAAGAACCCTTCAATCTACATAGATTGTCGCAATATCAAAAGAGAAAACTTGTTAGCTAACTCAGTGTATTACCGCTGCTACAGTTGTCCTCCTCCCATTTCTGGCAATATAACGAGGGTAATCTCTTAAATTACAAAATTTGTTAAGATACTTTTCTCGAAACCTATGCTTTTATCGAGATAAGGAAATAACGTGTATATCCAATCACATTCAACCGTCCGTTTTTCTACTTTTCTACTCTATTTTTAATTTCAAATTATGTGTACATTTCATGCTGGTACGGTTTCCACGGTGACAGTGCTCTATGCGTGTTACCGTAAAAATTAATTCTCCGAAGAAAAAGCAAGAAAACGCAGAAAAAGCAGCAAAGGTCCATGACGGAGAAAAAAAACACGAAGCCAATCAGAAGTAAATTAAAGACAGGACGATCCGAGGAGAAAATTGTGAAATCCTGGCGGGCGGTTAGAAAATAGAGAGAAGAGAAACGGTGGGAAATGGTTGGGAATCGAAGGACGAGCTCGATGAACGCTCGGAGAACAAATCGTGGCAGCGGTTGGCAGATATGGCGGACGCGGCTTCCGGGAAGGATCGTTGTTCCGTGACGGAAGAGGCAAAGTGGGAGGGAGTAACAGCCGACGATACTTCGACCGTGAATTATCCTCGAGGAATCCGTTTCTTTTCCTCGGTTTCTTGCCCGATGCTATTCGCCGGTCACCGCACACTTTTCTGGCCTGTCTAATTCTCTTCGGGCTGTCACGCTTCGCGGTGGATCGAACACCGAAAACATCGGCGTTATACCGACGAGTTGCATAACCGTAGCGGTCGTCGACCTTAGTTAACGCTCGAAACGCGGATATTTAGTTAACGTTACCGGCGTACGTTCGTGCGGTTTACATTTCGCGCGAGACGGCCCGCGAACAGGATTTTAATGACCGATAAGCGAGAACGCGTGGTCGAGGGGTGAAGTTCGAGCTTGGATTCTGTAAATGGCACTGGAAGAATTCACGGGGGATTTATGAAACGGGCCCGTGGAGCTCCCGTGTCATACACAGCGTCCGGCCGTGCAACGCGATAAGCCCGACGCAGATCGTTCGCCAGGCTGGTTATCGGTTTTTAAACATCGAACCTTTATGCAAAGAAGCTGATCGACCGAACGGCTACGGAACCTACTCGAGCATCTGTAGCTACCACTCGAATACCACGGGATCCCGGAAATCGTGCTACGACTACGCGTTTATGTAACCGGTATCGGCAGAACGACGCGATACGACCCGAGAATCGGTCTACGTACAGATAACAGATCGTTAAGCTTCGCCACGATACGTGGGCCGTTCTTACAACTGACGTCACTGCTGATGAATATTCCGATCATTTTCTTACGTGTCTCTATCCAAATCAAATTAGCTTCACTTTCCAATTCTATTCCAACCTCGCGTATTTTTCGACTCTTTCATATCTAATAGAGTCTAGTAACAGCCTTTATACAGTCTTGATATTGTTGGTAACCTTGGTAATTTTTATAGTCTTGTTAGTCTCAATAGCCCCGAGAGTCCCGATAGTCTAAAGTGACGCAAAATATCAAGTCTTGATAGTCCTCTCGAGAGTTAGAAAGGAACGATCGTGAATTAATCAACATCTGAATATTTCTGGTTAGACTTCTCAGGAAATAAACGGTCGCTGGAAGCCGGTTGAAATCGTGAATCAGCAATGGCGTCGACTCGTTCCGCGAGCAGCAAAACGCGTAATGGGACAGGTAAAAACCGAGGTGGTTTTTAGCGATAACATTTATGTCCGTGGTTGATTTTTGCGCGACTGGTGCACGTGGTAAGCAATTGGCCTCGACTTGGCAACAAGCGACGACCTTCTGGCACAGCGGACGAGCACGCTTCTGTACGGCTGCGAACGTGGACGAAAGACGCGTTTGTCGAGCGAAATGCATCGTCCACGGAAGAGGGGAGAAGAACGGGGGGACATCGCCAACCGGAAATGCAGCTCGTCCGAGCAAAAGAAGAAAGTGTCGGGAGGAAAAGATTGCGACAGTGTCTGCGGATCGATTCGCGACGCGACACCTGTCTCGCACCCTGACCAAGTAAGTGCGTTTCTTTCCTCCTCGCGTTGTCGACGAGCAAACGTTTAGGGGATTTCGTTTGAATTTTGTTTCGCGCGTCATCCAGTTAGTGGGGACGAGTTTAATAATGCGTTCACGTACCGCGCAGTTTAGGTAAGTTTAAGAGGATCGGTCGAATGAAATCCTCCTTGTTAGGGAAACTGCGTCTTGTGCGCTCGTTTAAATTTACCATAAATCAGATCAATGTAAATCGATCACAAGACACTCGGTAACTGTAGAGCGTTATCGACGTATACAATGACAAAGGGATTACAATGCTGACGTTTGATTACCTGTTGCATCACACCTGTTGCTATACTTGAACCACGTGACCGACGCGGTGGCCATGAAGAGATTTTCTCGATTGTCCTGGTGCAGGTGGTGTATCGATCGTACGGTCAGTCGAACAGTCGATGTCTACCGAAAGTAACCGAACAATACACCACAATAATTCGATACTTCGATGTACACGTGCGCATGAAATCATAGGGGTGACGCACCGCGTTCATAAACATAACGTGTTTTCGTATCTCGGAGCAGGTGTTAGGATGTCATGGCTTCCGTTAAACCTTTAATGAGAATCGGTAGTTGGAACATTGATAATTTGAAAGTCGAGCATTGTGAAAAAATGTTCAAATTTAATATTTGTGAATTTGAAAATCCCTTGGTTAAAAGTTTGAGTGTTTAGGTCTCCCTAAACGTTATCTCCGAAGCCCTAAAAACGTTGAATGAGAACCCAGATATACAGGACGGACAACCGAGAAAAGCGGGCAGGAGATAGATATCCAATCTTTGCTCGTCGGTATCTAGTCGATTTTCTAGTTCAAAGTTAGGGTTACTTATCGGCGTATGCAGGCAACGACACGGTCACCGCAGAATTTACAAGCGATATCGCCTCCGTGAACGACAGTTATTCCCGTTCCTTTTTTCCAAACTGTGACATATGCTGGTATAACTGTCGGTCCAACTGTTGGCCACTTGTCAAGATACCGCGAACGATTTTCAAAGCACACACCCGGAAGAGGGTTCCTCGAACGCGGTCTCGGGACGAAGCGTGGTCGCAGAAAGATGCACGACTCTCCCGAGAGGTCTTTAGCCCCGAAACGAATATTTTCGATCCTCCCTGTCGATAAACCAGCTAGCCGTTTGATCGTGCTTACGTCCTCGCAGGAATCTCCCGATCTCATTGTTCGTGAGCAGCAGGCCAGAAAGCGGTGCTTCCGGTTTCAAGTTGGCTCGTACACGACGGACGGACGGACAGGCCTGGTTGCATCCCGACCAACGTCCAGGTAAACACCTGCGCCATATTTCACGGGTAAAAGGATCAAGGTCGAAAATGAATATACCGTCGTAGGGTGATCCGTTACATCCTTCTTTGATTCCATTGTAACTTTACGATCGCGTGTTTTACAGGCACGTTCCTTGCCACGCTGAACCGATGAAACTGGAGAAGCTCGGCCAAAAAGGATCAAAAGAAACAGGTAAAATTACCTTGCAAAATCTCTTCTCGCTGCGGCAAATATATCTAGCTGTAATACGGCCTGTTCTTTAACATTTTCAGAGACTTCCCTAAATCCCTGGGCTCTTAGGCTTTTCGTAGAATTTCTCTACTAGGTTCTTCTTCAACTCTTCCTAAATGAGGTTTGGGGACACAAGAATTCTAGGATACAAAGATTCGAGAATATAGCAATCTACAGATCTATGTAGGGATCTGAAGATCTAACGACCTAGGATCCTAATAAAAATATGAAAATTCTGAAATTTCTTCCTCCAACCTCATCTATTTGCCTGGAAAAGGAAAAAATGCTCAGCACTTTATACGCACGCAAGGCGTAACTGTTTCATCGACGTTATTTTCCATGCGCAATTTACAATCCAATAACGAAACAGAAATAAAAGTTTGTAGCAACTAACGACCGGTGTAATTACATTTACAGTCACGGACGACCACGTCGGTATTATCCTCGTCAATGGAAAACTGTCGTGGTACCGGAAACCCGTAGCGCCCCGGGGAACCGGAAGTCGTCGTGGGACCGCTCGGATACTTGAAAATATCGCATACAGCCTTCACGTTCCATGGGAACCATCGGCTTGACACGCACTTAGATAGATTCCCCTGTATGTTTTCCGCATTGCGTGTAATAACGTCGAGGTGCTGCTTAGACGGTACACACGAGATTCACTGTAACGTCATAATTTACTTGCGAGAATCGTGAGAACATGATCTTTTTAGTGGAACCGTTTTCCATTAAACATTCGTGTTTCTATTGTATTATCGATATCGCGTTACACAATCGTGCAGCATTGTTCTTGCGCGTTTGGTAACGTGTTATATGGCCGTGCGGCAGCTGCCGAACATTTAACCGCGCAAGGTCACTTTCCTTTTACGAATTATGGTTGAAATGAGTTTTTAATGAGTTCTTGGCTCGTTGTTGGCGTTTGTTCTTGTCACGGTTTCTTCTTAAACACGGTGACCTTGTGCAACCTACATTCTTGGCCATGGTTGTGTTGCGGGCGTAGAAAGCATTCGAAAATCGATTAGTTTTTAGTGATATTTTGTAATGGTGACCTCAGATGATCAGTATGTAGCGAGAATAGAAAGCATTCGCAAGTCGATTAACTTTTAGTGATATTTTGTAACGGTGACTTCACGTGATCAGTATGTAGTGTTCAGATGTTTGAATTCTCACGGTTAATACGAGCAATAAATATTTGTACGACTAGAACACTGTAACAATACTGACATTACGGTGATGTCATCGTAAGTAAGCGATTAGCTTTACCAGAAAACCAAGTTAATTGCTTACCGTTGGTATCCACATTGATTTTCTGTTCGTGTCAATTTCTACGCCCTCTGCAATCGAGCCTAATACAAATCTACATACCTTGCAAATTGTGCTTCTCACACAAATATGTTATTTAGACAAATGTTACTTATATAAACTGTGAAGAAACAGTGCGAAAATTATTTTTGGATATGAATTCTAGAATGTCGAAACAGTATTCGTTTTCCGTTCAGAGAAGGAAGTTTTATTTTTGATACAAACAAACAAGTGTGTAGGCGTTATCGAACAAATATTTATTTGGCAAACAGTATGTAAATAATCGAGCGTTTATAAATTTAAATTGTGCGCTTGAAACGTAGCCTTCCATTAAATTTAAAAAAAAGAAAAAATTAGGTGTGTAGATTTTCTCTAGGCTCCTACGTTCCAAAGCTAAATGCAAGTAGAAACTAAAGTGAATAAAAACCGAATAGAAACTAAAGACTTGTACATTATACGAAGGAAGCCTAGTTTGCCTCCGAGTGTATATACAAGTGTTACTGTTACGGTAACACACCGTGTTACCTATTTACCGATCACCATAGCGGTTTTAGTTAGTCCCAGAATATCGATCGTTAATAACTGAAATTAACTATTCAGGAACGCGCCTATCCGCTTCCGAGTACGTGTACAACCTACACGCGATCACGGTTGTGTTATGCCATCGGAGGATGGTTATACCTCTATGATTCATGGAACTTATCTTTATGGTCAGGTGAGTAACGCGTCGGTCCCATAACAATGGGGAAAGGTGGCCAACAGATGAATCCTGCCAGTCTTCTACACAGCCATGAACACGCAACGCGTTGTCCCTTTCTCGACAACATTTTGTCACGTATTAAGTTAACGAGTCATTTGCTGGGCCTTTCACCACGATTATGAGCGTCGAAGCGAGAAGTCACTCGAAGAACTCTACGAAGGTGCGTTTACACGGGACGAACAAAAACACGGGGCATAAAAGTATAAATTACTCCGCGACAATTTATCAAACAGTATCGTTTTAAAAGACGAGAATAACTCGTGGATCTTGTGTTTAGATTGTGTTCGAAATTAGATTCGCTGGTATTAATCATTTTAATTTTATCCTTGCGGAGGAAGAATGATCGCCGTTGGTTTAAATGCGACGTGAACGAAACATTTGTCCAGACGAAATGCTCGACGTGCACGTACGCGTATATGTATCTCTAATACGTATCTCTTTAAGCTTCTAGACGTGGCTTGATTCTCGTCCAGAAGTCGTGGGCGAGCACGGACGTCATTAGAGCTTGCAACTTCCTCGACGATACTCGTCCTTGAACGAGCGAACGATATTTCTGCGAGCAGAGAACTAGTTGTTCGCGCTTCCGTCAGTGTCAATGCTCAGTGTCATCGTTGCCACGAAAATTGTAAAAATAATCGCGAAACGACGTTGCTGCGAGGGAAGAAAACTCTTCTCAGACTGCTAGTCGATTTTATTCGACGGTTTGTCATATTTCTTGTGGACGTTGCCTTTGACACTGGAGCTACCGGCGTTGAAGGCATGCTTACTTTCAAATCGTAAATAAGGGCTAAAAATACTGAAGCTTCGACTAAAATATACAACCATTCTTTATTTTGGCAAATATGACAGACATTTCACGAAAAACGATAGAACCACGAAATTTTTTAATGTTAAATATGAAACCTGAAGCCAATTATTTTGACTAGCTGGTAGATCAAGCGTACTCGTCTACTTTATGAGGTCATCGGTAACTGACACAACAAATTTGATATATTACAGTAAAAAGAAGCAATGATTAATTTTGAATAATTTGAATAATATGTAGGTGTTGCAAGGTACTAACTTGAAAGGTTAAATTTGGAACTGATGTAATCTATGTAAATTATTATTTTAATAGAAATCAATAGGAATCTTTTTATTGCAGAAATTAAAGTATTAAGATGGCATTGATATTCAATTTCGTATTCAATTATATTAGTTTTATACATATTGTTCACTTCAACCGGTAACATGTGTAATTCATGGTAAGATACGTATAACGAAATTAACACCAAAAGATTAGAAAATAACATGCAATTGAAATACTCGAAGAATCACTTTGAACATGCGATCGCAACAGGAAGAATACAAGTACAAGATTATAGTACGCGATAATGATAACTCTCGTGAAATATCTTAATTTTAATCAATTTCAATCAATATTTTCTTCATTCGAGCAAGACTGATTGTAAAACGAGCAAAAGTTGTACGAAGATTTACGGAAGTAATTACATACAGTAGACTCTCGTTATACTGCCACTGTAAGAGCAGAAAATTCTTCATGTTGGTAATATGTTGCATCACCTAGACAGTTTCTTTCTTTAACCTCTTCGTGTCCTAAGATAATGACGGAGAGCAATGTAAAGTACGGCGATATAATGCATGGCACTGTAGCGAATGGCGATGAAAAGTGTAACGATAAAATCGGTAGCTGTTTAATGTATAATACTACAGCGTGAAACGAACTAATATATTATAATGAACAACGTGTAGTCATCTAATGCATAACAATGCAACATGCGGCGATATAACATGTGCTAATAATGATACGAAACTATCTAACTCAAGATTCAACACGTAGCGATACAATGCATGAAAATGCAGCATATGGAAGTGCAACATGAGGAATTACAACGCATGAACTTGCGATGCATAATAATGCAACGTCTAGAATTGCAACGTGTAGAATCATAATAAACACATAATAGATGTGTAGATCTACTATATACAACATATAATACCATAAGTGACAATATATTGTAGTACGCAAAACTGTAATGCATAGGATTGCAATGTGTGGAACTAGAACACATGGAACTACGATGCATAATAGTATTGCAGGTGGCAATATAACAAGCGGAATTGCAATGCGTGAAATTGTAACGCACAGGATTCAATATGTAAAACTTGTAGCACACAGTATAGCAACGTACGAAATTGTAGCGATGAAATTATGACGCGTAGCAATGTAACGCGGGATAATATGACACGTAACTTTATAATACCACGGTATCTTTCGTGGGTCTACATATGTGTTATAAGAGTGGTCGAGCGCAGTTGGCGCATGTGAAAGTTCATACAAAGATGGCAATATAACGAGAATCTGCTGTATTTAGAAAGAAAACAAGAACGCTTTAGGAAATACAACGATCGTGTGCGTAATTAGAGACCACCTGATCTTGCCATCGAATGAGTCTGTGAAATAGACTCCCGGAAACTATTATTTTCATTTGAGTTGCTAATGACCGGCTGCACAACAGCGAAAGCCGCGCTGCCACGTAATCTTCTGGACACGATAATTACTATTCATTTAATACCGACAACACGATACACCATGAGCTACGGAAGCCAACGGGGTTAAACGAAAAGAAGAATGTTCGTACGTACGTGGAGAAATTATGTAATCCTAACACGATCGCGTTTCACGAACAGTATATCGAGATAACACGGAACGCGTCGCTACATTATTATTAGCAACGTAAATATTAAAGTATCGAGCATCATCGTTATTTATAGCATGTTGTAGGTTATTCGTAAGAACTACAAATTCGTATCGCATCCACGATGAATTGTACGTACGTGTCCTCAGTCAAGGATGCTTCGCTCGGTCCAATTTCGATGCTCGTGCAGTCGCCGCAGAAATTGCACAGATATGGATAGAAATGGTTTAATTACATTTTCGAATGTGGCAAAGATTTAGGTTTCGTTTCGGATAGACTGACGATAGTTAGGATATATGCACTGTTAGATTGTTGACAGTGTAATGGAGATCTCGGACGATCTATTGTCTGTAGTTTCTAGTAGTATCAATAAACGTTGGATTATCCAAATCCACAATGTTCCAGATTTTCAAGTTTTCAAATTCCCCAATTCTTATACTCCAAAATTTCAAAGTTGTCAAATAATCAAATCACCTAATTGTGAAATTTTTGCGACAGATTATCGGAACTGTCACAGAAATGCGTTGCGTTTGAACACTCCGCGTGCAAAGAACATAGTAAATTTGTGGAAATCAAAGACGCACGAGTATTCCGATACAAGTATTCCATCGTCTGGTCGTTCCACGTCGACGTGCATCTGGACGACGGCCAGGGTCAAAAATAAGCCGAATTTCGATGGATTCGCCGATGATACGCGACCACTTCGCGCCTCCGTGCTTTCCTCAGCGGCCATCCATATTACTGGAATAACAGAGATTAGAAACCGTGTCATCAAGGATACTCGCGTGATTTCCCCGAACCGTCTCTATTTCCGCGATGTCGCGTTCATAAAGCAACGATCCCGCGCTCTGTCTCATCCCCCTCGATATAAACAGAATTTCTCGCAACAGTGACAGGGTGTCTATAAAAAATTGCAGCCTCGTTACTCGGACCCCTCTGATGTGACTCACCGATACCGATTTAAGCAATCGTATGCAACGATTTTCATACCTCATCCTTTTATAATTCTGTAGTATTTTGCGAACATTTAAAGTACAGCGATTATGATCCTAAATGCAATCACCTCCAATTGACTTGGAGGTCAATACTTACTTTTAGTTTCTCTAGTGTTTAGATGTCATTGTTATTTTATACAAATTGTGTCTATTACTTGAATAATAATAAATTATATAATTTGGAGTATTTGACACGGATGTTTGTGATTAACAGAAACGTACAAATCGGGTAGTCGAGCATCGTTAGAGTCCATCAACCCTTATGCAATTCGGTACACGAATAGCCATCGACTTTAAACATAAATCTACGTAAAAGTTTTACGATATTTACGCGAGAACATAAAAAAGCTGTTAAAAGTGGCCAACTGCCTACGCAACGATTAACGAGAGGTCCACAAAACGTGTCCGTGATTGTTCGACAAAATTTTAACCAACTTATCTCGCGTTCCGTGGTTGACGCAACCGTCTAACGGGTCCACGGATGACGACACGATCTCATCCTCCACACGGCTCGTATTTTTAAATGCCGCCTTTTTTCCCGCGGCCAGCCGCGAATCTTCCGCGATCGTCGTCTATAAATCACTCACGGATCCTCTGGCTGCTACCAAAGACACGATACTCACCGAGATAGAGATTCTCTCAGCTTCGAACACGAGAGAGAGAAAGATAGAAGGAAATGTTCAGTGAGAGTTCCCGGATGATAGGTGGGAGAAGAAACGTGGTGAAAAGGGATGGAGGGGTCAAGGAAAAGAGGGAGGGGGGTAAGAGAAGGATAGAGAGCCTTTTGAAACCCCTCGGTGACCAGTTTAGTTCTGCTTGGCATTCGGACCACACGAGAGATCATGTGACAGAGAAGACACTCCTCGGATCCAGGATCTGACAATCGGAACGGCACAGATCGATCGGAGTCTGAATCGAGGTGTCGGCCAATCTCTCCGATCGCAACGTGTTGCTCGGTCACGTGTTCGACGATTACGCGGTGTTCCCGTTCGCATCGAAGGACAGCGCTCGGTAGCTGATCGATGATCCGGTGATCGGATGTTGCTCTCGTTTCGCGGCGGCTTATCGAGGATGGCAAGTTTCGAAGGCTCGCGCTGCCGAGTGGATACGTAACGTACACGTGTTACTTCGTCTGAATCAACAAACGCAACGGCGGTTCTTCGACGCGCGTTAGAACGAGACGGAAACGAGGAAAACGGTGGCTGGTTCGGGCGTGCGTCTACTCGTGGTGCGCGCTCGCGGCCGTAAATGACACTTGTGAAATCGACGCACACATTTTCACCGCTTCGAGCGAGAGGGTCGTTGACAGCGCACCGTGTACGATAAATATACCGGTACGCGGTGCTGGTGTGTTCCGCCGTTAACTTTCAGGAAGAAGGGCACGCGACTTTACGTACCTATCCGGTGCCAGCACCTGTCGCGCGTCAAACATTTCAGGATTCTCCTTTGTGCCCGCTTTGGAGGAACAACCACGATATTCGAAGGGTCAGCAAAGGCAAATATGAGGTCGACCGTTTGCTGCTACGCGATCTAAGAATACCGCGAGTGGAACGTTGAACCGGGGCTTCCTTTCTTTCCACGTGTCCACACGGACAGATAAATCAAGCAACTTTCTTCGAGGCCTCCGTCGACCAGACAGTTGCCGGTTAAGTATGTCGGGAGACACCACGTCCGACGAGGAGGGATCCCAGGAGGATTCGCAACGATACGACATCGACGATCTAGAAATCATCAAGACCATAGGTGAGCACCGACCGATCTAACAAACCACCGGCAGAAGCCTTTCACTGGAAACGGGCTTTCTATTCCGTCGCGATTCCACGGTGTTTAGAAACTACACGACCCGTTGAACTTGCGACTTTCACGCGATCGCTTTTATCCCTTTAGGGAGATACGGAGGGTTTCCAAAAATTCACTGCCCTGCCGAGTTTATTTCGATCTACCGAGGTACACTTCTTTTAGAACGAGCGTAGAACAACCTGTCGTCGCTTCTCTTTCATCTTGGCAGATGTAACTTGTAAATTTGACGATTGTCTACATTTCGAAATTCTCAAATTGTCACATCTCTAATTAACGACTCGCAAAACCATAACACACGAAGTCAGAACTCACACTTTGAAGGTCTACCCCCGTGTACATAAAATACGGTTCATACGATTTGATTTACAAATGAAAAGCTTGCTAACGATCGCCAGCGATGAAAAATTTAGTAACACGAACATTTTGTGCGGAACATTTACAATCGGCACAACATTACTACTGTTATCAAAACAGATACTGAATTTTATCTAAATAAATAATGATCCGACATGCTAGTTTGTTTCCCGACTTCCACCTATTTATTTCTGCAGTAGATTTATTGGGAAATCGGTACTATAACAGCGGTTGGTTCGATGCAAATTACTCTGGTTTCGATGAGTGGAATAATTGATGTAGCGAAAACAAAGTGACAAGCAATGTAGCGTCCACTTGAAAAACGAGGGGAATTAGTCGTTGTCCGTTGAATCATTGCTAATACAGGAAAATATCATGGAATAGACAAACCACCCTCGTAAGCGAGAAAGTGGGCCAGCGAAGAACGAGAGGCTACCGGGTGTATATTTAACTGCTCGTTAAGTTCGAGTTACACGAAAGATCAGTAAAGTGCAGGTGTTTCCTCGGTGATTTTTCAGAACGTCCGATGTACAGGGATAATATGTTGCTCGACGATGGAGTAACAAAAAGAACGATAAACATACGAGAGGAGGAGATGGTGGACGATATTTTCAGAGCATCCTAATTTCCTCGTAAAACGCGATAATACAGAAACAGCATGGCTTCTGGTTATCGCCGGATAATGTGCGATATCACGCAACCGACACGCGCGTAAACACCGCTCGAATAAATCTTGAGGAACATCTATCTTTTATCGTTTCGTTTACGTTAAATTCGAACTCTTAGATTCGATTTTGACTATAAAACAGAACGCGCACGAAGATCGATCAGGACTGCCGAGACGTAGAACAAGTTTTGGACCCACACCAAAATCCTCGCGATCATTTGTACCGGTAAAACGTCGCCGAGAAACGTCTGGCGCACGAAATTCAAGCGAGATTGTCATTTTGCGATGCGCGATTAATGACTCGGAAAGATTACACCTTCGCGGATTCTCGAATATTAACATCTTTTAATTGGTTTATTTACAAATTTTTGTGTTTTTACATTTTTTAATTTTTTCAATTATCTTTAAATTTATAAACTCGCAAATTAAAATTTCCCAACTTTGAAAAATATTAAAATCTTCAGATCCACACTTTCCAAATTCTTCAATTCCTAAATCGTCCCTAAATCTCTAAAAGTCTAAGTCCTCAAATCCCTAAGTCCCCTAATCCCTAAATCCCCAGCATGTCACTTCTCAAATTCCCAAACTCCTCGAATTTCTTTGAAAAAGATCCTAGCCGTAGACACATTGGACCCGTAAAATGCGTTCGTTTCGTCCGTCCATGAAATGCTATACATAATTCATGACCTTCGAGTGATTCAACGGCGCAAATCTCGCTTTGGCCGCGAAATATTGAATGTTCCATCATTGACACCTGTTCTCAGCTGTTGACGCCAATTATCGGCGGTCGTTTCAAGGGTTTCGACACGTTCTCGTCCCTTATTCGCGTGTTTCTGCCAATTTTTGCCACATTTATTATGTACTTCACGCCGAACGCAAAATGCTGTCACATTTCGCGACCAACACGTGCTCCCGGCCAATTTACCGGTTAATTTCAGAACAAACCGCGAACTGCAACCATTGCCATTTTGTTAATTGGTCGTGGTACGTTTAGCAGACCAACTTTAGTCACCAATGTTTGCGAGGAAGTGTACGAAACGGAGAGTATGCACCGATTATACAGTGCATTGATATTGGACTATTCGCTTAAATGATCGATAATACGCATCTGGTTTTTTTGCGCTTTAACCTTGAATATTTTATGCGACTGTAATTACCGATTGTAGGCGCAAGTTGAATTGCGTGCGATTTGTTATTCTAATCATCGATCCCTTGATTGTTTATGGCAGATTTTCAAGCTTCTAGTTCTCCAATTTTTCAAGTCTTCAATTCTTATATAAATATAAATTTTCAAATGTTTAAATCGTCTAGTGGTCAAATACTTAAATTTATCAAGTGTGGAATTGATCTGAATCATCCATTTTTGTTTCATACGAGGAAGTAAAGATCACAGTAATGATGGAAGGATTATTTTTCAGGTACAGGTACATTCGGTAGAGTTGTACTATGCAGGCATCAAGGTACACCAATGGCCCTAAAGATTCTTTCGATGGTCGACGTGATCAGGCTGAAACAAGTGGAACACGTGCGAAATGAGATCACCGTCCTGAAAGAAGTCAAGCATCCCTTTATTGTAAACATGTAAGCAGCGTTTGCTTTCTCCTTTCTCCTCTTCGATTTCTCGAAAATCCGCAACATTGTTTCGTTAATTAGAATTAAGAAAGTCACGGAGTTTATTGGTTGAAAGAAGGAAATTCTCGAAAAGAAAGCGTAACTGAAATCGATTAGAATGATAGTACATACTTTCCTAATCTATTGTGAACAATTTACCTCGATCTCTATTAATTACCAATTGATGGATACCTTTCCTCGACGTATAACTCTGTGTTCCTTAATGATTCTTTCCTCTATAATTATAGATATACTAACTTTAACGTAGAAAGGTGAAAAGAGAATTTAAAGAAACACAACTCTCAAAGTTATTTCAAGCAGAGTTCAGTGAACAGGAAACTCTTCGCGAAGTGAAGGTGCAGCTTCATAGCAAACATAAAATTTGAGGAAGTCATTTTTTTGAGGATTATTTTTTAATTCACACAAGTGGAGGTAAAATAGATAAGCAAATTTTCAAATGACAAGGTGATCAAATTGCTCAGTTATCAAATTTCGTTATTTCCACATTTTCAAATGTTAGACGAATATCCTGAGGATGTGTTTTAACGATCGGTCCTGTCTCAGGCTCTGGAGTGGAAGGGACGAGGCCAGGGTGTACATGTTACTGGAATTCGTTGCCGGTGGAGAGCTCTTCTCCTATTTAAGAGCAGCTGGCAGATTTTCCGGGCCTACCAGCTGCTTCTACGCGGCCGAAATTGTCTGCGCCTTAGAATACCTGCACAGCAAACACATCGTCTACAGAGACCTGAAGCCTGAGAACCTTTTGTTAGATAGCCAGGGCCACCTGAAAATCACCGACTTTGGTTTCTCTAAAAAACTCACCGACAGGTAAATCAACCCAACAAAAATAACTCTTGTTTATAAAATTGTTCAATACTTTGAATTACAGAAAATCCTTCTGGTTATTAATTGTATCTTCGCTAAATCTAATTTCATCACTTTTACCATACGTTAAAACTGAATTTCAAATGAATCATGTATGAAACGTTTACATCAAATCATGTCCGACTTTCTATGCTTTGAAATTTAATACGCAATAACCTACTAATTATACAGATGAGGAAAATGAAGGAGGAGGTAATTATTATAAATAATGTTGTATTTGTAGAACATGGACTCTGTGCGGAACACCCGAGTATTTGGCACCAGAAATAATTCAGAGCAAAGGACACAATAAAGCCGTTGACTGGTGGGCACTGGGCGTACTAATCTACGAAATGTTGGCCGGTTTTCCGCCATTTTTCGACGACAATCCTTTTGGCATCTACGAGAAGATACTGAGCGGAAGGATCGAGTGGCCAAAACACATGGATCCGATCGCCAAGGATCTAATTAAGAAGCTTCTGGTCGCCGATAGAACCAAGAGGCTGGGAAACATGAGGCAAGGGGCTGATGACGTCAAAAGACACCGTTGGTTCAAATTAGTCGAATGGACAATGGTAATCTTTTCGTTCCATTCAATTCCAATTGAATTCCATACGTGTATATCTCAGTGAATCTCAAGAACTTCTAAACACCAAAAATCATATATTTCATTGAATTTCAAAACTGTACATTTAATTGAATTTCAAATATCGTGTATTATAATGAATTTCAAGAACATACATTTCACTGAATTTTAAAAACGTACATGTAATTGAACTGCAAAGACGTATAATTAAATGAACTTCGAAGATGTCCAATGTTTCTGATCACGTAAAATTGGGGAGTGGAAATTTTTAATAAGAGAAGTGTCGCAACCTGTCGCAATATAGCACTTGACGATTCAAAACATGGTTATACGAATGGCCGGATAACACATGGCGATACAGTATTTGGAAGCATGATGCTATCTAAAAATCTGATAATTTAAAAACTTAAAAACTTGAAAAGTTCTAATCTTGAAAATTTGACAGCTTGAAAAATGAAATTAGGCAATTTCGATATTCTAAAACAGATCATTTGTGTGAGCAGGTACCTCAAAGAGCTTTAAATCCTCCGATACAACCACGAGTGAAGGCACCAGGTGACCCAAGTTGTTTCGACGATTATCCTGAAACGGATTGGCGTTCGCAACCCCCTCTGCCACCGGAACAACTGGCCTTGTTTCAAGATTTTTAAAAGGAAGATATGGTTCAACGATCGTGTCGGACCAGATTCTCGCCGACGTAAACTCGTTTTGAGAAACTTACGAATCCAGATTAGGATAACAAACGATCGTTGAGCAGGTTGTTCGTTGGTTTTAACAACCACCAGACGTGTACAGAAACATGCTTTGAACATCACCTATTTCTTCCTCCTGTTCTCTCATTTTGTACATAGCTGTCTTTTTGTATTTTGTTGCTCCTCGTTTATTTATTAATACCGATTGCATAGAATAGACGTATTTGTTCGTTGTTTTACGTTGTAAATAGTTAAGCGAAAGAAAGAACGAAGCGAAGGATAAAAGCGGGATTTCATCGGTAGACGATTGTGATGAAATGTTTGTCGTATGTTCCTTCTCACGTACAAGTGATAAAACGTTGATAGAGACTATTATAATTTTATAAGAAGAAAGCATAATATAAGGTATTGTTGAATTAAATCGTGAACTTTCATTAACCCGTTGTAATTAACAACGCTGCTGTACATTGGAAGGCTGATAATAATTCATTGAAATTTTTAAATATTCAAATATCTACAATATTCCTCTTAGTTTTTGACAATATACTTGAGAATATATTTCTGTTCTACCCACTCGTTTGCGATTGATCGTGTAAAGCAACGAGAATCTTGCGTACAACGATGGATCGATCCCATGAATCGCGATAAAATCCTCGTTTCATGAAATTTTCAACAGATCAGTGAATAATTTACACCGGAACTCGACATGCGACACGATCGAGTTTAAATAAAACGCAATGTTTTGCGTAGGAGAGAATCAGTACGTCTTCGGTGAACAGAATTGAAAGCAAAGAAATTTCAAAAAGAAAACTTGTTCAGGATGACGAGAAGATTCGGCAGCAACAATCAAGAGTTTCTGTATTACAATACGAATTACGACACGAAAATGCCGAAACGGTTGATGAGCAAAACTGTTAACGTGAATACGAAATCGATTGTGGATCAATCGCCAAAGGAAGAGAATAAAATTGCGACGCCTCGAGACGTTCTGAACGATTTCTTGGAGAGCACATCTGTGCACGGCTTACAGTACTTTGGAAAAATTGATATAAAGGTTGGAGTTGTGGGGAAAATCTTGTGGACATGTGCGATGCTTACTGGATTTGTTTGTACGTGTACTTTTGTAGATCTTTGATATTCCTGTGCTATGAGCTTTTGGAAAATTCATAAATTTTAATATTTGAAGACTTGAAATTTCTGTGTCTTCAAATTTCTACATTTCTAGATTTCTAGACTTCTGGATTCCTGGCTTTCTAGTTCTCTAAATTTTTTTATTTCTAGGTGCCTATATTTCCAGATATCTAAGTTTCGAAATTCCGAAGTTTTTAAGTTTCCAAAGTTGTAGTTTCCTAAATTTCTAGAACCCTAATTTTTCAAGTTTCTAAATTTCTAGGTTCCTAAAGATTCTAGATTCCTTAATTTCTAAATTGTCAATTTCTGAAATTGTAAAATATTCCAATTTATAATTAATATAAGTTAACGAACAGGTGCAAATTGCATCCATAAAAACTTCAAACTCAAACAATTATACAACTCATAGGTCTGAGTCTAATGGTGATGCAATTTCTGAGTCGCTATCGGGAAAATCCAACGAACACATACATCAAAGATTTCACAGCACCGATATTCAAAGTACCATTTCCGGCTGTAACCATTTGTCCTCTTACGCCGACGCCTTTGAGCACGCAATTAGCCATTTTGGAGAGCACTATTTTGCCCAAGAACGTGAGCAGAAAACTCGTCATGGACTTTTTGAAGTAGGTATACATATCGGAGTAGATAAATCGAATAAACACAGGAAATGATGATAAATATCGGTACAGATATGGTCATCAAATAACGCTTCCTTATGGGTCGAGCATATTTAACCACACCGAAGAGCTGGAACTGTTCCTGAAGACAAATAAATGGACTATATTGGATTTTTTGAAGATGTTGCATTCCTGCGAGGATATATACGAATCCTGTTGGTGGAACAACGAACGTGTAGATTGTAATAAGTTCATCAAGTTCTCCCACACCTCTTACGGTTTATGCTGCTCTTTTAATTACGTTCTGGAGCAGTACGTGGGACGCGATCAGCAAGTATTTTAATTAACACGAAGATTCTGATTATCAGAATCGTCGCTAAAGTTTGCGGGACCCTATGCAAATATTGAACGCTCTGTTAAATCAATAGTGGTTATGCTTGACTCCCATTATATTGCCATAAACGAAATTATAGCAATGAGCGTTGAAGGTCCTTTTGTACAGTGTTTGAAAATGTGCAAGTTTAAGAGTATGTAAATTTGAAAATTGAATAGTTTGCAATTTAAAGAATTTTTAAATTAAGCAATTCGAAAGTAAGCGCCAGGGACTACTTGCCTAATACTAATGACGATAATGCTGATCATTAAATTGATAATGATCAATATCTTTGAAAAATTTGGAATTTATTATTATTCTAATTACATCTAGATCTCAACCAAAGATAATACCGCTAAGTTCGGTTAGTTTTGGTCCATGGAGTGGTTTAAAACTAGTACTAAGAAAAGAAATACTCACCTTTTCTACGGACGATGATAACAGCACTGTGAATCGTGCTTACGGTGTCGGGGTACGCATTTAAATAATTCAGAGACAAACTCTTTTAAATATTTATTCATATATTTTTTCTCGATCAGCTGCTTATACATCACAGCATGGATTATCCAGGACTCAATACTAACGTATACTCTCTAGAACGTGGACACAATTTAGAGGTAATTATACTGAATTACTATAATTTACACACTGATTGTACTACTTATATTAATTTGAATTACTGTACTTTCCGTTCACTTGCTCACTACTACACTCGATTTTACTTGCTCAGTCCACTTTCAGTCCGCCTGCATTTTTGCTCGGATTTTTTCCTTGCCAATAACAAGAATTTGTAGAAATAGTAAAATTGTGTACAGGTCGCCGTAAAACCAATGCTCGTGATGATGGCAACCGGAATGTACCATCGCAACGCGGAGAACGAACTTGTTCCCGTGTGCATACCAGACAACGAAAACACACTGGAATACTTACCGATCTATCGATACTCGAACTGTTACGCAAACTGCAGAATCAAGGCTATGCTATATATCTGCGGGTGCATACCGTTCACCTTTGACTACTTAGCGTTGCACCATTCGGTCAATGTAAATAGGCTAAACCACAAATTCAATTTCATTCGCAAGAACAAGAGAAACTTCAAATATTTATCCACAATTTTCAGCGATGCGATATAAGCGGATTACGCTGTATACAAAATAATATGCAACGAATAAGCATCGTGAAAGACTCTCGAAACGAAAATTTCACCTGTTCCTGCAGAACACCCTGCAATAACGTGATGTACGAAACTTTCCCTCACGCCATCGTTCGGATGAGTGCGAGTGATCTATCGAAGTGAGTGATTCCGAATTTCGCGATACATAATTTAATCATTTGTTCGCTTGATGGCAGATTTCGTTTGTAGAAATAACACGATGAACTCGAATGCCATTTTGAAAGTCTTCATGGACTTGCAGACGTTTTTAATAATGGAGACGCTACCTGCCGCCGATGAGATTTATCTTTTGGGTAATTAACTAGATTAGTAGACTCTTGTTATATTTTGGGGTCGTGAGCGATGACGTAAGAGTAACGCATGGTGATATAACGAGAGTCTACTATATTCGTGTGGCGTAAGTGGATCCAGGGATGTGGGAACTAGTGAACATATTCGATCCATTAGAATTCTCGATTCTATAATGTTCTATATTTCCAAATTCCTTGATTCTCAAATCCCTAGAACCTGGGATCTCTACGTCCCCCAATTCCCTAGAACCTCGAATCTCTACGTCCCCAAATCCCTGAAACCTCAAACCTCTACGTCCCCAAATCCTTAGAACCTAAAATCTCTATATCCTCAAATTCCTAGGTCCAAACAGTGTTAAATCCAAAAATCGTCTCAGCGAACATATATCCGTTTCTGTTATTGCAGCATCGATTGGTGGAATTTTCAGTCTCTTCCTGGGATGCAGCTTCTTGAGCCTGGTGGAAGTAATTTATTTCTTCGGCTTGTTTTGCCGTGCAATTATCCTCGATCGCAAAGTTAAAACTGCCTCGTCGAAAGAACAAGAGGCACGTAACGATTTAGCAAAAAGACGCGGTTATTGAAATTGTCCGTAAATAATTTCCGGGGTGTGCGAAGGTATTTGGAGCACGGTGTTATTTGTGAAAAATTCGGTCAATAATTAGTTGAGGCGATCAATTGTGCAACACCGACCACCAACACAGAACAACCAAGAATCTGGAGCAATTAGATCTATTTCGAGCGATTACTGGAGCGCCCTGACGTCCCGGCTCATCCAACCTCGTAAAAATATTTACTACGTTCTGATTTTGCTTTGATGTTGCTTGTCGTTGCTTCATGTCGCATGCTCGTTAAACAGGATCGTAATAAATTATTTAAAGTGCGTGAATGTCTCATTATCTATTGAAAGATTAATGTCGTCTACCTATTCTGATAGTTAAACATTTGGGATGACTTTTGGTGATTTGTTTACGACGAAAGTAATACACGTATGAATTTTAGCCTGCTGCTTGATTTTATCGAATCTTGTTGAGTATTAGATACATGGTCGTTGTAAATCATTATACCGATAAAGTTAATAAAAAATTACAAGATTACAGGAAGCTCACTTGTATTAATTCGCTAATAATTTGTCAAGGATGTAAACTAGATCAAACGGCTTACACGTATCTATTGATTACCATACATGATTAATCATGAAGCGAATAAGTACCAGGAAAAGATCTGAATGAAAAATAACTGATTCTTGGATCAAAGTCGATGATTATATAACGACCGATCACCATCGAATTCTTACATGAAGTCGCTTCGTTCATCGGTAGCTAACCAGATAAGTAATCGATTCCGTTAATTGCTTTGTCACGACAAAAAATTGTCTTCGATATATGAATTGATCGAAGGAGACGACGGAATGGAAGAATTCATGTTATCGGAGAAATCACATTTATTGATAATTATTGGTAAAGATCACAGAAGAGGAAAAGAGGCGAAAGAGTCGCGATACATCGAGAACGAACGATCAATGTTCATCCGTGACATTCTATTTATAAGTAAAAATATTCCAGGCTTCTCGAAATCGGAGGAACCTGTAATATGATCCACGACGAACACCAAACGATCCCAACACGATTGCGTAATGACCGGGAAATTTGATTTTACCTCGCTCGTTTACCACCAGCCAATATTCAGATAGGTGAGAGAGATATGTTCATAACGCTTCTATTTTCGGAAGTGCTATCGAAAACACCGATTTAGTTTCCCTCTGTACGGATGGTGTGTGCCGTGAAAAGAGCTGCGAAGCATCGCGCGCTATTTTCGACTTTAAAACGCCCACGTGTTTCTTGCCCGTCCAGTACGTGTACCCCGAAATGTTTTGCTCCGTGTCACTCATTGGCGTAATTAGGCAGGGACCTGGGGGCACCTGGCACCCCCAAAATACCAATCGCTACTCTCCACTTAATGCGAGGAACACATGTGTCATTTCGTTTTACAAAATTTTAAGATTACACATTTTAATATCGTTAAACTTAAATAAGTTTGCAGATTCTCAAACTCCCGAATTCTTAAATTCCCGAATTCTCAAATTACCGAGTTCTCAAATTACCGAATTCTCAAATTTCCAACCTCTCGAATTCCCAAATTCTCATATCCCCAATTTCTCAAGTGCCCAAATGACCAAGTCCTCGACTTCTCAAATTCGAAATTTCGAAATCCCTAAATCCCCAAGTTTCCAACACCCCAATCCCCAAATCTGCAAATCCCAAATTCTCGAATTTCCCGTACCAGTTCAGAAATTTATAACTCCTAGTTACGCCAATGTACAATTTTTTCCGGTCTAAATAGCGTCGAACAAAAACATTTCGTTACATTTACCAGAGCAACATTACACGCGTTCTCTCCGGTATAATTTTTCTAATTTACGAGAACCTCGTGCTCCGCGATCTCGTTTCTGCCTCTGTTGAAACTACGTTATTTTTGTTCTCTGTGTTTATTAAAAATAGCACTACATCCTTGTCAATGATCATAATCGCGGTATGTGCGAAGTCGTACGGAAAAACTGGAGGAAATTATGAAGATCGTTCAAAACTGCTGAAACACGGATTGTTGTTTCGTTCATTTTGATTTCTTCTTTTGTAACTTGACGTAGAAAATGGGCGTGTATCCTGGCACATCCTGGGGATATCTGGTGGTTGACGAACGTGTTCCCTTCGTCCTTCTTCACTCCTGTAATCAGTAAATGAAAATACTTTGCAACGAGGACACATTGGCAACTTTGTTGGAACTTTGCCGTGGAGACTTCAATGATTCTACGACAATAGAAAGCGACAATGCGAATGATCTCTAAGACAGATTTTAATATTTCTCATATTTCGGGACATTTATGTAAACTTATTATCCTCCATCGTTAATGAATAAGTAAATTTATACATTTTATTCATAAGATTCTCATACGAGGACTCATATTTATTTGAGAAGCAATCCAAATGTTAAAAACTTGAAAGTAATACTAAAAATAAGAACGTATTTTGGAGCTTTTATTTCGAAATTCGCAACAGGGTTAAAGATCAGTATACTCACCATGACGAGGAATGTACTCGAAAGTTAAAACAATCCTGAATACAGTAGCCACAGACAAATCAGCAGAAGAATCAGAATGAAGTAGGTCGTTAGGATGTTTTTTGTCTCGTGAGCTGGCTGAGGCATTTTTTAGCGTTCACACAAAGATCACTGTGACACCGCAGAGAAATGAAAAACGTTAATCTTTATTCACTTTCCAACGATACTGAAACAAGGTAATCGTGAGTGGGTAACGCGGCATATTTGATTTTATTTGCAATTAAAACGGTAATGCTGCCTCGTTCAATTTTAATCCTTACAATCTTCACACTCATTCGTCTCACTCTTTCTGAATCACTCGTTTCATTCATTCTCTGATCTATTATAAATTGCAGTCATTAAATCAGATCTTAAACAGATTTCTATACATAGTACGATTCGATGACCGAGTAATTTAAATAAAAATTGATGTACCCTACCAAGATCAATCGTTGTACTAATACCGTTTCTTCTTGCGAATCGATCGTTCAAATAAACGTTAGAAAAATTCTGGCAAAGAAATTCGTGAAAGAAATCGTGTCGATCACCGAAGATGCGAAATCTGTCCCGATTCGCTGGATGAACAAGCACCGCAGCACTTTGCGTCCGATCTCTGACTAGATCACTCAACGCAGGATACTCGAAGATCCCGAAATTCCTCCAGGAACCGTGTGAAATCCCCACCAATTCGATCGTGGATACCACCGTTGCACCTTCCGTTGTAACTTCTGGTCCAGGATTGGTAGCTCGGGTCCCACCGCCGACTTACTGCCACGAAACCAACGAGTTCCGACGCCTCGGGTTATATTAAGCATCGTGAATATTAGATACAGTTTCGAAGGAAAAAGCTTCGATTCGATTCATGATCATCGTAACGATAGTAAAGGGTTCAAGGTCGCCTAGATGGCAATACCTTTTGGTAACGTTCGTTGATCTTCAGGGAAACCATTTTGCATCGTTCAAATTTTTACTATTTTCTTACTGTTTTACGAAGACATCAAGGTGTAACATTTTTTTAAATAATTACACTCATAAGATTAATCAAAAAGTTTTGTCTTTTTTAGATATTCTGTTACAAGTCTAACATATCTAACATCTGATTATACATAATGCTTTTTCAGTGTACGAGAAGAATTGTTATTGATCAAGATTGTGAACTAAAATATTCGGTTTACAAATAAAAGCAGGAGCAGATCAAAGTGTCATGTGTAACAATCTTTTGGTGTAATAATACTTATAAAATACCGCTGCACTTTTTGCTACATTCATTTTTGGAAATGTGCCACTTAATAATGGAAGTGCGTATCGCGATTTTTTCTACCTGCCAACTTCGTGTATAGTGTGTCGAATTTATTGGAAATGTTTCTGAGAACTCCCACGCGTCCATTTTGAAAACGTGACAGAATTCACGTGTGGCGCCACGATATTCTCTACGTAACCGAATAAAATAAAAATACATTCGTAAGCAGAAAATTTGCTGAATAGCATAATGCTGAAAGCCATCGTTAATTAAA
Source organism: Megachile lagopoda (assembly GCA_036983795.1). NCBI lineage: Eukaryota > Metazoa > Arthropoda > Insecta > Hymenoptera > Megachilidae > Megachile > Megachile lagopoda. Next base: position 2,991,031 of record CM072795.1, on the reverse strand, counting down.
AGATATAAATATTACAATTATCCAGAGTTCATGAAGATCTTTCTAGGAATTTGTTTATGTCTTTTAGGAATTCCTCATATGAGATAAAGCAGACTAATCAATACTTTTAACAACATTCGATGGAAAGTCCTTCGTTTTGATCAATGACTAGCTATTTTAGACTTGAAGTAAAGCACATTTGGGAAGTTCTAGCTTTTGATTATGCTATGCACGGCAGCTCCTCTTTAACTAATCGCGTTAAACTCGTCCATCATTTCCAGACCTTCGTCTAATTTTAACTCGTTAACCAAACTAACTTTGATAAACAATGCACGGATATGTCCTATTCGAGATTCGAGTTGCCGTTTACGTAAGATTCTTCAAGGATATTGTGCAGCTAATAGATACATTATCTATTTCTGTCACAATATTGATTTTCTAAATATTGATGCATTCATAAATTATAAAAAAGTCCTAGGGCTACGAATAGCGTAATACTTTATTATGTGTATGTGTTTTATTTGGAAATTCTAAAAGTAGAAATATAAATTAAATGCTAATTCGTTAAATTATTTGTCGATGTTCAATACAAATTGAACAATGAAAATTTATTATTTATTTCTTGAAGTATTTCAACGTCTCAAATCGCTAATTCGATCAACCGCCCCGAATAGATTTATTAGTAAGAAACATAAACATTTTCATGTTTAATATTATTTATTAAACTTTCGTTCGTTAATAAAACTTCGAATACAAAAATTGTCAGTTAATTCAAGAATTGCTTTTGATCAGATCTGCACGATTCATAACATACCCGTGTTACGCATATACATATGTAGGTACAGAAGTATGGCATGGATTATACTGTAGCATTAAACCTAAACTATTAGATCTAAAATTTCCATAAGATCATAAATAAAGGGTAACCATTCAACATCTCTTAAACTCTCTACGCATCTAATTTCTGTAAGATCATATTTCTTAAAAAACAAAGTTATCCACAGACATTGTATTGGCACAAGTGAAACAGCCCATGTCGCTGTATGTATAGAAAGAAACAATCTCCCTGTTGAACTCGAAGATACTTCGCACGAATGTACAATCGATTTATCGTCGTGACTCATTGTCAGTTCCTTAATTAATCGCTGCACGTGTAAGTACAATAGGTATAGAGCCGTATAAAACGAAGTACGCAAACAATTGTGTACATACTGAGAACAGAAATCGCTTGACTGGTATCGTTGCCGTTGAAAATACTTAAGCCTATTTAACTGTTAACTATTCTATTCGCGATTCGAAGCGTATTCTTCTCATGGTTTCTACGCCGACTTCAATCAAGCCAAGGAGAATCCCAGCACATCCTCTAACGAGTAATCGAACAGTCTTAAATCTAGTTTGTACAAGTTTGCTAACTTCCGGAGCTGCTCGTACGTCAACGTTGAATAATATTTCTCCAGTTTCTTCGACGTTGGCTCGCTGTTTGCCGGCTTGGCTGGGAAACTGTTAATTAGATATACGTGAACATCGATACACGATAAGTATACATTGTTTTATAGTAGCAGTCACATGGTCTCTGAGATACGTTAGAGTCATGCATTAATTAACTTGGTTTACAAAGATCATGAATTATATTTCAGGGCTATATAGCAAGACTACGCACTATTTTTATATCATCAAATTTTTCCTGCAAATTTTAAAGAAATTATCCAAGTTACCTGACGGATTCAACGCCCATCCTCTCCAAAACCTCGGTAGCATCTTCCACCAAGCTCTCGTACTTGCTAACAAGATTATAGTTGACTAAACATGGTTGACACAACTCGTATATCGGCTTCCAGTGCTCGTTTCTCGTTTCGTTGGAAGAATCGTCCGTAACGAACTCGACGAATTCTCGAAACGTAACGTCGTCTCCCTTTCTCAGAGATTCTTCAGTCGCGTTTTGTCTGTATCTCTACGAAGAAACATTCCTTTCATTTTAACGTTCTTCAAGAATGATACAGCAGCAGTGCATAATAGAATAATATAATTTTTTAACGTAGTATGACATAATAAAATAATGTTACCCTAATTATTTTCTTCCCGAAACGAGTCTGAAAGTACTTGGAGCTCTTTTCGTGCTTCGCCTCCAATTTGTTCCTGTAGGCTGACAACAACCTTTCCAGTGGATGTCTGACAACTATCAATTTGTCGTAGGTCATCAGCATCCGCTCGATCTCGGGCAAGGTGTAGTTGCTCAGCCTTTGAAAGGTAGCTGAAGAATGTGCCTGGTCGGCCGGTATTTCCAACGGGTCGCTACCTGGCCATTTTCCTGTGGCCACCATCAAAACTCGTTTCCAATTGGTACACGCAACCTGTAATGATTTTCAATCCTAATTAAGGTTTATAATTTTCTCCTGAAATTCTGAACTGTCAATCACGGCTTAAAGTACATAACTTACGAAATACACGACCGTAATCAAACATGAGAATCAACTTGTGCAGGGGAAAGTTACTTTTGTTAGCTAATACTTGTGATATTCCTAAAAGTCCAGCAAACAGGAAGTGGTACTGCGAAAATATTTACTCATCTTCACACCTTTCGCAGGTTAATTCTGATATTTACACCTACTCGAGAATTCGGAAAGCTATCTATTGGGTTGGCCAAAAAAGTTCTGTTTATCGGTGGTTGACATTTGTAGTTTATGTGTCAACACTCTTTCTCTTCTACAAATACGTTCGTGGCTCTGAAGCTTAAATTTTTTATCTCGTTAAAAAATAGTGTCAAGTCTACTTGATTTTGCCAACATTATATTAATTTGTCACGAAGTTAAGAATATTGTTTAAACCCGAAAAAGAGTATGCAGGAAAATTGCAGTAAATGATTGCAAGTAACAGTTTACGAAACTTTATGATGTAAACATTTCTATGAATAACAATCTAAGAAGGAATCAGTTATATAATAAGATTTTAGTTACATATGTAAAATTAGTAGTCGAATATCTCCTTAAAAAACGACAAACCAGTTTGGCTAAACCGATACAAATAATATATGAGGTAACATGATCTTCAAAATCAACGTAATAGATTTCTACATTCCTTTGTTAACTTTTCCATGACAGAATTAATTATTTGGAGAAATTTGATGACGTAAATTGTATATCCGGAGAAACAGTAGTACCTTCGGTACGTAACAGTAAAGTAACTCATGCTGTTCGTCCACGAGAATATTCCTGAAGGATTCCGGATTCAGGTCATCGTTCCCAGATCCTTTGTTGCCCACGATCTCCTCGCAGTTGTATTGCAATTTCTCTTGACGTTCAACCAACGCTGATCTCGCCAAAGCGTTAGGTCCTGTCCACGAATATAAAGATCCTTCCGACTCAAAGGATCTTCTCTTCTCGTCGATCACTGTATTCGCTTTTGTTATCGAACTTAAAACATTGAGCAGAAGCATAACTGCCGCCCAAACACCACATACTGTCATCGTCCTCGTCCACCCGGGGCATTGAGTTAGTTTCAGTGTTAATTGCGTTTTAAACGTATCTGCGAAAAGAGATGGTGCTTTAATTTTTCATAGGGAATTTGGAAATTTGATAATTAATTGTACAGGAGTTTAGAAATTCGGTGATTCAGAAATTTCAGGTTTTTGGGAACTTGAACAATCGAGAATTTGGAAAATTTACTAATTTAAACATTTTTTAATTTGAAAACTAGCAAGCGCCTAGAACGCTTCGTAGAATGAACAAACACCGAGCGGATGCTGAGCAGATTATCGAATAGACTAAAAGTATCTCCGGGCGGTAAGCAACTGGACCGAAAACAAACTGCGAGTGTTTCAACGAATCGTAAAAAATTAAATGCACCTAATCTTGTTAAAAAAAGATAGAAAAGAAACTTGTAAGCTTGACTTGAGCAAGTAAAAACCAGCGATGTATCGTACTGCGATTTATCTGGTTTATCTTTCGGAGCAAAGTTCACTCGATTATCATTCACTTCCCATACACTCGGTGATCTATCTGTCATCCGTTCGCTTTTTCGCGGAGGGAAGACCGCCCTTTATGTACTTTTGCCAAGCTTACTCGTCCAGTGACATTTTTGTCCGGGGAAATCCGCTTCTCGCTCCCTTTTGTCGCGCTTACTCATCCGCTTTATTTTCGCCGGGAATTAAAAGTTCATCGATGCCGATTCGCTCGGCTCCAGTTACTGCGGCACTGAAACGAATTCGCGATTTCGACGGAAAAGAAAGGAAACCAGGAAAACAGCTGTGTGACACAGAACGAAAAGCGGAAGGTGTAATAACCAGGTCGAGCGTCTCCGTTTCGTGTTCCGTTCCAATTGAAATCTCTTTAAAGCCGGTTGTGTGAACGGCCAGTGCACGGTACATTTGACATGTAGATATGTAGAGCACACTTTTCCTTTGATAAGCATCGGCTGCACGACGTTTCACTCGGATTTAAGGTCAGCTTATTTCAATGGAGCAAAAGTTGGACCACAGATTTCAAGAAAGAGACAGGATTGCGAATAAAGAGTTGCCTCATACGGAAAGGCTACTCGAACAATTTCGTAACTCGGAATCTTTTTGGGACATGGCGTAAGTTTTAATAAAAAGGCTGCAGTATTAGAAAGTAAGGTACAACGATGTTTGCAACTTTGATGCGATTAAACCTGTTACAGAAACTAGTAACGTGAAAAGATAACATAAACGCGATAGTTTATCGATTTACTGAAAATTGAAAGTTATATTTTGCAACGAGGACGCAATTTTACCAACGCTTCTTGCATTTGTAACATTGTATAAGTTGGAAATACATCAGCGGTAATTTCTGCTCTGAATACTCTTTAAATCCTCACGAGTCGAAATTGTAGTACCCGTTACACTAAGCGTATAATCTCCGAGTGAAATATGGTGGAAGGGAACAGGTATGCTAAGTCAACTTATCATAACATGGATATTACTGAAGTCGATCGTCAAAGACTTCCCAGAAGCTGACCTTGTTCAAACGTTAATGAATGAACAACAGCGTTACTCGTGGGACAAATTAAATCAAATATCGACATCTTTCGATACGATCTTCATTCAATGTATCGATTATGCGACTTACGCAAGGAACACTAGCATTGCTGTAAATCAAATTAGTAGGTGTTTGACGCGTCAGAGAAGTACAATTGCTGAACAATGAACAATGTCGCCAATAAAATCCAGTATTTCGTTGCGCAACACGATCGGAATCCGTTCTTGACCGTACCAATATCCCTTCCACTCTCCGACATTAACGGCACAACATGAAATAACAGTTTATCGGTAATTTTGATATCGATACGAGTCACGCGTCGATTAACAATATCGTACACTCGAACAACTACCGCGAAATTGTACAATTTGTCTATCGAGAAAACGCCTCGACTCGCACGCGAAATAGTCGATCGTTCTGACTCGAATTAGACTAGAGTTCTGGTGGATGAGTAGAACTTTCTTACGAATACAGTCGTGATTCTTTTAGTAATATACACAACTTAACGATATCGTTGGAATTTGTTTATTTGATTACCCCAGAAATTCGTTAGGACAGAAGTTCGCGTGGATCGCGAAAATTTGCCGTATTTGTAAGTGGATTTTTAGAATTTTTTAATTTGGGACTTTGAAATTATGGAATTTTGAAATTGGAAATTTTCAAACCTTGAATTTTGGAACTTGTAACTTTAGAATCTGGAATTTTGGAGCTGTTATCAATGTTATTTTAGAATTTGGAATTTGGAACTTGAAATCTTTGAGACTTTGCAAGACTTTTGGGACTTTGAGGCTGGAATTTGATTTATTTAATCGTGCAGCCTTAAGATATCCAAATTTTTTAATTATAAGGCTGTCAATTTTATTACCGTAGAATTTGAGAACTCCACAACATTCGAGTCTATAGTACTTAACAATTTTTAAATATGTGATCCTTGAAACGTTGGACCGTGACACGTCCCAAGTGTGTGACGAAAACTGTCCATTTTCAAAAATGGATTCCGACTCTCCAAATTTTACGCAGCCCCGCACATGTTACTGGATAGATACTTGAACCGCAATCGCAACCCTATTGGCTTCGTGTCATTAACAGATGAAAGAGACTGACCTGTTACGTGATAGGACCGTGCACAGCAAAAATCTACGTGGCGTAATCCATAAGCTCGTGAACCTCCGAAAACACGTGTTGCGATGCTGGTCGAAAATTCATGAAGATTCGCCGGGCAAAGGGTATCCTGGGTAATACAGGCTTTCCGATCTGAGTTGCTGATCGAATTAGTTTTCGATGAATTAACGCTGTTTTTATTCCACGATTGTTGAACGGTATCGAGAAGGATAAACAAGTGACAGAAAAAAAATCACTGGGAGCACCGGGAGACTTCCGAGGCACGCACTGTGGAGGAGTGGAACGATAGTGTGCCGGTGGAAGACTCGGCTATTGCCTCGTCTCGAAAGACCTTCTCTGACATAAGGATGGAACTTGGCGGTCGTTTGTGGAAGTGAAAGAAGCTGTGCGCGCGCGTCAACCACATTTCCATCCTTGTTCCCTCTTTAGCAAGAACGTTTATTGTCCTTTTCCACCGGTTCCCACTTTCGACTCGACTCTTTACCAGAAAATTTCAAAGTCTCAATTTACGGTGAATCCATCCGACAGGTACTCCTTTTACATGTATTTTGTTTTCCGTTTTTAATACAAACTTTCTGTCCCCGTTTCGTCTTTTTGCGACCGAACGAAATATTTCGTAAATAAGATTCCTACACTTCACATTGACGTAACTACGCAGATTTCAGAAACGGCCTTGGTATCCTTAAGTTATAGCGGACACTCAGAATTCAATTAAACATCCTCTTATTGTGTTTTTGACAGCAATGTTTATCTCGGATAGAAACTTGTTCGAGGAATTCAAGTAATGAACAATTCTTGTAGTTATTCGAAATTAATTTATAACATTAAATTTTAGTTGGTCTGAAATATAATTTCAAGTTAAAATATCTTCGAATTAAAAGTTGTTTGTTAATTGTAAAAAAATTGATTTTGTTCAAAATCTTGATTACAACACCTATGAGTAACTATCTTGTCTTGCATGACGAAGAACTTCATCTTAGTAATTTTTTCATTTCGAAGTCAAGACAAAGTTCTTTTCGACGTTAACATAATTAGCTCCAGATAACATAATTGCAAATGTTCGTAAATGTAGAGCTGCAAAGTTGAAGAAAAGTTGAAGAGGGGAAAACTGGTTGAAAACTGGATGATTTGGAAGTTTGAATTTGAAGATTTCAACATTAAACGAATAAAATATTATGTTACCAAACCTGACCTAATCAGTTTTAGCCCCCACTGGTCGCCCGTTTCGAAAACGTGCTACGATTGTATAGAAGCGTTACTTTTTGATCCTCCCACATGCAATCAAATTTGACACAAATCAAAGTTCCGAAGGTCGTGCGTTATCCTTGCAAATAAATGAAAGAGTTGTGGCTGATCTTCAGACACGAGTCCTGGTCACAGTGACACGAATCCTGGAACAGGAAAATTGAACGAAAACAATATTTGTTATTTCGCATATATTATACATTCATTAGAACTCCATGAAAATCATCGTCATTCGTTGGCTCACAAGTGCCATTACCGCCGGAGAAAGTGCCTAGCCTTCAATCGCCGTTCGGGCTGCAGGCAACTTCAGTCTCGCTCCGGCTTTCGTTACCCAACCATCAATAGGAAATAAGTGATCAAACTTCAAGAAGACGAGAAAATTATCGTACTGAGATACAATTAATCTCGCGAGATATAATACCAGGAAGAAATCGGGGCGCGAATTGCGATACAATGTCACGTTGGTGAACATAAGCTATTTGTGCTGTATTCGCGAATCAAGAAGCCGGAGATCTGCTAAAGGATTTAGGTAACAAACAAATTTTACGAATCAACGAAATATAATTCCGGCATGTGCTGTCGTCGACTTTACACTTGACGAAGTCCTCGTCCGATTAAAAATAATTCGCATTCTTTCGGCGCGATTTGGTTGCAAACATCTCTGATAGTTTCCTCGTATCGTAATTACTTTATACGTGTATCGTTTCAACGTGTAAGTAAGCACATATCAAAGTAAGAACCGCAAATTGTACCAATTAAAAAATTATTTTGAATTGACGTGTTTATGAATTAATACGCACGCGCATAGATATGCAATAAATCGTTCGGTAACGAGAGACGCCTGTCGTTAAATTTTAATTTCGAAACGCAGCGTTGCGAAACATCCGCTATCGTCCAAATATTTAATCGCATCCATTAAAATATAATACAAGTAAAAGTAACTGCAAGAAAGTGCTGAATTATATTGTACATTACATAGAGATCTAGAGATATAGGGTTCTAGAAACATAGATGTCTAAGGACATAAAGATCCGAGAACATAAGAATCTGGAGATATTGGGAGCCAAAAATATTAGAATCAGAGTATACGTATAGGGACCCCGTGATTCAGGAGTATAGATATATAGGGAAATTAGGATCTAATTAAGCATGACAGTAGTGTTCATGACTAGAAAAAGAAATCGTTTGACAGATTAAATGACCTGATTTGTATTCTGTTGAAGGAAAATGTTGCTGTCATTAGCGTTATGGCTGGTTATCGGTTTGATTCTCGTTTGGCTGTCGTTAAATTACATCAGCAAACTCGTCAATACTTTGTGGGAAATCTTCATGCCGCTAATCGGTACGAAACCAGTTGATCTGCGCTCCAAGTTCGGCGAATGGGCAGGTGAGAACTATTTAATGTTATTAGCATTTGACAAATACTTGTACAATGTTGTCTTATGCTCGTACGATGTTGTGTGCTTAACGATGTTTTCTTTCCTTTTCTTCCGTTTTGTTCTGTTTTGTACTAACACTAAAGTTTCAGTGGTAACGGGCTCCACCGATGGAATCGGCAAAGCTTACGCGAAAGAATTGGCTACCAGGGGGTTAAACTTGGTGTTGATCAGCCGAACACTCGAGAAATTAGAAAAAACTAGAAATGAGATCCTACAGGAGAATCCTATGATCGAAGTGAAAATCATCGTGGCGGACTTTAGCAAGGGAAAAGAAATCTATGGGAAAATTGCAGAACAATTGAAGGATATTCCTATAGGAATCTTAGGTAATTAAATGATCATACGTGTCTTCTTCATATATTGCTAATTGACACGGTAACAAAATCTAGAGTAATCCGTAGCTGATGAAATTTAAACCTGAGAAATCTTAGATCTGATCTTAGATGGAAAAAATATAAATTCTTCCCTTATCATCCGAGTACACTCGCTAGATTCTTTGATTTAATATTTGAATGGTAACAAAAATATTCTTCAGTGAACAACGTGGGCATGCAGTATACCTATCCGATGTATCTTGGAGAGGTTCCAGAGGATCAACTGTGGGACATTATCAATATAAACGTCGGAGCCACCACGTTAATGACACGATTAGTCATCGGTCAAATGAAGGAACGTGGAAAAGGGGCTATCGTGAACGTGTCATCCGGTTCGGAATTGCAACCATTACCGCTTTTAACCGTGTACGCGGCAACGAAAATGTACAACAAAGGCTTCACCGATGCAATAAGAATCGAATACTCTAGATTCGGGATAACTGTACAGCACTTAGCTCCACTCTTCATAAACACGAAAATGAACGCGTTCAGCGATCGACTACAGGTAAAAATGATGGAGCGATATCTAATCGATTTATAAACGAATAATATGACTTTTTATCGATGGGTTACAGGTAACTACTTTTCTGGTGCCTAACGCGACGACTTATGCGAAAAATGCGATCTCCACACTTGGCATAATGAATTCGGGCGTGGGATATTGGGGACATGCGATTCAACAGATCTTCATATTACTTGTTCCAGAATATTTCAGAATGAAAGCTGGAGCAATTATCAATCAAAGTTTAAGACAAGATTATTTTAGACAGAAAAAAGTCAACTAAACGTTCTGACATACATATATCGTACATCTTTTTCTGTTGTTTATCAGTAATATTGTTTTATTTTGTTGTTAATTTAATGAAGTTTAACATATAATTTATGTATGATGATTAAAGCGGAAGAGGACTAGAATGTATAAAAGAACCAAAACAGAAATACTTTGTATTATGTAAATAACACGATCAAATTTGATTTATACCTGTATTTTTTGTGTTAATTGATTTAGAAATAAACGAAATATTATTAAACCTTAATATCTTCGTATACAGATTTCAAAATAGCCTGTTGTAGTGTTTATATGCATTTTCGAAACTAAAATGCTTACTTGCATACATCTAGTAAGTTAATACCTAAACTCGTGGTCGGTTTGAACATGTTGCTTTAAAACCGTCCAAATTCTATCGCAGAGAAATAAAAAACTTAATACAAATATCATAAAAACTGCTTGGTATAAATAATACAGATAATTCGATGTAATAACAATTTTAATCACTTTTTAAATTCCCGCTTAACGTATCCAATAAATTCACTCAGAAGTAAATCAAAATTTTCGTATCATAGAAAAATTATTATTATACTATATAAAATACAATGCAAAACAATAACAAATGAAAAAATGATCTCAAGACATAATAATTATTATATAAAGTAGACATTAAATAAGATATTAAATGGTGAGACATGGATCTGCGCAGAAAATCCATAAAAACGATTCAAACGGAGCATCCCTGCGTACGCATTCTTGGATCACGTGACCTCGACGGTCAAATTCTTGGCAGAAGGGGACGTTCATTCTTTACTCATGCTTCGTAAAGGGAATACGTTTGAATTTTCTATACGCTTCACATCACGGGCAAGATGAGTCAGTAGTTCACGAAGCAGCTTGCACACGCAAGTGTGCCGACACAACTAACTAATCATGGAGTAAGTAATACATATCATTTTAAAAAGTCCTATAAATTTATGTTCAATACCGAAGCTATTGCACAGCACGTCAGCCATTTTGTGCATTATATGTCATGACCGAGTCCTACATACTGAAAGAATGCTTCCACCAAACAACTTATTTATTTTTTTATATATTAAAATAATACACTTATTTAATGTTTATAATGCTTTGAAACATATATAAATTGCCAATTTTCAAACGATACAATTTTACTAAGTGATAGTCACAATGTTGCATCATATAATGTTATTAGTTATTTAATTCAAATTATTTAATTATAACGTTTTTGAATAATGAATTGCTTTTAAATTATACAATTGACAAATAATTTAGAAATATCTGTTAATATTTCTGAGTCTTAATAAGTGACTTCTTATATAATATGATGTGTCATCAAAATATTTATTTTTAAATAATGTTAATTTATGTAATTATTGTATTTATTCATATTAAATGTAATATATGTGTTCAAAATTTTCAGAGCCAACATGGCGCTCATTTCGAGCTTTGTCGCACAGACGACACAAATTTCTTTTCATCGTTTTTTAATTCATCTTGATTGGGATCGCATCAGTAATGACATCCAATCAGGACCAGGAGATGTGGCTTTGGAAGTTGGAACCAGTTTCCCCTAGTGGGACACTGTCCAATGAAATCGAAGACGATTGGGTTTTGTTTAACGATAAATCTGTAGATCCTATTAAAAATGCTGTTGAACCTGTTATGTACGATGACCATCCTACTCGTGCACAAGTGGCTACAAAACTTTTAGAAGAACTAGATGAATGGATTAAAGAGGGTAAGTATATGCGTGAAGATCTTGTTGATAAAAATAATATTATTTTCATCCTGTTCTTGATGATAAGATATGTAGTTTGTTTCATTGCTGGTATTTCAAATGTTGCGTTCGATTTGTTATTCATATATCTAACACTAGACACAGCAGCCTTAATACTCTCAGGAACAAAAAAATTATTAGAAGGATCTTTTAAACACTATATTACTGTGTTTATACATACATAAATGCATGCATTTTACATTAGGTATGTAGAGCTACAGGTCAACTTGTACAAATCAAAATGTATAGATGCATCCTTAACTATCCCAATGCTTAAGAAATGAGTCAGTGCAATATTACAGATATCATAGCACATGTAGTCCAAAACAACATACTTTTAAATGTCAAATTATACATAGAACTAAATGGATGTTTATAATTTCGTTGTTTATGTATATGCATCTATTAAATCAATGTTCTCTAGTTTTCAAAAATCTGCATATTAAAATGGTACAAGCTAATGTTAACATTTTGTCCGACTGCATTCTCAATACTCCTATCGCTTTCATTCTTCTCACTTCTTCTACCGTGTATTTCAGTTTCCTTTCTTTTTTTCTGGAAAGGAGAGTGGGACAAACTGGTTAACCTCTATATAAACGGCTTTGGTTGAAGGCCGATAGGGGAGTGACGTGCGTTCAGTAGGATTGGAGTGGGGGCGTTAGAGGGGAAAGTCCAAAGATAAGCAGGAGTGGTCTCTCGCAGTATTGCAAACTGATCGTACGATTCCGTCGATTACTGTTCATTAGGAGTGAACTTTCTGTTGATGTTTAATCATTCTATAAACTTAATACAGTTTATCATCATTTTAAATTTACAAATACTTCGATTACAGTTATACGAGTGGGAAAATTCTATCCCAGATAAAACCCGTCTTATCCGGAACTTCAGTGTTGATCGTGTCAGTGCTATTAAACGAAGTAACGAACGTTTAAATTTTTTATTGTGAATGCATGTAGCGCTCCGAATTTTTATTTCTAATACGTCGTAGACACTTTCCATTAATGGAAAGTTAACCAATTTTGCCCTGAACGTGATTTTTTCCTAACATACGTTAGCGCGATACACGTGTTTCTGATATCTATTTTGGTTACCAGCAGGACTCATAAACTTTATCGACTGCAAGTAGCATGTTAAGTTACTTCGAGAATAGAGACGATCGTAAACGGTGATCTTTAATTGATCGATAATTGATGAAAAGTGATTGGTGAAGTGCGTAATAGATATATCCATGTGTATAAATTTGATTTAAAACACAAGAAATACGGTGAAACAAAATAACAGATCGCACACGTGATTAACCATTATTGTATAGATCTATAATATTGGCATCATTAAAAGTGAACGAAGAAAAAGACCTAGCGTCTCGATGCTGGAGTGTGCTAATGTTGTATAATAGCATGCAGTTCGCATATCGCTACACGTGGAACCGAGAAATAATTGTCAATTCTCAAAAGCTTGTAAAAAGACGTTGAACCAAAGCTTTTATGGTCCTGTAGAAGGGCTTGGCTTTTTCACGTTGAAAAAAATTCGTATTATATATATTTAAGATAACTATTTTTTTAATTTTTATTTAATTATAACGTACGTGTTTACTACCCTGCCTACCTTCTATTAATAAGGGTCCACGCGAAAACAAACGCACGTGATAATGGCTGCTATATGTTACAGTGGTAGGTTTCCTTTCGCTTACTTTAATTCCTCTCTCTTTCTATCACCCGTTCCGATGGAAAAATATCTTTATTGCGCATATCAGAGCACTGTTGCCACATTCTTCGTATCATCGAACAACACAATTGGATCGAATCGTCTATAAAAATAGTTATAATGAATTTTGTTCCTCTTTTTTTTTTTATTATTTTTTTTTTTTTTTTTTTTATTTTATACAAACACTTTGTTACAAATTACCACTTTTAAAGCTCCAGATTATGTACAATGCATTATTCACATTTTATCGCAAAGTGCAGTTTTATTTGTTATGTGCCTACAGAGTGTTCCGTATAATGGTATCCACCATTTTTGAACTACTTGTAAAATAGTCTGTTAAGCATGACTCATATATGAAATTGATTTGTTTTCAGTTTACGATAAATTACGATAATTGGAATTCCCAACATTTGGAAGAAAAAGGAAAACAAATCACTGTAATTTTTTGTCTTTAATGGCATATAATTTAAAATGGGTTAATCGATGTAGCTAATTATTCTTTATAAAAAATAATGTTATGCGTTTTATATAAAAAATATATAAGATAGGATGACGTTTATTTTCTTGAGAACCGTCACATGGATTTTCACAAATAGTATATTGCCATCATTATAGCACATATAAAGATTCAGATATTTTCAAATTTGTAAAATTTCGGCGGCAAACCACTAGCGACAGAACTTTGGAAATCAAACACATAAAAGCACATCTATTTATACAGGCTTCTCCACAACTGTTTTCCGCTTCTACAGTCCCGTCCAGAACCATATAACGGGACTCTACTATGATATGCAATTTTGACTAACAAATATTTGAAGGATATTTATTATTGTTTGATTTGTTTAATATTCTAACAACTATGTGTAACAGATTATTGAAAGAGATTTAAAAATTGTGGATACCATTCCGTGAAATACCCTTTTATAATTTAAAAATGTTTTTATATCTTCATTTACTTAATATTTAAATTAATTGTTAACATACAATGTATAATAAATACATTACTACTCTTCTTTCAAGTAGCATTTCTATATTTGATATATTATAAATTCCGGTATTGATTTATACAATCATGAAACTAAAAAATCAGAAAATTAATAATTGAAATTATTTTCTAATAAGCTCTGAGAGTTATTGATTGACTTTTACTTCAATATTTCTAATGAAGAACATATACATAGCTGTACTTATATAGATCTATATAAGTAAAAAGTATTCTTATCTAACCCCATGCCCCTTGTATTTAACTGAAGATAACTTACACATTTCATATTAGACTCTGATAAATTTCACAAAGAAATAGGTTAGGGCTAACTTGTTTAATACAGAATTATATTAAAAATAATGATCTGTAAAAGTAATCTACAAAATATTTTGCTGTTTTTCATCTGTATATTTAATTAATTAATAATTTTCAGTTTCTATTTCAAAAGATTCTAATACCTTCAACGACGTCAGATTGTGTTCTAAATAACAGATTATAACAATGTTAGTTACAGTAAGTGTATTAGAAGCCAAAGAAATTGCAAATCAAGAACTTGTTTTTCTAGTTAAACTAGTAATGTCCATGAAATTATATATACATCACTGTACCACTCCTACTTATTCTTCATGCAAGACATAAGTAAAAGTACTGCTAGTTTCTGACTATATACACCAGAAAACTGTACGAGCTATTGTATTTGAATTTCTATTTATAATATTGTATATTATAGTTCTATACAAATGAAATTTAGTTATAAAGGAGAAATGAAATATTTTTTTTATACTTTTATAATATTCTTATAAATGTTTCAAAATACATTTATCAACAGGTTTATACGAATGCTATTATTTATCAGGATCTGATAATGTACTATCAGTACTTTGATATAAAATTTGTATACCTCAAAACATCAATTAAAATAAAAAGACAAAGATGCATTTTTATCTCTTCTCGTAATTGATAAAAGCAAAACAGTCATTTCTATCTTCATTTTTAACCAACTTCATATAATATAAATTTGTTTTATATTTGCAGAGCCTTTCTCGGATTGGTTGGAGGAAAAGATAGAACTTCCCATTTTTGAGGAGTTGCCAGTTTCTGAAAGTGGACAGATTAAACCAACATCATACACTGAAATTACAAAAATTCCTCAACAAGATAACACGCAAACTTTATTACAAGAATTTGAAACTGTATTGGGAGACGTTGAGGCTTGCCATCAAATAGTCCCTTCATCGACTTCCACTCTCACACCACCTCAATCACCTCCTCCTCATAAACCGTTAAATGTAAATACCCAATTACTTGTTACTTTACAGCCTGTACAACCATTGTATTCCAACCATGAATCTATATATAGCGTCGTAATTCCTGAAGAAAAATCATGCGAGAACGAAGCATCATTGCAATGGAATACAAAAAATGTATCATTAGATCCGTTAAATACAGACGTTGCGCATGATTTAGCTGTGGTAGATGAATATGTACGTTTGCATACGGAAGATATTCCACCACCTAGTCCGTGTACAAGTTCTGGCGGTAGTTACACTTCATCGGAAGATTCTGTTGATGATCCGGATTGGATTTTAGAATCAGGAAAAAATCATTCGAAACAATCTACGTATACTTCAACTAAAACTCGCCAAAAACCTTATTCTCGTCCATCTGTAGAGGACAAAAAGGTTCGGAAAAAGGAACAAAACAAGAATGCAGCTACGCGTTATAGACAAAAGAAAAAGCAAGAAATCAAAGAAATACTGGGCGAGGAACGCGAACTCACTGAACATAATGCAAAATTAAAAAATCAAGTAACAGATTTGCAACGAGAAATTGGGTACTTAAAGGGTTTAATGAGAGACTTATTCAAAGCCAAGGGTCTTATCAAATAATCCATTTATCTACCGATCACAGTTATGTTTACCGATTTTTATTGAATTTATTAATCATACTTTTTGACACTAACTTTTTTTATATTAATACTAATAATGTATTGTAGCATATAGACTTAGAGTATCGATTATTTTCTTTTCTTTAACTAGCCACATATGTAAACACTATCTAAAATCTATCACAGCTTCTTAGTAGGACTACAGAACTGTCATCACCTAATGCATAATGTACTTGCCATCTCCGAATTTATTTGTGGTCCGTTAAAGAATAGGAATCAAGGTGCATTAAATAATGATGGAATTTGTAAAGTATTCAGCCCTATGAAACTCCGTAGGAGTGGAAATTTGCTGTTACTGAACATTCTATAAATAATTTAATGCATCTTAATGATGCAAATATTTTCATTCCAATTTTAACCCAATCAAGTTGTTTTCTTACTGAAGATATTGTATTAGAAAATAATAAATGGGTTATTATGTAATAAAAATTCATATTGTTAAAAATGTCCTCACTTATATTCCATACAAATGTTATCCAAAACTGTTATTAGAATTGATGATAATTACATCGAATTATGGAAATGAAGTACAAAGTTTGAGCCATACACGATTTATTAATATTTATGTACGCTCCACGGATTTTGTATATTATATATGATATAACATAAAATACTGTTTTTTTATAATGTTATTAACATTTTTATTTGATGGATTTGGTTAAAACCAATAAACAACATTATTTTATTGCAATAATTTTATTAAAAGGCTAAAGATAAACGAATTATTATTTATCATTCTTTACTGCACATAAGTAGAATTTTATCTTTATTTACATATACTTAAAACAAATATACTATTTAGTACCTTAACTCAGAAAAACAGAAATGTATCGTATAAATACTTTATAAAGTAACAATATCAAATAAAACAAGTTTATCAATTAAAAAATATCAAATAATCTGTACAAAAATAATGTAAAATTTATATACATTACATCTTGGTACAAATTTCGACTATTTTTTCTATTCATACTTTTTTAGTTATCAAATGTAAAAATAAATATATTAAATCATGTACTAAATATTCACGCTCATGAAACAATAAAGGAATATTTTATATTAAAAAAGTATTACAGAATGAATATAAACGTAATCATAATATAAGAAGATTGTGAAAGAGAAAGGATTTCTTTAACATCAATTACTTATACATCGTTCTATTGTTAATATGATAATATACAACTAATTGCAAATGACTTTCAATTTAAAATGACTTCTATGCAAAATTGCATCACAAACAAATACAAATATTTACATACACATGGTGTACATCGGTGATGAACAGATTAAGTGCCCGCCAATATTTACGGGTACCGACATGCACTTCACATGTGTAGTGTTTGGAGATTTCAAGTTTTCAAATTCAGAAATTTAGAAATACAGAAATATCAAATCTACAAATTTACAAATGTTATATGGAAGAACATCTTACCATATTGCCAATTCCAATAATTTCGCGAGCCGCAGCAATATAGCAAGAGTCCACTGTATTCATCGGTACCCGCAAGAATATACCGCTTGCATATTCGTATACAATTCCCTCACGAGCATAGTTGCCCAGCACTGGTGTACATAGGAATAAAACGAAGATCGTGTATATATACGGATAAGTATACATATGCAGTATATATATTTACAAATACGTACATATACCCGCATGCATACATATCTATGCTTTTATACACATGGCTTTAGTTAATAATATTAGTCGTATTGTGTAAATATGCCTATTCAGAAACTTAAATGTTTGGTGTAGTTTTTGTTATTTTTTGTTATATTAGTTTATTGCAAGTGATAATATATTATGTTCAGCGATATACATCTGTATGTGTGCATTTTTATGCACGCTAAATGAAGAAACAGACTATTTACTAAAGCCAATTATAGTACAATTATTTACCTAAAAACAAATATTTTAGCAACCATGATAATTACCATCAGAAATTGAATAATTTATGATACATTTTACAACTGCCTAATTTTATTTTTTTTTTTTTAATGCATTATAACATACTGTTTTCATTATTTTGATCTACGTTGTATTATAGATTCAAACAATCAATTAAGATTAATAATATTTCTTTACATTAAGAAACCGTATTTATGACATATTATTAATAGTAAATATATTATTAAGTATATATTTTGTAATGGAATTTACAAATGTTCTAAATTTAAATTATCTTTGTGAACAGAATAGAATGAAAGAACTTATGAACCACGTAACTCTTCAAATATTTCGATAATAATATGTATATATAGAATAAATTCTAGAAAAAAGCACTTACAAATAAAATATTATGCACTAAAATCAGTAATTTATATTTCAATGAAGTGCTTCAGTTTTACTAAATTCAGAACAAACGTACATATAGATATACATTGTTTATTGGATGTATATGGATAAATATTCATTTATGAATTTTTAATGTTAGATATTAAAAAAAGTATATTAAAAATATATGGAAAGAATGTTGAGTATTGTTAAAGAATATCGCATAATTATGCAAGAAATAAATCACGTACACGTACAAGAATCTTGAAGTAAATATTTGGTATATAATTTACAAAAGACATTACAATTTTGGTAACAGTACCAGTTAACCCAATGCAATGTAAGTATAACTTCTTGGAATGTTGCAAACAAAAATCATGAGTATTTATAATTCGATATGTTATATACGTTTGAATGTAGAAATATTACGAACTTCAAATAACAGAAAATATCTCATTTTTCAAGATCTAGACAACTGTCAAGCAGCAGTTAATTGGGTATTAAGTAGCTTTCATTAAACATTGTAAATTTTTTACTTTAGAATTATAAATATATACAAACATATGGATATTTTAATTAAAAAATTTTAAATAATGCATTAACACAGTCAAGATATTGTTTGATTACAAATAACATCTTTAAAAATCATTAAAAACAAAACAAAATATTAAGTTTTTATCATAAAACTATTTTACAAGCGTACTTTATGTTAAGAGATTTTACAGAATTATGTCTGGAATACAGATATTACATCTTTCGCACTATCTGTTGCAATACAACATCTGATGCTCTAAGTTCAATGTATATCTATATAAATCATCAATTACTTTTACATATTGAATACTCTAACTCTGTTTACCATACTGAAGAAAAATCAAAGGAATATTGTAACTCTTAATTTTCTTATGTTGTAGTATCACCTTCCTCTTGTTCAAGTCTAGACGAACCACATACACGACATTTACAGCATACAATACACGGGGCAGCTAGTAAAAGCAACGGCGACGCAACAAGTAAGAGCAAACCAAATCCAGCAAAAATTCCAATAACTTGTGTTCTATGCCAAATAACTGATGCACGTGAATGACCCAATTTATTTTTACATGGTCCTTTGTCATAATGTCTCAATAAAAAGTCATCCTATCAAAAACAGTATAAAATTAAAAAGTTTTTAAAACAAAATTATTTGTTACTATCAGGAATAATTATACTCACATCTAAAGAAGTCAAGCAGTACCAGCAGAAAATATGTTTACATCTTTTACACATCATTTGAGCACATCCTTCATCCTTTTCTATAGGTACAGAACACATAGGACAGCACTTAATGTGATCACCATCTAAGGGTATACCTAATGAAAGATCTGAACAAGGGCCATTATGCCAAGATTCTCTGCATATAGAACAAAAATCTGTAGAGCAATTAGGACAATGAACTGGTCCAATAGGAGTTCCATTTGATCCAGTAGCATTTACTGAACATATCGTTTCACAACCTGCACGTGGACACCAAGCACGTGCTTTGTCCATGGATACATCTATATATTATATAAAATAGTGTCAAAATAAATTACTAAAACTTGTAATATATAAGCTTTACCCACCTCTATTCAAGCGAAATTTCTGATGTTTCTCTACAAGTTCAGGACTAACAAGACTTGATATTTCCTTCATGGATAATATTGCCCCTTGTTCACATTGTGCATCGGGACAACTAATTTCGTATGCACCTTCTTCGATTTCAAATTCAACATATGCTTTCATACACTGCAACATTAAAATATATTATTTCTTAAAAATTTCATACATCAAAATACATTAAATAGCAATCAATACATACATCTTTACAATAGGAACAACCACAGCCCTCTATTTTAAACGTTTTGGAAATAGAAGTATCAACAAGGCATAATTTACAAAAAAGGCGTCCAAGCGTTTGTTGGGAACCGGCAGGAACAAAATTGCCTGCAGCTAGACTATAACGTGAACTAGATGCCAATGATAACAAACTTGAACAGCGAGAACAAACTCGACTACGATTTATAGGTCGACCTTCTAGAGCAGAAGTACTTAAACCCACAGCAGTTTCACATTTTCTTAATACTCCAGGGCCTAAACTTAACCAGCTGTTACCACGAGCTTCTAAACTTGCACTACTTTCAGGTCTAAGTAAAGGTGCATCCACTCCTTTTCCGAGTGCAGTCCTCTCTGTTAATGAAAGATTCACAACGCTTGCTTCCTTGCGTAGCAAAGGCAGTCTGACTCCAGAAAGCTTGTTGGACTTTTCAACTTTTTTCTGATTGGTGGTAATTTTATTAGAAGGGTTGACAGATGTCACAGAACTGGTGGCAGTACCCATATCCATTAGTGGAGTTCGTCGTACGACGAGTGAATGTAAGCTGGGCATCCCCTAATTATCAATGTAAATTTCACTATCCGTTACAAGCAAGAACTGTGCCTACTGATTTTTTTGAACAGTTTGCAACAGCACTTGCCATACAATAATAAAAGATGTATATAAATCATAAAACTTGAAAATGTCACACCCATAAAAACATTTGCCACAATGTATTTCAATGCGCTCATTCTGACATAATTTCAAAGCACTTCTCATATTGTATCTTTCTCTTCAGATTTTTCAAGCTCGATTTTGTACATTTGCAAAGTGAATGAACAAAATATTGACTTCAGTTAAAAAATGATTACACTATACTTTATTTTTCTAAATATTCCACATTTTAATATAAATCTATTAGACACACTAAATTTTTAATGTGGTCTTTAAAAAAGTACAAGTTCGTGACAGCTACTTAGAAAAATAAACTGATACTCAATTAGCACGATATAGTAGTAAACTTTTTGATGTATAAAACAACTAGAAGGTATCGCTGGCTTTGAACGTTATTTGTGTTGTACTTGTCAGTTTAAGATATGTATGTCGTAAAAGTAAGAAAATTGCTACGTAATATTTTGCAGATATTCATTATTTGAAAATGTGCATATCCATTCGTACTTTGAATGTTAATCTTCGCGAACGTATGCTTAGTCTGTTTAGATATTATTCGATTTTATAGTTTTCTTTCTAGTTTCACGGACTTTTCACGTACTGTGTCACAAAGTACAGCAAACATGTATACATAAATTACTCACTATTTCCGCCCCCACTTGCTTATACTTTTTTTTTTTGAGAGTAACGAAAGTAAAGATTATCACCGCGTATATTTATAAAAAAATTACCGTTATTTTTTTGTAACATAATATTGCATTTCTGCAACTCACTTAACGCTTGACGCAGGGAACAGTGATAAAATATCGTGCAGCATGAAATTAGGAACTGTTCAGTATTAAAATTTTGAAAGCTAGTAAATTTGTAATATAACATTTGTGTATCATTATATATAAGAGTGAATTTTCATAGTCAACAAAGGAAGTAATAAATTACTAAAACTTTGCTCTTTGGTTATTTTCTACTCATTATGATTTATATCATCATTATGCATATATGCATGTGTATGTGTTGTCGATTCACCGAAAGAACGAGGTCGTTTCGCGCAGCTCGAATGAGCTCAGAAGACTCTCCTACCATTTGTACCACACTACTCTATATCTCGCTTTCGACTTCATCACTAATATACATAGTGAACAAATTATACAAACAGTGGGAAAAAATGATAACTAATGCTACTTTTAGGCGATCATATATTTATTGACAATAAAACTAATCGTGAAAATACTGAAATGCAAAACGTGTATATATTATATTAAGACTTATATTACTGAATTCATGGATTTTTGGACCCTATATCACCATATTCTACGATCACAATATTTGTAAATCTCTAAATCGTTATGTTTTTATGTTTCTAATACAAAATAAATGATCGCTGTGTATGCACGTTCGACGTTAGGACCGTTGCAGGTGTGCTTACGCCTTACGCACTATGTACTGTTGATTACGAAGCGTAGTCAGCCAATCAGAGCCGATATGCGCAGAATGAACGAAAAACAGTCGTTCGGCGGTCCCGTACTCTTGATGATTTGACAGTATATACACATCCATATAACGATATTAATATATGTATAGATGAGGAATTTAAAAATGCGGTAAGTTTTTAAATATTTTGATAATATTCCCTTTTATTTTAGTTTAAAGTTATTGTATTACTTGATACATCTACTGCTATAAAAAAATCTTTATCGAATATATGTCTTCATAAGTTTCTAAATCACAAAACTTTTACATGAACATTATTTAAATGTAAAAAAAAAGTTTAAAAATGATTTAAGCTTTCTTACCACTTCATGTTTCATATTCGCTTTGCACATTGTGAGTACTAAGTTAATTGCGCCGTAATCACAATAGCAAATTTCGATATAAACTTTGTATACTACGAATGTAACTACACATTCATACATAAGGAATATGACATACCTGTTACCTCCTGTAAATAGTACATTACAAAGCGGGAAATTTGATTTGAAACCACGTTACAACGCGATACTATTTTCCTTATTTTTATGTTCATAAAGTTTCTGATTTTTATTAAGTTATTTACTGTAAATATTGTTTAAATAAGTAATTATATTATTTATGAACTTGATGATAAAATTAAAAACGAATTAATATAGCGCATTTTCAATGTATTTTATTTCCTAAGGACCTTCATGTTTAAACAAAATTTTAGATTTCTGTGAGCAGGCATTATTTTTCATTACAAACTCATGTAAAAAATGAGCAATCATTTTATTATACAATTTTATGACACAAAGGTGATTAAAACTTAGAAATAAGATATTAGATAATTATACTATACATTTTAGTTTCAAGATCTATATATTTAGACATCAATATATACTAATTCGTACTGATTCACGATTCGTTTTTTACATCATGAAATTTATGGAGTATTTTATTATTTAATATTCAAGATTTATTACAATAGTATCAAAATTGAGCAAATTATATGTTAGCAAATTTGATAAGTAATAATGAGAATGAAATAAATTCAATAGAATGTTACACTGTATATGTAACATAAGGAAGCAACATTTATGAACACTTTTAGTGAATAATAATATCAACATCAGACTTTTAAACAATTTCATGTTTGTCTTTAATTGTAGCAGTCTTCATGAAAAATGAATATTGAAATAATTGCTAATAAAAGAAACTTTTGTGACTAGAATACCTTGTTTTGTTCATCTTTAAACAAAATTTGATTACTGATACCACGTTACCGTTATAAATCTTTTTATGTATTACTTCAAATACAAAAGGATTATAAATGTTCAGTAACTATTTTTTACTATCTAATAACATAAGGAATACGTTACGGAACATGGCACAGGACTACATAAAATTTTTACACCGAAACGTTACCGGTATAGATAGGATATAAACCATATATTGTTAATAAAAAATTATAAGTTTATATTTTCTGACTTTATAAATTAAGAAATATAAAAAAGTCGACAAGAGAAACATTAACTATAACTGTACCGCGGTTATCAGAAATTGTACGAATAATTACAATCAAAAACAATACTTATTACTATACAACAAATTCATTTGTATACGTCATCTATATAACATACCCCGTAATCAGAAACACTCATATAATTTCAGTAAGTATATTTTACATGTAATGGGTTTAATAAATTAAATGATAATTTAGAAGACTGCGTGAAATTTCTTTTCATATGTATCGAGACTTATCATAAATGTACGTTTAAGAAATAAAATTAAAATAATGAAAAAAATGATCGTACATTTTATAAAGAAATGTTGCTAGGTATACTATACTGTCCTTTTCGGGAATGTGTGTCAACTGCTCGAACCGCAAAGTAATAATTATTGCCTTCAGAGAACTGAAACGAAATGTTGATACTGAAAATATTTATAGCATTTACAATTATTAAATAACATTTGTTCAACTTACTTGCGTAAGTGTACACGCCATTGGCAGTGGTAAGGCTCGAACATCGCCAACTTTTTTCCACAACGATGTATTAGGAGGAATACCAGTAATTTCTTGGTATGCATATAGCTGGTAACTAGCAATGTCTGCGTACTTATCGGACAGATTCATATTCCACGATAGCACTATACCTATATATTTATAATCAATTCTTTACTTTCATCCTTCCCTTAAACTATATATATTATGTATTCGCAATTTTCTAACTAACCATTCGCAACCTTAGATATTTTTAATGATGGTGCAGGTGGTGGAAGTTTCCAAAGGGGATTCGCAACGTAATTTCGCGTATCTGGTAATGGTGCAGGATGCTAAAACAAACAAACAAATAAATAAATAAATAAATAAATAAATAAATAAATAAATAAATAAATATATATATATATATGTATAGACTGTGTATATACATACATAAATTGAAAGTATTTAATACCTTAGGTAACTGTAAATTTGTAGCAGCTGGTGTTGTTAAAACCCTCACCGTTCCATTTGCAACTGTTGATATCCCTATAACCAAAATTATTGGTTTAAATTCATAGTTTTTATCGCAGCATTTATTGTACTTGAAATTACGTACCAGTTTTGTAGGTTACTGTTGAAAACGATGCTCTGTTACATGAAGTTACTGGTCGCATCTGTAATTATAAATTTTTATTAAAATACTAGTTTTCAAAATTAATTTTAATAACAATATATAAATTCGATAATCATTTTACCGGGGTAGAATTTGGCGCTATTAATAATTGCCTCGTTGGCCCTACACTACTTTGCATTACATATGTTAATCGTGGAGCGTTCATATTATTCTGAAAAAAAGAAAGTTATAAATATGTATATTTATATTAATTAAAAATATATAAATAATATTTATTTACATACCACTAAGGCAGTAGGTGTTGGTTGGCTAGCTGGTTGTACTACTCTTATACTAGGAGGTTGACTCGCTATAGCTACATTTCCAGGAATAGTTTGAATTACCCTTTGGAAGCAAGGTTGTGGATTTTGTGGTAAATTTATTTGCGATTCGCTTATCGTAGATGTAGAAACTGGTGCATTGACGGCTAGAAATTTTTAATTTTTCTTAACATATGTTAACATTTATTTTATACAAAATTAAATATCTCGTGTAAGACTTAATACCTTTGCTTTTTTCTTCTTCGTCTGTAAGATCAATAAGATCGTTTGTTCGTGTTTGTGCAATGTTCGCTGGAACAGTACTTTGACGATTTGGAATTTGATTTGGAAGTTTTCCATTTAAAACTATAGTTTGTTGAGTCGGTTGCGATTGTATCTGCTGCTACACAATTATACACAATTAAGTATTTGTTTAGTAAATAAATACAAAAATAATAATCTTGATGTAGTACTTACATTTGATATCATTTGAACAGTAGACTGAATAGGTAATGTTAAATTATGTTGTATATCTACAGGCTTAGTAACAACTAAAGGTGCAGGCGCTATTGCAGGCAAAATGTTTGGAGACTGAGTATGATTTTGCGACACCACTGGTGCCTGTGCGTTTATTGGTTCTGTTCGCCGAGGAGATCTTATTTTAATACCTTTTCTTGGACTGGTTGTATTATTTGTTTCACTGTGAGGTATATTTGATGTATTACTATTATTTGAAATTTGCAAAGCTTTCATATTAGAATTCTGTTGTAATTGTCGCAAATTTTGCATTCCATGATCCTGTACGAAAGTAAGTTTTATAACATAGTTGTAACATAATTATAACATAATTATAACATAATTATAACATAATTATAACATAATTATAACATAATTATAACATAATTATAACATAATTATAACATAATTATAACATAATTATATATAAAACAATTATATATGCATACCGTTATGAAATTAACTTGCAATCCAACTGATCTATTGATTTTAATCGGTGGAACAGGCTTATCATTATTCGCACGCCTATCGGCAGCATTGCGACTTAACACCATTTCAAAATCTTTGATTTGTTTAGCTAATTGTTGACATTTTTGACGCGTCGCTTCTTGATTCCTTTCCGATATACGTGCTTGCTCTCTCAATTTACCAATCTCACCGCGCATCGTAATTGTTTCAACTATTTTTTGTATTAAAAGTTCCTCTAATTCCTTAAAGAAATTAGGAATATTAGAATGTTTAAAACTAGTATTAAATAGTTACCTAATACATTTATATCTTCAACATACTTCCTGCTTCAGTTTAGGTAGTTTTTCCTTCAAATCTCTTTGAAAGAATTTATGAACATAATTAAGATCCTTAATATTTTGAGAATTATTTTCTCTTGATATTAATTCTTCAGGCTGTTCTTGAGAATTTATTTTAATTTTCTTAACATTACCATTCATAGTTGTACTGTCAACTTCGGAATAGTTACGTTTCAATGAAGGAGGAGATAATGGACGTACATCTTGATTCATTTTATTGTGATTTACAGCTACAAACTTTTCTGAATCGTCACTGGATTCTAAATCACTGTCATGATTAAGAAATTTCTTTCTTATTATTTCTTCAGCATTTTTTGCTGTTTGTCTCTTTTGTCTTCCACTTTCTTTAGCTGTAACAATAAATTGACTAAACACTGAACAACCTACAGAAACAGAATTATAAAACCATGAATTTGTTTACATTTACCCTGTTTGTCTTCTTCAGTAGCGTCTTCAGCAGTACCAGCTATCGTTTTTTTTGTTCGTTTCCTTTTTCTTTGTGTAGCTACTGTAACTTCATCGGTTGTTTTGTCATTATCACTATTACCTTTTACATCTGTAGCAAAATCTAATGATTCATTTTGTGATTTTATATTAAATAAATTATCTCTGTCCAATACAGATTCGATAATGTCACTTAATTTTATTGTACTATTTGTGGAATTTGTCTGTGAATCTTCTTTTTCTTTACATTGTGCATTCTCTTCAGCAGTATTCACAGTTTGCTCCTGAAGATCAATTTCAGAATGAGTTAACTGATCTTCAGATGTAACTTCTTTATTTAAATTTGTACTATTATTATTTTTTAATTGGTCATTATCACATACTCCATTTTTAACAACTGATTCAACTGATATATCATCTTCCACGACTTTAATTTCATTATCATTTTTATCATTAGTTAAATCATTTACTATAATAGAATTCGTGTTAATAACATTTTTATCGTCTTCGTTTGATTTCATATTTTGTACAAAAACATCTTCATCCTGTTTCTTACATATTTCTTCTACTTCATCATTTGTTACTTCTCCGTTTACTGTTTTTTCGTTATTTGCTATCAATTTTTCTTCTAAGTTATTTAAAACATCTTTATCACGGTTTTCAGATAATTCTACTTGCTTATCTACTGGTTCACTGGTATTAAGTTTGTCTGATACACAGACATTATCAACATGTTGAATTTCTTCTTTATCTATATCAATTGTAGTTCCAGTTGTATTATTTGTATTTATTTTCTCTGTATGTTCATTACTATTATGAGAATTTATTAAGTTTTCCTTGCAAGTATCACTGGATGTACTATTCTCAGTCATTGAAACATTGGCACATTTATCATCATTGGGTGATAAATTTTCTTTTGAAAGTTTTATTTCCTGTTTTGATTCCAATGAATCATTGATGCAATTAGTATCCTCCTGACGTCCTTCGCGAACACCAGTATCACTGCTAATACAGTCTACCTTTTTATCAAGTAATTCATGTGATTTATCATCATTCTTGTCATTTATAATTAAACACTCATTATCTGATACATTATCTTTTTCATTTATATCATTAGCATTAGCACTTACAACTATGACATCATTATCAACTTCGGTTCTTGAAATATTTGTATTTGAAGAAGATGCAAGATTTGAATAAGATTCAGGTGTACCATTAAAATTTCTTAAGATAATACTCGGTTTAAAACCTCTCTTTTGCTGCCTATTATTATATGGTAACATATTATATGAATTGAATTTTCCACAATTCCTTGCCTGTTCAAAAGGAAGAAAATTATTATGAAATCTACTATTATAATCATATGTCTGAAGCCTGTAATGTCCTCTAGGTGTCAAATAGCGATATCTGTTAAAAGAAGGATGGTTGACACCACGAAATGAACGAATATTAGGAGAATTTGTAAATCTCCATTGAGGCTCATAATTTGGCCTACGAGGCATATTGATTGTTGGTGATCTCGCTATTTCAATGTCATTTGTCTTAATATCCTTTGAAAGATCAGTTACCATTTTTTCATCCAAGGAAACATCACCTGAATAATCTTCTTTTTTGCTTATTTCATTCACAATCATACTATTTTTGACTACATTTTTTTCTAAGATAGGAGGGTTCACATCTTCGCTTTTTGCTACGTCTATAATTCAAACAAGATAAATGATTTATTTTTTGGATAATACAAAAGTCTTGGTTTATATAAAAATTTAATAAGCTTCTCATCGTAATACTTCATTTCACAATGCTTATATATAAACTTACCAATATTACAATCTTGTAATTTATTTTGTTGATTATCTAGAACATCTGCTAAAACATTTTCTGATTCAATTTCATCATCATCAGATAATCTCAGACGTATACTATCATCGGAAAGTGCATCCTCTTCATCTCCATCATCACCAGCACCATATAAAAGCTCCTCCTCTTTTTCTTTTGATAATTCATTAATATGTGTGTTGATACAAGACAAGGAACTTATGGAATCAGGAGTATGTACAGTATCATTTCTTAAAGTTTCCATTATCAGAAGAATGAAATACTTAAGATAATGTCACAAGTTACTCATTTACTGTTTTTTTAAACCTGTAAATAATGATTACATTTGAAATCTATTTCTTATTTTAAACTATAATATATCAACTTCCTATATCTATAAAATTTGTTTATAATATAACAAATATATAAAGAGCAAATACCTTTATATATTCATATTTATTTAATTATGTAGTTAGAGTAATTAAAACGCATTGTATATATGTATAATTATTTAATATGTAATATTACATGAAAACGAATATAAATAAAACACTATAAAAATTATCAGTTCTATTGAATGTTTCAAAATGTTGTTTACTTTTATTGTAACAAATTTTTATTATTGTAATTTTACAAACATAACTTAACATTAAACATTATTACATAAAATCTTTTCACTGATAAAATAAAACAAATATATTTGTTTAAGTAAAATATCAAATAAAGTTTAAAACACTGTAATATATGTAATGTTGGGCAAGTTTTATTTGAATTTTCATTTTTGATAAAACAATCACAACACGGTTGAGAAATAGATCATAACTTCCAAAAAAAAAAAAAGTATAAAATTAATAATCCCATAGTTTCTTTAGATTAATGTTTTCCACTTGATATTATTACAGTTAATTATACTATTAATCATACAACACATACATAAAATGAAGAGTAATATTGAATATGGCTTTCATTTCAATACATACAATAAATGATTATAATTTCTTTTTAATAAATATGGGAGGTAGAAGGATATGGGCCCTTTGATGACGCGCTAACATAAGTCGTCCCTGGCCCATAAGTACTCAACTAACAAAAATGGCGGATTGAAATTGTATTTCCAACACCCGTTATATTTCAAATAACCAATATATATTGTATTATCCCAAAAATGTGTTATTATTTAAAAACAATTGAAAGAACCAACATTAATTTTTATATTAATAATAATTAAAAAATTGTTTTATCCAATAAAGTAGTAAACAATTCGTACTTCAACGTCACCGTCAGCATTTTAAAACCGATCAAAATAAAGAATGTTACTTGTGTAAAGAAAATGAACAAAAATACACAGCACGAGTAGTTCTAATTGATAACCATGCTAAAATATCTTGTAATAGATGTTATTTAAATTACGAAAAATTTATGTTCAGAAAGGCGGGCTTCTCGACCAGCTTGTCTATTGAGCGAAGACTGCTGAACATAGGCCCCGACATGTGTCCTAACGAAATTCAACGATTATACACGAAGTCGTCCAATATGGCGTCAGAATTTGACTCCCAACAAAGCCAATTCGTGAGAATATGATAGATACAAAAATCAATAAATAAAATCTCTGCGTTAAAAATATCCATATAGAATGTAAAATTTGATTTTAAAGTTTTATTCGTAAGTTTTAAGCTATAAAAATAATGAACACTTAAAAAATGTTAATACTTAATTATCCCCCACTCCGTCCTTGTATTTCTACTACTTAAGACTACTTAACATTTTCATTATTACTTTTGCATCATTAATTTAATTTTCAAAAGAAAGAAACGAAGACAAATTTATAACATTAATACAAATTAATAAATTTGCATTGATATGCTAATATACTTATATAATAACATATATATTAAAATTAAAAAAATAATTTAACATTTGATTTTTAATTTTGAATTTTAAATCAACTACATATCAAGTTTATCAAAATTCTGTTGAAATTTACACAACTTTTAAATGTTACTGTATTGGATCATTGATACATAACCCCACCCCTTCGACTTTTCTGTCCAGTGACGAGGTCAACATGCGTCATACTGGTAATACAACGTTGAATTCATCGAGTGGGAGAACCGTAATACTTTCACAACTCACCAGACGATTGATTTTATGGATCTACATATGTAGAATTTAAGAAACTGGTAGTTCTAATAGTCATATTTCTATGATTTTCGTTTTTATACACTAATAGAGCCATAAATTAATATTGACAATAAAAGGATTTTTGTTAAAGGCCAAACTACCGAAACTCAATAAAAAAAATTATATTTTTCAAAAGAATTTTTTGAACAATACTACATGGTTTTTTAATTTCGTATGACAAAATTTGACTTCTTGATTTGTTTATTTGTGATTGTATTATTTTTGTTTCGAAGTTTTTGTTATTCATTAAATAAAACCGTTTGTCAAAAAATTAAATTATTTTTTCAATTCATATAACTTTAATATGTTATTCAGATCAATTATACACATATATTTTTTTAGAAGCATAGTAACTACGTAATATTGGTCAATTCGTAAGTTATTATTAGTACAATACCCTAAAAAAACTCGTTATACAATTGTATAATGTAATTCTCAAGCTTTCTAATATTACTGTTCCAGTGTACATAACACTCTAACAATATTTCGTGTAAAAGAAGTATTACAATTATATAATGTAATAACAAAATAAACAATATTATTTACGAATAATAGATAAGAAAATATCGTTACATTTAATAACAGAATGATTTTTTGAAAACAAAAACCAAAAATCACAAGTCCTTTGAAAAGTTAATTGTTTTGATAAACTCATAAGTATCAATGCTAAGTTATATTTCAGTATAAAGATATAAATTGTTAGCTTTCATTTTGTACATCGGAACAACAAAATGGCGTGCCTACGCTATATAAAATGGCAGCTATTCGTATTGTATATAGCATGACATCTACAATGTCTTTCTGTTTGGGACTTCAGGCCCATATTCTTACACATGAAGTAAATGATATGAAATTATAATTTAAATATTATTACTGTTTCATAATAAATCAAAACAGGATGTGTGCAAATTCGATAGGAATACTTTCAGTTTCCCAAAACTAATAAAGTGTCAAATTGTCAGTGTGATTCTTGATAGAACTCATTATTATTGTTTTTTGACATCATTCTATCTCTCGATTTTGGGCAAATATATTTTATACTTCCAATCATACAATAATTTAGAACAAAAAATGAAATTAACCCACTCTTAAATTTTGACATGTAAGTGTGCATACCAATGATGAACTTACGTTGTGTTACAATGTTGTTGTCTTCAATCAATGATGTATATGCTTTTTGTGTTACAAAAATACGTTATATTTACAATAAATGCCAGAAACGAAGATACACTGTGATACTCGTTCATCGAGTAGCCGCAACACCGCAACCTAAACAAGCGACAAGCAATGTTGCCACATTTATTCGTAACCGTTAGTATATGCACTGCATTCAAACTTAGAGTTTGGATTACATCTAGTATATTTTCGAGTGGTTTATACTTGAAATGTGTATTAAATTGGTAATTTATAAGATATGTTTGATTGGGAAAATGTCTCTAAAAAAACTATTGACCTACACAAATAGTGTAATTTACATCTGAAGTTTTTCCGACGCATGCGCTCTGGTGTAAAATACTTCGGGAACGTAGGTATAATGGATCTAAAGTATCCAAAATACTCTTGTATAAAAATCAAAATACAGCAGGAATACACATAGATATCTAAAATTGATGACGCGATACTCGTGATATGTGCTTTAAATATTAAGGATTTATTCTGTTTACAATTATTTATATACTTTCTTTGCATATCATCATAACCATATCATATCTCTTAAAAACTATTATTAAGGATGTGAAACCTATCGCTTCTCAACAAACTGCAGGTTAGGATAAACAATTCGTTACATAACGTTTCAGAAAAGATTAAAATAAGATAGAATCCAATATACTATCACTACTGAACTGGAGGTTAAGTTCCACAATTTTATGGAACTGTATTTAATTCAATGATATCCATGTTATTAATCATTTTCATTATATTTATTAGATTAAAACTTATGTACATTATGGATATACTATTGAAAAGTATATTAACAATATTAAGTTCACGTATACGAAATTACACATTATTTGTATTATAAATTTGTATATATACTTAAATTTCATTTGTAAAACCTTACACATTATATGTTTTAATATTATGCAGGAGAAGCTGTAAAAGAGGTAAAAAATTAAATTAGAAATATATATAAATATTATTTCTTTCATCTGAATACAATACTTTTCATAGAAATACTAGCAGTAAACTGTACACTAATAATACATATAGCAATCATTTATTTGGTTAACTTTCTATTAACTTAATTGTGAAAGTTGTACATATACTTTTTTATAGTTAGATCAATGTATATGAAAGTGGAATGTAATGTATATGTTAAACATGTTTGATTCGTTATGATATATTTATTTCTTTAGTTAGATATTGTAGAGCAGTAAATCATAAATAAAGAAGTAATAACAAAATCCTAGATTTTCTAATGACTTCAAAAAATATTGGCAAATCCTTTAAAACGTCTTCAATGTTTTGAGTAAATAGATTTAGTTTACTAGATGATGTGGTTTCATTAGTTTGAAAACATCGTGTTACTTAGAGGCATGAAATAGTGAATTATTTATAATATTTATATACTTAAGTACGTTATATACATGCTGAAAATTTCATCAGAATCGGTTAATGCTTAACCGATTAAACGTTACGGGAATTGCAATGTTTTACAACTTTCAGCCTATAATGTAATCATGGCAGCTACTAGGATTTGTAGGGCCCAGGAAGTAATAGCAATTTTAACCCTTATCAGAAATTGATTCAACAACAATTCAATCTCAAACAACATTACCTGCCATTAAAGTTTTCACTCGGTTAATTAACACATTCTGACCGAAAGCCGTAAATCTATCCCCTATGACATAAACCGTTGATCCTGATGACGCGTATATGCCTATCCCCAGACTGTATGTTTTTAAAAGCATACTAGAATCACGTCAAATGCCTACAGTAAACCATAAACAGTCGATCTGAGCTCCGATGTGTTTATTTAATTATACTTGCCCGGGTGTTGGGCCCGGGGCAACTCTTAAGGAGTCAAAGTACATCTACATTCAAAATCTGAGCACCGAAATAGTAGTTTAAGAATAATAAGGAACTTGAAAGTTTGGTCAGGACCGTACAAAGAAAGGTTTCGCAAAGTGTCAACATTAGGATACGTGAAAATTTACACATAAGAGAACTTGCCGAAGGAAATAAATTTCGATCGATAGTGTCGAAATGTTATCGATAATTTAATATATCGATTATATCGTTAAAATAACAATAAAACGAATAAATGATAGAAGTACAATATAACGTTTAATATTCTTATTCAAATTTAATTATTCTCCTTTGAAATTATGTTAAATTATATTTGAAATTTAAGCAACAATAAATGGATTTGAATGTTAAAACCTAACCTAATCTCTAACGTAACTTAACCTAACCTAATACGTAAATAATAAAATCATCTATCAGGTTAGGTTAGGTTTGAATTTTAAACAATAAATAGGTATAATTAATAAAATTACACATTGCATTTTATATCAGTCACTACCATTAGTCGTAATCGATATATTGTTAAATACCTATAAGATATCGATAGTGTATCGATAATCGATAGTAACACTTGTAATTTAATCGACAACATACATCATACTGATATGTTGCAATCTATAGACATTGTACTTGTATTATTACAAAGAATGTTGAAGAAAAATTCGGTATTGTTTCCTCTGTTCTACACTAAATCGTTACACGCACCATAGGCACCAGTACTCAAGAGTTGTTTAGTGGGCACTACGGGCACTTGATCTATCCATCACTGTTCTATATGTGATTTGAAACGAAACCTCAAAACGGAATACAAAATATTATTATACCACTACTGTTTTGCAAACCAATTGTATTTTTTCGAATGAAATTAGCTTTCCTGCATAAAAACTAAAAATGATATATCCGTCGTGCAGTATAAAACTTTGTACGTATAATACACAGAGTATCATGCATACACAGTATGTATGAAGTATATTGATTAAATATGTTATTTATAAACCGGTATTATACTAGCAATTTTCTCTATTATTTAACATACAATTCTATATAAATTATTATATACTTCGAAATATTAGATTTACAATTATGACGATTATTGTTGCAAAGCAGTGTTAAAAATATTTAATATCATCAGTTAATGTAGTAGATAGATTAATATACAGTACTATTGTTAAATATTTTTTACGTGTTTTATATAAATTTTCAAAAGAACTCTTAATTGTAACATTCAACATAAAATAAAATCAGTAGTATATTATTCAAAAAGATAATGGAAATGTACTAGGTAGTTTTCAAATTGAAAAATGAAATCGATAGATTAACAAATTAAAAATACGATCGGTAATCATACACACCCATTATGAGTCATAAAATATACACTTTATTGTACGAGAGAACATATATATTTTACGCAATTCGACTAGCTTCAAAGCGGTCTTTATTGTTATTGTGATATCCCTCTACCGTCTTATTGTCACTTTATGGTCATATATGCGGCAAATAGAAACATATGAATAGCGAAAAGAAGCGATGATGCGAAAATGACTAAATAAAGGAACACTGTTCATTCGCGAGCTCGACACAAGTGTCAAAAAGCGTAGAAACCAGCATAGAATCAACATGCGCAGCATAAACGAAAATTCGCCTCGAAAATACAATCTTTCACAAAGTGTAGTAAATTTGTATGTATTTTATTGTACGTTAAACGACAAATTATATAGAATTCGTGTAACGTGGCTAACTTCAGTAGACTTCCCGCCATATACACGGTGGACAAAAGTATATGAAAAGGCGAATGAAGTAATGATATACTGATAACTCGCGGTCCACATTTGGGTACCATCAAATTCTCAAATTCTCAAACTCCCAAATTCCTAAATTTTCAAATCCTAAACCCATACATATGGCAATAGTAATGCCTAATGTATGGAACATACAAAATTAAAAATTACAGGGTATATGCATTTGGCATCATACGCATGCGCATTGTTCTTGATTATGAAGGAAATTTGAACCAGTCAGAGGCAACATGCGCAGTATAAACGAAAAATCATTTGATGATAGTTATGATTTCTCGTTGAACGAATAATGTATACTTTATTTGCCGAAAGAATAATCTAACTACATAACGCTTTGCTAAACAGGAAAATTCGTAATCATAAAAGTGATACTTCTCTAGAAATTGTTTCTGTCTTAATGTTCACATATACGGTGGTGAAAAATAAACGAACATGGAAAACCGGTAATGATATGATAAATGCACAAGATGAAAGAAATATTGCACTCAAGTTTTGCAATACAAATCATAAATATATAAATATTGTAAAAACCGTATTTTGCTTAATAAACAAAATATACTGCGATGAACAAGAATTAGGCGTCATTAAACTTTTTGTCCATTGGGTATATACTGTCATTGTCATGATCATCACCAAGAGCGCGTGCGTATTACCATAGATTATAAAGTAAGTAGAATCGAACACAGGAGATGCGCAGAAAGAACGGAAACTGGTTGCCTAGTTCGTGCAATTTCTCGTGGAACAGAGTATACAAGAATGGTGGAAGAAAGTATAATTGTAAAGATGTGCGGAGAAGAAGAAATTTGTTTGTTA
The DNA here is from genome assembly GCA_036983795.1 of Megachile lagopoda. Taxonomy (NCBI): domain Eukaryota; kingdom Metazoa; phylum Arthropoda; class Insecta; order Hymenoptera; family Megachilidae; genus Megachile; species Megachile lagopoda. Next base: position 2,954,129 of record CM072795.1, on the reverse strand, counting down.
TTTCGGAAGAGTTGAATAATTAACGAAATCCTAATAAACACGTGCCGAATTGTAAAATTTTCTCTAAAATATATCTCGATTAGATTGAAATCATAACGTGTCCGCATGCGTATTAATTACTTCTTTTTGCAAACTCGATCGAAATACATTATCCGACGGGAGAGCACTCTTTGGGCTCCAGAGGAAAGAAAAGTTGTTGTAATGGCTGCCGTGTCATGAAATGAAGGTACCGAGCCAGTTTTGTGGTTCCACGATGGAGGACAACTCCAGTTCTGCATCTCAAAATCATAATGGACAGTTATCTAGTGGTTCAAATGTTTCATTGACTAATAAACATCAGGGCAATGACAACGGTAGTAATGGCGATGCTAAGGACGAAAGACCACAATACTCTATGCCTGGCGTTCTACATTTTATTCAGCATGAATGGGCTCGCTTTGAACTTGAAAGATCGCAGTGGGAACTCGATAGAGCAGAATTTCAGGTATAAATTTGATTTGTTCAAAAAATCTCCAATATTTAGCAATGTATCTTTCTTTAAGGTACCTTCTTCCTATTGTCACTTCATCTGTCATGTGACAAGAACATCATTAAGACATTTAAAGATGTAGAAAATATTACAGTGTAATTTGTAAATATGTTTAATTTGTAAAATTATTTTAATTAAATCTAATGCGTGTTTTATCAAAATATTCTCAGTACTATGATCTTGTATTTTAAACTTTAGAAAATATCAATGTATTATTGTGCCAAAAACTATTATATTTTGATTAAATTAATAGACAAAGATTATCTATCCAATATTTATAATCATTATGCATTTCACATTTAAGTTACTAAAGAGTGAAAATTATTTTAATTGTTTACATATTAAGTAACAACATAAAATGTTGCATAGAAGCTTGTGACGTGTACCACGATTAGTATTATATTCAATAATAGAAATTTTAAATGTATATATTTAAATTACATTGCAGAGAAACAATTTTTTTTACAATAACTTACTAAAAATGTAAATTTAATTTTTTTTATATAGGCTAGGATAGCTTTTTTACAAGGGGAAAGGAAAGGTCAAGAAAAATTAAAAAATGACTTAGTAAGAAGAATAAAAATGTTAGAATATGCACTTAAACAAGAACGGTAAGATTTTTGTGACTAATGTACAAAAATAATATAGCTACTTTTGTTGAGTATAGGTATATTATTATTGTTATTCTTATAGAGCAAGGTATCATAAATTAAAATATGGTACTGATTTGGTAATACCAGGAGATGTAAAACCTCCTATTTATGAGGAAGGTAGTAGTACTTGTGCTAATTCTGATGTTGGAGGTGGTGGAGATGGTGAAGCTCCATTTACATCTGTTAGCAACATCAGTTGGAGACAAGGGCGTCAAATTTTAAGACAGTATGTAAAATATAATTTATATAAATTTTCATATCATTTGGAAATGCATATAATATAATAAATATGACTGATAGATGCTGTTTTAATTGTTATTAAGATGATTTACAAATTTTGTCTTAGATATTTACAAGAAATTGGTTATACCGATACAATAATAGATGTACGATCAAACAGAGTTAGATCATTACTTGGTTTGAACAATAATACAGATTCAGAAGATTTGAATACTCCTGCATTAAATGGCAATGAACCATCAAATAAGCAAACAACTGAATTTAGTGCTCGTAGACTTCAAGGAAAAAAGGTAGAGGTAAATAAGCTTATTTGAGTTTATTTATTTTAATTTTTTTTTGTTGGTTTTATTCTTATATATTTATTGTTTTATTTTTATACATTTATTGCATAAATATAGTAGAACTAAGCAGATTTAGTTAGTATATGGCAACAGTGACATATTCTTTATACCGCAATATTTTTATACTGGCAGCAACCATCTTCTATAGCTGAAGCAATAATATTAGATACAGAAGCAGCTGTAATGGCAAATTTTGAATTTTTGGCTCATACGGATATGGATATGGAAGAAGAAGAAGAAGGAGATGTAGAAGATGAAACTTTTGATACAAATATGGACCCTAAACCAAATAAAGTAACAAACATTTCTTTCTTGTATAATAAATTCAGTTGCTTAATTCTTTCTGGTAAATAATACACCTTTCTTTTTTAATTTTTATTTTTAGCCATCTATTCTTTTAACAGAAGATGTTGATGCAGAAGCTGAAGAAGTATTAAATGAATTAAATCTTCTCACAAAAATAGAAGAATCACCACCAGGATCCATTCATTTGGAAATAGATTCATCTGAATGGAGTTAGTATTAAGCATATCTATAATTTCATCAACACATTTTAATCTTGTACATGTTTTGATAGTACTTCCAACAATTAATGAATTTGCAGATGCAATTCATAGAGGTTTACAATCAGATCCAAAGCGTCCAAATAAAGAAGGTGATTCTGCATTGGAATTGGGTGAACTAGAGCAGTTGTGTGTTAACAATGAGGCAGAAACATCATATGATGTGAGTTCTGTTACTGATTATATCATTGCTATTTATATATCTAGAGTAGACATCTGTAAAAAATAAGGTTGTACAGATCCTCACGTTTGTAGCCAATTTACCTTATCCGTTAAATCATCATATACGAATGATTTGGTCGGAAAATCCTAAAATCATCTAGATACAAAATAACTTTTACACTTCCAAAATCTGGCTCTAGATAATATTAAAATTTATGCAATAAATATTTAAAATATCTATGTTTTTACATAGATGGTAGCTACTGCAAAGGAAACCTTAAGAAAAACATGGGTCGCAAAATATACATTGCGTTCCCATTTTGATGCTGTTCGAGCTCTTGTCTTCCATCCCACTGAACCTGTTTTAATAACTGCAAGTGATGATCATACGCTAAAGTTATGGAATCTTCATAAGACTTTACCAGCTAAAAAGTAAGTTATTTAAGTTTAGAAATTTATAGCCTATTAATTTATTTTATATTAGTATTTATATATATTATTTTTATGATTTCAGATCAGCTTCATTAGATGTAGAACCATTATATACATTCAGATCTCATAGAAGTCCTGTATTGTGTTTAACTATGTATGGAAGCAGTCACTGCTATAGTGGTGATTTAGATGGTAAGATTTGCTGTTGGGCACTTCCATCAACTAACGTAGATCCCTATGAAACTTATGAACCAAGTGTCCTTCAGAAAGGATTAAAAGGACACACAAATGCAGTTTGGGGTTTAAGTATGTGTGAATCCCGATCGCAATTGTTATCACTTAGTGCTGATGGAACTGTAAAATTGTGGAGCCCAGAAAGTCAACCACCACTACTTCATACATATGTTTCTGAACAAGGTATGTGCGTTATACTTAAATTTTGTTTATGTATACATGTATTACATTTTATTGACGGATAATGTTTATTTTATAGATTTAAATATTAACAAAATGTTCTTGTGTAATTGTTTTTGCAGATGGCATACCGACGTCGGTAGATTTTATTAGAGACGAGTCGCATAAACTAGTTGTAGCCTACGAAGGAGCTTGTGTGGTATTTGATACAGAAACGGGTGAAAGCGTAGCTCGTCTTGAGGCTAATGAAACGAAGGGAGTAAATCGTGTCGTGGCGCATCCTACATTACCACTTGTTGTCGCAGCACATGAAGATCGACACATTCGATTTTATGACCATCGATCAGCTACACTTGCCCATGCCATGGTTGCTCATTTGGACGCCGTTACTAGTCTTGCAGTAGATCCTCACGGTTTATATTTACTTTCAGGAAGTAAGTAATAATAAAATACTTTAAAGAAAGATAAGAAATAAGTATCTATATACTGTAAATCATATAACTATCAATGTTTTACTTTCAGGTCATGATTGCAGTATAAGATTATGGAATATGGATAATAAGACTTGTATTCAAGAAATAACAGCACATCGTAAGAAGTTTGACGAAAGTATTTTAGATGTAGCATTTCATCCTTCGCGACCTTTTATAGCAAGTGCGGGAGCTGATGCTCTTGCTAAAGTGTATGTGTGAGATGTAAATTAAGATACGCATTTCTACTATCAACATACATCAGACGGAACAGATTTTGTACTCATTCTTTCTAGATAGTTTTACTTGTACGTGTCACACTTCCAATTTCGTTGTAATTTATATTGCTCTAACATTTGGAATACCATTGTAGAAAAAAAAATCAAATCAGACGTATAGATTACCTCTTATACAACCGAAATTTGCACATAACCCTTGTCCGCGTCAATTTCTTAAGACAGTGATTTTAAATATAAATACTGCTTATTGATGAGATCTTCATTAAGTAAGTACATTAATTGGGATAGCGGAAGGGGTCTGTCTTGTAGCATATTAGTTGATATAGTTCTGATTATTAGATAAAGAAATACCCCTTATCCAAAATCCAGGAAGCACACTGCCGCAGTAGCATAATATTTATCCCTATGTTAACTATTTATTACCAATATTACAGTTACTGTTGCACAGCTACTGGAGATTAGTACATACTACTCAAGGATAATGTTGTCCTATATCAATTAGTCTCCCATTATATGATTTTTATGCTACCTTATGTATTTGTCGAGGTTAGCATATAGTAACAAGAAAAGCAACAACAATAATAATAATAATAATCGTAAGTTAATTATAATGTAAGAGACATAATATTAATAACAGTAAATTATAACTGTGTGTTTCTCTGTAATATATTGTATTTAAAAATAGATGAACTGTGTAACGTACTATAATGAATATGTTTTTATTAAAATTCAATTCCATTTCTATTATTTTTCCTTCATCAAATTTATATATGTACATATTTCTAAAATATATATGTATATGTGTGTGCAGTGCTAGCCTCACTATGGTACCCATTTATAAGGCCCAGCGAGCGACTTCTTCACATAGATTCCGCGCATGTAAAGTGCCGCTACCTGTCAGCGTGACGTATGTAGATCCGCGGAAATTGCCGCAATTTCAAACGTTGATATCACGTTACTCTTAATTGACTAATATAATCGCAAATTCCTCGCTGAAACGTTTGAATTTAAGAATATTAAAATAATCAAATTTATAAATGTTTAATACTCAAATTTTTTAATCGGAAAATTGAGCAATTTATAATTTGTAAGTAACAGCACCGGCAGCAGGACTTTGTCAAGAGATGCATGAAAGAACTTCCGCTTATGTGACCCATTCCACCATTTTTCGGCACCTACGACCCTGGCCAGGACCATGTACCGAACCTTCACTTATTATCATTATACCTTATTCGAATTTATATTATAAAAGTGAAACATGCGTATTTATGTATTCTGTTGAGACATATATTTCTTAGTTTCTAGATTCCAATATCCCTAGTTATAGTCATAAAATAATGGTAAATCTAAAAAATTATTGTATTTCATAAGTAAACTTACAAATAAAATTTATAAAATAAGTCAATTCATAACAATAGGGTTTATATATATAAACATCATAAGCAACTGTATTTTTACAATCAAACTTCTTATGTAACACAATTAACGGAATAATATGTCTAGAATTTGATATTCTGTTTTAACACATTGATATCGCTAATTTATTTCAAACTGATTTTATTTGAGATATCAGTAACTTTGTTTGTATATGTAACGCCCTTTGGATATCCAATCAGAACGAAGCAAAACTATCATTCAGGTTAAAGGACCATCTATAAATTACTATCACGTTGATCAGCTGAGTGGATATTCGCAGTGCAACTGTTCTAACATAGCGAGTATTATTTATCGTGACTAAAATTGAGATTATAAAATATATTTGTTATAAAAAACAATGCATTGTAGCAAAATGCATGTCTTTTGATGATTTTAAATATAATTACAAGTTAAAAATTATTACAATTTGCTAATCAAACTATAGTTCACACCCTATTCATTTCTTACATTTTGGTAAAGTGCATGATAATTCTTTACAAAAGAAATAATAAATATTACTTTTGCCAGTAACATATTAATAACATGTGAGCCAAGTTTTGTTAATTAGGTTATGTGATTATGTTGTTTAAAGTATAACTACGATTTTTTATTGTAAATATCAAAAGTTTCTAATATGTTTATCGCGCTCCTTAAGCGCCAATATTAGTTTAAAAATTAAGAATGGAACGAAATGGCGCGAGAGAAATGGAAGAACGAATGTGTATAAGAGCTAGTGGAAAAGCATTGAAAAAGTATGGTAGTACAGCCAAGCATGTTACACGAACTGAAAATTTACTAAAACATACTGTATCAGCAACTGATACTCTTCAAGGAATTGCTTTAAAATATGGAGTCACAGTATGAATTTATTATTTTACTTTATATACGCTGTTATTTAATTGATAAACAAAAAACTATGAAAGGTAACAAGTGTTATAAGTTTTTTATTTTATGTTTTTTGTAGACTGAACAAATTAGAAGAGTTAACAGATTATGGGCTTCTGATAGTTTATTCTTAAGAGAACATTTACTTATTCCTGTTACGCCAGAAAGCCCATTATCATTACCAGTGGACAATACTAATGAAACTGAACATAGTGGAATTCAAAGTGTAATTGCATTTTTTAAAGTAAATAAGTACAGAGTTAATACTTAAAATTATATCATTTTTAAATATAATTTTTAGGTGTCTAGTCCATCTTCAATAGCATCATCTATAGATGACGATAATTCAGTTAATGACTTCTTAGCTAAAATGGATTGTTCTATAGCTAGTGTTAAAAGAGAAGTAAAGCGTACTCAGGGGAATAGTGAGTAAGTTATTTATCACTAATTAATTATATTTCATACTTTTTATTACCATATGTACATGAATTTATTAATAAATTGTACTTTAGATTTTGCACAGATGACAATGACCTTTATATACAACAACGTAGAGCATCTGCTAAATTGCGTAATTCACTTCCTGTGACTTCAAATATATACACAGCACCGTCTACATCAGAACCATTAAGATCGTCATCTTCTAATGATATGCATAACTTTCCAACTGCTGTAGTTATGACTCAGGGTAGAAAAGTGAAAACATCATTACAGAGACTTCAAAAAGAACAAGATGAAATATTCCAATTGTAGCAGCTAAATTTTACTAGATCGTAATATATTATGAGCTAATGGCATCATTAAGACATTTGAAGAAAAGATATATTAATAATGAACAATGTACTGGAATCGGTAGAAGGCTATTTCATATTTGAAATTTGTTGATCCAGTATTAATGTAAGTTATATTCATTGTTTTTTCATAAACTTTATATTATATTTTCATTACACTCTAATTGGAAATATTTATAGAGAACAATACTGACCATTTCTATTCGCGTAGCTTCAATACCATGAACAATGAATCAATTAGCTCTCATATTGTCCAAGCATATATTTAAAATATTTCCAAACATATGTCTTAGTAAACCGTATGTGCCTTTGATCCAAATCGATTGTGTTCTAATTTTACTGTTAATTCTTTTGTTCAAAGTTTTGAGTTATCTATATAATATTTTTTTTAATGATTTCTATGAATTTCTGATTACAATTATGTTGACTAAATAGCTCATAGAAATTACAAATTAAAATGTTAATATAATTTAACATTGATATTCTATTACACAATTCAGTTCTTTAAATTAATCTTGTCTTCCTTATAAAATATTCTCAACATTATTTCCTCATGTGATTTATTTTAATTTTAAACAGATCAAATGCCAAATTAGGCAGATAAATGCAGCTTTGATAACAAATCCCTTATCTTTATTAATAAAAATTATTAATTTAAATATATGAAATATTCAAAATAACTATAGTTTATAATGAAGAATAATGTTAGATTTATTCAGAACGTCAGTGCTCAATTTCTAATTTTAATTTTGTAATAAATAATTTTGTGATCTGTAGCAACGATTATTATTGAAAAATCCAATGCAACAAAAACTACTGCAATTACATTGTTGCACAAATCATTGCGGTATGAATTACATACTTGAAAGCAGTGAAAACCGTCTTTGAAATTAATTTCTATAAATTTTTAGTAAGAGTTTTTGTTTTTAATACTAGCAATGGAATTTCAAAATTAGTTTTTATTGATTATGGGAAATATTTCATTTTCAAAAAATAGTAAATATAAAATGAGTAGAACTTAATTTAATATAAATTATGTGTAATTATTTTTCAAGTTACATAAATTTACTGTTGATACAATTAATAAAAATTTTATGAAAGAAAAAATAGTACCTGTTAATATTGTCTATATTTGATATTTTGTTCGATAGTATATTAATAATGTTGTTTGCTAATATTATGTACACAATTTTAGTATTGTTATATTGTTTACATTATGTTAAATGTAATAAAATTATATATATTTTATGAAAGGTATATTAAAAATTGAGATATACATTCAATAAACAAACAATAAATTTATTTTAAAACAGAGTATGCTAAATGTAGGAAGTATAAATTTTTAAATTTGTATTCAACATTGTTACATGGTCTAACTTTTGTTTTCATTTGTTATGAATTCATAACAATTAACTTAAGTCAGTTTTAATGCTATGCATTAATGATTAATTGTAAATATATTAATGTATTAAATATTTCGCGTATATAATTTAATAATTGTAGTGTAAAACAACAATTGTTGAGTATATAAAATGTACACAATCAATTTTTATATTGAGTGTGCGCGACTGTGTATATGTACATATTCATTAAGAAATATTTAACTGCTATGTATACATGTAAAATAAATATTACTTGCTGGTAAAGTAACCTACATTTAAACATGCAATAAAGATTATTCTTATTGTTATTACTAGTACTGGTTTATTGTCTAGTATAATCTGTTATTGTGTTTACATATATCGTATATATCCCTATTGGTGCTTATTTTAATATCTACACTTATATCTTATCTCACAGCATCTTATTTATTTACATGCAACTTATAACTTATTACTTAATAAGATTTGGTATGTATTTACATATTATATTACATCATAAATATTACAGTAGATATGCATAGATGCTTATATAAGTATTTAATATAGAAGTTTAAAAATACTACTACTGTAATTGTAAATATAAATGTTTCATCCTTAGGTTACATTTAAATAATAAACCTGTTTTATTTAATATTGTATAAAATATCAACTTTGTTGTTAATTATCCTAATAGGATGCGTTACAAACTCATTGCAATCACATTTTAATACATTTATAAAATTGAATGAACCTATACGATTGTTACACTGTAAACAATGGAGTCTACCTTTTGTCCAAGATTCCTGCAAACATTTACGTGTTATACTGTATGAAACACATAACATTATAAATGTTCATAACATATTTACTTTATTTACAGCATCTGCAATCCATTCTGGCATATTGTCCACTGACATAAATGAGCATGGTTCTGGATTATTTATTCCACACCCTCCATGCATAAGATCCTTTTTTATTTCGCCATGCGAAGTTAATAATTCTACTGGGCCATTGAAAAGATTCTTTCTACAATACTTACACCTCACTTCCATTACCTATGAAAAAATATAACTTTTAATATTCTTTTTTTATGACTAATTTGATAAATAGCAATAACGAATATAAATAAAATTTGTATTTATACAAAGAGTTTAACTAAAAACACAAAATTTGTGTATATAATTTTAACTTTTAAATAAAAACTTAGAGGTTATCGATACACAGAAGATAAATAAATATATGTATATATATGTAAAAACAAATAAAAAGTGTGAATATGTAGCAAGGTATATAAAATCCTTTTTTTCCGCAGCTGAAAATGTGATAAAAAATTTGTCATTGACATATTTGTTTGGTGACAGAAATTCTTACATGAATTCGAATATTTTCCGTTCAACGAGAGAGTATATTGCATTTAGCGTGTTTTACACCTCTATAATGCATGCGAGTTATTCTTGTTCACAAACCAATCACAATCAACGTACTCGGCTGAACCGAAAACTTATATTTCGAGGCTCATACTTTCTTATCGAACAAAGAATACCCATATAGAAGGAATACATAACCTCAAACAATATTTTAAAGAAGTAGTCAAATAGCATCTCTATATATGCAATGTATTTTGAAAAATACATCATTCTGTACAAATTGTTATATACATTTCTTAGTACAAATTAAATATTTCTACTTTATTCAGTAAATACACTGTTATAACTAATAATTATAAAAATAATTAATAAACTAATGTTATTAATAAATATTGTAATAAAACATAAACATCAAAATGTCTATGAGAATTATAATTCTATATATTGTATTTTTGTTTTGGAATTATATGTACCTCTAATAAGAAAATTATTTAATCTTCGCCTGCTGGAATGGCATCTTCTAATCGTTTAATAAATTTCACACGTAATTCAGTTATATTATCATTTTTGAGTTGGTCTTGTACAAACCATGAAGCAATTTCCATTTGTACCATTTCACAAGCTCCTCTTAATATCCCAATCAATATGTTACAATACTTTAAATTTAAACAATGGTCTGGTAATTCAACAAATTCTGTTAACGGATTTGCTTCAAAACATAATGAGAATTCATCGCCAGCTGCACTCCAATTGGAAATTGTTGGTGTTATGCCCAAAAATATTTTAAAACCTGTCTGTATTTTTTCAGCAGTATCTCGAAAATCATAACACCGACCAGATCCAGTACGTGCTAAAAAATCTTCTATCAAGCGAATTCCCATATTGTAGCCCATCCTTTCCAACTGCTTATTGACATCTTCCACATTTTCATAATCCTTCAGTAATTGGGCTACCAGTGCACCATATGTCAATGTAAATAGCTCAGAATTCTACAATTTATAATCACATATAAATATGAATAATACACAAAAAATTTGTTATAATCTATTAAAATATCAAAGTGAATATCAAATTATATCCATAACCTTACTTATAATTTAGTACATATTTTTGATAATTACTTGATAATTTAAAACAATTTAATAATTTATAATGTAGATATTTTTTAGAAATTGATAGTAAGATTTTAATTTGTACTTACAACTTTTTTCGAATCAAGTTTCGTGCCTGTTCGTGACATGTTTACACGCACGTCTACTATATCGCACTGATAATGATTGACACTTCGTATACTCTTTATTTAAAATTAACTAGGAATCTAGGGATTTAAGAATCTACGGTCATGCGAATTTAGAAATTTTAAAATATACAAAAATTGAGAATATATACGAAATATTCTAATGAATTTTGTATTCATAATAAAATGAACCATAATACTAATTTAAAACATTATTTGATCTAAATTTTTCTATCGCTCGAAAATACATCTTATTATTGTGTTCTTTAAAAATCTTTAGGAATTATTGTAAGAAGCAAAGATAGTATGAAATTTATAAATATCATTTATTATAAAATGTATCAATTTTGTCATATTAACAATCTATATTTATAAATGAGTACAACTTGTTTCATTACTTGTATACAACAAGATATAAATTATTTACTTAATATTTTTGTATATTATACATGGATTATGTAACTTTTATTATAGTTACATATGATATATTTTAAAATGAGAAACTTAATATAGGACGGAGTCCTTAAACTGATTTTTGGGCAATCATATCAACAATGTGTTATCTTTTTATGAATATCATTATTCAGAAATCTCCCATAGCTGCTATAATATTATATAATGCTGTTCTTGCATCACTTTTTTCAAATACACCTAAAACTTCCATTGCCCTTTGCGAATGTCTCTTTTGTAATTGTTTAGTTAATTCAATTCCAGGTCCCATCATGACAATCTTGTGAACCTATGTATACAGATTACAGTGACTTCTAAAGTTATGAATTTTATTTTGTTATTTAATATTAATAGTTAACGTACCTTATTATAATCTACATTATTTACAGATTCTAAACCTTTATCGATTTCTGTCAAAATCGATGGGTCATGTTCAATATGAAACATAATTGGTGCAGAACACAAATTGAATGTTACAGCTTGATCTTTTGTAACAAATGGACCTAAATCCAAACAAGCTTGCCAAGCTAATGCTAAATGTTTGCCGAATTTATAGCCTTGTTCTTGTATATCATTGTTGTGCCCAGCTAATTTTAGTGTACCTTTACAAGATTTTCCTAATAAGGCACCGGCACTTAATACATTTCGGAGAGTCCATTCATTCACAGCATAATCTGTTCGGTCTTCAGGTGGTATAGAAGGTAAAGGATTGTTCTGATTATCCCTACGTCCTATAAATTCTGCTTCTGCCAAATCTCTTACTGCACTTGACATCAATTCTACGATCTAAACATAAGCGTGATAAGATATGAACAAACTTATATCAATATATTAATAATGTGTATACATACATCTTGATTACGTAGATTTGCTAATTCAGCACAAGAATTAGCTAATAAGTAATCTCCACTTAACAATGCAATTTTATTCCCAAAGTTCATATCATTCAATTCTGAAGTTTCTAAATAAACACTAGGCTCTATGTTTACTAATCCTTTATGAACAAGATGACTAGTACGTATCATTTCAGTGACTTCTGCTAAAGCTCGTTGACTAAATAATCATTTATTTAAAAACATCTTTTTATACATTTCAATGCAAATTAAAGTACAATACCTGTGTAATACACCAGCAGCTTTATCTTCTTCCATGTCATCTACGCTTAAGTGCCCAGCAGCTTTTGAAATTAATAATACGATAAGACCCCATGCTTGCATGTTATTACGTCCATTATATATAACGCTTCTAAAATAATGAACATCAATAAATATACAATTTTGTAATTTATAAAAAGCATATTAATAAAGTACTAACTTGGCTGTTTTTAACAGAGGATGGTTAGATCCTACCAATTTTCTAAGATGCAATGCCACATTTGCTATTTCATCACTCAAAAGCCAACGTAAGCTTAAAAATGATGTTGGATATCCAACAATTTTTTCTGCTTCTGAAACAGCTCTATTCCAATCTGGTTTTTGATTTCCTGTAAGCTTGGCTTCAACCTTATTTAACTGATGTAAATGAAATGTATTCTGCATAGAAATATGCACATTTCTTTGCTTTTTACAGTATACATTATATTCACTACACAAAACTGCTTTGACTAGATTTCCATTTCTTGGCAAAGTAAAAATAACTTTATTCGTTAACATTTTTCTGCTGTATACACCTGTGGAATTTGTTTTCCCTCTACATTAACATTAGTCCCACATTCAACAGGTATAACGCACATGATTGACGTTTCAAGCTTTCACTTTTGACCTTGTTCTTGTAAAATATCATGTGACTTAACTTTTGGTCAATATAATTATTCATTTTTTGTTATGAAAAGTTGCTATAAAATTGTATGCTGTATATTCGCATAAGTAGTCTCATATATGTTTCATTAAATTTATTAACTTTAATATTACTCCATGTGTATGTACTTGTTACGTAAAAGATGAATAACCTTAATAGTCACGAAAATGTTGATACCATTAGTGTTATCGCTTTGTTTCACAAGAGAACCGTAGTATCTCGCGCATCTCGGCTAATTTCAGGAGAATCTTTATGATCAATGTGGTTCTTATCTACTACTTATTTCTTATTGTGTGGTCATATACGCCGTGAACAAAAAATACACGAGAAGTGGAACAAAAATGATGTTGCAAATTTCATATATAATACTTTATAGATAACTGTGCTTATCTATACTGTGATACCAAGTAATACTTCAAAGTCAAATATTATATGTATGCAGTTATACAATTTAGTAGTGTGTAATAAACCTACCCCCTAACATGATAAAATAACCTAATTTGTGAATTTCATTCTTACACTTCTATATTTGTGAATAAATATTTGATATAATGTTAAGCATTGTTTTATATCGCCGTTTGCTACAAATTGGATACAATGAAAGAAATCCTTGGATCAGATCATTTACAGTATGTGCAATTAAACCTCGGAAGAAAATAACTTGTTCGGAAGAAGTTTTGTCTAACATATCCATATGTAACCCATTGTATCCTGCCCTTGGAGTTAGGGTAATATTACTAATTTATATTACATTCACAAAGTAACTGTAAGAGAATTGTAATGGTGCTTGTTTGAAGTATTAATTACTTATTAATCTTTGATACTTTTATTATAATTGTTTTAGTCAATACTAGATTGCTAAAAGTTTGTAGTCAAAATTTCAACTATAACATCAGTAATAGAAGCTATATGGTTGTTATGTAATTTATCTCTATTATATGAATAATGAAAAAAAATGTTAATTAATCAATGATGAAACTAAATAGTTTTAACACAAATTAGTTATATAACAGCATTAAGCAGTTATCTATTTCAAAACAATTTTTTTTATTGATTCTACAGATATAACATATGAATAATGGGTAGAACATCAAGAAAACGTCTCCGAAAGAAGAAGTTAAATTTGACAGAAATACCTGAAAACAGGGAAGACAGTCTGATGCATCTAAAATCTTGGTTACTAAGAAATAATTGTTTATCAATTTCTCATTTGATCCCATATAATTTTTCTGTTACTGGTAGAGGGTTGAAAACGATAAAGGAAATTAGAGTGAATGATATATTAATTAAAATACCATACGAAATATTAATAACAACATCTACATTATATCAAAGCAATGTCAAAGATTTATTTTCAAAAACTGAACAGTATAGTGCCCAATGTTTATTATCTGTATTTATTGTATATGAATCACATTTAGAAAATACATCAAAATGGTACCATTACATTAATAGCCTTCCACGAATTTTAACAAATCCAGATTTTTGTACAAACAAAGAGAAAAATTTATTACCACCAGTTATTATGAATTACATGTATGACTGTCATAAAATATATAATGATTATAAGTTATTAATTAAATCTATAAATAATTTAGATTTAAATAATAAAGGTAATTGTTTCCATTGTAATATACATTTAAGAAAAATAATAACATTTGAAAGATACAAGTGGGCATATTATATTGTTAATACAAGAGCTGTATACATAGATACAAGCTACATAGAAACAGAACAAAATATTACTATTAATATTAAACATCCTAATAACTTAGCTTTAGCTCCCTTTCTAGATTTATTTAATCATGATATCTATAGTGCTACACATACATCTATGAGTACTGATAAAAATGATAAAAAATTTTATCAAATTACTACATTAAAATCATTTAATAAAGAATCACAGGTTTTTATTAATTATGGCACACATAGTAATCTTAAGTTGTATGTTCATTATGGTTTTTTTATACCAAATAATCCTTTAGATGAAGTTTATTTTGATATTTCTGATGTAAAAACTTGTTTTAATATTCCAAGGTTCAAATTAGATTTTATAATTTCTAATAACTTTCAAAAAGATATGGCATTTATAAGACAGGGATTGAATTATAATGCAATATCTACGTTATTCATATTAAGTACAAAATTGCAAAAGAAATATTGGGGTATGAAACTATATGGAGATTCTCTTACTAGAGAGGATATAATAGGTACACGTGACATAGCAATACAAATTTTTGATTTAAAGAAGAACCAATTAGTCCATCAGTTAAATAACATGAGAACTGTAAAGAATTATACCCAATGCTTCTCAATTGCAATAAGTTTTATGGAAGAATACATTGAAATATTAAATGAATCATACAGTAATTTTTGTATAAAAATAATGTAGAACTAAAAAAACAAATTGCAATATATATGTGTAAAAGATATAATATATAATATGATTTATAATTTTATAACATTTTAATAAATTATTAATGTTTATTATCAAATTTTGTTTAATTTTTTACTACAACAGTTTTGTTATTAATATTTTCTTTATCAACCTGTTAATATATTTAAATAATTAAGACATCGATATATGTTTTAATTCAAGTTTTACTAACAATCACGTAAAATTATTTAAAAGTTTTGAAACAAATATTTTTATAGTGTTGTAGCGGAAATGTAATTCATCGGAAAAAAAATATATTACAATCAAAATCTGCTACACCAGTAAAATTTCCATTGGAAATTCCTTGGTTTACTGGTGGAAAATCAAGTCAACAAAAGAGAGACTGTTTCCATCCTGGTGTATCCAGTTTAAATCATGAGAGTCTTGATTTGCAAGATAAAAGACCAGTTACTTCATCAGATATGATTAAAGCAATGCTTACATATATTTGGCCCAAAGTAAGTTATTTTGACCATTTAATTAATGTTATGATAATATGTTTGTTTATTTGTAGGATGATACAGAAATAAGGAACAGAGTTAAACTTGCTGTTAGTTTACTTATTGGTGCAAAAGTTTTAAATGTCTGTGTTCCTTTTATTTTTAAATATGCGATAGATGCTCTTAATGCTCAACATATAGCAACTACTGGTAATGCTATTTTAAGTTTAGACGGTGCACCAGAAACCATTGCAACTGCAGCAACAACATTACTCATAGGATGTATGTACGTTAAATTGTTTTAGAAATAGTTTAATATGTTTAAAAATTATTAATAATAATTTTTCTATAAAACAGATGGAGTAGCACGGGCAGGGGCAGCTGGATTTAGTGAATTACGCAATGCAGTATTTGCAAAAGTTGCACAACATTCTATTCGAAAAATAGCTAAAAATGTTTTTTTACATTTGCATAATTTAGACATGGCCTTTCATTTAAATAGACAAACTGGAGCATTGTCAAAAGTAACATAAATTTTGATCTTTGAAAAATTTTTGTTATTATAATCATTTGTTATTATTCTTGTAACGTTTTTGTAGACAATAGATAGAGGCAGCCGTGGTATAAATTTTGTATTAAATGCAATGGTATTTAACGTTGTACCCACTGTCTTTGAATTAGCATTGGTTAGTACAGTATTATATCTAAAATGCGGTGGCGAATATGCTAGTATCGCTCTTGGTTGCGTTGGAATTTATACTATATTTACATTAGCCATTACCCAATGGCGAACAAAGTTTAGAATTTATATGAATCAAGCAGAGAATGAAGCAAGTAATAAAGCAGTAGATTCTCTTATTAATTATGAAACAGTGAAGGTACTTTAAAAAGAGTATTGTTCTTATAATTTAATAATTATGTTATATAAAATTATATCATATTTATTGGATAAACAACTAAAACCAAAACTTTTTATGTTAGTATTTTAATAACGAACGATTTGAAGCACAAAGATATGATGAATCTTTGAAAAAGTATGAAGGTGCATCCCTTAAAACAAATACTAGTTTGGCATTTCTAAATTTTGGACAAAATGCCATATTTAGTGGTGCTTTAAGCTTAATAATGGTATTAGCAGCTAACAATATTGCACATGGTAAATATTTTTCTTTAGTTTGAGAATATATGTAATATAACAATATTATGTAACACAAGAATGTATCTAGGTACTATGACCGTCGGGGATCTAGTAATGGTCAATGGACTTTTATTTCAACTATCAGTTCCGTTGGGATTTCTGGGATCAGTATATCGTGAAGTTAGACAAGCTCTTATTGACATGCAAACTATGTTTACACTGATGACAATGGATACATCTATTAAGGTACATATCCCTTATTTTTAAATGATATCGACATAATACTGTTTAAACGATTAATGCATTTTATAATGTCATATCAGTCCAAAGAAAATGCAATAGATTTCAATATAAACTCGACAAATTCAAATATTGAATTCAAAAATGTTAATTTTCAATATGTCGATGGAAAACCTATTTTCAAAGACATTAATTTTGCTATTCCAAGTGGTAAAAAAATTGCTATTGTTGGAGGATCTGGCTGTGGGTAAGTTTCAAGTATAATTTAAATAATTGTTAGACATTAGTTGATAATGTATATTTTCAGTAAAACAACATTGGTAAGACTGTTGTACCGATTTTTTGAACCACAATCTGGAGATGTTTGCATTAATGGTTATAATATTCGAGACATTGATTTAGATACTTTAAGAAGATCAATAGCAATTGTTCCTCAGGTAAGCGAATAAATAACGTGAAAAACATTTATGCATTATTAACTTCAAAACATGATTTTAGGATACAGTTCTCTTTCATGAAAGTATCTTTTATAATCTTCATTATGGAAATTTATGTAAATCAAAGGAAGAAGTTTATGAAGCTGCCAAAATGGCAAATTTACATGATAGTATTCTCAAATGGCCAAAAGGATATGACACACCCGTTGGAGAACGTGGTTTAAAATTAAGTGGCGGTGAAAAACAGCGAGTCGCAATTGCTAGAGCAATTTTAAAAAACAGTCCGATATTGATCTTTGATGAGGCCACGTCATCCTTAGATTCTATCACAGAACATGTAAGTCTATTAGATATAATTTAAACGCTATTAATACTCATTTAATAATAACAATTTCACAGAATATCCTTGAAGCATTACGCAGAGCAACTGCTGGACGCACGTCCATTGTTATTGCGCACCGTTTATCCACAGTTATGGATTCAGATGAAATTTTAGTACTAGACAAGGGCAGTTTAGTAGAAAGAGGAACACACGATTGTTTATTATCTATGCCAAATTCTTTTTATAGTAAATTATGGAAAACGCAGCATATAGGAATGCTTAAATCTAAAGAAAAAAATGAACCTAATTGTAGAACTCCTGGAGTTTAAAACAAACATTGTATGATATGCAGGTAAACATGTTTATACAGTGTTAACTTTAGAAACAAACAATCGAAAGCAATTTGTGATAGATTAACAGTAAAAGAAAACTCCATTTTTTAGAAAAAATCTACTTAAATATACTAGCATATGATATAACAACATTAAAAGAATATACTATGTACAATGCTTTTATTTCATTGTACATTCTCAGTTCATGTAATATTAATTAAGAATATTTAGTACTCCAAACTTATATCTAAACAATAATATATGTGCTGTGCACATATTGTGCTATAGTATAAATACCTAATATTTATAAAAAATTAAGTACATGTAACAAACTTGTTTTACTGTAATATAATTGTATAGAAATTTATAAAAATAAAAGTGTTTCAAATCCATATGTTACTAATGAATACAGTATTAAATGATAGGCTCTTTTAACATTTTATATAATTTATATGATATAATTAAAGGAAATAAAATAACTGAAATAAGATTTATTGTTAACTATAAATTGTTTACATTGCTTTTTAAGTAACATTGTAGTATTACTATAAGCACATATAGTTCCACACATAAACATAACTGTATTTTAATGTTTCATTAATTAGCGTTTAACATTTATAAAAATTTCAATCGATTTTAATTACATTAAACTTCTGAAAAATAAATGTAGTTTCAGAACACATTGATTAGTGAAATGTTATGTGTTTGTTACCTTAGCAACTGTTTAAAAACAGTTATGGATGCTGACTAGTCTACAATAAGTTTTGGACAAGGCTACAATAATTTATTCTTTTAAACACAAGTATTACATATATTTGAGATGTTAGCTGTGATGTAGAACTGACAGATATAAAATGCAAACTGAAGTTCCTACACTACCTGTAGTACATTTCAATACCAATAAAAACCTCAATAGGTAATCAAAACAGTATTAAACACTTTACAAGCAGTTTGACAGAATTCAAATAAATTTTGCTATATTTAAGTAAAAATTCAGATTAATACTAAATATTATTATAAACGTGTTTAATTATTAAAAAGTGAATAAAATTTACTATTATATTTGTTATAATTAAGTTATTTATCATAAATTATATTATAGGTACATATATTATCTTTTTTGGCCCTGCAAATTAACTCTTTTTATTTCTTTTAATATTTTTTTTTGATCATTTTAATTCTATTAATATTTTGCAATTTTTACTGTGAACAGGAGATATATTATTTAAAAACATTTTAACACAGTATATTCATATGTAATTTACAGAAAACAAAATTCTAATTTAGGGAAATCAGTGGAAGCTAAATGTAATTTGCCACACAAGTATATAACATGTCTTTCATCTAAGAAGAAGAACTTGCATCCTTTACTTGGTTGGTATTGGAATCATATTAAGAAATAAATACTTGAATACATATACTTTTCATTTATTATTTTATTTTAGTAAATAAAAAATTATTATATACTTTCTAAACACTTAAAACTTTTTATGAATACTTTATTTATTCTTAAATTATGTATAGGTCAGCCATATCAAGTTCACATTCAAACGCAGCATTCTTCAGAACATTCAAAGCTTAATAAAAATAGCATTCAACAAAGAGTTTTATCAGCAAAAATGTTGCGCATTAAGGAATTACAAAATCAATTAGCTGATGCACATTATCAATTAAATGTAATAATTTGAATTATCATATTATGCAAATAAAATGAGATATGAAATTTTGCATAATTACTTACACATTATAATCTTATATTAATTACTGATATACTGAATATAATTATACCCTTTCATACAGGAATTAAGTAATGAAAATAAATTATTAAAATCATTACAAAAAAGGCAAGATTCTGCATTAAAGCGTTATGAAGGAACAAACGCTGAACTTCCACGGATTATTAATTCACATCATGAGGAATTGAGAGTACTTCAGATTAAATATAAAAAGTTAAAAACTGTACAAAAGGAAACACGTGATTTACTAAAAGAAAAGGAAAATGAACTTCAACAATTGCAGGTGAATATTAATCATAACAATTTGAAATATAAACAAGTACACTATTTAACATTTATACATTGTTTTCATAGTGTCAAAATAAACATTTGTTACAACTAAATAAAGACCGTAATTTGGAAGAAAGGGAAAAATTACAATTACAAGTTTCAGATTTAAATCATAGAATACAGCAACAGCAAGAAACTATACAGGTAATTTAAAAGTTTAATGTTGTACTATATCTTTCATAACATTAATATGTTTCTTTGTTTCATTAGACATTGCATAGAAAATTGATTCTTGAAAGTAAAAGTTTAAAACATCAATTACGTATAGAAGTTTCTAAGCGAAAAGAAACACAAAAGAATTTAGATGATACATTAGAAAAATTGAGAAGTTTAGAAAATTTACTAGATAATAGAGAACGTAGATTATATTCTAGTGGACAATTAGTACTTCAAAATAAAAATAGAAGGTTTGGTACACAATCTCTTACAAATTTAAGAGATATTAGGTATGTGATAAATATAGTATTAAATTAGTGTTTTCCTTCATTGCTCTTGTATGTATAGTAATGTTTTCAGCTCATCAAATCCATTGAAATTGTCAGATAAATGTGAAAAATGGCAAACAAATGTACAAGATAATATGTTGGTAATAATTAATCTCATAATGTAATTTTTAAATACTTGTAAGTATTTACAAATAATAAAAAAAATGTTTGTCTACTATTTTTAGCCTACGCTTCATACGTCCGAAGTAAATGATAAAATTATGAAGGCAGATGATGAAGTGAATTCAAATCGAACCTTGAATTCTGTAAGGACAGAGACAATGGCAAATTTGGAACAAGTAAGAAAGTATCGTCTTCAAAAACCATTGCATAAAAGAACTTCATCAGATGATTCAGAAGAGAAATTTAAAGAAATAGATTTCCCAATAAGTGAAAGTTCAAAGACTTCGATAAATTTACAAAATTCACAATTAAAAAAGAAAGAGGAAAACATTAATTGGCAATATGATCATTTTAAAAAAATATATAAAAATCAGAAATATCAGAATTCAAATGAGACGTTAAAAAAAGAACTTACTAATTCATCTGGAGATAGCGGAAGTGGAAGTGAAAGTGAAAGTGAAAGTGAAAGTGAAAATTTGAAAAATAATTATGTTACTGCAGCTAACTCCAGACAATTACATAGAAGGTTTGTATAATTTGACACATGTGTTTTCTTTTATATTAACAGGTTGTCACCTCTACTTATAATTATAATATATTATGTTTTAGATTAATTAATGATGTAGAGGATACTATAGACTTAAAAGAATTGACATTTTCTGAACATACAAATAAGTTAAAAGCACAGGTCAGAAAAACTTTTCACAAGAGTGATTCAGAAATAGATACTGCACTTCAAGAAGCAGTTAAACATGATTTTACAACAAATATAAGCGATGACCAAAGTTGCTATAATTCTGATGAAGAAGTAGAAAAATTGACAACTTCAAAAAGTTTCTTAAATGGATCACAAAAAGTTGATCAAAATCTAACTCATGAAATGCAAATACAAACTAAAAATGTATATGACCCCTATAACATAGAATGTGTTGAACAAGAAAATACAAATTCAGAAAATGTAGAAAAGTATATACTTGAACCAACTAAAAGAAAAGACTGTATTGATACAAATATATCACAGAGTGCATTTACAACTGAATTATTGTTACAAACATTGGAATCTAAAGATGAACAATGGAGTCAAGATGCTGCATCATTTATAACTTATGATGAGCTAGAATCAATAGATATTCAATCAAAAATGTCTCAAATAAATGAAAATCATGTTAAACATCTGCAAAGAACAACTATAGAGAATCCATTAAATGTTTTGAAAAATTTGAATAAAAAAGATACGGATAAAATAGAAATAGGTGAAATGGAAACAATGAACAAAAACATTTTGAATGACAACTGTGATGTAGAAACACGAAATAAATTAAATAAGCAAGAACCACATATAGAATCAAGAAATGTTGAGACATTATTAAATGATGTAAAACCTTATGATACTGATTCAATTCATGGTACATCTGTTAATGTTGATACTACAAGTAAAATTAGTATTAAACCAAAACCAGCTAATTACATCAAAGAACAGCTATTAGCATCAATGAAAGCTATCGATGACAATGAAAACATTGAATTTTTAAGTCAAGATTATAAAAAACATGACATGACACATAGAAAACAAATTACAGATAATTTATTTCATGGTATACCTACTCATATGAAAAAAAAGCAAGATATCATCAAAGGCATATTTGATACTGATACAATTAAAAAAGAATCGATAGATAGCTGTAATAAATTACACTGATATAAAAATTAGCAAATAAATTCTTCACAAAGATACAATGAACAATAAACCTTCAAAATAAACTTGGTACACATGTTATTCTGTCTATAATACACGTAGTATTATATATATACATATTATTTATTTTATGAAAAGTTACAAACTTAATACAATAAAATATTTAAGAATTTATAATCCTGGAGTTAATATCTTTCACCCTAATTCTGATTTGTAATATATATATATAATTAATTTTAGTAAATATTTATTTGATTCGTTTCTAAATTAATGTCAGTTTAGTAGTATACATATTTTATTTGTATGAAATAATTTTATTGCAAGTTGTGTATGATAACGCGCGCGCACATGCTATATACACATAATGTATATGTAAACACAGTTCACAATCTACAAATTATTTTTAGCCAATTCAAAATAATTAAAAACACCTTTTCAAATTAAATCCATAATTATCAATAATTCATAAAAATACCTACATTTATGCTCCAAACTAAAATATCATTGAGAATGTATATTTGACATTAGGAACATCATAAAGATGCTTGTACATTTTCTTAGTTACCATGCGCGTAGAATTAGAACTACTGAATGTGTTCCATGCGCAGAATGGATGAAAACCGGTCGTTTGACGATCGTGTTCTCTCACCAAAGTGACTTAATTTTATAGATTGGCAATACTGTTTTCAAGATTGACAAGAAAGAAGACAAACAAGGAAGCAACAAGAAGGAACCTGTTATGTATAATGTATGTGTAGGGAAGACAGTGGAATGAAGACACGCCGCGAATACGAATGCCATAATGAACACCAAAACAAACCATGAATATACTTCTAATTCGTACAACAAAGGTACAATTTCATTCATTTTAAACGATAGAACTTATTGTTACTTTAGTATAGTAATATTAATGACAAAATATATAGCATTTCAAACATTATAATAAAGGTGAATTGAAAAACCGTCTGCTGGGCGTCCTTATGGCGTCTGCTAGAATGATGCTTGAAAATTAGAACTTGGTTTTTACGTATAAAAGGAATAAAATTTCTTAATCTTCCAAATGAATTTTAGTATGTTACATATCGAAAATGTATATAATTGTCTATGTATATTTTTTCTTGCTGTCATAAATCATAATATAAACTGAAGAACATATTCACTATTATTCTGTGATTGTTAATAGCCAATATGACAAATAATATAAAGATATGTTATTTACTGTTTTTAATTAAGATTCAAAAATTAAATTCATCTATATAAAATATATAAATGAGAAAATTAGAAAGAAAAAAACAAAGTTGTTATAATTGTTATATATATTCAGGTTTGTAATTACTTATTTTACTTTTAAATTTCATTTGTTTTAGGTATTGTGGGAAGTGATAGCCCTGCTGCTTTATTAGATATGCTTGCAGAAGTTGCATCACAAACATTACATTCAGAAAAGAAATATAGTAAATCATTATTAACATCACAATGCAAGTCAAAAACGGATCATATAAAAAGGAAGACTTATGAATCACTCTTTACTGTGCCACAACTTTTGTCCATGCCTGCATCACAACTAGTAAAACAATTTTCTATTTTTACAAGCGACGAATTAAAAAGGCAGTACTCTTATACGTGTGCTCTAGTTGTTGGGTGTGGACAAAAATATACTAGTTTTGCAAGTGAGGGAAGAGCAAGAATGTCTATTAAAGCACATTTGGCAGAACATTTAGAATATTTGAAGACAAACAAAGATGCTTGTAAGTATACATAATTATGTCCCAAAGTATAAACAAATTATTACATATTACTTGTAATGCAAAAATAATATATCAGTAATATTGTTTTATAGATAAGAATTTTACAGCAAAATCAGTAAGTTACAAAAATTATAAATCAAGTCCCCAAAATAAAAAAAATAAATTTCAACAAGTGAGAAAACCACAAGAGGCATTGAATAAGGAGAATAAAAATATTATTGAAAATTCGACAAATTATTTGAGAAATATTTTATTAAATGATTCTACTTTTAAAGAATTAGACAAAAATAAGAATGTCGAAAAGGTAGAAAATCTTAAAACATTAAATAATTCTGAACAAAAAGATACAGATAGAGCAGATTTTAAAGTTCTTGGAGATCATAGTTATTCCGAACGTTTAAAAGATGAAATTCCTAATGCAAAAGAAGTATCTTTCCATGGTACTTTTGAAAATGCAACAAATGAAAATGTAAGCATCAACATAAAAGGTAAGTACAGAATTCATAAGTTCTGAATATAATATTTCTTTTTTATGCAGATTGTACTTATGGTTGTTGGTACTGATAGTGTTCATATGAAAGAATATCCTCATGTTACCCAAAAATTGTCAGAGAAAGTTAATAGAAAATCTGAAACTGTTTATTTACCAGGTAAATATGTAAAATATTTGTGATATTTGAATATAATTTTAATACTACATTTTAATTTATAGAAATATCATGGTCAAATGAAAGTGGCAGTAAAGCTGTAGAAATTACAACCACTAAACCCAAAGGAAAAGCCAAATTTATAGGCACTAGTAAAGAGGAGAGAGAAATGGCATTAGCTTTTATGGATCGGATAAAGAAAAAAGGAAATCCAACAGGGAGTAATCTCGAGTGTCGAATTTGCAATCCACCACGAAGTTTTACAGCGCCTACAACGTTGGTATCGCACTATCGAAGTCATGCCGGAATAAAGCCATATGAATGTCGTATATGCAGAGCAGTTTTTACAAGGAGGCACAGTTTAAAATATCATATGTTAATTCATCAAAATCAAACACGATTCACTTGTGGCGATTGTGGAAAGAAGTTTAGACACCCATCACATTTCAGAGAACACAGACGTAGACATACTGGAGAAGCACCATTTGGGTGTGATGATTGTGGACAGCGGTATGTAATATTTTATACATTATACTGTAGATATTTAATACGTTAATATGTAAACAGTTTAATGTTAAATAAAATTTGTGTTTATATCATTTAGGTTTAAAACGAGAAATACATATAAACGTCATTTGAAAACAAGACATGGTAAAGTTTTAACAACTACTGGGGAGTTGTTGCATCTTTCTGAAGAAGACTTTCAGAAAGTTCGAACTAATAGAAGAAAAAGAAATGACACAAATAAAGATCATATAGTGAATGAAGGTATCATTGCAACAAAAACAATTATGCATTATCAAGACGATAATGGTCAATTGCATGATGCTGAAACTGAAGAATATATTGTAAACGAGGTTGTTACTGATAGTGACAAAAATTGGGAACCAAATGATACGATCCAAATTATTAAAAATTGTTTTGAAACATATGAGATTTGTCCAGAATCTCATTTGAATAAGACTGAATCCACAGAGACTGAAATAACTGTAAATAATAGTGTTTCTAATAAAAATGACAATTGTCTCACGGAAGAATTCGCAAGTAAAATACGAGATAAATCGTTACATTTGCAGAATGCTTCTTGTAATGAGTTGCACGTGGTTCAAGATGAAAACGGTCATATTGTATATGATGATAACACTGATCAATCGGAATTAATTTATCATAATATCAACGAAATACCATCATATATTAAAGTAGAATATAATAATTTAGCTAACAATGCAAAAGACAGAAACAATATGGAATTTTATGAAAAACTTGAATTTCCGGAAAATCAGTTTAAAAATTACATACAAATAATAGAAAACACTAAAACAAATTATTGCAACGAAACATTAAACGATTCCTTAAACGAACAAAAAATTAAATACATACATGACATGAAAGAATCAGAAACAAAATTGATACAAGTGAACACTCATATTGGAGAAGAAGATGAAAACAGCAATAAACAAATAACTATTACTCAAGATGATACAAAATACGAGAAAGAAGACAGTAATGTTATTGTGTTTGATTACAAACCTTGTCAAGAAATAAAATTACACAAGATCGATGTATCAGAAGATGTAATAAATTCAAGTACTTCAGAAGAACCGAATATTATTCTTAATAGAATGTCATTAAAAACTAAAGATACTTTATCGACTGAAAGTAAAAATTGTGTATCACAAACAGATAAAAGTTTAGATGACTATCAAACTATAGTAAAAAATTTAATTAAAAGTGGAGTGATTACTTCAAAAAGTAATTATATTCTTGAAAAGAATAAAAAATTATTAAATCAAAGCGAACAAGGTTTGTATATTCATAATGAACCTTTAACCAGTATAATAATACAAAATAAGTGCGTAAATGTGCTTCCACAACAACTTAAAATTAATAATAATGTAAAAAATAAATCAAAAATTCAAGTGGATAAACATAAAAAATTCACATTTTTGAATAAACATATGCAAACTATTAATATAAAACAAAATGAAAATCAAAATACAATTTTGTTGTTAACAAGTGATGCATTACAAAATAGTATTTTTAAAATTGAGCATAACAATTCTGCTGAAAGTGAAAATAAAACACAAATTTTTGAGACAAGTAAGTAACATATAATAATACAAGATAAATTTTGAATTCTTCATTTTATATTCATTGAATCGAAAATATTTCATACTAAGAGCAATATACTTTTGAAATTACGAGAAAGTTTTATAAAATATAGTTAACGAGTATATTAATAGTATGATAATACTGAAATAATACTTTGAGTTTTTGTACATATAAATATTGTTAACAAAAATATAGGTTTAATATTTTTTACTAGAGAAACAGAGAATATACAAAAATCTTTTTAAAACAATGGATTTAATAAATATTTTTACATGATTTAGATTATATAAAGTACACAGTATTAGTATAGCTTTTATATAAAATAAATTATAAAAATATGAATTTAAATGCATTTATTTTGTCTCATGAGAAATAAGATTATTTTTTAAATTGTTTAAGAAGTATCATATTATATGTTATAAAATTTTTATTTATTAGTCATTCCAAACATTATAACTATAAATCTTAATTAATCTGTTATATTAACTTACATATATATGATAAAAGTAACACAAATTTGATTCACTTAAGTAAATGAATATAAAATATGGTTACTTAATAGCAATAACATTCGTTTATGTGCCAAATAATTGAAAGCATAGTACAAATTTGTAATTTGATTTAAAAAAGGGAAAAAAAAAACAAAAATATTTTACTATTGGTAATCATTTTTCTAAAGTTTTCTACAAGTTTTTCTTCAATTATAACGCTTTGCATTTATATTAACCATTTTATCGAGGATACAATTATCTACATTTATTTGTAACATACTTACTTGTCAAGTTACAAATCATATTTTCTATAAAATATAGCACAGTTTATAAAAATGTATATAATAATTTTCAGTGAATTATTTTCTGTGTTTAAATGTTCAAATTCCATTACAGCTATATTATTTTACAATGAAACTAAAATGACCAACTACAAATTATAATGCACTGTTTTTCCAAACATAGCTCAAGCATGTCTTCCATATAAAAATTATTATTTATTTGGCATTATAATCTCAATGTTTTTTTTTATAAGGATATAAATGTGAATATCTTAATATAACAATATAATGATATAGAAATAATCCGTAGTTATAAATGTATAGTTCTTACAGATCATGCATAAGATATAACATAGAATACACATTATACACAATCATAAACTGTTCTTTATATTAGACAAGAAAATATATTCAATAATTAGTTGTGGATTAATTTTGATATCAATACAAAAATTAAAAGAAAACACTTTAAATAGTAAATAAATCTAAAAACGTAAAAAATCAAACTTTGTATAAAATGATTAAACTATACATATTTAAAGTTTATGAAAATGTAAATATTCAAATTAATTGTAGAAAAATGAATGTATTGTTTATCTGAGTAGTAATTGTAAATATTGGTTAAAAATATCTTTATCACAATCAGCTAAGCACTGAATAGTCAAAGTCAATATTCATTATCAATGCCTTTACACTTTTTGTCATTTGAAATTTTCTGATAAAATTACAATTTAGAAATTCGTATATTTTTCTTAAATCATTACATTAGTTTAGAATATAAATACTCTCCTTAAGTAAGATGTAATTCTATTGAAATGTAAAAAACAACATTTACAAAAGCCAGTTGTTTATTTATTGTATAAAATATAAAATTAATAAGTAAAAGATTATTTTACATTAACATTTGTACACTGTGAAAGATAATGTGCCTTGTGTATATTATACGGTTAATTATTAATAATACAAAATCAATTTTTATTATCCATATTATATAATATGAAACAAATGTTGTAATAATTATACAAAAAAATATTTAAGTATAAACTTTCTACTCATTTTTTATTACTATAGTAAACATTAAACGATTATAACGATGTTAATATGAAGAATAATTTTAGTTATACACTGTATTTTTATACTCTTTTTGTACTTAATAAAATATTTAAAAATGATTTTATTATGTAATTGATAATCAAGTCCTCTCCCAAATCATATTTTGTAAGATGTAGTTTCAGAATACTCAATATTCTCTTTTTTCCTTTATAATACTATATCTTTAGACATTTTTACAATTCCCAACTTTTTATATCTGTAGATACTTGACAGCAACAATATAGAAAAAAAAGTAAAATTAATGTGATGTATGGAGGATCTGTAACAAAATACATACGAATTTTTGCTAATTTAAAATTTGATACAAAATTTGTGTATTGAATTCTTTTATGTTCGTATGAAATATAATAAACTAATACCATGTAATATTCTGTAGACATAAATACTCCCAATTTCTTCTCCAGCAAAAAAGTAAAAATTAGATATTACTGATATAATTAAAAGGGGACTTGCTAAAATACAATCGAGTCGTCTGCCATTAATTTCTGATGTATATGTTGTCTTTATATTTACATAATATTTTTGTCTCCCAACTGATCTCATTATACTTTCAATATTTAATCCAATAAAATTAAGGGCTGCCCAAATAAAAATATTTATTTGCATTCCATGCCACACAAAAACAAATGTAAAGCACAAGAAAGAAGCAAACAATTTATTATAATTTGACTTTAACATAGGCACATAAATATACCTGAAAAATAAATTGAAGAAGTTTACCTCTTTATAACTTCTATATGATTTTATATATTTAGTTAGTATAAATCTATAATTTAGTTACAAGAATTATACCTTACTAAAAATTTGTATAAACCTTTATCAAAATACTTCCACATATCAGAATACAAATGAATCCTTGCTATACATTTAGGCTGAGTCGGTGCTTTTATATTATCTATAGCACATAAAGTATGATTAAGACCGTATACTACAACATACTTCATTAAGAAAAATTGTCCCATGCAATATCCTAATCCATATAAAGCCCATGGATTTAAAGTTTTGACAACCTAGTACAACATACAGATGTTAATTAAATTTTAATAAAATTATTGGATCTAACATTGTACTTTTACCTCAGGGTGATACTGCATAACATTGAAATATAGAAAATGCAACCAAAAGTTTGTAAAAAATATCCAAAAAATGTATCTGAACAGTTGAAGAAAAACGTATCCAAAATCTGCTAATTTCCAGATACGAAATGGTCCTTTTATCTGTAAAGATTTGAATATAATTTATATTTAATAGATATAAAGTAAATACCTAATTTTTAAGTAAAGTGAAATACATACAGAATTCATGAATTCATGATATAAAATCAATGGTCCTAAGGATAATGTTGGTAAATATAAACAGTATGCTAATTTGCATAAATAATTGTTAAAAAAGTAAAATTTGATATCATAGTTATTGTCTAAATGTTGTTCAATATTATCTATACTATAACTAATGCTTCTTAATTGAATCCAACACATTACAAGTGTTAAAATATAATGTTCTTCATCATTAAATTTAAATGTGCTTTGAAAAGTACCATCCGGAATTTTCAGAAAATGTATCAGAAATAAAAATAACATATTTATCAGCCATATAGTCAATCTACTCTGTCTATATGTTAAGATGTACAACATACTTAGTTGTATGAAAATACATAATGTACCTGATGTTCCAATTAAATAATATAAAAATGAAATGGACATAAAGATGTACCAAGTACATAATACCTGTAAAGATATATAATATAATAAATAAGAAGATAGAATGCAAACAGTAAAACATATGTAATACCAAAAAATTCACACCACAATATTTGATAAAGTCTTAATAAAATGACTAACAAAATGATGAATAAATATCCATGGTATTAATTTAATCAATAATGGTATCCACATTTTCCATTCTTGATCAGAAACATCTTGTTTCTTTCCAATCCAGGTCCATCCTGGTGCAAAATCATTATATACATCATTGTAACCATTAAAATCTGAAATTTATGAATAATATTAAAGTTATAAAATATTAAAATATTAGTTGCGTATCTTTATAAACAGAATATATTTAAATTCTTACAAGTACTAATTAAAAACACATTATAAATTGAATGTAGAATGGCACTTGTCCATAAAAAAAAATAAATGAAACATTCGCATTTATGCAATCTAATGATGTTTTGTGTTTTCCATATCATCTTTAATTACAATTGAATTTACCACTTCATTTTTATTTACAATTTCCACCTCAGTCTTTGAACTTGTAACAATAAAGTGTAATGTATTTATTTACATTTTGTATTTCCTCAGAAGTTAGTTTACTAAATATCGAGTTAAAATTGTACAGGTTAGAAGAATCATCTAAAGATAATTTAAAAGTTTTTATTATAATTTTCATAAGACTATTACAGGAATAGTAACGTGTAATGGAGTCAAATAAAAACAACATATTCAAGTATTCAAATTCATTATGTGTATATTGAGTTTGATTGGTTCTGCACATTCAGCACACTTCGGTTTGTACAGATAAGATTATGCATATACGGTTTGTGACAGTTCTAACCAAGCATAGGTGATGAAATTGATTATTTGAATAATCGTCAGAGTATTTAATTATGCTAAATAAGTATATACAATTTATTTTATATAGTTTATAAGAAATATGAAACTGAATAGGTACATATTACATTTTAACAAACATTCATTTTGAACAATTAATTTTTTATGTATAGTCAAAAGAAAAAACAACGAAAAGAAATGTTTAATCAATGAAATTTTAGTCTTAAAACAAAAAATATATATATAAGAAACAAATTAAATTACATACACACAATTACATGTAATTCGGGTATAAAAAGTTCAATCTTATATGTTAATGAAAAGCACAATTGGACAATGATCACTGCCATATATCTTATCCCTCATAACATTGTCACAAACTTTATTTTTGATTTTCTCTGATACTAAAAAATAGTCCAGTCTCCTGTGTGAGGAAGGATATAATGTATATTTATATACATATATATATTTTGCAATTAATAGTAACATCTATATCATTCAGTTAATTGTAAAATACTCACCATCCTATATTCTTACTGCGTGCATTAGCAAAATATGACCAAAATGTATAAGCTCCTGTTTTGTCAGGATATAAAAATCTAAATGTATCCACAAATCCTGTAGCCAAAAAATCTGTCATACCCTCTCGTTCTTCTTTAGTAAATCCAGCATTTTTTGTATTTGTTTTAGGATTTGTGAGATCTACAGCAAAATTAAATTTAAAACTTATGAATTCCTGAATTTATTTAGTGTACATAATAAAATTATGTACTGTAGGATATCATTACCTATTTCTTGATGAGCAACATTCATATCACCACAAATAATGACTGGTTTTTTTTCATCTAATTGCTTTACATAACTCTTAAAGGCTTCATTCCATTGTAATCTTTTTGGTAATGTTACTAATTTTTGACCAGCATTAGGTACATCTATTAATATATAATTATTAAATATCATAAATATCAGTAATAAAGATATTTGTGAAAGATATTAATACTGAATAACTTACAAACATTAATTAAATAGAAATTTGGATATTCTGCTGTAATTAATCTACCTTCACCATCAAATTCAGAATTCTTTAATCCATACTGTATATCGATTGGTTTCTGTTTTGTATATAATGCAACACCACAGTAACCAGCCTTCTTACCTATACATTATATATCAATAGTTTAATATTTTACATATAAATTTATAATAAATTATTAAAACTCTTACTATCGAGGAAGTAATGATGATATCCTTTCAATTTAACTTCTTCTGGTAATTTGTTTTTATCACATTTGGTTTCTTGTAATGCAACTATATCTGCATCTTCTTTTATAATATATTCCAATCCACTTTTCTGGATAAATGTAATGACAAAACATTACGAAAAATAATATAATAAAATGATGCAAGTATAATACATACTTTGATAAGTGCCCTTATACCAGAAACATTCCAACTAGAAATTTTTAAATTATATTTATTTCCTTCAGTATTCAACTTGCGACAATCAAAATCAGTTTCATTCAGATCTGTGTCTACTTTATTCATTACTGGTTTTGGCTCTGTTTTGGCACGTTTCGATGCAGGCTCTTCAATATTACTTGCATTACGTTTAGACTTTCTACTAGATGTTTCTTGTGACTTTGTCATTTTTTTCTTCTTTTCATTTTTGTCTTCAGCACCATTTTCCTAATTCACAATAAAATAAAAGTACATATTTTTGTGTATAAAGCAATGTCAACATAATTTTAAAATGTTATATGTATATTTAAGTAAAGGTGCTAAAATTTTATATTTTTATTTTATATTTTTCTGTAAATAAATAGTACAATTATTTAACCTTTGGAGCTCGATTTCGCTTTGGCGGCATGTTACTCACGATCGTGTATCTAAACAGACGCTAAAAAGATTGTATTAATATCAGCACTATGATGGAAATATAAAACTAGTTTTCTTAAATGTTTTCTTATTATGTTTTATACGACTAAATTATTGCAATCATAGCGTCATTTCCTTATTTGAAACATTTACATATCTAACAAAGAATAATTCATTACCGGTACAATTTTCAACGCAGTTTGAATACTGCGCGATACCATACAACTAGAGAGAATGACCGATGCATAGATAAGTTAGAGAGTAAAAACTTAATACACAAATAAATATCATATGTATAATACCTGTCAGCAGAAATTGTACTTCATTCGAATAACTTGGCTGAGTTCAGGCGGCTCTTTACCACCGATCCTCGTTATTTCACGATAGTGTACACAGTGAACAAAAATATATGAATAACTGGAAAGACTAAGGATATAAGAGTATATGCTATTTCTAAAAGATCACTGGATATACAGGTTTAACATTACAATTATTTGAATATGAAGATAAATGTGTAGTTTACATGATGTTTGGATTCTTTTCAGTTATGCATAAATATGAGAATTAATTGAAGTGAAATAAGTGTCGTATTGTTAAAATAAGTATGTTTAGTAATAAAAAAAATAATTTACCGCCAAGGCCACCCATTCCTAATTCTGAACATGTATTGGAAGATCTTAATAATGCTGCTATAGATGATGTAGCATTCAAAATAATAAATAAAGGTTTTATTATTTATATATTCATTGTCAACACAATCATTAAAGTGATATTAACAAATTATAAGAACATAATTTTGTTTTGAATTATGATTTTTAATTATTTTAATGTAGTTAAAAGTATACATTTACATACTATGTTTCATTGTTAAATGAATAAAACTTTACTTTCAGATGAAATCATTGGAGAAAACCAAACAAATGCAAACATTTCTGATACGTATCAGAAAATGAAAATGTACTTAAACACAAAACAGCGATTACAACATTTAGAAACTATGCTTGAAAGCAAAGAACAACAATTGCAAACAGACAATACTGAAATAAGAAGACTTGCAGATGACATTAGAAAACAAGCACAGGCTGCTCTGATAACATAAATTTGTTATATTTGTTGATTATTTCTCGCAAAGGAAACATAAATACATACAAAGTATTTATTTCTAATTTAATATTAATTTAATCATTAGTATAACAAAATACAACTTATTTGTTTATACAGAATGATTATAATTATTTTTTAACGTTTTAATATATATGCGTAAATAATATATTCTTTTATATAAAATATCTATAACATTACAACATGTATAATTAATACTGTATAAAAATAAATGCTACATATAATAGTTGCCATTCTACATTATATATACCTGTATATGCATGTCAGTTTAATATGTTATGTGTGCATAATATATGGAATTGATGCATAAAATTTGGACTAACATACAATCTTACAATTAGAAAAATGTCTTAATTGTAAATTCTGAAACTTTTAATAGTAGCAAAGGTAATTATAATATTTGTTGATATTTAAAAGGCACTGTAATTACACTAGATGTTTTAGATTCTTATAATAAACTGTGTAATATAAACTCGAATGCTAATTGTTATTGAAAGATATTTCTGCATTTTTCCTTCTTAAAAGTAGATATATCACTTGTGCTTATAAAAAATAAGAAAGTAGATGTTGATATGATTATGTTATTTAAAAGTATCTTAAAAAATACTGTTGTGCATTAAGTAAATTATTAACACTGTTAATTAGGGATGCCTAATGTAACATCATACCTAGCTAATGGGTCATTAAGATAAGCACACCATGTAAAGCCAGGTGGGTATCCTGAAAAAAATTGGGCAAATATTTTAAATTAGTATTCTGAATCGCTAGTTTAAAACATTATATAATTAATAATTAATTTCTACAAAGAACTTTTTCTTTGCGGTATTGTTTTGTAATTATAAAACATAAGTAAAGTAATATATACATAAATAAATGCGTATAAAGCAATGTATTTTCGTAAAACGTAATGTGCTCATTTAAACATGTATATGGCGAAAGTACAAGTTAAGCTATACTTACACCTGTACCAATTTGTGAATGATTTTCATGTATTCACAATATGTGATTGATTGCGAGATAAAATATCAAAGCATACTGTCTTTTGTCCAGCTGCATGCAAGCAACAGATCCCTGGATTAGTCAGTGGTTAGTAACAAATACCTATGTTTTAGAAAAATACATACACTGAACTTTGTAGGTATATTTGGTAACTAAAACTAACAATATATTTTATGTGTAATAACTATTACTTTAATGAAATAGCTTTTTACATGAATACAATCATACCTCCACCAAGGAAACATATATATTGTGTACTTATCTTTATTTATAACATTTTTAACAATGATATAAAAATGCTTTACATTTTTGTTATATAAAAGTAGAATAGCCTTACTCATAAAAGTATACAATATATTAATTACATTCTTATATAATGTACTGTTACATTCAATTAGGACGGAATTCAGATATGTAAGTTGAACATTGTATGCCTTTTACAACATTATGATGGTTAATCATAGACAATAATTATAAAATGTATAAACAATTATATAAAATGTTTATAGCTGCTTTAATATCAAGTCTTTACTTATAATTGTCTTAACTAAGATGTATGCAGGAATTTCTTTTTAGAAATAAAGATAAAATTAAATTTAAAAAAATAAAAATTTTCTAAGTTATATATAATTTATGTATAACTTTCTAATATCAACACTGGAAAGCAATAAACATATATTAAAAAAATATATGTTGTGTATATGATATGTATATATCATTTCCATCAAATGGTCATAAAAGCGTTTAACAATTATCTTCTCAAAATTTTGAAATAATTAAATTTGTGAATAATAATACAGTAACAATGGAATGATTATACTGTTTCTTTTTTTAAGTATTAACGTTATGTATAATTTATTCCTAAAACATTTTTTTATATTTAAAATAATGTGCTACTGTATGTTGTAAAATGGTGAATGTCATTAGAAACATTATTCTCTTGTGCGTAAAATACGAAATATGAAGAACAATTTCAAAATAGTTTTTAATTATAACTATCATAAAAAAAATAATATCTTGCAATAAAATGTTTTATGTGTATATAATAAAAAGTAGATAGGAACATAATAATCAACTGATCAAATTATCTGTAATTGTAATTGAACTATAATCGTTAAGCAATTTATCCCAGTCATTTGCCATCAAAATTCGGCATTAAAAAAAACGTACGAAATATTAACTTGCCTCTAGGCTTGTATTTGAGATGGTCCTCAATGAATTGACAAGGACAACGGGCGGAGACACAATGTCGTGGAGAAACAGATAGACCGGCGATGTCTCTATTTCGTTCCTGTGAGTCTATAACCAGATCAAGTCTGCGGCGCACAAAGTGGTGTGCCCATCGAGATGCATACCTCAGCAACAGCAACTCCGCCCGTTCCTGTCAACACATACCATCATCATTCAGTACCTAGAGCTAAAGTGATAAATTGATTTTTTATACATTAAATAATAAACTACATCTGTAAAGCTTAAATTCTGTTGTATGTAAAAAATAAACTGTTCAAGCATAATGAACTGCAATTATAAATATTTTTAAATCTTAAGTACTTTAGTTCTTGCCACAGGTAAGTTCAGTCTACTCCTTTGAATTATTTAAAAAATTTCTATTATATTATTAATCATATCATCATACCATTCACCATTTTACACATATTCATTAAGTACATGTGTCAAATGTGCACGTTTAGATTATTTTTTGATATTTAAATATTATATACAATTGATTTACTGATATAAAATATTAAAAGCAAACTTGTAATGTACACATATGTGTAAGTGATAAAACGTGCAAATTTTATATAAATTTAACGGAATAATGTAATAAAAAGTAGCATCGAATTATTTAAAATTTAAACAATATTAAATTTCATTTAAAAGAACTTTAAACATTTATCATTCTTACTAATCCAATTTACAATAAAAATATGAATAAAAAATGTTTCTTAACATCAATATGATATATAATTTTAACTGTAATTAATAATTCTAAAAACAAAGATCTCATATAATTAAATACAAAGTAATAGTAAGTAGCTGTAACTTCTAATGTGACTTATTTTCGTTAACGTTTACAAATATAAATTTTTATTATTCGTTTGATTTTAATAATATTATCTATATTATCTACAAATATAGTTACAAAGCTATTTAAGTTCCATTGCTTTTAAAGTATGATATTCTCTTATTTAAAGTTCTCTTTAAGAAAATATTTGTCATTAAAATGATATTGAAATAATTATAATAAACTATAGCGTAAAAGTTTAAAAACTGTTTTTAAATTGCTATGAGCAATACTGTCTTCGCTTTTTACATGCACATTCAACAATTTTTCTTTAAATGCCTCTGTCTTTAAGAAAACTACTCCAGGTAGGACAAAAATCTCTGCCCTGAACACGTGACTTATTACGTAGCCATTCTTCTATATATTGACATGGACATAAAGCTGATGCTAAATGGCGAGGTGAAGAAGGATTTCCTCCTTCCTCATCAACTATCCAATCCAAACGCCGACGTAAATAATCCTTTGCCCAACGTTGTACATAACGGCAGAATACTTGTTCACTTTTACCCTAATAGTTTGTATTTCATTTTACAAAAAAATAAAAGAAAATATTGTAATATAAAATTGCTAATATAAAAGAAAATATATTGTTTTATTTATAAAATATGGAAAATAAAAAGATTAATTTCAACTATTTACAACAAATGTAAATAAATAAAATGAAACTTGATATAAATTAGTAAGCTTAACTAAAATACAATTACCTGGTTAAAAAGGAGCTTACCTGCTTACGAGAGATTCTAGTGGTTGTGTTGCCCTGTATCACAATATCGCTATCATCAATATCCATTCGCTGTTGTAATTCTCGTTTCCTACGCATTTCAGAATTTCCATCTTCTCCGATTATTCTTCCCTCGCGTTCTTCACGTTCTATAACTTCTTGTAATTTTTTCTGTCATAAAATAAATTTTCTTTATATTGCATAAACTTTAGTAGATAAATATTTTGTTTGCACCAAAAGTAAATATTTTTATATACTAATAAAATACAATAAATAAAATAAGTTATCACAAAACATTAAGCTGTAACTATTTAAATTAACTGCATATATAATTACACTTACGATGCAATCTGTGGTATCAAAATATATAAAACAGAGATTGACTTTGTGACAAGAAATCTTCCCTCTATCATCCAATCCAAGCAATATTTTATGTCGAAGTAAATGCTTGTTGACTTGAGCCATACATTTCTCAAGATTATGATTTAATTTTATCTTGATAAACATGCAAAAGAATATTGCAGCAGCATTTAGGACTAACCACATAATGCCGAGCCCAAATAAAGTAAGGCCAGTTACTCCAGAAAATAATAAGCCAAGCAATACAATAAATGCAGTAAATATCCAAAGGACAAGGATTCTTTTGTAGCATACATTGTACATATTAAAACGTACATCATTCACAAGCAACTCCATAATATGTACGTAATCTTCTACTGTAAGCTGCAATAGATATATTACGACAAGTTATATGTAACTGTAAAATAATGCAATACATCATATACAAAAAGAAAATATATTTTTTAATTTAATAATAGTTAAACTATTGACTATGTAATAACCAAATATGAAAAGGTATAATTTTATGAGTGATTTACCGTTAAGCCTTGAGCCATTAATTCCTCTGGAACTAATTCTGGTCGAAATTTGGCAGGAGTAATCCATGGCCATCTAGTATTAACTGGTAAGAGAGTAACTATAGTATCCCCATTAGCAAAACCTTGTCTAATATTTCCAATAGGTGTACTTATAATATTATTTATAGCACTTCTGCCATTAGACACATCTCGGAGATCGATTGTTTTCAGAGAAGCACTTTTAGGATCAGAAACTTTTATTTCGGACGGCAAATTAAGATCTGGACTTTCGGACGTGATAGACCGACTTAAACCTGATCTATCTAAATTAATCTGGACGGATTCGGTTGATATCACAGCTCCTTTATACTCATTGTGTTTCGTTTGTTGATTATCTGCTTTCTCAACATTTTTACCAATTTTCTCAACATCTACTGTAACTGATTCGGGTTTTATTACAGCTGCAGCACTTATTTTAGTTTTTTCTTCCAAAGTGCCATTATCTTTAACAGGTGTTTCATCTTCAAATTGGACCCAATTTTTGGTTCTTGTAGATATGTTAGGTGAATTTATTGTTGAGACATTATCAGTTGTGTCCTGTGAATTCATTTTCACTGAAGAAGTAATGAAAATAATTAATTAACATTCAGAAAAACGATCAAATATTATTTGTTTTGAAATGGACTATCTCCTGAATCCACAGAGTGATAAATTATGCATTTATTTTGACATTCTTGTTTAACTATTTATATAGCTCATATTAATTCAAATATATAGTATATAACGATAATTGTTTACAAATCATAGTTTCAAAAAAAAAAAAAAAAAACAGGGAGTGTCCATGGATGCACAAGTTAGGATATAAACGTATATTTAAGTATAAAATACCTTTCCATAATAATTAATTGCCAAATCATTGTATTAAATATACTTTTGACTATTTTCATATACTTATAAATATATAATATCAAGTGTAATAATAAAAAGTACGAATAAAGCTTGAAATATTTATGGAGAACGAACTTCGCTTAAATATTTATGTATAATTTTTATTATTGAAATATTAAAGTCACTAAAACCACATAAATCTTATATTTGTTGTATATGGTACAAATATGCGATTAAGTTTATTACCTGTTGTGATATGACCTATCTCATATCCGTGAGGTGCAAAGGTACGTAATACACGAAATCAAGGTGTGCAGCATTACGATACGAAAAAGAAGGGTGGGGCAAGGAAAACCATACGACACAACGATGCAGATACATTTACCTGTTCGATTGTTATGAATGTGTTAATTTGACCTCTTCTTTATGTGTTTACATAACATTGTGTATATGTATTACTATTTCTAGTACTTAATAATGAATAAATATACAATAATAATATATTAACAACAATTTTTATTTTAATTACATGTATACATTTTTAGTACAGTTTGATCGAATATATATCATATATATACATATATCCATGCATAATATATATCAGGTAAAATTATTATTTAACATGGGTACATGTTAAATCTATAAGCATGTATAGTTATATTACTTGACATTTGCTAAATTACATACATATACTTTTTTCATACATATTTAGATTTATAGATGTACAAGAATAATGCTATTATAAGATGGTTCTTTTTTTATTTAGGATAACATTTATTTAATAATCTTGTTAATAATGATAATGACTAATGCACCTTGCTTGTACAAATAGCAATGTGCAATGCGCAATGAACAGTTCATTTCATGTGAGAACAGGATTATTCTGCACAAATCAACTGAACTTAGGAGCTTCTCCGTCAATTGCGCTTTCCTACCATTACTCGTTTTTCTCTTCATCAGTTATTTATACTAAGAACAAGAGAAATTGAATTTAGGGATTTGAAAATTTGAGAATTTTGGAACTTCAGAAGTTCTGAAAACCTGAAAATTTCGAAATTTTATGTGTATGGAGTGAAGGCTAAGTATATAAGTAAATTCAAGTGCAAATCTGGCTTCCCTGGAGAAAATGGAGGCCAAGGGGAAGACTTGATAACCTCCATACCAATCATGCATTGGCACGCATTATACCTACTTCACAGGAATCGATATATAATAAAACTTTTTTCAACAAAGGCTTACTTTTAAAATCAATCTGATTCATTTTATAACAAAATAGGAAAAATAGTTTAATGTAAAGCAATAAATTTAAAAAATTGAAAGTATTTTAAAAGCCTTACTTTTACATATTCTTTTAAATTTATATTTATGCGCGCTCTTTCTGCTGAAATAGTACCATTATTGCCACCTAGCAGCGAGCGATAATATTAGTAAAATGCAAACATTGATATCGAGCTAAGTGCTACGATCGTATTTAAATTGTCCAACATTTTTTTTACGATAGTATCTCTTGTTTCATATGAGCTTTTGTCTTTCGTTTGCAATCAACTTGTGCGAAGAAATTTTTCCATGTAACAATAAATTCTCAAACTTCGAAGTTTTAAACGTCGAAACTTCCAGTGATCGTGCATTAAACCCGCGTGCATTGGAAGGGCATATATTGTGTGTCTATTCTGATCCTCGATCATCGTCCGCGTTGAACTCTGAAACAGCAGTCGGTATTTCAGTTCGTTCGACCGTAGCTCCCATAAGGTGATAGCTCTATCCCATATCTCGTCTGTGTTTTAACATGACGATAATCAGAAGCAACTTCATGATGGTGTGCCGTCGAAGAAATGGCGGATTGTTTTTGCATGGGGGAAGTTGTAAAAATTTAAGCGTGAGGCATGTGGATGTTGTGACGATTCACGAGCAAGTAGTCAATTAAACGCTACTTTCGGTATGAGCGACCACTTTTGGGAACCTTTAGCTGAAGTGTACATCGCGAAGCAGGCCGAGTCCCCTAATCCTGATAGTTACATTTATTGTCTTTGCAGCAGAGTATTTGTTCGGTAAATACATTCGTGAAGCATGGTTCCTTTATTCTATTGAACATTACAATTTCGTTCGTGTAATTTCTGTTCATGGTATTTTTATTCTTCAAAATATCAAATAAAGAGAATCTTGTACGTTTATCGATCAGTGGTGTGACACATGACCTAACCTTGACACCCACTCGAATATGTTAGGTCGCAATATTTTTTAGTAACTAAAAAAACATTTTCTTTGGTTAAAAATATATTCAGTGTATAGTAATATATTTTCTTTAATCATTATTTCGTGAAGGATTTGATTATTAAAAGTATTTCTTCGTCATTTTTTCATTTAATTTTACGAAGCATTATAGCGAGTAGAATCATAACAATATGTACCACGTGCAAATGAATAAAGTTAAAAAATAGATAGTTGCATTTTATTAAATTCCTAGTTTTTATGTAGTTATAATGAAACTATGAAATTTATGAATGTAACAATAAAGAACAAATATGACAGTATATTGCAATAATATATGTTTTAATTAATGCTTGTAATATGAACCTCTTTATTTTTGTTTTTAGAAATCCAGAGGTTTATACAGTCCTTGCTTTAGAAGATGCTAGCGACGGTGAAGATGTTGATGCTGACTGTATAGGAGAAATGTTAGACCTTCATAAAAGGTCTATCATAGAAACACAGTCTATTGAAAAACATGATGTAAGAATATCTTTTTCTTGTTTGGGATATCAATAGACTTAGTATAGAACATTTGAACAAGTATATATATGATTTTGTCTCTTATAATTAGGAAGAACCAGTGAGCTGTTATTGTAGCGCATCACATACAGATAACAATTATTCCACGGATGAACATGACTCTGTTCGTGATTCGGCTCATCGTCCTGCTGCACATTCCCTCACGCAAAAATTGGGTCTCCACCAATCTGACTCTGGTGCAGACCTTTCTGAATACCATGACCAACATGAAGCTAAAAGCATTCAAAACTTGTTGGCATCTTACGGAAAAAATTTTCAAACTGCAGACACTGAACCAGTTGATGGATCTGAGAAAGTGAACGTACTTGTGCAGCATCAGCAAGACAAACGTTTAGAATCTGAATCCAATGCATTGAATATTCGTTCGTTAGATCATGATCTTGTAGATGACGTCGACGTTTTGAGTTATGATCCATCCAGTCTTAACGAGAAGAAATTTCATGTAGAAAGTCCATTGTTTACCTTAGGAGATAAAGATTCTGAGATACATAGCACATTGAAAAATGTCTCATCAAATAATGCACAGACCTATAATGAAGATGTATTTACATATAGCGGTGACCATAGTTCTAATGTTTATCCATATTGTTCTACATATTTTAAAACTAAGAGCGTAATGAGCATAGCATGGGATAGGTATTGGGCTGAAAATGGTGAACATTTAATTTGGGCATCTTGGATTTCAAAATATGCCGATTACATAAATCCAGAATACTTGCAAAATAATGCTCGTTTAATAAATGATGAAAAATCGGTAACAAAAGAACGTGTGGAAAGATTTTCGGAACAAAATACATGTTTTCCTAATCAAGCGCACATAAATTGTGAACTTGATCGCTCAAATTTTGAAGGAATATTTAGTAAAAATAACTACACAAGTGATACTGAAATAAAGACAAAAGACACCTGTAATGTTAGTTTTTCATTTGACGATATAAATAAACAAGAAATAAATGATACGGATGCATTGGAAAATAGGAAGAAGATGTTAAATCTTGAAACTTCACCCGAGACTGGAGACGGATGGAATCCATTGAGTCCTTTTAGCATGGAAGAAAGCTATAATCAACAATCTAATGCAGAAGATGAACGACTTTTAACAAGATGCGATTCGCTTAATGAGTCAATAGCAAAAACAAATGCAACGTCAGATTCTATGACAAACGTTACAAAAATGACCCTTACTAGTTCTAGTTGCGACTCTATTTCTATACATTCGTCTAGTCTTATCAGTTCTGTGAC
Source organism: Megachile lagopoda (assembly GCA_036983795.1). Lineage (NCBI taxonomy): Eukaryota > Metazoa > Arthropoda > Insecta > Hymenoptera > Megachilidae > Megachile > Megachile lagopoda. The sequence continues at coordinate 2,909,563 of CM072795.1, read as the reverse complement.
CAGTTCCATTGAAAGCAATATAACAAGTACCAGTTCTGATCAAGACAATGAATATATTTCAGAAGACAATGACAAATATTGGCAGCATTTATGGAAAGAAAATTTCCAGATAGAGTACCAAAAGAATTATGAATTATTTATAGAGTGGTATAAAAGGGAGCAATTCGAACTTAGCGGTCAAACTTACAGTCAAGTCTGTAACACAAAAGACGTAAAGGAAGAAGAAAGCGATGAAAGTATAAACCAAAATTTTATACAAAAGGGAACGGATACTTCCAATAGAACTAATGTATCTGAAAATAAAAATGCGTCTAATAAGAGTGTGACTTATTCTAAGAGAGAAAAGACTAAAAAGAAACGATTAATTATCGAATCGGTAGGAATGCTCATGCAAAATTTAACAATGAAATCAGAGGATAATGAATCTGTTGTAGATAAAGAGGAAAATGCTGAAGAAGTTGAACATTCAAGAAACGATAAACACGATGGCCATACTTCGGTTACAGAAAATGAAAGTAGTATAATTACTTCTAATAATGTTAGCGGTGGTAGTATTCAACAAAAGTGTTCCGATGAAGGAGATGGAGATAAACCCAATGAAGATAAACCCGTAACGTTAAAACGAAGGTATTGCGTTATTACACTTTGTAAGTAGTAAATAGCTATTCGATGATTGCAGTTACGAAAGCGGGAGCATTTGTAACTTTATTTGCTTGTAATCGTAATGCTTTCGTGACAGAAAGAACGCTGCTGCGTCATGTGGCACGCGACGATTTTTAGCCATTTTAACTTTCATGAAATAGTCTACGTTTTATAGATTAATTTTCGTTCACTTTATAGTATCTGATTTTTTCACAACACTTTATTTTCGCTATATTAATGTAAACAAGTAATTATATTTTATTTTAGCCATGAAGCTGATTATGACGATACGGGGGAAGGTTTAGAAACGGTAAAAAAGGCATTTTCATTGATGGGTTATACGTTCAACGAAAATGACAAGCAATCGAAATTACAAGGAGAAGTAGTATACAGAAAAAGGAACATTAGATTACAAAATAGACAATTAAAAATGAAACTCTATAAACCTAAATCTATGACCAAACACATTTACTTTGATGACAATGGAGTGGAAATTACTAATACTATAGACAAGGTCAATTAAATTTTGGATACTATTAAATTAAGTATAAAAATATTTTGATAATTGCTTCTATTAGTAATTCTGCTTGTTTGCAGGTAAAACAGTATTTATCGTATTGTCCAGTTTTACCATTGGTGGAAACAGAATTACAACCCTCTGAAAAAGGTTCCTATACAGCACAATTTACATCAAGTTCTGATGACGAATGTGATCCTAGCCTTAAGACAAAGTTGCAAAAACGACTTGTATTTAGTAAACCAAGCACAAGTTCAATAGAATCAGGGATAGACAAAAGGCAAATAGATGATACAAATGATGTTTTAAATATATCCGATAACCAAGATAATGTTTTTAAAAATATCAAAGAGGATAAGGTACAGTTTGACCAAAACAAAGCGAGCAATTCTATAACATATGCATCAGAAGATCAATTTCTTGAAAAGGATGATGAGAACTTTGACGCATTAAATACTGATATGGAAGTAGATGAAAAATATAATCACAACGAAATACAAAGTATAAAATTATCTGATGAAGATAGTATAAAGAAGACACAGAAGAAGAAAAAAAGGAAGCAATCTAAAAGAAACATAAGCCTGCCAATAGAAATAGACAATGATAAGACTTTATTGAAGTACTGGTTAAAAAGATATCGCCTATTTAGTAAGTTTGATCAAGGCATTAAAATGGATCGAGGTATGTTTCTTCATGCTGTTTATATAACAGTACAAATTTATCATTTATATATACTTTAAATTCGTATAATAAAATATTTTTTTTTACAGAAAGCTGGTTTTCTGTAACACCTGAAAAAATTGCCGAACATATAGCACAAAGATGCAAATGCGATACCATAATTGATGCATTTTGTGGTGCAGGAGGAAATGCTATCCAGTTTGCTTTTACGTGTGAAAGAGGTACATTTATATACAAATTATACGTATACAGTCAAATTCATAAAACTTTTTCCCTACAGTGCTCGCAATAGACATAGATCCAATGAAGATCGAACTTGCCCGAAACAATGCGCGAGTTTATGGTGTCGACGACAGGATAGAATTCATTGTTGGAGATTTCCTTAAACTCGCACCAAAGTTAGTTGCGGATGTTGTATTTCTAAGCCCTCCTTGGGGAGGCCCTGAATATACTAAAAATGAAACTTATGATCTCAATAACATTATGCATCCCATTGGTGGAACAAATATATTTAAAATAGCAAAAGGAATCACAGATCATGTGGCCTACTTTCTACCTAGAAATGTAGATACTATGCAGGTAAAATTTCACGATTTAAGAGAATTCGGAAATATCTCGATTTCAATATTTAACGTTTACCATAATTCGCTATTTACCTTATAATTTTATACATATATACAAATTTATAGCTCGCCATGTTAGCTGGAGTAGGTGGTGGTGTAGAAGTGGAACAGAACTTCCTTGACAGAAAGTTAATAGCTATAATGGCTTATTACGGTGAACTGACCAGGGATTGTTAGTTGTGATATGATGTGTAATTTGAGAGAAGATCCATAGCAGCTGTTTGAGAAAAGGAACTTCTCACATTTCTTGAATCATTAGCTGTAAATAATAATTCGTATCAATTTGCTTAGGCTATTCTCGAGAAAAGCAGTATTTTTTATTTCATTTAATGTTTTCTTACAAAATGCATATAAAAAGACAATTACTATACTATATCATTTACAGATGTATTTTAAAATTTTTCTATTATTATTACTTTTTTCTTAATATGTTTATGCCTCCGACAGTTACCATTTTCACAAATCTTGCACTTAAGCAAATTGATACCAAAATTTCAATTTGTGAGGACATATTTGTGAAACTCAATAATTAATATGTAAACGTTTAAACAAAAAGATTTTAAATTCATTCTTCCATAGCAATAAGTGTTATTTTTACCTGATGGCTAAGTCAAAAATGCTAGAAAACTTCCCCTTAATCCATTGTGTAAAATATTATTTTAATCTTAATATGAACCATACGAAGTATTGTAATTTACATTTTACAACAGTTTCCAAACTATTATTTTACAATTTTTATGTACACTTCTACTAATTTCCTATTAATTATCAATAAATACATTTAAAATACTAAACGTGTTCTTCTAATATGATACATGAATTGTGTAATAAAAATAAAATAAAAAGATCTAAAAATTATTTAAATTTTTTTAGCCATGAATTATTTGAGAACGAAATATAACTTTTTTTTTTAAATTGATGTGAACGTAAAGCTATTAACTCAATTAAATAATTGAAAATTTTTTATTTTGTTTAAAAATTTTCCCTTTCTTTTTTTTTAAATAACATACAAAAATTGTTCAACTTTTTTTAAATAGAACATTTGAAGTATCAAATTTTTTCGTCGTAAACATGATATACAGTCCCAAAAATATTATCACAATTAAGTTTTTTTAAAAATTAGATCATTAATTCTAACTTTCTGTGAAAAAAGAACAAATTGATTCGTATCATCTAAGTAACGCGTGACTAGTATCTTTTCATCATTTGCCTTTTAAAAGTTGTTTACTGGTATTTCTAAATATGCAGAAATATCTTTTTGAGTAACTTAACTTTTTATATTTTCATGTATCAACATTAATTGTTGTTACACCTGATTCCTCGGGTTCTGCTGGTATAGTTATACCACCCGTATCTATACTTTCTTCTTCTTCCCTTGGAATCTTTAAAAAGCAATGCATCGTTTCTTCGTCTTCTTGTTCGATCGTTGAATCATTTTTAGTTTCGCTTTCTCTCGTTGGCAGTGATCCCTCAAGATGTTTTGATGGTATTTGTATTGTAATTGTTTGTGATGTACCATCTGCAGACGTTGAGGAAGACATTAAGTTTGCTTCTAAAGTATCTCCTACTTTCGAGAAAGCACCCAAACAACTGTAAATTAATTGTGCCGCTGCGATATTACCGGGAAAAACTTCGACATTTTCACCATCTGAGAAATTAACACACCATTTTATGATACGCGTAAGTATAAACAAATTAAACAACATAAAAATTGAAATCTACCTTTTTTCTGCATATTTGCTTTAATCAATCCTTTTTCATGATCTCTTATGTGCTGTATGTAACTTTCATTTTTTACAGTTTTAAATGGACACAAATCACATGTAAATAAACCAGATAATAAAGGATGTCTGGATTTTAAATGATTTTTGTAACTACTACTTTGTATCGCAGTATATGAACAATGTGGGCATTTATAAGGTCTAAATCCTGCAATAATTATTTGTATTTGTACTGTTAAGTACATGCACATATTATTTCTATTTTTTATTTATACATACCCGTATGTTGCATGATGTGACGACGTAATGTGTTATGATCTCCAGTTTTGTATTCACAAAGTTCACAACTAAAAGGTTTATCGCCGGTATGTTGACGTAAATGCATTTGCAACATAGCTTTTCTAGCACTAGAATGTCCACAAACATTACAAACATATGGTCGCAACTTTGAATGTACTGCCTGTATATGACTTTTTAAACATTTCGAGTTGGCATAAGTCTTTCCACACATATCACATTTTTTTGAAGTATACCAACGTGTTACTTCCAGTGTTTTACGATCTAAATGCATGACTCTGTGATTACGCAATTGACTCGCTTGTTTAAAGCATTTACCACATTCTGAACATTCATATTCTCGAGTTTCGCTGTGTACTCGCATATGAGTCAAAAGTTTTACCATTGTTGCACTTTTATATGCTTTACATATTTTACAAGTAAACAGACCTATGTCTACGTGAAAGATTTTTATTTAATAGAAAAAACTTCGTAACATTTTCTCTGTCAAACATCGATGTAAAATACTAACCAATTTGGTGCTTTTTCCAAAGATGCAAACTACACTGCCTCCATTTGGTAAATTTCATATCACGGCAAACAGTACACTTAAATGCTGTTCCATTTTGTGATTCTGTATGACAAAGTGCATGTTGCTGCATTGTTTCCTCTGAAGAGAATTTGTATGGACATCCTCGATAAGAACACCTTATAAAATGTATTAGTTATACATAACTGAAAGAAATGTTTATACTCTTCAAAATTTAATAATAAATTCACATACTTTATATTCCGTTCCATCAATTCAATCATCTTTTTATTGAGCATGTATTCAGAATTTAAAGGTTTCTGAATTTTTACTTGACGTTTTATATCATTGTTTTCAACACTCTGCCTTATGCATTCATCCAATAAACCAGTGTCTTTTGAGTCATCTGTAATATTTTCTTTTCCACTTTTATTACCTCCTGTAGCTGTCAACTGATGATCCTAAAACCCAAGTTACTGACATAATATCTTCAAATCAAACATATAGGAAATATAGTTTCTTTTTAAAAAAGAAATAAAAATGTTATAAATAACTACATTTATCATGTGTTCTTTGCAATCTTCTATAGAAGGAAAACAATTAGAGCATTCTCCACACATATATAGCAATTTTACTTCATCTGTATTTTTTGATTCTTCTTTTACCTATAAAATAAAAGAAATTCATTTAATTATTATAATGTAATATTATTACATAAAAGATTAATTTAGACACTCACTTCTACATCTATTTTTGGGTTCACATGTGTTTTCTGAAAATGTTGTAATAACTGTGTTTTATCTTGAGTGGTATAAGTACATATTTTACATTTGAATGCTGTTACAACTTCCACAAAATCATTAGCATTTACATTATGCTTTTCCACGATAAAATTCTTTTCATTCTGTCCTGTAACAACCTCAAACTGTTCTTGAGCATGTTCATCGATGTTGTCAATTATTAAATCTTCGTTAGTAATATATTGTGTTTCACAATTGTCATTATCTTTAGATAATAAAACTGTTTTTTCTTGCAGTTCATTTTGGTCTATAACTTGACTAAAATCTAATTCCTGTAATTCACCATTTTGAAATGCATAGACTTGACCATCCAAGCAAACTAAAGAAATTGATTCTTCTTCTTTTTCTATCTGTGTTTCATCTATAATATTAAGTGCAGTTTGCTCTTGATTAGTTGATGCAGTTTTTACTATGTCAACAGCAGGATCTGATATTGTTTGCAAAATATATCTAGTACCATTTATTTCATAACTTAAATATGAAGAATCATCAATGTTTGCTTCTTCGTTCATAGTGATAATGTTTAATTAAATCATATCGATATAAATGCTTGATATTCAAATCAAAGGTAACATCTTGCCTGTAAAGCAAATAGATATGATTATTGTATAAATAAACAACATATTAAATTTATTTTGTTATAAAAGGTCTTGAAATATTACTTCGAAATAAAAGTTTAACACTATGGAGTCTAAGTGATAGAATTGTTATCAATAATAAACACTGCCATAAATAAAAAGTGCATATAGGACATCATACTGAGCATAAATTCAATATTCATATTTACTTAGATTATGCATTACTTTTTTTTAATGAATGTTGTTACAATTATTGCAAATATTGTTACATTTGAAGCCTATAAAATAAAAATATGTAATTATAATATAAAACGTACCCGTATAAATCAGTGAAGAGGTTATTTATGGTTAATTTGTATTATGACTTAAAAGTATAACCTTTTCGATAATATTTGAAATCAAATTATTGAATTTGATTAATGTAAAATTAAACTTTCTATAAGTTGTCATGATTTCTTAGTTAAATATATTTACAGCTGTTCAAATTCGAAAATCATGATTCACAAAAACAACTCGCGCGTTAGATGCGTCTGGTTTAAGATAGGAAACAAAACCTTGAGCATTAAATTAAGATACACAATATTTGTAGAAGCGAAGATATTTACTTACAAGCGAAGAATTTAAATCAAGTAATGAATAAGAATACTGAAAAAATGATATAAACGTCAAATTTTAATGCATTATCCATGAGATCCGTGATATTCCACCATCTTGCATCACGTGATACCGCAAAATTTAGCAAATCAACTGTGCTTATGCATTTTCAAGGTATATCCTTTTAATTGCATTTAGTAGTAAATAAACAATTACTCTTTTAAGTTTTATAATTCATATATTATAAACGTAGTATTTTATTGCATTATATAAACTAAATTTTATGATTAATCTATTAATGATAAATAATACAAAATCCTTCAAGTAAATTATTATTTATGTAATAATAATACACACCACTTTTTTAAATATCAACACAGCAGAATATATTGCATGATCATGAAACAGACACTTGTTTGCACTTTGCTATTTCTTTGTTGAATGTACAATAGGAGTTCTTTCAGCATTTTGTCTAGCAATTTCAGGAAAGAACTGTGAATTATATTTTTGTTTGATAACTGTTTTAGGTGGTGTATCCGGTTTTACTGTTGGAATAGGATCTCCTCTTAATTTAGCTAATAATGCTTCTGCCTTTAACTTTTCACTCTGTTCTCTTAACAATCTCTCTGCTCTCAATTTTTCTATATCAATGCTTGGTTTTTCTTTATCCTTATGTTTTTCTTTCTTACTTTTCTTAGATTTTTTATGTTTATGCCTTTTTGAAGGTCTACCTTCATTAGCTGAATCACTTTCTTCCGCAACATCTCTTTTACGTGTAAGAGAGCCTGATTTAGGTCTTCGAGCTGTTTCTGTAGAACTTGTTTCCATAAGACTTAAATATTTTCTAATATCATGAATTGGATCATTTAATACCTTTTTTTTTACTTCCACTTCTACATCTTTTTCAGTATCTGTTAATCGTTTGGGTAATTGTTCATACCAGTTCTTTTTACCAGTTGCTTCATTAGTGTCTTGTCCAAGATAAGTAAGATAGCCAATTTGTTTTTCATATTTTTCTCTTTCTTCCTTTTTCTCCTTTTCATGTTCTATATTAGGTTTATTATAATCAACTTTTCCTTCTTCAAGATCGGCAAAAAAATTAACATGATCTAATTTAGAAGTAGTTGCTTCTGTATCAGTTTTTAGTGTCTCTGCTCGTCCATCATATTTTGTTCTTGCTTTTTCTCTCAAAAAATTAATTCTTGCTTCAGTTTCCTAGTGAAAGTATTATTATCTGTAATATGATTCGTTATTTATAGTTTTATTTTTGTTAGTACTCACAGCTTTTTGAGCTCGTTCGTGTTTGATTCTTTCTTCTTCTGCTGCTTTTGCCTCATCTCGACGTACACGAGCTATGTTTTCCTTTGTACGTACGTGCCACCTAAAGCAAATAATTTACATAGTTCATAATGTATAAAAACATTGATATTGAATGTCTGCATACAAAAAATATAAAAATACCTTTTCTTTGGTAGAATATTCATATTTGATGAAATATATCTCTTATTAAAAGAACTAAAACTTTAAATATAAGGTATATATTTATAAACTTTTCTTAAGTCAAAAGTTACTTTTAATGCCTTTTTAAAAATGTCTTTATTCCCTTGTAATAATAAGTATTTGTACAAGAAATAATTATAAATTTACATAAATTTGTAGTAATAATTTAAGAAATACAATGTATTTTTATAGGATGATTACTGATATATATTAATACGTGATTTTGACAGGTTTAAGGTTATTGTACTATTATACACATAGTATCCAACTATTATTTCATGAGAGAACTGTAATGATTCGCGCATCTCGGCTGAATTCAGAGCTCTTCGTCATTAGTGTGTTGTTAATCTACTATCTGCTTTTCGTTGCATGGTCATATACAAGATGACGAAAAATATATTAATAGCAAAAGTAGCACAGCGACGGGCACGGTACATTTTTCCTCAAAGAACGTAATCACATAGAGAAAAGAGGATTCACATTGGTTGACAAATTTTCACATGTACAAATTTTTGTAAGTTGAAGATTTAGAAATTTGAACATTGGGTTTAAGAAAGTATACGAAATAAACGATCACTGTATATATGTATTCGCTGTCGAAAATGTTGTAGAGTCTATGGGTGATAAGCAGTGTTCTAAACCGAATGGAACCAAAATGCGCAAACTAAACGAAAACTTGTCCTCTAATGATAATATTTTCACGAATTTAACTATGGACTACTTCAGAGCAGTGACATTGTGTTCAGTACGAATTTGCCAGAATTGAATTTGTTTCATTTTAATATTTTCTTGCAAATAAGTAAGTATAAATTTGTTCTTATCGTAAATAAATGTTTCCCTAATTATTTCACATATAAAATAATGTTTATTATTTCAATCATATTTTACGTACACAAACTTAACCTCAATCTATGTATTATATTACACATTTTTTTTACAGGTAACTAATAAATTCGACACAATGGCTGCAACAATGCCAATAAATCCTAAACCATTTTTAAATGGTTTAACAGGTAAACCTGTTATGGTGAAACTAAAGTGGGGTCATGAATATAAAGGTTATCTTGTGTCTGTTGATGGATATATGAATTTGCAATTAGCTAATACAGAAGAACACATCGATGGAAATTGTACTGGAAACCTTGGTGAAGTTTTAATCAGGTGTAATAATGTAATGTACATAAGAGGTGTTGAAGAAGAGGATGAAGAAGGAGAGATGAAGGATTAGTTAGCATAAATATTTATATTCCAATTTAGATTAATATTTTTTACTACTAAGGAGAATAAGATAATCATATAATATTAATAAAACCGGATTTTCAAAATTCATTTAAATTTATTTATTAATAATGTACATTATGATAAATTATTTAATTCAAAATTGTATAATTTCAGTAGATGATATTATGCTATGTTTATGTAAATTTAACTACTCCGTGGAACATTTGTTATAATAGGTTTTGGCCTTGTTTTAAAAATTAATTTCTTTCTTACAATAGCTTGCACATTATATTCAGTTTTTATTTCAGAAGTGTGTTCTGTGTGTTTCTTTATTAAAACTGCAAATGGTTTTGGAAGTGGTACTTCTTTTCCATGTAATACATGAATACCAATTATAAATATTGGTGTACCAGCTTTCAAAAAATGTAAATCTCCAATGTATTTATTTGTAACATCTGGGGAGTCAAATTTTAAATCACCTTGTAATTCAATAATTGCCCATTCTTCGAGTTCACCGTCTCTAAAAAATAATGAAATTAGTCGTACATATCATTTAGTTAATAGAAAGATCCGTATAATTGAATTATAATACCTTTTTATGGGTATAATCATACTGATTGTTTTGGCGGCAAATACTATGTTGCACCTATGTGCGTATATCACATGTAAGTACAAATTCATTTAAGGAAAAATCACTAGATTAGTAAAAGCTTAAATCAAATTTTCAATAAAATATTAACATTTTTAGCACAGATAGAAGATTATAGACATTTTATATATAATACCAAAAATTGATTTAAAATGGAATGTTAAAATTTAACAACTACTTTTATAACAACTACTTTATTTTGAATCAGTTTGGTAATTAAATTGTTCTAGTTACGTTTCCGCCATCTATTGCTGGGAAGTAAAACTGTATATCAACTACTTACGTTATCTGATGGTAGAATACGAAACTAATGTTTTGGCGGTTGTTAAAAAAAATGCATGTAAAAACATATTTTCCATTTACAATAATATTTCTACTATAGTATTGATCGAAGGAAGGAAACGATTCAACAGTTTGTATAATAAGAAAATAAACAATAACATTTAATATATGTATTTTATATAATTTTACTTGCATGTCAAATAATACATAACACTAGAAGTGTCTTTTAAATGATACTCATTCGTACTTTTCTGTTTTTTTTTAAAAGATATTTGAAGGACAATGCAAGTACGGAATTAGAAACACAATATACATAGCTGTATGTATAGCAACTGGAATAACAATCATGCGAAGTTATTTTATTTGTGTATATATCTATGTGCAGTTTATATGTTTACTGTAGATGTAGAAAGCATATATAGCGTAATTTATTTCAAATATGAAAACAATACAATGGGGATATTTTATTGGTCCTGTGCTTGTATATAAAAGTGCAGAGGAACAATCCTTTATGTTTAAAATGGACACCCCATCACTTGCTAGTATTTCTAGATATATTACCTTACATGAGAAAATGTTATATATCAGATACACGTTCTCTTTGTCCAAAACATGTACATCTGTATATGCATATGTAAGAGGGTTTGCTTATTATTAACAATACAAACTCGCATATGCATCTTTAAGAATGTATACATCTACCAAGTATTGTCCAAAAAGGACTTGTATGTCATTATTATTACTATAAACATTTGATCTAAATATATTATTATACGACATAGATGTTAGAGGAATTGGTTTTAAAATATTAGCAATTGATTGTCATTTAGGGGACTACATGGGACCTTCTATCATACTAATTTTCATTGTACAATAATAAATGCTGCGTCCAAAGCACAAAAGTGCCAGTAGAAATGCACCTGGAGACAAGAACAACAAAATAGATAGAATTTTAACAATATTAATTTACTACATATTATAATAATTGATTTGTACATACATTATAAGCAATGAATTAGATAAAACTAATTTTCTATACTTACCAACATAAGCTACATAAACTCCACCACTAGTTTTCACATATTTATGTGTTCCAACCTGTAAATAAATAAAGCAAAATTAACTATAATCTTCTAATATGTAGAGTGTTCCTATAATTGTGAATTGTTTGAATCACAATTTCAAAAATACAGTGTTAAAAATTAACATACATATTACAACATTCAAATAATACTTACAGTCACGGCTATTGCAATTACTAAAGCTATTATTCCGACGATAATGAATGCAATACCTCGACCTCTAGCAAAATCTGGGCCAACAGAAGATATTTTTCGACAATGTGGACATCGAGCCAAAGCATTATTCAAAGTATTGAACTAAAGAAAATAACATAGCAAGTATTAATTAACATAAACTTATACATAAACAATATTCTCAATGAATTCTTACCAAAAATGTGTCATGACAGTGAGCACAGCATACCCTACACATTCCAGGCATAGAAAGAACGGGTGGTGTAATTGGACTTGGAGCAAGATTAATAATACGTTTACAATTTGGCCTTGGACAAGCGATACGTTGTGAAGAACTCTTACAAATTAATAAACAATTACAGGGACAGCGAACATACTTCTTTCCTGGTGGTGCATTTCGTATAGGCTAAAAAAAAAAAAATAATGCTATTATTTTTTATACATTACTGTTTGGTTCAACGAATCAGTTCATGAACATACTGTAGCTTCATTGCACTGACAACACTTGACAACATGTTGATCTTTTTTACCAGATATATCTATCATAGCCTGACAAACTCTGCAAGTAACCATAGGCATACCACCTGATTGATTGCATGATTCATACGGAGGTGGTAGCTCATCGGGGCCTATTGCAGGTACTGTGCTGACAGTAGATTGTGTCTCATCTAACGTAAAATATGAGACGGGTAAACAAGCAACAGAATTAAACAAACTTAATTATTCCATTTCCGAGATCAAATATTATTTACCCAAGTCGCTGATCTGTGAATTGTAAATGACATTTTCGTTCTTTAATAACGGCTGCCGTTCGCCTTTCCGCCCGTCTCCCATGTCGGTCTATTAATTTATCTTTGACGACAACAATTTGTTTCGATTATTGTTTGACAGTACTCCCGGTGCTCCGATGACAAGGATGACAAAATACAAATTTTTCTAACACCCTCCGCGGTTCTGCCTGTTTGTAGAACAGAAACCGTCCCCTACAATAGATACGTTCCGTACTAATACATTGTCGATCTTCAATAGATTGGTTTAGGAATTCTAAGAGCACTTTGACATTTTCGCACGTTGGCTGCCCTGTTACTCAATAATAGCAATGTTTCCGAGGCGAATGTATTTTGAGGTTATTCTTTTCTCTTTTTTCTAATAACAACAAAAATCGCTATTAGTTAAAACGCTATATTAAGAGTTGAACATTCTTCCGAGAACTAATGTAATCTGTTTATGAGGCACAATACCACTTTTATCAAACGTTATACTGACACACTTTAACAAGATACGATCACTTCCATTCGCAACTGCATTCTCCAACGTTTACACGGCTTTTCAAAAGTTTGATTACTATTATACATCGTTAAAAGCGGAAGTATTCGATCATTGGAGTTGTATTATCTATAAGTTACGTATGTATTATCTATGTGTTGTATATAGATTTACGTAAGCGTCGATAATATATATAAACAACGTGTTACGGTATCTTTTAAACTTGGACTGTTTTGTTTTGTTTGTATATAAACAACTGATATGGAAAAAATAACCCATCTATGGAACGTAAATCAATTCATTACAAAATTGAATTGTTCACAAAGTACGAACTTGCAAACATTTTACATGTAAGTTTTACATAATTGATTTTTATAACCTTATCCTTTCATGAGTATCCAGTTCTTACAAATGTGTACGGTTATTTTAGAGTAAGCTTTGTTTAGTAATGTAAAAATATATTTGTTGCATGTATAGAATGTTCCAGGTTTAAACGATCAAACTTTACTGATATGTTCCACAAAGTAAGAAACATACATTACACAAATAACACATAAATTTATGTTTTGTTGATACATCATAATGTAATAATCAGCTTGTAGCGTTTAAGGAGTCTGCTTGTAGCGTTTAAGGAGTCTGCTTGATACTCGTGAAAGGGTTAAATCTAATGTGGATATAATTAAGCATACACGTAAATAATAAATAATTTTATTATATTTTAGAGGGAAATGTAAAAAATTAAGCAAAGGTGTACTATTACCACCCAAAAATTTTAGTCCATCTGTGATGTGTCGGTATTGTGGATCACTTTGGAATACAGTGAAACATAGTATTCGATTAGAAGAGGGTAAACCTCTTTCTAAATCTATTAAGAAAATTGTACACACTATGAATAATAGCAGTGAAAGGATACCTATAGTTCGTAGAAATCTAGTAAAAAAATGTTTAAAAAATAAAAGGAACAAATTGGTACTGAAATGTTCAATATGCTTGCAAAGTACTAAAATACCTTTTGATAAGCCACAGAGGATAAAAGTACAGAAATTCAGTTCAGAGAGTACTAAAAGCGAAATAAAAAAACGTAAAAAGAAAAAGACCAAAGATAAAACTGCCGGTTTGAACATTTCTGGAATTTCAAATTTGAGTACAGAGAATGTCAAGGAAGAATTAAAAGAAATAAACACGAAAAAAGTAGGAGGTACTTCAAACTTTATTACACCGACTCCAAAGTTAAAAAAATTGAATATAAATAAGTTAAAAGATATCGTGAATCATGGTGCAACACCTCCAAAGAGAAAAAGTCTACATAGTTTTTTATCTGAATTTTGTTAGAAATCAATTTATTATCAAAGTATTTTATAAAAATTCTAGAATACTATAAATTATTACTTATTATATAAGGAATATTTGACACATTTCTTTTATAAAAAAGAAAAAAAAAATGAACATTCTTTTATTGTAATTCCAAAATTCCTATCCTGAATTGACAAAATTGACTGTACATCAAACATCAGACAATTAGTCAATTTTTATTCACTTTAATTATAAACTGTTCTCTACATCGCTATCCATATAATAAAATAAATACACTATACACCATGCATCAAGAGGGAATCGTACAAAGTCGCGCGTTAATTGTTCTTCTATTTACTCCAGTGGAATCTCTTTTCGTACAACCTGTAAGATAATTAAACGTTACATATCAAACAGATTATATCTCATTAATGATGTAATTTATTCGCGGAACAGCTGTTCGTGCATGTTAATGGAAACAAGACGGACGCAAGCTGGAATTCTAACTTAACAATTCTCAACCCTTCTCGGCGATGTTACACGAATGCACGTTTTTCGACTGTGAAAGTCATGCGTGAAGGTCTACTTTCATGCATTTCGTGTTAATTCGGTCAGTGTGTCGAGCATTGGCGTAACTAAGATTTTTGTCTGGAATGAACTAGCTACTTTAATTTTACCTAGTGTCCACGGCCCATACCAGGTATGATCAAGCGACTTTCGGAAGTTTGAAAATTGAGATTTTTTCGGATTTGAGAATTTGGAAATTTAGGGATTTGGGAATTTCGAGTTTCGAGGATTTAGGGATTCCGGAATTTGAAAATTTGAAAACTTCTAATATTAGTTGGACGTCTCGGGAACTTCGGATTGCGCGGAGAGGATCAGATTCATCTTGGTCTGTAGCTAGTTACGCCAATAATGCCGAGGCAAGAGAAGAGAGGAAGAGGAGTTGTTAGTCACCTGAATGCACGCCTCAAGATAATCCCGCTCGGACATTTCCTGGTCCTTTGCAGGGGGAACTTTTCCCCGGCGGCGCAGTTCTTGCTTGGCATCGTTCAAGTCAAAGATCGCCACGGGATCCAGTTTGCCCTTCAGTACCAGGCCCGCCAAGTATTCAATGTAGTGCTGCCTGCGGGGAAAAGTACCCAGAATTTAGTCGTGCCACGCACGATTCTCTTTCGTTTACCTCGATCAAGTCCCTCCTGTAATGTTCTGGATCACGACCGTACCAATTCGGTGGCAATTTTATTCCTGCACGTCTCACGCAAGTTTCGAGATCGTCTATATTTAGCAATAACAGTGGCTCCAGTTGGGTTTTCCGAATCATTCGGACTAGATACTCTATATAGTGGATCCTGAATATCGAAGGACGCGTTAAGAGAACGCTGTGATAGAAAATTATTCTTTTTTAACATCTTCAAGATTTCTATCTGCTGTCTCGTATTCGATTTTCATACTCTTCATACTTAAATTATAATTACAACCATGATGGTATATCAATCGTACAAGTATCAGTAACGAGCAGGAGCAGAATGATCTTGAAGGCATCGAAAGAATTGTTCTATACAATAACTCTGGAAATAAGGCGATGTTTCATGAAGGTATCACGCATGGTAATGCTTTTCATAAATCCTCGTAGTCAGACTTTACTTTATTCGCGATCAAATAATAGCTCAAGGACGTTATAAAGTACACTTGCATTACTAATAACTGTATTATTAATTACTCAGTCGTTGTGTTCTTGTTCAGAAACCAGTTGAATCATGCTACGAGTGTACAAAAGAAATTACGTCATTGTCACAATTGCAAAAGTGATCTTTCGAGTGACCGATTCATCTTTCCAGTTGGTTGTATCTTTAATCCATTATCGTATTATCGAGACAAAAGGTATTCGATAACGAAATGAACGTTGATAAGGACACATGCAAAAGTTTCGCAAAACGATTTACCTGCAGAGACCAGCGTGTCCATCAACCACGTCCGAGTTGCATATCGCGTCCACGACACCGGTGGGAGTTTCTTTCTGTAATTGCACTTTGCACTTGCGTTCTCCAGCCGGACCTTCTGTATCGTACTCGATTCCATTATCTTTCAACAGCTGTTGTAACTGAGCGGGCTCCTTATCGCGAAGATAGAACAGACAGTTTCGCGGATGATGAGCGTGAAGACCCAGCTTCGCGCAGTACGGACTGACCGAGCATTTCGCTCCCATCATGAATGCCTTACCACAACCACAGCAAAACTCGTACTTGCACTGACTGCACGTGAAATGCATGCAACCTGTGCAAAATTCGTTCGATACTCGTCGTTAACATTGTATTTATTGTCAAATTCACTGATAATTACAACGAGGTCTCGATATATGGCTCTTTCTTGTATTAATAGCGGTGCTTCCTCGTTGAAACAAACAGATAGATTTCGAAATTTTCAAATTCTCAAATTCATAGATTTCCACATTTTCTCAAATGTCTTAAATTCCAAAATTCTTATATCTTTCGTAATAAAACGAATGTTATCGAGAAACTAATTTAGTTACACCAAAGAAGATGCCTGCCCCGTAACGTTTACTCACCTCCTCGGGACAAAGAGTAGCGAAATTTGCATTTAGGACAATCTATCCCATTATCTGCCAGATGCTTGGCTAAGCCTGCGGCTTGATTGTCCGGATCGTTCTCGTCTTTCCAAGCGGCGAATTGCTCGCACGTAATTCCTTGATGCTGTTTCTCCCACTGAAAGTGAAATTGATTATTCGAGAGGATGTAATTTGCGTTTAACCCTTACGCTTTCGCGCGCTTATGACAAAGTATGCTCGTTGCGAGCGGAACGCGTTGCCGATCACTTCAAATGTTCGTACTACATTTCTTGTTCTGTAAATTTTCTAACAAAGTTAATTACGCTGAAAATTATTTCTCGGAAGCAACGTAATTCGTTTTAATATCTTAAACATTACATACGCGAACGTTTATTTGATCGAACACGTGCGTATATCGTATGTACGCGTCCTTCTAAACGAAAGAAATAATTTGCAGGCAATTATCAACGCGTGCACGTACCGGTCTTCGACATTGAGCGCAGGTAACCGATCGACAATCGGGGCAGATCAATCGTTTCTGATCTGGATCCGCGTAAAATCCGCTCGAACACTGAAAGCAACATACATCGGGGTTATTTTCGTCCGATCGAACAGAAAGGATCGATTATCCTGCACAAAGGAAACACCTGAATGCACCACTTGAAATTGGGATCCTGCATCAGCGTTCTATCCCTCAGTTTCCTCTGGAAGAGTTCGTGAATAGGCGGGTCTAAAAGTGTTTTCAGTTGTATGTCCAAATTACTGAAGTACTCCAGGACTTCGTCTTCGTTGGCGTCCTTGAGATTAGGTTCCTTGCAGAACGGACACACCGCGTCCGTAATGTTCCTGTCGCTGATTTGGATGGTGAAGTAGTTTTTCGCGCATTCGTTGCAGCAACGATGCACGCATTTCAGCATCGATACCATCTGAAATTATAAATTTGTCAGAAATATAGAAATGCTTCCGAGCTTTCGATCGGAGTCGTCATCGGGGTATTAATTATCGCTCGAATCGATTAAATGTACTTTTTTTTTACCTGACTCATCGCAAAGCGACCCGTGCACAGCTCGCATTCCTGTTGCAAGAAAGCCAACGCCGATTCCACGCTGGAACATTCTTTAGCCGCTTGAAGAGCCTCAACATCTCCGAATTTCAGGGCAAGTAAACTAGCAGCCACTTCCGCTTCATCGTAATTCGATGCTTTACCCTCGGCTAACAAGCGACGCGCTATTCTCTGTGAATGAAACGGAAGGCTTCTGAAATTTTACAAACTCAAATAAACGACTTTGTAAATAAAATATACCGGGTGAATCGGTAACAGCCAACTAAAATAACTCGTTACTTGATAGTTGCGTAAAAAAATATTCTTACATGTCTCTTTCTAAATGTTATACTCATTGTAAACGAGAAAAACACTAGTCCATATTACCATGAACACCCTGTATATCCATTATCGATACACCCTGTATGAATCGTAGATTGATTCGGTAACAGTTAACTTTTATTCGAGTCGCAGTATGCATACGAACATGGAGTAATTGAAAGTAAACTCGAATAAACGAACATGAAGGACAGAATTCGAGTGTCCTTTAGGCGGACAGATTGATGCGAACAATGATATACGAGGACAGACAGCATGCAAAATAGACGAAGAGACTACACCAACGTCTAGAAACGAGCTCTCGACATGTTGACAATGACATCGTGATCGAAATGTTAATATCGTGGTTGCTTGTTAAACGTACGAGCCGCACGAGCGAGTATTAAACGAACGTTAATACGTTAATGGGATGCACAGCGAAGAATGCAAAGCGAATTCTCAGAGTTGTTCGATGTTTTGTGCGACGTTTCAGATATGCCGAGGAGTCTTCTTCGTCTCGAGGACGAAGTAACTGGATGATGGAAAAGTTGTGTTTCGCGATATTAAATTAAACTCCAGACGCAGTTTCTTCGCGAAAGAAACGTACAAACCACGGATACAGGCTCTTTCATTTTAATTCTCTTACGAAATTATCTATCGAATTTACACAAAACTATTTTAAATGCGTTTTATTTTATCCCAAAAAAGATACAAATTTTCTTTTTTATCGTGGACTAGTACTTTTTTACAAATAATCCCCGTATACCCTCGTGGTTTATCTTTTCCAATTGAAGCTTTGCCAAAGCAACGAGCGATCAATTAGTCACAATCTCCTTACGAAGAAAAACAAAATGAAAGCACTTACCTCGAGGTATAGGCAATCTCATTCTACTCGGGAGAGAAAAAAAAAAAGGTGAGCTTAAAACTACTGTCAAAACAGGGTTATAAAACTGTAAAGGGTGTCAGCCGTTTCTAATCTGTTTTTCTTTCCGTGTCTCGATACGTTTCGAGCTGTTTGTAGACATTGGTCTGTCAGCGGCAAGGAATCGACATAGTCGACAAGTGATTTTCTGACAACTGACGTCTACTGACCTCCCGTTCCGTTTTGGGAGATACCCCCGTCTTCGAGTTGCCGCTTCTACTATCCACGTACTCCCTTTCCGTTTTCTCTTCACCCTCGAACCGATGGATACAACTGGCTACCAGGGAGAATCGTTTCTTCGACGTTTCTCCCTGATCCGACCCCCTGTCGCAGCCCGTACTCGCTCTGCGATTCGTTTTCGTTCGTTTCTCGCTCGTCCGTTTCGCCACTTTTACCTCACCCTTCGTATCAATTCTCTTCTTCTCCCCGATATCGTTACTTTTCGATTTACTTGTTTCGATAGACCTCTCCTTGACCGTGTCATTCGTATCCCTTTTCGATATTAATTGATCTTTGGACTTCACCGAAGGAATCTTCCTGGAAGTAACTTTATTTAACTTGTAAGTCTTTTGTACCTCCGCTTTCAAAGTTTCATCTTCCTCGGATGTTTCGTCGTTAAAACTCTGCTCATCATTCTCCTCTAATTGTTCCTCCTCATCCAGCGAGGAGTCTTTTACGTCCGCGTAAGTTTCGCTCGAATTAGAGGCATCCTGGCTCTCCATATCGCTGACAGACTCGCTCTCGGATCCCTCGAACTCGGAGTCCGATATCTTCGCCTTTATCGCGTTGATGGTTTCCTGCAGGAGGATCTCGGCGTCGGTTAATTCCTCCATGCTGCCCAAAGCGTCGTCGGAAAATTGTTTATCCGTGCTAGATATATCGGACTCCACGATGCTTTCAAAATCCGACACGGTGTCCACATCGGAGTCCTCTTCCGACGAATATTCTTCGCTAGAATCGCTCTCGCCCGAGTCCAAGTCGCTGGATATCGCTGAATCTTTGCCAGCTACGATTACATCTGGTTCAGCATTCTTCTTCGCCTGAGGTTTCTTCTCGTTTCCGGTTTTGTTACCCGCGGAAATCTGGACAGTTGCATTTTTTACGGCGTCTACATTCCTGTTCCTGGAACCGGTGTCTACTTTCTTTGGGGCAATCTCTCGTCCGATTCCAATCTTCGGAACGCTCTGCGTACCGATTTTTCTGCCGGCTTGCTGACCGTTCGTCGTTTTCTTCGCGGCGTTGTTCGAATCGTTAGCTCTCTTGGAAATTTGCTGCGAACTTTTACGAGCCTGTTGCTGAAACCTCGCAGTGAATACGGGGATTCTCGAGAGGAACGATTTCGGTTTCGAATTTTCTTTCGTCCTCGAAACCTGCTCTGTCTTTTTGTCGGCAGACTGCATGATCGATTTCCTAATTTGCTCGCAACCTTTCGACAGCGTCCTCAGAATGGTCGATCTCTTTTCAGGGGGCCTCGAGTTGCACTCCTTTGAAATTTGCTTTTGATTAGTGGACGACGGTTTCGTTTTGCTCGCGGTGAGACCCGAAGAGACGTTTCCGACCTGGACCTTCGAGCCGCTCTTTGCCAGGTTCTCCCTCGGACTTCTCCTGGATACGGTCGATCTGCGAGTCGGTTCCGCAACCTCTTTTACTTTTGCGACCGTTCTACCTTTCGGGCTAATCTTTCCGAAATTTCGTCGAGGTATACCGGTCGGTTTTTTGACAACTTTCACGGGAGACCTCCTTCTACCGACCTTCTTCGCCGGCGATTTGGATCTCTCCTTCGGCGGTACCTTCTTGCCAATTTCATTTGCATCGGCTTCGTTATTATTTTGGACGTTAACCGCGCTTTCTCTCGAAATCGTAATAGCTTCCGCCATTACGCTCTCTAGTCGCGATTTCATCGATTCCTCATCGGTTGGACTGATTTTATTTTCCGCGCACTCTAGCAGGTTAATTGGAGCGCAGTCGTTCACTGCTATCATCGGAGACTCCGTTATTTTGATCTCTATGATGTCGGCCACTCCCGGAGATACTTCGTTAATATTTTCCATGATAGAATATTTAATTTCTCGAAAATCGGTCAAACTCATGTTCGCCACAGGGCGAACAGATTCTTCCATTTTGTGTTCCGGGATTAAAGGTACTATCGAAGGTGTTTCGTTAACAGTTTCCACGATAGGATGTTCAATTTCTAGGGTGTTAACCGAATTCACGGATAGTGTAGGCGTATCAGATTCTGTTACTTTATTCTCTACGATTTCAGGTATTTCTAGACATAATCCATTAACATTTTCCACGATAGAATGTTTGATTTCTTGGGTATTAATCGAATTCACGTACAATATAGGGATATCAGAGTTTGTTACTTCAGTCTCTGTGATTTCAGGTACTTCTGGTGGTAATTCATTAACATTTTTCATGACAGGATGTTTAATTTCTTGGACATTAATTGAATTCACACTCGTGATAGGAATAACAGATTCTTCTACTGCGAGTTCTGTAATCGCAGATATTACAGGAAGCGTTTTACAGACAGTTTTTACGACAGGACACTCAATTTCTTGGACAACTGAACTCGTACCCGATCCGGGAGAATTTTCCACTACATTTAAATTGAAATTATCGTCAGGAAGAGGTTCAGTCGACGCTTCTCCATTTTCTTTACTTTCGCCAGAAAGGGGTAACAAATGAGACATATTGTTATTCGAATCTTTTGCGATACTTTCACCGTTACAGGAAGGTTCAACGTTATCGCGTGTCTCGGGATCATAGTTATTTTGAACGCCATCAATAGTGTCGGAATCAAGGATGTCGGTTTTGTTCGAGTTCGATTCATTAAAGGGCACATCGGTAACGTTATCGAGAGTAACAGGAGTTTGTAGAATTTTGTCAGTGCTCGCAGAATTCGGCTTGTTAAAGGGAAATTCGGTGTCCAAAGTATGCGAGTTTGACGAGGGATCGGTAATACGAGAGCCACTCGAAATAGTTAAAATTGTCGATCCAGTATTCGCGAGGGCTTTCGAAGCCTCGTTTACGTCGAGGTCGTTCGATATCGAGGATGGAATTGCGGATAGAATCTTCTGATCGTTCCCAAGGAATTTTTCTACCTTTGAATCGTTCGTTTCAATTATTTCCCTCGAATTCTGCTTCGCGATCGTCGAGGCATCGTTATTGGTTCCGTTTTTTGTCAGCTTGTCGATTTTCTCCGCGGACGTTGATGTTGATTGATCATTTACTTCTGCTTTCGACTGAACATTAATTTGCCGAAGGTTCGTTTCAGAATCGAGGGACTTACTTCCACAAGCTATTGGACGAGTATCGATTTTATCGTTGGGAATGTGGCATGCGACGGAGATGGGCTGCTCTACTTTTTCGGATACGTGCAACGGAGTTTTCATTTCTTGGACAATTAGTTTGGGTCTGTTGGGAACTTCGGATATTTTCGACTCTTGGGACACGTCATTTTTGCTGGATTTTTTGGGAACTTCGCGTGGGACACTTTTAGAATCCTTTGAGGTTTCGGCTACTACTATCCTCGGATCTGCAGACAGTTCGTCAGCATTGTTTTTGGAATCTCCTACCATTTGAAGGATTTTATTCTCAAACGGAATATTTTCAAGATTCTTCGAAAGTTCGGAGGAAACGGTTATTAAATCGGTCGTTGCTTTAGAATCTGCGCGAGTTTCTTCCACGAGAGTGCTACAATCTTCAAAGACTTCAGATTCGTCTGAAATTTCGTGAGAATCGTCCTCGAGAGTTTCGGAAACTTCATGGATTTTGAAATCTTTGCTCATTTCGGGAGCAAGGTTTTCGGAATCTGTCAAAGTTTCTTCGGCAACTCTAGAATTGTCGAAAATTTCGCGAGAGACGTTCTCAGGTTTTTTGAAAACTTCAACAGGGATTTTGGAATCTTTTACCTCGAGGTCAAGGATTCCAGAATCCTTAGAAGTTTCTTGAGCAACTGCTTTAGAATCCTCCAAAATTTCAAAGTCTACAGGAACGTTGTCAGCAAGCTTTTCAAGATCTCTCAAACCTTCGCTCATAACTGCTTCTCCCTTGTTCGAGATCGAAGTCTCTTCGACCCTTTTAGAATCTCTTAAAGTATCGGAAGATTCAAAATCGCATTCTATGACTTTAGAATCGATCGAAAGTTCGCGAGAACCCTGTTCAGAATCTTGAAGATTCTTTTCGACGTTAGACATTTTTTGTTCATCGACAGA
The DNA here is from genome assembly GCA_036983795.1 of Megachile lagopoda. Classification (NCBI taxonomy): domain Eukaryota; kingdom Metazoa; phylum Arthropoda; class Insecta; order Hymenoptera; family Megachilidae; genus Megachile; species Megachile lagopoda. The sequence goes on along the minus strand of CM072795.1, from coordinate 2,886,064 downwards.
CACTTCGGGAAACAGGGAATGAACTTTGTCGTTCGTGTTACAAGGCTCGGTAACCACCGTTGCGGACAAATTAGTCGTATTACTGTCAAGCAATTTGTGCTGTGAAACAAGTACGTAGCGGTCGTTATCGGCAACCAAGCTGGCATCGATTAATTTCACACGCTCGGCGTCGTTTGCCGCGACGCAACGCGTTCGCATGTTAGATGAGGATGATTCACCGACGCAGAAGGATGACGTTTCGTTTGATAATGATTGTGCAGCAATGGTCTCGTTGTGTCTCATCGCGTTATCGGTCGTGAATGATTCGTCGTTGAAAGATGCATTGTTAGCGCGCGAATCTTTGATGTCGTTCACGGAAGAGCTGCCCGCTTCCTTTGACAAGAATGATCGATCGTTCTGCGCACGAATCCCGGAATCGTTCTTCGTCAACGATACTTTTGTACCAGTTTGCCGAACGTTCGACGCTCTTTCTTCGTTAACATCCTGGCCGACAATTTCCGGGGAACGGTCTCGCACCAAACTTACTTTCGACGCTTCGGCTTCCTTTATTTCGTCGCTCCGCGATTGCGTTACTTTCGCGTCATTTGGGATCCGGCTGTCGTCAAATGTTGCCTCCGCTATTGTTCCCTTTTCTACGCTACCAGAAACGTCATTGTCTTTCTCTCGACTACCTACCGTTCCGAGCTCTCGCAGTTTCTCGACGTCTTCTGCGCTCGTTGCGGATTCCACCGTCATTTCAGCGTCTCCTTTCTTCTCTTCCGTCGCAACTTTTCTCCGGGCTTCCGAGTTGTTATCTGCCTTCCCCTCAATGTTGCCTCCCACTGTTTCGTCGGAAGTTTCAACGAGATCCACTTCGGGGTTCGATCTTCTTGGCGACAGCATCTGCATTGCCGATATGAAAGGACCCAGCAATTGTTCCGGTAACGATTTCACTGCCGATATCAGAGCTTCTACGGTGGCCGCTTGCGTTTCGTTGCTGTTCCCAGAAATTTTCTCGGAATTTTCGGTATTCGATCGCGTCACAGCATCATTTTCGACCGCCGCCGATGCTTCATCGGTTGTCTCTGAACCTGGTTTCTCTTTCGCATTTACGCCCGAATCTATTTCACTCGATTCAGTTTCTAATCCGCCAATCTTCTCAACAGCCGATGTTTCTGAAGAAGACTCAGATGCGGTAACTGGTTTCACGGAAACTTGGTCCTTGTTCTCCTTCAATTTCTCGTCCTTCGAATCAGACGATTCATTTGCATTAATTTCCTTCGTCAAAACTGTCTGCCCTTGCATAATCTTTCCACTCTGCACCAACTTCTGGCTCGTCACATCGGACGAACCAGAAGCGCTAATTGGTTTTATCGGGACCGTGTCCTTCGGAGACTCATCCTGCTCCATCTTCTGGTTTGTTAAATTAGCTCCTTCGGACCGTAACGAATTTTCTGCCACATGCGCGTCGGATCGCGAAAGAATACTCGATGAAGGATCTTTATCCGCGTCCACTGTTCTTTGTCGAGGATCTGAATCCTTTTGGGACATTTCGTCTTTGTTCGAGCGTGAAGATGCAGCTTTATCCACTGGCGCGTTGCTTTCCGAAGGATCAGAACTCTTTTGGGACACCGTTTCGTCTTCCTTAACGCGCGATTCTTTGTCTTTTCCTTGGTACACTTCTACGTTCACGCTTTCTACCGTTTGATCTAGATTTGATTTCGATACAGCATCGTTTGCTCCGACTGTCTTCGACTTATCTTTTTCGACATTGGAGGAGACGGTTTTTTCTCCTGAATTTTCCTCGCGATCGATATTCCTTGTTTGCTTCGTGTCTTTCTTAAGAATGGATAATACCTCCGCTGTTTTGTGTCTCAGATTTTCTTGCAACAATTCTTCTGTCGCACCCGAGGACTGTTTTTCGATAGCGTTCGTCGTGGAAGCACTTTGACTACTACTTTTAGTCACTTCAGATGTATTTATTTTTTCTACCTTGTCGTCTTTGTTAGAAGTTGAAATTGTTTCGATTGTTTTCACCAAATTTCCTGAGGGTTCTGCACTCTCTTTTTCTCCCGAACTTTTTATGGAATTGTCAATTGGGCTTGTACTCTTAGTTACAGCGAGATCATCAGTTTGTTTAATTTCTTCTTTCGTTGATCGATTATCCTTGTCAGAAGTTGAAATCTCTTTCACGATATTCGAATCCTGTTTCGACAAGTTTTCCGACAGCCTCAATTTCTCTTTCTCGATTAAATTTGTCATAGAATTATTATTTCGAATACTGTCTTTGATCTGAACGGCGTCCGCCTTTTCAACAACGGTATCATCGTTAACTATCGGTGCTTTAATATCGTTTTCGACGAACATCTTCGACTTCTCGTTCTCCAATGTCTTAACGCGAGCAGTGTTGGCTACATCGAGGTCTTGTACGGCCCTTGGGACCAGATTTTTATCGATTAGAACGGTTCGATCGTCAGCGTTATTTCGATACAGATTATCAGGCTTATTACCGAGCGTGTTAAGGGGGTCTTTGTCAAGTTGCCAGTTATCGGTCATTTGTCTGAGGGCTGCCAGTTGCTTTTGAAAGTCGGCCTGCAACGCGACGAAATTTTCAACGATTGGTGATATTACCTGCTTCCTGGCTTCCGAGTCCGACACGTTGGAAACCTGTTCGGAAACACCCTCTCCACCACCGACCGCACCTGCCGCATCTACAACGATCAAACTCGATGACGGTGAATAAAAAATTGTCGTTAAACCGTTGAATCGCCTCCAGGGTATCGGTGCTTTTGTCACTTTCCCTCCCACGTTCGCACCAAGTGATATTTTTGATAGAAACAAACACTTGAAGACTTCTATAAGAATCCTGAGGCAATCCAACATATAAGAGCGAGGATTCATTTTACGTAAGATCATCCAAAAGTAATCATGTACAAGAGACGTTAAAGATGAAGTAGAAGTTGCGTATGATTCAAAATGAAACTTAATGAAAATTTAATGACATATCGAGGTAAAGAAAAACAAACACAAGTTATGAAATTTCATAACACACGTATTTTCCACGAGATGTCTCATCAGATGAGGAAACATTCGCTGATTACTTTTGTACGATCAAACCAGACGAACGCACAATATTCGCTGACCTTCCCGCGGTGCAGCCTCGTCGTTTTCCACCCCGACCGGAGGACCCCAAATCCTCATCAAGAACGGTTTCAGCTGATTCTTTTGCAGCTCGAACAAAGCCGCGTCCTCGGCGCCGGCATTATTTTCCAACGCCTTCACCACCTCCGCCGTCGTGAAGTTGCCCTTTTTCATGATTTCCTCGCACTGTCCAAAATTATTTCAATTTTCTCATCAACGTATCGCATTAGGTCATTATCACTGTTTACAAATTTTCGAACGTTGCATGAGATCTCTTTTCGTAACATTAATAGACACAATCCTATCGGTGGCAATGAAACTTAATTATATTTGTCTCTGTCACTGATCTAGCGCAGCGTCGAATAATGTTTTAGCCTGAGTCTCGCAAGTTCTAACAGTGACTGTGTCCCCAAAATTACCTTTAGCTGTCTCCGTTGAATCGCCATGGTGACAGCGTTCCAAACGTCACCCTTAGTCAGCCTCAATGCTTCTTTGGCCTCGGTCGCCGAAAGCACCCCGATATTGTTCTCCTTCAGCTCCTTTCCTTGAGTGGTTACCAGAACTTGTACAGTTTCCACCAGATGAGGCCACTGCGTCTTCAGCCAGTCGATAGGATTGCTGGAGCCCTGTGACAAGGCCACTTGAACGTCGTCCGTGGAGTAACCGAGTCTTTCAGCGTCTCGTAGCAGCTCCACGATCTCCAGTCCCTGACGAGTCAAAGTCGAAACGCCTTGGGAACTGGGACCAGCATCTAGGAATCTTGGCTGACTGGATTCCTGAAACAGTAATTGGTTCGTTGATAACTGACACAAGTAGGTGCATCGTAAGTTACGTACAATGTAAAATGTGATGCAGGATCGACGAACAAGAAGGATTCGATCGTCGTAAGATGTACCTTCTGTTTGATAATAAAAATGTTACAGGCTTAACGCTATATTAAGGCTACTCTATTAAGAATAATGTACGAATCGGCACGATTAATTTCATCACACTGTTGCAATCGAGCTTTATTAATGATCAATGTTTTGGGGACGTTCGTTGGAACCGTAGGTAGATCGCAGAGTCGCACTAGGTGTAAATGTATCCTTCCTACTTTCACACCGAGGCTACGAAACTTGTCATTACGATAGTGTTAAAAATTATGCTAAGGATTAACTGGGATTGTAAAAATCAACGATTCTCGAGGGATAGCTGTCAAGTTTACCCTGGAACGGTAATAAAGGTGGGTGGAGTCGATGGAGTTTCGTCGCGTACGGTCCCTGCTCGGCCCGCCGATCAGTTGCTGAAGATATTGCTCTTGGATCGTGTGCGGATACAGTTCTGGGCTGTTTACGAACCTGCTTTGCTCCTGGAACAGACGCTCCGGATCCTTCCTTTTAGTAGACTATTTTAAGATGTTTGAAATTTCGAGGAACTTAGAAATTTCAGGTCCGGAAAATTCAAATTTCTAAATTGGCAATATCTATTATCGAGTAACGCTACTGTTCATTAACGTGTGACATTGACTAATTTTTGATTCATCAAATTCGAACTCGAAATCTTCGGCTTTAAATGAAATGTAGTTCACGAATCTACGTATTGATTTTTCGTTATACCTCTGCGTCGCTGTCCTCATAATACAATAATCCCTTCGAGGCGGATGCAGCTCTTACGAAACCTGCGCTTCCTCTGACTGGGAGGTAGTCGTACGTCTGTAAAAGCATATTCCATGTCCAATAACATTTTTGTTCCTTCTTTCCTTTACCCGAAATGACAGATTTTTTCGCAAAATAAAATACTTTCGTCTTACTTGAGTGGAAATGCTCTGTGGCGGTGGGGAGGTTCCGGTGGAAACCGAATGGCTCTTTGCAATTTTTCCGAGCATCGGTCGTTTTGTTGGATCTTCGACGCTTACCTTTGTGTTATTCGATGCGTCGGTGTTATCAGTAGACGCTGACACACTTTTTGTCGTTACTGTAGCATTTTGCGTTATCGAGGATTCACCGAGCGAATTTTCTTGCGTATCTGTAAATGTAATCAAATCATTCTTTCGACGCTGAACATTTCTCTCGTCTCAAATACGCTTCGATCTTTCGAAACATTCTGGTTGGGTTCAAGGATGTCTTGATCGATTCATGCACTTCTTGCAAATGATCCTTATTAAGGATATCAAAATGGTTCGTTAAAATTATAGGGAAAAAATAATTGTTACGTACGCTGCGAACTGAGGGTTGCAGGTAATTCTAATCTGGTTACATTTATCAATAGATTGCAAATGTTTATGCATTTCTGATACATCGAAGTTTAAACTATCAAAAAAAGAAGCATAAGTAAATTATGAAACGCGTACCAATTATCGAACCACCCACTGCATGCACCCTCGCAAAGTGGTGGAATTGCAACCTCAAGGTTCTAGAACGAACTAGCACGAGGGAGACATTCGACAACGAATTTTGGACATAAAAGAACAGCAGCCAAATGCACGCTCGTGCTTGAAACTAGCTCCTCTTGAATGAATAATAAGTACGCCAGACATGATTGAACACGGGATGAGAATAAAATAATAGAAAGAGTGGCTTCATTTCAAATACGACTATGCATTTGGTTTCCACTGAGCGTGTACGAAACAGTTTGCATGTCTCTTTATTATTCATCCAAGGGTATACATCGACAAAGGGCAATCTTTATAAAAAAAAAAAAAAAAAAGAGACCAGAGGTGGACCAGGAGAAGGAGAAACATTCAAGACAACAGGTACAATAATTGCGATCACTGATTCGATTTGGTACCAAAGGAAAAGCTGATTTTGCGCCTTGCTCTACCTTTGTTTTTTGCGGATCCACTGTCCCCGCTTTCTTCGCTGTTCGAAATTTTTAGCAAGCTCGTTCGTTTCTCCAGATCGGGACTAGGGTTGCTGGGATTGCTGGACGCCGCCGATTCGCTTTTGGCAACTTCGCTCAAAACGCTCGGGACATCTTCCGAGTTTTCTGGATTGCTCGGAGGCAGAGCGCTGCTCTTGGTCTTGCAGCAAACCACGCAAACACGGTCCTTCACGTTGTTTATGAAAGTACAATGCTCGCAGGCCCATTCCTCTTCGGGTATCTCCATCGCGATTCTCTCGCTGGTATTCTTGGTCCTCGAACGATCCTCTTCGCGTTTTTCTTCCCTCCGCGAAGAGACGGTTTTCTCCTGTTGTTTGATCGTCTCTACCTTCTTCGTTGAACTTTCTTCGTCTCCTCTGGTCTCTTCCTGAGCTCTGCTAGTGGGTCTCGACACTTGTCGATCGTCGTCGCGGACTTTTCTAGGAATAGACTCGCGAGATGGTGTTTTCCTGGTGCTTTGATTATCGGAATCGAAGGACGATCTACCCGAGCTTCGTCTGGCGGGAGACCTTTCGATTTCGTCGACGGGGGTGTCTCTCCTCGCGGAGGACTCTCTCTTCGGGGGTGGTTCTCGATCGCGGGAGGGATCTCGGCTCGGTTGATTTCTGGACGCAGGACGAGTCACGACCTCGTTAGTTTCCGTTTCTTGGTTTCTTCTGGCCGACACCTCTCTCGCAGGAGTCTTCCTGATCTGAGCGTCGCTGTCGATGGAGGATCTTCGAGAATCCCGACGAGACGATCTCTCGAAGTCGTCCAAACGCGCGTCTCTACGCACGGACGAAGCTCTTTTTACGGGGATGTCGTCTTCTTTTCTTCGAGCAGATACTTCTGTCTTGTCGAAGTGGTCGTCGGAGGAACTGGTCACTCTGGATCGAGCTGGTAACGTGCCTCGTCGGTCCGACGACTCTTCGTCGGTGCTTCGTCTTCGACGATAATTACCGTTTTGAACGCGATCCAATCGCAAATCAGGTTTCGAGAGCCTGCGTTCGTCCTGATCGTACCGTCGTCGAGAATTCAGCGTGCTCTTCTGGAAGTCGTCGTAACCTCGCGACGATGGCGGGTACCGTTTAGTCGGCTGACTCTCGGACCACTGATCCTCCGTGCTCGTCATCCTCTCTTCCGACATAAGTCGTCTGGAAACACGTTAGTACGTTATTTCGCGTAATCTTCATTCGTTTGCGGGCAATTTATTTCATCTTTTGACGTGCACGTTTCATGCACATGGTGCTCTGCATTTTTCTATCGTATCGATTATTAGACCTTATTTTGTGGGACAAGCATGAGCAAGTGTCTTTTTACAGATAAATGCATTGTTGGGTATCTTCCTGTCGTTAATAAGTACTTAGGTAAGGTCAAGAGTAACTCGTTCGGTGACCCTAAAGAATATATGATAATCAAAGGGGCTGAGACTACTTACAGATAATTAAGAATTAGAGTTCTGAGTATTTGGGAATTCGGGGAACTTTAAACCTATAAATCTCAACAGGATGAATTTGGAAACCGAAATGAACGCTTCTTCAAAATCGTGGTCAACCTAAAAGTTAACTTACTCGCGACGATTTCTAGGTAACAAGCCTCTACTGCCTTCGTCTTCGTGGTAACTTCTCTGTCTGACACTCCTGGACACGCTTCCGCGTCTACTTCTGGAGCTCCGCGAAAGTCTGTCATCGAAATCCGATTCTCCCGAATCCTCTGAGCTAGCATCGGACGGTGATCCCTGGGATCTTCTGGATCGCGATCTGGAAGCCAGCGATTTTCTGGACTTTATACTGGGCGACGGTGAAGCAGCCCTCGATCTTCTGGTGGATTTTAAACTTCTGGCTGGGCTGTGAGGTCTCGACAGGGAAGTTGGATAGTATGGTGGAAGCATTTGCGACGGTGGATATCCCATAGGGTAGCCCCACATTGCTTGGTTTAGACTCATCGTGGAACCACCCATGGACATGTCCCATGGAGCATTTGGTGGGTACCACATCATGGGCACCCCTCCTGGCCCGAGATGTGCCATCGATTGGGTCTGAAAGATGATCCAATCGTATAATCTTTATTCTATTCACATATAGTGTAAAAGATATGAAAACAATTCACTTTTTTGCACTATGATTCAGAAAAACTATGATACTGTATACTAAGTAACTTGAAGCTGACCTAGTAAATTATAAGCGGAGCCGAATATGAAGATCACGTAATGTTTAAACATCGCAAAGACTTTAGAAAGCTTCTGGTCCAAGTCCTCGAGATATAAGCACAAATTACCTGATGCATTCCAGGATTCCACATGTGAGGCGACGATAAATCGCAAACGCTGGTGGACTGCATCATAGATCTGGGCGGGGGCGGAGGTGGAACCGGAGGCGCCAGTTTCGGGCTGCCTAGGCTCACTGGCCTTGTGTTTAATGTGTCTCTCGTAATGTCAGAGGAAGCGTGTCTTCTTCTATTCGCATCCTGTGCCCTCATTGCTTCTTGGTATTTTCTGTATCTCTCCTGAACATTCGTACCAATATTTCTCTCTTAAAATATTTTATGCTCCCGTGCCCGGTATAACGATATTACAAAATCTTTATTAATATCTTGTACGATACTATCAAATGGAGGATGCATGACCGTAATTCTAACGCAGTTTTTTTGTTAACTACTTTAAATTTAATTTTTGAACTGCGCACATAATTTCCTAATAACACTTATCATGATTTGTACGTAAGGCTATAAAATCACTCGAAGAATTCCTGTAAAAATAGATTTACCTGAAGGGTGGACATCTTGTCAGTGCCTGTTCCGGACGCGGATCCGTCTGTAGGGGGTGAGTTGACGGAGTGCATGGATTTTGAGACCATTTTCGAGTCTAGGGTAGCAGAGAGCGGCCTGGTGGTATTCGGTAGATTTCGCTTCAAGCTGCCGACTCTCTCGATCAAGGAGAGATTCGTGGATCCCTGGTTTTGCGTCGATTTAGCCTAAGCGCGAAACCTGAACTTTATTACACGTTCGGGGTTGTAACCATTATCGGACGTGTCGTCTTTATCGTCTTTGAAAACGTTTTCTTTTTCTGTTCTCTTTCTTAGCACGACGGCGAGAGGAAGGTATTCGAAACTAAAAGGGTTGGCGCGTCTTCACGGTTGAAGGCAGCAGCGCTAAAATTAAATTTGCGTCGACGGGCGAGGCTAAATCGATGATAAACAAAGCGTTAGTGGACAAAATAAAATGAAATAAAATGAAACGACGGTGTTCCTGAGGATTAATCAAGAGCACTAGCAACTTAAACGATACAAAGTACAAATAAACATGGCGGTGGATTTCTAGCTGTTGGTTAATGTAGCTGCGGTGTGATGCTGTAAGCTGAAACTGATGTACACTGTGTGCATGTTATACGAACAGAAAAAAAGTAAATGAAAATAAATAAATGACACGGGATGAACGAGAAGATCGGTTCACCGTGTTCACCGTAATCATTTGTCCTGCCATATTCACCGTCGTGTTAATAATTCCAGAGCAAACTACACGTATTATAAAAAAAGGCAGGAACCTCCGAACAGTCTGATACTTCGTTTTTTGAGGTCATTCCGACAGCGTGAAAGAGTGAACGGGTTCAGTGAATACGGCAGTAGTGTTTTGCGGTAACGTGGTGTATTAAAAAGAAACAACGACAATATACAATAAAATCTGTCAGCGGAAAACAACTTAAACGACTATATAATGACTGATTTACGCGAGTAGACTGACGTGTGCGTTTAATAACAATCATCGTTGCCTCGGTGTGACGTGTTCCCTTTTCCACTAGAAACGAATCAGGCGCCGTTCGAAACGCTGAATATACAACTAACAACGATTAACAAATAACATCTGCAAATACATGACGAGTACGACGTACCGGATCACCGGAGACAAAGTTGCGACTGCTTGTTATTTACAAAACGTTCCTCCGGATGATCAAGGAAGAAACTCTAGTCATAATAACATAGAACGATTATCTGGATAAAAGGGATCGGGTGAATACCGTAGAACAGCAATTGGCATAATTTGCCCATGTGGGTATCACGATTTATTCTACTGTGGCCTGTAACTAACTGGCTCTCGGAGATGAAAATGCCACTGTTCGGATTAGATCATATTAAGTAAATATACAGCTAGTAATATAGCGCCAGTATCGGAGTGGTAAGTTTATCCGTAGATTTCGATCGCTAAAGTCGGTACATTGGATCGGAAATATCAAAATTACTTTCCCCTGATAAAATTCTATTCTATGCTATACTACCTACACTTAATTTACTTTATCAACCTACTATAAATCGAACCTAATTCAGCTTGATCACACCACACGTGTATGATCTCTAAAGAAAGGAAATGTCCGACACCGTGTTCGTTACTACTCGCCGGCCATAGCTGTTCTAGGAAAAATAGGATTCGCGAGCCTTGCAACGTGGTTTCCGGAGATCTCGATCGAATTTCGTAGCGAGCCCCTGATTCGGCTCGATATCGCCCCGAAGAATCGCACGGTACCTAAGGTCGACGCCGCGAGGTCAGCCTGAAAGAAAATTCACGAAAAGGGATGAAAGCCTCAGGCCAGGTTGCATCCTACCTGAACGTTCTTGCGATTTCGTCTGGGCGGAGGGATCGGCGGTGGACTCGACAGGTTCTCCCCTTTCGGTGGCAAAGGTGGTCGCGTTTTCATTGCGAAATCCGTCAGGATTCTTCTTCGTACGTGGCCCTTTCTCTTGGGGTGCTTGTGGTTCATGTCGTCGCAGGCCTCGCAATAATTGCCGTTGCAGGTGTCGCAACGGGCGAACACGTTCTCCGTGCCGCATAGGGCACACTTGCTGATGGCTGTCGAGGATTTTAGAGATTGCGGTCGGGTCGGAAATTCGATGATTTCGTAGTCCGGGTCACCACAGTCCCCGGAGAGCGACGGTGGCGGGATCTTCGGTGGGGTCGGTGGTCGTCGTTGCTGCTGTTCCGCTTCCTTCTGCTGCTGCGCCTTTTGGACAAAAGTGTGTATGATTGTGATCGTAAGGAAGAATGAAATACACATTGGTGACCAACTACTTCTATAATTATCAAATCTAGATTAACTGTCGTGTACTTTATTTTCGCTTAACATCGAAAAATATTCAATGCAATAACACTGCCGGCATTATCGTGTCAAGTAAGACGTTTAAAAAAACATTTAGATATCGTTAAATGTTCTCAATTGTTAATTCTGGATGTCTACAAATTTCTGTCACCTTCAATAACCGTCAACTAGTAGATGATTGTTTTTGATGTTTGCAGATTATGACGTATACAGACAAATTCTGTTTATGCAGTTACTTAGAACTTGTAGCGTGATTCATACGCACCAGTACCCAGTGAGGCATGGACCTTGCCATGCGCAATCGGGTCGATGGGTTCGAGATGGCCATCGGGCGCCATTTTTCAGCTCCCGGGTTCTGTAACAGATTTCGAATCTTGCACTTTTTCAGTTTTAACAATCGACAGATGTGTAATTTTGTTTGAGCAACTATAATGTTCCCTCAGAGGCGAGTGCAGGGGGTTGTTTTCTGTCGTTTGGGATCAAATTTTAATTTTCTCCAAGAAATTTCTCAGCGTATCCAATTTTTACAGGTTTGAACGGTACAACAATGGAATACGCGTCGATTGTTTGGCGCGTCGCGCATTTTTACAGGCAATTTCGTATCGAGGTGACAAGCTGGCAGCATTCGATGACTCGTGTTTGGTTGCCAAGCAATGCGTGAATTCATGTCATCGCACCTTTGACTAAGGTAGAGCAATTTCGCAGACGTACAATCGAGATTTTTCGAGTTGATCCTCGAGAAAGTGTGACGTCACCGAAGCCGGAAGCGGCCAAAATCGCGTCTATTTCTGGGGAGAAAAAATCGTGTTCCGCGTCTAGAAATAAAATCGAGCCGAATGGCACGCGACACGAGTATATTTCACGTTGACACGAATACAGGGGAATCCGTAAATATCGTGAGTTTATCAGCGAATGCTCGAACCAGTCATTCAACCGTTCGCGATTTCTTCGACGATACGAGAGTGTTTCGTGTTATGCTTATTTGAACAAGTCATCGAGTAAAATCTCATTTATTTAAAGGCGCCGCAAGGATAAACCGATCGTTCGTCGTTCAACAGCGATGAAAAACTAATTTTCGCGATTCCAGTCCAGTCGAGTTCCACAGGCGTGAATTAGAATCTCGAATTAGAGCCATACGTATCTTTAGAACGTTCGCCCCTTCTGTCTTGCCGCCGGTTCACACTCTTTTGTTCTATGCTGATGTCCGATCTACTATGCGGGCAACAAACCATCTAATTTCCAAGAATTATAAATTTAGATTGCACCGCGATAGCTGCAGACCTTTATGATGGCTTCCCGCGGATAGCGAAAATTTCAATAATGCAACAGTACCTTTCAATAATTCAACAGCAGCGAATTCCAATGATATCGTTAGTCGGTTAACGAGTTCATTTGAAAACGAGGATTGTTCCGATAGGAAAACATCTATGTACTCCGTTAGACGTTATTTCGCTAAAATTGCTAAAGTCTAGAGAAGTTGGACGGGTTCCAAGATCTAGCTCCTGCCCACCAGACTATCTTCTATAAACATTTTTTCAACCACGTAATAATACCTCCCCGGAAACTTTATCGTCGTGCACGTCTTTTGGATAACGAGCAACGATCATACTTCGTTCAAAAATTGATCTCGAAATTTTAAATTCGCATTAATCATTTTGTTGTCACGTGTCGCGAAAAACGAGCGAAGTATCTAAGGGCATATTTTAAAAGTTGAGGGCTCATATTAGTTGTCACCTATCTTCCGAAACACGATCAGAGTTATTTCAAAATTTGATCATTGATTACAAATCGCCTTGGATTACGAACCTTCATGATCAGTGATCGAATTATCCCGATTATTAAGTTTAAATAACCTTGACTAGATTTTGAAGATTGTGACAACGAGCGCTCAAGTTTTGATAGGAGCTGTAAATGAAATTTCTATGCCTTTCTGCGGAGTTTCATGTAAAACTTTCACCGTGACAAATGACCATATAGTTATACAGAACTTATCGTTGCGTGTCTTCTTCATAAACAAACTGACTCTGGTCCCCATTTCCGGTGTACATTGTACACAAGATAAAACACGAACTTCGTGTGAAGTCCTGGAGAATTACCATCACTTTTCTTCGATACAACCGGAACGACATAAAGATCGTGTATCTTCTAGTTTCGCCTCACAGAAGCAGAATGAATGAAAATTGTGAATCTATGGCGGTGACGGCAGATCTAGTGCCCGTCGAATAATTGATGGCCACGGGTGTAGTTAAAGTTCTTTAGTCGTTACTTTGTATATTTAACGAGTCTATCATATTCACAATATTTCATGAGAATTGAAATTTTTGAACTTTTCTCCTGATATACAGACTGCCTCGGTTAATTTGATCATATCGAGTAGCTACTAAAAAATACTTTATAAAAATGTTAATATTAATTTTCATAAAGGAATGCGGGGGCTGAGTATGATTTTATAGTAAATTTGTACTCGAAGGGATGAATTTCTATGGACATAGAAAGTGTCATTAAACCATCGAAAGACCAAGATTAATTCTTCTTCCGAATTTCTTTAAACTTCGTCGTCGAAAGTACTCGAATACGAGTAAAACACAAAAGAATGGAAAGTAAGTAGCATTCTAGTTCCGCGGTGTTAATCACTTGGGCAAATGAGTGGTCCAACATGGTTGACGCGTCGGAGTAAAACGAAGAGTTGCCTCGAAATTGGATAAACGTAAAAAAAAGCAGAGAGCACCGTAAGTAGTAATTTGATGACGCGAGAAGCATCTAGCGTGGGATTCGAACGAGGAGAACGAAAACGTTATCTTTATGGAATTGTAATGAGACGAAACGCGTGTTTAACGAGCGAATGGAGGCAGGAAATGGAGGAAAGTCGACGGGATGGTTGTGAGATGTTGTCCACGCGGTCGAGCGGTTCCAGAGGCCGATGCACCACGTTATCGAACAGCACGTAGAAAACAAAGGACGCAGTGTGGCACGTATCGTGGCGTTACGATGCGTCGTTAGGTATAATGCACTCTCGTGAAAGGAAGATCGCACTCACATTCATGTGGGACCACACGGAGGCGATTTCTCCGATTTTCCTCGGGAACTGGTCGTCACGGTACTGGCTGCCTCGTCTAGAAGGAGAGCTGGTTGCATCGCCACCAGCCGAAATCTATTTCCGTAACGTGGCTGCTGGACCGATGCCACCATTTTACCGAAGTCTCCCCGTTCGCGTAAATATATCAGAGACGACGCGCCACAGCTTGCGGCTGCCACTACTCGGGATACTGTGCCGCCTTGCCTCTTTTGAACGGCGCTGTACGGGGATCTTGATCTTGTTTTTCGTTCGCTCGAATTCCACGGGAAACCTCGAGGAAATTGGGACGTTCGCGATATTCGTGGAACCTTTGCCCATAGAGACGGGCACGGGCGTCGGAATCCTTTTGTTTCCCTTAGCGGCTTTATATGGAAGATGCTTACGAATGTTACAGAAGCCTGACAATCGAGATATCTTTACGTCGACGAAGGAAACAGTAATTTCAGAACATTTTTCGTTTTTGGAATATGTTCAAATCTAGATAAAGAGGTTGTTCACATTTGTACGGATAATTGTAAAAGGAATGATTCTTTTAGATTAATATCTGAAAGTGTGTCGTAAAGACATGTATGTAATCTTGCTCACGTGAACGTGGGAGGAGAAAACCAATGTTTTCTTAAAATTCGTGTAATCGTTTGTAAGACATTGTTAGATTTTACGTGAAGAGATTGTTCGTATGTGTATAAATATTTATAGTACGTACAGCCATTATTGCCGATATTGTAAAAGAAATAAATGTTTAACGATTGTGGTAATTGGGATATTCTGATTACACAGGTGCAGGAGAAGCATTTATTTCTAGGAGACTATAAATAGAAATGGTGTTATTTTTATTTAGAAAATTCCCTCTAAGAGAGACACTCCAAGAAACGCACTTTAAGAGTGACTGCGGTCATTCGATACTAATTGTTATTTATAGTTCTGCGGGAGAAAAGTAAATACAAAAAGAATTGATCGCGTGCATCAAAAGAATGAAACATATTGTTCGCTCCATAAAGTGTGCACAATGATCTGTTTACGAGGAAGAAACAAACGTTCGACAACGATACAAATTATAAGCATTCCATTGACTGTAATTCCTTGGCCGGCGAAGAAACCGGGAAAGAAAAAGCGCAAAGAATGCTCGAAAGGCGGAACATACGAGCTGGAAGTCGTAAAACTAAATACAGTCAAGTGTAATTACATGCTAACTGTGCCTGTTCTTATATTTGCATCTGTATTATATCGAGGTTGCATCACCGCTTACAACTTACTTCCCACGTGCGTAGAAACGTTCGCGATCGCGTGGGCTTCAAATGCCGGCCAACGATAGAACTTTGACTTCTTTCTTTCTACTCGCTTTTTCAGTTTCGAGATCTTAGTTTCAAGTAATTCTACCAAATACTCCCTAATTATTCCATAACAGTTCTATAAATATATCGGAAGTTTGGCAAGTGGAAATTTGAAAGAATCCCGAAATCCTGAGACTCCATATTTCAAGTAGTCTAATCTTCCAAGTTGCCTAACTTCCGTTCCTCAATTTTCCAAATCTTCATATCTCCAAGTTCCTAAATCATCAAATCCTAAAATTTCTAAATCCTCAAATGTCCAATGTCAATTGGACAGCCACAGACCGTTTCGTGTAGGGTAAACTAATTTCTTGTTCCCTTCAGTTGACAAAAATTTTTGCAATGTTTTCAATAATTGGAGAAATAAAGGTGTATGCGTAAACCGGACGTGTTGCATACGGAGTCTGGTACGTAGGTACAGAAAAAGAGAGGCGGAATATCTTAACAATTCATTTAAGCAATTTATCTACCTGTTTTTCATTCGAATAAAAGAAAAAATTCATTGGTACACCTACGTTACAACGTCTACTCTCTCAGGCAAATGATCTCATTCGAAGATATCAAAGTCCCATATCTCGGCACGTTGGTCGAAAACAACCATAAACAGTTTGGTGAAGCCTTAATAGTTCCTTCGGATGGTTTTAAGAGACTCGTTTAAGCGAAATTTTTATACCGGTTTCGTGCAGGGAAAAATAATTAGCGTTTTGGTCGCGTTTATTGCCGTTAAAAAATTGCATCGAGCCATTTTCATTTCGTTCGCGAAATTGAGCATTGGTTTCTTAACGAGCAACATGTTTCCTTTCTTTTGCTTTTAGGGAGAAACTTGGATACACTGTATCGGATATGTTTATTAAGATTTCTTTGAAAATAAATAATTCATAACCGCGATTCGTTAGGGCAAACTTTAAATATTTAGCAGAAAGAGAAGGCTTGCCATGTAAATTTCGTACGTTTTATTTTAAGTAAGATTACATGTTTCGATTAGACAGTAGTTTTAATTAACATTCCTTATTAACACTGTTACGAAATAATTTACTTTCTATAAGGTAAATGATCCCAATATTGGTTATATAGCAACGTGATTGTTCAGAAACAGTCGTATTTTTATATCGTTTAAAATAGCGAATATAATAGTTGCAACTTAGACGTCTTAAGGCGTAGACTGCAAATCGAAATAAACGATCGATCAGTAATGTGGACATGGTCGCTAGGGATTTGCCTTTAGATCCTCAACATTTTGGCGCGTTCGATAAACAGTTAACCATCGGCTCGGCAAGAGTCACGACATTCCACCGAATTGTGTTCCGAATGCGTCAGTGAAAGTTGTGTATAAAAGAAGTAGGCAAGAAGAAAGAAGGATGGCCAAGCAAACGGAAAATCAGGAGCGTGCACTGGCTACAATTAACCGAAGGAAGTGGCAACGAATCGAAAAAGGTACAGAAGACCGCGTACCAAGAGCGTGGTTCACGCTCTTGAAGATTTAAAAGTGATCGCGTCGAGCATATCCTAAAACGGCGCCCATCAATCTCGGTAAGCAGACCCACGACTCGTTCCCAGCTTTCTTTTTTCCCATCGGGTATCGATCAGACGCCCGAATGAAAGTAGTGAATCGAGACCGCGTTCCGGCAGACTCGAGAAGTTACTAGGGCCTCGAATAATCGACCATTATTAAAAGAAGATAACTAAGGACCACCTGAGGAAAAAAGGAAAGCAAATGCGTTTCTAACAAAACGTTTCTCAACGAACATGTGCGAGCATCGGCACAGGTGACGGAGACAGAACATCGACACCATTGGCGTAACTATCCTGGGACCAGGGTGGACCTATGTGGGCTTTAGGTGGGCCTAGCTGTGCCTGGTGGGACCGATATAAGGGCTGACTCTTTTATTATGTTAGGTCAGATATGTAGGGTAGTTAGGATATGTGGCAGATGAGAAATGTAGGGTATAGAATGTTATAGATTTTCGCGTTTGACAGCCTACATTTCTAAATTTCTAATATCCCAAGTTTCAATATTTCTGAATTTCGGCACTCTCAATTCTCAGATCTTAGAATTCTAAAATCCAAATCTACAGTTCTCCAGTTCCCAAATCTTCGACCGTAAAATTTCTAATTCTCAGATCCTAGATTCCCACATTCCTCGCCTCCAAATCTCTAAGTCTCCAGACATTTATGTCCCAAATCTTCAAGTCCTAAATTACCCAATTCTCAAATCTCGACATTTCCAAGTCCAAACTCTAAATCTGTAATCTCGAAACTTTGATATATCCAAGTTTCGAAATATGAAGATGCTGAAATGTTAAAGCGGTCGTTTCCAGCGGGTGTGGGACCAGGATCGGTAAAATTAGGGTAGCTAAGTGGTCCGAGACAAAGAATCGCGTTACGCCAATGTTCGCCAGGTGAGTTCACGTAAAACAGTGATACCTACACACCGGTTCAGCCACGGTTCTCCAACCATAGCGCCACCTGAGAGCCAGCGCGGTCCCTCAAAATGGCCGTCCCTCTCACCTCAGATCTTCCTGGAACGTCGAAGGAAGCAGGTGGCGATATTCAGGTTCGAGCTGTCGCGTGGCCGCCTCGGTTGGTGGCGAGACCTCATTTCAGGTGGCGGACACACGAAAACGGTGGCAGAAAACGTTGGTACGCGTCGACGCGGAGCTCGCCGATAACCGGAACTCGCGTTGTGCACTCGCGAACAGTAAAATCGGATCGTTTCGCGCAGCGTCGATCATAGTTTTCAGCCTCGTAACACGCCTTCGGCTACCTGGCAGGTGAATCTATTCCCGGAATCTTTCTGTGTTCGTATTCGACACGGTGCACGCGAGCGCACGCGCGCGGACACGAGGTCCTCGCGGCGGTAAATCGTCGGCACCTGGTGACTTCGATGCCCGGAGAGGCCGTAACCGGAACGGGGAAGCAAGTTCGCGGTATTGTGCAGGATTTGTCGCAGTGTCGTGGTTCCTCGGGACGAGAGTAAATCCCGCGTGTCCGGCGAACGAACACGGAAGAAACAACGAGAAACTCGCGGCGAGATGCCCGTGTCACGATCGGACCAGCCTCGAGGTTTCTCCTGGAGCACGCTGTTGGGCATGGAAGCATGAGAACGTGAGTATCGCCGCTACCAACGGGGAAAGAAGGGAATCTGGCCTTGCCTCCGCTTTTTTTCATCCTGCTCCAATTGTTTGCTCGCAAGAATTACCGGTTCGATATTTGCCTGGCGAATTATCTCTCTCGAGCGAGTTTCTCGAAGCTGCGCTCGTCCCGCTACGATTTATTTCGTGTTCCACCGCGGTCGGTACACGTGTTTGACAAATCTGATGCGCCTCAGGGAACTGGTTCTCGAGTTCGCCAGAATGATTCGCTTCTTGGCATTGATACCGCCACCAGGCGAAATATCGACATTCCACGAGAATATCGATCCAATAGAGCTTGCTTGTAATTCTCTCGAGATGTCGTACTCTTGCGAATTAAAGATCGCGGACGGATCATGGAAACCGTTTACCTAAGAAAAAAGCAAGGTCGACATTTTTTATGGACCTCTGAATATTTCAAGGTCCTCGCGATCAGTGTATCATAAATATTTCTGTATTGTTAACGAATATTGAAAACTCTGAAATACTGACAAGTGTCCTTGTTCTACCTTCTTCGAAAAATATCAACGATGGACTTGTATTGACTCCTAGATGCAGGTACATTAGTCGAAAGTTTCTACGGAGAAATTTTCAAGTGTACGTAGTGTCCAATAGAGAAATAGTCGCAAATATTTCAGTAGGAGTGTAACTAGCTCCATCAGGGTCCCAGTGTACAGTGTCATAAGTCCGAAACGGTAAACTGGGTCGCGAAAGGCTGAAAACTCTGAAATTGTTCTACTGGTGTGCCAGTATCAATGCCAAGAAGAGAATTGAAATCTCAGGAACACGGAGAACCGTGCAAGTAGTACCAGGCACGTTCGATGTGCTCGTTCAATGGAATGCCTGTTATTCACCGGTACTTTCGCGCGTTAAGTAACCAGACAAACTGTCGCAAACACGGGAACACGCCTTTTTTCCAGCGGGACAACGATGCCGTTAACCCGGTAGACTCGTGTACGCCGGATTCGAGACTTGCGTATGTCCACGTACTCTTTGATGCATCGTACACGTCCATTGGATATGAATTAGCGTAGGAGAGGAGCCTTCTATTACCATTTTCTCTATTTCTCGGGATTCCACCGACGATCAAACTTTTATGTCTCCAAATCGTTGGGACACCCAATTCTGACATGATCAAATCTTCAGATGTTTCACCCTTTCCAAATTGTCAAGTTCTCAACTTTCCAAATCCCCATATTCCTAATTTTCCAAATGTTCAAATGCCCAAGTTGAAAAATTGACAAAGTCCTAAATTCCAAAATACCTAAACACTGAATCACTTCAACTTTCAAAACTCCATATCTTTAAATTGCTAAGTTAACCAAAACTCAAATTTCCAAGTACTTAAATACCCACCCATCTATACCCCCAAATCTCCAGATCTCCAAATTGTTAAATTCATCAAATCCTAGATCCCGAAATCTCTAAAGTCCTAACTCCTAAACTTCCAAATTGTCAAATTCTGAAAAGTCCAAGATCATCAAACTCCCAATTCCAAATTGCTAAAATAGCAAAATTGCCTAAAGAAAGCCGGAGCATTCGGTGCATATCGACACAGTTTGTCGTATCTTTGACACTCGGTAGACGCAAGTTACGCGGTGTTTGTGATCGTATGCGTGTTCCTTTTTTATTCGATGCGTGTATCGGTTGCACGTAGATGTGTGCGCGTGGAGCGTAAATACCTAGGAGAAGGTGGGCCAGAATGGGGACACCGGTGTTCGAGCGAGCATTATCCAGTGATAAACGACGCGAGGAATGCGATAAATAATTTTCACGCGCGTGACGTCGCGGATTTTCGACGGATCGTGTCATCGGGCCGAGATGCATATCATTTTCACCGCGAGGGAATAAGGCCAGATCCATGCTATCGATTCGTTCACGGTGCAATCACGTTCTGCTCTCTGTTCAATCAAGTATCACCTACTATCCCAGTTAGTTTATATCGTGCTCGTAGAATTGACACTCTTGTTATGCGATGGACAAGTACGATAGCCGTGTAAGATTCTTTTTGATTAGGGTAGATTTCAGTGAACACGGTGGGAATTCGAGGACATTTGGAAATTTATGGACTCGGGTATTTTGAGAACAAAGAGGAAATTTAGAAATTTGAACAATTTGAAAATTTCAGAAGTTAGATAATGTAAACGTGGAATCTTAGATATGTTCTCATTATCTAAAATAGATTTACGTACTCCGATAAAAATTGGAAATAACATTAAAACGAAGAAAGTGAGTAGCGTGAATGGATCGATAAGGAGGGCCGGACCCCAAAGAACGGAAATAAAAATGACGAGGGTCGCGGTCACGACGTAGAAAACGAGCATATTGCCTCGACAAAATCTTGCGGAAGATCGCCGCTGCAAGACAAGCATCCGATGAATGAAAATCGACGAGTATCCGTAATTGGAAGTGTCGCGTTTTACGGCGATCATTACGATTTCCTCTCCAGATATTGCGTAAGGTCGAGCGATTAAAATACACGCGAGGAATTGCTGATTCGGTCGCGTGTTCAGGAAAAATACGATGTCGGTTGGTTGGAAAAATACGAAGGGAAATGGAGCTATCGATGACGAGGAGGAAATTTATGAGCCTTCATAAGCGTTTACGACTACCGGTATGTCGAGGGACACAAATCGATTATGCCCCGTTCTTCGTTAACCCGACGATACCAATGAACACGATATCGCCCGTACGAAGCCTGTAATTACTTCCGCCTACGGAACGTTTACCTTAATACTGTACAACCCGAATTTTTTATCCGAAAGCGAATGATTAAGAAACTTGGGATATGGGTATATTTGGGTGCGGAGTGAAGGACGAGTTATCTTACATTTTGTCCAAATATTTTGGAGATCTTTAAATTGCCAAATTGATCCTGAAATTTCTAAATTTCTAAATTTTCTCAAAGATTAAGAACTGCCAACAAAATTTAGAGACGGAGTACTCTTTTCTCTCGTTAAATAGAAAAGTAATAAAATAGTATAAAAGCAGTTTATGAGCGAACTAAATGATTAGCAGAAAAAATGCAGCGTGTCGAGTGTGCACATGAGGGAATCGGTGTTTAATATCCTGTCGCGCAATAAAAAGCTTTCTCCGGACAGACACTTGTGCCCGTTCTCCGGAAGAAAAGCTATCCAGCGCGTATCCTCGACAGGGATTTTGTCCCGGGCTGAAAATCATCGCGATCGAGAAGCAACGGCTGAAAAAAAGAATCAGTGCGTGTCGTGGCGAGCGGAAAAGCGGGATTCGTTGATGCGTGAGAGGGACTATCCTGCGTTTATTACGGTATTGTTAGGTTGTGCACGCTCGCTAACGGTGTGACGTAACGCTCGCCATTGTAGCCGTGCAACGACGCAGAATTCGTCTGTTCCCGGAATCGAAGGAAGAGCCGGAGAAAAAAAGGGAAAACCTGGATCGTTTCTCGTGACAGAACCGATTAGACGAACCGGTGAAACCGAGGTAATAATTTTCGAAAAATTAGACACGGTTCATTTAGAAAGTTTTCGCGACGACCACGCTCGGACTTTCGTCTCCGCGCGGACACGCTTTTCTCCTCGATGATGTAATTTGTTTGGACGTTAAAGGAGATCGAAGAGGCGTGCGTGAACGAGAGAAACACGGGAAACTAGTATGAATGAAATACGTTTTTTTTCTGAACGGAGGTCATCGACGGGAGAACAGTATCGAAGCGTTAACGAGGACGCACGGTCCGTACGCACGAAAATGTCAATGAGTCGTATTAGCGATGAGATTCGATTCATTCTGCACACTCGATTGTACAGTTCGCTTCTTTTTACTGTTCTTTAAAGTTAGAAACTTGGAAGTCTGAAAATTCCGAGGGTTCGAACTTACCACATCTGAAATCAACTTTACAAATCTCTAGATACTTGTATTCACCTATTTCTAAATTTAAAAATCTTCAAATCTTTAAGTTCTTAAATCATCGAATCCTCAAATATTACCTTTCTCAAATTCTCAAATTCCTATATTTCCTACAACCTCAAATTTTCAGACTTCTATATTTTCTACATCTCCAACTTCACACTTTCAAGAGTTCCAATTACCAATTTTCTAAATAACTAACATTCCAAATCATCAATTTTCAAATTTCTAAATCCTCAAATCTCGAAATTTCCACTCTCGAGATGCAACTTTCTAAATATCTAAATTAGAAAATTGGAGTTCACTTGCAAGCCTAATGTATATACTTAAAGCTATCATAAGCCAGTAATATGGTCTATACGTGTAAACGAGGTCGTGAAATCTGTTGCAATTATCCCCGTCCGCTAGGTCGCCCACTATGAAAAGTATTGGCAACAATTTGTTGCAAAAGCAGCGGCAGGAAAGTGTTGGCGGCACGATTATTTTTTTGCCAACACCGATGCGTTTAGTTGATCCTTTAATCGCTCACGATCACGATGCTATCTATCGTTTGTGGATTTTCTACGAACATGCATCGCCGTTCGTGAGCGTTGCTCATCGGTAATTATATGTACGATGTCGTAAAATTCACTGCAGAACTAATCGAGAACAGTGTCGTGTACGTACTCGTTTGAGTAATCTTGAAAACATTCATAAATATCGACGATATATCTTGCGAATGCGTAACAGGATAGATGGGCAAATACGTTTGACCGGTAGTCCATGTGTTTCCTTCTGTTTTCTGGACATCCTGGCAAACGTAATTATCGAGAGTTGAGAAACAGCCTCGGTCTGATTCGCGCGAGACTTTTGCATTACGTTAATTACTTCCAATTAAGGCACGCGTTTTGCCAGTATCGTTCAATTTATGAAACGTTTCTACATATTTCTGTAACTACGAACAAAAATATCGAACGAAATCGCTCCATATTTTGAACTTGATTCAATTTGTACTTGATCCTGTCTGTAGCTATAATCTGGTAGCGTAAGTAGAGGAAATCTCGAAGTCCCATATTCCTGAAGAGTCCCGAGCACCCGAAAGTCCTCAAAGTCTTCTGAAATTCCCGAAAGCGAACAAGCTCCGAAAATTCCGAAATGACATTTGCAACGCGCGGAAATTTACGATCCGGTCGAGCGGGTCCGCGGCGTTCCCCGCCGATGACCGATCTCGCTCGGTTTTTCGCCGATATCCCCTATCCGGCTGACTCAAAGTCGTTTTGCTTGGCAAGGTCGCACGTGCTGGCTTCCAGAGCGGACTGAGGGCAGCGATCGACATCCAGCGAGCAGGAGAACGTAGCCGAGGACGAGGATAGCCCGTTCGTGGACCATGTATCGGCCGAACTTCTACGAGAGCACGTGTCTGAGGTGCGCCCAGACCGTGTACCAGGTGGACAGAGTGGGCCCGCTGAAGGACTTCACCTTCTTCCACGCGGGTTGCTTCAAGTGCGCGATCTGCGGCACCAAGTTGACCCTGAAGACCTATTACAACAACCAGCACACGATCAACGACAAAGAGGTGTACTGCAGCAGTCACGTACCGAAACCGGGCCCGGGGACCTTGGACGGATCCTGCGTGGGCATCAGGAGCGCGCTCAACGTGCCCAGGAGCGGTTACGTCAACGAACAGATCAGAGCCGGTGGCGCGTCACCTCGAGGAGTTTATCCGCCTTGGTGAGAAACCATTTTATTCATTTTATTGCGGTACCGGTTCACCGTTCAAACTTCGAACATTTTGCTCGATTATGTTCAAGAGAAGTTACTGTAATAACACCATAAAAACACCATGCCCATAAGCCCTATTGGACTTCCGATGCATCATTTGGTAGCTTATCAGGAAAGGACAATTCGACTTTGCATATTTGGGCCAGAGGTGTAGCAAAGAGCAAATACGGAAAAATTTCTTTCAGTATTAGTGCATACAACGTTTTGTAAAAAGTCAAAGAAATTTCAGTTATCTCGGATCTTTCACTCGTAAATTTCTACTGGAAGAGAAAAAAAAGTATTTCCAAGTTAGAATATGCGATTGTTGAAAAGCGGAACAAACGTACCGCGTTTAGGATCTGCTAATTGCAAGTAGGAGTCAGTAGAGTGTGTTAATTTGGTCCACTGCGAAATTGGTCGAGTCTGGGTGAATCAATTAACAAGATAATAGATGAATCGACTTAACCGGAAGCTGTTCGGTCTTGATACTTATCGAGCCGCTTGTTCGATACGACCTCGAAATCTGCGAAAAAACGGAACGTTCGAATCATGTTTCTGTCGATCCTCGCAGCCTGATCGCATCGTTGCACACGGAATAAGAAACGAATCGATGTTTTTTGGTTTATCAGGGTATTAGCACAACACGGTGTTCTTTCGATACTGTTCTATCTCGTTATCGTAGCTGCATCACGAACGGGGGCAAAAAATTCCGATCGGTATTCGTGCTGCATTCCCGGTCTACAATTGAGCCTTCTGGCGAGCAATGGGAAGTTGATTAAATAACAGTAACCATAATAAGGAAATTAGCAACACGTAACTCGAGGGGGCTGGTGGCGATGTAAACGGGGTCGGTTATTTGCATCGTCGCATTTTCTCTTACTCGATTGTTGTAGGGTCGACAAGTTTTCTACTTCGATGTTACAATGGGCTGCGTGGATCTTTGTGTCGTACGATAACGCAGGTGCCTCGGTGGTGTGGGTGAAAGTACGTGCAGCGATATAACGAGAGTGGTTATTGTTAGCGGAAGTCATGGGCACTTTGACGTCGGGAGTCGTATCAGAAAAAGTGTCGTGACACGTCGAGGGAACGTGTAATTTTCGGACGCGTGGAACGTGATCGGCGCTTAATTAAGCGTTCTTAAATCGCGTTTGATGATTCCAAGGACGTTGCTGATCGCACGTAACCGGTATCGCTATTCAAAAGGTTACAGGTCAAGTTGCTCCAAGAATGGTTTTCAGCTGCGATCGTAGAAGCAATCGTAAAATCGACATAGTGGATCGTTTCCCTTTTATTTCGACGCGATCTTTTTATGCCTACGTGAATTCGTTGAAAGTAAATTACTACAATCGAACAAAATTAACGGCTCTCTTTTACGTTTTCTGATTTTTAATGCGATCTCAACGAGACTTCGGAAAGTCGATCGACTTACATCGTTCGGTTTCTCCACTTTCCCTTCGGTGTTAAATCGAGATCGTTTATGCGGGGTATAAATCGGTTTTTTATACCGAACGATCGTGTTAATAGCTCTTTTATGCGAGGTTCGTGTAAAAAATTGCAGAACTTCGTTATTAATTTCCCTTTAACGTTAATCGAGTTTGACATGCGCGCCTCTCGAAGTCTCCATAATTTTGATCTTGCAATCACGAGGCACGATAATTTCATCTAATCGAACAATTAAAACCGTGCAAACGAAATAAAAAAGTTAAATACCATAATTTGTACACACGTTATAAATTTTACCACGCTCTTAAACGTTCTAGATTCCTTTTTATAACGAAAAAGAGATTGCTATAGGTATGAATACCTGGTATATACGATATGAGATTACTAGTAGATAATTATACACATATGTTTAATAACTTCTATAATGTACAGCATTGAATTCGCTACTGCTAATTAGCGTTAGTAGATAAATACTATCAGAAAAAGTGACGCGTTAATATATGTCGTAAATATATGTCGTAAATATATGACACCAGCTATTAAGCGTTAATGTAATTATTTTCAAGCGTTGAAATCGCGTCGTATCACAAACGACGTTATCCACCGTGACAACTTAATTAAATGTTAAATAATTAAAAAACGAATAATTTGAAAGCTGCAACCTGTTCGCGAAGGTGTCGTCGAACGTTTCACGTACATATGTTAACAGAAAGGAGCGTGATCAAAACGTCTCCACCCCTTTCACATCGAAATTAACAAATCGCTCACGTATCTCGGACACTTTTCTACAAGTCACTAGCCGTGCTGAATTTTTCTCACGGACGTCTGGCGACAATTATTTCCTACAAACACACTTTGGTCCGCGGTGAAGCTCGAGTACCGTATACGTGTCAGTCGAGCCACTTGGTTCATCTTCGTTACATAACGCATCGCCACATTGGCCTTAATCCGACCGAGCCTCGAACAAAGTCAGAAACCGCGATTGCGAGTAAGAAGTGCACTTGCTTTTCGACCGGAATGTCAATGGCTGACCCGATTTCGCGGAAATAACTAGCCTGCTCTTGGCAGATTCCTCGTTGGCCATGCGTTCGTGTTTTAATTGATAACAAAGAGGATATGGTCAAGTAATTTGTTTTCGCTTTAAACTAAGCTCATTATTATGGCTGTTAGATTCGAACCTGGTGCAAATTCGTTTGCAATCTTTTCTGTTTACTCGGTGATTAATTTATCAAATTTCAATTCGTCGAGATCTCGCTGGTAATACTCGAAGGATTCGAGCGCAGCAATTTAGGGAAAATCCGGATTAATCCAGGCGAGCGACGATTCGAATCGAATTAAAGCTCCTATGAAATTTGACCCAACTCAAACCGCGAACGTTCATTCGACTTCGGTTTATTCTACGACGAAGAACATTGCCTCCAAATTAAACGAAGCTCGGTATTAACCAGGTTTTACCGTAATTACGCCTCGTAGCCTTTAAAAAACGAGCCAACCAACGACCTGTTGCAGCGTTCAGGAAATCAGCTATACAAAACCTCCAGATCCTCTGAAAACCCACGTTCCTCTATGCGGAAGCAGATATATCTCGATAATTCGATACTGATAATTATAATTCGTGCAAGATTATTCTTTGCAAAATACAATTGCCATATATTTGAGGATTTGGAACTTTTTGAATGTATATTTTAATAGCTGTATCAGGTTGATACAGGGAAGACGCGGTAAGAAATTGATATTTTAAAACTAGGAAAAGGAAAATTTACATAATGTAAATTCAGAAGATTCGGAGTTGAATCGAGATGTCGAGAGTTGAAAATTTGGAAACTGACACATTGAGAATTTATAAATTTGGAAACCCGAAGCTGTAGGATTTCTCAATTTGAAAATACGAATCGGTAGCGATATAACGAGTAAGAAATGAGCAAAGCGAACGTGTGAAATACGTTGACACGACGTTAAAGCATGAACGAGTAACAGCATCGTCGGTCGGACTTTTCGAAAGTCGTTTGTGCACGACTGCCGAAATCGCCGTGCGTTGATTTATCGTTCGGATCGTTTTCTCCGTCGTGCAACGTGCAAGAAACTTGGAAGAATTTCTCGTAGCCGCGTTTCGTGAGCTGCCTCCGGCTTACATAAGGAGCGCGCGTTCACGCGAGACAGAGAGGAGGCGGAGAAGCATCGTCGCGAGTGAATGAACCCCGAAGGAGAGAACGAGCCAGAGGTGTAACACATTCATTTAACCGAGAGACTCTGGATTTTCTCATAACCGATGCGACTCTCGTACACGATACGTCCTCTTATGGCATTTTTACTCTTTCATCGGGTGAATCAGTCGGACCCAAACCTTCCTGTGGTGTCTGTTTCTCATTTTAACTCTTTCTACGATTTTTGCTGTTTTCATAAGGGTGAAAGCACCCTTCAATGTTTCACGTATAAGAGCGAATTAGCGCTTAGAATACTATGAAAGGAACATAACCTCGATAGAAATTCAGAATAATACATTCACTGTGCCTCAATGACGTAATAATTTCGATTACGAGTTATCACTACGTAAAAATTGCATTTTGAGATTAAAAGTTGTTTCGGTTAATATTTAAGGGAACTTTTGGAGACAGGGGTGGTTCACCCTGTAAATACAGAGATTTTTGAGGAAAGATAATTGTAGAAATTGCAACGACACGACCATTAAGGTCTAAAGGCTGTCGTTGCTGAAAACACTGACCCAGTTTTTTTCCGCGCATAATCGGTGCATTTGCATGGTAAAGACCGGAAGTGGTAGCAAGTTCGCGGAGGAATCACGGTTACCCAGACATTTCTCTGTAAAAGCAACTAGAAGCGCACGCGACCGACTTTTATCCAATTATTTTCTCTTTCTTTTTCGGCGAGATGTCACGAGAATCCTTCGCTTAGACGATCCCTAGCCCCCCTGAAGACCCGTTGCATCATTTTGTTGCAGCTACGATAATGTAGACTCGCCTAATTGTGCCAGGCACCTGAACGGACACGGCTCACCACCGGCCACCAATTCTTCCCAACGGGACGTCCACGGGAATTCGGCAGGAGGAGGAGGTGGAGGAGGAGGATCCTCGCCGTACAACCACAATTATTCCGGCGACGGAAGCTACCAGTACGGCAGATTCGACGCGAGCGCCCTTCACATCGCCCATGCCCTTAAGCAGACCGAGCTACAGAAGGGTTACAGCAAGGCACGCGAGAAACCCATCGATTATTATCTGGTGAGTCATTCTCATAGTCGGTGAAATCATTCGTCACGGTCACCGCCATATTAGGAGCGAGTTACCTATTCCGCCGCCGATCCGCGCCAATTAAGCCGCTTCGGGTTAATTATCGACGTTCTTGGGATCGTTTTATCGAAATTATTGCTTCGTTGCTTACCCGCGATACCGACGGACGCGTAAAACGCGTTCCAACGATCGACACGGATGCGCTAACCTAGAGACGTTCATCGATCTCGGAATATACGTATATGCATCTTTGGTTGCATATGGATTTATGAACACACATCCATAAGAAGGATTTGGAGACTTAGGGGTATAGGAATCTAGAAGTGTGGAGACCTATGGGAATAGGTATACAAAGATTATATGTATTAGAGAATTATAGGGACCTAGAGATCTAAGGATATAGTGTTCCGAAGTTTACAAATGGGAAATCTTGTTCCAAATGTATCGTAAATCACATGACCCACAATTATAAACTTTTAGAATTTCCATCGTCCCAATTTTCTTTTGAAACTCAGACAACATCAAGTATTCGATTTTCACAATTTCTGGACTACTTACCTTCGGCAACTTCCTGCTAATTAAGATTATGAACATTCCAGCACTGTTAAATTAATTCGTTTTATTAGAGAGCAAACGAATTCACCTGTAATTAATTACGTACAATGCTACATTATTTATCGAGCTATCAATGACAGCGTTACATGTATACTCCTTATTCCTGCTCACCTTATCAGACGCTAATTAAAATTTTTAAATATGTGATTTCTCTACATACACGCGCTAAACGTAACTCTAAAAATCATGATTTTATTAGGTCACATTTACAGAATTTTCGATATAATCTTGAATACAAAACATACGTGCAATTAACCGTGCACAATAGTTACACGTAGCGAGGTTATCGCGCGTTATCTTATTACATTTATCATATGAGCTTTACTGCACTCTTTTATTACTTTTCACTATCGACTACGCATGGAATTAATGTTCAAGGTCACAGTCAAGGTCATCAATGAATTTCTTCAAAGTGACCTTCGAACGTCGATTGATCATGACCTTGGAAACTAAAGCGATGCACAGTCGATTATTACAGATGATTCTCGAATAATCTATAACAGAAGATCGATAATATACAAAGTCATTAGACGGAGTTTGGTCCACAAACTTATCGACAAATTCGCTTAACCATTTGCTTCATAGGTAAAGAAGGCGTGTACTACCAGTGAACTCGAACGGAGTCGTACGATTCGAGTTAGTAAAACTCGTAGCAATATTTGAAAAGTCAGTTCCCTGGTCTAGGTAATGAAAGCACACTGTCCCTGTAGTCGTAATCGTAATCGTAATGGTAATCGTCCTTGTACCGATCGATTACCGGTCGAGCAACAAGCTGGCCAAATATCCGGTTCTCGTTCGAGCTCGTTCCCGAGCGTGGCACAATAAAATCAGGTATTTCGCCGGTGTTCAACGACGCGTAGAAATCCTCGCAGTGGCACGTTGGTCACGATCGGTGATTAGTTGGACCGAACGGACACCGCGAGGTGGACGCATTTTAATGGAAAATTCTGGTTCAGCCGAATTTCCGAACTCTACTTCGTAGGAATGCGAAACCGAAGCGAAGCTAAGCATTCCGTGCCAGTGACTTTCGTGCGCGAAATCGCTCGACAAGCGAGGAATGCGTACCGCGGCGAAAACGGACTCTACATGAAAATGAGATTGCCGTTGCTTTTCCCATCGGGCCGGCATAATATAAGAAGGCCGAGCCGCTAGTCGCTCCACTATCCGCGCGCGTTTTCTCCTCGATCCGCTTTCGCGGATCCCTCGCATCCAGCTAAACGTCTCCCGCTGCTAACGCGTTATTTATAGTAATTCGCGAACGTCGGACCACCTGCGTGCCCGTACGCTCTTACGAAACGAAAACCGCGTGGGTTGTGCACGGCTCCGATACCCGCCAAAACTTTCCGATATACTTCATTCGAGAGACGATGATGCAACGAGAATTTTTCACCCTTTTATGCATCGGGCATTCGCTATCTTCCCACGACATTTGTCGCTTCAGGAATGCGCGAACGTGCAAATATATTTTCAACCTTTATTTTGGCGGACTTTGATGTATCGTAAACGCGGAAACATTCGTTCTAGTTAGAATAGCCAGCGTAAAAGGTGATTATCTCTTCTTCGGCAGAACGGCCGTCGATTTCTAGGATTCGCGGAACAGGGGAACCACGGATTCCTGCAGGATCGGCGCGAGTCGTTCGAGCGGGCAATTTCGTGTTCGTCGAAAGCTATTCGATCGCAAGAAACGAATAGCGCGGCCCCGTGAAGCGTGAACGATCGCAAAAATCGGCCCGTCGAAGAAGTCGTCGATCCCTCGTTTTCGTTCCTTCCTCGGACTCCGTCAACGTTTCGCGCGACGAGACTTTCTTACGCCTTCCGAGATAGCCGAGAACAATACGATTGAACGCGTTCGCGAACCCAGCTCGAACGGTTACCACGGAAGAACGTGTCTTCGTCTTCTTTACTTTGACATGGCGTGCACGCGAAGGAAAGCTCGCAGAATCGTTTCCGCTTGCGGTACTCTACCGCGCTCGATAGTTAATTAGAGAATCGTAGCTCGTGAAAGAGAGAGAAACGGCGAGACGTACATTTTACCGCGCTCGTATCCTGTTAAGGAACAATTGTGGCTTACCTCTCACGCGTCTTTCGGAACAAACGACTCGCGGATGCTAATTGGAATCACTGTCGCGGTCAATGCTATACGAGAATCTATCGGTTTTATTGTTACTTTCTTCTACGATGCTTTTTGCTATCGATTGCGAACGAACCGAATTAATGGCTCGAGACGTTAACTGGTAACGAGGTTAGGTTATGCACGAGTCTTGCTATATGGCATCCTTTTGTATGGTTCGTTGACCGAATATTCTTCGTACCGGTTTTCACACTACCTACATGCTTATCGTTGTATCGCATGGAGAGTAAATTACTTTACAGGAATTTTACATTTAGCGTGCACAGGTGTAGATAAAGCAACGACTAATTCTACTATTTGTTTACTTTCAATCTTAATTTAACAGGCCGTACCGAGCGCTGATCTTCATTAATTTTAATAAGAACGTTCTACCTGGTAGAAAAATTTGGTTAGCTCATGGGTGAAAACAGGAAGCGGATAATCTCGTGGAACAGTGTTTGCATTTAATTAACAAGACTGATACGAATCCGCTGTTTACTAGCGAAAGAATTAACAGGGATTTTTCTGAAAATCGATCGTACACATTCTGATCGTTCCGATCGGAACCTGAATGACGCATAATTTTACTAGTGGAAATTAAACTTTTCTACTGGGAAAAACAAACAGAAGCGATGAGATTCGCGATGCAATCTCGATTAACTAGTCACGCAAACAAGCACCGAAGAAAATTACTGGCGACAAGATTAACCGAATTAATCTTGCCGGTGAACTTTCTTATTGTCTTATAATAGCGACAGAGTTTCTCTTATTGTTTTAATGATTGCAGAGTTTTAGTGACTCGTTCGTAAAAGTGGTAATAAATAAGTGGCTGTCGACTTGGAGAACTCCGTTATTAGCCACGGTAGGTTTCCCTACGGGAAATTGCGATGTAGAAGTCTCAAGGAGACTTGAACAGAGAGTTACTTGAGATTATAAAAGTTGAAAAATTTGCAAATTTAAAATGTTCATATTTACAAATTTCTTTTGAAAATTTCCTTCAAGCTTGTTCACCGATATACAAATGATCGTCGAAATGACACTCGAGCATATATTTCTATTTATTCGCAACAAACGTTCTTGAAAACAGGAACTATAAGAATTCTGTGGCGTGGAATGTTGATTAACCAGTCGGTCCGTGGAAAAAGTCAAAGGAAGTTACTTCTTCAATGACACGAGTAAACAGATTGACCGAATTAATCCTGTTAGAGTGCTTTCTCGTCGTCTCGAGGGCATACGAGACTTTTACCAGTCTCGTTCGAGGATCGGCAACTCGAGATTCGCGGAACGAACGACGATCATTGATTTCAAAATAGAAACTTCTCAATTGTTGCGAGGAATCTTGTCTCGCAAAGAAGAAGAAAGAAAGAGTAATTGCACCTGTCGTTGCAACAGCCCGATGCTCGTCAAAGCAATTTTACCAAAGTCGACCGCAACATTCCCCTTCGGTACAGGCTGTTTCAACTATCACGTTCCAACGAACAACTTTGAAATGTTAAATTTCATTATACTGATTATTGCATGTTTTTAAACGCTTCCAGTTGTGTTTAAGGTCTAGGTCTAGTTTTTCTACCTATGCAACTGAAATTCTTGTCAAAGCAGTGTAACTTTTAACTTAATCGAATACTTCAAATAAAATTTACAATTAGTTACAATTTCTGCTAATAATTTCGCGTGAATTACTAGTATTAACGAATCACAGATATTAAAGTGAAAAGGAACTTGAATATTCGAGGGCTCGCTAATTTCTCCGAGCAAAATAGCTGTATTGCCCTGTAGGTCACGTCAAGATCTCTCCAAACGCAGAAAGCACGCAGAAATGTCAATGCTCTCCAACATTGTCCTTATTTACGGTTATTTCACGCAACAACTCGTGCCGTCGTGTCGTAACCATAACGTAAGTTTCTCGTAAGGCTAAAGAAGTCGCTTGAGCAACGATACCAAACTCGAAGAAGCCCTTTTTAACTTTGATCCGCTCGGTTTCGTCATTTCTGCGAGATCGTGGGAACGAATTCGTAGACGAAAGATGTCCACGTTGCTCTCGTCGGAGATCGCGAAGCGCGTGCTTTCCGACACGATTGCCGCCGGAATGAAAGCAGAAACACCGCGTGAAAGTAAATCGGACAAAAACTGGACGAACGACGGTTACGGGACGTTTAGGAACGGCCTAGACCTTTTGATAAACCTGACGTTTCGATTTAATTGTATTTTCTCAAGGTGAAGTTTCACTCTTTTATGGCGTTCTACAGCGCTACATACATTTACAAAATGTGGTACAGTAATATATTGTACGTTGACGCGTTATATCGCCGAGCTTTGCATAGCGACGCGTTGTAATTCTACGAGTTACATTCCCATGCTTTGCGTCACCATTTTCAAATTTTCAAATAATCTTAAATATATGATTTTTTTCTGACAATTATCAGGATCGAGATGAGCAAACGCGTTTGGAGATGAAGCACCGCAAAGAGGAGGACGATCTGTACCGAAAGTTTGCTCATCACCGCGAAGAGGAGGACAGACGAATCCGCGAGGAATTTAGGGTACGTACTTTCGAGTATGATAAATATTATTGTGATTACGCGAGACTCGAAAGATGGCGTTTGATCGAGCAGGACGAATGGGAGAAAGAATTGGAACAACTATCGGCCAGATGGGAACGGGAAAAAGGCGGAAGAGTTCGAACCCAACAGTTTCAACAGGAGAAAGAGGACTTGGAGAAGAACATGACTCTGCGCAGGGACAAGAAGAAGGAAAGTCTCACGCGCAAAATGCTGGAGCACGAACGGTACTCATTACCTAATTAAACTGATTCTATGCTGTACTACTTGGAGTACATGTCGGGTTCAAGACGGGGTCAATGCCGTTGCGTCAACTGACCTACTGTTAACCCCTTAATCTAGTGTTTATTTTAACACGTACGTCATTTTTATTTAAACGTCCTCTCAAATATTTCCTTACATTTTCCGCAGCAAACGTTTCTAACAGCTCGGTATACGACTGTGTACCGCGTTCATAAAGCTATCGGCATTAAATAAATCGTTCGGAATTTAAGACCTAGAATGAGTCATCGCGCGTTGGAATTTCGAATATCTTTTTTATCTCTGGTGATATGATCTCATTTAAAAAAAATGGCGCTCGTAAAATCTTCAGGAACGTGACCCTTCTAAACGGTATATGACCAACCACGAGTGAAATTGCAAAATTTTTGTTTAATTTTATTATCTTGCATATGTTTTGTATGTTCTGGCCAGTAATCTTGCCTCTTTTACTGTGTAAACATGCTCGAAGTCTTCATACATAAAATTCCTCTTTTGCAAAGATCTCGAATATGAAACTAAAAATGGACCAATGTGACCAAACAATGAACCTACAGCTATTTTGAAATATCCAAGAGAAACGTGGATATCCGGTGGAAGCAAGAATGAAATTTTCAGCTGCAAGCAGAGTTCGTTCTCCCGAGCTTTAGCTTTTCAGCTTTGATTCTTTAAAATCAATTTTTCACGCGACGATACGGAGTTAGACGCAAGATCGTTACAAATTAAGCTATTTCCGATGTTCTTTGTCTTCCGGCCATGTCGTGAGTCGAGCACAATTACCTCAATTAGAGATACCTCGTCGATACCATCCACGAAGTTCAGCCTTGTTGGCCCAAGGCTATTTATTTAAACCGTATTCCAAGTTTCAGCTTTGTGCTGGAACTCCAAGATTCGGATTCAGTGGCGTAACAATTGCTTTGGTCAAAGTTTGATATCCCAATTTCCAAATTGTCAAATTCTAATACCTAATAATAATACCTAATTCTCAAGACTCTTAAATATCTGAACATCCGAAATTCGTATTCGACAATATTTTTGGGGTCAGCAGTTCCATGTTAACCATAACCGGTGAATTTGCAGGGCTGCGACCGCGGCGCTGGTGGAAAAACAAAGCTCGGAGATGTTGGAGCTGATCAACGAGGCGAGAAGCGAATATATGCGCCAGGAGAGCCTGTATCTCGACGAAGGGGACGGTTATACCCAGGAAGCACCGCCTATGCCTTATCCGTCGCGAGCACCACCCCCGCAACCCCCAGCCCTAGCCAAGTATCACATCTACAATGATCCTCTGGAGTTTGCTGACATGGATCAGATAGCTATTTCGGTAAGCCTGCTGATCTCCCTTTCAGCGGTGAATCCATGCTGTAAATGTAATATCGACGAGCCTAGCCAGGGTTACAACGTCGGAATTTTAAACGATTCCTCGTAGCCGCGACGATATTTTCATATATCCCGTGTCTTTATCCGGTCTGCGTGCACAACGAGGTCGCCGGTAATCGATTTATGACCTCTCTTTCGTTCGGAAGGTATCAACGATCATGCCTGACAACGACTTTGAGTCGTGGCCATTTTGTACGATAGAGGATCAAGCTGTTTAAGGGTGGGATTCGAGCAGGGGGAGGTCGCGCGAACTTTTATCGAATAATTTGGGTCAAAGAACTTGTGAAATTATCGTTAACTGCAACGACGACACTGGGTTCTCTCGATTTCATTGTTACCAACGCGAATCCAGTTGAACCTTAATTATCGGAGGTTACGGGTCGAGATTAAGTTCGATGGTGACTCGAAGTACCATATTTTTATCGAATATTTTCAGTCACTCTGCCGGTGAATTTATCGGCAAGCGTAGTAAGCACAATGACACCCTTTAACGCGTTAAGGGTTGTTCGACTGCCTTCATTCGTTGTTTTCGTTGTAATAAATCAGGTAGCTCAAGAAGACCAGAAAACGTTCACGGATCTGGTGCGACAGTTGGTGAGCAGATGCGGATCCGACATAGAAAAGGCTAGGACAATATTCCGATGGATCACCGTGAAGAATTTGAACACCATGCAATTCGACGAGAATCTGCGAGGAGACACGCCTATGGGTTTGTTGAGGGGGATCAAACACGGAACCGAGAGT
Organism: Megachile lagopoda; assembly: GCA_036983795.1. Taxonomy (NCBI): domain Eukaryota; kingdom Metazoa; phylum Arthropoda; class Insecta; order Hymenoptera; family Megachilidae; genus Megachile; species Megachile lagopoda. Next base: position 2,849,510 of record CM072795.1, on the reverse strand, counting down.
TACCATGTTCTGTTCAAGCGATTGTGCAGGTACGAATTCGATCCTTGCGACATACCCGCAACAGCTGCTTCTTCCAAAATAAATATTTTATTATTATTGACTCTATGCAGCCTCGATGGATAGACTTCGCATCGTTGATCTAAATAATTTAAATTGCGACTTTAATAATCGGTTTGCAACTCGAAGAATCTAATTGCATCTTGAAGATCTCAACTGAAAGTCGAAGAAGATTATCGTAGAAACTAAAAGCGTTATGTTCGTTTCACAGTTACGCAGGATTGCATTGCGTGGTCATAAAGGGTTACAGCAAGTCGGCCGGTTATCAACCAGGTGTTTGTTTCGAGGACAACAGATTCCGGAACAGTTGGAACGCAGTTTATGTAGCCGGTGCGTGGAGATTCGTTCAATGCAACTGGGGGGCACGACATCTCGTCAATGCCAAAGAAGTTCCTCGCCCCGGGCAACCAAAGGCCAAGAACGACAGTCTCAGGTGACTCTTTCAACCAGAAATCAGGGCAAGAACACGACCACGATGCATTTTCAACTCTTCCAGCAATAAATTTTCTTTCGTTAATAATAAGTATTATGGTTAATCGTCGAATTATGAATGTTAATTTAGGTGTGGGGTGTTAGATGTTCTTGGTATGATATTTTGCTTTCAAACTCTCATATTCAATTATTTACATATATTCGCGTTAATTATTTACAGATACGAGTACGACGATCATTACTTCCTGACGGATCCACGCGAATTCATATACGAGTTCTTCCCACTTCAAGAAGAATGGCAATTGCTCAAACAACCGATTTCGCTCAAGGACTTTGAGGAGTTACCTTTCGTGCGATCGCTGTTTTTCAGGTAAACTTGCCACCTTCTGAGAAAACTTGCTTCCTTTTCAAAATATATTGTGAACATGTTTGCATAATCAGTCGTTTCTCCTAAATCAACCCTAATGTAACCGTAATTTATTATCTAACTCCAAACGGTCCTAATCTGACCTTTTCCCATGCATGTCTACCAAATTCGTAAATATTATCTCGTAGCGCTTAATTGGCTATTAAAACGAACTAATGGGCCTCTTAAAGCATTTAAATTTGGAAACTGGAAGAAGGATGAATTTGTACTCGCACGGAACGGAAAAGAAAGAGAGAATTTGTGTAAATTCGACAGGTACGGGCTATACTTTCCGGATACGAACACGAATGCCGTTATGTACACGGATTCAACGGGTGCCGCGACAGTCAGGATAGCCATGCCAGCGCACATGCAGTCGTCCCTGATTTTCCACTACAATTTGAAGTTCTACGACAACGACGGTGACGGATACGACGGTGTGTCGTTGAAACGATTCGTCATGCAGGTAGGTAGTCGGACCTCGGTGACACGCTCGATAGGTCAAACGGAACGAACATTTTTCCTTTTTTTCCACCACGTTTCCACGGTTAATTACACGTACAACGTCGTACCAGCAATAAACTAATTAGGGAAATACCGTGAAAGCCGGAGATCCTTGATGGGAGAGTTTTAAGAGTCGGAGCTGCTAATTAATTGCACGAAATTGAAATTAATTGACCAACGACAGAAACTCGCGAAAACTCTCGTCAACAGGTCGATCATTGCCGTTTAGTATTTCTAATAATAATAATAATAATAATAATATTTTCCAATATCGGTTTTCAACGCGATCTTAAACGAAACGTTTGAACGGCAAGTGCTTCGCGAAATTTCAACTTTCTGTCTCCGGTTCTCTTACGTTTTTCATCAAAAATTTTCCTTCCAGAATAATCGCAGAAAATTTCAACGAAATACTTTCTCCCCGTAGAGTTATCAATAAAATCGAATAACGAACGATTGTTAATCGAACTAGACGCTAAGTAATTCGGAAGGTGTAACGTTTGAAAAATATTTGTTCGCAGTCCGTCGTTGGAAACATAGTCGCGTTTCGGGTGCACGCCCCGTGCTCCGGGGCTTTTCTCCTCGATATATTCGCAAACGCTGTAACGCCCAAAGAATACCTAACAGGCGAACCCATGAAGTTCAAGAGCGTGTGCAAATTTAAGATCGCCTGCGAGGAATTGCAAACAGTTATGGTGCCATTACCAGACTGTGCAAGCGGCGAATGGGGCCCCACGAAAGCTACCAGACTGTTTGGCCTCATACCGGTTACTCATCAGGTACGAAACGGTCAAATCATTCCAATATACTATACAAAAGAAAGTATCCGTGTGCTATATGAGTTAGAATGCCTCTGACAAAAGCCAACTAGAGAATTAAATGATAAAATGTCCGAGAAAAGAGTAAGTTCTATAATATTCTCCGTGGTGATTAAATAATTGCAGGAGGCATTGGTGTTCGCCGGTCGAGAGCTGGAGATTCAATTCCGCATGTCGCGACCATTAACCGATTTCATGGCGACGCTGCATAAAAACGGAATCGAAGAAAAACGACTTTCCAAATACGTAGCTCACTCGATCGCCGACGACGATATGGTGACTTTCTTCATCAACTTCCCCGAGGAGGGACAATACGGTCTAGACATTTATACCAGAGAATCGACCAGCCCTACCAACGTTCCTCACGACATCACCGGTGAAAAACATTTGCTCACGCATTGCTGCAAGTATCTGATCAATTCCAGCAACAGGAATTAGCAAGTTCGAGATTCGTTTACGCGTTCGATAGAAGATACGAAGAAATGTCGTCGTGGAAGATTGTCTCGCGTGATTATGGACTCAAAGGTGCTGCAAGTTCTTTTCTCTCCCGGACTCGGAGATCTAAAGTGACGTGTAAGAACTAATCTGCGAGATTAGCCTCTGCTTGCCGGTAAAACTACGCTAAAGGTGATGATCATAAAAGGTGGTGTTCAAGATGAAAGTCTATGAAGAAAAGGTACAGTTGGTTCTCTTCTTTTTTTCATTACGTAAGGTGCGAAGAACTTTGAAAGAGACAAACTATTCCGAGCTGACGCGCTACCTCCAAGTTCTTTGTAGTTTAATAACGATAAGCCTATTGTGCGAGGATAAATCATCGAGAAGGTACGTTAAGAGAAAGACAGAGCGAGCATAATCGCGATTAAAGAGTAACTTCTATTTAATGAGATCCTTGTTTAATCGCTCGTCGATTTTTCCACGATCGTTCCGTTCGCGTTTGTTCGCGCGAGAAAGTTGGCAATTAAAAGTTAACCAGCTTTGCGGCTCCCTCTGACCGAATTAATCAAACTTTCTCGCCCCGGTTCCAACCATTAATCCCAATTATCCGAGCTCGTTTTAATCCAATCCCGGCGATCCCGTTTTGTCCCGTTCGTTCGAGTGGTCGCACGGAAATCGGATCAACGATTTATTTTACCGCGCGAGGTGCTTTGTGTATATAAATTATGCACACGATCGTTCCGCTTTTATTATTTCCCCTTTTCGGTTATGTCGCCGCCAAACATTTTCCTTTCGGCGAATACGTGTGCTTTCTTTTTCGTTTTACACTCTTTAACAGCGACGTATTAAATCCCAAATCCTAAACGTCTCAAAGTCTTACAGTTGAAATTTTAAAAATACCACAGCCCCAAAAACCTCAAAATCCAGCAATTTCAATTTCACGAAGTCCTAGAGGTTACAAAATTCGGTGCCTATGAGCATTTACGGGAACCTAATTTGTCCATCGCTGTTCTTCCATGACCGTTCACGCGCATTCCTCCTTCCTTATTGTTAATGACCGTCAACGAAAAATTAACGTCGTTTCTGGCTGATGGAGACGATCCTGATCGTTTTTAAAAACGACGAGGATACGCGATGTTCCAGGGATCATACTAAGTTCGTTAAGGTTTAGAAGGCTTTTAAAAGTGTACAATTTTGCGACTGCGGTGGTTTTCCAAGTTCAGGTGCTATGTGTTACTAGCTGCACGATTCTAGTTACTTTCCTACCAGAAAAGCGTGGAAATACTAAATTTTCTGGAAATTTAAAGTTTATTTTTAAAGAGTAAGAATTCTGTTTCCTTGTATTTGTACGAATGTTTTGGATTTCCACGTTTTCGATAGCGTAAGGATCACAAGTTACGGCGAAAGCGAATGAAAATTGTTTCTGTCGTTAAAGGCTATATAATTGTTAATTTTTGTAATATTAATATTATTATTTTTCTGTCGTTGTTGTTATTTGAAATTGTAACGACGCTTGCGTAAGAAAGCTTTCCTCGATTCGCATTCCTCTTATCGTGGAATAAAGTATAACTCGAGCTTAATATTATTTCTCATTGTTTCTATGTAACAAGTATGTAAATTAATTTTTATACATATTACAGATACGTAATAACTCGTGTTATTGTAAAAATGCAATTAATAAAATCTAATTTTTGTGGAAATTCTCTTTACAGTTTTTTCTTTCATAAATATGTACACTAACAATTATTAACGCACATTCCATAGTTTGTAAAGCAAACGTAACTTACTTTTTCTACCGCCGATTATAGCACACTCGATATTTCTCGCCATCGAGTTCGCTACTTGTTCGTTCGATGGCGCCACCATTTTCAATTCTCGTTCTCGACGAAAGACCGCAAGATACGCGCTATTAAATTCGTTGAATAGATCGTTTATTCCACGCGGAACATTGACAAATCTGTCCAACTAACAACAAACACATACTTCTACAAGTTTCGATGAAAATCCTGCGTTTTTGTCCATTATCTGCCACTAATTCCAATAAAGACCGAAGTACCAATCGCGATGCTCAAATGAATTTATTTCCCGCATAACTACAAGAACCCATCCCGATACTAATAAAACACGACGAAAGAGAGTAACAAAATTAACAACGATCATTCGATCGAATAAACATCGATACTGTTTAAATTTAACATCGAATCGAAGAGTATATTAAGTTACGTATTATCGTAACTTCTTTTCCCGCTCGCGTTTCCTAACATCACGATACAGCGGTTAAAATGCACTCGTAACTGAAATTCCGTTCGTAGCTGGCCGCATTACGATGTTTTCTCATAATTGTGAAAAGTTTCACGACCGTACGTTTATTAAACGTCGTTTCCGGCTTGCCGCGTTTCGTATGCGCATACACGACCCGAATACACATGCACGCGCGAACGTGTTCCATACATTCGCGGATGCTCGCACACATCGTGAAGGGTTTTAAAAAATCAATTTCCAACATTTACGAGCAATTAATAGAGTCGAAAGAGGGCAAACGGTTATCGATTTTCCGGATATCTGATATTAGAAAGGTGTTTGAAAGTTAAACGGCCGCGTGTCACATGACGGCGCATACATCGTATACGAGATAGCGCGCTCTGCCGGTATATGCGACGAAATTATACTTTATAAAACGCCATCCCTTACACCGAAATGCTCCCTTCAACTACATACAAAATTCTATTCTCCCTCTATGGATTTACGACTACATATTTATCAGCAACTCCAGCGATTTATTCGATCAACTGTACGTTCGTACAGTTTGTATTGTTCAATACAAATCAACGTGTACAATCTTACTTTTCATTTCAAGCGATGCGTGCATTACGCGTTAGTACGTTTAGTGTTGACGTTTAAACTATTGGAAATTATGAACCAATGAAGGAATTCAAAGTCTGCAGATTTAAAAATTAAAACGAATCTCCCCGCATGGCCGCTTGATAGCCGTGCACACAACGAGTTTATAAGCGAAATGGACGAAAACTCGTCTTCTTTCGAAGCCGCTAATTAAATAGCCACCAATTCCGGCTGTCCCTTTAGCGGAGTAGCAACTTCCTGAATACATCCAATCGGAATTGGACGGAAACGAGAAAGAAGTTTTTCTATCTCGAGCACCCACTTTGTGATTTATAGGACGATAAATGGGCCATTGTAATTGCAGATGAGGCTATTTACTATCGTCGTTTGTATTATTGTAAACGACAGCGAAGACGGGACACGAGAATCGCATCGCTATTAACAAGAAACAATGGCTCTCCTCAATGTCGCGTATTAACAATTTCAGACAATCGAGGAGACACTAACTTCTTTTAAAATTCAAGGCTGATTTACATTTACGACGTTTCTGTTAGTTTTGAAACTGTTACACGTCTTTTTTCCCACGTTTCGATTTATCCTATATCCTACGAGAATGTTCTCGCTTCTGCAAATGTTTGCTCTACGGCGAAGCGTACAAAAATTTCTTCGCGAATCAACATTTGACCGACCTGTCAACAGTTGAGTTTTTACTCAACTTTCTATGTATACAGTTATTAAAGAAATTCGTCCAATGAAGAATTTAAAGAACGTACATAGGACACGTGCACGAGTTTTCTTCGCAGATCGATGCAGTATTTTGCATATAATTAAGAAACACCGTGTAGATCATCCGGGTCTCATGGCGAGATTAGAGGAGGCAGAGGCGGTGGGCGTTTGGCGCGTAAAAATGGTGCTCTCTCGAAAAGGCAATAGCTTTTAGGCGTCCGTGTATTTCAAGCGGACGCGTCGTCCGAGAACGACGGCCACTCCTCCGGTCGGGCCTCCGCGAAATTTTAATGCGCCCGGGAAGAAAAAGTTGGCGAAGACGGGAACGCGAATCCCGCCACGACAACAATCGACGATAAATAAGCCTCTATACGAGGTTGGGGGACGCGGTTCGCAATTATTCGGAGGTGTGCCGGGGATGCGTCAACTTTTGCGCGAATCGCACCGTATGGCCGAGGTTGTTACCTTCAACGCTTGATGGAAGATTGAATGCAACGTAAACTTAAACCACTTCCTGTGGGGGTGGAACACTTTCAAAGAATACAGACTGTATCTTGTGATTGGTACAGTACTGGATATTTACAGGGCGGGTCGTAAATGCCTGTTCATCGGCTGCATTTACATACAGAAATAATCGAACAAATAAATTTTGTGCACGTATCTCTTCGTACTCGAGCTGCGCATGATTGACCCCTGTTTGGTTAAAGTATCGACTTAGTACACTATATCGATCATATTTATTTCATTTCATCGCGGTTAGATGAACTCTTTCGGAATTAATATTGCTCTATTATTAACCCTTCGTACTCGAAAGGTGATTCACATTCGCCAGTTTAATACGACAATTTGTAAACATGATTGAACGGACAATAGCGGCAATTAATAATAGAGAAATAGTTATCTTAAAAGATTTCAGCAGACATTTTAAGCAGACAGACCGTAAAGGGTTAATAAACGAAGGTAAAAAGCAACAAATTGTTGTATTGTTTTCTTTATAGTGCTACAAAGGAAATTCAGGTGGTCAATTTCTAATTGTCCACATCGACGTATAGTCCATATCGCGGATCGTAAAATGGCGGAGTGTTCGTCGATTCGTTCGAGTTCGGTTATCGCGATGTAGAAGCGTTTAGAGATATTCCGTGAAACGCAAGAGGGTATTTCGAGTCCCCGGCGAGATAGCGAAAGAGGAAAGGGGACGAGTGTCGGAATATCGGGCATCGAAGTGGCGCGATGTTTTCGAGGGTTGCGTGACCACGTAACCGTGAGTCACGCGCGAAACGACTTCCAACCCCGTCGCGAACCTTGCGAATCCGACGCCGACGTCGGCGTCGTTTATTCGTAATACCCGCGGCAACGATACGCCGCGTTCACCCTCCTTTCACGCAGATAAGAACGCGTTTTCACGCTCGACCATCGTCATGGATGTTTCACGACGCATACCCACGCAGCCTTCATTCTTCCGTTCCCCCTTTTTATTCGTCCTCAACTTCTGACAGTCGTCGACCAGACGAAATCGAACGGTGCATTATTTATGCCAAACCACGGTAATCTGGCACGGTTACGAGTCCCGAGATAGGGGATGATAATTAGCGATCGATAGGTTGCCCCTGGAAAACGAGGGGTTTCTTCGATTTCACGGGTGTAAATGTATGTTTGTAGCAAACGATGTTGCATATATTTGGTTAAACTGTTTCATCGGTTTTTGCGAGTTTAACGAAATCAGTTGAAAAAGTGGAGAAATTATGTTTACATTTTAATTTCGTGGCAAGAAATTTAGTTAGAACTGTGCTTTACGATTCAGCTGTCTGTACATACATACATATATTCAGAGATGGTTTTACAATCACGTTGCATTCGCGAGGTTTTTGACGCAGCGACTTTTGTGTACGTCAGAGTAGACGTGTATCGTCGGGTTTGCTTTCAAACTGGCTTGTGGCTAGTATAAACGGATTGAAAAATAAATATTGTTTTATACGATATACGCGGTTGGATGTTTTGTCCCTTTTTATTTTCGACTCTGAATCCTAAGGGGAAAAACAGCAGAATTATTGTACATTGTGGTCCGGTTCTAGAGGAATTAAAAATTTAAGGTAAATATTTTCGGTGGTTCCGTGAAATATTTTCCAGTACTTACCACTCATTTTTCGAGTACAGAACGAGATCAAGTTTCCATTTCCTTTTAATACGAAATACGGACCCCTTTTATTTCTACGATATTTATGTTTCGATGCATAAACCGACCTCAAAGCTCGGCCGCTTAATAAATAATCGCATCATATAGGATTTCCGTGAACTTCCTTCCCCCTTAATGATCGTTAAACATAAATGCAGGTCATACAGAACCATGTTTGAGGTTGCAGAAAGGAGATTCTTTATATTAAGTAAACCCCGAAGAAAAGCGACGTATTTCAACCGTGATGTACGTCAGCCAGTAAATAAATAAAATTTTTCCTCTCCTCTCGACTGAAAAGAATAAAAACTGAAATGGATATTTACATCTCTCCCGTGTAAATCGATGATTAAAAACAGGTTTTGCGAGCTACTGCGGTTCGACAACAAATATAGTACCTTAAAAATAACTGGTAGTCGGTCCATAATTAATAGCTTATCGATCTATTCTTAAAATATTTAGATCAATGCATAAATATCATTGATTGTTCTATCATATGTATATGTATATGCGAAAATTTGTGCTATATTTCGCTCGTACTGTCTATTTCTAGTCAAAAATGGTAACAGATGGCGAATTCTCAAATCGTTGAACTTTCATCCTCCTAAATTCCAGATTTCTACCTCCTTCAACCTCCTAAATTCAAGTATCGAATTTGTCAAATTTCCAAATTAGGAAACGGGCAGATTACAGTATCGAACATTTGCATATTTATCGAGCTTATTCACCGTTCCGTGAAACTTTTCATCGACCACCCACGACGAAAAGGGGTGAGCACGGTTTACCCTCGACTCTATCCACGCGGAAAACCCTTCCCTTTCATCTTCGACTGGTTCGAGTATCGAGTTCACCCTGTCGAATGCCAGATCGATGCAATCGATTGTCCGCGGAATCGAACGATTCTCGGGACGATAACGCATCCACCCCGAGGACGTGGCCACGAATTTCCTTCAGGGTCGGAACACGGCGGAGCTTAGAAAAAGCTGCGACCGCGATTGGACCGCAAGATTGCACCCTCCCGAAACGAAGCGTGCGTGTCTCGGATCGCAGCGACCTTTTCCTCTCCTTCTGGAATCTTTCCCCTGCTTTCTTTTCATCGTCTTCCTCCGGACTCTCCTTAGCACCGGCAGATGCTGCCGGATTTCAGCGATCTGCTGATAAGGTGGCAAGAGGAAATAGAAAACAAGGAGCCGAGGCCTCTTTGTGTGGGAAAGCAGATGCGCTGCGCCAACGACTCGATTAACCCTGCTGTTCCTCTTCCTTGCGTTTCTTCCCGTTCTGACACGAAACTTTTTCTACAATTTTGTAACATTTATAACAATGTCATGCATTCGAAGATACTTGTTCGGTGAAAATAATATTATAGTAATTCAAGAAAGCTTATTGTTCGAGAGCAGTGTAGGTACGATGCTACTGTTGCACGTGATCGAATTACAAATTCGCGTTGAAATTATTTGGTTAATTATTATGTTAGAATATCAAGGACAGCTCAATGTACTGCCATCTCTGGACATGTGTACATAATGGTATGACGTACTGGTTACCGTCATTGATGTACCGATACATACAGATGGCTTCATATTGCGCGTTTAACTTTAAATACGTCCTACGTATGCAAGCCACTCAATCGTGATATATTGTCTTAATGACGAGACAACGAGAGTGGGTGGTTGTAATAAAATAAATTGTTAAGATATCATTTGCTTTTCAATCGGACAACTTGTTTAATCAACCGAAATATGATTATAAATTGAACGATAACCGATGCTTCTCCTAAATGAAAAACCTAATTATATTAGCATCAACGAGCACCATCAACGAAAACAGTTTCATCGTTCACGAGGAATTACATTTGCTCGAGGGACATCGAATGAAGCAAACAGTTGCAATCCAGAGCACAATAGACAGAAAATTGATTACATAGAATAGAGGGAGAGGCTAAGACTACCACCATCGTCGGCAAGAATATTAAATTAATGAACACGTTCGGCGATGCCGGGCGAGGAGGCTGTTAAAAATTCTAAGACGCTCGTTGCTCGGCTACGTGGCCCGGATGAAGTTCATTTGGCTGGTCGTCACGACGGCATTATGCAAAAACGAATCTTATTTTCCGGCTAATAGCAAAGCCACGGGGAAAAACGCCACGTCTTCTTGGTCACTATTATAGCGATATAATGTACAGAGACGGCGGGGAGTTTTTACGACGGTGCGTGCGAAATTTATGTGCAATATGTGGCTCATCGTTTCGACGAAAGGCGAGGATAAGGTAGAGCAACGGAGAGAGAGCTGACGAAAAGGGACGAGAAAAAAAACGAACAAAGGGAGAGGAAGTCACGAAACACACGGTGCATAATGCCGACGACAAGAACATTCCGAAAAAAAAAAAAAAAAGACTGAAATATTACAACTGTCGAGATTTATGCGATTGTAAGTGTGTACAATGGCGTACACGGAAGCATTCCTCACGGAAAATGGCGGTGCAGGGAAAGGAACTCTTTTATTAACCGCTTTTCACGGATTTCTCGATACGGAACGTAATTTCAGAAGTTAGAGATTTTGGCACTTGGCAAATTGGCGATTTTGAAAATTGTGAAATTTGACAAAATTTGAGGATTTGGGGGTGTACGAAATTGGAAATCTAGGGAGCGAGAAGTTACGAAGTGGGAGTCTAAGGTATTGGGGATCTAGGGAATTTGGAATCTAATTGGGCATCCAGGAGATTCGAAATTACTGGAGGTGGGTGTTTCTATATCTACGGAATTGGGAATTGGCAATTTAGGGAATTAGGAATTGAGAATCTAGGGAATCGGGAATCTAGATCGTTAGAAATCCGGGGAATTGAGAGTCAGAAATCTGGGGAATTAATAATCTAGGTAGTTAAATACTTTGAAAATTACAGATATGGAAATTTTGAAATCCCAAAATTTCCAAATAAAAGAATGAAAAGTTGACCAAATTGGTCCTTGAAAATCTAATAATTTAAATGAGTAAAAATTTCGGAATTTCCGTATTGAAACCGCGTAAAGTTCGAACAGCGTATACATTTTTGGTACACATTTAATTAGGTTTCTGGTCTCTCCACTTTACCTGGTTTCAAGCTCTCGAAAGGACCAACGTCGATAGTTCGAACGTTCCCTCGATTGCTTCTCGAATTTCCATAATCGCTCGTATTTATCGCAAAAATTCAGCCGTCTTACCGTTTCTCTCGTTTCCTGGGAACTCTGTCGGGAAGGTCAACAATCTGCATCATTAAAATGCGGCGAACGAGGGAAACCCGGCGAAATTTCGTTTCATCGAGACGCATACTAAGCGCGGAATTTTTGTAACACTTTATTGCAGGTAACAACCTTCCGCAGGAAGTTCTAGACGAGAAAAAAAAAATTGGTTGACCGTACGTTTCGTGTTAACGACGTCGCTCGATGAAATGTAATTATTACCCCGAAACGCAAACGTGAAATTTCATTTCTGTTCGCCGAACGTTTCGTAAATTGTTAACGTATCGTCGAAATACTGACAGAAACTTTGTTGGGCCGTTTTAAAATCGTGCAAAAAACGTTTTGGTCAAAGTATGCTACGTTTGATCGATCAGTGTGCGATCTTGATTGATATTCGATCGAAATATTGCGTCCTTTAGAATAAAACGTCATAGCGTGTTTAACGCTTTAATCACAGTGGTTATTTTCAACGATATCAACGTACTGATAAGCAGAATATAATGAATATATTTGCAAACATTGAAATTGTACTCGAGTTTTACGATTTTACATTTAATTAATTACAGGGGTTTCGAGCGCTGCCCTAGATTGCTGTAAAATTTCACGAAATTTTGCGAATGTTCGCAACCAGGTATTAGTTCTGCATTTAATTAATACGAAACCTTTCGAGTGGAGAGTTCGATTCGAAAACTAATCCGCGTGAGTGCAGAACTTCAGAATTTCTTTAAATCTTTGTAATCAAAGGTTTGATAATTTTGTGTTTAATCAAACGATTAAGAAACTTGTTATTTCGAAAAGTAGCCGGTTTAACGTTTCCACGAAAAATTCTTGCCGAAATAGCGTGTGCGTCGAGACGATTTTGTACATGCAACGATATTCCGTGCGATTTAGCTATCACGAAATGTCCTTATGTAAGTTGGCTAGCCAGGTTACCTCCGAGTGCATTGTTTTCGAAAGTATTCGTCGAGAATGCGAAACGATTCGAACCATCCGATTACTTAGCGAAAACGTGGCTGAGTAAGATGCAGAAAATTCTTGAATATAAATTCTGTCTAAATTCTTCTGGAAAGCATATCATTTTCTTGAAGTACCAGCTACGCAAGAATAATGCCTCCGAATCATGAATAAACGAGGCACGTTGCAAACAAAATAACGTAACACGGTATACCAGCGACTTTTACGATCTGTTTTTGTAGTTGAAGGAAAACTGAAATAAATTATACAGATTTGTCAACATTTTTATGTAGCTGTTAACCTCTTAACCTACAATTTTCTGGACAGGTGCGTTATTCACAGCTGGGTTATTGCTACAATATAAGGCAAATAAAGAAAGTTAATGTGCCTTCAGTGACCTTTGATTATACAGATTATAGTTAGAATTGAATGATTGTTAGAGTCTGGTTTATAACATTTGAACATTTAGTGTGTGTTACGAGTGTAACGTTATTGTAGGACAAGGGGTTGAATCATAAAGTTTCAACAATTTTTAATGTCACGATTCTAAAACCTTCACAGTTTCATAATTTGAAAGTTCCGAAGCTCCAAAAATGACAAAATTACAAAGTCCACAAGTACCAGTTCAGAAATCAAGAACTTTCAAGGTTCCAAAGTTGAAAACATCATTTGCCAAATTACCAAAACATATGAAAATCTCGAGATGTGAAAATATTAAAGTAAAAAATTTCAAATACTCAAAGTTCCACGACAGCAAAGTAGAGACGCGATATTCCACAAGTTGAGGTCCCAAAGTTAGGAAATTCCAAAAGGGTTTAAAATGCAAACAGACCTGTTTGCGAGTAATAGCAATGAAATAAATCGGCAAACAGTATTGAAGTGAATATGTATAGGTATACATATTGGAAGGGTCTCGAAAATGAAGCATCGGTGAACGAGTTTAGGGGAGGTCATGACGGCCGTGAGGGATGTTTGTTCTGGCTGGGAAATGACAGCTGACCCGCAATCCCGGTGCTTGGAATCGCTTTGCCGAGAGTGAACGAGACGGCTCTAACGAGAGACAGAGACAGAGAAGCGAGGGTGAATCCTTTCTGCACGATATAATGGCTTCAAGAGCCACGGACGGAAATGAATCTTTCGCTCGCTTACAGAGTAATGCACTCTTGATTATCTAATACCAACCAGATCTCGATCGGCACTTTAAGGATTATTCGGAAAAACCGATGCGTAAATAACGCTGCGACGTTTCACACCCGCTACGCAGCGCAATTTATGCAACTTCAACTTCCACGTAAGGACTCTGGTAAAAGATGGTACCTCCCAACATTTGCAAAATTATAAGGACCGCAAAGTTTGGAAATCTAACTGTACAATTTCGAAGTTCGTGGTTCGAAAGCTGGGAAAACTCGCAAACTTGAAATGATTTGATGACCTGGGAAAATTTGAACAGATTTGTTGCAAGTAGAAATTTACGTAGCCGATAATCTGAAACCCCATAATTTAAAATATGAAAATAACAGAATTGGAAATTTATTTTGGATAATATTTCGCGAGGGATGCGTCGTTATAAATTTTATTTCGGAATTTGCGTCGAATCCTCCCGCAGCGAAGGGCTTAACCTCATGGATCGGTTGACGGGTAACGGGCCGCGTGGGTCAACGATGACCCATGGTCGACCTTTCGTACAGGGCTGATTGATATTTTCGCTGGCGAGGGGGCGTGTTGCAGGCGAAACACTGGGCGTTTCTCTTTTTAATATGCAAATGAACGGGTCGAGGGGTGCTTCCGGCTTTGATGGACACGCTTCGGCAACGTATACAGGGTGACCTAGACGAAAGATGAAAGAATTTCGAAAGCGATTACGTTCACACCCGTTCAATTTATCCGACAATATTTTCTCTCTGAAACACGATTTCCAAAAGTCACAGAAAACGATCCACAAATTTCTTCACCCTTTTCTTAATCGTTTACGATGGAATCTCATTTTTTCGTACACATTCGTTCAAATTGTTCTCTCTCGCTTGTATAATTATATTTGACATTGTCTACAGTTAGGTATATTATTTTTGACAACTTGTACGACCTCGCTTATGGAATTCTGTTTTAATAAATAGCCGTAGCTCCTGTTGTTGAAGTAATTTATAAAAATTAAATGTAAAAGTTATTCCTTAGAGAATAACGTGCAATGATTTATATTTTGGTATTAATAAATTCTGTCGATCCTTAAACTTTAATTCGATCGTAGGGTGTCTGTAAAAGGTAATTTGGCCGAAAAATTTGGTGCTCGCTTTCGGAAATAAATGCAAATTTTATTAACACTCTTCGCGGCGATGTCGTGTCGACAGCTACGCGTGTTATCGTATGAAGATCTCGGCATTTCGATCTCTAACTTTATTCGTCTCGAAAGTGGGCATTCTTTTTTTCAACAGATCGTCAAGAGCTACAATTTGAATCGCGGCTCGTTAAAAGAGCACATTTCCATTTCTGGTCCCTTGCTCTTCGTTTCAGTGTTTTTATTTGCGTTTCTTAATTAGGAAAGAAAGCGGAAAGAGGCGAAGCAACGTCGCCGAATATTCTTCGCGAAATTCGTTTTAAAAACCTGTGACTCGTTTTGTTCGAAAAAATTGTCGACATAGAAAGAATTTGATGAATCTTTTATTATACAGAAAAACTGGCCATACATAAAATTACAAAGAATAAACGAAAATTCATGACATACCTGACTATGTGTTTAAGAAGCAATCTTGTTTCATTTACGTAAAGTACAAAAACATAAGCGAACAAGACTTAAATTAATAAGAAAGATTATGCACCAGTTGAATTTTTGAAGCGTTTGGTATGTTATTCTGTCGTGTCTGAAATCTCGACTCTATTTGTTCGCGTTAATAGCGAAGATGCATCGATATCGATAAACGAGCCGAACACGATCGCGAAAGTCGAACGCGAGCTTAAATAATATTCCATGCACATGCAAAATACACGAGGGACTGTTAAATTTTTCATACGGAAAACAAGAGAGTTCTCTCTCGTATATTTGATACCAACCTGATCAATAGAATACTTTTACCAGTGATCATCCGGAGTAGGGGCGTTCGTAGGAAATTATTATGCAAGCAACGCTTCAAGATGACTGACGTTGACTCATCGTGTCTAATTGAAACGAGTTTGGAAACTTTGCGCATTATTTTTGCATGACTACTCGGGTGACGAAGCAGCGGGAAAAAATCAATTACTTTTAATAGACCCGTTTCGAACACACCGTGTGCCAAACTTCTTGTCCAGGTCGAATTATGCATACGATTTAGACATGTAATATCTCGATACATATACAGAGAGAAATAAAAATGCACGTATACACAAAAAGAACATACATGTGCGTGCGTACAAAAATAATCGTCGCAATGCCGGGATGTAGCTCGTGGAAATAAAGTGCATATGCGGTGAAAAATGTGTCCCACATAAAACACGCGATAAAAGACTAACTTTCAAATTCTGTGTCTTTTCAATGTATATGTATAAAAAATTAATCTAAAGCTCGAAAATTTGTGTAACCTTTTCAAGTTCGAATACACCAAAGGGGAAAAAATGTTTTGCACAATGTGTCTTTGCAGGTAGAATCGTTCGAAGACCGGTTGATCGGTCTATATACGGCGATTTCAACGTTTGTTCGAGGATCTCTGTTTATCGAGCGCAGCGTGCACGATCGCGTTACTCGCTTAACGTGCATCGAATAAATTACCACAGAAATCCACGTGTTATGCGCATAAATATCGTTTCTGTCCGATCCTCCAAGTGTTTACCCGATTATCCGCTACGCGTTCGGTCGAAATTCCACGTCGTCTGATCGTTTTTACCAATCGGTCCTTTGTGCTCTTCTAAAAACCGAACTTCCCTTCGTCGCGCTGGCATACCTCGGCGAATTTAAATCGGATGTCCTGGATATTATGGTAAACGTCGGTCCGCTCGGCCACGAACCAGATGGATAGCAATTATTCCGTTTTCATAAAAATCGGATCGAATAAAACGTTCTACCGAGATTCCTGTATTCCATCAGCGCGTTTATAGTTTCTTTCTTTCGAGTCCTCTCGATTTCATCGAACGGCTATAGATCTGGTATTTCTAGCCGAGAGTGTACGAGATCTGTGTAGCAAGTTTCAACAGACGTATCGGTACAAAAAGCGGATAATGTGATTACGTAGCGACAAAAGAGCTATCGTTTGTATAATCCTTTCAGGTACACCGTGTCATTAGGTGGACCAGAAAGAAACTTTCTTTATGCATTTCCAGTGTTTGCAATTTGTTTATTCGATACAAAGGAAACGGATGCCGGGGAATCGGGTTATCGGACAACTGTTCGAATAAGTTTCGCGGATTTATTATGGTACCGCTTCTTAAAGTTTCATGTCGAGACCCACTTTCGAAAACAATCATCTATCGCGACCCACTTGCCTGTAATGGATAATTTAATAGAAGGACGTTGTAATAAAGCATTCTGCAAATAACGGCCAGAACCAATTTGGAGATTTTTGAATCTGGAATTCTGAAAACTTGTTAATTCGAAAATTGTGGCTTCGAGAATAAAAGTTGTGAAATTCATCTGTCATTCGGAAGTTGCAATAGCGTATGCGTGTACATTTTCGGTATACAGCGAAGCTTTTATGCCCGACCCACATTCGAGAACGATAATCTCCGCAACCCACTCGCTCGAATATTCAAAAGGAAAAAAAGGGGTACTTACCGAATGAAAAGTTTATCGAAATTACATGGACGTTAATGGTAATAAAGCAGTTTCTAAATAATCGTGAGCTATAATTTCGGATTTTTATTAGGGAAAAAGTAGCGAGGAACTCGATTTCGCTGTACGATATTCATTCGCGACAAATTCCATCGAACCATCGCGAGGATAATCAATCTTCTTTCGATCGATGCTAATATAATCCCAGGCACTGCATCTTATTACGTGTCCATCGGTATCGGGACAAAAAGGAAATTCCCGTTAGCGGGTACACGCGTCGATATTTCTGAACGTTAGCGATAATAAAAATGTCGACAATCCATCGTGCACGCGGCGTCTTATTAGACGGGATAAAGACGTAATATGATCTCATTACGGCATAACGGAAGAGTCATCAGAATCCATCTAATCCCGTTGGTTACACGTCGGGATAAAGATCCCGCGTGAAATAAACCGAAATTGGCGCTGGCGTTAAACACCGGTTAGACGATAATTTACACTCGTCGACGGAGCGTTTTATACCGGTCGCGTCATCGTCGCGAGGATGACGGCGGGACAGGCGCGTGAATAAATTAGACATTTGAAAATGAACAAGCTCTCGATAACCTTTCGCCCGTATCGAGGGGGGGGGGGGGGGGGGGGGCAGAGGCACGAGGAAAGAAAAAAAGAACGAAATATTTACGAGCGCTGGAAGACCTTTCGAAAATTTTCGATCTCCTAAACAGGTTTGAAACTCGCGTCAGATCAGACGCGAGATAAAACAGCGTCGGTCATCGGTTGATTCGCTTTCTGCCGATCAACCGACATCCCGGCGAGTCATTTCACCGTGGCCACCGATGGGAACACGGTGAATAGTCTGATTCGCGCCGGAAACCGGTTTTTATCGAACCGTGTCCTCCTCCTCTTCCTGGTCCGCTATCTTTTTGCTCGACAATTTGCCTGTGCGTCGATGCTTTTCGCGCCGATTGATTTCGCGAGACGTGTGGCCAACAGCTTTTCGATTCTGACACCCTCCGATAATTCTTCTTATCTTTATTCGACGCTTCCTTCTTTCACGGACATCTTCGCTGCCCTCCGAATCCTACCTGTCCTACGGCCTACTTTCTTCTTTCGATTTCAATAATGCATCTACGCTTTAGGTGCAACGTACGTTCCTTTGATCAAAGCTAGATAACACGCGTAGTTGCATACCTCGACGAATACAGTATCGCTGAACTTATTTAATAGAGTTATAATTGCACAGAAAGTGTAAGGGAATAAAATAGTGTATCGACTCGATTGTCAACGCGTCGTCACGGAATAGATTGAAAAAGAAAGATTTTATCGCGTTTGTTACCTTTCATAAGTTTCCTTTTGCGATATCGACCTAGATGCAAATTGATCGCGAGACAGAGCGCACGTTCAAGATAGTATCATCGATAAAACAGGGAAAAAGGAGCAAGAGAAGAGCGAACACGAGGGGCGAAAGAAATACAAGTGAAATGTTGAACCGAGGAAAAATTGACAGGTACACGGTTCGGTACAAAGCGTATTGTTTTTACACGGCCCCTCGTATGTTGCATCTGCTGACTTCTTTCGTGATATAAATCAACGGCATCGAAGTTCTTCGGATTCGTGCCATTTTTCCGAGCGCACGTGAAATAAACTTGATCTCCGTGCTTGTTTCGTGTTTTTGTTTCATCGGCAAAACGGTTCCTCGTATCATGTTTGTCTCTGGCCGGCAAATAGCAGCCGTGAAATCAAATTTAAATGTTGATCTTGGGGAAAAAAAGTAACCCAGATACCGTAATCCTCGTAATTTACGACGAAAATGTGAAATACACCGAGGTATTCGTCGTTGTCGAAAGCTGCGAATTTCTTGTATTATTTTGGGTAACGCGTTGCTCGCAAAAATTCACTGTTAAATACCGTATTTTCAGTTTAATGTCAGTAACGACGCACACGCGGAACTAACACGACGGATGATCGTGCTTCGGATATTAAGTGAAAATGGAACGCTAATGACCGTACGTGTACGAGATTATACAATCGTACCATTTTATATTTATTTCGCGAGCTAGTTTTCTCGATCGGTTTATTCAAATGCGCTCGATAAATCTGCATACTACAGGTACTTTGCACCGGTCCAATTACTATTAATTACGCTTTATGCTTGTAAGATAAATTCAGAAGGTGTTTCTTGCTTGGAATCTATAAATTCTCCGTTGTATTTTAACTTCGATGCCAGTGCGCGTTCTTAACATTCTATCAGGTTTATTAGATAGATCTTGAAATTTCTACATTTCAACCTAATTTCCACGTATCTAATTTCCTGTAATATCTTGTTCGGGCAGTTAAACCACCATCGCCGCTACAAAAACTAGATTATTTCTACACCGAAAGGTGCAGCGGTTAAATTTATTACGGCCGAGCAATCGTAAGCATATTCCGTGAAGGCGTTTAATATTAAATTTCCATAATTCGTGAATATCTATTCGTAAAATCAAAATTTCTGAATCTGTTCATCAGAGGTATTGCGTAAGAAGCAATATCAAATCCAACACGAGATTCACTCGAACAGGCAATTCGTTTTTTTTTTCGAGTACGCTTCGTTTCCTGGTGGCAGCGGCTTAAGTAACAAGCTTCTGGTAACCATAGACCTCCGTCAGAGAAACGACTTCGCGTTTATGGTGTACGGGTGCTATAGCCACTTTCGGCCCCTTGGGTGGGCCCACAGATGCGTGAAGAGAAGAATGGAAAGGGAAACATTGTGCGTCACAACAAACTCCGTCGATCTTCTCCACAGTGCCGAACTGTCCCTAACATTTTCCAAAGGCGAATAAATATTTCTGCCGGTTGAAAATCGATGCTGTAACCGTTCAAAGGGAGAAGTCCCACTTTGTGGACTTGCGGGATTGCGAAACGACGTTAAACGAGCCCGAGGGACCGAGCTTCCGGTCTGCCGCAGGAATTAGCGTTGCTAGAACCCGAACCGAACAAGCCAGTTTTTCAAATTGAAATTTATTACGGTAGCTACCGATAATTTCATTTAATCTTATCGAATGATAAATAACGGAATAAATTTCGTCGAAAGAAATCGAGAGAATTTATAAATTCGCGAATAGAGTTGTTTACCATGCGAAAATATTCTCCTCTAATTCGAATCGTGTTTAAAACGTCTGAAATCTGCCATCGCTAGATACCTGTTCTTGCTAATTCGACAAGCTTCTTAATTAATACTTGCCGATTCTTTCCCTCGATATCGCCAAGAATGGACAATTAATTTGCTACTGCTTTAACGAGCATTCCATGAGAAACGCTTCGCGTTTGATGTTACTGTACACTGTATGTATTGTTTTAGTTAACACTACTTCGTTTAATATTTCCGCGTTCGATAGAATAATATTCCGTGTGAATCGATGAGAAAGTGCAATGTGAAATTATGCAGTTCCAAACTGCAATTAGCATTTCACGGAATAAATAAACGTTATGCGAAGAATAATATTATCCATTGTAGGCAGAAATTTCGGAATTCGGTTCGAAAATTTGGAAATTTTCTTCATTCGAAGGTCCAACAATTTCGAATTTAGACAACTCGGTGATTCGATAACTGTAAATTTTACAAATTTCACCTAGAAATTTACACGGACGAAAATTCAGTTTTATTCGATTAACATTTCCGTGTCTCTCCTCCGCCATTTTAAAGATCTCTACACCTTGTGTAACCTATATGGGACCGCACGAATGATTTCACCAAAATCGAGGTATCCTTGGACCACAATGTTCCTGCTTACACGCGTCAAGGATTTTGGATGTAAACAGTGTTCTTTGTTCGCCGAGGCTGGCTACAAAGTTTCCCTACATTGCAGGTAGCTGCACCGGGTTCTAGGATGACACCGACACTCGATACTAGCTCGAGAAACGTTCTGACGCTGTCAGTAGCCTTGAAACTTTAAAATATTGAACGACTAAGCTACGTTACCTTAGCTTCGCAGACAAACGCAAGATACCATTCCATGATCCGAGAACGCGTTTCTATATTCTCTTTTCCCTGCCGTTCTTCCGAAATTCTCTTTCATGAAAGTATCACGACCAAGCTTGCGACTGTACTAGAAAAATGTCCGTGGCAACTGCGTACCTTGTACGATACAGAAATGTACCGAGAATGCTATTTCCAGCTTCTCAGTTTCAGAAATGATAGTTCCGTATCAGAGTATCCCTAGAACTTTTATATTCCTTATTTCCCTTTTCAGAATATCTCTACAATTTTCCGGAGATAACAGAATTTTGTAGAGTTTATTTAAAAAGTTTTCTACGATTCTGTAAAATTTTATTAGGATGTTCGGAATTTGTTTAGGACGTTCCTAGAAGACCGGCGAGCTCCCCACGCTTATTGCTAGGAAAGTAAAGCTGTGTTAGATCGTAGATGTTATCGTACGAATCAGCATTTGAACGCGTAACGCGTAAGAAGAAGAGAACCTGGGCCACGCCTGTTTTCTTTTTTCTTTTTGTTAGGAAGGAAGATGAAAGTAGCGTTCCATTCATTACGCTCCAATTTGCCGTACGATCGGGGGTTAGCTCCGGTATCGTTCCCTCGGAACTCATCCGTGTTTCTCGTAACTCACAGTGGGTGCTCCCGGTTTCTACACGCGATCATCTAATAGGAAACATAACCGTTTCCTCTCCGAAACATCCCGAGCTTCGAGACGAACGATTCGTCTCGGACACGGTGCTTCCTTTCACTACGTCGCGTTTCAGCACAGGAAGAAGGGTTACACACCTCTTTTTCTTACGAGACCCTTTTTTTATTCCTCCCGTTCCTTCTGCTTTTATTTACCTCGAGGGCATTTCCATCGCAGTGGGGGTGTCCAGTCTCGAAGTTGCTCACAATGAGAGCTAAATTCGAGGCTCTCTTTCTCTCTCGACGAGGCCTTAACCAAAGAGAAGATAGTCAGATACGGGCGTATAAAGAAGAAAGAATCCGCAACAATGAGCCAACAATGAACCAACGTGCACCCTGCTGCCTGTCAACCGATGGACTTCTGCGTTTTGTGGGAACCCCATTTATATATTTCCCTAACATACCTGACCCCGACTGGACAGAGTTTCTCAAGCTTCCCTGGCCGTCGAACCGTGACAAAAATCTATAATTTAATAGCCGCGCCAGCGAGAGGATCGTTATTAACGCGTGAACGGACATCTTTGGAAACGTAATTATATAGGCGAGATGAAAAATTCGTATCGTGCCGATAAATTTATTACTTTCCACGTATTCGCCGTCTATTTCATCCTTCGAATGTAAGGTAACGTGAATTTGAAATTGTTTTGGCCGACGATAATGAAATACCGATTAGTAATTCTCCGTTTCGTGCATCGAACGTAAAACGTGGCCTTAATTACTCCGAAACTTTCGCTCGGAGATTAAACTTAAACTAAAGCGGCGTAATGTGGATACCTAATCCATGAAGGTTCTTCGTTGCAACTTCTAATTATTTAAATATCGATCTACTTTGTTAAATCCGTTGAAAATTCGCCTCGAAGGCACGAACAATTTATGTTAATAGAATTTGTTAGGGAATGGAAAATTTTCTTTTCAAAACGAATTCGAAAATTGGGGGAGTTTTTTCGTTCGAAGAAAAAACGTATCGCAGTTCGATCGGGCTGAGGATCGCTGGTTTCGTTTGTTAAAAGGCACAATATGGAATAATAGGATTACATAAACAACGGCAACAAGCCATTGTGGTGGGCAGGCAGGCAAAGTCGCGGAGGTAAAGAGGACGGAAGACGGTGCAGTTGGCTCGGGAGACACATTCGCCAGATTGCGTGTCGGTATTGAGCCCGATACTTTGTGGATTTCGGACAATAAAAGCGGCAGCGCATCACCGGCTACGACATCGGGTGTCGTCGTCGCCTTTAGACGGTTACCCTTCGCCAAGCAGTTTCATTCAAACAGCGACACGCCGGTGTTTTCTATAGGGGCGCCACCGCAGCGTCACCATCACCACCCCACAGGGGACTTCCATGGTTAGATGCATCCTCTCCGCCCCTGTGTCCTCGATGGCCGGTGCATTGTCAAAATATTGGCGTCGATCGGATCGCGCTGGCTTTTTGTGCCTTCGTCTCATGCCCCGACCTGACTTTTCCCCACGATTCTCTCCGAGAACCTCCTCGAACGTCCTTCTTCGCGTGTCTCCTCTTTTCCATGGGCCTTTCCTTACCCAATATTCCCGCCCGCTTTGTCCGGAACACCGATCGACACGAGCTGCTTCACGTATTCGCGTGGATCCACCGCAGATTTCCAGCTACGAATTTGTGATCTCGCCGGATACCATTGTCCCTGTGACTCGAGGCGGTTCGCGAGGATCGTGAGAAGAAGATAAATGGTCCTTCTTTTCTCTTTCGGTATTGTACATGCCGTTTCGCTAACTTTCTTATAAATCATTACTCCTGTTATTTCTAACGAAAGTGCCGAATTGTTTTTTGATTGTACTTTTTCCAGGGTTAAATATTGCGGCACGCAACTTTTCCTCAATGTCATCTTTTTCGAGACTTCCAGTTCAATTACGTAATGATTACGTGCTTCTACCGCAATGATATAATGGACTAAAACCGACCCAATGACCCATCATACTATGACCTCTGCGTGAACTTAAACACGAAACATTCATTAAATGAACCACGAATAAAAGATGTCAATATCGAAATAAATGAATAATCGATATCCAAATAATGTTAAAAAACCTCCAAAAAATGATTTGAAATTTAAAGGTTAAAAAATTCTCAAAATTGGTGCCTTCGACCTCTACGCTTGAAATTGATTAGCATCTACTTTATAATACATGTACGTGTATAAATTACCGTATAGTTCTTGGGTTTTGTTTTAAATAATCGATCAAGCCTGTAGCCAGTGGACTCGTTCGTACAGTAGCTATTGTTCCTAATACACTTGATGGGGCAGGAACATTGTGTACTCACACTATGATTTTGTTGTTACATACGTGCAGTGTACCAATCATTTTCGCTACATCGGCTGCGTGTATTCGTAACGGTTCACCGATCATTGTCTCCTTACTAACTGACGCTGTTCATGCAAAAAGGCGATTTTAATTCGCGTTATTATGTGGGGAGACATGCTAAGTCTGTTCGATTCTAAGCAGGACGATAATTTCGTATGCAACAAATGAATGATCGAAGAAAGCCAGTTTACTCGTCTTTACTCGTCGTCCATGTCTCAAAGTTAACAGGTCTATCGTCAAAAAGTGTAATCTGATCATGTACGTAACAGTGTGATAAACAATCGAATTTTCAAGACAAATATCACATCTGTGACAACGAAACGAACGTATTTTACATTTGTTTTTCGAGGTGGAAAACTTTCAGTGACCAAATGATCCATAAAACGAGGCCCTTTAACTTCTGGCCACTGCATTCCCGAAACGTCGGATGCTCGTTTCAATAACGATCAGGTGACTATCGCGCACGAGAAATTTCAAGAACGAAGGACACAGATTCGCGCGTGATCGAAAAAAAAAAACAGTTGGCACGTGTCCCGAGCGTCGTCC
This sequence comes from Megachile lagopoda, assembly GCA_036983795.1. Taxonomy (NCBI): domain Eukaryota; kingdom Metazoa; phylum Arthropoda; class Insecta; order Hymenoptera; family Megachilidae; genus Megachile; species Megachile lagopoda. The sequence goes on along the minus strand of CM072795.1, from coordinate 2,824,679 downwards.
AGATTGTCTCGTAAGGCTTGTGCCTCGTTAAATATCGTTTCTGTGGGCGGGAGGAGACGCGACCGAGCGAAATCCGATGCGAGGAATGCGAATCGGCTCGCGTGTACGGCCCTGATCTCGCTTTCGTCGCAGGCGGCTCCTGGTGATCCTCGAGAAGGGGATGAGAACGGGGTGAATAAGGGCGGCAGATGGGGCGGCAATCGTTTCAATCGGCCGTATGTCAGATGGTTCATGCAGATGAGACCCTACGTGGCCGTGTTTAATGCGGCTAATACTCGCGGCAAACAGCGTGAATCGTTTAGCGAAGCCGCTTATGGCGGGGACCAGTTCATCATTGCCCTAAAGAGGTTTCATCGACGCGCAATGGGGCGACGCTGAATGCCGCGTACGATACTTGCTTGGCTTTCCGAGCCAATTACACTCCTGCGAGCTTATTAATAGTCATCGAAGCGCGTACGAGTCGCGTGCGGTGTATTAATTCTAATTAATCGTCGAGCGTGTGGCCATTTTAACGATCCACTCGTCGACGAATATATTCGAGCTTTTGTTCGGCCCAACAAGGTGCCGATGCACGTTTCGAATACAACGAGACACTCTGCTGCAACGTTACGCTTACGTACGATTAGGAAATCTCCGGAAGGAGAGCTATTATTTGTCTTCGATTAATTAAAGCTCCGTAATAAGTTGCATTTTGTAATAGTGGCCCCACTCTTCTGTTCCATTAAAAATATAAAAGGTTTTGGCGTTAAAGAAAACGAAATCCTTTATAATAGGAGAGGTTATCCTCGCCGTTCGCCACGATACGGTATTTTCTTTGGGTGTAACAGCGGCAATTACGAAAGTAATTTGAAAGAAAAAGAAAGGTTGTAAAGGTACTCGACAAACACCTCTGGCAACCGAGATGAAGACACGATGCTCGCCGCAGAAGCTCTCCGAACGAGCAGGAGATGCTCGTCCTAGTAATTGATATTTGTCGTTCCCCGCATGACACAAGAAACGTCAACACTGGACGATGTACATACACGGTTAGGTGTATCGTGTGTACGTTTGGCGAAACTGTTTCGACCGCGACGCGGTTATGGCCGGCAGTTTGCGGTCTGCCAGGGGACGTTTGTAAACGATGAACGATAAGCGATTTCTATGGAGCCCCTTTTTAGCGTCGTTCTCGTCTTTTTGAATTCCTACGAGACGATGGAACGCCGGCGAGAGGACAAAAAAATAATGCGCCGCGATAAGGCGTCTTATTGCCTCCGGCTAAGACTTTTCCCGTTCGTCGGCCGGGAAAATTAATTGTTGTTCCACCTTCTTTGAATATCGTTGCCATTTATCTTAGCCGTAACAACGCTGTTTAATCGCGTGTAATAGTTTATAAACGGCAAATCCGAGAACACCGCGGTAAACGGCCAAAGAACGTATAATATTGTTAACCTGTGAAAATCACAGGTAGTATATACAAATGCTAGGTACATTTACGTGGATTTCACGAACATAATTCAAAATAGATCGACCTATGTAATGCCTGATCAAACGAGATAAATATTCTCGAAAAGAACTGTAAGGTCTTGTCGAGAAATATAAAAGCTAATTGAGTTTTTGACGCCTAATTAACGACCTCTTAAGTGACATTATCCTGCTCGTAATTGCCAGTAGTATTCCTGAAATTCGTAGAAAATTATAATTCGAGCATCGTTTCCAGTAAAAATGACTCACGGAAAGAGATCCCGGCCGCCTAATGTTCTCTCGTTTATCGTTAATTCGAAACGTACATACACAGCAGGAAAATGTCTAAGAGATGACTATCTTCGAACATCGTTAACATTTCGAACTAGGATCAATTGTTACACCTCATCGGGGAAGGGAAAAATGAAATGTGGAACGCTCTGGGACGACGTCGCGTTACAAGATGGACAACAAAAGTTTCGTTACGGCGCATTCTTCATCGTCTGTTTAAGAACGTTTCCCACGCGAAACTTCGTAGCGGACGATTCGTCATTTTTAGTACAGTCAGGAGGCAGATCTGCTCTCCCTACGGAAAATATGATAACCAAGACGAAAGACTTCCTGCTTCTGCTGATTTTTAAGGACTTTTAGAGATACGAATATCTGTGCATAGATTCGAGGACTCTGGGATTTGCAGAGGATACGCAAATTTTTGAATTTAATGGGGCTAGAATTTGTGGAGGCAGAAATTTGATGTTTGAGAGTTGAAAATTTAATAATCTATGGATTTATAGATCTGGAGATCTATGGAGATAAAAATTTCAGATTTGGAATGTAGGTGCTTAGGGGAGTTTAGGTTTACATGTGGAGATTTGGAAATTGTAACATTTGAAAGTTCGTAAATGCAAAAATAGGAAAGGAAAGAGCTTTGCATAAGAGCGTGCATCAAAAGGAAGATTAGATTGCACGGGAGTGTACGGTCCGGTGATTTCCATAGGGGATAGAAAAGTACACACGGTACCCGAGGAGGAAATCGTTCCGAAACGGGTTAAAATATTAGCCGCGACAACGGTGCTCATCGAGCGAAGAGAATACGTGTCCCTTTTCATTATTTGTGCTCTCTCGTCTCGTTTCTTCGTACGTTAGCGGTGTGACGGATGCGGGAGAGTATTTCTTTGGTAAACGTCGCCTCTTCTTGTACAGCCGGTGGCGTATTCCGTCCTTTGTTCCGCGGTATACGTATGAAGCGTGACAAAACGCTACGGACTTAAGAAAGTCCCCGCGTTTTGTCACGCGGCAACATTTGGACGACATTCGTGGCAAACGAGTCGTGACGACACGCCGGGGCCAATTCCCGCTTCAAAAGAATATTCACAATGGCCATTCCGCCGCTGCTCATCCTTTATTTTTAACGTGTCCTCTTCGTTCGGTACCTTGGTCTGCTTAACGCGGACGTAGAACGCCGCGACGCCGCGATAATGAATAACCGCGGGACGAACAAACGCTTTCGTCACCTGGAACCATCAGCTTTTTTCGACTCCGTGCTTCTTGGATCATGCCATTTGGAATTGTTACCTTTGGTCCCGCTCTTCTGAATTCTAAGCATCGCTCTCTAACGTTTATAGAATAGGATTATTGTTCACGTTGAAAGCACGAAAATTTTTCGTTGCCCATACCGATGAGCCGACTGTCACGTATGACCTTCGGTTACTAATTGATTCCGAGACCAGTTATGCTTATTTCGTCTATTATCTCTTCGAGTATGTCTATTTATTAACGTTGACCGTGACAGTGAAGTTACGTGCTGCGTAATACTTTTTATTATTCCGACAATATTTCGTTACATCGATTCTTCCTAACTTCGAGCAACTAATATCGTTTCGAATCGGACCAATAAAATCATTAAATAGTATTTATGTAGCATGATTTGTAAGTACACTGTTCGAATAGCAAAAATTTCGAAAAGTGTCGTAATCAATAAACGGTAAATTAATTTAATTTAACGCCTCGTTGATAATTAACCACGCAAGTGAACGCGTTTTTAATAAGTCGCTCGAATTTGCTTACAACGTAATATCGTTAATTAGTATACGGTTATCATGGGGCGTTTCGTTTATCGCATCGTGAGTCATCGATGACCCACGGAGAACTCGTTCCATGCTAATTGATATACTCTCTTCTACGTGCCACGATACGAGACGTTTCTAATATCTCTGAACGGTACATAATTATCATGTGGAGTGCACACGTCGTGATTTAGTATACTGATAATTTGTTAATCTCTATAATAAATTTTTACGAGAACTTTTTTTTCAAATGCTTTATCAGGAAGGCGAAAAAATAAACGCTTCGTCAGATGATTCTTTATGTCTTTTCACTAATGACATAATAATAAATGTACCGGTTAAATAACATTTATCAGTGAGTTCATTATTAATCGAATAACATTTATAGCTTAAGCGAATAACACTCGAGTACGCGTTCCTTTATCTTGGCCAAACATCGAAGACAAAATGGAAGCCTAAAGAAGCGTAAGCTGCCAAGTACATAGGACCTGAAAAGAGGAATAAAGGATTATTGTGGACGGAGCGTGGCGGCTTAATGGTTAAAGCGTTCGCGCGTGAAAGTTTCATCATCGGCAGATAATAATTGTCCGTAATGGTTAAAGCACCGTCACGGTACGCTCCTGGATCGAAAGCGGCGCACACAAATGTTAAACAAGTAACAACTCTTGCCGATGAAGCACGCCCTAGTGTGGTCCCTTTTTTCTCTCGTCGACCCTTCAATTTAATCAGCCTCATTCGGTCTACCGCGAAACAACCTGCCACATGGTGGCCATTGTAGTCCGTCGGATATTATTAACGACACACACTCGGCACGGATCGTTTCGTCAATCTCCTCGTCTCCTCTTCTCCTCTCTTCCTCTTGTTCTTTCTTCTCGTTTCGCGTGTACAATGCGCTATCACCACCGTGAATAAACATCGAAACCACCATATGCACTCTTGTGCCTTCTTTGTTGTTGCATCAGCGTCATTTATCCACCCCGTGGGGTCGCGTGACTAAAATTTCTCAGGGATCTGCCGCCACTTTCAACCCCATCGACACGCGTCCCAAAACCATCAATGTTTATTTTTTCTTACTTGTTCGAACAGATATCGATACATTGTGCCGGACACGCTGTTTGTAAGTACTGTTTGGTTATTGCGGTTAATATTTGATACCTGCTCGTTAATTTTAACGAGTCGAATACCGCGGCTTGGTTTACATTAATTGTTCAAGGCTCGTACTTTATTTATGATCGGGGATTTACGTCATTACGTCACGGATTTGATCGGAGGGCATAGAATTAACTTGGAAATTTGCATATCTTCGTAATTGCCTTTTACTTTCATCGTGTAAGAGACAACGGATGATCGATTTCCTTGGACGCGGTACAACGGTTCGGCTCATAAAATATCTCGAATCCACGTGATTTCACATCGATCTATAGATGGGCGGCAGAAACGTGCCGCTTAAAAAATGACCCTCATCCTGGCATCGGTTGTAAACCGTGCTCACATTGTCCGCACAAGATGATATCGATCATTTCTACTAGCAGCCAGTTTCTATTGTGAGTATCAATCAGTCACCGCGCGGACATTTATTGTAACATTAAGACGCGACGGTCGTTAAAAAAACGAGGAAGAGGAAGAAAAAAAACGACGTAATTTATTTTACAAGTGCCGTGTCCTCTATCGCGGCCATTAAATTTGATGGGACATAGTTCCGGAATGCCGACCACGCTAGTCGAAGTCTTTAAAGGATCGAATATTCTTTGTGACTCTAACGGTGACCAAAATATCCTGAACAGAAACAACGGGTATGGATCTTGTCGTTTTAGATCTCTCTGTCGGAAGAGAAATTACTCAGGATAGAGTTACGTTTCGAAGCTTAAGTGGACTCTTCTTATGTTACAACTTTCATGGTATTTCGCGTATACGGTAATTATGCTTCTTATATTACCACAAATTCTATCGCTACACGATGTTACATTGCCACCAATTACCATCACGACACGTTGTATAACCAAACGTTACGTCGTCGCATTTACAACTATTTCATCAATATCATAGAAATCGAACGCAGTGTCAAATTGCATTTCTGTATCGGGTAAACCATATTTCAAAGCCAGTATTCTAGGATACACGAGACTGAAAATAATTGAAATGGAAAATTCAATTATCCGGCATCGTTCTGTAACGGTCGATGCAGCAACGTGGATCCCCACTAACGAGCACGATTATAAAATCGATTTAATTCCCGATTGAATATTGAATGTGATAGAATGCATCGGTCAAAATCGACGAATCAATCGGCTCAGCCGTGGCAGCCAACAATTATGATAATGATGAAGATGACTGTGGCAGTTGCGATGATTAACGATCATGGTCTGACGCTCGATTCCGTTCGATTTGTCTTCGTAGCAACCTCCAGTAAACTATCCTTTAATCGTTTCACCACTTTCAGCCTCGGCTAATGAATTTACCATAGCAATCGACAACTTCTCGACAAAGAATCGCCCCTAACTCGATTCTGATCGATGATTTCAGCCTATAAAAACCATTTCAAGGTATGTACGATCGAAAAAAGGCTATTCAGACTTTGTTTGATGCCATTATGTTTCAAACGATTATGGCGTACTAACATTTTGATGGGCATATTTTTTCTGGGACGCGCGACCGTTGATCAGATTTGTAGATTTACAAATTTTTGACTTTTAGAATTTTCATATTTGCTAATTTCTGGTTCCACAAATTACCAGAAACTGAAATTTCCAAATTTCTAAACTTTCAAATTTCTGAATTTCGAAATCATCAAATACTTTAAATCCTAAATTTCTAATTTTGCCAAATTACTAAATTCTCGAACACCTAAATTCCCGACTTCCTAAATTCCCAAATTCCGGAATTCCCAAATGTCTTAAATCCCTAAATTCCCATATTTCTAATTCCTAAAATTTCGAAATATCTAAATTGGAAGAGCGTTCAGCCCAAACTCAAGCAGATCGTCAGAAAGTGGATGCACGAGTAGATCGTTTCGGTATCCGCGGATGAGACAGCTCTGTTCCAGGTGGTTTTACTGGAAGAAGGGTGACAGGGTGGGCCAAAACCTCTCGTCAGGGTTGGCTAGCAGGTCAAGAGCAACGGTGCTTGTTCTATAACTACTTTGACACGTTCCCCGTCGTTGTTGTCAGTGAGTTTCGCCTTAAAGAACCGCGGGACGCCGATGTACCGCTGAGAGCTACACGACATCCCGCGGTTCCTTACCTCGAAACGCTCGGAAACTCTCGAAAACGCTCGAAAAGCACCGCGCGATCGAAACGGTGCCGATCTCGCGACCGTATGATGGATCGTGTTTATGCGAATAATCCGACAGCTCCATGACGCACGATTGCCGATCGATCAATGTAAAAAATAGCCATTAAGAAGCATACTTTTGTATTTCGCGAGTTTACGTTGACTTTCAGAGCTTTTCATGCTCGACAATCTTTCTGTGCTTCTGGAACTTGTGCATCCTTTCGAGTGTATTTGATCGATATTTCATGGTTGTCCGATTGCTGCGAAACTACATAAATAAAGCGTGCTAGAATGACACGATTGCCATTCTTAGCATCTGACGATTCGTTCATCGAAACGGGACTTTCGAAGTTTTCAAGTATCAATTTCCAGCAAGAAATTAAGGGAAAATAACGTATAGTCAGATAAAAAGGAAATGTTTGAGGAAAACTATCCCGATTGAAAGTCCGTTTCCCGATGTCGAAATTATTTTTTTGAAACAACGATCGTAGAGCTTCTTTTCAATTAAAATACCGAAATAAAATATAAAAATTATTTAGTTCAAACAACGATCGTAGAGGTTCTTTTCAATAAAAGTACCGAGTCAAGTTAATCAGTTTTCGTGTTTACGGTTACGGATCATGAAATACCTTTTTAATATCCGTTGCAATATCGCGCAGAACGTGGTTTGCAGTCGAAAACGCGGAACCACGTTCGATGAAAAATATTTTCTATTTCTCGTGTACCTCTTCTTTAACGAAATGCTCCAAACGTTTTAAATACGAAGTAGATATCGTGAACGTTGTGTGCGGGGCCTGAAAATGCATTGTCGCTTTTTGTTCGACGATGCAGATTTTTTCCCACGCAATATCGGAAACAGTTTCACGAGGATGAAGTAATTAGCGATGATATCGCGAAGTTTAACCGTTGGAAACACGTGCATCGCCCGTACAACGATGAATATACTTTATTAGGGGCTCAGATAAACCACTAGGAAATATTACATTGTATTATCGATGTAACCAAGTTCCGAACAGTTTTATCGTTTATTACGCAATTAGCTGCCGGTGAGTAGATTATCGGGGTCATTTAATGAATTTCACCGATATCTCGTTCGGTTGTTATCGTCGACGGCAATATGTTCCTCCGTAGCTCGTTAACTGATCGTTTCGACTGTGCGATTAATTATTTTATACGAGTCCCGCTTTAACGCATATTCTTCGTGCTCGGTAATTAGCGTTAATGAAATAATAAGAATGTTATCGTGGATAGGGAATCGACGAGGTACAAGCAATTAAGTCGCTATTAACATGTTGATCCCTTACTTTTTACTTTCCTCGCAAAAATATTTTAACCATAGGAACTACTCAGCATTATTTTTCTTACATATCGTTACTAAAATTTTTATTCTTAAAAAATACTCGACATGTACAATATCTTGAAATATAAATTGATAATATAAAAGTAACATTAGGACGTTATTAAAAGACTTATCTTCTATTTCGTGAAAAAATCAATTTGGAGGCAGATACACGTCACTACAGTAAATACTGCCACCCTCTATCCTGCCTAGGATCCGCAATTGCTTCGCTATCGAGCTTCTCGAAAGATAGTCGAAGATCGTAGCAAAGACCCTAGTCTGCTGTAACCAAGATACGAATCGGCGATGTTGCGTCCGCGTGGATGTCACAGATTGCGAGATGCCGCCGCGAGTGTCGGATTAATGGCATCTCGACGGGGTGCAACAATGCCAGCGCCCCCGAAATATCGGTTCGCAAACGCTCCATTTTGATTCGTAGACACCGATTCGAAACGCTACACACCCCTCGAGAATGCTCCAATGTAAATCCACGCGCGTGTACCTACAAATCTACATCGGAGAGAAGATTTAAGGCGATTCATTGTGCGAGAAGGGATCCCTGGAATCCTCGCCATGAAAACGTCCCTCCACGAGCCCCCTATCTCCTGCAATTTTCTCTCCACGAGCTGTGTAATCGTAAAATGGCCGATTTCGTGACTGCAGGAATTTGCGAGCTTGTTTTTGTCCCATCTTTCAGTCGTTCAACAGCTATCGCTAACTGCGGTAACTAGATACGGCGTTGGGGTGCGCCCCGCATTCTTTAAAACAATCTTTAAATTTTGAGTATCCGGAATTCGATATTCCTCAGTTCACGATTTGCAATTTTTTTAATTTTCAAATTGTCGCATTTTTTAAAGCAAGTTCCACGGAATCCATGGATTCTTCAAATTTCTCAAATTCCTCAGAATCCATAGGCCCTCCACATTTCCCAAATTTCTCGGAAGCCCCTAATACTCCAAATTCTTTAGATTCCCTGAATTCGTCAATAGCCAAATTCTCTCACTTTCCAATCGTTCAATTCCTAAATTTCTTAATTCCATAATTTCCTAATTTCCAAATTCCCGAGCACTCGATCTCCCAAGAAACCCATGCCCCCAATCCCTCAATTCTAACTTCCAAATCCCTACTTTCCAAAATTCCGAAATTCGGCTAAGCAACGCGTGTCAATATAACGGGTATCCCCGAGAGTCCTAGTTGCACCGTAAGACAGGTCTAGCAACGGTATACGTTTCGATCGAGCTCGAATGTTTCGCGTTTAATAGAAAATTGGCGAGCGATCGAAGACTTTGGGGGACGGTCTAGTCTCGTATTAAGTACGTCTTCGATAAACCTTTCGGAAGTTAGGTTGGCCGGTGTACTCGATCAGGGTAGGTTCTCCCGTTGTCGAGCAACTTCTGCATCGAATAGCTTCGAAATAGCCGATAGATATTTACCTCCGGGCGTCCCAAGTATTCTCGAAATTACATGAAACTCCCCGGATATCCGGGGCTTCGCGTGATCCGTGAACGACGCCAGGAATTCGAGCAGCTCGCCGCCAGGGAAACTCAGACCTTCCGCGCGGATTCATCGGTATCCTCGACGCGTCTCAATCCTCTGCATAGCAAATATTAATGATTCGATTGTCTCGCAATCGTTACTCTCTAAATATTCATCCTTTTGTACACCGATCCCTCGGCTCATTCTTGTCCGCTCTAACAGATTAGCTCGCATTACCTGCGCACAGTCTATTCGTGCTTACGATGTTTGCTTAGCTACCTAAGCCCTGATCGTTAGGTCTATCTTAATTAACCCTAAGTTCGATGACTCCCGATGACTCAGTTTTTACGACGGCGTGTACGCGAATATGAGGGCAATGACGTAGAATAAAATTTGTTCGAGTTTACGACCGGGAGTCTTTAATAGGTTTCAACGAACTCCTAGGTATTCTACTTACGTCCTAGACACGCAATAGTTCCAGAGACACATTCGAAGTATGACTTAAATACGACAGTATGACAATTTTTATCATCTTTGCCTTATCACCGTATTTTTGAAACTACTATATCCAATAAACCGAAGAAGGGAACGGGCTGAAAGGATTAGACGTAGGATGACATGCCGGTAGCGAACATGTTAAATGTCGCGATTGACCGGTGCAGAAGGTATCCCGAAGAAGCGAGCCGGTGAACGAGGTGCATCTGGGAGGAGTGGAGTGATTTCTCGAGATTGGACGAGTCGAGCGGTACGTCGAAGAGGCACGCGTGTGTACTCGCGTGTAGTCCGGTGCACGCAATGTTGACGCGGCGATGAAACGAAGCATACAGGGGCGGTCTGCAGGCGGTCTTTCCACCACGCAAAGCTCCGCCTGCGAACATTGCTACAGTGCATGCACGAGAAACGTCACAAACCATGAACCGGTGTCCGTCGTTCGCTCGAAATGCATCTGCCGGCACGTTTCAGCTATCCGAAGATGCAGCCCACGTGTCGCCAAAGGGTTATTGGTATGTACCGAACAGCTCAGTCTATGGCCGCCTTCGGATTAACCACCTGGATGCTAATTTCTCCTCTGTTCTTCCTATCATTCAATTTCACGTGATTTACTACCACGACATCCATGCCGACACGTTTCAAACGCGTTTCAATTTGCCGCCATTCGATTCGGCGCGAATCGATTCGGACCGGTTCAATTCGACGCGACTCGAGTTAATACGATTCATATGGTACTAATTCGATATCGCGCAATTGACCACCGCTCGAGTTGATACTTTCCAAATTGCCGCGGGTCGATTCGATAAGATTCGATTCGACATCGTTCAGTTCGACACAGCTCGATTTGGAGCTTTGAATTTTTTTTTATCGGAACACTTTTAATTGATATGTTCGACTTATTTTCTCATAGAAATCACTCCAGTCAAACTGTTGTTTAGTAAAAGAATGACAAGAATTTAGGGTAGCTAGATTTTCGTTACTTACCGGTTTATAACAGAGGTAGAAGTAAAGACGTTTGGAGAACAGAACGATGTTATCGCAGACACGTTATCGTTTCCTGTTTGTTCACTAGCTTATTGTCTTCACGAAGTAATTCCACTAGGATGCCATAGCTTATAGAGAGTTGAAAATTGTGGAGGTAACTGATCTGATTTGTGGAGAACGTGACTCGAGAGTGAATTTCTACTTTCACCTTCGACGTCGATTGTTTGCTTGTTAGCGGAGTACCATGGACGAGATTCGATCGAGATCTTATTGTATTCGATACATGTTTTAGAGAAATGCTATTGTAAAAGGTTGTGCGAGAACAATTAAGAAACTTGGTTCGCGAAAGAAGGTAGCTCTTTTGTTCGAACGTTTCGAAGTAACTCGTTGCACGTTATCGCCGTGAGGAATTAGCAACTCCGTGATACAACGAAAAGAATCGAAATGCACAATTGTACGATGGTCACAGTCCACGTCGTGACTCTTGCTCGAACTTTCTACCGGATAGCGTTCGGGTAGTCCGTATGCTAATGCACCGGTGCATCATGACACGATACAGTTTTCCCAGATGACCCACGAGTGAAAGTACATCGAGTACGTTGGCTCGTTCGATCGATCGATTCCGCTCCGCACGGAAATCCTTACGTCCCGTGAAATGGCCGATAAACGACTTCCGTGAAACGAGGGACGTACATTACCGGCCAAAGGCTTCCTCTCGATGATCACCCGTGTTACACCAGATTTCGAAAATTTTTCAATTTCGGCACTTGCTGGTTTCCAAACTTTCAGATTTGGAAACTACGGACCCGGAGATTTAGGAATTTGGCAATTAGGAAATTTGTTAACTCGAGAAAGTAGAATTCGTCAAGTTTACATATACCAAACTCCCTAAATTTCTGAACCGCCGAACTTCTAAAATTTGCAAATACTCCAACTAAAATTCAACGAGCGAAGGTCCAGCTTGCTTACCGCCATTTTCTCCAGGGAAGCCACCCGTGCTCGCCAGTTCATAGGTAGCCGTTCGAGTGTCCTATCCACGAGATCCTCGCTAACCTTGCTTCGCTAAAGAGGATTTCAACGGGAACATTTCGCGCTACTTCGACAGGGTTCGCTCGTGGAAGCAAAGGATTAGATTTTCCACAGAAAATTCTGGTGTTTGAGGTAGACGCGGAAGCAGGATATTAAAGAGGATATATCAAGCGTTATTGCGATAGTTCGCCGTAGTTAGGTTTCTCCCCGGAGCACAGGGTATTCGAATAAATTTTCTCGATGAAACGTTGTGGAAAAGGATTTCAGTTTGTCGCGTTAGTACGGAATACTTCAACGATATTTTCGTTCGTCCTCCACGCGAATCGTTGATATTGTAACGAGTTTGCACGGACAAACCAAATTTGCGTTATCTCAAAATTGTTTACTCTCTTTCCTGTTGTATCGTTTCCACTTCTCCTATACCGTTGGTCAAACTCTGGGGATTAAAACTTACTCTCTCTCTCTCGCGTTGCTATAAGCGAAACGAATATTTCGATATTTTTCTTCTTCGACTCCTTTCTGAATTCTCTGCTTTTTGTACACGAATCGGCTAGTACGTAAAATATGTTCGAGGTATTAGAACGTACTAAATTAATAATAAAAACGAAAGAAGAAAGCCATGATTTTAGCGGATCAAGTTTATCGTTTAACAGGTTGGTTTTACCAACGCGCCACGAGTATATAGAGGGAACACACCGGTTACAGGTGGTCCAGCGAAGTTTACAGTTTCATTAGATTTACAGCGAACGAAGAGGCGGGTTCGTGGCACACTTTCTTGTTCGAACGGCCACGATTTCTAACTTGCGTCGTTACACGAGCTCTATTCTTCGATCGTGCAACAATAAAGCGTTTTCGAGCGGAGAGAGAGAAAAAAAAAGGGTAGCTTGACCATATAGAGAGAATATATTGACGCATAAATCGTTGCTCGTTATGTGCCGGTGTATTCGAGATGCTCGAGAGTCTTGAACTTCGTTGCTAACAACGAACGAGACAGCTAATATAATAACTCGAAAATAAATTCTTTTCGTTCCTTTGAGAATTCGTTCATTTTTATTGGCCAATCAATTTCGTGTAATAAAGAACTTATATCGTATAATACGAGGTTTCTACCGCGGATAAAGTACTTGTGTACCACAGTGTGTTTATAACGTGTAACCTGGTCTCCGGACATTAAATTGCTGCTCACCGGTTACGGTCATCTTGTATTAAAAACGTTCACGATTCATGTAATTCGTTTCGTCAAAATTTAATTCGCGTATCGATACGCATAGTATACATTTTGCGACCGTGTCATCGAACCACGTCCTCGTTTCGAAATCCAACATTCGATACGCAACGGTCAAATAGAATCGTTTGATCGAGTTTTGGAATTCAGATGTACTACGGAAACGCGGCAAACACCTCAGTCACTGTTATCTCGGACGGGGTATCTTCCATGTTAGTCCAAGCAATTCTCGTTAATGCGTTCCCGATTCTCCACGATTAGCTTAAGCAGCCGAATAACAGAGTACTTACGTCACCGCCGTTTCAAATTTTCCTAAAGCACCTCTTCAGGTACTTTCAGCAACGCGATACTCCGACTTCGGATAGAATTTTTGAAAATTGAAGAGTTACGCAAGCTGTTACGAGTATTGTTCAAACGTAACCCATTTTAAACCCGGAATCTAAAGGATTCGTATCATTTTCTGGGAATAGACTACGAAGAAATTTTACCGTTGCCTTACATTTCGTGGAGTGCCGTGTTAAAGCATCGCGATAAAAAAGACACGGACGCTTCGACACGCGGTAAATAACGGAAGAAAGTTGAAATGTCCGTGGAATCGTTAAAAGTACTTGATTAAGCGATTGAAGTTTCACGAGTCCGAAAACGTTTGACCAGGTTGATCAAGGATTCCAATTGGCACACGCTGGTCGGTTAATCTTTGACCGGGATCACCAGGAAGTGATATCACCTTGACAACCCGTAAATACGTAATGAAGTGTGGAAACGCCGCATGCTCGGACCCGTGAACGCCTCCATTCGTCATTGTGCTCGCCATGCCGTGCCTTCGAATTTATAATCCCACATGCTCGTCCGGCACACTTCTCCCGTGATTCATCGTCTTACGTACACGCTCCTGACAGATGGACGACCATCGAACTGGATGAAACTGTTACGTTCCTTGCGTCTCTTCTTTATTTTTCGTACGAACGCATCGGGAACGATCGTATCGGTAACCTCGCCGAATCAAGTTTGCCAAGACGCGATCAACTTGGTTGCAACTCCGAGAGAGTGACACGTTTGCAAACTCTAACCTCGCCTTATCTTACCTAATCTGACCTAACGAGACTAGCTAAACCTAACTTTAACTTTGTCCAACTTCATTACCGATAGCTTAAGTCGAACTACGAATATGTTAGAATAGATTGTTGATTATAGCAGAATTTTATAATTGAAAATGAAATATGATTCTACCATAATACTAGAATAGAAGTCCGTAGAATGAGTAGTGTATAAAGTTGAACCAAAATAGACAGAAAAATAAGAAGCGATCTAATTTCGATCGAACGATGTCGAAAATTCCTGGTTTCCGTTTTTGTGGGGATTCCTAGTATAGTTCGAGGACCGCAGAATAGATGGCGCCACGTATCTAATGTAATTCTTCGAAACTACCCCTGTTAGAGAAAAAGTTTCGATTATATCCCAACGAATGGTCTTTTCCAGATATTTTTCTTCAGAAAATCCAAGTTTTGTAGCCGAGGATCTTTTTCCTCGCGGCGTTTCCTATTCACTGCCGGTAGAACGAAAATCGGTAAGCGTTTACGTTCGTGACACTGAAAGTTGCGTTATCGAAGCGCTAAAGTTTCTAGATCACACGAAAAGGAAACGAAAAGGTGTTAATCTTCGTGGATCGCATCGAATGGAAGACGGTAGGTAACAGGTGTTAACGCCTTCTGTAAGCATCGATGGACTTTTAAGTATTATCGCTCACGGAACTTGTCTAACGTACAAATAAGGAACGCGTAAACATAGAGGTAGCATTATTACCGAGTGTGTACTCGTTTTTATCAGATCGGAGTCAAAATTTCCGCGACGATAGTTGATCCTTGCATAGATTAAAGAAACCGATCGTTCAAGCATTGTAACGAAACGTCGTATAACATAAGTTTTTCGAAAGTCAGAATTATCGTAAACGCATCTTCGGCGTTTAAGGGTCGAAAGGTATGAAATTACGGCTGGAAGAAATATTATAAAATAAAAGTGATTTCAGGTTCTCGGTGCTCGTACATTATCGCGATGAATCTTTCTTCGTCATTCATTAAAATTCTTGATGATAATAGATTACAACCTCACAGGATCTTATCTCGCGGATGATCTCCGAAACCGGAGACGGGAAATTGGGCAATTAAGCGAATAGTTTAGTAAAATGCATCGAATTCATTTTATTTGGTATTTCTTACGGTCACGCATACTTTCTTCGGTGTTCATTCATAACGCTCGCTGGAGCTTCCAACTTCGATTAATTACACTTTACGTTGTCGTTCCAACGATCTCGTTTGTTCGCGTTCGCGCAATTACAAAGTACGATCAAGCTTTCTTTCTGAAACGGAACTTTGTATTTTCCCTGGTAACGATCACCGTTTCACCGTTCTTTCTCTCGCGAGATGCTCTTCCCTACGTTCCCTCGCGTTCCGTCATGGACGACGTCGCCAGCCGAACGACAAGGTGTTCGATCGTTCGATCGCGAAAAAAGTTGGAAAGTCCTGCGCCTCCGTGGCCCCACTCCGTCGACCGGAAGCGTCGAGGTACAAACGATGTTCCGAAACGGTAGACGGTGGGGGTCAAAGACAACAAATCACGAGGGTTGTCCGTTGGAAAGCGTAAGAACACGAGCACTCGCCACGAGACAACCCCGTTGAAGAGTTGTTCGACGGCGAATAAGCTCGGAGAGAAAGGGGAGAGGCGGTTGATAAATGCGCGCTCGTACTCCTAGGAACCAGTTTGGTGTTTACCTAGTAAGTAGCGTTGTCAGTCAGCTGGTTCGTTGCATCTTCGGCGAGGAAGCCGGCCGTGGCGGCAAAACGTAGTCCGTCTCGTTCGCTCTCGGCGGAGGGGAATCGTGGGGAACGGGTGGGAATAGGAGGGAATAGAGTCGGGAGCGTTGGAGGGATAGATCCTGCGGGTGGTGGAGGTAAAATTGGCCGATGGTGGGGCGAGGAGTGGGGTTAGCTGCACGCCGCCAGTCGCACAGGGTGCGTGAGCATCGTCGGGATAGGGATTCGGAGTCGGAGTCAGTTGGTGTCGGACGTTCGTGGTGGAACGTCGACGTCGCGTCTGGGTCTCGGTCCGATTGTTCGTAATTTCTCACGAGGACCAACGCGGTCTCGACGCAGTGTCCGAGTGAACGGGAACGTTAAGTGGTTATGACCGATCGGTGTTCGAGCGAGAAACAACAGCGTCGTCGGACCAGATCGAACAGCGTCCTCGATCGTTAGCGCGTCCGTCGGTGCGAGATCCGACGGCGGAGGACACTTCGGTGGATCGCGTCGCGTTCGCGAAAAGAGGGTACTCACGGTGAACGGTGTCGTGTCGAGTGACTATGAGTGCGTGACGACGGGACGACGTCGTTAACCGATCGCTGAGCAAGTTCGGTTGTTCGTGCGCGAGAAACGCGACATTGTTCTCGGAATGGAAACGAATCGGCGGTGTTCGTTTGCCCTGTTGGGTATCGTCTGGTGTTTGTTCGCTAGCGGAGGGCTGATACGCGCGAGAAGCATCACCAGTCTGGAGGCACCGAGCGACTGCGAGTGGAGAAAGGACGGAGACGAGGGAGAAAAAGAGCTGGCCTGTAGGGTCCGGACGATCGCAAACGTGCCCGGTCTAATTGGCAATCTCTCGAGCATTCAATTGGACTCGATCAGCTCTCTGGCCTTGGAATGCAGCGACGTGTTGTTCTTCGAGAGCCAGATAGACGGACCTCGCGGCTTCTTCTCGCCGCTGCCGCGTCTGGAGAAGCTTCGCGTGGATTATTGCAAGATTCGCAATCTGCCGGCCGGCGTTTTCTCCTCGGCCCACAATCTGCGTACGTTGGCCGTGCGGACGCACAACGGCGACTGGTCGGCGATGACTTTGGAGCTGCACGGAGACTCGCTTCGAGGATTGTCGAGCTTGCAGCATCTGGATCTGTCGGACAACAATCTGTGGACGCTGCCGTCCGAGTTGTTCTGCCCCGTGCAGAGTCTGACCACCCTGAATCTGACGCGCAACAAGTTACAGGATATCGTCTCCCTCGGCTTCGCCGACTGGGTCGAATCGTGCACGCCTAGCCTGGAAGTGTTGGATCTGAGCAACAACGACCTCGGTGCGTTGCCGGATCGAGTGCTGAGCAATTTGCGCAGCCTAACGGTCCTGAGGTTACAGGAGAACGTGATCGACGCCGTGGGCGACGACGCGCTCGCCGGTCTTCACGCGCTTCGTTCGCTGAACATGTCCAGCAACAAATTGGTCGCGTTGCCGCCGGAATTGTTCTCGAAGACGAAAGAATTGAGGGAGCTGATCTTGAGCAACAACTCGTTGACGGTGCTGGCCCCGGGACTGTTGGACAATCTCGACGAGCTTCAAGTGCTGGATCTGAGCAGCAACGAGCTGACGAATCACTGGGTGAATCGAGACACGTTCTCGCGGTTGGTGCGTCTGGTGATTCTCGACCTGTCGTTCAACGGACTCTCGCGAATCGACGCCCACGTGTTCAAGGGCCTGTACAGCCTTCAGATTCTGAAGCTCGAGCACAACGACATCGACACGCTGGTGGACGGTTGCTTCGGTTCTTTAACGAATCTCCACTCGCTGACTCTGTCCCACAATCGAATAGCCAGATTCGATCCGGCTCACGCGATCGGCCTGAACACTCTCGGCCAGCTGTTCCTCGACACGAACAAACTGAGAACGTTGCACCGTCACGTGTTCGATAACCTGACCGGCCTGCAAGATCTCTCGCTGAGCGGAAACTATCTGACGGAGATACCGTACGCGGTTCGCGTGCTACGCTCGCTGAAGACCCTCGACCTTGGCAACAACCACGTGTCCAGAATAGACAACGACTCGTTCGCCGGACTGAGCGAACTGTACGGGTTACGGCTGGTGGACAACAAGCTGGAGAACGTGTCGCGCGACGCCTTCGCCACTTTACCGGCTCTGCAAGTGTTGAATCTGGCGAACAATTATATCCGTCACGTGGAGCAGAGCGCGTTCGCGAGCAACACGGTGTTGCGCGCCATCAGGTTGGACGGCAACCAGCTAACCGAGATCCGAGGCGCGTTCACCAGCCTCTCGACCCTGGTCTGGCTGAACGTCTCGGACAATAAGCTGTTGTGGTTCGACTACAGTCATTTGCCGACCAGCATAGAGTGGCTGGACATACACGCGAATCAGATAAGCGAGCTGGGGAATTATTACACGGTGCGGAACACGTTGCGTATAAAGATGCTGGACGCGAGCTACAACCAAATCGCCGAGATAGCCGAGGTGAACGTGCCCGATAGCGTGGAAACGCTGTTCCTGAACAACAACAAAATACGCGCGGTGGCCTCCGGTACGTTCCTGCAGAAGAGGAGCCTGCAGAAAGTGGTGTTGTACGGGAACGAGATAAGGAATCTCGAGGTGAGCAGCCTCGCGTTGCAAACCGTGCCGGAGGAGGAGGAGTTGCCTGAATTCTACATCGGGAACAATCCGATCGTCTGCGACTGCACGATGGAATGGTTGCCGCGGATCAACGAGATGGCTCGTCTTCGGCAACATCCCCGCGTGATGGATCTCGACTCGGTCACCTGCGAGATGGTGCACGCTCGCGCGACGCCTCGGCGACCATTGCTGTCGCTGAAACCGAAGGACTTTCTCTGCCGATACGACGCGCATTGTTTCGCCCTTTGCCATTGTTGCGACTTCGACGCGTGCGACTGCGAGATGACGTGCCCGGACAATTGTTCGTGTTATCACGACCACAGCTGGTCGAGCAACGTGGTGGACTGTTCGAACGCCGGCTACAAGCGTGTCCCGGAACGGATACCCATGGACGCGACCGAGATCTATCTGGACGGGAACGAGCTCGGAGACCTGGGCAGCCACGTGTTCATTGGTAAGCGTCGCTTGGAGGTGTTGTACCTGAACAACAGCGGCATCGCCGCGCTTCACAATTGCACGTTCAACGGCGTGGGCGCTCTGCGCGTCCTTCACCTCGAGGACAATGCCCTGCGCGAGTTGCGTGGCTTCGAGTTCGATCAGCTGGAACGGATGTCCGAGCTGTATCTGGATCACAACGCGATCGCGACCGTGGGCAACACCACCTTCCGCAAGATGAAGAATCTCGAGGTGCTCCGGTTGGACAGCAACCGTATCGTCGACTTTCGACCGTGGGAGGCGTTGCCGAGCGTCGGCGACAGAGCCAAGGTCGCCCTGGAGGGCAACGCTTGGAGCTGCGAGTGCGGCAACGCGGCCAAATTGCGCGGCTGGTTGGCCGAGCATCGCGGCGATCCCGAGAAGATGTACTGCCGCGACGGCGTCGAGACTCTGGCGCAGGCTATGAAGCGTTGCGGCGATCCGTCGACCGAGGCCGTCAGCCGTGGAATTCAGGAGATCCCTCTGCTAGGTGGCAACTTCGTGCCGCTTTTAGCCGGCGCCTTGGTGGCCGTGATCGCGATCTGTCTGTTCGTCGCTCTCGCCTTCGCCTTTCGCCAAGACGTTCGTCTGTGGGCGCACGCGCGATACGGCCTCCGTCTCGGCAAGATGACCACGCCGCCCGACGAGGAACGCGACCGTCTCTACGACGGTTACATCGTCTACAGCGAACGCGACGAGGACTTTGTCTCCAGGTTCCTGGCCGCCGAGCTCGAGCAATCCGGGCTCGCTCTGTGCCTCCATTGGCGAGATCTGCCCCCGGCGAGGCCGCAGGAAGCGGTGCCGCCGGCCGCCGCGGCCGCCAGACGCATCGTGGTCATCTTCTCGCCGGTGTTCCTGGCGAACGAGTGGCAGCACGCCGAGTTCCGGGCAGCCCTGAGGACCGCGCTCGAGAACATCAGACCCAGCTCGAGGAAGAGGCGAGTGGTGGTGTTGCTGGCCACCGACGCGCCCGCCCGCGATCCGGAACTCCAGCTGTTGCTGCAGACGTGCACGGTCGTGATGTGGGGCGAGAAGAGGTTCTGGGAGAAGCTCCGGTTCGCCATGCCCGACTCCGTGGGCAAACGGCGAGACAGCAAGAAGGTGAACGACCGAAATCGCAAGCCGACTCGCTACACCGCCGCTCCGTCGGCCGGCGACGTATGGACCAAGCCTAACGGCGTTTTGGTCGCGCCGGTGCACGCGCCCACGCCCACGCCCACGCAGTCCACCTATGTCAGCTCCGCGTCCAGCAGGACCGAGGACGAGGACAGCGGCGCGGAACATCAACACCAGCACCAGCTACAGCACGGTGGTTACAGCGCGTTGCATGCCGGAAACGCGCGGCCGGCCAGCCTGTCCTCCAGAGGCAGCCATCTTTACAGCACCATACCGGAACCACCGGTGCCCACCGCACCTCCCGGTGAGGTCTTGACGCATCCGGCGAATCCTCGTACTTATTTCGTCTAGTACGGACGAACGTCGTCGGTCGCGACCCACCGTCGCGGAACATGGACTCTGATCGAGCCTGCGATTGTAAAAAGTTCGTTGGAGGGTCGCGGACGCGGACAGGCCGGAAACGTTGTGTAGCTATTTGTACAGTTTCGTTCGTTGCTCGCGATCGACCGATCCGCGTTACGCGAATCGCTCGGTCCGTTTGCTCTTCCACTAGAATCGCTCGGTACGAAATCTTCTTCGTCTCTTTCGATCTTTAATCCCTCCGACTCGACGCTTCTCGTGCTCGATTCGAATTTTACGTTACCTCGACTTTACACGGCTATACGTCTAAGTACTGTTTAGTCTGGCAACTGAATTTGCAACCGTCGGGTCCGAAGGTTCAAAGGGTGTATCGCAACGAGAGTTGGACCTCGCGAGAAAATTTCTCGAATGGTCGCGAGATTCTAACTCTTTCGAATACCTCGACGCATGTAAAGGTGATTGACGATCGAAAAGAGACCGTTCGTTTAACCCTGCTGGTCTCTTCGTTTATTGGGATATAAAAGACCAGTATATCGCAAAAACCCCTCGATTACTCAAAATTCAGAGATAAGTAACGCAGAAAAAAAAGTAAATAAAAAGCACACGCGTAAAAGGAATTTCTTTTATGTTCGGATAACCTGGATAAAAATAACTGGAAAAATTTGATTTCAACTGTTAGGTAGGCAAAATACGAGTAGTCCTTTAGATCTCGATAGAACGCCAATTACGCGATTCCTCGGTACTCGACATAGATATATTTTTTTAGCTGCAACATGCGCGCTTGTAAAAAACTTGTCAAATTCCGCCGAAAGTGATCTCTTTTTCAACGATTTTGTTTCTCTTTCAATTTCGAACACATGCTTCTTCGAGTTATTTCAAGCGATTGCGTCGCGAAATACAATTATCAGCCAGCAATTTTTCAAGAACGATCCGTTAAAATGAACAGAACAACAGGGTCAAATACGTTTTCCTTTGTAAAATAGAAGATCGAGTCATTTATTTTTACGTACTAGCCGAGAGGGAAGTTCGTTTTCCTTCCGCGGAGATCTACTTCTATGAATGTATTGTACATGTGTACGTATACATTGGCGTAACTGGACAGGGACCAGGGTGGGCCTCCTTAAATATGTACCGACCTTCTACGTGCAATCGAGGATAAAGATTGTGGGATACGTTGCATAGGAATTTCGAAATGTATATATTCAAATTTCTAAATTTCTAACTCTCCGGATCTTTGAATTGTCGAATCGTTAAAATTTCAAATGACCGATTCTGAAATTTTCAGAAACCGCTCGGTCGTAGGCGAAGATTATCGCCACCGCGACTAACAGCAGGCGACATCCGAAAGAAGAATCCTAGTTACGCCAATGTACACGGTGATAGGCGAAGAGAGTAAGCTTTAGGTGATAACATAATGGCAGTCAATGAGGACGTAGATTCCAATTATTCTCGTCGCTGGTTAGGGCCTAACACGGACAAACGCAACCCCGGTTCGAAGTAGATTGTTATAGTTCTTCTTCGTTGTTGTTGTTGTTGTTGTTGCACGATCAATGTCCAGGACACGTCTTCGCGCTGTATATTTTCCGATCCATACGATACAGAGAAAGAGCGTCGATAAAGCGGTGGATTCGAGGTCGAATTTTTCCGCGTTGTCGAAATAATCGAAAGTTTGACGCGACACGAGGAGAGTTTCGATCACCGGCTGAAAAATAACTGTTTCTCGATTCGCCAGTTTCGCCCGTTTCGCCCGTTTCGGCCGCGACCGCACACCTCGATCGATCGATCGCGATGCGACCCACCAGCTGTTTCGCTTTCTCGCCGACGATGCTGTTATTTATTTTACGTTCAACGAGAATTTCCTCGATTATTCGTGATTTCGTTTTTGTTTCGCGACGATACGTATTAACGGTACGATCGCGTTTGCTTTCGTTCTTTTCCTTTCGTACGCTCGCCTCGATTCGATCCGCGCAGATTTTAGTCGATAAACTCGCCGGAAAACTCTCGGTACATCTTTTATTCATGGACGTCCGTTTCGCTGAAAAAATCGATATTTTCGAATCGTTTCGAGCGGAGTTGAACGTTTGCAACATTATTTTCCGAACGTTGTATAAACTGTTGATTTAGCGCGGAGAACGGTATTTCTTATGTTTCATTTTCTTGGAAGATATTCCGTGAGTTCCAAGTTTCGATTCTTCGACAAGAGAGAAGAAAACGCAAGAACGGTGTGTTTCTTAAATTCTGAAAAGGAATCATGTATTTATGTTTCGAGGTTAATTTTATTTCCAAGACCATCGTTTACCTTAGCGATCAAACGTTTTCCTCCGGCGATTAAAACCGTTTCTTTTAACCCTCCCAAGGAATGGAACGGTAACGTTGAAACAACCGATCTCGACGATAGTACACGATGTTATTCGAACGAAAGTTAGCTGCATAATCTTTCTAACGAAAGAGTTTCATGCTCGAAACTCTCGAGAAATAATATTCCAAGCTATAGATCCCGTTCGACCCTTTCGAAGCTTCGCGAAAATCAATTTCTGCAAAGCGCGTTAATCGTTTCTCTAACTCGAGGGTTGTTCTAACGTTAAGCACCGAATTTTCGCGTCAATCGAAGGTAACGAAATTTCAAACTTTCTATACGACGATCGATAGAAAATTATTTTCTGTTCGAAATTACACAGACATTTTTCTAAATATGTTCTTTAGGTTAACGGTGACAATATTGATCGAAAATGTACTATCGTTCATTTTGTTCTGAGGGTGAATGCGTTAAATGGTCCGGTGAATACGAACGCATGAAATACGATACGCAATTAATTATAATTATTCGAAATATGATCATTTATTTTCCAATTTAAACGTTCCAGCTGCCGCTTTACGAAATTAATCCGTTAATCCTATTTTTATTAAAACGGTGGCGGTAATTCGTAAACCCCACGGCATTCAACGTGTTAATACACCGCGTTGATTCGTAGCCGACGATTCGATCGAGCACCGCGTTCGCGATTATCGATAATATCATGGTTCGCGTGTCGATCGAAACGGAATTAAATGAAAAGAAGACGAGAATGATACGCTGTCGCGTGTGCTCCAAATCTCGGAACGACCTCTTCTTCGTACTAATCGTATATATATTTTTTTCTCGACTCGAGAAGCGGAGCAATCGCGACCCTAGTTCTCATTCCTGTCGCTCGTTCGTCAATTTATTAGTTAGAGAAAGGAAGGATTTAATAATTGAATAATCGAAGGAATCGTACGTCGTTTGTCACGTACTTTCACCGATGGATGTATAGATCTTCGTCGATTTTAATCGAACTTGGAACGATTTTCTGCGACCGTGAAAGATGTTCAGTCACTTTTTAGAAAGATTTTCAAATTTTACCGATTGTCGTGTCATAGAGTATTTAATTTAATAATGACGTACTAGGACAAAAGCACTTTCAAAAGCTGGTACATTATTCTTAAATGATCTACAGAGGACATTTTAGTAATGGAATACTCGATTCGAGACAAAATTTCAGAAAACGTATAGATTCGCGTATTCGAGTATATGGTGTTCCACTCGATAGCTACAATTTTTAATTTACAGAAAAATTTGGAAAAACTAGTGATCAATTACGTTAACGTAGTCGAATGTTCCATTCGGTAGCCGTGATAAGAGATAGACTGAAATTTCAAATATTTTCCGTTCTCAATACGCTTGCCCGATTAACCAAAGCTCCATTCCCTAATGCATTCTTTGGTGTATCTTTCTTAAAATTAGCTGATCATCCGCGACTGAAATTCTGATTAGATATACATACGATATAGATATAGGAAGGAAGTTCTTGATCGAAATCGACGAAGATCGATTTATCGTTATGCGATAAAAGAGAAGAGAGAATGAATAAAAGACGTCTAGCGAGACAAAGCACACCTCGTTCCTAAGATTCACGACTGTCTTGGAAAAAGCAACGGTCGCCAAACGCTTATTAGTCTGTAAGTGGATCCTCCTGTAAATACTTGTGTATATCTAAGAGAGAAACGTTGTAAATAATTCACACGCACACTTGTCGAGCACATCAAGGTGGCCAGGCACTTGTACCTACGAATATAGGGCTGGTCTCGTACGAGAGCCGTGTCACGACTATTCGAAAATTTGCGGATTTATCGATTCTGTACTGTATTGTTGTAAATACGCTCATCGGATCACGCATATACTATATATATACATATATATATTGTATTCACGATCTGTTACGTGATTATTAAATTAATTGCCACTTTCCATTTCAGCAAAGAACCATGAGAAAATAAACACGTTTGTTTTGTAAAAAAAAACCGGTCTTATTCTTTCGTTCCTCTCGCTGATTTCCTGCGTTAAACGATTCAGCACGATTTCGTAAAAGCGACAAAATTTTTGTCGTACTCTTGCATTTTCGAAAACTTCAATTTCCGAAATTTCTCGCATGAAAATTTTCCACCTGCGATAATATTGGAAACACGAGATTTTCAATATTCTTTTCCGAGTGAATATCGCAAGTTTCCTTCGAACACGCACGAGGTCAACGACTCGATAGCTCGTCCAAAAGTTTCCCGCTAGAAGCACGTCAAACTTGAACGTGGTTTTAATTCACACCGACGTTAATAGTTTCCTCTTTAACCTCCTTCGATGTTGATTTCGATCGTTCAACGAATCGAGACTGTGTCCGCGTTAATTCGAAGCGTGCTAGTTTTTCCTCGACGTCGAGCGTAACTCAAACCGGCCAACGTTTTCCCACGCGCGCACTAAATAACGTCGACATTAAGCGAGCTAGACGGGCTGAAAAAGAAAGTATAGGGAAGAAGAAAGGAGAAGACGGCACGGAAGACGAAAAGGAAACACGAGGTAAAGAGAGACGGGTCGAAGATAAGCAAGAACGCGGAATAATTTATCGCGTTACCCGTATCGCGGAAAACTGCGACGCTTCTGTGAAATAAAATGTTAAATACGGCGGGTACATGTACCGCCGACAAGAACACCTTTATCACGCTGGTCCACCGACCGAAATAGACCTTTCCACGGTGCTAGCCGTGATAACGCGGGAAAACACCCCCTTACTATCGCGGAAAATTATGGCACCGCGATTCGACAGACCCGCAATCGAGAAAATATTTACCCTTTATTTACCGCGTCCCGTTGTCGCGTGCCAATCTTTCTTTTTGCTTTCGGTTCTAGCTTTTAGACTCAGTCTTTTCTCTAAAAATTTTACAGAATTTCCTAAACCTCAAATCTTCGCATTTACAAATATCCGAATTCTCAAATCCCTTTTCCACTATTCTGCATACATACGCATCCTCCAGCCTTCCGTAGACAGCTCTCAAAAATCTCCGAAATCTTACCTCCATAAATTCCCTTCGATCTCCCCACAATTTATCTACTGGTCGAACGTTGGATAGTCAATGATCGATTCGCGTGGTGTAACGAAAAGTAGTCGCAGAAGATAAATATTTTTCAGCGGATAGATGAAAAATTCATTTCCATCCATTATGCTTGGAACGAGATGGTCAGAAATCAGTCGACGAGCAACGTAGACGCGTATCAATCGACACTGACTCGCGCGAAGCGTAAGGGGTTGCAACCCCTAGGTTCACCGTTTCGAACGTGGCCGAGAGGGCAACGAGCTCTCTGCTCGAAGGAATTTCGCGTTACACGGTCAGGTCACGTTCCCGAGCGAGATTCGAGGGCATAAGTTACGGTTCGTTCGTAAGAGGATGCCGTGGATCGGCTTTTTAAAGGGTCGTTTTCCGTGGACCCTCGCAAAGTAATAGTTTTATCGGGAACCAACCACGGAGCCTGGAAATCCCAAAACGGCAGGATTAGCTCCTTCTTTTTCGCCTCTACTCGAGTAATTTTAATTGTAAGAATTACTATCGACCGGACCACGAATTAACGCTGCGACGAGAACCTTCACAGGCAGAAATTAAGGAAAATCCTTTGTGCATATCTAACAGAAAGAAATTCGATTTTACACTCTCCGAGGAATAAGAGTGAACTTGTCTTCTTCGTTCTTCAGTACTTCTACCATAAAAATAAGTCCAAAAGCAAAATATAAAAATCTATAAGAATGTACTCGTTCAATTTCTCCCCTTTATTTATCTATAATTAGTAGTATCTACGTATTCAACCTTTATAAAGAGACAGTTTATTTTAATGGACTTATGATTAAGCGAAGCGCCGAACGACGGCCAGGAATAATTTGCCGATGGAACGTGTTAATTCCTCGGTTAGTCTCGAATCGAAGAACAATGGCGGCGCTGAGAATTTTTCAGCCCCCACGAAAGACGAACAGCTTTAAATTATCGATCCACTTGGTACACGGACGGCTTACTTTGATTATTAAACGCGTTCACATGACCCACTATCCCGCTCGGTATCAGTCTGCTCTTATTATTATTCCATTTGCTCGCGGCACAGCTCGGCCGGCAAATGTAATTTGCTCGAGAGCATCCCACCGAAGTCGTAATGTCATTAACCGTGCCGGTGATCGCCACTTTTCTAGCATTCGTGGCCCGTGGTCATTCAAATATTTGACTACCAACCGCGTTTCCGCACGCTTAACCCTTTCTTTGCTACCTCCGTTACGCGATTATCGAGAGCCACTCGCAAAAATTTCATGAATACGCCTGTCGTGCGGCTACGCAATAACCGGGCACCGATTTATTGCCACGCGTTATATTACTCTACATACTGACACACGCGATATTACTACATGCTTTATATTATTGTATGTTGCTTGGCTACGCGTTGTATTATTACATGCTTTACGATCATTATATCATTAAATGTTATATTGCCATGCGTGAAACTTACGAGCGCTTGCTTCTTCTCTTCGATCGACGAAAGTTACTGTCAGCGAAAGTTCATTTATAACAGAGTGACAAGAAATTGGTACAAAAAGAATATACCCGCACGGAAATACATTTGGATAACTTCCGCGAACGGAATGTCCATTTATCGATAATATAATAATTCTGAAATCGATTTATTTTAATCGATCGTGAGGTTTATTTTAAGTTCGTCGAAAGATTTCAGCAATGAATTGTTTCCGGCAACGTCGAATAGATTCGATACATGAATCATGAGATGGAAACTTACCGTGTCGTGTTTGAGAGCAATATTTCGTGCTAGGAACATTTCGTCGTGATTTTAGCAAAATTTCGAGTCTTCTAAATGAATCAAGAGTACAATGGCAGAGATTTCGATCGTTTACACACGAGTTTAATGAAAAATCGACCGTTTCGATTCTGGCCGGCCATACACGCCTGAAAGAACTCTAGAACAAATTGAACGGGTATAATTGGAAACTGATACCGTCACTCATTATACTCTCCTTATCGGTTTTAATTTATTCCGATCCTTTCCAGACTACTTAATTGGTAAAATCATCCGATAATTTCTTGCTCGGCGATAAACAGATAATTCGTCTAATTCGGTGGTTCAACAATTATTTTAACAGAATGTCTTTTTAGATAATTATGATTCGCGCAGAGTGCCGTATAAGGCTACCGAGTTTAATGTATAGTTTGTGAGCTTACAAATCCATGTCTATTGCGGAACATTAACACTGTCGTTAAAAGTAATCGTAGTTACTCGAATTCCAACGATATCCAAAGGAATTTATCATACATTTCATCATTGCACTCGGTGCAATTTTTATACGAGTTTACAAAATGTATACAAATAGCTGATATCAGACTTTGCGAAGATTACTTTTGTAAGTATGTATAGCATGCGTCAACAGACGCACCCATGAAATGTTACGACACGATCAATATCCAAATTGAAAGATCCCTGAAATTGTTTATTTTAGAAGGTCATTTGAACCCGAACGACGCAGAATCTTTCATCTTGCAGCAAGCGTATAAAAGAATTGTGCGAACACGATTCTACGTCCAGGGGATACGTGCTTTAATACATAGAGGATGTTCGGGATCGGTAGATAAACGCGAAAGAGAGAAACGAAATCAGCTCCTGGTTCGAAAGAGCCGATAGTCGTGTTGTCCACGATAGCCAGGTACAGGTTGGCCTTATCACGAACACCGGTGTACCGTACACCACAATTTCGAGACTCATTTATTTCCCGCATGGTTCGCGCGCGCCTTCATCTATACGTATAGCCGCAGATCCTAACGTTTATCCTTGCGGTTTACTTTAGAGACGTGTGCGATTCGACAGCTTTTGAAGATATACTGTGTTAACTCTATTAATTTATTGAATTTATCGTATTAACTTATCGTATTAAGGTATTAATGTATTTTATTTATCATATTGACGGAATGCACCCGAGCATTCGAAAGAAAAAGAAATAAAGAGCAAGACAAGGCAAAAGGAACTCGACGTTAATTAAGGTGTAAATGCAGAGAGACGAGTTAATAACCTGTACAGTTAGTCTCGTGACTCTTGTCTCAATGTTTCGTCTGTCATCCGTTGTTATTATTCTGGTCAGCAGTGAATATTGTATACTATCGCGTTAATTATATTTCTCTGTAGATAATGCATTTTACTCTCGGATCGAATCGAGTTTACGCATCATCGATTGTACACGATATCAAGTTTCATCAAGTTTCACAATTTTAACCTCGATGGTTAAATAATTGAACTACTTAACGTGGCAAAGTTTTTACCATTAACGCCTTGATAGTTCGTCCAATCGCGAGTCTTCGATGTACAAAACACATTTGGCAGGAAATTAAGTGTCCGATAATTGTTCGCGAACGGAAAAAGCGTGATAATTATTTGGGATACACGATTTGTGTAAAGACTATAGCAAACAGGGAAGGGCGTAAGAGGAAGAAATAACCGCGCGGAATGATACATGGTCTCGACAGAAGGTGGCGTGTCCCCCGTGGGCTCGCTAATAGAATCCATCGGAACCGATAAAATTGCTTATCGTCGCGCGAGACGCGTTGCAAATTTATCTTCGAATCGTATTAACTGCAGGGTATAGTCGAGGCAGGCGCCAAACTCGCGACGGGAGGTGCAATTTGTTCGTTTTATCCGGAGGGAGAACGTTTCTTATTTCCGATCCCGAAGAGCACGAGAAAACTGCTCGTTTTGCGATAGGCTATCTGAGCGGCCACGGGCAGAAACCTCCTCGCTTCGTCCTGAGACTACATTAGCCCAACATCCTTCCACCGAGCACGTCATCGTTCTAATTAATTCCAACGCCCCACGCTCGATTGATCAAGATATTGTGGCCGGCGCAATTAGCGACCACTCGTTCGACACTTGATTGATGCAGCGGCGCCTCCGTTCATCCCATCGGCCACGGAAACACCCTCCAACCGATCGAAAATAAACCTCCTGGCATACCGATCTCCCTTATTCTTAGATTGCCGAATTTGGGTTACGGATTTTCTCCTGGCAAGTCCACTTTATAATCATACGACACATGAAATTTAGCAATTTATTCGTCCGAACATTTGCAGCAACGTTAAGAAGTCGGATAACCGTGAATACACAAAGTACTGACAATGAGTACATACAATCAAGCGATAAATTTATATATTAAATTTTCACAGACTAAATATTCAGAATCTTCGTAATCGAACTACCTGCGTATCTGAAATCATCAAAGCAAGCGAGAAGAAAAACAGAAATTCAACATCGCCGATCTATTTACGAGGTAGAGTCTACCCTGATCGAGGCTAATTGGCCTCCCTCGACAATAATAAACCCCGAACGTCCCTCGACAATAACAAACCCCGACGAATGAATTCGTAATTGTATCGTGTCGCGTGTTGTCAGTTTGTCGCGGAACGTCGCGACGAAGGGACACGAAGAACGTTTTCGAGAGTCATCGCGACAACACGCGGGTCCGTCGACGATTACGAAGTTATTCCGTATTAAGTGGCCATTCCGTCGCCCTCCTCTCGCATACCTTATTAGGACTGATTACGCCATAACGGCCGTCGACTCGATTCAAGCCGGGCTCGGTGTTCGTCGCACGTAAACGTTGACGAGTCGAAAAACTGCATCGTAACAGCCTCGTCGAGTGGCTGTGACGTCTTATCGTGGTTTTTTCGACGTGAAAGGTGTGAAATGGCTGCCTCCTCCACCCTCGGCTGTCATTCGTCTTCTGATCCGACTACACTGGAAGCCGGATTATAGAAACTCCGTTTAACCGATTATCCATATATCGCATACATCACTGCATTCCCGCTAAATTTCTTTCTCTCGTCGCGGCGGATGAAGACGGCGGTGCATCGCGACGGTAAGTTTTATTGAAAAAATATATCCTGTGTACGGTAAATTTGTTTCAATGTTTTCGCTTGTTTTCTGTAAATATCGAAAGCGTGAGAAAATGGTTCGAGTGAAAATTCTTTTATTTATTTGATGACCTCGCGATGACGTTGTAAAGTCCTGTCGAAGTCCAATACGAATTTTTAAATAGTTCGATATCCTCTTTTGCATTGTTCGAAACGTTTTGCGTACAAATATATCGAGGTATAATATAAAACAACGGTTCGCGAGAAATGTCATAAATCGAACGAGACGTTACGTAAAAAAAATCGAAATATCTCGTGAATTGTTCATTTTCCTTTTTGTTATAGTTTGATGTATCGGTAAGTTGAAATGCAAACAAATAGGATGCTGCTTCCGACTGGCAACTTATCAAACACGAATTTTCGCGTTTATTATAATTGTTTATTGGTTTCGAAAGCAGATGCATCGTGGGATGAAACTCGTTCAATTTATCCGACAGATTGATGTATTGATCGGTACTGTCCACAATTTCCGCCAAATTTACAAATTATCGTATGCACCCTTTCGCTGCTTTTTATCGGTATAATATCGCGTAGCATTATTCCACTCCATTAACACAATTTCGACGGAGAACGGAATACACGATCGAAAGAAGAGTAATTAATACTCCCATACAGATTCTCGAACGTTTGTCTCGAACATTTATTACGAATAATTCCCCTGTGAATAATCGCGTCGAAAGAAAAGTGAAAAATGTACAAGTCGAAGGCTTTAAGAACGTATTCTTTTCGCTTGATCAACGTAATACAATGTAAAATGCTCGTCTTTCGTTTCGAAAGCTCCCGCCGTGTTCTGGTCCACCGAGACCACATTCATTCTCGGTGAATAACAATGTTTTGCGGCTTAAACGCAACAATTCCCAGAGCGGAGAAAAACTCGAGCAAAAATTTCCCATCGTTGCCGATCAATTCGATCGACAAAGAACGACTGACTCTTCAAATAAGATGGCAAAAACACGATTACACGAAGAAACGATAAAAGGTCTAGGCGTAACGATAACAACGAAAACGGTGGCTCGTATTTAATTTGGAAAAAGCATTTTCATGGTCCCCGCGACCGTTTGCACCATGAAATATTATAAGTGTCACCTCGCAGACACAATGGACCCGAAAGCTTACCATAAAAATGCGGGTTCGTATACCCCCTGGCACTCTAGCGTCCCCTATCGACCCGGCTAAACGCCGGAGAAAATCAATATCGAATATAAACAAGCAACACGTTCGATTCGTGCCAATTCTAATAAGGCAATTTTAATAATAACCGTATTCACCCTTCGCCATCCATTCTTCCTATTACTTTCGTACGAGCGAATTCGATCAGTTAAACGGCCGAGTTTAACGTTAACGTTCTACCGGAGTCAATTGGACATCTGTTGATATCTTTTCACCGAACGATCGGCAACATTTTAATGTTTCATATTAGATTTATTAATATTTCGGAGGGTTGTAGCTAAGGGGTAGAAATTTCATTCGACGCTTCTAATCATATATTAAAGTATTAGGAGAGTTTCTTTACAAACTTTTGAAATTCCTATATAAATCGTAAAATCTTCAAACTCCCAAGTTTCCAGATTTCCAAATTGTGCGATTCTTAAACTGGCAAACATTCCAATTGCCAAATTGCTAAACACGGTATTCAAGCAATAACAGCAACTTCAAATAATCCAGAGTGCCCAGAGAGCAGAGTATAGGAGGGTTCTTAAGGGAAGAAGTAACAATCCTCGGCAGTAGAATCGCTTTTAATAGAAGCACGGTACACAATAAATCATTATTATCCTAAAAGATTCCGTTTAATCCGTCGTAACGCAGCGAGCCGGTCACGGTATTGTATAATTACCGGGGCGAAGACTGCGGGGCACAGAACCGGCGAAACAATTCGTTTCATCGACACTCTAATTGGTTTCCGTCAGAGCGAACACGGACGAGCAAAGAACTCCTTTAAAATCCGCGTAGCTGCAAAACGCGAACGGAGAGAACCATGACTGTCGTAACTTACTCTTAAGGCTCTCGAAGTAATTTAGCGAGTGTTGCAGATGCACCCTTCGGGCAAATCCTCGCGACATTTCGCTGCTCTCGATTAACGTACTGCTGCGCGAGCAACATCGGCCACCTTCCGCGCTAATACTAATTAAACGAGCTCGCTCATCTTTATTAACGCGTCCCACGCTCGTTTCGCCCCCTTACGCAGCGAAAATCGTCATCTCTCCTAACGCTAACGATACTGCTGTGACAATAGCCCAGCCAAGTATTAACGATCCCTAATTTTCAACTATCTACGGTAAATGTACCGGTTATGGCCGCTGCGCCACCTTTACCCTCCGCTGCAGTTATCGTACTTTTCTTCCTTCCAACTTCACTCTCGATTCAACTTCTATTAATGTTTCCAAACTACGACCTCGGGTCAAACACTTTTACGAATTTCCTTTATATTATTTAAGAAGACGCAGCAGAACATTTATTAATTACAACACGATAGTGCATTCGTTTCAAAGTTTTATTCTCGTGCCGCTCCCAGTGACGCAATGTCTCGTACATTAAATTACTACACTGTCTAAAACGTAATAGGTTATCTATTAAAAACGAGAATCGGATTCTCGTAACCAGAATTTCGTACACGACAAAGATCGCGAACAGTAAATGTTATCGAAGTTAAATTGAATATTTGATCAGTTAAATATTTGGCCAAATGTTGGAGAAAGAAAAAATTGAGAGCAATAACTTTTGGAGAAAACAGTATTATCGGTCGAGGGTTAGTCTGTAGCTCGAGGAAAAACGGTGACGACGCTTAATTCGCAGAAAGGCCACTTATTAGCCCTAGACGCCTTCTATCCCGAAGAGTACTCGTGAACGTCGCGACTATCGCTCCAATTGTCGAAGACAAAAGGGGCGGCTGGGAAGGTAAAGGGCGTTCGCTCTCGTTGGATGCTCTTCGAATAAAACGGACCATTTGGCAAGGGCTCGGGAAGGAGGGTAAGGGCGAGAGAACGAAGGGTAAATATGCAAGAGCGGTTCGCGTTGCTTCTTGCTTCGAAGAAAGAGGACGGAGAGTCGGAAACTTTACTCGAAACGCTACCCTCTCTCGCAGTTGTGTTATTACGAGCAACCCCCTGACTCGCTCCCTCTCTCTCTTTGTCTTTCCCTCTCGCGACGAAATATCAGCGTCAGCGCGTACATTCTTTGAAATTACCGCACGACGCGTTTTCGAGCAGCGACATTAGGAGAAGCCGGGTGTGGAAATTCCACCCCCGAGGAAATTTCCTTTTCCTTCGATTCTCCCTGCACGAAAGTCGACGCTGGCTAATTTATTATCGGCGGATTGCGTGTGCACCGGGCTCCAATTATATGTTTCGACGGCGCGGCGCCGAGAGGAAAATGTGGAAACCCTTATAAATAGGAAATTTCTGAGGGGGTGGTTGCAGAGGACGACGCCGGTGGTGGGACGTTGCCGACGGTATTTCGCGAAAATTCCAGCTTAAAATTATCGTGAACCGAGAATTTCGCTTGGTAAGGCCAGCTGATGTAAATATGGCGCAGCCCGGGAACGGGGCAGGCTGCAAATTCTTAACGTGCCGTCGTAAGACACGTATCGTTTCAATATACCGAATTCGTCCACCGTTTTTCGTTCGCTGCTGCGAGATCCGATGCGAACAATAACGTTTCTCGATAATTTAATTTGCTTCGGATTATCGGACATCGACGAAGAAAGCTCGCCGATGTCCGATAAAGTCTTATCAACGATGTAGCCCTCGGCCACGGTAAAATATTCTCACTGCTATAAACATTTTGACGCGCGATCGGAGCTTAGGGTTATTTGATATTTCAGAAAGAAGTTTGGTTACACGATCATTTCTGCTTTGATTTGACGTCCAGGTAGATAAATAACATGCTCTTAGTTCGACAGACCAATGTGCTTTCGACTGACAATTTTCTAGACACGCACAGTACATACGCAGACAAATTTGCAGTTTGAACATTTAATCAAAGATTAAAATTCACAAATGCTCTGTATCTCCGAATCTTCGAATTCGCAAATCAGTAACATGTTCGAAAGCGTTTAATAACTAAATTGAAGGTTTGCGAAAAGTATAATTTGCTCCGGTGATCTTGTTAAGTATAAAGAGGAACTGAAAACGGGCAAATCCGAAGGTTCCACGAAACGTGTACCGTGGTCAGAGGGTTAATTACAAAGTGGTCTTTTATCGAGGAGCAACTCGAACTTTTGTTTCCGTTCGAATCCACGGGAAAGGACGAGAACTCGAAAGGCCATACGTCATAATTAAACAGAGTCCTGGGACAGGACCACCCGGATCGTGGGCCACCCCTATCCATTAGGCTCTATTAAATCAAAACGAACGACGACCGAATAGTCGCGATCGGGCGTGTTCATGAAATCGACCGTTTTCGATCCGTGGATCCGCCGGTGATCTATCCACAAGATCGATACGTCCGGTGAAATAATTGGAAGTTGCAAACTCGCTTGTTTTCTTCGCGCTTGGTGATTTATGGCTGTTGCGCCGCTTCGACGGCCGCAAACGAATGAAAGAAACTGACTGTTTCTCGTTTGCATCGAGATTTATGTAATCCGGCCGTTCTGTAATTACCGTGGTCATATTTACGAAAATGGAAATTGACACATTTCGGGAATTTAACAATTTGGACATTTCACAAGTTTCAGAAGGAAGTTGAGAATCTTGGAAATTTTGGAACGTGGGAACTAGGGGATTTGGGAAGTTAGGAATTAGAGAATTTGGAAATTTGACAATTGAGTAATTTTGAGAATTTAAAAATTTGCTAAAGGCAGAATGTCCGAAAGATTGATAACATTCATCCATGACGATAGAAAACTCGTTAAAGAACAGTATTATATAAGAATGTCATTGGGGTTAATTGTGAGTTGATTGTAGGGTGACTTTATTGAGCCAGATGAATCAGCAGATTTTGAGCGATTGCTCGAGGTTTGGATCTCGTTTGGAAAGGAAACGCGTTGCGTGTCGTAGTTAGATCGCTCGCGAATGAAGTTTGCAATCTTTGCAAATGATAAAGTTACGAATCTTTGAATGAAACTCGAAGGAAATCGAGCGTAACGTTATTGATTAACTCATTGGATGTTTTGTTAAGTTATGCAAACAGAAAGGGAACTTGGGAGTTTCAGAAAGTTAATTAGATCGGTTGATTAACGGCTTGAGAAAGCAATCAACGCTTTATCGCGCACGTATGACAAGCGGAAACATAGCTCAAGATTTATAGGCTTTCTAAAATTAACATTTCAAAGTGTTCACTTTATTAATACGCGAACATTATCGTGGAAGTAGCGAAAACACGCGGTGGGAACACAATGTGTCATAACATTCACGATGAAAGTTGTACGCGTCAATTATTGTCTTCATTCAATCGGATGGTTAAGGTATTTGACATTCGTTTTTGAACGTACGTTCGGTACCAGCAGTTGCAGTTACAGTTGGTGTTAGAGTTAGAGTTAAGTGTATGATGTCGAAGCTTGAAGTACTCAACGCTAAGAGTACTAAAGTTTGGAGTACCAAAGCTTGAAGTAGTGAAACTTATGTACATATGTGGCTAAAGTACTCGAACTTAGCTATGCTAAATCTTAGAATAGCAATACTCGTAGTTAAAAATACTAGAGCTTAGAATACACGAGTCCAGAGTATAGAACACGTCAGCTGAGAAAACTAACACTCGAATCTAAAGTACAAAAGCTTAAACGAAAATTTGAAAGTATTGTAGCTAATATTCACATAAAAAGGTAGCGTAGTAGGAGACTACTGAAATCGGTAGAGGAATCGCGATCGTGGAAAGCGCGGTGTTCTTTCTGTGGGAAAAACGAGCAGCGATTCGTCAGGGATCGCAGGCAACACGTGTTCCGGTCCGTGACCAATTTAACCGGATACCACGCGGACTACCACGAGTCTCGTTTCTATGAACCACCCTCTACCTCGGCCGCCTAGCGAAAGGAAAGGAACGTCAGTTGCACGCGTGCATCTGGGCTCATTGTCGGCGAGATCTGTGAAGGAGGAAATCGCTTCGAAATTCGGCCACCGTGACAACGTTTCGTCGGCCCTCCGGGATCCAGCAAGACGATGACGCATTGAAATCTGTACTTGGACTCGACACGCTGAATAATTCAGAAATGCCCCATTTTTTCCGAACGTATCCACTTATTGTTACGCTGCCCGTTGCATTTGCAGCATGTGCGACTTTCCGTCGACGTACGACTCGAAGGGAATCCTACGTTTTTCAAGGTTCATTGGCTACGTTCACTCTTACGATTTGTTCGAGGTGTTTTATTATTTGTTAAATAATTTTATTACTGCGCTTCGTTTTTGCGATTACGTCAATTATCATTGAATCGATTGTTATGTTTAATTTATGTCATTGAATCAATAATCACATTTAATTATGAATATTAAATTATCATAACTAGCATCATTAAATCAGTCATCGTATCGAATTACCATAACTAAATATATCATTATCAAATGACCAATTCAAATTTGGCAAGTACGCTTTAATAAATCCTGGTATGTTAAACCTAAGGATAGGTCATTCGATTTTATAATAGTTAATGAATTACGTCGGTAGATGATCTCGTATGGTGTCTGTTCTCGTCGGTGCGCACGGAACATAGTAAGATCTTGAATTTTTGATCGGCTTAGGAATCGCGCACAAAGCGGACTCGAGACAGGCAAATATTGCTCGAGTGTCACCGTAAGATGGCAAATATTTTGTTTCTCGTCGCTTGGGAAACACGAGGTTACGCCACTCCGGTTCGCGAGAGTATAGATCGTGGCTCGTGTCAAGGAGGGGATGTTGGAAGCGTTTGTTGCTCGCTCCGAGCTACTTTCCGTCTTTACGCTCGCTTTCTTTCCTTTTTCTCGCTGCCATCGTCGCAGCCGCACGAATTAAGGAAATTAAAGCGGCGCCGAATCAACAATTTCCTCGTTTCCCTTTAACTTGATCTATCTTACCTTCAACTTATTCAAGTTATTGAAATTAAGTAATATCGATCATCGATTATATTGAACAAAAATGAAAAAAGTACATTTCGGTATAAATTACAAGAGTAAAGCGTAGATATAATTTCCGAATAAAAATGACAAATGTATAAATACGATATTATTGTTAACGTAAATTAAAAGATATAATTTTCAGTACCCATCGAGAGAAAAAAAGCTAACACAGAATTTGAAGAAGCATATAATTATAATACAACTACTATGCTGTACCGAAAGAGGGAGAAATGACGAGGTCAAAGGGTTAATTATTCGATGGGAACGAGGACACGTGTCAACCGTTAACGAGATGACCCGATAACGCAAATTAAATGGCACGCCGGATCGCTTGTTAAAGGACAAGCTTATTAGAAAACTCGACAGTTTTTTCCTCGGCCGTTCCGCGTTTCCCTTTCCTTTTCTCATCCTATCGGCGGATAGAAAACGTGCCGCGGAATACATTTTTTCGAAGCCTCGTAACGAAGCTCGTTGCCAGGGAAAGGGACGAAAAAGAACATCGATACGTAATGAAATCGAGAAGTCGATTAAACATGCTCGACCCAACACCGTTTACCTACGTAGCCACCGATGCGTTCGTTCGACGGTGCTTTCTTTCAGCTGCTTAAACGAAATTTTACGAGCTTTTCGGAAAATTCCCCGGCTACCGATTTTCTGATAACTGCCAGAGTTAACGATCGCTTTGTTTGCTGCGCCGCTTTAGTTTGATTAGATTGCTCCTGCTTTCTTCTGCGGAGCTGGAACATTATTCCGAAGATACGACTGGAGGCAACTTTCGAATTTCGACATTTATTTGGGCTTTTGGTAAATTGGCGATCGAGGAATCTGGGAATTTCCAAATTACGGCTTTTCGAAATTTCAGTTTGGAAATATAAAGCAAGCTCGAACTTTATCAACGTCGGTGTTAAAGTTCGAACCTTTGAGAATGCAGATATCCGAAAGGTGGATACTCGAAAATTGAAGCGTTTGTAAATATAAAGCAAGCTCGAACTTTATCAACGATTTTAAAGTTCGAACCCTTGAGAGTGCAGAAATCCGAGAGAATATTTGAAAATTTGGGAATTGAATCGGAGAAATCGCTGCGTTAGGAAGTACGAGTTGAATACGTGGTACGAAAGAGCAGCTGCTCGATCGCGAGGCAGCCATTACGTGCAGATCTTGAAGGAAGGTCGAGTTCCGTTGGCTAGAGCCAAGTCCTGATGGAAACTGACTGCGCCAGCGATCTGCGAGTGACTGGAATCTCTTGGACATTGGAATGAACAGGCAAAAGGACAAACTTCATGGGAGATGCCCCGTGAGCGGGCGAGACGAACTCGGATTAGACATGGGTTATGGGGGTCTGTGCGCCACCCGGCTTTTCGGCTTCCATTCGCTTCAGGATCCCTCTCGAGCGGATACACCGACTGCCTTCGGTGTATACCTTTTCTCCGTCCGACTCCCTCAGGAAACCAGCAATCTCGTTGCAATTACTCCATCTTTGGATAACTTAACGTCTATTGATATGAATCTTTCAGCGATAAACGTGGATTCGAGTTTTCACGGATCAAAGGCTTGCGAGAGATTTCAATTTATTTCTGAAAAGTGAATTATGCTTCGAGTATTAGCTGTAGCTTGTACTTGGAGTACGTGATTTCTTGAGCAAAGTCGAACGTTTGTTTCACGAAGAATCACGTTTGTCTAGTACTTGCTACGTGGTTTATCGTTTAAAAAGATTCTCGCGTAGTTGCAACGATCTAACAAAACACGCGATGAAAAGGTTGGAAGTATTCTTTTTAGCATTTCATATTCGTTTTCGTACTCGCACGATGATGTCAACGAGCGAAATAGACAATGGTTCTTTCCGAGGCAGGAAGCGCAGGAAAACCCAAGCGACAAAGAACGTGCCAAGTTTACCTGACGCACCCGATTACGTGTGAATGACCGTCCTTATACGTGGAAAACGGTAGCTGAAACGTTGATCGGCTTCTAAAAGAGCAACGGAAGAGGCGCAGGTAAAATTAGCGAGAACCTCTGTCGGATATCGATGAGCTCACGTTTAAACGCACGTTTCGTAAACTCTTCGGACTCGTTCGTTGATCTCGACGAATCGATCCTGTTAACGCCGCGAATCAGCCTCTCGTTGCATTTATCTTGCACGACATCTCGAGCGAGCACCTCTTGCTTGAACCCGCTATTGAAAGAAACTATTCTACGGGGAGAAAAAGTAGCTTATAAATCAAGATAATTGATTCGGTCTATTCAATTCCTTATCCTTTGACGAGGAGTTTCGCGAAACGTTTCTACAGCTTTAACAGGGTTTATTCGCGAAGTTCGCGGACCCTTTGTAACTCTATATTGCCATGCTTTCTTCTCGAAGGAAATGTAACTCGTTAGCCGGGGAAACGTGGAAATGTACACGAATGCGATCGCAGGAAATTAAAAGTTTAATGCCGAATTCGTGCACGCGTTTTATTCGCGTTATCGTGCTTTATCCCTCGAATACCACGATGAGATATTGGACGAGTCGATTTAGAGATTAAATTTTATTTTAGATTCGTTTCTTACTTCCATATTTTATTAATAACCGCGCCAATTTTAATCGTAGATAGTAGAGTCGAGGACTCCTCGCTAATTCGTAGCTTGAATTTAATTATAAACGAGATGTTCTCATCCCTGAAATTTTATAAATAACTCCATTTATTTTAATCGGGGTATTTTCTGCTCTGTGATTTATTTATAACTTAAACTGAAGGTTTTGATCGATAAATCTTACGATTTCCAACCGTATAAAGCGAAGAATTAGTCGGGAACGGTGGTCGCCGATAAGAAAGTCTTTCGTTTGGAAAATTTAGCGGCCCATTTCCGTCAACGCCATTACACGCGTTTAGATTTAGTCACGGTCGCCTTTTCGTGTATTTTAACTTTATGCAACGAACGAATGCTGGTCTCGTGACAATACAAGTTTTCGATCAATCCCACTTTCCCGGAAGGAAACAATCTAACCGGTACCGTATCGAATGAGAAACCAGACCAGTCCGAGTGAATTAGGGAGTCAGACCCACCATTGTGCGAATCGAGCGAATGATAGATGGAGCGTTACCTAAGAACCGAGACACCGATCGCTTGCTTCACGAGAAAGAATCGTGAAATAGATCGAAGTACCCTTCGATAGCTGGAAAAGACGATGCAACTAAAAACAGAAAAGTAACATCGAATGTATTGTGATCATTGATGATCCCTGTGGAAAATAATTCATTTTATTTCAACGAAATAGTCTAAAGTTCTTTCTTCTTTGCAGTGTATAATTCAATAGAAATGGTAATAATTTCTTGAGTAAAGATTTCATTCTAATAGTTGGACAGACAGATTTACATAAATTGCCTCGTGCTCGTAAATAATCGACGGAGTAACGCCAGATTGAAAAGGCGTGTAATTAAGGAATTTTTGGAATTAAAAGCTGGAGAAATAATAGGCGGCCGCCCCTGCGAGGGTGAGCAGAGAAATCGGCGCGATTTAATTTGGAAAGAAACGATGGTCCTTTCGTGGAGGGAAAAACCATGGCGGCTATGCGGCGAATAGTAGTAAATCAGAGGATCAAGCAGTGGGTTTCCGCGGTCGCCGCTATTATCTCTTTCCGAGAAATGTTTAACCGAATCGCCGAGGGTAAATCGATGGCGCAGTTAGGCATTCCAGCGTCGGAGCCATCGTTTCCGCGGAGAGGGCGAAAAAAGGCTGTCAAATAAAAGCCTATACATTTCGAGGCTCGCGTTTCCCGGATCTTTTCACGAAGCAATTACTTTGTCGCCGCGAGCCCGCGCGGATCTCCGTCGTTAACTTTCGAAGCTCGTCGATCGTTCGGTGCGAACGTTTCACGATCCCGTTGCCGAGGAATAAACGGAGCGGGAACCGAGGAGACCGCGAGGAGAGGAAGAGGCTGAAAAACTGGAAGGTCGGCTAACGGCGGATAAGCGAGACGAATCGTCGTCCGGCCACGGGCAACTGGAAAGCGTGACGATTAACGGCGTGGCAACGCGACCCTTCGGGAAGAATCGAACCTTTCGAAGTAAACGCGTCGAGCCTCTCGAATCCGCGGCGAAACGACAAAGGAACCAAAACCTTCGGCTCCGTTATTTCGACGAACTCGGTAACTCGAGAATGACTCGTCGATTTTGCCTTCTTTTTAGCCACGCTCAACGATACTCGAATATCTGCACAGATTCTACCTACTAATTATTGTGTCCTCTCGAAGAAGATTCGTGAAAATGCGAAATATTATTATCAAAGTTTGTTGTTCAAACCGTGAGACGAAAAATCAGGTCGCACAGTTTTACAGGCTACGATAAATCATCGATTTTCGACGCGATTAATGATGGTAACCGATTAAACGTGATTTATGCTCGACTATTCTCACATTTACAGACAATATAACCGCATTACAATAACTCGATACATTGAACACGTCGAATAGATAGTTGCTCTAAAAATACTTTTCATCGCAACATCGCAGTCCTACATTCGCGCGGGATAAACTGTTTTATCGAGCAATGAAATTCTTGATTTACACGAATTAAACTACTTTAATCCGTCGTGTAAAACGATATTCTCGATAACACAAGATTTGAAAAGTAAATGAAAAACTTGCGAGCCAAAACGTCGGTCCGCGTCGAACTTGAAACAAGAAACGATAAGAAAAATCGTCGGAGCGAACTTTCACGGTAACGAAATCGATCGGCGGAATTTGCAGACGTTTCGATCCCATCTGGCAGTTCCGTTTCCGGTTGGTCGGGAACGTTTGGCCGCACAAAGCGTTTCACCGGGATCCAATCTAATTTCTCTCGAAAACGTTTAACAGGTTCCTCAAACGTAGCGAGCTGCGGCGTCGCGACGTCTTAATGGAACGTCAGGTTTATTCTGCGCGGTGGGAATGCTCGTTGCACCGGAAGTGGCGTTGCAGAGGAAGCTCGCGTTCCTAATGGGTTGTTCGCGACGACCCGGTTTATCGCGTTCGATTTTTCGCGCGCGTCCGAACGCGACAAAAAGTCCCGGGATCAAAGAAACACGGAGAGGAGCGAGGGAAGAAAGCGTCGAGCGGCGAGCAAAATGAAATTGATGGCGAAGACGTCGCGTTTCCGGTTCGCCTTTCGAGGACGTCGCGGAAAGAAGATGGAAGAGGACGCTTTTTCGACGATCGTCCAAAGAATTGGAACACGCAGATACGAACACCAAAAGCGTCTCGAAACATACGTTTCAATTTAATCCGTGAATCGCGCCAACTCTTCTTCTTTACGCGTGTTTTTAAATGCTTCTGCGTTTAAGCACGAGGAATTATCTCCTCGCACAAATATATCTCAGTGAGATTCTCGATACTCGAACGATCCACTGTACCGAATTATGAAATCTTGACAAAACCACGGATATTCTTGTCCACGCTACTGTCGATTTTCTACGAGGAAAACCGATCGATAGACCTCGAGTTGTACGCGAACCGTGTAATCCAGTATTCGTATCCCTTTATCGTGAAATATTCTACGCGACTCGCCATCCCCCTAATCAACGGTCCTCGACATTTTCATTCCGTCGGTTCACAGTCGATTTCCTTGATATTCTTCGAAACGAGAAGGAAAGTTTGTCGAGACGGTCCTTCGTTAAGATTTACCGGAGGATCGTCCGCGTGATAAATTTCGATTACGTGGGCCGCGGCAACCCCTCGAAGAAAAGGGTTGCGGTTGGTCGTAGCGGGTCGTTGGTGACCGGAATAATTAGGATCAACGGGAAAGAAAATATCTAAGCGTGTCACGTAAGAGCGTTTTCAAAGGAACCAACCCTGGCACAAATGTATTCACAGCGGGGTGGTCCGAGTGTGCGGTAAGAGTCAAAAGACATTAGCACAAAAGACCGCGGAAACGGCCCTTCAAAAGAGGCACCACCATCCTTCCGCTTACAATTAGGAAGCCGGATTAGTATAACGAGTTTTCCTGCCGTTTACGTACGAGATGCGTCGCCTTAAGACTTTTAAATGGCGACCTGAAAACCACGTTACCTTCCAACCAGTTCTCTCAACACCGACTACCCGAAGGAACGCCTTTTTCTTTCGAGTTCGCTTCGCACGATAGAACAGGTGCACAATGAAATTTCACTTTTCAGCCAACCTTTTGTGGTGCAATTTACGCTTTTCTTATTGTACAATACCTACGTTCGATTTTCGGGCTGAAATATGGAGAGGTCAGAATTTTTAAATTTCCGAATTCTCAAATTCTGAAATCTATCTCTGCTTTCGAGTATACTCGTACGTGTCTTGTATTTGCTATTTACTCGAGAGCATCCAGTCCAGAGTCGAATCTATTTGCGATATACTCGTATCCTGTCGCTATCGAGAAGAGTCTCGCAGGGGCGGAGAGCGATCGACGAACAAGGACC
This sequence comes from Megachile lagopoda, assembly GCA_036983795.1. Classification (NCBI taxonomy): domain Eukaryota; kingdom Metazoa; phylum Arthropoda; class Insecta; order Hymenoptera; family Megachilidae; genus Megachile; species Megachile lagopoda. The sequence continues at coordinate 2,780,267 of CM072795.1, read as the reverse complement.
GTAGGTGGAGACGAACTAAAAGAGGTGGAGATGAAGAAGAAGTAAAAAAGGGGGTGGAGAAGGTGGGAGTTAAAGAAAAGAAAGTGACGCCGGTTGCGTGCGGGTGGTCCCCTAAGGCATAGGTAGATCGCAGGGACGTGACGCGTTTTTACTTGCATCTTAGAATACTTTCTTCGCCGATTTTCTCCATTTTTATACCGCGATCACGGCCGTGCATGAAACCCTCGAAACTCGATATACGTTAACCGCGATCAATGGGACTCCGTTCTATCCTTTTCATCCTCTTTTCGCCAAACTTTACGCGATTACGCTTTCGCTATGCCTTTGTAAAATCAATTTAGCCGTTCTCTCTCCTTTAGTCCCCATTTTATTCGACGAGCCTTTATATAATTCGATTATTTATTTGTGTTTACTGTCTAAACCTCGATAAAAATTAAGCAAAAATGGTGGGTCTATTAACTGGATTTTAACTACGAATATTTATTTGTATTATTTCAGACACCGTATTGAATCATAAACTAGCTGTAAATTTATATAGTATTTTAAGCTAGAGCGAAAGTAGCGTTAAATACTTGTTCGAGTGTACGAAGAAGTTTGTATTTTACTGGTTGTTTTTCGCGAGGCATTAGAACGAACTCGAAAACAGGATAACTCAGAGAAAGAGAAAACACTCGGAAATATTTTCGATGCCGATTTCGATCATTCGCCGTCGGCCGGGTTATAATTCCGTGGACTTTCATTTCACGCCCGGCCAACAAATGTCCCATGGCACAGCTGTTTTTGACAAATCCAGTAATCATATTTCATCCCCCGGCGAAAGTTCGCTGGCTAGCATCGACTGGCCGTATTCAACGTTTTTCAACGACCGACCACGCGTTATCACGCGGCAAGTTTTCACCATTTTTTTTTCCCTCGCCGAGCAGAAAACGAAATAAAAATGCTTGACACCGGATTTGCCAGACGAATATACCCCAATTAGGTAGCACGAGTTTCGATAACTTTTTATTAAACGCGTTTTGCGCGAATATCGTTCCGAGAATTTACAACGGACCTTATTGCTCGATACTATGCGTCGAAACATCTATTAAGCCCTGCGAACGATAACCGATATACTGTTACCTGTTATCCTTTAACGGTCTTTTCATTTTCGTCGACAAAGAAATGTAGATTATTAAAAATGCATAGAGATTAAATAAAACATTAAGAAGGGAAATATTCTGTATCCTTTGTTACGGTTGTAATAATTTCATCCAGTGATTTGTGATTGCTCGGTCGAGCAGCCATCCAATATAACGAGAGAGCAACGTTTATGCAGTAACTTCATCCCATATTATTTCTCTGGTGCGCCATTTGCAAATCCTGCGAGAGCGCGCAAAAATGAACGATATTCCAACTTAAGGAAAACAGAGGGTCCGTGAACCCTCGTATAATTTAATTAGGAGTTCATTTACGAATTACAGTATAAGTCCGCAGTTAAATCATCCGCGCAGGTGTATCGTGAACTCTAGTTATTCGCTCTTGCTCCGAGCTGACGTACTTCGTAACAAATCTGTAACGAATCCGTGAAACTAGAGAGAATGAAATATCCAAAGAAATAGAGCCACGGTCGTCCACCGTGCTTGATTATGACGATAAATTAGTCTGCGTACACAAATTGTTACCTTTCGTACCGATTCAATGTCGACATTGAAGTTACGATGAAATTGGCGGTAATATAAGCACGAAATACCATGAAATAGGGATGGCTACCGAATCAAGCATCTGCCGTAAATTATCTGAAAAAATTTAAAAAGGTTTATCAAACAATTTCCAACGAATTATTTACCTTTATCCGCAGTTACGTTTCTATTCGTTCCACGTTCAAAGACGCTCGCTTTTGTAGGACTGATATATCCCCGTCAGCTTTAATGCCGTTTTAAATTATCGTCCGGTTCACGCTACGCCTAAAAAAATAACTAATGAACCAATCAACACGAGCCTTAAACCCGAGAGTAATTTATATCGAAGGCAAAAATCGTTTGGAAGCGACCAGAAGCAGCGAACAAATTGAAACACGAAAGTCGACTGCTTCCATCGAATCCCCGGATTACAGCGCGGAATATACGAGGCAGCCGAGCTCGCGGAGCATCTCCGATGTATCGAGCGTCCGAAAAAAGAAAAGGGAGGGGAAAAAAAAAAGTAGAAAGACACAGGGTCCGTTATATTTCATCCTGCTTTACGATGCAATATATTATTACCATTTTCTATTATCTCGTCGGTCGTTGCGTCGGCGCGGGTGGCGCTGAACACGCTCGGCACCGAAACACGTCTGCGAACAGGAACCACGTGCGACACGTTGCCCCAGAAAAGGAACAGGGTGTCCATTTGTACAGTCTGGCCGACTCGTAAATCCGCAAAGGGGACCGAGCCGACAAGGATGAGCCGAGAAACCGAAAAGGATGGAGCGGTCGAGAACTCGAGATAGGATCAACTTCAATACGTACTCGCAAATCTGAGTCCAGCCCGAAACGACGCTTTCGTTTCCACTGCTCATAAAATCCCTCCTTTCGTTCTCTGTACTTGTTACGTACCTGCATCGTACAAGTTGTATCGCGATCCGACCGACGAATTTCCGAATGATTTTCATAGCGCAGTGACGATGGTAGGCTAAGATAGAGAATTTTCGTGGCGACGGAGGTCTATACGATTTGTTGGCACATATTTAGCGAAGGAGGGTTCTCCTGTGGTGGAGGGTGAAAATCTGTCGAGAGGAACCATCGGTAGCGAACTTTAGCGAGGCTTACGAACGAGTTCACCAGGAAATCAAATCATTTACTTTGGTTCTCCTTGTCCGCTCGTAGCCAAAGTTCGGAACGAGCGATGTTCTGAAATATATCGGTCCCCGCTTCCAAAGTGGCACGATTTAATAATTCGTCCATATCCACGAGTTGGTCGGCCATTAAAAGTTCCCTATCGCCCGTGTACCCGTTATTCGAGCCATTTCGAGACGATCGAGCCACTGGTTGGCAAAGTTCGTCACACTCGATTCTCGTCTCGCATCGATACGATCGACCAGGAGGCAATTGTCTTTGTCGTCGAGACATCGGTTCTCGGAGCGATTCGACGACGCTGGGCATCGGAGCAATCGCGAGATTGCCGCGGTTTTTCCGACCCGTCGATACGCGTCGATGAGTCTGCCCGCTTCCGCGACCGAGCGTCCCTTTCTGCCTTTATTCACGGCCGCGTTTTCATGCAACGATCTCTCCTACGGCGAGTACGCCGACCGGAGGGATCGCCGTGGTTGGTCTTTGCGAAAAAAAAAAAGCCATAGTGGAAATTGCTGTTACGGCTGCACGACCGAAAGCCCTGCACGCTTCCTCCGCGAACGTCGGAAAGAGAGAGAAGACGAGAGCATTCGAGCGATCACCATCTTTCCTCGCAACGTACAACTTGTAGCCATGACCATTATCCCTGCCCGTGGATCCACTATGCTGCTCCACTCACGTTGCCAGGCTATGAATTCGAAAATGAAAGTCCTTCGCTTCGCGGAATCGATCGGATTCAACGGATCTTCGAGTCTTTTGCGAACTTGTACAACCAGGAACGCGATAAGCTTCTCTAAACTCTCAGAAATTTCGACATTTTAACATTTGGGAATTTAGGAATTCGAAATTGAAAAATTAGGATTTTTTTTAGAAGTTCGGAAAATTGCGAGGTTAGAAATTTGAAAATTCCAAATGAAAAAACGTAGAAATTTGATCAGGTACACTTGGATAGAGTGTACCGGAGGGCATGAACGAACAGGCGGATTCGTGACGAGGGAACGTACTTGGCAAAAATAGCGAAGAAAAATGGTGTCCGAGGTGACCTTTTAATCTTCCGGGACATCTTGCGGTCCCTTCGTTAGTTATACGATACGAGTTTCGGATGTAATAAACGTTATTGATAGAGATTCACGAGGTAGATGATTACGAGTAACAGACACCTGTCAATTTTACGTTCCTTTGAAAGCGTCGGGCAACGTCGTCGAGCACGTATGAATCACCGAACCAGCTGATTTCCAAAAATGGCCAACGATGCGTAATTATTTTGATACGCGATACACGTCGACAAACTTACGTACGAGATCTCTTACGATATTATCGAGAAGCCTCGAATGTAAATTTAGCGTTATGTCGTCATTTGCGGTAATACGAGTTTCCTTTGCACTGTCGTACAATACTTATGCTTTACTAATGACATTAATAACGCTAATCATACCGTGAGGCTTAATAATAATAAACTTGATGATGCGATAAGACACGATAATGACCAACTTGATACTATGATAAGACATAGTAATGATAAATTTGGTAATATGATAAAAGTTAATAATGGTCGACTTCATATGGTAATACTTGATAATAATAAGCCGGATGATACGATATGATTTAATAACGATAAACTTGACAATATGGTAAGACTTAATAAAGACAAACTCGATAACACGATAAGACTTAGTAATGCTAGACTTTATAGTATGATAATATTTAATAGCGAGTAAGCTTGATAACGTGATGAGACTCGATAACGACAAAGTTGATACTACGATAATACGATAATAAATTCGATAATAGCACTTGTACATGCTAAAAGAACTCGAAAGAAAATAATTTTGATCACAGGAAACACTACAAGATTTCGTACACGCGTAAAACGTTTAAAAAGAAAGGCCTTAAATGCACACTGGCAGATCCGTACATTCTGATGTTCGGTAATACACGACTCGCGTTTAACCAGTGTCACGTAACGAGAACGTAGAACAAGGTAATTTCGCGCGAGGCGATATTAACGTGTTCCTCCCTTACGTTTCGCGCCGTTATCGCCTCGATAGGTAATCAAAATCGATACCACGATTATCGAATGAAAACGGAAGAACCTCCCGGTAAAGGAGAGTGCACGGTTAAATCGATTACAAAGGAGGAGAAAAAGGACGAGAGGAACGGAACAAGAACGGATTCGAAAAGAGAAAGATCGGTGGGCACGGACGGCTGTTAAAAATGGCCGGCGTAAAGTGCACGAAGCGTGCAATGGTAACCGGGTGGAGGATCGCAAATACGTAAGAATGGCAGACAACGGGGGCCTTTGGTAAAGGGGCGAACGCACGAAGAGGAGGGCAGAGAGTCGTTAGGTGCCCCGGGCAACGGCCGCCATATTTTATTACTTAAACGGCATGCCGGGTAGGTTGTTTGTTGGTTAAACAAGGAATTAATGCCGCGGTAATCTGTCATTACGGATACTCGTGCAGAAGGACCCGTGGTTGCATGCTGTTCTCCTTCTGTCCTCTTTCCTTCCAGCCTCTGCTCTTTTTCTTCGCTCGCTACTACGCTTTGTCTATCCCTTTTCCTCTCCCGTACAACTTTCCTCCGTGTTCCGCATAATTCCAGATTGGTTCTTGCAAAAACACCGGCGATAAAAAAAGGTAACAACCGAGAATCGACGTTGCACATTGTCCCTCCTCGACGGTTGATACGCACGAAGCGTGTCATTGAAGCGCGACGCCATCGGCGATCCATCATCGAAAATGCCAGGAAACGAATAATGGACGAATCATTGTTGTCGCTCCGAACCGTTCGAACCTGTACGAACCGATCGAAATCATTTACGAATCTTTCGCCGTCCTCTATTTTCAAATTCCTGCAGATAATCTCCCAAAATTTTCAATACTTCGAAACTTCGGTCCTTAATCTCTAAGTTCGAAAATTAAAAACACCGAGAATGGAAAGGAATATTGTTGAACGATCGTTTCCTAAGTTTCGTCAGTGGAGATGCATGTAGAAAGGAAATTTCCTGTCGATCTCGAACATCGGACGGAAACGCTCAGCGGAACGTTGGTATTTGTCGAAAGCAGTGTTAACGCCGTGATTACGCCTCCTCCTGCCAATTACCAGACTCCTCGTCGGCTGCTATATGTATAGCGATAATAATCGACTATCCGTCCCGTGTATCCGAACCTCTTCGTGTTATTCAATCGCTTCGTTCGACACGCGAACTCGTGTATTCGAATCGACCACTTTGCTTAGAAAGAACCGGCTCTTTCCGATCATTTCATACCTGCTATTAGATGAAATTTTATGAAACGCGATTGAGTCGTTTTCGTTTACTACATTCGTTCGCTCTGTTGCTGGTTCCTGACGCTTACACTTTTGTCGAGCTTCTCTTACCATTCGTTAACGAGAAAAGCGTAATCTTTCTAGAAAAGTAGGATGACGAACTCGTCTTTCCGAATGCCTAGAGCTTATCCCATGGTGACTGTACATATAATCAGAACGTTGAAGCTAAATATCCTTGCTCCTTCCGGTATCGCGAAAAGACGATTCGGTTGGTCCCACGATGACAAAGTTTTCTACGATATTACGGTTCGGCGTGGAATATCTGTTAGGTAAATTGGCTGAAACTAGGCTATCTCGTTTCCACGTGTCACGGAAGCGAGAAAATTCTTCAAGTGCCCGGTGGGAGTATGGATGTTTAGAAAGCGGGAACACCGTGAACGTATACCATTATACACCGTACGTACACCGTACGCATACAAGCTTCGGAACGGCTTGGTGGCTGACTGTAAGTGTGTTTACGTGTACATGAGGGTGGCTCTTCTTAAGGGCTAACGATGCGTGGTAAGTGAGAGATTTAGGACGACAGCGTTGGAGGGGAGCCAGAGTTTCGAAAGAGCATTAACGGGAGTGCTTAGAAAGAGCGCATTTTCTTCCTAGATTTATCGCTGTTATTTAATCGTAACGCTTCCACGCTATTGTTTCTCACCACTCGAAACAATTCCGATACTTCTGATCTAACGCTGTTTATTACCTTGCTATTTAAAGCGCCCTACAGTCACAATTATTTACGGTAACGATCGCTTCGTTCTTCGATTCGTGCTTCGTTACTTCTCATTCTTTAACTTTGCACTTGTTATCTTACGGAATTTATCTAATATCGCCACGCGATGTCTGGCGACAAAATCTTTCGTGTACCCTGACCAGCTAGCTGTTTTTCTCGAATATATTTATATACTCTACGAGTATACTTGTCTATAAATAACTTTAAACAACTATAATTATAACTAAAGATTATTCACGCGGATAATATTCTCGTGCGTCATGAGTTGTAGCATGTTACTGTTCTACTAAGGATGTTTACGTGTTTATGATATATTTCGAAGTCTCCAAAACGTGTAATCTACAGACAGATCGAATGGTTTATTCGTGCTTTAATAAATCGTAAATGCATAAACATTCGCAGTCTATATCATTTTCTGTTTCAATAAGTAAGTTCACGCGAAAAGGAGATTACGAGTTGAACTATCGACACAAACATACATGCGTCCGACACGAACGAGATGCGTCGATCGGACAATGAAAACGCGTGAATCGGGATCGACGTATCAAAATTGATTAAAACGCTCGTTAACGAGTTCCCAGTCGATGTTTAGAAACGTTTCGACACGACGAACCGTTGTCCATCGAGGTGGAACACGACGTGGCTCGTTGAAAACGTCACCAGAAATAATCGACGTCTAGCCTCGAAGGCGATAGCTATCGGATCGGGAACGACCAGCTAATTGTAGCGAACAAGCGGCACGCTGCTCGACTGTCTTTAAATGCAGGAAATAATGCATTTCGTGAACCAGTCAATCGGTCATCTTATTATGGGACGCATCGAGCGATGAGCAACTATGACTAAGGTGGCCGGATCATCGGGTTCGAACAATTAAATTGTCTCGAGTGGAGAGCAGCTGTGCCTTCTCTTCGACTAACAAGGCGGTAATAACCTACCTCTCCGGGGTTATGCTTCTTTTTCTAACGCTTTCTCGTTCTCTCGTCTTGGTATCTTCGTCGAAGATCGTTTAACTTGAACGATCGGCAATTTAGAATTTTAAACCTATTGTCATTTTGGAATGTTACAACTTTTGAACTTTGGGATTTTCGAATGTCGAAGCTTCAGAATTTTAGGACTTAAAAACATCGAAACGTTAAGTTTTAGAAGCTGAAATTCGTATCATAATTGATTAACCGTTTCTGTATGACTAACTCCACGAAAGAACACGCCCATATGGCATTCCGTGAAGTAGACAAGTTGAAATATAAACATAAGTGACCTTGAAAGATATAGAATCATTATTATCTGGGGATTATAGAAGGAAACATGAATGGCCATAACCGTGAAGCTGGGATTTAGAAACGATGGCTGCGCTGTCCGTGAAACAGCAGGTGCTCTCGTCAAAGAAATCGAACAAAATAACGCTCTCCATCCACGTTTCTCTCTTCCTAATTCCATCTTAATCAGGAGGATCGTTCGCTTTGATCCGACTGAGACTGAAGAGACGTGGGTCCGTTCTCCGCGTCAGGAATCGGTCGTTCACGCGTATAAAAGCCGAAAGAGAGAAGATAATCCTCTCGGATACCTTTGGACACGTCGTTTCGTTGGGAACGAGAACAATTCGACGAGGAAGAGGTTAAAAACTTTACTCCGCGCATTCAATCCCGTTAACTTTATTAAATTAACAGTCTTCCCGTTACATTTTCCTTATTTTTCAATTTTTTCAAATTCTCGAATATCCGAAATTACAAAATGTCGACATTGGTAAATTTGAACGCTTAGGAATATAAAGATTCGAGTACTTGTGCAACATGTCAAAAATTTGGTAATTTGGAAATTCATCGATTCAGAGATTCGATTTAGGGTTCCCAAGAATAATAAGGAATAAAATGGTGTTCCGAGAAAGGTGGAAATTTCAATCGTGGTTTGCGTATACGTACAGACTTATCCGAAGGAAGCTCGCAACCAGAGTGTACGTAGCCGCATCGATATGCTTTTCTTTATTGACCTACCTTTGCCTATTTCCAATAGCGAAAGAAATAACGTACACTTAATGCGAAGATACCGTACGCGACGTTGATAGCGAACATGTTAAGTGCAAAAAATGGTAGCTATTTGTTGGTAGCAGCGACGCTGGTCCACGGCGCGGCGGCATCGGGATCATAAAGCCGCGTACTCGATAGGAAAGAACGAAAGAATCCTTTTTTGGGATGACGAAGGCGAGGGGGGTTCGAGGGAGACGGAGGGCGAAGAGAAACACCAGGAACAGGCATCGATCTCTCTGTCGGATAATTGCGGGCTTCTTCGACGCGAGCTTTCGGAGTGCAACGGAACGCGATTCGCCGCACGAGATTCTTATCTCAAAGGATGGCAAAGTAAAGTAAAGGGCCATTACCTGTTCGCAAACTTATTTTACATTATTCCCGGACCGATGTATCGGTGCCCCGGCTCCGATTCCATGCCCCTATAATTCGCATTATTCCGCGGAAAGGTATCGCGAGCTCTGATGCTCTCTCGGGAGAGAGGAGAACCGTGCTTCGGTTCGTGGATTTCTTTCAGCGACCCTTTCGCCGGATCGTTAACGATTATCGATCAGATAGAGCTACACGAGAGGTAATTACACTCGTTATGGAATTTATTAGGATAGCTTGCCAACCGGAACTTGTATTCCACTCTTTCCTCGTTGCGAACAAATTTTCGAGAGTGACGCGCTACCTTATCGACAAATATTTCAAATATCGCGACACCGCTGTCGCGTAACCAGATCTGGACACTCCTGTATTAAACACGAGGAAGCGTAACCCGAACGAGGACGGAAAACTGATACGGCGTCAGAAGTAGAAAAAGTGTACTGCTCATGCTGCGTGCAGTGCCGAGAATTTGAAATTATCGAAACAATTTATAAGTACTTCGGGACGGTAACTGTATAACAACCATATTCGTCGTTTCTGTTTCCTCGATTTCTATCTAAAAAGATACGATACTCTTAAAATATCCAATATGTAAATAAAAGACTTATTAACTATAACAAAGATCGCGTGACTTTGTTACGTATATTCGAACGAATCGAAGATAGTCCAAGTGTACGAAAGTAGCAAAGAAGTTTGAAAATGTTGGTCGAATTAGGAAGAATGCGCGCGACAGAAGTTTGCGCGATCCGCGTGGAAAGCAGCTGGACGTGTGTAGAAGGGCGAGAGAGAAGGACAGAGGCTCGTATATAATAATACAGGTCGTGATCGTTTCCCTGGCCAACATTAATAGTACTTATCTTCCGTACAGCGTACACTATACGTGGTAATTACCGTCCAATCTTGGAAGGACCACCGGGTCTCTACGATATAACTCTTGCCAGTTTGCTACTTGAAGGCGTGCGTGTTCGTTTTTCGACGAATCCCTTTTTGTGCCCTGCTCTTTCTTTTTCTTCCTCCTTTCCGTCGTTCTTCTGTTCCATCTCTCTCTCTCTCTCTCTCTCTCTCTCTCTCTCCCTCGTTCCCTTCGAACGAGCGAAGATCCTCCTATGAGAGCGGCTCGAAACGAGCGTGGATTTAAATTTAATTTAACGCTTTCACGTACCGTCACGATAACGAGCCACTGACAGCCGATTATAATAATCATCGTAGTAGAAAAGTATTTCGTGGGGATGCGTTTCAGGACCGAACAGAGCTGTAAAGCCGACAGATTAACCCGTCAACGTTGTCCGCTCTCTTCCAACTCGCCGCGGTTCTTACATCCTACGGCTCACTCTTCTCATCGACGAATAATTAAGTACGTGTTTATTCGGTCGGGGTAATTGATATTTCGTCGAGGTACGCTTTCGGCGTCTTTGCTGTCAAACGAACAATCTAATATTTTCTATTACGAGACGAAACGCGGACCGTTCCTAATCTCTTCGGTACCACGGTAGGCTACATTTGCTCCTGGTCGCAGTGAAACTACTACGGATCTGCGGGAAATTTTCGCATCTTGGAAACTTACAATTGAATTTTGGAATCAGGGATTGGAGAATTCGAGACTTGAAAATTTCGATGTAGAAAAATTCGAGGAATTCAGGAATTTCGAGATTTATGCGTTATGGGTATAGAAATTTCGGTGTTCGAACATTTGGAAATTTGGGAATTAGGGAGTACGAGAATTGGCAAATATGGAGATCTGTAAATGTGAGAATTTGGAAACCTCGGAATCGTGAAGCTGAGAAATTTGGAAATTTAGAAATTTGAAACTATGAAGAAGATGTGGAAATGTTAAGAATCGACGTATTCCGAGATTGAGATTGTGTATTTAGAAAGTCCAACTTTCAGAAATTTGGAACTCCGGTAACTCGGCAGCAAGAAACTCGCAAAAACCTTCTACCTCAATTTGCGCACGTAAGACTTCTATTACCTCTGAACCTTGAATACTCCATTTCGAAGGATCCATCGCAGCTTTCCACATAGTATTCCGATTACGATTTCTGACAGCGTAGGCCTCGAAGCAATTCGGAACTAGCAAATCAAACGAACAAAGGATTTCAAGGCGAAACAATATTTGAGATCCTTTGGTCAAACAACGGGCGCGCAGGTCCTGGAAGTTACAGGTACGAGGAAAAAATTAGTAGGGTCGTAAAGTTTCTTCGTGACGAGATTGTCGAGCGTCTAAGTCGGATCCGTGGAAATGACGGGCAACAATATAAAAGTTACAACGTAGCCTAAAGGTTAGAGTCCAAACCTGATGGTTGCTTGTTTAGGACGGAAGTCTGTTAGGCGAACTCTCGAGTGGCGACGTTTCCTTAAAGTCGTCGGGAATTACTGACCGATCGTGTGTTTGGACAGTGCAAGGCGTAAACGGGGCCGTTAACGAAAAACGAAGCCTCCATAAAGCGGCATAATGGACGACCTTAAAATCATTTTCCTGCCAGCTACGGCTAAATGTCCTGTTTAACGGTGAAATATGACCGGCCGTGGCAGATGCAACGTAATAAAATGGTAATAAGTAGCTGCGGACGTTCGTTGGCTAAATAATGTCTCGGGGTCGCATTGAATTTTCCAAAATCGTAAATACTTGGTCGTCACAGTGGAAATCGGAGCTTTACACAAATATCATTTTTCTATTATCGGCTGAGATTTGAGGATTTTTCGACATCCGGGGATGTTCGAGTACTTGGTTGTATAACTAGGATACTAGTTGGATATGACACAATGATTTAAGGATAATATAATGAATGAGACACGTAGAGAGTTCTGAAGCAAGATAAAGAACATAACCCCCTAATTCTCGGCATTCGTCGTGTATTCAAAATGGAACTGTAAACACGTATCGAAAGGAACTTAAACGCTATGTAATCTGATAGAGAAGCGTGTATAGAGAGTCGGAAAGAAGCCGGCAACATGTTAATGGAGGGAAGAAATGTAGAGTAAGGAAGGGGAGTTAAGGAAGCGATACGTTCTATCAGCGAGTTGTTGGCAGAGAGGTTCGTTAACGGCCGCGTGAAACACACAACATTCCAAGTATTTATCGGGTTCCCATTAATAGTCGAGCCACGGTGTGTCGTAGAGTTGCTCCGCGCTCGAGTGGAGACCACTTAAGGGGCCGAGAGAAGCGGAGTAGCTAGCAAGGTGCAAGGATACACGAAAGACGATGATCGCCGGCAGCTGTTGTCTCTTCTCCGGATCCAGGGTGAGCCGAAGCGTTAACAACAAGCTAGTAACACGGTAGACGACAGCAAAGACCCCCGAGGAGCTCCGCCGAAGAGGGGCGAGAAGGCCGCGATACCGCTCGAAAACTTTCAGACTGTTCGACGAAAGGTTGAACTCGTTAAATATGAATACCGGAAGACAACGCGGCGCTACCCCGCTTTCTCTTGTATTTCCAAAGAAAACTCGATGCTTCCGCCGTTCCGCTAGCTATACGTATACACGCCGAATATGTATACACAGGATCAGACTGAGAACAGGATGTTCAACAGGGACACCTTTTCTCCTGGCGAACGTTGTTTATTGTTTCTAATGGAGGTCCAAACAAACAGTCTGTGGAAGGCGGTTCTTCGAATCGAGGAGTATCGATTTTTAATTATCGTACTTTTAGACATTCGGGAACTCGAAGACTCAAGAATTCGGTTTGGACCGAAACGTAAAGATTGGGGGAAAAATTTGTCGAGTTGCGATATTCGATGGACGAAAATCGGGTGCAGGTAGGGTGCTGCGTAGACTTGTCCTTATCGAAAGGAAGCGTAGGTTGCATCGGCAGGAGTCGCGAACTATGAGTGCTGCGATGAGTAGGCGTACGTGACGTTCGGCGTAACTGTTCCAATTTGGCGGGACAGTAAGGAAATTGGTTCGATCATAGCAACTCACGTATTTACCCACTCGCTGGGATGTTTGATCGCGGATATATTGGCGAAGAGAGGCAAAGGCACGCACGGTGGTCTCGCGGTGTGGTCTTTGGGTCGAGAAGAGTCTGCTGATAGCATTCTCACACACTCTCTTCCTCTCTCCTTCCCGCTTTCGCCATATTCTTCCTCGCTCTCTTCCCTCTCTCTCACCCTCTCTCTTTCTCGACTTGTCTCTTCGTGCTCTTCCTGCTTCCACTTATCTTCTCGTCCTTCCTTCCCCATCATTTTCTTCCTCTTCTTCTTCTCCCGCTTCTTTCTGTTCGTGTTCTTCGAGAAGCACGAGAGAGGCTTGCACCCAGTTCCCGAATGAGCCGTGATTTTTCGCAAGCTCTCGCTAGCCTCTCTCGGCGGTATAACGTACAATTACCCGAAGACCAGATTACACGGGGCATGGGAGAGGCTCTCCACGCTCGTTATGCCATCACAAAGGCCCGTTCACATTGGCCCACTCGAGAATAGCCCCGAAGAGGCACCGCGGAGAAGCCTTATCGTTTCCTTGGTCAGAGTCGGTGTACGCGTTGCCTCTTACCTGCCCTCCAGAATTCAACGTGTTCGCGTCTAGATCGATATTTCAGGTACTCGCGGCCCATGGGAGTGGTTCGACTGCCATTAAAACGGAGAACGATCCTGGAAAACTGCTCGTTCTTTTCTCCCCTTTTCGTCCTTCCTTCCTTCCTTCCTTCCTTCCTCTTCTTCCTCTACTTCCCTCCTTCTTTTTCTTCGCGCCTCCCTGCTCTGTATTCCGTCCGGAGTGTAATTTGTTGTTGAAAACAAGCATGCCGTCGCGTTTGATCTTTCGTTATCGATCGCGCGAAATTGCCTATAGAAGCTTTCGGCTGGCTGGACCGAAAGTGAATGCAATTGAAAGTTGCCAGTATCGGCTATCCACTGATTTTAATCGCTCGAACGGATCGGTGGTTAGATAAATTAATGGACTCCGGATAAAGTCGGCAATAATCTTCGGTAATTACTCGGACCATTTGATTAACGCTTCGTCTTCATTCTCAAGATGAAATCTTCGAAATCGTACTTTAACTATTGGCCGAAGTCTAATAGACTACTGTTGCTTCGTAACTTTAACATTATAATGATAGTGGATGAAATTTGTATTTTTTCAGTTCGGTAGAACGCCACGTTGCGCGCGTGTCGAAGTTGAGAAATGCCGAAGGCAAGACAATCTGGCGACAGATAGAGAGTTTGCGGTTTCCCTTCACGAGATATGCGAGATTTCTCGTAAGTACTTATCTGAAGCTTTCCTAGTACTTTTATCTCTTGTTTTTGTTATCGACAGCTTATTCTCCTTTGCACCGTTGTAACGTGGACAATTTCACGATCGTGGAAACTTTTCAATTTTATAGTTGACGAATTTGTAAATTTCCAAATTTCTACATTCTCGCCTATGTTTTCAAATTTGTTCACTTCCAAGGTTCCAAGTTTGTAAATTGAAAGTTTCTGAATGTCAGTATCATATAACTACGGTGCTTTCGAAAATTCTATGAGCATCGTACAGCATCGCACTTGACTTTATCTCGATGTTATCGTTAAGTTTCTGCACAAACTTCCCAGACGAGCCTATGCGATGCATCGCTGTACGCGATACGTAATTATAGGATCACTGATCCAGACTTTGTTGCTCGGAAAGGTGTCTTTTACTTTAGAAACCTTCAGTCTGCAACGCGATCTAAACGTATCCGATGGGTGGGTCATTTTCTTGAATTATCTAGAAACACGAACCCCTTATTGCCGTGAGTACAGTGTAGCATGGCGCAGTGCTCGGTTAACACTGCAAACTCAACAGACTGTGGCCTTTTTAGAGAATCCTCTTAGCACGAAATTCGCACGAAATATTTTCGAACTGCTCTTTATTGTTTCTCTGAAAGAATTCGAATATCGACACAACCGTGTGATATCTTTATTAGAAAATATAACATTTTCTTCGTTATAATGGTATAATTAACGTTAAACGTTGCAATATAATATTTGACTATAACATCGTGAAAAAGGAAAAACAAAAGATCATCGAAGACTTCGTTTCTGTAACTCGCAGAGTAATATAATTTTAGTTACGCTGTTACCTTAGTCGATCGTATGAATACTCGAAAACGATCGATTAAAGCAGTTGGAGGAAACTTAGACAGTTTGCATTCGTAATTACATGCAATCGAAGTAATTTGATTATTCGAATAGTTGAAAGACATTTGGGTAATTAGAAAATATTAAACCGTCTGCGAGACAAATTATTCGAGTAATCTTGAAACGGAGTAAGTAACTAAATACACTCGAGTAATAACGAAGGAGGTGCTACATTTAATTACGTTCGTTCTGGTATTACTTCGGTTTGTATATTTTACAAAATTTACAGAGGACAACTTTACTTTTTACTGGGCATGTAGCGTAGCGCACAATCTGTATCATTTTTGGACGCTCCAACGCAACGACGATTATTAGTTATGAATTTGCGCATTTTCGTAAAGGTCGGCACTGTTCGTATTTGACATGGCCCGGAGAGGCGGTAAACGTCGAACAAAGCTCGACTCGTTAAGAGAGTGGAGGCAATCGATCGGGCACGGTTGCATCGAGCGGACACAAAGCGACAAGATGGGGTTCTCGCTAATAAATACACCGTTAGCAGGAAACGTAAACGTCCCTATCCCGTAGTCGCCTCGTGAACAGTTCTCGGGTCTCGACTAGCGACAACGTAATAAGCCAAGCCTCGGGGCTGCTGGCCGGATGCTCGCTCGCGGACACTCTCGTTTCTCCACGAGAACCGCTCGTTCAATTACTGATTAACGATCTCGCCTCTGTAGAAAATAATTATAAAAGTTCGAAGAATGCCACTTAACCCCGGGGGCGCATAGCGCGACACCGATAGAACAGGGAGAACCTCTCCTTTTGCTTCGTCCTCGCCATCCTTCCGACCTTAGACCCTCCAGCTAAACACTCGCTTGCAATCTACGCTTTCTTTCGATAACAATATCTCTGAGGGACCTACCTTCTGATGTCTTTGATTTAGGGAAAATCGCGGATTGTTAACAGGAACCTTCGTTATTCTACGCTACCCTTTAACTAATTGTAAGGGAAGCTGTTCTCGAGTATATTCACGTATTCTCTTTCTTTGACTCGTCTATGAAACTCGAAATTTACAAGTTTCTGAGAATTTAAGAACTATGAATTGCAAAGTTTAGAATTGTCCAGATTCGCGCACGAGAGTTTGAAAATTTGATGCATCGGTAAGAAGACGTAATGTACCGAGCAGCGTGTATCGACTTTGATCGAGCAAGCAGCTATAAAGTGATAAATCGCGGCAAAGCCACGTTTCGAGCGTCCGTTTTGATGGTCGGGGTCCTGGTACACGGCGTGGCTGGTTTTAATGATGCGACCAGAGGAGCATCGGAAACGTGTCCTCGGGTTAACCGAATGCATCGATGCCTTACCCTCGTTGGTTTCCGGGTTAGTCCGACGTAGAGGAGCTCGTTGGATTCGAACCGTAGATGGAAACGCGTCGATGATAAATTATTCCGAGGTGCGAGCTATCATATTTTACACGTTGCTCCTTTCGGCTCCTTCGCTTCCAAATGATTCGCGCAAGATGTAGCTGTCCCTTTTACTTTTATTCCCCTTACTTCTTTTTCGGTTATTAATGATAACGGATCGGTCGGTTTCTATTATCCGAACGCGGTTCGGATAAATAAGACGTTGCCTTTGGCTCATCCATAAATAATGTCGTTCCAAAATACGAGAATACTTATTTCTCGCTCTTTCGATCGAATACGAAAACTTCATTCGGGAACGGTTAATCTTATCTCCTCGAGATTGTCTATCGGACTCGTGCTTTAATTTCAACCGTGATCGACAGATATGGTTTTCGAAGGTACTAAGTATCGTCCGTTTCTTCATCGAGCTTTTCGAGAGCCGAAACGGAGGACATCTTAACGTAATGCTGTTGAAGTTAATCTCCGGAGTTACGGGTGTTTTTCTTCTTCTTTGTTGCCGTAAAGTTTACGGATAAAGAGATCGGAAAGACAAACGGTACCGATAGCAACGCGAAGAAGAAGTTCCAGCCTTATCTATGATTTGTGTGCACGCGGGATAAAAGATATAGGTATCCGTGGGTTAGCAAAGTGAAAATTCTCTCTCCATCTTATCAGATATTTCAAACTTAACAGAATTTTAACGTTTCTCTAACGCGATCGACACGAAGTACCGTCACGAACAATTAATGTTTCGATCGCTGTCAGTAATTGTACTTATTTCGTTTATCGAACGAACGTCTATGCTCGCCGCAGCGAAATCGACATTTTAGGTGTTCGCCGATCGAACTTCGAGGCGTGAAACTGAAGTATGTATTTGGTATGCGATGCGAGTTGGACATCCTCGATGTTCGATTGCTCGTGTAATTGTTTTGTAACTTCGATGCAGCTCGCGAACATCGACGCGCCCATATTTTTAATTCGATTCGCTTGTTGAAATTCTGAAGCAAGATATCGTGTACCGGTGAACGGAAATTGATGTACTTTAAACGACTGTATAATCGCTTAACTAAACAATGCTTTATCTCTCTGCCCAAATTTCATTCCCGATAAGATCTTAAACTTTTAATTGTCTCGGCCGGATCCTTGCTTCTCTTTTTAAAATTCTTGTATAAATTTTATAAAATTAATACGGATTCTTCGCGTATACATATAAAACATTGACGTTCAGCATCTATTTATTCGAAAATGTCATTTTCATCTTATTTTTTCATGTACATTCTCATCCCTTTTGTGCGTATCGCTAATACATTATAGCGTGTTACAGCGGTATAAATATCTTACTGTATCAAATATGAATCGTCTCTTTCATTCCAGACATTTCGTTCATTCCTCGGAAACGATGCGATTCTCTAATCGCTTCTAGCAATACACGATACGGGACGATTATAATGGTTTCCCAGAGAATCGATATTTGTTTGTTGCACGAACACAAACGACCACTGTTCGATAGTCCAGCAACAACTGTTCATTATCCTCCCATAAAAAATTAATTAACTGCAACGAATTTCGGTCATACAAACACGCTCCTAACAACCGGCCGAAATAATCACCCTTGTTCATCCTTACATTCTCCACTTCGTGTCGCGTTGTGTTCGCTACAACTCGTTGCACGAATTCAAGATTTCGCGAAGCACGTGCAAATTAATAACTGCGCCCATAAAAACCGGTTCGATAACCCAATCGAATTTTATCATCCGAAACGTGCCTGTACAGACACCGGGGCAGATTTATTCGGTATGGAAATTGTGGGGTATCGAGTCTTTGAGAAATCGGAATTCCGGAGTTGGCAAATGTAAAGTTGAAAAATCGGGAATTTCCAAAGGGTTCCGAGAGGAAGGCGGACTCGGCCAATTCGAATCCTGGTGTCGCACGTACGATTACAAATCAGCCGTCTCTCTCTCTCGCCAGGGTCCGACCAGGTGTTTTCCGTGCACGTACAACACGCGTTTCCTTTTACGTGGCTCGCAGCGCACGCTCACATGCTCGCACGTTACTCGCACCAATCTTAATACCGTCATTTTTCGGACTCGCCGATAATTCCGGCTAGAGATAGTCTCACGAAGATAAGGTTCGCCTCCTCCACGCAGGTGCCTCGCGGGCCGACTCTCGCGAAAGGGGTTGAGGCCAATGGAACACACGATGAGCCGGTTGTATGAGCGGGTATCAACGGGAGAGAGATAGAGGGAGAGGAGAGTAGAAGGGGTATCCGAAGGGAAGACAACAAGCGGGCAACGTAGTCCGTATCCCTTTGTTCGACGCGTGGCAAGATAAATTCAGCTAATAAATGACCGGGGGCTATTTACCGTGGCGGTAGCGCCTCGTTATCCGGCTCAGGGCCGTATATATAGAGGCGCACACAGTCGCACGGTGTTTTGCAGCATTTTGAGCACGACTCGGTATCGGTAAGAGGCCGATAAATCTTGAGGCTCTCGACTCCTCCGGGCTACGGAGTCATCCCGGTCTCCGTGAGATGCTCTCCTCTTCTCTCGTTATCTTTTATCCCGCTCTCTCCTGCGCTTCCCCTTCGAACACTCGTCGCTGACTGAGAGGTACCCGGCTATAATGGAGAGTATCGGCCCATGCAGCCTCCACGCTCGCGTTCTATCTTCCCTTCCCTTAACCGAGCTTCCACGGAAACTCGCTCACGGTTCAATTTCACGATTTCACAATTTCACCGCGCCGTAACTTTTCAGACTCGTGCATTCGAAATATGACAATTCAGAGATTTGTGGACTCGAGAATTTTTCAACGCCAAAGTTTAAAAGTATAGGAAAAAATTTGAAAACGTGGCAGTCGGAAAGTTTCGAATGTTTTCACCGTCCAACACGAAATACCGTAATCCTAGTCGCTCGAGAGAGCCCATTCCCCTTTTCGAGGTGTCAAATCCAGCCAGATCCGTATCTAGTCACACCAGCGGGTTTCGTGGTTCCAACAAACGTTGCACGCGACAAAAGCGGCAGGTAGGAATTAACGTTCCAAAGCGAGCAATAGCGGCAATCCATATCCCTCGTCAACCGAGATTCCGAACCTGCCGTCCATCTATCATAAATTTGCGGAAAGCATTATCATCTACGTGAAATAAAGTGAAAAGCGGTTTTATATAGGCTTCCTATTCCCGTTTGGGACCCGGGACTTTTATCGAGCGCAGAAAAAGAGATCAGCGGAGGAAGATACCGTGTACGTTCGTCGGGACTAACCCCTCTGGAGGCAGTCTCTCGTAGCGTAGTCCTGGCGTTATCTAAAATCCGCTACAACGCGACATGACACCGGTCGGAATCACCTCTCCCTCCGGATGTTTCACGGATTTTTGCGAATTCCATCCGCCTCGCCCTATCACGTCTCGGCAACAAGCTGATGTATCGCGGCTCGGTGCTGGAGATATTGTCCTACCGGTAAAGGTGTGCAGCGCAGAGAAGAACACCGTGAGATCGCCACGAAAGACGCGAGAGCGACGAAGAAGGAGCCGTAGCATCTCGGAAGAAACCGAGCCGGGAGAGAGAGAGGGACGGAGAGGGTAGGACACTAAGGGCGATAATTAAGACGGACGCTGATTTCGCGATAGCGGCGAGCGTCCTCACGACGAGGACCCACCCGCCCTCCTAAGTATGGGACATAACTGTACTCTCTTACACGCGCGATATAAACACGTACACGGAGAGGTAGAGCTTCGATGACCACTGCGAGAACCAACGTACAGTCAACGACAAATCTCTGCTAAAAGTCTGACGAGAGATACCTTCTGCTCCTACTGTGGGAATTTCGCAATTCGGGCCCAGAATGGAAATATCATTTTTAGATTTACAGATCCCCAAACGCCCAAGTCCTGAAATATTAAATTAACCAAACCTCCAGATTGCAAAATTTATGAAAGTTTTCCATTCCAATGAAAAATCCTGAATTGACTTGAACGAGAATGCAAATATTCAAACATTTATAGGTAAACCCTTCTGGTTTCGACAGTAGTATTATTCCCTACCCCTACAGTGTAACCTAGCTAATTAGTAATGTACATTACGTTACTGTAGTACGTAGGTGGTCAATAAATAGAATATTGGTAAGCAGTGCTTACCATTTGCCTTTAATGTTGAGCAAATTTTGATTGAAATCACTCGAACGGTTTACATTGCTTATAGGCAACCATAAATGACGGGACGCGTGTATTTTGGTGTACTCGCGATTCGACGAGGATAATTTTCATTTTGCTATATCGCGAGAATCCTGCCAGAAATTAAATTTCAAAATCGCTGAAATCGCGATTAACGCCATATCTGATCTGTTCAATCAAGATGTTGAAAGTTGGAAAACAAAGAAATGGTCACGATGGATAACACATCGATGAAAGAAATTTTGATTCGTTTCGCGCGAGAATCTATTTCGAAGCTGGCTACGAGGGTATTTGTTTCCGAACTCGATAGGTTTCCGTAAAAGAATGTCGAGTTGGCGATTCGGTGGAGGAGAAGATGGTCGTTCGCAGCGAGATCCTCCCGGTCGAAGATCATGCTCCTCCAGCATGGATAATAGATAATTTTCTTCCCTCGTTCCTCGTCATTATCGTGAGCACAATGCACGAGGATGTATTCGTACACGGTGGAAAGAGAAATGGTTAGCAGACAGGAAGCAGCCTGTACACGGTAAAGGATGGCGAACGAAGAAGCCGCTCCTCTCTGCGCAAACCTCTCGCAAACCAGGGGTCCCTCTCTCTTGCCGTTGTTTGGTTGGTGGATCTCGAAGCTTATCGTGATCTACCAAGCAAAAGGGCTTGCTTCCTTCAATTAACGAGGAAAAATGGCCGTCCCGAGCCTACATCTTTATTTTCCGCGGCTCGTATCGGTTCCACCGGTGAATTATTAAAGCGACCCCTTTCTCTCTCTCTCTCTCTCTCTCTCTCTCTCTCTCTCTCTCTCTCTCTCTCTCTCGCACTCTTTCGCCGAGTGTCCTGTCGATAGAGACGATCGTTTTCGGCCTCGCATGGTCCACATTCCGCCATGGTTCTCGCGTAATTTGGATAAATACTTGCGGCGATTCGCGGTACCGCCATTGGCCGCTTTAAACCGCCACGACACAGGATATTTTACTCGCAGAATACGTTGCACGGCATCGGATTACCTAAATCGCGACAATTCTCTCGTTCGAGCTCCGACCTTATCGATCAAACGTTACGATTCGTGTTACTGTTCTAGTATCTCTGGACTCTGATAATCCTTTTACATAAGGGATGAGCAATTCGTCGGGAGTGTATTCGGAGCAGTTGTGAGTGGTCAGTTGCTCGATTTAGAAATTTAGAAATTTCTACATTTGTGAACTTGAAACTTTTCTACTCCTAAATTAATATAATTTGTAAATTGTCAAGTTTGTAAATTTATAGTTCCCGTAGATTCTCATGAACTAACGACAGGATAACACGCGCGAACAGATGTTCCGGTATACTAAAGCTAACCGTCGAGATCGATATAATCCAGAATTCGTACGTTGTATCGCATACTTGAAACGGATTAAATGCACGGTAGAGCCACGTGCAGCCGGTGATCTCCGATGACAAAAGCTCCGTTGCGAATCGAACGTTCGCTCCCGATACCTTCGACACGTGAGAAGCGTCTAATTAACGGGCTCGATCGCTCGCCGGCCTCAATTAGGCCAATTAATTCGTCTCGTTACGGTGCCGCGCGCATTTGCATCCTCCGCATTTTTCACCAGCTTAGGCGAGTCGCGATTATCCTACATTTGCGTTCTTCCATTTAACCTATTCCGCCATTTACTCGAATCTCCTTACGTTCCAATTTACAAATTCTAATTCCTTTCATAAAACGTTCTTTCATAATTATACTGAAAAATATTATTAGTTAAAATACTTTAAATGTTGTAATATAATATAGACATTTAAGTCGTTTTATCAGATACAGACGTACAAATAATTTTGTAGCACATAATACAAACGATACATTATAGAATACGGATTTGCTTAAAGTATCAATTATTTGATACGTACACATACATATACATATACATATAGCTTGTATAATTGTATTACGTTTCGATTACAGATTAATTATAATAATAATGTAATAGCCGGTTCTAGAACCACGAGATAATATAAATGAAAAATCTGTAGATTGCATCCATCTCGTTTTGAGATTAGGATAACGTAATTCATTTAATAATAGATAAACTCGTTAAAAAACTTGCAAAACGGTAAAAGAACAGTCGAAGACTCGATTCGATGGAAATGTTATGGAGTCCATAGGACATGCACAGGTTCGTGTAGCGTCGGGGTGTACCATTTTTGATCGGTCCTGTACCGATACATTTTCGCCATCGGACGAAACTTTTGTCGCAGCACGTTCATCAACGGATTTCTTTGAACGTGCTCGCGGAGGCACGTAGCTACGGGAACTTTAATTCAATCAGAAAGGATCGGGGAGCGTGCGCGCGAAATCGCGTACCATAATTCCATCCTGGCCAGGCTATCGGCTTTGCTGAAACTGTCTCGAACTCGTCTCTGCCGATTCCCGACAGTCTGGAAAGTTCCGGCATTACGGCCAGCATTTTTCCTTTTAGCCTGTGCCTCTCTGCACCCTCCCCCCCCCGCCCTCCCCGGGATTAAAACCCGTCGAATGACCAGCGAAAATAGCGAAACTGTCCGCTTCCGCTTTGTACGACCCTCTCGGACAAGTGTATCCCGCGACAACAGACGCTCGCCTGGATTATCCTTACTTTTTTCTTTCTTCGCAGCGATACTAATGGCTTCGTTGCTTTCGGAAAACCGATTAACCGACCTTTGACATGGTTTCGGGTTCATTAGGATTAGCTGCGGTGTATGTCACCGACGTAATTACCAGCAAATTTTTCAGCTTTGTTACGATTCGCGAAATGTTCGCAAATTAGCACTTTGGAAACTTTGGATATTGGATTTGGGGCTTTGAAATTTCAGGGAGTTTGCGATTTCGGAGATTTCGGACGACGAGAGTATGGAGCTTTGGGAATTTAGAATTTTCAGAATAAGTCACCTCGAGAACTTCGGAGCTCTGGAAATTCGAGATTTCGGAACTGAAATCTTGGGACCTTGGGAATGTAGGAAATTTGAGAACATGAGACTTTACGAACGTAGAACACTCGAGAGTATATGTAGAAGGCAATTTAGAAAGCAAAAATCCTCGATATAAACGATCGAGTTCCCATTTTATGATAAGTCCAATGAAAACGAAACACCTATTCCCCCTAACATTTCGTTTACTTTCCCGATCATATTATCGATTACGGTAACAGTACTTTATGGAAGAAATTCGAGTGATTTCGAGAACCGAAGGGGGCGTGCACCCCGTAAATCGAATAATCGTTCTCGAAGGGGAAAATTCGGGTTTTTTATGAAGCCGAATTACACGAATGTCCTTCGGAAACCGAAATCCCTTGTCGCGAGGTGTTCGATGAAAGGCGCGCGATATCGAATAACTAGAATTTCCCTGGACGAAATACGTTTTACGATTCCGCACCGTGTTATTTGCTGGAAATATCTTTTCCCGAAAGATTCGCCGAAGAGATTACGCTCACTGTATCGAAAATCCTAGCCGCTATCATAAATTTGTTGGAGAATATAATTTATTAATTATGACGTAGTTTCTGTTCGCGCCCAAACTTCCTTGTTGAAATACGAAATATACAACACGAATTTAATTACGGTATTATATCGGGAAACACAGTGACGAGTGTGTACACAATTTAACACGAACTTAACGAGTCGTTCGCGCAATAATTGCCGGCATATTACATTTTCTGTAGAAATCGATTTTGTTATCGTCGTTTACGCATTGAGCTGCTCGTATTCGGTCGATTGTGCACTTTTAATTCTGCTTACCCGTTTATTGTACCGCTTTATTGCTCGTTTATTTCTCTACTCTATTTTTAATTTGAAAGTTTATAGACCGTTTCGGTCGGTCTGAAACGCGTATAAATCTGGAAAGAATCGGGGTCATCGAAAGAGATAGATTTCCGTTTATCTCGGCGCACTAATAATCTTGGAGACTCTTCGAAATAGTCGAACGTAAGCAGCCATATTCGATAGAGAAGGAGCCAGAGAACAGAGGACTATTTCCCGATTGTTGTAAACGCGACAAAGGAATAGAAGTCCGAGACACGAGTTCCCGAGGAATCGAGAGGTATGCATCCGTGGCCGTGTTTCGATCGGCGATCGGCGATCGGCGATCGTCGACGGGACGTCAAAGATCGGAGATCTCGGCAGCATAGAACACCGGTTCGAGACGTTTCACAATATTGTCGATCGTCGAAGGGCCGTGACAGCGAGAGGTTCGCCGTGATTCGAGGAGGAATCGTCGGAGAAGGTGAGCGCAGAGGGGGTAACCCTCGTCACCGCAAAACTCGACCGAAAATCGAATTCTCAGGGCATCGAATGACAATTTGGCCCTCGAAGCCCGGCTGCTGGAGCAGATAAACCCAACTAGCGTCGTCGGGCCAGAGGGAAAACGGGAAAACAGGACCAACGGGATAGAAAGCGACGACAGGAGAGGACCGGGAAGAAAAAAAGAGGAGATAAACAGGGAGGGAAACGGTCGAGAGAAAAGAGAAACGATGTCGTCTAACGTTGTCCAAGAGATGTTATCATCGCGGAGGAGGTTACGGCACGACAGGGGCGTAAACGATGAAAAGGTGCCCGGGACTAACCAGAGTCTAACAATCGTGTCGCGTTATTCTTCTCTTTCTCTCCCTCTGTCTCTCTCTCTCTCTCTCTCTGTCTCTCTCTCTCTCTCTCTGTCTCTCGATGATCCGCTCGATCCGATAGTTTCGACAGAGTTGCAATTTGCTCGATGCGGTCTGAACCCCCCTTCTTCTTAAAGGATCCTCCACAACGGCTGGCCACGACAATGAGATCCTTATCGGGATCAGAAACGTTTCCTCGAGACCTCTTGCTCGTCTCCTTATGCAGCTGTATACCCGACAATTGTATTTCCAAAGGAATACGTTGCACACCGGCTTCTATGCCAGGACATTGTTTCGCCTGTCTCTTTTTCTCTATATCCAACTTTTAGATAGAGCGATCGACTCGGCTAACAACGCAATTGTCGATAGGCTACCGTAGATCGAATTGGACGGAGACGACGGAACTTACGGAGAACACGGAAATTAATTCGAAATATCCGCACCGTTTTCTTTCGAGAGTTTCCATCGTCTATCGCACGGTTCACGGTGAATCCTGGTTTATTCGGAAGAACGAAGGCTGCTTCGAAGCGACATCAAGCGTGAAAGAGACTATAGTTGGGGCATTGTAACCAATCTCTTTTCCACGCCGTAAAAGTTTTCCAAGCGGTGGTGGGTTGTCCATGAAAGACAGGAGCAGAGAAACTATCTCTGCCGATAAAAAGAATGGATCTTTAATAAATAATGGGCCGAGTCGGCAGCGAGGAGACAGATCCGGCCCCATTGTAAAGCGTTTCTTTTGGCTCGGTGAAACCAGCCAGAGAAACGAGAAGTTGAAGACGCTTTTGGCGAGACCGCTGGTGCTCTATACGATTCTCTTCCCGTGTTTCCTTTTCTTTTTCCCCTCTTTTTGCGAACAACCGGGGAAAAGTATCGCGTGCCTCGCGACCACGATCGCCGAACAATTTATTCCTCGCGAACGATCCGACCTGGACTAGCTCGTATTTCAGCAATGATATACCGAGTGCTACGCGATTTATATCCACTCGATCCGGTTTTATTTAATTTCGCCGTTTTACTATGCCGAATGCAACATTTTCATCCGTTAACCAGTCCCGAGACTTTTTTATGGCCTCGATCCTGACATCTAACGCCGTTACGCTTTCGTAGATCAGAAATACCAATCTTCTAAATTTCTATATTTCGAAATGTCCGAATTCTTGAATCTGCGCGTTCGAGAATGAACAAATTTCTAAATTAAAAACTATGAAAAATTCGAAAGGAACGATCGATACGTAACCTTAATACGTCGAAACTCGAGAATTAATTAATAACGAGGTTCGAATGAAGTTTCCGAGAGAAATTGTCTATCAGCAGAGCCACGTGTATCCACTTTTCGAAATTGCATAGGGTAAGAAAATTGTCCGATCTACTTGGAAGAATCTAGCAGAAAGTTGGAGCTCTGCTTCTGTCGAAGCGAAAACTTTTCGTTAACAACGTTTAACATTTAACGACGCTCTAGTCTTTCGTTAAATTATTCGGCCGTTTATTCGTCCTTGCTTACCCGTCGACATGTCATTTCAATAACAAATCGTCCCAACTAAAGTAATGAAAAAGTATCGGCGCAAATGTTTGCCCCGTTCCCGAGTCACTGTTGTTTTTGCGATTGAATGATTCCCGGCTGCAAGTCAAACCGTGTAATTAAATCCATTCGGATATTTACTGTGAAAACAGCCGCGTTTCGTGTATGATTTTAATGACAGTTTATAAACATTTTGTTACGTACCGAGCATGAGAAAATTCATTCCGGCCCGGTTGTTTTCTCGATAACGGAAACGGTCGTTTGTTGAAAGCGTAATATAATAAACAATTTCTATTGGGGTACAACGAATTAATACGTTCGAGTAAATATACCTATTGTAACGTTGACGCTTATTTTCTTTCATATATGTATATGTATTGTATATCTCATAGATTTCGTCATAGATTTCTTTAGAATTAGTCTTTAGAATTAGAAAATTACGCAAATAAAACGTAAGGAATAGTTGCAAATAAGGAAGATGGACGTTGTCAAGGTTTAAGTAGAGACTTTTTACGTAAGGTTTTTCAGGACTGTTCGCTGAAAGAGCCGAGTATACGTTTCCCTGTAACGTCCACAACGATGCGAAAAAAGTTGGCGCGATGCTTTCATCGGGCCTCGCCTAAGTGCACCGTAACATCCTCGCTCATTAACCTCTGAATGATTATCCCATAACGCTTTACCTATTGGCCGATGCTCGCCAAGTTAATGCCACGGATACGTTGGATCGATATCGCGACTAAATTAAACGTCGAGTCCGAGTAAACTTCTCGAGCACGTAACCTGCCACGATAATTTCGTTTCGAGAATGCTCGATTTATATTGTCTATCCTCCCGTTGATGAACTGCTCCGATTATCCGATCACGATCAAAATTGAGCGATCAAGTGCCACTATAAAGATCGTTCTATCGCGTGATCGCGTATCGAACGGTCGTCAAATTGTTGCGGAACATTAGACTCTTGAAATCGACGTTTGACGAGCAGACAATTTATCTAACAATAGATGTACATGCATACATGATCATATAAATGTACGACTATGTGAACACGCTATGTACAGGTACATACGCATACATATAACGATCATATGCATACATACATGAACATACATAGAAACGCGTGCATAAAATGCATATAGAAATAATTGTTATCGGAGACATTTCGATGATACGATTTTATCTTTGAAAACCGAGCGAAGTGAATTCCGAAGTAGTATAATGTCGGCGATACTTCGACACGGTTCGAAACAACGAAACTGTGGGGCATTCGCGAAAGGTTAATTGTACGGAATAAAGGAGGGTACGTAAATAATTTTTCGAGAAACATTGCCATCCTCGTTAACCTCGCAATCCCTGATACTTAGTTCTCTCGTTACTGGTCCGGTGAAACCGACTGTTCGCTCTTTACGAGCCCGAGTGCAGTAATGAAACATTCCTTTCTTTCTGAGTCAACTACGCTCAAGTTTAACCTAGTAGTTCATGCGACTTAATCATTTATGTTAAAAAAAAAAAAACAGCGAAGCACGGTACCGCTGAAAATGCACTGGTCTTTTCTTCCAGTTTGTTTATGAAGACTGAAAAATTTAGAGCGCTGGCTTTTCCTTCTCATGAAAGTTTGATGAGCGAGGAATTTGGGAATTTAAGGAGTTGGAAGTCTGGGATTTGGAAATGTAGGACAACAGGAATTTGGAGATTTGAAAATCGAGAATTTGAAGGATTTGGAAATGTACGATTTTAGACGTAGACTCGAACGTTTAGATGTTAAAACCGTGTTAAAAGTTTTAAACGGTACAGAAAGTACAGTATAAGAAGCAATAAGTTTTTATCGGTAAGTCGAAACACCGATCGCGGTTAAAGTTATTCAATTTTCCGTCGTAATGATACATACTACATCCGTAGTAATGTCATTCACTGTCGTTGATATTTCGATTATTCGAAGGTACAACGGTAATAATACCGCGATAATATTAATAATGGATGTACCGGCATGTACTGTAAATGACGTTGCTGATACCGAAAGTATTAATATTATCTCAGTGTGAGTTACGCGAAGCCGTTGCATCTCGTATTAATGTACTGTAATGTAACTTCTGTTGCTTTGCAACTGATGTATGCGCGCAATAAATCATCGTGAATCTTATTTGGACGAGCAGACACCGGCTCGTTCAACAGGTCTAATTTGCGAACCATCGTCCCACGATAACTTCGCGCTCTGAACGTTTCTCTACACCTCGTCGCTTCTTTTTTATTCCTTCTCTGGACGCTAGATACACTCGAGCCTTTTTTCGGAATAAAGCAAACTCTCCCTACACGCTCTCGGCGATTACGCTCGCGGAACGAGTCTCGAATACCAACTATCGTAGAAACGTTGCTTTTTCACCGGCGATTTCAACAATCGCGAATCGATGTAGCCTCTTAATATTTTTCCGCTTTTTATCGATGCCTTTGTTCGCGGCTTTCGTCTCGTTAACTTCTTACAAGACGCGATGAAAAGACTTTGGAATAACAGGAGGAGGTAATTAAGCCGTGTAGTCGAAAGAAATGGACAGTTTCCTCCGGCAACTAATCTCTGTCCTCGGTTAATACGTACGTATAATGCTTACATAACGCGTTAACAATTTTCACTTAATTACAATGTCCTTTCTCGATTCGCACAAAACAGTTTGTCCGCGTTAACTCGGATACTCGCTGGCAGAGTTTTACCCTCGCCATAAGCGGTCTCCGATTAATATTCTTGTCCGGCTGACCGATTGTTTATGGGTATTTCCTGGCACGCAATTTGCAAGACGATTTAATCGGTGAAAAATCGAGTGAGCGCAACTACGGTAGCCGTTACACTGACTGGTAACAAGAGTTTAACAGCGAATCGCGTGTAATAGTTGTTTTATCTTTTTGGCAACGCGTTTTCATTGCCTCGTTAAAACGCGCCGACCACTCGAAGAAGACATTAAAACGCTGTACCACTCCATAAAGATAAAAAATGTATTTAAGCGTCAGCCAATCCTGCTTGACCTCTTGCGAAACACGCGCTCGTCTACTTAAAATCGTATTACATCCAGGGTATTCCTGCTCAACTTTTATTAATATTTCTCGGCGAAAACGGCTGACCTTCGCTCGACTTTTCGATAATTCTACGACGGCATGTACAATCGATCGATCAATTTTTATTTTTAGTTCTCGAATTGACGTTGGTCTTTTCACTTAAAAAGAATTTTATTTTCGTTCACTTTTTCTTTCCGTCGAGAACTTGTCAATTTAAAGACCGTTGGACAGCCAATTTTAATCTTCGAACTGATGTAGTACAAGTGCTATTTTACGATACTTTTATGTTGTGAAGTCACGTCAGACTTTATAGAAAAAATGAATGATTGTTAAGTACATTATTAAACTGGCCACAACACAGTCATGTCTGCTAACATTATTCATTTTCAGCAGCATTAGTCATTTCCAATTATAGCTCGAGTGGAATGTTGCGAGTGGAATTTCGCCAGACTTTTATGCGACGAATGGACAAGATGTCGAAACTTGATGTACAGCAATACTTGTTTTTTTAATTGAAAACCAGGAGCGCAGAGCGATAATGCAAACGTATGCGAGTCTCGTGCGAAAGATTCGGAGAAAATATTAGTCGGACAACAAATCTGTACGGACGTATCTAACACGAAACACAACGATTCATGGATCGCGATCGTTCCCATTCATCCGCATGATTCGCGTTTCCCCTTTGATATCGCTTTGGCATTCACGGCTGCTCGTGTTCAATGGCGAAGATAAATCGGAGCCTTTAAGAAAAATTGCCCCCGGTCCTTCCAACGAATTTTATCTAGCCGCTAAGCCATCGATACCGATCGACCTATCTTTCTTTACGTACATTAATAACCCCGCGACTTCGTTAGCGGTTCCCTTTTTATCTGCCACGATAACAAGTTGGACCCAACTTTTGGTCAACAGCCTTTGAGCATCGAATTCTGAAACTCCGATATTATTTCTCTCGATACTTTACTGGAATATAGATCGTTTTCGTGAAAGGCGGCTCGTCGATTGAATAGGAGACTCGAAAATATTCAATCTTTTCAGAATTCTAGTACGCAACGCTTATTGAGAAAATATTTGACGTAGTCTCGATTTAATCGAACATGTAAATGTTTCTATTGCTGCTTCAAATGAATAATCATGCAAGAATGGAATCTTTGGACGCGACGATCAATTTTTCTGACATCTTTTCCTGTCTCAAATAGCAGATGAACTCGAGCGAGACACCCTATATACCATTAGGTCACGCGTTATACCTCCATGCGCAATACCACGGTATAATGAGATAATATTGCTCTAATAAAATATGAAAATCGTAACACGATGAAATACTAGAACAGTGCAGAACATAGTAGTACTTTGATACAATTGTAGAGGAGGATTAGCGAAGTAGTACTCTATAGGCAGGCACAAAACAATGGTATAATATAACACGGCTCTAATCTGTAACAGCGAAATACCAAAACCGAATATGTAATTAATAATCGGATTAACCTAAATTTCAAGTAACCAATTACACTTGGCGAATGGAAAGCTAATATCGATATAAGGCCGTTGCGGTCGAATCTCCTCGCAACAATAAATATACAGGTATTTTCATTATCGAACACCGACAGCCAACCGCTCGTAAAGCGTTCGCGAAACGAGCCACGATGATTTACGTGTTTTACTTTTTTTCCTCGTATCTCCGGATGCAACGCGTTCGCGTTCGTCTCGGATCTTTCATTGCCGTTCGGTTGTTTTTTGGCACGCAACGAGGATCTTATAAATTTGCCTAACAATACGAGAATACGTCTATATTCGTCCTGATTCCCCGTCCTAGAGGAAGAAATATATGGTCGGGAGGGTGCCACGCCTAGCTTATTCTTCCTAAAACCGCTGTCATTCCTCCAGCTGGCTTAGATGCCTCGTCGACTTCTCCACCCATCGTGGCCTGTATTTCTAATTACAGGCCGCCGCGTTTTTCTTCGACCTCGAGATGCAACGGCCCTCCCGAAACAGAAAGAAAAATTATGAATTCGTACCGGCTGTTTTTCTGGATTTCTGCGCCGCTAATTAGTAAACTGTCTGCTCGCTCGATCGAACGCTGCATTTTTACATCGCACGATCGATCAAAAATATTAATTTTCGTGCTTACAAATACATACAATTGTCTTCGGTAAGTAGCAAAATTCTTGTAAGGTTATAGCCAGATAAGGAGGTGAAGCTCCTAATGTTCGATAGCTTGTAAAGTCGAGTTCCAACCTCCACCGATACGGTAATAAAACGCAAGAAGTCTTGCGCAATTATTTTCCGATTTTGTAAAACTTTATAAAAAATTAGGACTGGGTCCACTCGTTAATGTCGGTGAGACACTTTGTAATATACGATGGGCCGAAAGAAGTTTGTTCGCTAAATATAGGAACTTGGAATCGAAAATGGAAAGGAACGAGAAAGGTAAGTTGAATGGCCGAGAACGTTTAACGGATCTTTTGTCAACTATATCTGGCGAATATTATAGCTGTGGGTGTGAGAAGTTGTCGAGTACGATTCAATGGTTTTCAAAAGTTTTTTACGGTCCGAGCAGAGTGAAATTCTCGGCTGGCTCGAGCTCGTTTGCATGACTTTATTGCACGAATCGCTGAGCAATATTAAATCGCATGAATATTTAAAGATACGTCTACGTTTGTCAGGAAAACTTCCCTTATATTATTACCCTCTTTTTTAGCTCCATTAAACGTGCTTTTAATCGGTCCGCTAAGCTGTTGCAACTTTCCACCTCGGCTTTTAAACGGACCGCCTCGATTTCTTCATCTTCGCTCGAAACTTTACCCGGGGAAAAAGTTCCGCGTTAATTATTCATCGATTTCGATGCCGTGTTCCGTGAATCTGTATCCGATAATTCGATCGTTTCGCGTTCCAACGAATTCTTATATTCGCCTGATACGCTATCCCGATCACTCGTTTCAGCTTCGAGAAAAATTTCGCTCGGTCTCCGTTAATTATACCATCGATTTTATTAAATAATAACTTGGCCAAATTTCAGAAGTTAAAGTTTTGAAATTGTGAAATATTAGAATTTTCGAAGTTCGGAACTTTGAAATTTGTAAACTTCGGTTAGCTATTCTGCGACTTCGATACTTTCGAATTCTGGAAATTTGTGACTTTAGGATTTTGCAATTTTAAGACCATGGAACTTTAATAGTTCTCGCTTGCGAGACATTCGACTTGGGATTTTTAAATATAGAGAAGTCTGAACATTAAGACTGCGACTTCGAGACTTTGGAATTTTAGAATTCGGACGTTGAAAATTTGTAACTACAAAATAATGTTCGAACCCGCGCGCGTTACATCTGTAAGGTTTATAACGCATACTCTGAACTATAGCTGTAAAATCAGCTTATCGAAATAAATGGTGCATTTGACCTAACAACAAATGGAGCGACGATATCCAAAGTCCAGCAGCAGTGCTCTTACTGTGGTTGAAAAAACGTGTGGCCGAATACGAGCGAATGACCGGTGATAAAAGCGTGGTCTGTCAAAAAAGCATGGCAAGTTGCATAAAACATCAGGGCGGTATTAAATCACGTTTTAATCTTCGATCGATGAACTCATTTCGCTTTGGCATTGGCAGACCGAGCGTTAAAAAACGCTGGTGCAGAATGTGTAGAGGCGAGCAGACGAGGAGCAATTATACAGGGGATTAATGTGCGGCTTCATTTTTGTTTCTTGTTGATGGCGTTGTTGATGTTGTTCCAGGAACGAGCGGTGGCAGGTATTCGAGACGGAAAGCGCTTGGAAATATTGTTGTTGCCCCGCCTAGAGCGTTCCCGTGGTTACTTTAAACGTTCCTACCTTAAATTCGGCCCTCGTTCCCGCTACGGTTAAGGGCGTGGACTAAGTAGCCCGTCGAGCCGTCGTTTATTCCCTGTTTAGTATCCCCGCGCTCTCTCTCCCTCTCTCTTTCTTCTGTTTTTCGTTAATTGCGCCAGCGAACCGGCGAACCAGAAGAGCACGCTTCTCACCTGTTGCAAACGTATAAATATTACAGGCCCGTTGCGTTCGTTGCCTACGATTCGCCTACTTCCATAAACCAGCCAAGATAATCATCGTGTCCGTCGCGAGCGGACGCGAATTCAAATCATCCGGCCGTTTGTTTTCCTCGTTAAACGGAACAACCGTTCCAGCCGGAAATTAATACGCCCACGTGCACTCGCCAGCGAATCTTCCTTCTTTACGGAAAATATCGATTCATTACGGATTTTTACCCGTTTCCAAATTTACCGCCGCTTTAACGATTTCGAACTACAGGTATCTCGCGACACGGCTGCCTCGAGACCTCGAGATTTCAGAATTTAGGAATATGGACATCTATGGATTTCAGGATATTTGGGAGCCTTAATTTTGGGATCTGAGGATTTCGAGGTCTTGACACGTAGAATCATATAGGAATTTGAACACACAGATATTTAGGGATTTAGGGTTTGAGAATTTGGGGATGTAAGAATTTGAAGATGTAGAAATTTGGCGATATACGGATTTAAAGATCTAGATATGTCGGAGCCTAATCATTTGGAGGAATAAGAATTTGATGGTTTAAAAATATAGAAGTCCAGGAATTTTAAGAGGTCTAGAAATTTTAAGAGTTTTGTAGACGTAAAAGTTCGAATACACGTACATGTGGATTTAGGGATACGAGGATCCAGGAATTTGCGGTTGTAGAAATTTGAATCTATTGCTATTTAGAATTTGTGAAATTTGTATCGACGTTGAAAGCGAGCGTAGGTCGCCGCCGAGCGTGATTGTGGCTCGAGAGAAAAGGGTTTTACAACGGGGTGAATCGTTCCTCTCTACCTGTGTACGTCGGCTGTTTCGTCTGAAGGTAAGCGGCGATAAAAAAACGGCAAAAAAAAAGGATGCAAGAAAAAAGAGAATCGATTATCCATCGGTGAATTATGATAATTGCACGTTTAGTTCGTGGCCGTTTTATTCGGGGGGACGCACGGTTGAACCGTTGGCGCGTGGTAGAGAAACCAAACGGATCTCGGGCTTCTGGAAAGAAGCTTTTTTACACGTGTCCATGTTGATTTTAAAAGGATCAGCTGCAAAAGTTATTTCGCTCTTTTTTACCCGTGAACCTTCTGCCAAATTCCTTCGTTGTTTTCTACCCAACGAAATGTAACAGCCAAATAGCGTCTGCACACTTTGCTATACATCGAAAACTACATATACATATATGTATATGTAGAAATTTGGCGATGTACAGATCTAGGATATAGTGATCCAGGACTCCACAGATATAGTCAGATAGGGAATTATAATTATCTAGAGATTCAAGGATTTGTGATTTTCGGATCTAGGAATGTATGGATTTAGATATCCAAGAATCTATAGACATAGGAATTCAGGGATTTATAGACAAAGAAATCTAGAGATGTATACATCGAGTTTCGTTTTTATAATTCGAATAAATATAAATGATGAACGAGGTAAAAGTGTTCATCGGGCCTACTTGTATCTAAGAAAAGAAGTACCTGCCAGACGAGATTTGGTTGTATCCTATTATGCGACAATAGCACGAAAAAAGAACGGTAAACAGTAACTAAAATTGTCCTTATCCTATCGAGAGATGCAGAGTACACGAGCACAAAGATGGAAGCTGCGTCGATAGCTCTAAAACTGGAATAGAAACGAAGCAGGCAGAGAATTCTTTAATAATAGTTTAGCGGCAATTTTCGAAGCGTTATTTCTACAAAGGAGTCACGTGTAGCTTCGACCCGACTTCTTTCCCGAAACAAATACTGACGTCAACGGCATACAATTGACGTTAGCTATCGGACACGATATCAATTTAGAGATAGACCGGAAAGGAACCTAATTAAACTTTCACGATAGGGCCAGGTATCCCCCAAATCGTTTCTAATCTCCCGATCTTCGCGTTCTCGTTCGTCCTGAATCAACTCGAGGGACCTTGTTCGACATCTCTCTCTTTCTTTCCTTTTTCTCCTTCTTTCTGTTTCTTCGACTTTTTCCGCTCCGTCTCCATTGCGGTTCTAGATAAACTATCGGAATTAAATACAGATAAACTGTCGGTATTTAAGCGAATGTGTCCGGACGTTTTAAAAGAAAAATGCATTATACGAGCATTTTACCATCTTATTATTCTACTGCTTTGCTAGTCCATTCTACTAATCTTCGTTCCATTAGATTACTTGTGCTATTGGAGCATTCTACGCAGCTATTCTATTGTTATCTATTCTACGCCAGCTTGTTACTCCGCGGCTATGTCGCCAGCACAACGTCGTCCCGATTAAAGGGTGAACCTAAGTCCTTATCCTCGAACTTCGTACACGTATGTCGGACTTTGTCCAGAAGGAAGTCGCAGGTGTGTTCCGAAGGATGCTACGAGGCTGCCATATCGCGTCTGGAGCGATTGTTGCAACGATTTCCTATCCATCCGCGGCCGCTTTCATGCCCCTTACCCTCGAGCCCCGTTCTATTATCAATTTCCGTGGAAAGCCCTGAAATTCGCATTCGCACGCAGCTCCGCGAACAGCCCGGGGACATTTGAACTCGTAGCCGATGCCAACAGAGGCGAACCGCACACGGTTACGGCAGTTGGTTGCTGCTACGTCGAGGGCCAATCAAATTCTAACAATTACCAGTCCGTAGTCCTGGTCTGGTTTGCCTCCTCCGGGCGAAAACCGGCTCGTTTTACAGTCGGACCAACCAGTGCAAACCGTGCGCTTCAATCCTCTCTTTCTCTCTCTCTCTCTCTCTCTCTCTCTCTCTCTCTCTCTCGGCGATCCCTTACTTCCTTCCTTCCTTCCTTCAGTTCGACTACGTACCGCCGTAAACCCAAATTGCATTATTAAAATCTAATCTACCTTCGGCCGAGTACGTATGCCACGGCCATCGGAAATCTGATACACCGATCCTGACGGCCGAGTGTGCGCTCGCTGCGGAGAGACAGGAAATAGATGGACAGGATAGAGAGACGAGGAGAACCGGATTGGGTACTTCGACGATACGAAATCGGTGAAAGAGAGAGAGAGACGAGAGACGGATTAGAGTTGCTTTTCTCCGGGTCTCTTCCCTCGCTTTTGGAAGGGATACCCAGATCGGAAGATTAAAGAAGATTCGAGGATACCTGCCTGCTCTTATTGAGTTCTCTCTTGGTTATGAAGTAGTTAGCCCTTAAATATCGCGAGCGTTCCGCCCGGTTCGAGCTAAATCTCCCTCGCTCGAAAGTGCTCTCGCGACCGATGTCACCTTTGACATACCTCCACGTATACCGTTGTCATCGCTGGGATCCTAACTTTCTACGATTCGTCGTGATAAGATTGTGCTCCGGTTACGACCGCGTGAAAATCTCAATGACATCGTACGTGAAAGTCTACACAGATACTGTGTAATATTTTCGGTTATTCGGATACATGGCATATTTTACTCTTGTATTACTCTGATATTGACTTTACCCTTCGTCACATACCGAATACGTATCTGTTATATTCTAAAAGAGTTACATCGATCGTTTACTGCATAAACATTGTATGTCCACTTTCACTGTCCAACAAATATACTGTACAATACGAAATGATTAACTCGAATATGACGACTTCGTTTCGAAACTAATTCAATGAATCTTTGAAAAGAAAAGATTCGACTTTTGAATTTAATTTGCGAGCGAGTTAAAATATATTAATTTATTGTAAGTAAATTTACAAGTAATATCGAGTTTGTAAATAATAAAGGCTGTTTATGGATTAAGTTGAAAAGCTAACGCGAACAACGGGCTTAATTCGCATCCATGATGTATCGAAACGAGGATCCGGTTAACGAGGCGTATAATGGGATCGGCCGTTATCGAATGATTAAAATATCATCGGTCGTTGAAATAATCTCGATCGATGGTGGTGATGATTTTAAACGCGTCGTCGAGGGAGATATTAACAGGGTTCGACTCGGAATTAAATTGCGAATTTAGCGACGCACGTTGCACAATCTACTGACGAACCTGATCTCGTTATTATGAACCGTCCCCGCGTAATATGATCGACGGCCGACGGAATCACGACTCGCTTCCGGCGACGGTTGTTTGATTTATGCGACCTGGAGAACCGAAATTTCAAATCCCGGGGTACACGATCTCGCCCAGGGTAAGTACATTCGAGTGCAACGTAGCCTTAGGACACCTAAATTCATTTCTACATGTTTCTACTCGCGCGTTTCTAAGTTGTCAACCTTTACAATGTTCAAACTCTGCAAATTTTGCTTTCAGGTTACCTTTCCAATTTCCCTAATTTTTACACTCTCGTATTCCAAGATGGCTAAACTCATAGGTCCCGAAATTTCTGAACCTTTAATGTCATAAACTCCAGATCCCCAAATAACTATTCCTCCAAATTCCTGCGTTCTCCAAACCGATCTCCAAATTCCTGCGTTCCCAAATTTCTAATTCCTCGAATTCGTAAATTACCATATCCCCAAAATGCCAAACTACCAACGTCCGAATCTTACGTTGCTAACATCTTACCACTCGAAACGTTATTATCTCCTAAAGAGGATAAAAATGAAAAAGTTGGCCTCTGATGGTTATATTTCCCCTAAGGACTCCAGATTTGTTGTTGACTGTACGGTTAGCAGTTTACGATGATCGCGTGAGTACTCGGTATTTTGCATTTCGTACATCTCCGCTTCCATTTACTTGATTCGGCCGGCTGCATCGAACTGCACCGCCCTTAACGACTTGGGCCCCCGTTAAATTACGCTAAATTATTAAAATATGATAATCTTCGGGCAAATTGCGGCCAGATGAAATCTGCACCTTCGTTAAAAACGTCATCGTGTTCGTTAACGTCGATATTGATGTAGCGCCGATCGGGGACAGGTTACGATATAAATTACCACGCCTGTGGAAATCTGGAAATTAATTGAACCTAGTCATTCTAGGAATCCGCTCTCGTTAACGCTTTCAACGACCCGTTACTTATACGCGGATAATGCAAGAATTCTTACAAACTGGTTAAACCGTCGCAATCTTGCCGCTATATTAATCATTGGTATCGTTCAATTTTAATAACGAGCAGCAAAATTTCATGTCCCTCCTTAAGTAACTTAGATACTCGAAGTTTTGTTGCGTACAAACAGTAAAGTATTTATTGACCATAAAATTACTGAATAAGATTTCAACGATTTCACCTAGTTGCGAACATGTTAGGCCATCCTGATCGAATTTGAATGAAAACCATTTCGAGACACGAATCATAATCTGAAAATTTTCTGAAAATTCTTATATGTATGGTTGAATCCTTTTTTTTTTTAATACAAATTTATTAATCAAAGCAAAGAACGAATGAGTTGTTCTTTGACGAATATCGATCAGGAAATTGTATAGCGGAAGCTGTTAGTAAATTAATAACCGATGCATCGTATGATCCCGCGAACGTGCACGAATGTTCTTCAGCGTATTCCAATAAATATGTATTGTTTTTAACAAAAAGATACGGTCTACGATCCTTTCAAAAGTTGTTGTCACCTTTGTGAACCGAATAAAAAGACGCGATAACTATTTCTTCGCAAGCTAATATCACAAGAACATCGTAATCAAGGTGTCACCGTTTGTTAACCGAGCTCGTAATCAATTTTTTACTCGGTACAGTTTCCGGGTTGAAGAATTTAGTGCAACTGCTGATTCACGTACATCTAGGAAGTATCCGCGAAAAAAAAAGGTGAACTTTGCTGTAATAATGAGGATTACGTGGCAAAATCGAAGCGTGGCATTCATTAAAAGATAATTAAGGGCAGCCAGGAAATAATGATCAGGGAACGTATACGTGGCGAACGTCCGACATGTTGTCTCGCGAAAATTCGAGCCGCTAGAATTATTTCGGTGGTGCTGTTAATCGAATCGCTAGCTCGGAAAATGTATAAGTTTCGGGTTAACCCGATAAGCGTACTCTAGATTGGACATTTTTACTCTCGAATAAGGAACCACCTTGACCGTTTCTCCTCCATCGTCCGTGTTTTTTCGTTCCGAACTGCAAATAGATTCACGAGGTTTCGATTGCCGATCGAAGCGGAAATAAATTTTAAAAGCGTAACCGGGAATATCTTCCTCGAATCTCCTTCGATATCGGATCTCGCCGACAAAACACTGCTCGATATAAAGTACCTCATTACTTCTTATTAATAGTCGTGCAATTAACAAGTAGGTACAACGTACGCTCGTTTATTACGGAATAACTTGCCGATGTAGCTGTTTTATCGAACTTCCGATCGGCAGCGATTCCTTGTGATACATGGTAGAAGAGCGGAGTTATAATTAGCAGAAGAGTGGAAGCTACGAAGTGAGCAGACACGCGTGGCGTGACCTATTACCCTATAACCGATCAGATCCAGATTCCTTCTCCGGCGGTGGCCATTCTAGCAGGTAGCCGTACAAATTAGCCAACATCCGAGCGAAGTACGTTGAATGCAATCGAGCGGTGGAATCGAAGAATGGTAGTCGTCCAGATGCGCATCCCGTTTTCGTGCACCGTGTTGGTGGGCGAAGCGGAAAAAAGAGCCACGTAGCGTGGCGTTGCTCGGCGAAAGGGCAACAGGAGGAGAATAAGAAAAAAGAGACGCCGGAGAAAACTAAAGAATAAGAAGGCAGGAGCAAGGGCAGAAGCATCGAAGAGGGCGCAGGATAAGGAGACGGAGATAGAGAGGCGCAAGTGCGGTAGCCAGCAACGGTCGGATAATTTATTATGGCATTACTCAGTGGCGGACACCTGAATGGCCAATGGGGAGGCCACGTATGTGTGGCTCGCCGGTGTGTCCGGTGCCTCCTCCTCGCATAGTTGATATTATTTAGCCGGAACGGGCGCGAACGAGGGAGATGCACCCGGACGAGAGATAGAAGCATCGGGTAGGTGGGAGAGAATGCACCTTAGCCGCGGCCTAAGGTCCCGCAACGCATAGATCATCCGGAGAGGAGGCTGTATACCGGTTTCGTGTCACGTGCATCGACCATTCGACTCCGCGAATTTGCGGACACACCGGCAACAGACGACTCCGCACAGAACTGCCGCGTCGCGCCGCGTCGCGCCATGCCGAGGGATTTCGTTGCTCATTGATATGGACGAAGCCCTGCCTCGACCGAGATTAACCGACACAAGTGTTGCGCCCTGCGCGATACGTCTTGTTAGCGGTGCACGCCTGTTCGCTTCCACGTCCGCTAAATTAACGCGTCTTCCAGCCACCGGATAAACTTATGCCTCCTCCGACCCTACACCGACTCCGAAAAAACACCCTCCTGATTTTGCCTCGTAATCTACCCTTCGACAGCTCGTGTCTCGATCGGTACTTACTATTTTTTCTATTTACCGACGCAAATATC
The DNA here is from genome assembly GCA_036983795.1 of Megachile lagopoda. NCBI lineage: Eukaryota > Metazoa > Arthropoda > Insecta > Hymenoptera > Megachilidae > Megachile > Megachile lagopoda. The sequence continues at coordinate 2,738,916 of CM072795.1, read as the reverse complement.
CCGAAACATTCGGGATTTTCGATGTTTGCTGATAATATTTGCTATATTGACGATATAGATTGGTCGCGCATATCGAAAAGCGTGTGGTTGTTTGGCAACAGTTTGGCAAAAAGTTCAAAATTTCAAACGTTGAGACTGCCTAACCTCGCGAGAAGAGTAACAAGTATACTTATCGTTAATTCTTTTTACCCGAATACATATTACCGTGATTCGTAACAAAAGTATGGGTCAGAAATTTCAATCGTACAAGATTGGGATCGATAAGGATTAGAATATCGATGAGATTTAATCGAATATCAAAAATTCAGACACAGGAGTAAGAGCTGCCTTTTATAAATGATACTAGCCTCGAACAATAAGTTTGACGAGTACGGAGATACGAAATCGAATAGTTATCTATATTTTATGTTCCATAAAGGGTGTCATAACGTATTTTTGATTTCGATACATACATACTCGTCCTAAAGGAATCTATCAATCGAAAATAACTTTTAACCGAAGTGTATCCGACTACAGTCAATAAGTTCTTCGAATAAACTTCCCGTTATTTTTAAAAATAGTTGCCTACAGCAAATGTGGCACCTGTAAACATGATAATCAGCTAAAAAATATTGCAAGTCCGAAGGTGACGATAGTAAACAGGCTCGTAACTCGATTAACATAGTCTGATATCGGTCGAAAGAGCGCACGTAGAAGCAGCCGAGGCGTAACGAGGCTCAAAAGCAGATACACGTGTTTCTTTTCCGCGGATGTTTGATCGGCTGCAACGGCGGTAAACGCGGCGAAGAAAAGCGCGGATTAATCAACGTTTTCGCGACGATGAGAAACGGCTTGTGGTCGCTTGTCGCGAAAATGAGTCGGTTCGGATGTGCAACACACCGCGACACGTTATGGCCAGCTCTTGTGTGCAGCCGTTAGGAGAAAGCCAGTTTATATACGCACGGGCTACCATGCACGTTCTCTCGAGTAACAATGAAGCAACAGGTTGCCGCCCCACCAAACCCTCTATGACAGATTGTGCAACCTTGATGGTCCGTATAACCCCGGCCTGTCAGCCCTTCACACCCACTGGCCATTTTATGGCAACCGACCAACGAACCGGCCAGCCTTTTACGAGTCCCTTTTAAAAACAAATAGAAAACCGCCCGGTTGATCGTAAACTTTTCTTCGAAACGCATCGTGTTCACCCACACTCGTGACTCGCTCCGCTGTTCACGACATCCTCGCTCAGGATATGCATTTCTTCCTTCTCCGCCGTTTTTTACCCGTTGCTTTTCTCGGTTGGCTGCTTCGTTTACAATCGGACCTCGGTTATAGCTTTTCGAGCCGGATTTCATATTGGACGCGAATGAACAGTTCGAGGAAGGCAATTTGGAAAAAGTGACTAATTGGAATTTATTAGTATGAAAGAATTTTGATCGGTAAATACAGACGAGAGTAATATTCTTTATGCAGATTACCTTTTGTTAAATCTGACTATACATATTTGCTTTTAACCCACAGAGTCTAACCCGTTAGAATTCAGAATGTAAAGGGTCGATCATTGTTACAACGAAGACATCGATTTCATTCTACGGCTTTGTTAATATTAATTCCGTAAGTGTGGCTCGCATCTACTCTTTGATCATCGATAAATAGTAATAACATTCGAAAATTCCCAGAGTCACGAGGTAAGTTCCACAATGCAAAGTTCATAATTCTTCTCGGCTCGCCAGTGTCGATGTAGAATGCTCGCGTACGATGTCCTCGTATTCGTCAGAAAAGAATATTACGTAAAACCGTAGTACGTAATAACGAGATGTAAACGAAGAAAACATAACGAAGGAAAGATTGGCGACACGTAACAAGCGAGGCAACGTATGAATATGTGGGAACCGAGATAGCGACATATGCAATTAACGTGTTTCCCGAGTGCAATCGTAGGATTGTAACGAGCAAAAATGAATAGAGAGAAGAATTAAATGCGAACGGACACGACTCGAGTGTACAGGGACAGTCGGCAATCATAGACACGTCCCTGTGCTCGATTTCCTGCTCGATTTCAACATTATTTCCTTTTTCCAGCGTCCGATGTTCTCCAAACAATACTGCTTGTCCATAAAATGCATACTACGTTTTACTATAAAATGCGTGCCACGTTCGACTACGAAATACGTTTCTGGTCCGCTAAGTGCGAGCGATCTTCGATCAAAAGCACACGAACGTTCGTTCGCGAATCGAAGCAAGTTTACGTTATATTTTTCGAGTTTCATGCTTAATGATCTGGTATTATCTCGCTTTCGACGACACTTAGAACCCGATCGAATACAGCAATCTGATTTTTCCAGTCGTAGCGTGTATAAATAATCGAGGCAACGCCGTCCTGTCGATCGTACGACGAGAGTGGATGGGCGTAGCTGCGATCCCGAGCATTAAAACGCGTGCATGCGATACATAACCAGTGTCCCATATTAAAGTGCCCCGATGCGTGACTAAAGCGCCGCGACGTCGTGCTGGCTGGTGTCTAGAAGGAAATTCCGACGATTCGTACTATAGGATTCGATTAAACATTATACGAGCGAAGGTGAAAGTAGCCAATTTCATGGTGCAGTGAACCCAATAAAGACACGGAATGCGTGTCGGCGATGGCCGCGAAATGCGAGATAGCGTCGGTGTGCGTGCCGCGTTACAAGTCGATTTTTTACCCCGCCCGAATCATTTTATGGCCTGGCATGACCGACGATGCTTATCATTTTTATTGACTCGTAAAGCTCGGATCGAACCGAGAGTCAACGTCGACGCGGAGAGAAGAAAATTTCTGAAAGCTTACGGAACGAAGGTGGCGAGCAAAAATGGACCAACGGAGCTTTTGATCCACGGTGACGTCGCGACTATCGAACCGTGAATCCTTACCGAATCGACTCCCAGGAGCTCGCCTCGAACGGTTTAATGAAACAGGACGTCGTGCCTCGGCAAACACGCGACGAAAAGCCAATTACTCGCTCCTACCAGACGGACCTAGCGCCATCTCTTTTTTTTTTTGCCACGCAATTATCGCCTTTATGCAATTTCATCGCCGATCGACCCCTCCTTCGTCCACGGAATGAAATTTACAATTACAGATTTTGCAATGTTAGAAATTTAGCAAAGTGGGAATACAGAGTTTTGTAATTATCAAATTTAGAAATAGGTAGGGAGTAATATGCAGTAACGCGTTTAAATACAGAAAATTTCGAATTTACTTTAAATCTCGAAATTTCAAAGACCGAATGAACCCGATAATTCGTAAGTTTCGAAAGTTGGGAATTCCAAGATGTCCGTACAAGTTTGAAAGTAAAATTTCTCGAAAGTAGAATTCGTTTGCGCGAAATCTGTAATATTTCGTAAAATATCTTAAGGCATATTCGGTCGGTATCTGTAAGTCCGAAGGGATTCGTAGCCACCCTCTGATACGTACTCGCCGTCGAATCGGGCCAGAGTAGCGCTTATCAAAAGCACAGCTTCCGGCCGGAAACGCTCGAAACTTCTCCCTCGACGCACTTAAGAATCTAATAAACGGTATCGCGACCGAAACGGTCCGTTGCCGGCCGCATGCGTTAAGACTTCTGGCTTATTGGCTCATGCATTCTCGTTTCCACCGCTCCTGGATCACGGAGTTGAACGAGTTTCTCCGTTAATTCGCAGTTGAAGGGTTCTGCGAGGGCGTACGCACGGTTAAGGGAAAAGGCACTGCTTCCCGAGATACGGATCTAAACGTGCCTTCGCCGAGCAAACGGGTGACCCTTACATTCGACATGGAGCCTTCCTTTTTTTCATTAGCTTCGCCTGTAGCTTCCTTCACCCTTAATTCAAGGTTCTTGCCAAGATTATTTTGTTTACTTTCTTCTTGATCAGGCTATTATTCAAAATGGTATATTAATACTTGAAATGTTGAAGCCACATTTTTGAAGATGATCTTTTTGCGTACCAGCTTGAATCCTTCTGAGCCATTTTCGTCGCACGCAAATTCATACATATATTGTTATCGGACTATTAGTTATCGTCTCCTGAATTAAAATAAGCATATTGTATTTAAGAGCTTCATATCGATTTTCGTCGTTTCTCCACAGCCCCAAATTACATGTGCTTTTTTTCTATTTTTCAGAATCGTCCAGCTGAACGTCAGTGGGATCTTCAACCTGTAAACCGTAAAATAAACGAAGCACTCTCGTGCTTCAAAGGTCAATTTCTATCCCGTCCACGTTGGTATAATAAAACTGCAAAAAAATATTTTTTAATATTTCGTGCCGGTGAATATTCCGTTAAATTAGATCGTCGGCTGGTCGGAACCGCTCGTTTTCGTACTAATAAGTACGGGAAAACTGGAGATCCTCAAGAATATAAATCTATCCTGCTCGTTATCCGTCTTAGAACTAATTCATCGCGGTATGGAAGCAGTAACCCGAGCCTTGGCCAGCTCGAGAGAGTCTAACCGTGCCATTCCGGCTATATCGCGAACCGCTTGTTTGACTTTGCAATTGCACCCGTGCCGCCACCGAAATGCAACTCCTTCAGCCGCGTTTCGCCGGGCAACGCGCTGAAAAAGACCGAGCTGGCCAACTTTTCGCCTGGCGAAAATTTCAAAGGAGCTTTTTTCATGCGGCTACCTGAAAAGGAACCAGTTTTGAGTAACCCTGAAAAAGGATTTGTTTTCGCAAAGGGTAGAGTCGGTACGAGTCGGCGGAAAACTGCGAACATTCGCGTTACTGCTTCGGTATAGGGTTACTGATTATCGGCATTAATAATTCTCGGTTCTTTCAAGACTAAGGGTGCTTTAAGAGAAAATTACGGTTGGACTTTCTTCTGTGCAAAAGATGCGATTTGGTATTTTGGAAATCTGGAATTTGAGAATGTGGACATTTGGGAATTTGAAAGTATAGGGATTTGGGCCTTCGGGACATTTGAAACTTGATAACGCGGAACATTCAGAACTTCGGGAATTGTAAAATTGACAAATTTCGGAATCTAGATCTGCGAGAACTTGAACATTTGAACATTAGACACTTTGGAAAATTTGAAAGTTTCAAAATTTGGTAATTTTACAATTTGAATATTGAAACTTTCGAAAGTTGAAAAATCGAGAAATACAAGAAAGTGCCAACTTGCCCTAATCTTCGCAGTTAACAGAATCTTCTCTCGCTCGTACAGAAACGTAACCTGAACCCTGAAAAAAATGCCATTTTCGTGAGCGAGCAGAACTGTTTGAAATAATGGACTCGTACTCGGCGCTATCGAACGAGACATTGTACGCAAAGATATTTCGCGGCGATATTCGAAGGTTAAAAGGTAGCTGCAAAGTGTCTCGTTGTGGCTGATGGTTAGGGAAGCGTTATTTGTACAGGCACTCGACCCAGAACGCCGAGAAGCGCGTGTTTCCGTTTCAGGTTGTAGGAAGTAGCAGCGATAAAAATCGCAAGTTCGCGGCGACGAAAGCAAACGTCGAATGATAAAAACTTTGCAAACGCTGTGGCAACGCAAAAAGGTCAGTAACGTGGCGGGGAGAGAGAGTATTGATCCGGCTGGCCGCGGCCCAATTACAATATTTTATTGAACTATAACCGTGCTCGCTTGTCGAACGCAGAAAACTGTTACGTCGTTTATCGCCTCGTTCCAGACATTTGACAGGGAAATCGGTAACGACGCTACCGATTACACGACCAACAGATCGATGATCGTCATTTTTTCAACGAGTCGCTTTAAAATGCAGCTGTAACCTTTTAAACGTTGAACGTATCCAAAGGGTAGGTCGAGGTCGATAATCGACGAACCAGAACTTTTCATCTCGCCGATAATTTTCATGAAAAATTTCAACCTCGAGAAAGTAAAAGTAGTAAAAGCTGACGGTATTATTTCGGAATCCTTTCGCGTGCTACAATCGATGTTCTAGTACGGATCTTAGCAAAGTCTTACGAAATAGGAGATTTCGATTCGGAACGGAATTCTTTGGGAATTAAAGGGAATCTTGAACTTGACCCATTTTTGAACGGCCGAAGGCACCGTCCACATCGCATTTTCCCGCAACCGCGTGTACAGTAACGTTATTAATTACACTGTTCTCGCCACGAACCACAAAATTCGAGTGGCTGCACACACAGCGAAACTGTTTTCAGTGGTTTACGTTGACTTTCCGCCTAGGAAATTCTCCGTTTCGAGCCGTTGCTCCGAGCCGTTGCTCCGCTGACCTGCTATAACTTATTATTCTCGCTCGCGAGAGCAACCTCTATTTAACGCAAAACGAGGTTTCTCCCTTTCAAACCGCCACCGTTTCTACAATAATTACAATTTTTAAAATACCTTTTTATTTACACGCAAATTAAAAGTTGTTTTCAATTGCGGCTGTTCCAGTTCTAGCGACCGATGTTTTAGCAAACGAGCTGTATCCTCTAAAAATATTGCAACTTCTCGGGTAGAATTCTCATGGCGCCGTACGTGAGCTTGGCTAATTTTCATCGAAAAGCTGTCTATTTTTCGAATTCTCAAATTCGTAGATCTCTGAAACTTAAACGACCATGTCCCCAAATTTCTACGTCTCCGAATCCGTAACGTTTTATATATCGTTAGGTCGACAAATCCCTAATCAGACTAGGTCCTCAAGTACCCAGATTGCAAATTCCTTGCATCATGAAATCGCTGTGGTCCGAAATTCCCAGCTCCTCGACATCCTACTCTGGAAATCGTTGGACGTGGGTGCTCGTATCCCGAAATGTTGAGGTCCCGAAACTGTTGGCCCGCAAGGCTGATAAATTAGGCATAGACGCGAATTAAAGAGGTAAACGTCGGAAGGATCCTCGTGTCGAGTTTTAAAGCGACTCACGTTCGCTCACGTTCGGAGAACCGGTTAGATGAGGATGGTGCCGCTTTGAATGCTCTCTTTTCGGGCAGAAAGGGGCTGAAGTATGCCTCGCCATTATCATCGATGTTGCAGTTGAATTTTAGCAGCCGGTGGGGGGCTAGTCTGTCCAGCGTAAGCGAGAGGGCTACCCTGTGGTTAGGGTGTGACGAACGAGTGTACGTGTCAGCACTGCAAACCACCCTCATTTAATTTGCTGAGAGCCACTGTATATCAGCCACGTTCCTCCGCCGGGATGGAAAGACGGCGGAAAACTTTCCGTCGAGCGTCGTTTATCTCTTCGTTGCTTGATTACAATGAAGAGCTCGCTTCTCTTTCGCTCGTACTCCTCTGTCCTTGGGGACGCAGACAATTCGCGCGTAATCGCGAGACGATGCCCGTCCGATACCGTTACGTTCCTCGCCAACTCTGCACCGTTTATCGGCGCAAACTTTTCAGAAAACCCCCTGATTTTTACGACGAACGAGACTACCGCCTTCAGAAATTGCTCGTTCCTCGTCGAACGTTCTTTCGAGTCGTAACAAGGTTTCCATTATTTCAACTTTTGTGATTGCGCATAGTTCGTGGTCCATAGATAAATAGTTCGTGGTCCATAGATAATCGATCTATCGAAACAAGATGACAGGGGAGGTTTTTTTCTGGGGAGGTTTTTCAGTCTTTCCATGGATAGCGATTATTTATGCCAGGCTAATCTAAGATTCTTCGATACGGAGATTCTCTAAAGCTTGAAATGCGTGGTTCGATTTGACTCCGTCATCTTAACCTAGATATGGTCGTCCAAAAAAGTTGACAGTTTACGATCGACTAATTTCGCGATAAAATGTTTTCCTTTCGAAGCAGGTGAATTAAATATCTTAAAATCGTGTATAATTTATGGCGAATTAAAAGATTTACAAGTCGCCGTTCATGTTTCGAAATATTTCGCTTGTTTTTCCTCTCGATCCCGTTATTTTCGACGACTTCGTATTCGCGTTGAAAAGTTGATGAGTTTCCGCTGTAACGAACGAAGCCGTCTACTTAATTAACACGGATTCGCGAGCCAAATTCAAGCCATTCATTAATAATAATTGATCGAGCATTTAATTATTAACGTCTATCAGTCATCCTAAAGAATTAATTACCTAAACGTATACGGCTGTGGGACGTCGATACGCGCCGCTGGAAACCCCTTTTATTCCCTCTGTCTCTCGTATTTTTTTCATTTAATACCCCGCAAAAAACGATATTCGTTTTTCTTTCTCGTATTAATTAACGCGGATTGGATAATCGAGATTCCCGCTGTAATTCCGCTAAAATCGCGGACGATGTTCGTGCGCGAGGAAAAACGGGACGACCGTGTAACATCTGATAGAAACGTTTCCCGCGGCAAATTTCATTTCGGCCGAATATCATTTAGCGCGAAAGTCGCAAACTCTGGATTAAATTTCCGCCACCATTCTCTTTCTCTGCCTCCGTTCGTTTCGTTCTTTCTCCTATCCCGGATATCGCTAACCGCGCGCGCGCTCAATCCGAGAAGCGTGCCAAACAGGCAAACTTGTAAAACGCGTTTAGTCACCGCGACGCGACGTTTTAATCTATTAACGCGATTCGATCAGTACTCCAACAATTTCGCTAGTTACGCCGCTCGATAGTGTCCGAACAGAGCTCCTGTCATCGATTATACGACACGCTATCGATATTGTATTATTCGTGCGTAATATTCTTCTAAGTAATATCGCCAGAACTGGGGGTAAAATACGGTATATATTTTCTTTATCGTTATTTAAGCTTTGGATATAATCTAACCTGATTTCGAAGGAGTATTACTCTTGAATAAGAAGATTTTGTACGAAGGTACGTTGAGTTGGATCAAGTTAAAACCGACTTAAATAACAAAATTTTGTGCCAACTTACACGAAATCGAATTAAGTTATATTAGCTTAGAATAATTTGTTAGATTAGGCTAGATTATAATGCTTGATTGTACGAGTTAACTATCGACATCGCTATCCATACTAATATCTATAGGTGTAATATCTATAGGTGTATCAAGAACAGTGCATAAAATTTGCAACGATTCCGTCGGTATTAAAAATGCAGCAATGAAAGTAACAGGATACAGATAAAAAAATGAAGAATGAAATTGTTGCGTGCAACAGCGCAATTATAGTCTATCTCCGTGATTTATTCGGTTCGAATCTGGTTCGATCGCGACAAAAGAGGAATACGCTGCAGGCAACGATTTCCGAAATTGAATTCGAAAAGTAAATCGAATCGAGGGGACGACGGGCGCGATATATCGAATTAAATAACTCGGTTACCGTCCAACAAAAAACGAGAGGAAAAAATGAACGGAAGGGAAAAAGCGACAAGATTACTTTCCGCGTTTCGCGTCCTACCTTTTTGACGAATTTTCCCCGGCCGGTCCGAGTTTCGTAATTTTGAATTCGCCACCACGCTTTTCCGCATAATTTTTACTTGAAATTACACCGACTCGCGAGCTCGCGGGACCATTCTAATTAAATTTGCGGTGCCGTTTATCAATCCGAATGGAGTACGGTTCTCACGGTGGTGCGTGCCGTGCATTTTCGTCGTTTCGCCCAACCGCCTGCACGATTTCCCAAATTTTCATCCTGTTCGTTATTTTGTAACGAGTCGGCTCGCGCGATAACAACGTTAAGATGGATATAGTATCGAAAGAGATTTCGATCGATGTAAGCGCTCGTTCTGCTTCCGGCCAGGAAATTCGTTCGAATCGATACGAGCTATCGTTGATTCTTTTCTTTTTTTTTTTTCGCGCTGCCCGTGATTTATTTGACATCAAAATTGAATTTCCAGGACCTTCTTTCAACCTACTGCCAAATCGACGAACACGAAAGATACGATCTTATAAATTCCGCGGTGAAAATTACCGATAGAAAAGCTGCAAAATGCCGGATTAATACCGCAGCGAATAATATACTACGGTGACTCGACTGCTTCTTAAACGAAGAGCCTTAAATTAACGGTATAAATAAGCGATTCACGGAATATTTAGTTGTAAAACAATCGTTACTCGAATCCGAGGGTATTCCTTTCAGAATTTTCGAGCAGTCCGCTTGAAAGCTCAATTCATTCGCGGTGCATCAGGATATATGTACGTTGGCATTAATGGTCTGTATAAAATCGCCGATGAAATTAAACGCGATGTTAATGAAATGTCGAAAGAGCGCTAAAAGGACCAAGAAACCGCGTTAATTTGCCTCCAATCGGCAAACGGTCTTTTATTAAGCGTGGAATAAATTAAACTGCTTTGCAACAAATTACGAACGTTAAATGATTATCCTCCGCTGGAACGATAATTCTTTTAACCGGGAATCCGCAGGAGTCCGAAAGAACCGGTGAAATGAGATACGCTAGCTTTCCGAACAACCGAAACTACAGAAATTCGCTCTTCGTTTACAAAATCACTTTCGTAGTTTTAAAATGTTAAAAGAAGTCATTATTAAGAAAGTCGGAGACATCCTCTGAAATTTACGTCAGCTCGAAAACTGGTAAAACACTAGCGTTTATTGTGTTCCCCGCATAGTTCGTTCCGTATAGGTAATTGGCGACAAGTATAGGTTTAAACCGCAACGTTGGGACAATCTCGTGCTCGTTAAGAGAGCACGAGAACGAATTCGCGTGCGATTCTAATTTTCGTAATTGGCTCGCGAGGCCTGCCTCCAAGTCGGAATCAAGTCGTCACCTTTCTTTTTAATCGTAGCGAGTTTAGAGCGAAGCTACGATACGCGGTCTCGGGTTACGTGGCCGGTCGCGTTATAAACGTCCCGTGGTCGAGCAATTTCGCGAAATTATGGCGATTCGGCCGGGGCGGTTAGGCCGCGCTGTTGGAAACGGCCATTAATATCGAGCGTGGTACGTTAAAGTAGCCGCTTTCTCGCGTTTCTGCCGAGCGTGTTGAGCCACGCGGATATGAAGCTATCGGTTTTAAGTTGACCGAACTAACTGTTCAGACACGAACACCAGAAGCCGACGCGCGGCGTCTCTCGGTTCGCGAAACGTCCCGTTTTTACCTTTCGCCTACGTGTGCACCCGTGTTTCCTTTTTATTCTTTGTTTTTTTTTTCTCTCTCTCTTTGTTTGATCGCTGGCAAGAATCCGAGGAGCGACGTACGGGAACCCCCCGGGAAAAAGAAACGCCGAAGCTCGATCAAAGAGAGGAGCTAAAGCTTTTTAATTCACGGTACATCGGGAACCGTTCAATCGGAAGTAATATCGGTGATTTCGTTACGTCCGCGCGTGAATCGCGAGAACGAATCAAAGAACCGGGTTTATCGCCGTTAATCTTCGCTGAAATTGATGAATTTACGGCCTCGATGCTCTCTAATTTCATATTTCCTTCCGAGTCCGACGAGCGCCGCATTCGATAACCGTAAAAAATGTTACGTTTCGGAAATTTCTAACAGAGCTTTTGACTCTTAATACTTCACCTAGTGCTCTATCTTATCCAGGACGATTCTTTAGTTAACTCAACCGCTAATGTTACACGAATGCAATTATTAATATTCCTCGAACTTACATCATTAACCTTTTTTTGATACGGGTGTCCATGTCTGTACTTACCATTTGTCATAAATTAATATATTACGTCTAGATCGATTAAGGAACAATGTCTATACTCTGCGGCGATTTTTCACAAATTTTTTTCCTCTGGATAATCTAAAGTTCTACGATGATCGAATCTTCGTGCGCGAAAAGGACCCTCGGCCTTCTTTTTCCCGTCGCAACAATGGTCTCCCCTGACAGGTAAAACATTCGATGTCGTAATTAAACTGACATTCTTTTTTCGGCCGATCTAGGTTAGAGCCTGGAAACCGTATTCACCAATCCGAAAACTGCGAGTTTTAATCAGTTCTCTTCGTGGACAGTTCTACTTCCAATGAAAGGGATTCGGTCTAACGAGCGGAAACGTATGTTCGATAATTCAAGAAAATCCTTGATTCTACGCTCGCGACTTGTACTTATTCTGCAACTTACAAATGAACGTCGCACGACGTAATAGAAATTGTGAAATTAATAACCGATTTCTTTCGTGATATGGAAAATGATCATTGAAATTGGTCAAACCCTTACAACATCACGGTTATAAGTTTAAGGTGCTTGTTAACTTTGTCCTAGAATATCGTGTCATACTCGTCACTCACGGTACAGTTCGAATGTTATAAACCAGATTCGTATTTTCATTGTAATTGAATTTTCGGTTCGATCCTAATTATAATATGTATAATTAATGTGTTAACTCCGATAAAATGGAATAACCTCCGCAGCAGAAGCGCGTCTTAGCGACAAAGTATCGACGTATCTTCTATTCGACGTAGCATCTTCTCAGATAATTTGTTAGGTAATATCGCGCGGAAAGGTCGCATTCGGAAAGTTTGGAAGTCGGTAGTCAAAGTTGGTCCGGTCGGATGGTTGTCCGTTCGGCGACACGTTAGGAACACCCTGGCGAGTGTTTTGAAAAGTTTGCCAGCCTGGACCGTTTCGATAAAACTTGAAACAGTTGCGCGCGTGCAGTCACGCGAACGTGTTACGAAATTCCGCTTCGTTTCGAGCACGACGGGCCGTTGCGAATTTCATTATCCAGCGAGCGTCCATCGGTTCGATCCGTTGCCACTCTGTTCCTTCGCTGTTTATCATTTTTACGCGTCGAAAATTTTCAACCTACTTTCCTCGCTCCCGACCTTTGTTTCTCGCTCACATCTTTTTCGCCTGCCTTTTGAATCGAGACCCATTCTCGTCGCGACACACGCTCGCAACTTGCGTCGCTTTGTCCGCCGTTGTGCACGTAAGCTACATTGTGCCGCGCCGATTCAGAAGCAACGAAACGGGAATAGCTTTTTACGAAGCACAGAATGAAGTTATCACGTGCAACGTTAGCAGGGCCTCGTTTAGAATGTGCATCAATTATCTGCTCCCTTATACGCTCTAACAAGTTGAAGTACAAGCTGCTTGCTGGGCCGAGCGTAACGCAAATTCCTTAACAGCGAACGTCTTGGAAGTTTCGCGAAGGCATTGAAAATTCTTGGACGCGTATCCTTTCGTTCTTGTCCTTTCATCCCGCCGTAATTTAATAACTTCCTATACAATCCGTTCCGAGTACTCGCGAAACGCGTACCGAGCTACGAATACGGAGTTACGTTCAAGTGGATAAATGTAATTGCTGGAAGAACTGTTATTTCCTTTATCGCATGAATTAACCGGACACGACTAGTTAACTCGACATTCGTCCGATCGACTTTCGACAGTTGCTATATTCTCCAACGAACCTTCTACACATACTTGCGGATGCATTGACGTAAAATTTCAGCTTTCTTTGTCTGTTTTAATATTGTACCTCTGATTAGTTTGTTCTGTCTGACGCACCTGACAGATATATCATAGTGTAAGAAACTAAGAATCAATATATCGGAATTAGCGAAGTTACTATAGGAAAAAAAAAAATGGAAAGCGAAGAGGCTGATAAGAAAAAATGAAAGTACCCGATTTTCGCGAAGTTGATCATCGCAAGGTAATAACATTATTCGTAGGCAAAGATTAATGGTTCGAGGTTTGGCAAAAAATATGATCATTTTAAGTTACCCTTCGGGGGCCGGTCGTGGTCGAAACTCTCTTTTAGTACCGCTCTTAACTTTCTAATGCTTTTTACGTGGCCTGTACAGCCACTATCAACGCTAACAGCAAGTTATGAATACAGAGCTAGGTTTCTAAGTGCATTAAATATGCAGCTCTGATAACGGCAAAAGAGATTAAGGAAGGTATATAGGTAGAAGCATACAGGTATGTGGTGGCGGGTTTTATGAGTCGACACTAACAACTTAAAATGAAGCAAAATACAGTGAGACTTCGTAGAAATAACAAGGTTTGCGAACTTCCCGCGATATTGTCTTTTACAACCCTCCGCGCCGAAACCGCGTTAAACAACGCGGACCGTTTACGCGATATCGTTTTACATCAACGATCTTTTAATCGGCCAACTATATCCTTTATTCAATTTTTTCCTCGCGTAATATCGACTACTCGTAGTTGGATTAATCGTACAAGCATCGTTTACGGTACTTATTTCATACTCGTCTGGGAATTTCGTATTTTACGTTTGAAACTGCTGATTTCATATTGTGAATATGTTTGCGTGAAAAGTAAAATTGATATCTATTTAAAGATACGGTGTATGAATATGGAAAGTATCGATCGATGAAACTGAAACCTTGACATCTGTTTTCAAACTGTCAGAATTTCAAGGTGCTTGGTAAATTCTGAAAGTGAGAAATTTCCAAAATCTCGGTGGCAGATCTGAAAGGTCCGAAAATCCCGTGAAAATATGAAAAGTTCTAATCCTCGAAGCTAACCAAACGAAGATCGTACGTGTTCTATCGGCGTATCTCGGTTTCCCGTGAAAAATTGGAAACAGCACGAGCCATGGTCGATGGTTGAAGGGCTGTCCGGTCGTGATAAGTGTCCAACTCGCTGACGCCGTATCTTTCAGTGTCTGGCGTGGAAAGGACTTTCGTTCAGCCAGCCGTCCGACGGAAAGTTTCCGATGGTATGTAAAACATTGGCTCGTCCTTTTGCCTTCCGTTCGCTTCTCATCGGTCGGCGATCGAAAATTAAGGGAGAGGAAGGAAACTCGTGGCTTTCGCAATTTCGCCAACGAGGAGATTGAACGCGAGTGTACGAGCTGCAAGTTTCCCTCGGGGACTTCGTTCAAAGTTATTGCATCGTCGAGCAACATTATCAAATTGAATTTAGCCTGTTCACGAATACGAATAACGAGCTGCTTTCGTAATTCGTTCGCGTTCCAGCACCACGCGAACCGTCGTGCTCCTTCCTCTCGTTTACCTCTTTTAAATATTTAACGAGATATTAGTCGCGGTAGCATCCTCGACTTCGTTAAATTGTCCGCGTTTAATTAATTGTTCGACGCTAAAAAAGCCGTTGAACGTTGCGAAATTAACGAAATCGACGCGGCTCCGTCAATATTGTATCGCCAGTTCAATTTTCCTGCAAGACCCTCCGCACGAATCTTCGCTGTGTTTTATACCGTGTGCGCACACTGAACTCTCGATGCTTTCCCGCTAGATAAATTCCAGCTCGAGCCATACCGCCGGAAAACACTGTAAACTTTGCGTTAGTTATCTGAAAGCGTGTCCCGGTTCGTGCCGTAAAGCGTTAACCGTGAGAAGCGTCGGTCGAAAATTGCGACGTTCGAAAATCCCACGATGCGTTCAACGGTTAAATACAAATCCGTACATGTTCAAAGATGAATTCGAAGTAATTTCGAAAGAATCTCCAGCGGCGTAAAACTGTTCGTCCTCGTCGATCTCTTAGCGGCTATCGTTACACGAGAGGAGTATCATGGCGTCTATTGGGCCGAGTGGCACGTTCATGATTGATGGCGAATCAAGCACCTCGTTCCTCGACTTCTTGTCCCCTGTTTGTTCTTCTTATCGAACTTCTTCCGCGATAGAAAGTTACTTCCCGAGAAAGCTTGTCGAGAGACGAATTTTCGGAAGCAATTTAACGACCGTCGTTAACGCGGCCCATCCGTTCCTCGACCGCTTAATATCGACGATTAACAGACCGGTTTACGTCGACGATCGCTCGTCTTATCCACGGAACGAGAGTTTCTCCTTCGCTCGGAAACTGACGGAGGATTCAATTTGACGCGAATTAGCATTTTGTCGGTGTCTGTTTCGCGGCGCGTGACGGGAATAAAGGATGTGCCGCGTCAATTACAGACGGGTACGGCGACTGTTTTTACGACGGATCGACGAAGCATCGAGCTGCCGGTAATTGACACTGTCATCGCCAGGATCCTATCGGTTCGTCGTCTCCACGAAGAAACAGCGAGATAACGCGAGACATTGTTTCCAGCTAGGGGACGCGTAAAACCTATCGCAATTGCGGATAACGGTAGTAGAAAAAGGAGGAAAGCCTTTTCATAAACGAGTCGTGTTACAGGACCGAAATAAAAGTTCCTTTGGTATTTTGCTCTTTATAATAGTCCGTCGCGGGGTTAATTTTCAGAGTTTATTGCTTCGCTAAAAGATGAATATTTCACCGCTGAACGTCGAAAGATGATGATACGTTCGAAATTACGTCGAAGAGTTAATTCGGAGCAGGAGAGCATAGTTTGGCGCGTTCGGGGGTGCAAGTGATCGCGCGGTCGACTCGAAGAAAAAGACAAGAGAGGCCTCGAAAAAACGAGTAGGAGAGCGAGAGGCCGCGAAAGAAGAAGACAAGGTATAAGTCTCGGTTCGAAAAGCGCGCTTGCCCTCTTCGCGACAAGCCCGAAAGATATATTGTCGCTTGTATATTTACGAGGAGCCGGAGTTATAAATCACGGGTTCGTCTGCTTAGCAGGAGTACCGATGGGCATCTCGCTCGCGCACGCGTCGCTCCTCCTCGCTCCTCCTCGCTCCTCCTCGCTCCTCCTCGCTCGCGATCGGTCGCGCGGCCGCCCCGCGTCACCGGCCAATGTCGGCCTAATGGTTTTT
Source organism: Megachile lagopoda (assembly GCA_036983795.1). Classification (NCBI taxonomy): domain Eukaryota; kingdom Metazoa; phylum Arthropoda; class Insecta; order Hymenoptera; family Megachilidae; genus Megachile; species Megachile lagopoda. Next base: position 2,722,534 of record CM072795.1, on the reverse strand, counting down.
CGATAATTGTCTAACTGTTTCGCATTGCTGGCCGCTGAAACACAGCCACCGTAAACGCTTTAGCCCGTTTAACGACCGCGCGCTCCGACCTCGCCCCTTTGCCCTGCGATACCTCTGCTGTGCACGGATTTCCATTCCGTCTCTCTTCTGACGCATACGCGAAACGTGGACGGAATGAGAATCACCTTGGCACGCTTACCGTCACGCCCATTCCCCCGTGATTTTCCTCGCCGATTATTACCTCGATACGATCGCCCTGCTTTTTGTTTCCTGCCTCACACTCCACCAACTTGCCCACCGACTACATTCCGCTTTCATTCTAACAGGGTTATCGCCTACGGTATTTCGCCGAAACTCGCGTCCACGATTCAGGGAGATGAAATTACCGATGAACCATCGAAATCGTTGCGCAGATTGGCCGGAGTAAAATCTCCGTCATAGCTGGATTATTTAGAACGAAGAGATCTTAAAATAGATGAAATCACTGCATCTCAACGATCAGAGGATGCAATTAGTTAAAAGATGTGACATGGTAGAATGGGAACTGTACGACAGATAAATTAGTTAACTATTCGGTGTCAGAACGTTGAGACTAATAAAGAAAGTCAAGTGACAGTTCGTACTAAAAATATCGGATCAAAGTAGAAATTGAAAGAGTGGAAAGGGTTGAAAAGCTCGAGAAGTTTAGCGAAAGAGTTGGCGAACGGTAGAAAGTCGTCGATTAGAGGGACGAAACGCGTGTGCGCGGCGAACGAGTGGCATAATAGCGAGCGTTGCCACGGTGAAATGTTTAGAGCTCGTCACAAGGTAGTTGGCGAGGAATTATCGTGGCGAACGGTCGTAAATCGTGGCACGTTTGCAACTTGGCGCTGCCACAGAGTAAATAAAGCGTTTTCTGCTCGTTGTATAACTCTTTTCTCCACCGATAAATATTTATGACCGCGACGGGCAAACGAGCTTTATTATGTTCCGACCCGAGTCGAAAAGGATCTCTCCTTAAAATTGTTGTGACCCTAGTTGCAGCGCGTGTTCGGAACGAGCCGAACCAGCTACAATGGTTATACGACTGGTTGTAAATCTTAATTCCTCCCTTGCATTTCTCAAGCATACATCATCGACGGGGTTTTCGGCTTATCTTTAGTGGCCCGGTGTAAAGTCCCACTTACAAAGGTGTTTCCGACAGCCTTCGAGCAGCGAACTGTGTCCCTTTTTGTCGTCGCCCTGTCTTCTTTACTCTCGCTCCTCTGTCCTTGCCACCTCTTTCTTTTTTCCCCGGTTATCTGTGTACACGCTACAAACTTCTTCGTGCACTTCCGACGTTTCTTCGTCCTTTTACGATGTCATAGTTTACCGGCTGGATGACTAAAGTCAAGACGCGAGAAAATAGGGACGGTTGATCAATAATTCATGCGACTCGACGAGCCGCGAGAAGGACCGTCTTGTTCTCGCGATAAAACGTCTTAATAATACATTTACGAAGGCAGCAACATTGCGGAAAATAATTGGGGCGTGTATCGAAACGCGGTGCAATTATGACGATTCGAAGATCGCAGTAGAATTAGCGGTGTATGGTCGGACGTGGAATGAAAAACACGGACTCGTCGGACGATAATCTTCGATTTTTCGTGAAACGGTTCTCACACGGGTGCGGATCGAAATGTAAGCTCGTTTCCGCAGGTTCGGTCGGCGATGTAGGACGATTCGCGTAAGTAGCACCCACGGCACGCAAGGAGCACCTTCCATCAAGAATACCACAATTCATGTTCGGCAAGCGGATCGGGGCGAACGTTTCTGCCGGATCCACGTTGTATCCGCCTTGGGTTACGGGCTGCCAATAATTTATAATGAAACGCCATATCTTTTGTTGGCCGGAGAAATTGATTATTGCCTGTTGTTTCCTCGCCAGCGAATCAAATTTCACGCTTGTAAATCATGTAGGTTTAATATCGCCTCGGTGGTGTTGCACCGGCATGCAGCAAATAACCCTCGTTTCTTTTTTGCTCCTAATATCTTGCCTGAACTCTCTCATCCTCCGGTTCGCTGTTAGCGCAACCCACGACCACCCTCGCCATTCTTCGTCCACCCTCGCGTTCGTACACGATGCATTCGTTCGGAGCTTTTTTTGCTCTTCTCGGGCACCGTTCGTTCCGTGACCAAAGCCGCTTTCCCGCTATCGGCCCACGGGACAGTTTACGCGTTCTGACCTTCGCGACTAATGGGTCCCGGTGAAAAGGTATCGCGTCCTCGATAAATGTCGCTCTCTCGTGGCAGTCGACCATTCGGATAAACAGTTTTTGTCGATGCTCGCGATTTCCACCTGTCCATTCTTGCCGGCCCGATTAAGTCCTCCGGCGAACGGCTGTCGTGTTCCTTTTTATCGCCGGATAATGGACGCGAGGGTAGATTCGTGCGAAACGAATCGGTACGGTTCCGATGTTTCTCGTTCGCCGGAAAAATCTCACTTCCGCTCGGATATTCGCGAGCTTTCGTTTCTTCCACGCCGCTACGAACAATGTATTATGCGATACTCGAAACGAATCGACCGCTGATGAACAGATCGAACGCTCGCCGTAAGGATCACAACCTACGACCTTGCCTTATACGTTTAATACGTTATAAATACTTAGGTACGCGTGAGATGGATCACCCTTGTACAAACGTCACAATCGTGACCGTGAAATTATATTTTGTCGCACGAATAGGTCCTCCGATCTGTTCGGAGCCATCGATTTATCTCCTCGAAAAGTTCACCGTTTTTCCCCCCGTAAGATTTATAACGGAAAGTTAGTTCTCAACAAGTATTCGCCCTCCATTTTAAGAAAATATCGATGTCGTACCCGTCCATGTTCTTTCGTTTCATCGTTAACGACAAAAGATGGCAAATTTTTCTCGTTTCGATTCGTTTTTCACCTGAACGGCTCTCGAGTGTCCTTTAACCCCTCTCAAGAATTTCATTTCGGTTGTCCGTGTCCTACTTTTGTCCTTTCTCGATTGTTCCGCACATTTTTGAGAAGTTGCCTCGATCTCCTCTGTGCGAGACACTGCACGAATTACGAATACTCGGTTGAAAACGGGGGAAAAAAAAAAAAAAAAAATTGTCGCCCGAACGAAAAAAGTAGAATTCGACTGGAAGCGAGGAATCGATCGATTAACGATAAATCAGGCGCATTTGTGCGAACGTCCAGTGTGCTTTCGCGTGATCCACGTCGATAACAATAATCTCGGATTATCGCCGACAGAACGGGATCTACGGTAATCGGTTGCGTACACGTGGCGCGAGTTTAAAACGGCCACGCAGAGGATTATGCATAATTTCTGGCTCTGTTCGTCGATTCGATCCCCGTTTGGCCCAATTTCGCGCTGTTCCAGGCCAAACGTATCGAACGACACCGGGTCAAGGCCGATCGTGTCTACGATCATTCGACGAAAAAAGCTTTCCGTACCGCGATCGTGATTTCGCGGCGATATTCCTGTCATTCAGCTTTCTCGGACCATCCAAAAACGTACAAAATTGTTTCGTTTAATCGTTTCTGGCTCGGACACGTTCGGCTTTTGAACGCCTCGGCGCTAAAAATTGCGCGTCTCTATCACGTGACGGTATCTATATTTTAAAATACAGTCGCGAACAAAAGTTTCCGAACCACATAGATTTTCGTATTTCGTCGAAATAAACGTATCTTTTTTTATATTCTGTGTCGATGTAATTAGATCCTCTTTCTCGTTTTCCGGATTAATCCTTGATAATGTCGCAGTATTGCAACGGGCATTTTAGAGTTTTTTTTTTCTGCTGCAATAAATAAGAACAACCGTCTCAAAATAATATCGAGTAGTGGCATACGCATGAAGTTGCAAGAGCGCAACATAATTATATTTTCACTATGTATATGCGAAATATGCACTTACTTCTTACTATTGAATTTTTTCATTCGTGCGCTTGAATAGCACGGAAAGCGTTAAATGCTGTAGAGATCGTATAGCATATTTAAGGCATTTGTACTTGCGCTTCAATAGCAGCACAATAGACGATTCTAGAATCAGCCAAAATTGCGTGACACAAAAATGGATTCCGCGAGTGGTTTATTTTACATCCTGTCTGTGCTTCTACGAATCGCGTTCGCTAAACGAACATAACAATGATCACATTCATCGTATCAAATGCACAGTCAGTCTGGATCCCCACCGCGATTCATTGTCGGTGCGCGTGTGTGTCCGTGCGTGATCGGTAGAAAGTGATTCTGACACTCGGTTGAGAGAGCTGTTGAAAATCGTCAACCGTTCATTGAACGTCGAGGCCATTCTTTAACGCGCCGACTCATTCCGCGCCTGTTCACAGTTCGCTCCTACACTTTTACAATTACCGCCACGTTCTCGCTTTAAAGGATTAACGTCCTACGAGGTGCGTAGACTTCCTTCGAATAAGAACGAACTTGGAAATTTTACACTTCCAAGCTCTGTTCTTCGGTGTGGTCAGTCACGAATTTTCAAAAGCTCGAGTGCGCAAAATTGTCCAGATTCCATAGGATGCTATACAGAGTTCGCTGCGATATCGAACGCGGTGAAAACGATTTGACGCAAAGTTTCACCGACTCCTTTCCAACCCTCGTAAAAAAATTGTACAGGGGGAACGATAGCGATGGACGACGATAACGTGTTCTCGAATTTCGAGGGGTCGTGCGAGAACAAGTTTAACCGCGTTTGATCGACGGTCGATCGCGAACCGGTTCTCGATAAAGTCGCTAATGAAATTTGCTAGGAACTCGGTTGGCCAATCGAGAGACACGCGTTATGATTTATACGGTGTCCCTGTTTCTGGCCGGTATTTCCTGCGACATTAGTTAGCAAACTGTAGAGGCAACGTTGCGCAAGCCTCAATTAAGAGGCTCGATAGTTGAAGTCCGATAAGCGGCGATAGATCGATCGCACGATTTCTGCACTTGCATGTTCGGCCGGGGCTTATTCGTATTTATAACGGTGGCCGTTGGCCGTCGAGAACAATGGGGTCCTGGCTGGTCCGATGAACGATCGGAAGGATCAAGGCTCGAGACACTTTGCGGTTCACTGAACGTCTCGGTAGCGAGCTACGGCGATAAAGAAGAAGGAAATATCATTTCGCCGAGGAAAGTGTACGCGGAACAAATTGCGTTCGCTCGTATCGTACACGGATTTTTCGAGTAATCTCGTTGTAATTGCGTCCACGATCGGTGCAACGAGTCCGCGCGGCGAAACGGCTCGCTTGTCGGACAGTTAAATGGCTTGGGTAATTCGAAACGAAACGTTTGCCCGCGGAGAAATTACGGAATCGAGTTGCATAATTCTCCCTAGTTAGAAACGATATCGTCAGGTGTTCAGGAAATTGAAGCATTGAACCCAGTTTCAAGATTTTTGTCGACCAGTCGCGCAGGTAGCTGCGGAACGCGAGCATGCACCTATTCTTACCGTGCTCGCTCCGAACTGGTTAACAATTTTCTATATTCTATCTATAGTTAACGCGAAACGGTCTTTTAACCGAAAATATCGTGCACTCGTTTTTATCACTCGTCCGGGCTTTTTCAATTTCCAATACTGCACTTTTGCTGCAATGGGAACCCCATTACCTTGCATTGACCCATTTCGTTCGATCCTTCCCGTCCGATGACATTTATTCTATTAATTTCCGATTTCTCTCCTCGAACTGTACAGTCTATTATTGTTGGACGATTAAGTCGAGATAAACGGGATATCGGATCAGCTGTATTTCACTATTCTATTAGCGCGTCTAATTCTTCAGTTTCTCGATGTACTGCTCCCGATTTCGAAGTCGTGGAATTCTTAATTTCTCAACTATTCCAGACGACCAAATTTCTACCCACGAAAGCTGAAAGGGTATTGAAATTTCCACGAGACAGCCAGTACGTTCGATTAACGCTCCGGTGGTTCGCGTAAAGCGCAACTTTACGCGAGAATAAATGGCCCACCAAACGTTACACCGTCGAACAAATACGCTGGAAATGAACTTCGCAGGCCGTTAAAAAATTGTTTCATCGCGTTCCAGCAACGCGTACACCGAGGTTCTCTGATCCTTCGTTGATGCCGTTCGTTCCAGTTGCCGTAAAAACGATCCGGGAAACGGGAACTACGGCCGATTCGACTCGCGTAACCGCGTACACTTGCCCGATTAGCATAGATCCCGTTTTCTCGTCGGTAATCGAAGCTTATTGTTATTCGCGGGGATCGCTCGAAGGCCGGTTATATTTACTCGAGACTCCGCTTGATCACCGATTGTCCGCCCGAGCATAAGATAACAACGATCATGGCTCGCCTTCGTTCGTTTAACCTCGCGGTTAAATGGAACAGTGGACTTTTCTGCATTACGAGTCGACCCCGATCAATCCTGCGACATACCTGCTAACCGAATCCGCGAATCGACTTAAAACACTGTCATCGAGCAAATTTCAATTGCATTCGTGCCGCGATACGGCGATATCTTTCAACGGTTCTCACAGTAATAGCATATGCAAATGAATATCGCTAATACGCACGCTTAATACCAACAGCTTATTAAAGTTTAAAAAACGAGTATCCATATTTTACGTTCCTATTCGATAATATTAAGGAATTTTATAAATGCTTCAATCCCGTTTATAAATAATCAGCCATGTTCAAGATATAATTGCATATGGAGAAGTTTCAAATAAATAATTACAAATATCATTAATACGCAAACATCGATCCGAGCGAATTTAACCGTGTAAAACAGAGAAAATTGGAATAATGGCCGAAGCAGAAAGAAGCGGTATTTTCCCAGACGCGTTCGCGGTCCCACGAGATTCAGCGAGTTCGAGTTAGGCCCCGATTGTCGGACTGATTTTGGCCAAAGAACAGACGCACACCCCCCCTGGAATAAATACGAATAAACGAGCCGAGACTTCTGTTATCCGCTTGCATAACGAATACGAGGCCGAACGCGGCAACGATAAAAGCTATCGTGCACACGTTTTGCAAACAATAGCTTCGTCGCCTTCTTCGGCCTCGTATCGCAGAAATTGCCAACTGCGCCGAAACCAACAATATGGAAACTCAGTTTGCGAACTTTGTCTTCGAGTTAACTTCGGACGCGATACAACCTTTCGAAAGCTACCCCTATCGCGACCGGGCGAAATCAAATTGTTCGGGGAACAGCGCCGTCCATTCGCGATACGAGTGCACCTGTTTTTCGACATATGGCGATTTACGTAACGATCCGCCATGCGAACGATCGCCGTTTCAAGCTTGAAATTTTCTGAAAGGTTGGGGTGGCTCGTGACTTCGATGGTAGATCGTTTTTTGCGACCGATCGCTTTTAATGTCTGTTATTACATCTTTATGGTCGAACGCGACGTACAGGTTAAAATGTTCATTCTGGTCTGCCAGATCCTCGACCCTCGATGATCCTTCGATCATTAACTGCATTTAAACTTAATAAATTTCGCAATTAGATAACTAAAGTGTTTGCAACTTGACAGTTTGGACAATGGTGACGATAATTGAAGCCGTCTAACGAAATCATAACGTGACAAACGACAGGTATCGTAAAGCGATGAAAGAATGCTCCTTACACGTAGATGGAGTAGATTTAATTAGAAATCGGTATTTACCGAAATCTGGTGAACTGAAAAATTCATATGCAGGGTATTAACGTTCCGGTAACTGAATATGTCATATTGGCCTGCTGCATCGCGCACGGAACGTACGACGGGAAACAAATCGAGCTCAATACAAATACACCGATAAAATAAAAGGGAGATGGAAGGTTGTTGGTCGGTGTATTCGATGTCGATCGTTTTGTATTCCGTATACATCGTGGACCGTGAACATGCATATTACTCGTGAAAATATCGGCGATAATAATTGTCACGCACTCGGAACTCGTCGATTTGTTCCGTGCTCGCAGAGAAGAGTCATCGCGCGCTAAAGGTGAAATGTGCCGAACATATCAAGTGGTATGTTAACAGCGTTCGTTGCCACTGTCCGAGTGCTGTCGACGCTTGATGTGTTATTCTACCTGTCGACTAATCCATATTTCTATACATATTTTTCGCGTTACAAATTTCAAAATCTGTAGATCAGATTCTTGTACATGTCCAAATCACGATACGTGAAAACTGAAACTTGAGAAACAGAAGTGAGAGATTTTCAACTTCTATATCTTTAAATATCATAAATTTTTCAACTACGCTTGGAAATTTGAAAGTTCCTACATTCGATAGTTCGAAAACTCGAGGCTCTTATATTTATAAATTTGTTAAATGCCCAAGTTTGAAGCTCGGTTGAATTTGAAAGTGAAAGGATATTTGATCGTCGAGGAGAGCGAAGAACGTATGATGAACATGTCGAGGGTAGTAGGGCAAGAAAGCGTGTGTCCAGTAAGAATCGCGATATCGAGGCAATCGTGTGGGTTAATTGGGCACAAATTGGCCGTTTTACGATCGATCGATCGGTGCCGATAATCGGTCAGGATCCAGGCCGTAAAACGTCGGTTTTACGAGGGCGATAAATCGGGAATCGTAATTGATAGCGGCGCTTACAATGCGCGGGTAACAATGCTTACAGGAACCGTCGAAAGACCGTGGCCGGCAGGAAGTTGGTATTGGTGCAAGGACGTGGAAACAAGGACACAGTTTCAGGTGGTCCGCGAGCTGTCCTGCATCCAACAATGGCCCGGCTACGGGACTGCAACAATGCCTCACCCTCACTGGGGCCACTTTGGTTAATTAATTGCCGGCCTCTTTGTTGACGAACGTGTGTGCTCCGACACCGATCCCCATATTCCCTGCTTTCTGCCTGAATTAATTAACAACAATTCGCCCTGCCGCGCTAAAAGTGGTTAATTTCGACTCTGTCATGACCCAGACAAGATACCGCGCGCGAGCCTTCCTGTTATTTTCAACGGAGAAATTCGCCAGAGAAATTAGAAAAGTAATTACGTTCGTTTGTGTGACCGACATCGTTATTAATTCCTGATTCCTGCCGGACGATGCTGTGCTCGCATACCAATTCCACCCAATAATGTCCACCAATGAGAAACGAGGGAACTTGGAATTTACTTTGGGGGATTCTCTATCAAGAATATTACTGTAATAACGAAATTCTGATGTTGGATTCGTTCTGTTTGGACTTTTGCCGACTCTATTCGAGTGGTACGATATAATCGCAAAAATTGCCACATTTTTAAACTTACCAACTTCCCAAATTTACAACTGCTCCCCAAAACGCAGAATCCTCGAATCTCTGAATTCCCAAATTCACTTTCCAACACTCTCCCATAAATTTCTCCAAAATTAAGGGTAGACGGCATTGCCGTTATCTCGTAAGTCATTGTTTATCGTTGTAATTAACGACCATCGTAAACTATTCCCGTACAAAGGTAACCGCGCATCGGCGAGAACGAAAAGTAAACCATGTAACAGAGCGGACCCAAAAGAAACGTATTTCCATCGAGTTCGATTTCCCGCCGTCTCGCCAACGTAACCGTCAACTCGAACGAGCATAAAGGGCCGAGGAGGGTGAAAGAGCGGCTGGAAAATGAAAGGGAAAAAAATGTAATTACAACGGGGAATGATAATGAAGTTTACATTTTAATAACCCGCCGTGTCGCCAGATGGTCTCGAATGCAATATTAATACATTCCTCTTCGCCGCGTTCGCAGCTACCGTGTAAAAGTTGGCCGGTGTAGACGGGCGCGCGCGTATGCGCCCCCTTGAACATCCCCGTTGAACCGCGCACCAACACCGACCAAACACACGGAGCATCCGTGGAGGAAGAAGAAGGCGACGAGAATGTACGTGAGCCGAGGTGTTATTGCATTTCGCGAAGAATGCAGTCCACGGTGTCATAATATATTTGCACGGACCGGAGCGACCCGGGGCTACACGGCGCGGCGACGCGTCAGCGCGAGCTACGACGACGACGACGACGACGACACGAATCTAATTTATAAGTTATGAGTCTGTCCGTGGCCGACGATCGTCCCGTGGCATTTTTTCCACCGCGTCCACGGCCCACGGCCGACTTTCAATTTGCAACCGTATACTCTCCGCCGCGAAACACCGGCTCCGGTAACGAGACAGATTTACCGAGCGTGCCGCTATCTCGTTGCTTCGCGAATTTCTATGTATACGAGCCACGCGTTATATCGTCACTTGCTCTTTCGACTTCCTTTCAAACGGGACAACCAAAAAATACGGGCTTTTTATTCACGACCGAAACGATGCCAACTGTTTTTTGTTCGCGAATCTAGACGCTGGAAAAAGGTAAATTTTGCAGCTGCTCGGACGGCAACGCGGACTCGTGCCGATGCCTTGCATAATTTTCAACGCGATTCGATATTATCGCTATTCGAGCCATTTTTAAGTCCCACGCGGTTCACTTACGATTCTCGTCCGATTTCAACGAGTGCCGTGTGATAAAGTAACGAGCAAACGTGGAAGCGAGAGACGCGTAAAGTTTCAAACTTCAAATTTGCAAATTCCTAAATTCTCAAAGTCCAAATTTGACATAGAATGTTCTGCAGCGTCCTTGCAGGCAAATGTTCGGCAACGTGTCGAGGTGATAAATCTGCCGGACGGTCTGATTGCATCGCGATATTACTACTTGGAAGTAGTCACGGACAAACTGAATTAACGATAATAATTTAACGGCACGGTCCGGCCGAGAGTGAACAGTTCCCGGATTACAAAATTCCAGTAAACGCGGTAGCCGTTCAGAGTTTGGTAAACTCTTGGAGAGGAGTTTAATTAGCATCGAGCCAACTCGGAACAGCTCTCTAAATACGTCGATGCAAGTTGACGCGAAAACAGAGGACGTGTCGAACGTGGCGTTGGGACACGCGATAATTTGCTGCTTCAAATTCAACTTTTACAACATTGCCGAACATTTTTTTTCTTTGCATCAAAATTCAACATTTTATCGTATTTCGCGATACCCTAAAAATTGGCAGCTTTAACGATTGCTACTCGATCGTTAATCCTTATCCGGATAGGATATTTATGTAACATGAACGTTTAACGAGAATCTGGTGCAATATTATACGAGTATTAATACGTGATCTCGATAAAGGATGAATACAGTTTATTCGTAGGACAAATTTGCGAAAATTCGTGTCGTATTGAAAAATGATTTGGAAAAATTTAGTGGATTATATTCGGAATACGATGAATCGGATATGCGAGTCTAGTGAATCTTCCGAAATATCGATGCCATATTATTGCAAATATTGTTTGCTGGAATACGTGCAATTATAAGAATATATTAAAAGCTGATACGTGTCGTTAGGAAAGTGACAACCTTAAGGGTCGTATCTTCGATACAAGAAAACAAGGCGTGAGCTTTATGTCAAACTCAGATATCGTTTAAAATTTAAAAAACAAACTTATCCTAAACAACAGCTTTCATCGAGATATTATCGAAACGACCTTGACCTTACGAAATATATAGCAATCCTTGAGCGAAGAGAGTGTTCCTTTAATTCCGAAGAAGAATGGGGTCTGAAAGGGTGAAATAAGGAGCAGCCTATCGGTAGTCGAAAGGAAGAGTAGCGTGGATGATTCGAGAGGAAAAGGAGAATCCTTCTGCCTCCTCTAGGCTCGTTGTAGCTAATGTTACTTTTTACAAAAGCAAGTTGGCAGCCAGTTTGCTTTTGCACGGCCGCCTCGACGAGCCAACCCTCCTCGAGTAGGCGGAGGTTCGACTCTGCAAAATGACTTAATGAACGGTATCTTCTGCTGCTGCTCTCTAATCATTCCGGCCACTTACTTCTTGCCGTCAGCCATTTACTTTCGCAACTGGCGCTTCTTCTTCCTCTTCTTCTCCTTCTTTCGTTCTGGTCCTCTCTTTTTCCCTCTTCTCGACGAGATTCGATAATTACGGGAAAATCTTGTCGGAACGCCTACGTGGATCTAGTTACAGAACTCATCGCGTGCCGTTGCTGATATTTTTCTTCTCTTTTCACCTTTGTATTTTTAGAGTCCATCCCCTTGATCCTCGAACGGAAGATAGCCTCGAATGCTCGTTAATGCTTGCACGGTTTAAATTAGATTACATTTGAGAATTTGTGTATTGGGACTTTAGAAGTTCGAGGTAAACATTTCATTCGTGGAGGGATCTGTATCGTACGTGAATTTTTTACTATATAAGTATTTGGATTTTTATATTTTCTTATATCCTCGTATTCTCGAACCCCCAAACTCTCCTGTTATCAATCTTGCAAATTTTCCACTCTCCAAGTCCTTGAACGTTGCAATCTCAAGAGCACCGGTCTCGAGTATCCTTGCGCGAAAGGTCCATCGACCGATCTCGCCCGACTGTATCCGATCTCGAGCCGAAGCACCGTTACCGACGCATCCCCGATCGCGGTCGATTACCGGGCGAAGAATTCGAACGAGTATCTTTCCGTCGTGTTTCAGAATCGGCCACGGTATCTCGGAATTATCGAACGATAGTTAACATCGTTGTAACTTCCACGAAAAGGCCAATCTGCCGCTTGTCAAACGTAAAGGTCGGAGCATCGACGAGAGAGGAAACGTCTCGTGCGAACCGACCGAACAATTCCGCGCGACCTGATGGCCATTATCATATTCCTCGCGTATCATATCGAATTTATGGCTAATAAAGGCCGATCGAATAACAGGCTTGCCGGGTCTCGAAAGGTTCGAGCGAGCGAGCACGGAGGTAGGACCCATGGGCCCGGTTGTTCGTTTTCTCCGGGCTCGGTCCCAGCGTCGTTCGCCGCCATCCCGGCCAGTTGGCTCGCTTTATAGTCATGCCAGTTGGCAATGGTGGCAATTGATATGCACGCCATTGATATATGGGTGCATATTTCACAAGGTTGGCAGAGCCACGAGCTCTCTCTCTCTCTCTCTCTCTCTCTCTCTCTCTCTCTCTCTCTCTCTCTCTGTCCGTTGCTGGTTTGTTATCTCGCGCGTTTCTATCCGGACCTCGGCTCTCTGTTTCGCTTTTTTCTTTTACAAAGCTAACCCGCCGCTTGTGCCAAGCCAGGCCAGATCGGCTACCAATACGCGCAATGAATTATACCCGTCCTTTGTTAAGCTCCTTGACGCGTCTTTGATTGGAAGCCCGCTGCTTCCACGGAAAAAATGAACAGTCAGCCAGGCTTACGCGGAACATACGAGAGACCTTCGACCTCGACCGACGACCTCTCCAATATAATCTGTCCGTGGACGAACGAAATTTACCTTCCGCCAGATCGCGGTGGACACTCCGAAACTGCGAGTATCACCCACTGCCTTTTGTTTGCCAACCACTCGCAACTACCAACGACACTTTGTCGATTGGAATTTCGAAATTCGACCGATTCGATACCCACGAATTAGATGGAAACTTTATCTTCAAACTCGAATAGCCAGCTCAAAAGTTTTCTCTTCAGAACCTTGTCCGTTCTTCCTTTAAAAGCATTATTCGTCTATCTTATTACTTCGCCGAAAGATACGGTACGTATCAACACAGAGTTGTATAACTTATACGTATGTACATTTTGGATCTGAAAGGTGGCCAACTCCGTTGAACGTGTTAGTCAATTACAAAGAACTCGTTTCGTGTTAATTGATTAAACCGGGTGTTTCCAGGTCCTTTTAATCGCGATGGAACGCATAATAGCGAAAATAATAATGTCCACGATTATTTTCAACGAAGCGTATATTTGTCTTTTAAATAGCGGCCGATATAAATTACGATAGGTTGTTGGAAACGAGCTTGAACATGCCCGCGACGTGTTTCCGCATTGTTTCGACTAGATCGGTGGGGGACAAGCAGGGATGAAATAAAACACGTTGCCTCTATGATCGCCAACTTATAAAGCGGATTATCAGAGCGAGTTCTCTCTATTGAATAAATTCATGAGCAACGCCGGTACAATCGGCTATAAATTACGCGGGTCCATTTTTGTCAATATTCATAACGCGCGTAGTCGCGTGACGTTCGCACTCGATACCCGGTTGCTGGTATTGTTGCTGACTGAAAACCCTGACGACGCTTTTATCGCTCGAATCCGTTTCTGGTCAGATCGCTTCCCTCGAACAAGTGTCAGATCTCACCATTTTCTTCGAAGCACGGAGAAAGAATGTCCGAGGTCGAACGAGATCCTGAGAGCGCTGTACTTGTCGATGCATGCTCATATCGTATTCGTCTGTTTCGCGGTGAACGAGAAGCAATATTTAGCAGCAATATCTGACATATTTATCTTCTCCTTTCTATTTGATCTTGTTCGAAGGAACAAACATTTCGAATTCCGTTCGTTAACAATAGGTTTTACTCCGAACATGTTTAAAATTAATTTTGCCTCGGAAGTTACACAGGGGTTTAAAAAGAAGTAGGTGCTCGCTTTTAATGGGTACTTGCGCTCACGCCAATAGACCGAACGTGTATAAATTCGCTTGAAATAAATCTAACCGGAGTTAGTAAATATGTACGAATATTACATTCCCGGCCGATTTGACGGAGTAGAGGGGTGAAGGTTAGTTAGGATTCCGCGCGAACACCAGCGTGTTTCGTAACGGAGAGAAATTCGGGGGAATGGTAAAAAAATATTGTCCCGGTAATAAATAGTGGGCAAACGTAAGAATGCCCTTTTGTTTCACGTGACACGTACGAGGCGGTTCGTGAGTACAGAAAAATGTCAGCAACTTTATCAGGAGTCACGCATTCCCAGAAGGCTTATCATCGGTTGCCGACCTAATTATAATTGCCGTTCTGTGTTCGTCGGGGTCATAATGATAATACGTTTCCGTATTTTTACATTGTATACGCCGTGAGTCGATGAATACCTAGAAGACGCGAATACACCGGCGCTCGGTATTATGGCGTTTCACGAAACCGCGTATATCTGCAAGAAGAAAAGTACTGTAGAGCCAAACGAATCCGTAATACGAAGCTGAGTAACGCGAGATACATAATTTCCACGGAACACGTATAGCTTAATCTTTGGTTAAAAAGAAAGTAGGGGAAAAAAGAAACCGGCCGAAGGGAAAAGAAAACGGGGAGAAAGAAAATCGGGGTATATATCGTTCCACGGCGAGCTCTACTATCTAACGTCGCACGCGATACGCTGCTTTATTTTAAGCCGGTCGTTTAACCTTTAGACAGCTTTTTAATTTCGCGTCAACTGGAAGGTCTGCTTGTCAGTGTGCTTGTCAATTGTTGCATTCGAGATAATCATATACAACACCGAAGGAAAAAAACATGTTACCCCGCTAGAATATTCAAACAGTTCGTCGATTGTACTCGGTTAGAATACGTCGGCTATGGTGAAACGATTTTTGTGCGTTCGAACGCGTTAGAAACGCGAAAAATTAAGTTTTCATTACATAATATAGTTAATGGAATAATGAAAAGTGGAAATTCCATCGTCGACAAATTTATAAGTGGAGGAAGCGAGAAGCTAGGGATTCGGTTAATTGCAAGAATCGGAAAATTGAAAGATCGTGAAATCGAGAAATTTCCATACGTTTGACCATATGGATTTATCGCGTATTTACGTGTCGGATGGCGATTTACGGTGTGCCTCCTTTCAGAAAAATCCTGGCTACGCCAATGGACAGCCACAGTCTTCAAAAAATCGATAACCATAGACATCCACGGGAAGTATTCTTGCGTCAGTCCCAACCGACTTTGATATCCACTCTACGATTTCCTTTGCCGTCTCTCCTTTCTCTCTCCTCGTCCGACTTATTTGACTTATTTCGACGGATCACGACGGCCGTTCCGCAAATAAGTCGTCTCTCCGGCCTTTTGTGTTTGTAAATCAAAAAAGCGAAATCTTTCGCAGAAACTGAATCAGCCAGCGGGAAATCCTATCTTCGTAGCGGTTCATAAAACGCGAGGCCCTATGTGAACAGTATCCTTTCTGCCTGCCACACACGTATTCCCGTGCAAAAACGTCTTTTGAAGTTTTCTTGGCGGAAAGCAGGCCAGAAGGCTTGCCATTGATTTAATGGGTGTACCTTCAGCCGCGGTTAAACACCGCATCAAACCGCACCCTGCTCGATTTCTTCTTCCTCCTCCTCCTCCTCCTCCTCCTCCTCCTCCTCCTCCTCCTCCTCCTCTTCTTCTTCTTCTTCTCGCTTTCTACTTTCGGAACAAGCTTCTTTCGATTAACGACTTTTCTACGATCGTTATCGTTCCTCCAACTATCTCGCGGTCTAACTCTAGGACGTAACAAGCATTTTCATCAACCGTGTCACGTTGCGACATCTGCTCACTCCATAACATTCTGTTTTAGGAATTTAGAACTTCAACGTTTTGGTTCATTAAATTTTTTAACCTCTTCATTACCAAGTTTATAAAGTTTCAAATTTCCGAATTCTCCAATTCCGATTGTTTCCAATTGTTTACTGGATTTTCCAATTTCCAACTGACCGTTCAACTCAGAAAATTTGTAATCTCAAAGAATTTCGTGCCATCATCGTGACACGGCCGAGCGACCATTTTGATGGTAGCAGAATGATTCTAGCGTCCACCCAGTTACGCCAACGTAGCTTCCGTTATAGATCCCCTCGAGTCAACCGGAATAAACCGAGAGCAACGTGTAGCCGAACGACAAAGGGAATCCTTTGATCGAAAGAATCAACCACGAAGACAAGTTTAAACGAATTATTATCGGAGAACGCGCGTGTACGTCGCGGAACGAGGTCGCAAGAACGTCGGTAATTTCTGCGAATTCGCGATACTTCTAATGTCAAACGATCCACCGTCTGAGAAGCTTGCCCAGGTAAGCGACGCTGATGAGTCTAATTAGCAAATCGCAAACGAAACACGCAACTTCTCTTTTCGCCGAGTTTACGTTCCTCTAAAGTAAAGGCGTTTACGAGTCTCGGAAAATTCAATCTTTCGTATGAAAACTTCGACTCGTTCAATTTACGAGCGAACCGCACTAGGTTAGACACTAGGAGATCAGGTTCGATAATTTCGATTGATTCTAGCACGAAAGTTTCTCTTCGATAAGCACCATTCACGACGTATATTCGAGCGGCGGAAATTGATTTCGAATCGAAGAACGAGTATCCGTAAAATTAGCTATGCTTCAAGAATATTGTGAAAAATGTCCTGTACCCGAGTTCCACGAACACGTCGAAGCGTTCCGACGATGTCGCAGAGACAGCGAAGACGGCTGTCCGCGTGCAAAGCGAGCGGAAACGCGAGGGAGGAAGATGGTAGGGGGCAATGTAATTAAAATATCGTTCGCCGATGGGTACGATCGAAGCTCGAAAACCGGCGATTCGATGTTCGTGGCTCGTGCACCGGCGATACCCGACGTTTTTCTTGTCCGCGTTTAATCCGCGTGAGTGCACGACAGAGAAGCACAGCTGCGGGCAAACGCGGAGAAAGAATCAGTCCCCGACGCGACGCGTCTGCCCGAAGATCCGTGGGATTAGCGTGGCGACGTTGTTCTAAGTTCGGGACATGTTTGGAGAACAACGCGGAGGGTTGCGCGTGGGTGTATGGCGAAAAGCCAACGCCAGACAGACACTCCGTTTTCTACAACCCGACCAGACAAATCGTTCGACCTACAGGCTCTTTCAACGTTCATACGTCCCTACATCTGAACAAATACCTAGATCGTTCGATAGTTTCTTAGTTAATTAAGTCTACATGTATATGTACATCTCTAGTTTACTAAATCACTCGATACCTAGATACTCGGATCTCCGAATATATAAATTCTCCAATCCCTGTATTTTGAAATTCCCATATCCTCGGATCTGAAGAACTCCATGTTTCTACGTTACTAGATGCCTAGATCTCCAGATCTTCCAGTTACCTACATCCCTAGATTCCTGCAGTTTTCAACTCCTACGTATCCCAAATGTCTACGTCTCTAGATCCCTACATACCCCAAATCTCTATCACCTCAAATGTCTACGTCTTCAAATCCCTACATACTCGAAATTCCTACGTCCCGAAATCCCCGCGTCCACCGAATAAAGTTCAGAACGAGATCGAGGTTGATTGGTCAGTGTCGACCCCACTTCAGAGGTACTACTTACATTCGTTGTTAAGCAGGTTATTGGTCGAACGGTTACCGATTCAATTCTATGACAAATAGTAGCTAAATATAACAGAGTGGTTTCTCTGTCTCCTCTTTTCTCTCGGTACCTCTCCGAAATTTGTAAGTCCTCGGTGCCGCTTTGCTTAAGACGAATATATTATGTTTCATAGCGACGAAAATAATTGGGACGTTGTAAGTGGAACAGCCTGTATGTACACACGCTTTGTGTCGTAGAGGAGCATATGTATGTAGCACGTGTCGTCGACACGAACGCCGGATGGCCGGCATTCGAGAGATATGTAAGATTCCAACCGCCCACATCACGACAAATTGTTGCTCAGCTGATCGGGCCGACCCTCTGCTCGTTTAAACTTTAAATCTTTTTCGGACGGTTCCGTAGGAGCTGGCGACCCGATACACATTCGTGTCGGTCGTGTGATTCATGCCACACACCGTTGTCCGTAATGACAGTCCGCTGGCAAATTGCTGGCTCCGGGACGATTTCCGATGATTTATCAACCATCGCCACCCGTGCGTCGAACGCGATTGTTCTACTTGCGATAACGGCGATTGATACCGGTACGAGCCAGTACTTTGCTTTTCGATCAAGCCGATTGCTCGACAACATTTAATTGGAGCCATTTCGAGGGAACCATTGCGCAACGGCAGGTGGTTCGTACTGCCTAGCACTCGGTATTCGAGATTTTACGTTTCAGATTCGATATCGTGGCTAAATTCAACTTCTTTAAGCTCTGCTTGCTGGAAACGCTAAGCTCTTCCAAGAAATATCTTTCCGGTATTAGATATCGTATACGGTTTGGAAAATGATCATCGTTGTAAATAGCTAATTACGAACTTAAGCTCGCGCTAATTATTCGAAACAACGGAGTAAACCGTTATTAGGTTGCTTAATAAGCTTACGATGTTCTTGTTCTACAAATATTTGATGCTCGAAACAATCGGTTACAAACGTTACGTTCGCGAACATCACTTTCTGCGATCGTGATTATATCTATTAAGTTACGTTTATGTTTCGGAAAAAATTCATGTGTACGCTCTTACTGTTGGTAATAAAAGATAGCAGGGACTTATTCGAATGACACGCTTTATCAAGATGGTGGTATAAACTTGTACGCGTACATAGGTATATGCAATTATAATAATTTATCACATAAATTGACGAATAACGTGTATACGCATGTACGATTCAATTAATTTACCGCGTAAGCGACGTAAATCTACTTGATCACTGTGTGCGCTACGGTTATAGTAGTTTATCAGACCGATTACATAAATTTATTGTATCATATATTAATCCCCGTTGTCGCATAAACTTACGTATAGTATCTACATAGATAGAGGATATAATTAACGTGTAACGTGTTCAGCAGCTTTAGAGCAGCGAAGAGCGGTCGAAGAGGGAAGGATTAAGAAAAAAAGGAACCGTTTCGTAATAAGCGAGGCGTGAGAATCGTGTGTCAGATCGAGAAGAAAAACGAAGGAATTAATCGGTGTTAAGTCAGCATCGTCTCGGCGCACATTTTACGAGGCAAAGAGTTAACGCGTGGGTGCGACGTATGTTTCGACCATAGAGTTTCATATCTATTCGAGCAGGGGCACGTCCGCGTAACGTTCACACGATGCAATATTTCAGAAGGAGGATCCTATTACGTAACCAAGTGGTTTCACATGCTTCCATGCGGTTTGCTGTAATCACTGGGCACACGTGATAAGCCAACCTGCAAAGCTTGCTTTCGGTGCATAATTACGCGTGCACGCTCGTTCAACGGTGAATCGTAATAATTAACTCGATATAATTTAATTAGCAAACCGTTTAATCGCGATTGCGATACTCGATACAGCTGTATTATTTTCGTAACGTGTAAACCGCCGTAAACGATAGCTTTCTGCCAATAAATCATCTCCTAAATCATGACCAACGCAGTCGCAAATTTGCATAACTGCAACTGATAATTATTATTTAATGTTCCGTGTATGGAGCTACGAATCGGATATTCTTTTCGACTCTTGTATCGCGATTGCTTAGGTATCGGGGATACGAAAATTTCATTTTGGAAAAATTAAAAGCATTCAGTGGACCAGGAGGTATTAGAAATAAAAAATTTTTAAATTCGTACACCTGTTCACTCGTCCCATAACATATTTAAAGAAATGCTTCGACAGAATCCTCGATCCAGCAAAGAAAAAGAAACGGATGCAACGTAATCGAGCGATAAGAAGGCTCTAATCACTGGTATCGGTGTTAATGTCTCCGATAAGGATGCTCGCAGCCGAATAAAAAGATGGCGAAACAAAGAACGACGTTGATCCTGGATCTCCTCGGAGCAGAACGAGGAGAGCGTAAGAAATAATTGTCCGCGTTTTTGTCGGTATAGTTAGGAAGGAATTAAGGGACGCTAATTTATACGGTAGACAGAGGAGAAAAAGCCGCGAATATAGCGGAGAAAGAGCGCGGTCCGTAAGCAGTAACCAGGCGAGAGATAATCCGGAGGCTTACGAAGCCGAGGACGGATGACGAGATACGCTTTACGACCTCTACGTCAAAGTTTGACGGGAACAGAACGAACGATGTGTACGAGTATCCCTCCACGCCCGTCAACATTTTATTCTTGGGTGGTGTCTTATAAATAAATGCGAGACGTTTGCAACGCGAGGCCCTAAATCAACCGAGCGAACGATCGAACCGGTCGTCAGACTTCCCTTTTGTTTTTCGGAACTGCTCTACCCAGAAACGGGGGAATAAAAATATCCAGGACGAATATTAGCCTGTAAACCGAGACTCCGACTTTATGGCAGCCGTACAATCCCATAAACGGGGAGCGCAATCAGCGCCCTCCGGTAACTAGCGTTTTTCTCTCTAGCTTCGATCGACTCGCTTCCCCTTACTTTACGATAAACCGATTTATACAGTTCCGCGCTTGTATAATAATTTGTAATACTCGCGAAGAAACTATGTAACTACAATTTTAACGAAACTGGACTTAACCGACGAATGGAAACAAGCGACACGTGGCCTATTTTTGATTCTCTTACGATACCAGAAATGGAAATCCGCGAGGGTGAACTGAATCTATCCTGGAGGCACGTCTACTCGGTGAAATTGCTTCAACGTTTGGACAGTGAATTCTTTCGATTCAACGAATTCTGATGGATTAAAAATTCCTTTCTCTCCTCGTGGAATACTACAATGTTCATGGAAATTTGGTTAGTCGATTGTACTTTTCTTTCCCGTTTACGGATTAACGGTATCGGTTATGGATCAGATTTCGCGTATCTTTATTACTGTTTCGAGTGCTTGATCTAGATAAACCGTGGAGAGTTTAATGGTGCTGTAAAACCGCTATTAAAATCTTCGTTTTACGACATTCGAATGGTAATCAGGTGTTAATGAATTTAATTCTTCAATTATCACGCGTAATCGTAGATTGTGTATTAATTGTTCAACAGCTCGTGATTTACTCGAATCGTAACTATTTTTACGATGGGAAATCGTCCTGATTTTCGAACTTCGAATAACATCAACGTCTACGTGTCTGTTGCGTTTGCACAAAAATGAACCGAGTATCCAATTGGAGGAATTTCGCATGAAAGACAGGAAAGTACCGCATGTTTCCGATTTCCATTTAAAAGATGAAGGGGTCTATCAATCGTTAATGTCTTTCACCGCCCACGGTAATAGCTCTATTATGCCTTGGGTCATTAGACTACCGGATACGTACACGGTATATTCATAAAAGAGTCCTTACGATCGCGTGCACGAGTCGACCAGTCGCGATCGAGCACGAAAATATGATTCGAGTCGAAAGGTAGGCGCGCATTTTATCAAGGACCGTTTCTATCTTGTCGAGAGATCGTGACGTATCGATGCGGCCCTATCGATGCGATCGTTCACTGTCACCGCTCGCGTGATCCTCCATTTTTTTCTTTTTCCCTTTCGCCGTCTGCATGCTCGCTCGTTACTCCCTCCATTTTTTAACCCTCGTTCGACACTGCGACCTGCAGCTGTACCCTACCCTACGCTTTTTCCTCTAACTTCATAAATACGTTTCTTATCGTCCTCTCTTCTTTCACCTTTGTGAAATTATTCGCGGAATTTTCATTATGAAACACGATTCACATAGCGGTATATCATTGACTAACATACATGTATCTAGTAAGTTTTCTATTAATTCGACAAATATGTCCCTGACAATAATATAAGCATTTTAAATAATTTAACTCGTATTTATTAAAATAATCGCTGCCAAGTACTATTCAATTCACATACGTTCACCCCTTCGATCAATTACCCTTATGTACAATCATCCTTGCAACGTATATTAAGTCACTTAAGTCGCGCGATTAGTGAAAAATTATTATGAAACTTAGTGCACCATACCCCGATTAATAAACGACAAAACTGACCCTAGCAATCGAAACCGAAGCCAATATCGAGACACCGTTTAGTTAAATCGACGTAGTCGAGCTCGTAGGAAGGTTGAACCGAATGAATTCGAGTTTTAACGAGGACACGACGGATTCTAGAAGGGTTGTAATTGGCGGGGTGTGAACCGATGCGTCGAGTCAACCAGACACCGCGTGGAAGTATGCGGACTTTCGTTCCGTCGTCCTTACACACGGTATGCTTTTGAAGTCGACGTTGCAGCTACTGTTTTAAGGGCGCCGACCCATTTTATACCCGGTGTCGGGCATCACGGGCTGATATTACGCCCGCGAGAGAGTTACGTCTTTGATGTCGAGCAACGCTCGTATTTCGTGCCGCCAGTCATTTCGGTAATTCTTCCTCGTTTCCTACGAGTTGCTTCTTCGCGCTAATTGAGTCTTCGAGCCTGTTCATTTCCTCGCGAATAGCTCGAGCCTTTGTCGCGACTTTTTCACTTACACCTTTAACACCGGTTTTACTCATTTATTTCCTCCGGTTTTATATCAATCTTATCTTTGTAATTTTATCGTTTACTTTTACGCAAACGTTGCTGCTGCTCACTTCGCTGCTCTCGAGATTATATGTATGTTCCGCAGATTCATCCGTTTCGAAACGTGTAAAATAATTACGATCTTACACGGTAATCGCGTACATATTTATTCATGACATCGACAGCGAACGTTAATTACGAGAACAGATTGTTATTTTATGTGCAGGATAGTTATTTCCAGTACATTTTAACTATAGACAGGTTGATTGTTTCAAAAGATTATGTTAAGGAAAGATGTAAACGAAAAGATCATGTATGTTTCAGAAGACATTCAAGCATCTACATATATTTTAAAGGCAATTTTAATTTCGTATTTTCAATGCGATAAACATCCCGCTACTGCATTCTTCCGAGATAAGTGGTCCGTTTGCCCGATGCCAAGGGCAACGCTGCCAGAGTTTAATGTTTCGAAAAGTAATAACGATTTCGTAGGAAAAAAAGGGAAGAAAAGCGCGCAGCCGTCGATTCTAAACAAAAGAATGATCCGGGCTCGAAATAACGTGATCAATCATCGAAGAAGTAAGAAAGCTCGCGGCAAGCTGACGTTGAACAGTCTCACAGTCCCGACGGCGCTGCATCTCGTAATGATCCGTAAAATTCGACCGTTCTCGCATAAATTTCCATATTTCCGTCGGTGAAGTATCACGCTTTCTCGAGGTATCCGCGTGTCGGTTTGCAACGCTGCTACCGCTATGTGTACATTCGACTGCATTCGACTTCCTTTCGACTAAACATAAACTTGACTACTTTTACAAATCAGGAACCAAAATTCGTATGCTTCGAAATTTCCAAGTCTGAAAATTCTGACACGCGACAGATATCTCTAAATATCCATATTGGTATGGATATCACAGAAATCTTGATATCTCGAATTTCATAAAGCTTCGAGTCTGTGAATTTCGAAATTCTTGTGTCTCGAAATTTTCTAATCCACGAAAGTTAACTAGTAGTTCGTTCTCGCTTGGTATATGTATATGTATAATTGCCCGTTGAAGGCAGATTTTCTGTCGACTGCACGATATACAGTATCGTGTGACGCAAGAACACTCGGCGAAAGAGGATCGTACCTTATTGGAGAGAGGAGAGCTCGGGGTAGGATGCACAGACGGAACAATGCAAATAAGCCAATTACGTCAATCCTGAGAAATCGTCGAGCAAGAATGAGCAAATAGAAGCAGACGAAACGAAAAGGGGCGGGAGAAAAGGAAAGCAACGGAGATCGCGAAGCTCGATGAGGCCCACGAGCACATGCAACGGAATGCATGCGCGATGCATTAGGTAATGATATCGGCATTATGGCCGAGCCTCGAACGAACGAAATGACGAACGGGCCGACGGATTGGAACCGGGACCCATCGGGCCCCATCGGGCCCCATCGAGCCCCATCGAAGGAGGGCCATGGGGTAATTATACAAGCAAACAAGGGGCGGTCCCAGCAAGATTATAGGGTACCTCGTAGCTGCCCCTCGCCATGTCCCTCCTGGCCCCGACGTTTCCACGTAATTACAGGGCCAAACTGCTCTCCCTCCCATCCCCCCCCCCCCCCCTCCAACCTAACCCAACCCCTCCATCGATGCCACCCGCTAGTCTCCTTTTCGTGCTCTTCCTCCTCTGCTTCGTTCTCCTTCGTCCTTAACTTCTCCTTCTTCGCTTTTTAACATCGATATCGATGATTAGGCAGATCGAGCGCTTTCGACTCGATTTACGTCTGCCTTCGAACGTTTACGAATCTCGATATTTGCCCGATAGATTATATACTGTTGCACCTTATCGGTCATAAGTCTGGATCAGCGTTACGAGTCTTCGAGAGAAGAATCTCTCAGCGCTATCGAGCATGTTAATCGATGTACCCGAATGGAACAGGAAGCGATCTTGCACCGATAGCGCTCGTTAGGTTGATGGTTTCGATGCAAGTTAGAGTCGATTTTCGGACTAGGACGGTCCGGTTGCTCGGCTCGATTCGGAGGAACGTCCCGAGGTAGATTGCAGTCAGAGTCGGTTTATTTTGAAGAGAGCGAATGCACCGGTGTACGTACAGGAATTCAATTTGTTCCTTCGTCGCAATTACAGAGCCAAATTGTTCTTCGTGGCATCCCGAGCCGTACGTCTTTCGCCACTCCTTGGAAATACCACCGCCTAATCCGGCGTTTTTCGTTCTCGCTCGTCCCTCTTTCACGCGTTTTCGCGTCCTCGCGCTTCCTCGGTTACGAAACTCGAGCAACGAAAAAAGTTTCTTCGCGACTATCTGCGACGGGAGTACCCGCGAACCGACCGAGCAAATCCGAACGCGAAATCCGCGGATATTTTCGTTGTTTCTCTTGTATTATCAACGACCGTAATTAAAATGGTCTCTCGGTGGAATCGTTTAAAAACGTGTAAACACCGTTCGTTGCGCGCGCCAGCGTTTTGTTCGTGGCTTGTTTTGTTAAACCGCATCAATTTATGGAGTAAAACGAGACACTCCGTGTAATTTCGACGAAACGCGCATCACGGTACGGAGCCAAACAATCTTTCATTATTCCGAAACGCATTTTCACGCACACCCCGCTGCCAGCATATTACCGTTCACCTTTGTTTCGCGAAAACTCTCCTATTATTTGTCGAATACGGACAGAATTTTTTATACGGCACACTCCGTCGATCATCGCCGAAATTATTTCGTAAAACAACCGCGTTGCGCAACCACTTCGATCAACGACCTGATTTTTTGTTTTTGTCAAAATATATTCACTCGAAGTTATTAAAAAGTGTTGTTAAACGTTGTGTCGATGTTGAAGTGTTTGGAAAATTGTCACATGCTTTAGTAGGATGCACGATACAGGTACTCTGTCAACTTCTCTGTATCAGACATCTGTTGAACATTTATCGGCAACATAATATCTTGAAACGTATAGTTCGAACGTTTCTTATACTCTGTCGACTTCGTTATTAAAAATACAGCAAAGTGTCCGTCCGTTTGCGTACAAAACTTTGACTTATATTTCTGCAAAATTTGTCGTGTTACTTTGAAAAATAACGACTCAAAGGCGCAGTAACGACGAAGTCTCGAGAAATTAACGAGGAGAAGGGAAAGGTAGCACGATGTAATTAGCGGCTAGCTTAATTAATCTTAATTTGCCAACGTAATTTATGTCATTTCACCGGCCACCACGATGCATGTAACCGTGGACGCGTTAATTCTAAATCCAGCATCGATTTTACGATGATTGTTTAATGGATCGAAGGGTAAACGAAAGGTGATTTATAACCGCGTAATAAAACGCATTTTATAGTTCGTCGAACGACGACAGCTGCACGTATTTCGGGGAACGCGAACGAGAGCTCGATGACGGGCGAAGAGGTTTTGCGGCTGGTAGTTTCGTGATAAAAACCGCTAGGACCGTGTCTTTCGATGTCTCGATTAAATATTCATCCTCATCCGAGCGAGACACTTGTTGCTTACAAATAGAAAGCAAGCTATTCACGATATACCGCTTTTCAACCGCGAAACAACGTGTCAACGAATTCAACGAATTCAACGAGGTATAAGAGGCTCGATCGATCAACGGCTATGCCTGGACGGAATAAAAAGCTAATAAAGGAAAATGTTTAGCGACAGATTAGTCTTGACCCAATTACAGGTAAGTCAGGAATAACGCGACGCTTAGCACTTTGATTGCCGGCTCAAATAAAATGTGCGGCCATGACTACCTACGAAACGTGCCGCCATCAAAGTGTTAACCACCTCGTTATTCGTTGGTTACCTGCAATTGGGGCAACGTCAATTTTCTTATTTACCTTTCTTTTCCCGTCGAAGATAAAATGATCATTACTAGATTAATATTCGGTAGTTTCTGATCACCGAGGTAGATACGTCGAGAAATCGCCATTTCGTAAAGCGTAATTGATATGTTACGGTGAACACGAGAAAAGAGTACCGACTCTTAAAAGAGTACTTTGATCGAACATTCTTGTATACGCGCTCGAATAAATAACCCTATAGAAGAAGCAAAAATTGAGTAGCTAAGAGTCGTAGTCGATAAATATTTGAATAAGTAGAGAAGTAGAAGTTCGCGCGTTAAAGGAAAGAACAAGTGTGCGAATCCGTAAAAGCGTGCAACCATTTCCGGTGACTTGTTAGCATGTAAGACACTCAATGAAGTAAAAAGCGTACATTTACGTCAAAGTGCTGGCTCGCAGCAGAAAGGAGACTGATAATGCTTTATTCATGCCACGCATTTGACTTGTTATCCTTTTTCAGCCACGAGTACCTTGCCGTATGAAATACAAGCTCTTTTTCAGCGACCGGCGTAAAACAATATATGGCTTGTAGTCATTGTTAAAGAATTCCGTTTAATTCGAACGTGTCTACGAATACTGTAACTACCGATAGATTAACTGCTCGCCGGAAGAAGAAATTTCATTGATAGGAAAACGAAACTATCGTCGAGAACTCATTAAGCTGTTACTCGCGTTACGATCCTGATTCCTGTTCCGAGTTATCTCTCTTATAAAACCGAAGTGTTCCAGACACGGTATACTTATATTCGCATAATAAATATAAGATATATAATAATATTAGGTTCACATAATGTCTTTACGTATCTTGAAATTTTTTATATCTTCATATATTTATATCCCTATGGATCTTCCTAGATTCCAATCTCTCAATGACTCAATTCCTTTAGATATCGACCTTGCAAAACTCTAATCTTACTAGATACAAATTTTTCTAGAACTCGATCGTTCTTCCAACATCTCGAGACTCGAATCTTTCTAAATTCCAACTATCTTCCTAGATTGACCAACGTTCCAATCACCGAAAATGCCACTCTGCAGATATCCAACTCTCTAGGTCTAAATTTCTCTATAATCCCAATCTAATCCGATCGCAAGTTACCTAGAGCAAAAATACAGCAAATGTCCTTTGACTCCAATATCCCGAAGTATCCAGAAAATGTCCAGACTCTGAATATGTATCTAGTTCCCTACATGGCAGGATCTCTAAATCCTTACATTTCTAATTCCGTACGTACATAGGTCGGTGTATTCTTTTGATCGATGCACCGTCGATATTTCTGTTCGAGGGGTAATTGGCTTTTCTCGTTGAAAAGGTTTTCGGACTAAAAGGATATTTCGATTGGACGGTGTTCCCTTCGAATTTCCGATAATGTGGAGCAACAGCCGTGAAATCTGGTTTAGTATTTATCACGTCAGCACGCGTTCCCGTTAAAATTGATGACGAAACACCCGGACATTTCGGCAAGAGCCATCGACTGGCAATACCAATACCGTCTGCATCTGAAGTTCAAGTTAACAGCGGAGACAAACTTCCCAGCGGAATCCTACATCGGCATTGACGGGTTTCTGTCGAGGCCAGCTCGTTCACTTCGCCGTCTAACTTCGACCTACTTCTCGGTCTCGGTTTCGACTCTATCGGGAGCACGCCAGTCACGAAACCGACGGTGCAATTTAAATATTTTATATGCAAGGCAAACATATTTGAAAAAGTGCGTTGATTCAGCTAATTAGCTCGACCGACATCCGGGAAACGGTGCAACGAACGACACAGACGGAGCCGCTGTTTTAAGTTCGATGAAGTTCCTCTCTTTCCTCTGGTTCGAGTGTTTCTTTCTCGTTTTCCTTTTTTTTTTTCTCGAAACGCTTTAAACTCGGCTGACGTTGCCGAAGAAGTTCATCGTTTACCGTAAACCTCGAGATAATTACTCCACCGTGTTCCTCGATTAAATGTTTGCTAAACGAACGCCGTATGTACATGTCGTACCGATGTTTATTATTTATTCTTTCGGTGTCTTTTAGCACCGGTTTTTAGCATCGGGCTTATGGGACACCGCGTTCAAGAGCAGTTTAAACGCTCTCTCGACTCGTATAAATGAAATTGATCGATTTGCTTTTATTCTCGATATTCGAAAGTATGCTGCTTCGAATGCAGACACCGTGAAATTTTATAGCGATTGATCGCGTGAGTTCGGTTAAATTAGTTTCGGATTTGATTTCGGCAAGGTTTAATTTACCGCGTCCGATATAAAATCTGTTGTATCGTATATAAAAGATTCGCATCAGAAAATCGTGACAGTGGCCCCGTAAATTGTTAACAGAGGTCGTACGAAATTATATTGCGCAAGATTATCGTAGACGATTATAAAGGAATTAATGCAGTTTCCTGAACCGAGCGCAACGAATCTCCGCTATCAGCGAAAGGAACGAAATATATAATTAGAAACAGAACAACTCCGTGCGTTTTATGGCGAACGATAAATATCCTCGAATACTTCCTTAGGAATATTCGTCTTGGCACAGTTAGCTGGCAACCAACGAATCCAACGAACGTTTATTTTTACGCTCCGTAGTGCCAATATAATTCATACGTTGATAGCTTTCATTGTACTACAAAATGTTACCGGAGAATTCGTACGATTTTCGAATTTCGTACTTTACGGTCAGATTCACTCTGATTTCTAAATATTTTGCTCTTCTATGCATCGGACTATAATAAAAAAAAAAAAAAAAAAAAAATGAATCGTTCGCGTTACATCTGATCAACATCGATGTATTCGCTAGGGACAAGTTCGCTATTATTCCATTGTGCAAACTGCAGGTATTTGAACAAGGCGAATCGAGCGCGTTGAATATAAACTAAACTGCATAATATTTGATCGGACTCGCGAATCAATAGCGTGGATCGATCCAAAATCGTGGACGAGGTTGCATTTGCAGATTGCGTTGCCGAGGAAAGGGAGTCTATCGCGAATCCGCGGACGAAACATTTACGCGGTGCAGGGATGCTGCAAGTTTCACGAAGCAGGGAAAAGTTGCGTGTAAAGTAGGAAAAATATGGGACAGGAATAAAGCGAGCGACGTCGGGACAAGTCGGTGGGAGATGCTCGTCTCGCGGCTCGGCTGAAAAGGGCGAACGCGGACGAGAAGAGGACCAACAGGATGGAGCTGGAATTCTGGGATGAAATTTCTTGGCGCATAACACGAACGTAGCATCGTTCGGCTACATGCACCGTGTGCCAGCCGAATTACGTGCGTCTCTCTCTCTCTCTCTCTCTCTCTCTCTCTCTCTCTCTCCCGAGCCTCTCATTTGAATAAACGCAGCCGAACGACACGGAGCACTCGTCTTTGTTTTACGACCGGACGAAACGGTGACAAGGGAAACGGTCCGGCTAACATCCGAAAGAGGCGTTAGACGCCGTGAAACGTGAAATATAAATAAGAGAAAAGAAGAGGGGAGGGTTCGGTAAGGGCAACAGACAGCCGGAGCAACGATCTCGGTCCCGGAACAACAAAGTATCTCTGTCGGGATAACGCGGGACGTGGGTGGATCATTTTGTGTATACGCGTCACGCGACTCTCGCTCTGTTCTCCCGCGGCAACCAGGGAATGCGAGTTCAAAAGCCGCATATCGGAAATACGATTCACCTTCTATTCCCTGATCGAGTGATACGAACCGAAGGAGCACGCGGATCCTGGCTGATTTTAAGAAAGCACCGAGACCGAGGGAAGCCCGATGCATCCCGACAGCAGGGAATTTTCAAAGCATCTCTGCTACGCTATCGGATCTTTCGATTTATCGGGAGCAACGCCGAGTGTCTTTTCATTAGGGACAGCGTTAACATTCGCCAGCTTATGATCTCGAGATTGCAACGAGAAATGGCTGGTTAGAAGGTCCTCCTTTTTTTTAATTAAAGAATTTGTTAAAATTTGCAATTTCAATCTGAAAGAATTCGACCACGTGCGAACCGATAAAATAAAGAAAAGAAATAGCATTCTTGTTTAGTGAACTCGATCTTAATCGAGGAGTACAATTAATACATATATACGCAGCAAAGATTGGCTGCAAAGTTGACGATATCGTGTACGAAATCCTGTTTTTTCGCGTTTGCGGGACGATCGCGAGCCTACACGGTCGTGAATCGCGTACAATATTAAAGAGACAAGCAGGAATATAAGAGGAACGGCGTGAGGTAAATTCGCATGGTTATTTTATACACTGCGGACACGGCGTTTCAGTGGCCCCGAACGAACGAACGTGTGTCTGTCTGGGCCGACTCAACAACTCCATCCAGCTTTCCATTATCGCGTCTCCTCGTGATCTATCAATCTTGAGCCGCCGCCGTAATAACAACTGGGCCAATTTGCATGCGAACCTCCGCATTAAGGCCCACACCAGCGTGCAGCAACGACGTTGTAAGAAACGGAGCCCCGAAAACACGATACCCGATCGAAATTCGACACGGTAGCCATCTCCGTTGCTAATTTTCATTACGGTGATTTCGCCAGTTCTCTCGCTGTCGATTAAATCACCGATGTGCCCGACGAAGAGCACATCGTTACACGCGTAATTGGATCATTCGCAAGATTAAAAGTTTGAGAATTTGGAAATTTGACGATTAGTCGATATTAATTTGGACATTTTAAATATTCCGTATATGCGATGTCTCAACGTGGGTCGATCAGCTGGAGCGACGGAAATTCCACGATGGTCGAAAGGTTGGCTGCTCCCGTGGAATAATCGCGAGGAAGCTCGCGTTCCGCGGCAATTTCCTGGAGCCGCGGCGGTGTTTCTTGCGGAAGAAAAGCGCGTCGGGATCGCGCCGGTTGGAATTTTACGAGGTTACCGGGCGCAGAAAGGCATTTATTATTTGCGGTCTTAGAAGCGATCCTCGTTATCCTCGTTACTAAAGGCGAGCGTCTCGACAAGAAGCCTTCGCCAACAGAAGAAGTCCAAAAGCGGTCTCTCTGGCTGAGAGAGGGGAAAAAGAGAGATCGGAGGGACGTAGAATGGGTATACCGGGAGAAGAGAGGAAGAGAAAACAATAAGACGAAAAGAGGAGGAGGAGGAGGAGGAGGAGGTTGAGGAGGGTCGAAGAGGAAGAGGACGAGAGAAACCGTAGAGTGGCGGGTCGGAGAAGGATCGAGGAAAGAGTAGATAGGCACTGGCGGCGGAGTAATAACGGACTGCTCACCATGATTATAGAGCACGAGGCAGCCGGTACGTTGCTTAAATCAACAGAGAACAGAGCCGGAGGTTTCACCTGCCGAATCAATTTTTACCTCGTTTCGTGTCTACCCCTCCTGTTCTCGTTCGATCCTTCTC
Organism: Megachile lagopoda; assembly: GCA_036983795.1. Classification (NCBI taxonomy): domain Eukaryota; kingdom Metazoa; phylum Arthropoda; class Insecta; order Hymenoptera; family Megachilidae; genus Megachile; species Megachile lagopoda. Next base: position 2,690,421 of record CM072795.1, on the reverse strand, counting down.
CGTCTGCGCTATGCAGACGCTCTTCGTCCTGCATTATACCGAGCGTGACTGGTTTTCCTGCTTACCGATTGCTTTTTCACCGGATCGGAGAACTGAAATATGCTCCTAACCTTCCTCGATCCATCGTCCCCCGACTCGCTCCTTTTTCTAGCGACCTCGACGACGATCAAATTACTCGCGAATAGCTCCGACGACTTTTCAAGGACGAGCCTTCGTATTCCCTCAGTCGTGTTCGTCGTCGGCGACCGGACGATCGACATCCTCTAAACTTGTCGCGACACATTGTCCTATACGTGCAGCGCTTCGCGAGATTATTCGTCGAATTCGAATTTCGAGATTTCGTTATTGTCTGCCAGAGATCATTTGAAATGTTAACAACGATAAAATAGCGAAATTGCAAAACAAGCGTGACACGTACCGTACATAGTATAGTAGAGTTGTAGTGTAGTACGGTAGACTAATGAAATAGCGAAATAGTGGAATAGTGGAATAGTGGAATAGCGAAATAGTAATACATCTCGCATTCCAATATCTATCCGTAATATATCATATCATAACAGCATCGCGACTGAAATTATAACCAGTCTCCAACATCTGTCGCTAATAACCCCATACAGCTGGTATAATATTAAAGTTGTATATTGAAAAGAAAAAGATGATCAAGAAATGGAAGACGAATGAACATGGAAATAATAAAAATATCCTTCGAAAGGAAATTGGATTTTCCTTCCATTCGTGTCTGTCGATGAATCCGATGGTATTGAAAACAGCGAAATACGAGACGTTTCAAAAACAGTGTCGAGTGCACGTAGACGCTCGGCTTGGTTTATAATAGCAATGTTTTAACGTATACAACGCACTCGCAATTTCTATGGACTTTGTAGCGGAGTCTGCCACGGATAAGCTGCTGACAAGCAACTTTAACGATCACCCAGTTTCTAAGTTTACTTAGAAGCTGCTCGAAGTAATTCGTTCCGTAGTCTCGAAACGAGTATACCGAGGGAACGAAAATTTCGCAAATGTAGATCCTGTTAAGTAACGCTCGCCGGTGATATTTAACTTCTAATAGTCTCCTATACCAGCTTGTAAGAGAGAAGATAATCGAAATTTCTTTGTGAAGTCCTAATTAAGTTTCTGAATCCGAGAGAATATTCACAGAGTGCCCCAGATTCTTCTGGAAAAAACTCGATGATTTATTCCGGAAAATAAGAAAACGAAATTTTCTACAGTAGCTAATCGTTATGCGGCCACTTATACACGCGCTTTCGTCTACACATATGTACATATTAGCGGACGCTCTCCTACGATCGTAGTCGATCATAGTTTAATACGCGAATAGATTTACGAGACTCGTTGGATTTAGTTGTCTGTGCAAGTTATCGCATAAAAGGCAAAAACGTTGCGAATAATATACCTCGCGAAATCCGGCGTCCGTCCACATTTGAATCTCCCTGTACGCCCGCCTAGCGGATATACATCCTTTTAATTCAATTAACTTCTGTTTCTTTGACAGCGTCCCTTTTATATCAAACGCATCTAACCGTCCCATCCCCTTCGGCGTCAGGGAATCCAAGTACTTCGGCCGCATTACGTTTCATTTTCATTAAAACGCGGAAAAGTTGTTTGACGTGGAGCAAAACGAAAGGAAAGGGGACGTAAAAGAAACAATAATCCTCCGAAGGTAGAAAGAAGGAAACGCGATCGAGAATTATCGGACGAGGCACAAAGAATCGACGCGACCGTGCATGCGACATCTTGCTCGCTCCGCGCGTTCTCCTCCTCGAGCATGCTTTAAAAGCTTTCCGCGACATTATCCGGAAACTTTCAGACGGTCCAACGAACATTTCGGAATTTACGAATGGCTACATTATTCAGGGGTGCGCGAGAGGGGGTGTTAAGGGACACGATACGGTTTTCTTATTTCCCGTCGACTGTCAACGGAAAAGAGATCGAAGCTTGGCCTATCTTCTTTGTCCCGGCGAACAGACAACGCGGTCGGGTTTATGCGAGGACATGAAACCAGCCGTGGGCAGGATATCGAGGACTTTACGCGAACGGAACACGACCAAGGTTCGCCACGGAGTCCGAGAGAACGTTTTCCCTTTCCCGTCTCGCAACCATGAATTTCCTCTATTCCCCGTTTATGACCTCTTCCCGTGCAACCAACAACCACGCTTTTCACGTGGACCAAAGTATTCGCAGACTGGCCGTCTTCGAGCGCGTACTTGACTTCGGTCTCTCTAGCTTCGTCGTTAGACGGGGATACGACCAAAGATAGCGCCGCGAATAGCCCTCTCCGACCGCCGTATACATTCGCCCGCGAATTGATTTCCCTCGAATCGCTGATTCCCGTGGAGAAGAACGCGCGTTTACCAAATGTCCTTCTGTTTCGAACGTCTCGCTCGGCCGTAAATTGCCGACTAACGACTGCGTAAAATTACGACGAATACTGTAAGAAGCCCTGTAGATTACGCGAAAACGAGACAGAGATTTTAGATATCTCGTATCCGTGCTATTACCCGAATTAATAGCGGAGAAACGTTTTTACAACGTGTCTCTCTTCGAGGAAACTTTAACTTGTACTCTACGTCCCGACTACCGGAGTAATATCGTGATAGGCGGTATAAAAAGATAACCGAATTCGTTGGGAAGAATTATCCGAACCTTCTAACGCCATCGTCGAAACGAGTCGTCGTTATTGACAGAATTCGAAAAGCGCGATAACGAAAGCTATTCCAGCGGGAGCCATCCCGCTGGAAGGATATTCGGGTCGAGAATTAGCCGTAGTTCGATCGTTGAAAATTTTATTCGCGACTATTATCGTCGAACGGATTCGGTCGGGCGAGCTCTCGGGCGAGCTCTCGGGCTCGAATACAGCTGCGAAATTTCATCGGGTAATGTTATTATCACGACCGTGACGAGTCGGAATCGATTATTAATAACGCGTTAACGCGTGCAACGGTACGTCGGGAGGTGCTTTCCGCTCGGCCGGGAACAGAGGGTGCGCGTGGCGCGCAGTCTGACCGGAAGTGAAAACTCGCGGCGCTGAAATAACGCGAAATCCGCTCAGCTTGCCGGTTATCAGACACGACGAGCCGTTCGAGAAGCATTAAGCGTACATTAGCTTTTCGCTCTTCCCTCTTGTCAGCGCTGTACACCTACACGGCTCGAACACGCCGGCAATTCGATCCGCTCGCAGCTGCCATCACGATCCGCTCGCACGTGCGCCGGACAGCTTCGCTAAATTGGAGCGCGAGTTGCAAATTTACTCGAGCTGGCCGCGCGATTTCCTACGCGAGACTGCCGGAGAATCGAAAGCTGCAAACGGTACAACAGCTGCCGCGACAAGACTGCCGATTTACCGAAACGCTTTAACGCGATTCTCGATTAAGCTTTACCGATCCCTTATCGATCGTCTCGTTCTTCCTATTAATCTGCAATATCGAAATCCTCCGAACGCGCAATTTCCTAATTGCCAAGTTTTTAATTTATATCGAACTGAAACTGTTCCCGATGCTATCCTCTTCTAGTTCGAAGTAATCAAACGAACAAGACAGAACGGAAAGGAGGAAAGGATGAACGCGATAAAAAGGTGTCGGAGCTCGGTGGTTAGCCGGGCAAAGCTGAGAGATGGTTTTCGAAGAGGAGATATGACGGTCTCCAACGAGATCCTCGTTGCAGGTCGACCGCGTGCAGTCTGGCGTGAAATGCATTACGTATGCATCGCGGTATCGCGGCAGGAATCCGAGGGCAGACATTCGGTAAATCGCGCGGGCTAGAACGAGCTAGAACGGGCCAGAACGGGCACCACCGGCCGGGATTTCCTCGAGCGGAAACTGGTCCACGCCGGAAGACGTATAAGTCTCGAGCATTATGAATTCCCGGTCGCGCTCCGGCCACTTTGTCCGCGCTTTTTCATCCCTTTTCTTTATTGAAATCGACCGACGTGCTGCGAGGCCGGCGAAATTAATCGCGAATGCCACGCGGATACGACGCCACCGGAAAGATCGATCTCTGCACGCTGTACGGGATCCTAATTAGTTGGCCGATCTGGAACGATCCGACGGGGAAAATTCAATTCGTTTCTGGAAATCGCGATCTTCTACTCGACAACGATTGGATCAGCGAAATGCGTCGGGATGACGTATCGAGTGCGAAGCGATTTAAAATGATCCATCGCGACCTATTGTCGTCATGTTTCGACGTCATGTCCGATCTTAGATCGTTGTCCGCCACTGCGAACTGGAAGCTCCTTAGCGCTGGATAAGAGCAGGATCAAGCTGTTCCGACTGTAAAGTCCTATAAATCAAGATCAAAGGGAGACCGTCCATAGATTTCTGCAAGTAACCGAGTCCGTAGGCAGTCGGACAGTAGCTAATAATTAATCAGATTATGACCCATTATGCCTATGTGCATGCACGTCCATTTCGAGTATAATCAGAGCGCGCAGGGTCAATACGACAAGACTGTGCAGCTATGACGATGAATTTCGGATTCATTATTCATCGGTGTTTGATCGCTTTAACGTCGAATCTTAATAAACCACGAAACGGAAATGCTCTTCCTTCGGGTTTCAATGTTTTTCTTTCATTTCGTCGACGTTTTCGGTCAGAGACGTTCTATTCTCGAATATCTTACCGCGTCACGTTCGTTTTACATTCGGACGATATCCAACGTTTGGACACCTACATTTAGCGAACAAATTTTTTTTCCGATAAATTTTCTCGAATATCGTACTTCTTTAGATTCTCGAATTTTTAGGTTTCCGAACTTGCAAACGTTCAAAGTGACGAATTAGCACGTTTCCAAATACGCGACAATTCCAAATCCGAAGTCATCCATTGTTGTAAGTAATCAGAACATTGTTCTGATCTGCAGAAATCGAGGATTTCGATTGATTTTATGGCATAATAGGCCATAAATGATGCACACATATGAGTGTATAATAGTGTCCCTGCAGAGAACTTGAAATGGCAATGGTACAATGGAATACGACGACAGAATAATCCGACAACGGGAAAATAGGCACACAACGCGGTTACCATCGATCCCGTTACATTTATAATTGTTCAACGATAGCTGATCGCGAGTATTATTCCCGAAGTGGAAATGTGTCTGTAGGTTAGAGGGAAATCTCGATCGGCCTCGGGATGACGTTCGCTCGAATCAAATTAATTGTGGTCCGACCGCCATTGCTTGCCGATAGAAAGCTCGATTGTAATCGCGCATCAAATTAAATATGCAATGCGAACGATGATAAGTGGTGCGGCATACCTGAACATTAATTGACTTACCTACATTAATGGATTATTCAGAGAATGGGATCACGTATTCGCGTCGCAAGTTTACTCATTCATTAGGGATTACCACGCGTTATATTGCCAATTTCTATGTTTTCAACTTTCTGTATTCGAATCTTCTGACACGACAGTTTGCAGATTCGAAAATTCCAAGATGCTCGAATTCCGGTTACTCGATGACCTCAATGATATCGTTACTCGCTATATATCGTCACACGTAACGTTTCTGCTCATTAAAATACCGAGTAACGCGTATTCTATTACTTAGACCAAACAACGTAGGAAAACATTCGAGCAGGGATATCACGCTGCACATAAATTCCCCAGTTCGAGCGTCCACTTTGAAGGTGATAAAAGAACGGGTACGCGGAATAAAAAACATCCATCCTGCGCGATAAACTGTCTGGATGTTTTCGCCATTTCCTCCCTTTTATTTCATACTTTTGATAAATCTGTACTTTTTTTCCTTCGTTCCGGTTTCCTTTTCTGTTACCCACCCTCCGAGCCGGCTTTCCTTTTTTTTTTTTTTTAATAAAAACGACACTTCCTCGCCGGCCCGTTAGGTCACGAACATCCCCTTCGCGGCGATATTTATGCTCCTACGTCACGAGAGAAATATCGTACGACGAGAATCTTGCGAGAACGCGCGGGTGCATCGAGTACAAAGTATGTGTGTTGAACGCGCACGTTCGCGAACGCGTGTACGACACGTATATACACGTAAGCGGGTATTCAACCGAGTGTAAGAACACATGGACACGGTTACAGGGAACGGTGCCGCGTGTTTTTGTCCGTGCGTTAATTAAACTCGAACTTCAGCAACCGACTGCACCGAGCCAGACGTAATTTTCCGCTGCGTGACCATTCTGCTTTGATCCTCGGCTCGAACGTATTCCGGTCACTTTTCGGCCGGGCCACGAAAATGTTTTACGCTAAATTACGGAAATTACCCTCTTTGATCCCGATCGATTCATTCGGTATCCCGATCTGGAAGAACTTCCGGTAAAACGTAAGATCTGTTCGTGACATTATTCTCGGGCTGACACTCCGTGCACGAAATCAATCGAAAGCTTCTTTCCAATTCACTTGTTCATTTTGAACGTACAAACAATCGAAAATTGAATATTCAGTAGGCCACGAATACACGATATGCAATTTTCGTGTACTTATGCATCTCGAAAACACAAGCTCAAATTGCGAAACGCTACGGAATCTGGCCGATTTGTTTTGTTGCGAAAAATTTGCTGTTTTCGGATCGTGTAACGCGTTCGAGCACTCTGTATACGAAACGATCGGAGCAGCATAATGTTAGCGTAACGGAGCAACCTTGTTCGAAGCGCACGGTCGCGCCGTATTTCACAGGAATAAAGGGAGGCCATAATCGATCAGTTGGATGTTGAAAAGCGGCCCAAGCAATTTCGCGCGAAGATATATACAGCTCGACCTCATCGAACGTCGGGTCAAATGCAAAGAAGCCATTACAACACTTTGCGTCCTGACCAACTTTCTAATTTCTCAATCTCGTCGAAAATATGCAAGTCTATCGAAAAGTTCCGCTTTTCCCTCGTCCTTGTTAAACCGTTTAAACACCCAAGTTGACTCCAAGTAGAATTGCTCGAAATCAGGCATTTAAAAGCAACGGGAAAAAATGAAAACGCAAGGAGTTATATAAACAGATGAAATCTGAAAGAAAACCGATCAAAATGAGACTCTCTAGATGAATTCTTTAAGCTGGAAACTAGCGTTTAGTCTCGTAATTACGTTGTGAGAATGAAAATTAAATAAAGACGCTAAATATATTCGACCATGAAATTATTGCTCTATTATCGCACTCGTGACGAAAGCCAGTTTATGAAGATAGACGATCAAGATTGTGCAGCGTACTTCGCAAGGGTGCGACACGTATGGATTAATTCCGCAAATAAGGCGAAGGTCTTGCGAAACGTTGCAAATAAAAGCGAGCTTTCTCGCGTCGATGTTACCAGAACAATCAACTGACGAAAACAAATTCGAATGTCCGGCATCGATAAAAGGGAGGAGAAAAGATTACCCCTGTCCAGGCCGGTCAAACGAGAGGAGCGACCTGTAAGAAGAGTTAGCAGGCAACATTTCTCAGCCGGACCAGGCGAAGGGAACCATAATCAATCCGATGGATGTTGAAAAGAGGCGCGAGCTAACTCGCCTAAAGGTTCCAAAATGATTCCAACGTTCTCAACGGAAAGTCTAATGTTCGAACTCGAGAAAATCGCGGACGAGACTAATCGGAAAACGATAACTAGAGCATCGTCGAGCTGTCGATCTAACGGTTAACGATGACGATGACGCGTATTTATTTGTCAAACCGTGTCGTCGAAAGCTTCGACTGGCGTGCACGAGCCACGGGAATGGGAAAATGTAGATTCCACGAATCGTGATATTTTCACGCGATATGGCCAGTGGATCGATAAAATAATAAAAATAGCCCGCTTTTATTTATACACGAAATTGTAATAGTTCTGGATGCTCGATCGGTTCTCCGTCGACCATGAAGCATTTTTACAGTTCGTGTTTGTGTACTATCATCGATTTTTACTTTTCGATCGAGTATCCATTTCATTTTTGGCATAAAATGCACTCTGGGTGCAATCTGTTCCTTTATGCGAGGACATATATTTTGAGAATTTTTAAATAACCAAACATCGAGAAGATAGAAAATTGAATTGCCGGTGAAACGAAGGTAATACCGAGCACCAAAAAGGGAGAGCGATTATGGAAAAGCAGAGAGAAGGGAAGTCAAAGGATCACGGCTTTATCGTGGATCACGTAGAAGCGAAAATCCGATCGAGAGGGTAAAAATCCTTGCTATTTCCATCCAATTAGCAGGCGTAATCCCTTTCTATTAGCGAAAGCTCGATCGAGCGTCCAGCAGGATCGAGCCGACCGCACACGGGAGGAAGAAACTGGCCGGTGAGCTCGTCGAGAAGAGGAGAAGTGTGAGAAAAGCGAGACGGACAGAGAGGAGGAGGGTTTGGCTGCACACAAAGACAGAGAGGGATACACGGAGTCGGAGAGAGAAAGGCAGAGGCAAAAGGCGAGGAGCCATAATCGATCCGGCGTGCGCTGAAAGAAAGGAGGCTATCCCGCGAGTCGAAAAGAACAAGAAGCAACGACGTGTCCGAGGCTTCAGGGATGGTGTTGCGGCCTCTCTCGCAGCGGGAAGTCGAAAGTTCGTGCAGAAGGGACTACGTCGGCGTCGTTCCCGGTTAACTAGATGCCAGCCGAGATTCCACGGTGAAGGGTTGGACGAACGAAGCTGGCGGAGGTAATCATAAAGCCAGAACGCGATGAACGAGAAGAAGATATAGGAGAAGAGAACAAGGACGAAGAGTAGGAAGAGGAAGACGAGACGATGGCCGCGGGGCTGCCAGCGCGGTCAGCGCGGCCTGGAAGCGTGTCAGTAAATTTAACTTAACCGAATGCCAGGGCATAAACTCTTTCTTTTCTTCTCCTTTTGCCTCCCCTCTTCGACGCTTCTTCCTTTCTCTTATGCATCTCTCGAATAAGTTTCGACGCTCATCGGTATACGTCGATCACCGAAACCGAAAGTCGTTACGGAACCGAAGCGTAGCTAGCTGTCCGTAGGAAATTTTTCCTAAACATACCTATTCAGGTATAACGAACAAGATATACGATCGCGAGGATGGTAGCAAGAAAGCCTTTTCGGACTCTCCGCTTGCTTCTCAATTATGGACTTGGTTTAACTTACGAAGAGAATTAGTCTAAGCAGAGTATTCGAGTGTACGCTCGATTGCAACGTGGGCTTCCTTCGGATACGAACACCTACGTAAACTCGATGACTCTTAACGAACGTTCGACGAAACGTATTCCTCGTGTAAAAATACACCGGAACAAAATCCCACCCTTACTGGCCGAGATACAATGTGCTTAGCGTACCGCTGGATGCATCCACCTCCGGCGTACCGGGTTCGTAAGCTTTTATTTACCGGTGGACACAAGCGGATTTCCCTGCATCGCTATTTCATCCGTTTCAGCGTTACTACCTTTTAATAGACTGTAAAAACTCGACGGTACAAAAAGACACGAAGAAAATGATCGAAAAGAACAAAGAGAATCGAGTGATGTTCCATGGAAGATTTATAGACTAAACAATTTAACAAAGGTCCATTGTTAATTCATTGTCCGGTGTTAGACAGTGAACCTCTGGTTCAGCCACGGTCGAAGGATAATTTATTCAGGCAATCGGAATTCAACCGAAACAGAAGAATCTACGCATACTGCAGCGACTACATACCGTCGATACGCATACCACCTTCGTCTCTTTAACTGCCTTCCTTCCTGTTACTTTAACCGGCCACTCCAGCAGTCTACCACGAACGATCCTGCCTATCCTCCTAAATGTTCTTCAGGCTTGCCTTCGGATGCCTCGTAACGCACCACGAAGGGTTCCTGAGCAACCCGAATTACACACTGCCACGACCACGAGGACGCCTCGTTCTCGCTCGGGAGATCCTTATCGGGAGAAGCCTCATCGACGACCTACGACGAAGGAGGAGCACGTCGGTTACTTCGCTCCACGAAGGTCGGAGGTTGAACGTTGCTCGATCGACAGCTGCCACGAAGTCGCCTCCACCTCGGACGTGGGCGAGATTCCACCGGACGTTTTTCTGTTGTTCGATTTTGCTCGCCGAGGAAACTCGTCATCCCCGACGATCAGCCGTTTGTCGATATCGTCGACCTGCTGCCAGATTTTTCTTCCGAACCGAGTCCGCCAACTTCGTTAACCCTTCTGTTCGCGACCCTCCGAACTCGTGGACGACCCGGAGTTATTTTACGCGCCGTTGCTCGCTGGCGTTTGATGCACCGGTGACGATCAATTGATTCTCGTTTTATACTCGTACGCAGAGTTTCGTATCGACGAGACCTTCGGAACACCGATTACGTTCAAACTTTACACGGTCACGGTACAACTCGCGTTCGACATAGGTTTCCTTCGAATACCTATTTTCTATGGACTTAAGGTTCATAATGACAACTTACGTATTTTACCAGTTAAAATTGCCAAAGTGATTTCGCTAAACTAAAACTACTTTGATATAGTAAAATCTGCGGACCGTTCGGAATAATGAATCCCTTGGAAGTTCGATACTCTACGAGCGAAGACGATATTTAAGATTTTAATCGAGGCATTATCGGTCGTTAGTTTGTCGAAATTGTCGAAAAACGAACGCTTAATTGCTCGGTGCCGCTGGTTCGATTCGGTGTTCGAGCGTGGCCGCTACAAATCGGCCTCAATTAATACGAAGACGGCTGGCACGGCCTACAGGAAGTTTCAATTGAAATATACGCAGTTCCATGAAGTTCCATTGTGCCGAAATTCAGAATCGGATTGCTTCATTGTTCCGTATCCAACTGCGGCGGCAGGGAGAGGGGTTACCGTTCGTTCGGTATCGGCGTCTGGTGTAGCCTAAGTTATTGCGCGAGACTTAATTGGATGCAAAAGGAGTTACAAACTTCGGTAGGGACCACGGGTCCCTCGAACACGATCTCACGAATCCCGCCCGTTCTCGTCGTCCCTTTTCCCTCCCTTTCTGTTTACATTCTCCGTACTTCTTCGTTTACTGTTTCGTTCTCCCTAATCTGCCCGGCCTGGTCGTGTGGTATCGCGTACAAATAACGCGGGTTGCTCGCGAGTATTCGCGAGAAACGACAGGGTTGAACCGTGCACGGGACGAGCACGGAGAGAGACGGCTTCGAAAAACGCGTGCGGTCTGGGAAAAGGCCGAGACATCGGGAGAAATATAGAAGCCGGAGGGAAGAATGGAAGAAACTGTGTAACATAAAAGGGTATAAAAAAAAACGGCTTGGTTCCGAAGAAAGAGAAGGTCGAGCGCGCGTTGCCTCTGTCCACTTATTAGCCGCTTAATGGACCGCGATGTACGAGCCACGAACGTATGCTGTCTTACTACGGGGACCGTCAAAAGAGGCGGGAACGTCCCGTTTATTTAGCAAACACGCCAAACCGCAAACCCTATTTCTTCGGGCGGTTTAAAGGGATTAAAAAACGGCGAGCGGAGAACGGGAGACGAGAAAGACGGAAGGAACGCTCCGGGAGCTTACGAAAGAGAAAGAGCCAGAGCTCAATTACGGTGCGACGGAAATCGATAGGCCTTTTCGACCTCTCACGGGAAGTAATTAAAAGCGCGCGAAATTTGTGGCCACCGATCCCTTTCGTTTCCACCCTCTCGACTTCGCTCCACTTTTTTCATCGTCATTTTTTCATCTTTACCGGTATCGATAGTATCGAGGTGAACAAACAATTTTATCGGTTACCGAAACCTTATTATACGATATGTTAGGATAAATTAACTGTCTTCGAATATTGGTCTTTCCTAAGTTTCTAAGCAAATCAGATTTCAGACGCAGCAACGAATATTTATGAAAAAGAATGATTAATGAAAATTACATTTAGTCCGACGTTCCCCTTATCGATCGGCACATTTTATAATTAGACCGTCGATGTTTATGCATTCATGACATACGCGTAGTATAAATAAGTCGTGTAATTTAGGAGGTCCATAGTCTATGGAATATATGGTTGACGTTTACTTTGCGGACCGTGAAAGGTTTACTTTGTAAATATGAAATTTGTGTATCTCTTCTTGTAAAATGACATTCGTCGAGTGAACAAACAACATAGAAACGTGAACGACGGTGTATCTGTACTTCCCTTTCGAAAAATCCGAACTTCGCCCCGGAGTTATTATTTGGTGAATAGGTAACAAAGCGAAAAGGGAACAGAGAGCAATATCAGAGAGATGGTGGTCTCGCTTCGAACACGGGAGAATACATTTCAGTTTCGAAAGCCGATACACAATATCGCAAGGAAGTTACCGGGTCAGTTATTGACACTGCCAGACCGCCGACCATTATTACGAGCATCCGAAGTCGAAATTCATGAACGTTCCGTTCCCCTCGTCCGCGGTCCAACGTTTCCGGAAGTTTAACACCGGTCCGTAACAAAATCTCTCCGCGGCTACCTCTGTCTCTCTTTCTTTGAACGGTATTCCAATAATGCAAACAACGAAAGCTCGCTCTAGCAAACTATTCGCAGCGGAGCGCATCATCGCTTTAAGATTGGGGTATAGCAAGTTCATCGTACAGACCGGAAGGAGAAGATAGTAGGTCAGTTATCGGCACCTCTGGACCGTTGTAACCACGAGCTACGAGCATAGTTGCGAGAACCTCTCGCGCTGCAGTCGAGTCTCGTGCAATAATTTAGGTTACGCCGGATACCGATACTGGAGGGACTAACCCTCTCTTGCTCTCTCTCTCTCTCTCTCTCTCTCTCTTTCTCTCTCCCTTACTCTCCCTTTAGCTCCTTGGTACCGGGAACAATATGCGCTAACCGCCTCGAATCTTATCCTTAATGCCCGGGCTTAATGTACGCCCGTATACATATATCGATCTTGTTGATCGAGGTGGCTGGTATGCGCCAGCAATCTCGTAAATTCGTGAGAAAGTTAATTAAACGACCCTCTGACCGCCAACTACCGCGGTCACGCGTAAACGTACGGAGTCATTCGGCTGCACGAAAGATTAATCATCTGTAAAGCGCTTCCGAGACGAGAAAACGTCAAAAGTAACGTCGGTAAGATTGGATCGAAAATGAAAACGATCGATTTCGATACGTTATCCTTCCTTACCAAGTATCGATGTAATATAATTTTTAATAATATACATATATTTCAAGACGATATCGATGCGCGGCATGACGTTAGTTAGGTTGTGGTTGCAGAGTGCCTTTTTACGTGTGCCAAGGGACGCAGAGTCGACGACGTCGGGAATTTGAAGATTTGAAAAGTTATAAATTTTCAAAGAAGTTCTCTCGATCCTCAAATACTCGAGCACGAAATTGCCAAATCCGAGTATACTCGGACCTGAAATTCGCGGCCGCGAAAGTTCGAAGTTCCCAAATTCCCAGCCGCGAGCGAGTTAATTAGTGATTTATTTGTCGCGTCGCGTCGTCGCGATTCCCTCGCGTCCGGATTGGCTGGTAACCGTTGACTTTTAATTATCGCGAGGCACGAGTTGAAGAGAAGGAAAGTAAAGCACGCGATGTAACAATGTTGAACGCATTGCGAGGTCGAATTCGTACGGGCAATAGCAATCGTTATTAAAGCTGATGGACGGGCAACGGCTTAGCCCCGATTCTTTTTTGCTGTCAATAAAGTTGGCCGGCTGACAATGAGAGCCAACGAGCCCATATAAGCTGGTAACTGACCGCGAAATTAACCTCACTTTAGAGAGGTATGCGTGCTCGCTCGATGCTGCCACTTCGTGTTATTTATTAACTGCAACAACGCTCCAACGAAAGTTGTTTAAATTGGGACAGATTGGCGTGACGTTCCTCGGAAAGACGAATAAAATAGTTCGTGATAATCTCCTTAACTTGCCAACGTATCATCTTCGTTGCTGTGCTTTCTCTCCGAAGAATATTCTTTTCCGTTTTTTTCAATTATGCAAGTTACGAGCAAGATCATCTGTCTCTTATTTTGATCCCTATTATAACTGCACAGAAATGATTCGCGAGAAAGGTTTCAGCATTACGAATATTTCAGAAATTTCAAATAAACGAGTCCATGGATAACAGCGCTTTCAACGACCCTGTTATAAAGCTAACAGAAATTCCGACTAAAAACATCACCCGAAGCTATGCCCGGAATCAGAAAAAATGTACGAAGGTATTATTCAAATAAGAATAAATTTACGAAGTCGACCACTTACCTTCGTTACGTTCGCAAAAAAAAAATACCGGAGGAAAATGTAAAATGTGAAAAAGATCGCTGATGAAAAAACTAGCTTGTACGAAAACCAGTGTTGCCGCAACTTAACCAGGAAAATCAGAACGATTCGGCTGCGTGATCTTACATGCAGTATATCAAAAGCTGATATAATATAAAGAAAAGAAAAAAACCTCTTAACTCTGACCGAGCGCGAGAGTAGAAAAGGTTAAACGAGATTGAGTACGGGTTAAACGAATAGAAACAAGGTACGCGACTCGTTAAGATGTATAAAGTAAATATAAATGGTGAATGATCGGACATTAAATTGAAAGCATGACAACGATGGTTTTACGGAAATTACCCGGTAGTGTAGAAGAAACACGGAATGTAAGTCATTAAGCCACGTCGAACAATCTAATTGACAACGAAATTAATGCAGTCAGGGCCAATTTATTTATCGCTTACTTCTGAAAGCTCCTGCTGATACTGACCGGTTGCATTCGTTATTAGAGGCAAATACGATAATGATTAATGCGAAAACCGGTTCCACGAAGCAGCAACTTAGAAAAAGCGTCCGAATATGGTCGCCGTATAACCTCGACACGAGAAAGTAATTCAAATTACTCGCGCCTCGCACGGCAACCCTTTCGGTAGTATCGTTTCGTGTCCTTCTTCGACGATGAATTTTGCAGGCTAGTTAATTACATCGACGTTGGACGGATCACGAGAATACGGCTAACTAGATTTTCAGATCGAGCTTTCGGTGTCTACAAATCCTGGGCGTTCACCTCTGATGCCACCGAGAGGCTAATTAAAATTAATAACCGCTAATTTTTCCTTGTTAATAAAGAACGCTCGACGACTAAATTACGAGCACTTGCTCGTTAAATTGCTCCTTATACGCCGAAATACAGCGTGATTCAAAATTACGTTTGAAACATTTATTTAATTAGTTTCGCGTGTGATTTTTCGGCTGGGTAACGTTTTCGATGTAAATTATTTGCGGTTTTTTTTTTTTTTCATTTTGTAAACCAAGGCTTCCTGGATTTTTATGCGTACAGAAAGGGTCATTTTTTTTTTTTTTTTTTTGGGATAAAAAAAAATTTTTTTTCTGTAACGTTTCAGTTTCGAAGTTTCGCAATGCGCGAAAGTTGCGTGCAGAAGTGAAAAGAAGAGCTGTATGTATACGATGAAAGCAAGAACGAATTAAATTGAAAGCGTTCGTTCGAATATAATCGAGCGATATAATTCAATAATCGACTTCTGTTGATCGTAGACAGCCTCTAAGACACAGCAGACAATTTCCGTGTTAATTAGAAAGGCAATTCTCCCGAGGGCTCTTAACGATTGTAATGCATAGCATCAGAGATAGAAACGTCAGATGGAGGACGCCAACCAATCCATCACCTAGCCATTTCCTGCCCGCGTATCTGTACAATGTAGTCGAGCAGGGTGGAAATCCATCGAAAAACCACCATCTTTTTCTTCGTCTAATTGAACAGCGTGTCACGACCGCCATTTAAGTGCATATCATCGGTTGAACACTTCTAGCGCGATTTTTGCCGAGCCATTAAACAACTATAACTTTCTCGCATCGAATATTGCGAATGATCAACATTTCTACAAATTATTTTATTGGATACGTTTCGTAACTCTTTGCAAACTGCTGTATTTGAAAATATTACAACCGCAAAGAGTTCGTCGATAAAATGATTTATTTTCAATGCATAAAATGTAGATACACATATGAAAGTAAGCTTGAACGTTTTTAATTTCAACAAACTTTGTAAACATTTAATAAAAATACTTATGGCTTCGAATAAATCCGAATGCAAGCGTTCTATGTACATTGATCTTATGATTCTCGATAAACAAGTTCGTGAGAATCGCGTTAAAAGTGCGCGATAAAGTAGAAATAGCTCGTTAACCTATGAAGTCGTTGGGGCAAACGAAAGAAAAGAAGCGGATCTCTTAACAAGATATCCTTCGTCGCTTTGCATCGAAATTGTTCCGCAAGTTCGTGCTTACGGACTCCCCGTCGTATTAGCCGGAGCAAAATAGCGCAAAATAGTTTCGACCATTCCGCGCTTGTTTTTCCCGTTTTGTTCGCGTTAATTCGAGCGCCGAAGTTCGGCAGAGAGCGTGCTTAAAAATTTGAGAACGTACGACGCGATAACCGCGGTTTCGAAGGAGAATTCCTAATACGACACGGATAAACCGCTTGCCGGATAGTTTCGCAATCTCGAACCGAGTGGAGTCGACAATTCGAGACAGACTGCTCTATCTTGTCTGTCGTGGTTCGAACTACGCCACGGAGCGTAAACAGATTAAGAAGAAGGAAGTTCCTTCGCGTAAACAAAGAGATTCATTCGTTCGCTGTACTCTCGAAGATGTATACGATGTTTGAAAGTTATATATCGCCGAATTTTTGCTTTACATCTTTGGATTTGTGGAAGAAAGAGCGGAAAATTGATCTTGACTTTGACTTTCGCCTTGGTCTTGGATTTCAAGGTCGAATCGTTTCGAGAGAATGTAAAGCATCGAAAGAACCATTAGTTGGAAGTCTCGACTAACAAGATCTCAAATAGTCCAAGGACCCAATATTTCAAAGTCGCGTTTCATGTAAAATCCCTGTCAAGATAAAAAAAGTCCGAAAATTCTAAAATTGGTTGCAACACGGTCGAGTTTGGCAACAAGGTTGACCTAATCACAGAACATGATAGAAGTGTCTGTCGAGAAATTTCGTTGTCAGGCACTCGTCCCCTCCCGAGGAGCTCCTCCACCAAACAGCAATGCATTTTGATAGCCCATTGTTAGAGGAATGACAAGGGAAGAGGGAAGGCGCCGGAGACCATCGAAAAGTTTCGAGAGGGCGTTTCGGAATGGACGCATAACGGCGGAGTTTGCGTTATTCATGAGTTTCATGGTATCCAAGCTTGGTATAACTGATGGAAGACGGGGTTGTAAGGCCACGATGGCCATGTACTAAAGTTGTATCAACGAACGGCCTCAGTCCTCACCGCGTAACGATGATAATATGCTACGTGCCTCGTGTCTGAAACGACAACTATCCGAACTGAATACAAGCTCTCCTGTAATCGTACATCCTCCCTTCGCTCCCACCCGCCTAAAGCTTGTTCGTCTTGCCACCCAGTAGATGTACCTCCGACACCCCGTTGTTCCTATACACGGACGATCAAACGTAAACCGGAATTCCGACGACGTTCCAATCGTTTCTTTTCCGTGTAAACGTCACCTTATTGGACAAATTAAAATACACGCGAACAGATTGTTCAAAGAAGGAGTTTGTCGATTCTCCAAATAGTTGCAACGATCTTCGTCTATTTCGAAGCTTATGTTCGGTTAACGTAATATATCTGTACATGCGTGCGTGTACCAATGTTCTCGAATGTCACGACCTTTCGCCATAATAGCGCATTCTCGTTTCTCGCTCTTCCTCAACGTCTTCGATATTTAGCAACGAGGTACATCGTCCGTAACGACGATGACCGGCACCAAAGAACAAGCTACAGAAACTCGTTCGTTTCGTGATCCGTTCGTTAGCAACGAGAGAGGCAGCGATACGTCGGGCAGGATCGATCGACGTCGATTAGACCGAGAAATTGCTCTCGCCGATACGAGCAATTCTTTTCCTCTGAATTCGTAGCCGACCTCTCGCCTCCCCGTTGCAATTACACGCGCCTGCTTTTAATGAATCGAACCTTTGTTCCGCGATCGCGTTTCTATACACGAGAAAATCGATCAATTCTCCCTGCTGAATGTTTTATCGATACATTAACGGTAATTTAGCTAGCTACGTGTACGCGACATAGACGAACATCGGGGTAATTTCTTGGGGTAGCGTATTACATTCCGAAACGAATCGTAATCTACTGAATTTCGCTAGGTTTCACGTAAATACAATTTGACCGATATTTTTGTAGAAAATCAGTTGCACGGAACAAACGCGAACGCGAACACCGGCGAGGAAATTAATTCCAGGGAGCTCCGGTTTCGAAACGCGATCGTTCAATAATAAAGATATATCCCGGGAATGCAAATGAAGTATGTATGCGAGTCGCGTTTGAATATTCGGAAACCGGGAGGCCGTGTCTTTGATCGTAGGAAATTTTCCCGGCGGCCTCCTGAGAAAAATCGCTTCGGCGAGCATCAGGCCGGAGTCGTCGGATAACTCAGAGAGAATAACATCGTTCGGTGATTCGTATGCCGGCCCTGTCTAAGGATTTTTAGGACACTCGGTGGTTCGTTCTTAGTCACACGTCGGTAAGGGAATCGGTACGTGACATTAAGCAGTAATGCCACGTGGCACGGACGTCCACACGGCACGGAACAACTTGAAATAGTATTACGGTCGGTCCCGCGTCACGCTACCGCTTCTCTCCGGCCTTGTCCACCTTCAAACAGCCTCATCCCGAATGTACGGTATAATATGTCACGGGCCGCATGACAAAGAACCGGAGGAACCGCCGGAAAGGGAATAAAATTCCTTTGCGTGAATTTTAATTGTCCGCCCGAGAACAGAAGGAAAAAACGATCGCGACGCACCGCCGGCGACGAACCTTCGTGTCGGTGTCGCTTGATATCCTACTCGACAATATTTTCCTCCAAACTCTCTCTCTCTCTCTTCCCCAATTTTTTATTTTTATTTCACGGTTTAATTTATAGAGTGGATAACTGCAGCCCCTCTCGGACACACAATGACAAGTCCGAAACGCTCGGAAAACGGAATAGAAGTTGTTTACTGTAAAACGGGTTGACCAAGCTGTGTTTACCTTCGACGCCGGCAAACAGAGAAAAAAAAAAAAAAGAAAAAATGAGAAATGGTTTTTCCAATATCGTCGAATGATCGCGCGCCGGCAACGCGTGAAATTTATCTAGCCGGCAGCAGCGGCCTCAATAAATAGATCTCTCGATATTCACTCGATTTTAAATGTAAATAGACCTGAAATCACGAACGAAGCCCGGCTCGATCGCTCTCTAGAAACGTACCAACGCACGCCGATACGGATGTATCGCGACCTAAATAACATCGTCGCACCCTCTTCGGGGCCCCTGTGTATTCTGCCTAATTCCCTGGCTACGCGTAAATATGTGTTTCCAATTACCATCGATATTAATTATGCGTTTGCGAACGCGAATCATTTTATTAGCGACTGCCTAAACTGAACTTACATTTATTTGGAAAATTTAGAAATTTTCAAACGCAGAAACATACTGCGAAATTTACTTGAACTACAATTAATGAACATATACACGAAACATTTGAACACGAAATGAAACAGAATCGTAAATAGCTACGACGAAGGGAACGATCGGTATCGCGAAAATAATTTGAAAAAGGGAAAGTTTGTTAAGTTATTAGCGAGAATAGATTGAAATACAAAGGGTTAACAATGTGCTGAGCGACTTACGAACCGAGTTACGTTAACTTACAATAGGTGGACGCTTTGAAGTAGACCGCATCCTTATCGCTTTGATTGACGTCCCCTTTTCGTGGTGCTACCAGGCAAGAGGCATATTTACATGAAAATAAATGCACCTTGGGCAGGAACGTCGACTACGAGGAAACGGAAAGGACGATGGATTCGATTCGGCTCGTTCTGAAATCAAGCCTACCCTCGCAGACCTGTCCACGAACGATCAAATAATTCTTACGGCTCGTTCTCGTTCGCTCTGTATCGTTTCGGAACGATACACCGCTGAAAAGAAGTCGTTCCGTGATTTGTGAACGGTGTATTTTTATCTGGCGTGCGAGATCTCGCGACGAATCGATTAAACGCTTTGCAAAACGAATCTGCATCCCGAAAAAAAGAGACGGCGACGACTTAATGCGAGCTGACACGTCGCGTTCGCGGTGTTACATAAAGTAAGATCGAAAACGATATTGGAATTTCGAAAGATTCGCGACGACGTCGTTACAACCGCGATCAAAAATGGTATCGTTGATATGTATAGGAAAGTATTCCTTACCGAACTCGTTTACGCTATGTAACTTTTTGCGCTCGAGCGAGAAGTAATAACGCGTACTATCATACAACGCGCGATATAATACGCGACGATACAACCGGTAGCAAAAAATCGATCGCGAAGAAATAAAATTAATGAAGCGATCGAAGAGTCAACGAGAGAAACAAGAATAATTCGATGGAAATATGCATATCCGAGGCAATGTTTTGTTAATTTCGCGAGCATAGAGCGGAGAAGTTTGTTTAACTGGAAGTGAGACATAACGTTAGTTTCTGTTGTATAAACGCGTTGTTTCAATCCTGCGCCTCGAAACACGCCAAACAAAGGGTTATTATGATAGTCGTAGGTTCGGTCCGGATAAATGGCGGCAAACAAACTTATCGTGAAATCGTGATTCCCGATCGGGTTTTGCACATAATAGCCATCACGGCGTAGGACAGTGGAAATAACGCGGAAAACCCGTGTGCGGAACGGCTTACGGCCGTATTGTCTGACAAATATAGTCGCGAGAGCATAGGACGTTGCGTTTCTATATTTACATATCATGAGCGTCGATCGCATTGTACGATACGAGAGCCACGATGTTCGATGTTAATTTATTGCCGTTGATTTTATGATCGAGCACGAACCGCCAGCCCGTACGAAAAGAATCCAACTCGATCAGCCAGCTCGATACGTGCAAATAGACATCGCGGATATTTATTTCGAACGAGCCGGTAACAGGATAGATTTACACGGTCACAGGGTCTCGTAAATCCTTCGGGTTCGGTAGGGAGGAAGCGCTATTAGCCAAATGTGTCGTTCGTTACCGAGCCCGTTAGGCGCGCGAATGGAATTTTAATTATTTCAAACGATCGGCCGATATTGTATACGACGAACAAATTATCGCGACGAATCGGCAACACGATCGGTTCGTAGCGATCAATATTTTTTCCCCCCTCGACAAACGTAACAGCGATCACCTTTGATCTGGAATTTAATTGAAATCGCCCGGGCCGGACAGCACGACGGAGCGCGAAGATAACGTGGCATCTAATGGGATCGAGCAGAAATACGCACTCGGCACAGTTTATCGATCGAAAAATCGGACGCATCGAATTAAAGAAGGGATCGAAAGCACGCGAAATCCGATGACACGATCGTTAGTCACGCTCCTTCCGAGAGGCATTACCTTCGATCCTCCTGTGTATTATACATATGTACGTACATACATGCTCGACGCGATTTTCGGAAAGGTTCGACCGGTTCCAACGGCGCGAGACACGAGCTTCTACACCGTGACAGGAACTCTTTAAGCCGCGTATTCATCCTGCTTCTCAGATGTTCGCAAACACTGTGCTATCGATACGGTTTTAATAGTTTCGGCTGATGATACAATACGGAGCGATGCAACTGACACGGCGACACGATCGGACGCGCTGTAATTCAATGCGTAATGATTCAACGAATTTCACTTTGACGCGTTGTGATCCAGACACAACGTAATTCGCCGATTTATCATTCGATGCGTCGTGATCCAACGTGATTCGACGTGTGCAAATTCGACACTTTGCGAATCAACGCGCTGTAATTCGATGACGTTAGAATTGAACGCGTTGTATTTCACCGTGTCGCAGGTGAACGAATCGTAATTCGGAGCGTTGAGAATCGACGCGCGGTGATGGATCGCGTATCAATTCGATTCGTAGCGATGCGACACGCGTCGATCTAACGCGTAATAATAAAATCGTGCATACATATAACGTCCGAGCATTAAACGTAATGCCGTGCAGACGATTCCTCGAAAACGCCGTTCATATATTATTTACGTCGCTGATCATTTGCGAACACCATCGGAGACGCACCTTAAGAGTATATTCGAACTTCCCGTGTGTGGGTGTACACGTGCTGACGCACGTTGAAGCTCGCGAACACGTATGTACGCGTATATGTATACATGTATGTAAGAAGTAGGAACGTGAACAGCTATCTAGGCTGAACCTTTCGAGGTTGACTTCTTGAGACAGTGGAGCGGAAACACGAGACGTATAGCATGGGCTCCACGAGGCGAGTTAATCCCTTGAGACAACTGGGAGCCACGGCGTGGAGAATGGGAATGCCGAGGGAAACCTAGTGGTGTATTCTCACTCGCTACTCGACAATGTTATTATTACGCTCCCTCCGTCCGCATTACGCGGATAATTTATGTTGGTCTTTACGTATAGCGTAACGCGAGCAACTTGTCCTTTTCACGTGTATACACGTCCATGCCGCCCCGTAATAAATGCATATAATACACTCTATGGCCGTAATCATTCACTCGTGCGATAAACACTGGGACACCTTCGAGGACCCACGGTTTGCTGCTAACATCTTTTTTCTCCCCTTCGAGCGTTGTCTTCGCCTACGAATGGAAACGAGTGTATCCGGCAAGGTATCGGATGAAATCGAATAAAAAAAAAAACAAATGCTTCGTTTCCGTTTAATCGTGGTTCGATTCTTTTACAGATAAAGAGTACAATCCTACCTATCTATCCTATCAATGTCGTTATACAAAATGGTTAAGACCGAATGGAAAGTTGCGTATCACTCCATATTCTCATTACCGTTAAAATAACAAATATAAATCATCCCGTGTCACGGTTCATACTAACCAGAATGTTAAAACAAATATTCATGCACATAATTAAAATTCTACCGGTGCGATTGACCCCACGAAACGATCTTTTTCCACCTTTCCCTCGTATCCGTCCCTTTGATCTACTTCGCACCAGCGACTCTACTCTGGCCGCAAGTACACGCACACACACGTGGTGTCTATTTGCGGACTGCACAATAATTCTTATCCGCGAAACAGTCGAGCTGGCACCACGCGATATTATTTCATGTGCTTAGGCGTCAACAGGATCGTAAATAGCAACGTCAGACGCCGACACCCGCCCCCGTAGTTTCCACCGAGAGTCCCGTCACGAGCCGCGCGATGAGAATCGAGCTTTCTTCCACTAATCTTAGCCGGCAAATTGAAGACGTTGCGAAGATCTACATCTCGGAAACTGCACACGAGATCAGGGTGTACAGAGTATTTCGTATTAATGGAAAATACGATCGTACGATGAAAATATAAACCCCGAGAAATACAGTGGATGAAAATGCGATATGTGATGATGTTGATGGATCGACGAAAAGTCTAATTTTAAATTCGAGTAGCTGTACTAATCACGAGAAGCAATTTCCATCGGACGGTTTCGGGGGACAAGAAACGGCGGATTTAACCGGTGCTTTTCGTAGCCGTATAATTTCTCCGTGTTGAATGTAAATTCGTCCTCCTCCCGTTTGTTCGAGGGTACAAAATCGAGGAGTATACGGCACTGGGCTCGCGTGACTATGACCGCGAGCACGAGCGAATTTATACCGAAACCACCAAAACGTGACAACGAGCAGGAACGTTAGTGACGACCGGCAAGCAAGTAGAGAGCAGCAGACCAGGGGCTGGGACGACGAGTCTTAAATTCACATTAAACATTCATCGGGATAGAGCTCGCTGACAGCAGGCCGATGGAACGGAGATACGAGCATTCCTGATCGAGCTAATGCGATACTGAAAACTGGTCGAGGTCTTTCGCTGTCGACTTTTTCTTTTGTTCGGCTTCCCTCTAACATAAGTCCCGGGACTAATGCTCGTTTCTACGAGGTTCGATCAAAAATTCCTGGACTACTTTGCCGGACAAAAACACCCCTTGTTAAAAGTATGTTTATACGACGCTTGTTCTTGAACCATTCGAGAACCGGCCACCTAAAACGATTCCCTGGAGCTGGAATTTCTTTTTCAGCGGTTTATATATTGAAAAATAAGTTGAATCGGGAGGTCCCGGGCATAAGATATACCGGATAACGACGCGACATGCGCGTCGTTCGCTTCTTACGACGATCCGTCATACGTGCCGTATAACGAAACCGAACTTGATCGATGTTCGAAAACGCGATAAAACTAGACTTGTACGATAGGTTGTTGTCCTCGTTTCGTTAAAAAAAAAAAAAAAAAAAAAAAAAAAAAAAAAAAAAAAAAAAAAATGGTAAAACCGACACTTGTTAACGCAAAAACACGTTTCTAGATCAACATCAGACCCTCCGCCGAGTCACAGACGCATTTCTGGTAAAAAGGCGGTGGCAAAAGCACGGGATAAACGCGTTTCTACGGCATCGAAGTCATCTTGAAATTAAACCGCGACGTCGATGGCGAGAACAACGATTATATCTAAGTACTCGCAACAACGGCACCTCCGAAGAAATGAATTCGCGAGCAGAACCGAGAGGATAAGAAACAGAGACGAGCAAGTACACCCGATGGCATTGTAAGCTTCTGCGAACAAGAATAGAGACGGAAATCTTCGATCGCTTCTCTTGCATTTTAATATTTCATGATTTTATTTTCAATTTTCCAAACTGTGAAATTTCTGAATTCGCAAATCCCGAATCTTCGAATTCCCACATCTCTACGTTCCTAAATCGCCAGATCGTCGGATCAGTAAATCCTCGCATTCCCAAGTCCCCAGTTCCACGAATCCTTACATTTCAGAGTTCCCAAACTTTCGAATCCCCAAAATCTCCGAATCTGTGGATCCCCAAATCCCTACATTCGAAATTTCGTTAAAGATCTACATTAAAGGATGTCTAAAATTGAAAAGTAACAAATAGTAGGGTGTTCAGGAGTATTTCCCTAGAGTACCGTGAGTTGCCGGACAGTGTATAAAGTCAGGTGCATTTATTCGATTTCTCGGCGTCGCTAAGACTCAGTGCGTTAGCGGAACGACTGAAGCGTGTAATAACGAGATGTGAGCTATCATAAGAATGTGATACGAAGGCGGGATGGATACGTGGCGACAAATATCACGAGCACAACGGGCACAAAGAACGGGCAAAAGACGCGTAGAGAAGCAGAACGGAGCCGAGAAGCAGATGGATAAACTCGTTGCACAGATCGTTTAACCATCGCCCGCGGCTTTTTCTGATTGCTTCTCTCTGCCTTCGCCAGCCGTGATATTATACCGAGCAATTGAATTTCTTACACCCCACTAAGTGCTTCTCGCTACCACGTTTCCGTCTCCCTTTCGCTCCGCGTTCCTCTCGGCCCTCCGCCTCGTTACATCCACCGAAATTTAATCAATCGAGATTTTACAGCCGGTATCGATAGCCCCGCCACGCAAACGAGAATTTCAAGTGATTCTGTATCGACCGTGAAGAAATAAAGGTCGCGCTTTAACCCGGGCCAAAGCCGTCCGATTTCATTATCCAATTTCGCTCGGATATCTCATTACCCGGATAAAAAAAAGTACGATACACGCAACTTGCGCTCTGTAATTATTCGACGACCAATCATAATCTTGCACCAATTGTGCCATTTCCTTTCAACGGATGATCTCGCTCGTTTACTACTTGTGCTACATACTTACGGGCGATAGCCTTCGAATACCAAAACTTTCAAATCTCCATATTATTAAGCTTTCGATTATTCAACTTTGTATATTGGTAAATGTGAGAATTCAAACTTTACAAATTTATAAATCTTCGAATTATCAAATCCCCCAAACCAACGGTCAAACACCCGAAATCCTCAAATTTCCCAAATTCCCGAGATCCTCAATTTTAAAATCTGAAAATTTGAAAATGGTCTCGAGCATCGTTACAATAGTCTACCGTGTTTAAAAGTTCTACTGCTTTTAGCGAGAAAATAAATAGGCGTCATATTGTGCGTGGGGTGCCATCTTAAAAATAGTTGAGGACGATTTTACGGATGCACTTTCGACGTGTTCCCGGGGTTCGATAGTGTATAGGTACGGTCGTTAGCTTCGTGGAAAAAGCTAATTAAAAAGCAGTAAAGGAAGTGACGCACGTGCTCCAGGAAAATCTTCCGAAACACCCCTCGGGAACGACCCCTGAACAACGGTGCTCGTTAAACGGTTCGTCAGCATGGAAATGATATTATAGAGTTGAACACTTCCAGATAGAGATATGCAAAAGTTTCCATTTTATTTAAGACAATTTGATCGCTGTTTCTAGAGGATAAAATAAAGGATGCTCTTAAGAAGCCCACGAACGATCAGTATAACGTTGTTAATGTTGTCGATACTTATTGACAAACTGTACTTTTCACGTACGTTTAATTGTCAATACGTTCGGTCTGGAGTTGCCATTCAACGATGTTGAGTGAAAAGAAGTTTTCGGTATTATTATATTTGTTGTCAATATTTTGTCGATACCAAAAATATTTTGATCTCCATCAAACCATTTCATCGATATTTGAAACAATCGTAATACGTCGATCTGTTCGCTCGCGCATTCAATAAAATCGACAACACTGAAAACGTGAACATTTCTCGTCTAGAGGTCTATTCGGAAAAAAAAGATTACCAACAAATTCAGTGGCACTTCGAAATTAATACCAACGAGTTAAAAATAAATACATAAAAAAACAAAGCGAGTTGCAAACGTAATTTATCTCGTATAAAAAGTGTTTCGCGTGCAATTTTTCCAGTATTTATGGCGAGACGTATCATAATTATCTGTCGAACCGCTAATGTAGAACAATTAGCCGGCATTTCCGGGAGGCTGGAGAGGACGACGATTAAAACGGGACGAGGCCGAGAACAGTGGGATATTTTTGAAGCAGCCCTAAATTTCGGAGCGGCCGCTACTCGCGCGATTAACAACACGTTGCGAGCGATTTGTCGGCGTTCCAGCGCGAAGAAGCATCGCCACGGTCCCCGACGAGAACGAGCGCTACTATTTTTGTGCGTTCTTCCATGTGATACGCTTCTCGAGACGCGATTAGTGCTTCCAGAGCCGAGACTCCTCGTGTATTTAAAGGATCAATTTTACAACGGGGTATTATGCTCTGCGTGTCACGTTCGAACAGTTGTTCTTTTAGCTCGGTGAAAATAGCGACACCGTGCATTGCATTTTATACAAAATGTTCCTGTATCGCTACGAGTAGCACTTTTCTCAATGTTTTCTTCATTCTCGAAGTAGCGTTTATTCAATTTATTTGCTTCACTTTCTTTTCCTTACAATCGGTTTCGATTTATTTTACCAATTGAAAAAAACAGAACAAATGTTCTCGTCTTTATTTCATATGTGCAGCATTTAAAGTAATAATCTTATCTCTTAACATCGCGAGTTTAACCAATAATTTATATTCTCTAAGTAATTTTAATTTGTCCTCCATATAGTATACGACTAAGTATATCAATTACTGAACACGAGCGAAATTATAAAAGAGCGAACGTTAAAGTAGTTTATAAATCGAGAAATACGGTTATCGGGTGAAGAAACCGAGACTGAAATTAATATATCATTCGTGGAACAACGCGTACTACATGCGCGAACGAAACAACACACGTGGCTTCGATAAACTTCCTCGAAACGGCACAGCTTCTTGAAACGATCCGAGTTTCGCGCATTTCCCCTTTCATGCGCGTACATATGCATACGCCGCGAGCAAAAGTTACCCCCGCAGACAGAGGAACGCGAACAGCTGCTGAACTTGCACCGTGTATCAGAAATTCATTTGTCCCGCGCGAAGCCGAGAATATAATTACTTTCAATTAAAGTGGCACGAGGTTGTAATATTTATCTCGGCTCGATTCAATTAGATCCTCGTTAAAACCGTCCACCAATTTCCAGCGCGTGTTATCATATCATTTAACTGAGACTACTCCGAGACATCGTTTCCAATGTCTCTTCAACGAATTACAATATCACACGCTCGATTAAAGTTAGTTTCTATGAACCCGAAAAATAGGCAGGTAGATAATCACTGGAGAGTACAGGAGACACCGTGAAATTTGCCGGATGTTCAACTTTCAATAAGGATGTAAGGATAATCGCGGGTGTCGGGTATCCGAGCTGCCGGCCCTCCGAACATAATCGGATTACAGAATAAAATATGTACGAACTTTGAAGGTAACAATATTCGCGGGTTAATTAATATATCGGTGTCGCGATGTTTCTACAGTGACAGCACGAAACATAGATTACTGTTATTTGCGGGGCGCATCATCGCGACCCTCGACAATCAGGAGCGCGGCGACGTTGCATCAAAGTTTCAGCAGTATCGAGGAAGCCCCGCGAATGTTCAACCCTGTTCTGATCGGCTTAGCTCGCGTGTTACAAGGGCGCCTGTATAATCGAAGACGAGTGGAGAAAGTTTAGGCGCAATGTGGCTTTCATCACCGCAGGGGAAGGCCGTTGCTCGACAAATGAGACCCGGCGACGTAGCCTCACGCTGCGAACCCGTTAATTGGACACGTATTATTAACAACATGTCGCCGACTCCTCGTCTCTACCGTACTTTTTTAGTCGATCAATCGAAATTTTATAACATAATCTCCGTTACGTAACTTCTTGCGCTGCGATCATTAGGCAGAGTTGAGGTTAGACACTTATTTCGAATAACTATTAAGAAACTAATTAGTAGATGGAAAATTCCTGTAACAGATTTAGTCGCAGGTTCGTTGTAAAGCATCAACGTTGTAAAGTCTATTCTTGCAGAATTCTTCGTTGAGAAAAGCAACGAAGAAAAATAAGTTTATTATAGCTAAAGTAAAGAAGCAGACGGACAGGTCGGATGTACAAAGGCAGAAAAATTGGCACGAAGCGAATGAAGCAATTAATATTGTAGAATCAATAAAGCTGGCAAACTTGGCGACAAGGTCGGCGACCGGTAGACGCGTCCCAGCATGAAAACGGTCGGTAAAATTTTGATGAAACCCTTGGCCGTGGCGAGGAATACCCTAAGTTCTACCCCTTTGGTTGTACGGCGTCGTTGGCCAAGAGAAATATGTGGGGGGAATTTCGCGATTGCCAGAATCACGAAGGATGCGGTATTCGGTCATGCCTAATAAACGATTCGTCCTTAAGCATCGCGTGTTCCCGGTATTCCGGTCGAGGGGATTCCCGAATTCCACGTGTTCCCGTCCCCGCGAGGTCGTAACGGTTCCAGCCTCCTGGAATCGAGAAGAAAAGGAACGAACACGACGGTACGACACGGTCTCGGCGAACGAAGGAAAAAAAATGGGAGACTGCACCGTTTGGCCGGTTAGTTAACTTGGTCGAAGAAAGAGAGAAACAGGAAAATCTCGACGAGAGAAATCGTCTGAAGTCCTCCGACCAAGAGTGGCTGATTCGTGTCGGTCATTTGGGGTGTGAAAGCGGAGATAAGACCTTGGCTGGCTTTGGTCCGAGATCGTAAATTTTTACAACGACCGGCCGGTGTCGATGTTGCACGAAATTCCTGAACCGCCGGCGAAAAATCGAACGGACCATCTCGAGAACTCGACGCGAGATAAGCATCGACGAACCTTCGATTGTCTCGTTCATTATGCGAAAGGTTCGTCTAATTTAGTCCACCGAAAACTGGCACACCTCGTATCTTCTCAAAGTTATCGGGGCCGTTCAACTTTGATCGCCGTTGATCGACGTTTATCGACAAAGTCCATAGTTTAACGCGAACGTAGACGAAGTAATTACGAATCGAAGAGCATTCGATGAGCCTCGAGTATCGGAATGTCATGTATTTCTCGAAATAAATACGAGATCCATTGGCGTAACTAGAATTTTGATACGAGGTCAGCCACTCTTCTAAGATTATTTAATTTTAACGTAACTATTATTTATAATTTTATGCAACAAGTATGTTGTTATAATTTCCCTATAATTCGACATAAAACGTAATAGTTCCTGGTGTCGTCTACTCAGCTACATGAACGAGGGAAAGACTTCGATACGAACATTATCGACAAGATGGATAGGTTAAGAAAGAAGCGTCGACATCGTATTTGATCCCGATGAAAACCTCATTTTTCGACCTTTGTGCCTTTTCCCGGGCGAAGGGTGGTTCCTGGTAGATTTCGGTCGAGGGATTGCAGCATCTCCACGGTGGAAATATCAAGACCGGCCGGTGTTATTGGGCAAGATGAAGTTATTTGGGTTAGGTCGGGTCGGGTTGCGTTATTGTCTGTCCGGCTTCGAACTAGCTCATGTAATCATAGAGCAAAGCTCCTGATCCTCCTACTCGGTTCTGTGTGTACGTGTGTATATATCTATATCGGTAAGACGCAAAATGTTACGTTTCCTTGCCGTCGGTGGCTGGCTTTTCCTTCCATGACCGGCTGAAATTGAAAAATGAAATTGATTCCGGCCTGGCCTTTGCTGCCTCGCACACGGTCTTATTAGATCTATTTTCTTCGGGCACGGTTACGCTCGTAAAGTTAAAGCGATTAAAGAGCACGCGGTAAAGGTTATTTTTTTTTATCGGTTACGTAGGATGCTCGCCGAATAGCTCATAATTATTTTACGACGCCGAATACTAACGTTTAATCTCGAACGGCATAAAACGAGCAACAATTTTCAAGAATAAAAGTATCGAAATTACAGATCGCACGATTCTCGACTAACGTCCGACTGAAAATTACTCGTCAGTTTTATCCAAGACTATCCCGTACAGATGCATAGTTACAGATCATTCTATTCGGTGTCTTTCAAGGACATTATTTACTAATTTCTCGTGGCAGAGGCAAAGAATTTGTTCCCTCGAAGTCTGAGCCGGTTTTGAACATTTGTTTTCGTTTCTACGCTCCCGTGAAACTCGGCTTCGCGTAATGACTCGTTGAGGAGGTCAAACAAAAAAGAAGTCTGACGAGACGAGTTTTCGACTATAAAGTAAATCTGCGGGAAAATCTTCCGGTCTGCTATTTTTTCAATGGTTTCAAGCGCTGATTACGCAGTGTCCATATACTTGTCCACAAAAGGGTTCCACTGAAGCCACACCGTTTCTTCGTGAACCGTTTCGTTCCGACCGTATTTCTCTGGCGATATTTGTTACAAAAAATCGAGTGTTTAGTACTCGAAAGGATCGTTAGTGAAAAAAAAAAGCTGAGCACGTGGAGTGAATTTTACCCCATGCGGATACCGAACAGATTTTAACGCCTGTACTCCCACGTTTAACATTTCTCGAGGGAAGATTAGTTAAGGCTATATATAAAAATGATGAATTATTCGAGAGCGGAGAGAATAAGACAGACGAACACGACAGATAATTGGTGCTCGATCAATCGAGCCGGAAAACTGAAGGTAATAAAAGGCGGTCACCGGCAAGAAACACGGAGGGTGAACCTGGACGGTCGTCGTCGTCAGGTGTAAAAAAATAAAAAACGACCGGGACACGTCGTGGTCCCCTCTGATCGAGCGCGTAAAAAAGCGAAAACATCGATGCGAGTACAAAACAATACCCTTCCCAACAAAACTCGAAACGTGGCGTCGCGACCAACACGGGTATCGCTTGAAAAAGAAAGAATCATCCCGCCGGTGAACATGGCAACAATTTATTAAGGTATCCTTTTCCACCGGGGCTGACAAGTCCCGGACAAATTGAGCGTGCGTTAACTCGATGGATGAATACATTCCGCTTGATGCGAACGGAGGACTTCGGTGACTCTCAGTCGGCATTAATATGCTCGACTATCTTCGAATTGATACTATCGGACCTGTAAATTAGCGAAATCGGTTATGACCGTATTTCTGCGCCGAGAATATCGTCGACCGATGCTGCATTCACGTTTGCGTTATATGTATACTTGCCAAAGTAACCGATACGCTTCCGATATTGGAATGTTATATATGTATATGATGATAAAAATACCGCAAGTTTAAATTATATATCGAACATGTATCGAAATTGTGTCGAAATAGTAGCAGAGTAAATGGTAGGAAAAAAATGTTATTGCTGGACAAGCAACAAATATTTGC
Organism: Megachile lagopoda; assembly: GCA_036983795.1. Classification (NCBI taxonomy): domain Eukaryota; kingdom Metazoa; phylum Arthropoda; class Insecta; order Hymenoptera; family Megachilidae; genus Megachile; species Megachile lagopoda. The sequence continues at coordinate 2,658,569 of CM072795.1, read as the reverse complement.
TTGTAATAATTTGCATACCTTAGTATGTTATCTTTGCTAGCTTTGTATCGAGGTTATGTTAACGTACTTTACCAAGTAGAACACAATAACGCTTGTAAAAACACATCACCAGATGATTGATGAAGTTAATCATCCATCACCAGTTTGGAAGTTTCAGAAGGACTTGAACCTTCAAGATGAAACTTCTGTAGGAAACTGATTGGAAGTCGATTTTCGTGGATTAATGTTACTTAATGAACAGTATTTGATTATTGTTGACAATTAAACAGTATCAGGTATACGTTTCATACGTGTGGGCACGAAGTCAAGAGCATATCCGACTTCTCTGAGGAAATTTAAATTAAGAATTTGAAGACACGAAAGCTTGGTAGTTTATAAACGTTGAAAAAATTTGGGAATTTAAAGATCGTGAAATTTCCATATACGAGAAGAAGCCTAAGTTGCACCCGAGTGTACGGCCGTATACATATCCGAAATATACGTGAAGGTGAAACTCGTTTTGGTGTATCGTAAAAATGAAGGCTACTAATCTGAAACAGAAAGAGGGGCCGTGCGTTTAATGAACTGCCGGTTAGAGAAACACGAGTGCACGATAAATCCAAGATCGTTTGGACAAGGAGGCGGTGACGGGAAAACGAGTGGAGGTAGGAAAAACGTCGAGAGGAGGAGAGAGAAAAGTCGATCGTTTGGCTCGATGTGGCTCGATGAAGCGTGATCGGTGAAAACATCTGTTGTAGGACGCGACGGCGTAAGCCCGCAGCTTCGGTAGAGCGCAACGGGCATATTTATTTCGATGATTCCCTTTCGACGAGGAGCCTAAAAATTGAATGCCGCCATAAATCATCGGCGATAAGAGAACGAGTTCTTAATGCGAGGACATCACCGCTACCAGGACCCAAAGTTTCTCGTGTCCTTTATACCCTGTCCGTGCTCCCTTTCTTGATCCTGCTCTCTTCGTTTGGCCAGTGTCTTTCTAACCCCTTTTCTGGACCACCTCGTCTTCTCTCCTCTCCTCTCTTTCCGAGCGAGAGCGTATCAACGCGCAGCATCTACCACGCCACCTTCTCGGCTCGGGACGCCGGGTTTGTGTTTCTTGTGTATCCTTCGCCGCGAGATCAGATAAAAAGCGGAAGATGGGAAAGCGAGTAGTGGAAGGAACTCGGTTTAGTTTGTCACCATCGTTTAAAGAAAGGTGGAGGAGGGGAAGAGGAACGTGGCCGACGAAGGAACACCGAGGATTTATTGGACTTGTCTCGGAGAAGAATCAAGACTCGTTGTGCTTGCCACGAGACCAGTCCTCCGCCAGAAAGCCAATTAAATCGGTCGACAGTCCCAAAAGAGATTCTGAGTCCCTCGAGCTCCTACGTCTCCGGCGTGTTTCGTTGCTTCCTTCTTCGCCGTGGCAGCCGTCTCTTTCCCGTTGCGAGCGCCGAAAACCGCACTGACCTTTAATCCTTCTCGCGCGTTTCTTTCTCGCGAACTTAAATCGGACGTCTTATCTTCCGACCCGATACGACATGCCTCGCGACTAATGTCCGCTCACCCGACACTGCCACACCATTTTCTACCGCTACGAAAGACGTCCAGCAGAGAGAAGGCTGGATAACTGTCCGTATTTTCGTGAGATTGATCGGTCAACCGCTAAAAACACGATCTCTCTTTCGACCCAGAAACTGCACTTCCCTAGAACCACCGAACGTGTACCACGACAGAAAGGAAATCGTCGATTTCGCGATCTAATGGAACCCTCGGACGATCGATATCGTCGAGATACTTACTACCTCTAACAAAATATTGGGATTCAGGTGTTCGACGATTTGGGAACTTGAAAATTCCAGATAACCTGGGAACTTGTACATCTTGGAATTTGCAAACTTGAAAATTTAAAGACTCCAGTAGTCGGTGAACGTGTTACGGTAAAGAAAGCTTTGCATAAAACGAGAGAGCAATGTATCAGGAGAAATGTGTTGGTTTAATGTTTTTAACAAGTCGTCGTCGACTCGCTCGCGGAGTCGTTCGCGAGAAGCAAACTGGCCAAATGGGACAAGCCAGGATCGGTTGAATTATTCGCGATAGTTGGTCAACGAGATCGTTTCTAACTGTTAGCGGTTTTCAAACTGTTTCTGGACGAGGATAACGGTTCTTCGCTACCACAAATCGCGCAATGTCCACTGGACATCGTGTATTCAAATAGAATCCTTGGACTTTATGATTCTCGGCGAACCTCGTCTAACGTGATTCATCTGGCGAATATATACAACACAACTTACGAAGTCAAACACGTAATTCGTATACGGTACTGGAACACACAAGTCAAGTTACGGTACATATCTTTATTTGCATGACTGTTTGCTGTCCATCTTACATACTCTGCCCGCTTTGTTCCTGACTTCTTCGAATTTCCTAACTTTAATACCATCGGATGATTTCCTAGGACCATTCTCACTTTATTTATTACTAAACATAAATTCCAGTTTATCAATATCACTGACTTAGATGCCTATGTTAGAAGTATAGGTACGTATACATATCGTGTAGGTATGCGTGTTACGTATGTAAACATGACATCATCTCTATAAGGATATAGAGATCTAATAATGTTAGGAATCTAAAGTATATTCGAGTTCTGAGGATATTTTGAATCTAGGAATAAAAGGACCATAGTAAAGATCTAATAATACAGGAATGTAGGTTTCTAGAAAGCTGAGTAGGAAATATGTAAAGTTTCTAGAAATCTAGGGAGCGAGGAAACGAAGTAGTAAAGCAGTATTATATTAAATTTATGCTGGACCTTCACCAGCGTACGTGTTAATATTATTAATATTAATAGCGTAGTAATCCGTGAAAAATAAGCAGGACCCCCGCAGGGATTCGAACCCGACCCCATCACAGATTAATAGCCGACTGCTCTACCCGCAACACCAACGCTATTCACCGAAGTCCCCTGCTTCCACGATTCCTCGTATTGGATCCAATGGTTCCAATACCGCATTTTCATTTATTTACCAGAAATACCAGACAAGCATCCACAACCGACAAACCGCGATAAACGTTAACAAGCGAACGAACATCGAGGGCGGATCCTTCGATAGGTTCCCTTGTCAACGACGAGCTATCGTCGTGTTTTCAGCGACGTCTGGTCGAAGGCAAACGTTTCAGATAAGAGTCAGAAGAGTCCGCCACCAAAAAGGTGGCATCTCGACGTCCAAAGGGAGCACAGTGTCGCTTTCCGAGCACGGGAAAAAAATCAGATCCAGCGACACGAGCTGACACATCAGTCAACTTTATCTTTCACGAGCTTCCAACGGAGCCACGTGAAACTTAAGAGCCGAGCAAGCTGTGCCCTTTTTTCTGCACCGGGCAGATGGTCGTTGTTGGTTCGATCGCTGAACGGAATGCGTACATAAGATGTTTCGTACTGCACTTGTTAAATTCGCCGCATACTTTTCTCCCCGTAAGTTACACGCATCGCCACGTGCCGTCTTTTACACCCGAACGGTTCTCGTTTCCATTTTCTATGTCTTGGAGCATTCTTATCGCCGTGGCAATTGGTACGAAAATTTGCATTCTCTTTCTGTTTAATTCGCTTTGTATCGCGACTACTGGGAAGGAGCGTGCCAGTCGAGCGTTCCGTTTAAAAAAGTTAAACTCGATTTAAAATTTCTCTCTCAATTTTACTCTCTAATAAACTATTTAAACGTCTTTCGTCGAACCATTCTGTTTCGGTCGAGTTATATGTTAATTTGTTTAAGAAAATTAATTTAATATCATGAAATTAGATTCTCGCGCAGACCGAATTCGTGAGCCAAATATATAGAATTAAGGATAGAGTTAATCCAAAAATGTCGTATCGGTTTGGGTAGGTCGTGGAAGGGTTAAACTTGGAAAGAAAATCGTGTGCCAACGGCATAGCATTATTACGAGCGGGCATACAACGTAAATCCGTAGTTATTTAGGTCAACGATAAGTGTCCAGCTGGTAACCGGCTTCGTGGTTGGCTCGATGCGGTGAACGTTTTAAATTGATAAGGACTTTTCGACGTGGAAAGTAAAATGCAAATCAAACACGTGCGCTCCGCGAGTTATCTCTTATTAACAATGAAAAATGCATCTCTCGTGGCCTGCATTGTGCCGGTTCATCAAGCGCATTTATTTCATGCAACGTTCGTTCACCGTATGGTAAGGAGAAAAAGAGAAAAAAGTGCTCAAGAGCGAACGTTAGCCCTGGGAAATTTCTTGCCGTTTTATCGTATTTACCCGCCGTTCGCTCGTTCCGACGTAATAGAAGTCAAAGACGTAAATCTTCCGGCACTGCTTTTTAATTTGCGTAGTTCTGTTGTTCCAATAAAGCGAACCTTTTTTCACGGCTCCGTTACGACCCGCCGGGAAACTGGTCGATTTCACTGTTGCTAGCCAGAACTATCTGGCTTCTACAAATCAACGAACCCGTTTCCAACCTGTTTGTTAGTTTGTACGCGGAATTGCTACCTCCTAATGGAAATGAAACACGAATAAATTACGCTACCGAGTAAGGAGTTAATTTCAATATAATCTTTAAACTGCTCCGGGTAATGAAAAGGTATTGATCGTTGTAATTAACGAGTTGATATACCGCTGCCCACACGAAAAGATAATATGCCTTTTATAAATTGCACGCAAGGAAATATCAATTCGATGAAAATATCTTTTGCTTCGTTTATTTTTTATCGCGAACCCGCTTCGGAAATAAATATCACGCTTTATTAAGGGATCGTTGTGTATCGGATTTGCATTTTGGGTCAATCGGATCGACCAGCGATACGCGACAATCGAATCTCTATTACCGCGAAAACCACATGTATGTCTGTGTGTCATACACGTATATCACAGCTGGTGTTTTCAAATTCTTAGGTTCCTAGGTATTCTTACAAACCCCTATCCCTGCATTTCTGACGAACTACTACGAGTAGTTAAGGTAAAAGAGAATAAAAAGTTGGGGCAAAAGTGTGAGCGAAAGATCGAAAGTTCGGATCCGACTAATATTAATAAATCGGTAGATAGGTGAGCAAGTGTAGGTTTCTGTCTCGTTACGCAGGTATGGCCCATGGGATACGGAATACCTTGGCTGTTTGTATAGTAGCAGCCCTACTTCCTGGCGCCCCTATTGATTCCCCTTTATCCCGGAGCTTCTAGTCACGACATCGCCAAGAGGCACAGGCAGAACCTCACAGTCAAGGGGGTGATGTTTAATTCAAGTCCAAGCACAATGCTTCCTCAAGAAGCGTCTCTCTCTCTCTCACTTTCCATATAAATTATTCCGCGGTCTCGCATTCAAAGCTCTGCCCCGGCCTCCTTTCCCCTTTGCCCTCGCTACGCAAAGGAATGCGCCGAAACGATCTCGCGAAAAAAAATCTACGCACCTTTCTACAAAGTGTCTGTCCTCCCTGTGAAAAGAGGCTGCCTCCTTTGAGGCTACGTTGCCCCGCTGAAACATTGAGTAACTCGTGCCTGGAACGGATTTCGAAAGATAAGCTTCGCCTAATAGCGGCTCCGCTGATACCGCGTCACCAAACTTTCCTTTATAGCAGCCAACTTGATGGAAATTTCTATGCTGTTTGTTTCCACGGTGCTAATTATGTACTTCGTATATCTTATCCGATAGAAATACCTCGAGAAATCGTGAGATAAGCTTAATCGTTTCAACGCGTTCGTTATGTGCGACATGATCGTCGACATTAACCCCTTGCAATATTTTGACGAGTCTCGCGACGCACTCGTACTTCGTGATCAATTTTAATCAACTTCAATTATTCGCATAATACCAAATTGACATAACATTTCAACTTTCTTTGTCCGTTTTAATATTGTAACTGTAATTAGTTAGTTCTAGCATTTTCTTCTTCCGATCCTAGTTTCCTGCGGGCAACAAAACGCGTTGACAAACGTACGAACAGCTCCGAAAAACTTCGGTACGAATTTTCTCTGTCTAACAAAATATCAACAACCTTTCCATTTTCGAGGCTACACAGGGTATCGTGAGAGCATTTTCGTGGCCCCGGGGAAAATTTTTCTCTTTTATGGTTGTACCGTGATCGGGAACCTGTTCAAATACGTCGAGAAACTCGTGTGACGTGTCCTTGTGATTCCACGGAAACTAATCCCTGTGTTTGAGCGGGTGAAAAGCGTCGGGGATGCTGGACCAAGCTTTTCCACCGGTCCGCTCCGCCGAGCGCTTACGTGAAGAAAAGAAAGCCCATCCTGAAATAATATTTGAGATATTCGTTGTTCGGGAATGTCGGCGGAGAGCGGCGCGACGCGCACGAACAAATGACCAACAAATATGTATACAAGTCACTCCAGGAACGAGAAGCTTGCCGCCAGCTGCCTTCACTTCGAGAGGATCCTCCTTCATTTGCATCCAGCTTGTCCGCGGTTTCACGTTGCGTTTCGAGCGTTCAGCGAATTGCTCAGGTGCGACAGAATGGAAATAATAACGAGCAGGTGCGCCTGGCCTAATTAAATTTCGCGCCTAACGCGCCGACCTACGCTCGTACGTTACCGGCAATCTCGAAATTTTTTCCTTTCTTTTTTCGCCTTTTCGAGACCATATGTCTCGGCACGCGATATTTTACCGTGGCATCGTGTTACCACTTTTTCCAGCTACAACCCCACCTTTTAACGACAGATTGAAACGAAAGCTCGCGCCAAGTACTTTGTCTTCTTTTTATTATTTTTCACTGGTCAGCCCTCCTAATTGATTGTTAACTTGTTCGTTGTCATTTTTTAGCGGTTTCAGAGTGCTATGTACTTTCAGGCGAACCATCGCGTTTCGTACAATAGGTACGAAGATTTATACACTGCCTTGTGATTTCGTATTTTGTTCATTTTCTTACTGCCAACTTATTCCCTTATTTGATTTACCGTTTAAGGAGGTTTCGATAAGATACGGTTCACGAACGAAGATTAGACTAACCGAACGTTTCATTCGGACCGCGCGTCGATTAAGGGTTGTCGTCCACAGGAACGCATTATTAATGTTACTTATAAAATACATATAATTACAAGAACGTATCGAAGCTGGTCCGATGATGTTCAGCTGCTGTGTCGTTAAGGTTGGTGTCCGTATAAATATGTAATTTGCTAATCGAAGATAATTTTTACTTAATGGGACTACGGCTCGGATGACTTCGACCAGAGACAAACAGGGTTAAATCGTTCGAAAAAAAAAAAGAAAACACGGAGAAATGGAAGAATCGCGAAGTCACGGCTGGCTTCGCGTACTTGCCACGGTACACGAAGGAATATAAATTTATGGAAGATAAAGTTTGACGAGGACGATGGGAAGGAGCGGTCCTGCGATGGTTTCAATGCGCCCCAAGGCGTTTTACTTTTCGAAGAACTTTGTTTTCTCACCGAAATTCCGGCTGGCAGCTGCAACAACAGCATCGAGGCTATGCCTATCCTTTCACTGGAACTTTACCTTTATAAACCGACTGGAAGTTCGGGGACAAAGTACGGCCGCGGAATAACAGGAAGATACGGAATCCTGTTCGCAGTTCGCAGGCGTATATAATTTTTTCTTTCTTTCTTTTCTCCGAGCTAAGTACGACCAACCTTGGTCGCAGAAATTTCGAAAGTTTACTTTCGCTGAGCCGCGCCACGGGCGATATTGAAACGCGCCAACGAGAAATGCGTCGGCGATCGACCATCGAGAACGAACAAAAGGGAAGAAAACGGAACGGATGAATCGAACCCCTTCGTGATCGATTCGGGATCCCGTTGGTCGTTCGAGGAGCTGCATTTAAGCGAGAATGCGCTCGAGTATATTCGTTATTAATCGTAACAACACTGTACAGTTATAGTCGGTACGGTTCGTACATTCGTTTATTTTCATTTTTTTTCTTTTCTTTACGTCGAATGTTTCGAAGAATCGATCAACGTAAAAGGGAGTATATATTTCTATTTAAAAATTAATAAGGCATATCATTGACAACGTATGCGATGGTTAATAAAACTGAGGCACCGCTAATCCTTGCTTTATAATTTTTGCTGCATAAAAACATTCCAGTGGCATTGCATGACAAATCCCACAAAACGTATGGCTGTCAGAGCGTTAGAAGAAGATTAATTCGATCATAAAAGAGTTAACCGCGAACGCGTGCCTTTCGAAAGTCTAGGACCACGAAACGCGATGAGCGTGAAATTTCGTGAACGTTATCCTCGTCTCGTTCTCGGTCGATACATAGAATTATTATTTGAAAAACTCTTCTCGTAATGTCGAGAACATTTACTTTTCCGACCAAATATTTGCCGCGGGACGATTTTAACATCTCAAAGCACACACACGTATACATTCATCGGTCCGCTATGACGAGCGGTATTTTTTTTTTCATATTTGAAAAACCTTGTATTCCATTGTGTACTCAAGAACGGTTTCTACGCAGCCATCCCGTGTACAATGCACAGAACCAACGAGCGGCCATTGTTTCTATTGTTTGTCTATGCGTTGCTCCGCGTTGTCTACGGATCTTTAATTTAAAACATGAATTTCCATACGGTTTTCGTGGTTCCTGCTGAGCCCGACCGGACCAAACCATTCACTCGACTCGCTCGCACGAAAACGAAACTGTTTATCTCTCCGTAGCCGTTCTACCTCCGCTCACCTACGCTCCGCACAAATCATCCTACGATCCCTCTCCCAAAACGAATTCCACCATTTACCGTATCGTTAAACACCTATTCTATCCGTGTCTATGGACGACAATCAAACCGCCAATTCCTAAACCACCCATAAACCGCAGCCTCTATCGTCGATACACACGTGGCTCGCAGATTGCCGTCGCAGCCATCGGCGTAACTAGCCTTTCCGCCTGAACTGGTCCACGAGATTTGGAAATTTCGTGCTTTAGCAATTTGCCAATTTAGGGATTTGGGAATTTAGAAATTTGCGAATTTGAGAGCTTGGGAATTTCAGAATTTTGAGGCTTATGGATTTAGGAAATTGAAAGTGCTGACAATTTGGAACTTGAGAATTTGGGAATTTAGAAAGTTGAAAATTTGACCATTTGAAATTGTGAAGATTGAAACGCTAGAAAATGAGTAATCGTAGAAAAGTCTATACGGAAAGAATGAGTCCACATTCGGTGGGGTAAGGTCCGGTCTTACTTCGTTACGCCAATGGTAACAACCACGATACGACAACAAAGCCTCGTCCCGGGCGAAGATTCGTCTAAATCGGCAGCGAACAATCGGTACAATCAACGTGTAACCCTCTGCGAACAGTCGCGACGAACGTTCGCGCCCCTACCCACCGACTCGTCTCCGAAAAGATCGCGTGAAAAGTGCGAAAAGTTCGCTTTCTGCTCGACCAGCATCCGACAATTATCGCCACGGGGGTTGAGCTCGCATTCTCCTCGCGTGTAACCTCGCACACACACACACATACACACACATGCGCGCACACATGCGCGCACACAGGTGGTTCGTGTGGCCGCACGACGAAAAACCGGGAAGAAGAGAGACAGCGAAGAGGGAGGCGCGAGCGTACAGATGATAAATTATCGAGCGACAACAATGGGAAGAGGAATCCTCCCTATCTGCATGGCGACACCATGGCCGAAAGGCCAAATATTTACACTGGCCAGTGGCAAAACTCGAAAGTAATAGATTCGAGATGACTTTTCATTTAACCGAGCACAAAAGGTTGCCGCTACGGTGGACTACGCTCCTCGCAGCCACCCGCTGGCTCGTGGCCTGCCAGGACAATGTCCTTTCTCTCCTGGCAGGGTCCACAGGACCCCGAACGATTTCCATGGAACACGTCCGGGCTGGAGGCTACGAAACGTCGCTTTGTGGCCTGCCGTTTGTCAACCCAACGGACGCTAATTGTTATTGCCCGCTAATTTCCTCGATACAGATCCCGAAGTTTCCTCGAAGGGCGTTCTGAAAACCCGCCTGCCCTATCTATCATGCGTCGCGCTACGTTCACGCCTTCGATACCATCCATCTATACATTCCAAATTCAATATTATATTATATGTATATTATTTCATTGCGTTCACTAATATACATATATATGTAATAAAACATTCACAATTATAGTACCTAGTCGCAACAAATCATGTATCGTATAAGCTTGAGAATAGTAATAGAAATGTTGCTATCGAATAAATTGGGAAAAGCTAATACGCGTAAAATACAAAAACGACGATTGCCGTGACGTGTCCGGATTACGTTCGATGCGGAAGCATTTTATGGGAAACTGTTTTGTCGCTCGCAGATAATTGTTATCGCTTACCAATTTTCCAGATGTCACCGGCTTTGAAGTTTAAAAAGCGAAATATCTGTCCCCGATACGTTGCACGCGATACACCACGAAACAAGGTATCGAACAAAAGGAAAGCAATTCGCGATTAAAAGTCGCATCATCCTGATGCCGTTGTTCGCGTTTAATTTCGATAACATTAATACGACGTTACCGGTTTACTTGGAAAGCTGATTTTCGAGGTGGTAACAAACACGTTTGCAAGCTACTGTCCCGCCTACAAAGGATCAAAGGATCGTGGCAAAGGATGACAGAACTTGCACGATCTTTGCGGAACCACCGTGGTAACCAACAAAGACGCTTTGTAGACTACCGTCGTTTGTGCGAAGGAGAAACGCTAATTATTATCTTTCGCTAATTTCCCATGTGCCACGAAGATCGAGGGATAATTATGGAAGGCCACGTTCTGGAATGATCACGAGAATCGCGTTCTTCTCCGAACAAATGAGCTGGAAATCTTTTCAGAAACGAACATCCACCGACTACGCTTTAACTACCGTTGCCAACTTGCTAATGCAGTTTATTATACCGGGTGGTCGAACATAAACTGTATCGATACCTTTTAACGCATCATGCGACAAAATTCTCTACGAAGTTGAAGTCGTTGATAATTTTGTTAACGAGTGAGAAGAAATTTCATAACTCTCTTTGTTCATTTGGTCAACGGTTACAAAATTATCTATGGTCATTTGTTCCGGTGTCACAAATAGTTGTTTTCACTCGTACGATCATGTAAATGTTCCTATGCAAATTTCTCGAAAGAAGAGCGGAGCGATGAGAATTTCCTGATAATGGAATTAGAAATTTTTCTCGACAAACCCTACATGTTTCACGCGATCAACGAAGATACAAAAACATGCTTCAACGTTAATCGTCCAGAACGAGTCTCTTCCGTTTGGCTGTCCCTCGTCAAAGTCGTGGACCACTCCCGATACATTACGACTTCCTGAAAAGTGATCAAGACCCTGACACGTAACACACGAGAACGTGTAAAGGTCCTTAAGAGCGCGCGAAGATAAAAAATAGGAACGAAGAAATCGTTATTACAGTTTCAGAGAGGCGAACAGCTGTCCTTGACATTGAACATACTGCGGTGTGCGTGCACGCTTCCGGTCGAACATGATCGTGCCACGTGGTTACGGAGGTGCGAGAGCAGCTGTGACTTTTACGGAAGAAAAGCCAACTTCTGACCTCGTAGCCAGTGTCATCATCGACACTTTTTGCGCCGCGATCTCGTACCAGAAGAAACATCGTCGACGACATCCTGACATTCCCCAGCCCACCGCTTTTGTGCCTTTGTGAATTTATAGAGCGATCTCTCCGACACAAAGCGAGTGTCGTCTCGACTTCTCTTTTCGACTCGTCATTTTCCATTTTTCTCTCCGCCTCGTTCTCGTTCGATGGCCTAGCCTCCCACGCGATATATCGCTGATCTAAATTCCTAAGTTAATTACACGAAATTCTAACCTGAACTTTGAAATTCGATTCCAAGAAACGCGAAGCGAAACGATCAAACCGATTTTGCGCTTTCTAAATGTACCGATCAAATCATTCGGATCGGTTTCGAGATCGATCGCATAGTAGCTGCACGAATGAAACGCCAGGCTATACAACACGAGTTGTTGTAAAAATAAGAACAATATTTGGAAATTTTAGGGTGGGTTAAGAAATTGGTGCACAGGAGTTTAATGATCTCTGAGTGATATAACACAAGGCTACGCAACACGCGGCTTCTATAACGTTGAATTAATAGAACGCTAATTTATTAACGGAGCAACTACCTTTTTAACGTCTATGTTAACATCGTCGTATTAATTATGAAAAATGTTGATGTCGAACAGCGTTATTTTGCATCGGTGCTCGCGAATGGAAGTAAACTCTAAAAGCGAGCCAGAAAACGTTTGTTGCCGATAAAAAATTCGTCTTTCAGCCTCATATGCATAAGCGGGTACTGTAAGCGCTAAAAGAAGCATTGTTTGAAAGATGAACTCTGAAAGCCTGTGAAAAATAAGCTCCATCCGTTGAGCTCTCAGGCCATATCGAAGGTATCGGTGTCGCGGACGCGAAGTGGAAATTTTGTGAAAATCTTGTATACGCCGAAAATGTCGTTCGACGCATCGAGGAAAGTGTCCCGAGGTGAGGAAGAAAATCCTGGATGGCCCGATGTACTTTAGCGTGTCTCGGAACAAGGAGAAAGATCCCAACAGACGGATCAAATTCCTGAAGGAGGAAGTGTTTGAACAGGACGCCTGTACAGAGCCGGTCGGTTGCTAATGGCTGTGCACACTGGTTCGAAAACAGCGACGTGCCACGTAATGTTCGCATACAGATACCTTAGACCGTCACCATAGTCGAGTATTAATGCGATAACTAACAATAACAAGGTTGAACCCTCTCTCTGGTGGGCCTTGCACAGCTACGAAGCGCACACATCGTCTATGTATTTTCGTGATTCCTGTACGCCTCGAGCAGAGCAGAGGCTCCCTTTATAGGTCTACGACACGACACACCGAGAACTTTGATCGTCCTGTTACACTGTGGCAAACCACCGATACAGTCGGCCCTGGATAATCCCTTTTCGAGTACGGACCGAAGGGTACTTTACCTTCGGGCAGGTTTGCCCTCGTTCAACAATCCCTCCTCGACGTTCTTTCTCGCCTTAGGACACCAGAAACACGTCGCGGGATTCCGCTTTTCATTACTATAATAGACCGAGCGCGTGTTTCTGCACTGCACCAATCCTAAGATCATGCCGCTCACTTGGGGCTAATAACTGTTCCACCTCTTCCACAGCTTTTTATGCATAGTGGGATATACATATTTTCCACCTTGAAAAATTGAAGTTGTTTTTATGTTAAAAATCATGTGCTACTTGGGTTTTCACTATCTTGGCTATCTATTATTTAGCATACTAGGTACGTAACAGTTCCCTTTTTACGAGGGGATCGCACGATCTTGGAAACACCAATTTCGTTCAAGTTTCGTGCAATCACAAAATACATGAAAGGTAATGATTCTGTAAAAGCATATCTCTCTCTACAATAAAAGAGTTTACGTTTAAAGTTTGTATCGTAATGTTTCGGTAGATGAGATGTTTCGAGGAGCCTCATGCCCGAGTCTGACAACTAATGTTGGGACCAATTACGTTAATCGGTGTTGGTATAATTGCACGTTTCCCTCGTTCGACAATCCCTCGTTCCTGACAATCTCACTCGCCGTAGGGTATCCATACGAAAGATTTCATTCCGGGATTACGCTTTCTCATTATCGTTATTAACGAAACACCTGTTTCGCTGTTTGGAAAAAATTGCATTGACAATTTTCTTGTTACGGGGATTACGTCTCTACTTCCAAATCCCATTCGCCGAAATTATTATTTCGTAAGAAGAGCCTAGGGACTAAAGACAACTAATGCAAACAATGTAATTATTACGAGGATAAGCCTCGGTTGCAGCTGAGTAATCCACAAATTGGTAAATAAATAAATGTAAAATAGTGTTATGTTTTGTTAAAGCTTTGTACGATAAACCCTGGAGAAAAAATTCCCTTTGACGCGGTTTAAACGACGTCGAAAAAGTGTTTGATCGTCGCGTTACACTTCGGCTAACCATCGACCGATACCAAGAGAGAGGATAATCTCTTTTCCGAGGAGAGATTCCGAATCCTCTGGAAGTCTCACCTCGAGGCAGGCAGGTGCTCGGCCACGTACACGCAGCACCCTTTTTCAACATTCTTCTTCTGGTCCCGGTGAAGACGGTTCTCGGTGACATTGTTGACCCTCTGCCACATGGCGTTTCGCATATGGCGCACGTTATCCGTGTCGGTTATTTTTACGCGCGTCTCTAAGATGAAATTCAGCACGCGGTAAGGTGGATAGAACGAGCCGACAGATTGGAGGCTGGCCACGCGAAATCGGGAGATCACAGCTGCGTTCGATTTGACTCGAACCGATTCACTCGGCCCGTTTTTCGGTAGGAATTTCAGGAAGACACGCGCGACACGTGCAACACTCCCTGCAACGCGCGACAGATTGTAACCATCGCTCGAGTTGTTAGCAGCGGCAACAATTCGGATATCTGTACGGAGTATTTCACGTTACTCTGCTGCCCTTCGTTCTTTCGCCGAGACATTCAAACTCGTGAATTCCAAGGATAGGAGTTCGAGGTTCTAGAAATTTTTCAATCTAGACATTTAAGAATCTATAGGTCTAAGGACCTAAATATTTGGGGATTCGAAGATGAGCAAAATTTCGATAAGTGATAATCTAGAAACTCGAAACATGGAACACATAAGAATATAAAAATTTCGAAATTAAAAGATTGATAAGTTTATCCAAAGGAATCCTACCGAGCATGTATGAGTATCGAGATACGCAGATAAGGGTTAAGCTCGATGAAAAAAATACGATGATCCTGTTGTACCCCATAAAACTGTAAAACTTTGGCCCATTACCCGCTAGAATTTCCCTCGGATACGTCCACTGTAAGGTTTCTTACTTGTTCGTAACTGCAGCCGGAAAAGGATTAATATAAGCACGGTAGAGGGTAAAGTCAATCGTGTGAAGTCTCGCGTAAAGTGTGCTTCGGGCATGGAAATCGACGTAGTTTAATCAGAAAACTGCAGGGAACGGGGATAACGTAAGTACCCTCCATCCGTGGAATGTAGGGGCATTTAAGTAGATGGAGGGTATAGACCCCTGTCTACTCCATTTGCTTTGAGCTCGAGGGACCTCCCCGATATATATCCCAATATTCTCGGTAACAATGATGAATCACTGCGGAGCAGCTCTTGCACAAGAAGTTGCACATCCACTGTGCTTGTAACGTCTCTCTCTCTCTCTCTCTCTCTCTCTCTCTCTCTCTCTCTCTCTCTCTCTCTCTCTCTCTCTCTCTCTCTCTCTCTCTCTCTCTCTCTCTCTCTCTCTCTCTCTCTCTCTCTCTCTCTCTCTCTCTCTCTCGTCCTGTCCCCTTGAATACTCACGGACTTGGTTTAACCGTAATAATGCGTCCCAGTATTTGGTCCAGTTACGTAAAGACTGACGTAACAGACGGATAAATAAGTGCATCTCGTAGCCAGTATTAATGCTTACTCCGAAAACTTTCGAGTATTTGCTTTCGCAACGGAAACAGCCAGAAAAGGCACGGAGAAAAAATACCGCAGGATTTTCAGCGAACCGCGAGATTGCGTTTCGAGCCACGGAGATGCCACGCAACGAGATGGTTGCGCGATAAACTATGACGAAGATTTACGCGAAGATTTTTCCCCGACCGAGTCGACCTGATTTTACCAAATTTTTACCGCGCGATCTCCCGTGTCCTTTCGCATAACTGACATTTTTTTATGAGGTTCATTAACGACATCGGGATTCGAAATTTTGGAATTGCAGCTTTAGAAGTTTAAAAATCTGGGAGTTCGCAATTTAGAAATTAAGTAGAACAATTAGCAAAGTTGAAAATTGAAAGATTCGAGGATTCAGAGATTAGAGAATCAGAAAATCAGGGAATCAGGGAAGCAGAGGAAGTGGAATATTTGTAAATTGAAGTGGTTGAAAATTTAGACCGTATATGTTTCGCATGGATTTCGAAATTGGCAATCATCCATAAAGCGGGTAAAACGGTATCGGTGGTTTTAATCTCTCCGGCTCGCCACATAAAATACCGGGGACATGTATAATGCATGACAAATCATTCTTCCCTTGTTTGCCGACCACGTAATCGCGTGTATGCAGCCAGGCGATCGTTATATTTCTTTCGCGAAACACTGTTCCACGTCTAGCCCAGTCCTTTCTCTCGACATTTCGTTAAATCTTCATTTACAGTCGCGACCGTTTCATCTCGCGACAAGTTGTGTCGTGAACGAGACGCATCGAAGGGGAAGAAGAAGAAGAAGTAGAAGAAGAGGAAAAAGAGGAGGAACGAACGTGACTATTTATTGGCACGATAAATCAACAGTCGAAGCCGCGTTCGCGGCGACCAATTAGCGTTGGATGTTAAGATCGTTGGGTCAGAACCCATGTAATAATGACGAATCAGTTCGGAGCCGGTCTGGTGGCATAGCTGACTGCCTCTCTTATTAATAAATTCGCTTCCCATGCGACGTCCTATGAATCATTCGATAGGCAACAGGGGAGATTCTATTAGACTGATTGGTTTATGCTTCTATGGTTCAACTCGCGCCTATTCGTCTTCGTTCTTAGGACCAACAAACGCGTTCTGCCTGTACCAAACCATTTTTATTGTATCCGATCGGATAAACAGCAGATATTCCGTTAAGATGATTGTATCGAGACGAAAAGGCCAATTCTGGATGTTTATCCGATTTATGTTGAAACATTCGAATCTGGATATTCGAGTACTCGGTTTCGAGTTCGTGTACTCTGGTACTCGACTCGAAGTCTGACGAGTACTCGGACATCCGATTAGTGAAAGCCCTACTGCGAATGGTGTTAATCGAGAGACTGACGATTTAATTAATTTAAAAATCGTCGAACAAATTCGTGCTCGACGTTCGATGTCTCTCGATATGACGCATCGTTTGATCCCCGTTCGACCTAGTTCGAAACTCGACCACGTTTAATTCGAAAAACATGCGCCATCGGTGTTACCTATCGTGGAGGGTAATCCACAGGTCCGCTTCACTTAACTTCCCTATCCCCAAAAACCCGTACTTACTCGCGCCCACGATAATGCTAGCTATCTTACGTTAAATCATACTTCATTCTTGGCTGGGATTAACTCCCCTAATTTATTGACTCGGTTTCCAAACAGGGGCGCTTCAAATCCCCGTGACTCGTGGTTAACATTGTTTCGCAGGGGCGAACCTTGTATAGGGTTATGCTAAGTCATCGTACGGTGAAGCACGTACATACCACATGTTTGTAATCGTTGCTGACAAGATACTTTATGCATATTTGTTACGGGGAGAATAATTGATGAATCGCCGTTCCGATACGAGATAATTGAAAATATTGCATCTTACAGCGTTTCGCGCTGATATAATGTCGAATACATTATGCTTACGTTTGGGTACGCAAATTAACTCAGTGGTTATTTATTTAACTTTCATTCGTTAAAAATGAATGTCAATGTTCAAAATTCGGATCCTTTGTGTCTTCTCTTTGGTAATCCTTTTTGAAGTACTTACCATTCGTAAGCGCGGTCAAACGAAATCAAAGTTGCGGACATGCGATACGTAGTCGTTAAAACTGGAATATAAATGTACTTACAGTAAAAAGTGGATGAAACATCGTTGATAACAGATGACTACTTACCACAAATGCACGTTAGAATCAATTATACGAAAGCTAACGCATGGTCGGAAGCGAACGTTCAAATATAATTCATATTCGTACAGTCGTAGTGGTAGTCTGCGCCATCTGTTCAGAAATTACGGAACCATTTTGCGCGGTATAATGATTCAAATTTTCGCGCCATAAAGCGTATGTATAAATAGGCAGAACTTGGAAAACTAATATTGTACTTATTAAATTATATTTTGTACCATGTGTTTATCATCGTTGATGTCAAGATACTTTACACGTATTCCTTGCAAAACGGAAAGATAAATAACCATTAGAAATAATTAAAAATGTATCGCGGTACGTATAAATAGGTATGCCGTGTATGTACAATCGACATTCGTGCCACCATCCTGGCAGTTGGCGCCATCTGTTGAGGAACTACAGAATTATTTTACGCGGTGTACTAAATTTAAATATTTCCTCCGTGAAACAATCGATATGAACTTTGAAATAACTGTGTTGTGAAGAAATAAAAGAACAAGTTGAATATTCTGAGATGTAATTTTATTCGTATGCGAACAAAAATGATCCATTAAGATATGTCGCTGGCATCATTTGGAGCACAACATACACGCACGTTTACATAATTTCATTGTCGTCCATTACATGATATAAAAATTGTTGTTACATCATCGCGATAAGTAGAGTTGAGTTTTACATTCGACCTTTAAACTTCGAAGCGAGCACATCCTTATATACAAAATATTTTTCATATTATTTATTACTAAGTATGTTCGAGTAGAGATATGAGTATGAAAAATTTCAAGTAAAATTGATCGCGAAATTCGTTAAAATACGCGTTTAACACTTTCTCGTTTCCGACAGCAGCTCAAGTTCCCGCAGTAATTTTACAATTTATTATAATATAGTCTTACGTGTAAAAATTTTGTGACAACACCCTCTTTTTAAAGCACCGATACCTCCTTACTTTTTATATCTTCACCGATCTGCGCAATTTCATAAAATAAATACTGGGCTCGATTCCTTACAAAATATATGTATCAGAATATTACACTTAATGTAAATGTACATGATAAAACGCGTAAAAAATATACCATGAGTTCCTCTATCGAGAGGCACTAACGACAAGGAACACAGAAGTGTTACATAGATCATGCAAGACTTGTTCGTACATTATCATATATTCAATTCTGCACTTGTTAAGAAGATCCTACGTTTATCGTTCGATACTTGGCAAATGTTTTAGTCTTAATTTCCGCTCGATAACGAAATTGATGGTCTAAGATACGTGTAGGTATAACCGGGAACATCTGATGCAGATGAAATCATACAATAAACCTGTTTTCGATAAATCAACTCTTGTTTACGATCGAACAGAAGAAGAATCCATCGCGAATGTTTATTTGAAAATCTTTTCTAATTCACTCTGAATGCCAATAAATCGATCGTTTAAAAACATGATAATTCGTAAAAATCTCGTATTTACACAACAGATTACAGATACCCCTACATGTATCTCGATATATTTCACAGAATTTCGAAACACATTTACACACACAATACGCATACGTACAATTCGTGTTTGTGCGGATTCAATTAACTATCCCTGCAATTATTGTATAGAATTACAGGCAAGAATTATGCTAAATCAACGAGAATCCGAACAAAATCGTTACAACGAACAAATTTCATCGTATTGTAAAACGTACGTGAAAACATTTTCTTTTGCATTCTATTGATACACTCGAGCGCAACGCAGACTTCTCTTGGTTCCAAGCAAATGTGTAAGTCTTCAATCGCTTGCCTTTAATCTTAGAAAAACCCAAAGAAAATACAAGAAAAGCTTAGAGAGAAACTAAGAAAAACTCGAGAAGAGCCACTGCTGCAACTAAATTTTTTATTCGAGGTTTTGTGTGAGACTCCTCTTACTTACTTCACCGGAAATGACCAAATGACTTTTGGAAATGTAAAACTTTAGAACTTTGAGAATTTTCGGTTGAGATCTATATCGAAAGAGAATCGAGAATTTCCCGTTTATAGGTAGACAAGAAAGACAAAGGCAAACGATAAGACATTCCTGCGCATCCTTTTAATTAAAGAAAGCTTATATTGCACGTTGTCGTGGAATGAGTGTAAAAATAGAAATGTCAAGTCCAGATATGGCCTTTTATGCATTAATTTACCAGAAGAAAGATTGTTGATGTAGCACAAAGAGATTCGTAATAAAAGAACATGTATTTATGTACTGTAAGTCAATAGGAATTTAAAAGTATGAATAGGTCGCTGTATTTAACGTATTTGAATCATTAAATAAAGAGACTCTTTTGCAAGAAATTAATTAAAATGTAAAAAACTTGCTTCTTCTCTGTTTATCATTCATTGTAGTTATATTTCGAGTAAATCAACAATTAATGACAACTAGAAATTATCCATTTACCGGCACGTTTTATATTTATATAAAATCTATCATGTGCCACGCATATATTCATTTCATCTTATGCATACACACAGAAAGCAGATCATTATAATGTGATTTGAATCATTCAAATATATCGTTTCATTTTTTTTTTTTTCAATTTGTTACTTGCGAGTACGTACTCGTATTTACATTTAGTACTGTAGATATTAACAATTGCTAAATAGTCGAGTAGTTAATTAATTCGAATAGTGGATGGAATGAGAGTATTGTCAATTAAAAATTAGGATATCACGAATCTTACGAGATTCCGAGTTTACGTTTAATGTTCCACTATTCTTTAAAGGAAAGCGTTAGAATGATATATATTTTACATTCGCGGTATACACAAATTACATGACTATAATATCGTCATGTTTACAGTGTCGAAACATATGTACTTTGTTATAATTAAACGTGTGATAATTCTTCGTAATTATGCATTGTAATCTCCCTGTTAAAAGTAAGGAAAAATTGAAACTTAAGAAAATTACATATTGTTATAACATTTTATCTTATCATCGACTCCTTCATACTTTAAAGAACTCTTATTTAGATATAATTCAATATTTATAGATAATTAGTGCGTGTATAACAATAAGCCACGCTATAAGCAAAGTTATTGCAATGTGCTTGTGTGCTTTTTTAGAAATAGCTGTTTACTATAATTTAATTACTCGTTTTACAGTATACATATAGACATATGTATATGTCCGTACATTGTACTTTGCATGCTACTTTAATATCTTAAATAAATCAAATATAAAATTACTAAACGAATATTTCGTACCTAATGAGCTTCAATAAATGAAATGCTATGCAACAAGCACATACAATAAGCTTACAATAGCCAAATTATTCTAAATAATAAATTGTTCTTAAATTTAAGTATATTTTTCTCTTTGTTGTAAAGGTCACTTAAAGGACAGGATATTGGATTTTTGTATATTTACAACCTAATATTTATGAAATATAATTATTGTAGGTAAAATACCGCATAATATTATGTGCCAAAAAAAAATATAAACAAATTTTGAGAATGTTCAAATCATCTTTATTACTGTTTAATATTGCAACTTGTTATTTATTCTATTTCTCAATATCATTTGTTTATGTTTATATTCGTACATAAAACACAATTACTTAAGATTGCGTACACGATAAAGTAAATTGATTGGAACAATGGATATTATTCAATTTCGTAATTAGCTTTTAAGCAGTTGTTTATAGGTAGATAAGGTCTTGGTATAATTTTACATTATTTGCATATATTTTAAGATATCTTTTAGTCTAAGATACAACTTGTATTATTCAAAATTAGCTTTGTTCCTTAAATATGCTTTATTTACTTTTTTATTATCAAAGTACGATAGAGTTAAACCCTTTATTTCATATACGACAGATATCTTTTTTATGTTTGGTACTATTAAAGCTTAGAAAGTGCATTGATAATATTATATATTAGATAATATACTTGTTTTCGTTTTTCATCTGCTATATTTCCACCAGTCAGTTTTTAAATTCAGTATCAGTTAAAATTCACTGTTCTCTGATACATATATAGATATATATTGTGGCACATAATGTTATATTTTTATTATATTCGTTAAAGTATTTGTTATTAATATTCAAGCTTTCCAAGACAATAATTTCCCGTTTATTCGTGATAGAATAAAAGTACGTTATATTTGTTTTGGACATAGTATTCTGAGCATATATCTGAGTATTTCTCAAAATGTACATTACAAGAAAGATCTAGCATATGTATGAAAGTACACCAGTTGTAGTGCAATAACATATTATAGCATACTATTACAACTTGACTGCTTAATCTTGGACCATGACAGCATCAGGTGATAGACACCTGAAGGTTCAAGATTAAATGGTACAGTTGTATTTACTTATCATTCTTCATGAAAGATACAAAATAAAAACAAATAGAAAGTGTACATTGTAATTATAGGGGAACTATAAAATATATGTAAATTTCATATTGTTGTATAACATAAAAAGTTTAGAAATAAATTAATAGTTTTTATCTTGATAAAAACAGCCAATGAATTTGATGTTTCTGATCTGAAGTTGTATGATATCGATACAACTAAATTAGAATAATTTATTATAAAAGATAAACGATTAACAATCTTTTGTAACAAATAAGAGTTCTATTAACAAATTCATAAATTAATAAATCGTATTACCAATTGTTCAATTTACTATAAATTAATTTTCATTCTGAAAGATTTTCAATATCAATAAAAATATCTTTCGTTAATCGCAATAAGAAAAATAGCATTTGAGATTCTTTTTTCTAAATATGACTACATTTTCATATACTTCGTTATAATTCATAAAATTACAACGAAGAGAATTGAGCTAACATTTGTTGGAACGTGGTTGTTCCAACAGTAGTAGACATTTGACTAATACTGTTGAATAAAGCTTCTGCCTGCAAATTTTCTGGCAACCTAGTAAGAAATTGTGCTCCGTGTACAAAATCCATTTTCAATAATTCTTCTTGATATAAGTGTAACACACCAAGCGCTGTTCTGAAGAGGAACTCGTCCCCGTCTCTCAGAAAAACATCCCAGATTCTACATGCAACATCCAGAGGCATTGCTTTGGCATATATAGTATACAACCAATCCAACAAATATAAGTCTGGACTAAGACCAGCTACCGTGAAATGAGAAAAAATTTTTGGCAATTTATGTGCAAGTGCACTAGAATATACCTTATAATAAATATCCATTTGCTTTTGATCTAATGTAAAAGCGGCTCTGTGGCAAGGATGATTTAATAAATTAGCAAAGCAGGTAAAGGCATCTGGAGGTTCCATGTTTAATGATAATACAGCACCTATAAAACTCATACCTTGTACATAACCTACATCAGGTCTATAAACTGCGTAGGCTGCCAAAATACCTTGAAGACTATGAGATAGTGGTCCACCTTCTTGAAAGACACATAAGCTAGGAAAGGTACGAGACACATCTAATTTGATTGCAGCTAATGGTTCACTTATAGGATTTGACATTGCTTTGTCTAAACATATATTATAAAGGTGTGTCGTTATATTTAAATTATTTGGAATTGCTAACTTCCATACTTTGCCACGAACACTAGGCGGAAGACCACGCCACCATAATTCACGTACTTTTTTGGAATTTTTAACACTTTCAAATTTAGGAATAATATGTACATTCCAAGTATGAGAGTCTTCTGCTAATCTTTCTTCTTCTTTAAGTTGTAATTCTCTTTGATGCTTACGTTCTTTCTCTTCTCGTAGTTCTCGCTTTCTTATAGCTTCTAAAATAGCATTATATTGCTTACGATGACGTTCTTCCTCTGTTGCATTTTTAGCCGGTAAATTTGCTGGTCTAGGCTGTTGAATTAAAGCTAAACTTCCCCCTACTTTATCTATATTCCTTGATGGACTACTTGTAGGTGTAGATTGTTGAGAATCCTTGTTCTTCCATAAGAAAACATTCTTTGAAAAAAGTGTATTCAGTCCCCAGCGCTTGGACTTTTCAGCTTTTTCACCAGTCTGCTGATCATCAGAACTCAAAAAACTGCCAGATGGGGACACTTCGCTAAGGGAAGACACAGTACTGCTACAAGAACGTGGTAAACTGTTTCTAGGACTGCTATTTGCACTTCCACTTTCCAATTTATTATATTTATCTTCTTCGACTTTAAAATTTTCATTTAACGATTCTTCTTTATAATCGCACGGAGAATCTAAATATTGTGATTTATAATCAAGTTGTGATTCGTTAGATTCTTCCAAAGAATATATTTGTTTCGTAGTAGGATTATAAGCTAAAGACATACTTTCCAATGCATGACTTAAACTAGTTCCAGCAACTCCCACAGAAACTATATTACCAGCATCGTACCATTTATTTTCTCGAATATGGACACATAATGCTTTAGTTTTAACAACTGGCATGGAAGCCACATCACAGGCTAAAGCCTCATTAACATTTACACTGTTACAAGATATAGAATTTCCATTCAGTGACACCAACTGTTGTTTTCCAATCTTTGGAACAATATTGTTTGCGATATAACAGTTAGAATCGCGTCCAGCTACTTTCAGTACTTGATAATTGTTTGACATGTTTCCACAATGAGACACAATACATGGAGAAACATTTTGTGTTGTAACAGAATGATTATTTCCATTTAAATGATGAGATGCAGGATTCTTCATGATTGATGCCCTTTTCCTAACCTTATCGATACATTAATTGTTTCTCTGGTAAGGGCAAACCAACCAAAAATCAATGTTTTACTCAGAATATTTGTAAACTTGTATTTATGCATATTTTCTCATTGCTTTTGAATAATGCGATGAACATATATCGTCGATATATGCAAATGTAACAATGATTCGATGTAATCAAACACGTATAAAACACTTATCAACTTTGACATTCTTATTACATTAAAATAATTCTTCTTATAAAATCATCTTAGACAACAATTACATCGTGAACTTTGTTCTTTCATTAATGATAAAGACGAACAAATTTCGACCTTGAATTTTTCAATCAAACTTATCCATTGTAAAGAAAGGCCTTCCTCTCAGTTTTTATTTTCGTACAGTTTTCATTGTACTTAATACGTTAAAATGTATTCAGAACAAATATTTTTATTTGTTAAACAAAAATATTGATACACGTTAATATAAATGTGGTAACATTCCATTGATAAATATTTAATATAATGATACTGTACGGTGCGAAGGAAACTGGACCCTTGATTATACTGACAAACAATATATGTATATTGTATGTGCAATACACGGAAAGGAATGTTACATTTTGTATTTTGAAACGTAACAAAAGTGTTCAATATATTTTAAACTATTATCTTGATCACGACAAAAATATTTTAATTTCTGACAATACAGTAAACCACGATGAAAACTTGGAACGCGTGGTCACTGATCTTTAACACTAGCGACGATAATGAAATCACGTGATATCAACCCATTACCCATCATTAAATTGATATTTATATATATATATATATATATATATATATGTATTCTTTTTATTTATAAACAGATTCGACGTATACGTCACCTTATTATTAAGGATATTTTAAGCTTCGTATTCATTAATTATGAAAAAATTAAAAATTATTACAATTATAAAACTTGTATCTTTAGTTAGCAATGAAATTAGTATGATTATTTATTAAGAAATTATGATAAAGCGAATAAAGAACACAAAGTGAAAAATAGAAAATATGCTTCTCTTTATATAAAAATAATTATTGTTTATTATAGAATCGATCTTTTCGTTATGACTGTATATTAACAATTTTTAAACATTTTACAATGTTATATAGTAAAATAAATAAGCTTTTATTAAAATATCGTTATTCAAAACAATTATAATAAATTTATTCATATAGTAAATTTTCAATCTGACGAAAGAAATGGAAATTTTTTTTTTAATTGAAGATCGTGCTTTAACTTGTAGTAAAAGTCCCTAGGACATTTGCCTCAAAACAGCTGATTGTACAAATTGATGAAAACGAAAAATTGTATTAATTGAAACGCTGCTAAAAAGTAGGTTAAAAAAGGTCAAATATCAGTCGCGTCATTGTCAGGTTTCAATAAACAGTTGTGATCATTTTAGTAAAAAATATAATTGTTAAGTGTCAATTTTTCAACATAACAGATGTTTATTGTAAGAAATGTCACAAATTGATATCCAGGATTTATTTGATAAAAGCAGGTAAAACAACTATTTGTATACAACAAATTTTATTAACATTACACTAATAATAGTATTGATTTGTCACATTTTTAATAATAAATAATACTATGGAGATTCAGTAGTGAATGTGATCAACTTTCTAAAATAATGAATTCTGTTTTATTATCATATGGATACTTTTGAACTAAACAAACATGTAATAAAATGTTGTAAATATAACTGTATTAGTAATAATGCATTAAATTAAAGAATTCTATACAAAAAATACTATTTTTAACAAGTTACATTGCATAAGAAGTGTTTGAAAATGTTTCTTTGTCATATATACTACTTGTGTCACAATAATATAAATATAACAAAAACACTTGTCTTATTTATAGATAGAAGCATTAATAATTAATGTATTTAAATTTTGATGAATATCAAGTAGAATCTATCTTGCATTATTTTCTTTTTACTTATAATTTAATTAACATTACTTTAAATATCATAAAATTTAAATGAAATACGTTATTTAGGTTTCCCAGTGGTTGGCATCTTGTGTCTATATTTTTGTATACCCCAGTGGGTCTTTTACTTGTATTACTAAGGTTATTAACTGCTTTACAACTTTGGCTCCTTGCAACTCTATTACCTGACTGTAATAATCTCAGAATATTTTTAAGCCATGGATTTAGTTTTGCTTTTGGAATTGTGGTAAAAATTCCTGAAGGTGAAGTCAAAAACAAACAATCAAGAATTATAATTGCTAATAATGTTTCTGTTCTGGATCACTTTGTGTTGTATAAAGCTACACAAGCACTAAGTCCTAGTGTATGGGAATTATCAACTGTGCTTAGTAATGCGTTGGGTCTACAGATAATGGATATGACCAATAAAGAAACTTTAATTGCCAGTATAAAACAGTTTCTTTCTACGTCAAAATGCAGCATTGCATTACAACCAGAATTTGGCACAACCAATAGTCGTGTTGCTTTGTTAAAATTCAATTCTTGGCCATTTACCATAGAAACATCTGTTCAACCAGTTACAATCAAAGCATGGAGACCAGAATTTACTTCTATTCATCTTTCTTCATTGGCATCTACATGGTGGACAGATGTCTTCTGGTTTATGTTTGTTCCTTATACAGTCTTCACAATTAAGTACCTGAAAATTAAACAAAATGCGGATTCTGAAATACTAGTACGGGAAGTAGAGAAAGATATAGCAACTAGTCTTGGACTTCAGACAAGTTCTCATACTGTATCAGATAAAGCAGAATTTGAAAAACGCTGCATCATAGAAAAAACACAAAATAGAAGATTTAATAGAAGTTCTCCAAATTCACAAGTTATACACAGTATTGAAATCCAGAGAATGGTACGACAAGTCAGTGAAGTGCTTCCGTTGGTCCCTCATAATGTAATTCTCAGAGACCTTTGTACGTAAACAACTAACTTAGATTTAATTATAATTATTAAGATATTATATTAATAATTTTTAAGTTTAAAAATGTTAATACAATAATTATTCTTACAGTGAAAACACGCAATGTTGATATTACAATTGCCAATATACTAGATGGCATAGTTACTTATACTCCAGATTCAACTCAAGCTACTGTTCCACCATCAACATCATTAAATCAGTTACAAATAAGTACAGTTAAGGATAATAGTAATATAGGAACTTCTTCCTTCCAGGAAAGAAAAGCTAAAATGTTAAGAGAAGCTAGGGAAAGGTATATTCAAAAACATGGACTTAAAAATTGCTGACATTCTTATTGCAGTTATATTCTGGTTATTCTATCTTTATTGAAAACAACTATATATTGTTTTGTCATATGTGTATTTACTATTACATAATGTGAATATAATTTTATTTCTGAAATATAGTAGTACATTATTATAATTACCTACCCTTTTTTATATACACCTACTGTTAATAACAATTATATAAATAAAATAAATCTTATTTATACATGTAATATACACAAAAATGAATAAAATGTATCATAAAAATAGAAAAAATGTGGAATTATTTATACTATGTTACTATTAATATTATTATAATTTATACACTATGGAAGACATATTACATTTTATAGACTATGGAAGACATTCGGTTTCACAAATAGTACATTATTATGAAGCAATGCACTATTGCAGTAATACATTAATTCTGAGTATATTTCTTTTTCACTAAAACTTACTTAGTCAAAATGAAGACCAAACATATTAGCGGTTAATATTACTGATACATACATATTTTATATCAAGAAAATCGTCAACACCATGACTGGAACCCTCTCTACCTAAACCTGACTCTTTTACTCCCCCAAAAGCAGCTTCTGCGCACGAAATCATTCCTTCATTTACACCAACCATTCCAACTTCTAATTTTCTTGCTACTCTGAATATTTGTGATATATCTTGTGAATAAAAATATCCAGCTAAGCCAACAGGAGTATCATTTGCTTTTTGTATAACTTCATCTTCAGTTTCAAATTTATTAATAACAGCTACTGGTCCAAAAATTTCTTTGTTATATATTTCCATGTCTTTAGTTACATTTGTTATAAGCGTGGGAGCATAAAACAATGGTCCTTGTTCAGATAGTGGCATACCACCACAATGTATTTTTGCTCCTTTTTGCACTGCATCGGTAACTAATTTGTGTACCATATTTAGTTGACTTTCTTTAATGAGAGGACCATGTGTCACTCCTTTTTCACTGCCATCGCCCATTTTAATTTCACTCTTAATTTTTGACAAAAACATTTCAACAAATTTATCAAATTGATCAGCTTGTACAAAAAATCTATTTGCAGAGACACATGTCTGGCCAGTATTACGGAATTTACTTGCCATAGCACCTGATACAGCTGAATCCAAATTTGCTGAATTGAAAACAATAAATGGTGCATTACCCCCTAATTCAAGACTAATTCGTTTCATAGTCGAAGCACATTGTCGATACAGAATTTTTCCTACAGTTGTAGAACCAGTAAATGATAAAACTCGTACTTTAGGGTTCTCACATAATTCTTTACCAACAGCAACGGAATTCTGTTGACCTGTTGTGAGCACATTTAAAACACCATGAGGAATACCTGCCTTGTCTGCAAGATCAGCTAATGCTAAAGCCGTAAGAGGTGTATCTTCAGATGGCTTAATTACACATGTGCACCCAGCAGCAAGAGCAGCAGCTGCTTTACGTGTAATCATAGCATGCGGAAAATTCCATGGTGTAATCAAAGCAGCTACTCCTACTGGTTGCTTTAACAAAAGAAGTTCTCTAGTTGGTACTGGTGCTTGTAGTACTTCCCCGTTAATTCGTCTAGCTTCTTCTGAAAACCACTCAACAAAAGAATTTCCGTAATTAATCTCTGCTTTAGACTCAGCAAGGGACTTTCCATTTTCTTTAGTCAAAATTTTTGCTAAGTCATCAGAATGTTTCACCATTAGATTATACCAATTTCTAAGTAATTCACTTCGTTCCCTTGCAGTTGTTTTACTGAATGTTTCAAAAGCTACAGATGCTGCATTAACTGCTGCTCGAGTATCTTCAACATTCATGTCAGGGACATTATTAATAACAGATTTATCAACAGGATTATAAACAGGAAACGTATTTTTGTTTATTGCACTTATCCACTTTCCATTTACATATGCTAAATCCCGTAGAAGATTCAATGAAACACGATTAACAGGTATATTGCGAATCATTATGACAATGATCTGTAATCAAAGAATTTATAAGAAATTATAAAAGTAATAAACAATTAAAATATTAATATAATGTATTAAATAAAATTATGCATAATTGTTATTACTTCAATAATCTCTAATTTATATACGAATTTATTAATAAAACATAATAAAAATACTATTTATCAAAGTTTAACGCTTACCTTCGAACACGGGAAACAGAAGATTTATATTTTTCAGTTAATATAAAATTCGTTTATAAGCGGTTATTTTCACTTAACACATCAATATATGTTATCTATTTTATCAACAAATTGTCCTTATATAACTTGTCGCTACTTTGCTCCGATTAAGGGTGTTATACGTGAGGTATATTGTTTGATATATCACATACAGCCGGCTCGCCGGCGTCCTTCAGTCAATAAAACTGTTATCGGTTACTTGTTTTTATAACAAGATCACATTCAGAAAAATAAAAAGAATATAAATATTTCATACATTATGAGTACAAATACAAAAAGGACTATTTACGTAGGTAGGAAACTATTTGTTAAATATATATTTATAAATATAACCTATGTCACACATGTTGCAATACATTTTATATATTCATTCTATTATTGTTATTACTATTTAGGAGGATTAGCCGAGGAAGTTGATGAAAAAATATTGCATGCAGCATTTATACCTTTTGGTGAGATAGTTGATGTGCAAATACCACTAGATTATGAATCAGAAAAACATAGAGGATTTGCTTTTATTGAATTTGAAAGCGCAGAAGATGCAGCAACAGCAATTGATAATATGGTACATGTTTAAAACAACATACATAGCTGTGTGAGTTATTTAACAATATGATCTTGCAAAAAAATTGACTGAATATTTTTTCATTTTTAATGATTTGATTCATTGTTATAAGATCAACAAATATATAAAGTAAATATTAATTCTCTTTATCTAATCATTGTATCAATTACTGTTAATATTTAAATCACCTATTCCATTTGTCAAACTTTATCATTAATAAACAGAATGATTCTGAGTTGTTTGGACGAACGATAAGAGTAAATATTGCAAAACCACAAAAAATAAAGGAAGGTTCATCAAAACCTGTTTGGGCCGATGATGCATGGTTACAAGAGCATGCAGGTGAAACACTTAAAAGCGATGATAATGGAAAGTCAGGTGATACAGTTCAATGCAAAAAAGGAAAACAAAATCCTCAAGTATATTTTGATGTTACTATTGGGAAACAAGAAGTAGGCAGAATTATTATGATGTTAAGAGCTGATGTAGTACCTAAAACTGCTGAAAATTTTCGTGCTCTTTGTACGCATGAAAAAGGATATGGATATCAAGGAAGTACCTTTCACAGAATTATTCCAGAATTTGTATCCTTTGTTTAGTTTCTTTAAATTTTTATTATTTTTATTTTTATGATATAAATAAACTTACATAAAATATAGATGTGTCAAGGCGGAGATTTCACAAATCATAATGGTACAGGAGGCAAATCAATTTATGGAAATAAATTTGATGATGAAAATTTTGAATTAAAACATACTGGACCTGGTACCCTATCAATGGCAAATTCTGGTCCAAACACAAATGGATCCCAATTCTTCATAAGTACTGCGCGTACAGATTGGTTAGATGGAAAACATGTAGTATTTGGACATGTTTTGAGCGGTTTAGATGTTCTAAAGAAGATGGAAAAATGTGGGACAAAATCAGGAACACCTACTCAAAAAGTTGTGATAACAGCTTGTGGAGAGTTAACTTAAATAATTTACAAAACTTATTTTGTAATAAGTATGAAATAAATAAATTTAATATGAATTAAAAAATTTTAATATAATTGAAATCATTACACATATTCTAAAAGTTTTTAATAACTCCAAATTAGGTATTCAAATCCGTATAATAGCTTTATGTTTTTTAGCACTATTACATTTGTATTTGTATAAAAAATAAAGAACAATTTGTTAATTAAAATACTTTTTTATGATGAACTATAATCTAGTATTATAACTAGCAACAAGTATAGTACATATTTCTTGGTATGCTTATATTTAAAAAAAACGAAAATTATAAATAGTATTTGTAATATCAAAGGTACTTATTGACATTTTTAGATATATGAATTCAAAAGCAAAAAAAAGTTTATGACCGATAATTATTCTAAATATTAATGTTTCGTTTAATACAATGTTAAAATACTTTACGTACGTATGTAAAGAAGTAATGTAAATAAATTGATAAATTCGTTTATATAATTATTTTTATCAGCGTAAAAAATATGCAACATCACGATTATAATGCTGTTAATATGTAAATGGAAATATACATATTCATGTAACCTATAATAATTTTTATATGATTTTTTATTCGCTGAAGACTGTCAAGTGAATTTAAAGTGTATTTTATACCTTTATTATGTTACGTCGTTCATTGAATCAAAGTGTCCGAAAATTTTGCACTAATTTATCAAAAATGAATTGTAAACGATTAGAAGGAAAAACAGCAATTGTAACAGCATCAACTGAAGGGTAAGATAACATATTCCATATAATTTATATTTAACGATTTTATCATGCAAGTTATTCTATTTTTTATAATTATATATTAAAGTTATTTTGTTGATATGTAATAATTAAACTTTGTTTGTTTTTTGTTTTTATTTAGTATTGGTTTTTCAATAGCAAAACGTCTAGCTGAAGAAGGTGCCAAGGTAATAATTAGTAGTCGTAAAGAAAAAAATGTAACAAAAGCTGTAGAACAACTTAAATCTGAGGGTTTACACGTTTTTGGTACTACATGTCATGTTGGTAAAAAGGAAGATAGAGAAAATCTTTTTAAAAAAGTAAGTATCAA
Organism: Megachile lagopoda; assembly: GCA_036983795.1. Lineage (NCBI taxonomy): Eukaryota > Metazoa > Arthropoda > Insecta > Hymenoptera > Megachilidae > Megachile > Megachile lagopoda. The sequence goes on along the minus strand of CM072795.1, from coordinate 2,626,250 downwards.
CTTTTAAGCATTTTAAGACTAATATTTATGAATATAGTTCTTTATTAATGAAAAAATTAAAAACAATTTATTGATAACATTACAGGTAAAAGAAGAATTTGGTTGCTTAGATATTCTTGTATCAAATGCAGCTACAAATCCTAGTGCTTCAACACTTCTTGAAACCCCGGAACAGATATGGGACAAAATTTTTGATGTTAATGTTAAAAGTACATATCTCTTAATGCAAGAATCTTTACCACTATTAAGAATGAGTAAATCACCTTCAATAATCATTATATCTTCAATAGCTGCATATAAACCAATTAGTGTGAGTAGTTTTTCTAATTTTATTTAACATTAATATCAATATTATACATATATATTTTATTATTTAGTTACTAGGAGCATATGCTGTTAGTAAAACAGCATTGTTAGGACTTACCCAAGTAGCTGCAGAATGTCTTTCATCTGAAAAGATTCGTGTTAATTGCATAGCACCTGGTATAATAAAAACTAAATTTTCACAAACAGTATGTGTTCATATATATTTTTGTTAATTATGTATGAATATGCAGTAATATATATCAAATGCATTATTTATTGTTTACAGATTGTTGAAGGTGATGTAGGAGAAGCATCTTTATCAATGATACCAATGCAAAGATTTGGTGAACCAAATGAAATAGCAGGTGTTGCTGCATTTTTAGCAAGTGACGATGCTTCTTATATCACTGGTGAAACTATTGTAGCTGCTGGTGGAATGCGGTCCAGACTTTAAATACTTCTTATAATATATTGGAAATGGTGTATTTAAAAATCGTTTAAACATTGTATAACATATATAAAAAAATATAAGAAAAATATACATAAATTCTAAAAAGATATTCAACAAAGATAACTTTAAGCAATAAAAATATAAGACATGATTTTTAATTTTGTATATTTAGTTATATTAACAAATAAAATATAATTATTATCTTCAACGATTGATATTAATATTTACAGCAATTATTTATTATGTGTAGACTTTTAGATAATATATAGATATACATATCTACTTATATACATATCTATATATGTATATCTCATAGCAAAAGCAATTAATGGTAATGGCAGATGAAAACATGGTTCAAGACGCAGTTCGGCCAGAAGGAAATCAAAATGGTGATAACGAGGACTGGGAAAATGAGGAAAATGATGACAATGATGAAAATTGTAACGATGCTGGTAAATAATACATTCCTGTATAAAAAATTACGAAAAACTAATCTTCTATCTTGATCAGAATTTCGAAACAATTCTATATATTTATAAACATTCTTTAATAATAACTGATAACTGATAAAATATTTTTGTTTCTGTTATATAAAATATGTATGTAACAATGTTTTAATTTCAGAATTTGAAGCGATTAACGCTCAGTTAGATCAACTTAATTCAGTATTGGATAACCTCGAACAGAAAAATGATGATATTCGTGCAGAATTAATTCAATTATTGCAATCAAATCGAGAAGCAAGGAAACAATTTCAAGAATGTCAAGATTCTTTGAAACCAGATTTGTAATATTTCGTTTTAAACAGGTACATAACCTACAATGTATATAATTTGAGTGACATGAATCATATGCATATTTAAATACATACATATTAAACAAATATTTTTATTGTTTCAGATTATATATTGTAAATATATACAATAATATAATATAATACTATATACTATTAGTACAATTTCGTATTAATTTCATGTCTAGAAATTAAACATTCCTACTAATAATAAAAAATCATGTAGAATTATTTTTATGTTTATGTAGTATAATAGTACAAATATAAAAACTTATATACGTATACTTATATTGTTTATATACATATGATTGTAATCTTAACTTTATTTTACTACGTATTTATTGTATTATATAATCAGTATTAACAGAAGATATTAAAAGTTCTTTAAACATTTCTGAATCAAAATCTTGAATTAGGAACACATTAGGTTTATTAGACAATAAATGATCAAGTACAACTTGACCTCTAGTTCTGTTACCATTTAATTCGATATCGGCATGATATGACACTATATTTTGTGCAATTTCTGGTTTCAACAAAATTCCAGCTAAAATTGCATCGCACGGAATATAAGTAGGAAAATGTTTCTTACTTGTTTTGTTACATCCATTTTCAATAGTATTGATCAGCTGCATGCAAGGTTTATCTATCTGACCTAATACAGATTTTCGCCATTCCTAAAAGATATCAAAATCATTTAGTATATTTTTATTATATCATCTAAATAATTATAATTCCATTATATTCACATGTGAAACTTTAGATTTTAAACATGTTTCCCATGGTAATAACCATAAAGGTTTTTTATTACTGTTAAAAATTATATGCACGCTTTCTGGATCCATGTAAAAGTTGAATTCTGCTTGGGGTGTTATATTGCCTTGTGCTAATATAAAAACAAAAATACAAATAAAGGAATGAGGATATATGCAAAATATTCATCGAAAAAAGTACCTGTTATATTTCCTCCCATGATATAAACTTCTTTTACATTGTTAACAAATTCAGGATACATTTTTATGGCTAATGCTATGTTTGTTAAAGGACCCAAACATACAATAGTTATTTTATCTGGACATTCAGATGTAATTCTATTTAAAGCACATACAGCATATTCTGTTTGTAATGTGCTTGTATCTACTTTGGTATGATATACATCTCCAAACCCATCACTTCCATAATATTGATCTTTGGCTGCTTCGTCAACATTTGGAGTGCAGAGTAAAGGTGCATGGGCTCCTTTAAAGACTGGAATCTATGAAATAATATATGAGAAATGTTAATATAGCTTTTAACAAAATGAAATTTAATATTTACAATACTTACATCTGTTGTTTTACAAACTTCTAAAGTTCTAAATACATTTTTTACTACATTGTCCACTTTTGTATTCCCATTTACACAAGTAATTGCTTTAATTTGAATTTGTTTTTGTTTGTGAGCTGCAATTAATATTATTAATGCTAATGCATCATCTACACCGGCATCACAGTCAATGACGAATGTCTTTCTTGTCATTTTAATTAAAAATTTTATCTTTATTAAAATGTAAATATTATTAATTTTTATGTAAGTATTTAAAAATTATTTTTCTAATTTATTACAGCAGAGATATGTGTTATTTAACATAACCTCTTTTAATATATCACAAATGAATTATTCTTAATAATAATGTGAAGGTATTACGAAACGAACTCATGTCAATTACATATTCATTATCTACTACAATAGATAAACAGAAGTGGCCTAATATGAAATTAATTTTACTACTTTTTCTATATTTGACCACACACACATATATTAATAAATATTGTAATTTATTATCACAGAATTTTTTAAAGAATACAAACAGTAATTAAATTAAATATGTAATTCTATAATTGACACATTATATATATATATATATATATATACGAATATTTCTAATCGCTATATAATATGTATACATAAAATCCAGACAAAATTATTTTTGATAAACTGAACAATTTAGAGAAAATTTTATATAAATTAAATATCAGTGATATATTCTTTATACGACATAAGTTACATATAAGAAAATATAAACAATATTTTACTTATCTAGTGTAAAATAGGGTTTAAATTTTAAAAATAGTGTACAAAGATTGTAGTAGATGGCGTAATGTTGAGACAAGAAAACAGAATTGATAGTAACAGGAATTGGTGACTTTATCTTCGATTTTCTTTTTGTGAAAATGAAATAATTTCTTAAAAATTGACAGTACAACGTTATAACACGTACAATATTTTCATACATTAAGGTATAAATAACATATTAAAATGGATGAAGCGAAATTTCTAAAACGGTAAATATTTCGTCACGTAATTATATTATTAATTATGTATCAAAGTATTATTATATAAAATGCATTTAAATTTCGTATAATCCAATCTTCATAAGTAATATATGATATGGAACTACATTGAACTTTTTGTCAATATTTAGGAAAGTAAGATCTGGAGCTTTAGATGTACATCCAACAGAAAAAGCTTTGGTAGTAAATTATGACGTTGAGGCATTAATTCTTGGAGAATTAGGGGATCCAATGTTAGGAGACCGTAAAGTAAGATTTTTAAATAGTTTATCAGGAAATATTGTTATGATGACATAGTTAAAAAGCTTATTTACAGGAATGTCAAAAAATAATTCGATTAAAGAGTTTGAATGCAGATACAAATGTATCACTTTTAGCTAAGGAAGTAATAGAAAAATGTTCTTTAATACACGAATCAAAACTTCGTGAAGTAGAACAATTGATTTATTATCTTCAAAACCGAAAAGTAAATGACAGTAGCACAAGTAAGTTTAATGTTATATAAAAAATTATGACATTTTATGTAATTTCCATTATTGTGTATTTTTTTATTGTAGGTAGTGATAACAACTCTCAACCTTCAAGACCTACATCGTCAAATTCCATATCTGCAGATAATGCAGAAATAGAACGTGCTGTCATTAGTAATGTTGACAATTATATAGAACTGTTATATGAAGAAATACCAGGAAAAATAAAAGGTTCATCACTAATCTTACAGTTGGCCAGAGTACCAGATAATCTTCATGAATTAACAAAAAATGGTATAGCATAGTTTTTAATAATCAATTTTTCATATATTTATTTACTTCGCTAACTGTTATTTGTTTTCTTAGAATCTCTATTAAGTGCTTTAGCACGAGTTTTGAGAGAAGATTGGAGACGTAGTATAGAACTATCCACAAATATTGTCTACATTTTTTTCTGCTTTTCAACATACAGTCAGTTTCATAATATTGTTCTTGAATACAGAGTAAGTGAAAAGAAACAGCAATGCACTAAATATAGAACTATATTTAATAAGTAATTATTCATTCCTAGATTGGGTCTTTGTGTATGGATATAATAGATTTTGAATTATGCCGATATGATCAATGGAAAGAGGATATGGAGAAACGCAGGCGTCATTTTGAAAATACTACAGGATTAACATTTTTTTCGAGTGGGAATGACAACTCAGATAAAAAAACAAAAATTGTTGATGATATTTGGAATACTGATGGACCATTAGATTATGAAATTAAAAAACGATCTAATGAAATAACAACTGTTGTATCTGAAAGTGACATAAAAAAATTGAAAGAAGAACTTGAAAAAAGTCGCAGAAAGTTCAAGAGTTTGACAAAAAAACAAGAACAGTTATTACGAGGTATTAACAGTTTTATATCTTAATGCTAGTAACATTCTTTTAATACTGTATATAAATTTATTTTACAGTGGCTTTTTATTTATTACTAAATATTGCTGAAAATATGGAGGTTGAGAGAAAGATGCGCAAGAAAAATGTAATTGGTATGCTGATTAAGACTTTAGATAGAACAAACACTGATTTGTTAATACTTGTTATTGCATTTTTAAAGAAATTGTCTATATTTCGTGAAAATAAAGATCTTATGGTAAAGTTTTATATAAAAAATTTGTTCTATATGTTAATAATAATGAATTAATAAATATAGTTGTACATATTTCTTTATTATTTATGTATTACTTTTTTAGGCTGAAGAAAATATTATTGAAAAAATACCCAGACTTCTTCAAAGTAATAATACAGACTTGGTTCTGAGTACTTTGAAATTATTGTTCAATCTTTCTTTTGATGCAAAACTTAGAGCAAAGATGATAAGAGTTGGTTTATTACTAAAATTAATTAAACTACTTAGTCAAAGTGACATAAAAAATAAAACTACTATTTTGGGCTTATTATATCATGCTAGTATGGATGATAAAGTGAAAGCAATGTTTACAAACACTGAATGTATACAGATAGTACGTATTGCAATAAAAATTATGAATAAAGTTTTATAATATTTTCTACTGCATAATGATTATTTTTCAGGTAACAAACATGATTTTAAGCTCTGAAGACGATCAACCAAAAATGGAATTAATAGCACTTGGCATAAATTTAGCAATTAATAGTAAAAATGCACAACTTATGGTCGAAAATAACCGTTTACAAGGTCTTATAAGAAAGGCATTTAGAAACCAGGATCCTCTGATAATGAAAATGATTCGAAATGTTTCTCAACATGATTCAACGAAAGAAAATTTTGTCGTAAGTAGTTATTTACATATTGAAAACATTATCCGATATATATAAATAGTAAGACCTATTTTCAACATTAATTAGGAATTTGTTGGTGATTTTGCCATGGCGTTAAATCAGTCAGATTCTCAGGACTTTGTATTGGAAGTTATAGGTGTATTAGGGAATTTAAAATTACCTGATCTGGATTATTCACAAATACTTCATCGATGTGATTTAATACCATGGATACGCAATAATCTTGTTCCAGGTTATTGACTCGTTCTATAGTTACATATTTTCCTGAATTGTTTTTAAGTTTTCATTTATCTTAATACTATAATAACTTTATCGCTTAGGTAAAGCACCAGATGACCTAGTACTTGAGATTGTAATCTTTCTTGGTACAGCAGCTCACGATGAAGATTGTGCACGATTATTATGTAAGGCTGATATATTGCTTTCTCTTATCGAACTTCTGAAAGGTTTGTATACTATTAAAGATAAAAAATAAATGTTTATTTTTTCTTAAGAATAATTTTTATAGCAAAACAAGAAGACGACGAAATGGTTTTGCAAATAATTTATGTGTTTTATCAAATATCGAAACATGATTCGACAAGAGATTATTTAATACGAGAAACTGGTAATGGTAATTGTCACATCTTTTGCTTTATTCTTATACATTAATAAATATAATTTTTACCTACACAGAAAACAGTATTTTTCAAATTTCGTATACTGGAATATTTGTTATTTGCAGAAGCACCTGGATATTTAATAGATCTTATGCATGACAAGAATCCAGCCATTAGAAAAGTATGTGATGCATGTTTAGATGTTATTGCTGTAAGTATATTTCTTGAGCATTTATAAAATAGTAATTCTTAAATAGCAAATGAAGCTATTATGAAATTTTAGATGTGTGATAAAAATTGGGCAGCTCGTATAAAAGTGGAAAAATTTAGATCACACAATCAACAATGGTTAGAAATGGTAGAATCCATAACAAATGATACTAGCAATCATTTGTTTCCAGAAGAAGATGATAGTCTTTCACCATTCATGAATGGTGATCTTTTAAAACATACAATGTTATTTCCTTCCGGTAAGTGAGTTTTACTATACATTTAATATAATTGTCCTTATTATCATTGAAACAATATTGAATCCTTAATAGGTAACATAACATCATTTAATACAGATGATCGATTCTCACTTATGAAAAATTCTTCAGAATCATCCGAAAATCAAAGTCGTCCAGTCAGTAGGTACGTTTTTATCAACAGAATCATATATTGTAATAAATAATAACAATTATATATATTATTAATTTCAATATAATATGTATCCAGGTACAAAGATTTTGATGAAATAGGTGAAGTCATGACTCGTTCTAAGTCTCGTATGTCTGTTGGTTCCGGTATTGAAGATCTTTATTACAATTCTAAAGTTAAATTTCCTGAATCAGAGAGTTCACACGTATTGATATAAAAGGTAATCTGCATAATACATAATTATAAATTAATTGCAATTTTAGGTTTTAACGATTTACTATTTTCTCTCGTATACATATAAACATAAAAAGTGTGTGTTACTTTGTAATAATTATCTCCGCATCTTTCAAAAATTCGAAATCTTTTTATAGATGTAGAATACTTTATTTTATATAACTTTTAGGTATTATATATTCTGCACAATGCAAGCAGCAAAATTGGCGTCTGTAGACACGGAATCACTGCATATGCATTTACTGAGCAAAAGTTTTAAAACGCTTTAAAAGCTGTACATGATACATTGTTTTGATCTCATAAGTTAATCGTATACGTAGAAACATTGAGTTTCGACTAATATCTAGTCTTGTAAATTTATAAAATGATATAGTTAATATTTATAGTTTTTTTTTACTTTGTAATATAAACATGTGCAATAACATACTTCTGCAAATGATTATTTTTAGTATAGTTTTAACATAATATGGTACTAGATAAATATGTCTGTAACAGAGTATTTAGCAACAAAAGAAGAATTTAAAAACCCCAGTCAGAACTAATTTATAAAAATCTATGTTATATTAGGATACTTTGTAAAAGTTTGAAGAGAGCTTTTTTTCAATTACCGAGTACACATTCCACCTATTTTTTTTTATGTCTGTAACTAACAATGTATTGATGTAAAATGTTATATGTATTAAAAAAGCATGTTATTTATAAATATTTATTCTTCTCTATATCATAATAAATAATTTGCAAATTACAAAATATAATTAATTTCTTTTAATACAAAATATTTATTTATATTATCAAATGATATAGAGTAAATTTACAATTATTGAAAAATCCTTGGTTGATTATTCGAATTTACACTTTTTCTTAAAATATGATTAATTGGCCTAAACACAACAGTATAGCTATTGTCACCATCAGTATAAAATGTATGTTCTTTTAAATTCCAACTAATAGGGCTATCTAGAAATCCTTGTACGTGTAAAGCAATCCATGGTAAAGTGTCACGTATTGATACATACTTTTTTACAGCATTATATAAATTTATCATCGACTTTCTAGTAAAAAAGCCCGTCCATTGTAAATATAATACTTGTCCAACTTCTGTAAAAGGAGACGGACACGCGTATGTGTTTACATAATTATCTTCTTTATTTTTTCTGAAAATAATAATTAATTATCATATATATTGAAAATTTTATAAATATAATATACATTTTAAACATTTATCCAAAATATCTTGTACATACAAATCACCAGAGATACTGAAAACTCCAAGCCACTCAAAGAATTTATCATTGTCAGAATCATTTGAAATTAATGGTATCTTTAAAGAATATTCAGCTTTTTGTATAAATGTTTGATGACAAAGAGAAACGTTATATCCGCGTTTACAGAACCATGCTGCCACTGATGATGGACATAAATTTTCAACTTCAAAAATAAAAGTAATATTAAAATGAAGTATAGAAAACTAATGTATACAGATACATTAAATATACTGAGAAAGGACATTACCTGGTGGATCCCACGATATAATTACATCGAACTTTTGATTAAAACGCTCCTTTAACTGTTTTCGAGTATGTTCGTAATTCTTTTTGCCAGGTATAAAACTTTCACACTTTAAATCAATAGTTACAACTTTTCATTTACATTACCGGTAAAAAAAAAAAGAAAATATGTACAAAACTTATAAATTTTTAAATGAAATATACATTAAAAAGTAGCAAAAATTGTTTGACATTATAGTTTTTAAAATAAAGAAATATGTTAACACTTTTTTTTTAATTTTTGATATTTTTAATTATTTTAAAAATACAGTAATAATTATGTTGTATTTTTTAAAGTACTTTATTTTACAAAGATGTAAAGAATATCTTCTTTAACTTTTTATTATTATTTAGTAAATTACAATATCTTATTCAAGCAAAAGATAAGCTTGGACTTGTATCCAAATTTATATTAGTACTTTTCAACTCTTCTCTGAAAATATTTAATTCTGTAGATGATATTCCTTCCCAACTTTCTAATTCTGATAGGCGTCGTAAATTATCACAATTTTGCATTAACAACTGCACAGTTTTCATTGACAAATCATGACTATATAATATTTTTAGCTCTTCTAATTTGTTCATTGGGTTCTTCAAAAATATTGTTCTCATTGTTTCATCTCCAATACCAGTTGATGAACCCAATTGAATAAATTTAATGTTCGTACAATGAGAAAGTAAAAATTCTAGATGCATGTTTGCACAGTCTGCTACACATTTGATTCTTTCTAAACACTGAAACGGAGGAACTGCAAGCTTTCTTGAATAAACAGGTGCACGTTCTAAGAATTCACAGTTATAAAAAACTAGATTTTTTATATCTGGACAATATTGACTTATATCAATAAGTGCATTTAAGTCAATTTCATCTATATGTTCCAAGTGCAAATTCACAATTGTGCGACCTTTTATTTCTAACAATGTTTTTATCCCATGGGCATAAAAGTCACAAGACAGAAGTTTCAATTCTTTTAAATAATCAAGAGTTGCTAGAATTGTTAAATCAACAATTCTTTCATCACGCAGTAGGCAAAGACTTGTAATATATGGACACATGTCAACTAAAAGATACAAATGTTCCATCTCAAAGTTTCGACTTTCGAATGTTCTTATATGGAAAGTACTTTTAGCATCAATTTCATTTTGTTGAATAAGTTCTAAGACATATCCAAATTCATCACATCTGCCAATATCTTCTATATTTAAATGTTCTAAAAATAGATTTGCATAACCAGATATAGTCATAGAAGTTCGACATAACTTAATTCGTTTCAAATTTTTACACGAAAGTAAAGGATCAACACTACGTTCTGTAACAGATCTGGATGCAGTTACATCTAATGTTTGTAACTTTTTACAATTCTGAGCTAGAGCTGCTATAATGTTGTCTGTACAATCAAAGCATAAAATAAAACACTGTAAGTTTGGCATAACAGACACTCCATTGATAATAATTTTCTCAATATCTGATGTTCTCCAACCAGCAGAACCTGAGCCTAAATCCAAAACTTCAAGTCCAACCATATTATGTAATTTATTGTAAAGAACATGTCGTATTATTTTTGGCCATGCAGAAAACTTAATTCTTTTCAAATTGGTACCTATAGCCACTTCTGTTAAATGAAGAGCAACCGTCATTTCTGATAAAAACGTTGTAGTTAAAGCATAATCATTATATGTACCCCTAGTTTCCTGTACTAACTTAACAATTGCATTCAATACTGTGTGGGACATTTCATCATATAAATGTTGAGGTATGTTGGAACTCAATAAATATTTCATAAATTCTAATGTTGATCGTAACTTAGTATGCCCATACTTTGGATTAATCTTTGAAATTGTACAAATATGTTTTGTTAAGTGTCTACCAAAATTAATCACAAATTCTCCAATGGAATATAATGCCAGATTCACTAGTGTGGGTATCTGATTCTTTTGTGGCATTTTGGCCTTTTGTTATGTTTCTTTTTAAGACTTACCATAACGTGTATGTACTTTACGATCAAAGAAAGAAACTTTGCCTCTTAAACCAAGTTTGTGAAAATCGTCTGTTAACAAAGACAATATTAAATGTCCAGTTGGTGTAATTACAATTAAGTTATCCACATCTATTTTATTTCCTATGGTCAGAAGTGACAATTCTCCTGAAAAGATACATTTTGTTACTAATAAAATAAAATTATAATAATAACTCATATCCACAAAAAGTTTTATAATATAAAGATAAAGATTTATTATAATTTTTTTAAGTAAATGAAAAACATATAAAAAAATAATTTGATATCAATTGATATTTTTAATTGTTTACCTTTCTTTACAAACGCTTCAATGAACTTTTTGTTTATCAACTCAAACACGTTTAATCCATTAATTCGATAATAATCACTATCTTCTGAAACGCAAGTTCGCAATTCATCCGGAATTCTAATTGTATCGGGAAGCACCAAAGACACCTGGCACAAAGCCAACAGTAATTGCGAATTATGTAAAGATTTCTTAATATATAACCTTCACAAAATTAGTAATAATTAGAATTATTTTCTACGCACGGAATGGTTAAAATAATGCGATTTAACTACATCTGGTATATCGAGTTTTTTATAATCTCTTTTTTCAGTCATAACATGATATTGCGGCGGTTTAAAATTCCATACTTCAGGACTTAACATTTTCACTATAAAATAGTTATTTCTGAAATATAAATAGTTCTATGTTACTGCCTTCGATATTCATGAGTACCATGTTTATACAGTTATTTCCAAAAATATTTGATGGCAGTGATGGGATATTGGACGGGTTTTTCCGCGCATGCGCGGCGATTTTAGTCTCAGTAAAGTACAAGTTTCAATAAAATGGGGTACCTTAATCGCCCTCCATTATTTTCTGCCAACAACACTACGCCATCCAGTGGCGCCACTAAATAGATACGCTCCTGCATTTCTCGCGCATGCGCGAAAAAACCCGTCCAATATCCCATCACTGTTTGATGGTTACACGTGCTTTCAGCATTTCGATTCAAATGAATATTTTTCAAAGAAGCTTTCACCAGCCTCGGTAGCGCAGTAGGTAGCGCGTAAGTCTCATAATCTTAAGGTCGTGAGTTCGATCCTCACCCGGGGCAATGTCTCTTTTTCTTTTATTTTATTTCACAATAATCCATATTTATAACATAAAAGCTTTGAATTTATCAGATATTTGAATTCTTTAATAAATTTTTAAATTCTACAATATCGAAAATAATTGATACAATCTGTAATTTAAATATGTATCAACATACTCTCTTTACTTAAACACATAGAAATGAAAAATAAATGTACAACATTTAATTTGTTTTAGAAAATTTTATACTTTTAGAACGTTTACAGTGTTTAAAATACAAAGTACAAAAGTTATAACAATTATTTTTTTCTCCTACATTCATTTGGATTTCTTCTCATCCAATATTTTATGGAACCTTCTGATCTTATACCTAACATAGCTGATTTAGAATGTACATCGCGCATAAGAAATGGAGAATATCCAGCTATATAATCATCTTGCAAAGGATCATTTTTAGTACGTGCAAGTCTTGATGGTCTTTGATCTGGTAATGGTTGATCTTCACAAAGAATAGGATTGTTTGCGTGTTTCCCACCTTTTGGTGTTGGCAAAGAAAACTGTAAATTTACAGAATTACGGTATAAAATATTTGTATATAAGCTATTCTTGTAGAACAAAAATATTTAAATATTTACCCTTTTCCCTTTTTTTGAAATTGGTTTTCGGAAATTAATATGAATTTGTTGTTTCCCTTCTTCATTTAATGTGACCGCTACCTTTTTTAACGTTTTATTGCCGCAACTAGGACAAAAGACTTTTGTCATAATACTAGTAGTTTTAAAGCAAGCATAACACCTAAGGATAAACGTTCGCATTTGTTTTATCATTCTTCCATCTAATGCAACTACATTCAATCCAATTTGTTTTAAAACATTTTGCATTGCAAAATCCATTGTTAAACATGCAACAACTGCAGGTTTTTCTTCAAGAAGTTCTGAGTCAAGTTCTTTTTTTATACTGCAAATATTTTCTGAAATAAAAGTTTTCTAACAATTATCTATATACAAACAATTAAAATACTAAATATGATAAGGATCTTACGAGGTGTAATCCAACCATTATCATCGTCGTCATCGTCATCGTCGTCGTCAGCATCATCATCGCCATCATTATCATCTTCATTACTTACATACTTTTCCATTTTATCATTTTTTTTTTCATTAATAGGAATAAGAACGTTATCAACATCATATACAATGTTGTTACTATCTTGGACTACAAATTCTGTCAATTCACAGTTTAGTTTTGAAAATTTAGTAGATAAATCTTCTGTTTTATTATCTACATCAGAATTTGCAGTTTCGTAATCTGATTCAAGGTTACTAGAAGATTCACTGGAATAAGATTCTGAATTTTCTTCATCATCAATATCTTTTACATTATTTTCCAAATTTGTGTCTATCTTTTTATTACTACTATCTTCTATAAATGTTCTTTCTTCCAGTTCTTCTGAATCAAGTTCTGTTATATTATCTTCATCATTCTTTTCCTGCAGATTAAAATTTACACATTAATTATTTATTGTAATTTTGTTCATTCTAAAAAGGTATATTTACCTTTTTCTGTGGTATATAAAAGCCAACTAAAGGTTTACTAAGATCCTCAGCTTTTTCAACACTGCTATCTATAATTCTTTTTACTTCTGGTTCACTTTTTAAATGATCTAGGCCTACTTTTTCTTTTTCTAATTGATATGTTAATGCTATTACTTTTATATCAGTCGATGACAAACTAGCATAATCACCAGATTTTTTGGAAAATTCTGTAACTATAATAACATGTATATAGTATTAAATTCATAATGTTTTGAAGTATTATTCAGACAAAGTTGAGTTTCATTACCAAATTTTATACTTTCAGAATATGCATGTTGTATTTTTAAGTCATATGGTAGAACAACCAATCTTCTTAACTGTCTCTTATTTTTAACCTCATTCACTACGTCTTCTTCTGTTATTATATTAACACCAATATCCTGAAAATTGTGTACTTTTATGATTACACTATTATTCTATTTATTAAAACTAAGTACGCCAAATAAATACAAGATATAATATGAAAATTATTGCGGTATAGCAAAGCTACACATCGGTATTATTCGTATTCTAAGGAAAATTTCACCTGTAACGCTGCATTTTTAATAAAAGCACTCGTATCAACAACCAAATATTGTATTTTCTGCTTTTCATTCATATTAATTAAGTTTTATTTAAATAAATTCTACAAATAAAACATGTCAACGTGCTTCTAGCTATTAACTGTAAGGCATATTTCTATGAATGTTACGTCTTTGGTTACACATAACAATGTGAGAATATATACTTCTTTCGCGCATCACGAAAGATTCTTCAGCATCAGCCTGAATGCCAATCAATTATTTATTTCTTATTTTATGGACATATACGTGACGATTAAAACAGAAAGAAAATTGTATATAAGTGAAGCATATAATAACTTAAATGTTAGTAAAAATCATGTATTTTAATTTTAATTTTATTCGTCCTATCTTAAAATATATGGTTTTTAAAATAGAGTATGGTATATAAATGAATAGTTTAGTGTCTTTTTATTTTATGAGTCCATTATATAAAATATATATGAGTAAGTATGTTTTTAATTTAATTTATATTATTGTATTATATTATGTTATATTTATATTATTTCGAATAATATCTTTCGAATAGAAATATGTAGTAAATTTTACATTTACCAACTTCGAAATAAGTATTGAACTGTACAATATAAGTATATGTTACAGCCATACATGTTCTTTTATGTTTGTATTTATTATGGTAAGTTTTCTATGTTCAAAATAATAAACCAATGTTAGTTAAATGCAATTAAATTTTTAAAGAATCGACATATATGAAACTATTATCTAATATTTTCAGGATTTATGTGAAGAATATTTTGGGTATTGATCATACTGATCAAGATGTTTCCTTTAGAAAAAGGGAATTCCCTTAATGATATTATGACATTACAAATAAAATATGATTGTTTGTGTGAAGAACTCTTATCTGCTGCTCAATTTCACATTACTGAAGGCATATTAGAAGTGCTTAAAGAATATTATACACAATTCATAAATTCAAATCGCAAATTAAGTCAAATTAAAGATATAAGAACATTATTGAAAGTGTTAGAAAAACGAGATTGTCTTAGTTATAATAATATAGAACCACTTTCTTATATTTCAAGTAACTTCTTAAATGATTTTCAAATAAAAAAAAAAATAGAAGATTATAAACTTCGTATACAAAATATGCAAACTGCTCCACTTATTAACATGTATCAAGATACAGATGGTAAGTTTTTATTTTAAATACTCTTATATAGTAAGAGTATTAATAATAATTTTCATATTTTTTTCAACAGTAAATAAAAATAATGATGGAAAAGAATTATCAAATGTAACAAAAAGTAATATATCACAATCAAATGTACTTACCAATGACCCAAAATATCAAGCATCACAAAGTTATGTAGAAAATCAAGCAACAGCTTCAGATGAGAAAGCAATATTACAACAAAGATGTAAGCTTAAATTAAAATTCATATAATACACTTGTTATCATTTACATAGTGAATTAACAAATTATTTGGTCTTTAGTATTATTACAAATTAGTGAAAGAATTGGTCGTTCTTGGAGAGATACTGCCCGATATTTAAATATTCCTGAATACCAGATTGATGCAATTCAATGTAAATATCCATGCAATTTGAGGGAACAAAGTTTAGAAGTAAGATATAGTTAATATATATTTTTTGCATAAAAACGTTTTTACACAAGTATAACTTGAACATTTTTGTAGGCTTTAAAGTTGTACATATCTCAGTATGATACTGGTAGTTGGGAATTGAATTTAATACGTGCATTGGAAAAGGCAAGACGCCGAGATCTTAAAGAACTTGCTGAGAAATTTATAATAAATAAAGGTAAAGGTTAAATAATTTATATAAAAGGTAATTAATTTATATAAAAGGAAAATCAAAAATAAAAGAAATAACGTGAAGAAACAGTATTTTATATTTTTCATGTATTTATAAGAAAAACTTAAATATAATCATTTTTCAAACAATTGTGAGAACATATTAAATATTACTATACTATCTTAAAGCAAGTTAGGTTGCTGTATTTTGTAATATTTTTATAGATTTAAAAACGGCAACCTAATTTCATAGGTTTTTTCTTTTTCAAAGAAATTCAATATTGCAGTCTTTGTTGCTTGCACAAGTAACATAGGAGAAACATACATAGGGAAAACAGTTTGATTACATTTTTTTATGTTAATACTTGAATTGTTCTTTTTATAAATACAGCAGCCTGTGCGTATTTTTTATACTCTAAACTTAAATTATCTATTACATTATTATAAACTTTTAAATTATTATGATATAAATCGTTTTAATACATTTATTGAGTTTTTTAATGATTTTCGTTAAGAAAATATTTAGTTATAATGAAAATGTAATTTTAAAAATCTTTCCATTGTATCTTCACTTAATTTTTAACATAGTATTCCAAATTTTACATAATATTTCTATTATTAATGCATGTTTAATGTTACTTGATCAATTTTAGTGACATTAAAGTAGCATTTAGAGAGTATATGCATTTTTTGTTTGACTTCCTACTTTAACCATAACATCTTTATGTACTTGATAGGCTATAGTAACCTTAGATGTAATTTTTAATCTTTCTCTCAATTTACGCCTAAAAAAAGAAGTACAATTAATAGTTCAATGTCATATCAATAAATATTTTGAATATAGATAGATATAAATATTATAATTTACCCAATTTCCATGACACTGTCTTCACTGTTGGAGTTTGTAGTCCATACACCAATTTTATCTCCTTTTGTCCTCACATTAACAACAGCTCCACAAATATCATCAGAATATCCATTAAATGCTTCGCCAATCATACATAACAAAGTTTCTAGCCAAAAGTAATCCAAATCTACATTTCTCTGTTTCTTATCTAAATTTATAAGCCATCTTCCACCACCTTTGTTAGCATCATCTTCCCACATGGGTCTGATTCCTTGTTTAAACATGCTATAGTCACATCCTTGTCTTAATTCTGATGCAGGTTTTATATGATTATATAAGCTGTGATGAACCATAAGTTTTATTAATCAATAAATTGCCAAGATGAAATATTAAATTATTAATAATGATCCATGTATTTACCTCCAAAAATCTTCAGCTGTATCAAAGCTAGTAATTTTTCTCTGACTTTCTTCCCATGTCTTATTTCTATCAGGTTCATAATACCAAAGTGTCCATGTATGTTGAAGTGGATGTTTAATTAAAACCTCTGGTGGAAATTCATCGAAATTCACTACCTCCTGTTCCTTCCTCTCTACTTCCTGCAAACGATTCAAGTCCTTTTAACCTATGCACATTGATCACACGTTGAAATTTTTTTAATTTTATTAACTTGATGCATATGAATGATAACTGAAAAGTACTGTACGAAAGGTAGTATACATTGAATCATTGTGGTGAAGAAATATAATACGTCTTTTTAAGCTTAGACAGGTTTTACCATGCATGGGAACAGATGGGAGAAATTGGGAGTGCTAAAACAACGATGCTATTTTAAACGAAATCGTGAAAATTTTGTTCTAATATTTATTATATTATATTATTATATTATATTATTATATTATTTTCATGGTATTTATAGTACCACACAAAATTTAGAAAATATACCTCAATTTCTTCTGTATTATTCGTAGCCATGTCACACGAACTATATTCACGAGATGTTCACCCACCGAACTAACTGTAAGGGCATCTGTCGGTAAAATTATTATACCGAAATTTCCTTTCCCTAAGATAGAAATATGAAATTGCATCGATGCGTTAAATAGTTATCGTAACAGAATCAGAAAATAATTTAACGATAAATCAAACTATCATTAGTTATGTTATATTATAATTAAAAAATAAATTACACGATTTTGGAAATGTATATAACTTTGTATCTACTTTTTACTTTATCTTCTTATTTATGGGTGAATAATATTTCAATATTAAAGAAATCTTTTTAACATAACATATTTTATTTGATAATACAACACCAATTGCTTTTGTTTCTTTTCCTACTTTTTATGTTTATTCAATTATTTTATCCCAATAAATCTTTAAACTATCTTTTGTTACTTTAGTCATTCAAAAGTATAGCCTTTAGCCCTTTAATTTAATAATTTTATTTAATTTTTTATTATTTCATATATAAATTATAAATGTATATATATAATATATATGGAGATTATTTGAATATATTATTTTCAGTTCCATGGAAGACCGTACTCAACTTCGCATCTTGGCTAACTTCAGTAGATTCTCCACTATTTATATATATAGTGCTATCTAGTTAATATACGTTTTCTTCTTCATTGGTCATATACACGATGGTTAAAAATATATGAATAGGAAGGAAAAGAAGTAATGCAAGGAGAATAGAAAATAAAACATCACTTAGTATACATAGCGTTACGAATGTCGGAAACGCGCATGTCATGTTGTTCTTGGTTACGAAGCTTTCTTAACCAGAGTTAACATGCGCAGAACGAATAAAAACTTATCGCTTGATGAGTATGATCTTCCATGAAATGGATTGTATGATATTCAAATATGTTATATATTTAAAGTCAGTTACAAAACTTCAGCGCTTTTTTCGCAATGCCATGTATGGTTAAAAAAATAAATATAAATTATTTTCATAATATTTAGCATCTGTTTAGTATAAAAAGTTAAACATAAGGATTGGTAGTCCTGTGTGCATAGCAGTTGATAGCAGTTTGACACTAACCACTCTCGTAGTCCTATATGATGTATTTACATTACAAGTTAGAGAACGTCATTTTTCTCTAAATATAATCAGCGCTTTTCTCTACATTATGAAACGTTCGGTAAAGATCTATTTCTTTATTTCTCATAATTTTGCAATAATAGTACTATATTTACATTTATTCCATTAATGGTATTTTTAAGGAAGGTTAGTTTGACAGCGGTTATTTGGAATATTTATATGTATTTATTATATACATACACTTTTTTAATATTTATAGTATTAAATTAATGATGCTAAACTATAATTTTTAAGCAAAGTTAAATTTTAATACATCTTTTCATTTTTAATTCATAATTTTTTGATTTTCAGATAACAGATGAAAATGGGGAAACAAAACGATCTTTTGTCAAGCAGGAGTGCATTAATTTTGGATACGAAGGTTCCTATCCTGTTTTTACTTCATCATCTTCAACCTCTTCAACTGTCACACAACCTTTGCCAGGGCAACCACCATTACCTCCAATGCCTCCACCTTCTACTGGCGTTCCACCACCTCCCCATGTATTTGGACCAGTGCCTTCTCAAGTTACACCTATACAAGCATGGACACATCCTCCTACACCATGGCAATGGATAACACCTCAAACATCACCTTTACCACCTCCACATCCACGTGACATGACTACAAATACGTTCCAAAGAGAACTGCCTCTAAGAGGTAACTACATACGACGTGAAAGGTTTACTCATAATAGAAGCAATATATATGTTCAACGAAGTAACTTTCATCGTAAAAATAGACGCCTTGCACGGTTTGGACAATCTCAGGGTCAGTTTGATCAAGCAGCATATTTTGGTGCAACATTGAGTAATACTCTTGGTTTGGAATGGCAGAGAAATAATTACACTGCATCTACAGGTGATGCTATTATGAGTCATATGCCTGTTCCTCTTCCTAATCATCCTCTACCTCCTATACCTCCAGGGATTTTAGCAAATAGACACGGGGAAGAAACATCAGATCAGGATGTTAAAATTGTGTTGGTAAGATAACATAATAATTTTATTTATTACTGAATTATATGTCATGGTTTACTGTTCATTTTAGGAAGAAGTTGTAGTTAAGAAAAATAAGCAAAGAAAACCTATGTCCCAAAGTTATCCTAGTCGACCATGGAATAGAGAAGATGCAGAAAGAGCTTTAAAAATAGAAAATGAATATAATAAAACAGTCAAAGCTCAGAGTTTAATAATAAAATTTCCAGATCCTGATTTAAATAAAGATATTGTTAGAGAATTTCATCCTGGTATACAAAATATACACTTTCAAAGTCCCAGTGGTCCTAGATACTGCTTTATACAAATGGCAGAAAGTGTTAATATCGACGAAGCTATAAAAGAATTGGAAAAGATACCTTTTGGGGTAGGCCATTTAAAGGTTGAAAGAAAATCTTTGAGAGATGAGGATAATCCAATGCCTGAGGAAATAGATCCTTACACGTTATATATAGGAAATTTGCCAGAATCTGTTAATGTTAACGAAGTGAAAAGTAAATTTCCAACAGCTGCTCGTGTAGATGTCGGCTATGCACAGAAGATGAGAAATACACGGTAAATTAGATTTACTTTATAAAATTTAATATATTAATTGTATATATTCTTATAGTGCATTGATTCTACTTTTAGATATGCTTTCATACGATATAATAGTGTTGATGAATCTATATCTGCATATAAGCAAGCACATGATTTAATGTGGGATACCAGAAGTATTATTGTTAGATTTAGAAGGCAGCGTGGTAATACTTGTCTTCCTGGAGAACCTAAGCCTAATGTTAAAAAAGTTAAAGAAGAACTAACTAATAATTCACAAGTAAAAAAGGAACAGAAAGCTAATCATGTTGATAAAAATGTAACAAAATCAGACACTGATATAGAAAATAGGTTACAAGATAATTCTAGTAAAGTACAGAATAAAGTATCGTCTCAGAGCCAGGAACAAAACACAAATTTGCAATCTCCTTCGTCTTCTACACCAACCTCTATTGCGTCGGTTAAATCAGCGCAACAACAACAGCAGCAGCCATGGGTAATAACATATAAATATCATCCAGTGCACAATAATATATAAATAATGACTAAATTAATATTCTTTTTTCTAGACTGATCAATTACCTCAAATACCTTCAGCATCTGAAGCTCCTCCACCTTGTTCGTCTAACAGAGAATCAGTCGCGGAAACGATAATGCTCACAGAAATCAAAGAGGAACCAGAAGACTATGAAGAAATGGAAATGTCCTGTAATATTAGATCCGATGAGGATATTGATGACGATGATGACGATGATGACGATGACGATGACGAAGAAGAAGTAGACGATTCAGATGATAACGATGATGATAACGAAGATGATTATGAAGAAGAAAATGATATAGAAGACACAGATGAAAGTGGAAGCTTATTTAACGACAAACACAAAGAAATCACGAAAGATAACGAACCCTCAGATGTACGTATAATTTACTTAGTAGTTTTGTACTTAAATATACTCGTTATGATCATTATTAAAAGTAACATTAATTTTCAAATAAAACTGACTGTAGTCATTTTTATTACAGCATCTTGATCAGATGTTCAGCGAATTGGAAAATATGGCTGGTGATATTGGATTCTAATACATTTCACGAATCTGTATTTCTTCCGTATTGATCAATGTTTGATTTTTAAACGATTTAATACCATACATAATGTGTAAATACCTCTAGTTTAAAAGTGTTAAGAGTGAGACTGCATTTATTTAAACGTAATTCAGTAATCGAGTCGTATTTAAATATTTTTGTACTTGTACGTTTTTATTTTATAAATTTTTACGCTTAAATATCTCACACGATCCTTTGTGTAAAAAATTGTGAATACAATTAAAATTATTTTTTGTATTTTTAGTTAACAATTTTTTTATACGTATTCATTTAATTTCTTTATTATCAGTGACTATATATATATATAAATTTTTCTAAGATTTACTTTGTAAAAAGGTAATTTTAATATTAATTTGAATTTTTTAAAGCAAATTCTGGTGTTGCAACGTGCATTCCAAATATCAAATTAGAACTAATATTTACTTAAAAAATGTTGATCCCCATTTTTTTAATAATTTGAGTTTATAATTTATATAGTCATGATGTGTGTTTCCAGAGTAAGACTTTCAAACAAATTTTGATATATATTGCAAACATAATACATTGGAAAAATGTTTTTTATGTAAAATAAAAAGATTTCGATTTATATAAAGTAAAAGCGTTTGATTATAGTTAAATAAAATAGATAACTGTTATAAGATTTCGTTAATAGTAAGAAACAAGTATATAGTTATTTGATTTAAAATTTGAATTATATTTCCGGTAATCACAAGTGCCATCTATTTCCTGGCGTTTCGGCGGTAACAAAGCGCGGGTATCCTTACTGGTGTATCAACGCTTTCAAGTGACGGTACTTGTTGCACCGTTTAGTTTGTATAGCTTGAAAATTCTGATAAATAATCCGGAAAAATGTTCGAAGCACGTTTGGTACAGAGTGCAATTCTGAAGAAGGTGTTAGATGCAATAAAAGATCTTTTAACCGAAGCTACCTTCGAATGTTCTGATTCAGGTATTCAGGTTCAAGCTATGGACAATGCTCATGTTTCTTTAGTTTCTCTTAATCTCAGAAGTGACGGTTTTGATAAATACAGATGTGATAGAAATTTATCAATGGGGATGAGCATTGCATGGTAAGATTGTAATTTCAATGTTAATTTTACGAAGGTTATGTCTTTTGAACAAGAAACAAATATGCTATATGAAGAGAATAGTTGTTTCTACATTTGACCAGAAATAGCTTTTTTGACATCAGTTGTAAATAGTGAATGAAATCATGCCAAACTTTTGTAGTATGTCCAAAATTCTACGATGTGCTGGCACAGAAGATACAGTGACTTTAAGGGCATTGGATAATCCAGAAAATATTGTATTTATATTTGAGTCACCGAATAAAGAAAAACTTGCCGAATATGAAATGAAACTTATAAACATGGACCAGGAACACCTTGGTATTCCTGTAAGACTCTTTATGCATTATTATACAATGAGATTTATTTGGAACTAAAGCTTTCTTGTAAATAACTTGTTTTATATAATCTGTTAACTATTATAGGAAACCTCGTATTCGTGTGTTGTAAAAATGCCATCCCAGGAGTTTTCCCGTATTTGCAGAGATCTAAGTCAGTTTGGAGAATCAATAACATTTGCATGTTCCAAAGAGGGCATAAAGTTCAGTGCTTCTGGAGATTATGGGCAAGGTATGTAAATTTTTTTTCTCGTATGAACAAAATAGGAGATATATATATTATAATCATATAATATAATTTACTTATTTACATTTTACTAGTTTAAATAATTTATATATATATATATATATATATATATATATATACTTACATTGAAAGTGTAATAGTTGGCATGCCTCTGTAACATTTTAGTGTTAGGATTCTTCCAAGCACAACAGTTATATAGCAACTGATTGAAATTAAGTAATGTCCTAGAAAGTATTTACTTATTTTGACCTTGTTATTATAAACAAGAGGTCATATATGTATCTGTTTATAGTCTTGTATTATAGGAAATGTACCTTCATATAATGAAACTCATTAAATTACAAGTCAATTCTGAAAAATGTGTATTGCAAAATGTAAAAATAAATCTGTACAATTCACATTATTATAAATTGTAATTATATGTATTTATGTAAACTACTTCTTTCAGCTACTATTAAATTAGCACAAACAGCAGATGCCGATAATGAAGAAGAAGCAGTAGTTGTTAATATGCAAGAACCAGTAAAGTTAACTTTTTCATGTCGTTATCTTAATTGTTTTATAAAGGCTGGACCCCTTTGTGCTCAAGTACAGTTATCAATGTCTAATGATGTGCCCTTAGTATGCGAATACAAAATTGGAGATATTGGGCATATTCGATATTACCTAGCTCCAAAAATTGATGATGATGAAGAAAATTAAAGTTCTTAGAAATTTGTTTGATTTATAAGTTACAACATCACTCATACAGTGTATCATAGCGACAGTTAATTTCATGGAAGACAACTGATTTTTGTAACTCACATTACTAGGAACAAAGTATTTTTGAAATATTATTGAATACAGAGCTATAATGTTGTTCAGCTAAAAGAGGTATATTTTGATATTTATCGAGGAATGATTAAGAATAATTAAAATACTTTGAAGGTAATATATTTAAATTTTACATTTAAAAGTCATTTGGCTCGTCACAGTATTAGCGCAACGTAGAATTGACACTAAGATTCATAGTAGTGACACGATCATGATTAACATGGTAATGTAGTGTCATTTTTGTAAGATTTATATTGTTATCGTTTAAACTGTGACAATGTTTTGATAATATTGCATCTTTTATATGTAAGAAGAACTCAATATATTTCCAAAACATTTGATAAATTTTGAATTACGTGTTATCCCTTATATCCTAGCCTAATTGAAGTTGAAAGTTTTTACTTATTTTAATTATCTTATCTCTTATACTTTTTGTGTATAAGCTAGTTTAATATAAAAATACATAATTAGCTTACGAGCTGAGGGAATAAGAGGGCTACCTTGGATGGAATAGCCTAGAAGTATACAGTTAAATCTTACATAATTTGGATCTCGTATAGTTACTAAGTAATTAAATATTAATCAATAGATGTTGATTTATACTATGAATTATTTTACACGCTCGTATGCGAAGACCTGTATATCGTCATTTCTTATTCTTACACGCTTAAATCAATATTTCAATTAAAATAAATATTTTTCGTATTCTGTTCTATGTTTAAAGAACGAATCAAAGTCGCAACGAAACAATACACTTTGGCAATAGTGATCAGCCTCTTTGGTTGTAAAGCCCTGATATTGCTTTTGTGTTTAACAGAACAATTTCACATTTGCAAAAAAAAAACAATCGTTTATCCACATAATAAATGATAAATGCGTATTCATATCGATACATATATAATTACACAATTTTAATATAAGTGGAGAATATTAAAATTATTCGTTTGAATTCGATGAAACGTATTAAGCATTTAATACCTGCTCATTTTCAAAGATGCCACGAACATCGGTAGTGTCTAATTGTTTGGACCAATTTGACATGTTTATGCAAGATTATCGATGCATACACTACTCCTTCAGTCTGTAAACATAATTCTAAAAGTATAAGATGTTTCGTGACGTTTACTTTGCAAATGAGATATTAACAAGAAAAAAAGAACATGTACAATTGAAAATCAAAGAGACTTAAGCATTCGTGTTACCATTACTCCCATATAAGCTAGGATGTACATACTTGTCATGCAATGTCCTTAGATGCCTTAGTAAATTACTTTTTACGTTAAAGCCTTTTTTACAATAGGAACAAAGAAAAGGCTTTTCCCCTGTATGCGTTCTTTGGTGGATCACCATCGATGCATGGCTTGGAAATTCCTTTTGACAAATGTTACACAATTTTTGATGACTGTGAACCCTTTTTGGTCTAGGAGGTGCTGAGTTATTCATTAAAGCTAACTGTTCTTCCGTATGTTCTGTTTGTATATGACGAACCCATTCTTGAGGCGTCGAGTACATATTACCACAAAGATCACACTTTAAGGGTGGAAAATCTTTGCTATCGTCGTCTACATCACCCTATAGTAAGTTATACAATATTATCATTTAATATTCAAAATATCAAATATTTTCATTCTTACCTTCCTCTTTTTTCTTCGATTTTCAGTCATATCAGCGTGCGTAAATTCAATATGTCTCACCCAGTCTGACGGTCGATTAAACGTTTGACTACACATATCGCACGTTAATGGCGTGTATTCTTCTTCCTCGTCTGCGCTGTGTACGATTTCCTGTGAAAATCAATCGTTGATATTGCATACATTTATTTCATAAAATCAATGTTTCGATTAGATTACATACCGGTTTAATATCAATCTCATGGTCTATCGTTAATGATTCCGATGGATCAATGGTTTCTTCCCAGATTGGCTCGTCTTTCACTAAGAGCTCCAAATTTAACTCGGTCTGAAACGTAAAACACAATAATTTCATTACATTCAATAAAATATCGTTACTAAACAAATTGTCTCTTACGTTTTCACCTTCCTCGCTTTTGGATTTATTAGATTCCACGTCACTACTGGTGGTTTTCCTTTTCTTCCCGTTCGCTTCCAGATTCTCCTTATTCTTATTTTGTTCATTGTTCTTATTTTCTTCTAACACCTTTTTGGTTTCTGGCTCGCTAATTTTCTCCTCGATTTTTTCGATACTTTTTCTCTCTGAGGTAGGTTTCTGAGGTTGAACGTTGTTTTGTATCGGTGTACTCTGTTGCACGTTCTCAACGATCTTTTCCGTGGCCGGTTGTACCAGTTTGATCTTTTGAATTTGACCGGTTAAAGACGGTTGTTCTCGTTTGTCTCGATCTACCTTCTGGTTGTTCGATTGTATATTCTCCTTTTTACTTCCTGTATTGGATCTCCATAAACCGCGAACACGCAATATATCGCCCGCTTTTAAAACACCCTCTAGCTGATCGTTTGTTACAGTAGCTTCTCCACTGTACATGTATTGGATCAGGATTTTTAACGTACGATATCCAATTTCTGTTGGTAGTACCTGAAATATGCACATAATGTTTTATCTGATCATTTATATGAACGTTGTGTAATCTGTAGAAGATCGAGTATACGAACCACGATTATCGGAGCGTTCGTATTTGCCCCGAAATGACATGTCTGAAAAATGTGACTGAGGTACGACGAGCAAGCGGCAAGGACAAATCGATGAGCCGCCACGTGCCGGCCGCAGGACGTTGCTAACAAGACATCTGCGAAGGATTCTGAATGAAGTAACGTCGCGACGGAGCTATGCAGATGCGCGCCATAGCTGTGCCACTTGAGTTGATAATTCTCTGAAGCGGCAATGGCCATTTTTTCTATATTATCAACAGAAACAATAATTAGTTAATTCTCGTTAAACAACAATGAACATATAAGCATTTCAATATTAATGTCGTAATGGTGAGCCTGTTGCATCGACCGTGTTCTCATACGTAATTCGCTGCATCGTACGGTCAATGAAAGGATTTAAAAGCTTCGTCAACATTCGTAAATGAACTGTTACGTCTAAATTATAATTAATTATATTTTATAATATTGACAATTCACAATGATTCGTAGTGGTAGAACTGTAAGAATAAAACTAAAGTATATATTACATATATTGTTATTCCCGGTGTTATTATTAATAATTTATATGTAAACTAAGGTAACCATTTACTTCCACGATGAATTCGGTACGAAAATAAAGATTATTTAGAAGAGACCAATATTTATGTATAGCTAGTAGATTTTTAAGAAATTATAATTAAATTTCATCCGAAATAAATACAAAAATTATTCTCGAATTTTAATTGAAATATAATACAGAATTGCTAAATATAAACAATTATAAATTTCTACAAAATATTTTTTTCTTTCTATTTAAAATGAACTGTTAATAATTAAAATTACTTTTTAATAAAATAATCGATGTCTTAAGTTCAAATTGATGTACATTTTCCGACTGCGGCAACGGGTTATACACAAATGTTTTTTATTTCTGTTCAGAATTCACCGCGAAAATAAATGTTAACTCTATGTGTAGCCTTTAATTAACTAAAAAGTAATTTTAATTACTAAGAATTTATTTTAAACAAAAACAAATAATGTTTAAATAATTTTGCATTGCCTTTACACTTAATTTAAAAATAACTATCAAAGATTATTTCGGTACAAATAATTTAGAATTTTTTAATCTGTACGAGTGGTCACTCTATGTATACGTAAACAAACAATCACTGATCATTAGTGATTTTCACGGCGACAATGTTCGTTCAGGAACGGTGCACAATAATCTTTCTTCCCTTTGATCGATGCCAGTCCGCGGCGTCCGAGCGTTTTCTCAACGCAGTTCTTTACGATGTTCCGTAAGACACAAGAAAATAATCACTACGAAAAATCCTTTCGATCGATTTACGTTGCAGCTTGATTCGACAACGATAATGAAGTAATTACGCATTCTTCTCGCAACCCTGTAACGAAATTCACACCCTCGTCTCGGTGCCCGTTGACGTTCGTTCGACGATTAAACACATTGTACACAACTGTTTTTCGTCGTTGAAAAAACTCGTCGGGCGGGAGGAAACGTTATCGACACACATGGAGAGTATAGATCATTTCGTTGGTCGAGGATCATTGATCGTTTCGTACGGTTGCACGATATTACTGGTCGCACGAACGTCAACGAGAGAAAGAGTCTCTTTGTCCGCGAAGCGTTTTACCGCGTCGCAACGTGGTTACCTGACGACATCGGGCAGAAGTTCAGTACACGTCACTCGGCTTCTCTCTCACGTATTTTAATTCGCACGATAATCCTCGAGGAGATCCGCGGCACCACACAGTGTGTCTGGCACGCGTCGTTGGTGTTTTGAAAGGCGCTTCGCGCGGATACGGGACACGGGGCAGATATGAGCATCGAACCGCCGCGTAGGGGCCTAAAAATCGATATTTCGGTCTTTGCTCCATCCTCTCCGGCGGTGCAGCCGTGCTCGCTTTCGCGGCTAGGTAGGGTGCCCCCCTGTTCATCATCGATTTTCCCGGCTACCAATCGCACGCATCCATTTATCGCATCGATCGCCCGAGCTGATTTCAGCGTTTGCGTCCGTCCGTCCATCCGCCCGCTCCACGATTCATACCCGTGCACCCCGCCGCATATGACCCGCCACTCCCCCACACCCTCCGCGATGTTCCAAGCTTCGTTCAACCTCCCACCCTGAAATCACCTCGCCAGCTACTACCTTAAGCCGTACGGACGCGACTAAACGTGACCCTTCACGATCCTTTCCGCTACCGACGCCGCCGACCACCGTGTCCCTCCATTTGCTTCCTACACGACAATCCTGACGTCGGCTTCACGCCTGTTGATATTTCTCTCTCCTTCGCGACTATTTTCGCAAACCTTTTAACTAAGCTCTTTCGTTAACCCTCGGACGCCAGAGACGGGTCAATCGTGACCCAGACCTATTCAGTAACAGTGTTTCGATTAAAGCTAGGCGTACGAATTTTTCATTGAAATTCTTGTATCATTAGTATATTAGAATATTCAATACTTAAAAAAAAAAAATGAAATTTTAACTTGTTGTCGTCTTATCAGCGATTTGCCGTTTAATGATTAATATTCGATAACGAGTATAGTGGCCTTCCGTACAGAAAGGTTTTTTGAGATAAATTTTCAAATTTGCGAACAATTAAATTTATATATTTAGAAATTCGACAATTTGAAAATATAGAAAATTGAATGTTTGAAATTGCAGGAATTTAAAAATTTCAAAAGTTTCTAAATTATTTAATTGGAAGTTTGAAAAATTACAAATTTTTTATTTTCTCATCTGATCCCCTGAAATCGATCTTAGATGTTGGAGAATTCTTCCCCTTACACTTATCTTTATCAGAAATGCATGTTACGTATCAAACGTTCTCTCGTTATAATATAAAACATAAAATTCCTGCTATGTTTAATGATAAATTTTATAATCGAATTTAAAAATTTCTCGTATCTATAATTCACAATATGAACTTTGATGACCTTAGGATTCGATCGAACGCATTATCGTTCAAATTGCATGCATGTTTTCAAACAAATGATTTGTTTACTGCAAAAATTTAACCTTTTTGATCAATGCAATTATTTCTTTCACAAAAAATACAAGTTCACAGAAAATCTTTCTTTGGAAGAAATAATGAAATAATATCGAAAGTAAATTTTCGAACAAAACATACTTTTCACTTACGTTATACAATTTAATAAACAATACTTCCCCTTTATTTGCTAATCATTGTCCAATATGAGACAAGCATAAATGTCATTAAAAAATGTACAAGATCTATAGATCTTGGAAGTGATATTATAAGGTTAATGCATCTGTATATGCAGCAAAATTTTAGGATCGTCACGGATCTGTTCCTGATTATACCCGAAGATGGCGTTCATAGTGGGATTCTTCGATTTTCAAGATTTTGTTTCGATGTGTGCATGTATACGTGTGACGATGACTGCATTGCGTCGACGACCCATTTTGTAATAGGAGCAATAAGTTGTACACCCTCCTTCTGTTAAATAATCAATCTTATCCATTCGGAATGAATTATAAATTTTTCCGTACGCAAAAGTAATATTTTGTATAGATATTATTTTTTCTCTTAGTATGATTTTGTCTTTAACATTATATTAAAACATTTATAACATTGTTTAAGACGTCTTTAAATAATTTATTCTTTAGAATCTTCGAAATATTTTCGGTGTCCCGCACGATTTTTATTAATATTATGTAAATTCTTATAAATGAAAATGTAATTCTTATATGTCTAATGTCGCGGTATTGTTTTATCGGTAACTTTTTAATAAGTGTTCGCGTTTAAAATCAAAATTAGTTTTGTATTAGATCACGTGGCAATAATATCACGTGGCGCTTCCGAATACTCCGTTAGAGGGAACCACGGATAATCTTGAGCAAACACAACGGCCAACAATCTTTCCTTGTAAATACATACGCTATTGTCATCGGACTAAGGTCGATTGACCAAAACGATGCAACGGCTTCCCAGATCATAATGTACTTTGTGGATTTGAAGGTTATATCGAAAGTACACAAGTGTTTATATGTCACATTAAACTGACCTAGTTTATAAACGAATTTTTGCTTGTGATTTTCTTCAGTTATGATCTTGTGAATATTTTCGAAATCGGTAGTCCTTGTAAGATAGTGGCGATAATGTCCCCAAAGTGAGTTCATGGCTGTTTTTAGAACATAAAAGATCGGGAACGAATGCATTCGATTTCCTGAAAATGCGAATTTTTACAAAATATGAATTTCATTGTATTTTCAACAAACAGAGCAATTAGGTTAAGTTGACGAGAGGTGTACAATTTCCTTCAACTGCTGTAGAAATTACAATTGCATGGTAAAATGTTTTTTATTTGTTAAAAATAAAATGTTTATGAATTATTTCGATGATAAATATTCGAGATTCAAGTATTTATAAATAGTATTTTTCATTGCTAATTTCATTGTCCATAATATGTATTACAGTTTAGTGAAAAACAGAACAGTAAATCAAAATGAAATATGATCGTCCAAGCTTTTGGATGCTAGTGTTAAGTAAAGATTGTATGGCCCTAATGAATCATGCGGTGCAAATTGGGCATTATGTACTTGTATATATGAATGACGCGTAAAGTAGTCTGTTTACTTCTGCAAGATGCCACACATTACACGGAAATGGGAACTTTTCCCTGGTAGAAATCGATTTTGTTGCGATGGTAGAGTAATGATGGCACCTCAAACTGGAGTCTTTTATGTGACTGTGTGTCTTATTGCCGGAACAAGTGGATTATTTTTTGCTTTTGAGTAAGATAATCTTTTTACAATTATAATTTTATGCATATATATCTGAAGGACAAAATTTTAACGGATTCATACTTTTTTTAGCTGTCCATTCTTAGCAATTCATATAACACCCGCTATACCAGTTATCGGTGGTTTATTATTTGTTTTTGTAATGTCTGCATTGTTCAGAACAAGTTTTAGTGATCCTGGAGTTATTCCAAGGGCAACACCTGATGAAGCTGCCTATATTGAAAAACAAATTGGTACATATGAAATTTAAGAAAAATAAATACATAATTTTTAAATTCGTAGTGTTATAATCTTAACTAATTTTATTTAGTATTAAAATTAATAAAAATTATCTCTTTATATGTTGGCTAAAGAGGTACCGAATAATGGTAATTCTAAAATGTACAGACCTCCACCTAGGACAAAAGAGGTATTAGTAAAAGGACAGCCTGTAAAATTAAAATATTGTTTCACTTGCAAAATATTTAGACCACCAAGGGCTTCACATTGTAGTTTATGTGACAATTGTGTAGGTATGTATAGTTGTTAATTACTCGTTATGAAAGTTACTTTTATGAAAATACAAAAATATAATTATTATTTTAGAGAGGTTTGATCACCATTGTCCTTGGGTTGGAAACTGTGTTGGTAGAAGAAATTACAGATATTTTTATGCTTTTATTGTGTCCTTGGCATTTCTTTGTGTCTTTATATTTGCATGTGCCGTTACACATTTGATAATGCGTAAGTATCAATTCAAAAAGTGGAAAGTAACTCAGAAATAGTTATAATTTGACCTCGAATTGATGATTATAGTTACAAGAGATGATAGACCATTTCTAGAAGCAGTAAGATTAACTCCTGGAAGTGTTGTTGTAGGAGTTATATGTTTTTTCTCTGTTTGGAGTATTCTTGGCCTTGCTGGTTTTCATACATATTTAACTACTAGTAATCAGACAACTAACGAGGATGTAAGTATTGTAAAATTGAAAATTGTCAACTATACAATTTTAAAATGTTAAGGCAGTTTCAAGACAATTGTCATTTATAGATTAAAGGATCATTTTCCATTAAGAGAGGGCAAGAAAGTTTTAATCCTTATAGTCAAGGAAATATTTGCGGAAATTGTTTCTATGTATTATGTGGACCAGCACCGCCTAGTTTAATTGGTAATTTTTCATTTCATTTTTACGACATGTTTTCTGTAAACGTAGATACTACTTAACGCGAAAATAACGATTTTTGTAGATCGAAGAGGTATAGTAACACCCGAATATCGTGCAGAACAAGAAAAAGTTAGCGATGATAGTGTGATTACTAATAATAAAACATATGGTACAGTGAAAATTGTGCAACCACAGGTATTTGGATGTTTATTGAATTTACATTGGTTTACTTGCACCATGTATATTTTTTATTTATATAAAATTATTTTATTTTTTATCGTTGCAGTCTAATGGAGCAACTGTTCAGGCAAATCCTAGCCCAGATCTTACGGGTTCTATGAACAATCTCGTTTCTGGCCAACATTCGCCACAAATTGAATCGATGAACGGTGAGTTAAGCCTTTTGAGGCATACTATCCGTTATCCCGAGGATCTTCCGAAGTACCCACGTCAATATATCAATGATACTTATGTTCCAACATATCCCCTACAGCACTGTTTTCAGGATTCTGTAAAACATATAAAATATGATACTGATAGGGGAAATCCAGATTTTCAAAAATATCCATGTAGATGCGAGGAAAATATACATAAATATCCTCACAGGTGTAGAGAAGAGTATCACAGATGTTCGGATAATAATTTATTATATGATCAGTGTGTCGGTGATCAGAAATACGGTATCGATCTTCAAAAGTATCCGCAAAGGTACTCTGAAGATCCGATACGGCATAAAGTCGACGATAAAAGTATTTATACTGATCTTCAAAAGTTCCCGCAATGCTATTCGGAAGATCCATTACGAATTTCTCAGTCCCAGCAAACTCTTAAGTATAATAACCTAAGATGCACTGTTCATGGTTTAAAATATCCGATATCAAAGAATCTCTTGCCAACTGTTGTTATGTCTCGAATATTAGGGGCAGGGGGGATGCCAATTATTGGCCAAGCTGCAATTGGACTTGCAGTTAACAGATTTGGTTCAGGACCATTGACCAATACTTTCTCTTATGCTGAAAATTCTTTATGTCCTAGCGACGGTACTGAAGAAGATCTTTTAAATCGTAGATTTATCATGAGTTCAATGAGTGACAATGATGACATTTAATATTTTTCATAATAATTGCATTTTTAAAAGTAATAATATAGCTATTGAAACGAAACTTGGATAAACGGCCATAGAGTATTTATTAGGGAAATTCTTTTAGCGTGTTAAAATCAAAATAACATAAGTTTTAATGTTTTAATTGTTCATTATTAGTAGCTTACAATATACCAACCTTTAAATATGTATGTATATTAGCGAAAATAATGATATATAAGATAATATACATATATTAGTAACATTAACAAAGATAATTACTATTATCATGGTTGTTCATGTTTCATCGTGCTATATCTTATACAAATCTTTATGAATGAAACACATTCAAGTTGAATTTGATTGTTATAAACAGAGATTTATTTATTTTTCGACTGTTCAATTTGGTACTGAGCACATGGATATTTTTTTTAAAACGAAAGAAAAGAAATGTTAATATCCTTGTTATCGTGGTATATATCTTGACTGAAAAAAGGACTGAATTGTTAATTTCATTGCAGTTTCCCACACTAATATGTGAATATAGTTACTTGCTTTTATAGTACGGTTGTATTAGTGAAATGTGCTATATTTAATTTCACGAGTTATTTTTTATACTAATCTTTAATGCGGTAAATTAATCTAGATGTAGATCTGATCCATTATTATGCATATAGATTTACATTCTTTATTGTTTAATCATATTTCTACATGATTGAATAAATTGTATTTCTTTGTTGTTTAAAATTACGTCCTGTTATCGAGGGCTCAGAGCATACCGTTTGGTAAGTTAATTTTGTTTTATTCCATTCATTATTGTGTGTATGTTTAATATGAATGAATTGGTATTTGTTAATAGCTGTCAATAAACACTTTACACTCAATGTGTATTTCCCACACTTTTAAAGACACTAATTTTAGAATGTTATATCAATTCAAAGGTTTATGGATTGTGACTAATTTATTAGTATATAATTATCTGGAGTTTTATCATGGGCACTGGAATTATGAAAATACGTGTATATAAATATACATATGTTTGTATATGTACAAACAAATACGCACATATTTAATGTATAAATTTAAAAGGATATTTTATAATTTTATATCTGTATGTCGATACAAAAAATGACATACATTGTAAGACAATTAGTACATAAATTTTTCATTGTCACTTTTCACTATTTTAATTGGACACTTGTATGGATAGGAAATGCATTTATATGACACATCAATGCCTGGGACATTTATTTTACCTATTGCAGTGTAGTATCAGTTTATTTGTTTATGCAACAAAGATACACAGCCAGTGCTGCACTTTTGCAATGAATTGCATAATATAGTTTTTTGTTGCTAATGAGCGTTTATAACGGCTTTTCATTGAAGTTTAATACCAATTATTGAAGTTCTAATATTTTTCGTACATTATACATGAAATGTATATAAATTTCAAATCGTTTAGATTATGTGATTATTGTTAGAAATTTGTTTTTAGGTAGCACCACGAACAGTGTGAGCCAACTTGTTACCAATGAAGTACCACTAGCGTCACTTAATATAGCTCCAATTGATATTGATGAAATTGCTCCGCTACCTCCTCGGCAGAGTGTTGTGGTTTCGTCCACGTTGGATACGTCCTCTATACCTTCGGTAACGGTAACAACACCTTTGTCTGCATCCAGACTTAGATTGTTACAAGATACCACTATGATAGAATCTGCTTTAGACTTAGATTCGTTGGAAGACGCGAGTGTTGGTAGAGGAAGTCAAGCAGGGCTTATAAAGATGGGAGCAGTATAATTATTAAACTTACACTTTTTATCTAATTAGATTCATCAATTTTTAAAATCATTGACGCTTATTGAGAGTAGTGCAGGTTAAATTATGTATTTTGTTTGAAATTCAATATTAATCATGTACTTTATGATGTACAAAAATAGTATAAGATATAATTGTTACATGGTTTACAGTCAATTTTTATAACTTCATTTATATAATTTTGTATTAATCGAAAGCTCGATAAGACCTATATATTTATTTTATTTAATCTGCACTATTTATTCGTTACATTTATCATTGTTAATTCCATTCCAGCCATTCACATCAATTTTCTTCATCATATGAAGTTAGTAACTGAGAATATTCTCTACTTGCAGTGTAATAGTTCTGTATAAACGAAAGATTATGAAAATATGGTGACTTACCTACTATGATATTCTTAATATTATAAATAATTATACAAAAGATACGTGTGTTAAGAAAATTGTACTACTTAATTGTTCTAATATGAATTTATACATTTTTCTTTTTTTTCGTTAACACATGCTCCAATTCTTTCATTTTTATAACAAAATATATTAAACTAACAACTTTCACTTCCAAAGGAAATAAATTCTACATTTAAGTATTAATTTGTGTACAAATTATATAATTAGAAAACGTTTGTACGCATTTAACATTGAAACGTTACAGCTAAAAGAAAGAAGTTTTATGAGTTAATTATGAACTATTATTTCATTTTAATTTTTCATATTGGTCAAATATTATATATTTTACTCAATTTACTATGTACAGTGTAAAGAATTTTGTAAATACAGGAATTTTTATAAATTTTAGTACAGGTTTGCAAGTATTTAAAAAATTCGTTAAAGGAATGTGAATTGTACCAAGCATTTAAAAAATATAAGTACCACTGCCTAGTTTACGAATAACTCGTGTATCAACATTGCATGTCATTATTTAATTTAATGTAATCTGGAAGTAAACATTATTTATATAATTATTGTAAAAAAAGAAAGAAACGACACTGCTGTCATTTTATCTTATAAGGTTTGCCATTATATTGATTTTGGGAGTATTGCCTTTTTGTACATAATATGCGTGTATGATACTCTATGTATATATTGTGTAGATGTTATTATATTAAAATAATATACTAAAGTTAAAAATATATTAACATGTTATATCAAATTATACCTACTTTAACAGTCTTCAATTTTAAAGAAGTTATTTAGAACGTATAAAGATTGTCTTTATTAAATCATTTGTTTTAATCCATTGTAAACATTTACAAAAATATTTAATCGTGAAATAAAATATTTAAATGAAATAATTAATATGATATATGTTTATAACATTTGTATCTTCTATAATACATATCAATAATTTAATACTTTTACAGAATAATTTACAAACAACATGCTTTTTCAAAATTTTAATGTATATAAGTATATAAACATGATAATATCACATTTATTTATCAACTTTGCCATGTTCATATTCTATACTTTATGTATTAAAGTTCAACATAAACCCATACTTTTTATACGTCCAATTTCATATTAATAAAATTATGTATTACGATAGAAAGAATCACAATTAAGATTGCAATACTGAAACCTGTAAAGTATATTCTAGCTTTGTAACTTCCAGATGTATCTTTACTAAGATCAGTAGGTTTCATATCAATTTCACTTTGACAGTAAAATTCTGTAGGATCTATTTAACAAATGTACATTATAGTATATGATCAAAATATATAGTTATTTATATTATGTATAGTTATATAATATTTACCGGCTTGGAGCTCTATATCCTTTTGAACATTACTTTCTTGAACTTCTAAATCAAGAAGTTCTTGTAATGATAAAAGGGCTTCTTGAGGACCTTCGCCAGGAAACAAGTAGTCTGATAATGTTATTTTACTTTCTGGTAATGCTATTAATACTCTTCTTGGAGGTTCGTGTAATGTTATATTTTCTAAAATTAAATATGAAAATGGATAAACATTTTATCACATATCTCTTCAACAGTTTACGAAATGTACCTTCTGGAGATCCATTTTCTTCTTCAATTAAACTATCCCAATGCATTTCTAATCTACTTGCTAATGATCTTATAATATCTTGTTTTATTGCTGTGTTAGCTTCTTCGATATTTGCTTTCTGATGAACAAAAGTTCTACTCACTAATTGTCCTATAAGTCGTATTGATGCACTGCATGGCTTTGTCCTTATATCCAAGTTAATATCTTTCTCTTGCTAATAATCCACAAAATAAATTGTGTTATATCTATTTAATGAGTCATATTAATGTCATAAATTTTAATGCATTTGGTAAAAATACTTTAACTAATGCTTAAAAGGTTATGGAATAATATCATACAAAAATTTAAGAGTCATTAATTTCATTAGCAGCATTAATTTCATATAGATACAAACACTTACACATGGAATGTATAAATCAACCTGTATTAGCTTATCGTTAGCATTTTTTTCACTGTTTTTACATGTTTTATCATCATTTTTGTTTTTATTAATTGTTTCTAATGTATCTTCTGACGATCTAATTTCTCCTTCAATGACAATAAGAGAAGATTCAATTATATCTGATACATTTTTTAAAATATCCTATAAAATTGAATTATGCTGTTTATTTTTATATGTGCATTTTACGCGAATATTGCTATAATGTCTGTTTTACATAATTAATACCTGTAGTTGCTTTTTGAGGGTTTCTGGATCTTTATCAGCAGCAATAAGAAACAAACGATCAAAATCTACAAGAGCTTCAAGTTGATGCCACTTGGTTGGTTTTGCTTGAAATTTCCATTCTGTTGGTTTTAACATTCCAGTCTTATTGGTTTCCACAGATTTACAAGTATATTTTTGTGTAATGCTATTTAAACTTAAGATAAGATGCTCTTCATTACTATTTCCACAAAGATATTTATTGTACGACAAATTTTTATGAATTGCTGCAAGAATAGATCTAAACTTCTGTATATTAGTGTTATTATTCATGACATCTTCTGGACCAACAATAAATGTACCAAGAACTTGCATTCCACCAGGTAACATTCTTGTAACCTTTAAATTAAATTAACATATTAATATAGAAATAAAAAATGTTTAATATTTTAGCTTTTAATTAAACATAAATGTTGACATACATGTTTTGCATGATCTGCGACCCAATTTTCAGGTATATCTTTCACTGATTTAATGTAGCTTTCAGTAGAATCTTGATGAGCCTTGGTTCCAGAACTAATCAATGTTTCTTCCACTACATTTTTACCAAGCGGAGGTGGTGTTTTTGCTAGATGAACAATATAATCTTTTTGCCCAGCACTCTGAAATTTTACTTGCAATATAGATAATCTTTAATATATTATAGAATTAGGCACTGCAATAGTAAAAAATGACCAAATTTTAGATCTAAAATTTTTTAGAATTTGCATATTATTATTGGGAATGAATTTCTTTTCTACTCAGTTCTAAGATTGATCATTTTTTATTGGTGCTCATTTAATTTCCTAAATAAATTGATAAACATTTCTTGAGAATATTATAAACATATTAGTGGAAATAATATTGCATTATACTGATTAACAGGTGCATATGTTAAGTGAGTTGACGTTAAATTGAAACATACAAAATTCGAACCTGTCCCAAAATTAATCCTATTGTATATTCGTCTGGCTTTGCTAAAGATGTTAGGTAAGTATGAAGACGTTCTTCGGCATATACAGTTCGCCCCATTATTTCAACTACTCAGTTTTATTAGGACTATACCGTTATCACTAATGACGCTACAACACGTTATACGTCCTCCGTTCAATCACTGACTGTTTAATGAAAGACAGTATCCATTACAATTATCATACATCATATTGCGCTGCAATCGCTTTGCCATGTATGATACACAGCCGGTCAACTATTATTTTGAAATGTGTACAAAGCGATTGTAGTGCCCTCACTTTATGGTAAATTTTGGAAACATATTTGGTATATAATGTTTTTCAAAATTAATGGATTGTTGCAAATATATTTAAACTATCTTCAGTAAATATTTCAAATCGTATAATTAAAGTTTTCATATAATACAAATTTATAAGAATTAGTAATAAAAATGTCTGTCTACATGTAATGGTCTCATGTAAACAGGGTTTGAAAGATTTTGGCGGTACAACCAGCATTATCATGTCTCGTACTTAAGTGTTTTCTATTTAGTTGTGAAATTATAAAGAAGCGTGTTGGTTTGCAATTATTTCTGATGTTATATCTTTCTTACGTTTGTTGGAGTTTGCACAAAAAGAATTGATAAGTTGTGAACAAAACGTTAATAAACGTAATCAGTTTTATTCAATATGATATCCTTTAGCTTACGAAATGCTGGATCTTATGAGAGAGAGAAACAAACAAAGGTTGAAGATATAGAAGTACAACAAATATCTTTAAATAATTGTATCGTTGACGAAAGTGAAAATACAGGTAATGTATTCAAATGTAATTTAGAAAAAATGTAGCAAAGTTCTGGATAATAAAATAAAATTTAATTTTCACTCTCTAGTGATTGAAAATATGATAAT
This sequence comes from Megachile lagopoda, assembly GCA_036983795.1. Taxonomy (NCBI): domain Eukaryota; kingdom Metazoa; phylum Arthropoda; class Insecta; order Hymenoptera; family Megachilidae; genus Megachile; species Megachile lagopoda. Next base: position 2,586,002 of record CM072795.1, on the reverse strand, counting down.
TCAAGAAGCAAGCACTGATAGGAGAAAACTGCGCAATGGAAAATACGTTAATGTAGAAATATCTAGCTTAAATAAAATTAATGATGATACTACAAAAAATCGTTCACCACAACAGAAGATTCAATCAAAAAAATCCAGCAAAAGAAGGAGTAACGAAACCGAAATTCTGGAATCAAAGGTTCCTATGTTAATAGAAGATAATACAGTAATGCCTGATATATCAAATACTAAATTAAAGGATGAACAAGAAGATTCAAGTGATGAATCTGAAACTAATACACTTAAAAAGACCAAAACAGACAATAATAATATACATGTAAAAGAATCTATAATATCGCAACAAAAACCTATTAATTTCCATCAGAAATGTGAATACTGTTGTCAAAAATTAACAAGCACAGATATCAAAATATATCCTGGTCATCCTAATGGAGCTGTAGAGGAAATGATTGCATTAACAGATCCTAAATTATCTTTATTCACAGGAGAAGAAACTATGTTTTATGAAGGTGATGAAAGACCACAAAATAAAATAACTCATTTTTGCGTATATGATAAAAATGGACACTTATGTCCTTTTGATACTGGTTTAATTGAAAAGAATGTTATACTTTACTTTTCTGGTTACATGAAACCTATTTATGAAGAAAACTCATCTCCAGAAGGTGGTATGCCTACAAAAGATATAGGTCCAATAAATGAATGGTGGGTGTCAGGATTTGATGGTGGTGAATTAGCATTGATAGGATTCAACACACCATTTGCAGAATATATATTAATGGAACCAGCTGAAGCATACGCACCATTTATGGATTCTGTGAAAGAAAAAATTTATATGAGCAAGATAGTTATAGAATTTTTACTGGATGAAATTAATCCTACTTACGAAGATTTATTACATAGATTGCAAACCATTGTTCCACCAAAAGGATTATCTAGATTCACAGAAGATTCTTTGTTACGTTATGCACAATTTATTTGTGATCAAGTTATTTCCTTTGATGCATCAGCAAGACCAGAAGATCCTCTATTGATTACAAGTCCATGTATGCGAGCATTGATAACGCTCGCAGGTGTAACATTAAAGAAAAGAATTGCATTACGTAGACCCCATTCAAAAGATCAAAAGAATAAGAAGATTACTTGGACTAAAGCCACGACTACAAAATTAGTTAATAATATGTTTGAAACATTTTTTTCTGATCAAATAGCTACAAACGGTAATAAAGAAATAATGGGACCAAAAAGACAAAGATGTGGAATATGCGAAATTTGTCAACAACCAGACTGTGGAATCTGTGCAGCTTGTAAAGACATGATTAAATTTGGTGGATCTGGAAGAAGCAAACAAGCTTGCAATAGAAGAAGATGTCCAAATATGGCTATACAAGAAGCAGACGATTCAGATGCAGAAGATGATGATCTTAATGATATGCCAATAGAAAATACAAAGATCACTCAAAAAATGATTTTAAAAGAATTTAAACATGTAGAGAAAGAAATTACATGGATAGGAGAACCAGTTATAGATGATGGTAGAAGAACATTTTATAACTCAGTTATGGTAACTGACGAAGAAATAAAAGCAAATGATTATGTATTAATTGAATCAAATGATCCTACTGTTCCATTGCAAGTGGCTAAAGTTATGTATATGTGGGAGGACAAAAGTGGTGCTAAATTGTGTCATGCAAATTGGTTTAGAAGAGGCAGTGATACTGTACTTGGTGAAACATCAGATCCTTTGGAACTGTTTTTACTTGATGAATGTGACAATGTACCATTCACTTCAATAAAGTCTAAAGCTACTGTTCTTTATAAAGCCAGTCCCAACAATTGGAGTGAATTAGGTAATTACATTATTTATTATTTAAGGTATTATACGTTATATACATAATATTTATTACTTATATTTCAGGAAATACGGATATACCATTAGAAGATGAAATACAAAATAAAGATGGAAAAACATTTTTCTACCAAAAAAAGTATACTCCAGAAACAGCTCGTTTCGAAGATCCTTCTCCGGATCCTATATGCCCACGAAAAGAAATCAGTCATCGATTTTGCCCTGCTTGTGTGCGGTTTACTACATTACAATGTTACTATACACCAAAGGTTTTTGATCGGGGAGAAGAAAAAAGTAATAAAGAAGTAATATATAATACAGTAAAATATAAAGGCGAAGATTTTACAGTTGGGACAGCTGTATTTTTAATGCCAGGAGCTATAAAGTATAAATATACATCTATAAATCACATTTCTACGAAACCAAAGAAAGGAAAGGTAGATGAAGATATGTATCCAGAATATTATCGGAAATCATCAGATCACGTGAAAGGATCAAATTACGATACGCCTGAACCATTTCATATTGGTTATATAAATGCAATATATGCAACGACTAATAGTCAGTTAGTTGCATCCTCTGAAATATGGATTAAAATAAATAAGATGTATCGACCAGAAAATACACATAAAGGACTTACACTGATGCAACAGGTTGATCTTAATATGGTGTATTGGAGCGATGAAGGTAAAATATTATAATATATATATATATATATATATATATTATATATATATATATATATATATATATATATATATATATTCATTTATAAATTACACACGCACATTGATAAATCTAATTTTAATTTAAACATTTTAGTTTGCGACGTCAGATTTTCAGATGTGGCAGGAAAATGTTATTTGATGTATTTAGAAAATTTAGATCAATCTGCAGAAGAATGGACTGCTGTTGGCCCCAATCGTTTTTACTTTTCACAAGCTTATAACGCTTTAGAAAAAACTTTTGTTGATCCGCCAAATCATGCTATGACTATTGGAAAATCTGGAAAGGGGAAAGGGAAAGGAAAAGGAAAAGCAAAGTACAAAAATAAACAGTTAGAAACTAATGATAATAAGAAAATAATTAATAAACCTGTAGATTATTGCACTGTACCAAAAAAATTGAAGACGCTAGATGTTTTCGCTGGTTGTGGTGGTTAGTGTAAAACTTAATATTTTCGTTTTTTTAAGCACTGGTTGGTTTTTTTAAATTAAAACTTTTATCGCAGGATTATCCGAAGGATTGAGACAAGCTGGTATTATAGACAATCAATGGGCTATTGAAAAAGACGAACCAGCTGCATGTGCGTATCGACTTAATAATCCTAATACAACAGTGTTCTGTGAAGACTGCAATGTACTTTTGCGAAAAGTTATGAATGTAAGTATAATTATTATTATAGACTAAGAAAATTCTAACAAATATATACACATACGAATTTTATAATGTTAATGTAGGGCGAACTTCGCGATAACAGTGGACAGCGTTTGCCTCAAAAAGGGGAAGTAGAATTATTATGCGGTGGACCACCTTGCCAAGGTTTTAGTGGCATGAATCGTTTTAATTCACGGCAATACTCATTATTTAAGAACTCTTTAGTAGTATCATGTTTGTCCTATTGTGATTATTATAGGCCAAAATTTTTTATTATGGAAAATGTCAGAAATTTTGTATCTTTTAAAAAAAGTATGGTACTCAAGTTAACATTAAGGTGCCTTGTACGAATGGGTTACCAATGCACATTTGGTATTCTACAAGCTGGAAATTATGGTATTCCGCAAACAAGAAGAAGGTGACAATGAATCTACCTACATTAATTACATGTTTATCTTTTGTTACTTAACGCTTCTAATCCTCAGTTATACATTTTTAGATTGATAATATTAGCTGCTGCTCCTGGAGAAATTCTTCCAAAATATCCAGAACCAACTCATGTGTTTAGTAAACGAGCATGCCAATTAAGTGTTATTGTAGATAACAAAAAAGTAAAATACAATTATTATTTGCATTTCAATTATTAAATTATCTATACAAATTTCTTAATATTTTTATTTCTTGATAGTATTCATCGAACTGTGATTGGACAGAGTCAGCACCGTATAGAACAATCAGTGTTCGTGATGCGATGTCTGATTTACCTAATATCCGAAATGGATGGAATAAGGAAGAGATTGCTTATGGTGATGAACCAATATCTCACTTTCAAAGAAAAGTAAATTGCTAAGTGCTCATGTAATATTGATATAAAAATGTTTATTTATTAAATATTTCACATTTATTTATAGGTAAGACCTAAAGAACCTGATGCTATATTAAGAGATCATATTTGCAAAGATATGGCACCCCTCGTTGAAGCACGAATAGCACATATTCCAACTGCAAGCGGGTCTGATTGGCGAGATTTACCAAATATTGCAGTACGTTTAAGCGATGGAACGTATTCAAAAAAATTGTAAGTATATTTAATATCTAAATATATATATATATATATATATATATAGTAAAAATTTAAAACTGCATTATATATATATATATATATATACTTTGCAACTCAATGCAAGGACGTATAGCGAAATGGTATTATTTGTTAAACTATAATAATAATATGTTTATGTTATAGAGAATACACGCATCACGATAAAAAATCAGGTAAAAGTTCCACTGGAGCACTTCGTGGAGTATGTAATTGTTCTGCGGGCAAAGTATGTGATCCGATGGATCGACAATATAATACTTTAATTCCTTGGTGCTTACCTCACACTGGAAAACGTCACAATCAGTGGGCAGGTTTATATGGTAGATTAGAATGGGATGGATTTTTTGGTACTACTATCACTAATCCAGAACCTATGGGTAAACAGGTACATGTTTATTTTTTCGTATTAAATCATCCTGTAGTTAATGTCCATTTGTGTATTCAATTTTTTAATTTGTTAATAGGGTCGCGTTTTGCATCCTGAACAAACAAGAGTTGTGAGCGTAAGAGAATGTGCCAGATCACAAGGTTTTCCAGACTCTTTCCGATTTTATGGAAACATACTCGATAAACATCGTCAAATCGGAAACGCAGTCCCACCACCATTAGGTGCTGCTTTGGGTTTTGAGATTAGAAAATGCTTAAGGACTGAAAATAATTCAGTCCTTAATCATTTAGAAAATAATTAAATGACTTTAGCAATTGATAACATTTTAAACATCGTGATAATTGAATATTACACTCAAGTTTAATACTAATACAATAAGTTATAGATTATTTTTTTATCTACATGTATTTATGATAATGTGTTCAATGAAAATATGTAGATGCTTTTATTTTGTACATGGTTAAAAGTATTATGTAATACTTACACAGTATGCAGTATGCAATACTAAAATTATGAAATGGAATTAAGAAGTCAGAAGCAGTATTTTAAATTAAACGATTAAAATCTAAATAAGTCGTACGTATTGAGAGCTTGGTATATGTACATATTGTATCTTTTTATAAATATAAGTTGAAGATAACATTGTTTATCTATTACTTTTAAAAGAGAAACTATGACAAATAAAGTTTTCAGACAACATAAGGAATGTTATAACATAAAAATTTATAATTATTTTTATCTATTTTAATTGTATACAAATGCACAAAATTAATTCTATATTTCAATTACATACAAAGTATAATAAATTTCTTTGTAACACATATAAATAATGTAAATAATTTTGGTCTCATCCCTAGTGATACTTCAATTTCTTATCAGTTGCGTGCTGTGATGATTATTACTGATAAATAGGGAATTTGAGAAATTTAGAACTTGAAGAATTTGAAAATTGGAATATTTGAGAAATTGGCAATAAAGAAATTTCTAATATGTAAATTTTTTAATTCTAAAATTTCTATGGATTTTTAACACGTCATCATTTCGTGGTTGCACATACCGTGCATACTAACGCATCATGAGTTCTTCGGCGGGCACTTGATTTGTTCATCGCTGATTTAAAAGAGTAATACTCGGATTACATGTTTGAATAATTTAAGTAATATTTAGAAGATCTTTTAGTGTCAATATGTGGGCAGATACTATTTTAATCGTGTTTATTAGTATCTGTACAGCTTTATTAGGAGAAGGTAAAAATTGTTTTCATTATACATTGTTTTCTTAACTTTGAGGTTATTTTTGTATTTTCACATTATTTTGAAATTGTTCGTAGGTTTAACGTGGTTAATGGTTTATAGAACAGAGAAATATCAAAAATTGAAATCCGAAGTAGAAAAACAAAGTAAAAAGTGTAAGTCGCTGAATAATAGTGGTGTCAAATGAAATTGGATTATGAACACCTTTGTCATCAACACTGAATATTTATTAATGACAATTGTATGCAATATATTTCAGTGGAAAAGAGAAAAGAAGCACATGGAGATTCATTAGATAAACAGCAAAAGAAAAAAATTGAACGAGAAGAAGAAAGATTAAAAAATAATAACAGAGATTTATCACTCGTAAAAATGAAATCAATGTTTGCAATTGGTTTTGCATTTACTGCTCTTTTAAGCATGTTCAATAGCATTTTTGATGGTAGAGTTGTGGCAAGATTGCCTTTTGTTCCAATTAGTTGGATACAAGGTTTATCTCATAGGAATCTTCCAGGAGATGATTATACAGAATGTTCATTTATTTTTCTTTATATACTTTGCACTATGAGCATTAGACAGGTAAGGACATATTTTTCAGTTGTACTTATATCTACTTTACTTGAATTTTTATATCATATCTCTAAAATGAAAGAAATTCTGATTTTGTATTTTACCTAATTGTAACATTTTTGCAAAATTTAAAACAGATGTTGTTATTTACAGAATATTCAAAAACTACTTGGATTTGCTCCATCTAGAACAGCAAGTAAACAAAGTGGAAGCATTTTTGGCCCTCCACCTCAACAATTTAAATAAGCTTAGAATTACTTAAATTAATTAAATATTTCTCATTCTATTTTAATTAATGAATGATCGATATCGAAAGAGATAAATTTTCATATAGATTAAAAGTGGAGCTTAATATATTATAATATATACTTGATGTGTATATTACCTTTTTGAATATACAGTTTAGTATACATACTATGTATATTTAATACTAATGTCTTTAATTTGTATATAATATATTGTTTTATTGACTATTAAAGAATTGTTGATAAGTAATTGTTTAAACATGTAATTGTTAGATGTATAAAGAAAAGTATGATTTTTATAGAAATATAAAAGTGTAAAGATAATCGTAAATATTTAAAAATATCAATGAAAAGATAATAAAAATGTTTAAATATATTGTAAAGGGAGTCTTTTAATTGGTAGAGTAACTGCAGTATATTTTAGAAAATAGGTATGACTCATGTATTCCATCAAGCAGTTCTTATACAACAATCAATGTTATATACAAACATAACAATCAATCATATACAAAAAAATAACCACTACCTTTAATTCGTAAAAAATATTTAATACAATGGTATGCTAACGATCGCGTTTGTCGAATACATGTTCAACTTCACATGTGAAAAGGTATTCTACAAACATCAGATCGTTTTGCATTTCACTATTTCAAATTATACATACACGTCTTTACTAAAAACTTGCTTTCTTTTATATTATTACATATTATTTAAGCCTAAAACAGTCTCTTGTTATTAGAGCTAGCGAGATTTTATACAAAATGGTACAATTATAATATTTACAATCGATCTACATACACGACTAAATGTAAGATATCTTAATTTAATAAAAAGTTATTTAACTTATTATTTGAACTTTTGGTGTTACAATATTCCGTTGTATATTACCCTCGATTCATTTCAACAGTATTTTAATTACATACATATATTCATTAGTAGAAAGCGATTAGACACCCATGTGGCAATCTGAAAGACAAATGCTTCTTAAATTGGAATTTGCACTTTCTGCTCATTATAGCGTCATACACTTTGAAATCATCACTCGTCATGCCAATAAGATTAAAATCTACGACGATCCCGTACATTTTAGTTTTTATTATAATTACCTCAACCATATTTTCGGCAGTGGCTACTCTCTGTAAATTATGAACGAAAAAGGAAGACATGTCAATCGAGATTTTGTTCTACGAGACTCCAATTATTAATATGTTAAGAAAACAGATAAATAAAAAGTATCTTTAATATCATTTCAGACTTCATTAAATATCTGTTTAAAATTATAATAAAAAGTAACGTGTAGGAACCTCTTGCCGTCCAGCAGCCGACGAACCTATTTGTTTTTCTTTCACTGTTATTTTGAATTCAAAGCAGCTTTCGATATTAAAATTCTGCACGACATTGTTCATAAAAAATAAACCTATCACGGAACTTTTTTCTTGTAATATTCACTTTCCATATTACACGATGCAAAAGAATCGAAAGTTATTGTATACCATTCAATCTTGAGAAAATATACGTGTATAAATGTCATATCATCTGCCTGATTCTTTGCATAATTAATAGAAAATTGCACGTTATAATGAATTTCCTCGACTAATATAAGCTTGTGTCGAATATAATTTGATATTTTTCATACGTTCTCGTTCCGATACGATTTTTATTCATTCTCGTTAGTTCACTTTAAGTAGAATGAACATTCATATTATGCTACCCACGGAAATTCCAATAAATCCTATGATCACTTCAACTATTTTCAAAACGGTGGACAGTTCACTCCGGGATGAAGATACTGACATTTATCACCAACCCGACAGTAACCATTTTTCGAAAATTGTCTGCACACGGGAGGTTGCTTTCCACTTCCTCTCCATCCGCCACCTCCTCTCCATCCGCCTCTTCCAGGTGGCCCCCCACCACCTCTGTACCAACCAGGTCCAGGAACTCCTCTACCTCTGCCATGCATTGGGCCACCACCTCTGGGACCTTGAAAGTTAGGCCCAGGACCGTACAAAGGACCAGGTGGTCCTTGAAAATTATTTGGATTCATGTTATTGAATCCCATGTCTTCTGGACCCATCATACCATAACCTTCTTGTTGTTGATTATACATAGGCGGTGGTCCTAACATTCCGGGCGGTACCATTGGACCACCTTCCATTCCCGGTGGAAATGCATTTGGCATATTTCCCATGGGATTCATTCCCATTGCATCAGGGACAACAACTTTTCCATCCCCAGTTCTCCAACCTCCTCCTCCGGCAGACATTGGTCCTCCCATTTCTGGGCCTAACGGGCCCATGTGAGATGGTGGTATCATCTGCTGAGACATTTGAGGCATTGGTCCCATTGATGCTTGAGGACCCATAGGCGCCATTACTGGCTGTTGATTATGGGGGAACGAGGAATAATGGAAGTTCGAAACTGGAGGTGTCTGAGGTTGCAATTGCGGTTTTGGTTCTGGCCACGGCATGGAAGTAAAGTCTTTCTCGCTTTCTTTATTTCCTGTGAGGTCGTCCAAAGGAATGATTTTGGGTTCGCTATATACATGGTGACGCTCTTCATCAGGCTCCGCTGCAGAGTCTGGAATCCTACAATTCAAACATATTATATAAGAAAACCATTTTACTTTCAGAACATTTATAGAACATTTTAAGTAATCGTGTTTGTGATACTCTGATCAATAAGTACAATCCATGTGTTAGATTGTTCTTTGGCTTAGAGTATCTGCTTCTTTTTACTATAGCATGAATATTATTATTCACATGATTATAAAAACGAATATTCATGTGTTATAACATGCAATTTATCAAATCTTTTACTACTTTATAAAACATATAAATTCGCATGTGAAAATTATTCGAATAATATCTAATTTTACTCTGAAGATTAATTGAAAAAAGCTATATATGTAACTATTCAACGATTGAAATGTATACTTACATGCTTCGGTTGAAATATAGTGCTTGTAAAATGCCTTTCTCCCGAGCATATTGGATATCTTTCTCTCTGCTATCTTTTCCGGGCTCTACTAAGGCAGGAGGTAGATCGATCGGAATTAAAGGTTTCCACCTTGTTCTTTCCTCCATCAAGTCTTCAGTACCTATAAAAAAATGTTAAATTTTATTCCAGTATTGTAAATAACTAAAATATGGTAGAAAATGTTTGATTATGAATAACATACTTAATTTTCTGGCCATTTGGAATGCTTCCCTCTCGTTTTGTTTTTCCATTTGTTTCATATCAGTGAACGTTTTCGTCACGTTCACCCTTTC